>JASDFA010000008.1:30292500-32792500 GCA_035772735.1 Datura wrightii
AAAAGGAACTGCTACCCTTCATCTGCATCTGTTGTTGACCCTGTGTAGCTAGATAACCACTCTTCGAAGACTGTACTACTGACTACGACTGAGTAGGCCTGGACTGCCCACGATGAAAACCAGTCTTGCCCCTATATGGAGCACCACTAAACCCGCCTGTGTTACTTGCCTTTTAGCTTTATCACCAACTCTTTCCATTTCTAAATAGGAGTCACAATGCAGAGCAGTGTCAACTACATCTGAATAGGTACCACCTCGCACATCTCGTATCACAGGACCACGATAACGATGCTCAAGTCCATCAACAAAATGTCTCACCTTCTCCCTTGGGTCTTCAGCTAAAAATGAAATATACTTGGATAAATCAGTGAACTTAGCCTCATACTTTTTAACTGTCATAGCGCCTTGACGCAGGTTATTGAACTGATGTCTCATGTCGTCTTGTTTGCTCATGGAATGAACCTGTCCTTAAACATTGTTGAAAACTTTGACCAAGTGATATATGGTAACCCTGCTTGTCTTCCTCTCTGGATTGAAGCCCGCCATGCCTTTGCAGACTCTGAAACAGGAAAGTGGTAAATTCCACACTACAAGTCTCCTTCAGGCCCAATGTAGTCAGTATTTTTTCACAACAATCAATGAACTTTTGAGGCTCAATAGAAGTTGGTGTTGCATCGAGGTTTAAGATCCATGAAGTTCTTAAGATCTTTGCATTGCCCAATAGTTGCAATTGAATGAACAACCGGCGGAGGGTCAACTGAGGTGCCTGTGTAGCTGTGACATTCAACTGAACTTGTGTTTGTGTTTGCGTTTGCGAAGTAGTTTGAGGAAATGAAAGTCCATCATGATGAGGCACTAATGTCTCAACACATTCAACAATCTGATTACTGTGTTTGCAGGCAAAGCAACAGTTGGCACTATCAATGGAGCATCCAAACAGCATGTTCCTGCACTTGTTCCAGAGCAGCAACTCGGGGCTGACCCCCATTCACAACTTCATGCTGAGGATTTGTCTATACCCTAGTCTGATGGCCCTAGCTCGACTACCACCGAGGGTAGTACGATGTCCCGCACCACGTCCAGTAGGTGCTTTTGGTCGACTACTAGATGAATATGAACGTTTCTTAGCCATCTGCGAAATAAATATTTCAATATTAGACTTGATTCAATTCAACGCACGAATAGAATGAAAAAAGGGTAAACATCTCAAATGTTCAATAACTTCAAGGTCACAAGTATGGGCGCCTACATACTCATAAGCAAGTCTCTATGAAACACTGCTCCATGACCCGAGACTTAAAACCTAAGCTCTGATAGCAACTTTGTCACATCCCAAAATACCTCCTAGATGTGACTGGCCCCCGCTAACACCACCAGCCAGGCGAACCAGTTTTCCATAAACTTAACTTTTTTTTAATAAGCAGTGAGATAAAATATGTGCAACTCCAAACTCCTCAAAATTCTTTTGAGTTCGCTTGTTTTATTCCAAAATAAAGGAATCAATTCCCCTAATTTTTTTCAGTCTTTAAAATGTGGCATACCAGAATAGGAGAATGGGCTTGGCCCACCCCTTTTAATTTAACAGTCATAGTCAAAGTCAACTAAACAAGTAGATTTAAAAACTTAGCAACTTATTTAGTACACTATCTTATATATTGTAATTCTTTTTTAAAAAAAGATAAAAGACCAAATAACCCCTAATGTAATTTGGGTTATTACAACTTCGAAGCTCCATTTCATCTGTTTTAGCTCCGAATTATTTCTTCTACTGTAAAATAAGTCCTACAAAATAAAACACACGTACTAAGTATGTAATGCTCAGATTCTAGCTCAAACTTGATTAAAGTATCTAAATTATAAGGCAAAGTGTAGCTAAAACCCTATGTTTCTAGCCTAATATCATGGTCTCTCCTTTCCATTTTATGGAGAAGGACGAAACAAAACATTGACGCCTAGGTTACAATCTTCTGCTTATTCCATTTGCTTCCCTTGTCTTAATTTTGGGCAACTCATTTTCAGATGAAGTGGTGAGTAACCATGATGAGCTTATGTCGAACTTCTTTGCGCAGCCAGATGCCCTTGCTTATGGGAAGGTGAGATACTCTTTCTATTTTTTACAATATACCTACCAAACACCTGAATAACTTTAGTTAAGTTTCAGATCTGACAGCAGTTACAGTTTAGTGTAAAGTTGAAATTAGGAAATAGATCTCATGCATCAGACATGCCACAAGTTCTATTTTCACGATGAAATCCTCCTTTTCTGTTAAGGATCAAACCTGGTCTATCGGTCAATTGATTATCAGTACTGACTTTCTTTGCAGACGCCGGAGCAGTTGCAAAAGGAGAATGTTCCTGAGCTTCTTGTTTCTCATAAGGCAATTCGTTACATTCCTTATTTGATGATATAGTGCTTTACTTAGAAGTCTGTTCTCAAACTCCAATATGGTGCAGACATTTTCTGGAAATCGACCTTCTCTAAGTATACTACTTCCATCATTGAATGCTTACAACATTGGACAGGTATGAGATATTAGATATTAAAATATTTTACAAGTGTTTCTGAGTTTTGAGTGACACAGTATGTCCTACTTGTTGAGTTTGTACCATTGTATAAGTGACTGTGTGAAACTCAGTGTTACCTTGAACTGCATCTATGATTTTCAAATGAATTTTGTTTGTCATTAACGCAATGTGGTGTGGCCCTTCCGTAGACCCTGCTCATAGCAGGAGCTTAGTGAAACGGGCTTCCTATTTATTTGTTTTTGAGAGTTGTAGTGCTTAGGGGGGAAGCCTGAGAAGGGATAACTTACTGCATTTGAAAGAAATCAATGAGTACCTTGGAGGTCGATTGATATTTTATTTTGCCAAATAAATTTCATCAATGAAATTTCCACATAAATCTAATTAACTGAAAAACTAATAAATTGCTACTTACAATGACCAATTGAATCTTGTACTCAGGCATCTTAATCCCTTAAAATATTCCATGTGAAGCTAGTCTATGGACATTCCTCCAATCTCTTCTCTTGGTTCTTCATAATGAATAAATGACTTGATAGTATATGTCCCTTTGCTGTTAGAAAGTCCCACATTAGGGCACATGCTTTTCTAGTTTGCTCTTAAAGAAATAAATATAGCTTGTTGCAAGTCAAATTGAGAGCCACATTTCTGTGAGAAAACTAACCCATAGATCCCCGGCACTGGAACTATGCATCTTCTTTGTCCCAAGATCTCTGCCATAGTTCTTTGCAGTTGGAGAAGAGGCTAAAAGGATGAAATAGGTAATACTTGTACGAACCAAATTAGTCTCTGAGAGAAGATCCTTTTTCTAGATCACCTTTATTTATAATTTGACAGTTGATAAACTTCACACTGTGTTGGCGAGAAGTAGTATCGCCTATACAATTGGTGAGAGAATATGCTCATTATATTTTCTCCGACATATCTTTGTCATGCTTGATTAAAGGAGACTCATGTTTGATTATGGTGTTTTATCAAAGGTAATATCTTTCATCTTGAATCTGAGTCTTCATTTTGTGGCATGCTGCAAGTAGTGACAATTCTCCTTGTGTAAAGACAAGCATGCGTCTTCTTGTGATCCCTAATCTCAACTTCCTGCGATCATCTTCCCTTTCTTTCAGTTACTGGCCATCTATGAGCACAGGGTTGCAGTCCAAGGCTTTGTATGGTGTATCAATTCTTTTGATCAGTGGGGTGTGGAGCTAGGAAAGGTACTTCTAAGAGAGTGCCTTAAAATTGAGTAATTGAACATTCTATGATACTAATATAATGCTGTGTTACCTTGTTTATTAATGTCCTCTGCAGTCTCTAGCGACTCAAGTCAGAAAGCAACTTCATGCATCTCGTAAGAAAGGAGAATCAGTTCAAGGCTTCAATATCAGCACCAAAACATTCATAACAAGATATCTCAAGGTATGACACGATTTCGTTTGGCCAAAAGTGGAAAAACTTGAGTTTTCAAAATCCTGGGTAACAAGATTGCCTATGGTTTCCGAGCAAATCACCTAGATTGTTGCATGGAAGTTTTTGTTCTTTTGCTTTTGGAAATGTTACTTTAGAAAAAGATGAGATTTGACATTTCCAAGCTTATTTGTAAAAGAAAAGAAATGAAAAGTTAACTTTTTATTTTTTAAAGTAAACTAGGCAACATGCCAACATGTTAACATGTTTCAGTTCTTAGGCAACACAAATAGAAGTCCGTTATTTTTAGGGGTCGTTTGGTTTGGAACAAGAATGTCCCTGGGATTATAGTCCCACATCCTATATGGGATAGATTTATACCGGTATTAGCTAATACCAATAACCAAACACGGGATAAATGTAATTCCAAATTTATACTGGGATTAGGACCAAAAGACCCACTGGTGCCTAGCCTTGACAACCCAACAGAGGGTTCATTGCATTTTTTTGGTAAGTAGGTTTATTGCACAATCTTGATCTGCTATTGAGTCCTTAACACTTTGGAGAATATATCCATTGAAGGTTCTCTGGAATTGTTTTCCTTGGCAGGCAAGTGCTGATGTTCCTTCTGATCCTTCAACTCTTCTACCAAATATATAAGGAATGACAAGAATTGGGTTTGATGACCACGGTGTAACGGAGGCCTCAACTTCACCACCAAGCAAAAATGAACTAATGTTAACCAACCAGTTTTGAAGTTAAAATAAAAGTTTTGGTGCTGTATGACCACTCATCTTGGCAAACATATCGCTGCAGTTCTATCAATGAAGTTTGAATTTGGTTGTGCAACTCTTTATTCGGCATCTTGACCTTCTAAATCTAAATATTCTCTTCATTTATTTGTGGTTTCATTTGTAAAAATAATGGCCTTTTAACTTGCCAATCGATGTCAGTTTGTGAAAGTGAGCTAAGTATTCAGTTGAAAGTGTAAAAAAGGAAGTTTCAAGTTGAATGCAGGTGCGAGGGTGCATCTCAACTTTTTGAATCTTCAACTTTTACTCGGAAAAGTAAAGCATTTAGGGGCCGTTTGGTTATTGGATAATACATGAATAATTTGGCTATTCATGTACTAATTTTATACATAGTTTGGTTTTCAAATAGGATAAGTTATTCGTATAATAATTTTATTTAATTTTTCGTTGGTATGTTTTAAATATTGTATAAAAGTTATTCATGTGTTAACTTTATACGGTGTTTGGTTGTGTTTTAGTAGTTCTACATAATTAATACTTACATAACTTATGAGGAAATTTATGTATAAATTATATACGGGTAAGTGGAATAAGGTAGAGAAAACTACATTGTATTTCATGTGATGCAATGATGTTACCAAATTTAGCGCATGTATTAACTTTTTACCTAATTTAGCTCTATCTATATATATATATATATAATAGAAGATTCTTAATCCGGTGATGTGGCGCTTTCACATCAGAATTGATATTTATTTTTTATCACAATTATTGTCAATTTTCTCATAAAACATTTAATAACCAAAAATAAAAAGCAATGCTTCGAAAATCCAATGTTTTAAAACTCCGTTTCCTTCCTTTCTTATCTCTGTAGTTTTTCGTTAATTTTCTTTCTCATAAATCAGCAAAACAGATTTACTTCATTGGTCAATCAATGAAATAGAGAATTCAAGGGTTTCAACATTTTTTGGAACAGACAGAGAATTCTAGGGTTTCAAAATTCTTTGAAACTCAATCCAACAACCATTTCAACATAAAGCCTCAACTTTTCACTTTTCACTTCCTACTCTACCTGAGGAGAAGTTTACTAGTGAGAAATGTACAAATATATTCTCTTTTCCCTTTTTCATCGCGGCACTTATATTGGGTTTGCCCGATTTTACATTAAAATGATGTTATCCAATTTCTACTGGTAGTCCAATACTTATGGGGAATTGCTTCTGATTTGAATTTTATGTTTCTTTATTTTGTAATTGTTTTGTATCCTTAAAATCTAAACTCGAATTTTTCCAATCGCAATCTTTTTCTGCGATATTAGTATGTCCAACGTATTTGGTATTGTTCATTTTTGTCAAACATACTATAATTATTTGTATTTAAAAAATATATCTTCGTTATCCTGTATCTCTCCTTAGTTTGTAGCAATAAGATTTGCATCTTTTTATTATTTTGTCATCTATTTGTGTTCACAATGTTATACCCCGTAAAACATTATCGATTAGTAAGCGTACGCGTGGATTTATGATGAATAATGAGAGTTTGACACGTGTAGGAAAAACCTCGGAAGTAGGGTCGGACGGGACCTGTGCGTACAGGATCAGCGCGACACGCTAGCCAGCAGTGCACTGGCTAGTGCGGTGCACCAGGCCTGCTGGCGCCTTGAGAGGCGCGACGCGACAGGGTATTGGCGCGATGGGCGGCGCGGGGCGCCACCCCTGCCACCGTCCATGTGTATATATATGATCCTTGGCTTATTTCACTTCATTCAAAAATTATTCCCACGGCTAAGATAAAGAAGAGCACGTAACTTTCAACCAAATTTCGCCCGATTACGCTACCAAGCGCCGTCCAAACGTAAATTAACTTTGGGTAACGAGTTCTAGGCCTACGGGGAGCATTACTACTGAGTTATTTCTAGAAAATTCGCTTGGCGAAATGGAGCTCCACCGGGTAAAAGCTATCAGAATTGTTTCAAATTAATTCCTAAATGGTCACAAGCATTAGGTAAGTGTTTCTCCCTTCTGAACTCCCAAGAAATTGTGGATTTTCGCCGAGTTATTCTGAGTTGAATTGCAATCGATATTATTATCTAAAGTTACAGTTTTGTCGAGTTTTAATATTGAAATTAGCCCTTTTTTCTCAGTATAAGGGTTGAAGTTGGATAGAACCACTGGTCCCTGTTGAGACTTGCTAGTTAAACGAAAGTCGACACTTGAGGTATGTAAGACTGTCCTTTTTGGCAAGTTATGTTCGTCATGAAGTTAGTACGACTTGTGTAACTACAGTATCTCAGAGTAACCCTATTGTGGTCGGCTGTTATGAATAGAATTGAGACGACACTAATGATATAGTAACCCTCGTCAGAATTAACCCTAGCTAAATTGATTTTCCTTACGACATTTGGGTTATTAGATGTTATCGCCTGAGGGCCATATTGAGTTCTATCAAGTTGAGGCTATGAGGGCCATATTGAGTCCTATCAGATTGAGGCTATGAGGGCCATAGTGAGTTCTATTAGACTGAGGCCGTGAGTGATGTCTTGAGTTACCCCAGATAGAGGCCATGAGGGCCGTATCTAGCTACAGTAGTTACATTATGACCCACCATCGAGCCAAGGCTCGGGGTCCAGTTGTATAGCCCAGACAGTCCAGACACAGACACAACTACAGGAGCCTATCGGGCTCAGGTTCAGTTTCAAAGAATAAGTATTCCAGAGTTACAGTATGCTTACAACCATTAGTAGTTAGATAGCAGAAGTAGTTATTGTTTGTACTTGCCGGGGCTTATGGGGGCCCAGGTAGATTATTCTGTGTGTTTGTACCTTCCAGGCTTATGGGGGCCCGGTTAGGTTCTTGTTGTATATATATAAACTTGTTAGTTAGATACTTCAGACGGTAAGGTTACTTAGGTTAAATTCTTACTCTCTTTCTTGATTACTTCAGTTTTACCAGCTTTCAGTCAGTTATTATCCTACTGCTTTATATATTCGGTACATATTATACTGACGCTCATCCTCGGGGTGCTGCATTACTTGCCTGCCGGTATGGATAGATGCAGTTTGGGACGTCTTAGCCTTCAGCTAAAGTCAGCAGTTCATTCAGCTCCTTCCCTCGGAGTTGAAAGTTAGTAGAGGTTTGTTATTTTTTTGTACAACTTATGGGCAGGTCGGGGCCTTGTCTCGACCGTTATTTCACTCTTAGAGGCTTGCTGGCAGCAAATTTCCAGTAGTTAGCTTTTGTTATTGGCCGTGTGGGGCCTATGTATGTTTATTTCATGTGATGGCTGCGTGGGGCCTTGTTTAGCTGACAGTTAGCAGCCTCATCGGCTATAGAATAGTTTAGCTGCCTGATTTCATTTCAGTTATAATTAGACAGCATGGTGGTCTTGTTGGCCCGCATAGAATTCCTGTTATTGTGTTGTTAGTGGTTAGCTGTCTTTTTTTACAGGTGGCTTGTCGACCAGAGGCTGTATTTACAGTTGAGATATAGCTCGTTGTTTTCTTGAACTAAGTTACAGGCATGCACCAGTAGTGCACCATGCTAGCCAGGTTATTCTAGACATTGTATGGCACTAGGTGCCAGTCATGCCTCCTAAGATGGGGCGTGACACACAATCTCTTTTCTCTCTTCTCGAAAGCATTAATTAGAAGCTTCTCTCTCACTGAAAAAATGGATGCGCATGATGCAGATAAATCAAATCAAAGCCTTGCAACAACAGTGTCGAAAGTGGAGAAACGAAGAACAAATTTCAATAGATGCACACTTTGGTAATTGGTAAAACATTACCTTCTCAAGTTAGTGAGGATAAAATTTACAATATTTATGCATACTAATTAGTGTGCACAATTTTTAATCTAAGTTTTGATGCTTTGAGTAAATAAATTAGAATACCAAGAATTCTAATTTTTTTCCTGAAAAAGCATCCAATTGGGATGGAAGTTCTGCCCATGAGCGTACCAGTGGTGAGAAAAATAGTCTTTGAAGTTTAATTGAAACAAAATAACTGAAAGTTAAAATCATGTTTGATCATGATAACACAGTTGAAGTTTTTTGTGAAGAAATCTTTTTTGAACTTCAAATTTCATATTGTAAGTTTCAACTTGAAATAATGGACCAATTTGTAAACAAATACTTATTAGAGATAATCATCGAATATTTTTCAATATTTTGAAAAAAATTGTGTGGACTAATGGGTCTAATAATGATATAGAGTTAGTAGAGATTAATAGTTTTCAATACTCTACCATATTAAAATGCATTTTTAGCACAGGTCCTCATCACCTTCATTTGCACTAAAATCAAAAGACGATTTAAAGGTTGATGATTCTGCATAATATGATGCATCAATATGGTTAATCGGAGGTAATTGGTGGTGATTATTACGATTGTTTATCTTTAAAAGTGTGTTATCCATTTTTGACTTCTATGTCTTGTGAGATTTATGATTGATAGTTGTATTCTGTACATGAATTTTCTTATTCTTGAAAGAGAGACATGTGCTATTAGTCATTGATGCGATTATCAAAATACACTTAGACATCAAAGGAGGTTGAATCATTTGCAATAACAAATAACTATTTGTAATAAGTATGATGCGATGAGTCAAAAATATGTTTAGCACAATGATGAGATATCTCTGAATATCTCATGGAATTAGTTAAGCCCTTTTATATGAAATATAGCTAATTCCACTATTTTAATGTAATAAAAATTATGAAATTAGCTAATATTCCAAACTAAATATGGAGTAATGTCGATCTTCAAATTTCTAAAATTATTATTCTTATCCCAAATACCAAATAATCCTAAAGTTTAAAAATTAAAATAGCTGGAATGTCAAGAAGACCCATTGAGTCCTTTTTTTTTGGGTCAGATTTAGTATAGTATTCACTAACCTTGTGAAATAAATATACATAGAATGTTGGTAGCAGTACAAAGAACAGTTTTAAACATCAACTAAATAGCTCCAACAACCTTATTTCACCATTTTTTAAAGAATTACAACTGATTTTAAGCATCTTAAGTGCAACATTAAACAACATATCTTGGGACATATATATATATATATATATATATATATATATATATATATATATATATATATCTAAAACTTCTATTAGGGGTGGTGTTATTGATATTTTTGGTCTTCAGACTTCAGAGGAGGGCCAACTTTCTTGTCAAAGGGAAAAAAAGATTAGTTTTGTTGGTATTACATGAATGTCTGTATCCAGTATTTTGAATTTCCATTGACTTTTAGATCAATTGTAGCTATACAAAAAAAATTAGGTAGAAAGCTCGCTCAGGCTATCCTGATTCAAATTTTCTAATATCGTATCACTAAGGATATAGAATTTGTATTGGTAGTTTACACAATGGAAGAATTTATCTTAAGAGGAGTTTGAGACATTTATGAATTATAGGGAGACAAAGAAAGCCAGGTAATATTACAAGAGGTAGTTTGGAAGATCATGGGAAAGATTAACATTGCAAGATAGCCAAAAACCAAATTCAAACTTCACTGTTAAGAGTTCCAATGTCACCTGATAAAACCTCAAAAGTCTAAACTCAATGTGCACCAACTTTTCATTGCAATGCAAGAACAACTGTAACAAAAAGCATCTTTTTAATAGTTGCATTGGTTTTTCATCGATGCAAACTTAATGTTTGTCTATAACAATATTATGTGTCCGCTATGGCATAATATTATCTTAGTTGATTGATTGTTAGAGAAAGTAGGAAGCATACAAATTCTTAGAAATGAACTGATTCTGCTCAGGATTTAGGACTCTCAATTCAAGTAGGAAGATAACTCATATGAGAATATTCAGTTAAACACGAAAGTTTATTATTGAGGTGTGATATGGAATACCTCAGTTACTAGGAATCACTTTATCCTTTTTCGCAAATTTTTCTGGACGTAAAAATGCAAATATTCATAGTTAATGTTTAGCTTGTATGTGTTGAAAGTTATTTCAGGAAGATTATTGTGGAGATTGACTCCTTACTAGTGGCTAACTGGCTACTTGGAAGGTAGAGTTCCATGGAGCATGACAAATACAATTATGGAACTAACTACTAAATTGAAGCACATGGAAGAGGTGGTCATTCAACATTCCTTCAGAGAGAAAATAAATATGGTTGGCACCCTTGCTAATTATGGACTCTCGACTCGACAAACAACTTGATTTAACTTTCTTCGAATTCTACCAAAAGAAGCAAGACAGAAAATTATATATTAGAGAAAATACATCTACAATCTTTTTTTATGAAGAAGACAAAATGCACCAGATACTTGGATAGAAAATTAGAAAGAATTTATCACTTTAATGTCCTTTAATGTATACTTTGTTATTTATAGGTGAGGATCTTGATTCCTACTTCAAATGAACATTACGTCACAATTTGCTGCCGTATGTGTATCAGATGAAGTACATGAGCTGCTAAATTAAAAATGTTGAGACTTTGTGGAGCATTAAAGTTCAATATTTGGAGTCTCTATTACACTTTCATTTTTTAGTGGGTTGCGGATATTAAATGGTTAAAAAAAGGAGGAAGATTGGAAGATGGTTCTTGGCAAGGGTACAAAATTTATTAACTATTAAATTACTTTAGAACATAACATAAGGAGACAACCTTATAAATTATATCATGACCTGGTCCATATTGAACATTGTATGTATATTTGTACATTAAAAAAGTTGTCTGCAATTAAAATGCAATTATTCCCTAATCACCACAAGAATAAAATGAGTTATTCATGATCGCACGAAGCGCGAGCAAATTATCTAGTTATATATATATAATTAAACCATTATTGATTCACTTTTAAATTATTGGATACCCAATCCATTTAAAATAAATTGAATCGAGCGGAAAACCATAAATTTCATCTATTTTAACACTCCTACTTCTTATCTTAACAATTTTAGCTCTTCACTTGTTAAATGTTCTTGCATTTTTTAAAGATAAATTAATATTTTATGAGAAAATGAAATCATATACAAGTAATTGATTGATTGTTTCTCGTATGATACAATTAACCATATATAACTAATGATCGATCGTTTCTCTTATGATACAATTAACCATATACAAGTAATTGATCGGTCGTTTCCTATATGGTATAGTTGACTGGTTGTTTTTCTTCTAACACAATTAAATAGCATAATTTTGTGAAATTTTTTGGTATGTGTATAATATATGCTTAATAATACAGTAGAAGTAGTAATCTTGTTATCCGGTGAATATCTACACCTCCACTTTTTTTTTTAAATTTTAAAAATAAAAAATTTTCAATTATACACTAGTTTTTATACTATTTGTTCACTTATTTTTTTGTAAATAATATATATAACTTTACAAAAAATAAAATATTCAATAATCAATAATTTATGTATTTTAATCTCTACATAACTAAACCATATATAAATAATACCTACATAACTAATACTTGCATAACTAATACCTACATAACTAATACATGAATAACTAAAATTGCATAACTAATTCCAGCATAAAATAATACATAACTTTCCTCATAATTAATTCATATATTACTAATATCTACACAACTCTAACCCGTAACCAAATAGTCCCTTACAACTTCTTTTCCAAAAACAATATTCAAATGCTAGTTCTCAACATCTTTGTTTTTTTCATCTACGGTTCCAAAAAATTTCTTGTTAAGTTGAACACATGATGCACCAAGCGTGTTGAGCAAAGAGGTGGCAATAATGACCCATAAATGTGTAATCTGCACACACCTGTTTACATATAACGGGTTCAGTTGATGATATTTTATGGGTCATTCGCACAAATATTATTGTTTTGTGGTTGTCCCTAATTTTTGCTCTTGAAATTCATAATATTTAGTTTTTGTTATTTGGCACTTTAAGTAACAGAGAAGTGGTTGAAAATGTCCCTAATAGTTAAAAAAATTTATAAGGCAAAAAATAAATTCGTAAGGCATAAATTTTGATACAAGTTATGATTCAGGGCATACGATTACATAGGTTATGTGTAGGGGCAAAAGTTTATTAGCATAAACTTGTGCCTTGAGGCAGAAATTCAACAACATGAACTTATGTCTTGGGAAGTAGTTTAGCAGCATGAATTTGTATCTTGGACATAAGTTTAGCAATATGAACTTGTGTCTTGCGGCAGAAGTTCCGCAGCATGAATTTGTGCTTTGGGACAGAAATTCAGTAGTATAAACTTGTGCCTTGGAGCAGAAGTTCAATAGCATGAAACCCTTGGGCAGAAGTTTAGTAGCATGAACTTGTATCTTGGATATAAATTCAGTTTTAGAATATTATGCTTTAAGAAGTTCATATACTGAAATTATGCCTTAGCATAACGTGTGTTTTGAGATATAAGATTAGTAGCATGAAGTTGTGCCTTATAGGGCCAACCTGTATCTGACAACTTTTTATTTATTTTAATATTAAGAGTTAAAGTTTATCTTACAAATTAGATAACATTTAACTTATATCTCCAGGCAAAAAAAATTTGATATTTCTTTTGTTGGATCAAATTAGGTGATAACTCAATCAAACACATCTCTTGGAAAGGTCAATTTGAGTTTCTCCATAGGCCAATAATCAACCTACAAACGATAGATTTTATTCTTTGAGATCAATTTTAAACTTAGCTCACTAGGCCTCTTCTACCTTCTTTTCTTCAGGAAAACAACTTTTGTTATAGATTATATAATAATAATAATAAAAGTACAAGACAAGAGATGTAGCTAAAAAATTTAGGAAGGATCTATTTGTTCTTGAGTTTGTGTACAATTGACTTGATTTACCTTTCTATTTATAAAATAAAAGAAGTTGCAATGAAGCTTTCAGGAAGCTGTTGCGAGGATTTTTAGCAGTTGCCAGCTTGAGCTACTTGCAAGCTACCTTCTTTTAGCTATTTGCAAGCTTATCTGTTTAATTGTAAGTTTCGGTAAGCTGCCGCCAGGCTTTTCAAGAAGTTGTTTGCATAAGCTACTTGCAAGCTGCATGCTTGATCGCAAACTTCTTCAGTAAGTTGCTTGAGTAATTAATGGGACATACATAATATAATATATTTATAAAAATCTCTCTTTTGGATAGATGATGTGCCTCATTAAGATATTACTATGAGAAAATACTCTATTCATCTGGGAGCAGTGAGTTGCATGTAATGACCCACATAGTCGTTTTGAGATTTTTTCATATTTCTCCCGTTTTGACCCTTTCCATAATTTTTTATATCATTTGCAACTTGCGGGGATGGGTGGCATAATTCTCGAGGTGATCAGTTGAATATTGGATAGATTTAGTTTTGATGGTTTGAAATTTAGAAGTTTGACCAAAGTTAAATATTCTAAGTTAATAAGGTCGGATTCTAGTTTTGAAAGTTCAGTTAGGTCTAGAAGGTGATTTTTGACTTATTTGGGTAGTTGGGATGAATCTCGAGGAATTCAGGAGTGATTTCAGTCAATGGTTGGATTCTTAAGTTTTAGAAAAAATTAAGTTTGATCACGATCAACTTTCGATCAAGATGACCTCAGATCAATAATTTGATGATTCCAAAAGGTTTGAAACATATATTATAGTCAACTTGCATATTTGCTTTGTTTCCATAGGTTTTGAATGATTTTCGAGAGTCCATTCGAAGATTTGATCGATGTTTGGTTATGCTGGTTTGTGTTGGGATCTATGTAGTTTTGATGATTAACAAAGATGATGAAATAGGTCAGCCGAGTTGTTCCAAGGGAGTATAAAATTTACTGTCTAAAGAAGTTGATATGGCAGCAGTAAATGTTCAAATCGAGATAAGCTGCACATATCAAGAGATGGTTAAGCTATGTCACACAAGCTCAGCAAAATAAATATGTGCTGATTTGTAAGAGTTGGAATTTGATTAAAACACCAAGAAAGCAAAGAGATAGACTTAAAAAAGGACTCCTACTTGGAGTATATCTCTAAGGCGGGCAAAGGTTGTTGCTGCAAAGAGATTGAAAGAGAAAAGAACTCTTTGAAGAGTTGTGTATATATAGAAGCGAGACTTCTCAAAGCAACTCGCGCACTCGCAAAGAGAGAAAAAGAAAATCTGCGAAGTGTGAGATTTTACAACATTTGAAGTGTGAAGAGATTCAATTAACAAACTTGTTCCTAGTAAAGTGATAAGCTAGAGTTAGCAATATTGTACTAGGAGTTGGTCATTGAGTTGTAATTGATGTAATCTTAATTCAGTAAGTTATAAACTAGATTAAAAGGATTTTGTCTTCAAGTAGAGTATACTAGGAGACATTGGGGACACATTCCTATGGAGAAGTGTGAACAACTAGGAATTAGAGTTTATAATCCTTTAGGTTACAAGTATTGTAATCTGCTGTTTGAAGAGGCTCTTTGAACTTAGTGAAGTTAGAGAAAATTCTGTGAAGGTACAGGTTGCGGTTTTTCACCTTTTGAGGAGTGTTTTCCATGCTAAAATTATTGTGTTCTTTACTTACTTCATTTATCATCTTAAGTGAAAGACGTTATACAACCTATTTCATTCGTAGACAAACAGTTAAGTCAAAGTTTAATATCTAAGTCGCATAGACTATCAATTAGTATCAGATCGGGCTTATTTTATAAGGCTAAAACCTAAGATAGATCATGATGAATTTTGCACCACCTATTGGACACAGTGAAGGCTAGTCGAGTCAACAACTCGACCTCCTCTCTTCAATATATCACACTTCATTTGGTGGAAAGCACGCGTGGAAAATTTCATTCAAGCAGAAGATTATGAGTTGTGGGATAGGATCACCATGGGACCAACTCTTCCTAAGAATATGGTGGATGGAGTTGAAGTGATGAAGGTAAGATCTGAGTTTACTGCTGAAGATCTGATGGCTCTAAAAGAGAATGCTAAAGCGAAGAACATTCTTGTATGTGGCTTAGGCCCTGATGAGTACCATCGGATTTCAAACTGTACCACTGCTAAATAGATATGGGATGCATTGATCAATGCTCATGAAGGGACAAGTCAGGTAAGTAATTCAGAGTGGCTATGCTATTCACTGAATATGAAACTTTCAAGATGCGGGATAGTGAGTCTCTACAAGAAATGATTAAAAGGTTCACATCTCTAATTAATGAACTATCTTCCCTAGGAAAAATACTTACCACTGAAGAGCAAGTTGATAAAGTTCTGAGGATCCTCCCTAAAGCTAAATGGGATGTTAAAGTTACTGCTACAAGGGAAGCTAAAGATATCTCTACCATGACTCTCGATGGGTTAGTAGGGAACTTGAAGACTTATGAGATGAACATGGATGACCTTATGAATGAAGATGTAATCAAAGAAAAGTCACCGGATCTAAAAGCTTTTGACAGTGATGAGCCTGATATTAATGATGATCAAGTGGAATTTCTCGCAAAAACGTTTAAGAGATTTCTCAAGAAAGAGAAGGGCTATGACAAGAAAGGAACAAGTAGAAAAAATGGTTCCAATGAGAAATCTCCAGCAGGTTGCTACAAATGTTACAAAACTGACCACATGTCAAATATTGTCCACTTTGAGAAATTGAGTGGAGAAAGGAAAGGGCTGAAAAGGAAAGAACTGAAAAGGAAATGGAAGAAAAGGCAAAGAAGAAGGAAAAGGAAAATTATGCAATGATGTCTGTATGGAGATCTGATTATGATGATTTTGATGAAGAGATTGATGAAATTGCATTCATAAATCTATGGGATTCTGACCTGGATGAGGGAGACAAGAATTCTGAGGTAAATATATCTGACTTAAATGAAAACTTGCATACTCTTTCTAAAAGAAAACTTGTCTCCATAATGAATGTTTTAATGGATAATCTTCGGGAGGCCACCTTTGATAGGGATCAACTTTTTAATGCTCTTGCTAGCTTAAAATTTGAGTTCGTTGATCTTAAAAATGGCAAGGATATTACTGATAAAGAAAATAGTACCTTGAAAGAACAGGTTATCTAACTCGAGTCTGCAATCAAGTCCTCAAAAATGAAAGCTTGAAAGAATTCTTTTTTCAAGAGAAAGGGATGAGTGAAAATATGAAAAAGGTTGAGTCAGAACTCAAGCACTGTAAAATTGATTATTTCTTTGAAAAGGAAAAGGTAAGAGAATTGAGTTTGAAAGTATCTAAGTTAAAACTGGATCTTGAAAAAGCAAGTAGGTGGACCAAGTCCTATAGAATTGTAAACAACCTAAGTGGAAGAGTTCACAATGAAAGGGCTGGAATAGACTTCCATAAAGAAACCGATATCACTGATGATATGTGTTACTTGTGTGGAAAACTTGGACATCCAACCACTGAATTTTATGTGGCAGTTAGGAGCAAAAACAAGAGTACTATGTTAGCAAAAGACTGACTGAAATCTATTTATAGGAACGTGTTTAACAACCTGTTGTCAAGTTGAGCAAGAAGAAATTTGATTCACCCTTTTGATCAAAAAAAGGACCCAAGCTTGTTTGGGTTCCTAAAACTAACCCCTGAATTGTTTTGCAAGTGAGAGTGAAAGGAAGCAGGCATTGGTACATCAATAGTGCTTGCTCAAGACACCTAACTAGAGATAAACAAAAGTTCCTTTCACTCATTCCTCAAAAAGGGGGGAATGTATCCCTAGGAGATGAAAAAAAGGGTACTGTCACTAGAATTGGAAAAATTGAAAGTACAAAAGAAAAAGTTCTGGAAGAAGTGTATCATGTTGATGGATTGAAGCATAATCTACTAAGTATATTTCAGTCGTGTGACAAAGGCAACAAGGTAACTTTTACTTCTTCATGTTGAAAGGTTAAAAGGATGGATACAAAGGAAATTGTTCTAAGTGCAAGTAGACGCAAAAATGTGCACAAGGCATACAACATGGGAATGCCGGGTACATATCTAACTTGTCTCAGTGCAACGAACTGCGACCCCCTTCTTTGGCACAAAAGACTTGGGCATGCTAGTTCAAAATAGTTGAATAAACTTTATTCAAAGGACATGGTTATAGACTTGCCTAAAACTAAGTTCAAAAATGACAAAGTTTATAGTGCCTATGTAAGGGGGAAGCAAGTAAGATCCTCATTCAAATCAAAGAATCAAGTGAGCACAAACAGGTGTCTTGAGTTGTTGCATATAGATATTTGTGGACCCATGAAGGGTTAAATTGAAGTTGATGAACATGCTCAAGAACAAGTTGCATCACCTGTTTCAACTATTGAACAATGTATGGGCTCACTGATAGGGGGAACAATAAATAATAAAGTTGAGCCAACACCAATGCAACCAGTTAACTTAGAAGCAGGAAATTCACAACGGATGATGTTGAAAAGCTCTAAGTAGGGAGCACTTTGAAAGGAACAAGTTACATTTGGGGATGATTAAGATTGCATAAGCCTTCTTCAGTGATTGGCTAGATTAAGGATTTTACCCATTTTATTGGTCAATTTTCTATTCAATTTAGTCTTGCGCATTTAATTATACGTCCCAATTCTAGTTCATTGATATTATTCTACCATAATATTGTATTAAGTTGTGCAGTTATGGAGTCTACAAATGTAGATGCAAACCTTAGTGATGCTGTCAGGGTATGTGCTATTTTACACTAAGTAAATAGTGAGTAATGTGAAACGTCTGAGCTTTCCTGTTCCCCTCAATTATGACTTCTATTAACCGTCTCTCTCAAAAGCTGAAACCGTTACATCACCCACTTTCTCTTTGCACTATGTCACATCCTCTCACACGTTCCACCTTCCCTTTCTCTACTATAGATGGTGTAGTTGGATGAAGTTAATATCACAAGCTCCTCTTTATTCTTGAGATACTTAACCCAAAAGCTCTTTTTTGATAACTATTTCTAAGACTAACCATGGAAACTCCATCTTTCTCCACCAGCAAAGTCCTTACCAATACTTCCCAACCTGAGTCTCCTAACATTGTGGTCCACTATAGTTCTTTTCCCATACGCTTCAAATGGTAGATTTTGTAGCTTGGAACACTTTTAGAAACTAATTCTTCACTTCATCTGCCATGCCTTCTGACATTCCCTCTCCTTCTGGTCCTATATGTGAAGTCCCTCCTCTTCAATCTGCTGATAATGATGGGATTTCTATTGCTGAGCTAATTCTGAGAAAATTATGATCTTGATTGAGGAAGAGGTCTAGGTCATCCATTCCCATTCTTGACGATGAACCATCAAATAACACCCCTTCATCAGTTGTATTTTGATGTGGTACACAAGATTGTTTTGTCACGAAAGGAGAGATGCACTGACGCAAATTATCTTGATCTTACTCTAATGGAGTTGCTTGATATACTGAGGTTAAGATAAACTTGCCTAGTATCATTATCAAACACATGCAGAGGGTGTTTAAAACACATGAAAGGGGTCATGCTCTTCCTTATCGGTTCTAGTTGGCTGCTATTTTCGGGGAATCCTCCGTTCCTGTTCAAGTTTGGTCTCTCCAAACTACCAAAGATATTTTGGGTCAGGTGAACCATATCGCCTTACCTGATTTAATGAAAAAGGTTGACAACTCTTTGCAGCGTCTGAGACTTGGTTTGGCTGACAAAAGTGCTAAGTTGGACAATGCCAAAGCTGATCATGAGAGGAAGAAGGCTGTCTTGCAGGCAAAGATTAATGAACTGGAGCTGATTCTTGTTAAAGAAATAGCTAACCATATGGATGCAATTCATAAGTTTACCAAGCTGCTTCCCTTAGAAACTTCCTCCTAATCCTGTCATTCTCAAATTTCAAGCATATCTTTGTTAATTCCTATTCTCGCTATTCCTTTTAGTTGTTTCCTGTTGCTCAGTCTATTCCTTACTCACTGTATTACTTTGTGTGACTTTAGCATGATTAATGGCAGTGGAATGAAAGGGTTCCTTTTTGCTTATATTGATTCTTAACTCTGCACTAGTTAATAGTTCATTATGTTTTCATGAGATTGATATCTGATGGTTTTGAAGATACCACAGTGGCTATAAGTTGTTTAGCGTCTCAAATTGGCCTTATTTTCAATGATGCCAAAAAGGGAAGAAAATAGATTGTGCAATGTTTATAACCCATATGACTGACTTGTTTCAATCATGTGTTTCATCTCTTGGATCTACAAGTAGATATCATTAAGGTCACAGGTGCAAGGAGTTTGTCATCATCAAAAAGGGAGAATTTATTGGGATCTATGTAGTTTTGATGATTGACAAAGATGATGAAACATGTTAGCCAAGTTGTTCCAAGGGAGTATAAAATTTACTATCTAAAGAAGCTGACATGACAGTAGTAAATGTACAAATCGAGATAAGCTGCACGTATCAAGAGATGGTTAAGCCACATCACACAAGCTTAGCAAAATAAATATGTCCTGATTTGTATGAGTTGGAGTTTAATTAAAACACAAAGGAAGCCAAGAGATAGACTTGAAGAAGGACTCCTACTTGGGTAGACCTCTAAGGCGGGCAAATGTTGTTGCTGCAAAGAGATTGAAAGAGAAAAGAACTATTTGAAGAGTTGTGTATATATAGAAGTTGTTCTTCTCAAATAAACTCATGCACTCACAAAGAGAGAAAAAGGAAATCTGTGAAGTGTGAGATTTTGCAACATTGGAATTGTGAAGAAATTCAATTGACGAACTTGGTCCTAGTAAAGTGATAGGCTAAAGTTAGAAATCTTGTACTAGGAGGTTGTCATTGAGTTGTAATTGATGTAATCTTAATTCCGTAAGTTATAAACTGGATTAAGAGGATTTTGTCTTCAAGTAGAGTATACTAGAAGACGTTGGGGACACATTCCCAGGGAGGAATGTGAACAACTAGGAGTTAGAGTTTATAATTCCTTTAGGTTATAAGTGTTGTAATCTGTTGTTTGAAGGGACTCTTTAAAGTTAGTAAAGTTGGAGAAAATCTTGTGGAGGTACAGGTCGTGGTTTTCCACCTTTTGATCCAGGTGTTTTCCGCGCTAAAATTATTGTGTTCTTTACTTACTACATTTATTATATCTTAAGTGAAACATGTTATACAACCTGTTTCATTCGTAGGAAAGCAGCTAAGTTAAAGTTAAATATCTAGGTCGTGTAGACTATCAATTTGCTATTATGTGGTGCAACTAAATTCCTTCTTTGCGAGGCTCCGATTGTGTACATGAAGAAAGAAAATGTTGAGCTTCTCTATTACAGGGAGGGGGTCGTGATCACTAAGGAGGGGGGGGGGGTCCAGTTTAGCCCCTCTTAAGTCACATGATTCCATGGATCAAATTTAATGAAATTAGCGCATATTTCTTTTGGATCCAAAATCGAGAGTTCCTTGTCCAAAAATCCTTAAAAAATAGTTTCTGAAATTGGAACCAACTTTATGTACTATTTTAGGTCCTTCTTCGCAATCGTGGAGACTTCACTCCTGATCGCGCAAAGTTATCCCAACTGGCCTTTGCCTTAATATTCTACGATCGCATTAATGATAGACAATCTCCTTCTTCTTTGCTTTCACAACTCTATTCTTTGTGGTCGCAAAGAGCAATCTTGCACTAGAAAATCCAGAATTGCAAAATGAGTTCCTATGATGCTGAACTCCTCGAGCCCTATAGATATAAATCCAAACCCTGCTAATAAGTTCCAAATAGTATTATTGGCTTATACAATGTCTTAAATCATAACCTAAAGCATAAACACTCAAAAAAAGAAGTTGAGTTGTTGCGCTATTAATGTAAGAGCATCAACTCTAATTTTGTGGGCTTTTGAGGAGAGGGGGAAATTATTGAAATTTTAAGAAAGAGTCTCGAGATCCAGAATGCATGATAATTTTATATGATCAAGTGGAGTGAAACAAGATATGCCTCTTTGCTTATGTATAAATATAAATTCGTTCACACAATAATGTATGGATAGTGTTTGTTTCTACAATTTGAGCAACAAATGATGTTCCTCTTCTCATACCTTTGAATTTAAAAGTACCAGCGGAGGACCAAAAAACTAGGAATAGGTGAAGAGTCTAGCAACATCAAGCCCCTATTGTTTGATATTTTTGATTCCTAGGTCTTTTTTATCATCATAGTTGAAATATTTAAGTAAGCAGCACCAAGAGTTGAAGTTGGAGGTGGTGTTTATGACATGATAGTGATAATAGCTAAATACAAAGGAGTTTTGATAGGGGGTTATGAAGAAGAAGATATAAAAAAAGACTAAAATAAAAAAACCATAGCTAAGCAAATGAAAAAAAATTAAAGTTAAATGAATTTGGTAGGTTACAAGTAAGGATTTATGATTTGTACTTTGTTGTGTAATTGTAATTGCCCGAGAGAGAGTATTTGTACCAGTCACGATCCAAATGGTCGTGATTGGCACCCGCACTAACTCTCCGGTGAGCGAATCAACAAATCCCGATACTGCCCCCATAATCAAAACATTCATGAAAAAGAAATCAACTATTATGAAAATAATAATTTTAGATCATTACACTGCCGTACCAAAACCAAATAACCAATTTCCCAGAACCTGATTGTCATTTTACCAGACGTCTATTTCTGAAAGCGAAGGAACTAAAACTAAAAATTAAAAAAAGTGTTCGAATGTCTGAAAGAAGGACATCTGCAAGGAAGGAGTGATTTGCGTCCTCATCTTCTCACCTTCTCGATCCACAAAAGCTGCTGGTTCACAGGTGAGGGCGCGAAGAACTGCGGAGATCGAACACTGCACTCAAAAAAGAATGCAGAGGTAAGGTCAGTACATGAGACAGTACTGGTAGGCATCATTGGCCGACCTTATAATAATAGATAAGTACAACAATAGAGATATAAAAAGGGATCCTCAGCTTTACACAGATATACAAGTCATTTATGGACACTAGCTCTACTCAGGAATCAACTGGCCTACTCACTGGATTAGGCCTCTCGCTGCAGCGGTCACTTTTCTGCTGCAGCGGCACTGCTTAGGAAGTAGCTCGGCATGTTGCTCCCTTCTCAGTTCATCCATCTCATAGTTCAATAAATCAACAGTTACATTTCACATTCTCCATGAATCCATCAAACGACCATAATGAACAACAATCACAATAGCTATTAAGAGTTACAAATCCTCAGTTATTCTCAGCGACAACTACTCAATAACTACATACGGTGACAGGTTGCACTTAGCATTAACACCATGTTCATTGTTATCAATTTTATTCATATCTACAATAAGATACACATTCTTGTAATATGTTTCACATCCACCTCATGAACATAAATGAAATCACAAATAATAAGCGAATAACACAACCAAGGGTAACATGACGGGCACACGCCTCCGCTATCTCCCCTTAATACTCAACCACACGAATCATGTACACACATACTAATGGGTCTTATTTATACCCAACCAGTCATGACCTGCAGGGGGGCTCTATAATTCTATGTACTGTACCGGTGTGGCAGCCCTCCCACTCATATGCTCGTCCGGATGGTTCCTACAGACACGATCACTCAAATATTATTATTCGCTCGCCCGGATGCTTCCTCGGGCTTGAGCTCTCATTTAATGATATTAAATCTTTTCACTCATCACTCTCATAAAAGGGATGACAAGTGCATTATTGTAGCATACAGAAAGTTACAATCTACTTCAAAAATAAGCCATTATAAATTAACAATTCTCTCATTAACGGAGTGGGAACACTTTACTAACCATTCATCACAAGTAATTACACTAACATATTTACACAATCTTTTAAGCAAGTCATCATAATTCAATAACACATTTTAGTCACGTTCGTGAGAAAAATTAACAACAATTGACTCACATACTATGTAAATGTCCAAAGACCAATCATATATCAACATTGTACACTATACATGCCATTATATAGGTCTATCCCTATAAACCGTAACCTATCTCAATCTGGAGATAACAATTCAACTACTCCGCGGGAGCCTTTCCTTTCCTTAAAGCTTCAAAAAGCATGAAATCTACATAACAAGGATAATTCATTATTTATTCTTCAACCTTAGGGTCTATTAGATCAAACCCTCCCATTCAGAGTAATTTCGAGAGTAAAAACACCCCTTATTCTTCTAGGTTGTAGGCCTATAATTCCCGTGTAATCCTCATTCCCGAATGTAATTCTAAGGGAATGATCAACACAATTCAACATCACCAAATCACCCCACCATTCCAGCCCTAGTTTAACAACCTAGGTTCTTCCTCTACAAAACTTCCACCATTATAGGCCTACATAGATTCTAGAATCAAAAATACTCATCCTAGAGATAGAGAATCGAAATTCTTACCTTGGGTGAAGGGTTTACTGCTCTGGATAATTTTCTCTCTCCTTAGACCTCCTAATTCCCACTTAAAATCCACTTTTTGATTCCTTTGGTCTGCTATAGTGATTACCTTTCCACTACAGCGGACTCGCTACAACGGTCGTAGGGCTGCTGTGGTGGTCCAAATGGTTATTCCTTAATTTCCACTACGATAGAACTCCGACCGTTACCACGATCTCGCTGCAGCAGGAATCCCACAGCTGCTGTGATCCCCCAGACTAGTAGCTACCCAAAATTGTACAGTTCTATACTTAGTTTATTCCACAACCTCTCTATCTCATCCTTAGCCAGATCTCTGTGTTCTGTGTTCTATGCCCTTAATCATCTCGTAACAATGTCTAGGTCTTTACATTAGATACTAATTAAAAATCCTCTCGTCCCCAAATGGTCTATAAAAAAGTAAGAAGGAAAAGTACCAAATTTTATGAACAACTGGGGGTTACTTGACCCGCGTATCAGCCTCGGTCTCCTAAGTGCCTTCTTCCACTGGATGGTTCTTCTACTAGACTTTTACTGTCAAAATCTCCTTGGACCTCAAATATCGAACCTCTTTGGCAAATAAAGCTACAGGTTCTTCCTCATATGACAGATTCTCATCCAGAAGAACAGAGTCCCACTTGATGGTGTATGTACCATCCCTATGGTACTTTTTCAGCATGGACACATGAAATGTCAGATGCGCTTCAGACAATCCTAGTGGCAATGCCAACTTATAAGCCACTTCCCCCACACGTCGGAGTATTTCAAATGGCCCAATATATCTCGAATTGAGCTTTCCTCCCTTACCAATCTCATCTCCCCTTCATGGGAGACACCTTGAGCAGCACTTCCTCCCCCTCCATGAACTCTATGTCCCTGATTTTCTTGTCCGCGTATTTCTTCTGCCTACTCTGAGCAGCTATCAAATGGTCCTGAATTATTCAAACCTTTTCCAAGGACTCCATTAACAAATCTGTCCCCCAAGGCCTCACCTCAAATGCATCAAACTACCAAATTGGAGACCTGTACTTTCTCCTATACAAGGGTTCAAAAAGTGCCATAGCAATGCTCGAGTGGTAGCTATTGTTATAGGAGAACTCTATTGTAATGCCCCGAAAACTCAAAGACTAGATCCGTGACTGAAAAAGAGAGAAAATTGGAAATATGCAGAAATGCCTTAGAACGACTCATCTAACGAGTCATTGTGAGATCTAACAACTCGTTAGGTTAGTCGTGGGAAGGGTGATTGAGAAATGGAAGGGAGAAGTCAGGGTACCCAACGGAAGACCCAACGAGTTGTGGTCAGGCACCTTGATACGTGGGAGGAGTCGTGGTCAGCCGATATAAAAATCATTTGAGGCTTAGGTAGTGTACCTAACGAGTGTCACCACGAGTCATGGTCCTCCACCACGACCCGTTAGGTGACTCGTGGTCAGGCTTGGGTCAGGAATTAAGGAGTTAGGTAGTGTACTCCACGAGTCCTCACCACGACTCATTATGGGTCACCACGAGTCGTGGTGTCACCTGTGGTGAACTTCATGGATTTTAGACAGTGTGGTCCATGACAGGTGACCATGAGTCGTGGTCAATCACCACGACTCGTTAGGTCCCTCATGGTGAACATTTGTAAATTTCAAGTAGTGAACCTCACGAGTGTGACCACGAGTCGTGGTCACTGAACCGTTAGGTCACCCGTAAGGACCGACGAGCAAATTTTCCCTACGATTTTCCAAAGGTCGTTTAGTAATTTCCTACCCTCCTAAACTTTAAATTACGTCATTTTAGTCATAAATTCTGACTTATTAGTGGGGGTAAACGGTTCCTTTACTCATTCCCCACTCAAACCTTCAAAAGCAGAATGTAGAATTTTCTCTCAGAGAATTTCAGAGCAAGAACTAGGGAAAACCTTTCCTCCTCGATTTTCAAGGAAATTATTTGGGTTTATTCATCAGGTATGTGGAAATTCAGCAAGGGGATTGTTCTTCCCTTGTGTCCCGGAAAACTCTTTCTTAGTTCACTATTAGTTCTTGCACTACATTTTCGATTGTGAAGATATTGCTATCAGACCTTGTTTATTTCTTGAGGAATATTATTCTATTATAGTTTAGATGTTTTCCACCAATTTGTAACTAAAATGATGTATGTTCTGTTGAATGTGAATTTTAGCCCTAACTCTTGAAAATAGAAACTAGAATCCTGCATAAGTATTGAATTCTCGAAATTGCTTGAATCTTTTAGAGTTAGGGGTTTCTATAATAATTGTATGTGTTAGAAACTCAGTCAGATATATGTTAGAAAAACTTTAGTCAGAAAGTTCAAATACTCAAAAATGTCGGCCTAGTCTCACTCAGATTTTTAGCAACCTCCGGGTTGACCAGAATAATGTCAGCTGATCAGTTTGACAATAGAAATTCCCAAGGTGTCAGCATCACCTCCAAGTTAATAGAATCAGATCCAGAACTTAGTGTATTGGTCCACGAGGCAGTCATGAAACTTAGACAGATAGCTCTGACTAGCCCTAGGACCCCAATCAGATTACAGTTTGTTCTTAGACGGTTACGACTCTTCTAGATAGGTAGCTTTGACCAGTCTAGAACCTAGTTTTAGAATCTGGTCCGATAAGACTCTCAGGGTACCTTCAGTCATATATCCCTGACTAGTCTTGGACCCCAGTTTCAAGCTATCAACTTAGTATTTAATTTAGGTATTCCAGTGGGAGCAGGACTTAGCACCGAGAAGACCGGGTTTCCAGCACATCCAGGTTCCCAAAACTATGTTCCCAGCGTAGGTTACAGTATTTATTGGCCTGATTGGACCCAGACTTTTGTGATCACCCAGTTTATGCCTCTATACCCTGGCAAGGTATATTGGGTCCTACTGGTGGGGCATATACATCGGACTCCATCTTTAGCTCATGTGGTCTCATGTCGGTTATAAAGTCTCCCACTAGTCAGCTCAGTCCAGTCTCAGAATAAGTAGTTCAGTTCAGTTTCAGCTCTATCAATTTAGATCAGTTTAGTACAATATCTCAGACTTAGAACTTTCAGACTTAGGGCATGTCTTTAACCTTAGACAGGGTCATCTTGACCATCTCAGTTTATTACAGTTATTCAGCTTAGTATATCAGTTGGGCATTGCATGTCATTTACAGTTCAAACTTTAATATTTGTTTATGTTTTCTCCTGCTTACTCAGTACATTCAAAATACTGATGTATACTTTTATGCCGTATCGTTTCATGATATAGCCGAAGATTCTCAAACCCAGTGCTGTTAGCCGACTTTGTTCAGATCTCTCTCTCTTAGTAGAAGAAGTGTGAGTCCTCATCTTTCAAGGACATTATTTCATTTATCTCAGTTATGTTTGTTGCATTCAGTTAGACTTAGGTTTAGCTGGGGACTTGTCCCAGCAACTCATCAGTTAGATAACTTTCAGATATAGACTTGGTTTTTTTTAGACTATCAGTGTTGTTCAAACTTTTTTTATGTTTACGATTCAGTGTTAAATTTTTTCATAAACGCTTTATGTTATTATTTCAAGCTTCCGCTGTGTGTGTTTTACTCAATATACCAGTGTATGATAGACCAAGGATTGACTTGGGGTTACTCGTGACTCCAAGTACCTTGTCCCGTCCAGGGTGTAGACTCGGGGTGTGACAAACTTGGCATTAGAGCCCTAGGTTTAGAGTATCCTCGGAATGTCTGAAAGACGCATCGAGTAGAGTACCTTTTCATGGGTGTGAAGGGCACCATACTTATGACGAGGAGGCTAGGAGATGTTATTAGGAAAACTCTCTTTTGTTCATACTCTTTATTGTGCATTAAAGTTCAATCCCAGAAGCGTCCTTCTAACTCGTGCTGTGTTTCATTTCAGTAAATTATTCCTCCTAGATAGGGTAACAGAAGAAGGGCTGGCAACGCCAACAGACCTACCCCAACAGCCCCTCAGGATGACACAGTGTCCACCGTGGAGTTCAGGGCGGCTATCTAGCTGCTCGCTCAAATAGTTACCAATCATGTGACCTGGCAGGTGGTTCTGGTTAACACAAGAGGGTCTGCAGCAGCTGCTAGCGTGCGAGACTTCACCCGAATAAACCCCCCATCATTTCAGGGATCCAAGGTGGGGGAGGACCCCCAAGAGTTCATGGACGAAATCAAAAAGATTACCTGTATTATGGGTGTTAGCTCCTCTGAGAGTGCTGATCTGGCTGCTTACCGGCTAAAAGGGGTAGCCCAGGTCTGGTATGAACAATGGAAAGAGGGGTGGCCGGTGGGAGCAAGACCAGTGGAGTGGGAGGAGTTCAACATAGCCTTCTTGGATAGATTTTTCCTTCAGGAGCTAAGGGAGGAAAAGTGGCTAAATTTATGAACTTGAGGTAGGGCAACAGGACCATAGAAGAATACACATTGGAGTTTACCAGGTTGTCCAAATACGCTGCAGAGATGGTGGTCGAGCCAAGGGTTTCTATGTTGAAATTTGTGAATGGAGTATCGAACCTGGTCCTCAAGGAGTGTAGGAAAGCAATGCTGATTAGAGATATGGACCTTTCCATCCTAATTGTCTATGCCCAACAGATTGAGGCTGAAAAATTGAAGGATATAAAGCAAAAGAACAAGTGGGAGAGGACTGGCCAGTCAGATTACAGCCATCAGAGGTCTAGCGATAGTAGCCGCCTACAGCAGCAGCAGCAACAATAGTAGAGAGCCCTAACACCTAGCTCATCCAGTGCCCTAACTTTCCAGTCCCGCCAGGATTAGAGGGGTGGAGCATCTAGCACTCAACCTCAGAGCTACAGTGCTGGGAACAGATATCCAGCTTGCCCCAAGTGTGGCAAAAACCACCTGGGAGAGTTTCTTCAGGGTTGAGAGGGCTGTTTTGGTTATGGAAAGCTTGATTATCGGCTTAAAAATTGCCTATCAGCAAGATGGGGGAGAG
Source organism: Datura wrightii (assembly GCA_035772735.1). NCBI lineage: Eukaryota > Viridiplantae > Streptophyta > Magnoliopsida > Solanales > Solanaceae > Datura > Datura wrightii. The sequence goes on from JASDFA010000008.1 coordinate 30,321,356, forward strand.
CACAATCCACCACATCATCAGCTCCAGTAGGCCGACTAGCTCCGCAGGCCAACATATCAAGTATGGATGGTGGTCAGTGCTAAAATCATTTTTATGCATTGTCTTCCATCAGGATCAGGAGAGCTCACCTGACGTAGTCACGGGTATGTTACGCCTATTTCATCTGGACGTGTATGCCCTCTTAGATCCAGGAGGCACCCTTTCATTTGTGACTCCCTATGTAGCGGTCCAGTTCAATATCAGTCCAGAGGTCCTCTCAGAAGCATTTTCAGTCTCCACCCCTATTGGTGAGTCATTAGAGCCAGCTGGGTGTATAGAATCTGTCTAGTCTCGATCTTGAATAAAGTTATTCCAGCTGATCTTGTAGAGTTAGACATGGTCGATTGTGACCTTATCCTTGGTGTGGATTGGTTACACACTAGTTATGCCTCATTTGACTGTAGAATTAGAGTTGTCAAGTTTTAGTTTCCAAATAAACCTGTGTTAGAATGGACGAGAGTAGTTCAACGCCTAAGGGTCTGTTTATTTCCTATCTGAAGACCCAGAAGCTCATTTCCAAGGGATGTATTTATCATTTAGTTTGGGTTAAGGATTCCAACTCTGAGAGCCCAACTATCCAGTCAATCTCGATGGTCAGCGAGTCCCCAAATGTATTTTTTGAGGATCTTCCCGGAGTTCCCCCTGTACGGGAAATAGACTTCAGAATAGACCTCCTCCTAGATACTCAAGCTATCTCCATCCCTCTTTATTGAATGTCTCCAGATGATCTTAAGAAGTTGAAGGAGCAACTAAAATATCTTCATGAAAAGGGCTTTATCAGACCTAACATCTCTCCCTAGGGTGCTCCAGTAGTAATCGTGCGTTAGAAAGACGGTACCCTCAGAATGTGCATAGATTACCGTTAACTGAACAAAGTCACAGTCAAGAACAGGTATCCCCTACCTAGAATTGACGACCTATTTGACCAAATTCAGGGAGCTAGTTGTTTCTCAAAAATCGATCTCAGGTAGGGGTATCATCAACTAAGGGTCAGAGAGTGTGACATACCAAAAACAGTGTTCAGAACTCGGTATGGTAACTATGAGTTTGTGGTTATGTCCTTCAAAATAACAAATGCCCCAAACTTCACGGACTTGATGAATAGAGTCTTCAAGCAGTATCTGGATATGTTTGTCATTGTATTTATCGACCACATTCTGGTATACTCCAAAAATGAGGAAGGGCATGCTAATCACCTGAGGATAGTGCTTCAGATGCTCAGAGACTGCCAGCTGTTCGCCAAGTTCAGCAAGTGCGAATTCTGGTTGAAGTCTGTGACTTTCCTAGAAACACGTGGTCTCCGGCGAAGGTATTCAGGTTGATCCTCAAACGATAGCAACAGTGAAAGATTGGTCCAGACCTACCTCTCCAATGGAAATCAGGAATTTCCTGGGTTTAGCTGGTTATTACCGACAGTTTGTGGAAGGCTTCTCCTCTATAGCATCTCCTCTGACTAAGTTAACTCAGAAGAAAGTGAAATTTCAGTGGTCGGATGCGTGTGAGAAGAGTTTCCAGGAGTTGAAGACTCAACTCACTACTACTCTAGTTTTGACCTTGCCAGAAGGAAAAGAGGGATTAGTTGTTTACAGTGACGCTTCCAGAGTTGGACTCGATTGCGTTCTAATGCATCGAGGCAAAGCGATAGCCTACGCCTCCAGGCAGCTCAAGGTTCGTGACAAGATATCCAACTATGAAGGTTTTATATGGGGAGTGTAGCACATGTTGAAGAGGGCAAGAAAGAAATGGTAAAGGATATTCACTCGCTAGCTCGATTGGGAGTATAGTTGGTGGATTCAGCCGAAGGCGGAGTGGTAATGCAAAGTGGGTTAGATTCTTCCTTGGTAGTTGAAGTGAAGTCCAGACAGGATGAAGATCCCATCTTACTCAAGCTTAAGGAAGCAGTTCTCAGAAAAGAAATAGAAGCTTTCTCCAAAGGGGGAGATGGTGTGCTTCGTTACCAGGGTAGGTTATGTGTACCGGATGTCGGCAAGTTGAGACAACAGATATTGGATGAAGTGTACAGTTCTAGATATTCTATTCACCCTGGTGCTACCAAGATGTACTGTGATTTATGAGATATTTACTAGTGGAAGGACATGAAAAGAGATATTTTGAATTTGTAGCCAAGTGTCCGAACTGCCAACAAGTTAAAGTAGAACACCAGAGACCAGGAGGTATGACTCAGGATATCAGTATACCTACATGGAAGTGGGAAGAAGTAAATATGGACTTCATTACGGGTCTAACTCGAACTCATCAACAACATGACTCAATCTGGGTAATAGTGGTCCAGATGACTAAGTCAGCTCACTTCCTCCCAGTTAAAACCACGGACTCAGCGGAGGACTATGCCAGAATTTACATTCGAGAGTTGGACAGACTTCATGGGGTACCCCTATCCATTATCTCAAATAAAGGTACCAAATTCACCTCTCATTTCTGGAGGTCTTTTCAGAGGTGACTTGGTACCCAGGTCAAACTCAACACATCTTTTCACCCACAAATAGATGGGCAAGCTGAGCTGACTATTCAGACCCTTGAAGATATGTTGAGAGCATGTGCGATCGATTTTAAGGGAAATTGGGATGGCCATTTGCCTCTTATCAAGTTTGCGTACAACAATAGCTACCACCCTAGAATTCAGATGGCCCCATTTGAGGCATTATATGGTAGGAGGTGTAGATCTCCTATAGGGTGGTTTGAGGTTGGTGAAGCTACCTTGATTGGGCCAGAATCAATTCCCCAGGCAATGCAGAAAGTTCAACTCATTCGAGAAAGATTGAAAATAGCTTAGAGCTGTCAAAATCTTAGGCCGATGTGAGGAGAAGAGAGTTGGAGTTTGTAGTTGATGATTGGGTTTATTTAAAAATTTCTCCCATGAAAGGGGGATGAGATTTGGGAAGAAAGGCAAACTAAGTCCCAGGTATGAGGGACCCTATAGAATTTTAAGGCGTATTGACAATGTATCCTATGAGCTAGGATTACCTTCTGAATTAGTAGCTGTGCATCTAGTATTCCATGTGTCTTTATTGAAGAAGTTCATTGGTGATCCAACTTCAGTTGTTCCATTAGAAAGTGTGGGGGTGAAAGATAGTCTCTGTTACACCCCGTAAGATTCCCGGCACCTAGATGGCCTATTCGCGCGTTGGTTAAGCATATTTGAAAGATATACGCGCTAGGGAAAGGCCCGGGAAAGGATCGGACGAGAAACCTGTCGAACCATCATGGAAGGAGCTGGGGCAGAGCCCCTCCGTGATGGCAACGTGTCACGGAGGCGGGGCCACTGCGTTGGCTCTGTGACATGTTGGGCCTGTCCAGGCCCAAGTATATAAAGCCCCCACTTTGGTTTGTGATGTTATAACCTTTATTTAATTTCCAAAAAAACGTAGAAAACAGAGAGAGACGAAGAGGGTTAATATATTATCATCCGATTACGCTGCCAAACATAGTCCAAACTTAAATTAACTCTAGATACCGAGGTATTTGGAAGCAGGGAGCATTCCTACGGATTTAGTTTCGCAAAATACGGCCGATGAATCGTCGAGTTACCGGACTAAGGTAAGTGGAATTGCTCCAAACTAGTGTCTATGTGCTCCTAGCCGTAAAGTGAATACTTCTCCCTTCTGGACTTATGAAAAATAACAAGTTTTCGATCGTCTTTTGATAAGCCTAATTTTAGGCTATAATTATATCGAAAGTGACGTCGTCCTTCAGAATAAAGTTGTATTTAACACTAATTAACGTGTATATGAATGCAGTTGGGAGAAATAGCTGGAGTACTGACCGAACCTCGTCCGACAGTCGAATAACTCGAGGTTAAGGTATGTAAAGTAGCTTCCTCGGCAAGTTTGAGGTTTTAGTCATATAAATCATAGTAAACTCCGTATTTGAAACTCTCGGAGTTGAATGTTGAGAATTAAGTAAGTCTAATAGATTCTGAGTTGTGTTGCCGTATCGTATTCAGTTTGAAAGTTAGTAAAGCATGCGCCAAAGGGCGAGTTAGCATTCCAGATTCAGTATTGCCTATTGTATGATTAGCAAGCATGTTGTAGAATAAAAAGATACAGATTTTTCATAATAAAGTTAGTAAGGTAAAATCAGATAGACAGACTTTTTATGGCTATAGATTAGCCATTTAGACAGATAGTATCCCGGCTACAGATTAGCCAAGCAGTTAAATAAGGATTTTAAAATCAGTATAATCAGTAAAGAATCAGTATGATACATAAAGAGATCGGAATAAGAAATCAGATTTCAGATAGTCTTTTTCAGTTATACATGCTTGCTATTTATATGTTCTATTTGTTTGTTGAGACTTGATGTGGCGTGGGGGCACCTTATTGAGCGTTCTCGCCGCCCCTGGGTTGGTAATCGTGTCACCCACTGAGCGGGTGGGTTTACGTCACTCCAAGGAGTGGCATGCCATCCCCAGTTTGGACGAAGATGGGATGAAGCTTTCCCCATATTAGGCTAATCAACATTACAGTACAGATGGCCCTGTTATGCACAAGCGCCCAGGGAACAGATACAAATACAGTTACAGTTACAGATCTTATTATAGGTGCAACTCCGGTTTCAGATAGCCCTGAGGAGAGTTCCGGGGAAACAGACCCTATCTGTTACTGTCTGCACAGGAGTCCTCCAGACTCAGACACGGTTATTTGTATCAGAGGCTTTGGCCCGAGCTGGAGACCCAGGGGGCCGGTAGAGGAGCTCCGAGTGAGCAGATGAGTGGAGTGACTTATTTTTGGTTGGTTTTGACCCGGGTAGGGGTATATAGATTGTTTGCTTGCTTGGCACCATCCGGCTTATGGGGGTTGGTATTGGCTCTTGCTTGCTAAATGTATATGTATTTATGTTCTTTATATATACATGTATACTAGTTAGTAGACAGCAGGCCTCTGTGACTACGGACACGTTCCTACCCATCAGTGCAGAAAGGTTTGATCTAGTTCCTATCAGCTCTTCAGATTCAGTTACCTTCTGCTCACAGACTTGTTAGTTATGTTATCTGTATTCAGTTGTATTATTTTAGTTGCTTTGCATACTCGGTACCAGTGGCACTGACACCCAGTGGGGCGCTGCATTACTTGCTTGCAGGTACTCATAGACGAGGAGGTGAACCCTCGTGATCCTAGCCAGCGCAGAGTCATCAGCTCCTGTCATCCGGAGCTTGATATTTCAGAGGTTTATATCATTTCCTTTTGTTGTACAGTACGGGTAGGTCGGGGCCCTGTCTCGACCATCTCATTAGTATTCATAGAGGCTTGCAGTCTGTATATATTTCCCTTTGGTCAGTTGAGCCGGTCGTGTGAGGCCGTGCAGTTTGTTATAGCTGTTTAGCATTTCAGTTTATGTTGGCCGTGTGAGGCCTCAGTTGACAGTAGTGGTGACCTTGCCGGTCACGTAGTCTTACAGTAGTCTTGTGTTGAAGTTTCGGATTACTAGTCATCATGGTGGCCTTGTCGTCCCACATAGGTCTCCCTACATAAGTATGATTCTGGTTAGCTGTCGTTATAGCACAGGTGGCTATAGGCCCAGTCGGCCAGAGGCTGTATTTACAGCCGTTATATAGCCCATTGATTCCAAAAATCTGAGTTAGAGCTAGCCAGGCACCAGATGTGCTTAGGCTCACCAACTAGCAGCCTAGGTCCTACCAGGGCACCAGGTGCCAGTCATACCCCCTAAGGTGGGACGTGACAGTCTCTCTTACGAAGAAGTTCCAGTCCAGATTCTTGACCGTTAGGTTCGTAAGTTAAGGAACAAAGAAGTAGCTTCAGTTAGTCTTGTGGAGGAATCAGCAGGTTGAGGGAGTTATGTGGGAGGCCAAAGCAGATATGATGGCCAGGTACCCACACCTGTTCCCATCCGGCTCAGTTTCAGTTTAAGGTACCAATTTCCTCCCTAAAACTCTATTCAATTTGTGTGTTCCAGTTTCTTTAATATGATTGATCATGAGTATGATTAGTGAATTCAGTTCAGACTTATAACTCAGTTCGGAGGTAGTCAGTCCATTAGTTTTCAGCCTTTATGGTCAGTATTTGAGTATAGTGATTGAAATTCTCTGCTTTTCTGGGTGTTTTCCAACATTCGAGGATGAATGTTTCCAACGGGGAGATATTGTAATGCCCTAGAAACTCAAAGATTAGATTCGGGACTTAAAAATAGAGAAAATTAAAAATCTACAGAAATGCCTCAGAATGACTCATCTAATGAGTAGTTATGAGATCTAACGACTCATTAGGTCAATCGTGGGAAGGGTGATCGAGAAATGGAAGGGAGAAGTCAGAGTACCCAACGCAAGACCCCTGAGTTGTGGTCAGGCACCACGATTCGTGGGAGGAGTCGTGGTCAGCCAATATAAAAATCATTTGGGGCTGAGGCAGTGTACCTAACGAGTGTTTTAGCTCTATCAGTTTCAGTTCAGTACAGTATCTCAGACTCAGAACTTTCAGACTTAGGGCATATCTTTGACCATTTGACAGGGTCATCTTGACCATCTCAGTTTATTACAGTTATTCAGCTCAGTATATCAGTTAGTCATTACACGTCATTTACAGTTCAATTTTTTATATTTATTTATGTTTTCTCCTGCTTACTCAGTACATTCAAAGTACCGATGTATACTTTTATGCCGTATCGTTTCATGATACAGCCGCAGATTCTCAAACCCAGTGCCGTTAGCCGACTTTGTTCAGATCTCTCTCTCTCTTAGTAGAAGAAGTGTGAGTCCTCATCTTTCAAGGACATTATTTCATTTATCTCAGTTATGTTTGTTGCATTCAGTTAGACTTAGATTTAGCTGGGGACTTGTCTCAGCAACTCATCAATTAGATAGGTTTCAGATATAGACTTGGTTTTTTTAAGACTATCACTGTTGTTCAAACTATTTTTATGTTTACGATTCAGTGTTAAATTTTTTCATAAATGCTTTATGTTATTATTTCAAGCTTCCGCTATGTGTGTTACTCAATATACCAGTATATGATAGACCAAGGATTGACTTGGAGTTATTCGTGACTCCAAGTACCGTGTCCCATCCAGGATGTAGACTCGGGGCACGACATCTACCAAGGGCAAGAACTTGTCCTAATGACCTCCAAATTCTATCACACACTCGGAGTATGCCCTCCAACACTTGAATAGTGCGCTCCGATTGTTCATCTATTTAAGGATTGATTGCTGTGCTTAAGTCCAACCTCGTTCCCAACTCGGCCTGTAAAGTCCTCCAAAAATGGTAACTGAACTGAGTACCCCTATCTGATACAATGGAAACAGGCACCCTATGCAACCGAATAACCTCTTTAACTTATATGTTGGCTAATTTCTCCATGTTGTAAGTCACCTCGATTGGCAAGAAATGAGCAGACCTGGTGATAATGCTCAAACTGCACTTCCAACTAAAGTATGAAGCGGGCGTTGTCAATAAAGAACCCAATTTAGAGGTTGGGGTTGATCCCACAGGGAATATAGAAGATCTAGATTACAGCCGGTAGATTAACTTGTATGGTAATTACTTCACAATGGGGGGAATTCTAATAAAAATCAATAATAGAAATAAGCAACAGTCAAGATTATATTTGTGAATCAATAATTAAAGAATAACTAGGGTTTGTGTTTCCCATGGGTTTATAATAGCTTTGGGTATACACTCGTGAGCTTTACTAATACTTACTTACAGAACTGATAACTTAGGTTCATTCAAACGATCGACCAATCCCTATTGAATGACTATCCTCGATTACTCGACCAAGTCTCATGAGTTTTGCAAACTAATCTTTATCACTAAGTTCTAGATATAACTATCCGGTGACCACAATTCAAGTTAATACAATGATCATCAAGATCAAGGCTCTGTTGTAATTTTCTTTTCCTAATCTCTACCTCTTTGACCAAAGCAAGTAAAGAATTCAGGAACTTCCTAATGTTGCGCACCGCTAAGAATCATTAAAGATGAAGACCACAATATAAGTATTTAATATTGGTTTTAGACTCATTTTGTGCAACCCCAACTTGTTATTCCACCATGGTTCCCACAACCGTAGCTATGGAGGTTTTAGCCCCTCATAGTTTTAAGGTTGTGAATTGTGCTCATGGTTGAAAACATAAAACAATACTTATAAAGATGATTGAGAAAAACAATTCCTTCAACCAAACCATGAAATCTTGAACAACAAGTAGCAAGAACAAGATGAATTCAAGAAAAGGTTGATCACAAGGTTGACCTCACTCAATTCTCTCTTCCAACGATGTAAAATTGCTTACTACAATGTTTTCCTACTAGAATTAAGTCTATTCATCCTCCTCTATGAAAAATAAAACATAAAACATATTTATAGAGACACAAGAATCCTTTTCCTAAACTAACAGGACTGCTTTCCATATCTGTCGCCGAGCTCGTCATGGGTCCTCCTATGACTCGTAGGGGCTTCTCACGGACCGTGGCATCGACTCGTGGCTTGAAGTGTTAGCTGAATTTTGGCTAAGTGTTGGGCCAAGGTACGATTCATACCTACATCCTACGACTCGTACCTTGCACCCGTGGCTTGATACTGATATTTTGAACTTTGTCTGAACTTCACCATGACCTGTATGGTACGACTCGTACCTTCATCTTATGGGTCATAGGATCCTCTCGTACTGAGTATTAGCCTCCTATGCAATTCTTCTAGATTTCATCACGACTGGCTTACCATGACTCGTACCATCATGGTACGATCCGTGACAAGTCTCGTGGGATCAGTCTTCCAGGTTAAACTTTCAGCTTCTTATCATTGCCCTCAGTACGACTCGTAGGTCCATCTTATGGATCATACTGTGGACTGCACTTTTTGCCCTTTTTTCCAAACTTTTAGTTCCCTTTTGCTATTTATTGTTCCAACACCCATTTATAATAAAATCAAAGGAAAAGTGTCTCATAAATCCACAACACATCACCTGGTCAACCTATCCACTATGACCTAGATTGAGTCAAACTTCCCCAAAGTATTGGGAAGACCAACCACAAAGTCCATATCTATCCTTTCCCATTTTCACTCGGGGGTAGACATTCGCTGAAGTACCCCTCTAGGCTTTTGGTGCTCGTACTTCACCCGTTGACAATTTAAACACTAAGACACATAGTTCACAATGTCTCGCTTCATCATACCCCATCATTAATGTTGTTTTAGATCGTGGTACATCTTCGTGACCCCAGGGTGAATAGAATATCTTGAGGTCTGAGCTTCTGCAAAGTGAGTTTTGATTAGCTCGCCAACTTGGGGAACACACACCCGCCTTTTTATTCTTAAGACCCCTTCATCATCTAACACTAATTTCTTGTCCTCTTCCTGCAGGACTTTATCTCTGATCTTACCCAGCTTTTCATCTTCAAACTGTCTGGTTTTAATTTCCTCTAACAACGAGGATCTAGCCTCTAGGTTGGCTAACACGTCCACCAGTTTCGGTTAGTGACTATCTTACTAAGATGTTTGGCATGGTCTAGACTTCCATGGCCATCGGTCGTTCAGTAGCCTCCAAGAAAGCCAGACTGCCCATGCTCACCGTTTTCCTACTCAACGCATCTGCCACCACATTGGCCTTTCCTGGGTGGTACAAGATGGTGATGTCATAATCCTTAAGCAACTCCATCTATGTTCTCTATAAGCTGTGATGATCTGTGAACACCTCACATTGAGCTCTATACAGATAGTGCCTCCAAATTTTCAGTGTGAACACCACCACTACTAACTCCAGATCATGCGCGAGGTAGTTCTTTTCATGCACCTTCAGCTGTGTCGAGGGATATGCAATAATCTGCCCTTCGTGCATCAACACAATACCCAATCCAGACTGTGAGGCATCACAATACACAACAAAATATTTACCTTCCACGGGTAACACCAGAATAGGTGCTGTGGTCAGTAGAGTCTTAAGTTTCTGGAAGCTCTTCTCACATTCCTCTGACCACAGAAGGGCACATCCTTTTGTGTCAACTTGGTCAACGTTGAAGTGATGGGGGTGAATCCCTTCACGAACTGATGGTAGTAACTGGTCAGTCCCATAAAACTCTAGATTTTTGTCACATTAGTCAGCCTTGCCTAGTTTCTGACCGCCTTCACCTTCTGTGGATCAACTCGAATTCCCTCCTTGGAAACCACATGCCCTAGAAAGGACACTGATTCCATCCAAAACTCGCACTTGGTGAATTTGACACACAACTGCTTCTCCTTCAGCAACCCCAAAACAATCCTTAAATGATTTTCGTGCTCCTACTTGGTCTTAGAATACACCAAGATATCATCAATAAACACAATAACAAAGGAATCAAGGTAGGGTTTGAAAACACTGTTCATCAGGCTCATGAACGCGGTCGGAGCATCAGTGAATCCACAAGACATGACCAGAAACTCATAATGCCCATACCTAGTCCGAACGGCTGTCTTGGAAATATCTTTAGCTAGAATTTTCAATTGGTGATAACCTGACCTCAGTCAATCTTTGAAAACACACCCGCTTCCTGTAACTGGTTGAATATATCATCTATTCTAGGAATAAGGTACTTATTTAGAATAGTTACTTTGTTCAACTGTTGATAGTCAATGCACATCCACATACTACCATCATTTTTCTTCACAAACAGAACTGGGGCACTCCACGATGACACACTCGGTCTAATAAATCTTTTACTGAGCAACTCCTGCAACTGTTCCTTGAGTTCTCTTAGCTAAGTAGGTACCATTCGATATGGAGGAACAGAAATGGGTCGTGTTCCTAGTTCCAAGTCTATACAAAAATCTATGTCATGGTCTGGCGGCATCGCAAATCTGCAAGGAACACCTCTAAGAACTCATAAACAACCGGGACTGACTCTATGGAAGGACCCTCTAAACCAGTGTCCCAAACATGCTCCAAATACGCTAAATAACCCCGCTATATCAACTTATGGGCACGAATATAAGAAATAAGTTTCTTAGAAGTAGGGCTACAATTCCCTTTCAACTCCAACCTAGACGACCTTGGACTTGATTATGGTGACAATTATAACATAGAAATCGAGAATGACATGGTAAGCAGACAACCAACTCATTCCCAAGATTATATCAAAACCAACCATGTCTAAGATCACTAGGTCTTCCAGAGTGTCAAATACCATGAATTCAAAAATGCAGTCACGAACAACCCTATCCACTAACACAAAATCCCCAACAGGAGTAGATACATGGATAGGAGTATTAAGCACATCTCACACAAGGACACGACCCAAAGAAAATAAGCAGACATATAAGAAAATGTAGAGCCCAGGTCAAACAATGCAATAGCCATTCTATCATCCACGAAGATCATACTTGTGATAATGGTGTCTGAAGCCTCTGCCTCTGGTCTACCAGGAAAAGCATAGAAATGAGCTTGGTTACAAGCTTGAGAACTACTCCGGATGCGTTGTGCCACCCCTCTACCTGCCTGGGTGCCACCCTTCCTACCTGAGCATGTCCCCTACCTTTCTGAACACCACCTCTAGAAGCTGGCTGACCACCTCGTCCCAGCTGTGGACGTTCTGGACTGAATGCACTACCTCACCTCCCAGTTGGGGCTGGAGCTCGAGGAGCTGGGTGAGGAATAATCTGTCTTCCCTGTTCGAACTTGGGGCACCATCTGCGGATGTGGACATACTCACAATCCTCATGGAAGACCTTCTCAATAACGGTCTCTAAGCTAGAAAAAGAAGAAATAGGACGAGCCCCAAAATCAGAACGAACCATCTGAGTACCCCCAACTGCACCTAACTATCGCGGAGCTGCCACTGGTGGACCTCCAGCTGACTGAATAGGGCATCCAGAGAAACCCTATGGTGCTGGAGCCTTCACATAAGAACAACTGAAAGAGATAACTCTCCGAACCTTCTTCTCAGCATTTCTAGCATAACCCTCTTGCCTCACCCTTTCACGTACTCTACCACCTCCTGGAAAGTCTTACCTGAAGAGACCATCCACAGAGCTGGTACCTGGAGACCCATATTCAGGCCTTTAACAAATCGCTTGATCCTCTCCTCTTCGGTGGGCAATAAGGGAAGAGCATATCTAGAAAAGGAGTGAAATCGAGCCTCGCATGTAGCAACGTATGAGCTCCCCTGCTCAATGGTGGTGAACTCATCCCGTCTCCTATCCCTCAGAGTGCGGGGAACATATTTCTCCAAGAATGTGGAGTAGAATTAGGTCCACATCTATGGTGGTGACCCTGCTAGTCTGCACTCCATGAAAGCCCTCCACCAGAGCTTTGTATCATCCATCAGTTGGAAGGTGACAAACTCAACATCATACTTTTCCACCACTCCCATCTTATGGAGCCTTTTGTGACAAACTATGATGATTTCATAGGCGTCTTCTGCCTCTGTACCGTAGAAGGTGGGAGGCTTCATCTTAGTGAACCTCCAAAATAAGTTGTGCTCTTCCCTATCATTATTAGTCCCGCCACCGACCTTGAAAACACCATCGTCTCTGATATGTCATCAATCCGCGGGGCCACAATAGTTGCATGTTGAATTCCTGACTGTTGTCTTGTTAGAGTTGCTGGCGCTACCCTGATGCCCACCAAGCCACTCAGAAGGTGGAGGACCTAAGCTAGGACCACTGAGGACGCTGGCGTGGTAGGAGCTTCTCCTTGTGTCGGGACCTCAACCTCAACTGCTACCCGTTCCTATACTATTGGTGGCACGATAGATGTAGACCTCTCCCTGACTAGAGAAGGAGCACGGGCCCCTCCTCTAGCCGCAGGAGGTCTCCGGCCACGACCTTTGCCCCTTCCTCTACCACAAACTAGGGCTGCCACTACTGGCTCAGGTGCTGTGTCTTTGCTACCATTTGTGTGTGTTCTCACCATCTGAGAAGGAAAGAAGAAAAGTTGTTAGATACCAATTTGGATCACCAGATACCAATTGGAGTCAAGTAATCGCATGAAAGGAGAGAAGGAAGTAGTTTTCCTAAAGTCCTGTAGCCTCTCAAAGATAAGTTACGGACGTCTCCGCACCGATCTGTGAGACTCTACTAAAGCTGTCTTAGTGCAATGAGATCAACGAACCTAGAGCTGTGATACCAACTTTATCATGACCCAAATGATCGTGATTGGAACCCACACTAACCCTCCGGTGGGCGAACCAATGAATCTCGATACTACCCCCATCATCAAAACATTTATGAAAAAGAAACAAATTATTATGAAAAAAAAAATTTCATATCATTACACTGCATGTACCAAAACCAAATAACCAATTTCCTAGAACCTGATTGTCATTGCACCAGACGTCTATTTTTACAAGGTAAGGAACTAAAACTAAAAATGAAATAAAGTGTTCGAATGTATGAAAGAAGGACATTTGCAAGGAAGGAGTGATCTGCATCCTCATATGCTCACATTCTTGATCCACAAAAGCTGTTGGTTCACAGGTGATGGCGTGAAGAACTGTCGGGCTCAAAATCTGCACTCAAAAATGAATGCAGGGGTAGGGTCAGTACATGACACAGTACTGGTAGGAATCATCAGCCAACCTTGTATAATAACAGATAAGTACAACACTAGAGATATAAAAAGGGATCCTCAGCTTTACACAGATATATAGGTCATTTTATGGACATTAGCTCTACTCAGGAATCTGCCAGCCTGCTCACTAGACTAGGCCTCTGGCTGCAGCAGTTACTTTTCCGCTGAAGCGACACTTCTTATGCAGTAGCTCAACATGCTGCTCCCTTCTTAGTTCATCCATCCCACAGTTTAATAAATCAATAGTTTCATTTCACATACTCCATGAATCCATCAAACAACCATAATGAACAACAATTATTATAACTATTATGAGTTACAAATCCTCAGTTATTCTCAATGACTGATGTGTTGTGAGTTTACAACACTTTCGATGCTTAAAACTGAGAAAATAGCATGGACTTAGGCATTTTTATATGTATATAAGGCATTTTTACTTTGATTTCAGGGAAAATAAGTGTTCGAGCAAATATGTGCAAAAGAAACCTTAAAATGCAGAAGATCAGGTAAAATACCATTCTCAGTATGAGTCGTACCTTGATTATATGAGCCATACTGAGAACCGTGATGAAAGTTAGAATGCTAAATTGGGAAGAAGGCAAACTACACTCTCATTACGAGCTGAACCACAATGGTACAAGCCGTAACTAGAGCCGTGGAAATATTCAGAAGAAATTGCACAAAGGCAGACTCCTAGTACAGATGGACTCACGAACTGTGGCACCAATCTACGGATCATACTAAGAGTCGTGATGAAGTTTAAAAGATTTTTAGTACTTGGCAGAACTTCAGGCACTACAGATAGTACGAGTCGTGGCAAGAAGGTACGAGTTGTACCACATCACTCGTGAAAAATTCCAGAAGATGTCAGAGTTCTCAGGGCCAAACCATAAAAGCAATGTACGACTCATAGGATGAAGGTACGAGTCATACCAGCATGCAAACACTTAGACAAATTTGTAGCATCCAAGAACTTTCAGAAGGCAGGTACGACCCATACAATCCTGCTACGGGTCGTAGGACAAATCGTGGCACAGGCGACACCAGATATGGAAAACTCCCTATTAGCTTACGAAAAGGTTTCTAATGTATGTATAAATATCCTTTATATTTTATTTTTGTGAGAGGAGGACATAATTGAGTTAGTTGATGTGTGAATAGTTATTTTTGTGAATTTTTATCAAGTGTTGAGGAGCAATTCTTGGGATCAAATTCTTGATTTCTCACATTGTTCTTGAGGTTGTTCTTTGATAATCAAATCTGATTTCCTTCCAATTGTTGTTGTAAGTATTTGCATTATGTGTTTGTCTATGAATGCAAATTACAATCTTACAACCATGAGAGGCTAAAACCTCCACAACTAGGGGTTGTGGTAATCATGGTGATTAATGAATTAGGGTTGCACAAAAGTGATTCAATACCAATGTGAAAAGATTGTATTATATTCTCTTCGTGTTTAAATATTTCTTAATGTTGTACAACGTTAGGACTTTCCCGAATTCTTTACTTGTTTGAACCTAAAGAGGTAGAGATTAGGAAAAGAGAATTACAACAAAGCCTTGATCTTTACTATCATTGTATTAACTTGAGCTGTGGTCGCAAGATAGTTAAATTTGGAACATATTGATAATGGTTAGTCTAAAATCTCTCATGAATAGCTAACCTGGTGATTGAGTATAGTCATCCAATAGGGACGAACCAGTTGTTTGGATGAACCCTAGTTATCAGTTCTACAAGTAAGCATTGGGATTGATTACGTGTGCATACCCGAAGTAGTTATGAACCCATGGGGAACACTTACTCTAGTTGTTTTTAAATATTAATTTGAATCACAATTTTAATCTTTACTTTACCATGGATTTCTTGAAACCCCCAAATTGGAGATAACTAACCAACAAGTTCACTTACCGGCCTTAATCTAGATCTTCATATTTCCTGTGGGTTTGACCCCAACCTCTTAGTTGGGTTCTTTATTGACCATGACCACTTCATACTTTATCAGGAAGTGTGAATTTCAGCGTTATCAAAACACGACGCCGTTGTGAGGGAATACGACTAAGATCAAATTAATTGCTTGTATGTTACTTTTGCTTATTATTTCCCTGTTTACATTTTTGTTGTTTTTCTTTTGTGATTCTGTCAGGCCGACATCAAGGGAACGACCCCTTTTCAAACACCCAGATGGAATACAAGAAGCTACTAGTGCTTGTGGAAGAGATGATGACTATTGAATCCTTAGCAACTGTCTTGATGAATTATGAGGGAGATGGGGTACCGAAGTACACAGAGACGGCGAATGCCTTAAATGGAATGGGGTCATATAAATTCATACCAAAGAAGTTAGACCTTGATTTGAAGAACCGTTCAACACCGCCAACAAAGCCACCAGTAGACGTACCACCAGTCCTCGAACTGAAGGCACTGCCTCCCTATCTCAAATATGCATTTCTGGGTGAAGACAACACTTTGCCAATGATAATTGCAGCAGCTTTAATGGAATGGAAGTGGAAGCTTTGGTCATAGTATTAAAAAGGAACAAAAAGGTAATTGGCTGGACCATAGCTGATATCATTGGGATCATTCTAGGCCTATGTACGCACAAGATACAACTTGAGCCAAACTGCCCACCAAGTATAGAACATCAGCGACGCCTAAGAAGTAGTAAAAAAGAAGATCATCAAGTGGCTGGATGCTGGAATAGTCTACCCCGTTGTAGATAGCAAGTGGGTGAGTCTGGTACAATGGGTACCAAATAAAGGCGGGATCACAATGGTACCCAAAAAAAAGAATAAGGTGATACCGACACGACCAGTCACAGGATGGCGTGTATGCATGGATTACATGAAACTCAACCGCTATACCTAGGAACACTTTCTAATGCCATTTATGGATCAGATGCTTGACAGATTGGCAGGTAGATATTGGTATTGTTTTCTTGATGGCTACTCAGGATATAATCAGATCACCATCGCCCCAGAAGATCAGGAAAAGACTACCTTCACCTATCTGTATGGAACGTTTTATTTCAGAAGAATTCCATTTGGATTGTGCAATGCACCTGCCACATTCCAGGCTTCATGATATCTATATTCTCAGATATGATGGAGGACACTATCAAAGTATTCATGGATGACTTCTTAATTATGGGTAACTCATTCGAATCATACCTCAAACACCTGGTCAAGGTGTTGAATAGATGCGAAGAAACTAATCTGGTCCTAAATTGGGGAAAAATGTCATTTTATGGTCAGGGAGAGAATAGTGCTGGGTCACAAAATCTTGGGAAAAGGGATTGAGGTGGACAAGGAAAAAATTGAAGTTATAGCAGGTTTGCCGCCCCTATTTCCGTAAAAGGGGTCATAAGCTTTTTAGGGAATACAGGATTCTATAGGTGGTTTATCAAGGACTTTCCAAAGATTGCACAACCATTGTGCAAATTTCTTGATAAGGAGGTAAAAGTTCGTGTTTGATGAGGCATGTCTAAGGGCTTTTGAGTTCTTGAAAGAGAAGCTCATCACTGCTCCTATTATCATCACACCAGATTAGTCTCTTCCATTTAAAGTAATGTGTAATGCTAGTGGGGTTGCTCTTGGTGTTGTCTTGGTCCAACGAAGAACAAAGATTTTCAACCTATCTACTACTCTAGTAAAACACTCAACAAAAACCAAAAGAACTACACGGTCATAAAATATAGCTACTAGCCTTGGTTTTTGCATTTAATAAGTTTCGAGCATACTTGCTTGGAACCAAGGTGATCGTCTATACAGACCATGCTGCTTTGAGGTATCTGTGTCTAAGAAGGATGCTAAACCTAGATTGATTAAGGTGGGTGTGTTGCTTCAAGAATTTGAGTTTGAGATCAAAGGTCGAAAAGGGACTGAAAATCAGGTAGCTGATCACTTATCCAGGCTAGATTCTGAAGCTAGGGCAAGAGAGGAGAATGATATTGATGATGCATTCCTGGACGAGCAGGTACTAGCTGCATCTCAAGATTTGACTTCCTGGTTCGCTGACTTTGCAAATTATTTGGTTAGCGACATGATCCCAACAAACCTGACTCCCCAACAGAAGAAAAAGTTCTTTTTCAATGCCTGAAGATACTACTGGGATGAACCATACTTATTTCGCATTTGTGTAGATGGGATCCTTCGTACATGTTTGCTAGAAGTAGATATGTTGAGCATTCTGGAGGCCTGTCATTTATCCCTAATTGGGTTCATCATAGCGGTATTAGAACTGCACATAAAATCTTACAATGCAGGTATTACTGTCCCTCTATTCACCAAGATGCCTATGATTATGCCAAGGCATGTGACCAGCGTCAAAGGCAAGGTGACATTACCCGTAAGAATGAGTTGCCATTGAACCCCATTCTGGAAGTTGAGTTGTTTGATGTGTGGGTATAGACTTTATGGGCCCATTTGTTAGTTCATATAGGATGAAGTACATCTTGGCGGCGGTGGACTATGTATCCAAATGGGTGGAGGCTATTGCACTACCTAATAACGAAGGAAAAAGTGTTGCAACATTTCTACGGAAGCACATCTTCACTAGATTTTGCACTCCCAGAGAAATCATCGGTGATGGTGGATCACACTTTTTTAACCACCTCTTTTGAACCCTATTGGAAAAATACAACGTCAAGTACAAGGTGGAAACATCTTACCATCCCCATTCCAGTGGACAAGTAGAAGTTTTAAACATGGAGATAAAGACCATTCTTGCCAAAATTGTGAAATAGATTGGTCTAGGAAGCTCGATGATGTGATGTGGGCTTACCAAACAACTTATAAGACCCCCATTGGTTCATATCCATACCTACTGGTCTATGGAAAATCATGTCATTTACTAGTCGAATTAGAGCATAAGGCACTATGGGCTCTTAAAAAGCTAAATTGGAACTGGAATGAAGCAGCCAAGCTGACACTTGACCAGATCAATGAGTTGGACGAGTTCTGACTTAGAGCCTATAAGAATGCAACCATTTATAAAGAAAGAATGAAGATTTATCATGACTAGAAGATTGCAAAAAGGGAGTTTAACACTGGAGATTTGGTCTTACTATTCAACTCAAGGCTCTATTTGCACCCTAGAAAGTTGAAATCTAGATGGATAGGACCTTACAGAGTGGTGCATGTGTCCCCATATGGTGCAGTGGAACTTGAGAACAAAGATGGAAAAAAGTTCAAAGTGAACGGAAAAAGAATAAAGCTATATCTGGGAGATGTGGATGAATTAAGAGGAATCAAGGTGGTGTACCTTGATGATGCCTGAAGAGTCGCAAAAGTTACATCGTGCCGCAACATTAAATCAGGTGTTGCATGGGAGGCGACCCATGGATGGTGAAGTCAGAGTAGCCGCAGGTATGTTCCCTTCACTCTATGCTTACATTCTATGCTTTTGGGGACAAAGCATGATTTTTTAAAAAAAGGGGAGGGGGTTTACTTGTATTTTTTGGGGATTTTGATTCATCCGAGGGTTTTTCTTGCCATATTTCTTTTCCCCCGAACATGCTATTTAGTAGCATCGACATGTTTAGGATTTTATTTTTGTGTTATTTTTGTTAAATTATAAAGTATCTTAGGAGTACCCAGCCAATAAGGTGCACCAGATTTGATAATTTTGAAAAATTGACCCTGTTAAATTTTTTTGATGAATTAACTGTGTAATTGTGATTGCATGCATGATTTCTGTGGATATTTTTGTGTCATTTAGTATATTAGCATGTGTAGTATTTGTTAAGCCATGAATAAACTGGACAGGAAGAGTGAACATAAATGATGTATCATGAGTGAGTGAGGTCTGATACTTAGTTCAACACTGTGTAGCGGATCTAGAACATGCTCGGTTGGTCTTTGCATAGGTTTTAGGATGGTTGGTTAGAAAAACATCATAGGCCATTTTTGTTGAGCCCACTTTCAGCCTAAATAAATCTACCAAAATCATATGATTCCCTTGATCCAAATTTTTGAGCCTTAAATAGACTATTTTTCTTCGATCAACCAGTTAACCGTACCCATTTTTATAATAAACCTATTTTGTCCCTGGTCCCTCCTTGGACATTGTGAACCTCAATATAGGCAAAATGCCTAAGTTGAGGGTGCTAGAGTAGGGGTGCATAAATATTAGGAAGGTGAAAAAATGGAGAGAAGAGAAAAAAGGTGAAAAATAAGGTGTGGTGTGAAAAAAATAAAAAGAAAAAGAAAAGAAAAAATTGAAAAAGGAACTACAAAAAAGAGAATAGAGGAATGTTTCTGATAAAAATTGTTTGTTCTTGCATATCCCTACTGTTTTTCCAAATTAATCCCGCGGATTAATGCATGACAAAGTTTGAAAACACACCACACTCATATGCAAGCATAAATAGGTGAAAAGGGAGGAAAAAGCAAGAAGAAAAAGCAAAAAAGGGTGAAAAGGTGAACAATCGAGCCACATGTATGTAGTGCCAATGAGAGGTTTTAGTCACTCAAAAATTTTCATACCCGCCTTACCAAGCCCGAAATCCTACATTACAAGTCAAAGCAAGTCCTATAGTGATCCTAACCTAACCATCTGACATACTGAAGTAGAGAAAATAAGGGCAAGCCTATGGTATCCAATATGCAGTATTTGGAACTTCTTTGGGAGAGTGAGAGTCTCGCTTGTTCAGTCCCATGTCATATGTTTTGCTATATTTGTGAGTGGGGGACTTCGTTTGCTATGAGGGTACATGGTTTATGTTTACTTTACCATTGGTCTGTGTGAAAAGCATTGATGATGAATTGACTCCCCTGTTAATAGCTAGATGATATGTCTTGATCCCTGTTTATCATGTTTTATGGTTACTTGTAGTGCATGTGCTAATTTGGTTCACAGAGAAAGGGTCAAAAGCTTTTGGAGTCATAGTTCAAATTTTGTTTGATATTGGCTGTAGTGTCCTAGGTTTATTTTGTAGTTAAGCGTCATGTTTAGTTTTTCTTTTTCTTTTCCTGAGGACATGCAAAAGTCTTAAATTGAGGGTGTTGATGTGATGTAAGTTTACAACACTTTCGATGCTGAAAACTGAGAAAATAGCATGAACTTAGATATGTTTATATAGATATGAGGCACCTTTACTTTGATTTCAGGGGAAATAAGTGTTGGAGCACAGATGTGCAATAAAAGCCTTAAAATGCAGAAAATCAGCCAAAGTACTAGTCTCAGTATGAGCCGTACCTTGATTGTATGAGCCGTATTGAGAACCGTGATGAAAGTCAGAATGCTGAATTGGGAAGAAGGCCGTCTACGACTCTCAGTATGAGCCATACCACAATGGTACGAGCCATAACTGGAGTCATAGAAATATTCACAAGAAATTGCACAAAGGCAGACTCCTAGTACAGATGGACTCAAAAATCATGGAACCAATGTACGAATTGTACCAGGAGCCATGGTGAGCTTCAGAAGATTTTCAGTACCTTGAAGAACTTCAGGCACTATAGATAGTATGAGTCGTGGCAAGAAGGTACGAGTCGTACCACAACACTCGCGAAAAATTTCAAAAGATGTCAAAGTTCTCAGGGCCAAACCACGGAAGCAATGTATGACTTGTAGGATGAAGGTACAAGTCATACCAGCATGCCAACACTTAGCCAAATCTATAGCATCCAAGAACTTATAGAAGGAAGGTACGATCCATACAATCCTGCTACGGGTC
Organism: Datura wrightii; assembly: GCA_035772735.1. Lineage (NCBI taxonomy): Eukaryota > Viridiplantae > Streptophyta > Magnoliopsida > Solanales > Solanaceae > Datura > Datura wrightii. The sequence continues at coordinate 30,342,585 of JASDFA010000008.1, forward strand.
ATAGGACAAATCGTGGCACAGGCGGCCAGATATGAAAAACTCTCTGTTAGCTTAGGAAAGGGTTTCTAATGTTTGTATAAATATCCTTTATGTTTTATTTTAGTGAGAGGAGGACAGAATTGAGTTAGTAGACATGTGAATATTTATTTTTGTGAATTTTTATCAAGTGTTGAGGAGCAATTCTTGGAATTAAATTCTTGATTTCTCACATTATTCTTGAGGTTGTTCTTTGATAATCAAATCTGATTTTCTTTCAATTGTTGTTGTAAGTATTTAAATTATGTGTTTGTTTATGAATGAAAATTACAATCTTACAACCATGAGAGGCTAAAACCTCCACAACTAGGGGTTGTGGGAACCATGGTGGATTAATGAATTAGGATTGCACAAAAGTGATTCAAAATCAATGCGAAAAGATTGTATTGTATTCTCTTCATGTTTAAACATTTCTTAACGGTGTACAATGTTAGGACTTGCCCGAATTCTTTACTTTTTTGAACCTAGAGAGGTAGAGATTAGAAAAAGAAAATTATAACAAAGCCTTGATGTTTACAATCATTCTATTAACTTGAGCTGTGATCGCAGGATAGTTAAATTTGAAACATATTGATAATGGTTAGTTTGAAATCTCTTATGAAAACCTGACCTGGTGATTGAGTATAGTCATTTAATATGGACGAACCAGTCGTTTGTATGAACCCTAATTATCAGTTCTACAAGTAAGCATTGAGATTGATTATGTGTGTATACCCAAAGTAGTTATGAACCCATGGGGAACACTTACCCTAGTTGTTTTCAAATCTTGATTTAAATCACAATTTTAATCTATACTTTACCATTGTTTTCTTGATATCCCCAAAATGGAGATAACTCACCTAAAAGTTCACTTACCGGCATTAGTCTAGATCTTCCATATTTCCTGTGGGTTTGACCCCAACCACTTAATTGGGTTCTTTATTGACAACGACTGCTTCATACTTTGTCAGAAAGGGTGAGTTTGAGCATTATCAGCAACAACTACTCAATAACTACATATGGTGACAAGTCACACTTAGCATTAACACCATGTTCACTATTATCAATTTACATCATAGCCACAATAAGTTATCACATTATCGTTATACATTTCACATCCACCTCATGAACATAAATGAAATCACAAATAATAAGCGAATAACACAACCAAGGGAAACATGACTAGCACACGCCTCCGCCATATCCCCTTAACACTCAACCACACAAATCATGTACACACATGCTAATGGGTCTTATTTATGCCCAACCAGTCATGACCTACAGGGGGACTCTAGAAATCCATGTACTGTGCCAGCGTGACACCCGCTCCCACTCATATGCTCATTTGGATGCTCCCCTCGGACACGAGCCACTCATATATTATTATTCCCTCACCCGGATTCTCCCTTCGGGCTCGAGCCTCTCATTTAATGATTTTAAATCTTTTCATTCATCACTCTCATAAAAGGGATGTCAAGTGCATTATTGCAGCATATAGAAAGTTAAAATCTTTTTCACAAAAAGCCATCATCAATTAACAATTCTCTCATTAATGGAGTGGGATCACTTTACTAACCATTCATCACGGGTAATTACACTAACACTTTTACAGAATCTTTTAAACAAGTCATCACAATTCAACAACACATCTTAGTCACGTTGATAAGATAAATAACAACAATTTACTCACATAATATGTAAAGTCTAAAGACCAATCATATATCTACATTGCACATTGTACATGTCATTATATAGGTCTTTCCCTATAAAATGTAACCTACCTTGATCCGGAGATAACAATTTAACAACTCCGTGGGAGTCTTTCCTTTTCTTAAAGCTTTGGAAAGCGTGAAAGGGTAATTCGTTAATTACTCTTCAATCGTAGGGTCTAGCAGATCAAACTCTCCCCTTTGGGGTAATTTAGAGAGTAGAAACCCCCAATTCTTCTAGGTTCTAGACCTATAATTCCCATGTAACCCTCCCCAAAGGTAATTCTAACGGAATGATCAACACAATTCAACATCACCCAAATCACCCCACCATTCCAGCCCTAGTTTAACAACCTAGGGTTCTTCTTCTACAAAACTTCCACCTTTAGAGGACTACAAAGATTCTAGAATCAAAACTACTCATCTTAGAGATAGAGAATAGGAATTCTTACCTTGGGTGAAGGATTTACTTCTCTGGAGAATTTTCTCGCTCCTTAGACCTCCTGATCATGTTTCGGGAAATAATGGGGTGAAAACCCCATAATTCCCACTTAAAGCCCACTTTCTGATTCCTATCATTCACTACAGCGAACCCTCTACAACAGTCATAGCGTCGCTATTGTGGTCTAAATGGTTACTCCTCAATTTCCACCACAGCGGGAATCCCACCGCTGCAGCGGTCCCCCAGACCAGTAGCTACCCAATATCGCATAGTTCTATACTTAGTTTATTTCACAACCTCCCTATCTCATCCTTAGCTAGATTTTTATGTTCTATGTTCTTAACCATCCTGTAACAACGTCCGAGTCGTTACAGTACCACTTTGAAGTTGCACTAGGGGATAACGGGACCTCTGCAAACTTAAATGTATTTTTAAAAAAATGATTTTAGGAGGACCTTATGCATTTATCATTAATGTTTGTCTCAAAACCTCAAATTTGATAGAAGCCACAAAATATTTCTGAGTTTATCACTTTTAACAATGTTCTTTTCTTTTCGTATTTTCCATTAGAATCGTGTTATTAATATATTTGTCTTTCTATATAAAAATATATAATAGTCCAATATATATTATTTATTTGAATATGTAGATTTAAAATTTTCTCATGTTATACATTGATTATTTTTCCATATTCTCTCAATGAGTAGCCTTGGCCCATCCTATTTTTAATAATATTTATTATTTTTTGTCACACATTACATTGATCAACAAAACTGAATGAATAACTCATTTACGGATAACCAATGCAGTAAAAGCTCCACCATGCAATTTGTTATATATTTTATATCAATAATTGATACTTCTAAAATCCTAAATTAATTGGATACAACTTTTTTTTATATTAGTCATAGTTATTATATTTTACATTGTTCTTCAACCTGTCACACTCACGTAATATATTTGTTATGGTCAAGATTTAAAAAGATGCCCATAAATACTATAACTTGCATGGAAGGCTAGGGTGATTTTTAGAAAGCACGATAGAAAATATTATAGGAAACTAATTTCTATCACTTTCAAAAGAGTTGATTGACAGTTCAAATCTTAGACGGAGCTGAAAAAGAGCACTTTTTAATTTATTCAAAGGCACTAGAGAATTCAGTAGCTTTGGTTTATATTACATATATGTGTGAAAAACTTATTAAATGTAAGACCCCTTCGATCTCTATGGGATGGTTTAAAAACTGAAATATGAGTAGCGTTGATTAAAATATTATGTGTTGTGTCCTGTTAGGGAGTGACCTAGTGAACTAGACCTTTGTAGGGAATTCTAAGACTAAAAGTGAATATATAGCATCATTTTATAGCTAGGTGCATAATTTGAGGGTGTTGTTAAGCTAGGATGAAAGACTTGTGCTTTGGGAATGGAAAAATGTCAAAATTATCGGGTTACTAGCACAACTGCAGCTGTGGGATTTTTGCTGCAGCGAGACTGCCGTAGCGGCCGGAGTGCCCATAACAACGATCATAAAAATATTGTGGGGCCTATCATAGTGGGACCTTGGATCCATAGCGGATCCATTGCAGCAAGAAAGTGATCGCTATAGTGGGCGACACAAGGTAAATGCCTTTTAAAGTTAGAATATTAAAATTTTTACCCCATTATTCTAAGGCATGAAATTTGAGATCTTGAGGGTGATTTTTTAAGGGCAGGGCAGTTTCTTTTTTCCAAGGTAAGATTCTTGGTTAATCCTTATGTATTTTGGCCCTTTAATAACCTAGAATCAATGGATGATCTTTAATGGTGAAATTCTATCTAAGAACCCTAGAACTATGAAAGTTAGGGTAAGTTGATGGAGTATTGATAGTTCTTGATCCCCTAGGCTTCTAAGTGAACAACTAACATACTAAGATGGAGTTGATTGTTATAGCTCGTAATGGTGGTAATTTGAGACCTAGAATGTCATAAAGTTTGGATCTTTAGCATTAAAAACTGCTTGAAAAGGGTTTAAGGAGAGAAACTCCATTAACTAGGTTAGAATGATTGTTATGGAGTAGAGCATGATAAGTTACCTTGTGGGTAACATATTGAACCATGATAACGGGTGTAATGGGGTGTGCTAAAATTCCCAAATTCTTTATTGGAGAAGTAGACTACTGAATGTTCTTTATTTTCTTGTTTTAAACTTTGAATGTTCTGAGGCGTTGAGAAAAGACAAAGCTCCTGCTGAGTAGCTTCACCTTAAAATCCTTCAGTCGAGGTAGGTTACAGTTTTATATGAAGTTAGACTTTGTTTAATGCCTTGTATGTTTTGTGACTTGATGAGCATGCTTGGTTGGTCTTCGAACATTGATTGTGATAGAGATTATTAAGACTTAGTTGTACTATTCGAATGATGTTCTGAATTGTCTGAGTTTGTGAATATTGTTCATGATTCTTGAATGCAATTGTGATAGTGAATATGTAGTTATGATTTATCCTGTGTGATGACTGGTTTACTAACATATTAAATTAAGATGATGAATATCAGGTAAAACACCATTACTCTAAGATGAAAGGCTCGTGTCGAGGGGAGTATCTAGACAAGCAGTTGTGTGTTTATTGAGTAATATATTATTATGCAGAGATGAGTGGCTCATACCTGACGTGAGCATCCGGGCGAGCGGTTTTGATATGAATGGCTTGTGTCCAAAGGGAGCATCCGGATGAGCAGATGAGTGGGAGCGGATGCCACACCGGTACATTACATGAATTTCTAGAGTCCCCTACAGGTCATGGTTGAAAGGAAAAATATAAGACCCTCTAGCATGTGTGTATAATTATGAGACTGATGAATGATTGATATAAGACCAGGCTTGGTACGAATGTGAAATTGATGAGATATAGAGCTAAATAGCTGTATGTTCAGTATGAACATGATTTCATTGTATTTATTGTGACTTCCTTACATTATAGACTTGTGATGTTTTGTTGTCTGATTTTGAGGGTCATATACATATATATTTTTGTTGGTTTGCAATGTTAGGCCTAATGATGTGAATATGACTGTTTAGTATTAGTGATTATCGAATTTATGAGTCAGATGATTTTCGTGTTTGATTGTTGGTGTCCGTTTCTTGCTTGTTGAGTTATATCATATAGTCGTTATTATTCAAGTTCGGCCTATGATACCTATCAGTATATTATGTTTGTGGTGTTAGTACTCCTGCACCTTTTTGTTATTGAGTACCGATGGTGATCTAGGAAGCTTTTCAAGACCCCACCTCTAGCACTACTACCGATTGATCTGAGGGTGAGTTGATTCTATAGAGGATGCCACAGATCCTCTTTACTTCATATGTCTATTCACTCCAAACACTATGTTATTTTCTTTGGATTCACTACTCTTAGACGTTATTGGTTTTGGAGTCCTGTACAATGACTTTCAAATTTGGGATGCGTAATAGATTAGTCTTCAACTATTGATTGAAGTCTTTAAATTAAATATCTTATTTATTTATTTATTTATTTCTTGAGCATTTTTATGATTAGAATAAATGCATAAGTGTTGGGTTTGTTAGAAAATGACGGTTCGCTCACCAGAGAGTTAGTGTGAGCGCCAATCACGAACACTTGGATCATAAAATTAACTTAATATTAAAAATAAATTCTAAACCAAATAAATCAAATGGGTCAAGGTAGAATTCAAAACTCTAATGCATAAATTTAAATCTTGCATCTACCTTCGACTTATGACCTTCTTTATCCTAATTTTAGATAGACTATGCATCATCTACTTATTTGAGCTATGATTTGTTTATTTTGTTATTTATTATTATGATTATATTGAATAGAAATCATAGTTAATCATATAGCGTTACTATCTAATGAATAATTTGAGATGATGTAATTGACCTTCTGGATTCTTATCCTTTTTCTTGAAAACAAGTGAGTTTATCTAACTTCCATTTCCCCATGGCTTTTCATGTCACTTCTTTGATGTTATTGTTTCACCAAAGTACCTTGCTTGAGGTTATCTTCTAACTCCCCAACTCTTAGACCTAGAGATCAACAATAATAAAAAGAGCCTCTTCATAAGATAAATCTTTTGTAATCTACACATCCTCTATTGGAGTAATACGAGAGGATCTCCTATACACTTTTGCAGTATTGATACATGAAAGACTAGGTGAACTAGTTCTAATTCTAAAGGAAACTCAAGTTTGTATTCTACTTGGCTTATCCCTTGAAGGATTCTGTATGAACCTGTCACATCCCACCTTGGGGGGTGTGACGGGCACCTGGTGCCTGCTAGACTCTGGACTGCTAAATGGTCCAGCCTGAGCACATCTGGTGCTTTGGCTGGCTCTGGCTCTATTCCAAGAAACAAACCGGCTATATAACGACTGTAAACACAGCCTCCGGCCAACTGGCCTATAGCCACCTGTACCTGTAATAACAGCTAACCAGAACACACTCATAACAAGGAACCTATGCGGGCCGACAAGGCCACCATGCTGTCTAGTCATCTGTAATATCAACACAAGACTACTGTAAGACTACGTGATCGACAAGGTCACCACTACTGTCAAATTAAGGCCTCACACGGCCAACATAAACTGAAATACTAAACAACTACAGCAAACTGTACGGCCTCACACGGCCGGCTCAACTGACCACAGGAAAATATATACAGACTGCAAGCCTCTAGGAATAACAACAGAAATGATCGGGATAGGGCCCCGACCTACCCGTACTGTACAAAAAGGAAAAGAGCTACACCTCTGGAAATCAAACTCCGGATGATAGGAGCTGAATACTCAATAGCTGACTGGAATTATGAGGGATCGCCTCCTCGTCTATGAGTACCTGCAGGCAAGTAATGCAGTGCCCCACTGGGCGTCAGTATCACTGATACTGAGTATGCAAAGAAACTGAAATAATACAACTGAAAACAACTGAATAAAGATAGCATAACTGGCATTTCTGTATAGCAGGAGATAACTGAATCTGAAGAAGCTGACATAAACTGGATCGGGCTTCCTGTACTGATAAGGCAGAGGCGTACCTGTAGACGAAATGGCCGGCTGTTTAGTAGCTAGTATACAATATATATAGCACATAAATAGATATACAAGTAGCAATCAAGAGCCAATAGAAACCCCCATAAGCCGGATGGCGCCAAGCAAGCAAACAATCTATATACCCCTACCCGGGTCAAAACCAACCAAAAATAAGTCACTCCACTCATCTACTCACTTCGAAGGTCCTCTACCGGCCCCCTGGGTCTCCGGCTCGGTCCATAGCCTCCGATATAAGCAACCGTGTCTGGGTCCGGAGGACTCCTGTGTAGATAGTAACAGATAGGGTCTGGATCCCCGTACACAAACTCAACGGGGCTATCTGAAACCGGAGCTACACCTATAATAACTGAATGTACAAACAGTAATAGATAGGGTCTGGTTCCCTAGACACAAAACTCAACAGGTCTATTTGAAATCGGAGCTGCACCTGTAATGCTGATCAGACTGCTATGGGGAAAGCTTCATCCCATCTTCGTCCAAGCCGGGGACGACATGCCACTCCTTGGAGTGACGTAAAACCCATCCAATCAGTGGGCGACAGTATTACCAACCCAGGGGCGGCGAGGACGCTCAATAAGGTGCCCTCACACCACAACAAGTCTCAACAAACAAATAGCACACATAAATAGCAAGCATGTATAGCTGAAAAGACTATCTGAAATTTAGTTTCTTGTTCTGATCTGTTTCTATACTGAACTGATTCTTTTACTGATTATACTGATTCTGAAATCTCTGTTAACTGTATGGCTAATCTGTAGCCAAGATACTATCTGTCTGGATGGCTAATCTGTAGCCATAACTGTCTGTCTATCTGATCTTTCTTTACTGACTTTTATTATGAAAATCTATTTCTTTTTATTCTTACAACATGCTTGCTAATCACATAATAGGCTATACTGGATCTGAACTACTAACTTGCCCTTGGGCGCATGCTTTTCTAACTTTCAGACTGAATACGATGTAACAGCGCGACTAGATTTACTGAACTTGCACAATACTTAACATTCAACTCCGAAAATTCTACTACGGAGTTTACTATACTATACAAGGCTAAAACTACTAACTTGCCGAAGAAACCGGCTTTACATACCTTAACTTCGAGTTATCCGTCTGTCGGACGAGGCTCAGTCAATACTCCAGCTATTTCTCCCAACTGCATTCATGTATACGCTAATTAATACTAAATATAGCTTTATTCTAAAGAACGACGTCACTTTCGATATAATTGTAGCCTAAACTTAGGCTTATCGAAAGACGGTCGAAAATTCGCTATTTTCCAAAAGTCCAGAAGGGAGAAATATTCACTTCACAGCTAGGAGACACTAGTTTGGAGCAATTCTACTTATCTTAGCTCGGTAGCTCGACGATTCGTCGGCCGTATTTCACGAAACTAAATCCGTAGGAATGCTCCTTGCTGCTAAATACCTCGGTATCTGAGATTAATTCGAGTTTGAACCGCATTTGACGGCGTAATCAGACGAAAATTATCAAGAAACCTTCGTTCCTCTTCCTCTCTGATTTTCTCTCTGTTTTAGCTGGAAATTATAAGAATTGCAACTTTAAAACCGAAGTGTAGGGGCTTATATAATAGACACTGTAAATCGCATTCCTGGAATGCGATTTATAAGTCGCATTGTTGGAATGCGATTTATAAGTCGCATTTTGCCTTGCGACGTGCCGACTTGGCGCTTGTCCGATCTTTCCTCGGGCCTTTTTCTAGCATGTATGGTTTTCAAATACTCTTAACCAACACGCGATTAGGCTATCTATATGCCGGGAATTTACGGGGTGTAACATTCTCCCCCCCTTAAGAACATTCGTCCTCGAATGTAAACTGCTATATAGAGGACTACTCAATTAGCTTAACTTGTTCTTAGGAAAATTTCGGCAGAGTTTCCCCTGTAATCTGGACTATCCCAAAATTCTGAAACACAGAAAAGTCCAATACAAGTACTCCACACGATACTATAAGATTCATTCGATAACTAAACATCAATCTTTCTCACTTATATATAAACAACTGTAAGGTACTGCATAGGTAACAATACTGACATACCTGTCGCCTAGCTAGGCCTGGAATAAGTGAGGATATCTAGCTTTCATATCTTCCTCCGCTTCCCACGTCATCTCTTTTTGGTTCCTGTTACGCCACAATACTTGACAGACGCAATATCCTTAGTTCTCAATCTACGAATCTTTCTATCTAAGATGGCTACTGGAACCTCTTCGTAGGCTAGCTCTTCTGTAACCTGGATATCCTAGACTGGGACTGTTCTGGATGGGTCTCCTATGCATTTCCTCAGCATAGACACATGAAAGACGGGATGAACGGACTCTAGCTCTGGAGGCAAGTTCAACTCATATGCTACTCGGCCTATCCTCCGGTGAATCTAATAAGGCCCAACAAATCTTGGACTGAGCTTACGTTTCTTGCCGAATCTCATCACCCCTTTCATCAGTGATGCTTTTAAAAATACCCAGTCGTTCACCTCGAATTCTAGGTTTTTGTGCCGCACATCTGTATATGACTTCTGGTGGCTCTGTGTAGTCAGTAGGCGTTCTCTGATAAGTTTTACCTTCTCCTCTGACTGCTGAATAATGTCTGGCCTAATCAATGCTGATTTTCCTATTTCAAACCAGCCAATTGGCGATCTGCATTTTCGCCCGTATAAAGCCTCGAAAGGCGCCATTTGAATAGCCGAATGATAGCTATTATTATAAGAAAACTCCATCAATGGCAAATGCTGGTCCCAGCTACCACCAAAATCTAGCACACACGCTCGCAGCACATCCTCGAGCGTCTGAATAGTGCACTCAGCTTGTCCATCTGTCTGAGGGTGGAATGCTGTGCTCAATTTAATCTGCGTTCCCAAACCCTTCTGGAATGACTGCCAAAATCTAGCTGTAAACTATACTCCTCTGTCTGAAATGATGGATACGGGTACTCCATGCAACCTGACTATTTCTCGGATATACAACCCAGCATAATCTTCAGCCGAGAAGGTAGTTCTTACTGGTAGGAAATGAGCTGATTTAGTCAACCTGTCAACTATTACCCATATAGAGTCATGCCTGCGTCTAGTACGGGGTAATCCTACCACAAAATCCATATTTATAGCTTCCCATTTCCAGAGAGGCACAACTATATCCTGAGTCAAACCGCCTGGTTTCTGATGTTCTGCTTTCACCTGTTGGCAGTTAGGACACTGGGCTACAAATTCAGCAATATCTCTTTTCATACCTGGTCACCAGTAATTTTCTTTGATATCCTGGTACATCTTTGTCGCGCCAGGGTGGAGAGAATAACGGGTGCAATATACCTCGTTCATGATCTGCTGGCGGAGGCCTGAAACATTAGGAACACACAAACGATCTTTACAACGCAGCACTCCATCCTCTGTTACCTGGAATCCTGGCGCCTTCCCTAACAGAATATAATCTTTAAGCTGAACTAGGTCAGGATCCTCAAATTGCCGTTCTTTCACTTCCACAACTAACGATGACACGACGATGTTCTGAATTACCGCTCTACCGTCCTCTGTTTCTGCTACACGAACGGCTAGGCTAGCTAACTAATGTATTTCCCTGACTAATTCCCGCTGCTCGGGCCGCAAATACGCCAAGCTCCCCATGGACTTTCGACTGAGAGCATCTGCTACAACATTAGATTTTCCCGGGTGGTACAAAATGTTCACATCATAATCTTTTAACAACTCCAACCAGCGACATTGCCGCAGATTCAGCTCCCTCTGAGTGAAGATATACTGTAGGCTCTTGTGATCTGTGAAAATATCAACATGGACGTCATACAGGTAATGTCTCCACATTTTCAAGGCGTGGATCACCGCGGCTAACTCCAGGCCATGGGTAGGATAATTCTTCTCGTGTTTCCTCAGCTGTTTGGAAGCATATGCAATCACCTTACCATGCTGCATCAACACACAGCCTAACTCAATGCCTGATGCATCGCAATATACTGAATAACCTTCTGTACCTTCCGGCAAGGCTAACACTGGGGCGGAGGTTAATTTATCTTTCAGCTCCTGGAAGCTCTGCTCGCATGCCTCTGTCCACTGAAACTTTGCTGCTCCATTACCTCTTCTTGACTGATATAACATTTTCATACTTAGAGAGCTCGGCATATAATTGACGGTCATACTGGCTTGTCTTGCCGAAGAGATCGACAGGTAGTTTACAGGCGTAGCTAGAGCTTATCTGGCCTTCCGGCCACATGCTAAGGCTACTTATTGCTGGGATAACCTGAACGACCGTCTGCGCACCTTGTGCCTTTATCTGATCAGAGGATCCTGATATTGATCATGACCTCTAATGATCTGGCTGCATAACCTTAAATAACTGAATAGTCGAGTTGAATGACCCGAATGTGGCAGTAGTCTAACAATGCTCTAACTGTTCTACTTGAGTACTTATAGTTCATGCATAACTGCAGACTTGTGGGCATCTAATTGCTTTGTTATTTTGCTTGAACCACTGTAAGGCTGGGCTTAATCAAACTTACTACCAGGCGATCAATCTCTGGATCTTCACGGGGAGTCTACTGATCTTCTGGTCTTAATAAACACTGTGCTAGCAGGGTACTATCCATTTCTTACGCCTTGTGTGTATCCACTTGGATTTATACTGCTATTCTGGGGAATTCTCGGTCTTATGAGCTATTCTATAAATACTGGCCTTCTGCTAGGGCTCTGTATGTGAATATCTTACGAGAACCAGCTGAAGTACTAGTCTATCACTGACTACTGATGTGGACCCCTTTCTTGGGGTGCCCACGGGCTTGTCTAACTTGCGGGGTATTCCTTGTAATAACTGCTAGGTTGACTAAGGTCGACTCTCACCTACAAGGCTGGGAAAACGATGTATGGCCACTTAACATACTGGAACAATTCTAGTATTGCTAATCTCTGAAGTATACCTATTTAGTCTCTAATTCTAGTTCTGGCACATGCGTTAGTGTTATTGATCTTTAGAGATGCTTCCCTGCTAATACAGGCGCCAGCTGGTCGGTAGACCGTCTAACTGCGCCCTTATCACCTAATTACCTGATTCAGGTTACTAACTCTTATAAGCTTCTAAAACCTAGATATGGAAACAACATATAAGTCTATTAACTTAATAACTAAGAGATGAGACAGTTTCTATGGATTCATACGTACATCACACTTAACTTGCCCCTTCTTTTCGGTTTTCTCTTTTTCTTTTCTCTCTTTTCTCTTTTTATTTTTAGCAAGGGTCCTGCAATGCAATTTGTATATACTTCCCAGCACTAATATGCATCTGTGTGATTGTAACCCCTATTAGCAGCTTCTCACATCATATTTATTATCTGCACAGATATATATTAATAAATACGTACAATACATACTGAATTTTGCAGTGATACGTAATATCTGACACACTTTGCTAAATTTCATATTGTACATGATATAATGCTTCTATGGTCTAATAGTACCTCCTGCCTTCTCTTAACATTTCATTGTATTGTCACCCCATTCTGAAAGTAACAAACATAAACACTTTAGTTATTGTCTACTGTTTGAAATTCCGCCACTCTTGCGATGTGGGGTCAACATTCGAATCTTGTGGCCTTACTTGGCATATATTGAGAACCCATAACTATTTGCTGGGCCTTATCTCTAGGCCACACTAGATTAAATTCGTTGTATCGGTAATTTCTTAACTTCCCCATAAACAAACATACTGCAACATTCTGGACCACAATCTTACTGTCAGCCCGAGGCTTAATCCTTAATACGATATTCTATCAATCCGGGGGTAATCCTAATTTCCCCACAAAATCTGTCATTCCTGCTTCTTCCCCTCATCTTGCTTAAGCTGAACTCTAGGTTCAAGGTACCTGCTTTTCATTGTTAATAAGATTACTGGTCAAGTATCAATTCATACTTCCCCTGACTTGCAGTCAGACCTACCCGATTCACGTTACCTCTCACCCTTTCGATGTCACAACTGAATCATATCTATAATCTTGCAGGTATATCTTACTGTCTATTAGCGTATATGGCGGACTTGGCCTTTTTCTGACTCAAATTTGACTATTACTAGGCATTCATTACTGACAGGTCTTTTATCCCTGCTTCGAGTAAGCTAACAGTCTTACTTTCTCTACTGGCTTATTATCATAAGGGTCTGCACTACTCACATAATCATAGGGGCTCTTTATACTTTCTAACACTTACTGCTTGATTTGGCAACCTCACCTCAAGTCTTATGCCCCTTACGGAATATAGTCTTTAAGTTGAATCAGGTCAAGAGGTGGGAATACCCTTTTCTTATTGCTATAATACGAAGACATGGAACTGTACTACATCTGAAAGGACGGATATGGGAACCCTGCATTTTCCTGTCTTTCTTCTCTTTTTTTTTCCAGTTATCTGATAGTCTGATATTGTCTGATATCTTAACCAGATCTTATATATCTAATAAATAAGTCAACTCGTATGTTCATTATACTTCTGACTTCCTATTCTGACGTTATCAACGTATACTGGGAATAGTATCGATAAAGGTATCACGCTGGGAGGTCTCTGATACCTCCTGCTGCTGCTGTAGTTATCATGTAACTGGCTGATGCCCTCTTCTGTTGCTATATCTGATCTTCTGCCTGTGATAGGGTAATGCTGATCTGCCTTTGTATCTGTAATCAAAGAATACGGTAAGTTTTTAGGGACTCAACCCTATACTGTACCGCTCTAAAGCACGACTGACTGAGAAGGAAGGGTAACCATCCTATCATGCCTCGCAGCCTCCTGCCTATAGTATGTGGTGCACAACACATACATAGACAAGACTCTACTTAGCACGGCTTGCAGACTACCTGGGACACGACCAGCTCTGATACCAAGTTTGTCACATCCCACCTTGGGGGGTATGACGGGCACCTGGTGCCTGCTAGACTCTGGACTGCTAAATGGTCCAGCCTGAGCACATCTGGTGCTTTGGCTGGCTCTAGCTCTATTCCAAGAAACAACCGGCTATATAACGGCTGTAAACACAGCCTCTGGCCAACTGGCCTATAGCCACTTGTACCTGTAATAACAGCTAACCAGAACACACTCATAACAAGGAACCTATGCGGGCTGACAAGGCCACCATGCTGTCTAGTCATCTGTAATATCAACACAAGACTACTGTAAGACTACGTGACCAGCAAGGTCACCACTACTGTCAAACTAAGGCCTCACACGGCCAACATAAACTGAAATACTAAACAGCTACAGCAAACTGCACGGCCTCACACGGCCGGCTCAACTGACCACAGGGAAATATATACAGACTACAAGCCTCTAGGAATAACAACAGAAATGATCGGGACAGGGCCCCGACCTACCCGTACTGTACAAAAAGGAAAAGAGCTACACCTCTGGAAATCAGACTCCGGATGATAGGAGCTGAATACTCAATAGCTGACTGGAATTACGAGGGATCGCCTCCTCGTCTATGAGTACATGCAGGCAAGTAATGCAGCGCCCCACTGGGCGTCAGTATCACTGATACTGAGTATGCAAAGCACCTGAAATAATACAACTGAAAACAACTGAATAAAGATAGCATAACTAGCATTTCTATATAGCAGGAGATAACTGAATCTGAAGAAGCTGACATAAACTGGATCGGGCTTACTGTACTGATAAGGCAGAGGCGTACCTATAGATGCAACGGCCGGCTGTCTAGTAGCTAGTATACAATATATATAGCACATAAATAGATATACAAGTAGCAAGTAAGAGCCAATACCAACCCCCATAAGCCGGATGGCGCCAAGCAAGAAAACAATCTATATACCCCTACCCGGGTCAAAACCAACCAAAAATAAGTCACTCCACTCATCTACTCACTTCGGAGCTCCTCTACCGGCCCCCTGGGTCTCCGACTCGGGCCATAGCCTCCGATATAAGCAACCGTGTCTGGGTCCAGAGGACTCCTGTGTAGACAGTAACAGATAGGGTCTGGATCCCCGGACACAAACTCAACAGGGCTATCTGAAACCAGAGCTACACCTATAATAACTGAATGTACAGACAGTAACAGATAGGGTCTGGTTCCCTGGACACAAAACTCAACAGGGCTATCTGAAACCGGAGCTGCACCTGTAATGCTGATCAGACTGCTATGGGGAAAGCTTCATCCCATCTTCGTCCAAGCTGGGGACGGCATGCCACTCCTTGGGGTGACGTAAAACCCACCCGCTCAGTGGCTGACACGATTACCAACCCAGGGGCGGCGAGGACGCTCAATAAGGTGCCCTCACACCACAACAAGTCTCAACAAACAAATAGCACATATAAATAGCAAGCATGTATAGCTGAAAAGACTATCTAAAATTTAGCTTCTTGTTCTGATCTGTTTCTATACTGAACTGATTCTTTTACTGATTATACTGATTCTAAAATCTCTGTTAACTGTATGGCTAATCTGTAGCTAAGATACTATCTGTCTGGATGGCTAATATGTAGCCATAACTGTCTGTCTATCTGATCTTTCTTTACTGACTTTTATTATGAAAATCTGTTTCTTTTTATTCTTACAACATGCTTGCTAATCACATAATAGGCTATACTGGATCTGAACTACTAACTTGCCCTTGGGCGCATGCTTTTCTAACTTTCAGACTAAATTCGATGTAACAATGCGACTATATTTACTGAACTTGCACAATACTTAACATTCAACTCTGGAAATTCTATGGAGTTTACTGTACTATACAAGGCAAAAACTACTAACTTGCCGAAGAAATCGGCTTTACATACCTTAACTTCGAGTTATCCGTCTGTCGGACGAGGCTCAGTCAATACTCTAGCTATTTCTCCCAACTGCATTCATGTATACACTAATTAATACTAAATATAGCTTTATTCTAAAGAACGACGTCACTTTTGATATAATTGTAGCCTAAACTTAGGCTTATCGAAAGACGGTCGAAAACTCGCTATTTTCCAAAAGTCCAGAAGGGAGAAATATTCACTTCACAGCTAGGAGCACATAGACACTAGTTTGGAGAAATTCTACTTACCTTAGCTCGGTAGCTCGACGATTCGTCGGCCGTATTTCACGAAATTAAATCCGTAGGAATGCTCCTTGCTGCTAAATACCTCGGTATCTGAGATTAATTCGAGTTTGAACCGCGTTTGACGGCGTAATCAGACGAAAATTATCAAGAAACCTTCGTTCCTCTTCCTCTCTGATTTTCTCTCTGTTTTAGCTGGAAATTATAAGAATTGCAACTTTAAAACCGAAGTGGAGGGGCTTATATAATAGATACTGTAAATCACATTCATAGAATGCGATTTATAAGTCGCATTCCTGAAATGCGATTTATAAGTCGCATTGTTGGAATGCGATTTATAAGTCGCATTTTGCCTTGCGACGCGCCGACTTGGCGCTTGTCCGATCTTTCCCCGGGCCTTTTTCTAGCATGTATGGTTTTCAAATACTCTTAACCAACACGCGATTAGGCCATCTATATGCCCGGAATTTACGGGGTGTAACAGACCAATGTATCTTGGACTGAGCTAACCTTTCTTACCAAACCTTCTAATGCCTTTTATCAGCAAAACTTTAAGAACACCAAATCGTCAGCATTAAACTCTAACTCATGGCATGGTACATTCGAATACGACTCATACTTGCTTTGTGCTACTAGTAGTAATTCTCGCATCAAATTTACTTTCTCTTTGCCTTGATAAACCAAATTAGGTCCTAATAAATTAGCTTCTTCATCTTCAAATCGTTCAAATAGAGATCTACACTTTCGCCCATATAAAGCCTCATAAAAAGCCATTTGAATACTGGCGTAATAGCTATTATTGTATGCAAACTCAATAAGAGATAAATGATCATCCCAACTCTCTCTAAAGTCCATCACACATTCCCCCGTAATATGTCTACAAGCATTTGAATAGTAAGCTCAGCCTGGCCGTCAATTTGGGATAAAATGTTGTACTAGGATTCACCTGAGTACCTAAAACTCATTGAAAGGATTTTAAAAATTTGTTGTAAATTATGCACCCCTATCTAAGATAATGAAAATGAGTACTCCATGAAGTTGTGCTATATCCTTTACATAAAACATACATAATCTTCAATGGTATAAGTCATCTTGACAAGTAGAAAGTGAGTGGACTTTGTAAGTGATGTTGGGTATATTCTTATGCCCATTTGCCATGATTTTACCCATACTTAGCCTTTTTGAGTTCAAAGTACCTATGAAATGTATGAATTTATGTTTTCGTGTGTCTTGTGAGCTAATGAATATTTCTAGATGTTTTGAGCAGGAATCCAAAGAAAAAGGACCCAAAAATGACCCTAGGTCTGAGAAAGAAGAGTTCGCAAAAGTCGGCCCTAGGCTATGGTTGACGTGGTGTGCAAACACTTCTGCTTCAGAGAAATATGCACCAAATTTAGTGCTATGGATGGCGTGGGGCACCAGGTCCTTTGCTTCAGAGATGAGAATTTCACTAACACCTTGATGAGATGGATGGCGTGGAGCCCCAGAAGCATTCCAGACTTAGGAGATTTTTCCAACATTCTAGTGCTATGGATGAAGTGTGATGCCAGAAAGATCCTAAAAGCTTAGAAATTTAACTAACACTATGGTGTTATGGATATGGTGGGGAACCACAGGTCTTTAGAGGTGCAAAAATTTGGCAAAGTCCTTGGTGCTATGGCTAGAGTGGGGCACCGGAAGCTAGACTTCAAAGGAAAATTAAACCAGACTTGGGGCTATGCATGGGAAGCACGCAAAACACTCCCTGGATGGATTTTTGCTGAATTTTAAGCCAATTACTTGAGGGAAAAATATTTCATTGATGACCTCCTTATATACTCTTGGAGAAAGGAGGAGCATGCCACTCACTTGCGAATAGTGCTTCAGACCCTCAAGGATCATCAGTTGTATGCAAAGTTCAGCAAATATGAGTTTGGTTGGACTCGGTGGCATTTCTAGGCCATGTGGTATCAGGTGAGGGCATAAAAGTAGATTCTCAGAAAATCGAGGCAGTGAAGAATTGGCCTAGATCGCTGAATCCTTCATAAATTCGGAGTTTCTTGGGTTTAGCTGGCTACTACTGGAGGTTTGTTGAAGGTTTCTCATCTATTGCGGCACCTTTAACTAAGCTGACTCATAAAAAAGGTGAAGTTCCAATGGTTGGATGTTTGTATGAAAATCTTCCAAGAGTTGAAGACCCGACTCACTTCAGCACCAGTGTTGACTCTACTCGAGGGTAATGATGGCTTTGTAGTGTATTGTGATGCTTCTAGAGTCGTACTGGGATGTGTGTTGATGCAGCATGGGAAGGTAATAGCATATGCCTCGAGACAACTGAAAGTTCATGAAAAGAATTATCCAACCCATGATCTTAGGTTGGCCACGGTGGTGTTTGCATTGAAGATATGGCGGCATTACATGTATGGGGTCCATGTGGACGTATTCACGGATCACAAGAGCTTGCAATATGTGTTCACATAGAAAAACCTAAATCTTCAGCAAAGGAGGTGGTTGGAGTTACTAAAGGACTATGACATGAGTGTCCTCTACCACCCGAGCAAGGCTAATGTGGTTGCGGATGCACTTAGCAGGCTCTCTATGGAGAGTGTGTATCATGTGGATGAGGGAAAGAAGTAGTTGGTTAAGGATGTCCACTAGCTCATAATATTGGAAGTTAGATTGGTCGACTCGACTATTGGTGGTGTCATTGTGTAGAATGGGTCAGAATCGTCCTTGGTGGTTGATGTCAAATCTAAACAAGATAAAGATCCGATTTTGAGGAAGCTGAAGAGGCTGTGCGGAGTCAAAAGGTGGAGGTTTTCTCCCAAGGGGGAGATGGTGTGCTATGGTACCAGGTTCGACTATGTGTTTTGGATGTCGATAATTTGAGGGTTCAGATATTTCAAGAAGCACATGGTACCAGATATTCTATCCTCCCTGGATCCACGAAGATGTATCAGGACTTGCGGGAAATCTATTGGTGGGATGGTATGAAGAAGGATTTCGCAGAGTTCGTAGCCAAATGTCCTAACTGTCAGCAAGTGAAGGTCGAGAATCAAAGATCGGGAGGCGTATTTCAGGATATTAGTATCCCCACTTGGAAGTGGGAAGATATTAATATGGATTTCATTATAGGCCTACCTCGTACTCGCCGGCAATATGACTCCATTTGGGTGGTGGTTGACAGGTTAACCAAGGCGGCACACTTCTTAACAGTCAAAACCACGGATCAGGAGATGATTATGCTAAATTGTATATTCGGGAGTTGGTTAGACTTCATTTAGTTCCCTTGTCTATTATCTCAGACTGAGGTACTCAGTTTACCTACTAGTTCTAGCGTTCTTTCCAAAAGGGACTTGGTGCTTAAACTAAGCTCAACACAACTTTTCATCCACAAATAGATGGCCAGGCAGAATGAACAATTCAGACCCTCGAGGATATGTTGAGGGCATGTGTTATGGATTTCAAAGGTAGTTGGGATGATCATTTGCCCTTGATCGAGTTTGCTTACAACAACAACTATCACTCTAGCATTCATATGGCATCGTTCGAGGCTCTTTACAGGCGAAGGTGTAGATTGCCCATCAGATGGTTTTAGGTTGGTGAGGCAGCCATGGTAGGACCTGATTCGGTTCATGAAGCCATGGAAAAGGTTCAGTTGATAAGGAACTGGTTGAAAACCGTTCAGAGTCATCAAAAATCGTATGCTGATATCAGGAGAAGGGATCTAGAGTTTGATGTGGACGACTGGGTTTTTCTAAAGGTATCCCCCATGAAGGGAGTCATGCGGTTCGGAAAGAAAGGTAAACTTAGTACCCGCTATGTCGGTCCCTACCGGGTTTTGAGAAGAGTTGGTAAGGTGGCATATGAGTTAGACTTGCCATCAGAGTTATCTTCAGTTTATCCCGTCTTTCATGTATAGCTTTTGTGTTTGGGTGATCCAGCCTTGGTAGTACCGATAGACAACATTAGGGTAAAAGACAACCTCAGTTATGAAGAATTCCTGTTGAAATCTTGGATCGTCAGATTCGGAGGCTGAGGAACAAAGAATTAGCTTTAATTAAAGTATTATGGAGAAATCAACATGTTGAAGGAGCTATGTGGGAAGCTGAAGCGGATATGATGGCTAGATACCCACACCTGTTCCCTACCGGCTCAGTTTCAGTTTGAGATATCAGTTTTTCCCTAAACCTCTAATCAGTTTTCATGTTCTATTCATATGCACAAGTTTGTTTTATGATGTGATAAATGTATGAGATGTCTGAATTTAGTTCAGTTATGTATTTTATTTCAGAGGTAGTCAATCCATCAGTTTCAGCTTAAATGATTAGTAATTGCATATGATGATTGCTCGTTTCTGAGTTTTCTGAATCTTTCTAATATTCGAGGATGAATGTTTCCAAGGGGGAGATATTGTTATACCCCAGGAACCCAAGGATCAGACCTGGGAGTCAAAATGAAGAAAAATTGAAAATTCGCATCAGGTTGCAGGACGACTCGTGAAGTGGGTCGTAAGGAGTGACCATGAGTCATGATGTGACTCATGGTCAGCAGGATGGGCAAGCTCAGGTTGAGGAGGCCTCGGTCCTAACCATGAGTCGTGGTCAGACCTCATGACTCGTGAGGTCACCCGTGGACTGCATTGGAGGGTTGTCAGGGCTTTGAGATAATAGGGGTCACAGGTGGTTACCACGAGTCATGCTCAGCCACCACGATTCATGGGGTCCCTCGTGGTGTCCCCCTGAGTGTTTTAGGTAGTGGACTTCACGGGTCCTGGCCACGAATCATGCCCCTTGTCAACAATGTAGTGTTTTTCCTACGTTTTAATAAGGGGTGTTTTCGTGATTCCTAAGTTCCTAAGGCCTAAACTACGTCATTTTGTGTATTTTTCTGAGTGTGATAAGATGGGTTAAGTCCCTAATGCATAACCATTACCATGCAAGAGCTTTTAGAGAGGTTTTAAGGAGATTCAAGGTCTTCTTCTCCAAGTTTCCATAAATTTCTTTGTGGGTTTTCAAGGAACTTCGAAATCAGTCCATTCCCAGGTATGTAGGGTTTAGAATGGGTGAATTCTTATACACCCATGCCCAAATTTCAATTTAAATCATGAATTTCCCTATTGAAATTCTATGGGGTTTTACCCAAATGCATGAAAATGTGATTTCTCTTTATGGGTATGATTTAATTGAGTTTTAATTATTGAATTATGAATGATGGGAAGGTTTTATATATTTTTTTTTAAAACTGTGTTTCAATCTTTTTAAATCTGAAATGCCCATTAATGAAGGTTCATGAAAGTTATGATTTATGATGAATATTCAATATTTTGAGTTTATTGATGATGGAAAATCATGAATTCAAGTTCCCATGTTTATGAGCATATTTTGAAAGAATTGAGTATGTTAAAGTATTGGACCATGCCCACATGTTAAAGAATGATTCATGATTTAAGGAACGAATTACATGATTTATCGATTTATGATGTTGGCCGATGAGAAGGGCCTTGATTCTTGGCTAAGCATGTTTTAAAGGGAATCAATGATGATAAATGTTATATTTTAGCCAATGAATCTTAATGCATGATGTTAATGATTTACATATGAGCCTATATGCATGTTTTTGGGAGCCTTGTCTAGCACCGAGCAGCTCGGCGTTCAAAGAACTACACCGGTGTCTTATAACAACGTGCCACCATGGGTTTCTAATGATATATTGTATTGATAGTGATCCCCTTAAAGGTGATATCACGCCTAATGCATGACCCTCGCCTGGCAAGCTAGGGTTGGCTCTGCCCACTTGAGTGAGATAGTTGGGGCATCATGAAAGGCTCTACCATGATGGTGTTGGTTATGACGCGTCCTCCCATTGTTCCACATGTCTTATGCTGATTGTTATGTTTATGTTATTGTCTCAAGTTATCTTTTGATAAATTTTACTTACGATTATGATCATGAACGTTTTATGAATGACTTGAAAGTCTTGAGCCTTATGTTTTCTTACGAAGATTATGATACAAGCATGATGTACCTCTTCTATGTTTATTTATGAGTTTATCTTACTTTTAATGTTCGTTATACTTACCTTGCATACTCGGTACACTCCACGTACTGACCGCATACTTTCTGTGCTATATCATTTCATGACACAGGGTCCGGATCTCAGGCTCATCCTCATCCTTAGTCCATCACAGTTCTCGCTCTCAGATTATTGGTGAGTCCTAATATTCCGAGGGCCATTTGACAGACTTTTATATTATCTTGTGTTTTAGTATTGGTCGGGTTAGTTGGGGATGTTGTCCCATCAACCCATCATATGTAGTAGAGGCTTTCAAATAGTATGACGTACTCAACTTATATTTATGTCTAATACTTTCAGATGTTACGCTATGGTTACATTTCCATTATGTTTTTTTAATGCTAAGTATTCCTCTTTATTGAAAGAGATTAGCTGTATGCATGTGCCATGGGTCAACTTGGGCTCTCTGTAATGCACCAAAAACTCAAAATCTAATTTCGGGACTTAAATCAGGAAATCTGGAAAAGTTGCAGAAAAGATTCAGGATGGCCCACCTAACGAGTTGTTAAGAGAACTCACAACTTGTTAGTTGAGCTGCGAGAAAGAGGCTTGACAATTGATAGAGGGGAGACAGTGTACCCAATGAGGGACTTCACGAGTCATGGTCACTAACCACGATGCATTAAGTCACTCATGGTCAGGCCTGAGATGGGAATATATTTAGTTGACCAGCGTACCTGACGAGTGTCGGATGAGTCGTCATCTGTGCCAACGACTCGTTAGGTGACACGTTACTGTACTTAGCATTAAATCTCCAGAATGAGACAGTGTGGTCCATGTCTAGTGACCACGAGTCGTGGTCATAGACCATGACCCGTTAGGTTCTCCTGGTGACCTACTGAGGATCCCAGGCGGTGTACCTGATAGGAGTGACCACGAGTAGTGGTCAGTCACCACGACCTGTTACGGGCACCTGACAATTTTTCCCTGTGAATTTATAAGGGCTATTTAGAAATTTCTTACTCTCCCAAGATTTAAACTACATCATTTTAGTGTTAATTTTAGACGTTGTAGAGGGGAAAAATGGTTCATTCCTCATTCCCCACTCTCAATTCTCAGAAAAGATCGAACATTCTCCTCTAAAGAACCCTCTAAGCAAGACTAGGGCTTCTTATCTATAGCAGCAGTTCAAGCTTCTTCTTTGGGAGATTTTAGACAGGTATGTTGGTATTCAACAAGGGAATTGTCCTTCCCTTGTGTTCCCCAAAATCCTCCCATAATTCTCCTATCAGTTTAGCCCTAGGATTTTCATTTGTGAAAAAGATTTTCATGTTGGTTTTCGTTAGTTTCATTTGGGTTATTATCCATGCTTATCATTCATATGAATTTCATAAGTTCTTAAGTAAATTGTTGATGTTCTTGCCAAGTGATTTTACAGCCCTAAATTCTCGAGCAGTGATCTGTTGTGTATTAAATTTTGTTTTGTTTTTGGAGTATGTTTGGGCTGAATTTCTTAGTGATTCTTATTATGTATTTATATGTTGAGCAATCATTCCGTTAATGATAACGATTTTAGCCATGTTGGATGAGATTCCTTTAATTATTGAAACTTTTCTATATTATGAAATTTCTCGTGTTATTGGAATGAGTGAGTTCTCTATTAGCTGCTAAGTAGTTTAGTTCAGTTAGAACATAGAACCTTCTTAGAACTATCCAGAAAGTGTCAACTGATCAGTTTGACTTCAATCTTCTCCCGAGGCGTCAGTGGTGCCTCTCAGTTATCAGAATCAGACTCAGATTATAGTTATTTGGTCCATTAGGCAGTTATGACATTCTAGTTATATAGCTCTGACCAGCTCCAGGACCCCAGTTCAGTTTACAGATTGTTCTTAGACGGTTACAACGCTTTCAAATAAGCAGCTCTGACCAGTCTAGAATCCAGTTTCAGAATTTGGTCCGATAAGACTCTCAGGGTACTTTCAGTTATATGTCCTTGATTGGTCTTGGCCACAGTTTCGAGCTATCAACCTAGTAGTTCAGTTTAGGTTTTCTAGTGGGAGTAGGAATTAGCACCGAGCGGGCCATAGTTCCAGCGCACCCAGGTTCACAGAACTACGTTGCCAGCGTAGGTTACAGTATTACTTTGCCTGATTGGCCCCAGACGTTTGTGATCCCCCAGTTCATGCCTTTATACCCTGGCAAGGTGTATTGGGTCCTACCGGTGGGGTGTATATATCAAACTCCACATCTAGCTCACGTGGTTATATGTCGGTTATATACTCTCCCACTAGTCAATCCAGTCCAATTTCAGAATAGGCAGCTAAGTTCAGTTCTAATTCTATTAGTTTAGCTCAGTTCAGTTCAATATCTCAAACTCAGTACTTTTAGAGTTAGGACATGCCTCAACCATCAGAAAGGGTCATTTGACCACCTCAGTTTACTTTAATAGTTTAGTCCAGTTTACTTATTGGACATTGCATGTCATATCAGTTCAGGCATTATATTCAGTTATGTTTTCTCCCACTTACTTAGTACATTCAAAGTAATGAAGCATACTTTTATGCTGTATCATTTCATGATACAGCTGCAGATTCTCAGACTCAGCATCGTTAGTTGTCGAAGTTCAGATTCTCCACCTCAGCAGTGAAGTGTGAGTCCTAATTATCCGAGGGAATTATTTCTTTCTTTCGGTCATTTATTAGTTTCAGTTAGACTTTGAGTTAGTTGGGGGCTTGTCCCAGCAACTCCTCAGTTAGATGGCTTTCAGACATACATGATTTTCTTTCAGAATTAATCAGTATTATTCAAATTTTTTGAACTATATGTTCTCAGACTTGTCTTTTATAAATGTTTTATGGTATTATTTCAAAGTTCCATTCTGCAAGTTTACTCAGAATGCTAGTGAATGATAGACCAGGGGTTGACTTGACATCACTTGTGGCTTCAAGTACCGTGTTACCTCCATGGTGTAGCCTTGGGGGATGACAAACTTGGTATTAGAGCGCTAGGTTCAGAGTATCCTTGGAAAGTCTATAATCCGCATCGAGTAGAGTCCTTTTCATGGTTGTGAAGCGTGCCACACTTATGATGAGGAGGCTACAAGATGTTATTAGGAAAACTCTCTTTTTTTCATACTCTTTATCGTGCGTTAGAGTTCTATTCCAGAAATGCCCTTCTAATTTGTGCTCTGTTTCATTTCAGTGAACCATGCCTGCCAAACGAGGTAATGGAAGAAGGGCCGATAATGTCAACAGACCTACCCCACCAGCCCCAACAGCTCCTCAAGATGATTTGGTGTCTACCACCAAATTCAGGGTGGCCATTCAACTACTAGCCCAAATAGTCACCAACCAGGTGAACCAGCTAGTGCTGCCGATGAACCGCAATGGGTCTGCAGCAGCTGCGAGGGTGCGGGACTTCACCCGGGTGAACCCTCCATATTTTTATGGAACAAAGGTGGGAGAGGACCCATAAGGGTGTGTAGAAGAGATTAGGAAAATCACCTGAATTATGGGTGTCAGTCCTTCTGAGAGTGCCGACTTGGCTGCGTACCAGCTAAAAGGGGTAGCTCAAGTCTAGCATGACCAGTGGAAAGAAGCGGCCAGCGGGAACAAGACCAGTGGAGTGGGAAGAATTTCACACAACCTTCTTTGACAGATTTTTCCCTTGGGAGCTGAGGAAGGCAAAGATGGCAGAGTTTATGAACTTGAGACAGGGCAACAGAAATGTGGAGGAGTATGCTTTGGAGTTTACTAGGCTATCTAAGTATGCTCCAGAGATGGTAGCTGAGCCAAGGGCTCGTGGCTGAAGTTTGTAAATGGAGTGTCAAATCTGGTCCTCAAGGAGTGCAGGACCGTGATACTGATTAAGGACATAGACCTTTCTAGCTTGATTGTCTATAACAAGTAGATTGAGGCTGAAAAGCTGAAGGATGTGGAGCGTAAGAACAAAAGGGCAAGGACTATCCAGTCAGATTTCGGCCATCAAAGATCTAGTGGTGGTAGCCGCCAACAGCAGCATAGAACCCCAACACCTAGTTCAGCCAACACCCCAACTTTTCGATCCTGCCAGGATCGGAGGGGTGGATCATCTGGCACTCAGTCTCAGACTCACAGTACCGGGAATAGTTATCCAGCTTACCCCAAGTATGGTAGGAACCACCCGGGAGAATGCCTTCAGGGACGAGAGGGTTGTTTTGGGTGTGGATAACTTGGACACCGGCTTAAGGAGTGCCCATCAGCAGGGCGAGGGAGATCACAATCTACCACATCATCAGCACCAGCAGGCTGACCAGCTCAGCAGGACAACACATCAGGTACAGATGGTGGTCAACGCCAAAGTCATTTCTATGCTCTATCTTACCGTTAGGATCATGAAAGCTCACTGATGTAGTTACTAGTATGTTACATCTCTTCCATCTGGACGTGTATGCCCTCTTAGATCTAGGAGCCACTCTTTCATTCGTGACTCCTTATATAGCAATCCAGTTCAACATCAGTCCATAGGTCCTATCAGAACCCTTCTCAGTCTCCACCCCAGTTGGAGAATACGTTAGAGCCAACTGGGTGTATAGAAACTGCCCAGTCTCTATCCTGAGTAAAGTCATTATAGCTGATCTCATAGAGATAGACATGGTCTACTTCAACCTTATTTTCGGCATGGATTTGTTACACTCCTTCTATGCCTTAGTTGACTGCAGAACTAGAATTGTCAAGTTTCAGTTTCCAAATGAACCAATATTAGAATGGAGGGGCAGCAGCTCAGCCCTAAGGGTAGGTTTATTTCCTACCTTAAGGCCTAGAAACTCATCTCCAAAGGATGTATTTATCATCTAGTTCAGGTCAAGGATTCCAACTCTGAGACCCCAACCATTCAATCAGTTCTAGTTGTCAATGAGTTCCTAGATGTATTTTCTGAGGATCTTCCCGGAGTTCCCCCTAAGCAGGAAATAGACTTTGGAATAGATCTCCTCCCATACACTCAGCCCATCTCCATCCCTCCTTACAAAATGGCTCCAGCTGAGCTTAAGGAGCTAACGAAGTAGTTAAAGGATCTTCTTGATAAGGGTTTTATCAGAGCCAACATCTCTCCCTAGGGTGCCCCAGTGCTATTCGTGCGTAAGAAAGACGGTACTCTCAAAATATGCATAGATTACCGTCTGCTGAACAAGGTCACAGTTAATAACAAGTACCCTCTACCCAGGATTGATGACCTATTCGACCAACTTCAGGGAGCCAGTTTTTTCTCAAAAATTGATCTCAGGTAAGTGTACCATCAGTTAAGAGTTAGAGAGAGTGACATACCAAAAACATCATTCAAAACTCGGTATGGTCATTTTGAGTCTCACAAACGCCCCAACAACCTTTATGGATTTGATGAATAGGGTCTTCAAGAAATACCTAGATATATTCGTCATTGTATTTATCAACGACATTTTGGTGTACTCCAGAAATGAGAAAGAGCATGCCAATCACCTAAGGTTAGCATTACAGACCTATAGAGATTGTCAATTATTCGCCAAGTTCAGCAAGTGTGAATTCTGGTTGAAGTATGTGACTTTCTTTGGTTATGTGGTCTCAGGTGAGGGGATACAGGTAGATCCTCACAAGATTGCAGTAGTGAAATATTGGCCCAGAACTACCTCTCCCACTGAAATCAGGAGTTTCCTGGATTAGCGGGTTATTACCGACGGTTTGTGGAAGGTTCTCCTCCATAATATCTCCTCTGACCAAGTTAACCCAGAAGAAGGTGAAATTCTAGTGGTCGGACGAGTGTGAGAAGAGTTTCCAGGAGTTGAAGACTGGACTCACTACCACTCCAGTTTTAACCTTGTTAGAAGGATCAGATAGGTTAGTTGTTTATTGTGATGCTTCCAGAGTTGGACCCGATTGCGCTCTGATGCAGCGGGGCAAAGTGATAGCCTACGTCTCCAGACAGCTCAAAGTTCATGAGAAGAATTATCGAACTCATGACTTGGAGTTGGCAGCGGTGATGTTTGCACTAAACATATAGAGACACTACTTATATGGAGCTCAGTAGATGTATTTACGGATCACAAGAGTCTTCAGTATGTGCTTAATCAGAAGGACCTAAATCTTTGTCAGAGAAGGTGGTTGGAACTACTGAAAGACTATGACATGAGTGTGTTATATAACCCGGGAAAAGACAATGTGGTGGCTGATGCCCTAAGAAGAGTGTCTATGGGCAGCGTGGCTCATGTAGGAGAAGGAAAAAAGGAGCTGGCTAAAGATATTCATAGGTTAGCCCGGTTGGGAGTACAGTTGGTGGATTCAAGTGAAGGTGGTGTAGTAATGCAGATCGGGTCAAATTCCTCTTTAGTTGTGGAGGTTAAGTCCAGATAGGACGAAGATCCCATCTTACTTAAGATGAAGGAAGAAGTCCTTAGAAAAGAAATAGAGGCTTTCTCCAAAGGGGGAGATGGTGTGCTCCATTACTAGGGTAGATTATATGTATCGGATGTCGGTGAGTTAAGACAGCAGATATTGGATGAAGCACACAGTTCTAGATATTCCATTCACCCTGGTTCTACTAAGATGTACCGTGATTTACGGGATATTTACTGGTGGAACGGCATGAAAAGAGACATTGCTGAATTTGTAGTTAATTGCCCAAACTGCCAGCAAGTCAAGGTAGAGCACCAGAGACCAACATGTATGACCCAGGATATCAGCATACCCATATGGAAGTGGGAATAAGTAAACATGGACTTCATTATGGGTCTACCTCAGACTCATCGGTAACATGACTCAATACGGGTAGTAGTAGATCGGATGACTAAGTCAGCACATTTTATCCCAGTCAAAACCATAGATTCAGTTGAGGACTATGCTAAACTTTATATCCTGGAGCTGGTTAGACTTTATGGGGTGCCATTGGCCATTATTTTAGACAGGGGTATCCAGTTGACCTCCCATTTTTGGAAGTCCGTTCAGAAGGGACTTGGCACTCAGGTCAAGCTCAGTATAAATTTTCACCTGCAAACAGATGGGAAAGCTGAGCGAACTATTTAGACTCTAGAAGATATGCTAAAAGTGTGCGCGATTGATTTTAAGGGTAATTGGGATGACCATTTGCCTCTTATCGAGTTTGCGTACAATAACAGCTACCATTCTAGCATCCAGATGGCCCCATTTGAAGCATTGTATGGTAGAAGGTGTAGATCTCCTATAGGGTGGTTTGAAGTTGGTGAAGCTGCCTTGATAGGGCCAAACTCAATTCACGAGGCAATGCAGAAAGTTCAGCTCATCTAAGAAAGGTTGAAAATAGTTCAGAGCCATCAGAAATCTCATGCTGATGTGCGAAGAAGAGAGTTTGAGTTTGCAGTCGATGACTGGGTATACCTGAAAATTTTTTCCACGAAAGGAGTGATGAGGTTTTGCAAGGAAAGCTCAGTCTGAGATATGTGGGACCTTATAGAATTGTGAGGCGTATCGGCAATGTAGCCTATAAGCTAGAGTTACCTTCAAAACTTGCAGTTGTGCACCCAGTTTCCATGTGTCACTTTTGAAGAAGTGTGATCTTGGGCAAATTTATATGCCCAAGGGATACTCAAAAGTGTCATTTTCGCCTTGTTTATCTATCAATGTGTATACATTCTCATGTAATTGGTAATAAAATGTGCATTTATACTAACCAACATGATTAGCATTGTTTTGCAGGTAAAATGTAATTTCGGGAAGCTAAAATGCATGTTGGAGGATATCGGGGTTAGACTTGGACGTGAGCAAGGGACAAGACATTGGACAACATAAAAAAAAGGGGCTCCGCGATGGAGCTGTGTCACGCTGCCATCACGGAGGCCTTCTGCCTGGATGGGAATTTTCAGCCCAATTCCAGTGTGGGTTCGCAATGGGTCCGTGGCACGGTGGCTTGGCTCCGCGTTGCATGCCATGCCACGTTGGGCTTTATTTCCTGGACCCCCAGTTCCAGTAAAGGTCCGCGTCCATAGCGTGTCACGGAGGCAGTACTCTGCGATGCACTCCGTGACACGTTGCTTGTTATTCCGAAAAAAATTCCCACTAGTATAAATAAAACACTTAGGTTCATTTTTAATATTCTGACTTGGTGGAGCAAGAATGTGGGTTACAGGCAGTTGAGGGGATGAAATTATCAGGGTTTTTCTCTCTTTCCTTCTCCTTGTATTCAATTGCTTGTATGTTTAACACTCATTTAAAGATGTTTAATCCACAAATGAGTGGCTAATTCACCTTCTTGCTGAGGTTATGAACACTTGTAATGAAATGTGATCATTGATTCTTTGGTTTTTCATCTTTTCTTCCATGATTGTTCTATTAATTCTTGTTCTTACTGCATTAATGTGTGGCCTACGTTAATGTATATCCAAAAAGTCCGGTTTCACTCGAGAGAGC
The DNA here is from genome assembly GCA_035772735.1 of Datura wrightii. NCBI lineage: Eukaryota > Viridiplantae > Streptophyta > Magnoliopsida > Solanales > Solanaceae > Datura > Datura wrightii. The sequence goes on from JASDFA010000008.1 coordinate 30,373,242, forward strand.
AAGAAATTGTAAAGTTGTGAATTAATAGGATATGTTCTTTACTTGGTTTGGGAAAATTGAGTCTTGTTTTGCTCTCAGGATAGAAATATACCTGAAAGTCGTATTAGTCAATTTAGGAACCGGGTTTGTATGGCTAGAACATGAATTGCATTTAATCACAGAAATATAGGTGGATGGTTCATGATTCTTAAGTGAGGTTAAATACGAGAGTTTTAATCTCTTGACAAATGTTCTTGGCTAGCAACCGGAGGAAAAGACTAACCAAATTACATTATAATTAATTTCATTACATGTTCGTTTAACCTCAACATGCTCTCATTCATAGTTCAGACTCAAATTAGATAGTTGTTTTAGCTTTAGCATAAAAATTGTAAAACAAAATATCAAACTCTTGGTTACACTGTTGTCTGCATTTTTAGAATCGAAATATAGTACACTTGAGCCGATTGCACTTCATCCCAGTCCCTGTAGGATCGATACTTGGCTTACTTAAGCCACTGTACTACTTGTTCGATCACGTGCACTTGTATGTGAGTTTTATGCCCATATAACACCCCGAACAAGTTTTTGGCGCCGTTGCCGGGGACTGGCAATTGGTGAATTTGTCTTAAGTGTTAATTTATTGTATTTTTATTTTCTTAGTGTTGACAACTTGGTCTTAGCCTATATTTTGCAGATTTAATTTCTGTTGAACACTGGCAAGAGACAAGGAGCTGGTGGACTCGTATATAGAGCCAGAAAGAATATTTCATAGTAAGCGGCGAGAAGCTCTACAAAGAAAGCTGCAGTTTCTCAGACAGACGATCATGGAGCAACAACAGAATCCACCGGTAGTACGGGCAGTGTTAGTGCCCGAAGAAGTAGCAGCTCGGCCGGTTCGTGAGGTGGCAATCTCACATGCTAATAATGTCACATCTAGCATCCGCAAACCTGAGCCAGGAGGGAGGTTTGAACTTAAGCAGAATATGGTGCAATTGCTGCACACTAGCGGGCAGTTTACCGGTCTCCCTCATGAAGATCCACAGCAGCATCTCCAAAATTTTTTGGAGATAAGTGACACTTACATCCCCGCTGGAGTGTCATCAGATTATGTACGGCTTACATTGTTCCCATTTTCTCTATTGGGAGAAGCCAAGAGGTGGTTGAAAGCCGAGCCATCGAATTCTATTTCTACGTGGGATGATCTTGCAAGGAAATTTTTGATACGGTTTTTTCCCTCCGGTAAAATAGCAAGACTTAGAAGTCAAATTCTAAGTTTCAAATAGAGAGAGGGAGAGAATTTATATCAGGCCTGGGAGAGATTCAAGTCCATGTTGCGGGATTGTCCTCATCATCATCAGTCCAATGATGTGCTGGTGCACACTTTTATAGAGGGTTTGGAACCCCACACAAAAATATTGCTAGACTGGCAGCTGGAGGACAAGCGCTGGAGAAAACTTATGAGGAGCTGTATACCTTGTTGAACCGTATTTCGCAGGGCAATCCGAAATGGAATGCTGATTCATCAAGAGGCGGGACAAGGAAAGCAGCAGGAGTGCTAGAAGTGGATGGGTTTACAGCTATTGCTGAACAGATAGCTGCATTACAAAATCAACTTAACACCCACTTCAGCAACATGACAATGAACCAGCCTCAAGACCTAGTTAATGCAGTGCAGCAGATGTGGTGTGAAGTGTGTGAAAGCAGTGAGCACTCAGCTGAGTGTTGTGGAGCCAATCCTGACTCGGTAAACTTTGTGGGAAATGTACAAAGGAACAATCACCAACAGTATGGTAATAGCTACAATTCCAATTAGAGGAATCACCCTAATTTCTCCTGGGGTAGCAACAACCATCAGGGGCAAAGTTCGGGTCAGGTGTGCCAAGGAACCAAGGAGGGCAACAGAATTATCAAGCACAATTCAGAAACAACAATGCACCTCCTCCACCACCATCACCCAGCATGGAGGAGATGTTCAAGACCATGATAGCTAACCAAGCTCAATTGCAGGCTGACTATGTGAAATTGGCAGCCGAAGTGAAAAACAACCAGTTAGCTACCAAGGCACTTGAATATCAATTTGGGCAATTTGATGGAGCCCAAAACACAAGGCCTAGAGGAGGACTTCCGAGCGACACAGATCCCAATCCCAAGCAGGTGAATGCAGTGACCACAAGGAGTGGTTTGCAGCTGAAAGAGGTGGAACCAGAAAGACCACCTCAACAATCGGGAGCAGCAGAAGTTGAGAGGGAACAAAGTACTGAAAGGGGGAAGACTAAGGAAGCTGAATCAGAAAGACCACTACCCCCGTTCCCTCAACGATTAAAGAAACACAAGGAGGAGGCGTGTTTCAAGAAATTCATGGAGGTGCTGAAACAGGTACATATTAACTTACCTCTTGTTGATGTTTTGCAGGGAGTGCCGAAATATGCTAAGTATATAAAGGATATTGTGGCAAACAAAAGTCGGTTGACTGAGTATGCTACAGTGGCTCTAACGGAGGAGTGCACTTCCCGGATTCAAAACAGATTGCCCACAAAGCTCAAAGACCCTGGGAGCTTTACTATACAGATTACTATTGGGCAGAGCATCCGAGCTCGTGGATTGTGTGATTTGGGAGTGAGCATAAATTTGATGCCGTCATCGGTATTCAAAAAGCTTGGTCTAGGGATTCCTAAACCCACAACAGTAATCTTGCAATTGGCGGATCGGTCCTTAGCCAGACCTGATGGCATTGTGGAGGACGTTCTGGTGCAAGTTGGCTCCCTGATTTTCCCGGTAGATTTTGTCGTGCTAGATTTTGAACCCGACGCGAAAGTCCCATTTATTTTGGGACTTCCTTTCTTGGCGACTGAGAAAGCACTAATTGACGTAGCTGCGGGGCAGCTAACAATGCGAGCACATGACAAGGTGGAGGTGTTCGATGTGTACAAGGCACCCAAGCTCCCGATGGTGCACGAAGAACTCTCGGTGATCAATGTGATTGATCAAGGCGATAATGAGAAGAGTAAGGATTCACGAGAGTTAATGGGAAAACCACCAGAACGGTGTGAGCACTACTGGGGGGAGGACGATGATCGAGAGAAATCGTCCATCACCCTAGAGGACAACTGAGCTTAACGACGTCGAGCCGCGACGGTAAACCAGGCACTGCACGGGAGGCAACCCGTGGAAAATTTTTTTCTCTTTGTAAATTGTGAATAGATTTTTTCTTTTTCTTTTTCTTTTTCTTAATTAACAACAAAATTCTTCGTTTTAGTTTTTTTTTATTTTTTAGTTAGAGTGAAACCTATAATTCTAACCAAGTTTGTATAGTGAGATGAATTTCAGGTCAAACGGAGGAAAATATGCACGGAATCGCAAAGGAAAATTCGAGGTATGAAAATTAACAAAAAGTGGAAAAAAAATGAGCTAGGGCGATAGCTCCGTGTCACGGAGGTGGACCTCCGCGTTACCTCCATGACACGTTGAGGTATAATCCGAATTTTTTAAAAATTTCCAGAACAGGCTCGTGACAGCTTTGTGTCACGGAGGTAGTGCACCACGTTGCACTTCGTGACACGTTGCTGTGTACATCCCGACGGGTCACACCGGGTCGCCGGGTGACCCGCGCGATTTTCCTACTTTTTAACCCCGAAAACCCCTCCCTTTCCCTTATTTTTCAATCACTCCACGACCAAACTCCCCAAAACCCATCCCCCTTCAACGTGACACGGAGTAGGCTAAGAAAATCATCAAGTTTGCTTCAATTCTTCAACTTCAAGGTATGTTCTTCGATTTCATCTCATTTCTTGTCAATTTTCTTCGATATTGAGCATGTGAGGTGAGCTAAGTTTTCCCTAAGTAGAAATTAATCATGAATTCAATTGAATTGTTGTTGATGAATGTTCGGAATGTCATTATGATTGCTTGAAATCGTTAATTGCATAATTCAATCAAATTTTCTTGATATCATCAATTCTAGGGCTTGTTCTTGAATTTGAAGTGGAAAATGTAGTGAACTTGTGAAATTCATGCCGGGATGTACATGTTGAATGAGATGAGTCGATGTACTAATTGTTAGGATGTTGAAAGAACGACGGATTCTCGGGTTAGAGGAATATTGAAATTGCAAGAATTGGGTTGGTTGTATAGGTTCGTGTAGATAAATTCTTGTTGTTGTTTTCATTTCTTTGTTTTTCCTTGCTGAGTGCGATGGATTAAAATGTTATCAATGGTAATGATTGTAATTAGCTGTACAAAGTTTGAGTAGTACATAGAATATATATCGTCGAATTCTTCGTATGCACTAAGCATGTTTGTATAGTTGGTTGTTTATTTATGCAAATAAGCATGATCTTGCCGGTGTGTTGTAACTGTAGCTAAGGACTAAGTGTGGGGTAGCTTAGCTTAACCCGACTTTAGCCAAAGTTAACACTCAGTGGCTTAAATTGATCTTGTCTATTTGGGTTGACAGGTAAAATGGCGAGCAGGCAAGAAAAAGGGAAAGGCGATCAACATCTGGCGCCAAAAGGAAGCGAATCAGATTGGGCACATCAGTCCCAGCAGCACCAACAGTTCCATGCAGCCAATGCCGCCAATATGGAACAAGATGGGTGATGGATGAGGGGAAGAAGTGGTACGCAAAGCACAAAGAAAACAAATATTTCCCCGAGGAGCATATAGCACGGAAACCGTTGGCATAGGAGTTCCCTAGGATTGTACACCGGATCGAGGCAGCTGGGCTCAAGTTCATCTTTGAAGAGCCTAAGGAATGTAACTTGCACCTGATTCGGGAATTTTATGCCAACTGGAATCCGACTATCAGAAGCCACACCATTAGAATTAGAGGGCAAATAGTCACTTTGGTGCCCCACCACCTTAATGCCATCATAGGAGCGCGGGACATAGACGCCCACGTACTCTGACAGCTGAAAATTACCCCACCATATGCAAATATCAGACGCACCTTGTGTGGGACCCGATCGACAACTAGATGGAGCAGACACAAGGAGAGGGGCTACCATCAGACTTTGCCCTATTCACAGATGAATAGGGAAGCCAGAATATGGCTAAAGATTATCTGTTCCTGCCTAATCCCGGGGGTACATATGACAGATGTAACCCGGGATCGTGTATGCCTGGTGTATGCCCTGATGAAAGGGCTGGAGATCAACGTGGGGGCGGTGATTATCTCCGCCATGAAGAGAGCCCGGTTGCATCAGGGGCACAGGTATGACTTTGGTGGACTACTCACCACCTTCCTCAGGGGCCTAGATGTGGAGGAAGAGGCCCTTGACTATATCCCGCAGATGGAGCGGCGGGCCTTAGATGTTACTAAAACTAAGGCACCCGACACCACCCACGGGCCAGTGTTTACACTTGGCGAGCGACACGCTCGTGATGATCAGTATATGGATCGCGTGTATGGGATGTAAATGCTCCAGCTGAGGATAGGCGGGAGGCCGGCGACAGAGGAGGAGCTATGGCAGCTCGAGCTAGACTACCCCTTCGGCGAGAATGCCAGGGCTCTATGCCGAGTGGGGCCAGCATTTATAGATCCCACGGATGATGATGTCCCCACAGACGAGGAGACACATAGGGAGGACTCCGATGAAGACGATGGGGGCGATTCAGACATGGGAGATGAAGAAGCAGCACTCGACGAAGAAGTGGAGTACTTTGATTGATTAGGAAGTTCCACCACCCGATTTTTGTGCTATTTTAATTTTTGTGAACACTGGGGAAAGTGTTCGAGCTATGTGTAGGGTGGGAGTAGTTAGGTGCTGGGCTGTGCTGTTATGTATGTATGCTCTAATCTGTTGTCGTGCATGTGAAATTTTATTGTTCCCTGTGATTTATGAATTGTTAAGTTGTTGTTCTATATTGTAAATTTATGTGAAATTGACGTGTGTTGCTGAATGTTGCTAGCTGATTTTGTACATATTTTTATTATCGAAATGATCGATATTTTAAAAATATTTTGTACATATTTTTCTATCGAAATGATCGATATTTTCAACATTTTTTTACTTCTTGGGTTTCTCGGCATTTATTTTCGATTCTTTTACCGAGAATGGTCCCATTGAACCGAAGTCATACTAGTGACCGTTCCCTATGATGGATGGATGACGACCGTCTTAAGGGAAATGTAGTCGTTAGGAGTAGTTTTTCAATTATTTTTTAGTTTTTTTTTGGTGGGTTGCATCCCAAAACCTGTAGTTACTGTATGGTTGCAAAATTCTGGTTGCGTGTTGTACATGATATTTAAAATGCAAAGGTGATTCATATGAAAGCATGCAACTTGGTAAATATGTTGAGATACCTAGGCCATAGAGTTCGATTCAGTGTGATTGAGGCTTAATGTTTGAATTCCTATAATTAGCTGATTGAAGAGTCCGTGAATACATCTTGAGTTGAGCATGTGCAATAAGTGTGAAGTGAGGTGTTGTTATTCCATGCTGTTGTGAAATGTCTAGAACTTGCCTGGTGTGTGTACAAAACTAAATGAAGGAGGTGTATTGTAGGAAAGGATGTAGGCATTTCTTTGTTTTAACCGAAAGTTTCTATTTTTCATTGTCGTACCCACCTTGATTGTATACCCTAGTCAGCCCGTTGAGCCTTTAGCCTATTAATTTCTTTTTTTTTTGTCAAAAAGTGTCAACCGAGCTTAATCCCTTCTTTTCATTAGCCGTAAAGTCGATACAAAGCTCTTAAGCGCTTAAGAAGAGAAAATCATTTTCCCAAATTGTCAAAGAGTGAGAATGGTGAAAAGAAAAAGAAAAGCAGAGTGATAGAAGAAAAGAAAAGGTTGAAGATGCACTTGTTATAAATAAACTATAATGAAGGTGCATGAATAATCTTTGTTGTTGTGTCAAGTGTGCTTAATAAGATGGGCCAAACTAAAGAAAAACATCAAGAATGGGATGATGAAAAAAGAAACAATGTCCATGAGTTGATGGGATGTGTTGAAAAGGCACTTAAGGATGCTAGTGGCTATTATTGGCTAACCTAATATTTACTAGTTCCGTAGCTTCCATTACAACCAGTTAAAGTCCTACGTGATCTTACATCGCACTTCTTTATATTAGTGGAGTAATACACTAAGGGCAAGCTTATGGGTCATGACATGATGCATGTGAATTCTTTTTGGAGAGAGAGCGAAATTGTGTTTACATGCCCCTGCTTAAAATTTTATGCGTCATATGAGCAAAAAGGGGAAGATTCTCTTGTGTTGTGAGGGCACATGCTTGATGAGAGATTAATTTTCGTGTCGGATATCTTGATCAGCTGATTTGCAAGAGTTTGCCAATATCGAGAGTCGATTCTTAAGTCTAGGAGGTCTTGATGTATTGAAGGTCATTGCATTGATAGGACCATGCATGTTTTCTTGATGATTTGCTGTATTGAATAATCAGTATGACAGTAGCCTAAATTGTCGAACCAAAGTAGCGAGGTTGGGATGTAAATTGCATGAAGTGTAGGATTGTTGTTTGAGGACAAACAAGGATTTAAGTGTGGGGTAAGTGATCTTGGGCAAATTTATATGCCCAAGGGATACTCAAAAGTGTCATTTTCGCCTTGTTTATCTATCAATGTGTATACATTCTCATGTAATTGGTAATAAAATGTGAATTTATACTAACCAACATGATTAGCATTGTTTTGCAGGTAAAATGTAATTTCGGGAAGCTAAAATGCATGTTGGAGGATATCGGGGTTGGACTTGGACGTGAGCAAGGGACAAGACATTGGACAGCATAAAATAAAGGGGCTTCGCGATGGAGCCGTGTCACGCTGTCATCGCGGAAGCCTTCTGCTTGGATGGGAATTTTCAGCCCAATTCCAGTGTGGGTTCGCGGTGGGTCCGTGGCACGGTGGCTTGGCTCCGCGTTGCACGTCGTGCCACGTTGGGCTTTATTTCTTGGACCCCCAGTTCCAGTGAAGGTCCGCGTCTGTAGCGTGTCACGGAGGCAGTGCTCCGCGATGCACTACGTGACACGTTACTTGTTATTCCGGGAAAAATTTCCACTAGTATGAATAGAACACTTAGGTTCATTTTTAATATTCTGACTTGGTGGAGCAAGAACGTGGGTTACAGGCAGTTGAGGGGACCAAATTATCAGGGTTTTTCTCTCTTTCCGTCTCCTTGTATTCAATTGCTTGTATGTTTAACACTCATTTAAAGATGTTTAATCCACAAATGAGTGGCTAATTCACCTTCTTGCTGAGGTTATGAACACTTGTAATGAAATGTGATCACTGATTCTTTGGTTTTTCATCTTTTCTTCCATGGTTGTTCTATTAATTCTTGTTCTTACTGCATTATTGTGTGGCCTATGTTAATGTATATCCAAAAAGTCCGATTTCACTCGAGAGAGCAAGAAATTGGAAAGTTGTGAATTAATAGGATAGGATCTTTTCTTGGTTTGGGAAAATTGGGAATTGATTTACTTTCAGGATAGAAATATACCTGAAAGTCGTATTAGTCAATTTAGGAACCGGGTTTGTATGGCTAGAACATGAATTGCATTTAATCACAGAAATGTAGGTGGATGGTTCATGATTCTTAAGTGAGGTTAAATACGAGAGTTTTAATCTCTTGGCAAATGTTCTTGGCTAGCAACCAGAGGAAAAGACTAACCAAATTACATCGATAATTAATTTCATTACATGTTCGTTTAACCTCAGCATGCTCTCATTCATAGTTCAGACTCAAATTAGATAGTTTTTTTTAGCTTTAGCATAAAAATTATAAAACAAAATATCAAACTCTTGGTTACACTGTTGTCTGCATTTTTAGAATCGAAATATAGTACACTTGAGCAGATTGCACTTCATCCCAGTCCCTGTGGGATCGATACTTGGCTTACATAAGCCACTTTACTACTTGTTCGACCACGTGCACTTGCGTATGAATTTTATACCCATATAACACCCCGAACAAAGTGCATCGAAGATCCAACCTCAGTTGGGCCATTGGACAGTGTAGGAATAAAAGATAGTCTCTCTCATATGAGGAAGTACCAGTCCAAATACTTGACCGTCAGGTGCGTAAGCTGAGGAACAAGGAAATAGCTTCAGTCAAAGTCTTATGGAGAAATCAGCAGGTTGAGGGAGCTACGTGGGAGGCCGGAGCAGATATGATGGCCAAAAACCCGAACTTGTTCCCTACCAACTCTAGCACAACTTGAGATATTAGTTTTGACCCTAGAACTCAATTTAGTTTTCATGACTCAATTCAGATGATCAAGTCTCTTTTATGTTTTTGAATGTATGTATGAAAAGTAAATTCAGTTCAGTTATGTATTTTGAAACGGAGGTAGTCATTCCGGCAGTTTTGGAGTTAAATGAGCAGTATTTGGAAAGTTTGGTTGCTATTTTTCTTCTTCCTGTGTGTTTTCTAACATTCGAGGATGAATGTTTACAAGGGGGAGATATTGTAATGCCCCAAAATCTCAAACTCCAATTCCGAGACTTAAATCAGGAAATCTGGAAAAGCTGTAGAAAAGCTTCAGGACGACCCACCTACCGAGTCGTTAAGTGACCTCATGACTCATTAGGTGAGCCGTGAGAAGGAGACTTGATAATTTATAGAGGAGAGGTAGTATACCCAACGAGGGACTTCACGAGTTGTGATCACTAAACACGACCCGTTAAGTCACTCGTGGTCAGGCCTGAGTTGGAAATGTATTTAGTTGACCAGTGTACCTGACGAGTGTCTTCGACGAGTCGTCATTTTTGCCAATGACTCATTAGGTGACACGTTACTGGACTTAGCATTAAATCTCCAGAATGTGATAGTGTGGTCCACGACTGGTGACCACAAGTCGTGGTCATAGACCACAACCCATCAGGTCCCTTGTGGTGACCTACTGAGGATCCCAGGCTATGTACCTGATGGGAGTGACCATGAGTCGTGGTCAGTCACCACGACCCGTTAGGTCACCCATTAGGGGCACCTAGCAGTTTTTCCTAGTGAATTTCTAAGGGCTATTTAGTAATTTCCTACTCTCCCAAGCTTTAAACTACATCATTTTAGTGTTAATTTTAGACGTTTTAGAGGGGAAAGCGGTTCATTCCTCATTCCTCACTCTCAGTTATCAAAAAAGATCGAACAATCTCCTTCAAAGAACCCTCCAAGAAAGACTAGGGATTTTTATCTATAGAAGTAGTTCAAGCTTCTTCTTCGGGAGATTTTAGTCAGGTATGTGGGAATAACACAAGGGAATTGTCCTTCGCTTGTGTTCCCCAAAATCCTCCATAATTCTCCTATCAGTTTAGCCTTGGATTTTCAATTGTGAAAAAGATTTTCATGTTGGTTTTCATTAGTTTCAATTGGGTTATTGTTCATGCTTATCATTCATATGATTTTCATTAGTTCTTAAGTAAATTGGTGATGTTCTTGCCAAGTGATTTTACAGCCCTAAATTCTCGAGCAGTGATCGGTTGTGTATTATATTTTGTTTTGTTTTTCAAGTATGTTTGGGCTGAATTTCTTAGTGATTCTTATTAGGTATTTATATGTTGAGCAATCATTCCGTTAATGATAATGATTTTAGCCATGTTGGATGAGATTCCTTTAATTATTGAAACTTTGCTATATTATGAAATTTCTCGTGTTATTGGAATGAGTGAGTTCTCTATTAGCTGCTAGTAGTCTAGTTCAGTTAGAACACATAACCTTCTTAGAACTATGCAGAAAGTGTCAACTGATCAGTTTGACTTCAATCTTCTCCCGAGGTGTCAGTGGTGCCTCTCAGTTATCAAAATCAGACTCAGATTATAGTTATTTGGTCCATTAGGCGGTTATGACATTCTAGTTATATAGCTCTGACCAGCTCCAGGACCCCAGTTCAGTTTACAGATTATTCTTAGATGGTTATAGCGCTTTCAGATAAGAAGCTCTGACCAGTCTAGAATCCAGTTTCAGAATTTGGTCCGATAAGACTCTCAGGGTACTTTCAGTTATATGTCTTTGACTGGTCTTGGACCCCAGTTTCGAGCTATCAGCCTAGTAGTTCAGTTTAGGTTTTCTAGTGGGAGTAGGACTTAGCACCGAGCGGGCCATAGTTCCAGCGCACCCAGGTTCCCAGAACTACGTTGCCAGCGTAGGTTACAGTATTACTTTGCCTGATTGGCCCCAGACTTTTGTGATCCCCCAGTTCATGCCTTTATACCCTGGCAAGGTGTATTGGGTCCTACCGGTGGGGTGTATATATCAGACTCCACATCTAGCAGTCAATGACTTTATATGTCGGTTATATACTCTCCCACTAGTCAATCCAGTCCAATTTTAGAATAAGCAGCTAAGTTCAGTTCTAATTCTATCAATTTAGCTCAGTTCAGTTCAGTATCTCAGACTCAGTTCAGACTTAGGACATGCCTCGACCATCAGACAGGGTCATTTGACCACCTCAGTTTACTTTAGTAGTTTAATTTAGTTTACTTATTGGTCATTGCATGTCATATCAGTTCAGGCATTATATTCAGTTATTTTTTCTCCCACTTACTTAGTACATTCAAATTAATGACGCATACTTTTATGCTGTATCATTTCATGATACAGTTGCAGGTTCTCAGACTCAGCATCGTTAGTTGTCGTAGTTTAGATTCTCCACCTCAGCGGTGAAGTGTGAGTCCTCATTATCCGAGGGAATTATTTCTTTCTTTTGGTCATTTATTAGTTTCAGTTAGACTTTGAGTTAGTTGGGGGCTTGTCCCAGCAACTCCTCAGTTAGATGGCTTTTAGAATTAATCAGTATTATTCAAATTTTTTGAACTATATGTTCTCAGACTTGTCTTTTATAAATGTTTTATGGTATTATTTCAAAGTTCCATTGTGCATGTTTACTTAGAATGCTAGTGAATGATAGACTAGGGGTTGACTTGGGGTCACTTGTGGCTTCAAGTACCGTGTTACGTTCAGGGTGTAGACTCGGGGCGTGACAGTCTATGGGGGTCCCTTATCCCGTGTCTACGATCCGTTGTATGTTTGGGTCGTGACACTTTTGCATCATTCAATTTAGCCCCTCCTAAGCATAATTTACCTATAAAACATGGCTAATCATATTGGTCAGTTCATGCACGAAATTATACAAAAATCACAAGAGAATGTAATCAATTAATTTAATAAACATGACTAAATTATGATATAAAATAGCACTTGGGCATGTAATTATTCCCAAGATCACTACCCCACACTTAAAGCCTTGTTCGTCCTCGAACAACTACATTCCATCTCATGCACATGAAGAACTCACACATAGCTAATAACTGAAGCAAGACAATTCAAGCTAAGGCTACACCGATTCATTTAGATGGCAAGTTAAAAATAGAGCATGCAAAATATAACCATTAAAATCACATATAACCCCGTTAAGACTTTCTAGCCTCAAGAATCGACTCTCAAACTCAACAAACTTATGCAACTTAACCAACCAAGAAATTCGACATGAATTTTATCCTTAATCAAACATGTGCCCTCACAACAAGAGAGAGAGCCTTTTCTTTCACTCATAAGTTTTCAAATTGTGACATATATGGGTGTATGAACAAGAAATAAACTCACTCTCACAAAGAATTCACATGCAACATATATTGACCCATAAGCTTGCCTTTAGTGTTTTATTCCACTAATTTAGAAATGTTTTTGAAAGTAAGATCGAGTAGGACTTAGTGGGTTGTAATGTAAGCTAAGGGACAGGTAGGTACTCTTCTGGCCAGTAATAGTGACTATCTTCCCTAAGCGCTTTTAATACATCACACTTTCATTACGAATATCTATCCTCTTACTTCACCTTTATTCTTTTCAACTCTCATTTTTCCTCTTTGTTTCCCCATTTCATTAGGCACACATAAGCTACTAGTAAGGAGTACTTGAGAAATTTTCTTTTTTTCTCTTTCTTCTTTTGCTCCCTACTAACTCTTATTCATTTTTAAACAAGTGCACCTCTAGTCTTTTCTTCAACTCCCATAACTACTCTTTTCCTTCTTCTTCCAACTCCTCACTCCTTAACTCTCTTTCATTTTTCACTTAAGCGCTTCGGAATTTTGGATCAAATTAAAGGCTATTGAAAAGAAAGGTTTAAGCTCATTTTTTGGCTAGCAAAGAATAGGCTAAAGGCTCAATGGGGCTAACTAGAATCAGACATTCAAGGTAGGTAGAGCGAGGGATAAAAATTAGACTCATTCAATGAAATGCCTAAATCATCTCCTACAATCGACATCCCTCATTTCATTTTGTATACAATCGGGCAAGTTCTAGACACTACACAATAGCATGGAATATTCAAAAACCTTACACACATAGCACATGCTCTCTTCAAGACAAATTCAACAGACTTTTAACTCAACTAATCGCAAGAATTCATAATTAAGCTTTAAGCACATAGATTCATATTCAAGAGCCTAGGTGTCTCAAATAAAGTTATACAATTGCTAAACATGCATCAAAATTTTCAACACTTGCATCTCACAATCGTGTGTAGCACATAACAAGAACATCAAGCCATCAATCAGCTAAGGGTTCAAAAACAAAAACCTGTTTCCCTCAAGACGGTCGTCATCCATTCATTGTTGGGAAAAGTCCCTAACTATGACTGAAAAGTTATATATAAAAAAATGAAATTTTTTATTTCTCAGTTCAAAGTGCCCCCATTTGGAAAAGAACCGAAAAGAAAAACCAAAGGGTGGGTGAATTGTGCTCAATTCAATTTTTTTTCAACAAAAACATTATACCCAGCACCACATTCACCCGAAATAACTTAGCACAAAATTCTGAAATTTCCCTCACCCCACGTAAAATATACTATCTCCCCAAAGCATCAATTACAATTAAAACAAGGGTAAGAGATACTTCCTGAGGCCTCTAGGCCTAGCTAACAACATGTTTTTCTCCATTTTCGAACACGTGGGTCATCGACCCCACACCCATCTTTTTGTCTTACTCCTTAGCTTTCATTTTCATGGGTACTCAGACTTCCCCTAAATTTGTGCTTAAAAACCAAAAAAAATATCAACAAGTGAAAAATAACTAAAATTACAAACAAACTTAAAAGAAAGTGTACTTGTGGTACTCTTGGGTTGCCTCCAAAGCAGCACCTTATTTTACATCACGGCACGACGCATCAAGTTTCACCCCTTTTCGCTCCACTTTGAGGATATGAATATCACCCCTAGTTTCTTCTTCAGTGTCCTCTTATGTTCTAGGGGTGGTGGTGAAAAAATGAAAGGACCAAGCAGTAGATGTCACCTATGGCACTTATTGGCCCTTACATAAGTGAAGTCTTTTTTTCTCTCGGAATCAGCAAATTTCAGAATATACGGGGCTTGTTCCTCCTCTAGACCTTTCTCTACAAGCTTGGAAGACTCTATTTCTATGTTGTCAACCAAACTTAATGTCGAGAAATGCTTCAAGTGTGGTACAATACACCTCAACTCTGAAACTGCATTGTGCTTGACCTCCTTACTTGTTTACACCTTCTCCACATCAATATCTAACTCCACATGAATGTCAAATGATTGGAACTCTATCTCTCCTTTCATGAATGGATTGGCCATGTGTGAAACCATCACGGAGACTCTCAAGAGCTTCTAACTATTGAGCTTGTTCCAAGAACTCACCCTTTTCTTCTCCTAGAAGTCCCTCTTGAGTATTGGCTAAGATCGTTACTTGCAAATCAACGCAAGCTTCAGCCTCTGTCATCAACTCTACGAATTTGACTCTTATCATTTCTAGGGCCTCTCCACTTTCCTTAGTCTGAAACCCCATTACTTTCATTTGCTCCCTCATCACTTCTGTCTGCTCAAGGACCTATTTTTAACATGTTTTCTATCTAAGATTGGTGTTCCAAGTCCTCCTTTTCATCATTCCTATACTCATCAAAAACCACAGAAGGATCATAGTAGGGGATTGGGGAAGGGGAATACAAATTTGGACAACCATTCCAATGACTATCCTGACCACCACATATACTGCAAGTAGGACAATGTTGCCACAAGTGGGGTCCTCCACAATTCATACAGGACTCATCGAAATATGAGTATCCACCATTCAACCCATTTATGTTCCATGATGTCATGTCAAGAAGGGTATCAAACTAAAAACAAAAATAAAAGAAATATAAAACTAATAAATATTTTTTTAACACTTGGTATAGAAACTAATACAAAACAAGAAATTCACCAATTTCACTAGTCGCCAGCAATGGCGCCAAAAAACATGTCACTCCCCAACGCACGCACAAGTGTATGCGGTCGTACAAGTAATATAGTGTCCCTTTTTAACAGCCAAATGTCGAACCCACAGGGACTGGACTAATTCAGCGAATATTCAAGTTCAAGTGATAATTTAACCTTCACAGGTGTTGATTGTAGAAATTTCAAAAAATTCTAATTAAATCTAGGGGTGATCACAAAACAATCGAGAAATAATACAAGAAGAAACTAGAGTTAAGGCCTGATAATCATGAAATGCTACAATTCACAATGGTTCAAGTATGAAAACATCAGTTGTTGTCTCATATAGTTAAAATGCGGTGTTCATGGTCTTTCGAGCCTCTAAACACAACAAACTAGACTCACACCTACATCGTTGAGCAGGGATGTGACATCCTAATTCATGAGAAATTTAAATACGTGGATGTAGTTTACGGGGTTTATGCCCTTGATTATGGACTTTTGTACCTCTAATCATTTAACCTGACTTAGCCTCACAACTACTTCTACAAGCGATGATGTGAAAATTCTAAATCGGTGTCTTTCTATCATCCCATTTTAGTAACCAAGCAAGGCAAATTAGGTATAATTTATATCCTAACCGCGAATCCTATCATAAAGACAAAAATTTCTCCCTACATTCTTGTGTTCTTGCCTAGGTTTACTCTTTCGAGCTTTTACCTAATCTTAACGAGTTTGTTTTCATGGTGATCAAGCATAAAAACAACAATAATTAAGAATGTAAGACAAAACAACAACTAAAAACTCAAACCAAAGAAGAATACAAGCATTTACATTCATATCATGTGGCCTCAACCCTAGAGGAAGGGTTTTAGCCACTCATGTTTGTACAATTACTCATAAAACATAATTAGAGTATGATACTTACAAGAGTAGTTAAAAGAAAATGAAAAATAACTAACCCTAAGTAGAGTTCTTCACTCCTCCCTTCGCTCCTTTCTGTTGTTCTCAAAATATTCGTGATAAAGGATTTTAGGAGCTAAGTGTCTTATTTATACTAAGTGAGAATTTACAAAAATTGGATGGCCATGAACTCCCTCCATGTCACGCTGCCCATCGCGTTAGGTTGCCTCCGTGACCGAAGTTGTCACGCTATGCTACTAGATTGGTATGTCGTGACATGTCTTGGGCGAGGGAAGAAGCGCGTTGCCTGCCGTGGCACGGCGCAGGACGCATAGAAGCAAGGGCATGACATGCTTGTTGGCGCAGAGCATGGCTGGTGTGGCATGGTACTGTCACGCAGGCACACTACATAGCCAGCATTTCGCGTGCACACCATGTGCGTGACACGACACCCAGCGCGACACATGCCCAACGTGGCACGACGCCTAGCGTGGGTAGTCTACTTCTTGCTGTCATCACCGCATGTCCTTCCAAACTCCTTTCTTGCTTGTGCATCATTCAATTTAGCCCCTCCCAAGCATAATATACCTACAAAACATGGCTAATCATATTGGTTAGTTCATGCACAAAATTATACAAAAATCACAAGAGAATGTAATCAATTAATTTAACAAACATGACTAAATTAAGATATAAAATAGCACGTGGGCATATAATTATGCCCAAGATAAATAACTAAACTAACCAAGGCAAGGACAGGCTTCACAAGCCTTCTTCCAACTTGTGGTTTTGTACTACGACTTGTAGGAGGGCTCGTTAGATTGTCCTAAGACATTTGTGACTAAACTTGATGGTACAGAACCTGGCACGACCTACAGTATCCTACTACAAGTCATACCATACAATCATACATTAAATATGGAAGGTTTGAAGTTTAAAAGAAACAGTGCGATCCTTACTACGACTCGTGAAAACAAATCACAATATGTAACATGAGTCATATAAAACATAGAAGAACACCGTTTCGGAAACCCATTAGTACGACTCTTAATACAAACCATACCATCATAGTACGGGTCGTAACTATGAGTCATGAAAGGCTTATTATGAACTACAAGTCTTAGTACGAGTTGTACCACCATGCCACGACCTATATTGTAGACTCGTGAAAAACTTAATAGGGTATTTTTCTTTCTTTATTTTCCTTAGAGCATGCATACTAACCTTTTTCTCCACAGGTACAATGAAGCTAAAAAGGATATCAAAGAAGAAGCACCAGCTGATCGTGGGCTAAAATAGCATGCCCGAGTGATGCTTTGTACCTTAATGTAGTCTTGTTTATCTAAGTTATTTTATACATTTTCATGTAATTTTATATAAATGTGAATATATGTGCTAACCAACATGATTAGTCCTTGTTTTGTAGGTTTCAATGATTTGGAGGAACTAATTTATAAGTTGGTGAAGGAAAGGAATGGAGTCGGAAGCAATCGGCGGAAGTCGGCAAGGAGTTGGCATGGCAAACAAGCAGATGCGGCAGCAACGTGCCATGGTAGGCCAGCCCCGCGCCAGCAACATGCCATCGCGCTGCCCAAGCAGCGTGACACGCTGCCAACGTGGCAAGAAGGCTGCCTAGGGTCGATTTTGGGTGATTTCCAGAAAGCCTTCGTGTTACCTCCGTGTCACGGAGGCAGAGCTCTGCGATACACTCCGTGACACGGAGCCGTTCCATGACAAGCTAAATTGGGCACGTTTCTCATTTATTATAAATAGGTCCCTTAGCTCCTAATTCCATTTTGTCACGATTTTATTCTGGAAAACTACCTAGGAGTGAAGGGAGAAGTGGGAGAACTCATCTAGGGTTTGGCAAATTCCCTTCTCATCTACTAAATTCATGTAAGTATGTTAGTTTAGTAGTAGTTAGTTGTAGTTTTACGAACATGAATGGCAAGAACCCTTCCTCTAGGGTTGAAGCCATGATATAGGATTGTGATTTTATGAAATTGTTTTGGAATTAAGTTATTGATTGTTGTTTTTGTCTTGCATTCTGGATTGTTGGTTGTTTTTATGATTGATCACCATGAAAACATATACGTTAGCTTGGGCAATTGCTTGAGAAATAATTACCTAGGTTAGGACATGAGAATGTAAGGAGCATGTTTGTATCTCAAGATAGAATTTCGTGTTAGGATAGAAATATACCTAACACCTTGCTTGGTTGATAAAACGGGGGTTATTAAGAGACCAACTTAGGATTATCACATCACCACTCGAAGAAGTAGTTGTGAGGCTTAGTTGAGTTAAATGGTTAGATGCACGAAAGTCCCTAATCGTTTCCCATAATTAATTGCCCGCGAACTAGAAATTAGCATCCTCGCTCACAATGATGCAGTGAGGCTAGTTTTCCTTGTTTAGAGGCTCGAAAGACCATGAACATGCAATTCTAATTATGTGAAACAACAATTGATAGTTCCATGCTTAACCCATTGCAAATCGTAGTATCGCAAGATTATCTGGTTTTAACTCTATATTTCTCCTAGAGTAAACTCAGGATATTTCATTGACCAAAACTAGACTTAATTAAATCTCCCTCGCAAAATTCTATAACCAACACTTGCGAAAGTTAAGATCACACTTAAAGTGGATAGTTGGAGGAATGGGTCCAGTCCCTGTGGGTTCGACATTCCGGTTCTCTAAAAGAGCAACTATATTACTTGCACGACCCGTACACTTGCGGACGCGCGAATCGGGCACGTCAAGTTTTTGGTGTCGTTGCCGGGGACTCGGCGAAGTTTTGATAATTTATCTGTTTTTGTGTGATTTTTGAAATTTCCTGAAGTGTTGAGAAACTTGGTCTTAGTCTGTTTATTTGCAGGTGACAGGTTGTCCTGCCGAGCTGGCTAGAAGTAGAGAGGTTGTGGAACCGTTGCTGGAACCTGAACGTCAAATCCATTTTCGAAGGAGAGTAGCTCTAGAGAAAAAGATGAAGAGACTTCAAGAAAAGGTACAACAACCACCACCTGCGGGACAAGCACAATTTTCATCAGAAGCAATGGCAGCAAGACTAGTTCGCGAAGT
This sequence comes from Datura wrightii, assembly GCA_035772735.1. NCBI lineage: Eukaryota > Viridiplantae > Streptophyta > Magnoliopsida > Solanales > Solanaceae > Datura > Datura wrightii. The sequence continues at coordinate 30,392,361 of JASDFA010000008.1, forward strand.
GGCAATCCCACTAGCGACGAATGTGACCTCTAGCATCCGTAAACCGGAGCCTGGAGGGCACTTTGAGCTTAAACAGAACATTGTGCAGCTGTTACATTCTAGTGGTCAATTCAATAGGATGGCACATGAGGACCCGCAGCAGCACCTACAGAGCTTCTTAGAGATTAGTGACACGTTTGTCCCCACCGGCGTGTCCACAGATTATGTCCGACTGACCCTCTTCCCATTTTCACTGTTGGGAGAGGTGAAAACGTGGCTGAAGGCTGAGCCACCGAACTCCATAACTTCATGGAATGACTTGGCTAAGAAGTTCCTTATCAGATTCTTTCCTTCAGGCAAGACTGCAAAGTTGAGAAGTGAAATACTCAGTTTCAAGAAGAGGCCTGATGAGAACTTATATATGGCTTGGGAAAGATTCAAGTCATTGTTGAGGGATTGCCCCCATCACCAGCAATCAAATGAGGTGCTGGCTCATACCTTTGTAGAAAGTCTAGACCCACAAACAAAAATATTACTAGACTCTGCATCGGGTGGGCAAGCCTTGGATAAAACATATGATGAGTTGCACACTTTGTTGAACAGAATTGCACAAGGAAATCCAGAGTGGCACAGTGAGTCATTGAGGGGGGCAGGAAAGAGATCGGGGTTGATAGAAGTAGATGGTTTGAATGCCTTGGCAGCACAGTTAGCTTCGTTCCAACATCAAATGATGACTCGGTTCAATAAACTGAGTATGAACCAACACCAGGGCCAGGTTAATGCAGTTCAGCAAGCTCCGAGTTGGTGTGAAATTTGTGGTAATAAGGGGCACAATGCAGAATCTTATGAAGCCAATCCGAAATCAGTCAATTTTGTTGGTAATGTGCATAGGAATCAGAATTTTGGGAACAACTCCAATAGAAATTGGTAGGGCCACCCGAATTTTTCTTGGGGTGGAAACCAAAAGCAGAATTATATGCAACCTCAACAACAGCAGTATCAGCAAAATAGGCAGAATGATGGGCAATTGAGTAGCAGCATTGAGGAAACACTGCAGAAAATTATGGAGACCCAAAATCAGTTAGCGGAAAATCAGGCGAGGATGGCAACAGACTTAATGAATCAGCAAGTAGCCACCCACAATCTTGAAAAACAAGTGGGTCAGATAGAAGCTGCTCAGAACATGAGGTCGCACGGGGGATTACCAAGTGATGCAGATCCTAACCCCCGGCAAATCAATGCCATCAGTCTTAGAAGCAGAAAGCAATTAGATGATGCAGTTCTTAAAGAGTTGAGAAAGGAGGTGCAGCCGGAGTTGGTTAGACCAGGACCATCCACCGACACTGGAGCGAATAAGAGTGTTGGGCAACAAAATGCACAACCTGCATTGCAGCCAGTACAAAGACCACCACCACCATTCCCTCAGAAAGTCAGAAAGAGCAAGGAGGAGGAATGCTTCAAAAAGTTCTTTCAAAGTTTCAAAGAACTTCACATAAATTTGCCTCTGATTGATGTTTTGCAGGGTATGCCCAAGTATGCTAAATACTTGAAGGACGTGATGGCGAATAAAGTTAGATTGGTGGACGTCCAGACTGTAGCACTGACTAAGGAGTGCAGTCACAGGGTATTGAGCAAAATGCCAAAGAAGCTCAAAGACCCAGGGAGTTTTACCCTCCCCATACAAATTGGTAAAGCTGAGGTGCTACGAGCTTTGTGTGACTTAGGGGCATTAGTTAATCTAATGCCCCTATCCTTATTCAACACCCTGGGGTTGGGAAAACTAAGGCCGACAAGGTTGATGCTGCAGCTGGCTGACAAGTCGCGAGTGACACCTGATGGAATAATAGAGGACCTTCTCATCAAAGTAGGTAAGTTTATTATACCTGTTGATTTTATCATCTTAGATTTTCAGGTTGATGACCAGGTACCCCTGATCTTGGGACGGCCATTCTTGGCCACTGGAGGAGCGGTGATTGACTTGAAAGCAGGGACCCTGAAAATGAGGGTTGAAGATGAAGAAGAAATCTTCCGCGTGTACCAAGAAATGAACCCATCGACACACTACAGAAACCTTTGTCAGGTTAGTGTGTTGGCAGAGGATGAGTGTGGGGTGGAGGATTCCACAGGTGCAGGGCCAAAGGCAATGACAAGTGTTCAGCCCGAGTCTGATAAAGGGCTTCAAATTGAGAAGAAGTTGGAGGAAGAGAGGAACAGAGTGGAGGCTGTTTCCTCTAAACATCAAAAGAAAAGGAGATGGTTCTCGAAAGAGAACCCAGGTATGAGGATGTCCTGAAAAGGACAGTCCACATCGAGCCACGACGTAAAATAAGGCGCTGCTTGGGAGGCAACCCAAGGGTACCCCAGGTACAATTTTTTTAATTTTGGTTTGTGCTGATTTTGTTATTTTCATTTTGTTTGTGTTTTTGGTGGAAAGTTAAGCACAGATGGAAGGGAAGTGTGAGTACCGAGAAGGTGGAAGCTAAAGAGCAAGGAAGAGAAGAAGTGTGGGGTCAAACACCCACCTCTGAAAACTTGAAAGGAAAGCATGCTTTTAGCTTGGCATAGAGGCTCAGGGAGTATTTCTCATCCTTTAAATGTTAATTTGATGCTATGAGGACATAGCATGATTTAAGTATGGGGTGAGAAAAATCTCAAAATTTTTGTGCTTAACAAGTTTTTGGTGAATGTAATGCTTGTGAGGAAGTTGTGAGAAATTTGAAAATTTTGAATTTTTTTTTTGTGAATTAAGCATGACTTCATCACCCATTGGTTTTTCTTTTCGGTTCTTTTCCGACGGGGGGATCTTTGAACCGAAGAATAAAAAAAAATTCTTTTTCTTTCCTTTGTCTGTATATAGTGTTTTTAGTCATAGTTAGGGACTGTTTCCGACGATGGATGGATGACGACTGTCTTGAGGAAAAATTAGTCGGTAGGTGTTGGGATTTTGAAACCATAACTAATTGGTGCTTGATGTTCTTGTTATGTGCTATACATGACTGAAAGATGCAAGTATGTTCAGTGTGAAGCATGCAGGTGTATAACTTTGTGTGAGACGCTTAGGCTCTTGAATTTGACTCAATATGATTAAAGCTTAATTCTGAATTCTTGTGATTAGCTGAGTAAGAGTCTACTGAATGTGTCTTGATTTGAGCATGTGCCATGAGTGTAAGGGTTTTGAGTATCTGTGCTATTGTGGATTGTCTAGAACTTGCCTGGTGTGTTTATAAAACGAAATGAAGGATGTGAATTGTAGGAGATGATTTAGTCATTTCTTTGAATGAACCAAATTTTTATCCCTCATTTTACCTACCTTGAAAAATTAATCCTAGTTAGCTCCTTTGAGCCTTGAGCCTATTCTTTGACGGCTGCAACATTAGCTTAGTCCTTTTTCTTTCATTAGACTTGAACTTGATCCAAAACTCCTAAGCGCTTAAGAGAAATACATGAAAGAGTAAAGGAGTGAGAAGAAGGAAAAGAAAGGAAAAGTAGCACGTTGTAGAAGTGGAGAAAAGGACAAAGGTGCACTTGTTGAAAATGGTTGATTATTATTAAGGAGTAAGAAAACAAATTAATTTTATAGAGCTCCTTACTAATAAGCTAAAAGTGCCTAAAGAAATGGGGGAACAAAAGAGGAAAAAGAAAAGTTGAAAGGAGAAAAAGGTGATGTAAGGGAAGGGAAGTTCTTAATGAAGGTTTGATGTATTAAAAGCGCTTGGGAGAGATAGTCACTATTACTGGACAAAATAGTACATACCCGCACTTGAGTTACATTACAACCTAAAAAGTCCTACTTGATCTTACATTCATACATCCTTAAATTAGTGGAATAAAACACCAAGGGCAAGCTTATGGGTCATTACATAATGCATGTGAATTCTTTGTGAGAGTGAGTGTAATTCTATTCATGTACCCACACATGTTGTAACTTAAAAATTGTTTTTGCGTGTGAAATTAGGTAACTCTCTTTCCATGAGGGGCACATGTTGAATGAAGGATATAATTCATGTGGGATTTCTTAATCAGTTGATTTGCATGAGTTTGCTAAGATTGAGAGTCGCTTCTTGAGGTTAAGAAGTTCTAACATAGTTGTACTTCATTTCGATGATCAAATCATGCATGCTCTATTTGTAGCTTGTTATCTTACGTAATCATTGTAGCCGTAGCTTGAATATTCTTGCTAAATGAGTAATGGGTGAGTCTCCATATGCATGAGATGTAATAGGTTGTTCGAGGACGAACAAGACTTTAAGTGTGGGGTAGGTGATCGTAGGCTAAAATAGCTTGCCCGAGTGATGCTTTGTACCTTAATGTAGTCTTGTTTATCTAAGTTATTTTATACATTTTCATGTAATTTTATATAAATGTGAATATATGTGCTAAACAACATGATTAGTCCTTGTTTTGTAGGTTTCAATGATTTGGAGGAACTAATTTATAAGTTGGTGAAGGAAAGGAATGGAGTCGGAAGCAATTGGCGGAAGTCTGCAAGGAGTTGGCATGGCAAGCGAGCAGATGCGGCAGCAACGTGCCATGGCAGGCCAGCCCTGCGCTAGCAGCATGCCATCGCGCTGCCCAAGCAGCGTGACATGCTGCCAACATGGCAAGAAGGCTGCCTAGGGTCGATTTTGGGTGATTTCCAGAAAGCCTTCGCGTTACCTCCGTGTCACGGAGGCAGAGCTCCACGATACACTCCGTGACACGGAGCCGTTCCATGACAAGCTAAATTGGGCACGTTTCTCATTTATTATAAATAGGTCCCTTAGCTCCTAATTCCATTTTGTCACGATTTTATTCTGGAAAACTACCTAGGAGTGAAGGGAGAAGTGGGAGAACTCATGTAGGGTTTGGCAAATTCCCTTCTCATCTACCAAATTCATGTAAGTATGTTAGTTTAGTAGTAGTTAGTTGTAGTTTTATGAACATGAATGGCAAGAACCCTTCCTCTAGGGTTGAAGCCATGAATTAGGATTGTGATTTTATGAAATTGTTTTGGAATTAAGTTATTGATTGTTGTTTTCGTCTTGCATTCTGGATTGTTGGTTGTTTTTATGATTGATCACCATGAAAACATATACGTTAGCTTGGACAATTGCTTGAGAAAGAATTACCTAGGTCAGGACATGAGAATGTAAGAAGCATGTTTGTATCTCAAGATAGAATTTCGTGTTAGGATAGAAATATACCTAACACCTTGCTTGGTTGATAAAACGGGGGTTATTAAGAGACCAACTTAGGATTATCACATCACCACTCGAAGAAGTAGTTGTGAGGCTTAGTTGAGTTAAATGGTTAGACGCACGAAAGTCCCTTATCGTTTCCCATAATTAATTGCCCGCGAACTAGAAATTAGCATCCTCGCTCACAATGATGCAGTGAGGCTAGTTTGCCTTGTTTAGAGGCTCGAAAGACCATGAACATGCAATTCTAATTATGTGAAACAACAATTGATAGTTCCATGCTTAACCCATTGCAAATCGTAGTATCACATGATTATCTGGTTTTAACTCTATGTTGCTCCTAGAGTAAACTCAGGATATTTCATTCACCAAAACTAGACTTAATTAAATCTCCCTCGCAAACTTCTATAACCAACACTTGCAAAAGTTAAGATCACACTTAAAATGGATAGTTGGAGGAATGGGTCCAGTCCCTATGGGTTCGACATTCCGGTCCTCTAAAAGAGCCACTATATTACTTGCACGACCCGTACACTTTCGGATGCGCGAATCAGGCACGTCACCAGCCACCAAGACAAACGGGCTAGAGTTGAGATAGCTGCAAGGAGAGCATTGAGAGATGAGCCCTCCGACTCTGATAAAGCAGGCAGCTTTCCTAGTGGTTCAGTGTAAGAGTACCGAGTTTAGACTTCTGATACTGATGAGCCATGGACCACTAGGGCTCAAGCCTAGCTACAGGCCAAAGCTACTTCTGCCGCTCTGGCCACTGCTCCCCAGTCTGAAGAGGGAGCAAAAGAACAGGTTCAAGAGTCCGATAGTGGCTCTAATGAGGAAGAAGGGTCCAAGGAGGCCCAATCCAGAGATGAGGGCAATGAGACCAAAGAGTAAGAAGGTGACCAAACTCTGCCTTGGGAGAATTGTACTATTAGGTGGAAAGTACCCGGTGCTCAGGAGATATACGAGTAGGGTCTTGCTCTCACCTCCAAGAACCATCTGAGGTGGAGCATACAGGAAGAACCATGGATCCTCAACAGTGCCTTGAATGAAGTAGAGGAAATGAAGCAGATATTTAGTTTCTATAAATTCGACTAGATGGCTAGAACTCCAAAGAAGTACAGTCCTACAATGGTCCGAGAGTTCTATGCCAATTATTTGGCCACGATGGAGAAAAATGCAAAAGGTGGGTGGAAATTGAGAGAACAGCCCAAGCTCGAGAGCGTGGTAGTGCAAGGTCGCACGGTTCATACCTCTGAGTGTACTATTTCCTAGGTACTCTATTGGCCATAACAGAGCTCTAGACATGACAACTGAGTTCGATTATAGAATGGATGCCCTAAAAAGGGTAAAGCAGCTAGGTTATAAGGATATACAGACCCAAACTAAATGGCTAGCTAGGGTTCTAGGGATGACAAAAAGGATGTGGCGGGGTGGCTAATGGAAAGTAGGTCACCAAAGCCTTGCTGAACTTCACAGCAAAGGCCTGGTTGACACTAGTTTGCCACTGATTGGTACTGACAGTTATTAAAAACACCCTTAGTGCTGATAGAGCGGCCTTGGTTGAGTGTATCATGTCAAGATATGCCATCGATATTTCGAGGGTTATCACAAAGGAGATTCAAAACCGGGCTTTGGGATTGAGCACTACCATCCCATTCCCAAGTCTTGTGTTTAGACTATACGTAGAGGCGGGCCTTAAAGCGAAAATAGAGGTTGATACTATGATTGGAGGCCAGATAATGGTGGATATAGGTTTGATTCGAGATGAGTGATCTTGGGCAGAATTATATGCCTAAGTGATACTCAAATGCTTCATTTCATCTTTATTATCTATTGTTATTTTTGCATTCTCATGTGATTTGTAGTTAAAATGTGAATTTATACTAACCAACATGATTAATGTTGTTTCGCAGGTAAAATGGAATTTTGGGAAGCTAAGATACATGTTGGTAAAAATTGGGAATGGACTTGGAAGCAAGGAGTGGAAAAGGTCAAGGAAGAGCAGCAAAAATAAGGGCTCCGCGATGGAGCCGTGTCACGCTACCATCGCAGAGGCATTCTGCCTCGGGTGATTTAATTTTGGCCATTTCCAGTGAAGCCTCGCGTTACCTCCGTGATATGGAGGCAATGCCACATGATGCAAGCCGTGGCACGCCAAGGTGAATTTCTGAGGAGCCAAATTCCAGAGAGGGTGCGATACCCCGTGGCACGGAGGGAGTGCTCCGCGATACACTCCGTGCCACGTTGCTTGTTATTCCGGGAAAAATTCCCACTAGTATAAATAGCACACTTAGTTTTTATTTTGAAAAATTCTAACTTAGTTGAGCAAGAACGTGGGTTACAGACAGTTGAGGGGACGAAAATTCTAGGGTTCTTCTCTATCTCTATCTCTTTTATCTCAATTGTTTGTATGATTTATACTCATTTGAGGATGTTTAATCCACAAATGAGTGGCTAAATTCACTTCTTGCTAAGGTTAAGAACAATTGTAGTGGAATGTAATTGTTGATCATTTTAGTTTTCATTTTCTTCAATGGTTGTTCTATCAATTCTTGTTCTTACTACATTAATATTTGACCAATGTTAATGTATATCTAAAAAATCCAATTTTGATTTTGAAAAGGAAAGAAATTGGAAAGATGTGAATTGGTAGGATATGATCTGTTCTTAGTTTGGGAAAATTGAGAATTGATTTACATTCAGAATAGAAATATATCTGAAAGTCTTATTAGTCAATTAAGGAATCAGTTTTGTATGGCTAGAGCATGAAATTCTTTTATCACAGAAATGTAGATTGAAGGTTCATGATTCTTCAGTTGGATATGAGACGAAAATTCCAATCCATAGGCAATAATTCTTGACTAGCAATCAAAGAAAAGTTTAACTAAATTGTATCGATAAATTAATTCCCTGCAAGTTCGTTTTAACCTCAGCATGCTCATTACTATAGTTCAGACTCACTTTATAATTTTTCCTTAGATTCTTATTAATTAATAACTCAAACTCTCAAAATATTATTCATTTGGTTGTTTGCATTCTTAAAGATATAGTTCATTAACACTTAAGTTAATTATTACCTTGGTTCAGTCCCTGTGGGATGGATACTTGGCTTTACTTAAGCCACTTTACTACTTGTTCGACCATGTGCACTTGCGTGTAGTCACAGAAATGCCGAACAAGTTTTTGGCACCGTTGCCGGGGACTGGCAATTGGTAAAATTGTTTTCTTAGTGTTAGTTTACAATTTCTATATAAGTGCTGACAACTTGATCTTAGCTTGTCTTTTGCAGATATTGAATTCTGTTGAACACTGGCAAGAGACAAGGAGTTGGTGGATTCATACATAGAGCCGGAAAGACAATTTCATCGTCAAAGAAGGGAAGCTCTAGAGAAAAAGCTATAGCTACTTAGACAGGCAATTCTGGAGTAACAACAGAATCCACCACTTGTGATGGCAGTGTTAGTGCCCGAGGAAATGGCAGCTAGGCCGGTTCGCGAAGTGGCAATCCCACATGCTAACAATGGTACATCGAGTATCGCAGACCTAAGCCAGGAGGGAGGTTTGAGCTAAAACAACACGGTGCAATTGCTGCACACCAGCGGGCAATTCACAGGTCTCCCTCACGAAGATCCACAACAACATCTTTAAAACTTTTTAGAGATAAGTGACACTTACATCCCCGCTGGAGTATCATCCGACTACGTGAGGCTTACATTATTCCCATTTTCATTATTGGGGGAAGAAAAGAGGTGGTTGAAAGCTGAACCACCTAAATCTATCACCATGTGGGATGATCTTGCAAGAAAATTTCTGATACGGTTCTTTCCATTCGGGAAAACAGCAAGACTTAGAAGTCCGATTCTAAGTTTTAAACAAAGAGAGGGGGAGAATCTGTATCAAGCTTGGGAAAGGTTCAAATTATTGCTAAGGGATTATCCTCACCATCACCAGTCCAATGATGTGCTGGTGCATACTTTCATAGAGGGTTTTGGAACCCCACACGAAAATTTTGCTAGACTCAGCAGCTGGGGGAAAAGCATTAGAAAAGACTTATGAGGAGCTGTATACTTTGTTAAATCATATTTCGCAGGGAAATCTAGAGTGGAATGCGGACTCTTCTAGAGGAGGAACAAGGAAAGAGGCAGGAGTCTTTGAAGTGGATGGTTTTACAGCTATTGCTGCACAGATAGCTGCATTGCAAAATCAACTCAACACCCACTTCAGCAATATGAGCTTGAATCAACCTCAAGCCTTAGTTAATGTAGTGCAGCAGATTCGGTGTGAAGTATGCAGTAGTAATGAACACTCAGCTGAGTGTTGTGGTGCAAATCCAGATTCAGTGAACTTTTTTAGGAATGTACAGAGAAATAATCACCAACAGTATGGAAATAATTACAACTCGAATTAGAGGAATCATCCGAATTTCTCTTGGGGTAGTAACAACCATAAAGGGCAGAGTTCGAATCAGGGGGCTCAGAGAAATCAAGGAGGGCAGCAGAATTATCAATCTCAATACAGAGGAAACAATGCACCTCCTCCACCACCCACTAGCATTGAGGAAATGTTTAAAACAATGTTAGCTAACCAAGCTCAAATGCAGGCTGATTATGTGAAATTGGCATTAGATATAAAAAACAACCAGTTAGTTACAAAGGCATTGGAGTACCAGTTTGGACAACTAGCTAGAGCTCAAAACACCAGGCCAAGAGGAGGACTACTGAGTGACACTGACCCGAATCCCAAGCAGGTTAAGGCAGTGACCACAATGAGTGGTTTACAACTTAAGGAGGTGGAACCAGAAAGACCACCTCAGCAGTCAGGAGCAGTGGAGAAAGATAGGGAACATGATGATGAGAGGGGGAAGGAGAAGGCAGCTGAAGCAGAAAGACCACCACCCCCGTTCCCTAAAAGATTAAAGAAACACAAGGAGGAAGCTTGTTTCAAAAAGTTCATGGAGGTGCTTAAATAGGTACACATTAATTTACCTTTGGTTGATGTTTTGCAGGGAGTGACGAAATATGCAAAGTATATCAAGGACATCGTAGCTAACAAAAGCAGATTGACGGAGTATGCTACGGTGGCACTTAGTGAGAAGTGCACTTCCCGGATACAGAACAGGTTGCCAACAAAGCTCAAGGACCCTAGGAGCTTTACAATTCAGATAACAATTGGGAAAAGTATCCGAGCTCACGAATTATGCGATTTGGGAGCGAGCATTAACTTGATGCCGACATCGGTGTTTAAGAAGTTGGGGTTGGGCAGTCCTAGACCAACTACAGTGATCTTACAGTTAGCAGACCACTCTTTGGCCAGACCAGATGGCATCATGGAGGACGTGCTGGTGCAAGTGGGCTCCCTTATCTTTCCGGTAGATTTCATTGTCTTAGATTTTGAGCCGGATGTGGAAGTCCCATTTATTTTAGGACGTCCTTTCTTGGCAACTGGGAGAGCTTTGATTGTAGCTGCAGGGTAGCTAACCATACGAGCGCATGACAAAGTGGATGTATTTGATGTATATAAGGTCATGAAGATTCCTGCCATATATGAGGAGCTTTCAGCAATCAATGTGCTAGACCAAGCAGAAATTCTTCAGATTGTTGATTCTCGAGATCCATTGGAAAGAGCGTTGATCAGCTCCAATCATTTCGGAGATAGAGATACTTATGAGATGGTGCAAATGTTGAATGAACCAAAATGGTATCTCAGGAAGCATGACTTTCAGCCTTTAATGAGGTCCCTAGAACCATTGCCGAAACCATCTTTTGAGGAAGCACCAAAACTGGAGTTGAAAACATTGCCTCCCCATTTAAAATATATCTTTTTTGGGGAAGATGACACTTTGCCAGTCATCATCTCCGCAGAATTGATGGAGGCACAAGTAAAGGAAGCATTGGTGGTTCTAAAACGAAGGAAGAAAGCAATGGGCTGGCAAATGTCAGATATTTGAGGTATCAATCCAGCGTTTTGCACACACAGAATTTTCATAGAGATAGGAGCAAAGCCAACTGTACAACCTCAGTGGAGGTTGAATCCGATGATGAAGGATGTGGTTAGGAAAGAAGTAATTAAGTGGCTTGATGCAGGTGTGGTCTATCCTATTTCGGACAGCGAATGGGTCAGTCCCGTTTAGTGTGTCCCAAAGAAGGGAGGGATGACCGCGGTCACCAATGAGAAAAATGAGTTGATCCCTACACGCACCGTCACAGGCTGGCGGATTTGCATGGACTATAGAAAGCTCAATCAAGCCACAAGGAAAGATCACTATCCTATCCCGTTCATTGATCAGATATTGGACAGATTGGCTGGACAAGAATATTATTGTTTCCTTGATGGGTACTCTGGCTATAACCAAATAGCCATAGCACCGGAGGACCAAGAGAAGACTACTTTCACATGTCCGTATGGGACATATGCTTTTAGGCGGATGCCGTTTGGTTTATGCAATGCACCCGCCACATTCCAGAGATGCATGATAGCGATCTTTCATGACATGGTGGAAGATTTCGTCGAGGTATTTATGGATGATTTTTCTATTTTTGGTAATTCGTTTGCTACTTGTTTGCAGAATCTTGACAGGGTGCTAGCTCACTGTGAAGAATCCAACCTTGTACTCAGCTGGGAGAAATGTCATTTCTTAGTCAAGGAGGGTATCGTCCTTGGCCATAAAGTGTCTTGCAAGGGGGTTAGAGGTCGATCGTTCTAAGATCGAAGTTATTGAAAAGCTACCACCACCTGTGTCAGTGAAGAGTGTTCGCAGTTTTCTCGGGCATGCAGGGTTCTACAGATGGTTCATTAAGAACTTCTCTCAAATTTATAGACCAATATGTAGGTTGCTAGAAAAAGAGGTGAAGTTCGAGTTTGATGAAAGCATTCGAGGAGTTGAAGCAGAAATTGATAGAAGCACCTATCCTTATTTCTCCGAATTGGGAACAACCATTTGAACTGATGTCTGATGCAAGCGATGTGGCTGTGGGAGCTGTATTGGGGCAGCGGAGGAATAGAATTTTTCATTCTATTCATTATGCAAGCAAAACACTGGACGCTGCCCAAGTTAATTATACAGTCACAGAAAAGGAGATGCTAGCATTGGTATTTGCGTTTATTAAATTCAGGTCCTATTTGGTGGGTTCTAGAGTAGTGGTGTATACTGATCATGCAGCGATTCGGTATATGTTTAACAAGAAGGATGCAAAGCCCAGGCTGATCAAATGGATCTTGTTGTTGCAAGAGTTTGACCTAGATACTAAGGACAGGAAGGGGAGCGAGAATCAAGTGGTAGATCACCTATCGCGATTGGAAAGTCGGTCGCATGTGAAGGAAGGTGACAACATCAAAGAGGAGTTCCCCGAAGAGCAGCTCTTGGAAATAAGGGAAGTTGAGAACCCTTGGTATGCAGACATAGTGAATTTTATAGTGAGTGGAGTCTATCCACCGGAGGCTACGACTCAGCAGAGAAAAAATTGAGGCATGATTGCTGGTATTTTATTTGGTATGAGCCATACTTGTTTAAGCAGGGATCGGATCAGGTTATGAGAAGATGCATTCCGAAGAGCCAGATTGCAGAAGTTTTGAGGAGTTGTCACTCTTCATTGTATGGAGGGCACCACGGAGCCGAGCAGACAACGCACAAGGTGCTACAGTCAGGTTTCTTTTGGCCTACACTGTTCAAAGACTCTATGGCATACGTCAAAATGTGTGATAGATGTCAAAGGACAGGCACAATTGGTAGGAGGCAAGAGATGCCGCGACAGCGTATATTAGAACTGGAGATCTTTGATGTATGGGGTATTGATTTTATGGTCCCCTTCCCACTGTCATTTGGTAATCGTTACATCTTGGTGGTATTTTATTATGTATCAAAGTGGGTTGAAGCAACATCTTTCCCTACGAATGACAACAAGGTGGTAACAAAATTTGTGAAAAAGCACATTTTCACCAGGTTCGGGACACCCCGAGCCATTATCAGTGATGGAGGGGCTCATTTTGTAAATGCAAGTTTCAAGAACTTGCTAGCTAAGTATGGGGTGCACCACAAAGTGGCAACAACATATCATCCCCAAACTAGTAGGAAAGTGGAGGTGTCGAACAAAGAAGTAAAGCAGATTCTCCAAAAAACAGTGAATGCACAATGTAGCGATTGGTCAAGCAAACTCGACGATGCGTTGTGGGCTTATAGAACTGCTTACAAGACACCAATTGGGACTTCTCCGTACAGATTGGTCTATGGAAAGGCGTTTCATCTGCTGGTGGAGCTAGAACATCGAGCTTTCTGGGCCGTGAGGAAATTGAACATGGATTTAGAGCTAGCGGGTAAGAAGAGGCTGATGCAACTCAGCGAACTTGATGAGTTTCATTGGCATGCTTATGAAAGTGCCAAGTGCTACAAAGAGAAAATAAAGAGGTGGCACGATAAGCATATGGTGCATCATATATTTGAGCCGGGGCAGAAAATGTTGCTTTTCAATTCAAGATTGAAGCTGTTTCTAGGAAAATTGCGGTCCAAATGGTTAGGGCCGTTTGAGATAGTGAGAATGACCCCACACGGGGCAGTGGAGTTGTGGCAAGAAGATCAAAGTGTCATGTTCTTGGTTAATGGGCAGCATTGTAAGCATTACTGGGGTGAGGATGTTATTCGAGAGAAGACGTCCATCACTCTAGAGGATGATTAAGCATAAATGACGTCAAGCCGCGATGGTAAATCAAGCGCTGCACCGGAGGCAACCTGTTAAATTGTTGTAATAGATGAGTAGAATTAGTTGAAGAAAAATAAAAAAAAAGAGAAAAAAGAGAAAAAGAAAAAAAACAAATAGAAAAAAAATTATTGTTGCATTGAAACCTATGAATTCTAACCAATTTCTTGTTGTGAAATGATTTTTCAGGTGGAACGGAGGGCAAAAATGCCAAAAAAAAAAGCACAAGGAAAAAAATTGAGGTGAGAAAAATAAAAATGGCATGACAGTGAGCCTACGCGTTGGCTCCGTGTCACAGAGGAGGGCCTCCGCATTACCCTCCGTGACACGTTGAAGGTATTTTGGATTTTTTTTAAAATTTTCAGAACACCTATGCGATGGCTCTGTGTCACGGAGGGTGTGCTCCGCATTACCCTCCGTGACACGTTGAGGTGTAATTCGCGTCGGGTCACACCGGGTCACCGGGTAACCCACGCGAAAAACCTCCTTTTTAACCCCAAATTCCTTCATTTTTTCGTATTCTTTCAATTCCTCCGCGACCAAAACCCCGAATACCCTCCTCCCCCAACATGACACGGACCTAGGCACAAGATTTCTTCAAGTTTTCTTCAATTTCATCGGATTAAAGGTATGTTCTTGAACTTTACCTCATTTTTGCTTGAAATTTCGATTTTTGAGCATGGGTAGTGATTGAAACTTGCCGTAAGTGAAAATTAAGATTGAATTCATTTAAGTTATGACTGATTGATGTTCATAATATCGTTGTGAGTATATGAACTCGATGAATGCATGTTTTAATGAATTTTTGTGAAATTGGTAGCTAGGGTTGGAATTTGAATATGAAGAAAACTAAAATTGTTTGAAATGTTGAACAAGATTGGGTTGTGCATGTTGGGTGATGTGAATTATGTCGTGATTAAGGTTGAATATGCTAAGTAGACAAGGGAATTTCGGAAAAATGAAATTGGTGAATTGCATAGGTTGTTGAGAACAAAATTTGGCTAAGTGCTATGATGATATAATGGAATCGATGGAGATATTGTTATTTATTGTACGAAGTCTGAGTAGTAAATAGTAATTATTCCATCAAATTATATGAAGGCACTAAGAATGTTGAATGTAAAGATTGTGAAATCATGAATGTCTTGCCGAATTGTGTTAATTGTGGCTAAAGACTAAGTGTGGGGTGATTCAATTAAACCCAACCTTAGTCATAACTAGTATGATTTGAATAACATTGGGATTGTATGGTTGTATGTTCAGGAACAATGTCAAGCAGACAAGACAAGGGAAAGGGCGCATCCACATCGGGCGCCTACAGAAAAATAATAAGGTTGGGAACAACAGCTCCAGCAGCACCAGTGGTTCCGCGAGGCCAACGCCGACAATATGGAACCTGATGGGTGACTGATGAAGGGAAGAAATGGTATGCAAAACACAAAGAAACCAAATACTTCCCGGAAGAGCATATAGCAAGGGAGCCACTGGCACAGGAATTCCCGAGAATCGTACACCAGATTGACACTGCTGGGCTGAACTTCATCTTCGAAGAGCCCAAGGAGTGCAATCTCCATCTGATTCGGGACTTCTATGCCAACTGGAACCCGACCCTCCGCAGTCACACCGTCAAGATAAGAGGGCAGGTTGTCACGTTTGAGCCCCATCACTTGAATGCTATATTGGGGGCGCGGGACACAGACGCCCATGTACTCTGGCAGCTGAACATAACTCCACCTTATGTGGACATCAGACGCACTCTATGTGGAGCCCGTTTGACAACATGGTGGAGCAGGCACAAAGAGAGGGGCTACCATCAGACACTGCCTTACTCTCAGATGAACAAGGAAGCCAGGATTTGGCTAAAAATTGTGTCTTCCTGCCTGATCCCGGGGGTGCACATGATAGATGTCACCCAGTATCGAGTGTGTTTGGTGTATGTCCTGATGAAAGGGCTTGAGATAAATGTTGGGGCGGTAATTATTTCCGCCATGAAGAGAGCCCGCTTACATCAAGGGCACAGGTATGGGTTCGGTGGTTTGCTTACCACGTTCCTGAGGGGCCATGATATCGAGGAGGAGGCCCTAGATTACATCCCACAGATTGACAGGCATGCCCTGGATGTCACAAAAACCAAGGCACCTAACACTACTCATGGGCCTATTCTCACACTAACCGAGCGACATGCTCGGGATGATCAGTATATGGCCCGCATGTACGGGATGCAGATGCTGCAGTTGCGCATTGGCGTGAGGCCAGCAACAGAAGATGAGCTTTGGCAGCTTGACTTGGATTACCCCTTCGGCGAAAAATGCTCGGGCTCTATGCTGAGTGGGGCTAGCTTTTGTAGAGCCTATAGATGATGATGTCCCCAAAGATGAGGAGACCCGCCGTGAGAACTCAGATGTTGAGTCAGATGAGGACAGTAGGGGCGATTCGGATATGGGAGACGAGGCAACGACACCTAATGAAGAAGTGGAATACTTCGATTGATCAAGGAGTTTCACCACCTACCTTTGTGATATGTGAATTTTGTGAACACTGGGACAGTGTTCGATTTAAGTGTGGGGTGGGAGTAGTTAGGTGCTAGCTGTTTCGTTTTTGTTTTTGTTTATGTGCATATGTTGTGTTGTTGTGCCTGTGAAAAAAATGTGACCTTGTGACTCTGTGGGATGTGTTTTGTAATTAAGTGGTGTTGTAATGAATGTTAAGCTGTTGTGTGTTGTGTGAGCTGTTGTTGAATGGTTGTTGTGTAAATATTTTTGTTTTCTATCAAAATTATCGAAATTTTTAAAATTTTTCGTTAAATTTCTTTTATCTTGGGTTTCTCGTCCTTTGTTTTCGGTGCTTTTACCGAGAATAGTCCCATTGAACCGAAGTCGTAATTAGTGACCGTTCCCTATGATGGATGGATGATGACCGTCTTAAGGGAAATGTAGTCGATAGGAGTAGTTTCTCTTTATTTTCTTTCTTTTATTTGTTTCCCAAACGTGTCGCTACTTCATGGTTCGAAATTCTTGTTACGTGTTGTACATGATATTATGTTGCAAAGGTGATTTGTATGAAAGCATGCAAATGCATAAACATGTTGAGATACCTAGGCCATAAGTTCGATTTGGTGTGATCGAGGCTTAATATTGAATTCTTGTAATTAGCTGATTGAAGAGTCTGTGAATATGTCTTGAGTTGAGCATGTGCAATGAGTGTGAGGTGAGTTTTCTATTATTCCATGCTATTGTGATGTGTCTAGAACTTGCCTGGTGTGTGTACGAAACGAAATGAAGGATGTGTATTATAGGAAAGGATGTAGGCATTTCTTTGATTAAACTGAAAGTTTTTCCATTATCATACCTACCTTGAATGTACATCCTAGTTAGCCCCATTGAGCCTTTAGCCTCTTTTTTTTCTTTCTTTGAAGAGATACAAAACAAGCTAAATCCCTTCTTTTCATTAGCCTTGAATTTGATCCAAAACTCTTAAGCGCTCAAGAAAAACAATTTTCCCACAGTGTAAAGGAGTGAGAATTGTGAAAAGAAAGGAAAAGCGGAAGTGGTGAAAGTTAAAGAAAAGGTCAAAGGTGCACGTGCTGAAATTAAATAAAATAAAGATGTATAACTAATCTTGGTTATTAAGTCGAGTGTGCTTACAGAAATGGGAACAAAAACAAAGAAAAACTTCAAAGAATGAGAAGATGAAGGAAGAAACAATGCCCATAATGATGGTGGGACGTATTGAAAAGCGTTTAAGGAAGCTAGTTGCTATTATTGGTTAGCCCAGTATTTTGCTAGTTCCTTAGCTTACATTACAACCTGTTAAGTCCTACGTGATCTTACATCACGCGTCCTTATATTAGTGGAGTAGAACACTAGAGGACAGCCTATGGTTCATGACATGATGCATGTGAATTCTTTGGGAGAGAGAGCTAAATTGTGTTCATATACCTCTATATGTAATGCTTTGGAAATCATATGATTGCAAATGGGGAGATTCTCTTGTGTTGTGAGGGCACATGCTTGATGAGAGATTAAATTTCATGTCGGATGTCTTGATCAGTTTATTTGCATGAGTTTGCCAAGATCGAGAATCGATTCTTGAGTATAGGAGGTATTAATGTGGGGTATTTCATTGTATTGATAAGACCATGCATGTTTTCTTGATGATTTGATAGATTAAATAATCGGTATAGCAGTAGCTTGAATTGTCGAGCCAAAGTAGCTATGCGTAGGTGTCAATTGCATGAGACGTGAGAGTATTGTTCGAGGACGGACAAGGTTTTAAGTGTGGGGTAAGTGATCTTGGGCAGAATTATATGCCTAAGTGATACTCAAATGCTTCATTTCGTCTTTGTTATCTATCGTTATTTATGCATTCTCATGTGATTTGTAGTTAAAATGTGAATTTATACTAACCAACATGATTAGTGTTGTTTTGCAGGTATAATGGAATTTTGGGAAGCCAAGATACATGTTGGTAAAAATCGGAAATGAACTTGGAAGCAAGGAGTGGAAAAGGTCAAGGAAGAGCAGCAAAAATAAGGGCTCCGCGATGGAGCTGTGTCACGCTACCATCGCGGAGGCATTCTACCTCGGGTGATTTAATTTTGGCCATTTCCAGTGAAGCCTTGCGTTACCTCCGTGACACAGAGGCAATGACACGCGATGCAAGCCATGGCACGTTGAGTACAATTACCTGGGACATCAATTTCCAGTGTAGGTGCGCGATTGCACCGTGGCACGTTGGCCAAGCTCCACGATGCAGGCCGTGGCACGCGAAGGTGAAATTTCTGGGGAGTCAAATTCCATAGAGGGTCCGCGATACCCCTGTGGCACGGAGGGAGTGCTCCGGGATACACTCCGTGCAACGTTGCTTGTTATTCCGGGAAAAATTCCCACTAGTATAAATAGCACACTTAGGTTTTATTTTGAAAAATTCTGACTTAGTTGAACAAGAACGTGTGTTACAGACAGTTGAGGGGACGAAAATTCTAGGGTTCTTCTCTATCTCTTTCTCTTTTATCTCAATTGTTTGTATGATTTATACTCATTTGAGGATGTTTAATCCACAAATGAGTGGCTAAATTCACTTCTTGCTGAGGTTAAGAACAATTGTAGTGGAATGTAATTGTTGATCATTTTAGTTTTCATCTTTTCTTCAGTGGTTGTTCTATCAATTCTTGTTCTTACTACATTAATATTTGTCCAATGCTAATGTATATCTAAAAAATCCAATTTTGATTTTGAAAAGGAAAGAAATTGGAAAGATGTGAATTGGTAGGATATGATCTCTTCTTAGTTTGGGAAAATTGAGAATTGATTTACATTCAGAATAGAAATATATCTGAAAGTCATATTAGTCAATTAAGGAATCGGTTTTGTAGCGCTAGAGCATGAAATTCTTTTATCACAGAAATGTAGATTGAAGGTTCATGATTCTTAAGTTGGATAGGATACAAAAGTTTCAATCCATAGGCAATAAAATTCTTGACTAGCAACCGAAGAAAATATTAACTTAATTGCATCGATAAATTAATTCCCTGCAAGTTCGTTTTAACCTCAGTATGCTCATTACTATAGTTCGGACTCACTTTATAATTTTGCCTTAGATTCTTATTAATTAGTAACTCAAACTCTCAAAATATTATCCATTTGGTTGTCTGCATTCTTAAAGATATAATTCATTAACACTTAAGTAAATTATTACCTTGGTTCAGTCCCTGTGGGATCAATACTTGGCTTTACTTAAGCCACTTTACTACTTGTTCGACCACGTGCACTTGCATGTAGTCACAGAAACGCCGAACAATGAGATGAACCCGGTGAGCCGGGTTAGACTTCCTACCGCAGTCCCAATACCACGGGTATCCAGGGATGAGCATATTAATGCCCCCACCTCTGTGGAGAAGGGTGAGACGCCGGCTACAGAAGCTAGCCACACATAGGCAACTCCTAGTACTTCATCTGCACTTTCGAGCCAGACCCCAGTTGGGTATGTATTGGTCCCACATGAGTTCCTAACAGAAGATGGATAAAAGGTTGACAATGACCAAAAAAAAGGTTCAACTATGATGGAGAACATCAAGCCTTGGGTGAAGGCGAAAATTGAGAAGGTCATAAGGGTGTTGCATGGACAGATAGATAGCTTCAAGCGCCGCTTCAATGAGCGCCTATCTGATCAACTGGACATAGGCAGCTTTAGGGAGGAGTTGGGGGCTCTTCAAAACCAAGTGACTGAGTTATCGTCTAGACAACCGGCGATTCTAGCAGCCTCCACTCTTCTGGATTTAGACGTTGAGCTCGATGAGGAGCTAGATTTAGAGGCATATTGGGTCCCCTCTGCTGCTAGTGGAGGAAAGGGTACAAAGAGGGTCTCGAAGGAGGTTGGAGATGAGCCCTCAAAGAAGAGGAAAAAGAAGGAGGAGAAGGAGAGCAAGCGGGTGAGATTAGAGAGCCTGAGAACTCATGACGCACATATGTTAGAGTTGCAAGAGCGAGCTAGAGGAGTGGGAAGCTCCATCACTGCCCAGAGAGTGCTTACGGGTGGTGAGGACCTTTCGGGGGAGCCACATTCAGCCAGATTAGGGACTGAGGTCGCTGAGGTGACTATTATTGTAGAGAGGGTAACCAATCCCATAATTGACGTCCCATTGAGTACACTAGCCACCGCTAGCGCTTATCTTAGGCAAATTTATATGCCCAAGTGATACTTAAATATGTCATTTTAGCCTTGTTTATCTAGCAATGTTTATACATTCTCATGTGATTGTTAATAAAATGTGAATTTATACTAACCAACATGATTAGCATTGTTTTGCAGGTAAAATGTAATTTTGGGAAGCTAAAATGCGTGTTGTGAGAGATCGGGGTTGGACTCGAATGTTAGCAAAGGACAAGGCATTGGAGGGCAAAATATAAAGAGGCTCTGCGATGGAGCCATGTCACGCTGCCATCGCGGAGGCCTTCTACCTGGATAGGGAATTTTTGGCCAAAATCCAGTGAGGGTGGGCGTTGGGTCCGTGGCACGATGGCCTAGCTCCGCGTTGCACGCCGTGCCACGTTGGGCCTTATTACCTGGACACCCAGTTTCCAATAAGGGTCTGCGTCAGTGGCGTGTCACGGAGGCAGTGCTCCGCGATGCACTCCATGACACGTTGCTTGTTATTCCGGGAAAAATTCCCACTAGTATAAATAGAACACTTAGGTTCATTTTTAATTATTCTGACTGGATGGAGCAAGAACGTGGGTTACAGGCAGTTGAGGGGATGAAATTATCAGGGTTTTTCTCTATCTCCTTCTTCTTTAATTCAATTGCTTGTATGTTTAACACTCATTTAACGATGTTTAATCCACAAATGAGTGGCTAATTCCTCTTCTTGCTGAGGTTAAGAACAATTGTATTGAAATGTGATTGTTGATCAATTTGGTTTTTAATCTTTTCTTCCATGGTTGTTCTACTGATTCTTGTTCTTACTGCATTAATGTGTGGCCTATATTAATATACATCTAAAAAGTCCGGTTTCACTCAAGAGAGCAAGAAATTGGAAAGTTGTGAATCAATAGGATATGATCTTTTCTTGGTTTGGGAAAATTGAGAATTGATTTACCTTCAGGATAGAAATATACCTGAAAGTCATATTAGTCAATTTAGGAACCGGGTTTGTATGGCTAGAGCATGAATTTCGTTTAATCACAGAAATGTAGGTGGGCGGTTCATGATTCTTAAGTTGGGTTAAATACGAGAGTTTTAATCCATTGGCATTATTTCTTGACTAGCAACCGGAGGAAAAGTTAACCAATTTATATCGATAATTTATTTCCTTACATGTTCAATTAACCTCAGTATGCTCACATTCATAGTTCAGACTCACATTAGATACTTGTTTTAGACTTAGCATAAAAATTAGAAACCAAAATATCTAACTCTTGGTTACACTATTGTCTTCATTGTTAGAATTAATATATAGTACACTTGAGCAGATTGTTACCTTATCCCAGTCCCTGTGGGATCGATACTTGGCTTACTTGAGCTACTTTACTACTTATTCGACCACGTGCACTTACGTGTAGTTATATACCCATATAACAAACAGACCGAACAAGCACCACTATTGTAGCAGAGGTACCGCCTTCGCAGGATGACAGGAGCGCTTAGTGTGCCACAGGTATGTCCCTTTCCCTTGTTCTTATACTTGATGCTTCGGGGACGAAGCATGTTTTTCAAAGGGGGTGATACTTGCCGTTTTTGGGTATCTTGTTCGTCTGAGGATTTTTTTTGTTGTGTTTCTTTTCCCTCGAGCATGCTATCTAGTAGAACCGGCGTGTTTAGGTTTTGTTTTTATTATTCGTTTAATTAGAAGTAGCTTAGCATTATTTTATAGCCAATAATGCACTAGTTTGATGTTTTTTTTAAAAAAAATTCATCCTGTTTAAAATTTTTTGATGTTAGTTGTGTAGTTAATTGCAATTGCATGACTTTTGTGGATCTATGTATGGCATTCATATTATTAGCATGGGCAGTTGTAGCTTAGTCGTGCATGAACTGGATAGGTAGATTCAATGCAAACTGGTACCATTAGTTAGTGGGCACTCATACTTAGTTCAACACTGCGTTGAGGATCTAGAACTTGCCCAGTTGGTCTTTACATAGATTTTAGGATAGTTGATTAGAAAATAATCAAATGCTGTTTTTTTATTTTAGCCACTTTAGCTTAAAAACCACTTTAGCTTAAATTATCCTACCAAATAAAAATGAATTCCTTGATCCCGATTTTGAGCATAATATTGATCATTTCTTTAATTAACCCTTCACCTTTCCTATTATTTATTATGAACCTATTTTATCCCTGGTCCTTCCTTAGACATTGTGAACCTTAACTCAGGCAAAATGCCTAAGTTGAGGGTGGCTATAGTAGCGGTGCGTAGACTGTGGGAAGATAAAAAAGAAAGCAAAAACGTTTGCCTCAACACTTTTGGCCTAGACTTTTCCGCGACTCTCAGTATGGCTCGTACTACTGTTCGTACTTAGCCACTTTTCTGCAATTTTCTCCATCTTTTGCACAATTCAACTCCAACATCAATTTTCCCTACAAACAAAGTAAAAGTGCTTCATATCCATTTAAACACACCTAAGTCCATGTTCATTTCCCAATTTTAAGCGTCGAAAGTGCGGTAAACTCAAAGCACATCAACACCCTCAACTTAAGACTTTTGCATGTCCTCAGACAAAGAAAATAGAACTAAAAACAAAGCCTAACTAGAAAGTAAACTTAGAATACCTACAGCCAGCACAACAAAATTTGCACTATGAACCACAATCACCTATTGACCCCTTTTCATTTCAAACTAAGTAGGCTATGCACACATATAACCACAACCAATGACATACAGGGATCAAGATGTCACCCCCCCACCTTGGAGGCATGACTGGATCCTAGTGCCACAATGGACTCTGAGCTGACCTAGCTGGGAATATGCACCTCTAGTGCCTGCCAGCAACACATAATCAAGAAATGAACAACTATATCTCTACTGTAAATACAACCTCAGGCCGACAAGGCCGCACAATGAACCTGTATAAAAATAGCTAACCCAGCAATCACAATAATAAAAGGATCCTACGTGGGTCGACAAGACCGCCATGTTGTCTAAGTCATAACAGAAGGAAGGCAAGCAGTTATATATAAACTACAGCCGACAAAGCTGCTAACAGATATCTAAACTGGGTCCCACACGGCCAATATACAAAATATAACACATATAGGCCCCACACATCCAACAACGAATAACTAGCTAGGAACTGTAGTTTGCAAGCCTCTAAGAGTGAAATAGTGGTCGTGATAGGGCCCCGACCTACCCCAAAACTATACAACAAAAACAAGCAAACCTTCTCTAGCTGGAAACTCCGAAGGAAGGAGCTTACCAATTTACTAACCCTAAATAACTGCTAAGGAGGTCCTAAAACTCATCGGTCCGAACCTGCAGGCAAGTATGTAGTGCCCCATATGTGGGTGTCAATACAATATGTACGGAATATGTAAGGCAGTAATAAAATAGTTGAATGGAAGTTGCTAGAAGAACTGAAAATAAGTAGCCACGGGAATCAAAGTCTGACCTGCATAATGTCATAATCATGAGCTACAACTAGCAGATAATATTCACACAAGAACCTAACTGGGCCGCCATAAGTCTGGAAGGTACAATCAACATAGATATAACCTACCTAGCACCCATAAGCCTTGGAAAGTGCCAATCAATCTATATAACCCTATTGGTACCCCTAAGCTCCCGCAAGTGCCTGTAACTGTGTCTCGGGCACACCAGGCCCTAGTAAGGGTCAGAAATGTCATTATAGCATAGAAGGCATTCATAGGGGACTCCAAGATTGCCCCGAAGGCTTTACTTTTGTCCTTGCAAACAATTCATAGCTCCATAAGCAATTTAGGTTCGTAGATATGAAAGCAGTCTGTAGCTCCATAAGCGATAGCAGCATCGTAGCTCCGTAGGCAATCTATAGCTCCGTAAGTGTCAGCAGCATTGTAGCTCAGCAAGCAATTTATTGCTCTCATCAGAAGTTCGTACAACTAGCAGTCCCTCAGCTATTCATGGAAAGAGTCCAGACGAAATATAATTAATCCTATCCAGTGATACTATGCTACAATCTCAATTCTATTCATAACAACTACTACAACATTCAAATTCTTAAGTTAATACAGAAGCACAAGTTGTATCAGTTTTACCACGAGAATAACTAGCCAAAGAGATTAACCTTAACATACCTTAATCATCGATTTCTATTCACCCAATCAGTTCCAACCTAAAGCCAGTGATTCCTCCAAATTGCAGCCCTTACGTTGAGAAAATAAAGCTATTTTCAGTTCAAGGAAATGGCTAGCAACAATATTCTTAAAGCATCCAATCCAGTCAAAAGTTTACAAATTTCCGAGAGTTTAGAAGGTAGAAATACTTACTTATCACTTGAAGACGCTTAGGACTCGATTAGAAGTGATTTCTACAACTTCTACTCGGCGGGGCTCCGACAATCTAAGCTAGATTTCAAGAAATAACTTTGTAGATACATTCCTTGTAGACCCAAAACTTGTTATCCAAGATGAATTTGCAATTGAACAGAGTTTAGCGGCGTAATTTTACCATAATTTGATGAAAACCTCGCTAAGAATTCACCCAAGTCCGTAGCTTATGTATTTAAAATGTTCAAATGACTTGACTTAACATATATATATATATATACTTGATATGGTGGCAGGGGGTGCGGCGCTTCCCATAGTGCCAGTACACGGGTGCGATGCACCGGCCAGTGCGCAGGCATGGCTATGAGGCACGGCGTCTGGTGCGTCCTGCCTCCGGCCCCGGCCTCCTGCTCTCTCAACCACGTGCTTGCACGCTCATCCCCTGAGCCCTCTCCCGCATACGTCGTACTCCAAAACTCTCAACATACATATGCACGCATCGGTTAAACGATAAAAACTTACGGGGTGTAACATCATCCCTCCTTAGAAATATTCATCCTTGAATGTAATTTAATCTTTAGGAGACTCAACTCTTTAGCCATTATCGGGAAACGTTTCGGTAGGGTTTCCTCTATAATATGGACTATCCGGAAACTTGAAGCACATAAAAGTCCAGCATAGGCATTTCACAAGACGCTACAGGAAACTACACAACATGGCTCCCTGACATAAAAGTGCAACTAATCGACATTGATAACATAAGCAGCAAACAAATAACTGAATAACAATCTCACCCAACTGCACAATCTGAGTCAAGCCTGAAATAAGTAAGGATATCTAGACCTCATGTTTTCCTCAGCCTCCCAAGTCATCTCCTCTATATTCCTTTTCCTCCATCAGACTTTAATGGAGGCTACATCTTTAGTCCTCAATCTACGAACCTGCCAATCTAGTATAGTAACTGGAGTCTCTTTGTAGGACAATTCCTCATTGACTTGAACATCCTCAACTGGAACAACCCGAGAAAGGTCCCCTATGCACTTTCGAAGCATTGACACATGGAAAACTGGATAAAAGATTCTAGCTCTGAAGGCAATTCTAACTCATAAGCTACTCAACCTATCCTGCGAAGGATCCGATATAGCCTAATGAACCTAAGGCTAAGCTTTCCCTTCCTGTCGAACCTCATAATGCCTTTCATAGTCGAAACCTTAAGGAATACCCAATCATCAACATCAAACTCTAAGTCTCTACGTCGTACATTGGAATAGGACTTCTGACGACTTTGAGCTGTCAGCAACTGCTCTCTGATATGTTTCACTTTTTCTTCTGACTGATGTATCATATCAGGTCCGATCAACCTTGATTCCCATACTTCAAACCATCCTATAGAGGGACTACATTTTCGCCCATATAAAGCCTTGTAAGGCGCCATCTGAATAGCGGAATGATAATTGTTATTGCATGAAAACTCAATAAGAGGTAGGTGCTGGTCCCAACTCCCTCTAAAATCTAGCACAAACACCCGCAGCATGTCCTCGAGCGTCTAAATGGTGCGCTCAGCCTGACCATCTTTCTGGTGATGAAAAGTTGTACTCAAATTACCGTGTGTCCCCAAACCCTTTTGAAACAACTTCCAGAATCTAGCTACGAATTTTGCCCCTTTTTCAGAAATAATAGATATTGGCACACTGTGCAGTTGGACTATCTCTTTAATATATAACTCGGCATACTCTTCAGCTAAAAATGTAGTATGACTAGAAAGAAATGGGTTGACTTCATCAACCTGTCGATAATGACCCAAATAGAGTCGACTTTATGCCTGGTGCAAGGTAACCCTATAACAAAATCCAATCAATTGCTTCCCATTTCCACATAGGCATGGTTATTTCTTGAGTCAATCCAGCAGGTTTCTAATGTTCAGTTTTTACCTTCTGGCAATTAGTGCACTGTGCTACAAACTCAGCTATACCTTTCTTTATTCCAGGCCACCAATATATCTCCTTTATATCATGGTACATCTTCGTCGAACCTGGATGAAGAGAGTAACGAGAATAATGTACCTCTGCCATAATCTGCTGGCAAATCACGGCTATATTTGGAACATAAAGTTGACCTCTGAATCTCAAGACACCGTCTCCCGTTAACTCAAAGGCCGATAGTTCGCCCTGCTGATACTTGTGTCTGAGATGCACTAGGCTAGGGTCTTCGTACTGTCTCTATTTTACATCTACAACTAGAGATGACACTGTTGAATTCTGAATCACGACCCCGCTATCCTCTGAATCTAGTACCCGACTGCTAGATTGGCTAACTAGTGCAGCTCTCAAGCCATTTCCCACTGTACTGGCCTCAAATATGCTAGACTACCCATGGATCTACAGCTAAGGGCATCAGCTACAATATTAGCTTTCTCTGGGTAATATAATATATTCACGTCGTAGTCCTTCAGCAACTCTATCCAACAGCTTTATCTCAAATTCAACTCTTTCTACATGATAATATATTGAATGCTTTTATGATCATTAAAGATATCCACATGAACACCATACAAGTAATGTCTCCATATCTTCAGAGCATGAACCACTACAGCTAATTCTAGATCATGTATGGGGTAGTTCTTTTTGTGTTTCCTCAATTGCCTTGAAGCATAGGCAATTACCTTGTCGTGTTGCATCAGAACACACCCCAACTCAATGCCTGAAGCATCCTAATATACCACATAACCCTCTGAACCCTCTGGGTAAGGCCAACATTGGTGCAGATGTTAATTTGTCCTTCAACCCCTAAAAACTCTACTCACAAGCCTCGGTCCACTGAAACTTGGTTGCCTTATGAGTCAGCCTCGTCAATGGTGCTGATAGGGCAGAGAATCCCTCTACGAACCTCCTATAATACCCAGCTAACCCCAAAAAACTGCGTACCTCCATTGTCGTGGGTATGGACCAAGTCTTTACAGCTTTTATTTTCTGTGAGTCAACCTAAATATGTGCTTCTGACACAACATGTCCCAAGAAGGCTATAGAGTTTAAACAAACCTCACATTTAGAGAATTTTGCATACATCTTGCAATCTCTAGGGACCTATAGTAATGTTCGCAAGTGATCTCTATGTTTAGCATCTGAGCGGGAATACACCAGGATATCATCAATAAACACTATTACAAATAGATCTAAATATGTCCAGAAGATGTTGTTCATCAAGTCCATGAACACTGCTGGAGCATTTGTCAACCCGAAGGACATGACTAGAAACTCAAAATGACCATATCTGGTTCTAAAAGATGTCTTTGGTATATCTTTCTCCCAAACTTGTACCTGGTGGTATCCTAACCTCAAATAGATCTTGGAGAAATATTTCGCCCCCTACAGCTGATAAAACAAATTATCTATCCTTGGAAGGGGATATTTATTCCTAATAGTAACTTTATTAAATTTCTGATAATCTATGCATATTTGCAGGGAGCCATCCTTCTTCCTTACAAACAAAACCAACGCACCCTATGGCAAAGCACTAGGCCTGATAAAACCCTTATCTAACAAGTCCTTCAACTGTTCTTTCAGTTCCTTCAGCTCGGCAGGAGCCATTCGGTATGGAGGGATGGATATGGTTGTGTACCTTGTGGCATATCAATAGAGAAATCAATTTCCTGCTCTGAGGGAATACCTAGAAGCTCCTCTAACAATTTATCTAGAAATTCACTGACCATAAGAATAGACTAAAGAGTTGGGGATTCTTCCTACATATCCCAAACCCTAACAATATAGCAAATACAGCCTTTTACTATCAGCTTCCTCACCCAAAGATAGGATATGAACCTACCTTTTGGCGTAGCTGCATTACCTTTCCATTCTCGCATTACCTCTCTATGGAAGTGAAATCGGACGGTCTTGGTCCAGCACTCTACATTGGCATAACATGGAGCAAACCAATCCATGCACATAATTATATCAAAAATCAATCATTTCTAGCTCCACTAAGTCTGCTAAAGTCTTGTGACCAACAACCTCTATTGTACAGCCTCGATAGATCCTCCTAGAAATAATTGAGTCACCCACGGGTGTGGATATAGAAACTGGTCACTGAAGCAATTCTGGAGTTATACCAAACTTCCGTGTCACTAGCGAAGTGACATAAGACAAGGTAGAACCTGGATCTATTAAAGCATAAATCGGGTGAAAGCAAACATCCAACATACCTATCACAACATCTGGTGACAACATTGACTCCTGTCACCCTTGTAAGACGTAAGTGCGTCCTGGACCATTGCCAGCACTTGATGACCCTTTTTGACCTCTACCTCGGTCAGCTGGAGCTAAGGGCCTACGCTTGCCGAAGGTGTTGGGGCATGTGATCCTGTTGAGGACCTGTTCTACTGGTCCCGATCCCCCTGATCTTTACTGGGAAAGTCCCTCATTAAATGACCCTCTTGCCACAAGTATAGGAAGCAGTAGAGTCATACCTACACCTCCAATAATTTCATCGACTACAAATACTACAACACGGTGTAAAGACCCTGCTCTGATCTGAACCTCTCTGCTGCTATGAGCCTAATGCTCGTGAACTCTCACTGGGACCTAACTATCCATGACGATCGGAACTGCTACCCTGGTGCTGCAGAGGAAAAGTTCTAGGTGGCACCTGGCAACTGAGGTCTGGGCCCCCCTAAAACTCTGCCTGCAAATCAGTGGGTCTAGCCCTCCTTTGCTGCTCCCGACTCACCCTCTCAGCCTCCTACTGGCACTACCTGATCCCTTCTATATTCTGAGTAGAAGCCTGAATGCACAAATTATCTATATCCTCGTGCAACGTAGCTATAATATAGGATTCCACATACTCCATAGAAAGCACCATGACAAACCAATGTACCCTAGCTGGCATAGTATCAACAAAAGCTGGCGCATATATTGCCAAGGAGTCAAACCTCAGTGCGTACTCCTGAATGCTCATCCTACCCTGCTCCAAATGTAAGAACTAATCCACCCGGGCCTGTTGGATCTCTCGAGGCAAGTAATGGTCTAGGAAGGCCAACAAAAAACTTGACCAAGTAGGTGGGGTACATCTTTGCCTCTGGACCTTTCCCAACTCTCGTACCACAGAACTGCTATATCTCATAGGCGAAACACTACCGACTCTGTTGACGAAGCATGCATTACCCTGAATATTTTCTGTAACTGATCTAAGAAGTCCTGAGGATCCTCTTTGCAGTCTGTCCCCATAAACTATGGAGGACTCAAGGCAAGAAACTCATGAACCCTCGAACTTTCGGGCCCCTCAGTGGGTTCAATAACAACTGGTGCCACCGGCTAACACTGAGTGGTCATCATCTGAGCCAACAGTTAAACTGCACTCCTAACCTCCTGATCCGATGGCATAGGGATTAATGGGGGTGTTACTGGTATATCTGCTACCATAGGGGGCTCCTGGTGTGGCGGTGAATGCTAGGTAGGTCGAGGTGGTGGCTCCCTCTCGCCATCAGGTCGGGCCATTTTCGACAGTGGCACTCTACTAGTGCCCTCTCCTGCCGCAGTATCCAGCTTCTGACCAGCCATAGTCTATCGTGCATCAGCCATTTTCTCTATAGATAAACAGAATAATGTAAACTTAGGGATTCAACCCTACACAACTTAGCTCTATAACACGATTTGAGAAGGAGGGTAACCACTCTATCATGCCTCGTAGCCTCTTGCTTATAGAATGTGGTGCACAACACATCCATAAACAAGACTCTACTAGACACAGCTTGCAGACTCCCAAGGATACAACGTTGCTCTAATACCAAGTTTCTCACATCCCACCTTGGGAGGCATGACTAGTACCTAGTGACACACTGGCTCTGAGCTGACCTAGATGGGAATATGCACCTCTGGTGCTTGCCAGCAACACATAATCAAGAAAACGAGTAGCTATATCTTAGTTGTAAACACAGCCTCAAGCCGACAAGGCTGCACAACGAACCTGCATAAAAATAGCTAACCCAACAATCACAATAATAAAAGGATCCTATATGGGCTGACAAGACCGCCATGCTATCTAAGTCATAATAAAAGGAAGGCAAGCAGTTATATATAAACTACAACCGACAAAGCTGCTAACAGTTATCTAAATAGGCTCCACACGGCCAACATACAAAACATAACACATATAGGCCCCACATAACCAACAACGAATAACTAGCTAGGAACTATAGTCTGCAAGCCTCTAAGAGTGAAATAATGGTCGCGATAGGGCCCCAACCTACCCTAAAACTATACAACAAAAACAAGCAAACCTTCTCTAGTTGGAAACTCTGAAAGAAAGGCGTTGACCAATCTGCTAACCCTGAATAACTACTAAGGAGGTCTTGAAACTCGTCGGTCCAAACCTGCAGGCAAGTATGCAGCACCCCATATGTGGGCGTCAATACAATATGTACCTAATATATAAGGAAGTAATAAATTAGTTGAATGGAAGCTTCTAAAAGAATTGATAATAAGTATCCGCATGAATCAAAGTCTAACCTGCATAATGTCATAATCATGAGCTACAACTAGCAGATAATATTCACACAAGAACCTAACTAGGCCGCCATAAGTATGGAAGGTACAATCAACATAGAGATAACCTACCTTGCCCCCATAAGCCTCGGCAAGAGCAAATATATCTATATAACCCTATTGGTACCCCTAAGGTCCCGCAAGTGCCTGCAACTGTGTCTCGGGCACACCAGGCCCTAGAGAGGGTCCGCAATTCTATTCTAGCGTAGACAGAGTTCATAGGGGACTCCAAGATGGCCCGGAAGGCCTCACTTTTGTCCTTTTAGACAATCAATAGCTCCATAAGCAATTTAGGTTCGTAGCTCTGAAAGAAGGCTGTAGCTCTATAAGCAATAGCAGCATCATAGCTCAGTAAGCAATCTAGAGCTCCATAAGAATTAGCATCATCGTAGCTCCATAAGCAATTTATATCTCCGTAAGTAGTTCATACAACTAGCAGCCCCTCAGTTATTCATGGAGAGAGGCTGTACAAAATACAATCAACCCCAACAAGGGATACTATGCTATAATATCAATTCTATTCGTAATGACTAAATACAACATTCGAACTCTTAAGTTACTACTGTTCCACCCCGAAATATTTTTTTGATGATTATTTGATGGTTATTTATCATATTAAGGGAATTATGGGTCATATGTTGTCCGTAGATGAGGAGGGAAACATGTGCAAAGGGAAAAGCGAAGAGTATGTGAAGTTTGTAAATAAGGGTTAACTTTAAATGGTCATATCTCCAAACATATAATGATCCAAAAGTCCTATAACTTATCAAATGAAAGGTATTTAAGTCAGTTTACAGTGAAACAAACCGCTCGCCAATCGAAATTCAGAGTAAAAAGTTATGCTCATTTGAAGACAGCACTGTCGGATGGGGAAGCGCGCGGGTGCCAAGACAGACAGGCAGCAGGCACGCGTGAGGGCATGTCACACGGGCGCCCCCCAGACCTTGGCCAGCCGGCCTGTATGAAGTAAAATTGAGCTAGAAAGCTCATTTCAACTCTATTTTGTTTGTTTTTTCTCAGAATTCTGAGAATTAAAAGCCCTATCACATGGTGAAAAGATATCCTAGGTAAAAAACTTCACTCTTGTCTCTTTTGGTCTTTGAAAAGACAACCTTGGAAGAAATTTATGGCTTGTTGTTGTCTAGTGGTTGATTGTGGTATTGCTGCATTTTTAGATGATTCTAGGTAGAGGAAAGAGTAGGAGTTTACTCCTACTTTAGCTGATAACATATCCAAGAAAGGGTAAGTAATTCCCTTTTTGATTTCTTTAAGTTTATAAGGTTATAACTTGGAGAATGTTGTAGTATTGTGTTGTTGTTTCTTTGTGTGTTTTTGTGGCATGTTGCTGCCCAATTTTTTCAGAACTTTGGTGAAGTGAAGTTGCTGCTTGTTGGGTTTGTAAATTGGGCTTGGAGGGATCCTTAAGGATTAAGCTTGAAAGAAAGATTTTCCGCAAAATTAGAGTCGACGTGCCAAGGTATGTAAAGGCGTCCCTTTCCTTGTTTTTCAAGCACGAAACTAAGTTATTCAAAGGATAAATATTCCTATATTTTTAAAATCATATTGAGGAATATATGATCCTTTCCTAAGGGTTGGAAATACTAGGCATAAAGCTTGAATCGTTAAGAAAGGTTGAAGTGAACAAATGTGAAGCGAAAGGCATAATTTTATACGATTGTTGTCGTAGTTCTAAATTGAGTCTGAAGTCCCCTTAACGTGGGCACCATGAGCTGGTCTTTTGCAGTGTAATGTATATGTGATGTTGAATATATGTTATGATCTGGTCACATAGTGAAATTGGTCGAAAATTCTAAGACGACGACATGTAATTGAACTTAAGCTAAGAAGATGACTCTAAGCTGATTGAGGGTAAACGAGCTTATTGAACTGACGTTTTAACAATATTATTAATCCCTCCTATATGTTTATGTTTTAGAGTGCTTAAGGTAAAAAGTAGATTTTATGTTTTTCATCTTTAATGCTAAGCAAGCGGCACGCAGCGAATAAGCTAAGTCGATACATGTTAACGGGAAAAGCGTGGCTAAGTTGTCAATTAGGCAACGAGGTAAGTGCGTATAAGGATGGAATAGTGAACACGAGGGTAAAGGCTTAAGTGTAGAGTAAATAATTTTTGGCAAAGAAGTTAAGATGAATAAGGAAAGTAGAGCTAAATATTGTTAAATTAGACGACACGGGTTACGATGGTGAATGAGGTAGGCAACAGCTAGGAAGATTAACCCTGTTCTAAAGACGTTTAGCAAAAGAGTTATAAATTAAGTTGATTATGTTCAATATGTGTTACGTTGATGAATAACCACTAAAGTGTTAACCTTCTACGAAATAATTAGAGTTGAACGAATACATAATAGTAACTTAAGTTGAGAAGCTCTCTGCTATACCCCTAAACGATTATGTTAAGTTATCTATTCTAATTGTTGAAATTTTCTACCATGTCTGAAAAGGGTAATACTAGGATCTTCTAAGACACTTATGATTATGTAAGCTTTCTTAAGCTCTGCAGATAATTGCAAAGTAATGTAAGTTAATCCAGTATCACCCGAATTATAGCTATATATCTTTATTTGCCTATAAGGAATCACTTAGAGGGTTACTCACGAGTTCCTAAGCTATAGAGCTCCAAGTATTAGATCCTTAAGTTATGTCTTTACATCCGTAATTTATGTTGAAATGTGCTAGTTGATCTATGAAGTTTTTGAGAGATCATATTTCGAGAATTATGTTAATGTTTCGGTCAAGTTTCTGATGTGTATACGAGTCTAAAACTCAAGTCTTTGTATGTATTTCCAGTGCGAAGTCTTAATGTATATGATTTTCATGTTATAACATACAGTTGAATTCTTTTAGTTATATTCAAGTCATTCATCTTTATGTTTAGCTCTTGTGAGTTATCAGTTGAATTTCCTAAATTTAGAGGTGAGATTCTTCCATGAACCAATGTTCCTAATGTCTAAGTAAGTATAAGTGAAAGCTATGATAATGATCAGTTAAGCTTAAAACTTTGAATACCAGTAAGTCTCCTGGAGGTCACCCAGTTAACAAAATATGAGTTATACATTATATAGAAGTCTCATATGTTGTATGTCTGTAGTTCAGTTCTCAACTCTATGTATATGATAAATAACTCCAAGTTCCTAGTTATAATTTCCATGTTTTCCTGCAAATAAGTCAAATAAATTAAGAACTATATGTGCTTATCACATGAGAAATTTGGCAATGAAATTCCAATGTATAGTTGTCAATACAGGTAAAGGAACCACCTAGTAGGAAGTATATATTTGCAGTTCCCAGATGTTAAAGAATTGTGTAGAAATGAGTTCTATGTGTTTCTATTCATGTAATATGCTAAATTGGTAGGATTATTTGTAGGACATTGTTTGTAAGCCTACAAAAGTTCTTATGTTGTCTAAACCTCTTGAAGGTCCTTCAAGTAATTGAGTCGACATGTTCATGTATAATTTGACAGCTTTACGTGATATATATACATATTTTCTAGCTTTACATGATATGGGTGCTCACTTGCATTTATGGGTTACGAAAAAGGCCTATTCCTGCCACAAATTTAACATTTGTCATTCATATTCCATACTTGTTAAATTGACTCAGTATAAGCCATATCGTCCCTATTTATGATTATGATTGAGAACTATTTTTATTTTATCCCGGTACATCGGATAGAGATATTTATATTTTTCCCCGGTGTGGTACATCGGCTGAAGATATTTTTATTTTACCCCGATGTGGTACATCTACTAGAGATATTTTTATTTTACGTCGGTGTGGTACATCGGCTGGAAGTATGTTTATTTTACATCGGCTGGAGATATTTTTATTTTACCCTGATGTGGTACATCGGGTGGAAATATGTTTATTTTACCCCAGTGTGGTACATCGACTAGAGATATTTTTATTTTACCCAGTGTGGTACATCAGCAGGAGATATTTTTATTTTACCCCAGTGTGATACATCAGCTGAAGATATTTTTATTTTTCTTTGGTATGGTACACCGGCTGGACGAATTTTATATATGGATTTATGATTGGCTGGTTGCTGGCATTATAGTTATAGTTTTTCTTGTGCATTACTTGGTTGCATTTGCACTTCAATATTGACTTATTGCCAGGTTTCAGTTTCCAGGATTCCAGGTTGTTACTATTCCTTATTTTTGGCTCGGTTATCATTGTTATCTTACATGTTTACAGTTTTCTTCCTTACATACTAGTACATTTCATTCATACTGATGTCCCTTCGCTTGGGGACCTGCATTCGTGCCACAGGTGTAGGTAGAGGTCGGGATTGCCAGTTGTAGTAGCAGTTCGTGAGATTAGTGGATCTGTTGGTATGCTTCTTTCTTTCTGGAGCTAAGACTGGTTTTGTTTCAGTTAGAGTTTTGAGATGCAGTTATGGGTAGGTCGGAGCCCTGTTCCGACCATCAGTCAGTTTACTCTTTAGAGGCTTTGTGGACTTAGTGTGTACGATTGTATTCAGTTTGTGGCCTTTTCGTCTTTTTGTTGTTTAGTTTAGCATACTCATAGCCTTGTTTGCATTTCAGTTGTTTACCCTGTATTGTTGAGACATTATGGGTCCAGTTTGTGCTCCAGTTGATTCTGACAGGTGGCCTGGACGGCCTAAGTGTTACAGTTATAGATGTCATATAGCCGTCTTTCCAGTCAGTCTGGTATGGGGAGCCAAACGTGCCCTCCCCCCAGTTATGGGGCGTGACAGACTTGTTATCAACGTGAAGTCGTATCCTAGGGAGTCCACAAGTCGTGTCTAGTAAAGCCTTTCTTATAGGTATGTTGTGCACCATACTTATAATCAGGAGGCTACAGGGCATTTAGGGGTTGTTTCACTTTGTTCATTAATAGATCGTGCTATAGAGCAATGATGCAAGGGCTGTTTGAAATTTAAATCGTGCTTATGTTTTAGAATTCAACTAGAGTAAGAAAGATGGCTATGAGATTTATTGACACTGATGCTTGAAAGGGTCCTAATCGCTCTCCTGTTAATCCGATAAATAGATTAGAGGCTCGAAGCGAGTTTCCCATTCCTCGTACCATAGTTCCTCTAAGTTCCAGTCGGAATTACTATGGGAAGGGATTCAGCCCCTCCTATTGTTTCAGATTCGATAGAGCTAAGAGAATGTAGAGTTATTAATCCTTCAGCACTAGTTGTACCTTCAGGTATATCAAAGTGATGAGATTTTGAGAAAGCATTTTAGAGATTAGCCCGAGCAGTGACGCTTCAAAATAAATAGTTAAAATTAATGGTAGGGTCCAGGGGAACTTTTGAGAGCTCTAGTACCTATAGGTTTTGAGCCTAAATCCCCTAGCCTTCACGAATTAGTACTTACCACGGGAACTTCGACGGGTTTGAGCTAATAAGGTTTTGTACCGATAGTATGGCAGTATGAGTATTCGCGAATATAGTCTCGGGTTTAATCCTTTGGCCCAATATGTTTCAGATAGGGTGTGGAATATGAGGGATAGAGTATATCGATTATATTAGGTTTGGGAACCCATTTGGTCCGAGAGTGTTTGGGAATGTCTACCCTGACAAAATTATTTACTGCTTGGATGCTAGTATTTCCTCAAAAAATGGATGATCTGATTCATCGTCTCCCAAGTAATGACAAGGTAGTGGAACAGAGTAAGGAAACTAGGTCTATAAGACTATTTAAGGACCCTCGTAGTGCTTGGAGACCCCAGCCAGCCAGACATTGATTTTCTCCTTGAGATTCAGTCTCTACTTTGTCCCTAGATTAGACTACAATTTCTTTTCGCCCCCGTTTCCAAGATAGGCAGTAACAGGTTGTGGTAAAAGCAAAGGTAAAAGAGCAACTTCAGGTTTGACACTGATTCTATATGTTAAGTGGTTAAGTTGTGATTTTCACTTTTTTTCTATGATATTTCCTAACGGTATGAATGGAAAGATGGTATTGGAGTAAATCATAACTCCCATGGTAGTGTATTAATTTTCTTAGGGTTAGAAAAGTTTCCGATTTTATGGTACTAAAGCATGTATATCATACGTCAGAAAAATAGATGGAGTTGAGTAAGTACGGCTTGATACGAAGCGGCAATATAAAGAGGATGTGCTTACGAAAAATAGAATGTATGTTTATGACACAAGGCAAGGAAAAGTTAAAGATGTTATGGCTAAAGTTACGGCTACCAAGGTATAACACTTATTCGAGGACGAATGATTTTAAGGGGGGGAGGATGTTACACCTAGGAATTTTTTTTGATGATTATTTGATGGTGATATGTCATATTAAGGTAATTATGGGTCGTATATTGTCCGTAGGTGAGGAGAGAAACATGTGCAAAGGGAAAAGCGAAGAGTATGTGAAGTTTGTAAATAAGGGTCAACTCTAAATGGTTATATATCCAAACATATAATGATCCAGAAGTCCCATAACATATCAAATGAAAGGTATTTGAGTCTAGTTTACAGTGACAAAAATCGCTCATCAATCGGAGTTCGGAGTAAAAAGTTATGCTCGTTTGAAGACATCACTGTCGACTGAGAAAGCAGCCAGGCGCACGGGGGCCGAGACAGGCAGGCAGCTGGCGCGCGCGAGGGCATGTCACACGGGCGCCCCCCAGACCTTGGCCAACCCGCCTATATGAAGTAAAATTTAGCTAGAAAGCTCATTTCTACTGTTTTGGTTGATTTTTTTTTCCAGAATTCAGAGAATTAAAAGTCCTATCACATGGAGATAAGATATCCCAGGTATGAAACTTCACTCTTTTCTCTTTTGGGCTTTGAAAAGAGAACCTTGGAAGAAAGTTATGTCTTGTTGTTGTCTTGTGGTTGATTGTGGTATTGCTACATTTTTAGATGATTCTAGGCAGATGAAAGAGGAGGAGTTTACTCCTACTTTAGCTGATAACATATCCAAGAAAGGGTAAGTAATTCCCTTTTTGATTTCTTTAAGTTTATGAGGTTATAACTTGGAGAATGTTGTAGTATTTTGTTGTTGTTTCTTTGTGTGTTTTTGTGGCATGTTGCTGCCTAATTTTTCCAGAACTTTGGTGAAGTGAAGTTGCTGTTTGTTGGGTTTGTAAATTGGACTTGGAAGGATCCTTAAGGAGTAAGCTTGAAAGGAAGATTTTTGGCAAAATTAGAGTCGACGTGCCAAGGTATGTAAAGGCGTCCCTTTCCTTGTTTTTCAAGCACGAAACTAAGTTATTGAAAGGATCAATATTCCTATGTTTTTAAAATTATATTGAGGCATGTATGATCCTCTCCAGAGTGTTGGAAATACTTGGCATAAAGCTTGAATCGTTAAGAATGGTTGACGCGAACAAATGTGAAGTGAAAGGCATAATTTTTATATGATTGTTGCCATAGTTCTAAATCGAGTCTATGAGCTGGTCTTTTGCAATATACTGTATATTTGATGTTGAATATATGTTAAGATCTGGTCACTTAGTGAAATTGGTAGGAAATGCTAAGACGACGACATGTAATTGAACTTAAGCTAAGAAGATGACGCTAAGCCGATTGAGGGTAAACGAGCTTATTGAAATGACATTTTAATAATATTGTTAATCCCTCCTATATGTTTATGTTTTAAAGTGCTTAAAGTAAAAAGTATATTTTATGTTTTTCCTCTTTAACGCTAAGCAAGCGGCACGTAGCGAATAAGTTTAGTCGATACATGTTAACGGGGAAAGTGTGGCTAAGTTGTCAATTAGGCAAAGAGGTAAGTGCGTATAAGAATTGATGGAATAGTGAACAGGAGGGTAAATACTTGAGTGTTGAGTGAATAATTTTTGGCAAAGAAGTTAAGATGAATAAGGAAAGTAGAGCTAAATATTGTTAGATTAGATGATACGGGTTACGATGGTGAATGAGGTAGGCAACAGCTAGGAAGATTAACCCTGTTCTAAAGACATTTAGCAAAAGAGTTATAAATTAAATTGTTAATGTTCAATACGTGTTATGTTGATGAATAACCACTAAAGTGTTAACCTTCTATGAAATAATTAGAGTTGAACGTCTGCAAAATAGTAACCTAAGTTGAGAAACTCTATGTTATACCCCTAAACGATTATGTTAAGTTATCTATTCTAAGTGTTGAAATTTTCTACCATGTATGAAAAGGGTAATCCTAGGATCTTCTAAGACACTTATGATTATGTAATCTTTCTTAAGCTCTGCAGATAATTGCAAAGTTATGTAAGTCAATCTAGAATCACCCGAATTACAGCTATATATCTTTATTTGCCTATAAGGAATCACTTAGAGGGTTACTCATGAGTTCCTAGGTTATAGAGCTCCAAGTCTCAGATCCTTAAGTTATGTATTTACGTCCCTAATTTATGTTGAAATGTGCTAGTTGATCTAAGAAGTTTTTGAGAGATCATATTTCGAGAATTATGCTAATGTCTCAGTCAAGTATCTGATGTTGTATACGGTCTAAAAACTCAAATCTTTATATGTATTTCCAGTAAGAAGTCTTAACGTATATGATTTTCATGTTATAACATAAAGTTGAATTCTTTCAGTTATATTCAAGTCATGCATCTTTATGTTTAGCTCTTGTTGAGTTATCAGTTGAATTTCCCAAATTCAGAGGAGAGATTCTCCCATGAACCAATGTTCCTAATGTCTAAGTAAGTATAAGTGCAAGCTATTATAATGATCAGTTAAGCTCAGAACTTTGAATACCAAGAAGTCTCCTTGAGGTCACTTAATTAACTAAATACGAGGTATACATTATATAGAAGTCTCATACGTCGTATGTCTGTAGTTCAGTTCTCAACTCTATGTATATGACAAATAACTCCAAGTTCCTAGTTATAATTTTCATGTTTTCCTGCAAATAAGTCAAATGAATTATGAACTATATGTGCTTATTTACATGATAAATTTGGCAATGAAATTCCAATGTATAGTTGTTGATACAGGTAAAGTAACCACCCAGTAGGCAGTATATATTTTCAGTTCCTAGATGTTAATGAATTGTGTAGAAATGAGCTCTATGTGTTTCTATCCGAATAATATGTTAAATTTGCAGGATTATTTGTAGGACATTTTTTGTAAGCCTACAAAAGTTCTTATGTTGTGTAAACCTCTTGAAGGTCCTTCAAGTAACTGCGTCGACATGTTCATGTATAATTTGAAAGCTTTACGTGATATATATACATATTTTCTAGCTTTACATGATATGGGTGCTCACTTGCATTTATGGGTTACGAAAGAGGCCTATTCCGGCCACAGATTTAACATTTGTCATTTATATGACATACGTGTTAAATTGACTCAATATAAGCCATATCAGCTCTATTTATGATTATTATTGAGAATTATTTTGATTTTACCCCGGTGTTGTACATCGGTTGGAGATATTTATATTTTTCCCCGGTGTGGTACATCGGCTGAAGATATTTTTATTTTACCCCAATGTGGTACATAGGCTGGAGATATTTTTATTTTACCCCGATGTGGTACAATGGCTGAAGATATTTTTATTTTACCCCGGTGTGGTGCATCGGTTGGAAATATTTTTATTTTACCCCGATGTGGTACATCGACAGGAGATATTTTTATTTTACCCCAGTGTGATACGTCAGCTGAAGATATTTTTATTTTTCCTTAGTATGGTACACCGGTTGGACGAATTTTATATATGGATTTATGGTTGGCTGGTTGCTGGCTTTACAGTTATAGTTTTTCTTGTGCATTACTTGGTTGCATTTGCACTTCAGTATTGACTTATTGCCAGGTTTCAGTTTCCAGGATTCCAGGTTGTTACCATTCCTTATTTCTGGCTCAGTTATCATTACTATCTTACATGTTTATAGTTTTCTGCCTTACATACTAGTACATTTCATTTGTACTGACGTCCCTTCGCCTGGGGACCTGCGTTCGTGCCACAGGTGCAGGTGGAGGTCGGGATTGCCAGTTGCAATAGCAGTTTGTGAGATTAGTGGATGGGTTGGTATGCTCCTTTCTTTCTAGAGCTAAGACTGGTTTTGTTTCAGTTAGAGTTTTAAGATGCAGTTATGGGTAGGTCGGAGCCCTGTTCCGACCATCAGTCAGTTTACTCTTTAGAGGCTTTATGGACTTAGTGTGTACAATGGTATTCAGTTTGTGGCCTTGTCGGCTCTTTGTTGTTTAGTTCAGCATACTCATAGCCTTGTTTGCATTTCAGTTGTTTACTTTGTATTGTTGTGAAATTATAGGTCCAGTTTGTGCTCCAGTTGATTCTGACAGGTGGCCTGGACGGCCTAAGTGTTACAGTTACAGATGTCATATAGCTGGCTTTCTAGTCAGTCAGGTATGGGGAGCCAGTCGCGCCCTCCCCCCAGTTATGGGGCGTCACAACTACAGAAGCACAAGCCATATCGGTGTTATGATGAAAATAACTTGCCGAAAAGATTAGCTTTAACATAAATTTTTGATTTCTGTTCACCCAATCAGTTCCAACCTAAAGCCAGGATTCCTCCAAATTGCAGACCTTACGCTGAGAAAATAAAGCTATTTTCAATTCAAGGAAATGGCTAGAAACAATATCCTTAAAGCATCTAATTCAACTGAAAGCTTACAAATTCCCGAGAGTTTAAAAGGTAAAAATACTTACTTATAACATGATGATGCTTAGGACTCGATTAGAAGTGATTTCTACAACTTCTACTCGGTGGGGCTCCAACAACCTGAGCTAGATTTCAAGAATTAACTCCATAGATACATTCCTCGTAGACCCAAAACTTTTTATCCAAGATGAATTTGCAATTGAACAGAGTTTAGCGGCGTAATTTTACCATAATTTGATGAAAACCTCGCTAAGAATTCACCCAAGTCCGTAGCTTATGTATTTAAAATGTTCAAATGACTTGACTTAACATATATATATATATATATATATATATACTTGATATGGTGGCAGGGGGTGCGGCGCTTCCCATAGTGCCAGTACACGGGTGCGATGCGCCGGCCAGTGCGCAGGCATGGCTATGAGGCATGGCGCCTGGTGCATCCTGCCTCCGGCCCCGGCCTCCTGCTCTCTCAACCACGTGCTTGCACGCTCATCCCCTGAGCCCTCTCCCGCATGCATCCAACTATTACCCAGCAATTGAGCTATCACCAATGTTATTCACACAGACAATTTGGTAAAATACAACACAAACCAAGTACCCTCACAGCAAATGAAGACCCCAACACTCACAGATATATAAAATTATGAAACTTGGGATTAAACAAATAAGACTCTCACTCTCACAAAGAAGTTCCAAATAATACACATCGGATATCATAGGCTTACCCTTATTTTCTCTATATTGGCTCTTTGGACATTTAGGCTAGGATCACTATAGGACTTTGTTCGGATTGTAATGTTGGCTTCAGACTGGGTATGGTAGATATGGAATTTAGTGACCAAATTCTTCTTTGACTATATATTCGTGGCTTTACTTTTCACTTTTTACCCCATTTTTCACTTTTTCAACTTTTCCTCTCTTTTATCTGTTTAAATGCAATATATGGGTGTGGCGAGTTTTTCTAATCTTTTTCATTTCTTTTTCTCTTTTATTTTATTTTCTTTTCATTTTTTCTTTCTAAACTTATGGCTCATGGTATGAGCCGTACCATAGCAATCGTAGAAAACTCCAGAAGATGCTGTACAGGCTAAGTCTCCTAGTACAGTAGCAACCACGAATCATGAGATCTACCTAAGACCCATTTCAAGGAGCCATGAAAAAGTGCAGAAGAAGTAAGACTGACAGGTCTCAAGGTATGAGAAGGAGTCACAGGTCGTAGAACTGAGGTACGAGTCATACCAAGACATTCGTGATAAAGTTCAGAAGATTTCCAGAACTGCCAGTATCAAATCATGACTGATTGTACAACTCGTAGGTTCATGGTACGAGTCATACTAGTTCACAACACCTAGCCAAATTTAGCAGATTCCTGCCAATGTACGAGTCAAGGTACGACTCGTACAATCTTGTTATGGGTTGTAGGTGAAGTCGGCGGCAGTTTTAGCAATTTTCCTATTTACTTAGGAAAAGATTCTAAATATTTGTATAAATACTTTTTAGGTTATTTTCAGTAGGAGAAGTTGGAAAACACATGAAATACATTGAGAGAACAGTTGTTTTTAGCTTTCTATTCATGTCTTGGAGATTTTCTTGCTTTGATTTTCTTCATTGTTCTTAAGTAATTCTTCATATGTTCTTGCAATAACCAAGTGGGCTTTCTTTGAATCATCATTGTAAGTATTAAATTATGTATTTGTCTATGAATTCTTA
Organism: Datura wrightii; assembly: GCA_035772735.1. NCBI lineage: Eukaryota > Viridiplantae > Streptophyta > Magnoliopsida > Solanales > Solanaceae > Datura > Datura wrightii. Next base: position 30,435,979 of record JASDFA010000008.1, read on the forward strand.
TAATTTTCTTACAATCATGAGAGGCTAAAACCTCCACAACTAGGGTTGTGGGAACCATGGTGAATTAACAATTTAGGGTTGCACAAAGTGTTTCTAAACCAATGCTAAACACTTGTATTATATTTTCTTCATCTTTAATGTTTCTTAAAGGAGCACAATGTTAGGACTTGTCCGAATTCTTTACTTTCTTGAACCTAGAGAAGTAGAGATTAGAAAAAAAGAATTACAACAAAGTCTTGATCTTTATGGGTTATTGTATAAGTTGAGTTGCAGTGGCAGTAGTTAATTCGGGACAAATTTGATAACGGTTGAAGTGAAATCACTCATGAGACCTCACCCGATGATTGAGTATAGTCATTCAATAGAGACGAATGGTTGTTTGGATGAACTCTAGTTATCATGTTCTACAAGTAAGCATTAGGATAGATCACAAGTGTAAAACCCAAAGTAGTTATGAACCCATGGGGAATACTTACCCTAGTTAATTGCATAATCTTGATAAACAACAATCAATTATCAATATTATTACATAATCACTTTTATAAAAACCCTTTTTTGGAGATAACACACTTAAAAGCTTAAATACTAGTGTTATTCTATATTTACCATATTCCCTAGGGGAACGACCCCAACCTTTGTTGGGTTCTTTATTAACAATGTTCTCTTCATACTTTATTAGGAGTGTGAGTTTGAGCGTTATCAATTCATATATGAAAATTTTATGAATAGTTATTCATGCTAGATATCTCATTATACTAGAAATCATGAATCATAAGCTTGACTTTTCATGAAACTTACATAATCCGGCATAATTTCTAATAACTTGAGATCATGAACTTATAATCAAATTGTGTATAAAATCTTCCCATTAAACTTAAAACATGCTTTGGAACATGAGCAGATAAGACCCATAAACATATCATAGAGAATTTCATAAAATTGGATCCATATCCTTGAATTCATGAACTTGAGGAGAAATTTGGGCATGAGAGTGAAAGAAAACTCTCATTCATAACCCTACATACCTGGGTAGACTGATTCTCTAACTATCCTTAAAAGCCCAAGATAATTGGGAAGAAATTGAGGAATTCTAGCTTGATCTCCAAAGGAAATCTCTAAACTTTGTACGCATGGGAATCTAAAGCATCAGAATAGGTTAAATCCTCTTAAAACACTCCTTTCAGGGTTTAAAATGACATAGTATAGGAGTTAAAAGCATAGAAGATTATAAAATTACCCCTGAGCATCGGCCAAAGACTGAACGACTGGCGATCTGACGGTACGGGTGATGGGCCGTCACACGCCCAACGGTCCGTCAATACCATCGTAACCCTTAAATAGTAAGGCCAAGTCAAAACCTCTCTTTAACAGTAGAAGTGATGGATCATCACTCCTCCAATGGTCCATCAGGTCCACCGTCAAGCCCTGAACCCAAAATCACCCAATGACAGTCCAAACGATGGTCCATCAATGGTTTGATGGTTGTCACCATCACCATCAGGGCCGTGATGGGCCGTTAGCCACACCGTCGGACCTGGAAATCACCAGTGATGGTTCATCGCCTGTCTGACGATCGTCACTTGCACCGTCAGGGACGTGACGGGCCATTAGCCACGCTGTCACTTCCTGCACTAGACTTGCAATTTCAATTATTTTTCTTTCAAAAAGCTATTTCAAGGTTGGAGGTGTTACATAATGAGAGAATGTTAACCGACGTATAACCACGTGGAGTTCAATGTATATGCCCCATTAATAGGACCCAATATACGTTGCTAGGGTATAGAGGCATGACTATGAGATATTAAAGTTAATGCCCATTTGACCTAATACCAACAGCAGCATGTAGTTCTAGGCATTTGGGTGCTGAACTCCAGCCCACTTGGTGTTAAGTACTACTCCCAATTGATAATTAACTAATAGCTCTAAAACTGATGTTCTAAGACTAAGTTAAAACTACTTTATTTGAAAGTGTCCCGAGAGTCTAAAGAACCTAAAATACTAATTGTACTGTAAAACGTGCATACTCAAATCATGAGAAAATCATATGTTCATCACGTACCAAGTCATTCTAAAACAATGCTAACTCATAAAGGCTGAATCTTTGAAACCATGCTAATATCAAGGTCATGGAAATACATTATGCAATTGAGAGTAAATCATGAACATTATATACTATTTGTAATAAGAGCCTTGAAATATTGAGAAAATAAGGAAAATCATACATTGAATGAAAACCATAAGACATGGAGGATTGAGATTTCTACATTTCTGAGAGCTTTCGGGACACAAGGGTGAAGGGAAACCCTTGTTGAAATCCTACATACCTGGAGTTAGAGAATCTCTTGTTAGAACCTTGAACTTGTAGCTCTTAGAGAAGAACCCTAGTTCTTTCCTTGAGAGGATTTAAAGCTTCTAATGTTGTTCTGCGTGTTTTAGGGGAGAATAAGGGCAACGGTCGACTATTTCCCTTAAATCCCCCTCTAAACAATCCCAATACGATGTAGTTTAGGAGTTAAAAGATTAGGAAAAGACCAAAACACCCTTAGTAAGTCGGGTTTAAAAACTGTTGTCAGTGACAAGGACTCATCACCACAAGTCGTTAGGTTTGACCACGAGTCGTGGTGACCTCTCATAGTCACTGAAGCCTTTTGTTCAATCTGAAATTCCTTCATCACAAATGGATAGGATGAGTCATCATTTGTCATCACAGGTCGTAATGACCACTCATGATCACTAGACAATTCCTTGGACTATTTCTGAACTTTATCCAATGACTCATCAAGATGAGCCGTTTCTAGGCAGGACAAGTCGTTAGTTGAGACATGGTTTCTGGGAGAAAAATGTTAAGCTTTTGAACTTCTACTAGGTTGCTCTGGAAGACCCTCCTAACGAGTCATCTTCATACTCCATGACTCGTGGTTTCACATGACAAGTCATCATAAGACTTATTTTGAGATAAACTCTCTGTTTTTTGTTGGTTTCTACTTCAAATCTGAAGCTTGATCTTAGGAATTTTTGGGGTGTTACAGAACAATTATTACTAAATACAAACACACCACAAGTACAGAAATATTACACACATGATTTATATAATAATAGAAATTCCAACAAGGTTCACATATTTTTTTATCAAAAACACTATATATCTCAACACAATTCATGCTAAGGCCTTATCATAATGACAGTTAAAGCAATTAATCAACACCATAAGTCACAGACAGCATACACAACGTGCCAAATATATTAGGAAGTATACACAATGCTCAGTATTATCAAAAAGCATACACAATGTCTAATACTTTCAAGAAGCATATATAATGCACCAAATATATTAGGAAGCATATATAATGTTTAGTATTTTCAAGAAGCATACGCAATGCCTAATACTGTCAAGAAGCATACACAATGCCTAATACTATCAAGAAGCATACATAATGCGCCAAATATATTAGGAAGCATACACAATGCTCTGTATTATCAAGAAGTATACACAATGCCCAATACTATCAAGAAGCATACAGAATGCCCAGTAATATCAAGAAGCATACACAATGTTCCAACCTCATGGCTCACAGTCATATTACTCCACGAAATAAATTTATAAAGAGAGTTTTCGTATCCTTGAACAAAAAAGTATATGTGGATGGCCTTGAAAACCACTAATTCTGCCAAGCACACACTCATTCCAATACATGAACTAGCAGATAAAACATATTTTTTAAAACAGATTTGAAAAGCAAGCACCAAAGCTTAAAGTTTTACTTACCTCGAATTCACAACTCAAGAACTCTTTCCAATAAACCAAAAATTCATTATCGAGTCTACAAATCACCTCAAACTACACAAATGGATTTAGAATAGCCAAAAATCCTAGGTGTCATTCTCTTAATTTTTTTAAAGTAAGTCAAACTTGCAGTCAAAGGTCAACCCAAAAAGTAAACTTAGATAAATAGGTTAGAATTCCGGAACCATGACCACCAATAGATTTTCCTCAATGAGAGGATTTCAGAGCACTATACATTTGCCATTTCAAATCAATGATTAGGTTTAAGAACTCTAGGGCTAAACTTTCTCAATTTTCATAATTTTTTCAATGTTTTCACTATAAAAAGTTTCCCATAAATACTTAATAAACTTACATAAAGGAATAGAGTCATTACTTTAATGATTTGGGGTGAAAATTTTCTTTTTTTCTTTCCTTTTTTTCCCTGTTCACTGTTTCTTTTATTTTTTTTCAATGTTTGTACTGCTTCTATAACCAGCAACCCTCTTTATTTACTTACATATTTATTTGGCTTTTTCCTTTTTTTCTTCTCTTTTTTTGCCTAAATTACTAAATAACCCTTCATTAATTTAGGGTTATTACATTAGACGCTATAAGGGATTGGCCAACTCGTACATCCATTGGCGATGTTCGTAGTTTCCATGGATTGGTTAGTTTCTATAGGTAGTTTGTTAAGGGTTTTAGCACTATAACTACTCCCTTGACAAGGTAATCCGGAAGGATACACCCCTTTATTTGGGGTGAGAAGCAAGCAAATTCCTTTAGAATCTTGAAACAAATGCTTAGCTTCGCAACATTGTTGCAATTACCCGATTTTGATAAGACTTTTGAAATTGAATATGATGCTAGTAAAGTGAGCATGGGAGTCATTTTGATGCAAGATTTGAAACCCATTGCCTATTTTGGCAAGAAGCTTAAAGGTGCCTATTTTGATTAGATCTTTGGGTAATTGGAAACATTACTTGTGGCCTAAAGAGTTTATCATTACGATGATCATGAGTCCTTGAAATATCTAAAGGCCTAAGGTAAGTTGAACAAGCGGCATGCCAGATGGATTGAGTTTCTTGAAAAAACATTTATATAATCCAGTACATAAAAGGAAAGGATAATGTGGTGGCAGATGCCCTGTCTAAAATATGTTTGGTTACTACTTTGACTTCCAAATTTATAGGTTTTCAATCTCGAAATCTTTGTATCTCGAGGACCCCATTTTTGCTCAAATCTATAATGATTGTGAAGCATGGAAAGATATCATAGGCTTAAGGATAAACCTCCTACACCTTTTGGTAGAATTGATGGTTATTTGTTTAAAAACAAGCGACTATGTGTGCCCGTAAGCTCTTGTAGGGAACTCTTTTTGAGGGAGGCACGTGATAGGGGATTGATGGACATTTTGGCATTGGTAAAACCTTGGGGTTTCTTGAATAACAATTCTATTGGCCAAAAATGTGTAGCGATGTTGCAAAACTTTATGGCCAATATGTTGAATGTCGTAGTGATAAATCTAGAGTACTTCCTCATGGCTTGTGTACCCCTCTCCCCACTCCTCAAATACCATGGCTTGACATTTCTATGGAATTTGTGTTGGGTTTGCCAAGGACTAGAAGGGGCAAAGATAGCATTTTTGTGGTTGTTGACCGGTTCGCAAAGATGGATCATTTTATTGTATGTCATAAGTGTGATAAAACTCCTCATATTGCATCTTTTTTTGTTGAGAATGTGGTCAAGTTACATGGAATTTCTAAAATCACAGTGAATGATAGGGACCCAAAGTTTCGTAGCGACTTTTGGAAGGAATTGGGGGACCGACTTGGTACTAGATTGTTGTTTTCTACATCACTTCACCCCCCCCCCCCCAAATCGATGTCCAAATAGAGGTTGTGAATAGAACACTAGAATTTATGCTTAAGTCCATGTTTAGAGTTAAATTTACATCTTCAGAAGACCAATTTCCTTTGGTTTAATTTGCCTATAATCATGTGATTACTAATATAATTGGCAGTCTCCATTTGAGGTTGTTTATGGTTTTAATCCCCTAACCCCTCTTGATATAACCACTTTGTCTCAAGATGTTGTTTTAAGTTTAGATGGTAACAAAAAGGTCAAAGTCGTGAAACCTTTTCATGAGAAGGTGTGACTTCAACTTGAAAAAAATCAAGAGATAACCAAGAAATCCAACAAGGACCAAAAAAGAGTTGTCTTTAAACCCGGGTGACTGAATTTGGGTCCATTTCTGCAAATAAAGATTTCCCAAAAAGAAAAAGAAGCCCACGCTTATTCCAAGAGGTGACGGTCCATTTGAAGTTCTTAAGAGGACAAAAGAAAATGCTTACAAGATTGATCTACCTCCAGATTACCACGTACACAACACCTTCTATGTGTGTGATCTTTCTCCTATGGTGGTTCTTGATGATGACCCTTTGAATTTGAGGGAAAATTAGTTTCAAGAGGGGAAGAATGATACAACCCAAGGCACTTTAAGACCTTTCACAAGGAGGCAAGCACATGAGCTCCAAGTGCTACAAGGTCTTTTCATGAAGAGGGATACACTTGAGTGCATAATGGATCCATCCAGGGGTTCAATATGTGGATGATATCTTGGGAGGTTGAAAGGAAGATGGAATCATAAAGTGGCCATGATAGTGAAGAGGGACTAAACATACAAATGGTCAATTCGTGAATTTTCATAAATTTACCCAAAAGAAGACCACCAAACAAGGCCCTTACTTCACTAAGGATATAATTGTAATAGATAGTGTTGTCTTTCTTATCCTAGTATAAGTAGTGGATTTCACCCATATTAAGACCAAATACTCTCTTGAGAGCTTATTGAAACTTTTGATTTATTAATTTCTGAGAAAGAAGAGTTGCTTAGGAATTCAATTCCCTTGAGGTTCTTCTAATAGGCTAGGTGCTTATTGGATTTTTGATTGAGGTCTTTGTTATTTAGCAAAGGTTGCTTTTCATTCCAATATTCTCTCTGCCTTCTATTTTTTCTTCTTCTTTCCTTTCCAATTCCTTTTAGGAATTTTATCATTTATTCTTACAGCCTAATGAGAAATTCTCATCATGATTACTCCTATGCTGGCCAATTTGGAATCTAATACCCAGGTACAAGATCAATTTGGTGCTCAATTCCTATCAAGAGTGACAAACCCTTTGAAGTATCTGTGGGAAAGACATTCTCAAAGTCCAGTAATAGATTAGAAATAACACTAGGCAAAGAAGGAGTTAATTCGCTAGTGTTAAAAACCTCTCTATGAGTAAGAAAAATAATGGGCGACCCTTTTTTTTTCATTAAAACACTCTTTGGCTTTTACAAGACTCGCTATTTTTTAATCTTAGCCTCTTTCCTCTTACCAAAGCCTTTTTTTACTCTCTTCCCCACCTTTTGTTTTCTCTCAGTGCTTCACTCTCACATTCTGATGTTTCTCTTTTTTTTCTCATTCTCTGATACCACTTGATAAGAATCACGTTAGGAATCTAAGAACGTATAAGAAAATAATAAAGAAACGTGTATGTCACAACCCGAGTCTACACCCTTCACGCGACACAGTACTTAGAACTACGAATGACTTCAAGCTAACCCATGGCTTAGCATAACTCTATTATGACTGAACTACTGTAAAAGAATCTTAAGCGGAAGCTGTTTATAATCAAATAACCAAATACTGTCATAAGTAGAGAACTATGATAAGATAGTGAAACTTCAATCAAACACGAAAACCCGAGCCAAAACTAGCATACTTTATCTTAAAGCCTTCTAAAAGGAACTGATGAGTTGCTGGGACAAACCCCTAGCAAACTCTAATATCTAAAAAATTGAAAATGACAATAACTGGGAATGAAGACTTTGATCCTTGGAAGATGAGGACTCACCACTATCACTGCTAGAAATTGCCAAAAGAAACTAGTTATAACGCTGAGGTTGGGTACCTGAGCCTATATTATAAAATGATGTAGAACATATAGAGCATGCAATCAGTACTTGGAATGTACTAAGTATGTGAGATGTAAATAAACCTACATATACTGATAACTCGTAAACTGAACTAAAATAACATGCAAAACTCTATTAGAAATCATGATTACAACAAATAGTCTGTCATATATGAGAATACAATAAAACTAATAAACTAAATTATAGTCACAAGAATATCCTACTAAGGGCGATTACTACCGCCTGACCTCTACAGGGAATACTCATACTGGCATGTCCTCGCTCGTTTACTTTCCCTTTCTATCTCCTTCAGTTTTTGCGCCTCTATCTGTTGTGAATGAATGATGAGACTGGAGATGTCTATGTCTTTGATGAGCATAGTAGCTCTGCAACGTCTTGACCACCAAGTTCGAGACTCCATTCACAAACTTGAGCATGCGAGTCGTCGGCTCAACAACCATTTAAGGAGCATACATTGATAGTTGAGTGAACTTTAATGCGTACTCCTGTACTGTCATATCATTTTGCCTTAAGTTCATAAACTCAGCAACCTTAGCTTCCCTTAACTCCCGGTGAAAGTACCTATCCAGGAATGCAGTCATAAACTCGTCCCTTTCCACCAGACCTGCGCCAACCCATCTCCCCTCTTTCCACTTCTTATACAAATTTTGCACCACCCCTTTCAGCTATTAGGCAGGCACATCAGCACTTTCTACAGGGGTAACACCCATGATTTGGGTCATCTTCTGAATCTCATCAATGAATTCCTGCAAGTCATTATCTACTTTAGACCCATGAAATGCTGGGAGATTCATTCGAGTAAAATCATAGACTCTAGAAACAATTGAAGACCCATTAGTATTTACTACCATGACGACCTACCAGTTAACCTAGTTGGTCATTGCCTGAGCTAGCATCTAACTATCAGCATAAAACACTGCATGGGACACCTAATCATCCTGAGGGGCCGCTGGAGCTGGTGGGGCTGGCTGGTAACATTTTTGGTCCTCCTTATGTTTCCTCTTTAGGAGGAATCGTTAGCTGAAAAGGGTAGAGCACGAGTTAGGAGGACATTTTAGAGAACAACACTCTACGCACAATAAGAATCTTCAAGAAAGGGGAATTTTCCTAAATACGCCTTGTAGCCTCCCCCTCATAAGTGTGGCGCACTTCACACCCATGAGAGGGAATCTACTTGACGCGGCTTTTAGACATCCGAGGACACTCTAAACTTGATGCTCTAATATCAAGTTTGTCACAACCTGAGTTCACACCCTAAATGCGGCACGGTACTTAGAATCAAAAGTGACCCCAAGAAAACCCATGGTAAAGAATACTTCTATTGAGACTGATAACCTGAAAATAATAATAAGCAGAAGCTAACTAAAGCAACAAGCAAATACTGGTTTATAACACAAAGTCTGAACATACACTGAAAAATCCAAACTAAATCTATAAACACTGTCTGAAAGACTTCTAAAATAAACTGATGAGTTGTTGGGGAATACCCCTTACTAACTCTAATGTTTGAAACTAAACAAAGAAATATAACTGAAAATGGAGCTCGGGCCCTCGGCAGATGAGGACTCACCATTGAAGCTATTGGGAAATTACCGAGTGACTAGCTGCGGTGCTGAGGCTGAGTACTTGAGCCTACATCATAAAATGACATAGCACATAAAAGTATGCAATCAGTACTTTGAATATACTGAGTATGCGAGAAGGAACTAAAACATACATATACTGAGTAATAGGCAGTTGAACTATAATAATGCAAAAATAGACTGAAATATGAAGATCTGGGCTGGACTGAGAATCATGAATCTACTTAACTGAATTGTACTATGGGAGAGACTATAACCGACATGTAACCACATGAGCTAAATGTGGAGTCCAATGTATACACCCTATGGAGAAAGCCCACTGTACCTTGCCAGGGTATAGTAGCTGAACTGAGTGATTACTATCTGGGGCCCATTCGGGCTAATAACCTATGATGGCGATGTAGTTCTGGGAACCTGGATATGCTGAACCCCAACCCGCTCAGTGCTAAGTACTACTCCCACTGAAAATCCTAAATGTGTCTAACTGTGCTGATAGTTCAAAATTGATGTCCAAAGACTAAGTCAGGAGTACTTATCTGGAAGTGTTCTAACAGTCTAAGGACCTAAAAGAAACTATGTTCTAAGACTTTTTAGAGTTGTTTTATCTAAAAGCGTCATAATAGTCTAAAGAAGGACTAACCAGCTGGTAGACTGATACTACTAAGTTTTACTAAGTTTCTCAAAAGACTGTCAAAGAGTCTAACTGATCAGCTAAAATTTCTAGAGAATACGAAGTACTAACTATAACACTAAGACTGAACATACTAAAGTACTAACTTTCTATTCATGTATCTGTACTAACATTCATAATTCGAGGGAAAATATCATAATAATATAGTATTCATATATGAGTTCTAAATCATGCAAGTTTTATTCAATTATCACACTAAGGATCAAGGTAAGCAATTTGTATGAATAAAACTAAGACATGAATTTCAACTATGAAGGATGATGTAAATTCAGAGAAATAGAAAGATTTTAAGAATTTCTTAACTAAGTAAATACCTAGCTTCAAATCTTTTACAGGGCTAGAATTTTAGGAAGATTTCTAAAAAATAGTTTGGGTCACAAAGGGGAAAGGAAACCCTTATTGAAGTACCACATACCTGGAGAAAAATCCTTGAGAAAGCACCTGGAACTCTGAGAAGGAGAAGAAGCCCTAACTCTTTTCTAAAGGAGTCCGTTTGAGTTGTTATGGTGAGTTTCTGCGTGTTTTGGAAAGAATGAGGAGAGAGGGTCGTCCAATCCCCTAATCCCCTTCTAAATATTCCCAATACGACATAGTTTAGGAGTTAGGATCTTAGGATTTTACAAGAATGCCCCTGGAAACTGTTATTAAAATTTCTGCCCGTCAGGTAGTATGACTCAACCTACAAGTTGTACCAAGATCATACAATTTGTATTGACATCCGTGGTTAGGGACACTGCTCAACACCATTCTCTAAAGTTTTCCACGAATGTCTGCCATGATCCATGAGATCTTACTCTGGGTCTTACAATGATTTGGTCGTTTCCTCAAATCCTTTTAGACATTTCTCCGAAACTCAAAACACGACTGGATGGTACGATCCATACCCGCCTACCATGAGTCATACCTTGGCTTGTTGTTTTCATAGAATTTCCTAACCTCTTTTCTAAACGTTTCCGTAATTAGTCAATACAATCCGCATCATGGTGCTATGAATTGTGACATACAATCGTGGTTTCTCCTAACCATCGATATTGTTTTTCCCTGACCCTTTTGTTACGAGTCTTGGTACGACTAGTACTACTTTCCTATGAGTGGTACTATGACTCGTACTGAGATATTTTTCCCAGTTTTCTGCATCATCACATTTTATGTCTGAATGCTAGTGTCGAGGATTCCTGGGGTGTTAAAATATCTCTGCCTTGGAAACATTCATCCTCAAATGAAGACTACGTAAGCTGGAAACTAGGGAAAGAATTGCAATCTCGAACTGAAAACTAATAACTGATTACAGAAAGAGTGACTAACTCCGAACAAACATATACATACAGACTATGTTATGCTACTAGAGTGCACCTTAAAACATGAATAGAGCTGAAGGGTAAGGAATTGTATAGAGTACAAAGGAAGAATTTAGTACCTGATGTTGAAATTGAGCTGGAAGAGAATAGGTGAGAGTATTTAGGAATAATGTTTGCTTCTGCTTCCCATGTAGCTCCCTTAACTAGCTGGTCCCTCCATAATACTGATGTGTGACCGCAAGTGTACGGCTCGTACAAGTAATACAGTGGCCCTTTTTAAGAACCGGATGTCGAACCCACAAGGACTGGACTAATTCAACTAACTATTGATTTCAAGTGTGATATTAAATGCCGCAAGTGTTGATTGTAGAAGTTTCGAGATATTTAATTAAGTCTAGATGTGGTCAACAAAATACTCTGAATTAATTCAAGGAGCAACTAGAGTTAAAGCCGGATAATCATGCGATACTACGATTTGCAATGGTTTAAGTATGAAACTATCAATTATCATCTCACATAATTGGAATTGCATGTTCATGATCTTTCGAACATCTAAACACGATAAACTAGCCTCACTACTACATTGTTGAGAGAGGATGTTATTTCTAGTTCGTGGGCAATTCACTACGTGGATGTGGTTTATGGGGTTTATGCTCTTGATTAGGGACTTTCGTACTTCTAATCATTTAACTCAACTTAGACTCACAACTACTTCTTCGAGTGGTGATGTGTTAATTCTAAGTAGGTGTCTAGCTCATCCCATTTTATCAACCAAGCAAGGTATTAGGTATATTTCTATCCTAACACAAATCATATCGTGAGATACAATCTTGCTCCCTACATTCTCTTGTTCTTACCTAGGTTATCTTTCTCAAGCATGTGCCTAAGCTTAACCCACTTGTTTTCATGGTGATCAGTCATAAAAACAACCATAATTTAGAATGCAAGACAAAACAACAATCAATAACTTAAAACCAAAACAAAATCACAAAATTACAATCATATCTTGTGGCTTCAACCCTAGAGGAAGGATTCTAGCCACTCATGTTTGTAAAATTACAAGAAAACATTGTTAAAGTAACCTACTTACAAGAATTGGTCGAAGAGAAGATGAAATTGATGAACCCTAGGTGAGTTCTCCCACTTCTCCCTTCACTCCTAGGTGGTTTTTCAGAATAAGATTGTGATTCCCTTTTTTTTTAGGAGCTAACGGTCCTATTTATAGTAAATGAGAAAAAGCAACTATTTAGCCCCAAGTGGAGTGGCTCCGTGTCACGGAGGTATCGCGGAAGCCCTCTGGAAATTGCCCAATTTAAATCCTGGAGGCAGAACACTGTCGCGATGGCTCCGTGACACGGTGCCCATCGCGGCACCCTTCAATGATCTCTCATTTTGTTCCAACTTTGGTATATCTCTCCCGATATCATTCCTCCACTTCACCAACTCATAGATTAAGTCCTCAAATGCGTTATTTACCTTCAAAAACAAGAACTAATCATGTTGGTTAGTATATATTCACATTTAAATAAAATCACATGAGATTGTATATAAATAAGTAGATAAAAAAGACTAAATTGAGTTATAAAGTAGCACTTGGGCATGCAATTATGCCCAAGATCACAACCCCACACTTAAAGCCTTGTTTGTCCTCGAACAAACCTTTTACATCTCATTCACATGAAGACTCACACATAGCTAATTTAGCAAGATAATTCAAGCTACGGATATAATGATTATTTAAGATAGCAAGTTAAAAATAGAGCATGCACGATTTCATCAATGAAATGATATACAACTCCGTTAAGACTTCCTAACCTCAAAAATCGACTCTCAATCTAAGCAACTCATGCAAATCAACTAATCAAGAAATCCAACATGAATGCTATCCTTCATTAAACATGTGCCCTCACCACAAGAGAGTTATCCCTTTTTTACTCACAAATTTTCAAATCACGACATGTTTGGGTATATGAATAAGATTACGCTCGCTCTCACAAAGAATTCACATGCATCATGTAGTGAACCATAAGCTTGCCCTTAGTGTTTTACTCCACTAATTTAAGGATGTATGAACGCAAGATCAAGTAGGACTTAATGGGTTGTAATGTAAGCTAAGGGACGGGTAGGTACTATTCTGGCCAGTAATAGTGACTATCTTCCCCAAGCGTTTTTAATACATCGCGCACTCATTACGAACTTCCCTTCTCTTACTTCACCTTTATCTTTTTTCAGCTTTCCTTTTCCTCTTTTGTTTCGCCATTTCTTTAGGCACTCTTAGCTTATTAGTAAGGAGTTCTATAAGTAACTTTTTCATTAATTTGTTCTCTTACTCCCTGTCCGGCTGGTTCGGTATGTGTTAAAAACCGACACGCAAGTGTACGTGGTCAAACAAGTAATAAAGTGGCTAAGTAGCCAAGTATCGATCCAAGGAGGCTGCTCTGGATATGCAAAATTTCCTAGTTCACTATATTTCTATTCTATTTCGAACTATGCTAACAACTATCCAATCAAGAATTTAGGGAGTTTTGTTTCTAAACTAATTATATACTAAACTTAACAACTATTATTTACGTTGAATTCAGACAATGGATATGCTCATGCCAAGGTTAAGAACGAGTAATGGAGTTGATAATTATGATAATTTGGTCATCCTCTTCTTCATATTGCTAGTCAAGAACGTTTGCCTAGAAATTAAAACTTCCGTATTTAATTTCACTTTAGAATCATAAACCATTCGTCTACATTTCTGTGATCAAATGAAATTTATGACCTAACACTACAATTCCGGTTCCTAAATTGACTAATACGGCTTTCAAGTATATTTCTATCAAGAAAGCACATCAAAACCCAATTTTCCCAAATCAAGTTAAGAACAATACCCTATTAATTCACAACTTTCCAATTTCATGCTCTCTCGAGTGAAATTGGACTTTTTAGATATACATTAATGGTGGCCAATCAAGAATGTACTAAGCACAAGAATTAATAGAACAATATGCAAGAAGAAGAAGAAACCATATCAATTATTACCAATAATCATTACACAAGTTCAAAACCTCAGCAAGAAAGGAATTAGCCACTCATTCTTGGATTAATCGTCCTAGAATGAGTGTAAATCATGCATACAATTCAAGGAAAAGAAGAAGGGAAGAGAAGAAAACTCTTATCTTTTCTATTCTTCAACTGCCACAAAACCACGTTCCTCTCCCCACTCCTGAACTCTGCTAAAAACTAGAACTAAAAGAAGACCCCTATAAAAATAACCTAAGTGTTCTATTTATACTAGGTGGAAATTTTTCCCGGAATAACAAGCAACGTGTCACGGAGGCCAACGTGGAGCAAGGCCTCCGTGACACGGCGTGGACGCGGACCTTCTCTGGAAATTTCAGGGTCCGGATAATTGGCTTCAACGTGGCACGGAGGCCATCGCGGAGGCCTGTCTCCGTCCCACGGAGCTGTCGCGATGCCTCACTGGAATCTGCCAATTAATTTCCTCTCCAGGCAGTGTACTACCGCGATGGCAGCGTGGCACGGCGCCATCACGGAGCCAGTGTAAAATGTGCCATCCGAGGTCTTTTCCACGCTCGCATCCAAGTCCAACTCCGACATAGTTCCAACACGCATTTTTGCTCCTAAAAATCACATTATCCTGCAAAACAAATGCTAATCATGTTGGTTAGTATAAATTCGCATTTTATTACCAAATACATGATATTATATACACATTGCACAACAAACAAGGTAAAAATGGTACGTTTGAGTATCACTTGGGCATATAAATCTGCCCAAGATCACTTACCCCACACTTAAATCCTTGTTCGTCCTCGAACAACACATACATAAATCATGCACATCACATCTCAACCTTTGTCACAATGGTGCAACCATTTACGTTACGGTCATACCGATTATTCGATTTTTGCAAATCATCAAGAAAACATGCTTGGTCGTACAAGACAATGACCTTAATACATTGAGGCTTCCTAGACTTTTAAGAATTGATTCTTGATATCAGCAAACTCATGCAAATCAACTAATAAAGAAATCCGACACGAAAAGCAATCTTTCATCAAGCATGTACCCTCACAACTCGAGAGAACTTTCCCTTTTCTGTTCGTGCAGCACACAAACATGCAAGTAGGGGCATATAACAATTAATTTCACTCTCTCTCCCAAAAGAATTCACATGCATCATGTCATGACCCATAGGCTTGCCCTTAGTGTATTACTCCACTAATATAAAGAAATGCAATGTAGGATCAAATAGGTCTTTTAAATGGGTTGTAACTGGGCTATGGATCTAGTATATATATTGGTTTAGCCAATAACAGTCGTTAGCATCCTTAAGCGCCTTTTCAACTCATCCCCATCGACTCATGGACATTGTTCCTCTCTTTTCTCTTTTTCTCCCATTCATGCTGGTTTACTTTCATACAGCCCATTTCATCAGGCACACTTGACACAAAACAAAGGGTTTTTCATGTACCCTCACTATCATTTAATTACAACAAGTGTCTCATCCACATCATCTTTTCTTTCTTCACTCTGCTTTTTTTTTTTTTTTTTCACTCTTTTCACTCTTTAACACTTTGGGAAACAATTTTTTGTTCTTTATAAGCGCTTAAGAGTTTCTTATAGACTTTAAGGCTAATGAAAAGAAGGAATAAAGCTTAGTCCATACAATTCTGGACAAAAGAAAGAAATCGGCTAAAGGCTCAACAGGCTGACTAGGATATACAACATATAAAAAGGTAGAATTTGACAAGAAAAAAATGGAAACTAACGGTTAAAACAAAGAAATGCCTACATCCTTTCCAACACTACACCTCCTTCATTTCGATTTGTATACACACCAGGCAAGTTCTAGACAATTCACAATGACATGGAATAGCAAAACCTCACTCACACTTTATGCACATGCTCGAATCAAGACGCATTCACAGACTCTTTAATTAGTCAACTACATGAATTCAAGATTAAGCCTCAATCATAATGAACCAAATTCTCTAGCCTAGGTAACTCAACATATTTACACAATTGCATGCTTTCCAACGAATCATTTTCACATTTCGAACATCAATTACAACACGCAACGAAATTTTAGCAACCATAAGCACTACAGTTTATTGATGCAATCCACCAAAGAAACTAAAAAAAAATCTACTCCTATCGACTACATTTCCCTTAAAACGGTCGTCATCCATCCATCATAGGGAATGGTCACTAACTATGACATCGGTTCAATGGGACTATTCTCGGTAAAAGAACCGAAAACAAACTCCGAGAAACCCAAAAATAAAACTTCAAAATTTTTGCAACACATCGATCATTTCGATAGAAAATATTTGCAAACTATGTTGATAAATGCAAAATCTTTTCGCAAAAATTTTGAAAAATATCGATCATATCGATAGAGAAAAAAAAATATTTATAAAATTTACAAAATATTTACAAGTGCAACCATAACTTTCAAAACACACATCATTAGCCACAACACAAATATATACACATACATCACAAATCAGTTCACAACAACAGGGAAAACACAGGCATACATAACGTCAACGAAGAATTATACAGCAAGTTTAGAGCCTATGACCCAGCACCTAACTACTCCCCACCCCACACTTAAATCGAACACTGTCCCCAGTGTTCACAAAAATACAAAGCACAAAATTTTGGGTGGTGGAACTCCCTGCTTAGTCGAAATATTCGACTTCCTCATCCGGTGTTGCGGCCTCGTCGCCCATATCTGAATCAGCTCCATCGCCGTCATCGGACTCTACATCAGAGTCCTCACGACGTGTCTCCTCATCAGTAGGGACGTCGTCGTCAGTCGGCTCCACAAAGGCTGGCCCCACCTTGCATAAAGCTCTGGCGTTCTCGCCGAAGGGGTAGTCCAGCTCCAGCTGCCATAATTCATCCTCGGTGGCTGGTCTCCCACCTATCCGTAGCTGCAGCATCTGCATGCCGAACATACGGGCCATATACTGGTCGTCACGAGCATGTCGCTCGCCCAGAGTCAGCACAGGTCCGTGTGTAGTGTCGGGGGCCTTGGTTTTTGTCACATCAAGGGCCCTCCGCTCCAACTGCGGAATGTAATCCAAAGCTTCTTCCTCGATGTCAAGGCCTCGGAGGAAGGTGGTGATGAGTCCGCCAAACCCGTATCTGTGGCCCTGGTGTAGTCTGGCTCTCTTCATGGCGGATATTATAACCGCCCCCACATTAATCTCAAGCCCTTTCATAAGGGCATACACCAGGCAGACACGGTCCCGGGTCACGTCTGTCATATGCACTCCCGGGATCAAACACGAACATACCATTTTTAGCCAGATTTTGGCCTCCCTGTTCATCTGCGAATAAGGCAGAGTCTGGTGGTAACCCCTCTCTTTGTGTCTCCTCCATCGGGTTGTGGATCGAGCCCCACACAACGTACGTCTGATGTCGGCGTACGGTGGGGTGATATTGAACCGGCGGAGAACGTGGGCGTCTGTGTCCAGCGCTCCAACGATGGCATTCAGCTGCTGGGGTTCCAGAGTGACAATCTGCCCTCTGATTTTAATAGTATGGCTCCTGATGGTCGGGTTCCAGTTGGCGTAGAATTCCCGGACCAAGTGAAGGTTGCACTCCTTGGGCTCCTGAAAAATAAAACTGAGCCCAGCTGCCTCAATCCTCTGCACCATGCGAGGGAACTCCTGTGCAAGTGGTTCCCTTGCAATATATTCCTCCGGGAAGTATTTGCTTTCCTTGTGCTTATTATACCATTTCTTCCCTTCGTCGGTGACCCATCGTGTTCCGTATCGGCGGTGTTGACCGCGTGGAACAGCAGGTGCAGCTGGGACAGCAGTGCCCAGTCTCATTCTCTTTCTGCCGGTGCCTGAGGTTGAGGCACCCTTGCCTTTATCTTGTCGGCTAGCCATTGTACCTGTCAATTTACACAGACAAGCACAATATTAAGCTAAAAACTTGTTAGCTTCGGCTAAGGTCGGGTTAAACAAAATTTACCCCACACTTAGTCTTTAACAATATCTACAACATTTTAGCAAGGATAACTCTATTTACACCCCCAAACACAATCAACTATAAACATGTTGCTTAGTGCGTTCACAAAATTTCGACAGCATAACGGCTAGCGAACTACTCAAACTTCATACAGCTAACCCACTCCTACTATCGACAGCTATTCACCCATAGCACTTAGCAACAATAACCACAACAGAAATAAGAACAACAATACAAACCTATTATATACAACTAATCTAAGCAATTCAACCAATTCACATATTATGCACTTCCCCACAAAAATTTGAGAATTAGTCGTCTTTCCACAATTAAACAATAGTTACCATGACTTATCTCAACTACTAAACACACCCAGGCACCAATTTCATCAAACTATCAAGTTACCCACGTTAAAATCCAACAACCCAAGCCCTAGAACTCAATTCGACAATCAATATTGAATTATTCAATCAATCGATAAGTTCAAACGTCAACTACAATAATCCGAACATAATCAATCACAAAATAATTCACATCATGTTTAATTTTTTTACCTAGGGTGATATATCTCACCTCACAAGCTCAAAAGTGACAAAACTCGCCAGAAATTTGAGATAGAAGATGAAAACATACCTTGGATTTGAAGAACCGAAAAAAACTTGACGTTTTCCTTGCCTATCAACATGGCACGGAGCTTGGGGGTAGGGGAATGGGTGTTTGGTCGCGGAGGGTAGAAGGAATGGGGAAATTTGGGCGAAAATCGGGGGTTTATTTAAAAGAAACACGCGGGTCACCCGGAAACCCGGTGTGACCCGGCATTGGAATAAGGGCAACGTGTCACGGAGGGTAACGCGGAGCCCCTCCTCCGTGACACGGAGCCAAGGCGTTGGCTTACTGGAATTTTAAAAAATTCCAGATTCGCCTTCAATGTGTCACGGAGGTCAACGCGGGGTATTGCCTCCGTGACACGGCGCCAACGCGCCAGTGCTCTGTTTCACCATCAAATTTTATTTTTCATACCTCGCCTCGTTTCCTCGATTCCAAGTATTTTTCCTCCGGTATACCTGAAAATCACCTCACTAAACAAAAATTGGTTAAATTCATAGATTCCCTACTAAAAAAAAAATTACTAATTAAAATGCAAATCTAAGCCTAGTCAAGAAAAAGGAAAGAAAATAGAATAAAAGAAAAACTTTACACTAAGGAAAGAAAAAAATATTTTTCACGGGTTGCCTCCCGTGCAGCGCCTGGTTTAACGTCGCAGCTCGACAGCCTTTATGCTCACGTGTCTACTAGGGAGATGGACGATTTGTCCCGATCATGGTCATCTCCCCAGTAGTTCTCAACCTTGTCTGGTGGCCTACCACGTAACTCTCGGGAATCACTCACTCCATTTGCATTCCCATGATCAATCACGTTGATCACCGAGAGTTCCTTATAGACAGTCGGGAGCTTAGGTGCCTTGTACACGTCGAACACCTCAACCTTGTCGTGTGCTCGCATTGTGAGTTGACCCGCAGCTACATCGATCAATGCCTTTCCGGTTGCCAAAAATGGTCGTCCCAAAATAAATGGGACTTCTGCATCTGGTTCAAAATCCAGAACAATGAAATCTACCGGAAAAATGAGGGAGCCTACCTGCACTAGCACATCCTCAACAATGCCATCCGGCTTAGCTAAGGACCTGTCTGCTAGCTGCAAGATCACTGTTGTGGGTCTAGGACTCCCTAGCCCTAACTTTCTGAATACCGAAGATGGCATCAGATTTATACTTGCCCCCAAGTCGCATAACCCACGAGCTCGGATACTTTGCCCAATCGTCAGCTGGATAGTAAAACTTCCAGGATCCTTTAGTTTAGTGGGCAACCTGTTCTGAATACGGGATGTGCATTCCTCTGTTAAAGCCACGGTGGCATACTCAGTCAAGCGACTTTTGTTGGCCACGATGTCTTTGATATACTTTGCATATTTCGGCACACCCTGCAAGACATCAACAAGAGGTAAGTTAACATGTACCTGTTTGAGTACCTCCATGAATTTCTGGAAACACGCCTCCTCCTTGTGTTTCTTAAGTCGTTGAGGGAACGGGGGTGGAGGCCTTGCTGGTTCAGCTTCTTTGGTCTTCCCCGTATCTGAGGTTTGTTCTCCCTCAACATCTACTGCTCCTGACTTCTGAGGCGGTCTTTCAGGTTCCACCTCCTTTAATTGTAAACCACTCCTCGTGGTCACTGCATTTACCTGCTTAGGATTTGGATCCGTGTCGCTAGGTAGTCCTCCCCTGGGTCTAGTATTTTGGGCACTAGAAAATTGCCCAAATTGATATTCAAGAGCCTTGGTTGCCAATTGATTGTTCTTTACTTCGGCTGCCAGTTTGACGTAGTCAGCCTGCAATTGTGCTTGGTTGGCAATCATGGTCTTGAACATTTCCTCAATAGTCGGTGATGGTGGTGGAGGAGGGGCATTGTGATTTCTGAACTGATTCTGATAGCCTTGTTGCCCTCCTTGGTTTCTGTGCATACCCTGCCCTGAACCTTGGCCTTGTTGATTGTTGCTACCCCACAAAAAATTCGGATGATTCCTCCAATTCGAGTTGTAGCTACCACCAAACTGCTATTGATTCCTCTGTGCATTGCCCACAAAGTTGACAGAATCAGGATTTGCACCACAGCACTCAGCTGAATGCTCACTACTACCACACACTTCACACCACATCTGTTGGACTGCATTAACTGAGGCTGAAGACTAGTTCAAATTCATAGTGCTGAAGTGAGTGTTTAACTGATTTTGCAAAGCAGCTATCTGTGCAGCGATAGCTGTGAATCCATCCACTTCGAACACTCCCGCTGCTTTCCTTGCTCCACCCCTTGAAGAATCTGCATTCCATTCCGGATCGCCTTGTGAGATTCGGTTGAGCAAAGTGTACAACTCTTCATAAGTCTTCTCCAGCGCTTGCCCTCCAGCTGCTGAGTCTAACAAAATTTTAGTGTGGGGTTCCAAACCCTCAATAAAAGTGTGTACCAACACCTCATTTGACTGATGATGATGAGGACAGTCCCGCAACATGGACTTGAATCTTTCCCAGGCTTGATAAAGATTTTCTCCTTCCCTCTGTTTAAAACTTAGAATCTGACTTCTAAGTTTAGCTGTTTTACCTGAAGGGAAAAATCTGATCAAGAACTTCTTTGCAAGATCATCCCACGTTGATATAGAGTTGGGTGGTTCAGCTTTTAACCACCTCTTGGCTTCACCCAATAAGGAAAATGGAAATAAGGTGAGCCGAACATAATCAGGTGACACTCCAGCGGGTATGTACGTGTCACTTATCTCCAAAAAGTTCTGGAGATGTTGTTGCGGATCTTCGTGAGGGAGATCGGTAAACTGCCCGCTCGTGTGCAAAAGTTGCACCATATTTTGCTTTAACTCAAATCTCCCCCCAAGCTCTGGTTTGCGGATGCTGGAATGTACATTATTAGCGTGTGGGATTGCCACCTCGCGAATCGGCCTGGCTGCTACTTCCTCGGGCACTAACACTGCCCGTACAACTGGTGGATTGGGTTGCTCCATCGTAGACTGTTTGAGCAACTGTAGCTTCTTCCGAAGAGCTTCTCTACGTTGACTATGCAATTCACATTCTGGCTCTAAGTAAGATTCCACCAACTCCTTGTCCCTTGCCAGTGTTCACAGAAATAAAAATCTGCAAAATACAGGCTAAGACCAAGTTGTTAACACTTAAGAAAATAAAATACAAATACAGTAAATTTACACTAAACAAAATTTTACAAATCGCCTAGCCTCCCCGGCAACGGCGCCAAAAACTTGTCCGGCTGGTTCGGTATGTGTTAAAAACCGACACGCAAGTGTACGTGGTCAAACAAGTAATAAAGTGGCTAAGTAGCCAAGTATCGATCCAAGGAGGCTGCTCTGGATATGCAAAATTTCCTAGTTCACTATATTTCTATTCTATTTCTAACTATGCTAACAACTATCCAATCAAGAATTTAGGGAGTTTTGTTTCTAAACTAATTATCTACTAAACTTAACAACTATTATTTACGTTGAATTCAGACAATGGATATGCTCATGCCAAGGTTAAGAACGAGTAATGGAGTTGATAATTATGATAATTTGGTCATCCTCTTCTTCATATTGCTAGTCAAGAACGTTTGCCTAGAAATTAAAACTTCCGTATTTAATTTCACTTTAGAATCATAAACCATTCGTCTACATTTCTGTGATCAAATGAAATTTATGACCTAACACTACAATTCCGGTTCCTAAATTGTGTTATACCCCGTAGAATTCCCGGCACTTAGACGACCTACTCACACGTTGGTTAAGCATAATTGAAAGCCATACGTGCTAGGGAAAGGCCCGGAAAAAGATCGGACGAGAAACCTGTCGAACCATCGCGGGAGGAGCCGAGGCAGAGCCCCTCCGCGATGGCAGCGTGTCACGGAGGTGAGGCCTCCGCGATGGCTCCGTGACACGTTGCCCAGGTCCAGGCCCAAGTATAAAAGCCTCCACTTCAGTTCAAAATCAGAAAACATCTAAAAATTTCCAGAACACGCTGCAACCAGAGAAAAACGTAGGAAAATTAAATATTTTCGTCTGATTACGCTGCCAAACGCTGCCCAAATCCAAATTAATCCTAGATACCAAGGTATTTAGCAACAGAGAGCATTTCTACGGAGTTAGTTTTGCGAAATACGGCCGACAAATCGGCGAGCCGCCGAACTAAAGTAAGTAGAATTGCTCCAAATTTATGTCTATGTGTTCCTAGTTGAGAAGTAAATATTTCTCCCTTCTTGGCCGCTGAAAAATAGCGAGTTTCCGACCGTCTTTCAATAAGCCTAAGTTTAGGCTATAAACTATATCGAAAGTGACGTTGCCTTTTGAAATAACATTGTATTTAGTATTGATTGACGTATTTATGAATGCAGTTGGGAGAAAGCAGTAGAAGTACCGGCCGAGCCTCGTCCGACGGACGAATATTCAAAGATAAGGTATGTAAAGTTAAGTTTCCTCGGCAAGTTGAGTAACATCGAAGCAGTATAGTAATTTACAGACCAGTTGCATGTTTAGAAATCGATTATCGTGTTATTTTGCATATTGGTGCAATATGAGCAGTTTTGGGCCGTAACGTGTACGATACCTATCCGTATGATATAGATTCGAATATAAATGATTAAGATTGGCCGTATATTCAGTATGTGATATAATGTGCCCTGCCAAGATATTGTTGTGTTTAGCTGAAACCTCGCAAGGTAGTACAACATCAGTAAAGCATTCCAGATATAGAATAGTAACTGTATATGGTTTAGAAAGCATGTTAGAAATAGGAAATCATGTTAATACAGAAACCTAGTGAACAGCATAGCCTTCAGCAGAAACACCCGCTTGTATAGCCTTTGCCCCAGTACAGTTAGATAAGGAACTATATTCATATTTATACTTACCTATCTCAGCATGTATCAGACACCTACAGATTGCTATTATTAGCCCAGTACATGATGTATATAATACCTTACGCCTATTAGTTTTGGCTTATGAGATACACAGACAGCATGATTAGTCGAGACCATTGTATTGATTGGGGTTGGATTACCTAGCATCCCTGACCGCCCAGGGTTAATGGCTGTATCGACTCGTCCGCCAGAGGACGAGGATACGTCACTCTACGGAGTGATATGCCGTCCCGCCAGGGGATGAAGATGGGATGCCGGTTTCCCCATATTGTGCCTTGGTCGGCCCTTATACACCCCCGTCGAGCGGGTACGCCCGGGGTGTTGATTTAGAGTCCTTCGGACTCAGGTACAGTTATAGTCAAGGGCTCAGCGAGCCCAAGTGCATACCCAGGGACCGGCAGGATGCTTACAGCCACTATAGGAGATGGGATGACCCTGGTAGGGGCATAGATTCTGTGTTGATTGTACCTCCCGGCTTATGGGGGCCGGGTAAGGTTTGTATATGTTGTGCTATGTTATGTATACTATGCCATGTTATATTAGACGCGAGTGGGTTGGTAGTAGAATGATACGCTTCCAGGTATGATTCCTACTTCCTTCGGTATCAGTAAGAACAGGTGCGATCTACATCATCAGACAGTAAGTTATTCCTCCTACTTCAGCTTCATCAGTCATATTATTGCTTTCAGATGTTATTTTCAGTTATAGTATTTCAGTTGCTTTACATACTCAGTACCAGTGGTACTGATGCCCTGTGGGGCGCTGCATTACTTGCCTGCAGGTACTCCTAGACGAGCAGGTGATTCTACGTGACTCCCTATCAGCGGTTGACTATTCAGCGCCAGTCATCCGGAGGCTGAATTTCAGAGGTGTAGTTCAGTTCCTTTTGTTGTATATAGAATGGGTAGGTCGGGGCCCTGTCCCGATCAGTTCTATTACTATTCCTAGAGGCTTGCATTCGGTATGTAGTCCCTGTGGTCAGATGAGCCGATCATGTGGGGCCGTGCAGTTGTATAGTTGCCTTTACTCTTTCTTACTTCTGTGATGGTCGTGTGAGGCCATAGTTGTCAGTAGTGGTGACCTTGCCGGTCACGTAGCTTCTTTTTGTGCTTTTTGATTAAGCAGCAGATAACTAGACAGCATGGTGGCCTTGTCGGCCCGTATAGGTTTCCCTTGAGTTACTATATTTCTGGTTAGCTGCCAAGACAGGTACAACAGGCGATAGGCCAATGGGCCGGGGGCTATATTTACAGCCGTCATATAGCCCTTTGTTTCCAGAAATCTGGGTTAGAGCCAGCCAGGCGCCAGACGCACCCAGGCTTAACAGTCTAGCAGGCCAGATCTTAGTAGGGCACCAGGTGCCAGTCGTACCCCCCCCCCCCCCAAGGCGGGGTGTGACAAACTTGGTATCAGAGCAGGTCGTATCCCAGGGAGTCTGCAAGCCGTGCTAAGTAGAGTTCTGTCCATGGATGTGTTGTGCACCACATACTATGGGTAGGAGGCTGCGAGGCATGATAGGATGGTTGTCTTTTATTCTGATTCAGTCGTGCCATAGAGCGGTACAGTATAGGGTTGAATTCCTAAAATCTTATCATATTCTTTGGCTACAGATAATGTCAGACCAGCGCCATCCCGTCACAGGTCGGAGCTTAGACATTGCAGCAAGGGAAGGCACCAGCAGGATGCCTCCCCCTCATTTGGAGGCAGCCCGATCAGAGGGCCCTACAGAGGCTTCATCTCAGCCTCCTCAGCAGTCTCCACCACGTCAGGAGCCGTTTGGAGCGACAGTATCTTCAACAGTCCCTATACCGATGCCTTCCGATCAGGAAGTTAGGAGTGCTGTAGTTATGATAGCACAGGTGATGGCTGCTCAGCGGCAGCAAATGCCATCCACAGTTGCAGAAGCATCAGGAGGGCCCGGTAGTTCGAGGGTCCGAGAGTTCTTAGCCCTAAATCCCCCACAGTTCACGGGCACGGACCGCACCGAGGACCCCCAGAATTTTCTGGATCAGATGCAGAGAATCTTCAGGGTTATGCATGCTACACCTACTGAGTCAGTTGAATTGGCCGCATTTCGGTTGCGAGATATTGCGGTGTTATTGTATGAAAGCTGGGAGAGGTCCCGAGGGAGAGATGTTCCCCCTCCTACCTGGTCCAGCTTTTCAGGAGCCTTTCTGGATCACTATTTGCCGCGGGAGATTCGACAGGCCCGGGTAGACCAGTTCCTACATCTAGAACAGGGGGCCATGAGTGTTCGGGAATATTCCTTGCGGTTTGATTCTTTGGCTCGATATGCACCAGCTTTTGTGGATACCATGGCATCCAGAGTGCACCGTTTTATTATGGGGTTGAACCCAGAGTATGTTGAGACTTGTATCACGGCCACACTGCGAGAAGATATGGATATTTCCCGAATCCAGGCATTTGCCCAGAATATTGAGGGCATCAGACAGCGACATCGGGAAATCAGAAGGGTTAATCAGGAGCAGCGTCGCCGGGATAGACCAGCTGAGTTACAAAGAGAGGCCCGGGGAGGACCCACGCCACGATTGTCAGACAGGCCGCCCAGGCCCCCGCCTCCACCACAGTCACAGGGAGGTAGATTCAGCCGCAGGGGGCAGTCAGAGGATGGTAGAGATTCGCAGACGGCAGACTCACCGTCACAGAGGAGGGCGGAGCAAAGTAGGTATACCCTACCACTTTGTCCTATATGCAGTCGACGCCATTCTGGAGCATGCAGGTATGGTTCTACTGCATGTTATATTTGTGGCCAAGAAGGCCATTTGATGAGAGATTGCCCAGCCAGAGGTCGTGAGGACCGGGACAGACAGGATAGGGCATCAACAGGATCACGAGCTACAGCATCCTCGACTGGGCGCAGGCCCCCAGTTTCAGCAGGCAGGGGTCGAGGCAGATCAGGGGCCTCCAGTACAGGTGCGCGTCCAAGCCGCACATATGCCTTACCAGGGAGGCAAGATTCAGAGGCATCGCCTGATGTTGTGACAGGTATGCTAACTATCTGCTCACACCCTGCTTATGTGCTAATTGATCCAGGGTCTACTTTGTCCTATATTACTCCATTTGTGGCACGGAAGTTTAGTATTGTACCAGAATCATTACAGCAGCCCTTCTTAGTATCTACGCCCGTCGGTGACTCTATCACAGCTAGCCGAATTTACCGCGGGTGTATAGTAGAGGTTGCTGATCGTCAGACCACGGTAGATCTGGTTGAGTTAGAAATGATAGATTTCGATGCCATAATGGGTATGGACTGGTTAGTACCATGTTTTGCTAATGTTGAATGTTGGACCAAAACGGTCCGATTCCATTTCCCGGGGGAGACAGTACGGGAGTGGAAGGGCAGCACCGCGACGCCAAAAGGTAGGTTTATTTCCTACCTTCGGGCGAGAAAGTTGATATCTAAGGGGTGCATTTACCATCTTGTCAGAGTTCAGGATGTCCAAGCAGAATCTCCGACACTCCAGTCTGTCCCAGTGGTAAATGAATTCCCAGATGTATTTCCTGATGAGTTACCTGGTATTCCCCCAGAAAGGGAAATAGACTTTGCTATTGACTTGCTACCAGGCACTCAGCCAATATCAATACCTCCTTATCGTATGGCTCCTGCAGAACTCAGAGAATTAAAGGAGCAGTTGAAAGACTTGTTAGATAAAGGTTTTATCAGGCCGAGTACTTCCCCGTGGGGTGCGCCAGTCTTGTTTGTGAGAAAGAAAGATGGCTCGCTCCGAATGTGCATAGATTATCGACAGTTAAACAAAGTTACAGTAAAGAACAAGTATTCGCTTCCCAGGATTGATGACTTATTTGATCAGTTACAGGGAGCCAGATACTTTTCTAAGATTGACTTGCGGTCCGGATATCACCAGGTCCGAGTACGTGAGAGGGACATTCCTAAGACATCATTCAGGACCCGATATGGACATTTTGAATTTCTGGTTATGTCCTTCGGGCTAACAAATGCCCCAGCAGTTTTTATGGACCTGATGAACAGTATTTTCAGACCTTTCCTGGACTTGTTCGTGATAGTATTCATTAATGATATTCTGGTGTATTCTCGCTCTGAAGCTGATCACCGGACTCATTTGCGAACAGTGCTCCAGATTCTCAGGGACCGCCAGTTTTACGCAAAATTTTCTAAGTGTGAATTCTGGCTTAACTCAGTAGCCTTTTTAGGGCATATTATCTCAGATACTGGTATACAGGTAGACAAACAGAAGATAGAAGCAGTTAAGTCATGGCCTAGGCCTACTACCCCGACTGAAGTTCGTAGCTTTCTGGGGTTAGCAGGGTATTATCGGAGATTCGTTGAGGGATTCTCAACCATTGCAGCACCTTTAACTAAATTGACACAGAAAGCAGCAAAGTTTCAGTGGACGGAGGCATGTGAGCAGAGTTTCCAAGAACTGAAAGATAGATTGACCTCCGCTCCCGTATTAGCACTGCCGGAAGGCACAGAAGGTTATTCAGTTTATTGCGACGCGTCAGGTGTCGGATAGGGATGTGTGTTGATGCAGCATGGTAGAGTAATTGCATATGCTTCCAGGAAGCTGAGGAAACACGAAAAGAATTACCCTACCCATGACCTAGAATTGGCCACAGTAATTTATGCCTTGAAGATGTGGAGGCATTATCTGTACGGAGTCCATGTTGATATTTACACAGATCATAAGAGCCTACAGTACATTTTCACCCAGAGGGAGTTGAATCTGCGGCAACGCCGCTGGTTGGAGTTGTTAAAAGACTATGATGTGAATATTCTATACCACCCCGGAAAAGCTAATGTTGTAGCAGATGCCCTGAGCCGTAAGTCAATGGGGAGTTTAGCGTATTTGCGACCTGAGAAGCAGAAGTTAGCCAAAGAAATCCATCGATTAGCTGGCCTAGCCATTCGAGTAATGGAAACAGAAAATAATAGGGTCGTAATTCAGAATTCTGCAGTGTCATCATTGGTTGCAGAGGTAAAAGAACGACAGTACGAGGATCCCGATTTAGTCCAGCTCAGAGATAGAATTCAGAAAGGTAAGGAGCCAGATTTTCAGATAACCGAGGATGATGTGCTACATTGTAAGGGCCGCCTTTGTGTTCCAAATGTCTCAGGACTTCGTGG
Organism: Datura wrightii; assembly: GCA_035772735.1. Lineage (NCBI taxonomy): Eukaryota > Viridiplantae > Streptophyta > Magnoliopsida > Solanales > Solanaceae > Datura > Datura wrightii. Next base: position 30,464,891 of record JASDFA010000008.1, read on the forward strand.
GCAGATCATGCACGAGGTGCACTACGCTCGCTATTCCCTTCATCCAGGGGCGACGAAAATGTACCACGATATCAGAGACATCTATTGGTGGCCAGGTATGAAAGCCGAGATAGCTAAATTTGTGTCTAGATGTTCTAATTGTCAGCAGGTAAAAGCCGAGCACCAGAAACCGAGCGGTTTGACTCAAGAGATATCAATACCTATGTGGAAATGGGAAGCAATAAATATGGATTTTGTAACAGGGTTACCCCGTACGAGACGCAGAAATGATTCCATTTGGGTAATAGTTGATAGGCTGACCAAATCAGCTCATTTCCTGCCAGTAAGGACTACCTTCTCAGCGGAGAATTATGCCGAATTATATATCAGAGAAGTAGTTAGATTACATGGAGTGCCGGCATCTATCATTTCAGACAGAGGGGCACCGTTTACAGCTAGGTTCTGGCAGTCATTTCAGAAGGGTCTGGGGACGCAGATTAATCTGAGTACAGCATTCCATCCTCAGACAGATGGGCAAGCTGAACGTACAATTCAGACGCTCGAAGATATGCTACGAGCGTGTGTATTAGATTTTGGGGGTAGCTGGGATGAACATCTTTCGTTAATCGAATTTTCTTATAATAACAGCTACCATTCAGCTATCCAGATGGTGCCTTTCGAGGCATTATACGGGCGAATGTGTAGATCACCGGTGGGCTGGTTTGAGGTAGGAGAATCAGCATTAGTTGGCCCAGATATCGTTCGGCAGTCCGAAGAAAAGATAAAGCTTATCCGGGAACGTTTACTGACCGCTCAGAGTCGTCAAAAGTCATACGCAGATAGACGGCGCAGAAATCTAGAATTTTCGGTAAACAACTGGGTATATCTGAAAGTGTCCCCGATGAAAGGGGTAATGAGGTTTGGCAAGAAAGGCAAGCTTAGCCCAAGATTCATTGGGCCGTACCAAATTCAGCGAAGAATAGGCCGCGTGGCATATGAGTTAAACTTGCCTCCAGAATTAGCATCTGTTCATCCAGTATTCCACGTTTCCCTGTTAAGAAAGTTCGTAGGGGACCCTTCTACAGTAGTTCCAGTCCAGGATATTCAGGTCACAGAGGAGTTAGCCTATGAAGAGGTTCCCGTAGCTGTCTTAGACAGACAGATTCGCAGGCTGAGAACTAAAGATGTTGCATCTGTCAAAGTTTTGTGGCGTAACAGAAATCGGGAAGAAATGACGTGGGAGGCTGAAGAAGACATGAAAATCAGATACCCTCACCTATTTCAGGCCTAGTCAGACGACAGATATGTCCGTATCATTATTTATACAGTACTTTATGGTTGTATGTTGTAAATAATAAAGAAAGAAGTGGTATTCAGTTGTCCAGTGGATTGTAGAATATTGTGTGCAGTGCCTGTGTTGGACTTTTCTGCATTTCAGGTTTTTGTGATAGTCCATATTACAGGGGAAACTCTGCCAAAATTTTCCCAGAAACTAGAATGAACAGTTCTCTAGACAGCAGTATACATTCGGGGACGAATGTTCCTAAGGGGGGGAGAATGTTATACCCCGTAGAATTCCCGACACTTAGACGACCTACTCACACGTTGGTTAAGCATAATTGAAAGCCATACGTGCTAGGGAAAGGCCCGGAAAAAGATCGGACGAGAAACCTGTCGAACCATCGCGGGAGGAGCCGAGGTAGAGCCCCTCCGCGATGGCAGCGTGTCACGGAGGTGAGGCCTCCGCGATGGCTCCGTGACACGTTGCCCAGGTCCAGGCCCAAGTATAAAAGCCTCCACTTCAGTTCAAAATCAGAAAACATCTAAAAATTTCCAGAACACGCAGCAACCAGAGAAAAACGTAGGAAAATTAAATATTTTCGTCCGATTACGCTGCCAAACGCTGCCCAAATCCAAATTAATCCTAGATACCAAGGTATTTAGCAACAGAGAGCATTTCTACGGAGTTAGTTTTGCGAAATACGGCCGACGAATCGGCGAGCCGCCGAACTAAAGTAAGTAGAATTGCTCCAAATTTATGTCTATGTGTTCCTAGTTGAGAAGTAAATATTTCTCCCTTCTGGGCCGCTGAAAAATAGCGAGTTTCCGACCGTCTTTCGATAAGCCTAAGTTTAGGCTATAAACTATATCGAAAGTGACGTTGCCTTTTGAAATAACGTTGTATTTAGTATTGATTGACGTATTTATGAATGCAGTTGGGAGAAAGCAGTAGAAGTACCGGTCGAGCCTCGTCCGACGGAGATAAGGTATGTAAAGTTAAGTTTCCTCGGCAAGTTGAGTAACATCGAAGCAGTATAGTAATTTATAGACCAGTTGCATGTTTAGAAATCGATTATCGTGTTATTTTTCATATTGGTGCAATATGAGCAGTTTTGGGCCGTAACGTGTACGATACCTATCCGTATGATATAGATTCGAATATAAATGATTAAGATTGGCCGTATATTCATTATGTGATATAATGTGCCCTGCCAAGATATTGTTGTGTTTAGCTGAAACCTCGCAAGGTAGTACAACATCAGTAAAGCATTCCAGATATAGAATAGTAACTGTATATGGTTTAGAAAGCATGTTAGAAATAGGAAATCATGTTAATACAGAAACCTAGTGAACAGCATAGCCTTCAGCAGAAACACCCGCTTGTATAGCCTTTGCCCCAGTACAGTTAGACAGGGAACTATATTCATATTTATACTTACCTGTCTCAGCATGTATCAGACACCTACAGATTGCTATTATTAGCCCAGTACATGATGTATATAATACCTTACGCCTATTAGTTTTGGCTTATGAGATACACAGACAGCATGATTAGTCGAGACCATTGTATTGATTGGGGTTGGATTACCTAGCATCCCTGACCGCCCAAGGTTAATGGCTGTATCGACTCGTCCGCCAGAGGATGAGGATACGTCACTCTACGGAGTGATATGCCGTCCCGCCAGGCGACGAAGATGGGATGCCGGTTTCCCCATATTATGCCTTGGTCGGCCCTTATACACCCCCGTCGAGCGGGTACGCCCGGGGTGTTGATTTAGAGTCCTTCGGACTCAGGTACAGTTATAGTCAGGGGCTCAGCGAGCCCAAGTGCATACCCAGGGACCGGCAGGATGCTTACAGCCACTATAGGAGATGGGATGACCCTGGTAGGGGCATAGATTCTGTGTTGATTGTACCTCCCGGCTTATGGGGGCCGGGTAAGGTTTGTATGTGTTGTGTTATGTTATGTATACTATGCCATGTTATATTAGACGCGAGTGGGTTGGTAGTAGAATGATACGCTTCCAGGTATGATTCCTACTTCCTTCGGTATCAGTAAGAACAGGTGCGATCTACATCATCAGACAGTAAGTTATTCCTCCTACTTCAGCTTCATCAGTCATATTATTGCTTTCAGATGTTATTTTCAGTTATAGTATTTCAGTTGCTTTACATACTCAGTACCAGTGGTACTGACGCCCAGTGGGGCGCTGCATTACTTGCCTGCAGGTACTCCTAGACGAGCAGGTGATTCTACGTGACTCCCTATCAGCGGTTGACTATTCAGCTCCAGTCATCCGGAGGCTGAATTTCAGAGGTGTAGTTCAGTTCCTTTTGTTGTATATAGAATGGGTAGGTCGGGGCCCTGTCCCGATCAGTTCTATTACTATTCCTAGAGGCTTGCATTCGGTATGTAGTCCCTGTGGTCGGATGAGCCAGTCGTGTGGGGCCGTGCAGTTGTATAGTTTCCTTTACTCTTTCTTACTTCTGTGATGGTCGTGTGAGGCCATAGTTGTCAGTAGTGGTGACCTTGCTGGTCACGTAGCTTCTTTTTGTGCTTTTTGATTAAGCAGCAGATAACTAGACAGCATGGTGGCCTTGTCGGCCCGTATAGGTTTCCCTTGAGTTACTATATTTCTGGTTAGCTGCCAAGACAGGTACAGCAGGCGATAGGCCAATGGGCCGGGGGCTATATTTACAGCCGTCATATAGCCCTTTGTTTCCAGAAATCTGGGTTAGAGCCAGCCAGGCGCCAGACGCGCCCAGGCTTAACAGTCTAGCAGGCCAGATCTTAGTAGGGCACCAGGTGCCAGTCGTACCCCCCCCCCCCCCAAGGCGGGGTGTGACAAATTGACTAATACGGCTTTCAAGTATATTTCTATCAAGAAAGCACATCAAAACCCAATTTTCCCAAATCAAGTTAAGAACAATACCCTATTAATTCACAACTTTCCAATTTCATGCTCTCTCGAGTGAAATTGGACTTTTTAGATATACATTAATGGTGGCCAATCAAGAATGTACTAAGCACAAGAATTAATAGAACAATATGCAAGAAGAAGAAGAAACCATATCAATTATTACCAATAATCATTACACAAGTTCAAAACCTCAGCAAGAAAGGAATTAGCCACTCATTCTTGGATTAATCGTCCTAGAATGAGTGTAAATCATGTATACAATTCAAGGAAAAGAAGAAGGGAAGAGAAGAAAACTCTTATCTTTTCTATTCTTCAACTGCCACAAAACCACGTTCCTCTCTCCACTCCTGAACTCTGCTAAAAACTAGAACTAAAAGAAGACCCCTTTAAAAATAACCTAAGTGTGCTATTTATACTAGTGGGAAATTTTTCCCGGAATAACAAGCAACGTGTCACGGAGGCCAACGCGGAGCACGGCCTCCGTGACACGGCATGGACGCGGACCTTCTCTGGAAATTTCAGGGTCCGGATAATTGGCTTCAACATGGCACGGAGGCCATCGCGGAGGCCTGTCTCCGTGCCACGGAGCTGTCGCGATGCCTCACTGGAATCTGCCAATTAATTTCCTCTCCAGGAAGTGTACTACCGCGATGGCAGCGTGGCACGGCGCCATCGCGGAGCCAGTGTAAAATGTGCCATCCGAGGTCTTTTCCACGCTCGCATCCAAGTCCAACTCCGACATAGTTCCAACATGCATTTTTGCTCCTAAAAATCACATTATCCTGCAAAACAAATGCTAATCATGTTGGTTAGTATAAATTCGCATTTTATTACCAAATACATGATATTATATACACATTGCACAACAAACAAGGTAAAAATGGTACGTTTGAGTATCACTTGGGCATATAAATCTGCCCAAGATCACTCCCTACCAATATTCCAGCCTTTTCAGACGAGTGCACCTCTGCCCTTTTCTCAACTCCCACAACTATTCTTTTTCCTTCTTTTTCATGATTCTCACTCCTTTACTCTTTCGGATTTTTCACTTAAGCGCTTAGGAGTTTTGGATCAAATTCAAGGTTAATGAAAGAAAAAGATTAAGCTTATGTTGCAGCTATCAAAGAATATGCTTAAGGCTCAATGGGGTTAACTAGGATTCAACACTCAAGGTAGGTAAAGTGAGGGATAAAAATTAGGTTCATTCAAAGAAACCCTAAATCATCTCCTACCGTCCACATCCTTCATTTCATTTTATATACACACCAGGAAAGTTCTAGACATTCCACAATAGCACGGAATATTCAAAAACTTACACTCTCAGCACATGCTCAATTAAAGACATATTCAGCAGACTCTTAACTCAGCTAATCACAAGAATTCAAAATTAAGCTTCAGTTACATCGAGTCAACTTCAAGAGCCTAAGTGTCTTAAACAAAATTATACACTTCTCACATGCTTCAACACTAACCACACTTGCATGTTACAATCATGTATAGCACATAACAAGAACATCAAGCCATCAATTAGCTACGGGTTCAAAAACCAAAATCTATTGACTAATTTTCCTCAAGACGGTCGTCATCCATCCATCGTCGGAAATAGTCTCTATCTATGACTAAAAACATTATATACAGACAAAGAAAATTTTTATTCTTCGGTTCAAAGACTCCCCGTCGGAAAAGAACCGAAAAGAAAAACCAACGGGTGATGAAGTCATGTTTGACTAACAAAAATTTTTCAAATATTTCTCACAAGCATTACATTCACAAAAAATCGTTAAGCACAAAAATTTTGAAATTTCCCTCACTCCACACTTGAATCACGCTATGTCCTCATAGCATCAAATTAAATTTTAAAGAGAGTGAGAAATACTCCCTGAGGCCTTTAGGCCTAGCTAAAAGCATGTTTATCTTCTACATCTGCACAAGTGTGTGTTTGACCCCACACTTTTTATCGTCCATGCTTCTTAGCTTCCTCCTCCAAGGGTACTCATACTTCCCCTCTATCTGTACTTAACTTTCCACCAAAACAACACAAGATGAAAAATAAATAAAATCAACACAAATGCAAGAAATTAAAATGGTACCCATGGTACCCTTGGGTTGCCTCCCAAGCAGCGCCTAATTTTACGTCGCGGCACAAGTGATACTCAAATGTGTCATTTTTGCCTTGTTTATCTAGCGATGTTTATACATTCTCATGTGATTTGTAATAAAATGTGAATTTATACTAACCAACATGATTAGCATTGTTTTGCAGGTGAAATATAATTTTGGGAAGCTAAAATGCATGTTGGGAGAAATCAGGGTTGGACTCGGATGCTAGCAAGGGAAAAAGCACTTGAAGGCACGAATTAAAGGGGCTCCGCGATGGAGCCGTGTCACGCTGGCATCGCGGATGCCTTCTGCCTTGATATGGAATTTTTGCCAAATTCCAGTGAAGGTGCGCGTTGGGGCCGTGGCACATTGGCCTAGCCCCGCGTTGCACGCCGTGCCGCATTGGGCCTTAATACCTGGACGACCAATTTTCAGTAAGGGTCCGCGTCAGTGGTGTGTCACGAAAGCAGTGCTCCGCGATGCACTTCGTGACACGTTGCTTGTTATTCCGGGAAAAATTCCCACTAGTATAAATAGAACACTTAGGTTCATTTTTAATTATTCTGACTTGGTGGAGCAAGAACGTGGGTTACAGGCAGTTGAGGGGTCAAAAATATCAGGGTTTTTCTCTATCTCCTTCTTCTTGATTTGAATTGCTTGTATGATATACACTCATTTAACGATGTTTAATCCACAAATGAGTGGCTAAATCCTCTTCTTGTTGAGGTTAAGAACAATTATATTGAATTGTGATTATTGATAAATTGGTTTTTTCATCTTTTCTTTCATGGTTGTTCTATTGATTCTTGTTCTTACTGCATTAATGTGTGGCCAACGTTAATGTATATCTAAAAAGTCCCGTTTCACTCGAGAGAGCAAGAAATTGGAAAGTTGTGAATTGATAGGATATGATCTTTTCTTAGTTTGGGAAAATTGAGAATTGATTTACCTTCAGGATAGAAATATACCTAAAAGTCGTATTAGTCAATTAAGGAATCGGTTTTGTATGGCTAGAACATGAATTTCGTTTTATCACAGAAATGTAGGTGGAAGGTTCATGATTCTTAAGTTGGGTTAAATACGAGAGTTTTAATCCACAGGCAATAATTCTTGACTAGCAACCGGAAGAAAGATTAACCAAATTGTATCGATAATTTATTTCACAACATGTTCGTCTAACCTCAGCATGCTCATACTTATAGTTCAGACTCAAATTTTATATTCGTTTTATAATTAGTATAAAATTAGAAACCAAAATATCAAACTTTTCTTAACACTGTTGTCTGCATTTTTAGAGTTAAGGTTTATTGATACTTGAGTAGATTGTTACCCTAGCCAAGTCCCTGTGGGATCGATACATGGATTACTTGAGCCACTTTATTACTTGTTCGACCACATGCACTTGCGTGCTGTTGTGAAAAACACCGAACAAGTTTTTGGCGCCGTTGCCAGGGACTGGCAATCGGTAAATTTTTCTTAAGTGTTAGTTTGCTATTTCTTCTTAGTGTTGACAACTTGGTCTTAGCCTCTATTTTGAAGATACTAATTTCTGTTGAACACTGGCAAGAGACAAGGAGCTGGTGGACTCATATTTAGAGCCAGAAAGACAATTTCATCGTCAAAAGAGAGAAGCTCTAGAGAAAAAGCTGCAGTTGCTCAGACAAACAATTATGGAGCAACAACATAATCGACCAGTTGTACGGGCAATGTTAGTGCCCGATGACATGGTAGCCAGGCCGGTTCACTAGGTGGCAATACCATATGCTAATAATGTCACATCTAACATCCGCAAACCTGAGCCAGGAGGGAGGTTCGAGCTTAAGCAGAACATGGTGCAATTGCTGAACACCAGCGGGCAGTTCATAGGTCTCCCTCATGAGGATCCACAGCAACATCTCCAAAATTTCTTGGAGATAAGTGACACTTACATCCCCGCGGGAGTGTCATCAGATTATGTCAGGCTTACATTGTTCCCATTTTCACTTTTGGGAGAAGCCAAGAGGTTGTTGAAAGCTGAGCCACCTAATTCTATCACTACGTGGGATGATCTTGCAAAGAAATTCTTGATACGTTTTTTTCCATCCGGTAAAACAGCAAGACTTAGAAGTCAAATTCTAAGTTTTAAACAGAGAGAGGGAGAGAATCTGTATCAAGCATGGGAGAGATTCAAATCTATGTTGCGGGATTGTCCTCATCATCACCAATCCAATGAAGTGCTGGTGCATACTTTCATAGAGGATTTGGAACCCCACACAAAAATCTTGCTAGACTCAACAGCTGGGAGGCAAGCATTGGAGAAAACTTATGAGGAGATGTATACCTTGTTGAATTGTATTTCGCAGGGAAATCCGGAGTGGAATGCGAACTCTTCAAGAGGAGGAACGAGGAAAGCAGTGGGAGTGTTAGAAGTAGATGGTTTCACAGCTATTGCTGCACAGATAGTTGCTTTACAGAATCAACTCAACACCTACTTCAGTAACATGAGCATGAAAAATCTCAAGCCCCGGTGAATGTAGTGCAGCAGATTTGGTGTGAAGTATGTGGGAGAAGTGAACACTCAGCTGAGTGTTGTGGAGCAAATCCTGATTCGGTGAACTTTGTGGGAAATGTACAGAGAAACAACCATCTACAGTATGGCAACAGCTACAATTCCAACTGGAGGAATCACCCAAATTTCTCTTGGGGTAGTAATAACCATCAAGGGTAAAGTTCGAGTCAGGGGGCGCAGAGGAATCAAGGAGGACAGCAGAACTATCAGGCATAATATAGAAGCAACAATGCACCTCCTCCACCACCATCACCCAGCATTGAGGAGATGTTCAATACAATGATAGCTAACCAAGCTCAATTTCAGGCTAACTATGTGAAATTGGCAGCCGAGGTAAAGAACAACCAGTTAGCTACCAAGGCACTGGAGTATCAATTTGGGAAATTTGCTGGAGCCCAAAACACCAGGCCTAGAGGAGGACTCCCGAGCGACACGGATCCCAACCCCAAGCAGGTGAATGCAGTGACCACAAGGAGTGGCTTGCAGCTTAAAGAGGTGGAACCAGAAAGACCACCTCAACAGTCGGGAGCAGCAGAAAGTGAGAGGGAGCAAAGTGAAGAGAGGGGGAAGAAAAAAGAGGCTGAACCAGAGAGACCACCACCCCCGTTCCCTCAAAGATTAAAGAAACACAAGGAGGAGGCGTGTTTCAAGAATTTCATAGAGGTGCTAAAACAGGTACATATTAACTTACCTCTTGTTGATGTTTTGCAGGGAGTGCTGAAGTACGCAAAGTATATTAAGGACATCGTGGCGAACAAAAGTCGGTTGACTGAGTATGCCACGGTGGCTCTTACGGAGGAATGCACTTCCTGGATAAAAATCAGGTTGCCCATAAAGCTTAAGGACCCTGGGAGCTTTACAATACAAATTACAATTGGGCAGAGTATCCGAGCTCGCGGATTATGTGATTTGGGAGCGAGCATTAACTTGATGCCGACATCGGTATTCAAGAAGCTGGGTATAGGGAGTCCTAGACCAACAACAGTGATATCGCAACTAGCGGATCGTTCCTTAGCCAGACCTGATGGCATTGTGGAGGATGTGCTGGTGCAAGTGGGCTCCCTTATCTTCCCGGTAGATTTCGTCGTGCTAGATTTTGAGCCAAACGCGGAAGTCCCATTTATTTTGGGACGTCCTTTCTTGGCAATTGGGAAAGCGCTAATTGATGTAGTTGCAGGACAGCTAACCATGTGGGCACAGGACAAAGTTGAGGTATTTGATGTGTTTAAGGCCATGAGGCTGCCGGCCATACATGAGGAGCTTTCAGCAATCAGTGTGGTTGATCAAGAAGAAATTCGTCAGATTGTTGAATCTCAAGACCCATTGAAAAGAGTGTTGATGAACTCCGATCATTTTGGAGATAGAGATGCTTATGAGGTGATACAAATGCTGAATGAGTCACAAAGGCATCCGAGGAAACAGGAATTTCAATCTCTAATGAGGTGTCTGGAACCATTACCGAAACCATCCGTTGAGGAAGCACCAAAGTTGGAATTGAAAGAATTGCCCCCCATTTAAAATATGTCTTTTTGGGAGAAGATGAGACTTTGCCAGTTATCATCTCCACAGAATTGACGGAGGCACAGGAGAAGAAAGCATTGGGTGTCCTCAGAAAAAGGAAGAAAGCAATAGGTTGGCAAATGTCAGATATTCAAGGTATCAATCCAGCTTTTTGCACACACAGGATTTTCATGAAGACAGGAGCAAAACCAACAGTTCAGCCTCAGGAAGGCTAAATCCGGCAATGAAGGATGTGGTCAGGAAAGAAATAATTAAGTGGCTTGATGCAGGTGTGGTCTACTCGATTTCAGACAGTGAATGGGTCAGCCCTGTTCAGTGCGTTCCAAAGAAAGGAGGGATGACCGTGGTCACCAATGAGAAAATGAGTTGATTCCTACACGAACCGTCACAGGCTGGTGAATTTGCATGGACTATAGAAAGCTTAATGAAGCCACAAGGAAAGATCATTATCCTATCCCATTCATTGATCAGATATTAGATAGGTTGGCTGGACAGGAATATTATTGTTTCCTTGATGGGTACTCTGGCTATAACTAAATAGCCATAGCTCTGGAGGACCAAGAGAAGACTACTTTTACCTGTCCTTATGGGACATATGCTTTTAGACGAATGTCATTTGGGTTATGTAATGCACCCGCCACATTCCAGAGATGCATGATGGCTATTTTCCACGACATGGTGGAAGATTTTGTTGAGGTATTTATGGATGATTTTTCTCTTCTCAGTAACTCATTTGCTACTTGTTTGTAGAATCTTGATAGGGTGCTGGCTCACTGCGAAGAATCCAACCTTGTACTAAATTGGGAGAAATGCCATTTCTTAGTTAAGGAAGGTATTGTCCTTGGCCACAAAGTGTCTCGCAAGGGGTTGGAGGTCGATCATGCAAAGATCGAGGTTATTGAGAAGTTACCACCACCTGTGTCGGTGAAAGGTGTTCGCAGTTTTCTTGAGCATGCAGGCTTCTACAGACGGTTCATCAGAAACTTCTCCAAAAATTCTAGACCATTATGCAGATTGTTAGAAAAAGAGGTGAAGTTTGAGTTGGATGATGAGTGTGTTAAAGCATTCGAGGAGTTGAAGTAGAAATTGATAGAAGCACCTATTCTTACTTCTCCGGATTAGGGACAACCATTTGAGTTGATGTGTGATGCAAGCGATGTGGCTGTGGGAGCTGTATTAGGGCAAAGAAAAAATAGAATCTTTCATTCTATTCATTATGCAAGCAAAACTCTGAATACTACCCAAAGTAATTATACAGTCACAGAAAAGGAGATGCTAGCATTGGTGTTTGCATTTGACAAATTCAGGTCTTATTTGGTGGGTTCAAGAGTAGTGGTGTACACTGATCATGTAGTGATTCGGTACCTGTTTAACAAGAAGGAAACTAAGCCCAGGCTGATCAGATGGATCCTGTTGTTGCAAGAGTTCGACCTTGAAATTAAGGACAGAAAGGGGAGCGAAAATCAGGTGGCAGATCACTTATCGTGATTGGAGAGTCGGTCGCATGTGAAGGAAGGTGATAACATCAATGAGGAGTTCCCGGATGAGCAGCTCTTGGCAGTAGGAGAAGCTGAAGTTCCCTGGTATGCAGACATAGTCAACTTGCTAGTGAGTGGAGTCTACCCACCTGAAGCAACGGACCAGCAGAGAAGAAAGTTGAGGCATGATTGTCGGTACTTTATTTGGGATGAGCCATACTTATTTAAACAGGGACCGGATCAGGTAATGAGAAGATGCATCCCAGAGAGTCAGATTGCAGAGGTGTTGAGGAGTTGTCACTCTTTGTTGTATGGGGGGCAGCATGGAGGCGAGCGGACTGCGCACAAGGTTCTACAGTCAGGGTTCTTTTGGCCTACCCTGTTCAAAGACTCTATGGCATATGTAAAAATGTGTGATAGATGTCAGCGTACAGGAACGATTGGTAGGAGACAAGAGATGCCGTTGCAGAATATACTAGAAGTGGAGACCTTTGATGTATGGGGCATTTATTTCATGGGCCCGTTCCCACCGTCATTCGATAATCGTTACATCTTGGTGGCCGTTGATTATTTGTCGAAGTGGGTGGAAGCAATAGCTTGCCTCAGGAATGACAACAAGGTGGTAACAAAATTTGTGAAAAAACACATTCTCACCAGGTTCGAGACACCCTGAGCCATTATCAGTGATGGAGGGGCTCATTTTGTCAATGCAACTTTCAAGAAGCTACTAGCAAAGTATGGGGTGCGCCACAAGGTGGCAACAGCATACCACCCCCAAACTAGTGGGCAAGTAGAGGTGTCAAATAGAGAAGTGAAGCAGATTCTCCAGAAAACAGTAAATACACAACGGAATGATTGGTCGAGCAAACTTGATGATGCGTTGTGGGCGTATAGAACTACTTACAAGACACCGATTGGAACTTCACCATACCGATTGGTCTATGGTAAAGTGTGTCATCTGCTAGTGGAGTTAGAGCACCGAGCCTTCTGGGCCGCGAGGAAATTGAATATGGACTTAGAGCTAGTGGGCAAGAAGAGACTAATGCAACTCAGTGAACTTGAAGAGTTCCGCTGGCATGCTTATGAGAGTGCTAAGTACTACAAAGAAAAAAAAAAGAGGTGGCATGACAAGCATGTGGTGCATCGTATTTTTGAGCCGAGGCAGAAAGTATTGCTCTTCAATTCAAGATTGAAGCTGTTTCCAGGAAAGTTGTGGTCCAAATGGTCGGGGCTATTTGAGGTGGTGAGAATGACCCTGCACGGGGCAGTAGAGTTGTGGCAAGATGATAGGAGTGCCACGTTCTTGGTCAATGGGCAAAGATGTAAGCATTACTGGGGTGAGGAAGGTGGTCGAGAGAAAACGTCCGTCACCCTAGAAGATGACTGAGCTGAATGACGTCGAGCCGCGACGGTAAACCATGCGCTGCACGGGAGACAACCCGTGAAATTTTTGTTGTAATATTTTATTAGACTTCGTAAAAATAAAAAAAAAAGAGAAAAATAAAAATAAAAACAAAATTTGTATTTTAATTGAAACCTATAATTCTAACCAATTTCTTATCGTGAGATGAATTTCAGGTTGAACGGAGGATAAATACGCAAAGGATCACAAAGGAAAAATCGAGGTATGAAAAATAATAAAAAGTGGCAAAACAGTGAGCCCACCTGATGGCTCCGTGTCACGGAGGAGGGCCTCCGCGTTACCCTCCGTGACACGTTGAAGGTGATTTTGGAATTTTTTTCAAATTCCAGAACACCTGCACGATGGCTCCGTGTCACGAAGGGCATGCTCCGCGTTACCCTCCGTGACACGTTGAGGTGTATATCGCGACAGGTCACACCGGGTCGCTGGGTGACCCACGCTAAATCTTCACTTTTTAACCCCGATTTCCCCTCATTTTTCCTCATTTTTCATTCCCTCCGCGATAAAGATCCGAAAAACCCCTTCTCCCTCAACGTGACACGGACCTAGGCACACATTGTCATCAAGTTTTCTTCATTTCATCGAATTCAAGGTATGTTCTTCAACTCTATCTCAATTCTTGTTGAATTCTTCGATATTGAACATGTGATATGAGCAAAACTTTCCCTAAGTAGAAATTGAGCTTAAATTCAATTGAGTTATTGTTGATTGATGTTTGTAGAATCATTGTGATTGCATGAAATCGATAATTACATAGCTTGATAGAATTTTTGATAAAATCATAGCTAGGGCTTGAATTTGAGTGTGAAAAGGAAAAAAAATTTAGTTGAACTTTGTAATTCTTGCTGGGTTGTTTATGTTGGGTGAGATGAGTCGGTTGTGCTAACTGTTAATATGCTAAAAGACCGATGGATTTTTGGGTCAAGGAAATTGTGGAAATTGCAAGAAATGGGTGAATTATATGGCTTCATGTAGATAACTTTTCTTTGTTTCTCCTTGCTAAGTGCTATGGGATGAAAAGTGATCGATGGTAATGTTGTGGTTAGCTGTACGAAGTCTTAGTAGTACAAAAGAATTTACACTGTCGAATTCTCTGAATGCACTAAGCATACTTGTTATGTTTTGTTGTTTGTTTTTGGAAATGAGTATGATCTTGCCGTAACGTGATGATTGGGGGCTAAAGACTAAGTATGGGGTAGCCTAGCTTAACCCAACCTTAGTTGAAGCTAATTTTAATTGGAATAACAATTGGGACTGTCTTTTGGGTTTGACAGGAACAATGGCAAGCAGGCAAGACAAGGGAAAGTGTGCATCAACATCAGGCGCCGGAAGGAAAAGAATCAGACTGGGAACAGCAGTCCCAGCAGCACCAGCGGTTCCACGCGGCCAACGCCGTCAATATGGAACCAGATGGGTGACAGAGGAGGGGAAGAAATGGTACGCGAAGCATAAGGAAAGCAAGTACTTCCCCGAAGAACACATTGCTAGGGAACCGTTGGCACAGGAGTTCCCCAGGATTGTCCACAGAATTGAGGTAGACGGGCTGAACTTCATCTTTGAAGAGCCCAAGGAGTGCAACCTGCACCTGATTCGGGAATTCTACGCCAACTGGAACCCGACTCTCAGAAGTCACACCATCAAGATACGGGGGCAAATAGTAACTTTTGAGCCCCATCACCTTAATGCTATCTTAGGGGCGCGGGACACAGACGCCCATGTGCTTCGACAGCTGAATATCACTCCACCATATGCGGATACCCGATGCACTTTGTGTGGAACTCGGTCATAGCACGTTGGAGCAGGCATAAGGAGAGGGGCTACCATCAGACCTTGCCCTACTCACAGATGAACAGGGAAGCCAGGATATGGCTGAAGATTGTTCCTTCCTTCCTAATCACGGGGGTTCATATGACAGATGTCACCTGGGATTGTGTATGCTTGGTATACGCCCTGATGAAAGGGTTGGAGATCAACGTGGAGGCGGTGATTATCTCTACCATGAAGAGAGCCCGTTTGCATCAGGGGCATAGGTACGGGTTTGGTGGATTACTGACCACGTTTCTGAGGGGCCTGGATATCAAGGAGGAGGCCCTTGACTACATCCCGCAGATGGAGCGGCGGGCCTTAGATGTCACCAAAACTAAGGCACCCGACACTACTCACGGGCCAGTTCTTACAATAGCCGAGTGACATGCTCGGGATGATCAGTACATGGCTCGCATGTTTGGGATGCAGATGCTCCAGCTGCGCATAGGCGGGAGGCCGGCAACAGAAGAGGAGCTGTAGCAGCTCGAGCTAGACTACCCTTTTGGCGAAAATGCCAGGGCTCTATGCCGAGTGGGGCCAGCTTTTATGGAGCCCACTGATGATGATGTCCCCACAGATGAGGAGACACTTCGTGATGACTCCGATGTGGAGTCAGACGATGATGATGGGGGCGATTCAGACATGGGAGACGAGGCAGCAACACCTGACGAAGAAGTGGAATATTTTGATTGATCAGGGAGTTTCACCTCCCATTTTTGTGCTATGCTGAATTTTATGAACACTGGGGAAAGTGTTCGATTTAAGTGTGGGGTGGGAGTAGTTAGGTGTTTGTTGTTGTTGTTATTAATGTATGTCTCTGTTCTGTTGTTATGCTTGGATAAATTTGTGGCCCTGTGATTTTTTGTGTATGTCTGTATTGTAATTAAGGTGAAGCTGTTGTGTGTTGTTAAATGTTGTTAGCTGGTTTTGTACATATTTTTGGTTTTATCGAAATGATCGATATTTTTAACAAAAAGAAAAATTTTTCATGAATTTTCAAATTTTTGGGTTTCTCAGCGTTTATTTTTGGTTCTTTTACCGAGAATAGTCCCATTGAACCGAAGTCTTAGTTAGTGACCGTTCCCTATGATGGATGGATGACGACCGTCTTAAGGGAAATGTAGTCGTTAGGAGTAGTTTTTTTTTCATTTATTTTTCAGTTTTTTTCTTTTGTGGGTTGCATCCCAAAACCTGTAGTTACTTTATAGTTGCGGAATTCTGGTTGCGTGTTGTACATGATGTTTGAATACAAAGGTAATTCATATGAAAGCATGCAACTTTGCAAATATGTTGAGATACCTAGGTCATAGAGTTCGATTCAGTGTGATTGAGGCTTAATGATTGAATTCTTTTAATTAGCTGATTGAAGAGTCTGTGAATATGTCTTGAGTTGAGCATGTGCAATAAGTGTATGGTGAGGTTTTGTTTATTCCATGCTATTGTGAAATGTCTAGAACTTGCCTGGTGTGTGTACAAACCGAAATGAAGGATGTGTATTATAGGAAAGGATGTAGGCATTTCTTTGCTTTAACCGAACTTTTTTTCTTTCATTATCATACCCACCTTGAATGTACACCCTAGTTAGCCCATTGAGCCTTTAGCCTCTGATTTTTCTTTTGTCAGAAAGGTGTAAACCGAGCTTAACCCCTTCTTTTCATTATCTGTGAATTTGATCCAAAACTCTTAAGCGCTCAAGAAAAGAAAAGAATTTTCCCAAAGTGTCAAGGAGTGAGAATGGTGAAAAGAAAAGAAAAATCAGAGTGATGAAAGGAAAGAAAAGGTCGAAGGTGCACTTGTTATAAACTAAATGTAATGAAGATGTATAAATAATCTTTGTTATTGAGTCAAGTGTGCTTAAAGAGATGGGGTCAAAAATAAAGACAGACTTCAAGAATGGGAAGATGAAGGAAGAAACAATGACCATAAGGTTGATGGGAAGTATTGGAAAAGCGCTTAAGGATGCTAGTTGTTATTACTGGTTAGCCCAGTATTCACTAGTTCCATAGCTTACATTACAACCCGCTAAGTCCTACATGATCTTACATCACACTTCCTTATATTAGTGGAGTAATACACTAAGGGCAAGCCTATGGTTCATGACATGATGCATGTGAATTCTTTTGGGAGAGAGAGCGAAATTGTGTTTATATGCCCCTGCATGTAATCTTTTGAGTTCATGTGATTAAAAAGGGGGAAATTCTCTTGTGTTGTGAGGGAACATGCTCGATGAGAGAATTAAATTCGTGTTGGATATCTTGATCAGCTGATTTGCATGAGTTTGCCGATATCGAGAGTCGATTCTTGAGTCTAGGAAGTCTTAATGTGTTGAAGGCCATTGTATTGATAAGACCATGCACGTTTTCTTGATGATTTGCTGTATTAAATAATCGGTATAACCGTAGCTTGAATTGTCGAACCAAAGTAGTCAGGTTGGGATGTAAATTGCATGAGGTGTAAGATTATTGTTCGGGGACGAACAAGGATTTAAGTGTGGGGTAAGTGATCTTGGGCAAATTTATATGCCCAAGTGATACTCAAATGTGTCATTTTTGCCTTGTTTATCTATCAATGTTTATACATTCTCATGTGATTTGTAATAAAATGTGAAATTATACTAACCAACATGATTAGCATTGTTTTGCAGGTGAAATATAATTTTGGGAAGCTAAATTGCATGTTGGGAGAAATCGGGGTTGGACTCGGACGCTAGCAAGGGAAAAAGCACTTGAAGGCACGAATTAAAGGGGCTCCGCGATGGAGCCATGTCACGCTGGTATCGCAGATGCCTTCTGCCATGATATGGAATTTTTCCCAAATTCCAGTGAAGGTGCGTGTTGGGGCCGTGGCACGCTGGCCTAGCCCCGCGTTGCACGTCGTGCCACGTTGGGCCTTAATACCTGGATGACCAATTTCTAGTAAGGGTCCGCGTCAGTGGCGTGTCACGGAGGCAGTGCTCCGCGATGCACTCCATGACACGTTGCTTGTTATTCCGGGAAAAATTCCCACTAGTATAAATAGAACACTTAGGTTCATTTTTAATTATTCTGACTTGGTGGAGCAAGAACGTGGGTTACAGGCAGTTGAGAGGACGAAAATATCAGGGTTTTTCTCTATCTCCTTCTTCTTGATTTGAATTGCTTGTATGATTTGCACTCATTTAACGATGTTTAATCCACAAATGAGTGGCTAAATCCTCTTCCTGTTGAGGTTAAGAATAATTGTATTGAAATGTGATTATTGATAAATTGGTTTTTTCATCTTTTCTTTCATGGTTGTTCTATTGATTCTTGTTCTTACTGCATTAATGTGTGGCTAACGTTAATGTATATCTAAAAAGTCCGGTTTCACTCGAGAGAGCAAGAAATTGGAAAGTTGTGAATTGATAGGATATGATCTTTTCTTAGTTTGGGAAAATTGAGAATTGATTTACCTTCAGGATAGAAATATACCTAAAAGTCGTATTAGTCAATTAAGGAATCGGTTTTTTATGGCTAGAACATGAATTTCGTTTTATCACAGAAATGTAGGTGGAAGGTTCATGATTTTTAAGTTGGGTTAAATACGAGAGTTTTAATCCATAGGCAATAATTCTTGACTAGCAACCGGAAGAAAGATTAACTAAATTGTATCGATAATTTATTTCTCTACATGTTCATTTAACCTCAGCATGCTCATACTTATAGTTCAGACTCAAATTGTATATTCGTTTTATAATTTGTATAAAATTAGAAACCAAAATATCAAACTTTTCGTAACACTGTTGTCTGCATTTTTAGAGTTAAGGTTTATTGACACTTGAGTAGATTGTTACCCAAGCCCAGTCCCTGTGGGATCGATACTTAGCTTACTTGAGCCACTTTATTACTTTTTCGACCACGTGGACTTGTGTGCTGTTGTGAAAAACACCGAACACACGACGTATCAAGTTTCACCACTTTTTCCTCCACCTTGAGGATATGAATATCACCCCTAATTTCTTCTCTAATTTTCTCTTATGCTCCCGGGGTGGTGGTGAAAAATTTAAAGAAGCAATAGATGTTGTCTTTGGCATTTATTGGTCCTTAAGTAAGTGAAGTCATTCTTTCTTTCAGAATCAGCAAATTTCAGAATATATGGTGCTTGTTCCCCCTCTATATCTTTCTCCACAAGCTTGGAAGACTCTAGTTCTAGGTTGTCAACCAAACTCAATGTCGAAAAATGATTCGAGTGGGGTACAATACACCTCAACTCTGAAACTGCATTTTACTTGACTTTCTTACTTGTATATACCTTCTCCACATTAAGATCTTACTCCTCATGAATGTCAAATGGTAGGTACTCTATCTCTTCTTTCATAAATGGATTGGCTATATGTGTGCGACAATCATGGAGACTCTCGGGAGCTTCCAACAGTTGAGCTTGTTTCAAGAACTCACTCTTTTCTTCTCCTTGTAGTCCCTCCTGAGTATTGCATAAAATCGTCACCTACAAATCAGAGCAAGCTTCAGCTTCAGCTTCAGCGTCATCTCCATGAACTTGTTGCTTATCATTTCTAGGGCCTCTCCATTTTCCTCTTGCTAAATTCTCAATGCTTCCCTGTCCTCCTTCATTGCTTCTGTTTGCTCAATGATCTGTTTTAGCATATCTTCTATTCGAGCTTGGCGTTCCAAGTCCTCATTTTCATCATGCCTATAATCAGCAAAAACAACAGAAGGATCATAGTAGGGGCTTGGGGGAGGGGAGTATGCATTTGGACAGCCATCCCAATGGCCATCTTGACCACCACATATATTGCAAGAGTATGCATTTGGGCGACCATCCCAAAGGCCATTTTGACCTCCACATATATTACAAGTATTACAGTGTTGCCATAAGTGGGGTCCTCCACAATTCAGACAAGATTCGCCAAAATATGAGTATCCACCATTTAAACCATTTATATTCCATGATGTCATGTTGAGAAGGGTATCAGATTAAAAAAATAAAAAATTTAAAATAAATCTAAAACTAATAAAGAAAAAAATTTCAACACTTAAGGAAATTTAAAAATCACACAAAAACAAACAAATTCACTGAACTTCGCCGAGTCCCGGCAACGGCGCCAAAAACTTGATGTGTGACCGCAAGTGTACGGGTCGTACAAGTAATACAGTGGCCCTTTTTAAGATTCGGATGTCGAACCCACAGGGACTGGACCAATTCAGCTAACTATCGAGTTCAAGTCTGATATTAAATGCCGCAAGTTTTGATTGTAGAAGTTTCGAGATATTTAATTAAGTCTAGATGTGGTCAACGAAATACTCTGAATTAATTCAAGGAGCAACTAGAGTTAAAGTCGGATAATCATGCGATACTACGATTTGCAATGGTTTAAGTATGGAACTATCAATTATCGTCTCACATAATTGGAATTGCATGTTCATGATCTTTTGAACATCTAAACACGACAAACTAGCCTCACTACTACATTGTTGAGAGAGGATGTTATTTCTAGTTCGTGGGCAATTCACTACGTGGATGTGGTTTATGGGGTTTATGCGATTAGGGACTTTCGTACCTCTAATCATTTAACTCAACTTAGCCTCACAACTACTTCTTCGAGTGGTGATGTGCTAATTCTAAGTTGGTGTCTAGCTCATCCCATTTTATCAACCAAGCAAGGTATTAGGTATATTTCTATCTTAACACAAATCATATCGTGAGATACAATCTTGCTCCCTATATTCTCTTGTTCTTGCCTAGGTTATCTTTCTCAAGCATGTGCCTAAGCTTAACCCACTTGTTTTCATGGTGATCAGTCATAAAAACAACCATAATTTAGAATGCAAGACAAAACAACAATCAATAACTTAAAACCAAAACAAAATCGCAAAATTACAATCATATCTTGTGGCTTCAACCCTAGAGGAAGGGTTATAGCCACTCATGTTCGTAAAATTACAAGAAAACATTGTTAAAGTAACCTACTTACAAGAATTGGTAGAAGAGAAGATGAAATTGATGAACCCTAGGTGAGTTCTCCCACTTCTCCCTTCACTCCTAGGTGGTTTTTCAGAATAAGATCGCGACTCCCTTTTTTTTAGGAGCTAAGGGTCCTATTTATAGTAAATGATAAAAAGCAACTATTTAGCCTGAAGTGGAGTGGCTCCGTGTCACAGAGTGTATCGCGGAGTACTACCTCTGTGACATAGAGCTATCGCGTAAGCCCTCTGGAAATCACCCAATTTAAATCCTGGAGGCAGAACACTGCCGCAATGGCTCCGTGACACGGTGCCCATCGCGGCACCCTTCAGTGATCTCTCATTTTGTTGCAACTTTGGTGTATCGCTCCCGATATCATTCCTCCACTTTACCAACTCATAGATTAAGTCCTCAAATGCGTTATTTACCTTCAAAAATAAGAACTAATCATGTTGGTTAGTATATATTCACATTTACATAAAATCACATGAGATTGTATATAAATAAGTAGATAAACAAGACTAAATTGAGTTATAAAGTATCCCTTGGGCATGCAATTATGCCCAAGATCAAAGACCTTTACTTAACTGATCACCTTGTTGCTCATCTTACGAACCTGATGGTCTAGGATTTGAACCGGATCTTTCTCGTAAGAGAGGTTGTCCTTCACAGCAACGCTTTGTAGAGGCATTATTGAGATCGAGTCACCGATACATTACTTCAACAAAGACACATTGAAGACTAGGTGCACCAATGCTAACTCCACAGGCAAATCCAGCTCATAAGCCACATTACCAATGCGTCTCTTTAAGATTCTGTAAGGGCCAACATACCTAGGACTGAGCTTTCCTTTCTTCCAAAATCTCATCACCCCCTTTTTAAGTGAGATTTTTAGATATACCCAATCATCCATAGGCAAATCTTACTCCCTTCTTCTTACATTCGCATGTAATTTCTATCAGCTTTGAGCTATTTTCAGTTGTTCCCTGATAAGCTGAACCTTCTACATAGCCTCATGTACTGAATCAGGTCCTATCAAGGTAGCTTTACCAACCTCAAACCACCCTATGGGAGATCTACATCTCCTACCATATAATGCCTCGAAGGGGGCCATCTAAATAATGGAGTGGTATTTGTTGTTGTACACAAACTTGATGAGAGGTAGGTGATCATATCAACTTCCCTTGAAATTGATCATGTAAGACATAAACATATCCTCTAAAGTCTAAATAGTCTGCTCAGCCTGGCCATCTATCTATGGGTGAAAAGTTGTACTAAGCTTAACCTAAGTACCAAGTCCTTTCTGAAATAACTTCTAGATGTGCAAGGTGAACTGAATACCCCTATCTGAAATGATGGATAATGGGACTTCGTGTATTCTAACTAACTCCTAGATATACTGTCTAGCATAACCCTCTGTTGAGCCTGTGGTTTTGACTGGTAGGAAATGTGCTACCTTAGTCATCTGGTTTACCACCACCCAAACTGAATCATGTTGTTGGAGCATATGAGGTAAACCTGTGATGAAGTCCATATTCACTTCATCCCACTTCCAAGTAGGAATGCTAATATCCTGAGTCATACCCCCAGGTCTCTAATGTTCACCTTGACCTACTGGCAATTCGGACACTTAACCACAAACTCTACAATGTCCTTCATGCCATTCCACTAGTAGACTTCCCATAGATCATGGTACATCTTAGTGGCACCTGGGTGGATAGAGTACCTGAAGCTGTGTGCTTCCGTTAGTATTCGCTGCCTTAAGTCATCTACATCTAGAACACACAACCTACGCTGAAAATGGAGCACCCTATCTCCCCATTTGGAGAATGCTTCCACCTCTTTCCTAAGGATTGCTTCCTTCAACTTGAGAAAAATCGGGTCTTCATCCTTCTTTAACTTAACCTCTACCACCAAGGAGGATTCTGATCCACTCTAGACTACAACTCCACCTTCTACTGAGTCAACCAACTGGACCCTTAACCGAGCCAGTCGGTGGATATCCTTTGCAAGTTCCTTTTTACCCTCTTCGACATGAGCAACAGTTCCCATAGACATCCTACTGAGGGCATCAGCCACTACATTGCCCTTGCCCGAGTGAAACAACACACTCATATCATAATCCTTCAATAATTCTAGCCATCTTCTCTGACAAAGATTTAAATCCTTCTGACTAAACACATATTGTAGACTCTGTGATTAGTGAAAACATTCACATGAACCCCATAAAGATAATGCATCCAAATCTTCAAGGCAAATACCACTACTTCCAATTCAAGATCATGATTCAAATAGTTATTCTCATAAACCTTGAGTTGCCTGGAATCATAAGCTATCACCTTACCATATTGCATCAGAACACAACCAAGGCCAACTCTGGAGGCATCATAGTATATCACAAACCCATCTGAACCTTCAGGCAGAGTCAAAACTGGGGTTGTAATGAGTTGGGTCTTCAATTCCTGAAAACTCTTCTCACAAGCATCTGACCATTGAAACTTCACCTTCTTTTGAGTTAGTCTGGTCAAAGGAGAGGCAATGGAGGAGAATCCTTCTATGAACCATTTGTTATAACCGTCTAAGACTAAGAAACTCCTGATGTCTAATGGAGAAGTGGGTCTTGGCCAGTCCTTGACTACCGCTATCTTTTGAGATCCACTTGAATACCCTCTCTAGAGACCACGTTGCCAAGGAAGACAACTGATTTCATCCAGAATCAAACTTGCTGAATTTGGAAAACAACTGGCAGTCCCTGAGAGTCTGCAACAGTATCCTCAGATGGTCTGCATGCTCCTCCTCCGTTCTAGAGTAAACCAAAATATCCTCTATAAAGACAATAATGAACATGTCCAGGTACTTCTTGAATACCCTGTTCATCATATCCATAAAAGTTGCAGGAGCATTGGTTAGTCCAAAATACATGACTATGAATTCATAGTACCATACCAAGTCCTGAAGGCTATTTTTGGGATGTCATATTCTCTGACCTTGAGCTGGCAGTATCCTAATCTAAGATCTACCTTGGAAAAGCAACTAGCTCCTTGAAGTTGGTGGAACAAGTCATCAATCCTAGGTAGAGGAAACATGTCCTTGACTGTGACTTTGTTCAGCTAGCGATAGTCGATGCACATATTGAGTGTACCGTCTTTCTTTTGCACGAAAAGGACTGGGGCACCCCATGGAGAGATATCAGGTCTGATGAAGCCCTTATTTATAAGGTCTTTCAGTTGTTCCTTCAACTCCTTAAGTTCATACGGAGCCATTCTGCAAGGAGGATGTACCCCTTAGCGATCATCTTTCTAGCCTTAAGGTATGAGATAAACCGACCCTTAGCCGCTAATGTACTAACCTTCCATTCTGGGATTGGTTCGTTAGGAAACTAGAATCTAACGACCCTGGTTTTGTAGTCAATTGAGGCATGTCAAGAATGTAACCAATCCATGCCACGAATAAGTTCAAAATTGACCATATATAACTCTACTAGATTAACTGAGGTGACTTTATGTAAGACTGTGACCGGACAATCCCTATACGCTCGGCTAACTCTAACTGACTCACAACCAGAGTAGAGACTAAAAATGTCTTTGAGAGGATTTTTGGACTTATATCAAACTAGACAGCAGTGTAAGGAGTCACAAAGGAAAGTGTGGCTCCTATATCTAGTAAAGCATACACATCTATCTGAAAGAGACGTAGCATACCAATCACTATGTCAGGTGAGTTCTCCTAGTCCTGACGGGAGGACAAAGAATAGAAACGATTTTGGCACTGACCTCCCTATACCTGAGGTAGCACCCTACTGAGTTGAATGACCTGGCAGAGCTCTTGATGTGGTAGACTTGGCCTTCCCCCATCCTGCTGACGGGCAATCCCTCAATCTGTGACCCAGCTGGGCACACCCAAAACAACCATTCTTGCCCAGAGGCACTCCCCCAGATGGTTCTTGCCACACATAGGACATGTTGGAAAATCACGACTGCTAGAGACATGGCTTTTGGAATATGAAATACCCCAAAATCCCTAAGATCAGACCCGAGGGTTCAAACGGAGAAAATAAAAAAAATTTCACTAGGTCACAAGACGAGTCGTCCAATGACCCATGAGGAGACTTCACGAGTCATTAAGTGACTCGTGAAGTGAAGGGAGAATTGGTAGGAACTCTTGATCAGGGGGTGACCACTGATCTTGGGCATAATTACATGCCCAAGTGATACTTTATAACTTAGTTTTGCCTTGTTTATGTATTTAATTACGTACATTTTCATGCCTTTTTATATAAATGAGAAGAAATATTAACCAACATGATTAGTCTTTGTTTTTGAAGGAAATAATGCATTGGAGGACCCAATCTATGACTTGGTGAAGTGGAGGAATGATATCGGGAGTGAAACACCAAAGTTGGAATAAATTAGGCGATTCCCAGAGGGCTTCCGCGATACCTCCGTGTCACGGAGGCAGTGCTCCGCGATACACTCTGTGTCACGGAGGCAGTGCTCCGCGATACACCCATGTCACGGAGGCAGTGCTCTGCGATACACTCCGTGCCACAGAGCCATTCCACGACAGGAATAATTTTGTACAGTTCTCATTTACTATAAATAGGTCCCTTAGCTCCTAAAATCAAAAAGTCACGATTTATTTTCTGAAAAACTGCTAAGGAGTGAGGGAGAAGTGGGAGAACTCACCTAGGGTTCATCAATTTCATCTTCTCTTCTACTAATTCTTGTAAGTAGGTTACTTTAATTATATTTTCTTGTAATTATACGAACATGAGTGGCTAGAACCCTCCCTCTAGGGTTGAAGCCACAAGATATGATTGTGATTTTGTGATTTTGCGATTTTGGTTTGGTTTTAAGTTATTGATTGTTGTTTTGTCCTGCATTCTGAATTATGGTTGTTTTAATGACTGATCACCATGAAAACAAGTGGGTTAAGCTTAGGTACATGCTTGAGAAAGATGACCTAGGCAAGAAAATGAGAATGTAGGGAGCAAGATTGTACCTCACGATATAATTTGTGGTTAGGATAGAAATATACCTAATACCTTACTTGGTTGATAAAACGGGATGAGCTAGACACCAACTTAGAATTATTACATCACCACTCGAAGAAGTAGTTGTGAAGCTAAGTTGAGTCGAATGATTAGAAGTACTAGAGTTCCTAATCATATCCACGTAAACCACATCCACTTAGTGAATTGCCCACGAACTAGAAATAACATCCTCGCTCAACAATGTAGTAGTGAGGCAAGTTTGTCATGTTTAGGGGTTCGAAAGACCGTGAACATGCAATTCTAATTATGTGAGACGACAATTGATAGTTTCATACTTAAACCATTGCCAATCGTAGTATCGCATGATTATCCGGCTTTAACTCTAGTTGCTCCTTGAATTAATTCAGAGTATTTCGTTGACCGCCCCTAGACTTAATTAACTCTATCGAAAACTTCTATAATCAACACTTGCGGCATTTAATATAACACTTGAACTTGATAGTTAGCTGAATTGGTCCAGTCCCTGTGGGTTCGACATCCGGCTCTTAAAAAGGGCCACTATATTACTTGTATGACTCGTACACTTGCGGGAACAACAACCACGATAGAAGTAATGAGTCGTGGTCAGAGCAATGAGTCGTTAAGTGAGTCATGGTTAAGATGGTCTATGGTTCGATGTTTAATTTCCCAGAGATGCCACAAGAGGCAGCCATGAGTCTTGAAGTGACTCCACGACTCGTGGAGTTGGTCGTGGTCAGGAGCAGGATTTGAAGTGTAAAAGTGGGGCAGTGTACTTCACGATTGGGTCACCACGAGTCGTGGTGTCCCTCGTGGTGACTGTCAGTGTGTATTTTCCTTGCATTTTAGTAAGGGCATTTTTGTAATTTCTAAGCTCCTAAGTCTTAAACTACGTTCTATTAAGCTCAGTTAGAAGGGTTTTAAGAATACTTAACCTATTCTAAACCTCCCCATTCCATGCATGCAAGATCAAGGAATCCATTGAAGATCAAACTAGAAGATTCTTTAGGTTCTTCCTCGAGTCACTTGGATTCTAAAGAGAGGTTGTGAAATTCAAAGTACCCGGGTGTAATTGGTTATGAATGGTAGTATTCCTTCACTCCCCTATCCAAATTCTCTTCTAATTCATGTAATTCTAAGTTGATGAATCTATGGGGTTTTAACCCAATTTGTGAAATTCGCTAAGTATCTATCATAGGTAAATTCTCTTCATGTTTCTAATGTTGTTTCAAGATTCATGGGCATGTTTTATAATGTTTTTAATTACAAATTGATGATTTCAAATGCTTAAAATTATAATGCCCAATTATGAAAGTTCATGAAAGGTTGAGATTATTATCTATGCTTCCAAGTATGATGAAATATTTATGATGAAAGTATGATTTCGAATTATCTATGTTTATATTTATGATTTTAACTATCTCAAAGCATGTATAAGTTTGGGAAACCCCATATGATCAAGTATGTTTCATGATTTACTTCAATTTCATGTTATTAGCTTACCACATTATTTTGGAGTCTAGACTCCTACTTTTCATCTTGTGGTATGGTTGAGCCGAGGCTCCTCATGGTATGTTTTTAGATTATGCATGTACTATTATGATTCAGCTTCGTCACAAGATGATGGTTCAGCTTCATTGAAAAATGATAGAGAGCATATGCATGTTTTTGTGAGTAGTGTCTAGCATCGAGTAGGCTAAGGGTTTAGTCAACCCTGTGCCTCAGAACTACGTGTCAATGTAGGTATTTTAAGATTATTTTGGACCTCCCTTGTGAGATTTCCTTCCCCTCCCCAGGGGCCTTCAGCTTGATATCGATAGCATGGTAGCTCCCTTAGCCCTGGCAAGGCTTTGGATGGCTCTAGCCACTTGAGTGTAATAGTCGGGACCACGTAAGCTCTATCATGGTAATGTCAGTTATATGATGAGTCTCCTATTATTCCTCATGATTTTCGTTTATGCATGATCATCAGTTATGATATTATGTCTTCAACAGGTTTGACCAAATGTTCAGTTTTACTTACGATTATCAGTTTTAGCTTTGGGTCATTCAAATCAGTTATGATACTCAATCATGTTTAAATCATGTTTTCAGATAATAGCATGCAAGCCTTACTTTTAGAATCTTATCTTGATTATGTTTTATGATATGCATGATTTCAGTTTTTACTTAGAGGTTTTGCTTACCTTGCATACTCAGTAATTCCAAGTACTGATCGCATACTCTAGCTGTATCATTTTATGATAGAGACTTGGACGTTCAGGTTCAGTCCCGCCGCTAGCCAAATTCTCAGAGTTAGCATTTCTCAGCCTATTAGTGAGTCCTCATCCTTCGAGGATATTTCTTATCAACTTGTTATCATTACTTTCAGTTTTAGCTTGTTAGTGAGTTAGTTGGGGTCTTGTCCATCAACTTGTCAGGTTATAGAGGCTTATCAAATATAGCATGTATTCATCTTTAGATCAGTATTATATTTTACTTTGTTCAGATGTGGATTTTCAGACTTCTGCTATTTCAAATGTTAGACATTCCGCATTTATTTATGTTGAGTTTAGTTATCATGTTCATGCCATAGGTTGACTTGGAGCCTCTCGGGGTTCTTTGTCCCGTGTCTTGATTCGGGCCTATGTTTGGGTCATGATAGACTAGGAGCCTGATGTCCACCTCTCCTATCCTTTCGAGGCCTAGAAGACAGAGCACTGGCTGAAGAAGGTTTTGGAGGCCTCTATTGTTGCTGCTGGAGGCTATTACCACCGTCTGACCTCTACTGGGAATACTCATACTGGCTTGTCCTCGCCCGTTAACGTTCATTTTCTATCTCCTTCAATTTCTCCGCCTCTATTTGTTGTGTGTGGATGATGAGACTCGAGATGTCTGTCTTTGATGAGTATAGCAGTTCTACACTCCTTGACCACCAAGTCCAAGACTCCATTCACGAACTTGAGCATGTGAGCCCTTGGCTCAAAAACCATTTTAGGTGCATACCTTTATAGTTGAGTGAACTTTAATAAGTACTCCTATACTGTCATATCGTTCTTCCTCAAGTTCATAAACTCAGCAGCCTTAGCTTTCCTTAATTCCTAGGGAAAGAACCTGTCCAGAAATGCAGTCACAAACTCATCCCATTCCACCGGACCTGCACCAAACTGTCTCCGCTCCTTCCACTACTTATACCGAATTTGAGCCACCCCTTTCGACTGGTAGAAAGCCAGATCAGAACTTTCTTCAGAGATAACACCCATGATTTGAGTGATCTTCTGAATCTCATCAATGAATTCCTGCGGGTCCTCATCTACTTTAGACCCATGAAATGTTGGGGGATTCATTCGAGTAAAATTCCAGACTCTGGCAGCAGCTGTAGACCCATTAGTGTTTACTGGCACGATGACTTGCTAGTTAACCTGGTTGGTTATTGCCTGAGCCAGCATTTGAATAGCAGCCCGAAACTCTGCATCTGACACCTGATCGTCCTGAGGGGCCTTTGGAGCTAGTGGGGCTGGCTGGTTAGCATTTCCGATCTTTCTTCCATTTTCTCTTTTGGCAGGCATCGTTAGCTAAAAAGGGTAGAGCACGATTTAGGAGGACATTTTAGAGAACAACACTCTACGCATGATAAGAATCTTCAAGAAAAGGAAATTTTCTAAAAATGCCTTATAGCCTCCCCCTCATAAGTGTGGAACGCTTCACACCCATGAAAGGGACTCTACATGACGCCACTTTTAGACATCCTAGGACACTCTAAATTTGATGCTCTGATACAAAATTTTTCATGACCCAATTTCACACTCTGAACACGACACGATACTTAGGATCATAAGTAACCTAATCAAACCACAGTAAAGCGTACTTCTACTAAGTCTGATCAACTGAAAATAATAATAAGCAGAAGCTGACTAAAGCAACAAGCAAATACTGATTTATAGCACAAATTCTGAACATATGTTGAAACGCAAACTAAATCTATAAACACAATCTGAAAGCCTTCTAAAATAAACTGATGAGCTGTTGGAACAAACCCCTAGGTAACTCTAATGTCTGAAACTAAACAAAGAAATACAATTGAAAATGGAACTCTGGCCCTCGGCAGATAAGGACTCACCACTGAACCTGTTGGTAAATTACCGAGAGACTAGCTACGGTGCTGAGGCTGGGTACTTAATCCTATATCATAAAATGATATAGCACATAAAAGTATGTGATTAGTACTTTGAATGTACTGAGTATGTGAGAAGGAATTAAAACATACATATATTGAGTAATAGTAAGCTAAATTGTAACACTGCAAAAATAGGTTGAAATCTGAAGATGTGGACTAGATTGAGAATCATGACTATACTGGACTGAATTGTACTGTGGGAAATACTATAACTGACATGTAACCATGTGAGCTAAATATGGAGTCCGACTTATACACCCCATCATAGAAAGCCCACTGTACCTTGCCAGGGTATAGTAGATGAGCTGAGTGATCACTGTTTGGGGCCCAATTCAGGCTAATAACCTATGGTGGCAGTGTAGTTCTGGGAACCTAGATGCGCGAAACCCCGACTCGCTCTGTGCTAAGTACTACTCCCACTTGATATCCTAAATGTGTCTAGCTGTTCTGATAGCTCGAAACTGATGTCCTAAGACAAAGTTAGGACTACTTATATGTAAGTGTTTTGAGAGTATAAGAACTTGTAATACACCGAAAACCCTAATATCAAACCCGGGAGTTGACCAAAGAAAATAGAATTTTCTCCACTAGGTCATAGGACGAGTCGTCCAATGACCCGTCAGGAACCCTACGAGTCGTTAAGTGACTCGTGGGGAGAGGCTGGGACTTGGTTGAAAATTTTGTTTTGGGAGCTAGCCACGGGTGTGACCACGAGTCGTGGTCAATACCACGATTCATTGGGTACACCACGAGTCGTGGTGTCCCTCGTGGTGACCCTCAGAGGAAGAATGGGCAGTGTTCATAACGACTGGTGACCACAAGTCGTGTTCATTAGTAACGACTCGTCCAGTCCCTCATTGCGACAAGCAGTCTATTTTTCTTTGCGAGTTTATTAAGGGATTTTCCGTAATTCCAAAGTTCCTAAGGCCTAAACTACATCATTTTAATCTTATAATAGAGTGCTTTTAGAGGAGTTAAGTCATTTTAAGTCTATCCTAATTCATACATTAAAGTTTAGAGGATTGAGAGGTGATCACGCCTAGTCCTTCAAGGTTCTTCTTCAATTCTCATTTGGCTATCAAGGAAGTAGTAAAAATCATATCCATTTAGGTATGTAAGGCTATGAATGGGTGCAATAGTCCACACCCATGCCCAATTACTCTCAATTCATGATGTTCTAATTGATGATTCCATGGAGTTTTTATCCAATGCATAAATTCCTAAGTTTCAATCACGGGTATGATCTAAGTATGTTTTAAATGATGAATTATGATTAATGGGAAGATTTTACAATGTTTTAAATTATAAATTATATTTTAAGTTTTCTAAACTATGATGCCAATCCATGAAAGTTTATATGAACAACAACTACTAATCCATCAGCTAAGATATTCCCAAAAAGTCGAAAACTTATGAAGTATGTTTACAAGAATGATGAGATGTTATGAAAAAAGTATGATTTCGAAATACCCATGTTTATGTTCATGTTTTCAAAGTGAATCAAGTTGATTTCAAGCATGTTCAAGTATTGGGCAAGCCCATATGATTAAGTATATCTTACAATTTCATGAATTAGCTTACCACGTGGTTTTGGAGTCAAGACTCCCAATTATGTTCAGCTTGTAGTATGGTGAGTCAAGGTTCCTCATGTTATGATTTCAGATTTATGCATATATGATACTATTTAGCTTCGTCACTAGATGATGGTCAGTTTTGTTGACAAATGATGGAGAGTATATGCATGTTTTTTGGAGTAGTGTCTAACACCGAGTAGGCTAAGGGTCAGTCAATCCTATGACTCAGAACTATAAACTAGCATAGGTATGTTAAGATTATTTGGGACCTCCCTTGTGAGCTTCCCCTGCGCTCAAGGGGCATTCAGCTTGATATCGATATCATGGTAGCGCCCTTAGCCCTGGCAAGTCTTTGGACGGCTCTTTCCACTTGAATGTGATAGTTTGGACCACGTAAGATCTATTGTGGTAATGTCAGTTATATGACGAGTCTCCCATTGTTCCTCATGATTTCAGTTATGCATGTACATCAGTCATGATATTATGTTTTCAGCAGGTTTGACCCAATGTTCAGTTTTAATTATGATTATCAGTTTTTAACTTTGGGTCATTCGATTCAGTTATGACGTTCAGTTATGTTCAAATCATGATTTTAGAAAATAGCATGTAAGCCCTACTCTTAGAATCTTATCTTGATTGTGTTTCACTATATGCATGATTTAATGATTTTATTTACTTAGAGATTTTACTTACCTTGCATACTCGGTACATTTCACGTACTGACCACATACTCTATGTTGTATCATTTCATGATACAGGCTCCTATATCTAGACTCAGCCCCACCGCTAGTCAAATTTTCAGATTTAGCACTTCTGAATCTCAATTGGTGAGTCCTCACCTTGCGAGGGCCCTTCTTATCATTGTACTTCGTCTTTTCAGTTTTCAAACTATAGTGAGTTAGTTGGGGTCTTGTTCCATCAACTCGTTAGTATTAGAGGCTTTTCGGACATAGTTTATATTCAGCTTTAGATTGATGTATATATTCAGATGTTATGATTGTTTAGAACTCACTATGTTATCTATGATGATCTTCCACTTATCTATGATTGAGTTAGATGTATGTCCATGCCATGAGTTGACTTGGAGCCTCTCGGGGTTTCTTCTCC
Organism: Datura wrightii; assembly: GCA_035772735.1. Classification (NCBI taxonomy): domain Eukaryota; kingdom Viridiplantae; phylum Streptophyta; class Magnoliopsida; order Solanales; family Solanaceae; genus Datura; species Datura wrightii. Next base: position 30,497,736 of record JASDFA010000008.1, read on the forward strand.
AGTGTCTCAAGTCGGGCCTATGTTCGGGTCATGAAAAACTTGGTATCAGAACATTAGGTTTTGCAGTATCCTAGGGTGTTTGAAAGTTGCGTTAAGTAGGGTCTTTTTCATGGGTGTGAAGCGCGTCACACTTATGACGAAGAGGCTATGAGATGTTTAGGAAATGTTCCCTTTTTTCATGATCTATGTCATGCGGTGAAATATCTCTCTATCTTTCTAAATCGAGTTATACGTGTTTTCCGAATCATGCCTCCCTGCAGAGTTAATGGAAGGAGAAACAAAAATGGAAATGGCCATGAGAATGGCAATGGAGATGGGCACTAGAAGGCTTCACCAGCCCACGAGAAGCATATACCCAAGCCAGTTGTCCACGCAGAGTTCAGGGCATCCATTTAGATGTTAGCCCAGGCATTGACCGCATAGTTCAATCAGCAGGCGGTAGTGCATATCCCTCAGAACGGGAAAATGGCGACGACAAGAGTTAGGGATTTTCTGAGGATAAACCCTCTCGAGTTCCTTGGATTGAAAGTGGACGAGGATCCAATGAGTTCATTGAGGAGGTTCTGAAAATCACCCAGATTATGGGAGTGAATGGGGAGGAATGTGTCAATTTATCCTCGTACCAGTTGATGGGGGTCGTACACGTTTGGTTCAAGCAATAGAAGGATAATAGAGAAGTTGGAGCAGGTCCTATCGGTTGGTATGTGTTCTATGTTGCTTTTCTGGATTGGTTCTTCCCTCAGAAATGAGGGAGATCAAGGCGGCCGAGTTTGTGAATCTAAAGCAAGGAAAGATGACAGTACAAGAGTATGCCTTGGAGTTCACACGCTTGTCCAGGTATGCACCTGAGATGGTGTCATATCAAAGGGCCCGAGTGAGCCGATTTGTGCATGGGATAGTGGAATACCTAGTCAAGGAATGCCGAACCGTGATACTTCATCAGGATATTAACTTTTCTCGGATAGTCCTGTACGCCAAGTAGATGGAGGCGGTACAGATGAGTGAGCGAGAGAGGGAGGCTAAGAGGGCCAAGAGCAACAGCTTCGGATTCTCCAAACAGAGGCTTAGTAGGCACCGACAACAGTTTCATCAGAGATCTTCAGCCCCAGTGCCTTCATCTATGAGTGTGCCATCAAGGTCCAAGCGCGATCAGAGGGGATGAGCATCAGGCTCGAGAGGTCAGAGTAGTAGACCCGTAGAGATCAGCCCTCCAGAGTGTAGCAGATGTGGCCGGAGACACACAAGGTAGTGTTTGGCAGGTACAGGTGCTTGCCTCGGGTGCAGGAAGCCCGGACACATGCTTAGGGGTTGCCCAAAAGCCAGACAGGGTCATGATAGGGATCGAGGCCCAGATTCCAGTTTAGTAGCTCCACCAGCACGCCCAGCTCAGCAGGGAGCATCTACTAGAATAGGTGGCAGACAACACCAAGACAGATTTTATGCCCTAGCATCCCTACAAGAGAAGGAGGTCTCCCCAGATGTAGTCACTGGCATGTTACGAGTATTCCACCTTGATGTATATGTATTGTTAGATCCAGGGGCTACTTTATCTTTTGTGATGCCTTATGTTTCTAGTAGTTTCAGAGTCAGTCCCAAAATCTTGTCAGAACCCTTCTCAATCTCTACTCCAGTTGGCGATTCAGTAATAGCTAAACGGGTGTATAGAAGTTGCTCTGTCACATTCCTTCAGAAAATCACCTCAACAGATTTAGTAGAGTTATCCACGACCGATTTTGATTTCATCCTCGGCATGAATTAGCTATTTGGATGTTATTCCTCAGTCAATTGTAGAATCCGTGCATTAGAGTTCAGATTATCGGGTGAACCAATCTTAGAGTTGAAGGGTAGTTCAGTTGTACCTGTAGGTCATTTCATTTCCTACCTTAAGGCCATAAAGATGATTTCTAAGGGTTGCATGTACCATCTAGTTAGGGTTAAGTATACTAGTCCAAGACCCCGACTATCCAGTCAGTTCCAATAATATGTGAGTATCCAGAAGTGTTCCCAAATGATCTACCGGGAATCCCTCCCGAGAGGGAAATCAATTTTGGTATTGACCTTCTTTCCAATACGCAGTTAAAGGAGTTGAAGGAGTAGTTGAAATTTCTAAGGCCTAAACTATATCGTTTGAAGCTCATTTTTGTTATTAAATCTAGATGTTCAATTCTTATACATGTTGCTAATGTGTGATTGCGATAATCTTAAAAGTTAGACTTTTGTGTTGTAATTTTCTTCTGTAGAAAAATTAAAGTTACCTAATAAGTTATATATTGTCTCTTTTGGTGGAACTATATTTCGACATGAATTTTCTTATTATTATGTTTTTTATTTGTAGTTAATTAATGCATAAACTCTTCCTATAATTTTGTTGTATAATTAAAAGAGCGAAGACTAGTGCATCCACATTCAAGTTTTATTTATTATTACATGAGTTTGCACTTATAATCACAAGGATGATTATATTTGATGTGTATTATTGAAACTTAATTTACACTTATTATATAATCATAAAATAATGATTAATTTTTTAAAGGTTCAAGAGTGAATTCTAATATATTTTAGCCTATTATGTTATTGGTTGAGGTTAAGACGATAGGTTTATGTTCAATCACACTAAGAAATTTAGATATTAGCTTTGAGTCCTGATTTAAGTCCTGATATTTCATGATGATAAAATATTGGATTCGAGTCTCGATGAATTATGTCTGAACCTTCCTTTATATGGGTAAACCATTGGATTTGAGTCGAAATGCACCATATTGATGAAATAATGATGACTAAGGCAAAATAATATGCTCTTGATAAAAATTATGAAATCCTTCCCATTGAATTTGCTGCTCCATTTTCTGAAGTGAATGTAATAACAATACATGATAAGTCTGAAAGAAGATGATAAAATAATTATTGTGATTGTATAAATGAACGTGGATGTGACAAAGGACAACATTATATTAATTAGTTACCATTGTGGTAATTATTAAAAAAAAACATTATGGATTCTCAAAATGGACCTTCAAAAATAAATGTAATTTTTACCATCAATTTGATATGAAAGATATTGGGCACACACTTTTCATGCGACCTAATTTGAAATTTTATAAATATTTCATCAAGAGGAAAGAATATAAAGTGAAGATGCACTTGACCTTTCAAAGTGATGTAGAAGTGGATAAAATGTTAAGGCATGAAAATAAGCTTATAATAAGTAACATGTTGAAACACGTATAATAAATAGTTCATTCCTTAGAAAGAATTTGAAGTGTAATAAGTATCATGAATACTCACCCGTTCTTGAAAGTGAACGTGTCAAGATGTGATAAAAGTTACGAAATGAATATGCACATGTATAGTTGGATAAATGTCATAACTCACATCTACGAGAGATTTGAAAGAAATTTAAAAAGTTATTTTAACACAAAGATCATTGATCATGAACTTTTAGTATATCACAAATATTGTAGCATGTCTTAACATAATGGATAAAAAGAAATTATTCTTATCCAACTTTAATCATGACCAAAATAAATATATTATATGGTTGTATGAATTTGAGGTGGTTGTGTACATTTAAAATTTAAAATTTTTAAAAAAAAACTTTTTTGACCTTATAAAAGAATTATGAAATGCCAAAGTAAAACAAAAAATAGGTCTTGCCTATAATAATTTTGATCATAAGAATATTAATATGATTTCTCCCTAAAAAATAGATGTTCAACATACAGATGATATTGTGGAATATGTGATAATAAATAATTATTTGAGAGAGCCTCGAAGAGCTAATGTGTTACTATTCGGAAGAATGAATTTTTTTATAATATTAGAAGTGTAGTAAGTCTCAAAAAAAACTTATTAAGTTTCAAAAATATTTGTCAAAAATGACCTATATTGAGACTACTAATTTTTATATGAAAGATGTAATATCTTCAAACTACTACAATCGAAAAGGGTTATAAATATTTATGTGAAAGATTTTTCGTTTTCTTTATCCAATTTGAATGAAACAAATATAAACATGGTGATGAAATCACATGCGTAAGTAAACTTCTAGTTTAATTTAAAAAATACATATTAATTGACATGACCGGTTGGCAATCAAATCACAAGTGTCAGCACTAGGTGGATACAAATCGATCTCGCAACAAGAATCAATTAGGTCATCAGTAGGATCCACTAGTATATGAACCCTCTCAATAATAACATTATCAATGCATGGTAAAGAATCATTAAGCTCACATGAAGAAAAGCTATCACTCACACTTGACACTTTGTTTATTCCGATTCAAATATGATGTAAAAATAATTGAAATTCACGTGGTTATATATTGAAGAAATTGTAAATTTTTCAACAATTCTCTTGAGCTACTTGTTCTCATGACAAATAAACTATTGTACCAGCTAGTATCCCCTAATTTTTTGAACGTATAAAAAAGTGAATATGGACTTGTTCACCTTCCATGCGAAACTTTTACTATTATATAATTTAATAGATGCATTTATGATATGCTCACAGGTACATTTGATATTAGCTTGCAATTTATTTTTTACAAGGTTGTTTGCTCAAATTATTAAATTAAAAGCATAATTTCAACTATAAGATAATGTTGATAATGCTGATTTTTATCTAAGTTGGATTAACAGAAATTGTAGGCCTTCAAATAATAGCTACATCACTGATTATAAGAACAAAACTTCCACATAAAAATTTAACATGACAGGTGTTATTTAACATGTAGTAGCATTTGTACAAATCAAGCCTATAAAGTTCGCCTATATGGTTGGTTCACGATCACGAACCAAATAATTCTCATAAAATTAGAGTGTGTGAATATGATTCAATTGTTCCACCCCAACACGCAAAGATGGGTCCCCAAATAAGTTTAGTGGTATATGTTAGATTTTCTAACATTAGGAGGAGAAATAATTAGTCATTGAAAAACTATGCGTGGAATGAACCACCTAGATCCACGTTAAGAAAATGTGAACTTGGTGTTCAAAAGATAATTCATATGCAATGCATATGTATTTGTTGACCTTATATTATAATTCAACTACAAATGTTCCAATGAAAAGTCCTTCAAAGATAAAATTTTTGGCACACTTAATAAAAATCGATTTCAAAAGTAAAATTCCGTGAAGAAGGAGAGGAGTAAATAATCAGAAGGTCATAACAATGAGGTAAATGCTTTGAAAAAGCACTATGACATAACACTTCATAAAATCTTGAAAAGATTCAGATACTTGAAAATGATGAAGAATAAAGAGATCTCAATAAGTTATATCGCATTGAAACAAATCAAATGATTGTTGACGGTTTTTTTTATATAATATAGCACTCAACATTATAAATGATGACAGAGATCTTGAATTCAAATATATCAAAGAATATGAATAGATAAATAATTGACCAAATAAAACTACGAAATTCAGATATTATTTTTATTCGAAAAAGTGAAAATTTGGACTTGTAGTCCAACAACCTCAAGATATATTAATGGGGTATAAATAATTTTTTGTTAAAAAGGTGAAATGAAAAAAGAAATGTAAGAAAATACGGATCATGCTTATGGCCTAATGGTTTTTTTTGCAAAAATATCCTGACATATTGGAGTTGTTTTCTCCTGTATTGTATTCAATGAGATTTCCTTCCAGTATGGAATACATGAAAAACTTAAATACATATAATGAATCATTGGTATGTCTAGTTAGAGCTGAAAGTTATATAAAAATATTTAAAAATTTTAAAAGGGTATATTAATGGGGTATAATAAATTTTTGTTCAAAAGGTGAAATGAAAAGAGAAATGTAAGAAAATACGGATCATGCCTTATGGCCTAAAGGTGTCTTTGCAAAAAAATCCTGACATATTGGAGTTGTTTTCTCCTGTATTGTATTCAATGAGGTTTCCTTCTGGTATGGAATACATGAAAAACTTAACTACATATAATGAATGATTGTTATGTCAAGTTAGAGCTGAAAGTTATACAAAAATATTTGAAAATTTTAAAAGGTCTTAAAATGAATTCATTGAATACTCCAATGAATATGAGGTCGTTTAACATAAAGAAAGATCAGTTTAGATCTCATGAAAAATGATTAAAAATTATCATGTTTTAATATATTGATGCACTTAAGTATCATGCTATTACTATTCATGAGATAATACTTTTATGTGAAGATATTTAAGTGAAATCAAATATTGGTATGAATTTATTATTTCTAATATTGTCAAGAAATTATTAGTTATGCAAATGCAAGAAATTCTTTTTTATCTATATAGTAATTGATCCACTAAAATTATCTATTTACATGTGAAGATGCTTTCATATTATCATATTCTACAAAAAAATCAATAATTGATACTTATTCAAGTCCAATCAAGATAATAACAACTTCTAAAGCAAGTGACTTGTCGAGTCAGCGGGTGACTTCTAAAGTAAGATACTCAACATGTGTGGAGACTCAATACTAAAATTATCTTTTTATCCCTAACTAAAAAGATAATTTTAGTGCAATCTTATTTGGTTATCGGTTTAACCATTAACTAAAATCTTAAAATCGGAACCGAACTGATAGCCCAATAAAAAAATTTACAAAACTGTTTAAAAATCATTAATTCAATACCCAATATTGATAAACTACTAACATTTTTATTGTTGGTCTATTGATTAAATTGGTTTTTGCACACCCCCACTCTATGTAACCATATAAATATAGATATTCAAAACCATGTTGTAAACACTTGGAAGACTTGAAAGAAATTAAAAAGCTTTCATTTCTTACGTTTTTACAGTTCTTGTCTATTTTAATATTATTACTTTGTTCACTAATAATAAGTTAAAAGTAGAGTTATCGCCTAAAAATCCTTACACTATCAGTGTATACAGCTGATATTCAAAAGCAATAACGTAAACCATGCGGGCGTCCATTGAACCAAAAACGACAACCTATGGATGACTTCCTCCAAAGTCAAACAACACAATGTGATTCATCATCTGATGATAGCAGGTCTATTAGTTGTCCGTTTAGGTCTAGGTCTATTACCTTGCCTTGGCATCTCAGTCGTCAATGCATACATCTTCACAGCAAATAATTCATCTGGAAAGTCCTTCTGATCCTGACAAAAAGAGTGTCTATTGTTAAATCAAACAAGAATTGCACCCTTCAGGGAGAAGATTACACACTTCCAACTACAATTTAGCTAATATTATTATTGTATCTAGATGAGGATACTCGCGAGAAAAGACACATTCATCACAATCATGATCTGAAGAAATTTATCATCTTGCAGCAACGTTTAAACGTTATGCACTACTCAGACCAAGCAATAAAAATCACAGCGACCGCGGAAGATGGTATACATATGCCACATGTTTCTCTATCATGATGCACATAAAATTGGGTAATTCTGTATTTGTAACCTCCATCTTGTAGAAAGAGGGACGAAATGGCCATGAAACAAAATGATGTGCAAAAATCATTAGAAGGAAAATTATGTACCTGAAAGTTACAACACATAAGCTTTCCTTTTTCTTTTCTTTTTTCCTTTTTTCTCAAGACTTCCCTATGGCACATATATTACAAGTAAAAGGTTTCATCTTTACCTTCATCTTGTAGATGTATAGTCCACATTGATTGAAAAGCTCCTTAAAATATGAATCTGATCTTGTGATGCTCTTATCTTCTTTGTCCAACACAAATCCTTGAAAAATGTATATACTTCAGTTAACTTGCATAATGTTACAGCTCAAACATTTTATGTACATTGCATTGCAACGTAAAAGCTGAGTTAAAAACTTACTCAGCTCTAAACAGAAAATCATCATATCAAGAAAAATTAATGCTCAGAACAATAAATAAATGAAAACTGTTTGATGCCACACCAAAAATCAATATGGACCATGATATGACAGGAAACATGGATAAACAGGAGAAGGAATAGGTGAAATTAATTAACATATAGCACAAGGTAGAGAACTCAAAAGGAGATGCTACCTGTTCTTGCAATGTTCTCTTTTAGAACAAAAAGTCCACCAGGTTTCAAGCCAACCTAAAAAATGAATTAGAATAAACACAAGCTGTTTAACTGCCTTATTGGAGAAACAAAAAAAAGCACAAGTTGTTTAATAGGAGAACAAGTGAACATGTCAGGTATTCTCTTAAAAACTAAGAGTTCAGAAAATCCATGTCCTACACGCAGGTGACAATTTTAGACAAAAGCAACCAAAACAGAAAATAGATAAAGACAAAGATAAGGAAAAATAACAAGTATAACTCTTTCGCATTACACTTTGTTTTATTCCCGATAAGGTAACTCTTTTTTGCATTACACATTTTGGTCATTATAAAGGATGATTATCAATTTATGAGATAAGAATCATTAAGATGATGTTCAACGAAGCTAGTGGATAAACTTATGGGCATTATAATTGGAAAAAACACAAGTTGTTTAACTGCTTTATTGGAGAAACAGAAAAGGCACTAGATGTTTACTAGAGAACAAGTGAACATGTCAGGTATTTTTCTCAAAACTAGAGTTCAGAAAATCCATGTCCCACTTGCAGAGGACAACTATAGACAAAAGCAACCAAAACAGAAAATAGATGAGACAAAGATAATGAAAAATAACAAGTGTAACTCTTTTCACTTTGTATTATTCCGATAAGGTAACTCTTTTGCATTACACAACTTGGCCATTGTAAAGGATGAGTACCAATATCTGAGATAAGAATCTTTAAGATGATGTTCCACCACGCTATTTGGATACACCTATGGGAGTTATCAGGTATCCAATATGATCAAGCAGCTCTTTCATACAGATAACAGATACGTTTCACTAAGAAGAGGTAGAGAGAGGAGCACGAGCTTCCTAACTAAAAAGTGTAAGTTATACCCAATGAATAGTTTTTTCTCTTTCAGTTCAATGTTGATGCAGGTCAATATGCCTGTCAAAATTAGATCTATGGTGTTTGCAACACAGAAGAAGAAACTACTTTATTCTCTATCCCAGGCATAACTATGAAAATATATGATTATAGAAAGATTCTGGTTTCATATTCCAACTAAATACACCAGTCGACTAAACAACTAAGCCTCTGAAGAATCTACCAGTTTTTCTGCACAACTAAAAAACAAATGGTTGACATCGAAAGCTCAAAAAATGTACATGAAACCTATTTTCCATGACCCAGCTATGGTTACATATATAATATGAATGAGTAAATACCCAGCACTGGTACGTGCAATTTTCTGTATTACGGACAATTCACACGAAATACTACACGCACACACGCTGTCACATCATACGTCAAGACAGCAGAAAAATTAACAGCATACAATGAAATAGAAAATTCCACATCAATTGACAAACATTATTGCACATATCCTAGGCATAAGGAAAACAAAAGATGTGCTATTAGCCTATATATGATGCACAACAGGATCTCTAAGGCATTTTCAACTATGACAGATCATTAAGCTATCATGACGATCACACAAGTGCTCTACTTCAAACGAGCCTTTTTTCCTTCTAAACAAGGCCAAGGGATGTCAGATGTTGGTTATTGAAGGAGCGAAAACTGAAAGAAGATCATCAGCTAAAAACTATTTTTTTCTTGTAGAGTATGAGATTGTTCACAAAGAAAAGTTTTGCACCAAGATTTAACTTTTACAAGATCAAGTCTTGTGGTTTATGAAAGAAAAAGGCAATAATAGAAGACATAATTTATGTGGTTTTACCTGAACATTGAGAAGTGAAGCACACATTCCCTTTGGAAAGGGCATAACACCAAAACACTTACTGAAAATACCAAAGTTACTGAACATATATAAATATAGTACTTATAACATCTAATTGTAATTAAACTAATTTCAGCATCTGGTGTACAACAATGAATATATTAATCAAATGATGCAAACTGAATGCTGATTGTGTTAATTAATTAGCAATTTTAGAAGACTAGAGTTTTCTTTTCCAAACATAATTATAGGAATAAAATATTTCCTTTTATTGTTAAACGATTGTCTTACCTTAATTAGTTAGGATTCACTTGTATAAATACTCCTTGTCATGAGATGTAAGGACATACTGAAATACAAAGAAACATTTTCTTCTTTCTCAAATTCTATATGGTATCAAAGCCATTGCTACCTTTTGAGGTGAATTTTTCTCCCTCGCAGCATTAGGGTTCCTTTTTTTAAATAGAGGTTTGAGTTTTCTCCCTCCTTGAAGTTGTCCGCAAAGGCTACTTCCTGCGGAATTCTTTTGAGATTCTTTTTTGCTTGGATTTTCCTGCAATTATGAGTGTACATACCAAGCTCCAATTTTTTCTGATCAACGAAGCTAGGGTTCCGGCGACGCAGATTGTCCCACGAATTTTCCCCTTTTTTTCCTCGGGGGGACACAAAGGCAGTGGAGAATAATTCTCTTCCAGAAATCTGAAACTAGAAGGAGCTGGTACATATCTTGCTTGGTCAACATTTTTTTTACTTTATACTAAATCTAGAAATTGTTTGCTTATATTAATGGAGAGAAGAAACAACCCACTGCATCTTATAATGGTCTTTGGTATTCCAACAATTTGCTTGTTATGACATGGCTTTGGTATACTATGCACCCCAAAATCACTAAGCAATATTTATAGCTTGATATTCCTAAAGAAATCTAAAATTCAACTAAGAGCACTTACACTCGGAAGGGTATTGATGCCCAGATCTTTGTGATTCAAAATAAAATTCATGACACTAAGCAAGGTGAATTGACTATTACTGATTATTATTTCGAGTTAAGTGGGTTATGGCAGGAGATTAACTATTATCAGGATCTTTAAGCGAAGTATATTGATGATACAGTTCTCTTTCAACAATTTGATTAAAAAAGAAAGGGTCTATGATTTCATGCCGGTTTGACCAAGAGTGTAATCAGAATAGGGTTCAAGTTCTTGGAAAAGTTCTTTCTCCTTTTGAGGATGCTTACACTTATGTTCAACAGGAAGAGAGTTGGCGAGGTGTCATGTATCAGGCTTCAACTAAGAAGTCTGATAAAGATCATTATGATTATCATGGAAATCCACAGCATACAAAGTAGACATGTTAAAAACTACATGACACCTTCTATTGCCACATCTAATTATGTGCAATGAGGTACTGCCTTTATTGCTTACATTGACTATTGGACTACTGATTCTGGTGCAAATAGACACATAACAAGCTCCTCTAAAGACTTACAAAACTACTCTTCTAGTCCAAAAGGGAATTATGTTAGAATGGCCAATGGCTTTCTGAGCCCATCTCTGGAACATGTTATGTTGTTTGTAGACTTGATATTAAATTATCATCTATTCTCCATATACCTAAGCTTCTTGTTAACCTGTTATCTGTTAGCTCCATCACCATAGAACTAACTTGTACTATCGAGTTCTTCCCTGATTCAATTCTGTGATTAAATAAAATTCTTCCCTTCATTAGTTCACCCATTATAACTAAATGTCACGTCCAACAAGAGCGTGAGCATCCCAATATTCTTTCTTCCCATGGGGGACATTCTACAAGCAAAGAAGACTCCTATAAGTATTTTTTGGAGGAAATAAGGATGTTAACCAAAAAAAATCTAGTGGCATAAGCGGTAGGGGTACCCATCCTTTTTGTTTTACTGAAGTTATATCCTAGTTTATTTTCCACTATATGCTTTGTGAAGCTTGTGACTTTGTCAAGTATACTAGAAATTCTTATCCTTTAAGTGATATTAAAAGTAATTCAACTTTTATGAGAATTAATTCTAATGTATGGGTCCTACTCAAACTGTTTCTTTGTTTGGAAATTGATGGTTTGTTACCTTTATTAATTCTTGTACCATCACGACTTGGGTGTATTTGTTAGAGGCCAAAAGCTTGAGGCTAAGATGACCTGTACTCTATTTGAGGCTACGATGAAAATCTTGTGAACTAACATTGGCACAAAATACATTGATAAAGATTTTGGTGCTTATCTGGAGTTGCCCCTACACTAGAGCACAAAGTGGAGTTATTGGGGATTTGGGTGGGCATTCGGTTTTTCGATTTTCGATTTTTTCTTAGTGGTGTACCGAACACCAAAACGAATTAGTTCGGTTCAGTTCGGTTTTTTTCAAGTTTCAGTTAGATTTTTCTAATTCCGTTTTTTCTATTTGGGCCTAATTAATGGGTCATTTTTCTGCTTGTAAAATGAGTTACTTTCTTTAACTAAAAATGAGTTATTTTATTTTTTTTAATACAAAATAAATTATTATAAGTTTTGTCTTCCTAAGTTTAATTCAAACTAAGCTAAATTTTTAAGTTAAAAGTTATAACTAGACAACATTTTAAATTGTGTCAATTAAATGGATAATTCTCTAAGTGAATTTTTTTTTTAAATTCCACTAAGCGTAACTTAGTGGGGATATTTTATTATAACATAATTAACCACAAGTTCAAAAAATCAGAAAAGACAAGTAAAGGGACACAGACAAAACAAAAACAGATTTGAAAAAACATCCACAGACACAAGCTCGATCTGGGCAGCCATGGCAATAATCCCCCGTCAATGGGCTTTGAGATTGGGTTGGATATAGTATTTTTATTTTTTTGAAGTTAAGTTATAATTTTATTTTTTTATTTTTATTTTTTCAAAAAAAGTATATAAAATTTCGGTTAAACCGAAAAACTGACATCCTAAAACTGAATACTAAAGTTTTTTAAAAAAATAGAACCTAAAACGAATCGAAAAATCGAAGTAGTTCGGTTCGGTCCGGTTTTTGCATTTTCTCGGTATTTATGCCCACCCCTAATTGGGGAGGGTAGTGTATACATAGACTTTACCCCTATAAGGTATAAAAGTTGTTTCCGATAGATTCTCGGCTTAAATAAAAGCATTACAGAGAAGTTCTAGAAATGAAACAACGGGAGTGAAGAAGCCAAGATAAAATGCTAAAGAAAGCATGATAAAGCATACTAAAAATGTAACAGTCACTACCACAAAATAATACTATAATCGAAGTGCTAGAAATAGTAAATAGTAACAGAAATGGAATAACAAGAAACTCCCAAATTAATACTATGACTACTAGTGTGGAAGACTACGCGAGACAACTCTCAACTACCTAAATAACCCTCTACTCTAATCCGTGCCCTTCATAATCTTCTAAGGTCATGTCCTCGATAAGCTGGAGCTGCGTCATGTCATGTCTAATCATCTCTCCGCATACTTCTTCATGCTTCTCCTATAACCACTCATAGCCACCTGTCACATCTTTGCACTGGTGCATCTCCTCTTCACATGCCCGAACCATCTAAGTCTTGCTTCCCGCATCTTATCCTCCATCGAAACCACTCCTACCTTGTCTCGAATATCATCATTTCTAATCTTATCTATCCTAGTGTACCCACATATCCACCTCTGCATCCTCATTTCCGCAACTCTCAACTTGTGAATATGGGAGTTCTTGACTGGTCAACATTCCGCTCCATATAACATAGTCAGTCTAACCGCCGCATTGTAGAACTTGTCTTTATGTTTTGATGAAACTTTCTTAACACATAAGACTCCGGATGCGAGCCTCCATTTCATCCACTCTGCACTCATACGATGTGTTGCATCCTCATCGATTTCCACATTACTTTGGATAATAGACCCAAGATACTTGCAGCTTCCTTTCTTATGGATGACATGCGAAACAAGCCTTATCTCCGTAGCATCCTCAGGTGTTACATCACTGAACTTGCACTCCAAGTATTCTGTATTGGTCCTGCTCAACCTGAACCCTTTAGATTTCCGATTTTGTCACCAAACCTCAAGCTTAGCTTTAACTCTGCTGCGAGTCTCATTAATCAAAACTATATCATCTATAAATTACATACACCATGGCACCTCACCTAGGATACGCTGAGTCATCCATCATCATGGGGAAAAAAATGGACTAAGAGTTCATCTTTGGTGCAACCCCATCACAACTAAAACTACTCCGAGTCCACGCTATTGTCCTTACCCTGCGTCTTGGCTTCACCATACATGTCCTTAATCGCTCTAAAGTAACTCATAGGAACACCTTTAGCTTCCAAACACCTCCATAGAGCCTCTATCGAAACCTTGTCATAAGCTTTTTTTAGGTCGATGAACACCATGTGAAGGTCCCTCTTCTAGTCCCTATATCAGTCTCCTAACCAAATGAAGGGTTTGATAGTTGAACGCCCCAACTGAACCTGAACAGGTTCTCAAAAATAGACACGCTCCTCCTCACCCTCATCGCCACCTCCCTCTCCCAACCTTCATAGTGTGGCATAGCAGTTTGACCTCCCTATAGTTGTTGCAATTCTGAAAGTCACTCTTGTTCTTGTACAATGAAATCATCGTACTCCACCTCCATTCTTCTAGCAGTTTTTCCGTCCTAAAAATGATATTAAAGAATTCAGTACGCCATTCCATACTTGTCCTGGCTACAGTCTTCCAGAATTCCATCGAAATCTCATCTGACTCGATCGCTCTCTCCTGCGCATCCTACGAATAACACTCTTAACCACCTCAACATGTATACACCTACAGTAGCCAAAATCACAACACCTCTGGGCACAATGTCTCTGTCCTCTCCTCGTACCAGAGTTTATGGAAGTATTAATGTAATATTTGTCTAATAAGTGCCTCTTCTACCAGCACTTTGTCGTCCTCGTCCTTAACCCACTTCACTGGGTCCAGGTCTAGGGCCTTCCTCTCACTTGCATTAGCAAGCTTATACAATTTTTTATCTCTGCCTTTATCCTCGAGCTCTACATATAAGCATTCAAAGCTGCTGTTTTTGCCACCATAACCACTAACTTTGCCTCGTTCCTCACCGTCTTATATTTTTCCCTGTTCATTCACTTCTCCTCGTTCTTACTCTCCACCTACTTCATATACGCCACCTTTGCTTCCACTTTCCCTTGGACGTCCCCATTCCACCACCAATCCCCTTAATGCCATTAAAGTTACCTCTCGAGAGTGAAAGGAAAAATATGTATTTGATAAAAATAGCAAGGTCTCTTATGTTTACCATGAATCTACCAGAAACCTACTAGTGAATACCATTCTAGTTGTTGCCTATCTTATCAATAGAATGCCTTTAAAACCCCTCCTCTGGAGGCTTTAGACGGAGAGAATAAATATATTGTTCTTTTGAAGGTGTTAAGGTGTATCTGCATTTCCACACTAGGAAATATGGAAACTAGATTCTAGGGCCTCAAGTGTATCTTTATCGAGTATTGTCCTACACGAGAAGGGCACAAATGTTATCATCCTCCCTCCAAAATATCTTTTGTCATACATGGATGTTACCTTTCTAGTATCTGAGTCCCATTTGGTATTACACTATCACCTCTTCAAGAGAAGAGCAATAAGGAGGAAGAAAATATTTTCCCTAGTTTCACTTTTGAAAACCACTACCACAGGGGAGAGTGAATTTTGAGAAAAAATTCTGGAGGGACACTGTTGGGCTTTTGATAGACCAGATCCGATAACTTACTCAAGCAGAAATGGAGTAGAAGAAGTCATTATGCAATATGCCAACGTTGAATCCTATTCTACTGGTGAGCTATTCACATTTCCTAATGAGTTAGTTTTGTCCATTTGGAATGAAAAGCAAGTGCTGCAAATAGAATATGCTTACTTGTTAATGCTTTGAGGCATAAACTTAAACATATTTCAAATTGAAAAATGGTCTATGTACTAGTGATGTTCTCCTTTAGGCAAAACATTAACCATAGTAATGCTTTAGAAAGAACATGATTCGATAATCTTTAATGTGTCCATCGGTAATATTTTTCTATGTACTAGTGATGTCCTCCTTTAGGCAAAACAGTAACCATCGTGATGCTTTAGAAAGAACATGATTCGATAATCTTTAATGTGCACATCGGTAATATGTACTATCTTTGGATATATAAATAAAACTAATGGCACATCTAAATAATCGACTTAATATTCAATGATTATAAGAACAAGTAGCCTAACATTCGGGCAATCCAAAAATGTCTTATAATCAATGACCTTCAATTTACCCATAATTCATTTATAAGCATCAGGATTATGGGTAATGGAATAAATTCATCCATTTTGTTGAAATTAATTATTCATAAAGTTTTGACCACTTTGATGATTAAGGAATCATACATAACAATTCTGAAGAAATTCTTTATCAAATAAAATATATGTTGAACCCATACCAGCAAAATGGTTAACAATGAATTGGTCTTTTTCCACACCAAAATCTTAATCTGATGTCGTAGCCAACTCAATCTCATAATTAGGATTCATAAAAGTTGGAAAAACATTACGGAAAATAATTAGTTCCTAAACCACGATCTAATACCACCTGTAAGGATTTTCTCAGTTATAGACTCTGAAACATAAATAATCTAATTGAAAACCCGACATGACTTTAGGATCGTGGAACTTAAATGATTTTCATATGACATCATATACATTACTTTAATCAAGAAAACATACCTGAATCCATAGTGTTTTCTTGAATTATCTTCAGCAAAAGTGATTGAAATTTAAGAGAAACTGATTTCTCTGTTCTGCACACTCTATTTCTCATGTTATTTGATGGGAATAGGTGTGAATTACAGTTGAGAGAGGACCATTTCTTAAGATTACTTTATATTCTAATTACACAGAGTAGATATATATGATTAAGACTCTTTTTCTTAATGTGTAATAACAAAGTCATAATAAGTTATTTACAGATGAAGGATGATTGCGCAAGCGTGATGCAAGAACGACATAAGCATACCATGTGTCTGACATGCGTGTACGTTTTATGCATGTGCGCAAGTGTATAACATGCACGGCTACCATTTTATGCATGTTTGACTAGTGTCAGCCATGCAAAACACCTTTCTGCATGTGTGACACATGTCCACCACGTCTGGCGCATGTCATGCGACATGACACGTGTCATGCGACGTGACACGTGTCATGCTGACCAGTGTCATGTTTCTCAGTCACTTTATTGTACATGGACACCTCCCAATCATGAAAATAGCTACTTAATTCTCCATTTCTCATTGAAGTGGGAAGTTATTTAATTGCCTTAAAAATTACCCCATAGTTTTGACCAATATTCATTAATTAGGCCTTATTTGTTTTCATTAGGATTAAGACATTTGAATCTGAATGCACATCTGAATGATTAAGATGTTGTCTCTAGATCTGAACATTGAATGGGGCTGCTAGGTGTTGTATTGACTGACGTGATGGTGACGGTTGGTAGTGGTGGTTGTGATGGTGAAGTTGATTAATGTAAGTAGTTGACGGTGGTGACTGAAGAATGTATGGTGGTTGACGATGTGTTGGTAGTAGTTGGTGGCAGTGCTATTTGTGATGGTGAAGATGGTTGATACTAGGGAGTAGTCGCAGTGGTGGTAGTGAGTTGTAGTGGTGGTAGAGGTGGCAGTGGCGGTGACAACGGTGGCGGTAGTGGCGGCGGCGATAGTACATATAACTTTACTGATAAAAGTGGTATATATAATAACGACTAACAATAGTGGTTAATTGCAGTGGTGGTTGCCAGTGATCATTTTGATGTCAGGGGTGGTCGGCGACAGTAGTAATGGTTGACAATGGTGGCAGAGGTAGTTGTTGTTGGTGGTGGTGGTGGTTGGTGGTTGGTGGTTGGTGGTTGGTGATGGTGATGGTGATGGTGATGGTGATGGTGATGGTGATGGTGATGGTGATGGTGATGGTGATAGTGGTGGTGGTTGTGATGAGAGAAGTGATTAATGGTGGTAGCTGGTGATTGTGGACAGAGTGATAATGACATTAAGACTTTGTTCCAAATCTTAATGATTAAGACTTATTTAGGTCAAATAAGTGCTGAAATCTTAATGAAAACAAACACTTAATGGCCTAAGGTCTAAACCATTCAGATTAAAACCTCCATTAAGTGCAAACAAATGAGGCCTTAGTCTTTTTTTATTAAACCCAACTTAATCCCGTTGGACATATATCTTACATTATTAAGATTTCAAATTTTGAATATTAAGATGTATTTAGATTTGAATACTAAATGATTAATATTATTTAAATTCTTTGACATCTAAATTTGAATTCTTTAATATTTGGATGTTTATAATTTATCTTTATTAAAAAGTTAATAAATATAATATCCAAATAAAATAATTTAAGTTGTACATCCACAGTTATTAGGTTGTAAGGCGGTGGTTGGTGACAATGGTTATCCGAGTGGTGGCAGTGATGGTTGGTAGTGGTAACTGAGTGATGGTGGTAGTTGTAACCATGGTGGTAGTTGGTGGTAGTGGTTGGAATTTTCTAGTCAAGAAATTAGTTTTCTTATAAAGAATGAAACTATGATGTTGCATAGTTTGAACAAAGTTCAAATAGAAACTCATATTTAGTGGTTATTAAATTGTTTTGTCACTTAAAGTGATGGAGTCATTTGAATCGCTTCACTGGTGAAGTCATATGCTTCAGAGAAGCGTGTGCTTTAAACAATAATGCTAAGTGATCCAAACAAAAAGCGCTCAATTCTTTTCATCTCAACCTTAAGGAGTTGGATCAATATTGCATTAATGTATACTGGATGCAAAGATTTGTTATTTAAATTGTAGTTTGATTATTATAGTAATAGACACATGTTTGATTTGTATCTTTTAATTTTCTATAAATTGTCTAACTTCACTTCATCTGTTTTGCTTCTGATTTTTTATTCAAGCCCCATAGATCTTGTCGCTTTTGTTGCACTACCGTGCATGTTTCATAAGCGAATTGAAGCATGCAGAATATTCACATCATACAGGATCGTGGACATATGATTAGTGCAATAGCTACTTATTACAATGAAGTGCAGCTAAAACTTCATTTTAGAAGATCACTTCACCTTTGCTCTCTTGAAGAATGCAATGAAATCATCATCTGCAAGATGCCCAATGCACCACTGAACCCAAATAACATCATATCTTTCAGCATCAGGAGTAAATTCCTTGAACAAAAAAAAAGAAAAAGGAAAACAATGAGTGAACAACAGCCTAAGAGTGAAAGAGTTGAAAAAACTGAGACACACTATGGCAATCCTTCCAATTCAAGTATGTGGAAACAAAGTGCGAGCACAAATGAGCCGGTTAAACACACTAGACTGACCTTTAAAACACCCAAAGTTAAGCAGGTGACAGAACTATGAACTGCGATAAGCTAAAATTTCAGTTTAAATTTCAAATCTATATACATGCATATTTATACATGTGTGTGTGTGTGTGTGTGTATTATTTACCATGAAAAATGTTTCAAATCAATATTAATGCTGGTTGGAATCAAATCTTCCGAATATAAGAGAAAGTAATATAGCCAAAGATTGACATGGTGAGCCAGCGAGATTTGCTTTTAAGCTCAATGATCAGTCACGAGCTTTTAATTCCTCATGATGACACACTATGAATTGAAATAAGTGGATTTTGACATATGTATGGAAAGACCTAAAGCAATTTCTCTTAAAAAATATAATTCTGCAGCAAATGGTTTCTTGGAGAACCAGGAGATACGAAGAGATAAAAAAGAAAAGTATCTATTTCCACTTCTTAACACCGCATGGGGAATCATTTTTGTTCTCAACAGAAGTGACAAGCCAGCAGACTATTGTCTCTGCTGTCTCCTTCTATAAATCATAGTATCAAATATTAAGAGATAACAACTGTAATAATGACCATTACTTAAATGACCATGTAACAAGAGATACTGATTGAGCATATCTCCTACCTCAAATTATTCTTTCTTTCACCTGATTTCAAGAGTAATTATGAGGAGAAACAAAAAGCTGAAGTGTTAAAGCAAATCATTTACCTGCAGCCTATGCACCCCTAGGGAGAAAGAAGAAAAAGATTAATATAGAAAGCATCAGTTTCCAATTTGACGACTCAAGAGGCAAGTAAAAAAGGAAAAGAACTAAAAGTAGATAGATATATCTCCTATTTCCACAAAACAAGGAGGTGGGTATGGGATCGTGATTATATGGTCCATAATGGCTGAGTTTTGCAGGAACTTTTAAGCAAGATAAGGCTCTATGATGTGTATAGGGGTGCATAAGGTTTCACTTTGAGCTATTATCCACAGGTGTCAAAGTTCGGGCAAGCGAAATGCTATGGAGACAGTCCATTCTTTTCAAGCCATGGAAATTTTGAAAAGGGTGTAAATGCCCCCTATGTAACAATTGAGTTACAAGCATTACGATTTTGGAACCTATGAGTGTAGCAAGAAGAATCTACATGAGTGTTGCACTATTGCTAAGGTACTCTATCAGATGTAAGAAAACATCGGATGTGACGGCTCAAACTACCTAGTAATCCAGTTTTGCATAGCAATCTATTGTGCAGTTCTAGGAGAGAGGAACAGAAAGAGAGAAGCAGTAAATTGGTTTGATGGTTTCTAGTTATAAGAAAACCAGACAGCAAAATCATCGTGTTAAAAATTATATCAAGTCAGATGAGGCCACCAATACATTATCGATGAAGTTATCTGATGAAGGCTGGAAATCCTTAAAGCTATGGACTAAATCTTTTACTGCCATATTTATTTTGTTGTTTAGACCATGATAATGTTAGTGATATTAAATGTTCGGTAGGTACTTATACAAGTGCAAAACACCAGCCATTCCATACTGAAATCTCAATTTCAAGAACCCAGCAAACACATCAAGCTGCTGTTCTCTCTACAAGTACTAGTTAATTCTACGGCTTGCACAAGTTAAATGATACGGACACTGGACGGCTAAAACAACAATTACAGGATAAAATACTTATCACCTGATTCTGATGAATTTGAAGCCTGGTGATATCTTTGCAAACAAAAAACATAGGAAACTAGTAGTAGGGGTGTTTCTATTGTAAGATCAGGATATAAGTTGAGCAGGCAGATCCACGGAACAAATTCAGCATCCAGCAACAGTAAATGATTCTTGTACTTATCACCCCTTTTCTATGAATCCATTCTGTTAAATAGTGTGACCACTTATGTAAAAGTTTAAATTGTAAGAAATTGGAGATCAATTGCTAATTTATGGCCTTGCTTCTTCAGAAGCACCAAAATTAAACTTGGTAATGGCAAGAGAGCAGCTTTTCGGGATGATAACTGGACAGGTCATTGTCCCCTAAAAGATCTATACCCTGATTTGTATTTACTGGAAGCTAATTCCCAAGCAAGAGTGGAAGAGGCAAGAGGACAACAAGGTTGGAATTTGAAGTTTAGAAGGTGGCTAAATGATTAGGAAATAAAGGGTTGCTGACTTGACAAATCAGTTGGACCAGAAACCTAATCTAGTAGATTGTGATCACTCTTTGATGTGGAGAGGATCAAGCTCAAAGATAATTTTTGAAGCAGCATATGACGGTTTGATGAGCAATCAACAAGATGACAAGGAATAGCCATGGAGACAGATATGGAAAGCTACAGCACCTTCCAAGGTGATCTGTTTTGTATGGTCGATGGCCAGAAAAACTTGTCTTACCCAGGAAAAGCTTATGAGGAGAGGACACCAGTTGCCTTCCAGATGTTTTTTGTGTGAAAAGAAAGCTGAAGATAACTCTCATCTGCTCCTACATTGTGTTGTTGCAGCACTGTCATGGCATATGGTCTTGAGAATGGTTGGAATGAGTGGGACTATGTCAGAGAAGACTGTTGAGCTATTGAGCTGTTGGAATGGAGTAACTGAAGGTGTCAAACAGAAGAAATGGTGGCAGCTCATTCTGGCATGCATTTGGTGGACAATTTGGAAGGAGAGAAACTCTAGGTGTTTTGAGAATAGAAAGAACTCCACACAGAGAATTACATTAGATATATATTACTCTTTCTGTTTTGGAGTAAAGGAGATCTTCTAAGTGATAGAGATTCCATATTTGAAGTCATAGCATCCCTTGTTAAGTTTTTGTTTAGATCAGGGGGTTGTATATACTGTGTTGTTTCTCCTCAGAGTCTTATATTTGGTTTTTGTTGTTTTTTCTTTTGCGTGGAATACACGGATTAAGGTAGCAGGATAGCAAGTAGCAGTCGTGGCTTGTTTTTTTCGTTTTTAATAGTAAAGAAGGATAGTAGATGGTTTTTCATTCTGTATTAGTTGTTGTTACTTGTATCTCGATTAGTATATTGTTGTTGGGTAGTTTTGAACTGTTACTAGTTGTCGTTTTGTTATTATATGTTGTCTCCTATACTACCTTTACTTTTTGGGACTATTTTACTATAAGCCGAGGGTCTACCAGAAACAGCCTCTCTACCTCTAAGATAGAGGTAAGGTCTGCATACATTTTACCCTCACCAGAACCCACTTTAAGGGATTACACTAGGTAGTTGTTGTTGTAAGTAGATTCACTTAAAGGCATCAAGAAGATGCAATAGTTACAAGGACGGATCAGTTAAGCTCACAAAAATAAGGATTTGTGGCTTCTTTCTAAACTATAGAGCCAACAAATCAACACAGAGTTCTAAATTATTTACAGGGGTCAATTTGGACCAACTAAAACTAACGAGATATCTGCCTCGCAAAAGATTACTAGAAGTTGGGATTCCATCAGAACATCTTTTGTTCCTCTTTGTCCACAAACACCAAAAGATAGCACCAACGATTATTATCCAGATACTCCTGATGGCTTTGTCAACTTCCAGCAAACTCCAACTTTCATGAGCATCCCTAACAGAGAAGGGCATGACCCCCGAAAGATCAAAAAAATAGCAAAACATATTCGAAAGATCTGAGGCAACCGGGCAGTGCTGTAGTAGGTGGTTGACACTTTTTGTGTGCTTGTGGCAGTAGCAGCATCTGTTAGCAAGCTGGATTTCTTGTTGGAGAGATTATCCTGTGTAGGGCATGAGTTATGTAGTGCAGTCCAGCTGAAACAGATCACTTTGATAGGTAATTTAGTCTTTCATATATGCTTCCATGATCGTTTCTCAATCATTGAGTTCCTTGAGCGTAAGCTGTGATAGCCTTCCTTGACTGTGTAGTGACCTTTTCTTGAGTTACCCCCTCTTAACATATTATGAATTCAGATGATGTGGTCACACAAGTTACCATGATAAATTGTGTGACCACATCATCTAAATTCATAATATGTTAAGAGGGGGGACACTTTTATTTATGAATTTCATGTCTACAACACAAACTTGTGTTTTATTCATCTCTTATTTAAGAAATTACTTATTTTTGAGAGGGAAGGATTATTCATAATATTTTGATTTTGTTTAATACTCCTATTTTGAATTGTCTTACTTGAGCCGAGTGTCTATCAAAAACAGCTTCTCTACCCCACAAAAATAGGAGTAAGGTCTGCGTACATCCTACCCTACCCAGACCCCACTAGTGAGATTACATAGGATATGATGTTGTTGTATCATCACCAAGTTATGACTTTTGTGAAACAGATCATGCACATTGTACTTCGAAAGAATTGACTTGATATATCTATTTCACTGTTATAAAATTTAAGCCTGTACCTGAAGTGGGACACAATAAAAGTTGGCAGCTTTGTGCAACTCTGACACCATTAAATTTTCAGGAGCCAAATTTACCCGAGCAGATGCCAAAAAATGTGATACAGGCTCTAGGAGGTCGACCTGATAAAAAGAAAAGACATTTCAATTTTTTGTCGAAGGAATATTAACTGAAGTTAAATCAAGGGAATAATAGTTTCTTAAGCAGGTGAAGTCGTTTATCATGTTTGTGAAAAAAAACAGCCACCTAGATGAGATATCTGCAAAAAGCTATGATGCAATATGGTGGGCAGACTATACATGTTGCTTACATATGCCATGTTACCCACTTTATGGGTGGGTGTGGAAGAGAGCCCCTGTACTCAAGAAAGGATTACATGCTAGGAAACTAAATACTACAGAATGCCATCTTTGAGACCAGGGACAAAGCAATCAAGTGTGACGAGTCTATAGAAGAAAACATAATTCAAAACTTAATAATTGCAAAATGTACACTGCATGGATAGTAACTATAGCATTTACTCTGATAAGGGCCCCTCCAAATTGAAATGCGAGTGTGCAAAACCTTTATACGTTTAAATACAATTTGCAGCCTAGTTCCTAAATGTATTATTTCGTGAGAATAAAATAACAAAAAAAAAATTAGGATAAAACTACAAGGATCTCAACATGATGCTTTCCTTCCTTTCTTTTTTCCATGAAGCATGAATATTTTGAAACTGGAATAACCCTCACTCAAAGAATTCTCTTTATCAGCAGTTAATTATATTACTTAATAGAAAGCAATAATAGAACAAGGTATGATCATTTGTCCATCTACATGCAAAGCCTTTCCTCTCCCCTAATTGTTAAGCTTCCCAGTAACCTAAATTCAAAACAATCGCAGACTTGATTCATCAGCTATCAAGGGTCCAAGAATTTTTTAAGCACCAATAGAACACTCAAGGAACAAGAATACAGTGGCATCTTGCTTTGAAGGTCCGCCTACCATTTCAACTCATACTTGCTGAGTTGTTAGCGCTATTTGGTGGCGATATAGTTGAAAGCTATCACTAAGAAAATAGAAGTTATACTCTATATAACCAATCAACTGTAAATACAGTGTGGACGACGCAAGATACATGGAGATATCCTGACCAAAACAGACTTCATAGCATCCACAGTGTTTCATTCTGGCACTAATTAATTTCTTTATGGAAACACCAAACTGATTGCGAATTTCAGTATAAACATTCTGAAAAATAGAGAACAATTCAGACCTATTTTCATTAGAAATAACCAAGTGCACCAAGAATAATCATCAATAAGTGTAACAAATAATGAAGAACTGACACGACTTGGACCCTATATGTCAGAGAGAACAACTTCAAACACAAAGGTAGCCCAATTATTGACACGTAATGGGAAAGAAGCACAAGTGTATTTCCAAGTTGACACAACTCACACTCTAACAAAGATAAACTAGATAGACTAGGGACCATCTAATGCACTTTTAGGAGACTTCGCTGTCATAGTTGACTATAAAGCAAATCAAAGGAAACGGCAGAAGTAAGAGCAACAAGTGGTTTTGGAGTGATAACTGGTACAGTCCGTGTGACAAGTGTCCTTTTCCAAACATTTGTCTCACTACTCGTGTATTCTGGTCATGCACAAAATGGAATGTGCAATGAAGGTTACAGAACAGTTGAGGTTTTTTGGTTTTTTACTAAAAGAAATAAGATTATACGCACATTCGGGTGCAAAAAGAACTGAAGTTAAAGGTAAAAACAACTGAAGTAAAGGTAAAGAAGGTAGAGTGAGTTGCACCTGTTGAAGAATCCCATGAAAGGAAAGGACTTGGGTTATCCTCCCCTCATGAGCTAGCTTTTGGGATTAAGTTAGACCCAAGATCCATTTCTTTATATGGTATCAGCGCCAGGTTCATCCCAATTAGTGTGTACCGATGTTGAGCCCTCGTATTAATTGCTTATGCACCAGATACCCAGCTCTAGACGTGAGGTGGGGTGTTGAAGAGACCCACACCAGATGAAAAGAGAAAAGAGGGATGAGCGGTCTCTTTATATGGATTTGGCCAATTTTTCCCTCATGTGCTAGTTTTTGGGGTTAAGTTAGCCCAAGATCTATTTTTTACATAAGATTTCAGGAGGAACAGTCTTCTTTGTATTTCTAGATGATTTTACATCCCGAGAGAATGGGTACTTAGCCCATCTTTTCTAACTTTTGCTGCCTCCCCTCCTATTCCAGCAACTTAGTAGATCAGATGTATGCTCTGGCATACCCAAGAGATGCTGGTTTTGTTTAAGAAAAACTGCCACAGCTGAGCAGTAAACTTACAGTGTAAAAAAAGGTGTTTGTTTGTTTCCTCTGTTAAGTTACAAAGAAAGTGGGAACTAATTGCATTCCTTTTCTCTGTAGAACTTCTTGGGTTAGGCAGGCCGCCTTTATCACTAGCCAAGTGAAGCACTTTACTTTAGTTGGGTGAATCAGACTGTTGCAAATGTAGTTCCAGTGGTAAGATGTCCCCCCAGCCACTTCTTGTGTCCTCTTGTATTCACTCTGAACTGTGTAGATCCCATCTTTACTGTGTTTCCATTGAGCCCTATCTGGATGTGTTGTGTCTATACTGATACCTCCTATCTTTCCTAGTAATGATACCACCCTTTCCACTTCCCAATCATTTAACAGTCTTCTAAATGAGATGTCCCAGCCTTGTGTTGTCCAGCAATCACTCACTCGTCTCAGGGTTGTTGCAAATCAGAAATAGATCTGGGAAAGCTTCCTTCAGAGGTGTTTGTTCGATCCATCCTTCTTTTCAAAATTTGATTTTGGTTCCATCACCCACCTTGAGATTCATATTTGCTTCCATCTCTGGCCAGTTATTCCTAATTGATCTCCACACCCCCATTCCAAAAGGTTCAGTGGCTGCTTCTGTGCACCAGGAGCTTAATGCACCAAACTTTGCCACTATTACTTCCTTCCACAAGGCTCCATCCTCACTTGTGTATCTCCACAGCCACTTCATCAGCAGGCTCTTGTTCTGTAAGCTCAGTTTTATGATTCCCAATTCCCCTCCTTTGCTGAGAAGCATTGTTTCCCATTTCACCAGGCTATAACCCTTCCCTTCTTTGCTTCCTTGCTACAAAAATTTCCTCCGTATTCTGTCTAATTTTTTAATAAGTTTTGATGGAATTGGATACAGGGACATAACATAAGTAGGGAGAGAGTCCAATACAGAATTTATCAAAATCAATCTCCCCCCTAGAGACAGGTATTGAGCCTTCCATCTAGCTAGCTTCCTTTCTGTTTTTTCCAATATACCATCCAATATTTCCAAAGTCTTATGCTTGCTTCCTAGAGGCATGCCCAGGTAAGTTGTTGGCATCTTCTCTACTTTGCATCCTAGTATGCTTGCCAGTCCATAAATTTGGGCAACTTCCTTGACTGGGAACAAACTGTTTTTCCCCCAGTTGACCTTCAATCCTGCTACTGCTTCAGAAGTCTATGTAATGGCCCTTGGGTAGTATGTGGTGATTTCAATGTTACTAGATATTCAGATTTGAGAACAGACTGTCACAGTATCTCAGGAGCTACATGTGAATTTTCTGACTAGATAAATGATATGGAATTTTTGACCCTCCTTTATTGGAGGAACTTTCACTTGGAGAAGAGGTGATAACCATATGACAGCCTCCAAAATAGACAAGTTCCTATATTCTTATCAGTGGGAAGAAGCTTTTTAAACATCAAGCAGGAACTTCTATCTAGATTGAATTCAGACCACAACCCCATTATGCTATCTTGCGGAGACTTAAACTTCAAAAAGTCTTATTTTAAATTTGAACAATGGTGGAAGGGAGTGGAGGGATTTAGTGACAAAATAAAAGATTGGTGGATGATTTCCAACATAAGGGGGATAGCTTCTTTCATTCTAGCCACAAAGCTGAAGCAACTAAAGGAGAAACTAAAGGAATAGGCAAAGGAAAATAGAAACAATTGGAAGCAAAGGAAAGAGGACATTCTAAGGCAGATTACTAGTTTAGAAGTTTTCCAAGAACAAAGACTTCTCTCTAATGATGAACTTCTACAAAAAGCTCTGCTAACAATGGAATTTGAGGAGGTGGTCAGAAATGAGGAGATTGCTTGGAGACAAAGATCCAGAATACAGTGGCTCAAAAATGGGGACAAAAACACCAAATATTTTCATAGAATTGTCATAGCATACAAGAGGTTTAATTCTATTGACAAATTAGTGGTGGATAAGGCAACTGTTACAAATCCAAAAAGTATTAAATTGGCCATCACCAATTTTTACTAGAAATTATATTCAGAAACAGAACAATGGAGACCAGCTTTCAACCTTCAAGGGGACTCTGGTATCAACAAAGAAAAAGAATGGATGCAAAGACAGTTTAAGGAGGAAGTCTTGGACTGCATCAAGTTGTGTGTTGTTGATAAGGCTCCAGGTCCAGATGGCTTTCCGGTGAGCTTTTACCGGGACTTCTGGGATTTACTGAAGGAGGGTATAATGAACGCTCTGCATCATTTTCATTCACTCCAAGTTTTCAAGAAAAGCTTAAATGCTACATATGTTGCTCTTATCCCTAAGAAGACGGGCATCAAAACTTTGGGACTTTAGACCTATAAGTCTTATAGGTGGAGTCTATAAAATCATTGCTAAGATACCAGTTGAAAGATTGATAAGGGTGGTGAGCAAGCTAGTAAACAAGCACTAAACGGCTTTCATTAAAGGTAGACAAATCATGGATATTGCACTCATAGCCAGTGAATATGTGGACTCTAGACTCAGAAGTGAAGACCGAGGCATCATGTGTAAATTAAATACTGAGAAGGCATATGACCATGTCAATTGGGAGTTCCTACTCGACATCCCGAAACAATAGGCTTCGGTGATAAATGGCTGAAGTGGATTAGTTTTTGTACTTCCTCCGTTTCAAAAAAAGTGGTGTTTTTAGCTTAGACACACCCCTTAAGAAGCTACTAACTTCTAGAAAATAAAATGCATTTTTACTTACCCACCCTTAATAAATACCTTGAAAAAGATGTAGCTCTTTAATAGTTTATAAATCTCTCTTTATTTAAATAAGGATAAAATTGGAAGAACATCATTAATACCTTCTTGATAATGTGAAACACCACTTATTTTGAAACAAAATAATAAGGTTAAAACATCACTTATTTTGAAACGGAGGGAGTATCATAATTGTCAGGTTCTCCATTCTTGTCAATGGAGAACCTGTGGATTTTTTTCCTTCAGAAAAGGTGCTCAGACACGGTGCCCCTCTCCTCTTTCCTTTTCATTTAGCCATGAAGGATCCTAACAGTATTGATGAGAGTGGCTACTCAAAACAGGTGGTTGAAATGTTTTCAAGTGGGCAACTCTGCAGGTGTAGATAGATAGATCTGTCATATGCAGATGGCACTGTCATTTTCTCTGAAACTAAGGCTAATCAACTTTGTTTCCTCAGGATGATTTTGGTGATTCTTTAGGCTACTTCTGGACTGAGGGTAAATTGGAGGAAAAGCAGTATTTTTCCTATTAATGAGGTACCTCAGATTCAAAGTTTGGCAGGAATATTGGGGTGCAGAATTGATCAACTACCAACAGTGTACCTCGGTATGCCTCTAGGCAACAAACACATGGAGCTGCAAATATGGAATGGGATAGTGGGAAAAGCTGAAAAGATGTTATCACAGTGGAAAGCTCAGTATTTGTCCCTAGGAGGTACGTTATGATCAACTCAGTGTTGGATTCACTACCAACATATGTCATGTCTTTATTTTCTATTCCTTATAAAGCAGAGAGTAAGTTGGATAAACTGCGGAGAGATTTCTTATGGGAAGGCAACAAAGAGGGCAAAGAAATGCATTTGATAAACTGGTACACTTGCAGGCTAAGCAGACAATCAGGAGGATTAGGGATCAGAAACTTGAAAATCCAAAATAATTGTCTTATGATGAAGTGGTTATGGAGGTTTGATAAGGAAGATCAGGCCTTATGGGGAGAGGTAATCCTCAGCAAATATGGGCAGAACTCTGAATGGTGCACAAACTCAGTTACTAGCACTTATGGTGTAGCAGTATGGAGGTCCATTAGAAATCTTTGGCCACTGTTGGAAAGGAATATAAAATGCGGAGTAGGAAATGGCAGCTAGATTCTATTTTGGAAAGAGATTTGGCTTGGTCAAGAGCCCAGATGAACTCTTACCCAGACTTATTCTCTTTCTGCAGCAATCCAAATGCATCGTGCTACTTTGAAATCCGATGTTGTTCCAAAAATTGCTGATCTATGGTCCCCTGAGATATGGAACGTATCTTTCGAAAAACACATGAATGACTAGGAAGTGGAGAAAATGGCAAAGCTTCTTCTAGAATTGGGTGAATTTAAAGGTATCTCTCCTGAACCAGACTCTATACAGTGGAAGCATGACGGGGATGGTAGATTCACTGTTAACAAGATGTACAAGAAGGCTATGAAGGAGCAACTAGGTGGTAAAGCAGGGCCCTAGAAACAGATCTGAAATGTATGCTTCAACCAAGGTAAAATGTTTTTCATGGTTAGTAGCTAGGAGAGCTTGTCTCACTCGTGAAAGATTACAAAGGAAGGGATTCCATATAGCATCTAGGTGTTTTTTATGCAATGAAGCTGCTGAAACCAATAGCCATTTATTCCTACATTGCAAGGTGACCTCACAAATCTGGGCCTTATTCCTTACTCAGACTGGAACTAAATGGATAATGTGGGTAACACACATCAGTTCTTCTCAGTTGTTGGATCAGGAGAGGAGGCAGCAAGAGTCAGAAGAAATAGTGGAGAATCATCCCACCCTATATATGGTGGACAGTATGGAAAGAAAGAAACAATAGATATTGTGAAGATAGTTTTATTCCTTCTTATAAGACCAAAGGGAATTGTATTATAATATTTTATTTTTGGTGCAAAAAGGAAAAAGTAGAGGAAGCTGAACAATTAATAGATCTAATAGGATCTTTGTAATAGATTAGTAGTTGCTGACCATTCCACAATTTTTTGAAGGTCCCCAACATATCCTTAATGTTGAAGAATACATTACCCTTTTCCCCCAAAAAAAACGAAACCCTAGTGCTGCGAGGGAGATAACTCACCTTGCAAAGGTAGCAAGGTCTCTAATACCATGAAGAATTCAAGAGGGAGAGAGTCTTCTTTGTATTTCTAGATGATTTTACATCCCGGGAGAATGGGTACTTATACAATATGTCCTATGACTAAATAAGGAAGGAAAATATTACATAATCAATTACAATCAATAATATATCAATCTATAATCCATCTCTATCAATTTACTCCTATAATTATGCTTGGTAAATCAATATCAATCAACAGCACCTATTCCTGTGACAATTGTCTTTGATCCATTAGCTAAGGCAACATAAAAATGCAAATGGAGAATTAAGGGTAGAAAGAAGATTTTTGTTACTAGATATTTGATCGGAAGCGTCAGAGTCAGTAATCCATCGTCTAAGAGATGAAGACAGTGTGACATAAACAATGGAGTTACCAAGTTATACTGTACAAGTTATTGATGAGGTTGATGACTTTTGCTTTGATGCTTGATACCAGAGATAGTCATTATAATCTGCTCCAATCAAAGTGATAGAGTGGGTGACCTATCCTTGATATCAAGCGTGGACAGGATACCATCTATCATCTCCACTATAAGCCATAGCAATTGCATGTCAAGGACGAACATTATTATGTGGAGGCTTAGCATGTAGAGACCAACAACCATCTCTTGTATGTCCCTCCTTATCATCGAATGTGCTACTTTTAGTGCTCTTCCCTTTTTCTTTCATGGGTCCACTCTAAAAAGTGTTAGTTTGTACAATCATTATAGAGGTATCATATGAATTGCAAGCGCAACAGTCTAGCAAATGCTTCTTCCAAGGTAGGAACATAGGGGCTAGTACGAATTTGGTTTCAAACTGAGGAGAGATCATATTGCATTCAAATCAAAGCTAAAACCATAAAGACTTGTCTCTCGATTTCTCATGATCAAATTTTTTCAATAAAAAGTATAAAAGAATCAAATTGATCCTTTAAGAATTCTACCTGACCCAAATAACTTGCTAAGCCTTGTTGATTCTTGTGCAGATGAGCAATATTTGACATTATAAGTTGTATGTCATTTATATACAAGGTTTCGGCCTTGTTCCAAACTCTGTAACACTTCTTACAAGACTCGAAAAGACTATAACTTAGGATCAATAGAGTTTTATAGTAGGCTAAACAATTGTGCATCTAATTTAATTCAGGTTGATATATCAGATTCTCCAACGTCACTTTGGTTTTTGAACAAAAGATCTATAAATCACAATCGTCTAGAAGCTTCCCAAGAAGTATAATCACCACTACCATCTAACTTTGTTGTTCTAATAGTAGGTAATAGTGTAGAGGAGAAGATAATGTAAAGACTTTTCAACAATCTGATTTTCAACTGCCTTATTATCGCCCATTTTTTATTTTCCTCTTTTCTTTTATTATAAACAGAACAGATGTATTGCAGTAGCCACAGAAAATTTAATAAAGAGGATGATGAGGTTAATAATGTAAGTAAAAGGAGCAGGCTGGTGAATTTGGTGAAATGGGAAGAAGAAAGAGGAAGCTTAGAAAAACAGCATTCTCAAATCTAGTTTCCTAAGGATCTGTAAGAGATATAGCCAACTTAGCTGGTTGAAATCCTTTTCAATATCTAGTTTGCAGAGTACACCTGAATCCCCATTTTTCATTCTCAAATCCAGCAACTCGTTAGTAATTAAAACAGCATTTATATTCTGCATGTTCTTGATGAAAGCATTTTGTTCCCCGGAAAATAATTTGTGAGTCATCCTTTGGTCTCTAAGCCAGTATCTTTGAAGTAGACCTGTAGTGGTTGCCTATTATAGAATAATGGGCTTGTAGTCCCTGAGTTCCAAAGCACCGTTCTTCTCTGGATAAGCACAATAAAAATAGCATTGCATGATATTACCATGTGACAAATTTGATGGAAATGGTTGAGGGCATCAACGATATCTGCTTTAAGAATTTCCCATGCTTTTTGGAAGAAAACCATGGTGAATTCATCTGAACTAGGTGCTTTGTCAAGGGACATTACCTTAAAGCTTCTAGAACCTCTGATTTTTCAAAAGGAGACTCCAGCCAGTAGCTTTCCTCCATACTTAGTATGGAGATGCCTTCAGAATTAGCATTGAGTCTCCAATGCTCATTCTTAGTAATTCACCTCCAATCTGATAGTAATCCAGAATTTCCTACTTGATCAGTACCTATTCTTAGTAATTCACCTCCAATCTTGAGTGCGTCAAGACAACTATTTCTTCTGTTGGAGTTGGCCATTTTCTGGAAGTACTTTGTAATTTCTTCCCCTTCTTTAGTCATAGACACCTTGATTTTTGTCTCCAGGAAGTCTCTTCAGCCATTGCAATCTGTTTCCAGCTTTAGGTTCAAGGCTCTTAGTTTTTCTGTTGTTTGGGCTCTGTTTACTAATATATGGTCCAGCACTTTCAGTTCATCAAGTGCCTTGTTCCTCTTAGCCTCGATTCTCCCATAAGTTACCCTGTTCAAGTTGGATATGTCCTTCTTAAGGTTCCTTAGCTTCTCTATGAGAATGTAACCTGTAGTCCCCATTGCATTGTATGATTGCCACCAGCCTTTAACTTTGTCCATAAATCCATCTACCTGAAACCACATATTCTTAAATTTGAAGTAATAAGATGTAGCTTCCCAATATCCATTTTCCAATAGAATTGGCTTGCGATCTAATAGAACTGTTGGTATGCTAATTGATAGATTGATTTGAAGGTATCACTCTATTCTAATGATAACAAGAACCTGTCAATTCTCGAGGCTTGGAGCTCCCCCCTGGACCAAGTGTATTATATTCCCTGCAATGGCAGATCTATAAAGCCTAGGTCCTGGATGGTATCTGAGAATTCAATGATATCTCTGGACCTTCTTGTGCAGCTCATTCTCACTTCCAAATGTCCAGATTGATGTCCCATCCCACAACCCGTTGAACAAACCATAGCCCTCGGACAACAGCTAGTTCACTCCATAAGCCTTTTCTTTCTGTATTGATGTGTGGTCCATACACCCCAATGAAGACCCATTTGAACTCTTCAGTTTGCTTTCGAAACTACAGGAGATTGAAAATATCCCGATTTGTGCATCCGCATAGTTCCAAATTCTTTGTCCCACAGAATCAGTATGTCTCCTCTAGTTCCAGATCCCTGTAACACAGCCCATTCCACCCATCTACTCCTCCACACTTGTTTGATCAGATTTAAGTTCCATTCTTCTATTCTAGTTTCCGGAAAGGCATACCACATCCACATCCCACTTGTGGATAAGGGACTTGAGTGTAGTCGTTTTATTTCTATCATTTAGCCCTCATATATACAACTTACAATTTTGGCTTTCATTCTGGAGATGATTGGTGATACCTATCCCTTTCCTTCCTTTCAATGTCATCGTAACTCCACCCCCATACCAGCTTTTTAAGCTCAATTTCCCCTTTGATTTTTCCTTTCTTGTGCATTGGACTTGCATATTCCTTTTGCTATTGTAATTGAGTTTGGCTTCAGTGTTCCATGCGAAGGATGATACCCAGAATTTCATGCTCGAACCCAGCAGCATTGACTCCAAGGACTAAGCATGCTTTAGGCATTGCCATTTTTGTCCACTTTGGTATCTTGATGACAATAGGTTTGGCGATCATGTGTGCTGAGATCTTCTCTTATGTGCTATGGAAGTGAGATGAATTCTTGAGGGAGAGAAGAGAATTTCAGATTATGATGAATTCTTGAGGGAGAGAAGAGAATTTCAGATTATCTGTCACTAACTGCTGAAGAATCAGGGGCACGGAATGGAAAAGCCAGAGAAATTTGATTGGAATTAGGGACATTTATTGCTTCATGTCTGAAGAAGCTTCAGGCGTCGGTCTTATGTTTAAGGAGAATTGTATTTAAGTGCTTGAACCTCCATTGAGATTTGGTCGAAGATGAGCTCAAGTGGGAACATGATAATTTATTCATACAAGGATCTGAAGCTACCACTCTCCATTTGGAAATATGCTTGGGCTGCTTTTTTGTGCTTTTGTAATAAAATTCAGATTGTTAATCTTTTTACCCTTGCCTTTAATTGTTGCCGACTAAGCGTGTAATCTGGACTGGGTCGAATCACCGGGCTAAGTCATTAATTTTGAATTAAAGGTCGCACAACCCGCATGCCTCATATCTGACATACTACTTGATGTGATTGTTGGTTGCGCTTAGCTCAAAACAGGAGGGCTATCCTTCTACAGCTATGTTGGAGCTAACCAAGTTTTGTCAGACAGCACTGGAACTAGATTAGTCTCCAAAAGAATAGTGACCTCATATTTCCATGTATCACTTATAATATCACCATTGTAATCGATTTTTTTCCCCAAATTCCTCGCACATATTCGAGCCCAGAAAAGATGATTCTTGAATTTCGTATCTTCATCAATGCCTACATATCCTCCGCAATGTTCACCAATGAAATCAAATGTTCCGAGTGACCATGCATGTAGTGGAATACCGAAAACTCTTATCCAGATATACTAGCTCCATGGGTAAGGATGATGATACAGAATCCCTAAGCAGAACGCTGTCAAGGTCACAAGCTAAGGAGTTGCAAACCGAAGTTGTTGGGCTTCAATGGAAAATCAAGAAGATGCTTTTAGTGGAAGAAGAGCCCAAGAACGAGTGCAAGATTTATGGGAAAGAATGGACTAAGTGCTACGCATATTTCATGATTCAAGCCCAAGCCCAAGGAGAGAAAGATTGGGGCCCACATGAGGCTGAAAAATCTGCTCCAATTGAGCTTTAAAATCCTCACCCAAAAGGGAGGAAAGTCACGCCCAAGTGACTTTGGGTAAAATTTGGAAACTTTTTCCATATTTTATTAGGATAGGAATTTGGATATTATTTTCATATGTTTTCCTAGTTTAAAGTTTCCAAGTTAGGTTTTATTAATTATTACTTTCATAAAAGTAGAAGTCGAATCCCATACTACCTAGGATTGGTTTCCCTATATAGAGAGAAGGATTTTGTTATTTTCATTAGACAACATTATTATTAAAATTGAGAGTTGCTCTTCTTTTACACCTTTATGTGTGGTTACTTGGGATTTATCTTACAACCTTACAAGAACGATACTTTAAGATGTAAGATTAATTCGTAATTTGATATCTTTGGTTCTTATTTGTAAATTAAAGAAGGTACTTAGTCTTATACTAATTATTGTCTCTAATTTCTTCGAATTAAGAGCCTAGATCACCTTTTGATCTAGGTTCTTGAATTGACTCTATTAGTATCATAATTAGCTTTAATTCGCTAATTTTTGAATACTAAGATCAATTAGAGTTCTTAGCACTTGAATTGGAAATTGGGGATTTTATGCTCAAATTTCGCCTACCTTTTAATTTCTTGTCTTTAATCTTCATATTTTCACTTCCACATTATTTTCTTGTTCTTTCAAGTAACACCATTCTCATCAGATATGCTCTGACCTTTTGCTTTCCTTTGCAGTGTCATCAACCACTATTCGAGTGTCAAATGTCGGCAATCCAATACCAGTCTCCATTCTTTATTCTAGAAGTTTCCATCTTAAAAGGAAATTCAAACAAGAAAAAATTGTGGCCGGTGGGAGTCACTATGTGCCTTCCACATATTTGCCACCAAGAAAAAACCAATTTTGAATCACCTCAGGTTTTGGCCGATGAGTGGAAGGAACATTGAACCTACCAATTAGACATCTAGTTAGAGGATGGAGACTGCTATCATCAGTGACTAGTGACTGTATTTTCCTTCAAATCTGCCCTGTTCTCCGGCCAATTCTGCAATCCCACTACCTCGAGATATGATTTTCTTTCGAGTGCCGGTGGTTATGGTTATGTCTCTAGGGGGCCCCCAAAAACGTAGTATCTTCACTGCAATGTCACACCAAACATTGTTGTAACCATTTTCTGGAATGATCACCATTGCCTTCTTGTTAGCCAACCAAGTCTCTAATCTCAAGAATCGCTCATGAATGTTGTAATTTTGATAAATACTGTAAAGATATGCTTGTTGCTTAATTCCCCATCTTTTGTAAGGATTTTCTAAGACCCTTGGCGCTTGATTCATGTTTTCGCATACCCATCTCAAGTTGTTTTCGTCAATCTTGATTTTGCTAGCAAAACTCCTACATTCGATAAATGAAAACCATCTAACATGATTATCATGTTACTAGATGTAATTTCAAAAGACTTGTCATCTGAAATGGAAAAGATCTTAGCCCCATAGAAATAATCAGATTAACGCTGAAAAGGACTTGCCGGAAAAGTTTTAAATGAAATGGAGAAGGCACGTTTCCCAAGTCGGAGCTCATTTTTTACCTCTTACCAGATCTTTTTTTTGTGAGAAAGAAAGGGAAGAAGATGTAAGAAGTGTGTGACAATATCATATAAAAGCTTAAGTTGTTAGAGAAAATACACTTTTATTTACTTAATTATTATCTTAACAATATTAAAATATATAAACTATAAAACACATGTATGAAGGATTCATCACTAGCGTGAGAACATTAACAGGACATTTTTTTAATGAAAGTTATAAGCTTTATTAATGTTTGGTCAAGAAAACATGCTCGTATACAAGAGGTATACCAAATGGTAGAAAACCTACCAGAAAAAAGAGATGGTTTTCAATAAACGACACTCAATCATCTATACAAACAAGAACCTTACGGGTGAACCAAACAAAATAAGTGATAAAAGACTACTTCTCAACTGAACAATATTCATTTCTACACCCTCAAAAGGTCTTCTATTTCTTTCCCTCCAAATAACCCACAAAAGAGCTAGCGATGCAAGCTTCTCGCCATGCTTCCCCTTCTTCTACAACGATTATATCACCCATTCAATCGTGCCTCGCATCACGCAAGATATACCAAACCAATTAAGAATTGCACACAGAAACCAATTAAGAATCTCCTACAATAGTAGGATTATAGGAGATATAAAGGAGTTTCTCATGTCAGTAGGTTTACACCAAGTATCAACACTGAGCTTTACTTGTTTACCCTAGTTATGAATGGAGCTAACCAACACAATACATGATAAGGTCCTATGATATATGTTATTTGTGGATGATATTGTGTTAATTAATTAAAATAGTGGCGTCAACCAAAAGCTTGAACTATGGAAAAGCACTTTAGAGAGTAAGGGTTTTAGGATGAGTAGAATTAAGACTGAATATATACACAGCAAGTTTAGTCAACATGAGAAGAGCGAGGTACAGGTGAGACTAGACAGGATTGTTTTGCCTAACTGCAAGCAATTCAGAGTTAAACGAATGGTTGAAATGGATATGTAGCTGGTATTATGAGATAAAAGAATGCCTACCAAAGTGAAAGGTAAGTTCTATAAAAAAGTTATATGACTGACAGTGTTATATGATAGTGAATGATGAGCCACTAAAGTGCAACATATCCACAAGATAGTGTCACAGAGATGTCGATGCTAAGATGAAAGTACGGCCATACAAGATAAGATAAAGATTAAAAATGACCTCATTCGTCGAAAGGTGCACGTGGTGCGTACTGAGGATAAAATGAGATGTCACTTAAGATAGTTTGGCCATGTCTTTTGTTGACCTCCAGATGCACTGGTATGTATGTGTGAAACCATGGCAAGTGAAAGTACTAAAAAGGGACAAGGTAGACCAAAGATCAAATGAAAGGAAATTGTCTCGAAAGACCTACAACTTCTTAGTATTCATGGAGAATTAGTTTATATAAGGTGATTGAACTAGTTAGGAATATGTTTATCATAGCACATTTATTTAGGCCAATGCTTTTCAGGGGTATTTTAGCCTTATCATAGATTTATATGCTAGAAAGGATATAGGAAACTCTAATATTATTGCTTACTATTATTTATACAAATTTAACTTCTTTTTACTTTTATATTCATGGCATGAGATGAGTTAAAATGGAGAAACATGGTTTGTGAGAATTCATATGGTCGACACCTATTGTTTATATAATATGCACAATTGAATTCTAAGCCACAACAATTGCATTCACAAAAAGTTAGATGGAATAAACTAACACCTAACAAAGGAATAAAGATTATTTGATACATCAGTTGTCTTAGATCAAATTTTACAACTTTCAAGTTGAACTTAAGGTATTTTTTTTTTCATATCAACCAAGTTATTCAATCCATTTATTATTGACTGATGGGTGAAACATGGATGTTCCTCCCCATTAACCTAGATACCAAATGCAATATTTATTAAAGAACCTCACTTCAAGGATGATGGTAAGGAATTCTTGAGGTGAATTGCAGAGTCCACCTACCCCACTTCTAGTTTTCTGCTTAATTTGGAAGTTATTAATTTATATTCACGAATACAATCACTGTGAAATCTATCACTCATCAGCCAAAGACAACACAGGCTATAGGATAGTGTTGTTGTTTTCAGCCTAGACGGTTTTTTTAGAAGGTTAATCCATGCTGGGTGAATGCTTAGATAGTTTGCCAAATTTATTTAGACCATAGTTTAACATAACATCTTATCAAGAAGATCAAAATGTTAGAATATCTTCTTCGACTGTAAATCACAATATACTTACACAAAAAGATAGTATATACCTCAAAGAAATATCGTATGAGAAGATTCTTAGTAACTCTTCCAATGCCAGATCCACAATCTGCACCAATTGAACCGAACTGTCCACGCATTATAGACCAATAAACTTGAAATATGGTATACAATTGTTATTGAATTGCAAGTTAAAGCAAACAAAGAGTTCCCACAGGTATTAAAATCAGCATTTAGGAGGGTTTTCTTTTATAAGTAATCAATAAATGCTCAATTTCTTTTTAAACTGCGTGCTAAGGTGTAGATAGGCTGCACAAGTTAGTTTAAGAGTTGGCTTAAAAAATCTTGATAGCAGAGTAAAATTTATCTAATACTTCCCTCCATTTTAATTTATATGGAAATTTTGATTAAAGAGAGAGATCTGGCACCTAGCAAAAGTACCCTCAGAACTTGTGGTCTTAAATATGCCATGACATTTCTATGGCTACAAAAGCATATCATTATGTTAAAATAAAAAGTTTGAAGCTAAAGATTTTCCAAATACAAAGAGATATTACTCTTTCTGAAATAAAATAAAAAGGAAGGATTTTCACATAAAAAAAACCACAAGGTGTAAGAAATTTGTCAAAAAATTTTAACTCAAAAGCAACTTCACTTACCCCTTTAGCAATGGTGTAGAGATAGCAATGGCAAATTGAGAAGTTTGAAGCTAAAGTTTTTTTCCAAATTTAGAAAGGTGTTATTCTTTTAAATAGACTAAAAAAGAACACATTTCACGTAAAATCAAACAGAGGGTAACAAGTTTGTCAAAACAATTTATCTCATTGAGACAACTTCATCTCTACCCTTAGTAATGGTGTATAGAAATGGTATAAAGTTCTAGTCTTGGGTGCTTTAGGAAGGAAATTTCTTCCATGGAAAAAGATTTCTGAGGAAAATATTTCAATAATGACATTAATTTCTGAGTGAAAGCATATCGTTGAGGTGATATTAGATAGGATTGTAGTTCCTTTTTCTCCTTTTTTCTTAATAAAGTAAGATTTGTTAAAAATGTAACATGGTACTACAAAGATACAAACGACCTACATGGCATGGCCACGCAATCAATTACATCCCACTTCCTAGTAAGTAAAGTAATTCATATATCTAGGTCATTGTTCCAAAAGAATGGAATGATAGATAAAGATGTTACATATAGAAACAAAATCAGATGGTTGAAAAGGAGAAATGCTACTAGAGTCTCATATGATATGATGATGCTTGCCAAAGTTAAAGGCAAATTTTATGGAACAATTATAATACTGGCAATGTTATATGGGAGCGAATATTAGGTTTCTAAGTCCATCACATCCATAAGATGAGTCGCGCATACATGGGATACTTAAGATGGATGTGTGACAAGTTTAGAGAAAATAAAAATGATATACTTCAGAAGGTGCAAGTAGCACAACTTGAGGATAAAATGATAGGTCTAATTAAGATGGTTTGGTTATGCCTTGTGTCAACCTTCGGATAATCTGGTTCGTAAATGTGAAATCATGGTGAATGAAAATGTTAAAAGTGAACAAGTTAGACCTATAATCACATGAAAGGAAGTTGTCTTAAAAGGCCTAAAATCTTTGAAATCAGTGCAAACTCAAGAAAAGATAAGGCACAATGGAAAAAAATGTATAGTCAATACCAATTATTCAGGAATTCTTTTTTATGACAATATGTCTAAGGCCAACCCTTAAGTTCAACCGCCATCTTGAATTTGGGGATAATGGGTCCTCCCCTCTGCCCTTCTTTAGTTAAATACCAGTATTTATTTGCATGGTGCAGAACCTCAACCTTTGGTTTTTAGGAGTTCTTATGCCAATAGAAAAAATATAGAGAATTTCTAGTATTTTAAATTTTTATCTTGTATATTGTTGGTCTGAGATGAATTTAAGTGGAGAACATAGGCAAAGAGGAATCATATAGCCCAACCCACTCGTTTGGGTTTAGAAACGTAGTAGTTGTTATTATTGAAATTAATTTTTGAATCATTTTTCAATGTTTTAGTTATAAGAGTACCTGATTTGTGGTCATTGTACAAGATGTATGAAGGGGATGAAAACAATGTCTTAATGATATTTCTAGCTATTAAGTGTTGACAACAAAGACCAAATGTTGATTGAAACAAGTAAAATTGAATAGGAGTTAGAATAGTGGTAGAAGAAAATAACTTTCCCAAAACGTAAAGGAATTCATTTTCCACATTTTGGTAGTGATTTTCCCTCAAGAACACATTTTCCATATTACAAGGTAACTAAACATTGGAGAACATTTCCCTTGAGAAGCAAGAAATCTCCGAGATCCATTTGTACAGTTCAAAAGTCGGTGACTATGGGCTTGACCCTTTACCCTTCTCCACTTAAATACTATGCTTTTAATCGTGGAAAGGTTCAAGATCGTATTGTGTACCAAATATTGTGTAAACACTGAAAAACACTCTCCCTGAGGAAAATATACTAGGAAACATTTTTTGCTATGCCAAACACACTAGAAGTCCAAATTATTTGAGGAGTTTTAGCTAATAAATACACTTAATTCTTGTATGCTACCTGAAACATGGAGTTCCCATTACATTTCCATTGTTTCCGTGAGAGATTCAAAGACAAAAGAGGATGGAAGGCATACCGAGAGCTACAAGACGGCAGCCTCTTTCAGCATTAGGGAACCTTTCGTCCAAAATGGTGTTGAGAAAATCCTCACTTGCCTTTATATCGGCTGCATTCACATGCCCATATCCACCCAACACTCCATCCACTGTGGCTTCCACACCCTTCACATAGTCAACAAAGAAAAATCAAGCGAACACATAAAAGGCATGAAAACGAGTACCCTCTCCCAAGCTAGTTGTAGTCGCCCATATGAATCCTCGCTATCCATTTCATTTCACTAGAACCGGTTTTGTTCCAAAACTTAATAATTTGGGTTCTTCCACTACATTTTCTAAGGACATATAACCTTTAAACGTGTAGAGATAACATAAAAGAAGCAAACTAAATGGAAATAAAGGGGAAAAAAGGGTCCTACTTTCCAGTAATTGATGCCTTTGTTGTACCACTGGGACTTCTTCTGGGGGTCACCATCCCCTACTTCTTCTCTCCACATCTCGTCCGCGTTTTTAAACTCACGGCCGTCGGAGTCTAATCCGCCGATTTCCATTTGGGTCCGTGGCCGAGAAGGAAACGTTATCCTTGCTGGTGATTTCGGCGGTAGAAAGTGGTCGGGAATTTGAAACTGAGACACAATATTACAAAAGCTTGGTCGGCTCGGAAGGACAGGGGCTTTTGCTGTGCCCATATGGAATCTAGAAAATTCACACATTTGTTATAAAATAATAATAATAATAGTAAAACATCTAAGATAATAAGAAATATAGTTAAAGAAGTTATGGAAAGAGATTTGTTTAAACGAATAATTGGTGAATAAATAAATTGAATTGACTTTCTATTTATAGAAGGAAGAAGTAGCTGCGAGATTTTCAAGGAAACATTTGTGTGCTTGAATTACTTACACCCTGCCTACTTGAGCTACTTGCAACTTGTCTTTGATCTATTTGTAAGTATCTACTTGATTTCAAGTTTATTCAGAAAACTGCGTAATTGGCATCATAATATGATGTATTTATAATGCTCCTTTTTGGATGTTCATCAATAGATAATGTATCTCGTTAAAACCCTCAAAAGGGAGGGGTCTGAATTGAGATTTTTTTAGATTTTTTTTTCTTTTTGTGAATAGTGAATGAGTCAATTGTTTGATAATAAAATGAAAAATAAAAGAAAGTAAATGACCGCCAATTATATGCGCAATTATATGCCAAATTCAGCAAGTGTGAGTTTTGGTTGAACTTCATAGAATTTTTAGGCCATGTGGTATAAAGTGAGTGGCATAAGGGTGGATTCCATGAAAATAGAAGCAGTAAAAAATTGGCCTAGACCAGTGAATCCCTCAAATATTTGGAGCTTCCTGGGTTTAGCCGGCTACTATCGGAGATTTGTTGAAGGTTTCTCATCTATTACAGTACCCTTGACCAAATTGACCCAGAAGAAGGTGAAATTCCAATCGGAGGCTTGTGAGAAGAGCTTCCAAGAGTTGAAGACTCGACTCACTTCAGCACCGGTGTTAACTCTACCGGAGGGAACTGATGGGCTCCTGGTGTATTGTGATGCTTCAAGGATCAAATTTGGGTGTGTATTAATGCAGCACGGGAAGGTTATAGCCTATGCCTCCAGACAGCTAAAAGTTCATTAGAAGAATTACTCGACCCATGATCTTGAGTTGGTTGCGGTGGTGTTCGCATTGAAGATATGGCGACATTATTTATATGAGGTCCATGTGGACGTGTTTACGGACCATAAGAGTTTACAATATGTGTTCACACAGAAGGATCTCAATCTTTGGCAAAGAAGGTGGTTGGAGCTACTCAAGGACTATGACATGAGTGTCTTTTACCATCTGGGAAAGGCTAGTGTAGTAGCAGATGCACTTTGTAAACTCTCTATGGAGAGTGTTTCTCATGTGGATGAGGGGAAGAAGGAGCTGGTGAAGGAGGTGCATCGACTCACAAGGTTAGGAGTTAGGTTGGTTGACTCGGCCGATGGTGATGTTATTGTTAAGAACGGATAAAAATCTTCCTTGGCCACTAATGTGAAAGCTAGACAAGATGAGGACCCGATTTTGATAAAGTTAAGGAAGCCATTTAGAATTAAAAGGTAGAGGTCTTCTCGAAAAGGGGAAATGGTGTGCTTTGGTACCAGGGTCGCCCATGTGTTATGGATGTTGATGATTTAAGGAGTCGGGTGTTTAGTTTTACTCATGACTATCTGATTGCAGCTTTGAGTCAATCGATTCAGTTATAATGTTATGTTATGATGAGATCATGATTTCATAAAGAATGCATGCAAGCCCTACTCTTAGATTTTTAAATGATCATGGTTTACATTATGCATGTTCTAAAATGATTTTTACTTACTTAAGTAGTTTTACTTACCCTGCATACTTGGTACATTCCACGTACTGACCGCATACCCTATGCTATATTTTCTCATGATACAGGACTCGGTTCTCAAGTTCAACCCCGCTCATAGTCAGTCTTCTGAGATAACAACGTATGTTTTGGGTGAGTCCTCATCTTCCAAGGACTAGACTATTTAGATTTTCTATATGTATTTTCAGTTTCAGCTTGTTGAGTTAGTTGGAGTCTTGTCCCATCAACTCTTCATGTTTAGAGGCTTTCAATACATATGGTTGTATTCAGCTTCGGATTGTGTATTCTTATGTTATGTTTAATCTAGACTTCTGATATTATTATCTTGTTGATTTATTCAGTTTTATTGATTTAGTTAGATGTATGTTCATGTCATGGGTTAACTTGGAGTCTCTCGGGGCTCCTTGTCCCGTGTTACGATCTGGGCCTCCATTTGGCTCATGACAAACTTAGAATCAGAGCCATATGTTTTAAGTGTCCTAGGGTGTCTTAAACCTGCGTTAAGTAGAGTCTTTTTCATAGGTGTGAAGTGCGCCACACTTATGATGAAGAGGCTATGAGACATTTAGGAAATGTTCCCTTCTTTCATGATCTATGTTGGGAGATGAAATGTCTCCCTATCCTTCTAATTCTTGCTATTCGCGAGTGTAGAATCATGGCTCCCAAAAGAATGAATGATAGAAGGAATGGGAATGGAGAAGGCCACGAGGATGGCAATGGTAATTGGCACTAACAAGCCCCACCTGTTCAGGAGCACCAGGCACCG
This sequence comes from Datura wrightii, assembly GCA_035772735.1. NCBI lineage: Eukaryota > Viridiplantae > Streptophyta > Magnoliopsida > Solanales > Solanaceae > Datura > Datura wrightii. Next base: position 30,542,654 of record JASDFA010000008.1, read on the forward strand.
GAGTCGGTTGCCTACACTGAGTTTCGTGCAGCTATTCAAATGCTTTCACTGGCCTTGACCGCTCAGGTAAACCAGCAGGTGGTTGCACATGTTCCGCAGAATGGCAATGCAGCGGCAACTTGAGTTAAAGAGTTTTTGAGAATAAACCCGTCGGAGTTTCTCGGGTCGAAAGTAGATGAGGACCTGTATGAGTTCATAGATGAAACTATGAAGATCACCCAAGTCATTGGGGTGGGTGGACTGGATTGCACGGAGTTGGCATCGTACCAATTGAAAGGGGTCGCGCACATCTAGTTTCGCCAATGAAAAGATAGCAGGGTCACCGGAGCAGGCCCTATCACTTGGGAAGAGTTCCATATTGCATTCTTTGATCTATTTTTCCCTCGTGAGATGAGGGAGCTGAAGGCAGCTGAATTCATAAATTTGAAGCAAGGGAGGATGACGGTGCATGAGTATGCCCTTGAGTTAACCCGCCTATCAATGTACGCCCCAGAGTTGGTGTTTGATCAAAGGGCGCGAGTGAGTAGGTTCGTTCATGGAGTGGCAGGCTATTTGGAAAAGGATTGTAGGACCACTATGGTCCACCGGGACATGGATTTCCCTTGGATAGTCTTGTACACCCACCAGATGGAGGTGGAACATCTGAGACAGAGGGAGGCCAAGAGGGTAAGGACCGATGACCACAGATTCTCACAGCCGAGGTCAGGTGGTGGGCACCGACAGCAGACCCACCAGAGATCCTCAGCCCTAGCATCTTTAGCATTGAGTGAGCCATCCAGGACTAGGCACAATCAGAGAGGGTAAGCATCAGGCTCTAGGCGTCAGAGCAGTAGACCCGCAGATTCTAGTATTCTAGTTTTCCGCAGGTGTGGCCGTGGTCATACGGGTCAGTGTTTAGCTGGTACAAGTGCTGTTTTTAGGTGTGGGAAGCCCAAACACATGCTCATAAATTGCCCAGCAACGAGGTAGGACCATGATGAGGGCCGAGGCCCAGCTTGTAATTCCGCAGCCCTACCCATACGCTGAGAACATCAAGGAGCATCTACTAGCACAGGTGGCGGTCAGCACCAGAATAGATTCTATGCCTTAGCATCCAACCAAGAGCAGGAGGTCTCCCCGAATGTAGTCACTGTTATGTTACGAGTTTTCCAACTTGATGTTTATGCTTTGTTAGATCTGGGGGCTACCTTGTCTTTTGTGACACCTTATGTGGCCAATAACATTGAAGTCATTCCCGAAGTCTTGTCGGAACCCTTCTCAATCTCTACTCCAGTAGGTGACTCAATTATAGCTAGATGAGTATATAGAGGTTGCCCGGTCTCAGTCCTTCAAAAAGTCACTTTAGCAGATGTAATAAAGTTAGCCATGACCGATTTTGACGTTATCCTCGGCATGGATTGACTATTTTTATGCTATTCCTTTACACTCTGGAAAATTTTTGGTAACTTTTGATGTTTGTATGCTATGTTAAGGAAAGTACGGGTTGTATATTTGCCGTAGATGACAAGGGAAATGTGTACGAACGGAAAATTGAAGAGTATGTGAAGTTCATAAGTAAGGGTAAATTTTAAATAACAATATCTCCTAGTATGTAATGAATTAAAAGCCCCACAACCTATCAAATTAAAGGCCTTTGAGTCTAGTTTTCAAAACATCAAACGGATCATAATTTGGAGTTTGGAAGAAAAAGTTATAGGCACTTTACAGTAGCACTATCAGGCAGTGACATGGCCACCGCCCTAAAAACAGACACCGCCCAAACACCTTTATATTTTAAGTTTTGGGTTTTGAAATCATTTTCAAATTTACCATGTTTGAGGTGCTTGATTACCCCATGAAATCCTCTCTCTTTTCCATTAGAAAAGCCTTAGAAACCAAGAGGAAATCCCTCAAGAAAATACCATGAAAACTCAAGCAAAAGTTGATGGAACTGATGGCAACATTGCGGTGAAGTTGTTGCTGCCTTGTAGCTTTGTTTTTGCAGTGTTGTTGCTACGTTTTTGGGACTATTTTGAGCTAATGTTATACTACATCTTAGTAGGAATTGTTCATAAGAAATAGTAAGTCACTTCCCTCTTTTGAAATCTCTAATAAGTGTATGAATTTTTGAAGGAAAACTGGAAGAAAGTGATGGTTTGTAGGTTGACTTGTTGTAGTTGTTGTGCTGTTATTTTGCTGCGTTATGTGCAGAAAGATTGCTGAGTTATTGGGAAGTGATTTGTAGGAAAATACTCCTATTATATCAAACAATATTCTCATTCCAAGGGTAAGTGTTTCTAATTGCTTAACTTGCCTAAAAATCCTAGATGAAGCTAGAAGTTGGAGGTTATGTTGGGCTGCCGTTGTTGGTATGGTGTTGTTGAAGTTCTGCTCGTTTTTGAAGGTTGGAATAGCTGTGTTTTGCGGAGAATATACTATGTATTTGTGGGAGTTTTTCATGAGAGAAGTGATGTAATTTCCAACCTCTATTTTCCCCCAAAGTTGTAGAAACAAGTTGAAATAAGAAATGCTAAGTGTTACCTTATTTGTTTGTGTTGTGACTGCCTTTTGATGTAACATTTTGGCTGGATAAATTGGCTTGAAACAGACTTTTCACTTAGTGATAAACTCAAGCAATTTAAGGGGCTAAAGTTCTGGGTGTTGAAAGAAAGAAACAACATAAGAAAGCTCGCTGGAAATAATGGTATGTAGGGCGCTCTTTGTCTCTTGATTTTCAAGCCCGAATTCATGCCGAGGATTAATCCGGCATTCCCCAGTACTTGAGCTTCTGTAGTAGCATATTATGGTTCTTCCCAGTTGTTAGAATTACTTGGTATTAAGTTGTGTATTTTCTAAAGAGATGGAACACATTAATGTAAAGCGGAGAGGGCAATCGCATTCGATTATGGTCTTAGTTGTAAATTTATTCTGAAGTTCCCTCGGCGTGGGCACTGTGAGCTCGTAATTTATATTACATTATGTGTTTTTGTTTTTAAAGTTGTTTCACATTATGGTTTCTAAGGAAATTGGTAAACATAGCAAGACGACGACGCGCGGGCAAACCTAATAGTTGAAATCGGTTTTAACTCAATAAGGATTAATGAGAGTAACAAAATGGAATTTCCCTACAACAGTTACCTATCCTCTTATATTCATTTTTTAAGGTGCCTAGGGCCATGAGAAGCTTCCTCGATCCATCTCCCTTAAGCTAAGAGACTAATTAATACGTTTCTTAATTAACCGATACGTTAAACTTGGAAGATAGAACCCGAATGGTAAACTACTTATATTTCTATGGGACCGTCTTTATTGGCAGGTTATGCACAATATCTTGATGTTAACATGTTAGACGAAAATCATTATATACAAATATATGTTTATGCTTACATTCAAATTACGCGCTAAAGCAGCAAGGATTACCTTTAGAAAGTCGTTATATGTTTATTCAAGCTCCTAATTTATCTAGACCTACTGAGAATTGCAGGCTTTAAGGAGACACGTCGCATGTTCTTTGAAAGTTGTAGATGTGTACGGAAATTAACCTAAGTGTAAAAGTTGAGGCGCTAGTAGCAAAGGAGAGATAAGAGTAAATATTACACCTTTTAAGCTAATATGTGAGGTATATGCCTTCTTCCCGTAGTTGATTTCAAGTACCTTTGAGAGACATTAAAATATGAGCAAGACGAGTTTAATAAACAAGGTTCGCAATTAGGTAAGAAGGTAAGTGCGTACAAGAATTGCTGGAATAGTGAACACGAGGGTAAATAATTAGGTAGGGAATGATGAATCCTGTTTGGAAAAGAATTAAAGATGAATATGAAAAGTAGAGCTAAAGGTTGTTAAATTTGATGATAAGTGTTGCGATTGTTAATGAATTAGGCAAATAGCTAGCAAGATTTACCCTGTTCTAAAGACGTTTAGCAAAAGAGTTATAAACAAAGTTGTTTATGTTCAGTTATGTTAAGCTAACGAAAGGCCAGTAAAGTGTTCACTCCTGAAGAAATAATTAGAATAGAATATTTTGTGATAGTGAATCAAGTTAAAGATAAGTTCTTCATTGTACTTTTAAACAAATATCTTTGATTATTTGTTCTAAGAGTTGGACTAACTTTTTCAAGTTTTAAAGGATTTTATTTTTCTTGGAAGTTTCTAAACTGTTTATAATGTTGCTAATCTTTTCTAAGCTCCACATATATTGCAATGTTTCACATGAGCTTTTCCTATGTTGTCTGAAGCACGATTATAAGTCTTTATTTATCTTAAGGTAGACCCTAGACAGTTGCCTAGCATTTTTTATATTAAAAAGCTCCAAGTTTGAGATACAAGTTATGTCTTCCTTTTCTTAAGTTGCCTCGAGATGTGATATGATGTGCAATCAATGCGGTATGCTCACAATTCTTGACATGAAAGTATGAAAGTCAAACGAGTATAAGCATGAAATGAATGCTAAGATTGTTAATAGAAAATGTTAGGTTAAGTGATTCCACTCTACTCCTCGTGTTAGAATTGCTAGGAGATGTTTAAAATCATGAACATCAGTCTACACATGTCTTTATGATATTCCAGTTCTAGGAACTTCCCTAGAATTCATTCACAACATATGTATGTATTTAAGTGCTAAATGAAAGACCTATATGTGTATGGCATAATTGTAGTATTAGGGGTCGTGGTAAGATCCTACATATGTTATAGTTACTGATTAGCATATTTTATGGTTTCCAATATTTAGATTGTTTCTATGAGCTCTGCTAGCTCAATTTATAATGGTGATTAAGATTTCTTTTTATTTTACCCAAGTGTGGTACACCGGCTGGAGATATTTTTATTTTATCACGATGTGGTACATCGGCCGGAGATATTTTTATTTATCCCAGTGTGCTAAATCGGCTTGAGTATTTTTATTTTACCCCGGTGTGGTACAACGGCTGGAAATATTTTTATTTTACCCTGGTGTGGTACACCGGTTGGAGATCTTTTTATTTTACCCTGGTGTGGTACATCGGCTGGAGATATTTCTATTTTACCCCAGTGTGGTACACCGGCTGGATGAATTTTATATATGGATTTACGGTTGGCTGGTCGCTGGCATTATAATTATAGTTTCTTTCTTGTGAATTCCTTAATTGCATTTTCATCTCATTATAAAGTTATTATCATGTTTCAGTTTCCAGGATTCCAGGTTGTTACCATTCCTTATTCCTGGTTTAGTTATCTTGACTTCAGTTATGTTATTGTAAGTTGTTATAACTTACAGGTTGCAGAGTTCCAGGGTATATCTATCCTTTATATGTTTATGTGCTAAGTTAGTTATTATAGGATTGTTATCTCATGGTTACAATTTCAGCCTTCCATACCAGTACATTTCATTCGTACTGACGTCCCCTTGCTTGGGGACCTGCATTCGTGCCGCAGGTGGAGGTAGAGTTCAGGATGGCCAGTTGAGTAGTAGTTCATGAGATCAATAGATTGTCGGTATGCTCCTTTCTTCCTGGAGCTAGGGCTTAGTTATTTATGCTTGAGTTTTGAGATGCAGTTATGTGTAGGTCGGAGCCTTGTTCCGACCATCAGTCAATTTACTCTTTAGAGGCTTTGTGGACTTAGTGTGTATAGTGTTATTCAGTTTGTGGCCTCCTCACCTTATTGTTGCCTACACTAATTGACTTGGTTGCATTTTGATTATTTACCCCGTATTGTTGAGACCTTATGGGTCCAGTTTATTCTTCAGTTGATTCTGACAGGTGGCCTGGATGGCCTATGTGTTATAGTTACAGATGTCATATAGCCGACTTGTCGATCAATCAAGAATCGAGTACCAATTGCGCCCTACCCCAGTTTTGGGATGTGACAATGCCTCAGTTAATTGTAGAACCCGGGCAGTAGAGTTCAGATTTCGTGGTGAGCCAGTCATAGAATGGAAGGGTAGTTCAGCTGTGCCTATGGGTCGTTTCATTTCCTACCTTAAGACCAAAAAGATGATTTCTAAGGTGTGTGTACCACCTGGTTAGGGCTAAGAATGTGATGTCCAAGACCTGGACAATCCAGTCTTTTCTAGTAGTACGTGAGTATCTAGAAGTCTTTCTTGATGATTTGCCGGGAGTCCGTGCTGAGCGGGAGATAGATTTTTGTATTGACCTTCTTCTCGACATGCAGCCTATATCTATTCCTCCCTACAGAATGGCTCCATCTGAGCTAAAGGATTTGAAGGAACAGCTAAAGGACCTATTAGATAAGGGTTTCATTATATTGAGCAAGTCCCCATGGGGAGCACCAGTTCCCTTTGTCCGAAAGAAAGATGGTTATCTTCTAATGTGCATTGACTATCGGCAATTAAACAAAGTCACCGTCAAGAACAGGTATCCTCTAACCAGGATTGATTATTTATTCGACCAGCATCAGCGTGCCAAGTTTTTCTCAGATAGTACTCAAATCCAGGTATCATCAGCTCAGAGTCCGGGAGAGTGACATCCCGAAGACAGCCTTCAGGACACGGTTTAGTCTTATGAGTTTGTAGTTATGTATTTTTGACTAATGAATGCTCCTGTATCTTTTATGGACTTGATGAATAGGGTGTTCAAGCCATACTTGGATATGTTCATGATTGTGTTTATAGATGACATCAGGATATACTCTCACAGTGAGGAGGAGCACGCCGCTCGTTTGCGAGTGGTGCTAAAAACTCTCAAGGACCGCCAATTATATGCCAAATTCAGCAAGTGTGAGTTTTGGTTGAACTGCATAGAATTTTTAGGCCATGTGGTATCAAGTGAGAGCATAAGGGTGGATTCCAAGAAAATAGAAGTAGTAAAAAATGGGCCTAGACCAGTGAATCCCTCAAATATTTGGAGCTTCCTGGGTTTAGTCGGCTACTATCGGAGATTTGTTGAAGGTTTCTCATCTATTACAGCACCCTTGACCAAATTGACCCAGAAGAAGAAATTCCAATCGGAGGCTTGTAAGAAGAGCTTCCAAGAGTTGAAGACTCGACTCACTTCAGCACCGGTGTTAACTCTACCGGAGGGTACTGATGAGCTCGTGGTGTATTGTGATGCTTTAAGGATCGAACTTGGGTGTGTATTAATGCAGCACAGGAAGGTAATAGCCTATGCCTCCAGACAGCTAAAAGTTCATTAGAAGAATTACCCGACCCATGATCTTGAGTTGGCTGCGGTGGTGTTCGCATTGAAGATATGGCGACATTATTTGTACGAGGTCCATGTGGACGTGTTTACGGACCATAAGAGTTTACAATATGTGTTCACATAGAAGGATCTCAATCATTGGAAAAGAAGGTGGTTGGAGCTACTCAAGGACTATGACATGAGTGTCCTTTACCATCTGGGAAATGCTAATGTAGTAGCAGATGCACTTTTTAGACTCTCTATGGAGAGTGTTTCTCATGTGGATGAGGGGAAGAAGGAGCTGGTGAAGGAGATGCATCGACTCGCAAGGTTAGGAGTTAGGTTGGTTGACTCGGCCGATGGCAATGTTATTGTTCAGAACGGATAAAAATCTTCCTTGGCCACTAATGTGAAAGCTAGACAAGATGAGGACCCGATTTTGATAATGTTAAAGGAAGCCATTCAGAATTAAAAGGTAGAAGTCTTCTCGAAAAGGGGAAATGGTGTGCTTTGGTACCAGGGTCGCCCATGTGTTATGGATGTTGACAATTTAAGGAGTCGGGTGTTGCACGAGGCTCATGGATCCGTGTATTCTATCCATCTAGGTGCCACCAAAATGTATCGTGACTTATGGGAAATCTATTGGTGGAACAACATGAAGAAGGATATCGCAAAATTCATAGCTAAGTGTCCAAACTATCAGCAAATAGAGGTTGAGCATCAAAGACTGGGAGGTGTGCTTCAAGATATCAGTATTCCTAATTGGAAGTGGGAAGAAATAAACATGGACTTCATCACAGGTTTACCTCATACTCGCCCGACAGCATGACTCCATTTGGGTGGTGGTGGATAGGTTGACAAGGGCTGTTCATTTTCTATCGGTCAAAACCGCAGATTCGATAGAGGATTATGACAAACTATATATCAGGGAGCTAGTTTGATTGCATGGAGTGCCCTTGTCCATCATATCAGATAGAGGTACCCAATTTACCTCTCGGTTTTGGAAGTCATTTTAAAAAGGACTTGGTACTCAGGTTAAGCTTAGCACAGCGTTTCACCCACAAATGTATGGTCAAGCAGAGTGGACAATCTATACTCTCGAGGACATATTGAAAGAATGCATGATTGACTTCAAAGGTAGATGGGATGAGCATATGCCTGTTATCGAGTTTGCATACAATAATAACAATCATTCCAGTATCCAAACGACACCGTTCAAGGCTCTCTATGGGCGGAGATGTAGGTCGCCCATTTGATGGTTTGAGGTTGGCGAAGCGGCAATGATAGGTTCAAATTCGGTTCATGAGGCTATGGAGAAGGTTCAGTTGATAAAGGAAAAGTTGAAAACTGCTCAGAGTCTCCAAAAGTCCTATGTTAACCTGAGAAGGAGAGAATTAGAATTTGAGGTCGATGATTGGGTATTTCTGAAAGTGTATCCCATGAATTGAGTGATGAGGTTCGGAAAGAAGGGGAAACTTAGTCCCCGCTATGTTAGCCCATACTTGATCGTGAGAGTGTTGGCAAGGTGGCTTATGATTTAGAGTTTCCTTCAAAATTAGCTTCTATGCATCTTGTATTCCATGTATCGCTCTTGAGGATGTGTTTGGGTGATCCAGCTCTAGTCGTCCCAGTGGACAGTGTTGGTGTAAAAGATAGCCTCAGTTATGAGGAGGTTCTAGTAGAAATACTGGATTGTCAGGATCGAAGGCTAAGGAACAAAGAAGTAGCTTCAGTTAAAGTGTTACAGAGGAATCAACATGTTGAGGGAGTAACGTGGGAAGCCAAACCAGATATGATTGCTAGATATCCGTATTTATTCTCTACTGGCTCAGTTCCACCTTGAGGTACAAGTTTTAACCTAAAACACTATTTAATTTTCATGTTCAGTTCATGTGCCCAAGATTTTTATGTATGTGGATGTATGTATGATTCGTGAATTCAGTTCATCTACGTAGTTTGAATCGGAGATAGTCCTTCCGTTGGTTTTCGGCTTAAATGATTAGTATTTGATATGATGATTGCATTTCTCTGTTTTTCTGTATGTTTTCCAACATTCGAGGATGAATGTTCCCAAGGGGGAGATATTGTTATACCCTGAAGCCCAAAGATCAGACCCGGGAGTTGAAATGGAGAAAAACTTAAAATCTGGCATCAAGCACAGAGCGAGTCATGAGGAGACCCGTGAGACCATCCCACGAGTCGTGATGTGACTCGTGGGGAGGCCCAGGTGATGAGTTTGCAGTTTGGGAAACAGTATTCCCACGGGCGTGACCACGACTCGTAGTCAGGAGCCACGAGTCGTTAGTTGAGTCATGGGGTGGGTGAGTAAGAAAAAAGAAGAAGAGGGGCAATGTACATGACAGAAGGACCCCACAAGTCATGGTTAGTCCCCACGATTTGTGGGGAGGGTCGTGGTCAGCTAGTTGAAGAATTAACTGGCATGGAGGTAGTGTACATAGCGGGTGGTGACCATGAGTCCTAGTCACCAGTAACGGATCGTGGTGTTGCCCGTGACAAGCCAAGATGATCAGATGAGTAGTGTACTTGACGGACGACTCCACGAGTCGTGGTCTAAGGTAACGAGTTGTTAGGTCCCTCGTTGTGACCAGCTGGCAGTTATTTTCTGCGAATTTAGTAAGGGATATTTCGTAATTCCTAAGCTTCTAAGACCTAAACAACGTCGTTTTGAGTTATGAATGATGACTTTTAAAGGGGTTAAGTTTATTCTAGGCCATTTACATTCATGCATGAAAGGTAGAAGGTGAGAGAGGGTGATCAAGACTAGTGTTCCTCAATTCCTCTTCAATTTCTTCTTGGGCTATCAAAAAAGTGTAAGAATCAGCTATCAACATGTATGTAAGGTCACGAATGGGTAATTCCTTTCACACCCATGCCCAAACACCCTCTAATTCATGAGATTTCTATGTCTAATCTATGGGGTTTTAACCCAATACATTAATTTTCTAATTCTTTACATGAGTATCATTTAAATATGTTTCTACCATTTAATTATGAAGCATGGGCAAATTTTATAATGTTTTCAATTAAAAATCATGTTTCTAGTCTTATGAAATCAAAAGCCCATAGAGGAAAAGTTCATGAAAGATGAGATTTGTGATGAACGTATGATGATGATGAGATATTCTAATGAAAAGCATGTCTTCAAGCTACCCATGTTTATAATCATGTTTTCGATATGAATTGAGTATTTTCAAGTATGATAAAGCTTTGGGAAACACCCACATGTTCAAAGTATGATTTATGATTTCTGGAATGAAGCTTATCACATGGTTTTGGAGTGAAGACTCCCAATTATCTTTTAGCTTGTGGTATGGTTTGAATTGAAGCTTCTCATATGCATAATTTCAGCTTCGAGATATATTTTATTATTGATATTCGTCAGTAGACGATATTGAGCTTCATCGAATAACAATGTAGAGCATATGCATGTTTTTGGGAGTAGTGTCTAGCATCGAGAAGGCTAAGGGTCGATCCCTTGTGAGTTATCCCAGCCCTATTGGACCACGAGCATGATATCAATATCATGGTATCGTTCCTAGCCCTGGCAAGGCTTTGGACGACTCTACCCACTTGAATGGTGATAGTTGGGACCATGTAAGCTTTATCATGGTATGTCGGTTAAAAGACATATCTTCCATTGTTCCTCATGATTTTGGTTATGCATGTTTATCATTCATGAGATATCTATATCTATGTATATTCTAAGGAAGGTTTGACTCAATGTTCAGTTTTTCTTATGACTATTATATTTCAGCTTTGAGTCAATCAATTCAGTTATGATGTTATGTTATGATGAGAACACGATTTCAAAAAGAATGCATGCAAGCCCTACCGTTAGATTCTTAAATGTTTATGTTTTGCATTATGCATGTTCTAATATGATTTTTACTTACTTAAGTAGTTTTACCTTCCCTGCATACTCGGTATATTCAATGTACTGATCACATACTCTATGTTGTATTGTCTCATGATACAGGACTCGTCTCTCAAGTTTAGCCCCGCTCATGGTCAATCTTCTAAGATAGCATCGTATGTTGTGGGTGAGTCCTCATCTTCCGAGGGCTTGACTATTCAGATTTTCTATATGTACTTTCAGTTTCAGCTTGTTGAGTTAGTTGGGGTCTTGTTCCATCAACTCATCATGTTTAGAGGCTTTCCAGACATATGGTTGTATTCAACTTCAGATTTTGTATTCTAATGTGATGTTTAATCTAGTCTTCTGCTATGATTATCTTATTGATTTATTCAGTTTTATTGATTGAGTTAGATGCATGTTCATTCTATGGGTTGGCTTGATGTTTCTCAGGGCTCCTTGTCCAGTGTTACGATCTAGGCCTTTGTTTGAGTCGTGACAATATCCTCCTCCACACTTAAAGTCATCCTCTGTCCTCAGAGCCTCTATGAAATAAAATAAGACATGGGTGAGGAATACTCCCTAATGTCCTCTAGGTCCTAGCTAGTAGCTTGTTTCTTCGATTCATGGGCCGCACAACCCTACATATAAAATTAAGATATGCTCTTTAGCTTTGATTTCGGGTACTCAGACTTCCCCTTCCCTACACACCAAAATTAAACAAAAGTGACACTATATAGAAAATCTGAAAAACTACACTATTACAAATTGGATTGCCTTATAATCAGCAGCTAATTTAACATCACAATGTGATGCAAGTCTCAGCTAAAGGCACCCTCAAGCATTTTCTCCTCCTTCTTTGAGGCTTCTCAAATTCCTTTATTCTTCTCTTTTTCTCCACCTCACGACCATTCAACTCATGCTCTACTGACGTACTAAATATGAGCAACTTGACCTTACTCATGGCTATCACTTCTCCAAAAAGTTTCTCAGTTTCCTATTTCTCCAGCCCGCACATATCATGGAACACCTCTATAATCATGCATAAGTCTTTGTAGTGTGAAGGTGTGGAGATAGCTTTATACACATTAAAAGTGGCCTCCTCTTCAAGTACTCTCATCTTGAGCTTTCCTGATCTTACATTGATGATGGCCCCTCTAGTAGCTAAGAATGGTCATCCCAATATAAGTGGCGCCTTTTTATCTGTTTCAAAATCAAGAATTACAAAGTTGATAGGAATCACAAACTTACCAACTCGAATAAGCACGTCCTTAATGATATTGTCTGGAGTGATGTATGATCTATTGGCTAGCTGCAAAGTGATAGTAGTGGGGTCTAGGCTCTCCCAGACCGAGTGTATTTGAACAAAAATAATGGCATCAAATTAATACTTAACCCTAAATCACACTGAGCTCACCCCACTTCACTTCACCAATTTGTATGAGGAAGGTGAAACTCTCTGGGTCTTTTAGCGTATGGGGAATCTTTCTCAACACTCTTGAGCTACACTATTCAATAAGTGCAACTGTCTTAAACTTAGTTAATCTCTGCTTGAAAGAAACCACATCCCTCAAATACTTTGCATATTTTGGCATCTCCTTTAGATCATCAATTAGAGGAATGTTTATGTGTAGCTCCATGAATATATCAGGGAACTTCTTAAAACCAGCCTTATCCTTGCTTTTCTTATCATTGTTTTTCTAAAACCTATGCGAACACAATGATGGCAGCCTCTCAATTTAATTTTTAGGCTGCCCATGAACCTTTTTCTAAACTTCTCTTTTTTGAGCAGACACTATGGTAGGTGCTGCAGTTAGCCTCTAAGGGAATGATGGCGGAGGTGTACTTTCCTTCAACACAATTTTCCTACTGTGCTCTGGCTCTGCTTCTGGTAGCGCTATATTTTCTTCATATGGAGGTGGAGTTACAGATAACTCTTTTCCACTTCTCAATGAAATGGCCATCACCTTCTCAGGATTCTTCTCTGTGTCGCTCGATAAGGCGCCTGAAGGACTCGTATGTTACAAAGAAGCCATCTATCCGATTGGCCTCTCCAACTCATGTATGGACTTCTACAACTGATTTATAATGGAATGCTATAGAGCTATAACATGTTACTACTGTGTTTCAGTCTGTTATTATTGTGTCATCATCTACTTAATCATCTCCTCTAGAGAATTTCCCCTTTGCTAAGGTGGAGGCTGCTAAAAGTTTATTTGAGGTGTGTAACTATTTTGATTTCCATCCTACGCTTCGCTCTTTTCATTTTGATTGAAATTGTTGCCAAACTGGTGTCCTTGGTTACCATAACCTCTGTTCTATTGCCCCACTAGTAAATAGATTCTGGATTCAATGGGAAACTCATATAAGAAGGACCTCTCCATAGAGCTCATAAGCTATTCGAACCTACTTAACTTGTTGAACCTGTGGTGCAGCTACCAACATATGTATTCGATCACTAGCTAACTAATGTCAGACCAGATGGTTGTGATACCGTCAACCTCTAACATCCCTAGTCCCTTCTGAGTGGTGAATGTTCTGCTTGTCTCCTAATAGTCTTGACTACATGTAGACATCAAATTCAACAATGCCTCAGTTTTATCATTGCTCTTGGAACAAATTTTCCCTTGAACTATAGCATCTAACAATATCTTGGACTTATGCCTCTGTCTTTCAATAAGTTATGGCTAATAATTACCTTGGGCTGCATATGATGTGGACAATCTTTTAGATAACCATTATATCTTTCTTAAGCCTGAGCCAAAGACTCCACATCCTTCTAAATGAACCCTGAGATCTTCCCTCCCAACTCTTTTGCTCTTCTTGAATAGAAAATTTTGTTTAAGAATTTATTTGACAAAATTGCTAAAAGGTAATAGATCCAGGGGGCTCACCCTATAGCCACTCTTTTGCTTCCCTCATCAGTGAGAACAGAAAGAGCGTGGACTTCACATACTCGTCTAAGACATTCTTATAGAGAAAAGTTTTGCTCAGCTCAATGAATGTGACCAAGTGCTTATGACGGTCTTTATGTGGTTTACCCTGATACTGGCATGTATTCTACACAAGCCGCATAGTACCTTCTTTTAGCTGAAAATTTCATGCGATCTCAGGCTTCACAATAGCCTTTGATGCATTCTTCAGGCTAGGCCTGGAAAAATTCAACACAAGAATCCTCTTCGGTGCTACCCTGCGAGCTAATCTTACTTTCCTCTTCTCACTAGGGTTAGGTTCACAAATTTCTTCTGCCATTTGTCTTCGCTTTCAAAGTGTTCCTTTGATTTCAACATCAAGAGGAATCAAGATATGGCCATAACTCCGATTATCTAGCATGCGCTAACCTGTGACATGAGGTGCATAAAAAGCAAGAAAACAAGTAAAAACTTAACAGCTTTAATAAAAATTCAAAGTAGAAAACAATCTTTGCGAAGTCCATGGCAATAATGCCACTTCTCTTGGTTTCAACTAATATCGCTAATCCTCTCAAGCTTACACTTATATTCAATACATCATTGTACCATCCCATTATATAATTGACGACTTCTCATTGATACACTAATGTCGTAAGACTATCGTAATAAACCTGAATGAAGTTGAAGTATTCTTATTCAAATCACACCTTGAGCAGACTATCGTTGATATGTGCAGCCTCCCCAATTGTATTCTTTAAAGTCGTAATGCCTATTATCTAGTTATCTTGCTGCACATCACAATTCTCACACTGCACCATGAAACGTCATCTTCCTCCATAGATGTGCGAATTTGAGAATGTCTCCTTATTATTGGTGAGAGAACGACATAAAAATTTTAAACCTTATACTGAATTACATATGCATGATAACGAATGAACAAATGGAAGTTTCCTAAAGTGTTGTAGCCTCCTAAAGATATGTAACGAACGTCTCCGCACTGAACTACAAGACTATACCATACACTCCTCTTATACTTAGTGGGATCTAGGAACCATGCTCTGATATCATGTTGTCACAACCCAAAATCTGATTGAGCCGTGAGGGAAGCCACTATCCCCATAGATGAACCCCATTCCTTTATTGATCAATTAACAATTTTATTAATGTAAAACTAATATAAAATCAACAATTAATTCTTGTAAGTGAGGAATCAACGAGTTAAAACCAAAGACAATCCCAAGGCCTAATGACACTAGTACAAAAGCATCTATGAGTACCAAACATGTTTGAAAAACTAAAAAGACTATCTAGAAAGAAATAAGATAGGAAATAAAATAAGGAGTCTTTAGAATTTTGTACTTCTAAATACAAAATAGATAACCATGAACTCTAACCTTAAAATCTCAAATAGCATAGCAACTCAAGTACCGCTAGTAGCTGATTCAATCCCTACACACAAAACGGTGAAGTAAGTATAGTGTGAGCGTAGAAAACACGTGTACTCAGCAAGTTTTGACAACTGACCCTTTCTAGAAGTGATAATGATATATAATTCTAACATTTGATTTTCAACAGCTATAAATATGTATCAATAGTAATTCACCACAACAAGAGTTTACAAATTTAATGCCAACATAATAAAGAAAAGAAGACGCTTATTATCTAAAATAAGCTACAGCAGTAAATGATATCGAAATTCACAATCATCTTAACATAATACGCACTATTAGCCAATAATCATCATGCAACAATAAAAGTGGTAAGAATATGTATGCACAAATATATAATGAAAGTTTATCAACCAATCATAAAATAAGTCACAATCAAGTATCACGTAGTGCATAACCTCAATAAATTAATCATACCACAAGCCGTGGAATACGAACAATACTTATATACATTTCATGTAAACTTACCCATATCATTACATTGGTACTGTAACACCTCATATCTTGAATCGGAACTTCGACTGCAATTAAAGAGGTTTCGGGTTTGTTAGAAACTTCATGGTTGATCCCAATGGAGCGTCGAGCAAAGGATGGCTCGTCAAACAAATCGTGGAATATGTTTAGAGGTGGCCACTTCCCTAGAAAGTTTGCGCGATCGAGTACATGAACTGTCATCCAAGTTGAAGGATGGTCCACCCACCCGTGGAATAATTAAAAAGAGTTAGAAAAACTTAAGATTAAAAAAGGATGGTCTGACACCCAGAAGGACGACCTATCGACCTGGCGATCGAAGGTTACTAGTCAGTCATCCCAGAAAAGGATGGACCAGTTGATGATCCATTGATTTAAGGACGAACCACCAACCAGGATATCAAAACCACAAAATCTTTCATCCATGTTTTTTGAAAATCCAAAGCACGGCTGGTTATTAGAAGGACAGCCCATGGTACGACCCAAGGGAACTAAAATCCAGAATTTCAGAATGGTTTCTTCAAGGGTATTTTCATAACTTCTAACGTTTTAATCATCCACTGCATCATTTTGGGTCTTATTAGAGGGAATTTAAGGGGTCCTTAGTCAACTAACCTACCACTCCCTCACATAACACCGAAAAACTCAAATGAATAGTACACTCCTAGGTTCTCCAGAAAAGCTAGGGTTCCTCTTCTCTTGACCCTTGAAATCTCAAGTAATTAGAAAGAATACATTAGTTTAGGTATGTGGGATTATTATTAAGGGGTTACTTTCTCCCTTATGCCTAAAACACAATTTTAAATTTATGTTTTTAACAATGATTATATAAACTCATGATTTTAGGGCTAAAATCTCTTTATATAAAAACTATGAAGTTTAATATATTGTATTTCCCTCATGATTGCCACATGAATTTTACACCTATGCATGGGTTGCATTTTTAGAAAAATCTCCCTTTAAATATATACTCAAAACATAACATGATTTACTCAATTTGAGCATATTTTTAAATTGATACAATATACTATGATCTTATGACTTCAGATTCAGTTACAACTTGCATGGCTAGTTCAGTATTTCAGATATTTTAGAAAATAGTATAATTTTAACTAGTCCATGCAAACCCTTCAAACCTCAGTTATTATTATGAGCATATGTATACACTTTTGGGAGTAGTACATATCACCGAGCAGACACTGGTTAAGATAACCCAAATCCCAAACTACGTGCCACCATAAGATATGAGGTACTCGCCAACTTAGAATGTCTCCCTTCACCCGAATGGGATCATGAATGAATTTACGCCAGCCACGGTTCTTAGTATAGAACACCCTTGCAATTAAGGTTACAAGTTAGAATTCATGTTGCTCACGTGGATTATATTGGTTACAAGAACCTCCCACATATATATTTTTTTGTAGTATTTGTACATTGCCCTCTTTTTTAGTTAAATGAATTTACTTTATGACTTATAGATTTGTTTAGCTCTATATGCATGTTTTACTCTTGGGTCATTGTATATTAGTTTATATCTATTGTGGATGTTATACATACTCAACATGACTTCAGTTTTCATTATGGTTCCCTATTTCCTATATTTTTTTCACACCAAAAAAATTGGGAGAGGGCGCAACTGGCTCTCGATATCTGAATGACCGTGGAGCCGGCTATATATCGTCTATAACTATAAAACATAGACTATCAAGACCACTTGTCACAGTCAACTGGAGTAAACATACAGACATATGAGGTCTCAACTACAACAACTAAATAACTAAAATGCCAATAAAGCCATGACTATGCTAAATCAAGCAACAAAAATGTCGACAAGGATAATGACAAAAAATACTATACATACTAAGTTTAGAAAGACTTTAAAGAGTGAATAGAACTGATTGTTAGAATACGAATCTGACCTGCCCATAATAATAACTCAAAACATAAGCTGAAATAACTAGGTCTTAGCTCCAGGAAGAAAGAAGCATACCAACACATTCGTTGATCTCACGATCCGCTATTGCAATTGGCAATCTCAGGCTCCACTTGCACCTGCGGCACAAATGCAAGTCCCCAGGCAAAGGGATGTAAGTACGAATAAAATATATTGTTAAGTAAGGCCGAAACTATAAATGTGATACAATAATGATATAGTAATAGAGTTAAATTCATAATCACATAAAGGACAGAGACAATCTGGAACTCTATAAATGTGATTGATAACAACTCACTACAATAGTAGTGAACTCAAGATAACTGAACTAGGAGTAGGGACAGAGTCAACCTAACTGTGGCAGCTGTTCTTTCATTAGAATCTCATCTGTGCTAATGCAATCTGTGTAGTCACATAAATGCAATATAACAACAAATATATGTATCAAAGAAATCATGAGTATGTATGAAATGCTTTATCTATATATCCAACTGGCATACATTCCGGAGGTCGGTACCTCTACCTATCCGATACAGTCACTCGGAGGTCTATATATATCATCTATCTACCTGACTGGTATATCTTATGGTGGTGGTACCATATGCATGTAGGCTCACCTGGTTCATAATCATATGTAGCATAATGCAAGAGTGCATGCTTGATGATGTAATAGTACTCCAGCACAACCTTTGACCCTGGTGACTCAAAATAACCCTCTTTAATTAACCTACTGGAATAACTAGATACTAACTTAATTGAAGAGATCCTTTAGCTCAGTACATAAGTAGCCATATCCTAGAGGCTAAAGTTGCATACATATCTAGGACTCTTACACAGAGTATCTAACTGGAGTTCTTAGCTTAACTAATCACTAAAAACTTGTATTATACTTATTTAGAGATAGGGAATGTATATACATGGGAAGGACTCTTTATTATACATAGGAAACTCAAATAATAACTCAAAAAGGGTTGAACGTATAGACGTATGACCTGAGTATAATTGGGTGAGTTCACTTCTGTACTACGACATAAGAATTGTATACATTAAGACTTCTTGCTGAAGGGACTTATACAAACTTGAGTTATTATACTTCTTGCAAATTCAAATACTTGGCTGAGCTGTTATCGAGGTTCTCAAAATATGATTACTTAAAACTTCTTGCATTAGCATCACATGTTTCAACATAACTTTTGAACATGAAGACATAGCGTAAGGATCTGAGACCTAGATTTCTTTAATTTGGAAACTCGTAAAAAATTCTTTATGGGCTACCTCAAAGGCATAAGAAAACTTATAGGCATAAATCGAACAACTTTAAAATAACCTACACAACCTTCGCAACTAACTGAGGAGCTTTACAATGCTTAATGTCATTATAAGTAGTTAAGAAGTTTTGGATTAACCTTTAAGTCTTTGAAGACAAGTCAATACCTAGAATAATTAACTTAACAGACTCTCTTAAAATCATAGCGGAGAACTTCTCTTCAACTTATGCTATTGTTCCATAGACGTGCAATTCTAACTAATTCGTAGAACGTTTTCACTTAATCTTTCATTAAATCATCTTACCACACAATGTACTTAGATAGCTTTATTCATAGCTTCTTTACTAGATGTCTCAAGAAAATATGATCTATTTTACTATCCATTTAATTTACTTAACTGGTTCACTGTTGTAAATCTTACTACTTACGTAAATCTTACTCCTTATCTTACTCTGCTTGACTTACTTTACAATTACAATTTGTGTCGAACCTTTACTACCATGTTAACTATTTCATTAAACATTATACGTGATTACGTTATTACTAGTTAACAACTTTACTCCTTATGTCATATATTGATTATACTAAACATCATTTGAAGGCCATTGAAATCAATTATGGACAAAGAATACATGATTTACGTATTACCTTAAAATGGTCTAGTATTAACTTTATCTTCCCTTCTGTTATTAACATCTCAACCTTAATACTTGGATTAGCTTCCATTCATATCATCCACTTTCAAATAACATGTAATATGCCCACTCAAAGTCTTAAAAAACTCTCAGGAGGTCCAAATAGCAAAAGATCCTAATAAACCTATAGCGATATTCTAAAGACATTTCATCCTGCTTTAACATGTAACTTGAACATAAACACAAGCATGTGCATGTATAGATATGTGTGTGTGTGTGTGTTTTTATATATAAACACATTCATATTTACATATAACCTATTAACATTAACAAATTTTTGTATAACCTGCCCATAAAGATGGTTCTATATACATATCGATATATTACACATTCGACTTCTATTTTCCAAGTTCAACGTGCTGGTTGGTTTGGAAACTTGTTAACTAATTGGTTAGCTTAAGGAAAGGAAATTGGGGAATCTCCTTTTGAATTTATATCCTTAAAACATTTGTATAGGAGCGTGGACAGCTATCATAAGGGAATTACATTTCGTTGCCCTCATTTGCCCTTGTTTAACTTAAAACCACTTTCAAGCGTTAAGTTTGTTTGCACGTCGTCTTCTTGCGCTTTTCACCAATTTCATTTAGCAGCCAGAAATTAAAACATTTAACACCATATATATATAAAATAATGTAAATAACCATCTCATAGTACCCACACTAAGGGGCCTCCCGACTCAGTCTATAGCTACAACAACAATAATACAACTACAAGTGTATAAATGACACATGTGGCTTTACCTTCACAAGCTTCATCTCTTTTACAAGTATGTTTAGTGTTAAGAAACTTCAACATTTGGACAGAATCATAATATACTACCAACATGAACTTAGATACATAGGAATGTCGGACTTACCAATGGCATGAAAATATGCTAGAAAAAAATGAGATAACGGGCGCCCTACATATCTTGTTCCGATGAGTTTCTTTAGCTAATTCTTTCTCCAATAACCAATTTTTGTCCCTCTGCAATTCATTGAGATTACAACTATAAGTTAAGGATGTTTTAAGCCATGTTATCCAGCCAAAACGACACCCAATGGCAGCCACAATACAACCAAACAAGGCAACATTTCAACACTTTATTCTAGCTTGATCCAATACTTTTAAGGGGAAATGAAAGGGGGATCTTACCTAGTTTTCATTATGATCAACTCACATGAATAGGGATTATATTTCCATTATAGTTACAGATGCACCAATCCTCCAAAAATGGATAAAATTTCACACCACAACAACCAAAACGACAGCACAGACATCAACTTCAACTTCTAGTTTTAGCCAGGTAATTCTTACAAGTTTAATAGCTAGAAATAATTACCCTTTTCTTGCCTTCAAATCCATCAAAAAATGGAGTATCTTGGCAGATTAATATGGCTTCAAATGCAGTAGCTTCGCTTCATAAAACATGGAATCAACTTTAGCAAAAAAGCAATAAAAAATAGCCTAGTCTAGCTTCCAATTTTTAGCTTTTCACTAAGCTTTTTCGAAAGTTTAAACAGTAGAATCCTTACATTCTTTCTTTTATCCAATTCCTATAAGATGAAGTATATACACAGATTAGTACTTCTTCAAAAACGCAGCAAGAACACCACAAACACACTTCCAAAACGCAACACAATAACCACCACTACACACAACTTGCAAATGACCTCCTTCAGTTAACTTGTGTTTTTATTGTATTTTCGTTAATGTTTTACTTTGATTTATCTTAGTTATTGGCTGGAAAATAAAAGAGAAATGTACCCTAAGCAGGAAGATCAAAGTTGGATAGGGATGATATGATTTGGGAATCAAATAACTTAAATAAATAGGGGTAGGGCGGTGGAGGCGGTGCTTAAGTTACTGCTTAATAGGGCCTCAATAAAATGCCCATAATGTTTTACTCCAAAACCCATCCCCTATCAACGTGACACGGAGTAAGGTAAGAAATTCAATGATTTTTCTTCGATTCTTCAAAGACAAGGTATGTTTTTCGATTTCCTCTCAAATTCTTGTCGATTTTCTTCGATATTGAGCATGGGAGGTGAGCTAAGTTGCCTACGTAGTAATTAATCATGAATTCGAGTTAATTGTTGTTGATGAATGTTCAGAATGTCGTTATGATTGCTTGAACTTGTCGATTGCATAAATTAATCGAATTTGATTGATAATATCAATTCTAGGGCTTGTATGTTGAATTTGGAGTTTAAAATGTATTGAAATTGTGAATTTTATGCCGGGATGGATGTGTTGAATGAGATGAGTCGATGTACAAATTGTTAGGATGTTAATAGAACGACGGATTCTCGGGTTAACGGAATGTTGAAATTTGTAAGAATTTGGTTAGTTGTATAGGTTCGTGTAGATAAATTTTGGTTGTTGTTTTTGTTTCTTTGTTTTTCTTTGCTAAGAGCGATGGTTAAGATGTTAGCGATGGTAGTGATTGTGATTAGCTGTACGAAGTCTGAGTAGTACGCAGAAGTTATACCGTCGAATTTTTCGAACGCACTAAGCATGATTGTATAATTGTTTATTGTGTGTAAATAAAGATAATCTTGCCGTATTGTTGTAATTGTAGCTAAGGACTAAGTGTGGGGTAACCAAGCGTAACCCGACCTTAGCCGAAGTTAATATCCGTGAGCTTAACATTGATCTTGTTTACTTGGGTTGACAGGTAAAATGGCAAGCCGGCAAGAGAAAGGAAAAGGCGCATCAACTTCAGGCGCCGGAAGGAAACGAATCAGACTGGGCACAGCAGTCCCAGCTGCACCAGCAGTTCCACGCAGCCAACGCCGCCAATACAGAATGAGATGGGTGACTGATGAGGGGAAAAAGTGGTACGCAAAGCACAAAGAAAATAAATATTCCCCCGAGGAGCATATAGCATGGGAACCATTGGCACAGGAGTTCCCTAGGATGGTCCACCGGATCGAGGCAGCTGGGCTTAATTTCATATTTGAGGAGCCCAAGGAATGCAATTTGCACCTGGTTCGGGAGTTCTATGCCAATTGGAACCCGACTATCGGAAGTCACACCATCAAGATCAGAGGGCAAATAGTCACCTTGGAGCCCCACCACCTCAATGCCATCATAGGAGCGCGGGACACAGATGCCCACGTACTCCGACAGCTGAACATTTCCCCACCGTATGCGGACATCAGACGCACATTGTGTGGGACCCGATCGACAGCTAGATGGAGCAGACACAAAGAGAGGGGCTACCACCAGACTCTGCCATATTCACAGATGAACAGGGAAGCCCGAATCTGGCTGAAGATAGTCTGCTCATACCTAATCCCGGGGGTACATATGACAGATGTAACCCAGGATCGTGTATGCCTGGTGTACGCCCTGATGAAAGGGCTGGAGATCAACGTGAGGGCGGTAATTATCTCCACCATGAAGAGAGCCCGGTTGCACAAGGGGCACAGGTATGGCTTTGGTGGACTACTCACCACCTTCCTCAGGGGCCTAGACGTCGAGGAGGAGGCCCTTGACTATATCCCGCAGATGGAGCGGCGGGCCTTAGATGTTACTAAAACTAAGGCTCCCGACACCACCCACGGGCCACTGCTTACACTTGGCGAGCAACATGCTCGTGATGAC
The DNA here is from genome assembly GCA_035772735.1 of Datura wrightii. Lineage (NCBI taxonomy): Eukaryota > Viridiplantae > Streptophyta > Magnoliopsida > Solanales > Solanaceae > Datura > Datura wrightii. The sequence goes on from JASDFA010000008.1 coordinate 30,565,940, forward strand.
CAGTATATGTCTCGGATGTATGGGATGTAGATGCTCCAGCTGAGGATAGGCAGGAGGCCGGCGACAGAGAAGGAGCTATGGCAGCTCGAGCTAGACTACCCTTTCGGCGAAAACGCCAGGGCTCTATGATGAGTGGGGCCAACATTTGTAGAGCCCACAGATGATGATGTCCCCACATATGAGGAGACACGTCGGGAGGACTCCAATGTGGAGTCCGATGATGACGACGGAGGCGACTCGGACATGGGAGATGAAGCAATTGCACCCGACGAAGAAGTGGAATACTTTGACTGATCAGGGAGTTCCACCGCCCGATTTTGTGCTATTTTAATTTTTGTGAACACTGGGGACAGTGTTCGAACTAAGTGTGGGGTGGGAGTAATTAGGTGCTGGGCTGGGCTGTTTTGTATGTATGCTCTATTCTGTTGTCGTGTATGTGAAAATTTGTTTGTCCTTATGAGTGTGAATTGTTAAGTTGTTTTGTATTTGTAAATTTATGTGAAATTTATGTGTGTTGCTAAATGTTGCTAGCTGATTCTGATTCTGTACATATTTTAGTTATCGAAATGATCGATATTTTTTTTAAAAAATTTTTTTTTAAATATTTTGTACATATTTTTTCTATCGAAATGATCGATATTTTCAACATTTTTTACTTCTTGGGTTTCTCGGAGTTTGTTTTCAGTTCTTTTACCGAGATTAGTCCCATTGAACTGAAGTCATAGTAGTGACCATTCCCTATGATGGATGGATGACGACCGTCTTAAGGGAAATGTAGTCGTTAGGAGTAGATTTTTTTCAATTATTTTTCAGTTTTTTCTTTGGTGGGTTGCATCCCAAAACCTGTAGTTATTGGATGGTTGCAAAATTCTGGTTGCGTGTTGTACATGATATTCAAAATGCAAAGGTGATTCGTATGAAAGCATGCAACTTTGTAAATATGTTGAGATAACTAGGCCATAGAGTTCGATTCAGTGTGATTGAGGCTTAATGTTTGAATTCCTATAATTAGCTGATTGAAGAGTCTGTGAATACATCTTGAATTGAGCATGTGCAAAAAGTGTGAAGTGAGGTGTTGATATTCCATGCTATTGTGAAGTGTCTAGAACTTGCCTGGTGTGTGTACAAAACGAAATGAAGGAGGTGTATTGTAGGAAAGGATGTAGGCATTTCTTTGTTTTAACCGAGAGTTTCTATTTTTCCTTGTTGTACACACCTTGATTGTATACCCTAGTCATCCCGTTGAGCCTTTAGCCGATTATTTTTTCTTTTGTCATAAAGTGTAAACCGAGCTTAATTCCTTCTTTTCATTAGCCTTAAAGTCTATACAAAACTCTTAAGCGCTTAAGAAAAGAAAATCATTTTCCCGAAGTGTCAAAGAGTGAGAATGGTGAAAAGAAAAAGAAAAGCAGAGTGAGAGAAGAAAAGAAAAGGTTGAAGGTGCACTTGCTATAAATAAACGATAATGAAGGTGCATGAATAATCTTTGTTGTTGTGTCAAGTGTGCTTAATATGATGGGCCATAATAAAGAAAATCACCAAGCATGGGATGATGAAAAAAGAAACAATGTCCATGAGTTGAGGGGATGTGTTGAAAAGGTGCTTAAGGATGCTAGTGGCTATTATTGGCTAATCCAATATTTACTAGTTCCGTAGCTTCCATTACAACCCATTAAAGTCCTACGTGATCTTACATCGCACTTCTTTATATTAGTGGAGTAATACACTAAGGGCAAGCTTATGGGTCATGACATGATGCATGTGAATTCTTTTGGAAGAGAGAGCGAAATTGTTTTTACATGCCCCTGCTTGAATATTTGTGAGTCATATGAGCAAAAAGGGGAAGATTCTCTTGTGTTGTGAGGGCACATGCTTGATGAAAGATTAATTTTCGTGTCGGATATCTTGATCAGCTGATTTGCATGAGTTTGCCAATATTGAGAGTCGATTCTTAAAGTCTAGGAGGTCTTAATGTATTGAAGGTCATTGCATTGATAAGACCATGCATGTTTTCTTGATGATTTGCTGTATTGAATAATCGGTATGACCATAGACTAAATTGTCGAACCAAAGTATCAAGGTTGGGATGTAAATTGCATGAAGTGTAGGATTGTTGTTCAAGGACGAACAAGGATCTAAGTGTGGGGTAAGTGATCTTGGGCAAATTTATATGCCCAAGTGATACTCAAAAGTACTATTTTTGCCTTGTTTATCTACCAATGTGTATACATTCTCATGTAATTGGTAATGAAATGTGAATTTATACTAACCAACATGATTAGCATTGTTTTGCAGGTAAAACGTAATTTCGGGAAGCTAAAATGCATGTTGGATGATATCGGGGTTGGACTTGGATGCGAGCAAGGGATAAAGCATTGGACAACATGAATTGAAGGCACTCCGCGATGGAGCCGTGTCACCCTGCCATCGCGGAGGCCTTCTGCCTGGATAGGGAAAATTCGCCCAAATTCCAGAGAGGGTCCGCGTCCGGTCCGTGGCACGGTGGCTTGGCTCCGCGTTGCACGCCGTGCCACATTGGGCCTTAATTCTTGGACCCCCAATTCTATTGAGGGTCCGCATCCGTAGCGTGTCACGGAGGCAGTGCTCCGCGATGCACTCCGTGACACGGTTCTCGTTATTCTGGGAAAAATTTCCAGCAGTATAAATAGAACACTTAGGTTCATTTTTCAATATTCTGACTTGGTGGAGCAAGGACGTGGGTTACAGGCAGTTGAGGGACGAAAATATCAGGGTTTTTTCTCTCTTTCTTTCTTCTTTAATTCAATTGCTTGTATGATTAACACTCATTTTAAGATGTTTAATCCACAAATGAGTGGCTAATTCCTCTCCTTGCTGAGGTTATGAACAATTGTGATGAAATTTGATCATTGATTCTTTGGTTTTTCATCTTTTCTTCCATGTTGTTCTATTAATTCTTGTTCTTACTGCATTAATGTGTGGCCTACGTTAATGTACATCTAAAAAGTTTGGTTTCACTCGAGAGAGCAAGAAATTGGAAAGTTGTGAATTAATAGGATATGTTCTTTACTTGGTTTGGGAAAATTGAGTATTGATTTGCTTTCAGGATAGAAATATACCTGAAAGTCGTATTAGTCAAATTAGGAACCGGGTTTGTATGGCTAGAACATGAATTGCATTTAATCACAGAAATGTAGGTGGATGGTTCATGATTCTTAAGTGAGGTTAAATACGAGAGTTTTAATCTCTTGGAAATAGTTCTTGGCTAGCAACTAGAGGAAAAGATTAACCAATTTATGATGATAATTAATTTCCTTACATGTTCGTTTAACCTCAGCATGCTCCCATTCATAGTTCAGATTCAAAGTAGATAATTGTTTTTAGCTTTAGTATAAAAATTATAAAACAAACTATCAAACTTTTGGTTACACTGTTGTCTGCATTTTTAGAAGTAAAATATAGTACACTTGAGCAAATTGCACTTCATCCAAGTCTCTGTGGGATCGATACTTGGCTTACTAAAGCCACTTACTACTTGTTCGACCACGTGTACTTGCGTGTCGTTTTATATACCCATATAACAAAAAAACCGAACAACCACTACTCATGGTCACCACTTGTTATCCCTACTGCCTTAAGCCCAGATCATTATCTACCTAATGACCATGATCCACCCAATGAATCGTGGTGTCTGACCACGATTCATGGGGTCTATCCATTAGGTACATTGGCTCTCACCTTTCCCTCTTTTAATTACCTTGGCTATGGCTGACTTGACGAGTCGTGGGGCCTGACAATGACTCATGGTCATGCCGGTGATGACCCCATCAACAATTCTCCAACCCAAGTCCAACACCTCACCACGAGTTAGCTCACAACTCGTGGTCTTCCCCACAGGTCACAGAACGACTTGTTCTGTGACCTGGTGTGAAATTTTCAATTTTTCTCCGTTTCACTCCTCGGTCTGATCTTTGGGCTTCCAGGGTATAACAATATCTCCCCCTTGGGAATATTTTTCCTTGAGTGTTGGAAATCATATAGGAAAGCAGAGAAATACAATCATCATATTCACATACTAATCATTTAAGCTGAAAACTGACGGAATGACTAACTCCGATTCAAACTACATAGTTGAACTAAATTCACGAATCATACATACATCCATATACATAAAAGAAATATGGGCACACGAACTAAACTTGATAACTAAATAGAGTTTTAGGGAAAAATTGATACTTCAAGTTGGAACTAAGTCGGAAGAGAATAAATGTGGGTATCTAACCATTATGTCGACTTCGGCTTCCCACGTAGCTCCATCAACATGCTGATTCCTCCATAAAACTTTGACTGAAGCTACTTCCTTGTTCCTTAGACTTTGAACCTGATGATCCAGTATTTTCACCGGAACCTCCTCATAACTAAGGTTGTCTTTCACACCAACACTATCCACCGGAACAACCAGAGCTGGATCACCCAAACACTTCTTTAGGAGCAATAAATGGAAAATAGGATGCACGAATGCTAATTCTGAAGGCAACTCCAATTCATTTGCCACCTTGCCAACCCGTTTCACATTCCGATAGGGGCCAACATAACGAGGGCTGAGTTTTCCCTTCTTTCCAAATCTCATCACTCCCTTTATGGGGGGCACCTTCAAAAACACCCAATCATCCACTTTGAACTCGAGTTCTCTCCTCCTCACATCGGCATAGGACTTCTAGTGACTGAGTTGTTTTCAATCTGTATCGTATGAGCTGAACCTTATCCATAGCCTCATGGACTAAATCTGGTCCTATCATCGCAGCTTCACCAACTTCGAACCAACCAATAGGCAATCTACATCTCCGCCCTTAGAGCCTCAAATGGAGCCATCTGAATACAGGAATGGTAGATGTTATTGTATGCAAACTCGATAAGAGGCAAATGATCATCCCAACTACCTTTGAAGTCAACCACTTATGCTCTCAACATGTCCTCGAGAGTCTGGATTGTCCGCTCCTCTTTACCATCTGTTTGCGGGGGAAATGCCGTGCTGAGCTTAACCTGAGTACCTAGTCCTTTTTGAAATGACCTCCAAAACTGAGAGGTAAATTGAGTACCTTCGTCCGATATGATGGAAAAGGGAACTCCATGCAACCGAACTAGCTCTTGGATATATATTTTGGCACAATCCTCTGCGGAATCTGTGGTTTTGACCTATAGAAAATGAGCGGCTTTGGTAAACCTAGCCGCAACCACCCAAATGGAGTCGTACTGTCGACGAGTGCAAGGAAACCCTATGATGAAGTCCATATTAATCTCCTCCCAATTGGTCGAGTCAATCAATCGAACTCCCAACCTCCCAGTCGGTCGAGTCAGTACTTCCAAGTAGGGATACTGATGTATTGAAGCACACCTCCTGGACTCTGATGCTCGACCTTCACTTGTTGATAGTTTGGACACTTAGCTACAAACTTTGCGATGTCCTTCTTCATGCTATTCCACCAATAGACTTTCCTAAGTCACGATACATCTTAGTGGCACCTGGATGGATAGAATACCTAGATCCATGAGCCTCGTGCAACATTTAGCTCCTCAAATCATCAACATCCGGAACACATAAGCGACCCTGGTACCGAAGCACACCATCTCCCCCTTTGGAGAAGACCTCCACCCTCTAATTCTGAATGACTTCCTTTAACTTTACCAAAATTGGGTCCTCGTCTTGTCTAGATTTTACATCAGTCACCAAAGATGATTCTGATCCATTTTGAACAATAACACCGCAATCGGTCGAGTCAACAAATCGAACTCCTAACCTTGCGAGTCGATGCACATCCTTCACTAGCTCCTTCTTCCCCTCATCCACATGGGACATACTCTCCATAGAAAGTCTACTAAGTGCGTTTGCTACTACATTAGACTTACCCGAATGATAAAGGACACCCATATCATAGTTCTTGAGTAGCTCCAACCACCTCCTTTACCGAAGATTGAGATTCTTCTGGGTAAACACATATTTTAAACTCTTATGGTCCGTAAACACATCCACTTGGACCACGTACAAATAATGTCTCCATATCTTCAAGGCGAATACCACCGTGACCAATTCAAGATCATGGGTCAGGTAATTCTTCTCATGAACTTTTAGCTGTCTGTAGGCATATGCTATAACTTTTTTGTGCTACATCAATACACACCCAAGTCTGATCCTTGAAGCATCACAATATACCACAAACCATCGGTACCCTCGGGTAGAGTTAACACCAGTGCTGAAGTCGAGTCTTCAACTCCTGAAAGCTCCTCTCACAAGGCTCCGACAATTGGAATTTCTCCTTCTTTTGTATCAATTTGGTCAAAGGTTCTGCAATCAATGATAAACCTTCAACAAATCTCTGATAATAGCCAGCTAAGCCCCAAAAGCTCCGAATATCTGAAGGATTCACCTATCTAGGCTAATTCTTCACCTCTTCTTTTTTTGAGAGTCCACCTTTATACCCTCACTCGATACCAAATGGCCTGAAAATGCCACAGATTCCAACCAAAAATCACACTTGCTGAATTTGGCATACAATTAGGGATCCTTGAGAGTTTGTTGCACCACTGTCAATTGAGTGACATGCTCCTCCTTGCTTCGAGAGTATATCAGGATGTCATCAATAAACACAATCACGAACATGTACATGTATGGCTTGAACACCCTGTTTATCAAGTCCATAAAAGATGCAGGAGCATTCGTTAGTCTAAAAGACATAACTACAAACTCATAATGACCATACCACGTCCGGAAGACTGTCTTCGAGATTTCACTCTCCTGAACTCTGAGCTGATTGTACCCGGAGCTGAGATCTATCTTCGAAAAATACTTGGCACCCTGAAGCTGGTCAAATAAATCATTAATCCTAGGTAGAGGATACCTGTTCTTGACGGTGACTTTGTTCAATTGCCAATAATCAATGCACATACAAAGGGAACCATATTTCTTCCGGACAAGGAGAACTAGTTCACGCCATGGGGACTTGCTCGGTCTAATAAAACCTTTATCTAACAGGTCCTTCAATTGTTCTTTCAACTCCTTTAGCTTGGATGGAGCCATTATGTAGGGAGGAATATATATAGGTTGTGTATCGGGAAGAAGGTCAATGCCAAAATCAATCTCTTGCTCGCTCGGGATTCCCCATAGATCATTTGGGAAGACTTCTGGATACTCACATACTACTGGGACTGACTGGATCATCATGGTCTTGGACTCGATATCCTTTACCCTAACTAGATGGTACACACAAACTTTGGAGATCATTTTTCTGGCCTTAAGGTAAGAAACAAAATGACCTACAGGCACAATTGAACTACCCTTCCATTCTATGACCGACTCACCCGAAAATCTGAATTCTACTGCCCGAGTTCTACATATAACTAAGGCATAACATGAAAATAGCCAATCCATGCTGAGGATAACGTCAAAATCGGTCATGGCTAACTCTATCAAATCTGCTGAGGTGACTTTCTGAAGGACTGTAACCGGACAACTTCTATACACCCGTCTAGCTACCACTGAACCGCCTACCGGGTAGAGACTAAGAAGGGTTCTGACAAGACTTTGGGACTGAATTTGAAATTACTAGCCACATAAGGTGTCTCAAAAGACAAGGTAGCCCCTGGGTCTAACAAAGCATAAACATCAAGATGCAAAACTTATAACATACCAGTGACTACATCCAGAGAGACCTCCTGCTCCTGGCGGGATGCTAAGGCATAAAATCTACTTTAGCGCTGCCCACCACCTGTGCTAGTAGATGCTCCCTCCTAAGCTGAGCGTGCGGGAGGGGCCGCTGAACTGGAAGTTGGGCCTCTGCCCCCATCATTGTCTTCTCTCGCTGCTGGGCAATCTCTGAACATGTGTCTGGGCTTCCCGCACCTGAAGCAAGCACCTATACCAGCCAAGCAATGGCCCGTGTGCCCCCGACCACATCGTCGATAAGCTGGAATGCTAGATACTCAGGTATGCTGCTCTGATCCCTAGAGCCTGATGTTCTCCCTCTGTGGTCATGCCTCGATCTGGATGACACACTCAACGCTGAAGATGCTGGGGCTGAAGGCCTCTGGTGGGTCTGCTGTCGGTGGCCACCACCTGACCTTGGCTGAGAGAATTGGTAGCTATTCGTCCTGGCTCCTCTTGGCCTCTCTCTCTCTCATATGCGCCGCCTCCATCTACTGGGCGTACAAGACTATCCAAGGGAAATCCATACCCTGGTAGAGCATAGTGGTCTTGCAATCCTTGTCTAAATACTCTGCCACCCCATTAACAAATCTGTTCACTCGTGCTCTCTTATCGGTCACTAACTCCGGGGTGTGCTTTAATAGGCAAGTGAACTCAAGGCTATACTCTTGCACCATCATCTTCCCTTGCTTAAGATTCACGAACTCGGCTGCCTTCAACTCCCTCATCTCACGAGGGAAGAACTGATCTAGGAAGGAAACATGGAACAGGAAACATGAAACTCTTCCCAATTGACAGGACCTGCTCTGAAGGCCTTACTATCCTTCCATTGTTAAAACCAAATGTGTGCCACCCCCTTCAGCTGATATGAGGCTAACTCCACACACTAAACTCCCTTCACCCCCATTACTTGGGTGATCTTCACAATCTCATTAATGAACTCATGCAGGTCCTCATCTACTTTTGATCGAAGAAACTCTGGCGGGTTCATTCTCAAGAAATCCCTGACTCGAGCCACCCCTGCATTGCCATTTTGCGGGACATAAGCCACTGCTTGCTATTGACTTGAGCGGTCAAGGCCTGCGCTAGCATCTGAATAGCTGCCCTAAATTCAGCATAGGCAACCGGCTCTGGTGCATGGTATTCCTTGACTAGTGGATCTTGTTGGTGCCCATCTCCGTTGCCATCCTCGTGGCTATTTCCATTCCCATTCCTCTTACCATTAACTCTGTGGGGAGCCATGATTCTGCAATTGCAAATAGCACTATTTAGAAGGATAGGGAGGTATTTCATCGCATGACATAGATCATGAAAGAAGGGAACATTTACTAAATGTCTCATAGCCTCTTCGTCATAAGTGTGACGCACTTCAAACCCATGAAGAACACTCTAATCAACATTGCTTTCAGACATCTCAGGAAACTTCAAACCTATTGCTCTGATACCAAGTTTGTCACGACCCGAATGTAGGGCCAGATTGCAATATGGGACAAGGAGCCCCGAAAGACCCCAAGTCAACCCATGGCATGAACATACATCTTACTCAATCAATAAAATAGAAGAATTAACATAACACTCTTAGCAGAAGTCTGAAATAAACATAACATTAGAATACACTCAATCTGAAGCTGAATGCATCCTTTTTGTGTGAAAAGTCTCTAAGTCTGATGAGTTGATGGGACAAGACCCTCAACTAACTAGCTAAGCTGAAAACTGAAAAAAAATACATAAAGAAAGCTTATAAAGTATGGTCCTCGGGAGCTGAGGACTCACCAACAAGAGTAGGATGCTAACTTTGGAAGGTTGGCTAAGGACGGGGCTGAGTCTGAGTGTCGAGGCCTGTATCATGAAATGATACAACATAGAGTATGTGGTCAGTTTGTGGAATGTACCGAGTATGCAAGAGAAGTAAAATTGCTTAAGCAAGTAAAAATCATTTAAAACATGCGTGATATAAAACATAAATAAATAAGAATCTGAGAGTAGGGCTTGCGTGCTATTTTTTAAAATTATGATCCCAACATAACATAACATCATAACTGAATTGATTTACCCAAAGCTAAAGTATGGTAGTCATAAATAAAGCTGAACATTAGATCAAACCTAATCTAGAACATATATAGATATATATACCATGAATGATGAATATGTATAACTGAAATCATACGGAACAATGGGAGACTCATCTTTTAACCAACATACCATGATAGAGCTTACGTGGTCCCAACTATCACACTCCAGTGGGTAGAGCCTTCCAAAGCCTTGATAGGGCTAAGGACAATATGATATCGATATCAAGCTTGTGGCCCAATGGGGTTAGGGGATATCTCACATAAGAGGTCCCAATATAATAAGATCATACCTATGTTGGCGCATAGTTTTGAGGCATAGGGTTGACTGACCCATAGCCTACTCGGTGCTAGACACTACTCCAAAAACATGCATATGCTCTCCATCATTTTTCAACAAAGCTTACCATCGTCTATTGACGAAGCTGAATAATCATAGATACATAAATCTGATTCATACATGAGGAGCCTTAGCTCAAACCATACCACAAGATGAACATCATTAGGAGTCTTCACTCCAAAACCATGTGGTAAGATTAATTCGTAAAAATCATAATCATACTTGAACATATGGGCATCACCCGATACTTTAACATGCTTGAAAATACATAATTCACTTGAAAACATGATCATAAACATGGGTCGCTTGAAAACATGTTTTTCATCATAACATCTCATCATACTTATACATTCATCATAAATCTCATCTTTCATGAACTTCTCATAATTGGGCATTTTGATATATAAAACAAGCATGATTTTTCATTGAAAATAACGTAAAACTTACCCATGAATCATAATTCAATAGTAGAAACATATTTAGATCATACCCATATAGAAAATTAGGAATTTCATGCATTGGGTTAAAACCCTAAAGGATCAACATATGAATTTTCATGATTTAAAGAGGGATTAGGCATGGGTGAGAACGGATTCACCCATTCATAACCCTATATACCTTATTATAGCTTATTCTTACACTTCCTTGATTACCCAAGGGGAATTTGAAAGGAATTGGAAGGGCTTAAGCTTGATCTCTCCTCTAACTTCCTAACTTTGCATGCATGGGTTTAGAAATAGGCTAGGATGGCTTATCCCACATTAATACACTCTGAAAATTGCTTAAAAAAACATAGTATAGGACCTTAAAGCATAGGAATGTCGAGAATACCCTTCATAACTTCGCAGAAAATAATTGCTCGTCAGTCCCCATGAGGGACCTAACGAATCGTTGCCACCATGCACAAATCGTCACCTCAGTCATTGGGTACACTTTCATAATTTCACTTGGAACTTGCAACGGGCCATCATACGAGTCATTACCAGTGACCACGACTCGTGGCCACCACTTGTTATCCCTACTGCCTTGACCCCAAATCATTATTTACCTAATGAACATGATCCACCCAATGAATCGTGGTGTCTGACCATGATTCGTGGGGTTTATCCATTAGGTGCACTGCCTCTCTCCTTTACCCCTTTTAATTACCTTGGCCACGACTGACCTGACGAGTCGTGGGGCCTGACCACGACTCGTGGTCATGCCCATGACGACCCCATCAACAATTCTCCAACCCAAGCCTAGCACCTCAGCACGAGTCACCTCAGGACTCATGCTCTTCCCCATAGGTGACAGAGCGGCTCGTTTTGTGACCTGGTGCAAAATTTTCAATTTTTCTCCATTTCACTCCCGGGTCTGATCTTTGGGCTTCCGGGATAGAACACTATGGAGGAGAACCCTTCCATTTACATTCTGTAATAGCCAGCTAGACCCAGGAATCTCCTGATGTCTTTCGGAGAGGTGGGTCTTGGCCAGTCCTTGACTACTGCTATCTTCTGAGGATCCATCTAAATACCCTCTCTGAAGACCACGTGACTGAGGAAAGCAACTGATTTTAGCCAGAATTCACACTTGCTGAATTTGGCGAATAACTGACTGTCCTTGAGAGTCTGTAAAACTATTCTCAGATGGTTTGCATGTTCCTCCTTTGTTCTGGAATAAAACAAAATGTCATCTATAAAGATAATGATGAACATGTCCAGGTACAACTTGAATACCCTATTCATTAAGTCCATAAAGGCTGCAGGAGCATTGGTTAGTCCAAATGACATAATAGTGACCATACCAAGTTCTGAAGGCTATTTTCGGAATGTCATTGTCATGAACCGAACGGAGGCCGGACTTTCAACATGGGACAAGGAGCCCCAAGGGACTCCAAGTCAACCCACGGCATGAACATACATCTATCTCAATATCAATAAAGTGAAATACTTAGCATAACGACATAGAGGAAGCATAAACATAACATAACATGGAAAGAAGAACGTAGTACATACATAATGGCTGAATACTACATATAGTTTGAAAGCCTCTACCACATCAGATGGGTTGATGGGACAGCACCCCCAGCTAACCTGACAAGTCTAGGAAACTAAACATACATAGAGAATTCTGATAAACATGGTCCTCAGGAGATGAGGACTCACCACAAGCATAGGATGCTAACTCTACATGGCTGGCTAAGAATGGGGCTGAGTTTGATAGCCGGGGCCTGTATCATGAAAAGATACAGCATAGAGTATGCGATCAGTATGTGGAATGTACCGATTATGTAAGGTAAGTAAAATAGACATTTAAAATACATAAAAGTGCATAAGAGTAGGACAACATGCTCATAACATAAATATCATAGTGTAACATAAGGCTCAAGGTTTTCAAAGCATTCAAAAGTTAACTAGATGCATAATCATAAGAGAACTTTAATAAACATGACTTGACCCAAAACCGTATGAACATAACCATGCATAAATCATGAGGAACAGTGAGAGATTCTTATAAACAACACACCCCATATGAGCACACATGGAGCCCGACCTATAAATCCCTAGCCGAGAGGTTGTTCATGCCTTGCCAAGAGTAGAACCATAAACGGCGTCATGAAGGGTCCATTTTGGAAAAGGGGATAGTATCAAGGTAGGTCCCATAATGTCCTACGGTGGCACGTAGTTATGAGATTCGGGGCAAAACCTGGGCCCCGAACCTACTCGGTGTTAAATACTACTCCCAAAACATATATAGTGCTCATAGTATAATATTCATGAGATTCATGGTCTAGTTAAATCATGATAATCATAATCATGCTTGTAAATATGTGAACTATCCATGAGAATAAGGCCCGTGAATCGGCCAAAGTCATAAATCGTAAATCATAATGTTCATGCATACTTGTAAATCATGTATATACTTTTTATATCATAAATTTTATAATGGGCATTTGAATAAATCCATATCATAACTCATAAATCATGATGGGTTTAAGAACATCAAAAATAAAGATAAAAATCATAACTCGATTCATCATAGAACATGTATAATTAGGCATAATTTAATAGGAATTTAAATCAATAAATTTATAATTGAATAAGTGGAAAAATCTAATCATGATTCGTAAAATATGATGTAAAACATGAGAAGTAGTAACCCATAGATATATCATTAGAATTTCGCAAGATTTAGGATAAAACCCCATAAGATTTTTAATCAAAACTGTAACACCCCGCACATTCGAGGACATCAGATTAGATTTGGATTGGATAAAATATATTTTATGCCTCCATATTTATGAAACTTTTTCAACTGTGATATATGTTAAATTTTTATTTATAATCCCTCATAATTCGAGTTCAGAATAAAAGGTTATGCGCGTTTTACCATGAGCCTACGCAAAACTCGAATAAATAACGTGACGTGGGCCCCACCCCAATATAATGGGATGACGCCAATTGGAGCATTGACACCTCCACACCCACGTGGAAGGGGAGGAATTAGGTGCAGAAGTGATTCCATTACTCATCCATTAGTAATGATGACTTATTAGTTAAATAATATAAAATCAACCCACACTTCCTATATATATATATAGTATCCACACATAGAATAGTATAACTTTCTATTCCATTTCTTTTAGTAGCAAGGACGTGCATGATATTACACCCCTGAGAACGATCAGGAACAGAGAGAGACGAGGGTTTGAAGTAAATTTCCATCCGATTACGCCGTCAAATGTAGTCCAAACTCAAATTAACTTTGGGTACCGAAGTATAAAGCTGCAGAGAGCATTCCTACGGAGTTAGTTTCGCGAAAATCGCCCGGTGAAGCGGCGAACCGCCGAGTCAAAGTGATTGGAATTGCTCCAAACTAGTGTTAATACACTTCCAACATTAAAGTGAATATTTCTCCCTTCTAGACTTTCGAGAAATTATGAGTTTTCGACCATTCTTTGACAAGCCGAAGAATAGTCCGTAAGTTATATTTATAGTATGGTTTCTCTCCTGTAAAATAATGATGTAGTAAATTCTATTCCTTTGTGCATATGAATACAATTGGGAGAAATATCTAAATAGTAGCCGAGCTACGCCAGTTAATCAGAAAGTCGGCAGTCGAGGTATGTAAAGCCAGTTTCTTTCGGCAAGTTGGTTATCCCAGTATAGTAAACCAGTATATCCAGTAGAGTATTTCAGAAATAGTATAGTATCTCAGTATAAATTTTAGAAAGCATGTTAGAAATATTATATCATGTTTAGCATGAAAATTAGTAAAATAACATGAATTCCAGCAGAATATTCCAAAAATACTATATCATGTCTCAGTATGAGATCCAGTACAACATGTCAGAGATTATATTATTGTTATTAGATTCAGTATGTATTGTATGTAGTTATTACTATCAGTTGAGGCTTGAATTTATTGTTTTGGGATGGATTACCTAGCTTCCATGATCGCCCCAGGGTTAACAGCTGTATCGACTCGTTCGCCAGAGGGTGAGGATACATCGCTTTACGGAGTGGTATGCCGTCTGCTAGGGACGAAGATGGGATGCCAGTTTCCCTATATTTTGCCTTGGTCAGCTTTTATACACCCCCGTCGAGCGCTTACACCCAGGGTGTTGATTTCAGGAGTCCTCCAGACTCAGGTACAGTTATAGTCAGGGGCGCAGCGGGCCCAAGTTGCATACCCAGGGGATCGGCAGGTTGCTTATAGTTACTAAGAGATGTGGTGACCTGGGTAGGGGTAAATAGATTGTGATGATTGTGCCTTCCGGCTTATGGGGGCCAGGTAAGGTTTATGTATGTTATGTTATGTTGTTTACGTATTGATAGATAGACAGTAGAACGCCATACTATCAGGTACGATTCCTTCTCTCCCCAGTAAAGTTATGTTTAGCTCAGATTCCACTATTTCAGTTAGTTTCAGCCTATTTCCTTCTACTTCAGTTCTATTAGTTATATTACTTATTTTCAGTTATTTTCAGTTGTTTCTTTGCATACTCAGTACAAGCGGTAACGACGCCCGTTTTAGGGCGCTGCATTACTTGCCTGCAGGTACTCATAGACGAGGAGCAGATCCCTCATAGTTCTAGCCAGCGACACAGAGTCTTCAGCTCCTATCATCCGAAGCTTGACAACTAAAGGTTTACTTCCCTTTTTTTGTTTGTACAATATGGGTAGGATGGGGCCCTGTCCCGACCATCTTATTATTCTTAGAGGCTTGTAGATTGTATATTTTCCCTGTGGTTAGTTGTATCGATCGTGTGAGGCTGTATATGTGTTTCAGTTTATATGTGACGGCAGTGTGGGGCCTTGTTCAGTTGTTAGTTGGTGACCTTGTCGGTCACAGATCAGTTAGTGTTTGATTGCATTTCTCAGATGTAACTAGAAAGCATGGTGGCCTTGTTGGCCCGCATAGGATCCCTGGTAGTCAGTTGTTCTGGTTAGCTGTTTATATTTCTTAGAGGTGGCTATAGGCCTTGTCGGCAGGAGGCTGTATTTACAACCGTTATATAGCCCGTTGTTTCTTGAATCTGGAGTTAAAGCCAGCCTGGCACCAGAAGTGCTTAGGCTTAGTTAGTCCAGCAGTTCAGGTCCTAGTAGGGCACCAGGTGCTAGTCATGCCTCCCAAGGCAGTGAGTGAAAAAAACTTCATGAATTAGGAGAGATCGGGCATGGGTGTGAACGAAAACATCCACTCATAATCCTACATACCTGATTATAACTGATTCTTACACTTTCCTGATTGCTCAAGAAGACTTTGAGAAGAATTGGAAGGGCTAAGGCTTGATCTCCTCTCTAACTTTCTCTAACTTGCATGCATGGGTTTTGAATAGGTTAGAATGACTTAAACTATCTTAATACACTTTGAAACTAACTTAAAATGATGTAGTATAGGACCTTAGAGCATAGGAATGACAAAAAAAACCCTTACTAAATTCACAGGAAATAACTGCCAGTCAGTCCCCACGAGGGACATGATAACTCGTCACCTCTGGCCACGACTCGTGGCGTCGTCCATCAGGTACACTGCCTAACAAATCATCTGAGCTCATCATAAGGAAAATCACAAACCATTACAGGTGACGACTCGTGGTCACCACTCATCACATACACTCCTGGGATTTTTACTTTACTTCATCCTGCTGCTCATGACCCACCCCACAAATCATGGTGACTGACCATAACTCGTGGGGACCTTCCGTTAGGTGCACTGACTTACATTTTCCCCTTTCTAAATTCCTATTTCCAAGGCTGATCTGACGAGTTATGAGGCCTGACCACAACTCGTGGTCATTCCCGTGATGACCCCCACTTCAATACTTCTTTTAACTCAACCCAATACTCCACTACGAGTCATCTCACGACTCGTGGTCCTTCTCCACGGATCACAGAATGACTCATTTTTTGACCTTATGCAAAATTTTTAGTCTTCTCCATTTCAACTCCTGGGTTTGATCTTTGGTCTTCCGGGGTATAATAGTCACATTCTTTGACCCTGAGCTGGTGGTATCCTAATTTGAGATCTATTTTGGAGAAATAACTAGCTCCTTGAAGAAGATCGAACAAGTCATCAATCCTAGGTAGAGGGTACCTGTTCTTGACTGTTACCTTGTTCAGTTGACGGTAGTCGATGCACATCCGGAGTGTACTGTCTTTCTTTTGCAAGAACAACACTGGAGCACCCCACAAAGATATGTTGGGCCTGATAAAGACCTTATCTAAAAGGTCTTTCAGCTGTTCCTTCAACTCCTTAAGCTCAGGTGGAGCCATCCTATAAGGATGAATGGAGATGGGCTGGGTTTCTAGAAGAAGGTCTATGCCGAAGTCTATTTCTCGCTTGCTCGGGCTCTAAGAAGATCTTTGGGAAAGACATCAAGAAATTCGCTAACAATTGTAATGACCGAATATTCGGGATCTTGAAACTGGAATCTATGACCCTAACTAAGTGATAGATGTACCTCTTTGAGATCATCATCCTGGACTTAAGGTAGAAATAAACCGACCCTTTAGCGCTGAAACACTATCCTTCCATTCTAAGGCTGGCTCATTAGAAAACTGAAACCTGAAGACTCTAGCTCTGAAATTGATTGAGGCATAATAGGAATGTAACCAATCCATGCCAAGGATAAGGTTGAAATCGACCATGTCTAGCTCTACTAGATCAATTGGGATAACTTTGCTTAACACCATGACAAGACAATATCTATATACTCGACTGGCTCTAACTGACTCACCAACCAGAGTAGAAACTGAGAATGGTTATGAGAGGACTTCTGGACTAATATCAAATTGAATAGTGATGTAAGGAGTCATAAGGAAAATGTGGCTCCTGGATCTAGCAAAGAATATACATTAATCTGGAAAAGGCGCAACATACCCGTAACCACCTCAGGTGAGTTCTCCTGATCCTGATGAGAAGACAAAGCATAAAAATGGTTTTGGTGCTGGTCGCCACCCGTACCTGAAGTAGTACCCTACTGAGCTAGACAACCTACTGGGGTTGCTGAGGTAGTAGACTGAGTCCTCCCCCGTCCTGTTGACGGACAATCTCTCAATTTGTGGCCAAACTAGCCACATCCAAAGAAACTATTCTTGACCATGCGACACTCACCCAGATGGTTCTTGCCACATTTAGGACAAGTTGGAAATAATGGCTGCTGAAGACGTGACTCTGGGACTAGGAGCCTGATGCTCAACCCTTTTGGCCCTTGTGGGACTAGAAAGAAATGGCACTGGCTGATGAGGGTGCTGAAGGTCTTTGTTGCTGTTGCTGTGGGCGACTACCACTGTCTGATCTTTGCTGGCCATACTCAAACTGGCCTGTCCTTGCCCTTTTGTTCTCCCTCTCAATCTCCTTCAACTTCTCCACCTTTATCTGTTGTGATGAATGATGAGGCTAGAAGGGTTTATATCCTTGATAAACATCGTAGTTCTACATTCCTTAAGCACAAAATTAGAAACTCCATTAACAAATTTAAGCATACGAGCCCTCGGCTTAGGGACCATTTTTGGAGCATATCTTGATAGTCGAGTGAACTCTAATGCATACTCCTCTATGGTCATGTTGTTCTATCTAAGGTTCATGAATTCTACCACCTTAGCTTCCCTCAACTCCTGAGGAAAGTACTTGTCTAGGAATGCCATAGAGAATTCATTCAATTCCACCGGACCTACTCCATTCGTCCTTCCCACTTATCACTACTTGTACCAAATTAGTGCCACCCCTTTCAACTGGTAGGCAGCCAGATTGGCACTCTTTTTAGATATGACACCCATGATTTGGGTGATCTTTTGTACCTTATCAACATATTCTTGTGGATCCTCATCAACTTTAGACTTGTGAAATTTTGGAGGGTTCATAGATGTGAAATCTCCGACCCTGGCCATAGCTGCAGACCCATCGATGTTGACGGGCACCACTACCTGCTGGTTGACTTGACTGGTCATTGCCTGAGCCAACATTTGAATTGCCACCCAATATTCCGTGGGAGACACCTGGTCGTCCTAAGGGGTTGGGGGAGCTGGTGGGGCTAGCCAGTTAGCATTTCTACTCCTTCCATTTCCTCTTTTTAGAGACATCATTGTCACTAAAAAGAACAGAGTGCGAGTTAGGAGGATATTTTTGAGATTAGCTCAATGCACAATAAGGATCATGAACAAAAGGGGAAATTCCCTAATAACGTCTTATAGACTCCTCCTTATAAGTATGGTGGACTTCACATCTATGAAAAGGAATCTACTTGATGCAGCTTTAGACATCCTAGGATACTCTAAACGTAGGGCTCTAATATCAAGTTTTTCACGACCCAAGTTTACACCCTGGACGCGACACGATACTAGGTGCCATAAGTAACCCCAAGCAAACCCATGGCTTAACATCAAACTGGTATTCTGAATTAAATAGAAGCAGAAGCTAAGGATACATAACTAAATAACTTTTCTAAAAAAATTAATAAATGCCTAATAAGATACTAAAATTTATGCGAACTGCAAAACGTACTGAAACAATACTTTGTCTGAAATCCATTTAAGAAATGACGAGTTGCTGGGACAATCCCCCAGCTAACTCTAAAGTCTAACTCAAAAGAAAAACTGAACTAAAAAGATACTCTCGTCCTTGGAAGATGAGGACCTACCAATTGAATTATTGCTGAAATCGCCGGAAGGGAACTACTGTCGATGCTGAGACTGAGAACTTGCGCCTGTATCATAATATGATACAACATGGAAAATATGCATTAGTACTTTGAATGTACCGAGTATGTGAGATATAAGTAAAATAGTAGTAATACGCAACTGAACTAATAAACACTGAATATAACTGTAATAGTGTAACACAGGTACTGACTGAAGATCATAGTTATATCCTATAATCTAAATAAACTGAGCTGAACTAAAACTGAGACTATATTGAACTAAATTGTATGAAAAAGTGGGAGATTCTATAAATGACATGTAATCACGTGAGCTAGACGTGGGATTTGATGTATACACCACATCGGTGAGAGCCCACTGCACCTTGCCAGGGTATAGTGGCTGAGCTAGGTGATCAATGTCTGAGGCCTGTTCAGGCTAATGACCTATGGTGGTAATGTAGTTCTAGGAACCTGGGTGTGCTAAACCCTGACCTGCTCAGTGCTAAGTCCTACTCTCACAGGAAATCTTAACTGTGACTGCTAGGCTGATAGCTCGAACCTGATGTCCTAAGACTTAAGTCAAGAGTACTTATCTGGAGGTACCCTGAGAGTCTGAAGGACCTGATAACTGAAAGCTAAGTGTTCTAAAACTGGCCAGAGCTGCTTTATCTGAAAGCGTCGTAACTATCTTAAGAACAAATTGATGACTGATGACTGAGACCATGGAGTTTTATTAAAATCCTTAAGAGACTGAATACAATCAAACTGATCAGATGACATTTCTGCATGACATTAAAAATGCTAAGTACTAATTGAGACTGAACAATCAATAAATCAACTTTTGATCATATAAATTTACTATCTTGGTAATTAGAAGGGAACTATCAGAATCAAGCAACGTACATATCTGAACAAATATGCAAGACTCTTTCAAATCACATTTATCGATTAGGGCTAAACCACATATCTCATGGAGGAGATATCAACATGAATTATAACTAGCAATAACCTTCAATATTTCACTAGAATCATGACAAGAAGGAAGATTCAAAATCTAACTGAAGAATAATCCTGTGTTTGATCTTTAGAGAACAAGAGTTGATAGGGTTTTGTTAAGAGTTTTGGGGCACAAGGGAAGAGCAATTCCCTTGTTGAAATCCCACATACTCGGAGGAAAATTCCTTGGAAGAATCTTGGGAATCTGAGAAGGAAATCTGCGAGCCCTAGCTTTTGCTCTGAAATGAACTATCTTAGTTCTTCGTAATTCTTCTAACTAGTTTGGAAGGAAATGAGGGAAAAAGGTCAACTATTCCTCTAACCCTCCTAAATAATCCTAATACGATGTAGTTTAGGAGTTAATATGATAGAGTTTTACAAAACTGCCCTGAAACATTTAATAGAAATTCTGCCCGTTAGATGGTACGACCAAGCCTACGAGTCGTACCGTTATACTATGATCCGTTCCATCGCTATTGATTAGGGACTTTGCTCCAAACCATTTCTCTGAAGTTCTCCACGTATACCTACTATGACTCGTACCCGCATCCTACGACTCATGTTATGGTCTGTTGTTCAGTCTTGGGTCTTTCTTTGAGCTTTCTCAGCACTCATCCTATGAGCTGTACCTGTGAGTCTTGCCTTAGGCGAATCCCACATCGGTTGGGGAGGAGAATGAAGAGTGCTTTATAAGTGCTTGGATAACTTTCCCTTGCAGACGCGTTTTAAAATCGTAAGGGGCGAAGGCTCCAAAGTGGAAAATTTCTACAAGTGGTGGCCTGGGCTATTACAGTTGGTATCAAATCCAGTTCTGGGCCAGTGGGGGGGGGGGGGGGGGAACCTCAGCGAGGACGCTGAGCCCCAAGGGTGGGTGAGTGTAAGGCTTGCCTTAGGCGAATCCCACATTGGTTTAGGTGAATCCCACATCGACTGGGGAGGAGAATGAAGAGTGCTTTATAAGTGCTTGAATACCTTTTCCTTGCAAACGCGTTTTAAAATCATGAGGGGCAAGGCTCCAAAGCGGACAATTTCTACAAGTGGTGGCTCGGGCTATTACAGTACCGCTGTACCACGAGTTGTACTATGACTCGTGGTTAGCCTGAATTTTCCTAACCATATTTTTGAATTATTCCACGATTGTTCTATATGATCCATACCAGGATAGAATGAGTCTTTTCCTTAAGTCATGGTATATCAAGTCACCTTAACTGATCTCCTCCACCCTCCTACTATGAATTTAGGTACGACTTGTACCTCCATTATACTAGTCGTACTATGGCTCGTACTGTGATCATTTTCTTAGTTTTTTGCATGATCAAGTTCTAAATCCAAAGTATAGTTCTAGGGAGTTCTGGGGTGTTACATAAACCTTTCCTCTGATACCAAGTTTGTCACAACCCGAGCTGAGACCTCGGATCGAGACACGGGACCTAGAAATACGAATGGCTCCAAGATAACCCATGATACATACATAGCATGACTTAAGAGCATAAACAAGTAAAAATTTAAAGCATAAATATGACATAAGCGGACATTTCATATGGGCAAAAGCATAAACATAACTCAAAAACACTGAACTGTCTATACATGATAGTCTGAATAGCCTCTACAACTATGATGAGCTGATAGGACAATACCCCCAACTAGCTCACTAGGTTTGAAACTGTAACTCATTGTAAAAACATAAAATTGATAACGTCCCCGGAAGATGAGGACTCACCCAAGTGGGAATAGGACTGGACTGATCAGGAGTGAGCTATCGGTGAAACTTAGCTGGATCACCCAAACCTATATAATGAGTCCATATAGCATAGAGTATGCGGTGAGTATTTCGAATGTACTGAGTATGTAATGTAAGTAAAGCATGCTAATAAAATGATATTCTAAAATCATAAGTATAATTCAAGAAAGTTTATGAGAGTAAGGACTACATGTTAAATCCATAAATTTGACATATACACATTTATAAGATATTCATCCAATCTGAACATAATGACCCAAAGATTAGAAATAGAAATCATATAACTTGTCATGCTTGAAATCGTGAGCTTATAAACTAATCAATGGGTCAAATATTCTATAAAACATAATATCATGAGTCCTGAACATGAGTAATTAAAATCATGAGGAACAATGGGAGACTCATCATAACCAACAACCATCATGTTTGAGTGCATGATGATCCCATATCTTTCCCATATGGAGGAAGGCCATCCTAAGCCTTGTCAGGGAAAAGGACGAATGAGGTGTGATATCACGGGTGTGACCTTAGGCAGGGGAAGCACTCTCTTGAGAGGTCCCAATAAGAATACATCCTACGTGGCACGTAGTTCAGAGATCAGGGTCCTCGGAATCCCTGGCCTACTTGGTGATAGACACTACTCCCAAAACATGTATATTGCTCATATCATCATATTCTCAAAACATAGCTTAAATCTGAATATTGGGACTCTTGATTCCGAAATATTTCATAAATTGATCTTGTAAGCCTTGGCTAAAATCATGATAAACATACTTAACTTTGCATGGGCTTTCCCAAGTCATTAAATCATACATACTTGAAATATATTTCATAATTCAAAATCATGGAATCAAAAGTTAAGAATTCATAAACATTCATGCATACTAGATAATTCATCATGCTTGAAATCATAGAGTCATAAGATTAATTTCATAAACCATGCATAGTAGGGCATAATTTTCACAAAACTTTAAAACATGAATTGATAATCAAATTGAGTTTAAAATCTTTCCATTAGTCTTAAATCATTAATAGAAACATGAGAAATTGGATCCATAGACATAGCATGGATATTCACATAGAATTGGGTTAATGACCTAGAATTGTTGTACACTTGATTAGAGACTTGAATTCATGAGTTAAAGGAGAAATTGGGCATGAGAGTGGAAGAAATCCCCCATCCATGGCCCTACATACCTAGGTAAACTAATTTCTAAGCTGGCCTTTAAAGCCCAAGAGGATTGAGTAGTGAAATTAATGAGGAATCCTAGCTTGATCTTGGAGGAGGATGAAGTCATGAGATCACAATAACCTATACTAGGTTAAACCCTCTTAAAACACTCTTTACGTAGCTTAAAACGACATTATTATGGATTTAGAAACTTAAAAATTTACAAAACTACCCTTGCGAAATCACATAAAAATCCAGACTGTCAGCTGCAATGACCCATCCAGACTGGAATAACTGTATGGGCTTAATAAAATAAACTAATATATATTAATTGAAACCAAAATCAATGTTATAAAAGTAACATTATTGACTCAACTCTAACTCTATCTACGAAGCCTCTATAACTAAAGAATAGGGTCCGGGACGTAGCTCCCACGCTACCTTAAGCTTTATAAAATGAAATACTCAATAAGACCAGAACTATTCAAAAGTAGTAGGCCTCACCAATAGTTGGATAGTAGTAACATCCTAGCGCTTTCTGCTGCTGATCCTGTTACCTAATTCTGCATCATAATAAGATGCAACATCAAATGACGTTAGTACGTGGAATATAGAGCATGTAATAAGGCTGAATAAAACAATAGTTAAGTAAGCGTATATGAATTGAAAGAGTAATTTGACTAAAACAATACGACTAAAACTGAAGCTTCGAATGATGCATAAATCACAATACGATCCATGTGTAAAATAGTTATGCAATAAAACTGTGCATCAAAACAATCTCTGAAAATCCATATAAAAAATGCATAGACAAGAGTTTCTCATAACCGACACCATCATGAATGAGAACATGATGCCTAACTATCTTGCTCAAGTTGGAAGAGCCGCTCAAAGACTTTCAGAGTAGAGAATAATCACAATCTGTGGATCCGTAATATAGAGTCCTTACCAGGGACTATCTTTTAGGAGTCACTGGAACCAACAATATGATCCTATCCTATGTTGGCTACATTGTTTTGGGGCTTTAGAGTTATCTGAACTCTTCATCTAACTTGGTGCTCAATAATCCTCCCAAAACATATGCTCTTATACTTATTCCTATATGAGGCATCTTGAAAACATCTTTTATAAAGCACTTTATCTATATATATAAAATAGATTTTAAAAATCTCTTTGGAGCCTTTCGCTAAAGAAATTCTTAAAAACTTGGGAGACCTTATGCTTCAATCATCTCATAGAAAATGTATGAGCTCTAAGCTCAAAATCATCTCATGAGTTTCAAAACATGACTTCACTTTAACCTTTAAAAATCATATTCAAAATCATACTTTCTTTCTCAAAATATCTTTATGCATACTCTCTTTAATATATTCTCACCTTTGTTGAAAACAATGCATTCATCTTAAATAACAATGCTTTCAAAACAATGCCTTTCAAAATCATGACTTTATGCAATTGGGTTCATGGGATAAGAGATATGAACCAACCTCAATCAACATCCAACAATAGAGTAGTGATCAACAATCAAGACAATGGGATCAAAATCAATAATCAAGAGACACAATAGATATAACTCAATACGAAGAATTCAATAATGACAATTCAACATATATAGATAGGGAAGAAGACAATTCATGAATCTAGTTAAAAACCCTCGCTTTAATTTCAATGAACTCTTGTATATATTTAGGGCATAAGGATGATTTGAAATCCTCACGTTTGTTAGCCTTACATACCTAGAAAGTTGAACTTAGACTCAAGCTTGAAAAACCCTAATTTGGAGAAGATGACTTCCTCACTTCTTAGAGAACTTGAGAGCTTAATGATCTTGAATCTTACATTGTAATGAATAGGAATAATAGTTTAGGCTAATTAATCCCTTAATTATACTCTTTAGGAATCCCAAAACATTCTGATTTAGGAGATAAAAATATAGAAAGTTACTAAACTAACCCTAGAAATCCGTCTGCAATCTTGACCCGACAGTGGGAACGACCATCCTTCTGAGTTATTACCCAACTTGACGACTCATTAGGTCCACTTGTTACCCTTATAACCAAGTTGGTCATTCTCTTATTTTCACCTCAAAGTCCATCAAAATGACCTACTTAACTAATTGTCACCCGTACTAATGAATCTTGGCCTAACTCATTGGAATTGGGAAGAGAATATCAAATTATGGACCTTGCCTATTGGCAACTTGACTTCACGACTCATCACATCTCTTAACAACTCACCTGACGAGTCATTCTGTGATCTGGTGCAGTTTCTGTTATTTTTCTTCTTCATGTCTAGAATCTGCTCTTAGGGATTTTTGAGAGTTGTTACATAATTCCCAGAGATTTTCGTAGCATGCCAAAATGTTTTTCCAAAAATAGTTCAGTAAGAATATTAGTTAACTAATTTTTAGTGCATACAAAGAAAATTTCAACATCTCCTTTTAAAACATAATCACGAATAAAATTGTCACGCCCCACCTTGGGAGGCATGACTGGCATCTGGTGGCATACTGGGATCTAAACTGACCTGACTAGGCTTATGCACCCCTGGTGCATGCCTGCTCTTCAAATCAAGAAAATGACGAGCTATATCTCATCTGTAAACACAGCTTCCGGCTGACAAAGCCGTATAGCTACCTATAAAAAGAAAATAGCTGACCAAAAACATGCAGTAAAGGGGATCCTATGTGGGTCGACGAGACCGCCATGCTGTCTAGTTATATCATAATGAAAATAGGCAATCAAAACTATCATATAGCCGTCAAGGCTGCTAACTACAAGCTAAACTAGGCCCCACACGGCTGTTACGCAAAATAAAATATACATAGGCCCCACACGACCAAGAACAAAACTAATTCTAGAAATCTACAGTCTGCAAGCCTCTTGGAGTGGAATAATGGTCGGGAAAGAGCCCCCACCTACCCATAAACTATACAACAAAAGAACAAACCTTCTATCTAACAACTCCGGGGCTAAAGGAGTTGATTAGGCTGTTGACTCAGCTGATGACTAGAGAGGTCCTGAACTATGTCTAACCGTACCTGCAGGCAAGTAATGAAGCACCCCAAAGATGGGCGTCATTACAATATGTACCGAATATATAAGGTAGTAAATGAAAATGACTGAATAATACTGATAATGAAACTGAAACAATTCAATAGGAGGGATAGAGAGTTAACCTAAATAACCTTACAACCTGCTGTACAACTAACAATAAATAGAGCAAACAAGAACCTTACCTGGCCCCCATAAGTCTGGAAGGTACAACCAGCACATAATAACCACCCAGGCCCCCCATAAGCCTTGGTGAGCACACTCCAATCTATATACCTCTAACAAGGTCAAAATGAGTCAAAAGATAACTATAGCCAACCTACCGGTCCCCTGGGTCTGCAACTAAGCCCGCTCGGCTCCTGATCTGTAGCTATGTTTGAGTTTGGTGGACTCCTGATAACTGCACCCTGGATACCAGGTTCGACGAGGGTCAGCGATGTCGATACGACATAAAAAATAATAGTCCAACGATGGAATGGACTGTAATATGGCCCTTAGGCCTCTATGTAGTCCCTTTGGACAACATCTAGCTCCTTGGAGTGATCTATATAGCCCCGTAGGCAACGACACAGCTAGTAACCCTTGGGTTGGTCATGGAAGGCTATATAGGGTAGGGTTAATACCATCTAAGCAGAAAACACTAATCTCAGACTAATAACAGCAGCTAACCACAACAATCATACTTCTTGCATTCTTACTAGAGTTTAGGTCATATTACAACACGACAGGAATAACTTGCCCAAGGAATTTGCCTTAACATACCTTGAATGCTGATTTCTGATTTAACTGGCGAGGTTTAACTTGCAATCGATAGTTCTTTCTAATTGTAACCTTTATACTAAGAGAATAGAACTAATTTCAATATTAAACTGGATAATTATCGATAACTTTTGATAATAATATCAACTATAACTCAACTTTGAATAGCTCGGCCAAAAACTTATAGTTTCCTGAGAGTTTAGGAGGGAGAAGTTCTTACCTAATGCCTGTGGCCGAGTAGGAATCAATTTGGAGTAATTCTGACAACTTTTACTCAGTGGAGTTCTGATTTGCTGAGTAAAATTTTGAGAAATAACTCTATCGTAATGCTTCCCGTAGGCCTAGAACTCGTTACCCAAAGTTAATTTGGGATTGGACGACGATTATTAGCGTAATCGGGCAAAAATTTGATGAATCCTTCGTGTTCTCTCTAACTTAGCTAAAATATCACTTGGAAAATGATTCAAATTGAAGGAGGGGCCTATATATATACTTGAGGTTAGTGGTAGGGGGGGTACCCCACGACAGCCAAGGCGCTAGCATGCCCCCTCATCGCGCCTCCCATCGCACCCCTGTGCCTGGCGCGCCGCGCTGGCCAGTGCACTGCCGGCCGAAGCGTTCCGCTGGCCCCTGGCAGCCTAGCCTCGCCTGGCCCTACCTCTAAGGATTTTTCCATATGCGTCAAGCTCTTCTTATTAGTCACAAGTCCACATGTACGCCTACTAACTATTGACATTTTACGGGGTGTAACATCGTCCCTCCTTTAGGAACATTCCTCCTCGAATGTCATCCTCAGGCTTAAAGAAGTTAACTCCTTTAACTAGTACTTAGAAAAAGTCGGTAGAGTCTCCTCTGTAATATGGACTATCCGTAAACCTGAAATGTAGAAAAGTCCAACAAAGGCACCTCGCAGAACGTTATAAACAACTATTTCACCACAAAGAGGTAGCCAGCTAAACAGTGCATATAATGTAAGCAGTAAAATAACAACTGAATAACAACGTTGCTTTTATCTGCTTAATTTGGATCAATCCTGATGATCGGGGGCTAAAATAACATGCCCGAGTGATGCTTTATACCTTAATTTAGTCTTGTTTATCTAAGTTATTTTATACATTTTCATGTGATTCTATATAAATGTGAATATATGTGCTAACCAACATGATTAGTCCTTGTTTTGTAGGTTTCAAGGATTTTTGAGGAACTAATTCATAAGTTGGTGAAGGAAAGGAATGGAGTCGGGAGCAAAGTGTGAAAGTCGGCAAAGAAGCATGCCTTGGCAAGGCTGGCCGCGCCAGGCAGCGTGCCACGCTGTGCGTATGTCGCGCCCAGCGCAGTGCCACGCCTATGCCAGGCGCACGAGAGAAGGCAGCATGCATGAAGGCGAGCTGCACGCCAGCGCCGTGCCACGCCAGGCCAGCTGCACGCCAGCAGCATGCCATCGCGCCGCAAGAGCAGCGTGCCACGCTGGGCATCGCGGCAAGGGGCTGCCTAGAGTCGATATTTGTTGATTTCCAGTGTGCATCTGCGTTACCTCCGTGTCACGGAGGCAGTGCTCCGTGACACACTCCGTGACACGGAGCCATTCCACGACAAGCTAAATTGTGCACGTTTCTCATTTATTATAAATAGGACCCTTAGCTCCTAAATCCAATGGGTCACGATTTTATTCTGGAAAACTACCTATGAGTGAAGGGAGAAGTGTGAGAACTCATCTAGGGTTGGCACATTCCCGTCTCATCTACCCAATTCATGTAATTATGTTAGTTTAGTAGTAGTTAGTGTAGTTTTACGAACATGAATGGCAAGAACCCTTCCTCTAGGGTTGAAGCCATGAATTATGATTGTGATTTTACGAAATTGTTTTGGAATTAAGTTATTGATTGTTGTTTTCGTCTTGCATTCTGGATTGTTGGTTGTTTTTATGATTGATCACCATGAAAACATATTTTTTAGCTTGAGTAATAGCTTGAGAAAGCATTACCTAGGTCAGGACATAAGAATGTGAGGAGCATGTTTGTATCTCGGGAGAGATTTTTGTGTCAGGATAGAAATATACCTAACACCGTGCTTGGTTGAGACACGGGGGTTATAAAAGACCAACTTGGGATGTCACATCACCACTCGAAGAAGTAGTTGTGAGGCTAAGTTGAGTTAAATGGTTAGACGCACGAAAGTCCCTAATCGTTTCCCCGTAAACCACAACATAATTGATTGCCCGTGACTAGAAATTAAACTCCTCGCTCACAATGATGCAGTGAGGCTAGATTGCCGTGTTTAGAGGCTCGAAAGACCATAAACATGCAATTCTAATTATGTGAAATAACAATTGATAGTTCCATGCTTAACCCATTGCAAATAGTAGTATCGCATGATTAATTGGTTTTAACTCTATGTTGCTCCTAGAGTAATTTCAGAATACTTCATTGACCCAAACTTAGACTTAATTAATCTCAATCAAAAATGTTTATAACCAACACTTGAGGTATTTAAGATCACACTAGAAATGGATAGTTAGAGGAATGGGTCCAGTCCCTGTGGGTTCGACAATTCAGTTCTCAAAAAGAGCCACTATATTACTTGCACGACCCGTACACTTGCGGGCACGTCACCTAAAACAAGTGAGGATATCTAGACCTTATGTCATCCTCATCTTCCCAAATCATCTTTTCTTTATTCCTAATCCTCCATAGTACTTTAATAGAAGCTACATCTTTAGTTCTTATCCTACGAACCTACCGATCTAGTACGACAACTAGAACCTCTTCGTAGGCTAGCTCCTCGGTAACCTGAACGTCCTCAATTGGCACAACTCGGGATGAATCTCCTATACATTTTCACAACATTGACATGTGAAAGACTGGATGGACAGACTCTAGTTATGGAGGTAATTCTATCTCATATGCCACTCGGCCTATTCTCTGGAAAATCTGATATGGACCAATAAATCTGGGGCTAAGCTTGCCCTTCTTACCGAACCTCATCATGCCCTTCATTGGCGAAACTTTAAGGTATACCCAATCATCTACATTAAATCTAAGTCTCTACGCTACACATCGGAGTAGGACTTCTGGCGACTCTGGGCTGTTAACAAGAGCTGTCTGATGAATTTTACTTTCTCTTCTGACTGGTGAATCATATCAGGTCCTACTAGCTCTGACTCCCCTACTTCGAACCACCCAATAGGGGACCTGCATTTTCTCCCGTACAAGGCCTCAAAGGCGCCATCTAAATCTCAAAGTGATAACTATTATTGTATGCAAATTTGATAAGGGGTAAATGCTCGTCCCAACTTCCTTTGAAATCTAACACGCATGCCTGTAACATATCCTCAAGCGTCTGAATTGTGCATTCTGAATGACCGTCTATCTGAGGATGGAATGCTGTACTCAGGTTAACTTGGGTTCCCAAGCCCTTCTGAAATGACTGCTAGAATCTAGCTATAAATTGCGCTCCTCTGTCAGAAATAATAGATGTGGGGGCACCATGCAGTCGAACTATCTCTTTAATGTATAATTCGACAAAATATTCAGTTGAGAACGTGGTCTGAACTGGAAGAAAATGAGATGATTTTGTCAACCTATCAACAATAACCCATATGGAGTCAAATTTGCATCTGGTACGGGGTAGTCCGGTCAAAGTCCATGTTGATTGCTTCCCATTTCCACATAGGCACTGCTATGTCTTGAGTTAATCTGGTGGGTTTCTGATGTTCGACCTTTACTTGCTGACAGTTAGGACATTGTGCTACAAATTCTACGACACCCTTTTTCATTCTCGACCACTAGTATATCTCCTTTATGTCATGATACATCTTTGTCGAACCTGGGTGAAGAGAATAACGGGAATAATGGACCTCTGCCATAATCTGCTGGCAAAGTCCTGCCATATCTGGAACGCAGAGGCGGCCCCTAAATCTCAAGACCCCGTCTTCTGTCGATTCGAATGTCGTTAACTCACCTTGTTGAACCTTATCTTTGAGCTATACCAGGTTAGGATCCTCATACTGACACTCTTTTATCTCCACAACCAAGGATGATACTGCAGTATTTTGAATCACAACCCCATTATCTTTTGCGTCTACAATTCAGACGGCTAAGCTGGCTAACCGGTGCAGTTCTCGAGCCATTTCCCGCTGCTCTAGCCTCAAATGTGCTAAACTCCCCATAGATCTGCGGCTGAGTGCATCTGCCACAATGTTGGCCTTCCTTGTATGATACAAAATATTCATGTCATAGTACTTTAGCAGTTCTAGCCAACGATGCTGCTGTAAATTCAACTCCTTTTGTGTAAAGATATACTGGAGGCTCTTATGATTAGTAAAAATATCCACATGCACCCCATATAGGTAATGCCTCCATATTTTCAAAGCATAAATCACTGCAGCTAACTCCAAATCATGGGTGGGATAGTTCTTTTCATGCTTCCTAAGCTGCCTTGAAACATAAGCAATCACCTTATCGTGCTGCATCAGGATGCATCCTAACCCGACTCTCGAAGAGTCACAATACACAACATAACCCTCTAAACCTTCTAGTAAAGCTAACACTAGTGTCGACGTCAACCTGTTCTTTAATTCCTGGAAACTCCACTCACAAGCCTCGGTCCACTGAAACTTGGCTGCTTTTTAAGTCAATTTAGCCAAGGGCACTGATAGGGTAGAGAATCCTTCCACAAACCTCCTGTAATACCCATCTAATCCCAGGAAACTGTGAACTTCTGTTGGACTTGTGGGTCTAGGCCATGTCTTAACCGCCTCAATTTTCTGCAAATCAACCTGAATACCAGCCTCTGATACAATATGGCCTAGGAAGGCCACAAAATTCAACCAGAACTCACATTTAGAAAATTATGCATACAACTGGTGATCTCTAAGAGTCTTAAGCACCATTCACAAATGATTTATGTGTTCTTCTTTTGAACGGGAGTACACCAGGATGTCATCGATAAATACTATCACAAACATATCTGAATACGACCTAAAGATGCTATGTATCAGATCCATGAACATCGCTGGGGAATTTGTCAATCTGAAGGACATGACTAAAAATTCAAAATGATCATACCTGGTCTTGAAAGCTATCTTCGGGATATCTTTCTCCGGAACCCGCACCTGGTGATACCCTGACCTTAAGTCGATCGTGGAGAAATATTTCACCCCTTGCAACTGATCAAACAAGTCATCTATCCTGGGAAGTGGGTATTTACTCTTAATAGTAACCTTGTTCAACTGTCAATAGTCTATGCACATACAGAGGGAGCCCTCTTTCTTTCTCACAAATAAAACTGGCGCACCCCACGGTGACGTACTCGGCCTGATAAAGCCCTTATCTAACAGATATTTCAACTAATCCTTCAATTCTCTCAATTCAGCAGGAGCCATTCGGTACGGAGGGATGGATATAGACTAAGTACCTGGTAGCAAGTCAATAGAAAAATCAATTTCTCGTTCTGGAGGAATACCAGGAAGTTCGTCTGGAAACACGTTTGGGAACTCATTAACCACTGGAGTGGACTATAGAATCGGGGATTCTACTTGCATGTCCTGAACCCTGACAATATAATATATACATCCCTTTGCTATTAACTTTCTTTCCCCAAGATAGGATATGAACCTACCTTTTGGCGTAGCTGCACTTCCCTTTCACTCTCGCATTACCTCCCATGGGAAGTGGAATCGGACTATCTTGGTCCAACACTCTACATTGGCATAATATGGCGCTAGCCAATCCATACCCGTAATGTCATCAAAATCA
This sequence comes from Datura wrightii, assembly GCA_035772735.1. Lineage (NCBI taxonomy): Eukaryota > Viridiplantae > Streptophyta > Magnoliopsida > Solanales > Solanaceae > Datura > Datura wrightii. The sequence goes on from JASDFA010000008.1 coordinate 30,598,630, forward strand.
ATCATTTCTAGATCCACTAAATCTACTAAAGTCTAGCGACTAACAACCTCTACTAGACACCCCTGGTAGATCCTTTTAGCTATAATAGAATCATAACGGGGTTAGACACTAAAAAGGGTTGCTGGAGAAATTTTGGGGTTATACCAAACTTTCGGGCCACTAATGGAGTAACACAGGACAAGGTGGAACCTGGGTCTATCAAAACATAAACAGTGTTGGAGAAAATGTCCAGCATACCTGTTAGAACATCCAACGATGACTCTGACTCCTATCGCCCCGGTAACGCATAAGTGAGATTTGGACCGCTGCCTAAACTAGATGCCCCTGATTTGCCTCGGCCTCTGCCGGCTGGAGCTGAGGGCCTGCACCCTACTAAAGGTGCTGGGGCATGTGACCTTGCTGAAGATCTGTCCTGCCGGCCTCGATCACCTTGCCTCCTAACTGGACAATCCCTCATCATGTGACCCTCTTGTCCACAAGTGTAACAAGAAGTAGAGCCATATCTGCACGCTCCAAAATGACGCTAACGGCAAATAGCACAACACAACACGATAGGCCTCCTTTAATCTGACCCCCTCTGCTGCTAAGAACCTGATGCTCGTGAGCTCTCATCGGGTCCCGACTGCCCTCAGTGGTCTGATCTACCACCCTGCTACTGCTGTGGAGGTGGGGGTCTAGGTGGCCTACCTGATATTCGTGGCCTAGGTCCGCCCTAAAATTCTGCCTGCATGTCACTAGGTCTTGCCCTACGACACTACCCTTGATTTTCCCTTTGTATCTCCTGCTGTTGCTGCCTGATCCCCTCAGTACTTTGAGAAAAATCCTGAATACATGCAATATCCATGTCCTCCTGCAGAGTAGTCGTAACAAAAGTTTCCACGTACTCTAGATGCAGCCCCATAATAAACTGATGCACTCTAGTTGGCATACTGTCTACAAAAGCTGGTGCATATCTGGCCAAGGAATCAAATCTCATAGCATATTCCAAGACACTCATCCAGCCCTACTCCAGGTGTAAAAACTGATCTATCCAGGCCTATCGAATCTCCTGTGGCAAGTAGTGGTCTAGGAAGGCCTCTGAGAAATCGGACCACGTCGGAGGAGAAGCGTCTCTACCTTGGGACCTCTCCCAGATCTCATACCATAACACTGCTATATCCCGTAGTTGAAATACCGCTAACTCAACTGACTCCGTGGGCGTGGCATGCATCACCCTGAAAATCTGCTACAACTGGTCAAGGAAGTCCTGAGGGTCCTCTTCCTAATCCGTCCCTGTAAACTGTGAGGGACTCATGGCAAGGAACTCCCGGACCCTCAAATTCCCAGGTCCTCCCGAAGACTCAATAACCACTGGTACCATAGACTGGTGTTGATCGGCCATTATCTAGGCTAACATATAGACAACACTCCTAACCTTCTGATCTAATAGTATAGGTATAGGAGCTGCTGGAAGTGGTGCTGACATGTCCGCTGCCCTGGAAGACTCTTTGGTGTGGTGGGGACAGCTGAGGAGACCGGGATGAAGTCTCCATACTGCCATTAGATTGGGCTGGCTTTGATTGGGGCACCCTGCTAGTGCCCTCTCCTGCCGCAACATCTAATTTCCGGTCGGTCGTAGTTTTTCGTGTGTCCGATATTTCTTTGTAGATAAGTAGAATAAGGTAAGCTTTGTGATTCAACCCTATGCAACATAGCTCTACAGCATGACTGAAGAAGAAAGAAAGGTAACCACACTATTATGCCCTGTAGCCTCCTGCCTATGGAATGTGGTGCACAACACACCCATAGACAAGACTTTATTGGACACGGCTTACGGACTCCCTAGGATACGACCTGCTTTGATACCAAGTTTTTCACTCCCCAACTTGAGAGGCATGACTGGCACCTGGTTCCATACTGGGATCTGAACTGACCTGATTGGGATTATGCAGTCCTGGTGCACGCCTGCTCTTCAAATCATGAAAATGACGAGCTATATCTCGATGTGTAAACACAGCCTTTGGCCGACAAGGCCATATAGATACCTGTAAAAACAAAATAGCTGACAAACAACACGTAGTAAAGGGGATCCTATGCGGACCGACAAGACCACCATGCTATCTAGTTATACCATAATGAAAACAGGCAATCAAAACTATAATATAGCCGACAAGGATGCTAACTAAAAGCTAAACTAGGCCCAAATGGTCATCACGGAAAATAAAACATACATAGTCCCCACACGGCCAAGAACAAAACTAATACTAGAAATCTGCAGTCTACAAGCCTCTAGGAGTGGAATAATGGTTTGGACAGGGCCCAGGCCTACCCATAAACTGTACAACAAAAGAACAAACCTTCTATCTAACAACTCCAGGGAAAAATGAGCTGATTAGGATGCTGACTTAGCTGATGACTAGGGAGATCCTGAACTGCATCTAACCGTACCTATTCGAGAGTAATGCAACACCCAAAAGATGGGCGTCAGTACAATATGTACAGAATATCTAAGGCAGTAAATGAAAATGACTGAATAATACTGATAATGAAACTGAAACAATTCAATAGGAGGGATAGAGAGTTAACCTAAATCACCTTACAACCTTCTGTACAACTAATAATAAATAGTGCAAACAAGAACCTTACCTGACCCCCATAAGCCCGAAAGGTACAACCATCACAGAATAACCCGTCCGTGGCCCCTATAAGCCTTGGCGAGCACACTCCAATTTATATACCCCTAACAAGGTCAAAATGAGTCAACAAGTAACTATAGAAAACCTATTGGTCCCCTGGGTCTGCAACTAAGCCCGCTCATCTCCTGATTTGTAGTTGTGTCTAAGTTCGGTGGACTCCTGATAACGCACCCTGGGCACCAGGCTCGACGAGTGTCAGTGATGCCGATATAATATAAAAAATAATATTCCATCCATGGAATGGACTACAATATGGCCCTTGGGCCTCTGTGTAGTCCCTTGGGATAACATCTAGTTCCTTGGAGCCATCTATATAGCCCCGTAGGCAAGGACACAGCTAGTAACCCTAGGGTTGGTCACGGAAGGCTATACAGGGTAAGGTCAATCCCAATCTAAATAGAAAATGCTAATCTCAGACTAATAATAGCATCTAACCACAAAAATCATACTTCTGGCATTCTTTTGAGAGTCTAAGTCATATTACAACATGACAGGAATAGCTTGCCAAAGGAATTTGCCTTAACATACCTCGAATGCTGATTTCTAATTTAACTGGTGAGGTTTAACTTGCAATCGAGAGTTATTTCCAACTGTAACCTTTCTACTAAGAGAATAAAACTAATTTCAATACTAAACTCGATAAATATCGATAACAATATCAACTATAACTCAACTTCGAATAACTCGGCCGAAGACCTATAATTTCCCGAGAGTTTAGGAGGTAGAAATGCTTACCTAATGCCTATGGCCGAGGAGGAATCAATTTGGAGTAATTCTAAAAACTTTTACTCGACGGAGTTTCGATTTGCCGAGAAATTTTTTGAGAAATAACTCTGTAGTAATGCTTCCCATAGGCCTAGAACTCGTTACCCAAACTTAATTTTAGATTGGATGGCATTTAGTAGCGTAATTGGGCGAAAATATGATGAATCCTTTATGTTCTCTCTAACTTGGATGAAATATCATTTGGAAAATGATTAAAATTGAAGGAGGGGCATATATATATACTTGAGGTCAATGGCAAGGGGGCGCCCTACATCGTCCAAGGCGCCAGTATGCCCCCGCTCTGCGCCTCCCATCGCACCCCTGTTCCTGGGGCGCCGCGCTAGCCAGTGCATTGCGCTGGCCCCTCGCGGCCTAGCCTCGCCCAAACCTGCTTTCGAGGCTTTTTCACACGCGTCAAACTCTTCTTATTCATCACAAATCCATGCGTACGCCTACTAACCTTTGATATTTTATGGGGTGTAACAAAAATTATACTAAATATCAATATGCTTTGCTCAAGAATGACACATAGGATTTTTTGATAAACATATGGAACTAGAATTGTCACAAAATATATGAAATAGGTTTAGAAGAGATACCGAATCACTGACTTGAAGTGACAACCATAAAGGTTGAGCACAACATTCCCAATGGCAATGTACTCGACTTCTATAGTAGACAGAGCAATAGACCCTTTGCCATGCCCCAAACTTAGGGAAGTATGACCGACACCTGGTGCCTTACTTAACTAAGCTAGCCATTAAAACTCGACGATCTGGATAACAGTTAGGCTGATAAGACCGTCATGATAAAACTACTATAGAACATGAGGTGCTTAAAGTGCCAAGTAGGTGCATCAGCTAATTAACCAAATTATGGCCCAAAATAAGGATAAGTTGTAGCCACCAAATTAGCCAATTAAAGATAATTTAGCCCAAAACCCATGACCCATTTTGTCCCAAATTAGGGTCTAGAAATAGGTCAAAAAGGGTGGCCCTAAGGGCCCCTTATAAGAGCCAAAATGCTGATCACTGTTCATTCCAAATACTCACAAAAATTTGGAAAAATTTCAAGAATCTCTCTCCTCTCTCCTAGCTCTCAACAATCGCCCCTAAATCCATCTTAGGGTTCTTGAATTCCAAGATTTCCTCAAGTTTAAGGTATGTAACACAATTATAATTTCAAGTTCTATTATTCTACATATAATAAGAAATCATGTGGTAGAAGTGAAGGAAAATAGCAGCCCTCTTTAACCAAACAACCACCACATTTCTTTTCAACTGAAGAAGTATCTCTTCAACTTCCTTGTTATATTAGGTGGGAAGGAAAGTTAATCTCTTAAAGAAGCATAAAAAAGTAGAATAAAAATATCCCTCCAAGTGGGTATGTATTTTTTCCATTATTTACATTCTAAATAGAAGCTTGGGTGGATAAATCCTATCCTATTATTGTTAAGAACTCAGGGGATGGTGATTCAAAGCTGTGAGTTAAATATATTAGTATTATGTATGGACTATCTTGTGTGTTCCTTGTGATTGGGCAGTAAGATTGGTGTATATATGTGTGATGTTTAAATGGAGAAGAAAAGTGTGACGATAAACCATTTAATTAATGTCGATATATACATTTTGCCCAAAGTGTATTTAGCCACTGTTTTGGTGTGTACTTGATGGTTGGGTATTAGAGTTGGTATGAATATACTTGTATTATTATGGGGGAGAAAAGTGTAGCGATATACCATTTAAATAACGCTAGTACGAACATTATGCCAGAAGTGTATTTAGCTACTATTTTGGTAAATTGACATTGTGTTTGTAGGCTAATATTAGCTTCATTTTTTTGGGTCAACAAGTAACTTTCTTCATTCATCAAAAAATTATATTATGTACAAAACTACAAGCTCTTCTTGGACTCGAAGCTAGCTGTCACACAAGCTTTAGCTATACATTTCATATAACTAGATACATTACATACTTTAGCATTGAAAACTATAAAGGATAAGCTAGTGTCTCTAGATAATTGCTCCAGTTCCTCTATTTTTTCTTTTTAATGTATAAGTGAATGGCAGTCTCTTTGAGTTGTTTCGAGCTTCTAGTAGCTTTGTATGAAAACCTTCAAGCATTTTGTTCATCCCAAATATTGTATATTATCACAGCAAAACAAAATCCCAAAAATACTTGCTCTTGGCCTGCTGTTGTGCAGAATTTCGTGATCCCAACCACCTATTTGCCTTTGGTCTCCTAGCCATTTCAACAAGGCTATCCATATATGTGCTGAGTATGGACATTCAAAAAAGAGGTGATTGAATTTTTCCTTCAGTTGAGTAGCACATAAGACATAATTTCTCTGCACTTGGATACCCCATTTGAGCATTCTCTCAATGGTAGATAATTTCCTTTGCAAAGCCAACCATATTATGAATTTATGCTTAGGAATCATCCCTTATGTTAATACCTAATCTATTCCATTCTACTTTATGGAATCTAGGCATTATTGGTAGTTATCCTTTCTATATATTGAATCCCTTCCTGTCAATCATTGCAAGAAATACATCCTTTAGGTAGCCCTAACTAGTCAACAAGCCCCTTGCATCAAATACCTTCCTCAACAGCCAACATGTCTGTTTCGGAGAGTTCATTATCCCTAGTTCTTGATCTTTTATATAGTATGTATGAATCCATAACACCCAAAGCTTATCTTCCACAACTCACAATAGTTTATGTATTGTAGATTTATTCCATGTAAATGTATCAATAATATTTAGTGTTCCTGGTGTTTGTGGTCTGCATATGTTTCCCAAGCCACAAGTTCTTTCTCGGAGTAGTGTTTGCTGCCAGTCCATAAAAAACTTCTGCAAACAGTAGTTACCAGCCCAATAATGTTCTTTGGAAGAAGGAATATTTTTGCCCAATAGGTTTGCATCTCAAGTAACACACATTTAACCACTTGTAGTCTTCCACTATAAGGAAGTAATTTAGAGGACCAACATTTGATTATACTTATCTTTCTCTCAACTAGTGACAAGTATTGAGGCATGTAAAGTTTTCTTGTTAAGAGAGGTACTCCTAAATATTTGAAAGGAATTTCCCTCAAACTCAAGTGTAACTCAACCACTGTTTAGTCTCCAAAGTCAGTTCTTACTCTAGCTATGTACAATGAGCTTTTTCCTATATTGGAATAGAGTCCTCAGACCTTGGAATAATGCTTAAATGTGTTAAACATTAGGTGAATGGATATTGAATCTACTCTGCAACACATCAACATATCATCAGCAAAACAGATATGGAGGATGCCCAATTTTTCACATCTAGGATGGTAGTTGAATAGAGGGTTATGTGTCAACTGCTGTAAGGTTTTGTGGAGATACTCCATAGCCAAAACAAATTGGTAAGGGGACATTGGGTCCCCTTGTCTTAGTCCTTACTTTGTTTGAAAGATAGGAGTTAGGCCACCATTAATCAATAATAAATATTAGACAGTAGTGGCACACTCCATGATCAAGTCAACCAGTGCACTAGGAAAATCAAATTCTACCAAGACCATCTTTAGAAATGGCCATTCAATTGAGTCATAGGCCTTTATAATGTCCATCTTAATAGTGCATCTAGGAGAAAAAGTATCCTTTCACCAGCTCATGTGCAAGAATGACATTATCCAAGATATTTCTTCCTTCAATGAAGTCTATCTGTGATGAACAAACTAATGGTCAACTACTGTTTTGAGTCTGGAGGTTATAATCTTAGATACAAGTTTGTAAAGTGTAGTGCAACATGCTATATGTCTATATTATTCGACTAAAGTAGGATTAGCTACTTTTGACACGAGTGTAATTGTTGTAATATTTATCCCGTTTAACAGTCAGCCAGTTGAGAAAAACTGTTGCACTCCCTTAGTAACTTCCTTCTCTATAGTACTCTAGTGATTTTTGAAAATTTTTGGCTTGAAATCATCAATACCAGGGATTTTATCTAAAGTCAAGTCCTTCAAAACCTACAAAATATCAGTTTCAATGATTGGTTTAAGTAAGTGTGATTGTTGCTCAAAAGCCAAACAAGGTCCATCCCTAGCAATAGTGATATTAAACCATGGTAAAACATCTATAGTTGTGCCAAGTAGAGCTTTGAAGAAGACTATAAACTCCTATTATATAAAATCAGGATTAGTAAGCTTCAGCGCTTGCTCAGTGTAAATAGAAGTAATCCTATTCCTTGCTTGCGTAGCTTTCAAGTGAGCAAAAAAGTACTTTGAGTTCTTGTCCCCATAGTTAATCCATTGTGCCCTAGATTTCTGCTTTAATACTCTTTTATAGACCCCTTCACATTTCTTAATCATCTAAAATAGCCCTTCCTCTTCTTCAATTAGTGGTTGATAGAATAGGTTGGTGGTCATAGCATCCTACACCTCCTTTAATCTCTCTTTATACTCTTCCAGTTTCTTCTCAATAGAGGAATAGTGATCTTGGGCAGATTTATATGCCCAAGTGATACTCAAACGTATCATTTTCGCCTTGTTTATTGTGCAATGTGTATACATTTTCATGTAATTGGTAATAAAATGTGAATTTATACTAACCAACATGATTAGCATTTTTTTGTAGGTAAAATATGATTTGGAGGAGCAAAAATGCATGTTGGAACAATATCGGACTTGGACTTGGATGCGAGCACGGAAAAGACATTGGAATGCACAATGTAAAGGGGCTCCGCGATGGAGCCGTGCCACGATACCATCGCAGAGGCACATTGCATGGAGGATGAATTCATTTGGCAATTTCCAGTGAAGCCTCGCGACAGCTCCGTGGCACGGAGGCAAGCCTCCGCGTTGCATGCCGTGCCACGTTGAGGCTATATTCCCGGACCCTGGATTTCCAGTGAGGGTCCGCGTCCACGCCATGTCATGGAGTCAGTGCTCCACGTTGGCCTCTGTGACACGTTGCTTGTTATTCCGGAAAAAATTCCCACTAGTATAAATAGAACACTTAGGCTTATTTTTAATTAATTCAGACTTGGTGGAGCAAGGACGTGGGTTAGAGGCAGTTGAGGGACGAAAAAGCTAAGGGATTTTCTCTCTTCCTTTCTTCTTTCAATCAATTGTATGTATGATTAATACTTGTTTTAGGATGATTAATCCACAAATGAGTGGCTAATTCTCTTCCTTGCTGAGGTTATGAACATTTGTGATGAATTTTGATTATTAATTTTATGGTTTTCTTCTTCTTCTTCTATGTTGTTCTATTAATTCTTGTTTCTACTGCATTAGTGTGTGGCCGACATTAATTTACATCTAAAAAGTCCGATTTCACTCGAGAGAGCAAGAAATTGGAAAATTGTGAATTAATAGGGTATTGTTCTTAGCTTGATTTGGGAAAATTGGGTTTTGATGTGCTTTCCTGATAGAAATATACTTGAAAGCCGTATTAGTCAATTTAGGAACCGGAATTGTATTGCTAGGTCATAAATTGCATTTGATCACAGAAATGTAGACGAATGGTTTATGATTCTAAAGTGAGATTAAATACGAGAGTTTTAATCTCTAGGCTAATGTTCTTGGCTAGCAACAGGAAGAGAAGATTAACCAAATTATGATTGTAATCAAGTTCATTACTTGTTCTTAACCTTGGCATGCTCATATCCATAGTTTCAATCCACAGTAAATATTTGTTAATAGTTTTAGTATATAATTTATAAACAAAAATTATTTAACTTTTGGTTACGTTGTTGTCAGCATAATTAGAAGTAAGCTAGAATATAGTATACTCAAGCAATTTTACTTATCCAGAGTCTCCTTGGTTCGATACTTGGCATACTTAGCCACTTTATTACTTGTTTGACCACGTGCACTTGCGTGTCGGTTTTAACCTATACTAAACCACCGGACAAGTTTTTGGCGCCGTTGCCGGGGAGACTAGGCAATTGGTGAAATTGTGTTAAGTGTAAATTTACTGTATTTTTGTTTTATTTTCTTAAGTGTTGACAACTTGGTCTTAGCCTGTATTTTGCAGACTTGATTTCTATGAACACTGGCAAAGGACAAGGAGCTGGTGGAATCTTATACAGAGCCTGAACGTGAATTTCATAGTAAACGCAGAGAAGCTCTACAAAAGAAGCTGCAGTTGCTCAGATAGTCTATTATGGAGCAACAAAATCCACCGGTTGTGAGGGCAGTGTTAGTGCCCGTTGAAGCAGCAGCAAGGCCGGTTCGCGAGGTGGCAATCCCACATGCCAATAATGTACATTCAAGTATCCGCAAACCAGAGCCTGGAGGGAGATTTGAATTAAAACAGAACATGGTGCAACTATTGCACACAAGGGGGCAATTTACCGGTCTCCCTCATGAAGACCCACAACAACATCTCCAGATTTTTTGGAGATAAGTGACACTTATATACCCGCTGGTGTGTCACCTGATTATGTTCGGGTCACCCTATTTCCATTTTCCTTACTTGGTAAAGCCAAGAGGTGGTTAAAAGCTGAACCACCAAATTCTATATCAACGTGGGATGATCTTGCATGAAAGTTTTTGATAAGAGTTTTTCCCTCTGGTAAAACAGCCAGACTTAGAAGTCAAATTCCAAGTTTCAAACAGAGGGAGGGAGAAAATTTATATCAAGCCTGGGAAATATTTAAATCCATGTTGCGGGACTGTCCTCATCTTCATCAGTCCAATGAGGTGTTGGTACACATTTATTGAGGGTTTGGAACCCCATACTAAAATTTTGTTAGACTCAGCAGCTGGAGGGCAAGCGCTGGAAAAGACTTATGAGGAGCTGTACACTTTGCTCAACCGGATTTCAAAGGGCAATCCAGAATGGAATGCAGATTCATCACGAGGTGGAGCAAGGAAAGTAGCAGGAGTGCTTGAAGTGGATGGATTTACAGCTATCGCTGCACAGATAGCTGCCTTGCAGAATCAGTTAAACAACCACTTCAGCAATATGAACTTGAACCAGCCTTCAGCTTCAGTCAATGCGGTCCAGCAAATGTGGTGTGAAGTGTGTGGTAGCAGTGAGCACTCAGCTGAGTGCTGTGGAGCAAACCCAGATTCTGTTAACTTTGTGGGCTACAACTCAAATTGGAGGAACCATCCAAATTTTTCATGGGGTAGAAACAACCAACAAGGCCAAAGTTCGGGTCAGGGTATGCAGAGAAATCAAGGAGGGCAACAGAACTACTAATCTCAATTCAGAAATCACAACGCCCCTCCTCCACCACCATCACCGAGCATTGAGGAGATGTTCAAGACCATGATCGCTAATCAGGCGCAATTGCAGGCTGACTATGTTAAATTGGCAGCCGAAGTGAAGAATAATCAATTAGCGACCAAGGCTCTTGACTATCAATTTGGGCAATTTGCTAGTGCCCAAAACACAAGGCCCAGTGGAGGACTGCCTAGCGACACGGATCCTAATCCGAAGCAGGTAAATGCAGTGACCACGAGGAGTGGTTTGCAGCTGAAGGAGGTGGAACCGGAAAGACCGCCTCAAAAGTCAGGAGCAATAGATGGTGAGGGAGAGCAACTTGCGGATAAGGGGAAGACCAAAGAAGCTGAATCAGAAAGGCCTCCACCCCCATTCCCTCAATGACTCAAGAAACACAAGGAGGAGGCGTGTTTCAAGAAATTTATAGAGGTGCTTAAACAGGTACATGTTAATTTACCTCTTGTTGATGTCTTGCAGGGAGTGCCAAAATATGCCAAATATATTAAAGACATCGTGGCCAACAAAAGTCGTTTGACTGAGTATGCCACGGTAGCTTTGACGGAGGAATGCACTTCCCGGATCCAAAATAGACTGCCCATGAAGCTGAAAGACCCTGGAAGTTTTACTATCCAGCTTACTATCGGGCAGAGTATCCGAGCTCGTGGATTATGTGATTTGGGGGCGAGCATAAATCTGATGCCATCTTCGGTATTCAGAAAGTTAGGTCTAGGGAGTCCTAGACCTACAACCGTAATCTTGCAGCTAGCAGACAGATCCTTAGCTAGGCCGGATGGCATTGTTGAGGATGTGCTTGTGCAAGTGGGCTCCCTCATTTTTCCGATTGATTTTATCATTCTGGATTTTGAACCAGACGCTGAAGTCCCATTTATTTTGGGACGACCCTTCTTGGCAACCGGAAAAGCATTAATCGACGTGGCTGCGGGTCAACTTACAATGTGAGCACATGACAAGGTAGAGGTATTTGATGTGCTAAAAGCCATGAAGCTGCCAGCTATAAATGAGGAGCTTTCAGAAATTAGTGTGGTTGAACATGGAGAAATTAGGCAGGTTGTTGAATCTCAAGACCCATTGGAAAGAGCGTTGATGCATTCTGATCATTTTGGGGATAGAGAAGCTTGTGGATTGGTCCAATTGTTGAATGGAGCACCTAATCATCCGAGGAGACAGGAATTTCAGTCATTGATGAGATCTTTAGAGCGTTTGCCGAAACCATCCGTTGAGGAGGCACCGAAATTGGAGCTGAAAGAATTGCCTCCCCATCTAAACTATATCTTTTTGGGGGAGGGGGAGACGTTACCAGTTATCATCTCTGCAGACTTAACGGAGGCACAGGAAAAGGCAGCATTGGGTGTCCTCAGAAAGAGGAAGAAAGCAATGGGTTGGCAAATGTCTGACATTCAGGGTATCAATCCAGCTTTCTGTACACATAGGATATTCATGGAGATAGGAGCCAAACCAACCGTTCATCCGCAACAGAGACTTAATCCAGCAATGAAGGATGTGGTAAGGAAAGAAATAATCAAGTGGCTTGATGCAGGTGTGGTCTACCCAATTTCAGACAGTGAGTGGGTCAGCCCCGTTCAATGTGTTCCTAAGAAAGGGGGTATGACTGTAGTCACCAATGAGAAAAATGAGTTGATCCCTACTCGAACCGTCACAGGCTGGCGGATTTGTATGTACTACAGAAAGCTAAATGAAGCCACGAGGAAAGATCATTACCCCGTGCCTTTTATTGATCAAATACTTGATAGGTTGGCAGGACAGGAGTATTATTGCTTCCTTGATGGGTACTCTGGCTATAACCAAATAGCCATAGCTCCTGAGGATCAAGAGAAGACTACTTTCACCTGTCCTTACGGGACATATGCTTTCAGGCGGATGCCATTTGGGCTATGCAACGCACCCGCCACATTCCAGAGATGCATGATGGTTATTTTCCATGACATGGTTGAGGATTTTGTTGAGGTATTTATGGATGATTTTTCTGTTTTCGGTAATTCGTTTGCTACTTGTTTGCAGAATCTTGACAGGGTGCTGGATCGATGTGAAGAATCCAACCTTGTGTTAAACTGGGAGAAATACCACTTCTTAGTGAAGGAGGGGATAGTCCTGGGTCACAAAGTATCTAAAAAGGGGTTGGAAGTCGATCGTGCTAAGATCGAGGTTATTGAAAAATTGCCACCACCAGTGTCAGTGAAAGGTCTACGCAGTTTTCTGGGGCATGCAGGATTCTACAGACGGTTCATCAAAAACTTTTCCAACATTTCTAGACCACTATGCAGACTGCTAGAAAAGGAGGTAAAGTTTGAGTTGAACGATGAGTGTGTTACAGCATTTGAAAAGTTGAAGCAGAAATTGATAGAAGAACCTATACTTACTTCTCCTGATTGGGAACAACCATTTGAGCTGATGTGTGATGCCAGTGATGTGGCTGTGGGAGCCGTATTGGGACAAAGGAAAAATAGAGTTTTTCATTCTATTTATTATGCAAGCAAAATACTGAATACGACTCAGAGAAATTACACAGTGACAGAAAAGGAAATGCTAGCTCTTGTGTTTGCATTTGACAAATTTAGGTCCTATTTGGTGGGTTCGAAAGTTGTGGTGTACACCGATCATGCAGCTATTCGGTACCTATTCAACAAGAAGGATGCTAAGCCCAGATTGATTAGATGGATCTTATTGTTGCAGGAGTTCGACCTTGAGATCAGAGACAGAAAGGGGAGCGAGAACCAAGTAGCAGATCACCTATCACGACTGGAAAGTCGGTCGCATGTGATGGAAAGTGATAACATAAATGAAGACTTCCCAGATGAGCAACTCTTGGCAGTGGGAGAAGCTGAAGTTCCCTGGTATGCAGACATAGTCAACTTGCTAGTGAGCGGAGTCTACCCACCTGAAACAACAGACCAGAAAAGAAGGAAATTGAGGCATGACAGCCGGCATTATGTATGGGATGAGCCATATTTGTTCAAACAGGGACCAGATGAAGTGATGAGAAGATGCATCCCAGAGAGTCAGATAGAAGAAGTGTTGAGGGGCTGCCATTCTTCGTTGTATGGAGGGCATCACGGAGGTGAGAGAACAGCGCACAAGGTTCTACAGTCAGGTTTCTTTTGGCCAACACTGTTCAGAGATTCTATGGCGTATGTCAAAATGTGTGATAGATGTCAGCGTACAGGATCAATTGGCAGAAGACAAGAGATGCCTTTGCAGAATATACTGGAAGTTGAGCCCTTTGATGTATGGGGCATTGACTTCATGCGTCCATTCCCAGCGTTATTTGGTAATCGTTACATCTTGGTGGCTGTAGATTATGTATCAAAATGGGTGGAAGCAATATCTTGCCTCAGAAATGACAACAAGGTAGTAACGAAGTTTGTGAAAAAACACATGCTCATAAGGTTTGGGACACCCCGAGAAATTATCAGTGACGGAGGGGCTCATTTTGTCAATGCAAGTTTCAAGAAATTACTAGCCAAGTATGGGGTGCGCCATAAAGTGGCAACAGCATACCACCCCCAAACTAGTGGGCAAGTAGAGGTGTCAAATAGGGAGGTGAAGTAGATTCTCCAGAAAACGGTGAATACACAACGGAATGATTGGTCAAGCAAACTCGATGATGCGTTGTGGGCCTACCGAACTGCTTATAAGACACCGATTGGAACGTCACCATACCGATTGGTCTACGGCAAAGCATGTCATCTCCGGTGGAATTAGAGCACCGAGCTTTCTGGGCTGTCAGAAAGCTAAATATGGACTCAGAGTTGGCAGGCAAAAAGAGACTAATGCAGCTCAGTGAACTTGATGAGTTCCGCTGGCATGCCTATGAGAGTGCTAAGTATTACAAGGAAAGAACCAAAAGATGGCATGATAAGCATGTAGTGCATCGCATTTTCGAGCTGGGACAGAAAGTTTTGCTCTTTAATTCGAGATTAAAGTTGTTTCCTGGTAAGCTAAGGTCTAAATGGTCGGGACCTTTTGAAGTGGTAAGAATGACCCCTCACGGGGCCATAGAACTGTGGCAAGAAGATCGGAGTGCTATGTTCTTGGTAAATGGGCAGAGATGTAAGCACTACTGGGGGGAGGACAATGATCGTGAAAAATCGTCCATCACCCTAGTGGGTAATTGAGCATAAAGGACGTCGAGCCGCGATGGTAAACCAGGCGCTGCACGGGAGGCAACCCGTGAAAAATATTTTTTTCTTTTGTTTAGTAAAGTGTAAATAGTTTTTATTTTAATTTTTCTTTTTCTTGATTTGGTATAAATTTTTCGTTTTAGTTAGTATTTTTCATTTTAGTTAGGGAAATCTATTAATCTAACCAATTTTGTTTAGTAAGGTGATTTTCAGGTCAATCGGAGAAAAATGTGCACGGAATCGGGAAGGAAAAGGCAAGGTATGAAAAAATGAATAAAATGAAGAGAAAGTGCACTGGGGCGTTGGCTCCGTGTCACGGAGGAAGGGCTCCGCGTTACCCTCCGTGACACGTTGAGGTTAAATCTGGATTTTTTAAAAAATTTCAGAGAGCCATCGTGTTAGCTCCGTGTCACGGAGGAGGGGCTCCGCGTTACCCTCCGTGACACGTTGCCCTATATTTTGTGACGGGTCACACCGGGTTTCCGGGTGACCCGCGTATTTTTCTTCATTTTAAACCCCGAAAAACCCCTTTTCCCCTCATTTTCTCTCTTCTCCGCGACCAAACACCCATATTTCCCTCCCCAACCAACGTGCCACGCTACTAAGCAAACAATTTGTCAAGTTTCTTCGGTTATTCAACGTAAAGGTATGTTTTCCTCGTTTCTCTCAAGTTTTTGGCGATTTTAGTCGAATTTGAGCATGGGAGGTGAGATAAATCACCCTAATTAGCAATTTAGCATAAAATTGAATTATTCTTTGATTGATAAATGTTCGGAATGTTGTAATTAGCATTTGAACTTGTCGATTGCGTGAATGATTCGAATTTGATTGTAAAATTGATTTCTAGGGCTGGGGCTGTTAAAATCGAATTGGGTAACTTGGTAGATTGGTGAATTATATGCCGGGGTGTGTTTGTGAATTGAGATAAGTCGTTGTAAATATTGTTTGAAGGTAATAGACGACGAATTCTCTGTTTTTGGGGAAAATGTAAAAATGGTTCAAATTGGTTTGGTTATTTGGATTCGTATATATATAGAATTTGTGTCGTTGTTTTTGTTTGTTGTTTTCATTGCTAAGTGCGATGGTTGAATTGCTAGCGATGGTAGGATTGAGATTAGCTGTATGAAGTCTGAGTAGTACGCTAAAAGTTATACTGTCGAATTTTTTTTTTGTGAACGCACTAAGCATAAATTGTATAGTTGTTTGTGTTTGGGTTGTAAATAAAGTAATCCTTGCCATAGTATCGTAAAAGTAGCTAAGGACTAAGTGTGGGGTAAACTTAGCTTAACCCGACCGTAGCCGAAGCTAACATGTATTTAGCTTGACATTGTGCTTGTTTATTTATGTTGACAGGTACAATGGCGAGTAGGCAGGATAAGGGTAAAGGTGCATCTACTTCAGGCACCGGGAGAAAACGAATGAGATTGGGCACAGCAGTCCCAGCTGCACCAGCTGTTCCGCGCGGCCAACGCCGCCAATACGGAACGAGGTGGGTAACCGATGAAGGGAAGAAGTGGTACGCTAAACATAAGGAGAATAAGTACTTCCCTGAGGAGCATATTGCACGGGAACCACTAGCATAGGAGTTCCCCCGTATTGTGCAGAGAATCGAGGCAGCTTGGCTCAGCTTCATATTTCAGGAGCCCAAGGAGTGCAACCTACATTTAGTCCAGGAGTTCTATGCAAATTGGAACCCGGCCATCAGAAGCCACACAATAAAAATCAGAGGGCAGATTGTCACTCTGGAAACCCAGAAATTAAATGCCATCATTGGAGCGTGCGACACAGATGCCCACGTTCTCCGCCAGCTGAACATCACCCCATCATACGCCGATATCAGACGCACTTTGTGTGGGGCTCGATCCACAGCCCGATGGAGCAGACATAAGGAGAGGGGTTACCACCAAACTCTGCCGTATTCTCAAATGAACAGGGAGGCCAGAATATGGCTGAAAATAGTTTGTTCGTGCTTGATCCCGGGGGTGCACATGACGGATGTGACCCGGGACCGCGTGTGCCTGGTATATGCCCTGATGAAAGGGCTAGAGATTAATGTTGGGGTGGTCATCATATCCGCCATGAAGTGAGCCAGACTACACTAGGGCCACAGGTATGGGTTCGGCGGACTTATCACCACCTTCCTCCGGGGCCTCGACGTCGAGGAAGAGGCTTTGGACTATATCCCATAGTTGGAGCGGAGGGCCCTTGATCTGACCAAAACCAAGGCCCCCGACACCACACACGGGCCAGTGCTGACACTAGGCGAGCGACATGCTCGTGATGATCAGTACATGGCACGAATGTTTGGTATGCAAATGCTTCAGCTTCGGATTGGTGGGAGACCAGCCACAGAGGAGGAGTTATGGCAGCTGGAGCTGGATTACCCATTTGGCGAGAACGCCAGAGCTTTGTGCCGAGTGGGGCCAGCCTTCGTTGAGCCCACTAACGATGATGTCCCCACGGACGAGGAGACACGTCGGGAGGACTTCGATGTGGAGTCCGATGACGACGATGGAGGTGACTCGAACATGGGCGATGAGGCAGCAACACCGGATGAAGAAGTCGAATATTTCGACTGATCAGGGAGTTCCACCACCCGAAATTTTTGTGATTTTTAATTTTTGTGAACACTGGGGACAGTGTTCGATTTAAGTGTGGGGTGGGAAGTAGTTAGGTGCTGGGGCTGGGCTGATTTGGGCTGATTTGCTGTATGTTCTTCCTTTGTTTCGTATGTATGTTTATGTTTCCCTGTGGTTGTGAGTGCAAACTGGTTTGTATCTGTATAGGTACATATTTTTGTGGTAATTGATGTGTGTTGTGAAATGTTGTGGTTGCCAGCTGGTACAAATTTTGTAAATTTTGTAAATATTTTTTTTCTTTATCGAAATGATCGATATATTTGCAAAAATTTTGCAAAACTATTTTGTACATATTAAAATATTTTTCCATCTAAATGATCGATGTTTTGCAAAAAAATTTCGATTTTTATTTTTGGGTTTCTCGGAGTTTGTTTCGGTTCTTTTACCAAGAATAGTCCCATTGAACCGATGTCATAGTTAGTGACCGTTCCCTATGATGGATGGATGACGACCGTCTTAAGGGAAATGTAGTCGGTAGGAGTAGTGATTTTAATTTGTTTTCAGTTTTTTTCTTTGGTGGATTGCATCACGGAACCTGTAGTTACTATATGGTTGTGAAATTTTGGTTGCGTGTTGTAACTGATATTCAAAATGTAAAAGTGATTCGTTTGAAAGAATGAAATTTTGTAAATATGTTGAGTTACCTAGGCTGTAGAATTCGATTCGGTGTGATTGAGGCTTAATTTTTGAATTCATGTAATTTGCTAATTAAAGAGTTTGTGAATGCATCTTGAATCGAGCATGTGCATGAAGTGTGAAGTGAGGTATTGTTATTCCATGCTATTGTGAAGTGTCTAGAACTTGCCTGGTGTGTGTACAAAATGAAATGAATGAGGTGTAGTGTTGGAAAGGATGTAGGCCTTTCTTTGTTTTAACCGAGAGTTTCTATATTTTTTTCTTGTCATACTCTACCTTTTTATGTGACTGTATACCCTAGTCAGCCCGTTGAGCCTTTAGCTGATTATTTCTTTCTTTTGTCCAAAATTGTATAAACTGAGCTTAATTCTTTCTTTTCATTAGCCGTAAAGTCTATACAAAACTCTAAGCGCTTAATAAAAGAAAAATTTTCCCGAAGTGTCAAAGAGTGAGAATGGTGAAAAGAAAAAGAAAAGTAGAGGGAGGAAAGAAAAGAAAAGGTTGAAGAGGCACTTGCTATAATGAAATGATAATGAAGGTGCATGAAAACCCTTTGTTGTTGTGTCAAGTGTGTTTGATGAAATGGGCCATACGAAAGTAAACAAGCATGAATGGGATGAGAGGAAAAAGAAAAGAGAGAAACAATGTTCATGAGTTTATGGGAATGTGTTGAAAAGGCGCTTAAGGATGCTAGTGACTATTATTGGCTAATCCAATATATACTAGTTCCATAGCTTTCATTACAACCTATTAAAGTCCTACTTGATCTTACATTGCATTTCTTTATATTAGTGTAGTAATACACTAAGGGCAAGCCTATGGGTCATGACATGATGCATGTGAATTCTTTTGGGAGAGAGAGTGAAATTAATTTCTACATGCCCCTACATGAATGTTTGTGTGTTGCATGAACATAAAGGGGAAGATTCTCTTGAGTTGTGAGGGCACATGCTTGATGAAAGATTGATTTTCGTGTCGGATATCTTGATTAGTTGATTTGCATGAGTTTGCGTATATCGAGAGTCGATTCTTGAAGTCTAGGAAGTCTTGATGTATTAAAGGTCATTGCATTGTTAAGACCATGCATGTTTTCTTGATGATTTACAATATTGAATGATCGGTATGACCATAGCATAAATTGTCGCACCATAGTGGCGAAGGTTGGGATGTAATTTGCATGAGTTGTGTATGTGTTGTTCGAGGACGAACAAGGATTTAAGTGTGGGGTAAGTGATCTTGGGCAGATTTATATGCCCAAGTGATACTCAAACGTATCATTTTCGCCTTGTTTATTGTGCAATGTGTATACATTTTCATGTAATTGGTAATAAAATGTGAATTTATACTAACCAACATGATTAGCATTTTTTTGTAGGTAAAATATTATTTAGAGGAGCAAAAATGCATGTTGAAACAATATCGGAGTTGGACTTGGATGCGAGCACGGAAAAGACATTGGAATGCACAATGTAAAGGGGCTCCGCGATGGAGCCGTGCCACGATACCATCGCAGAGGCACATTGCATGGAGGATGAATTAATTTGGCAATTTCCAGTGAAGCCTCGCGACAGCTCCGTGGCACGGAGGCAAGCCTCCGCGTTGCATGCCGTGCCACGTTGAGGCTATATTCCCGGACCCTGGATTTCCAGTGAGGGTCCGCGTCCACGCCATGTCACGGAGGCAGTGCTCCACGGTGGCCTCTGTGACACGTTGCTTGTTATTCCGGGAAAAATTCCCACTAGTATAAATAGAACACTTAGGCTTATTTTTAATTAATTCAGACTTGGTGGAGCAAGGACGTGGGTTAGAGGCAGTTGAGGGACGAAAAAGCTAAGGGATTTTCTCTCCTCCTTTCTTCTTTCAATCAATTGTATGTATGATTAACACTTGTTTTAGGATGATTAATCCACAAATGAGTGGCTAATTCTCTTCCTTGCTGAGGTTATGAACATTTGTGATGAATTTTGATTATTAATTTTATGGTTTTCTTCTTCTTCTTCTATGTTGTTCTATTAATTCTTGTTTCTACTGCATTAGTGTGTGGCCGACATTAATGTACATCTAAAAAGTCCGATTTCACTCGAGAGAGCAAGAAATTGAAAAGTTGTGAATTAATAGGGTATTGTTCTTAGCTTGATTTGGGAAAATTGGGTTTTGATGTGCTTTCCTGATAGAAATATACTTGAAAGCCGTATTAGTCAATTTAGGAACCGGAATTGTATTGCTAGGTCATAAATTGCATTTGATCACAGAAATGTAGACGAATGGTTTATGATTCTAAAGTGAGATTAAATACGAGAGTTTTAATCTCTATGCTAATGTTCTTGGCTAGCAACAGGAAGAGAAGATTAACCAAATTATGATTGTAATCAAGTTCATTACTTGTTCTTAACCTTGGCATGCTCATATCCACAGTTTCAATCCACAGTAAATATTTGTTAATAGTTTTAGTATATAATTTATAAACAAATATTATTTAACTTTTGGTTACGTTGTTGTCAGCATAATTAGAAGTAAGCTAGAATATAGTATACTCAAGCAATTTTACTTATCCAGAGTCTCCTTGGTTCGATACTTGGCTTACTTAGCCACTTTATTACTTGTTTGACCACGTGCACTTGCGTGTCGGTTTTAACCTATACCAAACCACCGGACAAATAGTTCCTTTGGAGTTGACTTGAATGGTGAGAAAGAATGTGGAGCTTCCTCCATATACTAAATATTGTGTATCCCAGCACTGATGTACTCCATATACTCTAAACTTGTTCCTTCAAACTTTCTTGCTGCATCAATACATTCATTAGTCGAAATGGCCTTTTTGCCTTTGGAATACTAATAGTAGATTTGATAAGTATAGGAGAGTGATCTGAACACCCTAGGTCAAGAAAGTTTGCCTCTATTGTATTAAACTTAGTCAACCAAGCATGATTACCAAAAGTCCAATCAATATGAGAATAAATTCTATTAACTCCATCCCTTTTGTTGCACCAGGTATAATGTTTTCGTCTTCGCAGTAGTTGCCCTACTCCAATATCAGCAACACAAAACTAGAAGTCAGCTATTTCCTCCAATGTTATTGGTTCCCCTTGTATTCTATCCTCATGTGACAAAACAACACTGAAATCTCCCAAAATAACTCAGGGTTCATTATACCTAGTAGGTAGCCCTCCAAATAATCCCACAAGATTAATCTAACATTGGCATTATTAAATCCATAGATGAAAGTCATGAGATAGGAAAAGGAGAATCCTTATCCTGTACTTTACAATGTACTAGCTGAGCTAAAATACCAAGTATAGAGATTTCCACCTTAGCGTGCCTCTAAAATAGCCATATTCACCTATTTAAGATAGTTGGATTGTCTGCATAAGTCTACAATTGAGGTCTGTAGTATCTTCACATTTGACTAACCTTATGTGCTTGTAGTTTTTTCTCAAAATAGCCTATATAAATCCACTGTATGTTTTAGTAAAAAGGACTTTATCTCTGTTTCCTTGAAGTGCTTATTGAGCTTGGAACATTCCATGAGCAGAATATCATTGTGGGAAGGGTGAGTCAGGTGCCTAGCCCCCTAATCTAACCTAAACACTAGCCTTTCATTATTTATATTAGCTTATATTATACATTTATCTCATAAAGAAAAGGCTAATTCATGCTAGCTGTGGTTGTTGAAGAAAAAAAGGTATCTGAAGGCTTCTCTATTCTTTTGGCATGAATCTAGATATGGAGCTATAAGTTTCCAAAAGAAGGAATTTAAGCATCGTCTTGCAAGAAATCAGTTTTGGTAACTAAGCCTTCAAGAACAAGTGTAACATTAAGTCAAGTTGAGTTGCATTCTCATAGGAATCTAATTTTTAGAAAGTGAATAGAAGTTAATCTTGTGTCAAGTTTCATTTTTATTGTAATCTAAACTCCAGTCTTAGGAAGTATAAAAGAAAGCTTAGCAAGTCAAATCCTTATTCCTATTTAATTATTAAGTTGATTCTTAAAATGTACTTTGTAATATCTTTTGTTTAGTCAAGTATAAAGAAGATAGCTAGATGAGATTTAATAACTTAACAGAAGTCATTTTACTACTTAAATCATATTGTTATCATTTATGCTTGACGTGCGTGTGTAAGTGTGCATCGAGGAGCTATTACCATACTGAGGCTATATCATATGTAGTGTGTGCCAAGGCATTATGGTGATCCAATGTGCATGTGGGTGGGTATGCCAAGGCACAGAGTTTTATATTATATAGTTTGTGTACAACATGAGGTAACGCTTTGTTGTGTTATAAAAAGAATAAAGAAGAGAAAAGCTTAATGAGTCTCCCTGATTTTAGCTTTCAAGTTCAATATTATATCCTGCTCTCATTTATTGGTTGTAACTTATTTAAATAATATTCTTGCCTTACATACTAGTACATTCTTCTATACCGACGTCCCCATTCTTGGGAGGGAGGGGGATATATTCTTGCCTGCAAGTCCACATAGAGACCAAAATAGACCTCTTCAATTGGAACTACATAGTTCAGCTATTTTGGTAAGCTCCATATTCTTGAGATGATGAGTTAGAGGTCCAACTTTATTTTAAGTGTGTGTGTGTATATATATAAAATAGATAGGTAGGCCTGGGCCCTATGCTGGCCATATGAAAGTAAGATATTCTTAGAGGCTTATAGACACTTGTTATGAGTTATTAGTATGTTGTTTATGGCCTTGCCGACCTATTGTTTAGTTGTGTTTTAGATTCGGCTTGTTGTGGGTTTTGAATTGCTAGTTGTTCAAGCTGTATATATATATATATATATATATATATATATATATATATATATATATATATATATATATATATATATGATAATCTAGTTTTATTTGTTTTATTCTGTAGTAGTGTTAACACCGTGACCTTGTCAGCCCAACTTCTATTCAAATTATTTGAGTTTCTGTAGTTAGCTCGGGCAAGTAAGGCATCGCACGCCAATCAAACCTCCCTTAATTTGGGGCATGGAAAACTTGGTATTAGAGCATGTCAAATCCTAGAAAGTCTACAAGCCATGAATAGTAGAGTCTTTCTTATGGGTATATTGCGCACCACACTTATAATATAGAGGCTGTAGGGCATTTAAGGATGCTTACTTTCTTTATCTCTTAGAATCATTCAAATAAAGCTGGGTCATAAGAATCCGAGTCTAACTTGTGCTATATGATATTGTTGTAGCAGCATGCTTGTTACTAGGTTGAATACCAGTAGAAGACAAGCTAGTGTAGAGGTAGGAAAAGGCACTAGACATGCCCCGCCTGGTCAGGAAGTTGGGAATGAAGCCCAAGGTGACTCATCATCATCTTTGATATGTCTTGTGTTGCCGGGGCAGAGAAAGTGAGAAGGGATCTAGTCGTCCCAGCTTCTCATGTTGTACCCTTCCTTAAGGGAGAGGTCAAAGGTGACCTAGCATCCCTAGTTCCCTTACCTAGCCAGTGTATATGGATATCGAAAAAAATATCCAGTTGTTGACACAAACAATTGAATTACTGCTGCAATAAAAGCCAGATCTTCGATGGTCCTGGAAGCTCCAAAGTTAAGGAATTTGATAGCTTGAATCCTTTTATATTCACATCTTCTAACCCAAAACAAGACCCTCAGGAGTTTAATCAGCTTCACAGGATATTTTGGGTTAAGCATATTTCAGTTACAAAAGTAGTAGAATTGGCATCCTTCAAATTGCGGGATGTAGATATTTTGTGGTATGAGGCATGGGAGATGTCCGGAGGATCAAATGCACCTCAAGCTAAATATTAGGAATTTTCAACAGCTTTCCTAAAGCACTATCTTCCAAGAGAGATTAACAAGCTAGAGTTGATCAGTTCTTGGCTCTAAGGTAGGATAACATGAGTGTTCAAGAATATGGTCTCAAGTTTGACTCTCAATACAGATATGCTCCTTCTATCGTGGATACAATGTAGGCCAGAGTTCATCACTTTATAGTTGGTTTTGGGGCCATACTTAATCAAGAGACTGCACTATAACATCCTTGAATGAGAATATAAATATTTTTCAAATTCA
Source organism: Datura wrightii (assembly GCA_035772735.1). NCBI lineage: Eukaryota > Viridiplantae > Streptophyta > Magnoliopsida > Solanales > Solanaceae > Datura > Datura wrightii. Next base: position 30,622,751 of record JASDFA010000008.1, read on the forward strand.
AGAAATTTCTTAGAACATAGAAAATCTCAAGCAGCAGTTTCGAGATAATCAGAATAGAGAAAGAGAGTAAAATAAGAGGGAGGTGAAGGATTTCACAAGGAAGGCGGTTTTAGTATCCAGTCTTCTAGATGGCCAGCTTATTCAACTTATAGTTCTCCATCCTATTCATAGAGACCTAGGTATGATTCCTATGCTTAGTCAAGTCAATTCGGGGTTCGGGGGCACCTAGCCCCAAGCTAGGAGTGTTCAAGTTAGATGAGGCCACCTCTTCCACCGTGTCCACAGTGTGCAAGAACACATCTTATACCATGACTTTAGGGTATGGATCTAGGTTATCAGTATGGACTTTTATGCCATATGATGCGGCACTATCTAAATAAATGTATAAATGGCATATTACAACCATTAGGTTCAACTGTGAATTCTTCTTCCAGTATTTTTCCACTAGGGACAAGTCCTCAGATATCTGCAAGTTGAGGTAGAGGTAGAGTGTACATCCCAAAAGTCTCTAAGATTATATCCTAGATATGAAGCAGGAAAAACATTAGAATTTGCACCAGATCACAGGACGAACCATCAAGTGACCCATTAGGAAACTTGACAAATCGTCAAGTGATCCTTTAAGTGAGGTAAGTTGGAGAAAGTTTGGGATTCTGCCAGTCTTAGCAACTGGAGCATTGATCTGATAAGTGTGATGACGAATTGTTAAGATGAGGTGTAAAATGAGGATCACAGAGTTGAAATTGTGCTTCAGAGGTAACGAGTGGGACCTAACGGGTCATTAAGTTGACTAACGGATCATTAGGTGATCCATTAAGTCTGCTGGGATGGAGTTCTCAGACGAGTTATTAAGGGTATTTCCGTACTTCCAATGTTCTTGACTCCTAACTAAGTCATTTTGAGCTCCTAAAAGAGTGTATTTTAAAGGATTTTATTCAGCCCTAGCCCTCATTCTATCCCTAACACCTAAAGTTTAAGATCAAACCCTCTTAAGTCCTCAAGCAATCAACGTCCTCTTTCTTCACAAATTCTCTTTGGTCCCAAACCCTAGCAAGACTTTTTCAAAGCCTACTTACGCCTTCGAAGCACTTTCAAGTGCACGTGGTCATATAAGTAATACAATGACTCTTCGCGAGATAGATGTCGAACCATAGGGACTGACTTTTCTTATTGAAGATTTGAGTTCAAGTATTCATTTAAATTTTACAAGTGTTGTAGTTATCAAGATTTTGTAGCTTGTTACTAAATCTAAAGGTGATCACAAATTTAGTTGAAAAACAATAATGAGAAACATCTATACTTACCAAATAATCATGTAAAGTTAGAATTCACATTGGTTCAAGTATGCGTCTATATTTGTTGTCTCACAAGATAAATGCAATGTTCGTGGTCTTTTGAGCCTCTAAATATTATCGAATTACACTTACAACTACATCGTTGAGCGGGAATATGACAACCTAATTCATAAGGAATTATGTATGTGGAGTGGTTTACGAGGTTAATACCCTTGATATGGAATTTTGAGCCTCTAACTATTTAACCTAGAATTAACTTCACAACTACGTTTGTGAGTGATGATGTGAAAATTTAATCCTAAGTGTCTAGCTATCTTCCCGTTTAGTAACCAAGGAAGGCAAATAAGGTATATTTCTATCCTAATGTTATACCCCGTAGAATTCCCGGCACCTAGACGACCTATTCGCATGTTGGTTAAGCATATTTGAAGGCCATACGTGCTGGAGAAAGGCCCGGGAAAAGATCGGACGAGAAACCTGTCGAACCATCGCGGAAGGAGCCGAGGCAGAGCCCCTCCGCGATGGCAGCGTGTCACGGAGGAGAGGCCTCCGCGTTGGCTCCATGACACGTTGGCCTTGTCCAGGACCAAGTATATAAAGCCCCACTTCGGTTTATTTTAGAATTAACTCATATAAATTTCCAGAAAACAGAGAGTAAACGCAGAGAAGGAAAAAGGATCGAAGAAATAATATAATTTTCATCCGATTACGCTGCTAAACGTTGCCCAAACTCAAATTAACTCTAGATACTGAGGTATTTAGCAGCAGAGAGCATTCCTATGGATTCAGTTTCGTGAAATACGGCCGACGAATCATCGAGCCACCGAGCTAAGGTAAGTGGAATTGCTCTAAATTATTGTCTATGTGTTCCTAGCTGTGAAGTGAGTATTTCTCCCTTCTGGACCTCTGAAAAATAGCGAGTTTCCAGCTGTCTTTCGATAAGCCTAAGTTTAGGCTATAAACGATATCGAAAGTGACGTTGCCTTTTAAAATAAAATTGTATTTAGCATTAATTGACATATTCATGAATGCAGTTGGGAGAAAATAGTTGAAGTACCGGCCGAGTCTCGTCCGACAGACGAATAGTTCAAGAATAAGGTATGTAAAGCTAGTTTCCTCGGCAAGTTAGTAATCTTGGTACAGTACAGTAATCTAAAGTCCAGTAGAATGTTCAGAAGTCATGTGTTATGCTTATTATGAATGTTGGTACGGTATTAGAAGTATCGAGTTATAATTTGCGCAAAACTTGCTAGCCCGATATAGATCCTAATACAAGTGTTAGAATCTGCACAGTATGCTCAGTATGTGATGTGACACAGAATGTTAGGATATCATGGTATTCAGTTGAAACCCAGTAAAGCAATGTAACAACTGTAAGACATCTCAGAAATAGAACGACAAGTTAAAGTGAAGCTAGAAAGCACATTAGAACTAGTAAATCATGCTACTATAGAAACTCAGTATACAGCATGGTTTCCAGCAGAAATACTATATCCTGTTCAGTATTAGCCCCAGAACAGTCGGGCAGAAGATTATATTCATATATATATATATATATTTACCAGCCTCAGCACGTATTCAATACGTACAGATTACTATCAGTAGTTCAGCATGTAATATATATGATACTTTACCCCTATTAGCCTCAGCATGTGAGATATGCAGACAGTATTACTAGTTGAGACCGTTGTATTGTTTGGGGTTGGACTACCTAGCATCCATGACCGCCCTAGGGTTGATAGCTGTATCGACTCATCCGCCAGAGGATGAGGATACGTCACTCTACGGAGTGGCATGCCGTCCCACAGGGGACGAAGATGGGATGCCAGTTTTCCCCATATTATGCCTTGGTCGGCTTTTACACACCCCTGTTGAGCAGATACGCCCAGGTGTTGATTCAGGAGTCCTTCAGACTCAGATGCAGTTATAGTCAGGGGCTCAGCGAGCCCAAGTGCATACCCAGGGGATCGGCAGGACGCTTACAGGGTTATAGGAGATGGGATGACCGGGGTAGGGGTGTAGATTCTGTGCTGGTTGTACCTCCCGGCTTATGGGGGCCGGGTAAGGTTTGTGTGTGCTATGTTATGTTTTGTTATGTTATGTCATGTCACGTTAGATACAAGTAGATCAGCGGTTGAGTGATACGCCTCCAGATACAACCCCTATTTCCTTTCCATATAAATGAGAGAAGGTATGACTTACATTATCAGACAGTTAATCTAATTTTTCTTACTTTAGTTTCATCAGTTACATTGTTGTTTTCAGATTTTGCTCTAAGTTATTGCTTTACATACTCAGTACCAGCGGTACTGACGCCCGATGGGGCGCTGCATTGATTGCCTGCAGGTACTCATAGATGAGCAGGCGATACTATGTGATTCCTGTCAGCGATCGAGTATTCAGCTCCTGTTATCCGGAGACTGAATCCCGGAGGTGTATTCCAGTTTCTTTTGTTGTATAGTACGGGTAGGTCGGCGCCCTGTCCCGATCATTTCTATTGTTATTCCTAGAGGCTTGCAGTCTGTATATATCTCCCTGTGGTCAGATGAGCCGGTCGTGTGAGGCCGTGCAGTTGTATAGCTGTTAGTACTCTTTCTTTCTTTTATGTTGGCCGTGTGGGGCCATAGTTTGCCAGTAGTGGTGACCTCGCCGGTCACATAGCTTTCTAGTACTTCATGATTGAGTCATAGATAACTAGATGGCATGGTGGCCTTGTCGGCCCGCATAGGTTTCCCTGAATTGATATGTTTCTGGTCAGCTGTTAGTACAGGTACAGGAGGCTATAGGCCAATGGGCCGGGGGCTGTGTTTACAGCCGTTATATAGCCCTTTGTTTCCAGAAATATGAGTTAGAGCCAGCCAGGCACCAGATGTGCCCAGGCATAGCAATCCAGTAGTTCAGGTCCCGGTAGGGCACCAGGTGCCAGTCATACCCCCCAAGGCGGGGTGTGACAAACTTGGTATCAGAGCAGGTCGTATCCCAGGGAGTCTGCAAGCCGTGCTAAGTAGAGTCCTGTCCATGGGTGTGTTGTGCACCACATACTATGGGTTGGAGGCTGCAAGGCATGATAGGATGGTTGTCTTTTATTCTTATTCAGTCGTGCTGTAGAGCGGTACAGTATAGGGTTGAGTCCCTAAAAGCTTACCATATTCTTCGGTTACAAATAATGTCAGACCAGCGCCATCCTATCACAGATCGGAGCTTAGATGTTGCAGCAGGTGAGGGCACCAGCAGGATGCCTCACCCTCATTTAGAAACAGCCCGATCAGAGGGCACTACAGAGGCATCGTCCCAGCCTCCTCAGCAGTCTCCACCACGTCAGGAGCCCCTTGGGGCGACATTACCTTCAGCAGTCCCTATACCGACACCTTCCGACCAGCAGGTTAGGAGTGCTGTAGTTATGTTAGCACAGATGATGGCTGCTCAGCGTCAGCCAATGCCGTCTACAGTTGCGGAGTCATCAAGAGGGCCTGGTAGTTCGAGGGTTCGAGAGTTCTTAGCTTTGAATCCCCCACAGTTTACAGGTACGGACTGGACAGAGGACCCTCAGGATTTTATGGATAAAATGCAGAGAATCTTCAGGGTTATGCATGCCACGCCTACCGAATCAGTTGAATTGGCAGCATTCCGGTTACGGGATATCGCTGTGTTGTGGTATGAAAGCTGGGAACGGTCCCGAGGGAGAGATGTTTCCCCTCCCACCTGGTCTAGCTTTTCAGGAGCCTTTTTGGATCACTATTTGCTGCGGGAGATTCGACAGGCCCGGGTAGACCAGTTCCTACATCTAGAGCAGGGGGCCATGAGTGTCTGGGAATATTCCTTGCGGTTTGATTCTTTGGCCCGGTATGCACCAACCTTTGTTGATACCATGGCATCCAGAGTACACCGCTTCATCATGGGGTTGAATCCAGAATATGTTGAGACTTGTATTACGGCCACACTGCGAGAGGACACAGACATTTTGAATTTCTAGTTATGTCCTTCGGGTTAACGAATGCCCCAGCAGTCTTTATGGACCTGATGAACAGTATTTTCAGACCTTTCCTGGACTTGTTCGTGATAGTATTAATTGATGACATTCTGGTGTATTCTCGCTCTGAAGCAGATCACCGGACTCATTTGCGGACAGTGCTCCAGATTCTCAGGGACCGTCAGCTGTATGCTAAATTTTCTAAGTGTGAATTTTGGCTTAACTCAGTGGCCTTCTTAGGGCATATCGTCTCAGACACTGGTATACAGGTAGACAAGCAGAAGATAGAAGCAGTTAAGTCCTGGCCTAGGCCTACCACTCCAACTGAAGTCCGTAGCTTTCTGGGGTTGGCAGGATATTACAGGAGGTTCGTTGAAGGGTTCTCGACTATTGCAGCACCTCTAACCAAATTGACACAGAAAACAGCAAAGTTTCAATGGTCAGAGGCATGTGTGCAGAGCTTCCAGGAACTGAAAGACAGATTAACCTCCGCCCCAGTATTAGCATTGCCGGAAGGCACAGAAGGTTATTCAGTCTATTGTGACGCGTCAGGTGTCGGATTAGGTTGTGTGTTGATGCAGCATGGTAGAGTAATTGCATATGCTTCCAGGCAGCTAAGGAAACATGAAAAGAATTATCCTACCCACGACCTGGAATTGGCCGCAGTAATCCACGCCTTAAAGATATGGAGGCATTACCTGTACGGCATCCATGTTGATATTTACACAGATCATAAGAGCTTACAGTACATTTTTACTCAGAGGGAGTTGAATCTACGGCAACGCCGCTGGTTGGAGCTGTTAAAAGATTATGATGTGAATATTCTATACCATCCCGGAAAAGCTAATGTTGTAGCAGATGCCCTGAGCCGTAAGTCAATGGGGAGTTTGGCGTATTTGCAACCTGAGAAACAGAAGTTAGCCAAAGAAATTCATCAGTTAGCTGGTCTAGCCGTTCGAGTAATGGAAACAGAAAATAATAGAGCAGTAATTCAGAATTCTGCTGTGTCATCATTAGTTACAGAGGTAAAAGAACGACAGTACGAGGATCCCGATTTAGTCCAGCTCAGAGGCAGAATTCAGGAAGGGAAGGAGACAGATTTCCAAGTGGCTGAGGATAATGTGCTACGCTGTAAGGGCCGCCTCTGTGTCCCGAATGTTTCAGGGCTTCGTGGGCGGATCATGCATGAGGTACATTACGCTCGCTATTCCCTCCATCCAGAAGCGACGAAAATGTACCACGACATCAGAGACATCTACTGGTGGCCAGGTATGAAAGCTGAGATAGCCGAATTTGTATCTAGATGTTCTAACTGTCAGCAGGTGAAAGCAGAGCACCAGAAACCGGGCGGTTTGACGCAAGAGATAACGGTGCCTATGTGGAAATGGGAAGCGAAAAACATGGATTTTGTAATAGGGTTACCCTGTACTAGACGCAGAAATGATTCCATTTGGGTAATAGTTGACAGGCTGATAAAATCAGCTCATTTCCTGCCATGAGGGCTACCTTCTCAACTGAGGATTATGCCGAAATATATATCAGAGAAATAGTTAGATTGCATGGAGTGCCAGTATCCATCATTTCAGATAGAGGAGCACAATTCACAGCTAGATTCTGGCAGTCATTTCAGAAAGGTTTGGGAACACAGATTAACTTGAGCACAACATTCCATCCTCAAACAGATGGGCAGGTTGAACGTACAATTCAGACGCTCGAAGATATGCTACGAGCTTGTGTGCTAGATTTTGGGGGTAGCTGGGATGAGCATCTTTCGTTAATTGAATTTGCTTATAATAACAGTTACCATTCAGCTATTCAGATGGCGCCCTTTGAAGCATTATATGGGCGAAAATGTAGATCGCCGATTGGTTGGTTTGAAATAGGAGAATCAGCATTGATTGGCCCAGACATTGTTCATCAATCAGAGGAAAAGATAAAGCTTATCCGAGAACGTCTACTGACTGCTCAGAGCCGCCAGAAGTCTTATGCAGATAGGCGGCGCAGAAATCTAGAATTTGCGGTAAATGACTGGGTATATCTGAAAGTGTCCCCGATGAAAGGGGTAATGAGGTTTGGCAAGAAAGGCAAGCTTAGCCCGAGATTCATTGGGCCATATCAGCTTCGACAAAGAATAGGCCGAGTTGCATATGAATTAAACTTGCCTCCAGAGTTAGCATCTGTTCACCCAGTGTTCCATGACTCTATGTTGAGGAAGTTCGTAGGGGACCCTTCTATAGTAGTTCCAGTTCAGGATGTCAAGGTCACAGAAGAGTTAGCATATGAAGAGGTTCCCGTAGCTATCTTAGACAGACAGATTCGCAGGTTGAGGACTAAAGATGTTGCATCTGTCAAAGTATTGTGGCATAACAGGAACCGTGAGGAAATGACATGGGAAGCTGAAGAAGATATGAAAGCCAGATACCCTCACCTATTTCAGGCCTAGTCAGGCGACAGGTATGTCTGTATTATTACTTATGTAGTACCTTATAGTTGTATGTGTGTAAATGAGAAAGATTGATACTTAGTTAGCCAGTGGATCCTAGAATATTATGTGCAGTGCCTGTGTTGGACTTTTCTGCATTTCAGGTTTTTGCTATAGTCCATATTACAGGGGAAACTCTGCCGAATGTTTTCTAGAAAGTAAAGTAAGTAGTCCTCTAGATAACAGTGTACATTCGAGGGCGAATGTTCTTAAGGGGGGAGAACGTTATACCCCGTATAATTCCTGGCACCTAGACGACCTATTCGCACATTGGTTAAGCATATTTGAAGGCCATACGTGCTAGAGAAAGGCCTGGGAAAAGATCGGACGAGAAACATGTCGAACCATCGTGTAAGGAGCCAAGGCAGAGCCCCTCCGCGATGGCAGCGTGTCACGGAGGAGAGGCCTCCGCGTTGGCTCCGTGACACGTTGGCCTTGTCCAGGCCCAAGTATATAAAGCCCCACTTCGGTTTATTTTAGAATTAACTCATATAAATTTCCAGAAAACAGAGAGTAAACGCAGATAAGGAAAAAGGATTGAAGAAATAATATAATTTTCACCCGATTACGCTGCTAAACGTTGCCCAAACTCAAATTAACTCCAGATACTGAGGTATTTAGCAGCAGAGACCATTCCTACGGATTCAGTTTCGTGAAATACGGCCGATGAATCGTCGAGCCACCGAGCTAAGGTAAGTGGAATTGCTCTAAATTATGGTCTATGTGTTCCTAGCTGTGAAGTGAGTATTTCTCCCTTTTGGACATCTGAAAAATAGCGAGTTTCCGGCTGTCTTTCGATAAGCCTAAGTTTAGGCTATAAACTATATCAAAAGTGACGTTGCCTTTTAAAATAAAGTTGTATTTAACATTAATTGACATATTCATGAATGCAGTTGGGAGAAAATAGTTGAAGTACCGGCCGAGTCTCGTCCGACAGACGAATAGTTCAAGAATAAGGTATGTAAAGCTAGTTTCCTCGGCAAGTTAGTAATCTTGGTACAGTACAGTAATCTAAAGGCCAGTAGAATGTTCAGAAGTCATGTGTTATGCTTATTATGAATGTTGGTACGGTATTAGATGTATCGAGTTATAATTTGCGCAAAACTTGCTAGCCCGATATAGATCCTAATACAAGTGTTAGAATCTGCACAGTATGCTCAGTATGTGATGTGACACAGAATGTTAGGATATCATGGTATTCAGTTGAAACCCAGTAAAGCAATGTAACAACTGTAAGACATCTCAGAAATAGAACGATAAGTTAAAGTGAAGCTAGAAAGCACATTAGAACTAGTAAATCATGCTACTATAGAAACTCAGTATACAGCATGGTTTCCAGCAGAAATACTATATCATGTTCCGTATTAGCCCCAGAACAGTCGAGCAGAAGATTATATTCATATATATATATATATTTACCAGCCTCAGCACGTATTCAATACGTACAGATTACTATCACTAGTTCAGCATGTAATATATATGATACTTTACCCCTATTAGCCTCAGCATGTGAGATATGCAGACAGTATTACTAGTTGAGACCGTTGTATTGTTTGGGGTTGGACTACCTAGCATCCATGACCGCCCCAGGGTTGATAGCTTTATCAACTCGTCCGCCAGAGGACGAGGATACGTCACTCTACGGAGTTGCATGCCGTCCCACAGGGGACGAAGATGGGATGCCAGTTTTCCCCATATTATGCCTTGGTCGGCTTTTACACACCCCTGTTGAGCAGATACGCCCAGGTGTTGATTCAGGAGTCCTTCGGACTCAGATGCAGTTATAGTCAGGGGCTCAGCGAGCCCAAGTGCATACCCAGGGGATTGGCAGGACGCTTACAGGGTTATAGGGGATGGGATGACCGGGGTAGGGGTGTAGATTCTGTGCTGGTTGTACCTCCCGGCTTATGGGGGCCGGGTAAGGTTTGTGTGTGCTATGTTATGTTTTGTTATGTTATGTCATGTCACGTTAGATACGAGTAGATCAGCGGTTGAGTGATACGCCTCCAGATACGACCCGTATTTCCTTTCCGTATAAATGAGAGAAGGTATGACTTACATTATCAGAAAGTTAATCTAATTCTTCTTACTTTAGTTTCATCAGTTACATTGTTGTTTTCAGATTTTGCTTTCAGTTATTGCTTTACATACTCAGTACCAGCGGTACTGACGCCCGGTGGGGCACTGCATTGATTGCCTGCAGGTACTCATAGACGAGCAGGCGATACTACGTGATTCCTGTCAGCGATCGAGTATTCAACTCCTGTTATCCGGAGACTGAATCCTAGAGGTGTATTCCAGTTTCTTTTGTTGTATAGTACGGGTAGGTCGGGGCCCTATCCCGATCATTTCTATTGTTATTCCTAGAGGCTTGCAGTCTGTATATATCTCCCTGTGGTCAGATGAGCCGGTCGTGTGAGGCCGTGCAGTTGTATAGCTGTTAGTACTCTTTCTTTCTTTTATGTTGGCCGTGTGGGGCCATAGTTTGCCAGTAGTGGTGACCTCGCCGGTCACGTAGCTTTCTAGTACTTCATGATTGAGTTATAGATAACTAGACAGCATGATGGCCTTGTCGGCCCGCATAGGTTTCCCTGAATTGATATGTTTCTGGTCAGCTGTTAGTACAGGTATAGGAGGCTATAGGCCAATGGGCCGGGGGCTGTGTTTACAGCCGTTATATAGCCCTTTGTTTCCAGAAATATGAGTTAGAGCCAGCCAGGCACCAGATGTGCCCAGGCTTAGCAGTCCAGCAGTTCAGGTCCCGGTAGGGCACCAGGTGCCAGTCATACCCCCCAAGGCGGGGTGTGACACCTAACCACAAATCAAGTATTGAAGACTTGAACTTAGTTCTTGCATTCCTAGTTCTAACCTATGTTTTTCTCTTTTGAGTTTTCCTAAGATTAACATATGTATTTCAATGGTGATCAAGCATCAAAATAATAATAAAAAAGAATGCTAGACAAACAATAACGAAGAACTTGAACCAAGATGGAATTAAACATATACGTTCATGTTTTGTGGCCTTAACCCTAGAAGAAGGGTTTTAGCCAATCACGCTAATATACGAATTCGTAGTTTGATTGTAATTCATGTAAAATCAAGAGTGAAATGAAATAAATATGAACCCTAGGTAGAGTCTTTTTTTCTCTCCGCTTCTCTATGTTTTCCCAAAGTAATCCGCGATAATCAAATAGAATAACTAAGTGTTCTGTTTATACTAAGTGAGATTTTGGCCATGGGAGACCAACTCTGTGTCACGCTGTCTATCATGCAGTAGTGCCTCCGTGAACTGCACTTTTCATGCATGCTTACTGGAGTTTGGGCATTGACATGGCATGGGAAAGGCAGCTAGGCATTGCCTGGCCTGGCGTGGGCCTGAACGCGGAGAAGCCCCAGCGTGGAATGACGCCATCACATAGGGCTACTTCCTGGCAGTCCCTCGCGTGCACACGCACGGCGTGGTATGGCGTTGGACACTCCTGTGGCGTAGCATGACATGCTGGGATGTGCGGCAACCTTATTTTCATGCCTTCTTCATGAATCTTCTTTGCACTTCACTCCAAGCTTCCCTCTTACTCATTCATCATCATATTTAGCCTTGTCCTTTAGCATTTTGAACCTACACAATAGGCTAGTCATGTTGGTTAGTTTATGCACCTAATTATACCCAAACACATGAGATTATAATTAATTTAATTGACAAACATGACTAAAAATTAGATATAAAATAGCACTTGCGCTTGTAAATATGTCCAAGTTCACTACCCCACACTTAGGCCTTGTTCTTCCTCGAACAACTCCATTACATCTCATGCACAAGAAGGACTCACACATCACCCATCAAAGCAAGATGACTAAAGTTAAGGCTACAATGACTGATTTAGATGGCAAGTTCAAATGGAGCATGTTATATAAAACCCAATTAAATTCAAGTATAACCAAGTTAAGACCTCCTAGCCTCAAGAATTCACTCTACAAACACAACCAACTCATGCACATTAGCTAATCAAGAAGTCAAATATGAATCCTATCTTTCCTCAAACATGTGCCCTCACATCAAGAGAGATACCCTTTTTCACTCACAAATTAAAAGTTATAATATCTAAGGGTATATGAATTACAATTACACTCACTCTCACAAAGAATTCACATGCAACAGTCAATGGCCCATATGCTTGCCTTTAATGTATTACTCCACTAATATAGGAACATTTAAAAGTAAGATCAAACAGGACTTTATGGGTTGTAATGTAAGTTGAGAACGGGTAGGTACTAATCTGGCCAGTAATAACTATCTTCTTTAAGTGCTTTTAATACATCATTTTTCTCATTAAGCACATCCTCTTCTCTTCTTTACTTTACCCCTTGTTCTTTTCAATCTCAAATTCTTTTTTATTTCCCCAATTCTTTAAGCACACTTATCTTATTAGTAGGGAGTAAACATACATTATATTATACCTTTTTTCATTCTTTTGATCTTTCTTTTTTACTCCCTACCAACACTTAGGCATTTTGAACAATTTCACCCTTCACTCTTTTTCTTCAACTTCCACAACCAACAATTTATATTCTTTTCAAAATTCTTACTCCTTTATTCTTTTGCATTTTCACTTAAGCGCTTATGAGTTTTGAATCAAATTCAAGTCTACTAAAAGAAAGGATTAAGCTCTTATTGTGGCTAACAATGAATATGCTAAAGGCTCATTGGGGCTAACTAGAATTAGACGTTAAGGTAAGGTAAAACAAAGGATGGCAATAGGCTTATCCAAAGAAATGCCTAAATTATCTTTTACATTCAACATCCCTCATTTCACTTTACAAACACACCAGGCAAGTTCTAGAAACTGCATGATAGCATGAAATACGCAAAATCTCACCCTCACTGCACATGCTCAATTCTAGACGGACCCATATTGACTCTCAATACAGCTAATCACATGAATTCAACAATTATACATACAACATACAGAGTCATATCTAAGAGTCTAGGTGTCTCAAAAAAAGTCATACACTTATCAACATGCTTCACAATTAAAAATCTACTTGCCTCTTACAATCATGTATAACACTCAACAAGAGCATCAAGCCATCAATCAGTTAAGGGTTCAAAAATACCTCCTAACAACTAATTTTCCCTCAAGATGGTCGTCATCCATCCATCATTGCAAAAATCCTTAATAAAGACTAAAGCATCTATTTACATACAAAACAATTTTATTCTAGGTTCATAGTGACCCCCTTCGGGAAGAACCAAAACCAAAAATCAAAGGGTGGGTGAAATTTGCTAAGCTCAAACATTTTCATCACATATTATTATACCAAGCACTAAATTCACCCGAAATCAAACCTAAAAATTTTGAAATTTCCCTCACCCCACAATTAAAATATGCTATGTCCCTAGAGCATTAATTGAAATTCAAAACAAGGGCTAGGGATACTTCCTGAGGCCTCTAGACCTAGCTAGCAACAGGTTTTCCTCAATTTTTGACTCATGGGTCTATGACCATACATTTTTATTTTTCCATGCTCCTTAGTTTCAGCTTCCAAGGGTACTCAAACTTCCGCCTTTTCTGTTCTTACTCAGCCAAAAACAACAACTAAAGTGAAGATAAACAAAATAAAAAAATAAAGGAAAAAGAATCGTACCGGTGGTACACTTGGGTTGCCTCCCAAGCAGCGCCTGATTTTACGTCATGACACGACGTGTACCATCCTTTTCAAAATGTTCTCAAACATTTATTCCCTTTCAAGAACCATCTTCTCTTCTTTTTAAACTTTGAGGGAAAAACGTCCACACTTTCCCTCTCCACGTCCATCACATTCTTTGGCATATGACCAACAACAGACTTGGGCATATTTCCTGAGAGACCCTTCAGAAGTGGACCTTTGGAATTCACCACCCCATACTTATCCTCTATCAGTACATTGATCTTACAAATATCTCTATAGTGTGTTGGGGGTGGATTTCCTGGTACAATCTGAACATCTCCTCCTTATCATTCACCCTCATTTTTAGGGTGCCAACTCTCACATTAATTACAGCTCCTCCAGTAGCCAGGAATGGATGTCTTAGAATGAGGGGTACCTTTCATCAACCTCAAATTCAAAAATATAAAATTAGTTGGTATGATGAACTTACCCACTTTGATGAGAAGGTGCTCAATAATCCCCTCCAAGGCCACCCTTGACTTGTTCGCCGGTTGAAACATCACTCTGGTGTACCTTGGTTTCCCCAAACCAAGTGTATTGGACAGAGATAGGGGCATCAAGTTCACTACCGGCCCTAGATTACACAAGGCCCTCATTACATATTTTTCACCTTTTTGTACGAGGAGGGTGAAGCTCCCTGGATCTTTGAGCTTTTTGGGCGTCTTGCTCATCATCTTGAAACTGCATTCATCAGTGAGTGCTATATTCTGGACATCCATCAGCCTTATCATGGTGGCCACCACATCTTTCAAGTACTTAGCGTACTTAGACATTCCCTGCAAAATTTCAATAAAAGGCAAAGTTATATGAAGTTCTTTGAAAATATCAAATAACTTCTAAAAGCATGCATCCTCGGTTCTCTTCTTGAGCCTTTGAGAGAATGGTGGCGGTTGTCTCTGTAGTGTCTGCATTGTTTATTGGGAATTGTGTGTTGTAGCTTTCTGGTTATTACTCTATTCAGATGGTGGACCAGGTTTGACCAACTTTGGCTACACCTCATTCTTCTTCTCTTTTGGTAGTGTATTAGCTAATTATTTTCCACTCCTCAAACTAATATCCATGATCTACCTTGGGTTTGTGTCTGTATCACTGGGTAAAACCCCCGGTGGTCTATTATGCTGAGCAGTTGCGAACTGACCCATCTACTTCTCTAAATTTTTGGTGAACAGTTGCTGATTATTAAGTTCTGAGGCCATCTTTGCCTGATCAACTGCCATCTGAGTTTGATTGGCCATGATCTTTTGTAACATCTCCTCAATGTTTCTTGATTGGCCACTATTCTTCCTGATGGTACTACTGCTGAGGCTGCCAATAATTCTGACTGTGCCCTTGATTTCCACCCCAAGAAAAATTTGGGTGATTTTGCCAGTTCCAATTGTAGGTATTCCCGTAGTGTTGATTACCTCTTAGCACATTCCCTACAAAATTGATTGACTCTGGATTTGTCCTGCAAGAGTTTGCACTGTGCCCAATGTTTCCACATATTTCACACCAGCTAGGAGCGGTTGTACGACATTTACCTATGACTACGACTGTGCCCTACTCAACTTACTGAACTAAGTCATCATTTGATGTTGAAAGGAGGCCAACTGAGCTGCTAAGGCATTGACACTATCCACTTTAATCAACCCAGCTTCTCTCTTTCCTGATTCCCGGGATGCATCGCTGTGCCACTTTGGATTTCCCTATGCTATTCTATTCAAAAGAGTGTACTGCTCATCATAATTCTTTTCCAGTGCTTGCCCACCTGATGTAGAGTCTAGAATGATTTTTGTATGTGGGTCTAGACTCTCCATAAAAGTATGGGCCAACACTTTATTACTTTGCTGGTGGTATGGACAATCTCTCAATAACAACTTGAATCTTTTCCTAAGCCAAGTATAAATTCTTATCTGGATGCTGCTCAAAATTGAGTATTTCACTTCTCAGTTTTGTTGTTTTATATAATGGGAATAATCGGATGAGGAACTTACCAGCCTAGTCATCCTATATGGTGATGGATTTCGGTGGTTCTACCTTCAACCATCTCTTTGCCTCTCCCAAAAAGGAAAATGGGAAAGCATGAGCCTCACATAATCAGTAGACACTCCGGTGGGGACAAAGGTGTCATTGATCTCTATAAATTTTTACAGATGCTGCTGTGGGTCCTCAGGTGTCATCCCTGTGAATTTCGCACTAGTGTGCAACAACTGCACCATGTTTTTCTTTAGCTCAAGTCTATCTCCACGCTCTGGTCCATGGATGTTGGAGGTAACATTGGTTGCTAGTGGGATTACCACTTTGTGCACTGGTCTAGCTACCATAACCGCTGGTGCAACCTCACCCTGTTGAACCTGCTGAATGGGATACAGAGTGGAACCTTCCCTTCTCAACTAGCTCCACCCACTTTCAGGTTAAGGGTATGGTTTAACAAGCTCTCTATCCCTTGCTAGCTTGCTACAAGGACCAACTTGTTACCTGCAATTAAACAGACCAAGACCAAGTTTTTTAACCCTTAAGAAAATATGAAAAACACAAAAACACGAAATTCACCAAATGCCCCGGCAACTGCACCAAAAACTTGCTTACGCCTCCGTGAATGCGCAAGCACATGCGGTCATACAAGTAACACAGTGACTCTTTGCTAACCGAATGTCGAACCCACAGGGACTGGATTTTCTTAGTAAAGATTTGAGTTCAAATATTAATTTAAATTTCACAAGTGCTGTGGCAACCAAGATTTTGTAGTTTGTTACTAAATCTAAAGGTGATCACAAATTTAGTTGAAAAACAATAATGAGAAACATCTAGAGTTAAGGCCAAACAATCACGTAAAGTTAGAATTCACATTTGTTCAAGTATGCATCTTCATTTGTTGTCTCACAAGATAAATGCAATGTTCATGGTCTTTCGAGCCTCTAGACATAATTGAAATAACCTCACGACTACATCGTTGAGCGGGGATGTGACAACCTAATTCATAAGCAATTATCTATGTGGAGTAGTTTACAAGGTTAATGCCCTTGATTATGGACTGTCAAACTTCTAACCATTTAACCTAGAATTAACTTCACAACTATGTCTGTGAGTGGTGATGTGACAATTTAATCTTAAGTGTCTAGCAATCTTCCCGTTAAGTAACCAAGCAAGGCGAATTAGGTATATTTCTATCCTTACTGTGAATCATGTATTGAAGACTTGAACTTACTTCTTGCGTTCCTAGTTCTAACCTATGTTTTTTTCTTTCGAGTTTTCCTGAGCTTAACACATGCATTTCAATGGTGATCAAGCATCAAAATGATAAAAATCAAGAATGCAAGACAAACAATAATGGAGAACTTAACCAAGATGGAATTAAACAAATACATTCGTGTTTTATATCCTCAACCCTAGAAGAAGGGTTTAGCAACTCACGTTAATACAGGAATTCATTGTTTGATTATAATTCATGTAAAATCAAGAGTGAAAAATAAAAGAAATGTGAACCCTAGGTAGAGTCTTCTTTTCTCTCCTTTGCTTCTTTGCGTTTTCCCAAAATAATCTGTAATAATAAAATAATATAACTAAGTGTTCCTTTTATATTAAGTGACATTTTGGCCGTGGGAGACCAGTTTTGTGTCACGCTGCTTATCATGCAGCAGTACCTCCATGGCATGAACTGGTCGCGCATGCTTATTGGAGTTTGGGGGTTGGCATGGCATGGGCAAGGCAGTTGCACGTTGCCTAGCGTGGAATGGGCCAGGACGCGGAGAAGCCCTAGCATGGCATGCCTCCATTGTGCAGGGCTATTGCCTGGCAGTACCTCTCGTAGGCACGCATGGCATGACACAGTGCTGGGTGCACTTGTGGCATAGTGTCCTGAAGCCTTGTTTTCATGCCTTCTTCATGAATCTTCTTTGCACTTCACTCCAAGCTTCCTTATTACTCACTCATCATCATATTTAGCCTTGTCCTTAGCATTTTGCACCTACAAAATAGGCTAGTCATGTTGGTTAGTTTATGCACCTAAATATACACAAACCCCATGAGATTATAATTAATTTAATCGACAAACATGACTAAAAATTAGATAAGAAATAGGACTTGGGCATGTAAATATGACGAAGATCAAAGCCCATGTATATAAGGTCATGAATAGGGGATTCCTTCCACTCTCATGCCCAATTGAAATAATTTTTATGAATTCAAGTCTCCAAGTCATGATTTTATGAATTTCTAGGGTTAGACCTAGGTTTGATGAAAATTATCATGATCTTCTATGAAATCAATTCTCTTATGATTCAATCCATGATTAATGATTATAATTGCACTATTTATATGAAAATCTCTTATGAATCTATATTTCCAAGCTAAGATGAATTACTCAACTATGCATGAATTTCATGAATCTCAAGCTTATGTATCAAGGCCAACCTTCGACATTGTTTTCATGGCTAATTCATGTATGTTAATATGTTTATAAATTTTATGATCTAAACTAGCCCATGAAAAATCAATTATGTTTCTTGATTATGATATGAGAACTATGTATGTTTTCAGAGCAATATTTAACACCGAGCGATTAAGTGTTCTAGACAGCCCAAGTCTCGTAATTATGTGCCACCATAGGATAGGGGTCCTCGCCTGTTGAGAGTGTCTCCTTCGCCCCTATCCTAAGGAGTCCTCGCCAATTGAGAGTGTCTCTCTTACGCTATTAGGCTCATGAGTGATATTACGCCTTCATGGTTCATATCCTTGGCAAGGTATGGAAATACCTTCCTGCTAGGGTTACAAGATGAGCTCCACGTATGCTCATTTGAAGTATGTTGGTTATAATAATCTCCCACTGTTCCATGATTTTCGACACATGTTCATGTTTATGCTTCATGATATTATGACTTATGATATTTTGGCTCGATATACACTTTACAAGATTTTACTTATGATTTTCAGTCATGTACAACTTTATGATTTGGTTTTGGAAGGCATGAGCCATTATAATCAATTATGATTAGAAACTCATGTTTTAGCTTATCTTATACTCATGATTTCAGAATGTCATTTTACTATCCTAGTTTTACTTATCCTATATACTCGGTACATTCAAAGTACTGATCACATACTTTTATGCTATACCATCATATAACATAGGTTTGGGTGATCAGTCTTAGCCCTGCTGTTAGCCTTGCTCCGCTTTGGTTTAGCCAAACCTCAACTTTGGGTGAGTCCTCATCATCCGAGGATCTCAATTAGTCTTATGTTTTATTTTCATGTCTTCCAATTTTAGACTTAATAGAGCTAGTCAGGGGCTTGTCCTAAAAACTCATCTTATGACTAGAGGAGTGTTGGCTTGTAGTCTTGTTACATTTTATAATATTCTAGACTTCCACTTATGCTTTATTATATGATTGATTTCTGCTCTATTTATGCTCTAAATTATGTTATGCATGTGCCATGGCTTAGGTTGGAGCTATTTGTGGTTCTAGGTCCCATCTTATTATTCGAGATCTATGTGTGATGTCGCCCAAATTACACCTCGTGATTGAGATATAAAGCGGTAGATGTCAAATATAAAACCCAACGAAGGTTGAGGTCGATTCCACAGGGAATATGGAAAGAAATTGAGTTAATGTGATTAGCTATTACTATCGAATTACTTATTTCCTAATGGGGAAAAGAAATAAAATAATAAACAATAGTAAATACTACTATATGTTTAAATCAATTTTGGTTTGTATTCAATCAACAAATTGACTAGGATTCTGTTCCCCAAGACTTCATAACCACAAGGCTTTTACACTAGTGATTCTATTCCGGTGTTTTACATTCAATATTGGTAAGTTAGGTTCACCTAAATGGTTTGGTCCCCTATCTAGATGATTGTCACCACGCAACATGGTCCATATATGGGTGTATGCTTAATTAACCCTTACCCTTAATATCGAATTAGCTATTTCTGGATAAGTTCAAGCTATTAGATAAGGGTTGATAGCCTCAAATATTCGTTGTTAATCCCTTTTCCCATTCACTACCCCCTTGATCCGGTAAGTAAGAATAAGGCAAGTTCCAACATTTGCAATCATTAAGAAATAATTAAAATGAAGGAAAAAATAATACATGTATTAAACCCCGTTCACGAATCACTAACTGTTTAACCTATGTGTGTTAATTCATCATGGTTTCCACAACCCTAGTTATGGGTTTAGCTACTCATATTTGAAATATCACAATCATAAAATATAAAATAAATCATAATTATAACTTACAAAAATTCGTAGAAGAAAACCAAGTGAATTAATATAACTCTAAAACCGATGAACAAAACTCCAATGTCGATTAATTCCAAAAATCAAGAACAAAATTATAAACTTTATTTCTTGAACCAAGAACAATCGTTAACAACACTCTAATCCTTCTAAAAGTCGGTAAAAAATATATGTGTACGAAAAATAAACCTAACAATTATATTTTTAGTACCAAAAAATATGTTATCTAACTAAAATTGGATTCCAGGTTGGCAGGGGTAACGGGCCAAGTAACGACTCATTGGGTCTTCCAGCGAGTCGTGGCCAGTGGTCTTGAGTCATTCTAAACAATTTGTCTAGTCCTGGTGATGGGTCACCTAACGACTCGTTAGGCCTGGGCACGAATCGTTAGGTCTCTCATGGCCCTGGCTCACCAAATCTCTTAGTGCACTTGACGGATGCCCACAGTAACTGATGACGATTCATCACTTCACCCGACGACTCGTTATGTCACTCGTTTCCTTCATTGGACACTTCTTCAGATTTTCTCCTCCAAGTCTCCAGGACTGTCACAACAACTCATTACCAGACGTAACGAGTCGTGCCTTCAATTCATTAAGTACACTGTATCTTCTTCATCAAGCTTTGATTTCTTCCCATGACTCTAGGCACGAGTCGTTCCTTGGGACGACGACTCATGGCCTAGCATCAACCTCCAATTTTGTCCAATTTTTCCTTACATTGCCTATTTCCCGTTCCAGACCTATTTTCTTGCAACATTCAACACAATTGCATTATATCTACATAAACACACCCGGAATGTTCATAGTTTTTTGGTTTTAAGCATCGAAAGTACCGTAAAATCATGGCACATCAACACCCTCAACTTAGAACTTTTGCATGTCCTCAAGAGAAAACAAAATAAACTACTTAGACACTTCAATCAAAAGAACTTTAGGAAACTTACGACAGACAAAACTCCTCATCAAGTGAAATTTTCTAACCTCTCCTTTATCATACAAACTCAAATCATAATGCATCTGCAAAATTTTCAACCATGACACAGAGGAATCGAAACATAGCAAAATACTGTCACTTGCAACCATGCATATAAATCTATAACACTGACCCAAACAATTTGCAGACGATTTTGTTGACCAGATGCTCTCACCTCAAAGAAGTCCCACACTCACTCATGTGTATACGATTATATCAATGTATTTCTATTGGGACTAGGTAAGATCACACTCGCTCTCACAAGGAAATTCTACTGTGTGCATGCAATGCCATAGGCTTGCCTTTACTTTCAATACCTCAATTTTCAGATAGGTAACCAAGATCACTATAGGATTTTTTAATCTTGTAATGTAGTTTTGGGTTCGGGTATGGTACATATGGGACTAGTAGCTTAACCCTCCTTAGAACTACACACACCTTTGACTCCACTTTGAACCTTTCTTTCATATTTTCTCCCTTTTTCTTTTATTTGCTTCTTCTTTTTTACTTTCGTTTGCAACTACAAATGCGGTGCTTCTTCTTTCAAACATTCATTTTTTTTAACATTTTTCTTTTCTTTTCTTTCTCTTTTTCTCTTCAACATTTTTGTTTCTTTCTTTTCTATCATTACGCACACCGCACCACTCTTTCATTTTCATTACCCAATCTCATTCCACCCTACTCTTCTTAATCACCACTATAATAGCCACCCCTAACTTAGGCGATTTTCCTGAGTTGAGGTTCATAGTGTCCAAGGAGGGACCAGGGCCAAAACGAGTTAATATTTTATCAAAGCAGGAAGGTGAATTGGTGTAAACCAAAAGAAAGGTCAATTTAAGCTCAAAAATTTGGATCAAGGGATATTTATTTTCTTTTGGTCGATCTTTTAAGGCTAAAATAGGCTCATTAATCAAAACTGGCCTATGATCCTTCCCTAGTTTCCCATCCACTATCTCGATATGACTGACCAGGCAAGTTCTAGATTGACACATACAACCGAATTTAACTATTAAACCTCGCTCACACATAGCAAGGTCAACATCATCACTTCTACTAATTGCTAGTTCAAGTACAACCATACAATGGTAAACGTGTTCACAGTTTTAATTCCATGCAATTATTCACAAAGGTCATACTTCTCGATTTTAACACATATAATATTTTTTTAGGAGGGGTATCACATTATTAGTTCAACTAAATTCAAAAATTCATGCTCTTGACTGCCTTAAGTTCACCTAACTTTCTTTTGACTTCTTTTGACTAGCACAATAAACACAAAAACATAAAAACCTAAACGTGCCGGTTCTACTAGATAAGGAACACCTAAGAAAAAAGATATCCGGCAAGAAAAACCCTCAGGTTATGTTCAGCAAAAATACACAGGTATCCCTCCCCACCCCATCAATAAAAGCATGCGTCGTCCTTGACGCATATATAGAAAATAAAATCATGGAAATAGGGAACATACCTGTGCGACCTAGATGTCTGCAACCTGGTCGGTAGAGGGTGCAGATACTCTTCCAGTGTCCTCTTTGATACCACCGGCTTGACCCGGTGCATTTTCAGACCCAATTGAGCTCGTACCTTCTCCCCGAGCTCTCGCTGCCTCAACTGTGGCTCTCTGTTGAGCCTCCTCTCTGGATTAATGCAGTATTGTCTCCATCTATCTCCACTCTCGCTTTTGCAGAGGGAGCAGAGAGTCATCCTCTTAAAAACTTGCCTCCTCACGAGGCCTCTTGCCCTTATCTGGTGCCACCGACTCCTTAGTGATGGAGTCAAATATCGATGGTAGATCTTCTTCACTCTCATCCTCAATCATTGGAAGCACAGGTGGAGGGATTGTAGCTACCTATCATGCAGAAAACTCCTACACCTCCACTCTGAGCGCTGCTACCTCTGCATAACACCTTGATAATTCGGGCGGTTATAACTATGCAATGAGCTTATCCATGCATCTCTCAAAAGCATCTAACCTGCCATGCACTGAGCTAGAGAGCCCCTCCAAATCTTTGGTAACCCATGGCTTGACTTGCTCCATTAGTACCTTTACCTGCAAAGCCATGTGTGCTTGTTGTTTATTAGCTTTTGCCAGCCGTCTAGCCATGTCAGTCAGGAATTCTTTGGAGATAGTGACAAGACCAGCTGAAGGAGCACTGGAGGGTGCAACAGGTTGGCAAGGTGCAGCTGCTGTGGATGATGACTCTTGAATCTCCGCAGGTGTGGGAATGTCAGCTGCATCTGTATCCTCAGGCTGGCTATCCATCTCTCTGGCCTCCGTGGGCTCTGCCGCAATCTCAGTAAATACAACAACCTCAATCTGCATACCGTTGCTAAATGCCTCTGCCAAATAGTCTCTCTAGTGGATGCGGCATCCTGACTCCTTTCTCTCGATACTGGGTTTGTGTCATCCCTTATAAACCCGATATCGGTTATCTGGTGGACCACTATGCGTTGGTCAACCGATGGAAACTCTGGCGCCTATGACTCCTGATAGAGTTTATCAACAAGACATGGAAAGGAAATAGTGGTGCCATTATTTATCGCCCGCTCTCGAATCTCTTCAGCAATATACCGCGAGAAATTTATAGCGTACCCCTCCATACAACTACCAATGCAACTCTGTCAAGTGAAAGAATGTTACAATTGCTGGTTGGTACCAGCCTATGCTAAACCAGTGACCACCAAAACATGGCTTGAAAATTTAATGTGGCCTTCTTTATCTGGGGCTTAATTCCATGCAACCATTCGACCAACGAACCTCTTGTGGAAATGACTCGTGATAGCCAAGTGTATTGCCTGATTCGCTCCTCACTATTCAGCTTCTTAGTCTTGAATTTCTTGAGCTCGAATAGACTATTATCGAACTCGACTGTATTCATTAGGGCATGATAGTATGGTCCATAAAGTAGTCTGGAGATGGTCCTCTCAGATATGTCCACAAGCGTCTCCCAAACCAACACCCGTGTTAAAGCGGGCATCTTTTTCCAGTCTTGACCACCTAATGCCAGACGTTGTAGTATGGCTGCATAGGCTGCATAGACTTCTCTGACCATTCAGGGGATGTAGCTTCCCGATGGCTCAGTCAACCACCCGAATCTATATTTGTCAAACAAAGCCTGCAACTTAGGGAGGTCCTTAAGCCCCATGGTTACCAGTTTGGGCTCCTCGTAGATGCTCCTCTTTGGATGTCCTTTGTCATTTGGAGAAATGTCCCTGTTGTATATAGCCCTCATACCATGAACACACCATCTCCTCACGTGCCTTGGTTGATCATTGGATATGTTCGAAGTATCGGTCAATTCATCATCTGTGCTCCCTTGTTGAGCACGTGACTCATCAGCTACTTTTGCATTTTTCTCCGCTGTGGTACCCCCAGGAGCAATCGGTACTGTGGCCCCAACATTCTAATCTATTCGTCTTGGTGGGTCTCTTGCCAGTGGAGTAGGAGCATCAACCAGGGTTGTCGGATTTGTAGATCGTTGAGCCCTAGCCCAGGTGGATCTCCTTACCAGCTGCTCTTTTGACACTTTGTATTCCTCCTCCGAGCTACTAGACTCTTCGGAGGAAGAGGGCTCGTCCCAAAGTCTCCAATAAGATAGTTGACTCCTCTTTGACACTTGTTTCTTGGCCGTACCTTTCTTTGGAGTACCCTATACCTGTGGAATATCAGTTAGTATAGAAGACGAGATGAAACATATCAACTTTCAAATTGTTTCTCAATAGACATGACGAGTGACTTAACTAGTCGTTGCCACTGGCCACGACTCCTGAAGTCAGTCGTTGTCTCCAGATTGTGTTTGCTTCTTGTTGGACCAGTGGACTTAATTACTGGTCACAACGAGTCGTTACCTAAGGTGACTACTCGTTAGACCATTCGTGAGGTACACTGGTCCCCTAGACCGATTCCCACTTAGGACGAGCTGTATGACGAGTTGTGAGGTGATACCATGACTCATTAAATGGCTCGTGCTCAAGAGTTTTATGAAAAGTACCATTACCCATGTTCCATATCAACGAAATTAAAGTTCCCATAAGCACAGATCATCGTATTTATTAAGGGTTCCATAAAAAAAATCACATTCAATGTCATGACACTAGGGTTCTATAAAAACTCATGGTATTTTTTGAATTTAAAATCATTACGTGATAAAACAAGTGGAGAAGAGCATCATATGTATGAAATACTCACAGTGATTTCTATTTGAGTAGAAGAGATATTTGAACTTGAAATCGCACTAAGGTGTGGTACTTGTGAAACTGAGTGATCGTGTGTGTGAGTTCTTTGAGAGTGAGCAATGCGATCTTAGAGTGGTGGAGAAGTGGGTAATATTGAAGTTAAATTTTTGGCTTTAAATTTCAAGTAAGAGTTTGGAGGGCAAGAAAATTGGGTTGTTTTTATATGTTTGAAATAATAATTTTACCCTAATTTGTGTGTGGGTTGGGTCGATTGGTAGTTAATTAAAAAATATACCATGACCCACATAACGGTTCGTTAGGTGGTGAAATGAATCGTTTGACCCTTCGTGCAGTGTCTTAAGCTTAAGATCTTACTTTGGACCTAACAACTCATGTAACGACTCGTGGTGCTACCCAACGAGTCGTTGCCTGAGTCGTAGGCCCTGAACTGTGGTAGCTTCCTGATGGGCCACTTAACAAATCATTTGGTCACCCAACGATTCATTAAGTCAGTCATTGTCACATTTTTTCAGTTTAATTTCACCTTTGATCCAGTAGACTTGATGGAAGACCTCATGATTTGTTTTCATTGGCAACGACTTGTCTGGTCAACCATTGTCTACACTGTTTTATGCAGCAATGACGACGATCCAGTTAACGAGTCATTTGGCTTTATGATGACTTGTTCTGTGCTTTTTGGCACCAGGAACTCAAGTTCAGATTTTTGATTTTAACTTCAAATTTCCCATCTTAATCACCTGCACACATCAACATACGTGAACACTATATTTTTCTTACAATTGCTACTTAGGTTTCCTCCCAAGAAGCGCCTGATTTAACATCGTGGCACGACGCGGGTATTTTGACTACTTAGACTTCACCAAAACACCTACATGGTTGCCTCCCATGCAGCGCCTGATTTAAAATCACGGCACGATGCAAGTCCTTGGGTTACTCAGATTTCACCAAGAGCCCAGAGATCCACCAACTTTATTTCTTCGCTTCTCCCCAGATATTCTTTCACCCATTGACCGTTAACTTTAAAGTGCTTTCCTTCATGATTTTCCAGTTCAATTTCTCCATGGGAGAATACTTGAACCACTTGAAAAGGCGCCAACCATTTGGACTTCAACTTTCCAGGAAACAAGCGAAGTCTAGAATTGAATAGTAACACCATGTCACCTGGACTAAACTCTCTCTTTTCGATCTTCCGATCATGATGAATTTTCATTCTTAGTTTATAAATTTCAGAACTCTCATAGTATTTCAAATGAAATTCATCTAACTCATTCAACTGATCAAGCCTTAAGTTTGCAGCTTTGCTCCAGTTCAAATTCAGCTTCTTGAGTACCCACATAGCTTTGTGCTCAAGTTCAACTAGAAGATGACATGCTTTTCTATAAACAAGCTGATACAGAGACATACCTACTACGTTACGATAAGCCCATAAAGCATCATCTAGCTTCCGTGCCTAATCTGTCCAGTTAGCATTCACAGTCTTCGCCAAGATGGTCTTTATCTCTCGGTCTATAACTTCAACCTGCCCACTAGACTGCGGATGATATGGTGTTGCCACCCTATTTTTTACCCCATATTTTTTCAATAAAGTGCGAAAAAACTGGTTACAAAAGTGCTAACCCCCATCACTAATGATGGCTCTAGGAGTCCCGAATCTAGCAAATATATTTCACTTCAAGAATGCTGTGACACTCTTCCCTTCATTATTTGGAAGAGAAACTGCCTCCACCCATTTTGAAACATAGTCAACAGCAACAAGTATGTACTTCATCCCGTTTGAACTCACAAATGGGCCCATGAAATCAAGGCCTCACATATCAAATAGCTAAATAACCAGGATGGGAGTAAGAGGAAGCTCATGCCTCCGTGATATGCCTCCTTGCCTTTGACGTGCATCACATACCTTTGAAAAATCATGCATATCTTGGTGAATGGTTGGCCAATAGGACCCACATTACAGAATTTTGTGGGATGTGTGAATCCCTCTGCGATGACCCCCAACAGGGAATCTACTTTTATGCCCTCACCTGATACCACATGGCCTAAAAATTCCACCGAGTTCAACCAAAACTGACATTTTCTGAACTTTGCATACAATTGGCGATCCTTGAGGGTATGAAGCACTATTCTCAAGTGAGCGGCATGCTCCTTCTCACTTCCGAGAGTATATAAGGATGTCATCAATGAACACAATCATGAACATGTCAAAATATGCCTTGAACACCCTGTTCATTAGATCCATAAAAGCTGCAGGGGTATTGGTTAGTCCAAAAGACATAACAAAAAATTTGTAGTGATCATACCGAGTCCTCAAAGCAGTTTTTGGGATCTCACTCTCCCGAACCCTGAGCTGGTGATACCCGAACCTGAGGTCAATCTTGGAGAAACATTTGGCACCTTGAAGATGGTCAAACAAATCATCAATCTTGGGTAAAGGATATTTTTTCTTGATGGTGACCTTGTTCAACTGCCGATAGTCAATGCACATCTGAAGCGAACTATCCTTCTTCTGGACAAATAACACCGGTGCACCCCATGGAGACTTACTCGGCCTAATAAAGTCCTTATCTAATAGGTCCTTCAACTGATCCTTCAACTCTTTTAGCTTGGATGGAGCCATTCTGTAAGGTGGAATAGATATAGGCTGCGTGTTGGGAAGAAGATTTATACCGAAATCAATCTCTCGCTTGGGAAGGACACTTGGCAAATCATCAAGGAAGACCTATGGATACTCACGTACTATTGGTATGGACTGGATAGTTGGGGTTTCAGACTCCACATCCTTAACCCTAACTAGATGGTACAAACAACCCTTAGAAATCATCTTCCTAACCTCAAGGTAGGAAATAAATCGACCTACAGGCATAACTAAACTACCCTCCCATTCTAAGACATGCTCACTCGAAAATCTGAACTCTACTAACCGGGTCTTAAATTAACTGAAGCATAGCATGCAAATAGCCAATCCATGCCGAGAATAACATCAAAATCTTTCATGGATAACTCTATCAAGTGTGCTGAGGTGACCTTATGAAGAAATGAGACCGAGAAATCTCTATACACCCGTCTAGCTATAACTGAGTCACCTACTAGAGTAGAAATTGAGAAGGGCTCTGGTAAGACATCGAGACTGACTCCGAAGCTACTAGACACATAAGGTGTCAGAAAAAATAAGGTAGCCCCCGGATCTATCAAAGCATAAACATCAACACGAAAGACTCTCAACATACCGGTGAATACATCTGGTGAAGCCTCCTGCTCCTAACAAGTGGCTAAGGCATAGAATTTATTCTGGCGCTGCCTGCCGGCTATGCTAGTAGATGCCCCTGATATGCTGTGCGTGGGGGAGGGACTGTTGAACTAGAAGCTGGTCCTCGGCCCCCAACCTGATCCTGTCTTACAGAAAGACAATCTCTAAGCATATGTCCAGGCTTCCCACATCCAAAACAAGCTCCTGACACCGCCAAGCACTGGCCTGTGTGTCCTTAGCTGCACTTGTGACAAGTTGGAATGTTGGAGTCTGCGGGTCTACTGCTATGACCCTTCCAGCCTGACGCTCTCCCTCTCTAATCATGTGCGGGCCTAGATGGCACACTCAGTGTTGAAGATGCTGGGGATGATGATCTCTAGTGGGTCTGCTGTCGGTGCCCACCACCTGACCTCTACTGATAGAATCTGTGTCCCTCAATCCTGGCCCTCTTGGCCTCCCTCTCCCTCAAATATGCTGCCTCCATCTGCTGAGCAGATAACACAATGTGAGGGAAGTCCATGCCCTTATAGAGCATAGCTTTCCTTCATTCCTTGTCCAAATATCCTGCACACCATGCACAAATCTGCTCACCCAGGCCCCCTGGTCGACCACTAACTCCGGGGCATACATAGATAGGCGGGTGAACTCAAGGGCATACTCTTGAACAATCATCCTTCCTTGCTTTAGATTCACGAACTCGGTCACCTTCAACTCCCTCATCGCTCGAGGGAAGAACCGATCTAGGAATGCAACCTGAAAATCCTCCCATGTGATCGGACTTGCTCTTGCGACCCTACTGTCCTTCCACAGGCGGAACCAAATATGCGCAACCCCCTTCAACTGGTAGGAGGCCAACTCTGCTACTCAACACTACTCACCCCCATAACCTGGGTGATCTTGGCAATCTCATCAATGAAATCATGCGGGTCCTCATCTACCTTAGACCCTAGAAACTCCGGCGGGTTCATCCTCAAGAAGTCCCTGACTCGAGCCGCCGCCGCATTGCCATTTTACGAAACATGCGCAATGGCCTACAGATTGACCTGAGCGGTCAAGGCCTGCGCAAGCATATGAATGGAGGCTCGGAACTCAGCATGAGTGGCTAGCTCTAGTGCTTGAGGCTCCTAAACTGGTGGGGCTGGCTGATGCTCATGATTATTTCCATCCTCGTGGCCCTCACCTCCTTCAATTCATCCTCCAAGGATCAACGATTCTGCAATTGTGAATAGCACAAATTAGAAGGATAGAAACTATTTTCATTGCACGACATAGGTCATGAAAGAAGGGAACATTTCCTAAAACGTCTAGTAGCCTCTTCGTCATAAGTTTGGCATGCTTCACACGCATGAAAAAGACTCTACCTAACGCGACTTTTAGACTCCCTAGGACACATCAAGCATATAGCTCTAATACCAAGTCTATCATGACCCAAGCATAGACCTAGATCATAGACACGGGACAAGGGACCTCGAGAGACCCCAAGTCGACCTATGGAATAAGCATTTAACTAACTCATTTAATAATCATGAAGAAAGCATAATTATAAAACTCAACGAAAGTCTCATACAATGAAACATTAGAATAATATCCGAAGCTATACTTACATAAGTCTGAAAGCCTCTAGTCTATATGAGTTGATAGGAAAAGACCCCAACCAACTCCATAAAGTCTGAAACTGAAATACGACATGAAGCTGAAAGTCTAGTCCTTGAAAGATGAGGACTGACCAATCACACAGGTGCTAACTCTGATAAGCGACTACAAGTGTGGATGAACCTGAGAACCAGGTCCTACATCATGAAACGATGTTACATAGAAAGTATGCGGTCAGTACGTGGAATGTATCGAGTATGCAAGGTAAGTAAAACCGCTTAAGCAAAGTAAACCTTTTAAAACATTCATACCATAATCTTTCAAGTATAATTAGAAGGGATACATGCATTCATTCTGAAATCGAAATCTTATCATGACATGACCATGCGTAGCTTTACAACATCATGAATGGCTCGAATGACTCAAAGAGGAACATAACATTTATATCAAAAGCTGAACAATGAGTCAAACCTTACTTTTAGAACATGCATGCATAAGGTAATCATCATGAGAAATGAATACGCAACTCTGAACGATATAGACAGTGGGAGACTCGTCACTTAACCGACATACTACGATAGAGCTTATGTGGTTCCAACTATCACACTCAAGTGGTAGAGCCGTCCATAACATTTCCAGGGCGATGGACTATACCATGATATCGATATCAAGCTGAAGGGACAATTGGGCCGGGGGTAGCTCACAAGGGAGATCCCATTAATATAATAGTATCAACCTACGTTGGCGCGTAGTTCTGGGGCATAGGGTAATTGAACCTTAACCCACTCGATGCTAATCTCTTCTCCCAAAAACATGCAATGCTCTACATCGTATATAATAAAGCTCAACATCTTCTAATGACGAAGCTCAACATCGTCAAATGACGAAGCTCAATATGAAATCGTGCATAACTCAACATCGTTGCAAATGAAGCTCAACATTGTCTATTGACAAAGCTAAATGAAGAAATCATGCATAGACTCAACATCAGATGAAAATGAAGCTCAACATTTTCCTTTGACAAAGCTCGATAAAGACATACATCTAAATTATACATTCATGCATATGAGAAGCTTTATTTCAAAACATACCACAAGCTCAATCATAGGTGGGAGAATCTATCCAAATCATGTGGTAAGCTACATGTAGAAATATTTAACTCAACATACCACAACCTAGAATTTGTGAAAAATTGGGAAACTTCACTTGAAACAATGTGGTAAGCTTATGTCGGGAAAATAATCACTTTAAATCATCATGTGGGCATTGCCCAAAGCTTTATCATACTAGTTATCATACTAGGATCTACACATTTTATTTTGAAAACAATATCATAATCATGGGTAGCTTTAGAATCATACTTTTCATCATTAAATCTCATCATCATCATACATTCAACATCATTCTCTTCTTTCATGAACTTCTTATCCATGGACATTCAATTTCATAAGTTAGAAATCACAATTTGGATTGAAAACAATTTAAAATCTACCCAAGCTTCACAATTCATCAATATAAATATAATTTGATTATACCCATGTGTACATATTGAAGAATTATGATATTAGGTAAAACCCAATACTTGATCATAGAAAATTTATGACATTTTGATAGAAGTTGAGCATGTGTGTGGAATAAGACACCCACTCATAGCCTTACATACCTGGGAATGGTGAATTCTAACACCCTCTAATAGCCCAAGCTGAGATTCTAATGGAAACCTTGAGATTTTGCCTTGAATCTCCTCTTCAAACCTTCAAACTTTCATGCATAGGAAGAATGGCTTGGAATAGGTTTTACCTTGCTTAAAACCCACTAAAATGAGCCTTAAATGACGTAGTATAGGTCTTAGGAACTTAGAAAATTATGAGAACGCCCTTACTATTTCACAAAAAATAACTGCCAGGTGACCCTAATGGGTGACCTGACGATTTGTCACGACGGGCAACGACTCATCGAGTCGCTTGTTAAGAGCACTAGTTAACTGAACTATTGGAGATCGTAACGGGGGGACTTAATTACTCGTCCCTAGTGACCATGGCTCATGGTCACCTCCCGTCAAGTACACTGCCTTCACATCAATGAAAATCATCTTGCTTGCTCACGAATCACCTCACGAGTCGTTGGGACAGATCACGACTCATGGGGTCCCATCCGTTAGATACACTAGCCATCTCCTCTATCTATATTCCCACACCACCCCACAATTGACAAGATGACTTGTGGGGGATGAACACGAGTCATTACCTCACTCATGGGGACCTCAGTCCTTCATTTACCCAGGGCTCCCCATGAGCCACCTGACGACTCGTGGAGTCTTCTCATGAGTTGTCCCACGACTCGTCCTGCGCCTGCAACATCAATTTTACAATTTTTCCATTTCAACTCCTAGGTATGATCTTTGAGCTTTCGGAGGTATAACACAGTACCTCACCACAGACACATCCAAAGGTTCATTGGTTGCACCAACGATCCGTACTATGACCCATTTTGAGAATATTTTCTAGCTTTTTGCCACTTTTCTCTTTTAAATTCGGGGCCTAGTCTTGGGCATTTTGGGGTATTACAAAAGTCATCCCAGTTTATTTAGTAAAGCTAGACATGGTAGATTTCGACCTCATTCTTCGCAAGGATTGGTTACACTCTGGTTATGCCTCAGTCGACTGCAGAACCAGGGTCTTCAAGTTTAAGTTTCCCAATGAGCCATTCTTAGAATGGATGGGTAGTGTTTTAGCATCTAAGGGTCTGTTTATTTCCTACCTTAAGGCAAAGAAGATGATTTCAAAAGGGTGTATCTATCACCTAGTTAGGCTT
Source organism: Datura wrightii (assembly GCA_035772735.1). Taxonomy (NCBI): domain Eukaryota; kingdom Viridiplantae; phylum Streptophyta; class Magnoliopsida; order Solanales; family Solanaceae; genus Datura; species Datura wrightii. The sequence continues at coordinate 30,655,257 of JASDFA010000008.1, forward strand.
AGAGATTCTAGCTTCGAGACCCAGACTATTCAGTCAGTTCTAGTTGTTAGTGAATTTCCTGATATCTTTCCTAAAGATCTTCCAGGATTCCCTCCCGAGCGGGAGATAGACTTTGGCATAGACCTTTTTCTAGAAATCTATCCCATCTCTATTCCTTATTACGAATGGCTCCAGCTGAGCTTAAGGAGTTAAAGGAACAACTAAAAGACCTTCTAGATAAGGGCTTCATCAGACCCAATATTTCCTCGTGGGGTGCTCCAGTGTTGTTCATGAGAAAGAAAGACATTACACTCAGAATGTGCATTGACTATCGTTAGCTGAACAAAGTCATAGTCAAAGCAGGTATTCGCTACCCAGGATTAACGACTTGTTCGATCAGCTTTAGGGAGCTAGTTGTTTTTCTAGGGTAGATCTCAGATCGGGATATTATCAGCTTAGGATCAGAGAATGTGACATACCGTAGATAGCCTTCCGTACTCGGTATGGTCATTACGAATTTCTTGTTATGTCTTTTGATTGACCAATGCTCATGGAGCTTTCTATGACCTAATAAACAGGGTATTCAAGTTGTACTTGGACATGTTCGTCAATGTGTTCATAGAAGACATCTTAGTACACTCCATGAATAAGGAGGATCAAGAAAATCACCTGAGGATGCTGATGCAGACCCTCAAAGACTGCCAGTTGTTCGCTAAATTTAGTAAGTGTGAATTCTAGTTAATGTCAGTAGCCTTCCTTAGTCATGTGGTCTCAAGAGTGGGTATTCAGGTAGATCCTCAAAAGATAGCAGTGGTGAAAGATTGGCCAAGACCCACTTCTCTGAAAAATATCAAGAGTTTCTTGGGTATAGTCGGTTATTACCAATGGTTTGTAGAGGGATTTTCTTCTATTACATCCCCTTTGACAAAACTGACTCAGAAAAAGGTGAAGTTTCAGTGGTTAGATGCATGTGAGAAGAGTTTCCAAGAGTTAAATACTTAACTCACTACAACTCTAATTTTGACCTTACCAAAAGGATCAAATGGATTTGTAGGTTATTATGATGGTTCTTGAGTTGACCTCAGTTGCATTCTGATGCAGGTGGGTAAGGTGATAGCTTATGCCTCTAGACAGCTCAAGGTTCATGAGAAGAACTATTTGACTCATGATCTTGAATTGGCGGTCTTGGTGTTTTCTTTGAAGATATGAGGAGACATTACATTTATAGGGTTCATGTGGATGTTTTCATCGACCATAAGAGCCTTCAATACGTGTTTAGTCAGAAGAATTTGAACCTCCGTCAGAGAAGGTGGCTGGAGTTATTAAACGACTATGACATGAGTGTTTTATACCCCCTAGGCAAGGCCAATGTGGTGGCCTATGCCCTAAGAAGGATGTTTATGGGAAGCGTTGCTCATATTAAAGAGGGCTGAAAGGAACTAGCAAAAGATATCCCCGATTAGCTCAATTGGGGGTGCAACTAGTTTATTCAACTAAGGGCCGTGTTGTAATCTAGAGTGGGTCAAAATCTTCACTGTTAGTAGAAGTTAAGTCAAAGCAGGATGAAGATTTCATACTACTCAAACTGAAAGAAGAAGTTCTAAGAAAAGAAGTGGAGGCTTTCTCTAAAGGGGGAGATGGTGTGCTTCGTCACTAGGTAGACTTTGTGTTCCAGATTAGATAAATTGAGACAACGAATACTGGTAGAAACACATAGCTCCATATATTTTATTCACCCAAGTGCCACTAAGATGTACCATGACCTACGGGAAATCTACTGGTGGAACGACATGAAGAGAGACATTGCAGAATTTGTAGCTAAGTGTCCGAACTACCAGCAGGTTAAAGTTGAACATCAGAGACCTGGGGGTATGATTCAATCTATAAGCATACCAACGTGGAAGTAGGAAGATATGAGCATGGAGTTCATTACAGGTCTACCTCATACTCCCTGGCAACATGATTCCATTTGGGTGGTAGTAGATTGGATGACTAAGTCATCATATTTCCTATCGATAAAGACTACAAACTCAGCTGACGACTATGCTAGATTGTACATTCAGGAGTTGGTCAGACTGCATGGAGTCCCCTTGTCCATTATTTCAGATAGAGGTACCTAGTTCACCTCACATTTTTGGAAATTATTTCAGAAAGGACTTGGCACTTAGGTCAAAATCATCACAGCTTTCCACCCACATACTGATGGGCAAGTTGAGCGGACTACTCATACCTTAGAGGAAATGTTGAGAGCTTGTGTGATCAACTTTAAGGGAAATTAGGACGATCACCTACCTCTCATCGAGTTTGCATACAACAACATCTATCACTCCAGTATTCAGATGGCCCCGTTTGAGGCATTATATGGTAGAAGGTGTAAGTCTCTTATTGGGTGGTTTGAGGGTTGCAAAGCTACCTTGATAGGGCTAGATTCAGTTTAGGAGGCTACGCAGAAAGTGCAACTTATCAGAGATAGGTTGAAAACAACATAGAGCAGCTAGAAATCATATATAGATGTGAGGAGAAAAGAACTAGAATTTATAGTAGATAATTCGGTTTATATGAAGATTTCACCTATGAAAGCGGTGATGAGGTTTGGGAAGAAAGAAAAACTCCGTCTGAGGTATATGGGAACCTACAGGATTCTAAGGAGAATTGGCAATGTGGCCTATGAGTTAGAGTTACCTTCAGAGTTAGCATCTATGCACCCAGTCTTCCACGTGTCACTGTTGAAGAAGTGAATAGGTGATCCGACCTCAGTTGTACAACTAGACAGTGTGGATGCAAAAAAATAGTCTCTCTTATGAAGAAGTTCCAGTTTAGATTCTAGATAGACAGGTTCGTAGACTGAGGAACAAGGAGATCGCTTCTGTGAAAGTTTTATGGAGGAACCAACTAGTTAAAGGAGCCACATGGGAAGTAGAGTCAGACATGATGGCTAAATATCCTCATTTGTTTCCTTCCAGCTCTGCTTCAATGCCAGGTATTAAAATTTCCTCACTACTCCATTCAATTCAACACCTTTTAGTCCTTCCCATGATTTAATGTGGATGCTAGTTGCATAAGTTTAGTTAGAATGTTACCTCAGTTAAGAATAAGTCAGTCCCTGAGTAATCAGTTCATAGTGTCAAGTCTTAAGATTGCAACTCTTTCCCTATCCTGTCAGCTTAGTCTCCATTCAAGGACGAATATTCTCAAGGGGGAGATATTGTAACACCCCATAACTTCCTAAGACTTGCTTGGAAATTTAAAAGTTAATTTTGAAGAAAACTGGCAAAATGGCCTCAGTATGAGTCATAGTATGACCCGTACAATCGAGGTACAAGTCATACAATGAATCATAACTAGGGGAATGGTGAATGTCAGAGATTAAGGTAGGAGGAAGCACGACTTAATGTTACAGATACATAACAGTCGTGGAAAAAAACAGAGGTTCTGTCAGGGAAATCTTGAGTAACCACGAGTCCAGGTACGACTCATAAGATGAGACTGTGAGAAAGATCAGATGCAAATTCAGGGTTTAGTTATGAGTCATAACACCAATTATATGATGCAAGCATGAGTCGTATGAGGAATCCATGGAAAAACTTCAGAGGACTTGGTTGCAGCGGAGTCCCTAACCACGACTCGTAGTACGAATCGTAGGATCATGGTATGACTCATAGGTTGAGTCATACCACCTAACGGGTAGACATTAAGTGTTTCAGGGGTAATTTCGTAAAATCCTATTGACTTAACTTCTAAACTACGTCGTATAAGGTGTTTTCAGGAGGGATTTTAGGGGATTAGTTGATCCTCTCCCCTATTCTTTCGAAAAATTAGATAGTAGAGGTATGAAGAACTTAGACAGTTCTCTCAGAGCAGAAGCTAGGGATTTCAAGTTTTCTCCTCAGATTCTCCAAGTTCTTCCTAGGAAATTTGACTCCAAGTATGCAAGAATTTAACTAGGTAATCATTCTTCCCTTGTGTCCCAAAACCTTTCTGAAAATTCTTATCAGTTCTAGCCCTGAAGTTCCAAGCTAGGGTTCATTTGTCAGTGAATTATGGATTCCTTCTTGTTATAATTGGCATGAGTATTCAAGGCTGTTGTTAGCTATACTTTTGGTTGATATCTGTTACCATGATATTATATGATTTTAACCCTAGTTTCTTTGAATGCAGTGAATGGAGTATTTCCTAACCATCTAAATACAAGTGTTGCTTGACTCTATAAATTCTTGTAATCACCATGTTTTGATGTCATGTGAATTATTAGTTAGTTTGAATTCAGTGTTAGTCTAAAGTTAGACTTTTCAGTATCTTTCAGTAATGTCAGCTGATCAGTTTGACCAAAATTCAGTCTTTTGAGGGGTTTAGTAAAACTTCGTAGTCTTAGTTATCAGTCATCAGGCCGTTCTCTAGATGGTTGCGACCCTTTTAGATAAAGAACCTCTCGCCAGTCTTAGAACTATCAGTTATAGGTTATCAGGTCGTTCTTTAGACGGTTATAATATTTTCAGACAAAGCAGCTCTGGCCAGTCTTGGAACACTACTTTCCAGTTATCATGTCCTTCAGAATCTTAGGGTACTTCCAGATAGGTATCCATGACTTAGTCTAGGACATTAGTTTCAAGCTATCAGCCTAGTAGTCAAAGTTAGAATTTTCTATAGGAGTAGGACTTAGCACCAAAAAGGCCGGTGTTTAGCGCACCCAGGTTTCCAGAACAACATTACCACCAAAAGGTTTTAGCCTGAACAGGCATCAAATAGTGATCACCCAGTTCAACTACTATACCCTGGAAAGGTATAGTGGGCATTCTCCGATGGGGGGTATACATCGAACTCCACGTTTAGCTCATGTGGTTACATGTCAATTGTAGTTGCTCCAACAATTTAGTACAGTACCTCTTGTCAATACAGTTCAGTCTCAATTTTAGCTCAGTTTAGTTATTCAAATTTCAAGATATGTTTATAACCATCAGTTAGTGACTATATTTATATTATTACAGCTATATCACAGTACATATCGGTTTATAGTTGGTTATTCCATTTCATCTTAGCTTAGTTATGTAGTTGTATTATTTTACTTACAATTTGCATACTAAATACATTCAAAGTACTGATGCATATTTTCTATGTTGTATCTTATTATGATACAGGTACAGGTACGCAGACTCAGCATCGTCAGTAGTTCCCTTTCGATGATTCAGCAACATTAGTCATTGGTAAGTCCTCATCATCCGAGGACAAGGCTTTCCTTCATTTTAGTTTCTTTATTAGTATCACTTTAGAGTTAGCTGGGGGCTTGTCCCAGCAACTCGCCAGATCTTAGACGGCTTTCAGACACAGTATTGTTAATTATATTTTGCGCTTGTGTTACACCCCGTAAATTTTAAATGAATAAATAGCCTAATGGCATGTTGGTTAAGAGATTTAGAAGGCAACCAAAAAAAAAGGCGGGGGGAAGTGTGTTTTATTTCAAATATAACAAGAATTTCCAGAAAAACAGGGGAATATAGGTAGGGAGAAGGAAACCCATGACATTTACATATAATTCTTGCTAATTACGTTATGAAATGCGGTCTAAACTCCGTTTCGGCTTAGATACCGAGGTATAAAGCTGCAGAGAGCAATCATACGGAGTTGGTTTCGTGAAATTTGGCCGGCAAAACGTCGTGCTACCAAGGTAAAGTAAATAGAATTTCTTTAAATTAGTACCAATGTGTTCCTAGCCTTGCAGTGAGCATTTATCCCTTCTGGACTATCGAGAAATAATGAGTTTTCGACTGTTTTCCGAAAGGTCAAAGTTTGGGATAAATATATATCAAAAGTGATAATTTCTCTTGGATATTAATGTATTTAGTTCTAATTGACATGTATATGAATGTAGTTGGGAGAAACAACAAGTACCGATGGAAATCACATCGGCACTCAGAAACCAGGTATGTAAAGCTATTCTTTCGGTAAGCCAGGAAGTACAGTCTAGGAAATAAATAGAATAAAGGCTATTAATAGATACCCAACATACAAGAACGATTTAAGTACAATTTTCAGCAAGCATGCTAGTATATCATTACGTATCATGCGATAATCAGAATACCGGATAGTCAGATGATTTCAGATAGTAATGTGGTATCCGCTAGTAGCTCAGCATGTTCTTACGTAATACCCAGAATGGAAGTTGTAGAAGCAGTATATTGAATTAGCAAGATTACAGATAGTATGTATTACATTTGTTGAGACTGTATCCGGTAATAGATGGCACATTCTATATTATTGAGCTATATCCAATTATAAATAGCATGTTCTATGTTATTGAGTTATATCCAGATATAATCAGATCAGTAATCAGATATAGAAATAGCTCCAGACACCGATATAGCCCCAGATACAGATATACCCCCGCAGTTCATTGGGTCAGATCAAGCAGAGGACCCCCAGGATTTCCTAGATCAGATGTAGAGAATTTTTCGGGTTATGCATGTGACCCCTATAGAATCAGTTGAGCTGGCAGTGTTTCAGTTACGGGACATAGCTGTATTATGGTACGAGAGTTGGGAAAGGTCTCGAGGGAGAGATGTTGCCCCTCCGACCTGGTCCAGCTTCTCGGAGGCCTTCCTGGACCACTACTTACCCCGGGAGGTCAGACAGGCCCGGATGGACCAGTTCTTACACTTAGAGCAGGGGGCCAGGAGTGTCCGTGAGTATTCTTTATAGTTCGACTCCTTAGCCCGCTATGCTCTAGCATTTGTGGACACCATGTCGTCCAGAGTCCATCGCTTTATTATGGGCCTGAATTCAGATTACATAAATACGTGCATGACAGCTACTTTGAGAGAGGACATGGACATAGCCAGGGTACAGGCCTTCGCACAGTCAATTGAGGGCCTGAGGCAGCGGCAGCGGGGCGACAGGCAGGTGACTTCAGAGCAGCGCCGTAGAAATAGACCTACTGAGATTCAGGGGGAAATCCCTAGGGGGTCAAGACCACGATTTTCTGATAGGCCGCCCAGATCTTTACCTCCGGTACAGCAGCAGAGAGGCAGATTTGTTCGCCGGAGTCAGTCAGAGTCCGGTAGCAGTTTACGGATAGTAGCATCACCTCAACAGTTAAGATTTCTATAAATCAGAATGTCATTCGAGGACGAATGTTCTTAAGGGGGGGAGGATGTTACACCCCGTAAATTTTAAATGAATAAATAGCCTAATGGCATGTTGGTTAAGGGATTTAGAAGGCAACCAAAAAAAAAGGGGGAAGTCTGTTTTATTTCAAATATAACAAGAATTTCCAAAAAAACAGGGGAATATAGGTAGGGAGAAGGAAACCCACGACATTTACATATAATTCTTGCCGATTATGTTATGAAACGCGGTCTAAACTCCGTTTCGGCTTAGATATCGAGGTATAAAGCTGCAGAGAGCAATCCTACGGAGTTGGTTTCGTGAAATTTGGCAGGCAAAACGTCGTGCTACCGAGGTAAAGTAAATAGAATTGCTTTAAATTAGTACCAATGTGTTCCTAGCCTTGCAGTGAGCATTTATCCCTTCTGGACTATCGAGAAATAACGAGTTTTCGACCGTTTTCCGAAAGGTCAAAGTTTGGGATAAATATATATCAAAAGTGATAATTTCTTCCGGATATTAATGTATTTAGTTCTAATTGACATGTATATGAATGTAGTTGGGAGAAACAGCAAAAGTACCGGTGGAAATCACATCGGCACTTAGAAACCAGGTATGTAAAGCTATTCTTTCGGCAAGCCAGGAAGTACAGTCTAGGAAATAAATAGAATAAAGGCTATTAATAGATACCCAACATACAAGAACGATTTCAGTACAATTTCCAGCAAGCATACTAGTATATCATTACGTATCATGCGATAATCAGAATACCGGATAGTCAGATGATTTCAGATAGTAATATGGTATCCGCTAGTAGCTCAGCATGTTCTTACGTAATACCCAGAATGAAAGTTGTAGAAGCAGTATAATGAATTAGCAAGATTACAGATAGTATGTATTACATTTGTTGAGACTGTATCCGGTAATAGATGGCACATTCTATATTATTGAGCTATATCCAATTATAAATGGCATTTTCTATGTTATTGAGTTATATCCAGATATAATCAGATCAGTAATCAGATATAGCAATAGCTCCAGACACCGATATAGCCCTAGATACAGATATGGCTCTAGAAACTGATATAGCTTTAGATCACGGATAACAATAATCAGATAAACAGATAAAGGCCAGGTAGCAGTTAGCCCAGTAATCAGAAATAGTGTAAAAGAGAATATAGCATCAGTTGTTTAATACGGACTGGCCCTGAAATAAAAGAAGAGAATATGATTAGTATTTTGCATTTGAGCATGCTTGTTGTGTATGTGTTTTGCATGTTGAGACTTGTTATGGCATGTGGGAACCCTTTAGCATCCCTGCCGCCCCTGGGTTATAGCTGTGTCGATACCAGATTCAGATACCGCCCCCAGCTGGGTGATGCCGTCCGCCTAGAGGACGATGATGGCCGACCACCATAATAATACGGTCCAGATTACCCTGCTTGCAGGAGCAGTTCAAAGCCAGATTACCCTGTTTACAGGGGCAGACTACTCTGTGTGCACTTGTGGCCGGGGGCAGTTTCAAATACAGATTTTTATAAAATTACCCTGTTGCATATTTGCACCCAGGGGCAGTTTCAGTCACAGATACAGCAGCAGATTACCCCATTGAGCGCTTGCACCCAGAGGCAGGAGTCTTTGAACTCAGACACAGTTCATTGTCAGTGGCCAAGGCATGAGCTACGTACCCAACGGGGTCGGTAGGAGGAGCTCATAGTTATTAGATGAGTGGAGTGACTTATTTTTGGTTGGTTTAGACCCGAGTAGGGGTAAATAGATTGTTCTTTTGGTTGGCACCTTCCGACTTATTGGGGTGGGTCAGGTATTGTGTGTATTTATATGTATATCTATATGTGCTATTAGATACTGATAGACAGTAGGACGACACGTCGTCAGGTACGCCCAGTTTAGTTACATAATAGGTAAATTCTCCCCAGTTATCCTCAGCTAGATAGACTCAGCTACTCCCTGCTTATATGTCATGTTATTGTTGTTACCCATTTCAGTTGTATATTTTAGTTTGCTTTACATGCTCAGTACCTGTGGTAGTAACGCCTGTGGTGGCGCTGCATTGCTTGCCTGTAGGTACACATAGAGGAGAGGTCGATCCCTCGTGATCCAGTCAGTAGAGTTATCAGCTCCTATCCTCCGGAGCTAGACAGTCGGAGGTTGTTCCTATTTCCTTTTTTATTACAGTTTGGGTAGGTCGGGGCCCTGTCCCGACCATTCTATTATTACTTCCTAGAGTCTTGCAATTTGATGTTTCCCTGTGGTGGTGGAGCCGGTCGTGTGGGGCCATGCATGTATATATGTGTTTAGTTGTTGATGTTGGCCGCGTGGGGCCTTCTTCTGGTTATAGTTAGTGACCTTGTCAGTCACAAATGTAATAGTAGTTGCTTCAGATTATAGTGTCATTGTTCTGGTTAGATGTTGTGCATTGCAGGTGGCTATAGGCCTAATCGGCTGGGGGCTGTATTTGCAGACGCTATATAGCCGGTTCGTTTCTTAAAATAGAGCCAGGGTCAGCCAAAGCACTAGATGTGCTCAGGCTGGACCGTTTAGCAACCCAGAGTCTAGCAGGCACCAGGTGCCCGTCATACCCCCCCCCAAGGTGGGGTGTGACAAACTTGGTATCAGAGCAGTTCGTGTCCCAGGGAGTCTGCAAGCCGTGCTAAGTAGAGTCTTGTCTATGGATGTGTTGTGCACCATATACTATAGGCAGGAGGCTGCGAGGCATAATAGGATGGTTACCCTTCTTTCATACTCAGTCGTGCCATAGCACAGTATAGTATAAGGTTGGTTCTTTTGAAACTTACCATCCTCTTTGTCTATAGATACTATGGCAGATCAGTGGCTCCCTACTACAGGCAGGAGATTGGATACAGAGGCGGGCGAAGGCACCAGCAGGATGCCTCACGTACAACTAGGTTCAGCGCGATCAGAGGGGGATGCGGAGGTGTCATCTCGACCCTCCCTGTAGTCTCTGCCTTGCCAGACACCATTTGAGGCAGCACCGCCTCCCACAGCTCCTGCACCACTTCATCTGATCAGGAGCTACGTAGTGCGGTGGTTATGTTAACCCAGATGCTAGCTACTCAGCGTCAGCCAGTACCACCTGCAGCAGCAGAATCTCTAGGTGGGCTAGGTTGTTCTAGGGTTAGAGAATTCTTGGCATTGGGACCCCCGCAGTTCATTGGGTCAGATCAAGCAGAGGACCCCCAGGATTTCCTAGATCAGATGTAGAGAATGTTTTGGGTTATGCATGTGACCCCTACAGAATCAGTTGAGCTGGCAGTGTTTCGGTTATGAGACATAGCTGTATTATGGTGCGAGAGTTGGGAAAGGTCTCGAGGGAGAGATGTTGCCCCTCCGACCTGGTCCAGCTTCTCGGAGGCCTTCCTGGACCACTACTTACCCCGGGAGGTCAGACAGGCCTGGATGGACTAGTTCTTACACTTAGAGCAGGGGGCCGGGAGTGTCCGTGAGTATTCTTTACAGTTCGACTCCTTAGCCCGCTATGCTCTAGCATTTGTGGACACCATGTCGTCCAGAGTCCAACGCTTTATTATGGGCCTGAATTCAGATTACATAAATACGTGCATGACTGCTACTTTGAGAGAGGACATGGACATAGCCAGGGTACAGGCCTTCGCACAGTCAATTGAGGGCTTGAGACAGCGGCAGCGGGGCGATAGGCAGGCGACTTCAGAGCAGCGCCGTAGAAATAGACCTACTTACATTCAGGGAGAAATCCCTAGGGGGCCAAGACCACAGTTTTCAGATAGGCCGCCCAGATCTTTACCTCGGGTACAGCAGCAGAGAGGTAGATTTGTTCGCTGGAGTCAGTCAGAGTCCGGTAGCAGTTTACATATAGTAGCATCACCTCAACAGTTAAGATTTCTATAAATCAGAATGTCATTCGAGGACGAATGTTCTTAAGGGGCGGAGGATGTTACACCCCGTAAGTTTTAAATGAATACATAGCCTAATGGCATGTTGGTTAAGGGATTTAGAAGGCAACCAAAAAAAAAAGGGGGAGGTCTGTTTTTTTTCAAATATAACAAGAATTTCCAGAAAAACAGAGGAATATAGGTAGTGAGAAGGAAACCCACGACATTTACATATAATTCTTGCCGATTACGCTACAAAACGCGGTCTAAACTCCATTCGCTTAGATACCGAGGTATAAAGCTGCAGAGAGCAATCCTACGGAGTTGGTTTCGTGAAATTTGGCCAGCGAAACGTCATGCTACTGAGGTAAAGTAAATAGAATTGCTTTAAATTAGTACCAATGTGTTGCTAGCCTTGCAGTGAGCATTTATCCCTTCTAGACTATCGAGAAATAACGAGTTTTCGACCGTTTTCTGAAAGGTCGAAGTTTGGGATAAATATATATCAAAAGTGATAATTTCTCCTGGATATTAATGTATTTAGTTCTAATTGACATGTATATGAATTTAGTTGGGAGAAACAGTAGAAGTACCGACGGAAATCACATTGGTCAGTCGGGTACTCAGAAACCAGGTATGTAAAGCTATTCTTTCAGCAAGCCAGGAAGTACAGTCTAGGAAATAAATAGAATAAAGGCTATTAACAAATACCCAACGTACAGGAATGATTTCAGTACAATTTCCAGCAACCATGCTAGTATATCATTACGTATCATGCGATAATCAGAACAACGGATAGTTAGATGATTTTAGATAGTAATGTGGTATCCGCTAGTAGCTCAGCATGTTCTTATGTAATACCCAGAATGGAAGTTGTAGAAGCAGTATAATGAATTACTATTACATTTGTTGAGACTGTATCCAGTAATAGATGGCACATTCTATATTATTGAGTTATATCCAGTTATAAATGGCATGTTCTATGTTATTGAGTTATATCCAGATATAATCAGATCAGTAATCACATATAGAAATAGCTCCAGACACCGATATAGCCCCAGATACAGATATGGCTCCAGAAACTGATATAACTTCATATCACGGATAACAATAATCAAATAAAGAGATAAAGGCCAAGTAGCAGTTAGCCCATCAATCAGAAATAGTGTAAAATAGAATATAGCATCAGTTGTTTAATACGGACTGGCCTTGAAATAAAAGAAGAGAATATGATTAGTATTTTGCATTTGAGCATGCTTGTTGTGTATGTGTTTTGCATGTTGAGACTTGTTATGGCATGTGGGCACCCTTTAGCATCCCTGCCGCCCCTGGGTTATAGCTGTGTCAATACTAGATTCAGATACCACCCCCAGCTGGGCGATGCCGTCCGCCTAGAGGACGATGATGGCCGACAGGGTTAGTTCAAAGCTATATTACCCTGTTTACAGGGGTAGACTACTCTGTGTGCGCTTGTGGCCGGGGGCAGTTTCAGATACAGATTTTTATAAAATTACCTTGTTATATGTTTGCACCCAGGGGCAGTTTCAGTCACAGATACAACAACAGATTACCCCGTTGAGCGCTTGCGCCCAGAGGCAGGAGTCTTCGGACATAGACACAGTTCTTTGTCAGAGGCCAAGGCCTGAGCTACGTACCCAAGGGGGTCGGTAGGAGGAGCTCACAGTTATCAGATGAGTGGAGTGAATTATTTTTGGTTGGTTTAGACCCGGGTAAGGGTAAATAGATTGTTCTGTTGGTTGGCACCTTCCGGCTTATTGGGGTCGGTCAGGTATTATGTGTATTTATATGTATATCTATATGTGCTATTAGATACTGATAGACAGTAGGATGACACGTCATCAGGTACACCCAGTTTAGTTACATAATAGGTAAACTCTCCCCAGTTATCCTCAGCCAGATAGACTCAGCTACTTCCTGCTTATATGTCATGTTATTGTTGTTACCCATTTCCGTTGTATATTTCAGTTTTCTTTACATGCTCAGTACCTGTGGTACTGATGCCTGTGGTGGCGCTGCATTGCTTCCCTGCAGGCACATAGACGAGGAGTTGATCCCTCGTGATCCAGTCCGCAGAGTTATCAGCTCCTATCCTCCGGAGCTAGACAGTCGGAGGTTGTTCCTATTTCCTTTTTGATTACAGTTTGGGTAGGGCCCGACCATTTTATTATTACTTTGCTAGAGGCTTGCCGTCTGATGTTTCCCTGTGGTGGTGGAGCCAGACATGTGGGGCTGTGCATGTATATATGTGTTTAGTTGTTGATGTTGGCCGCGTGGGGCCTTCTTCTAGTTATAGTTAGTGACCTTGTCGGTCACAAATGTGAATCGCAGTTGCTTCAGATTATAGTGTCATTGTTCTGGTTTGCTGTTGTGCATTGCAGGTGGCTATAGGCCTAATCGGTCGGGGGCTGTATTTGCAGCCGCTATATAGCAGTTCATTTCTTGAAATAGAGCCAGGGTCAGCCAAAGAACCAGATGTGCTCAAGCTGGACCGTTTAGCAGCCCAGAGTCTAGCAGGCACCCGATCCCCGTCATACCCCCCCAAGGTGGAGTGTGACAGCTTGCCACATAAATTTCAGTATCTTATCAATTATCTATTTCTCATAAACGTGTTAATTATTTATGTTTTATAGCTTCCACTTATTCTTTAATTCAGTATGCCGGTGTGATGTTTAGCCATGGGTTAACTTAGGGTCACTTGTGGCACCGAGTATCGTGTTGCGTCCAGGGTGTAGACTGGGGTCATGACAGTGTGCTAATAATACCTGCAATACAAAATTTTTTGTGCTATTCGAATATCATTATGATGACCCCAAACTGGGGATGAGTGGCAGGCCTCCAGAATACTCAGCGTTTCAACTTTTGGGACATATTTATGAATTAGCGTATTTGCACAGATGCAGAACAAGTATGGCTCATCCCAATAGTATCTCTTTACATCAAACAAGAACTTCTTCCTTTGATGGGATGTCAAATCTTCAGGCATTATATCACTTACCAAAATGTTCACATAATCAACAGACAATGGGATAAGATCCTATGATGCAGCCAACACCTGTTCATCTGGAAAAGTATCATCGATGTCAACTTCATCTTTCTCCCTTGCCTCCATCTCCAATATAGAAAAGTGGTTAGCTACTTGATTTTCTGTCCCCTTTCGATCCTTAACTTCAAACTCAAACTCTTGTAGGAGCAGGATCCATCTGATCAGGCTTAGTTTGGAATCCTTCATCCTTCTTTGACATCAAATACCATAGAGTTGCATGGTTAGTATGAACAATCACCTTAGTTTCAAGCAAGTATGCCCGAAACTTTTCTAATGCAAAAACCACTGCTAGTAACTCTTGTTCAGTCACCATATAGTTCTTTTGAGCAAATTGAGTGTCTTGCAGGCATAATAAATAGGATGAAATAATTTTTCTCTCTTTTGGCCCAACATAGTACTGAGAGCAACTCCACTGGCATCACACATCACCTCAAACGGAAGAGACCTTACAGAGGTAAGTCTTTCTTTTAGGCATTTGAAAACTTGCAAACATGCATCGTAAAAAATGAATTTCACCTCCTTCTTGAGTAAATTTCATAAGGGTTGTGCAATCTTCGAGAAGTCTTTGATGAACTTCCTATAAAACCCTGCGTGCCCTAAAAAGCTCTGGATTCCTTTGACAGAAACAGGTGGCGGCAATCCGTCTATAACCTCAATTTTTGCTTTGTCCACCTCTATACCTTTCCCTAAAACTGTGTGGCACAGCATAACCCCCTCTTTAACCATGAAATGGCACTTCTCTTAGTTGGGTACCAAATTGATTTCTTCACAATTGCTAAGTACCTTGGTCAAGTGTTCAAGACAACCTTTAAAGGAATCACCCATGACAAAGAATCATCCATGAATACTTCAGTGGTGTCCTCCACCATGTCTAAAAAGATGGATATCATGCAGCACTAGAATGTGGTAGGTGTGTTACATAATTCGAAAGGCATTCTCCTGAAATCAAAAGTCCCATAAGGACAGGTAAATGTGGTTTTCTCTTGGTTCTCCGTGGATATGGAGATCTGATTGTATCCCGAATCACCATAAAGAAAGAAGTACTCTTCCTTCCAATCTATCAAGCATCTGGTCCATGAAGGTCATCAGAAAATGGTCCTTCGGTGTCCAATGGTGGAGTTTTCGATAATCCATGCCAACATGCCAGCCTATGACTGGCCTCATCGAGACCAACTCATTCTTTTCAAATGGAACCATAGTGATTCCATCCTTCATTGGTACATATTATACTGGACTCACCCACTTACTATTAGTAATGGGGTAGACAACACCAGCGTCGAGCCAATTAATAATCTCTTTCTTCACCACCTCATGCATGGGTGGGTTCACTTTTTGCTGATGCTATGTACTTGGTAAACAATTTGGTTCAAGATAAATATTGTGGGTGCATATGCATGAAGGAATCCCGATGATATCAGTAATGGTCCAACCAACTTCGTTCTTGAACCTTCTCAAAACTGATAACAGGGCCTTAACTTGCTGCTCTATAAGGTTTACAACAATAATTACTGGTCAAGTGTTGTTCTCCCCCAAAAGTGCATATCTTAGATGTGGAGGATGAGATTTATGCTCCAACAATGGTGGTACCTCACCTAAAGGTTTTGCTAGAGGGGTAGCATAATTGTTTTAAATCAAGTTCCAATTTCTTCAGCCTGAAGTCTTAGGACCCCATTCCTACCAGTGCATTTACCATCTCCGCGTACCCCTGGACACCATCCTCCTCAAAGTCCATAATTACAGTTGCTAGTGTCTTAATACCTAGCTTCTCCTCCAGGGCCACTAGTGTTCACAGAGGCTGCTCTTAGATTAGGAGATTTCTACTACTCTGAGTGTTTAGCCCTTGCCACACAGTAGCCTGAAGAAAACAAAAATAAAAGAAAACATAAACGAGGAAATAAACACTAAAATTGAAATAAAAGCAATTAATCTAATCTTAGGCCGTATTCTCCAGCAATGGTGCCATTTTTGATAATGCTCAAATTACACCTCTGAAGAAGTATAAAGCGGCGTTGTTGATAAATAACCCAACTAAGGTTGGGGTTGATCCAATAGGGGATATGGTCAAGATATCGACTCATGCTAGTATATATGCTTTTAGTTCAATTATTTCCTATGGGAGTTTTTAAGAGAAATAATCAAGTAACAGTATTATGTAATGGTATTGTTACAAATATGTGCAATTATCTAAGGAAGTATTTCCCATGGCTACTTAACTAGGTTGGGTTATTACAATTATAATCTACTCCAATACTTAGACCTGTAGAGTTGATAAACTACATTAATCCAAATGGATGATTCGCCCCTATAAGATGACTATACTAAATCACCAGGTTAGGTCTCATGAGCTCTTTCAACTAACCTTTATCAATAATTTCAAATTAACTTTCCTGCGACCGCAACTTAAGTAATTCAATAAAAATTAATTTCAAGGCTTTGTTGTTTTTCTCTTTTCCTAATCTCTACTTCTCTAGATTCAAGCAAGAAGAGAATATGGGCTAATCCTAATGTTGCATAGCGTTAAGAAACAATTAATATGAACAGAAGAACAATACAAGCACTCATATTTGTATAGGATCATGATGTGTTAACCTTAATTTGTTATTTCACCATGATTCCCAAAATCCTATTTTTGGAGGTTTTCAGTTACTCATAATTGCAAGATTGAAAGCAGAAATTGAAGAAGAAATCATAATTAGCAACTTACTATATTGAAGGAAGAAAATCCATGAGTCAATTGCACAACAAATTTGAAAATCAAGAACATAATGATGAACTTTGCTCAAGGTTTTCGTGTATATTTCTCTATAAGCAGTGTTGGGAAACTCCAAAAACATGAATACCATGAAAAGTATCGAATTTCTTAATGAAAAATAAAAGAAAAATATTTATATATTTAATAAAATCCTTTCCTAAATTAACAGAGACTGCTGCCTTCGGGGTGACGTATGAATCGTAACATGCTGCTACTAGTGGTGGTGTACACCCGTGTTATAGTTTTGCAACTTCTAGATCTCTCAAGTACGAGAGGCTGGTAGGACTCGTACATTGCCACTATGATTTGTAGGTGGCATTTGTGGTATGGACTTCTGAAATATGGAATCTCTAATCATCCTCCTATGGGTCCTTCATACGACTTGTACCTCACTGGTATGCCATGCAATGAACTCGTGCCCTAAGGTTGCCAAGTATCTGACACTCTAATTCTCACCACGACTCTATGGTATGACTCTTATATTGGTGTCATGACTCGTGCCATCTACTTGTACATTAGGATCTGCCAGTGAACATCTTCTAATTCTCTGATAAGGGCACTCAGTACGACTCATACCTAGGTACTACGACTCGTACTATCCAATAATACATTAAGCTCTGTACTTTTGCATTTTTTGAGTTTCTACTATGGGCACCAAGTACAGCTCGTACCTAGATGGTACGACTCATATTGTGACCTATAGCAGACTATTTTCTACACTTTTGCACTCTTTTTCCAAAAAATCCAACTCCCGAACCTAATTTCCCTGAATATACAGAAAAAGAACCTCATATCCATATAAACACATCCAAGTTATAGCATCTTTTGTATGTTTTAAGCGTCAAAAGTGCCGTAAAACTATGACACATCACCATCAGCCAGACAGAGTGACGGTAGAGGCCATGCTCCATCTACCACTTTAGCAACTCAAGTAGCTCACCTATATTAGCAAGGAGCATCTTCTAGTGTCGATGGTGGACAGTGAAAGAACTGTTTCTATGCACTATTTTCACATTAGGAGCAGGAGAGCTCTCTAGATATGGACACTGGTATGTTATGAATTTATTATCTTGATGTATATGCATTGCTAGACCAAAGGGGCCACATTCTCCTTCTGACTCCTTATGCTGCAATCAGTTTTGGTGTCAGTTCCAAAGTCCTATCAAAACTATTCTCAGTCTTTACTCCCGTTGGTGAGTCAATTATAGTTTAA
The DNA here is from genome assembly GCA_035772735.1 of Datura wrightii. Taxonomy (NCBI): domain Eukaryota; kingdom Viridiplantae; phylum Streptophyta; class Magnoliopsida; order Solanales; family Solanaceae; genus Datura; species Datura wrightii. The sequence goes on from JASDFA010000008.1 coordinate 30,673,253, forward strand.
TGGGTGTATAGAGATTTCTCTATCGTAATTCTTCAGAAAGTCACTTCAACTAGCTTAATAGAGTTAGAGGTGATTGACATTGATGTTATCTTTGATATGGATTGGTTATATGCTTGTGATGCCTCAGTTAATTATAGAACCCGATTAGTAGAGTTTCGATTTTCGAGTGAACTAGTCCTAGAGAGGAAGGTTAGTTCAGGGATGCTCGTAGTTCACTTTGTTTCCTACCTTAAGGCCAGGAAGATGATCTCTAAGGGTTGAATGAACCATCTAGTTCAGGTTAAGGATTCTATGTCCGAGACCCCGAGACTCTAGTTATTATTTGTTGTTTATGAGTATCCAGAGGTGTTCCTATAGGATCTACCAAGATTCCCTCCCGAGTGGGAGATTGACTTTGATATTGGCCTTCTCCCTGATATGCAACCCATATCCATTTCTCCTTATAGAATGGCTCCTGTCGACTTAAGGAGTTGAAAGAGTAGTTGAAGGATCTTTTAAATAAGGGTTTCATCTGGCCTAGAAAGTCCCTATGGGGTTCTCTAGTCCTCTTTGTTCAAAAGAAGGATGGCTCTCTTAGGATGTTATTGATTATCGCCAGTTGAATAAGGTTATAATAAAGAATAAGTATCCCCTCCCGAGATTGATGACTTGTTTGATCATGTTCTGGGTGCCATATGCTTTTCAAAGATAGATCTCATATCCAGCTATTACCAGATAAGAGTTAGGAAAAGTGACATTCTAAAGAAAACCTTCAAGACTCGGTATAGTCACTATAAGTTTGTTGTTATGCCTTTTGGGATAATTAATGCTCTATAGCATTTATCGATTTGATGAATAGAGTGTTCAAGTAGTATTTGGATATGTTCATCATTGTTTTCCTAGAAGACATCCTTGTGTACTCTTGGAGTGGGGAGGAGCATGTCGCTCATTTGAGAATTGTGTTGCATACTCTTAAGGATCGTCAGCTGTTTGCTAAGTTTGGCAATTGTGCGTTCTGGTTGCAGTTGGTCACATTTCTAGGCCATGTGGTGTCTACTGAGGGTATGCAGGTAGACTCTCAAAAGATAGAGGCAGTGAAGAACTGGCCTAGAGCAGTCACTCCTATTGACATTAGGAGCTTTTTGGGTTTAGCTGTCTATTAACAAAGGTTCTGTAATACCCCGGAAGTGCCTAAGATTAGATCCGACATTTAAAAATGGAAGTCGACTGAAATTGGGAAAAATCTTCCACAGTACGTATGATCCAATGGATCACTGGTCCAACAAACGATCCATGGGAAGCAATTCTTGGGAAGATACGATCTAGTGATAGTGGGAAGAAACTACCGAAGTAATGACTCGTTGTTCAATACAACGAGTCGTCCTATGGAGCATGGTGAGAATTGGTCTTTAGCTTAAGGGGAAGTAACGAGTCATCCCATGACCCATCGTGAGAAGTAATGGATTATGGTCACCAGTCATGGGATGGGATATCATTATTTTCTAGTCTACATAACGGAAGCTAACCACGACTCGTTGGAGGAAGTAATGAGTCGTGGTAAGGGTCGTGGGAGGGAGTAGTACAGGACCTGGAAGGAGGAAGCAATGGACGATATAGTGACCCGTTGTCTGAAAGAACGACTTATCCTGTCAAGTTGTGGGGATGAATCTAAGATCAGGAGGCTTGGCAGTGGAGACGACCGATGGATTCCACGAGTTGTCGTATCCTCTAACGGCCCATTAGCTCGGTCGTTGGTTCACCCAGTGTAGATTTTTAGGAATTTCATTAAGGGCATATTCATCATTCCTAAGTCTTAGGGTCCTAAACTACGTCGTTTAAGGCTAAAAATTAGTCCTATACTATTGGGAATTTTTCCCGGAATAACAAGCAACGTTGCACGGAGTGTATCGCGGAGCACTGCCTCCATGCCACGGTGCTATCGCGGACCCCCACTGGAACTCGTCTCCCAGGTAACTGCACCTCAGTGTGGCACGACATGGATCGCGGAGCCTTGCCTCCGTGCCACGGTGCTATCGCCCACCTTCACTGGAACTTGAGGTTCCAGGTAATCACACTCAACGTGACACGGAGCGCATCGCGAAGCACTGCCTGCATGCCACAGAGGTAACGCGAACCTCCACTAGAATTTGACATGATTTATTCATCCCAGGCAGAATGCCTTCGTGATGGTAGCGTGACATGGAGCCATCGCGGAGCCCCTATTTTTGCCAACTACCCTTGTCAACTTCCACTTCTTGCTTACGAGTCCATTCCCGCACTTTACAAACTTGTAGATTAGCTTCAATAAATTCCTTCTACCTGAAAAACAACACTAATCATATTGGTTAGTATAAATTCACATTTATCTAAGAATCACATGAGAATGTACACATAACAATAGATAAAAAAGTAGAAATGAAGCATTTGAGTATCACTTGGGCATGAAATTCTGCCCAAGATCACTTACCCCACACTGAAACCTTGTTCGTCCTCGAACAATACTCTCACATATCATGCAATTGAAACCCACGGATAGCTAATTTGACTCGACCATTCAAGCTACGGCTATACAGACTTAATGAATCAGCAAGTAGCCACCCGAAATCTTGAAAAACAAGTGGGTCAGATAGCAGCTGCTCAAAACATGAGAGCGCAGGGAGGATTACTAAGCGACACAGATCCTAACCCCCGACAGATCAATGCCATCAGTCTGAGAAGCGGTAAGCAATTAGCTGATGCAGTGCCAAAAGAGCTGAGAAAGGAGGTGCAGCCGGAGTTGGTTAGACCAGGACCACCCATCAACATGGGAGATAATCAGAGTGTAGGGCAACAAAATGCAAAACTTCCATTGTAGCCAGCACAAAGACCACCACCACCATTCTCTCAAAAATTCAGAAAGAGCAAGGAAGAGGAATGCTTCAAAAAGTTCTTTGAGAGCTTCAGAGAACTTCACATAAATTTGCCTCTTCTTGATGTTTTGCAGGGAATGCACAAGTATGCTAAATACTTGAAGGACGTGATGGCGACCAAAGTGAGATTGGTGGATGTCCAGACTGTAGCACTGACTGAGGAGTGCAGTCATAGGGTATTGAGCAAAATGCCAAAGAAACTCAAAGACCCAGGGAGTTTTACCCTCCCCATACAAATTGGTAAAGCTGAGGTGCTACGATCTTTGTGTGACTTGGGGGCGGCAGTTAATCTAATGCCCCTATCCTTATTCAACACCCTGGGGTTGGGAAAACCGAGGCCGACAAGGTTGATGCTGCAGCTGGCTGACAAGTCGCGAGTGACACCTGATGGAATAATAGAGGACCTTCTCATCAAAGTAGGTAAGTCCATTATACTTGCTGATTTTATTGTCTTAGATTTTCAGGTTGATGACCAGGTACCCCTGATCTTGGGACGGCCATTCTTGGCCACTGGAGGAGCGGTGATTGATTTGAAAGCAGGGACCCTGAAAATGAGGGTTGAGGATGAAGAAGAAATCTTCCGCGTTTACCAAGAAATGAACCCATCTGCACACTACAGAAACCTTTGTCAGGTTAGTGTGTTGGCAGAGGATAAGTGTGGGGTGGAGGATTCCACAGGTGCAGGGCCAAAGGAAATTACAAGTGTTCAGCCCGAGTCTGATAAAGGACTTCAAATTGAGAAGAAGTTGGAGAAAGAGAGGAACAGAGTGGAGAATGTTTCCTCTAAACAGCAAAAGAAAAGGAGATGGTTCTCGAAAGAGAACCCAGGTATGAGGATGTCCTGAAAAGGACAGTCCACATCGTGCCACGACGTAAAATAAGGCGCTACTTGGGAGGCAACCCAAGGGTACCACAGGTACCATTTTAATTTCTTGCATTTGTGTTGATTTTATTTATTTTTCATCTTGTGTTGTTTTTGGTGGAAAGTTAAGCACAGATGGAGGGGAAGTCTGAGTACCCGTGGAGGAGGAAGCTAAAAAGCATGGACGATAAAAAGTGTGGGGTCGACACACACTTGTGCAAAGTGAAGAAAATCATGCTATTAGCTAGGCCTAAAGGCCTCAGGGAGTATTTCTCACCCTTTTTAAATTTTAATTTGATGCTATGAGGACATAGCATTATTTAAGTGTGGGGTGAGGGAAATTTCAAGGGAAATTTCAAAAATTTTTGTTGTGCTTAACGATTTTTGGTGAATGTAATGCTTGTGAGAAATTTGAAAAATTTGAAAAATTTTTGTGCACTAACCATGACTTCATCACCCGTTGGTTTTTCTTTTCGGTTCTTTTCCGACGGGGGGGTCTTTGAACCGAAGAATAATTTTTTTTTCTTTTTCTTTCCTTTGTCTGTATATAGTGTTTTAGTCATAGTTAGGGACTGTTTCCGACGATGGATGGATGACGACCGTCTTGAGGAAAAATTAGTCGGTAGGTGATGGGTTTTTGAAACCATAACTAAGTGGTGCTTGATGCTCTTGTATGTGCTATACGTGAGTGTAAGATGCAAGTATGTTCAGTGTGAAGCATGCAATTGTATAACTTTGTTTGAGACATTTAAGCTCTTGAATTTGACTCAATATGATTGAAGCTTAATTCTGAATTCTTGTGATTAGCTGAGTAAGAGTCTGATGAATATGTCTTGATTTGAGCATGTGCCATGAGTGTAAGGTTTTTGAGTATTCTGTGCTATTGTGGATTGTCTAGAACTTGCCTGGTGTGTTTATAAAACGAAATGAAGGATGTGAATTGTAGGAGATGATTCAGGCATTTCTTTGAATGAACCAAATTTTTATCCCTCATTTTATCTACCTTGAAAAATTAATCCTAGTTAGCCCCATTGAGCCTTGAGCCTATTCTCTGACAGCTGCAACATAAGCTTAATCCTTTTTCTTTCATTAGCCTTGAACTTGACCCAAAACTCCTAAGCGCTTGAGTGAAAAAATTCGAAGGAGTAAAGGAGTGAGAAGAATGAAAAGAAAGGAAAAGTAGCAAGTTGTAGAAGTGAGAAAAGGACAAAGGTGCACTTGTGTGAAAATGGTTGATTATTAGTAAGGAGCAAGAAAACAAATTAATGAAAAAATTATTTATAGAGCTCCTTACTAATAAGTTAAAAGTGCCTAAAGAAATCGGGGAACATAAGAGGAACAAGAAAGATGAAAGGAGAAAAAGGTAAAGTAAGGGAAGGGAAGTTCGTAAGGAGGGCGTAATTTATTAACAGCGCTTAGGAAATATAGTCACTATTACTGGCCATAATAGTACCTACCTGTCCCTTAGCCTACATTACAACCCATTAAGTCCTACTTGATCTTACATTCACCCATCCTTAAATGAGTGGAATCAAACACTAAGGGCAAGCTTATGGGTTATTACATGATGCATGTGAATTCTTTGTGAGAGTGAGTGAAATTCTATTTATTCACCCACACATGTTATGATGTACAAATGATTTTTGCGTGTGATTGGGTAACTCTATTTCTGTGAGGGGCACATGTTGAATGAAGGATATAATTCATGTGGGATTTCTTAATTAGTCGATTTGCACGAGTTTTCTAAGATTGAGAGTCGATTCTTGAGGTTAGGAAGTCTTAGCATCGTTGTATTTCATCTCGGTGATTAAATTGTGTATGCTCTATCTTTAGCTTGTTATCTTACGTAATCATTATAGCCGTAGCTTGAATTATCTTGCCAAATTAGTTATGTGGGAGTCTCCATATGTATGATATGTAAAAGGTTTGTCGAGGACGAACAAGGCTTTAAAGTGTGGGGTTGTGATCACGGGCAAAATAGCATGCCCGAGATACGCTTTATACCTTAATGTAGTCTTGTTTATCTAAGTTATTTTACATACTTTCATGTGATTTTATATAAATGTGAATATATGTGCTAACCAACATGATTAGTCCTTGTTTTGTAGGTTTCAAGGATTTTGAGGAACTAATTCACAAGTTGGTGAATAGGAAGGAATGTAGTGGAAGCAAGTGGCGAAAGTCGGCAAGGAGCATGCCTTGGCAAGGCTGGCCGCGCCAGGCAGCGTGCCACGCTGTGGGTGTGCCGCGCCCAGCGCCGTGCCACGCCCTTGACAAGTGCATGAGGAAAGGCAGCAGTAGGCGGCAGTAGGCAGAAAACTAGCGCGCCAGTGCCGTGCCACGCTAGGCCAGCTGCGCGCCAGCAGCATGCCAACGCGCTGCATGAGCAGCCTGTCACGTTGGCCAGCGCGGTGACCCTCGGCAGCTTGGTTTCCGGAGGCACTTTCCAGAGAGCTTTCACGTTGCCTCTGTGTCACGGAGGCAGTGCTCCGCGATACACTCCGTGACACGGAGCCGTTCCATTTCAGGCTAAATTATGCACGTTTTCCATTTACTATAAATAGGACCCTTAGCTCCTAAAATCAAGGGGTCACGATTTTATTCTGAAAAACCACCTAGGAGTGAAGGGAGAAGTGGGAGAACTCATCTAGGGTTTATCAAATTCCCTTCTCATCTACCAAATTCATGTAAGTATGTTAGTTTAGTATTAGTTAATTGTAGTTTTACGAACATGAATGGCAAGAACCCTTCCTCTAGGGTTGAAGCCATGAATTATGATTGTGCTTTTATGAAATTGTTTTGGAATTAAGTTATTGATTGTTGTTTTCGTCTTGCATTCTGGATTGTTGGTTGTTTTTATGATTGATCACCATGAAAGCATATTTGTTAGCTTGAGTAATAGCTTGAGAAAGCATTACCTAGGTCAGGACATGAGAATGTAAGGAGCATGTTTGTATCTCGGGAGATATATTGTGTCAGGATAGAAATATACCTAACACCGTGCTTGGTTGACACACGGGGGTTATGAAAGACCAACTTGGGATGTCACATCACCACTCGAAGAAGTAGTTGTGAGGCTAAGTTGAGTTAAATGGTTAGACGCACTAAAGTCCCTAATCGTTTCCCCGTAAACCACAACATAATTGATTTCCCGCGACTAGAAAATTAAACTCCTCGCTCACAATGATGCAGTGAGGCTAGATTGCCGTATTTAGAGGCTCGAAAGACCATGAACATGCAATTCTAATTATGTGAAATAACAATTGATAGTTCCATGCTTAACCCATTACAAATCGTAGTATCGCATGATTAATTGGTTTTAACTCTATGTTGCTCCTAGAGTGATTTCAGAATATCTCGTTGACCCAAACATAGACTTAATTAATCTTGATCGAAAATGTCTATAACCAACACTTGAGGTATTTAAGATCACACTAGAAATGGATAGTTAGAGGAATGGGTCCAGTCCCTATGGGTTCGACAATCCGGTTCTTAAAAAGAGCCACTATATTACTTGCACGACCCGTATACTTGCGGACGCGCGAATCGGGCACGTCATGTGTCTATGCCTCTCATTGAATTATGTGTTGATGTTGGGGAAGTCGTCCCCCAATTTCGCAAAATCAAAGTGCTTTTCCAGAGTGAGTGGCCTATTTTTGTATGTAAGGTAATACTCCTTCATGTCCAATATACAGAGGATGATAGCATCTCTGCTGTTAAGAGGGGCTGGGGTTGCCTTTCCCTTGCCCTTCCCCTTATTTTTTGGATAAGGAAGGGGCCTTCCGTTTGTCTTGTTGCCTAGAAGAAGTCATGGTCCTGCAAGACAATGTTAGTTCCACAAATAAACCAAACTCTTTTGTGTTTTCCTATATGGAAAGTAAAAGGAAACAACTATGCTAAGCTAAGAAAGAAAAAGAAAAAGATTTGATGTTAAACAAAATAAAGCACCAATAGTTAAGCCCAAGAAGCACCTGTGGATCGCAGGTTGAGACCCGCGCTTTGCAGGTGCGTCACCGGTCTGTAACAAAAACTTCATAGAGGTAAACAGTCACCTGCGTCACACTTGCGCCTCTCAGGAAGTGATCCGCGGTTCGTAGGTGTAATGTAGATGGGTAATAGTAAATCGGAATTTCAACCTCGTTCGTGCGTTATGACCTGCATTTCAAAAATGAGCATTCGTGAACTGTAGTTCCAAGAAAGTGACTACTTTGACTTTTCATGTTGTGCACTACCATTTTCATACAAGTATGTGCATCTCAAATCTAACGGGTACTCAGACTTCCCCAAAAGATCTATCAACCATTTGGACACCCATAAACACCATCGAGACTACTCAACGCCTTCCCTTAAGATGGACGTTACCCCGTCTATCATCGGAAAAGTCAAGTTCCCAAACCAACCCAAATTTATCAAATCAAATTCACAATTCACCCAACTCATTCATAATATTACATTTTCATCCATTATAACGCATAAGAGAAAGAATGATGATTTTTCCTTAAGAAAGACGTCACCCTATCTATCATTGGGAAAAATCATACATTCCAAGCATATGGTTTACTCAGATTTCACCCCAACCTAATATTTCAATACATGCAAGAACATGTGATAGATCTAAAATTATGAACAAGAATCTCTACCCACATGATTTTTTACAATTGTGAACTTCACACAATACCCAAAACAAGCAATTTGCCCATGAGCATAAAGATGCTTAATGGGGAATGGGAGAAACATGGGTTAATAAGAATTGGAATACTGGCATGCTTTCTATTGTACTACAATCATTAAGAATTTTAAAGAATAGATATGAAAATAAACACATACCAAATGGTTGAGAAGAGAAATGAAATGTGAAACTTGAAAATTTATTGTCTTCACAATGGCCAACCCAAAAGTTTTTTCTTTCTTGTGTTTAGTGAAAGAGTTGTGAGTGATGGTAGAAAATGGTGAAGATGGATGGAATTTATAGATGGCGGGAAGATAAATGGATTGGTGGGTTTAAAGGTGGGAGTAAATGGGTTTAATGGGGGAAGTTGAAGTGGTTGGTTGAGGAATTATCGAAATGGAAAATGGTGAAGAAAATGGGGGTTTTGGGAAGTGGGGAGGAGTTTAAAAGACTTGGGTCGTACATGGGTCGGGTTCGGTCAATAGGCCAATCAACAATTTTATATTCACTTCATACCTGTGCTAGACCTACGTCCGCAGCTAGACACCAGCGAACCGCAGTTTCAAGCGTAGGTTGCCTTATTCTTGCCTAGTGCACTGCCTCTGTCTTGTGCCATACCTGAATTTCACTAGTCTGCTCTTGCATTTTGCAAGTTACCTCCATTTTTTCAAATTTTGCCAAGTATTCTGGTTTGGCTCTGCGCAGGACCTGCGTTCCGTGGGTTGACACTTGCATTTCGCAAGAGAGGCGCAGGAATCCTTCAATTTTTCTCATACTCTCTAGTTCCAGGTTATGCCTGGGCTATTTTTTGCGCTTTTCTACCTGCATTTAATTGGTATTGCATAGGGCTCGTCCCCTATTTTCTTCCACTTGGTTTTCCATCCAATCCATCCTACAAAACAAAAACAACAAGAACATCAAATGTAACTGAATTCAAACCACTTGGGTTTCCTTCCATGAATCGCCTTATTTAACGTCATGGCACAACAGGGTCATCAACCCCCTCATAAATTATCTCCATAGAGTTATTCTATGCATAAACTCCATCGTCATATTCGTTCCCTTGCTCATCTTCTTCCTCAAGGACCGTATTCACCTTACACTCGTCAGTGGGTTGCATTGGTTGGAAAATATTAAATGTAACATCCTCGCCACCAACTCTAAACTTCAACTCCCCTATATCTGCATCAACCAATACTTTCCGAGTAGGGAACAATGGTTGCCCCAAGATTATGGGCACCTTATCATCCATATCGCAATCCAGCACGACAAATTCGGTTGGAAGGATAAATTTATCAACTCAAACCAACACATCTTCAAGCACTCCTACGAGGCGCCTTATAGAGAAATCAACTATTTTAACAGCCTCATTGTTGTAGGCTTGGGACTCCACAAACCTAACTTTTTGAATATCACGAGAGGCATTAGGTTGATGCTCACTCCAAGATCACATAGCACTTTGTTGAACATGCATACTCCAATAGTGCATGGAATGGTGAATGCACTTCGATCCTCTCTTTTAGGAGTCAGATTGCTGGCCATCATGACACTACGATGGTGTGACACCTCCATTGTGCTCGTATCCACTATCTTACTTCTTTTTCATAGCTCCTTCATGAATTTGGCATAGCCATGCATCCACAAGCGGTATATTTATGGACAACTTACTAAACATGTCAATGAATTTTTGAAATTGGTTGTCCTCCTTCTTTTTAGGCTATTGCTGAGGGTAAGGGGGTGGAATTCTAGGCTCTTGGCCTTTTGTATTTAGGGTCTCCTCTCCCTCTTTATCAACAACAACATTCTCAGGAGTAGCATCCACTCCTTCCTCCTCTAGGTGTTCTTGGAACCTTATCACTCACTTCATCACTTGATTTAGGATCAACAACTTTCTTAGCCTTATCACCGACATCAACTACAACTTTATTACTCCTCGTGACAATAGCCATGCAATGATTATCCTTCTTTGAATTTTGCATAGTGTCACTCGGAAGGTTTCCCTTCATTCGAGGGTTCATTTGGATTGAGAGATGAGTCACTTGAGCCTCTAAATGCTTGATGGAGGCTGAATGAGAGCTCACAGTTTGGGCAAGGTTAGACATCTCCCCTTTTAATTCCTTTACTCCACTATCGATGGATAGTCTTTTCAACACCCTAGCCAGCATCTCCTTGATTTTTGAATTACCAACATCGCTTAACCCTAGTTTTATTTGGGCCACATCTACTTTGGGAGGAGGTATGTATGGATTTGAGCTTCTATGATACCCCTCATGATTTTGCTCTCGGTTCCTTATCTATTATTGCTATCATTCCAACCTTGATATTCATGACCTCTCCCAACCTTGATTCTCATCATGAGCGCACCAAGAGCCTTGGTTGGCACCTTGGTACCCTTGACAAGAACCCACCATTTGACCCGCCATGTATTGGCATTCCTCATCATATCTAAGAGGTGAAACATCTCCCATGTATTGACCATGCCCTTATGTCCCTACAACATTCACACTCTTGGCTCCTGCCCCCATAACATGTTTAGTCATTACCTCAAGGTGGGTCATAATCTTTTCCAAGGTTTCATGTCTTTCCTCCTCACACCTTCTCATTTCAATGGTTACAAGGTTGGAAACGACACCAACTGGGGACACCGTGATGTCTCTAGTGTGCAATGCTCTATTTGTTTTGGTCATACGATCAAGAAGAGCTTTGGACATTTCATATGTGTGGTCCATAATGGACCCACTAGCAAGGTTGTTGGCCACTAACTTATTGAAAGAGTCGAGGGAACGGTAGAAGTTTTGAAGTAAGACTCCATCTGACAAACCATGGTTAGGGCATATTGCAACTTTCTTTTTGAAACGGAGCCAAACCTCATGCAGTGGCTCTCCTGGAAGCTGTATAAAATTGGTAATATCGTCCCTCAATTGAAGCATCCTTGAAGGTGGGAAGAATATATCCAAAAAGGCCTCTGTTAACTCCTGCCATGAAGTGATTGACCCCGGGGGGGGGGGGGCAGGTCAATTCTTCTAACTAAATAGTTGCTTGCCCCATTAATGAGAATGGAAAAGCCTCAGCTGAATTGACTCTTGGCTGATGTTGGTAATATTAAAAGTTTGGCATATTTTAAGAAAATTTTGGAGATGTCTATTAGCATCCTCACTTGGCTGCCCTATGAATAATCCCTTCATTTGAAACAAGTGTAGCATGGTGCTCGTCACATGGAAGACGATATTCCCTATCATAGGAGGTAGGCGAATAGCACCAGCTATGTCGGGCAACATAGACTCATCATCATCATGGTCCATGTGGCCGTTGTCATGACCTGAATATAGGCCCGGATAGAGACATGGGACAAGGAACCCCGAGAGTCTCCAAGTCGACCCATGGCATGAACATAACAACTAAGAGCATATCGTAAGCAGATACTAATATAATAAAACATGATTAAGTGGAAGTCTTCATACATATCAATCTAAAATAGAGTCGACAATGAAAAGATGGTTTCTACATAATGTCTGAAAAGCCTCTAACATAACTGATGAGCTAATGGGACAATATCCACAACTAGCTCGACAAAGTCTATAACTGAAAGCACATAACAATGGATAACTGAATGTCCTTGAAGGATGAGGACTCACCAACACTGGCTAGATAGGCCTAAGGGAAAAGTAAGATTAGTTATGCGGCTGAGAATGATCTCTCGGACCTGTATCATAAGACGATACAACATAAAGTATGTGGTCAGCACTTGCATGTACCGAGTATGCAAGGTAAGTAAAACAGATAGTTAAAAATACATAAGAGTTCATAAGAATAGGACAACATGAACGTGAAATAAATATCATAATATAAACATGAGGGCTGAAGGTTTTCAAATCATTCATAATTCATTCGTAACAATAGTTGTAAGAGAAACTTTATAAAAACATATCTTGAGCCAAAGTAACATAACACGACAAAACATAAATCATGAGGAACAATGGGAGGACTCGTCATAACCGACACCATCATAATAAAGCTTACATGATGCTCCAAAAATCTCACTCAAGTGGGCAGAGCCATCCTAGGCTTGACAGGAAAGGGACGTGCAGTATAGTGATATCACAAGGATCCAATATTAAATGTATATAGCTAAGGTGGCACATAGTTCTAAGACTACGGGGTTTTCCTTTGGACATTGGGTCTACTTGGTGCTAGACACTGCTCCCAAATATGTGCACATGAGGGCTCGTATAGTAACCGTGCATTTATTCATGAAGTTCATGGCCAAATAACTAAAAACATCATTAATCCCCATTTGAAATACATGCTTAGCCATGAAAAAGGGCCCATGAGTTGGCGAAAAGTCATAAATCCATCAATCATGAAAACCGTGCATACTTGTAAAAAGATTCATATACTTGATATTCATAAATCATGAAGAGTACTTTAATAGAAATTCTAACATGAATCATAAAACATAATTTAGGCTTAGTAAGATCAAAATCATAATAGAATCATAACTTGACTTTTCATGAAACCTTGTATAATTGAGCATACTTTGATCTAGGTTTGAAACCATAAAATTCATAATCAATTTGTGCATAAAATGTACCCATAAGTCTTAGAATATCATCTAAAACATCAAGGAAATTGACCCATAATAAAATCAAAGAGAATTCCATGGATTTGGGTTAAAACCCCATGAGATCATCAAATCACTTTAATACTAAATTCTTAAACCTAGAGGGGAATTGGGGTATGAGAGTGAAGAGGAACTCTCATTCAGAACCCTACATACCTGGGTAAATCTGATTTACACTCCTCTTTGAAAGCCCAAAGGGAATTGGAGAAGATTGGAGAATTCCTCAAGCTTGATCTTCAAGGAAGAACTCTAAACTTGCATGCATGGAATGGTGAGGCTTAGGATAGGTTTAGTACTCTTAAAACCCTTCTAACGGAGCTTAAAACAATATAGTTTAGGACCTAGGATCATATAAATTACAAAAATGCCCTTAATGGTTCGACGTAAAATCTTATACTGCTAGAAATGACGAGTCGTTTGACGACTCATTCGGCAAATGACGATTCATTTGCCAACTCATTAGGCAAATGATGAGTTGTTTGAAAACTCTTTACGCAAATGATGAGACGTTTGCCTAATCCATGAAGTACACTGGAATTTTCCACTACTGCTCAAACTACGGGTCACATAACGACTTGTTAGGAAAATAAGTGAGTCGTTTCCTTAATCCGTCATGACCATCCGAGAAAATAACATTTCCACAAACCATGAGTCATTTGAAGGATCTTTAGGCAAATGATGAGTCATTTCCAAACTCATTAGGGGATATTCTGATCTTTACAAATGACTTGTGATTTGCTGAGTTGTAAGAAAAATTATGAGTTACTTAACGACTCGTTACATAAACGATGGGTGATTTGACGACTCATTCTAAGACCTGGTGCAGATTTTCCTGTTTGTCCGTTTCAACCCTCGGGTACGATCTTAGGGCTTTCAGGGTATTACAGCCTTCCGCATAACCTACTTGAGAATCTTAGCTCATGGAGTGCAACCTAAACAAGCAACAAAACAACAACTAATGTAAAGTCAAGAAAAGATGCTTAACTAGTTCAAATCAACAAACAAATATAGGCTATCAATTCCCAGTCCCCGAAAACGATGCAAAAATTGATAAAGTCTAAATCCACTCCTCAAAATAAGAGAGTGTACACGATCATATGCAATATAATTTACCCAGCTATGAGTCAAGGTCGAGCCCACAAGGAATGAGTAATGATGACTACTAAAGTTGTAAATCAATCAGAACTAACTAGCATCATTGTATAGTAACTTGTAAAGTAAATTTTTGGGTGAAAGAAAGATCAACACTATGTATATAAAATGCAATAAAAAAACAAGGCAAGTAGATTGTAGCAAACAATGAGAGCAAATTAGGGATGTACTATTGATGGGGCGTCGATTGGATTGGAATTAATTTATAAGTCTAAAGAACCAATTATAAGCATGAATAGTAATGGATAAGGTTACACCAGATGTTTCTCAACAACATGGATACATTTTACTTTAGTTCTCTCAAACCCCAAGGTCACATAACAAAATAGCCATATTAACTTATAGATGATTTGAGCTATTTCTAGCCTCAACTCTTGAATGAATTATAAAAATGGGTATTGGCTATCTCTAGCCCAAATCTACATATTCAAAATTCAATTCCCCACTATTGCTTTCTCACCCAAATCCTACTTCTCTTTTCAAGCAAAAGTAAGATAAGTAAACACAATTTATGTTTGCAACCATAAATATTTCAATTAAAACTCAAAGAAAGTAATACATTCATGCAAGATAAGTGAATCTAAGACTAAAGCAACAACATCCATTGCATCCTAAGCCCCTATCAAACACGCACCCCTAGCAGTAGAACTAGCTACTTATGAATGAATATAAGAAGATTATACCCATACATAATTCATCAACATTCATCATTTAATAGAAAACTCAAGCTTTCAAAATGTGCTTCAATGGTGGATTTTGCCCTAGCTACTTGGAGAAGAAGAAAGAAAAGCTCTAACTTCTCTCTATCTTTTTCTCTCTACAATATTATCTTCCAAAAGTTCTTCTATTCGACTTTCAAGGGTGTGTACCGATGAGTTGGTAATTTATCAATTCATTAGGCTTTTAAACATGAGTTATACTTGATTTTCAAGTCATTTAGGAGGATTTTATGTTCTTTCTATTAGGTTTTTACAGGCATTCAATTTAAAAAGAGAAACCAAGGAATTGAACAAAAGCATGAAGCTAAAAGGAGAGAACCTGTGTTCCACCGAATGACATCGGTTAAATGCCGGCCAAACACAGGAGAACACAATGTGGAAGTGGAAGGTACACCGTCAGAATGCGGGTCAGCACCTGCGAACCACCGATGTCACCAGAGGACTATTACATGAGTCACTGACCCCCAGTTGTGATAGATTGCCCTGTTCGCAAGTGAGGCCGTCTTCAAAATGGTAAAATCTTCCAGCACAAGAAAAGAGGAGCAACTTTAACCTATTTTTGTACATTCCTTGTAAAGTACAAAAAATTCCATTCCATTAGAGTATTGTATTGTTTTGAATTTCTAGAGAGAGAAAAAGTTAAAGGGATTTTCTTCATCTTATTCTTCCTCTTTAAGGTAAAAACATTCATTAAAGAATAATCTTTATCTTGAAATTTACTCTTGATGATGATTGATATGGTTTTATTTGTTAATATAATCTCTTTTTCTTCATACATGAATAACTAAACATCTTTCTAAGGGTGTGTGCATAATAGGGGCTAAATTGGATTGGATGTTGCTATTTTAATCTTAGACTTAGTTATTTAGCCTAAATCTCTTATTTTCTATAATTTATAATTGAATTATCCATAGTTGCAAATACGGATTGTGTTTACTTATTATATTGTTGCTTGAGAAAGGGGAATAGAATATGGGTGAGAAAATAATGGTGGGTATTTGGGTTTTGATTTTGTGGGGTTGGGCTAGAGATAGCCAAAACCCATTGTCATACACCCATTGAAGTGTTGAGGTTAGATATAGTCAATTCTTTCCCTAAGTTATAGTGGTTGATGTGTATGGGACATTGGGGTTTGAGAAAACCCCAGGAAAAAGACAATCAAGTAGTTGAGAAACATAGAGTATTTCCTTGTCCACAACTATTTTTGCTTGTGAGTAATGATTTGATTTCCTAGTTAAGTCCAATCCAATTGATGCCCCGTCTATAGCGCACCTCTAGCTCTTTCCCATCTTTACTTATTCAAGCTGGTTGCCTTGTAGTTGATTGATTGAATTTTAATTCTATTGAGATTATTTTAACCCCCAATATTTACTTTTCCATTTTTAATGCAATGATGCAACTTAGTTCAATTCGATAGACAACTTTTGTGCCATGAAATCTCTATTCCCTATGGATTCGACCCCGAATCACGATTTGGGTAATTATATTGCAATGACCATTTACAATTTTTCTTGTGTGAAGTGGATTTAGACTTCATTAATTTTGGCGCAGTTGTCGGGGAATAGGATTAGATAGCCCCTAGTTGATTGTTGATTTTAACTAATTGAGCATCTTTAGTTTTCTTTTTACATTTGTTGTTGTTTTGGTATCTCTTTAGGATGACTGATATAAGCTAACACACTCAAGAGGGTTTTATGGGCAGCCACATGGACCACGAGGATGATGATCGAATGATGCCTGATGTTGCAGGTGCCATTCGCCTACCAACCATGATGGGGAATGTCACACCCCGCCTTGGGGGGTATGACTGGCACCTGGTGCCCTACTAGGACCTGAACTGCTGGACTGCTAAGCCTGGGCACATCTGGTGCCTGGCTGGCTCTAACTCACATTTCTGGAAACAAAGGGCTATATAACGGCTGTAAACACAGCCCCCGGCCCATTGGCCTATAGCCTTCTGTACCTGTACTAACAGCTGACCAGAAACATATCAATTCAGGGAAACCTATGCGGGTCGACAAGGCCACCATGCCGTCTAGTTATCTGTAACTTAATCATAGAGTATTAGGAAGCTATATGACCGGCAAGGTCACCACTACTATCAAGCTATGGCCCCACACGACCAACATGAAAGAAACAGGAGTACTAACAACTAAACAACTGCACGACCTCACACGACCGGCTCATCTGACCATAGGAAAATATATACAGACTGCAAGCCTCTAGGAATAGTAATAGAAATGATCGGGACAGGGCCCTGACCTACCCATACTATACAACAAAATGAAATGAAATACACCTTTGGAATTCAGTCTCCGGATAACAGGAGCTGAATACTCGATCGCTGACAGGAATCACGTAGTATCGCCTGCTCGTCTATGAGTACCTACAGGCAAGTAATGAAGCGCCCCACCGGGCGTCAGTACCACTGGTACTGAGTATGTAAAGCAATAACTGAAAACAAAATCTGAAAACAACAATGTAACTGATGAAACTGAAGTAGGAGAATAGATTAACTGTCTGATAATGTAAGTCATACCTTCCCTCATTTATACTGGAAGGAATAGGAGTCGTACCTGGAGACGTATCACTCTGCTGCTGATCTACTCGTATTTATCGTAACATGGCATAGCATAACATAACATAACCTAGCACACACAAACCTTACCCGGCCCCCATAAGCCGGGAGGTACAACCAGCACAGAATCTATACCCCTACCCCGGTCATCCCATCTCCTATATACCCTGTAAGCGTCCTGCCGGTCCCCTGGGTATGCACTTGGGCTCGCTGGGCCCCTAACTATAACTGCATCTGAGTCCGATGGACTCCTGAATCAACACCCGGGTGTATCCGCTCGACAGGGGTGTATAAAAGCCGACCAAGGCATAATATGGGGAAAACTGGCATCCCATCTTCGTCCCCTGTGGGACGACATGCCACTCCGTAGAGCGACGTATCCTCGTCCTCTGGTGGACGAGTCGATACAGCTATTAACCCTGGGGCGGTCATGGATGCTAGGTAGTCCAACCCCAAACAATACAACGGTCTCAACTAGTAATACTGTCTGCATATCTCACATGCTGAGGCTAATAGTGGTAAAATATTGTATATATTACATGCTGAACTAGTAATAGTAATATGTACGTATTTAATACATGCTGAGGCTGGTAAATATGTATATGTATGAATATAATCTTCTGCCAAACTGTACTGGGGCAAATGCTATACAAGATATAGTGTTTCTGCTGAAAACTATGCTGTATACTGAGTTTTTGTATTAATGTGATTTCCTATTCCTAACATGCTTTCCAAACTTCATTTTAGCCTGCTATTCTATTTCTAAAATGTCTTACGGATATTGCATCGCTTTGCGGGGTTTCAACTAAATACAATAATATCTTAACATTTCGTATTACATCACATACTGAGCATGCTGTGCAGTTTCTAACACTTGTATTAAAATCTATGTCGTACTAATAAGTTCCACGCAAGTTACAACTCGATGCTTCTAATGTCGTACCAACATTCGTAATAAGCGTAACACATGATTTCTGAACATTCTACTGGCCTTTAAATTACTATACTGTACCAAGATTACTAACTTGCCGAGGAAACTAACTTTACATACCTTATCGTTGAACTATTCGTCTGTCGAACGAGACTCGACCGGTACTTCAACTATTTTCTCCCAACTGCATTCATAAATATGTCAATTAATACTAAATACAACTTTATTTTAAAAGGCAATGTCATTTTCGATATAGTTTATAGCCTAAACTTAGGCTTATCGAAAGACGGCCAGAAACTTGCTATTTTTCAGAGGTCCAGAAGGGAGAAATATTCACTCCACAGCTAGGAACACATAGACACTAATTTAGAGAAATTCCACTAACCTTAGCTCGGTGGCTCGACGATTCGGCGACCGTATTTCACGAAACTGAATCCGTAGGACTGCTCTCTGCTGCTAAATACCTCAGTATCTGAAGTTAATTTAAGTTTGGACAACGTTTAGCAGCGTAATCGGACGAAAATTATAATATCTCCTTCTTTCTTACCTTCTCTCTGTTGCTTACTCTTTGTTTTCTGGAAATTAATAAATGTTTAAATGATTTAAAACCAAAGTGGGCTTTATATACTTGGGCCTGGACAAGGCCAACATGTCATGGAGCCAACGCGGAGGCCTCTCCTCCGTGACACGCTGCCATCGCGGAGGGGCTCTGCCTCGGCTCCTTCCGCGATGGTTCGACAGGTTTCTCGTCTGATCTTTTCCCGGGCCTTTCTCCAGCACGTATGGCCTTCAAATATGCTAACCAACGTGCGAATAGGTCATCTAGGTGCCGGGAATTCTATGGGGTATAACATTCTCCCCCCCTTAAGAACATTCTTCCTCGAATGTACACTGTTATCTAGAGGACTCCTTATTTACTTTCTAGAAAGATTTCAGCAGAGTTTCCCCTGTAATATGGACTATAGCAAAAACCTAAAATGCAGAAAAGTCCAACACAGGCATTGCACGTAATATTTTAGGATCCACTGGATAACTAAGTATCAATCTTTCTCATTCACACACATACGACTATAAGGTACTGCATAAGTAATAATATTACGGACATACCTGTCGCCTGACTAGGCCTGAAATAGGTGAGGGTATCTGGCTTTCATATCTTCTTCAGCTTCCCACGTCATTTCCTCTCGGTTCCTGTTCCGCCATAATACTTTGACAGACCCAACATCGTTAGTCCTCAACCTGAGAATCTGTCTGTCTAAAATAGCTACTGGAACCTCTTCATATGCTAACTCTTTTGTGACCTGGACATCCTGAACTGGAACTACTGTAGAAGGGTCCCCTACGAACTTTCTCAACATAGAGACATGGAATACTGGGTGAACAGATGCTAACTCTGGAGGCAAGTTCAATTTGTATGCAACTCGGCCTATTCTTCGCCGAATCTGGTATGGCCCAATAAATCTCGGGCTAAGCTTGCCTTTCTTGCCAAATCTCATTACCCCTTTCATCGGAGACACTTTCAGATATACCCAGTCACTTACCACAAATTCTAGATTTCTGCGCCGCATATCTGCATAAGACTTTTGGCGGCTCTGAGCAGTCAGTAAACGTTCTCAGATAAGCTTTATCTTTTCCTCTGACTGCCGAACAATGTCTGGGCCAACCAATGCTGATTCTCCTATTTCAAACCAACCAATCGGCGATCTGTATTTTTACTCGTGTAATGCCTCAAAAGGCGCCATCTGCTACCATATTAGCCCTTCCTGGGTGATACAAAATTTTCACTTTTTAAGGTATAAACTACTGCAGCTAACTCCAGGTCATGGGTAAGATAATTCTTTTCACGTTTCTTCAACTACCTGAAAGCATAAGCTATTACTTTACCATGCTGCATCGACCCTCTGCACCTCCTGGCAATACTAACACTGGAGCTGATGTTAACTTGGCTTTTAACTCTTGGAAGTTCTGCTCACACACCTCAGTCTACTGGAACTTTGCTGCCTTCTGTGTCAATTTAGTCAGAGGTGCTGCTAAGGTGGAAAATCCTTCCACAAACCCTCTGCAGTACCCGGCTAACCGCAGGGATTGCGTACTTCAATCGGAGTGGTAGGTCTAGGCTATGTCTTCACTACCTCGATTTTTCTGTGGTACCTATCTGTGCACCAGCCTCTGACACAATGTGACCAAAAAGGCTACTAAACTCAACCAAAATTCACATTTACAAAAATTGACATATAACTGACGGTCATACTGGTTTATTATACTGGAGAATCTGACAAGTAATCTACCAGTATAGCTAGAACTTATCTGGCCTCCTGGCCGCATGCTAAGGCTACTTGTTGCTAAGGTAACCTTGAACGACTATCTGCACACCACGTGCCCGTATCTTGTCAGGGGGTCCTAATAT
Organism: Datura wrightii; assembly: GCA_035772735.1. NCBI lineage: Eukaryota > Viridiplantae > Streptophyta > Magnoliopsida > Solanales > Solanaceae > Datura > Datura wrightii. The sequence goes on from JASDFA010000008.1 coordinate 30,694,080, forward strand.
TGACCATGACCTCTAATGACCTGGCTGCATAACCTTAAATAACTGAATAGTCGGGTTGAATGACCCGAATATGGCAGTAGTCCAACAATGCTCTAACCGTTCTACTTGAGTGCTTATAGTTCATGCATAACCGCAGACTTGTGGGCATCTAATTGCTATGTTATTTTGCTTAAACCACTGTAAGGCTGGGCTTAATCAACTTACTCCCAGGCGATCAATCTCTGGATCTTCACGGGGAGTCTACTGATCCCCTGGTCTTAATAAACACTGTGCTAGCAGGGTACTATCAATTTCTTACGCCTTGTGTGTATCCACTTGGATTTATACTGCTATTTTGGGGAATTCTCAGTCTTATAAGCTATTCTGTAAATATTGGCCTTCTGCTAGGGCTCTGTATCTGAATATCTTACGAAAACTAGCTGAAATACTAGTCTGTCGCTGACTACTGATGTGGACCCTTCCTTGGGGTACCCACGGGTATTCTGACTGGGGCGGTCGGCTGACTTATGGGGTGTTTCACATAATAACTGCTAGGTTGACTAAGGCCGACTCACACCTACAAGGCTGGGAAAATGACGTCTGACCACTTAACATACTAGAACAATTCTGGTATTGCTAATCTCTGAAATTTGCCTATTCGGCCTCTAGTCCTGGTTCTAGCACACGCACTAATGATACCGATCTTTAGGGATGCTTCTCTGCTAATGCAGACGCCAGCTGGTCGGTAGACCGTCTAACTGCGCCCTTATCATCTAGCCATCTGTTTTAGGCCATTAACTCTGGTAAGCTCCTAGAGCCTAGATCTGGCAACAACACACAAGTCTATTAACTTCATAACGGAGAACTGAGATAGTTTCTATGACTTCATACGTAATTCACACTTAATCTGCCCTTTCCCTTCTCCTTTTCTTTCTTTCTTCTCCCTCTTTCTTTTCTTTTTTGGCAAGGGGGGGGGTGTCCTACAATGCAATTTGTACATGCTTTCTATTACTAGTCAGCATCTGTGATTGTAGCACTTATAGGCAGCCACTCACAGCATATCTATTATATATATATATCAATAGCTCCGTACAATATGTACTGAGTTCTGTGGTAATACATAATCTCTGACATGCTCTGCTGAGTCTCATACCGTACATGATACACCGCTTCTACGGCCTAATAATATCTCCTGCCCTGACTTATCATTTCATTGCATTGTCACCCCATTCTGAAACTAACAAACATAAACACTTTAGTTATTGTCTGCTGTTTGAAATTCCGCCACTTTTGCGATGTGGGGTCGATGTTGGAATCTTGTAGCCTTACTAGGCATATATTGAGAGCCCATGACTGTCTGTTGGGCCTTATCTCTAGGACACACTAGATTAGAATTGTTGTATCGGTAACTTCTTAACTTCTCCATAGCGGACATACTGCGGTATTCTGAACCGCAATCTTACTGTCAGCTCAAGGCTTAATCCTTAATACGATATTTTATCAATCCAGGGGTAATTCTAATTTTCCCACAAGATCTGACATTCCTGCTTCTTTCCCTCATCTTACTTAAGCTGAACTCTGGGGTTCAAGGTACCTGCTCTTCAGTGTTAACAAGATTGTTGGTCCTGTATCATTTCATACTTCCCCTGACTTGCAGTCAGACCTAACTGATTCACATGACCCCTCGCCCTTTTGATATCACAACTGGATCATAACCATAATCTTACAGGTATGTCTTGCTATCTGTTAGCATATGTGGCGGACTTGGCCTTTTTCTGACTCGATCTTGACTATTACCCGACATTCATCACTAACAGATCTTTTACCCCTACTTCGAGTAAGCTAACGGTCTTACTTCCTCTACTGGCTCATTATCATAAGGGTCTACACAACTTACGGAATCATAGGGACTCTTTATACTTTCCAATACTTACTAGGATCAATCAGCCCATCTTTACTTACTGCTTGATTTGGCAGCCCCATCTCAAGTCTTATTCCCCTTTACTATACTGGAATCAAATTCAAGAGGTAGGAATAGCCCTTTTCTTATTGCAACAAATAAAGACATTTAACTATACCATATCCGAAAAGATGTATTTGGGATTCCTGCATTTCCCTCTCTTTTTTATTCTTACCTGGTGGTCTAACCTTGTCTGTAATCTTAATCAGATCTTATATAGCTAATAAATAAATCCACTCATATGCACATTACACTCCTGACTTCCTATTCTGATGTTATCAACGTATACTGGGGATAGTACCGTTAAAGGTATCATGCTGAGAGGTCTCGGGTACCTCCTCCTGCTACCGAAGTTATCATGTAACTGGCTAATGCCTTCTTCTGTTGTTATATCTGATCTTCTGCCTGTAATAGGGTAATGCTGATCTCCCTTTGTATCTGTAATCAAAGAATACGGTAAGTTTTTAGAGACTCCACCCTGTACTGTATCGCTCTAAAGCACGACTGACTGAGAAGGAAGGGTAACCATCCCATCATGCCTCGTAGCCTCCTGCCTATAATATGTGGTGCACAACACATCCATAGACAAGACTCTACATAGCACGGCTTGCAGACTCCCTAGGTCACGACCGGCTCTGATACCAAGTTTGTCACACCCCGCCTTGGGGGGTATGACTGGCACCTGGTGCCCTACTAGGACCTGAACTGCTGGACTGCTAAGCCTGGGCACATCTGGTGCCTGGATGGCTCTAACTCACATTTCTGGAAACAAAGGGCTATATAACGGCTGTAAACACAGCCCCCGGCCCATTGGCCTATAGCCTTCTGTACCTGTACTAACAGCTGACCAGAAACATATCAATTCAGGGAAACCTATGCGGGCCGACAAGGCCACCATGCTGTCTAGTTATCTGTAACTTAATCATAGAGTATTAGGAAGCTATGTGACCAGCAAGGTCACCACTACTATCAAGCTATGGCCCCACACGGCCAACATGAAAGAAACAGGAGTACTAACAACTAAACAACTGCACGGCCTCACACTACCGACTCATCTGACCACAGGGAAATATATACAGACTGCAAGCCTCTAGGAATAGCAATATAAATGATCGGGCCAGGGCCCCGACCTACCCATACTATACAACAAAATGAAATGAAATACACTTCTGGAATTCAGTCTCTGGATAACAGGAGCTGAATACTCGATCACTGACAGAAATCACGTAGTATCACCTGCTCGTCTATGAGTACCTGCAGGCAAGTAATGCAGCGCCCCACCGGGCGTCAGTACCACTGGTGCTGAGTATGTAAAGCAATAACTGAAATCAAAATCTGAAAACAACAATGTAACTGATGAAACTGAAGTAGGGAGAATAGATTAACTGTATGATAATGTAAGTCATACCTTCCCTCATTTATACTGGAAGGAATAGGAGTCGTACCTGGAGACGTATCACTCTGCTGCTGATCTACTCGTATTTATCGTAACATGGCATAGCATAACATAACATAACCTAGCACACACAAACCTTACCCGGCCCCCACAAGTCGGGAGGTACAACCAGCATAGAATCTATACCCCTACCCCGGTCATCCCATCTCCTATATACCCAGTAAGCGTCCTGTCGGTCCCCTGGGTATGCACTTGGGCTCACTGGGCCACTGACTATAACTGTATTTGAGTCCGATGGACTCCTGAATCAACACCTGGGCGTATCCGCTCGTTAGGGGTGTGTAAAAGTCGACCAAGGCATAATATGGGGAAAACTGGCATCCCATCTTCGTCCCCTGTGGGATGGCATGCCACTCCGTAGAGCGACGTATCCACGTCCTCTAGCGGACGAGTCGATACAACTATTAACCCTGGGGCGGTCATGGATGCTAGGTAGTCCAACCCCAAACAATACAACGGTCTCAACTAGTAATACTGTCTACATATCTCACATGCTGAGGCTAATAGTGGTAAAATATTGTATATATTACATGCTGAACTAGTAATAGTAATATGTACGTATTTAATACATGTTGAGGCTGGTAAATATGTATATGTATGAATATAGTCTTCTGCCAAACTGTACTGGGGCAAATGCTATACAAGATATAGTGTTTCTGCTGAAAACTATGTTGTATACTGAGTTTCTGTATTAACGTGATTTCCTATTCCTAACATGCTTTCCAAACTTCATTTTAGCCTGCTATTCTATTTCTGAAATGTCTTACGGATATTGCATCGCTTTGTGGGGTTTCAACTGAATACAATAATATCTTAACATTTCGTATTACATCACATACTGAGCATGCTGTGTAGTTTCTAACACTTGTATTAAAATCTATGTCGTACTAATAAGTTCCACGCAAGTTACAACTCGATGCTTCTAATGTCGTACCAACATTCGTAATAAGCGTAACACATGATTTCTGAACATTCTACTGGCCTTTAAATTACTGTACTGTACCAAGATTACTAACTTGCCGAGGAAACTAACTTTACATACCTTATCCTTGAACTATTCATCTGTCGAACGAGACTCGGCCGGTACTTCAACTATTTTCTCCCAACTGCATTCATAAATATGTCAATTAATACTAAATACAACTTTATTTTAAAAGGCAACATCACTTTCGATATAGTTTATAGCCTAAACTTAGGCTTATCGAAAGACGGCCAGAAACTCGCTATTTTTTAGAGGTCCAGAAGGGAGAAATATTCACTCCACAGCTAGGAACACATAGACACTAATTTAGAGCAATTCCACTTACCTTAGTTTGGTGGCTCGACGATTCGTCGGCCGTGTTTCACGAAACTGAATCCGTAAGAATGCTCTCTGCTGCTAAATACCTTAGTATCTGAAGTTAATTTAAGTTTGGACAACGTTTAGCAGCGTAATCGGACGAAAATTATAATATCTCCTTCGTTCTTACCTTCTCTCTGCTGCTTACTCTCTGTTTTCTGGAAATTAATAAATGTTTAAATGATTTAAAACCGAAGTGGGCTTTATATACTTGGGCCTGGACAAGGCCAACGTGTCACGGAGCCAACGCGGAGGCCTCTCCTCCGTGACACGCTGCCATCGCGGAGGGGCTCTGCCTCGGCTCTTTCCGCGATGGTTCGACAGGTTTCTCGTCCGATCTTTTCCCGGGCCTTTCTCCAACACGTATGGCCTTCAAATATGCTTAACCAACGTGCGAATAGGTCATCTAGGTGCCGGGAATTCTACGGGGTATAACAGGGAATGCGGTGTATTGTGTGACCAAAATGATGTTACACCTGCTACAAATGAAAGAACTCTTTGGAGGACAACCGAGTGAGGATGCTAATTGACATTTTCGGAATTTCCTTGAGATATTCCAACCTTTCAACATTACCAATATTAGTCAAGAGTTAATTAGACTAAGGCTTTTCCCATTTTCCTTGGCTGGAGAAGCTACCATGTGGCTAGAGAAGCTTCCTCCAGGGTGTATTACTTTGTGGCAAGAATTAAAGGAAGCTTTTTAGATAGGTTCTTCCCTCCATCGAGGTTGTTGTAGTTGAGATTTGAAATTACCAACTTTAAGCAAATCCCGAGTGAACCCTTACATGAAGCATGGCTTCGGTTTAAGAAGAAATTGGCCTTATGTCCAAACCACGGTCTACCGGATGGAGTGCTACTTTAGAGTTTTTATCGATCCTTGCATTCCATTAACAAGTCAGCGGCTAATAACTTAGCTGGGGGATCACTCATGGATCAACATTATTGGATAGCTAAGGCTCTTTTGGACAGGATGACCAAAACAAATCGAGCGTGGCATACTAGGGACACTGAAGTGCCCTTAAGTGGTGCTAGTTCAAGCCTTGTGACTTAGGAAATAAGGAAAAGAGATGAAGAGAGATATGAGACACTAGAAAAGATGATGACTCATCTCAAATTAATGACAAAGCATGTCATGGGAACTGGGTCCAAGAATGTCAATGTTGTGGGGACTCAAGGTCCCATGCAATATGAGGGTGAAGCTTCACCGCCAAGGTATGAGGAAGAGTATCAATTCATTGTGGGTCAAATGGGGGATTCTCGACTTGAATATTAAGGTTCCAATCGAGGCCCTTGGCATCCATGGGAAGAGATTCAAGGTTGGAGAAACCGCAATAACCAAGGTTGGGTTGATAGAAATGAAAGATGGCAAAATGGTGAACGTTACCATAGAAGCTTGAACCCATATGTTCTCCCTCCTAACGCTGAAACCCCCAAATGTAACTCGGAATGAGCGATGCTGTAAACTCCAAGATTGAAGAAATATTCTCTAGAGTCTTAAAGAAGGTCGAGTCTATGGACAACAGAGGTGTCTAACCTCGCCCAAATAGTGAGTTCACATTCAGCTTATATTAAATACTTGGAAGTTTAAAAGAATCACTTGTCATTCCAAATGAACCCCCGAATGAAGGGTACACTTCCTAGTGACACAATGCCTAATCCCAAGAAGGACAGTTGATCTTGGGCAAATTTATATGCCCAAGTGATACTCAAAAGTACCATTTTAGCCTTGTTTATCTATCAATGTGTATACATTCTCATGTAATTGGTAATAAAATGTGAATTTATACTAACCAACATGATTAGCATTGTTTTGCAGGTAAAATGTAATTTCGGGAAGCTAAAATGCATGTTGGAGGATATCGGGGTTGGACTTGGATGCGAGCAAGGGACAAGACATTGGACAACATGAAATAAAGGGGCTCCGCGATAGAGTCGTGTCACACTGCCATCGCGGAGGCCTTCTGCCTGGATAGGGAAATTTTGCCCAAATTCCAGAGAGGGTCCGCGTCAGGTCCGTGGCACGGTGGCTCGGCTCCGCATTGCACGTCATGCCACGTTGAGCTTTAATTCCTGGACCCCCAGTTCCAGTGAAGGTCCGCGTCCGTAGCGTGTCACGGAGGTAGTTCTCCGCGATGCACTCCGTGACACGTTGCTTGTTATTCCGGAAAAAATTCTCAGCAATATAAATAGAACACTTAGGTTCATTTTTCAATATTCTGACTTGGTGGAGCAAGAACGTGGGTTACAGGCAGTTGAGGGGACGAAAATATCAGGGTTTTTCTCTCTTTCCTTCTCCTTGTATTCAATTGCTTGTATGTTTAACACTCATTTAACGATGTTTAATCCGCAAATGAGTGGCTAATTCCTCTTCTTGCTGAGGTTATGAACAATTGTGATGAAATGTGATCATTGATTCTTTGGTTTTTCATCTTTTCTTCCATGTTGTTCTATTAATTCTTGTTCTTACTGCATTAATGTGTGGCCTACGTTAATGTATATCTAAAAAGTCCGGTTTCACTCGAGAGAGCAAGAAATTGGAAAGTTGTGAATTAATAGGATATGATCTTTACTTGATTTGGGAAAATTGGGAATTGATTTACTTTCAGGATAGAAATATACCTGAAAGTCGTATTAGTCAATTTAGGAACCGGGTTTGTATGGCTAGAACATGAATTGCATTTAATCACAGAAATGTAGGTGGATGGTTCATGATTCTTAAGTGAGGTTAAATACGAGAGTCTTAATCTCTTGGAAATAGTTCTTGGCTAGCAACCGGAGGAAAAGATTAACCAAATTATGATGATAATTAATTTCATTACATGTTCGTTTAACCTCAGCATGCTCTCATTCATAGTTCAGACTCAAAGTAGATAATTGTTTTAGCTTTAGCATAGAAATTATAAAACAAAATATCAAACTCTTGGTTACACTGTTGTCTACATTTTTAGAATTAAAATATAGTACACTTGAGCAAATTGCACTTCATCCCAGTCCCTGTGGGATCGATACTTGGCTTACTAAAGCCACTTTACTACTTGTTCGACCACGTGCACTTGCGTGTGAGTTTTATACCCAACAGAAATGACCGAACAAGTTTTTGACGCCGTTGCCGGGGACTTGGAAATTGGTGAATTTGTTTTAAGTGTTAATTTACTGTATTTTTATTTTCTTAGTGTTGACAACTTGGTCTTAGCCTGTATTTTGCAGACTTAATTTCTGTTGAACACTGGCAAGAGAAAAGGAGCTGGTGGAATCGTATATAGAGCCAGAAAGGATATTTCACAGTAAATGGAGAGAAGCTCTACAAAGAAAGCTGCAGTTGCTCAGACAGACGATCATGGAGCAACAACAGAATCCACCGGTAGTACGGGCAGTGTTAGTGCCCGAAGAAGTAGCAGCTCGGCCGGTTCACGAGGTGGCAATCCCACATGCTAATAATGTCACATCTAGCATCCACAAAACTGAGCCAGGAGGGAGGTTTGAACTTAAGCAGAATATGGTGCAATTGCTGCACACTAGCGGGCAGTTTACCGGTCTCCCGCATGAAGATCCACAGCAGCATCTCCAAAATTTTTTGGAGATAAGTAACACTTACATCCCTACTGGAGTGTCATCAGATTATGTCCGGCTTACATTGTTCCCATTCTCACTATTGGGAGAAGCCAAGAGGTGGTTGAAAGCTGAGCCACCGAATTCTATTTCTACATGGGATAATCTTGCAAGGAAATTCTTGATACGGTTTTTTCCCTCCGGTAAAACAGCAAGACTTAGAAGTCAAATTCTAAGTTTCAAACAAAGAGAGGGAGAGAATTTATATCAGGCCTGGGAGAGATTCAAATCCATGTTGCGGGATTGTCCTCATCATCATCAGTCCAATGATGTGCTGGTGCACACTTTTATAGAGGGTTTTGAATCCCACACCAAAATATTGCTAGACTCAGCAGCTGGAGGACAAGCGCTGGAGAAAACTTATGAGGAGCTGTATACCTTGTTGAACCGTATTTCGCAGGGCAATCCGGAATGGAATGCTGATTCATCAAGAGGCGGGACAAGGAAACTAGCAGGAGTGATAGAAGTGGATGGGTTTATAGCTATCGCTGCAGAGATAGCTACATTGCAAAATCAACTTAACACCCACTTCAGCAACATGACAATGAACCAGCCTCAAGCCCCAGTTAAGGCAGTGCAGCAGATGTGGTGTGAAGTGTGTGGAAGCAGTGAGCACTCAGCTGAGTGTTGTGGAGCCAATCCTGACTCAGTAAACTTTGTGGGAAATGCGCAAAGGAACCACCAACAGTATGGTAATAGCTACAATTCCAATTGGAGGAATCACCCGAATTTCTCCTGGGGTAGCAACAACCATCAGGGGCAAAGTTCGGGTCAGGGTGTGCAAAGGAACAAAGGAGGGTAGCAGAATTATCAAGCACAATTCAGAAACAACAATGCACCTCCTCCACCACCATCACCCAGTATTGAGGAAATGTTCAAGACCATGATAGCTAACCAAGCTCAATTGCAGGCTGACTATGTGAAATTGGCAGCCGAAGTGAAAAACAACCAGTTAGCTACCAAGGCACTTGAATATCAATTTGGGAAATTTGCTAGTGCCCAAAACACAAGGCCTCGAGGAGGACTGCCGAGCGACATAGATCCCAATCCCAAGCAGGTAAATGCAGTGACCATATGGAGTGGTTTGCAGCTGAAAGAGGTGGAACCAAAAAGACCACCTCAGCAATCGAGAGCAGCAGAAGTTGAGAGGGAGCAAAGTACTGAAAGGGGGAAGACTAAGGAAGCTGAATCAGAAAGACCTCCACCCCCGTTCCCCCAATGCTTAAAGAAACACAAGGAGGAGGCGTGTTTCAAGAAATTCATGGAGGTGCTGAAACAGGTACATATTAACTTACCTCTTGTTGATGTTTTGTAGGGAGTGCCGAAATATGCTAAGTATATAAAGGACGTCGTGGCAAACAAAAGTTGATTGACTGAGTATGCTACGGTGTCTCTAACGGAGGAGTGCACTTCCCAGATTCAAAATAGACTGCCAACAAAGCTCAAAGACCTTGGGAGGTTTACCATCCAGAGTACTATTGGGCAGAGCATCCGAGCTCGTGGATTGTGTGATTTGGGAGCTAGCATAAATTTGATGCCTTCATTGGTATTCAGAAAGTTGGGTCTAGGGAGTCCTAGACCCAAAACAGTAATCTTGCAATTGGCGGATCGATCCTTAGCCAGACCTGATGGCATTGTGGAGGATGTTCTGGTGCAAGTTGGCTCCCTAATTTTCCCGGTAGATTTTGTCGTGCTGGACTTTGAACCAGACGCGGAAGTCCCATTTATTTTGGGACGTCCTTTCTTGGCCACCAGGAAAGCACTAATTGACGTAGTTGCGGGGCAGCTAACAATGCGAGCACATGACAAGGTGGAGGTGTTCGATGTGTACAAGGCACCCAAGCTCCCGATGGTGCACGAAGAACTCTCGGTGATCAATGTGATTGATCAAGGTGATGATGAGCGGATTAAGGATTCACGGGAGTTAATGGGAAAACCACTGGATCGGTGTAAGCACTACTGGGGAGAGGATGGTGATCGAGAGAAATCGTCCATCACCCTTGAGGACAACTGAGCTTAACGACGTTGAGCTGCGACGGTAAACCAGGCGCTGCACGGGAGGCAACCCGTGAAAATTTTTTCTTCCTTTTTGTAAAGTGTAAATAGATTTTTCTTATCCTTTTTCTTGATTTACTACAAAATTTTTCGTTTTAGTTTTTGTTTTATTTGTATTTAGAGTGAAACCTATAATTCTAACCAATTTTGTATAGTGAGATGAATTTCAGGTCAAACGGAGGAAAATATGCACGGAATCGCAAATGAAAAGTCGAGGTATGAAAATTAACAAAAAGTGGCAAAACAGTGAGCTGGGGCGATAGCTCCGTGTCACGGAGGTGGACCTCCGCGTTACCTCCGTGTCACGTTGAGGTATAATCTGGATTTTTAAAAAAAAAAAATTCCAGAACGGGCTCGCGATGGCTCCGTGTCACGGAGGCAGTGCACCGCGATGCACTCCATGACACGTTGCCGTGTATATCGCGACGGGTCACACCGGGTCGCCGGGTGACCCGCGCGATTTTCCTACTTTTTAACCCCGAAAAACCCCTTCCTTTCCTTATTTTTCAATTACTCCGCAACCAAAACCCCCCAAAACCCATCCCCCTTCAACGTGACACGGAGGAGGCGTAGAAAATCATCTAGTTTCCGTAATTTCTTCAACTTCAAGGTATGTTCTTCGATTCCACCTCAATTTCTTGTCGATTTTCTTCAATATTGAGCATGTGAGATGAGCTAAATTGCCCTAAGTAGAAATTAATCATGAATTCAATTTAATTATTGTTGATGAATGTTCAGAATGTCGTTATGATTGCGTGAACTCGTCAATTGCATAAATTAATCGAATGTGCTTGATAATATCATTTTTAGGGCTTGTTTTTGAATTTGAAGTTGAAAATGTAGTGAGCTTGTGAGTTTCATGCCGGGATGTACATGTCGAATGAGATGAGTCGATATACTAATTGTTAGGATGTTAATAGAACGACGGATTCTCGGGTTAAGAGAATGTTGAAATTTGTAAGAATTTGGTTGGTTGTATAGGTTCGTGTAGATAAATTTTTGTTGTTGTTTTCGTTTCTTTGTTTTTCCTTGCTAAGTGCGATGGGTAAAATGTTAGCGATGGTAGTGATTATCATTGGCTGTACGAAGTCCGAGTAGTACACAGAATATATACCGTCGAATTTTTCGAACGCACTAAGCATGATTGTATAGTGGGTTATTATGTGTAAATAAAGATAATCTTGCCGTAGTGTTGTAACTGTAGCTAAGGACTAAGTGTGGGGTAACCTAGCTTAACCCGACCTTAGCCGAAGTTAATATCCGTTAGCTTAACATTGATCTTGTCTACTTGGATTGACAGGTAAAATGGAAAGCAGGCAAGAGAAAGGGAAAGGCGCATCAACTTCGGGCGTCGGAAAGAAGCGAATCAGACTAGGCACAGCAGTCCCAGCAGCACCAGCAGTTCCACGTGGCCAACGCAGCCAATAAGGAACGAGATGGGTGACTGATGAGGGGAAAAAGTGGTACGCAAAGCACAAAGAAAACAAATATTTCCCCGAGGAGCATATAGCAGGGGAACCATTGGCACAGGAGTTCCCTAGGATGGTCCACCGGATCGAGGCAGCTGGGCTCATCTTTATCTTTGAAGAGCCCAAGGAATGTAACTTGCACCTGGTTCAGGAATTCTATACCAACTGGAACCTGACTATCAGAAGTCACACCATAAAAATCAGAGGCCAAATAGTCACCTTGGAGCCCTACCACCTCAATGCCATCATAGGAGCGCGGGACACAGACGCCCACGTACTCCGACAGCTGAACATTACCCCACCGTATGTGGACATCAGACGCACATTGTGTGGGACTCGATCGACAGCTAGATGGAGCAGACACAAAGAGAGGGGCTACCACCAGACTTTGCCCTATTCACAGATGAACAGGGAAGCCAGAATATGGCCGAAGATTGTATGTTCCTGCCTCATCCCGGGGGTACATATGACAGATGTAACCCAGGATCGTGTATGCCTGGTGTACGCCCTGATGAAAGGGCTGGAGATCAACGTGGGGGCGGTGATTATCTCCTCCATGAAGAGAGCCCGGTTGCATTAGGGGCACAGGTATGGTTTTGGTGGACTACTCACCACCTTCCTCAGGGGCCTAGATGTTGAGGAGGAGGCCCTTGACTATATCCCGCAGATGGAGCGGCGGGCCTTAGATGTTACTAAAACTAAGGCTCCCGACACCACCCACGGGCCAGTGCTTACACTTAGCGAGCGACATGCTCGTGATGATCAGTATATGGATCGAATGTATGGGATGCAGATGCTCCAGCTGAGGATAGGCGGGAGGCCGGCGACAGAGGAGGAGCTATGGCAGCTCGAGCTAGACTACCCCTTTGGCGAAAACGCCAGGGCTCTATGTTGAGTGGGGCCAGCATTTGTAGAGCCCACGAATGATGATGTCTCCACAGACGAGGAGACACGTTGGGAGGACTCCGATGTGGAGTCCGATGAGGAAGACGGGGGCGATTCAGACATGGGAGATGAAGCAGCAGCACCCGATGAAGAAGTGGAATACTTTGACTGATCAGGGAGTTCCACCACCCGATTTTGTGCGATTTTAATTTTTGTGAACACTGGGGACAGTGTTCGAGCTAAGTGTGGGGTGGGAGTAGTTAGGTGCTGGGCTGTGTTGTTTTGTATGTATGCCCTAATCTGTTGTCGTGCATGTGAAATTTTGTTGTTCTCTGTGGGTTGTGAATTGTTAAGTTGTTGTTCCGTATTTGTAAATTTATGTGAAATTGATGTGTGTTGCTGAATGTTGCAAGATGATTCTGTACATATTTTTGTTATCGAAATGATCGATATTTTTAAAATTTAAAATATTTTGAACATATTTTTTCTATCTAAATGATCGATATTTTTGACATTTTTTTACTTCTTGGGTTTCTCGGCATTTGTTTTCGGTTCTTTTACCGAGAATGGTCCCATTGAACCGAAGTCATAGTAGTGACCGTTCCCTATAATCGATGGATGACGACCGTCTTAAGGGAAATGTAGTCGTTAGGAGTAGTTTTTTTTTCTTTCAATTATTTTTCAGTTTTTTTCTTTGGTGGGTTGCATCCCAAAACCTGTAGTTACTGTATGGTTGCGAAATTCTAGTTACGTGTTGTACATGATATTTAAAAGGCAAAGGTGATTCGTACGAAAGCATACAACTTTGTAAATATGTTGAGATACCTAGGCCATAGAGTTCGATTCAGTGTGATTGAGGCTTAATGTTTGAATTCCTGCAATTAGCTGATTGAAGAGTCTGTGAATACATCTTGAATTGAGCATGTGCAAAAAGTGTGAAGTGAGGTGTTGTTATTCCATGCTATTGTGAAGTGTCTAGAACTTGCCTGGTGTGTGTGCAAAACGAAATGAAGGAGGTGTATTGTAGGAAAGGATGTAGGCATTTCTTTGTTTTAACCGAGAGTTTCTATTTTTCCTTGTCGTACCCACCTTGATTGTATACACTAGTCAGCCCGTTGAGCCTTTAGCCTATTATTTTTTTTCTTTTTGTCAGAAAGTGTAAACCGAGCTTAATCCCTTCTTTTCATTAGCCATAAAGTCTATACAAAACTCTTAAGTGCTTAAGAAGAGAAAATCATTTTCCCGAAGTGTCAAAGAGTGAGAATGGTGAAAAGAAAAAGAAAAGCAGAGTGATAGAAGAAAAGAAAAGGTTGAAGGTGCACTTGCTATAAATAAACTATAATGAAGGTGCATGAATAATCTTTGTTGTTGTGTCAAGTGTGCTTAATACGATGGGCCATACTAAAGAAAAACATCAAGAATGGGATGATGAAAAAAAAAGAAACAATGTCCATGAGTTGATGGGATTTGTTGAAAAGGCGCTTAAGGATGCTAGTGGCTATTATTGGCTAACCCAATATTTACTAGTTCTGTAGCTTCCATTACAACCAGTTAAAGTCCTACGTGATCTTACATCGCACTTCTTTATATTAGTGGAGTAATACACTAAGGGCAAGCTTATGGGTCATGACATGATACATGTGAATTCTTTTGGGAGAGAGAGCGAAATTGTGTTTACATGCCCCTGCTTGAATTTTTGTGAGTTCATATGATCAAAAAGGGGAAGATTCTCTTGTGTTGTGAGGGCACATGCTTGGTGAAAGATTAATTTTCGTGTCAGATATCTTGATCAGCTGATTTGCATGAGTTTGCCAAGGTCGAGGGTCGATTCTTAAAGTCTAGGAGGTTTTGATGTATTGAAGGTCATTGCATTGATAGGACCATGCATGTTTTCTTCATGATTTGCTGTATTGAATAATCGGTATGACCGTAGCCTAAATTGTCGAACCAAAGTAGCGAGGTTGGGATGTAAATTGCATGAAGTGTAGGATTGTTGTTCGAGGACGAACAAGGACTTAAGTGTGGGGTAAGTGATCTTGGGCAAATTTATATGCCCAAGTGATACTCAAAAGTACCATTTTAGCCTTGTTTATCTATCAATGTGTATACATTCTCATGTAATTGGTAATAAAATGTGAATTTATACTAACCAACATGATTAGCATTGTTTTGCAGGACAAATGTAATTTCGGGAAGCTAAAATGCATATTGGAGGATATCGGGGTTGGACTTGGATGCGAGGAAGGGACAAGACATTGGACAGCATGAAATAAAGGGGCTCCCCGATGGAGCCGTGTCACAATGCCATCGCGGAGGCCTTCTGCCTGGATAGGGAAATTTTACCCAAATTCCAGAGAGGGTCCGCGTCCGGTCTGTGGCACGGTGGCTCTGCTCCGCGTTGCACGCCGTGCCAAGTTGAGCTTTAATTCTTGGAACCCCAGTTCCAGTGAAGGTCCGCGTCCGTAGCGTGTCACGGAGGCAGTGCTCTGCGATGCACTCCGTGACACGTTGCTTGTTATTCCGGGAAAAATTCCCAGCAGTATAAATAGAACACTTAGATTCATTTTTTAATAATCTGACTTGGTAGAGCAAGAACGTGGGTTACAGGCAGTTGAGGGGACGAAAATATTGATCTTGGGCAGATTTATATGCCCGAGTGATACTCAAACATATTATTTTCGCCTTGTTTGTGTGCAATATGTATATATTCTCATGTAATTGGTAATAAAATGTGAATTTATACTAACCAACATGATTAGCATTTGTTTTGCAGGAAAATATGATTTTAGGAGCTAAAATGCATGTTGGAACTATATCGGAGTTGGACTTGGATACGAGCGTGGAAAAGACATTGTAATGCACAAATTATAGGGGCTCCGCGATGGAGCCGTGCCACGCTACCATCGCGGAGGTACACTGCCTGGAGAGGAAATTAAATGGCAAATTCCAGTGAGGCCTCGCGACAGCTCCGTGGCACGGAGATAGGCCTCCGCGTTGGCCTCCGTGCCACGTTGAGGCTATTTTACCGGACCCTGGATTTCCAGTGAAGGTCCGCGTCCACGCCGTGTCACGGAGGCAGTGCTCCGCGTTGACCTCCGTGACACGTTGCTTATTATTCCGGGAAAAATTTCCCTCTAGTATAAATAACACACTTAGGTTTATTTTAATTAGTTCAGACTTGGTGGAGCAAGGACGTGGGTTAGCAGCAGTTGAGGGACGAAAAAGCTAAGGGATTTGTTCTCTTCCTTTCTTCTTTCAATCAATTGTATGTATGATTTACACTTGTTTTAGGATGATCAATCCACAAATGAGTGGCTAATTCTCTTCCTTGCTAAGGTTTTGAACATGTGTAGTGAATTTTGATTGTAAATGATACGGTTTTCTTCTTCTTCTTTCATGTTGTTCTATTAATTCTTGTTCTTACTGCATTAGTGCTTGGCCGACATTAATGTACATCTAAAAAGTCCAATTTCACTCGAGAGAGCAAGAAATTGGAAAGTTGTGAATTAATAGGGTATTGTTCTTAACTTGATTTGGGAAAATTGGGTTTTGATGTGCTTTCCTGATAGAAATATACTTGAAAGCCGTATTAGTCAATTTAGGAACCGAAATTGTATTGCTAGGTCGTAAATTGCATTTGATCACAGAAATGTAGACGAATGGTTTATGATTCTTAAGTGGAATTAAATACGAGAGTTTTAATTTCTAGGCTACTGTTCTTGGCTAGCAACATGAAGAAGAGATTAACCGAATTATTATTATAATCGAATTCATTACTTGTTCTTAACCTTGGCATGCTCATATCCATAGTTTAAATTCACAGTACATAATTGTTTATAGTTTTAGTATATATTTTATAAACAAAAACTCATTTAACCGTTGGTTACGTTGTTGTTAGCATAATTAGAAGTAAGCTAAGAATATAGTATACTTAGGCAAATTTTACATATCCTGAGCCTCCTTGGATCGATACTTGGCTTACTTAGCCACTTTATTACTTGTTTGACCACGTGCACTTGCGTGTCGGTTTATAATATATAATACCAACCAAAATAGCCGAACAAGTTTTTAGCGCCGTTGCTGGGGAGGCTAGGCAAATTTGTGAAATTGTGTTTAGTGTAAATTTACTGTATTTTTATTTTTATTTTCTTAAGTGTTAACAACTTGGTCTTAGCCTGTATTTTGCAAACTTGATTTCTGTGAACACTGGCAAGGGACAAAGAGCTGGTGGAATCTTACTTAGAGCCTGAACGTGAATTTCATAGTCAACGTAGAGAAGCTCTACAAAAGAAGCTGCAGTTGCTCAGACAGTCTATTATGGAGCAACAAAATCCACCAGTTGTGAGGGCAGTATTAGTGCCCGATGAAGCAGCAGCAAGGCCGGTTCGCGAGGTGGAAATCCCACACGCTAACAATGGACATTCTAGCATCCGCAAACTAGAGCCTAGAGGGAGGTTTGAATTAAAGCAGAATATGGTGCAACTCTTGCACACAAGCAGACAATTTACCGGTCTCCCTCATGAAGATCCACAACAACATCTCCAGAACTTTTTGGAGATAAGTGACAATTATATACCCGCTGGAGTGTCACCTGATTATGTTCGGCTCACCTTATTTCCGTTTTCCTTACTTGGTGAAGCCAAGAGGTGGTTAAAAGCTGAACCACCATATTCTATATCAACGTGGGATGATCTTGCACAGAAGTTTTTGATTAGATTTTTCCCTTCTGGTAAAACAGCCAGACTTAGAAGTCAAATTCTAAGTTTTAAACAGAGGGAGGGAGAAAATCTATATCAAGCCTGGGAAAGATTTAAATCCATGTTGCGGGACTGTCCTCATCATCATCAGTCTAATGAGGTGTTGGTACACACATTTATTGAGGGTTTGGAACCCCACACTAAAATTCTGGTAGATTCAGCAGCTGGAGGGCAAGCGCTGGAAAAGACTTACGAGGAGCTGTACACTTTGCTCAACCGAATTTCACAAGGCAATCCAGAATGGAATGCAGATTCATCTCGAGGTGGAGCAAGGAAAGCAGCGGGAGTGCTTGAAGTGGATGGATTTACAGCTATCGCTGCACAGATAGCTGCCTTGCAAAATCAGTTAAATAACCACTTCAGCAATATGAACTTGAACCAGCCTTCAGCTTCAGTCAATGCAGTCCAGCAGATGTGGTGTGAAATGTGTGGTAGTAGTGAGCATTCAGCTGAGTGCTGTGGTGCAAATCCTGATTCTGTTAACTTTGTGGGCAATGCACAGAGAAATCAACAGCAGTTTGGTAGTGGCTACAAATCAAATTGGAGGAACCATCTAAATTTTTCGTGGGGTAGCAACAACCAACAAGGCCAAGGTTCTGGTCAGGGTATGCAGAGAAATCAAGGAGGGCAACAAAACTTTCAAGCTCAATTCAGAAATCACAATGCCCTTCCTCCACCACCATCACTGACCATTGTGGAGATGTTCAAAACCATGATCGCTAATCAGGCACAATTGCAGGCTGACTATGTTAAATTGGCAGCCAAAGTGAAGAATAATCAGTTGGCGACCAAGGCTCTTGAATATCAGTTTGGGCAATTTTCTAGTGCCCAAAATACAAGACCTAGAGGAGGACTACCTAGTGACACAGATCCTAATCCGAAGCAGGTAAATGCAGTGACCACGAGGAGTGGCTTACAGTTGAAGGAGGTGGAACCGGAAAGACCGCCTCAAAAGTCAGGAGCAGCAGATGTTGAGGAGGACCAAAGTTCTGATAGGGGGAAGACTAAAGAAGCAGAAGCAGAAAGGCCTCCACCCCCGTTCCCTCAACGACTTAAGAAACACAAGGAGGAGGCGTGTTTCAAGAAATTCATGGAGGTGCTTAAACAGGTACATGTTAGCTTACCTCTTGTTGATGTCTTGCAGGGAGTGCCAAAGTATGCAAAGTATATTAAAGACATCGTGGCTAACAAAAGTCATTTGACTGAGTATGCCACGGTGGCTTTAACGGAGGAATGCACTTCCCGGATTCAGAATAGACTGCCCACGAAACTGAAAGACCCTGGAAGTTTTACTATCCAGCTGACTATTGGGCAAAGTATCCGAGCTCGTGGATTATGCGACTTGGGGGCAAGTATAAATCTGATGCCATCTTCGGTATTCAGAAAGTTAGGTCTAGGGAGTCCTAGACCTACAATGGTAATCTTGCAGCTAGCGGACAGGTCCTTAGCTAAGCCGGATGGCATTGTTGAGGATGTGTTAGTGCAAGTGGGCTCCCTCATTTTTCCGATCGATTTTATTGTTCTGGATTTTGAACCAGATGCTGAAGTCCCATTTACTTTGGGACGACCCTTTTTGGCAATCGGAAAAGCATTAATTGATGTAGCTGCGGGTCAACTTACAATGCGGGCACATGACAAGATAGAAGTGTTTGACGTGTACAAAGCACCCAAGCTCCCGATTGTAAATGAGGAACTCTCGGTGATCAATGTGATTGATCATGGGAATGCTAATATAATAAATGATTCCCGAGAGTTACTAGGAAGGCCACCGGATAAGGTTGAGAACTACTGGGGGGAGGACAAGGATCGTGAAAAATCGTCCCTCACCCTAGTAGATAATTGAGCATAATGGACGTCGAGCCGCGACGGTAAACCAGGCGTTGCACGGGAGGCAACCCGTGAAAAGAAAAATATTCTATTTTTTTTCGTTTAGTAGAGTGTAATTAAGTTGTATTTTTATTTTATTTTTCTTTTTCTTGATTTCGTACAAATTTTTCATTTTAGTTAGTATTTTTTTCATTTTAGTTAGGGAAATCTATTAATCTAACCAATTTCGTTTAGTGAAGTGATTTTCAGGTCAAACGGAGAAAAATATGCATGAAAGCGGGAAAAATAAGGCAAGGTATGAAAAAATAATTTTATTGAAGAAACAGTGCACTGGGGCGTTGGCTCCGTGTCACGGAGGGAGTGCTCCGCGTTACCCTCCGTGACACGTTGAAGGCAAAATCCGGATTTTTAAAAATTTCCAGAGAGCCATCGCGTTGGCTCCGTGTCATGGAGGAGGGTCTCCGCGTTACCCTCCGTGACACGTTGCCTTATATTTGGTGCCGGGTCACACCGGGTTGCCGGGTGACCCGCGTGTTTTTCTTTAAATTAACCCCGATTTTGCCCAATTTTTCCCCATTTCTTCTACTCTCCGCGACCAAAACACCCAAATCCCCCTCCCCAACCAACGTGCCACGCTATTAGGCAAGGAATACGTCAAGTTTCTTCAGTTCTTCAATTCAAAGGTATGTTTTCCTCGTTTCTCTCAAATTTTTGGCGATTTTAGTCGAATTTGGGCATGTGAGGTGAGATATATCACCCCAAGTAGCAATTTAACATGATGTTGAGTTATTTGTGATTGATATATGTTCGGATTGTTGTAATTAGCGGTTGAACTTGTCGATTACGTAAATAATTCGAATTTGATTATAGAATTGTATTCTAGGGCATGGGTTGTTGAATTTGACTTGGGTGACTTGATAATTCGATAAATTAGATGCCGGGGTGTGTTTATAAATTGAGATAAGTCGTTGTAACTATTGTATGAATGTTAAAAGACGACGAATTCTCGAATTTTTGGGAAAGTGCAAAAATTGTGTAAATTGGTTTGATTATTTGGATTCGTTTGTATATAGAATGTTTTTGTCGTTGTTTTTATTTTTTGTTTTTATTGCTTGTGCGATGATTGAATTGTTAGCGATAGTAGGATTGGAATTAGCTGTATGAAGTCTGAGTAGTACGCTAACCGTTATGCTGTCGAAATTTTGTGTGAACGCACTAAGCATAAAGTGTATACTTGTTGTCTTTGGTGTAAATAGAGTTATCCTTGCCGTAGTTTTGTAAAAGTAGCTAAGGTGGTAAACGTTGTGTAACCCGACCTTAGCCTATGTTAACCTCTTTATAGCTTAACTTTGTGCTTGTTAATTTATGTTGACAGGTACAATGGCTAGTAGACAGGATAAGGGCAAGGGTGCTTCTACCTCAGGCACCGGTAGAAAAAGAATGAGATTGGGCACCGCAGTCCCAGCTGCACCAGCTGTTTCGCGCGGCCAACGCCGCCAATACGGAACAAGGTGGGTAACCGAGGAAGGAAAGAAATGGTATGCTAAGCATAAGGAGAGCAAGTACTTCCCGGAGGAACATACTGCACGGGAACCACTAGCACAGGAGTTCCCCCGTATTGTGCAAAGGATTGAAGCAGCTGGGCTCAGCTTTATCTTTCAGGAGCCCAAGGAGTGCAACCTTCATTTGGTCCGAGAGATCTACGCAAATTGGAACCCGGCCATCAGAAGCCACACAATAAAAATCAGAGAGCAGATTGTCACTCTGGAACCCCAGCAATTTAATGCCATCGTTGGAGCGCGGGACACAAACGCCCACGTTCTCCGCCACCTAAACATCACCCCACCATACGCCGACATCAGACGTACGTTGTGTGGGGCTCGATCCACAGCCCGATGGAGTAGACATAAGGAGAGGAGTTACCACCAGACTCTACCTTATTCGCAGATGAACAGGGAGGCCAGAATATGGCTGAAAATTGTATGTTCGTGCTTGATCTCGGGAGTTCATATGACGGATGTGACTCGGGACCGTGTCTGCTTGGTGTATGCCCTTATGAAAGGGCTTGAGATTAATGTTGAGGCGGTAATTATATCCGCCATGAAGAGAGCCAGACTACACCAGGGCCATAGATACGGGTTTGGCGGACTCATCACCACCTTCCTCCGAGGCCTCGATGTCGAGGAAGAAGCCTTGGATTACATTCCGCAGTTGGAGCGGAGGGCCCTCGATGTGACAAAAACTAAGGCCCCCGACACCACACACGGGCCAGTGCTGACTTTGGGCGAGTGACATACTCGTGATGATCAGTACATGGCACGTATGTTCGGCATGCAGATGCTTCAGCTATGGATTGGTGGGAGACCAGCCACCGAGGAAGAATTATGGCAGCTGGAGCTGGATTACCCATTTGGCGAGAATGCCAAAGCCTTATGCCGGGTGGGACCAGCCTTTGTTGAGCCGACTGATGATGATGTCCCTACTGATGAGGAGACACGTCGGGAGGACTCCGATGTGGAGTCCGAGGAAGACGATGGAGCTGACTCAGATATGGGCGACGAGGTAGCAACACCAGATGAAGAAGTCGAATATTTCGACTGATCAGGGAGTTCCACCATCCAAAATTTTATTTTTTAATTTTTGTGAACGCTGGGGATAGTGTTCGATTTAAGTGTGGGGTGGGGAGTAGCTAGGTGCTGGGACTTGGGCTCTAATCTGCTGTATGCTTTTCCTTGGTTTGTATGTATGTTTGTGCTTTCCCTGTTATGAACTGATTTGTGTTGTATCTGTATATATTTGTTTGTGTGGTTAATGATGTGTGTTATGAAAAGTTGTGGTTGCCAAGGTAACTATTTTGTGAATGCTGTAAATAGTTTGTAAATATAATTTTTTTCTGTCTATCGAGATGATCGATATTTTTCAAAAAAAATTCGGTTTTTATTTAGTTTGGGTTTCTCAGAGTTTGTTTTCGGTTCTTTTACCGAGAATAGTCCCATTGAACCGATGTCATAGTTAGTGACCGTTCCCTATGATGGATGGATGACGACCGTCTTAAGGGAAATGTAGTCGGTAGGAGTAGGATTTTAATTTGTTTTTAATTTTTCTTTGGTGGATTGCATCAATGAACTGTATTTGCTTTATGGTTGCAAAAATTTTGTTGCGTGTGTAACTGATGTTCAAAATGTGAAAGTGATTCGTTCAAAAGCATGCAAGTTGGTAAATATGTTGAGTTACCTAGGCTATAGAATTTGATTCAGTATGATTGAGGCTTAATTTTGAATTCATGTGATTGGCTAATTAGAGAGTCTGTGAATGCATCTTGATTCGAGCATGTGCATGAAGTGTGAAGTGAGGTATTGTTATTCCATGCCATTGTGTATTGTCTAGAACTTGCCTGGTGTGTATACAAAACGAAATGAAGGAGGTGTAGTGTTGGAAAGGATGTAGGCATTTCTTTGTTTTTAACCGGTAGTTTCCATTTTTTTCTTGTCAAACTCTACCTTTTTATATGTTGTATACCCTAGTCAGCCCATTGATCCTTTAGCCGATTTCTTTCTTTCTTTTGTCCAAAATTGTATAAACCAAGCTTTATTCCTTCTTTTCATTAGCTGTAAAAGTCTATACAAAACTCTTAAGCGCTTACAAAGAAAAGAAAATGTTCCCAAAGTGTTAAAGAGTGAAAAGAGTGAAAAGAAAAAGAAAAGCAAAGTGAGGAAAGAAAAGATGATGTTGAAGAGGCACTTGTTATAATTAAATGATATTGAGGGTACATGGAAACCCTTTGTTTTGTGTCAAGTGTGTGTGATGAAATGGGCAGTACGAAAGTAAACCAGCATGAATGGGAGAAAAAGAGAAAAGAGAGGAACAATGTCCATGAGTTGATGGGAATGTGTTGAAAAGGCGCTTAAGGATGCTAGCGACTATTATTGGCAAATCCAATATATATACTAGATCCATAGCCCCGTTACAACCCATTAAAGTCCTACTTGATCCTACATTGCATTTCTTTGTATTAGTGGAGTAATACACTAAGAGCAAGCCTATGGGTCACGACATGATGCATGTGAATTCTTTTGGGAGAGAGAGTGAAATTAATTTTTATATGCCCCTACTTGCATGTTTGTGTGTTGCATGAACAAAAAGGGGAAGATTCTCTTGAGTTGTGAGGGCACATGCTTGATGAAAGATTGATTTTCGTGTCGGATTTCTTGATTAGCTGATTTGCATGAGTTTGCTGATATCAAGAATCAATTCTTAAAGTCGAGGAAGTCTTGATGTATTAAAGGTCAATGTATTGTAAGACCAAGCATGTTTTCGTGACGATTTGCAAAAATTGAATAATCGGTATGATCGTAGCGTAAATGGTCGCACCATAGTGATGAAGGTTGGGATGTAATTTGCATGAGTTGTGTATGTGTTGTTCGAGGACGAACAAGGATTTAAGTGTGGGGTAAGTGATCTTGGGCAGATTTATATGCCCGAGTGATACTCAAACGTATTATTTTCGCCTTGTTTGTGTGCAATATGTATATATTCTCATGTAATTGGTAATAAAATGTGAATTTATACTAACCAACATGATTAGCATTTGTTTTGCAGGAAAATATGATTTTTAGTAGCTAAAATACATGTTGGAACTATATCGGAGTTGGACTTGGATACGAGCGTGGAAAAGACATTGGAATGAACAAATTATAGGGGCTCCGCGATGGAGCCGTGCCACGCTACCATCGCGGAGGCACACTGCCTGGAGAGGAAATTAAATGGCAAATTCCAGTGAGGCCTTGTGACATCTCCGTGGCACGGAGATAGGCCTCCGCGTTGGCCTCCGTGCCACGTTGAGGCTATTTTACCGGACCATGGATTTCCAGTGAAGGTTCGCGTCCACGCCGTGTCACGGAGGCAGTGCTCCGCGTTGACCTCCGTGACACGTTGCTTGTTATTCCTGGAAAAATTTCCCTCTAGTATAAATAGCACACTTAGGTTTATTTTAATTAGTTCAGACTTGGTGGAGCAAGGACGTGGGTTAGCAGCAGTTGAGGGACGAAAAAGCTAAGGGATTTCTTCTCTTCCTTTCTTCTTTCAATCAATTGTATGTATGATTTACACTTGTTTTAGGATGATCAATCCACAAATGAGTGGCTAATTCTCTTCCTTGCTAAGGTTTTGAACATGTGTAGTGAATTTTGATTGTAAATGATATGGTTTTCTTCTTCTTTTTTCATGTTTTTCTATTAATTCTTGTTCTTACTGCATTAGTGCTTGGCCGACATTAATGTACATCAAAAAAGTCCAATTTCACTCGAGAGAGCAAGAAATTGGAAAGTTGTGAATTAATAGGGTATTGTTCTTAACTTGATTTGGGAAAATTGGGTTTTGATGTACTTTCCTGATAGAAATATACTTGAAAGCTGTATTAGTCAATTTAGGAACCGGAATTGTATTGCTAGGTCGTAAATTGCATTTGATCACAGAAATGTAGATGAATGGTTTATGATTCTTAAGTGGAATTAAATACAAGAGTTTTAATTTCTAGGCTACTGTTCTTGGCTAGCAACATGAAGAATAGATTAACCGAATTATTATTATAATCGAATTCATTACTTGTTCTTAACCTTGGCATGCTCATATCCATAGTTTAAATTCACAGTACATAATTGTTAATAGTTTTAGTATATATTTTATAAACAAAAACTCATTTAACTGTTGGTTACGTTGTTGTTAGCATAATTAGAAGTAAGATAAGAATATAGTATACTTAGGCAAATTTTACATATCCTGAGCCTCCTTGGATCGATACTTGGCTTACTTAGCCACTTTATTACTTGTTTGACCACGTGCACTTGCGTGTCGGTTTATAATATATAATACCAACCGAAATAGCCGAACAATAGCAGGGTTTTTCTCTGTTTCCTTCTCCTTGTATTCAATTGCTTGTATGTTTAACACTCATTTGACAATGTTTAATCCACAAATGAGTGGCTAATTCCACTTCTTGCTGAGGTTATGAACAATTGTGATGAAATGTGATCATTGATTCTTTGGTTTTTCATCTTTTCTTCCATGTTGTTCTATTAATTCTTGTTCTTACTGCATTAATGTGTGGCCTACGTTAATGTAAATCTAAAAAGTCCAGTTTCACTCGAGAGAGCAAGAAATTAGAAAGTTATGAATTAATAGGATATGATCTTTACTTGATTTGGGAAAATTGGGAATTGATTTACTTTCAGGATAGAAATATACCTGAAAGTCATATTAGTCAATTTAGGAACCGGGTTTGTATGGCTAGAACATGAATTGCATTTAATCACAGAAATGTAGGTGGATGGTTCATGATTCTTAAGTGAGGTTAAATACGAGAGTTTTAATCTCTTGGAAATAGTTCTTGGCTAGCAACCGGAGGAAAAGATTAACCAAATTATGATGATAATTAATTTCATTACATGTTCGTTTAACCTCAGGATGCTCTCATTCATAGTTCAGACTCAAAGTAGATAATTGTTTTAGCTTTAGCATAGAAATTATAAAACAAAATATCAAACTCTTGGTTACACTGTTGTCTGCATTTTTAGAATTAAAATATAGTACACTTGAGCAAATTGCACTTCATCCCAGTCCCTGTGGGATCGATACTTGGCTTACTAAAGCCACTTTACTACTTGTTCGACCACGTGCACTTGTGTGTGAGTTTTATACCCAACAAAAACGACCGAACAACAGTCATTATATTTCCATTGTCACAAGAAGCGAGAAGATCTTGGTGGATGAGGGTGTTAAACCCAAGAATGTTGTTGACCCCCAAACGTGAAGTGAAGTGAAAGATGCAGTGCTAAAAGCACCAAATATTATCAATGATGAAGAAGTGCTTGCTAAAGAAGGAGGGGCTATTGCACCCAAGGATGTTGATGCTGGGGAAAAGGCAAGGAGGCCTCAAATGCACAAGGCCAGGAGCTTAGAATTCCGCCTCCTTATCCTCAGTGGTTAGAAAAAAAAAAGAAGCAAATCAATTCCAGAAATTCATTGAGATGTTTAGCAAGTTATCCATAAACATACCTCTGATGGATAAATATAGTACACTTGAGCAAATTGCACTTCATCCCAGTCCCTGTGGGATCGATACTTGGCTTACTAAAGCCACTTTACTACTTGTTCGACCACGTGCACTTGTGTGTGAGTTTTATACCCAACAAAAACGACCGAACAACATTCATTGTATTTCCATTGTCACAAGAAGCGAGAAGATCTTGGTGGATGAGGGTGTTAAACCCAAGAATGTTGTTGACCCCCAAACGTGAAGTGAAGTGAAAGATGCAGTGCTAAAAGCACCAAATATTATCAATGATGAAGAAGTGCTTGCTAAAGAAGGAGGGGCTATTGCACCCAAGTATGTTGATGCTGGGGAAAAGGCAAGGAGGCCTCAAATGCACAAGGCCAGGAGCTTAGAATTCCGCCTCCTTATCCTCAGTGGGATATGCAAAGTTCATGAAGGAATTGATGAAGAAAAAAAGGTTGTTGATGCGGGAGTAGGGGAAGTAACATACCATTGTAGTGCAATGATGGCGAGCAATCTTGCCCCCAAAAGAGAGGACCCTAGAGCTTTTACTATCCCTTGCACCACTGAGATATGCATTTCCCAAAAGGCCTTATGTGTCCTTGGGGCAAGCATAAATTTGATGTCTCTTATCATTTTCAAGAAATTGGGGTTGGGAAACCCCAAACCCAGTTCAATGAGGCTTTTAGTGGTGGATCGATCCATCAAGAAACCTGTGAGGGTGTTAGAAGATGTCTTGGATCGGATAGAAAAATTTATCCTTCCAATCGACTTCATCGTGTTGGATTACAATATGGATGTCGATGTGCTTATCATTTTTGGGTGACCATTGCTAGTCATGGGTAGAGCATTGGTGGATGTGGAGCTCGGACAACTAAAATTGAGAGTGGGAGGTGAGGATGTCACCTTCAAAGTGTGTCAACCTACAACACCCCTGGATGAATACAAAGTGATAGAAGTCCTCGATGAATAGGAGGAGAAAGATGAAAATGGTGAGGATGAAGTTGATTCAGAGGATGACCCTCTGGAGAATTGATAATTGAGGAGGTATCCATTGGCCACGGCGTTAAATAAGGCACTGTTTGGTAGGTAATCCACTTGTTTTTCTATTTGATGATTAGATGTTTTTATTGTTTTTGTTTTGTAGGTTGATTGGATGAGGAACCAAGTTAAAGAAAAATAGGGCAAGCCTTGCGCGAGACCTCCAAAATTCAGGTGCTCAAGCGTGAGTTGTCGCCCAATCATAAGAGGGGTCCAGAATGTTAGAGGAAAAAGGAGAGAATCGGCGCCTCACTTGTGAAATGCTGGTGGATTACCACCGGTTTGGCACAGGATTAAACTAGTAAACCTGAAAGTTGAAGTGTGATCTGCAACCCACTAGCGAAACACGGGTGGGAACCCGCGAAATGCTGGTCAAACGCAGCCCGCAAAGCAGTGAACTAGGCACGATTAATGGTTACCTGCACTTGGAACTGCAAAATGCCGGTCACCATCAGTGGCCGTAAGTCCAGCGCAGGCACATATAAGTACTTCATTTAAAATATTGACCAACCCCGTTGACCAACTTGACCCATGTTTCTCCCAAATAGATCAAATCCCTTTTTAGATCCCCAAAAACCCTTCATCTCCACCTTTTCACCTTCCCAATAACTGACTTACCAATCATTACACCTTTCCAACATCACCCCATTAACTCCCATTAATCCAACCTTCTCAATCCACCAATCAACATCGCTCCCTTCTTCTTATAAAATCCCCCTTTCCCATTCTCTTCATTTCACCGTATCTCTCTAAACTCTCACTAAGAAAAAGAATTTTTACTCTTTGGGGATTAATCATTATTGATCAAGACACAGAGTTCCAATCTAATTATTTTTTATCTCTTCTCAATTGGTATGTATGTTCATTTCTCTTATTATGTTTGTTGTTTGAGAATGATCATCTAAAATTAAGCATGCTAGATTAAAAATTGTCTTAACCCATGTTCCCCATTTCCCATCTTGTGCTCTTACATATATTTAATAATTGTGGGTATATTGGAGGTAGTGATAATTTCATAATGTTGGTGTAGGTATTCATATTGGTAGAAATGATATTTGAAGTTGTCTATTTGATACAATAGTCAGGGGTGAAGTCTGAGAACCCCATGTACTTAAATTGCACAATTTGCCCGATGATAGATAGGTTGACGTCTTTCTTAAGGGCAAATCATCAACTTTTTATTATTCAGTTATACTGTTTGAATGGGTAAAATCGCAATGTGGGGGTGAGTTGAGTAAGGCATAAGCTTGAAATATTTTTGTTTAACTGGTTTAGGCTGAAAAATACTGAATGACGCTTCACCCGCAAGTCGCCAATCAGGTCCTGCAAAATGTAGGCTAAGGCGCAGGTATGGGTAAGAGTCTTCAGGCCACTGCCCAGCATCCGTGTTTCACTTGTGTGTCATGGTTCGAGACTGGCAAAACACCGGTGTAGCACTGGGAAAGTACAATTTTGCCTAGGAATCTGCCCAAACCTACAGCTCAACCGCGATTCGCGGGTCTCCACTAGTGTTTCACAATTGTAGCGCCAATACTCCAACACATGATTTTGATGTTTCAACTTGTTGTCATCTAATTCTTAGCTTTCTATTTCTATCTTAGTTTAACTGTTTCTTTGACTTTCATCTTATCAAAAACACAAAATAGTAGAGTGTGGCACTAACATTTCTTTTGCAGCATCATGACTTCATCTAGGCAAGCGGATAAGGGAAAGGCACCATCCACGACCAAGAGTAAAGGCAAGGGGAAAGCCAAAATAACCGCAGCACCCACCAATACTGGAGAGGCCATCATCTACTGTGTGCCTGACATGAAGGCAGATTATGTCATCTATGATGGGAGGCAATCACCACTGAGAAATGCTTTGATCTGGTGGGGCTGGGGAATGATTTCCCAAACATCACTACACAGTTTAATGAAAACCAATGGCACATATTTGTTTCCCCTCTAACGGACAATTACACCAACCTTATGCCAGAATTTTATGCATCCTACAAGGCACGACAAGAGGCAATGAAGCACAAAGGGAAGGTTGATGAGTTCCCTTGCGTCCCTTCTGCTAGGGTTTGGGGTGTGGAGGTAGATATTACTTCGGCAGCCATAAATGCACTATTTCAGAGGATGAAATTGATTTAGCAATACAATATGCAGCAAAAGTGGCTACTAAAGAAATTCAGTTCCATTGGATAGCTCCCATCATAGCCACTGGTCAGCCCTTACAGGCCTCCATAGGGGGTGAAATCTCAAGGCATGATCTAAAGGTTGAGGCCAAGTTGTGGCTGGAGTTTGTTTGCAGCCGAATTATTCCCTCCAAAAATGACCAAAAGTGAACCTTGAGGTGCCATACTCATTGCCTGCATCATGACAGGGGTGCCCATTAACTTTGGGGAAATAGTGGCCACACAAATGAAACATAATGCTAGACAATAAAGAACTTCAATGCCATATGTTGTTCTCATCTCTCACCTGTGCCTCAATGTCATGCCCCACATTGGGAGGCATGATTGGCACCTAGTGCCATACTGGAATTTGACTGACCTGGCTAGGCTTATGCATGTCTGGTGCGAGCCTGCAGCTCATCTCAAGAAAACAACGGGCTATATCTCGGTTGTAAACACAACCTCCAGCCGACAAGGCCTTATAGCCACCTATAATGAAAATAGTTAACCAACAACAGGCAAATAAAGGAAATCTTATGCGGGTCGACAAGACCACCATGATGTCTAGTTATAGCTAAAATGTAAATCAGGGACTAATCTATTCTAAGGCCGACAAGGCCACTATCTAACAGACAAACAAGGCCTTACACGGCCATCACACGAAATAAAGCATATATAGGCTCCACACGGCCAATAACAAACTAACCACAGGGAAATGTAAAATCTGCAAGCCTCTAGGAGTGAAATAGTGGTCGAGACAGGGCCACGACCTACCCATATACTGTATAATCAAAAGAGTAAACCTTCAAACTATTAGCTCCAGAGGAAAGAAGCTGACTGCATTGCTGACTCTGACTGAAAGCTAAGAAGGTCCTGATTCGTGTCTATCTGCACCTGCAGGCAAGTAATGCAGCGCGCCATGTACCAAATATATAAGGTAATAATTGAAAATAACTAAATAAAGCTTAAGATGAAATTGAAAGTAACAGAGTGAAAGGGATAGAGGCATAACCTGAATAACCTAACTTCCTGCTACCTAATCTAACAGTAAATAGTGCAATAAAGAACCTTACCTGGCCCCCATAAGCTTGGAAGGTACAATCAGCACAAAATAACCCACTTGTGGACCCCATAAGCCCTGGAGAGCACACTTCAATCTCTATATACCCCTAACAAGGTCAAAATGAGTCAACTAATAACTATAGCTGCCCTACCAGTCCCTTGGGTCTACTACTCAGCCCGCTTGGCCCCTGAACTATAGTTGTGTCTAAGTCCAATGGACTTACTGTCTGTACCCCAGGCACCAGGCTTGACAGGGGTGTGGTGCCGATATGACATAAAAATGGTCCAGCCATGGAATGGACTGTATAAGGTCCTCGGACCTTATCTTCATCCCTCGCGAATGGCATACCGCTACTAGGAGCAACGTCATCTAGCTCCTAGCGGGCAACGACACAGCTAGTAACCCTGGGTTGGTCATGGAAGGATCTACAGGGCAAAGTCAATCCCAAACTAAACATAAGTATTGGTCTTAGCTAACAACAATAACTATTCACAATAGCAAAACTTCTGGCTCTCTTACTGGGATTCAAACTGTTTTATAATACTATAGAAACAAACTTGCTAAAGTAATTCACCTTAACATACCTCGATAGCCATTTGTTGAATAATTAGCGAGTTTCAGCTTATACTCAACAGATATGTCTAACTACAACCGTAATATTGGGAGAAGGAGATTAATTTCAGTACCAAATTCAGCTTAAAATGCTAACTTTGATATTAATATCAACTACGTAAAATACAACCGAAAACCTATAATTTCCCGAGAGTTCAGAAGGGAGAAATGCTTAGTTGATGCCTGTTATTGTGTAGGAATCAATTTGGAGCAATTCTGACAACTTCTACTTGACAGAGTTCAAATTTTCCAGGAATATTTTGAGAAACTAACTCCGTAGTAATGCTCCCTACAAGCTTAGAACTCGATACCTGAAGTTAATTTTAATTTGGAATGCGTTTAGCAGCGTAATCGGAAGAAATTAATAGGAAAGTTACGTAACTCTCTCTACCTGAATGAGGTTTTATCTATATGATATGAAACCAATTGAATCAATTGAATTTATATATAACACGGACCCCATCATATCAATTTTGGGCCGTATCACGGCACCCAATGTGTAGGGAGGGGGTCCATGACACGTTGCCCCTGTTGCGGCTTGTCCGTCCTTCTCCCTTGCTACTTCAATTCCGCGCTCGTTCAACTTTTCCCCGGGCTCTTTCTCATAGGCATTGTACTCTAAAATTCTTGACTTTCATACGAATACACTGACTAAATATTAGGAAGTTACAGGGTGTAACATCCTCCCCCCCCTCCCCCTTAGGAAAAATCGTCCTTGAATGTCAACTATAGCTTACAGGAGTTAACTCTTTTAACTAATGTTCTGAAAAATATTTCGGTAGAGTCCTCCCTATAATATGGACTATCTGAAAACCTGAAATGCAGAAAAGTCCAATACAGGTATCTCACAAGGCACTATAGCCACTATTACACAATAATTAGGGGTAACTAAACAACAGTAAATAGTACTGATAACATAAATAGTAAAATAACAACTGAATAACAACCTTACCTTAACTACATAAGCTGGATCAATCCTGGAACAAGTGAGGATATCTAGACTTCATATCATCCTCAGCTTCCCAGTTCATCTCTTCTTTATTCCTGTTCCTCCATAATACTTTATCAGAGGCAACGTCTTCTGTTCTCAACCTACGAACTTGCCAATCTAATATGGCCACTGGAACCTCTTCGTAGGCCAACTCCTCAGTAACCTGGATGTCCTCAACTAACATAACTCGGGACGGATCCCTATACACTTTCACAGCATCGACACATGAAAGACTGGGTGGGTAGATTCTAACTCTGGAGGTAAGTCTAACTCATAAGCCACTTGGCCTAATCTTCGGAGGATCTGATATGGGCCAATAAACCTAGGGCTAAGCTTGCCCTGCTTACCAAACCTCATTATGCCCCTCATTGGCGAAACTTTCAAAAACATCTAATCACCAACATTGAATTCCAGGGCTCTACGCCGCACATCAGAGTAGGATTTCTGGCGACTCTGAGCTGTCAACAAGCGCTCTCTGATAAGCTTTACTTTCTCCTTTGACTAGTAGGTTATGTTTGGTCCTATTAACTCTGATTCTCCAACCTCGAACCAACCTACTGGGACGTGCATTTCCGCCCATATAAGGCCTCATAAGGCACTATCTGGATTGTCGAACGATAACTGTTATTGTAAGAAAATTCAATAAGGGGTAAATGCTCCTCCCAACTACCTCCAAAGTCTAACATGCATGCTCGCAACATATTCTCGAGCGTCTGAATTGTACGTTCTGCCTGCCCTTCTGTTTGAGGATGGAAGTTCGCACTCAGATTAACCTGTGGCCCAAAGACCTTCTGAAATGATTGCTAGAATCTAGCTGTGAGTTGTGCTCCTTTTTCAGAAATGATAGAAGTCAAGACACCATGAAATCGAACTATTTCTCTAATATACAATTCAGCGTATTCCTCGGTCGAGAAGGTACTCCTCACTGGTAGAAAATGAGTTGATTTTATTAATCTATCGACAATCACCTAGATAGAATCAAATCTACGCCTGGTACAAGGTAACCCTGGTATAAAATCCATGTTAATTGCTTCCCATTTCCACATAGGTACAGCTATCTCATGTGACAATCCACCCGGTTTCTGATGTTCAGCCTTTACTTGGTGGCAATTAGGGCATTGTGCTACAACTTCGGCTACACCCTTTTTCATTCCAGGCCACCAATAAATCTCTTTTATGTCATGACACATCTTTGTTGAACCTGGGTGAAACGAATAACGGGAATAATGTACCTCCTCCATGATCTACTAACAAAGTCTTGCCATATCTAGAACGCAGAGGCAATCTCTACATCTCAAGACCCATCCTCGGTTACCTCAAAAACTGATACTTCCCCCCACTGAACTTTATCTCTAAGCTATACCAGGTTAGGATCTTCATACTACCGCTCTTTTACTTCTACAACCATGGATGATACTACGGTATTCTGAATCACCGCCCCACTGTCTCCCGAGTCTACTATTCGAACGACTAAACTGGCTAACTGGTGTAATTCTCAGGCCAGCTCCCGCTGTTCGAGCCCCGAGAGCACTAGAATCCCCATTGATCTACGACTAAGGGCATCTGCTATGGTATTAGCCTTCCCTGGATGATATAAAATATTCATGTCGTAGTCCTTCAACAGTTCTAACTAGTGACGCTTCCGCAGATTCAATTCCTTCTGCGTAAAGATGTGCTGGAGGCTCTTATGATCAGTAAGAATATCCACATGTACCCCATACAGGTAATGTCTTCAGATTTTTAAGGCGTGAACTACTAACGGTGACTCTAGGTCATGAGTGGAATAGTTCTTTTCATGCTTCCTTAGTTTTCTTGAAGAATAAGAAATTACCTTACCATGTTGAATCAGAACACACCCAAACCCGGCGTCTAAAGCATCACAGTACACTGCATAACCCTTTGAACTATCTGGCAAAGCTAGTACTAGCGCTGATGTCAGTTTGTTTTTCAACTCCTGGAAACTCTGTTCACATGCTTCAGTCTAGTGCAATTTAGCTGCTTTCTGAGTTAACTTGGTCAAAGGTGCTGATAAAGTAGAAAACCCCTCAACAAATCTTCTGTAATACCTAGCTAACCCTAGGAAACTGCGTACCTAAGTTGGAGTTGTAGGTCTAGTCCATGTCTTTACTGCCTCAATCATCTGTGAATCTACCTAAATACTAGCATCCAACAAAATATGACCCAAAAGGTTACCGAATACAGCTAGAACTCATATTTAGAAAATTTTTCATACAATTGGTGATCCCTGAGAATTTGGAGCACTGTTCGTAGATGACCTCGGTGTTCTTCTTTTGAGCGGGAATACACCAGAATGTCATCAATAAATACTATCACAAACAAATCCAGATTCAGCCTGAAAATACTATTTATTAGATCCATGAACGTTGTAGGAGCATTCGTCAACCCGAAGGAAATGACTAGGAATTCAAAATGGCCATACCTGGTCCTGAAAGCCGTCTTCGGGATATCTCTCTCCCGAACCCGAACCTGATGGTACCCAGACCTTAGGTCGATCTTAGATAAATACTTCATCCCTGTAGATGATCAAACAAGTCATCTATCTCGGGAAGCGGATATTTATTCTTAAGAGTGACTTTATTTAACTGCTAGTAATCTATACACATGCGTAGGGAGCCATCTTTCTTTCTTACAAACAGAACTGGCGCACCCCATGATGAAGTACTTGGCCTGATAAAGCCTTTATCTAATATATCTTTCAGTTGTTCCTTCAATTCTCTGAGCTCAACAAGAGCCATTCGGTACGGAGGGATGGATATAGGCTGAGTACCTGGTAAAAGGTCAATAGCAAAATCAATTTCCCATTTTGGGGGAATACCAGGAAGTTCATCTGGGAACACATCTGGAAATCATTGACTACTGGAATGAATAGGAAAGTCAGGGATTCTTCTTGCACATCCTAAACCCTGACAATATGATAGATGCAACCGTTTGCTATCAACTTTTTTTCCCGAAGATAAGATATAAACATACATTTTGGCATAGATACATTGCCTTTCCGCTCCTGTATTACCTCCCCTGGAAAGTGGAACTCAGACAGTCTTGGTCCAACATTCTACAATTGCATAACCTGGCGCCAGCCAATCCATACCCATAATTGCATCAAAATCAACCATGTCTAATTCCACTAAATCTACCGAAGTTTGGCGACCAACAACCTCTACTGTGCAGCCCCGGTAGATCCTTTTAGCTATAATAGAATCACCGATGGGCGTTGACACTGGAAAGGGTCGTTGAAGAAATTCTAGCGTTATACCGAACTTCTGGGCCACTAATGGTGTAACATAAGACAAGGCGGAACCTGGGTATATCAAAACATAAGCTGAATGAGAACAAATGCCTAGCATACCTATCAAAACATCCGGCAATGACTATGACTCCTGTCGCCTCGATAAAGCATAAGCACGATCCGGACCGGTGCCTGAAATCGATGCCCCTGACATGCCTCGACCTCTACCGGTTGGAGCTGAGGACATACGCCTACTGGAGGTGATGGGGCACGTGACCCTACTAAAGATCTGTCCTGTTGGTCCGATCACTCTGACCCCTGGTTGGACAATCCCTCATCATGTGACCCTCTTGTCTACAGGTGTAACATGCAGTAGAACAATACATGTATGCCCCAAGGTGACATGGACTGCAAATCGGTAAAGGTGGCACAGTGAGTCTACTCTGCTCGAACCCTCTATGCTGCTGCGAACCCAATGGCCGAGAGCTCTCACTAGGTCCTGACTATCCCCGATGGCCAAGTCTACCACCCTACTGCTGCTGTGGAGGTATGGGCTTGGGTGGCCTATCTGTTAGTCGTGGCCTTGGTCCGCCCTGAGACTCTGCTTGAGTGTCACTAGGCCTAGCTCTGCGACACTACTCCTGACTTCCCCTTTCTATCCCTCATTGTCGCTACCTGGTCCCCTCATTATTCTGAGAAAATGCCTGAATATGGGCGATATCCATATCCTCCCGCAGAGTTACCGTAATACAAGTCTCTACGTACTCTGGAAGCAGCCCCATAATGAACCGGTGCACCCTGGATGACATAGTGTCTATGAAAGCTGGTGCATATCGGGCCAAGGAGTCAAATCTCATAGCATACTCTGGAACACTCATCGAACCCTACTCTAGATGCAAAAATTGATCTACCCGGTCCTATCGTATTTCTCATAGCAAATAGTTGTCCAAGAAGGCCTCTGAAAAGAGGGACAAAGTCGGAGGGGGAACATCTCTACCTTGGGTCCCCTCCCAACTCTCATACCATAACACCGTTATATCCCGTAGGCAAAGTACCGCTAACTCAACCAACTCTGCAGGTGTGGCATGCATTACCCTGAAGATCTACTGCAACTAGTCCAAAATATCCTGAGGGTCCTCATCTCGATCCGTCCCTATGAAATATGGGGGGCTCAGAGCGAGGAACTCTTGGACCCTCAAATGACCAGGTCCTCGTGAAGATTCAGCAACCATGGGTGCCACTGGATGACACTGCACAACCATCATCTGAGCTAACATGAAGATAGCGCTCCTGACCTCTTGGTCTGATGGTATTGATATAGGAGTTGCTCGAGGTACATATGCCGCTCTGGATGGCTCTTGGCGTGGTGGAGAGTGTTAGGGAGACCGAGATAAAGTCTCCCTATAGCCTTCAGATCGGGCTGGCTCTTACTAGGGCACCATACTTGTGCCTTCTCCTGCTGCGACGTCCAACTTCCTACCAGTCGTGGTCTGTCGCATGCCCGACATTTCTTTGTAGACAAGCACATTATAGTAAGCTTAGGGACTCAACCCTATACAACACAGCTCTATAGCACGTCTGGAAGAGAAAAAAAGGAGTAACCACCCTAACATGCCTCGCAGCCTCCTGTCTATAGAATGTGGTGCACAACACATCCATAGGGAAGACATTGCTTGGCATGGCTTGCAGACTCCCTGGGATACTACCGACTATGGTACCAAGTTTGTCACGCCCCACCTTGGAAGGCATGACTGGCACCTAGTGCCATACTGGAATCTGACTGAGATAGCTAGGGTTATACACGTCTGGTGCGAGCCTGCAACTCTTCTCAAGAAATCAATGGGCTATATCTCGACTGTAAATACAACCTGCGGCTGAGAAGGCCTTATAGCCACCTATAAAGAAAACAGCTAACCAGCAACAGACAAATAAAGGGAATCCTATGCAGACTGACAAGACCACCTTGATGTCTAGTTATAGCCGAAATGTAAATTAGTCACTAATCTATGCTAAGGCTGACAAGGCCACTATCTAACAGCTAAACAAGGCCCCAAAACGATAAAGAATATATAGTCCACACATGGTTAATAACAAACTAAACACAGGGAATTGTAAAATTTACAAGCCTCTAGAAGTGGAATAGTGGTCAAGATAGGGCCCCAACCTACCATATACTGTACAATCAAAAGAGTAAACCTTCTAATTGTTAGCTCCGGAGGAAAGGAGAAGACTGCACTACTAACTCTAGCTGAAAGCTAAGAAGGTCATGATCCGCATCTATCTGCACCTGCAGACAAGTAATGCAGCGCCCCAAGGTGGGAGTCAATACAATATGTACCGAATATGTAAGGCAATAACTGAATAAAGCTTAAGATGAAATTGAATGTAATTGAATGAAAGGGATAGAGGTATAACCTGAATAACTTAAGTGCTTGCTGCCTAATCTAATAGTAAATAGTGCAAACAAGAACCTTACCTAACCCCCATAAGCCTGGAAGGTACAATCTGCA
The DNA here is from genome assembly GCA_035772735.1 of Datura wrightii. Classification (NCBI taxonomy): domain Eukaryota; kingdom Viridiplantae; phylum Streptophyta; class Magnoliopsida; order Solanales; family Solanaceae; genus Datura; species Datura wrightii. The sequence continues at coordinate 30,732,089 of JASDFA010000008.1, forward strand.
TAGAACAACCCACTCGGGGCCCCTATAAGCCCTAGCAAGAACACTTTAATCTCTATATAACCCTAATGAGGTCAAAATGAGTCAACTAATAACTATAGCCTTCCTACCAGTCCCCTGGGTCTACAATTGAGTCCGCTAGGCACCTGAACTATAGTTGTGTCTGAGTCTAGTGGACTCCTGCTGTCTGTACCCCAGGCACCAGGCTCGATGGGGGTGTGGTGAATGACATAAAAATAGTCCAGCATTAAATGGACTGTATAAGGTCCTCGGACCTTATCTTCATCCCTCGCGGATGGCATACCGCTCCTTGAAGCGACGTTATCTAGCCCCTGGCGGGCAGGACATCTAGTAACCCTGGGTTGGTCATGGAAGGCTATACAAGGCAAAATCAATCCCAAACTAAACATAAGTACTGGTATTAGCTAATAATAACAGCTATTCACAATAGCAAAGCTTTTCTCTCTCTTACTAAGATTCAAACTGTATTACAATACTATAGAAACTAACTTGCCGAATGAATTCGCCTTAACATACCTCAATAGCCGTTTCTCGAATAATTGGTGAGTTTAAGCTTGTACTCAACAACTCTTTCTAGCTACAACCATAATACTGGGAGAAGGAGATTAATTTAAATACCAAATTCGTCTTAAAAGTCTAACTTTTGATATTAATATCAACTATGTAAAATACAGACAAAAACCTATAATTTCCCGAGACTTTAGAAGGGAGAAATGCTTACTTGATGCCTGTGATCGTTTAGGAATCAGTTTAGAGCAATTCTGACAATTTCTACTCGACAGAGTTCTAATTTACTGGGCATATTTTGATAAAATAACTCCGTAGTAATGCTCCTTGCTGGCTTAGAACTTGATACCTAAAGTTAATTTGAAATTGGACCACATTTAGTAGTGTAATCGGAAGAAATTGATAGGAAAGTTGCGTAACTCTCTCTACCTGGATGAGGTTTTGTCTATATGATATGAAACCAATTGAATCAATTGAATTTTTATATAACTTGGGCGGTGGACAGGGGGGTCTGTGTCACGAACCCCATCGCGGCAATTTTGGGCCGTGTTATGGCACCCAACGTGTAGGGAGGGGGTCCGTGACACGTTGCTCCTATTGCAGCCTATCCGGCCTTATCCCTTACTACCTCGATTCCACGCTTGTTCGACCTTTCCCTAGGCTCTTTCTCATATGTGTTTTACTCTAAAACTCTTGACTTACGTATAAATATGCTGACTAAACTTTAGGAACTTATGGGGTGTAAGACTCAAAGCGGGGATACCATTATTCCCCGATGAATCCCCTAGCTCCACCACTAGTGTCAATATTTGTCATGACCCGAACATAGGCCCGAATTGAGACATGGGATAAAGAACCCCAAGAGGCTCCAAGTTGACCCATGGCATGAACATGTCATCTGAATTAAACATAATCAAGCAAAAGTCTAACATGTATAATAAAGCGGAAGTCTGAAAATATCATAACATCTGAATACATAACATAAAGCTGAAACTGAATACATACTAGGTTTAAAAAGCCTCTACCACTATGAGTTGATAGGAAAAGACCCCAAATAACTCACTATAGTCTGAAACTAAACATAGACATAGATAACAAAGTGTCCTCAAAGGATGAGGACTCACAAACAACTCGCTAAAAAGGCCTGAGGGACAAGCAAGACTAGATATGCGGCAGAGACTGAACCCTAGAACCTGTATCATGATACGATACAACATACAGTATATGGTCAATACATGGAATGTATCGAGTATGCAAGTTAAATGAAATGGACAGTTAAATACAAAAGGGTGAATAAGAATAGGACAGCATGAACGTAAAGTAAATATCATAACATAACATGAGGGCTCAAGGTTTTCAAATCATTCATAACTCATTCGTAATCATAATCATAGGAAAACTTTTAGAAACTTAACTTGATTCATATTAACTTAACATTACAATGCATAAAAACATACAGAATAATGGGAGGACTTGTCATAAACGACACCATCATGATAGAGCCTTAGATGATGCCCCAACTATATCACTCAAGTGGGCAGAGCCGTCCCAGGCTTGCCAGGCAAGGGACGTGTATTATGTGATATCACAAGATAAGGGATCCATTAATATTTGGATATATATATATAAACCTACGGTGGCACGTAGTTCTGAGACACCAGCATAGTCTTTTGAATGCCGGGCTACTCAGTGCTAGACACTGCTCCCAAAAACATGCACATTAAGGCTTATATAGTAACTGTAAAATCATTCATGAAGTTCATGGCCAAATAAAATAATAACATCGTTGATCCCCATTTAGAATACATGTTTAACTATCAATAAGGGCCCATGAATTGGCCAAGAATCATAAACTCATTAGTCATGAAATCCATGCATATTTGTAAAAACATATATAAACTTGACATTTCATAAATCCATGATAAGAACTTGAGAGAATTCAAATCATAAAGCATAAATCATAATTGGGCTAATTAAGATCAGGATGATAATGAAATCATAACTTGACTTTTTATAAAACATATTTAATTAGGCATAATTGGATTTAAATGCAATCTATAAATTTATATTCAAAATAGTCATAAAATATGATTTAATACATGAAAGGAATTGACCCATAGCTAGATCATTGAGAATTTCACAAGAATTAGATTAAACCTCATAGATCATGAAATTTGAGTTCTAGAATTGAAAACCCATGGAATTGAGAAGAATTTAGGGCATGAGAGCGAAAGGAACTCCCATTCATGACCTCACATACCTGGGTAAATCTGATCAACACTCCCCCTTGAAAGCCTAAAGGAAATTGAATAGAATTTGGAGAGATTCTTCAAACTTGATCTTCAAGGAAAGGCTCTAAGTTGCATGCATGGAATAGAGATACTTAGAATAGGTTTAACACCCTTAAAACCCTACTAACTGAGCTTAAAATAAAGTAGTTTAGGACTTTAGCAATTAGGAATGACGAAAATACCCTTAATGAAAAACCTGAAAAATCTGAACTACTAGTGGCAACGACTAATACAACGGGTCGTTACAAGCTCCAATGGGTCGTTACTTCCCTCATTAGTTCAGCCCATTTTCCAATCCCAAAACTGCTACCATGACAGGTTCCATGAGTTGTACCTAGCTCCCACGACTCGTGGTAACCATCCATTGTCACCACTATCTATTTTCCGGAATACTACCAACAGGAGCGTACCACGACTCGTGGTTCCAACTAATGAGTCATTCCGTGACTCGTGACTTCCTCCTTGATCATGAACACCCTCACCACGATTCCCCTTCCAATGACCCATTTCATCAACCAACAGGTCGTCCTTAAACCCCTTGTCACAGAACTCCTCACAATGGAGCCCAACCATGACTGCTTCTCATGATTCGTCAGACCTACCAACAACTCATACCATGAGTTGTTTTGAAGGAAATTTCAAGTATTTCTGCTATTTTTATTTCAAATCCCAAGTCTAGTCTTAGGAACTTATGGGGTATTACAATATCTCCCCCTTGGGAACATTCATCCTTGAATGTGCAAAAACATACTGAAAAGTTGAGAAATGCAACTACCATGCCAAATACTGAACATTTAAGCTGAAAACTGATGAGGTGACTGACTCCAGACTAGGATACATAGCTGAACTGAATTCATGAAACACTCGTACATGCGTTGACATGAAAGAAACTGGGACACATAAACTGAATATGAAACTGAATAGAATACTAAGGAGGGAAACTGATACCTCAAGCTGAAACTGAGCCAAAAGGGAATAGATGTGGGTATCTAGCCATCATATTTTCTTCGACTTCCCACGTAGCTCCCTCAACATGTTGATTCCTTCACAAAACCTTGACTGAGGCCACTTCTTTGTCTCTTTACTTCCGAACCTGACGATTAAGTATTTCCACCAGAACCTCCTTATAGCTAAGGCTATCCTTCACACCTACACTCTCTACAGGAACAACCAAAGTCAGATCACCCATGCACTTCTTTAAGAGCGACACATGAAACACTGGATGTACTAAATCCAATTTTAAGGGCAACTCCAACTTATTAGCCACCTTACCAACACACCTCACAATCTGGTACAAACCAACATAATGAGGACTGAATTTCCCTTTCTTTTTGAACCTCATCATGCCCTTCATGGGAGATACCTTCAGAAACACCCAATCATCAACTCCAAACTCAAGCTCCCTCCTCCTTACATCCGCATTGGACTTTTGACGACTCTGAGTTGTTTTCAACCTGTCCCTTATAAGCTGAACTTTCTCCATGGCCTCATAGACTAAATTTGGCCCTATTAATGCATTTTTACTGACTTCGAACCAAGTAATAGGAGATCTACAACTTTGCCCATAAAGAGCCTCAAATGGAGCCATCTGAATGCTAGAATGATAATTGTTGTTATATGCAAACTCAATGAGAGGAAAATGTTCATCCCAACTACCCTTGAAATCAATCACACACGCTCTCAACATATCCTCAAGAGTCTAAATGGTATGCTTCGCCTGACCATCTATTTGTGGGTGAAATGCTACGCTGAGCTTGACCTAACTATCAAGTCCCTTCTGAAATGATCTCCAAAACTGGGAGGTAAACTGAGTACCTCTAGCCGATATGATGGACAAGGGTACTCCATGCAACCGAACTAAATCCCGAATGTATAACTTAGCATAATCCTCCGCTGAATTGGTAGTTTTGACCGGTAGGGAATGAGCTTCCTTAGTAAACCTGTCCACAACCACCCAAATAGAGTCATACTGTCGGTGTGTACGAGGCAACCCTTAATGAAGTCCATATTGATTTCCTCCCACTTCCAAGTACGAATGCAAATGTCCTTTAGCATACCTCCCAGTATTCGATTCTCAACCTTTACCTATTGACAATTCAGACACTTAGCCACGAACATTGCTATGCCCTTTTTCATGCCATTCCACTAATAGACTTCCCGTAGGTCATGGTACATCTTGGTGGCATCCAGATGAATAGAATATTTGGAACCACGAGCTTCGTACAACATCCACTCCTTCAAATTACCAATATCTGGTACACGCAAATGATCCCGATATGAAAGTACACCATCTCCCCCATGGGAGAAAACATCTACCTTCTGATTCCGAATAGCTTCCTTCAACTTTACAAAAATAGGATCCTCATCTTGCCTAGCCTTAACATCGGTCACTAAAGATGATCCTGAACCATTTTAAATAATGGCACCACCATCCGTCAAGTCAATAAGACAAACTCCAAATCGTGCAAGTTGATGCACATACTTCACTAACTCTTTCCTTTCCTCATCTACATAAGATACACTTTCCATAGAAAGCCTACTAAGAGCGTCTTCCACCACATTGCTTTGCCCGGATGATAAAGTACACTCATATCATAATCCTTAAGAAGTTCCAAACACTATCTCTGACGTAGATTTAGATCCTTGTGGGTGAACACGTACTGTAGGCTTTTGTGGTTCGTAAATATATCCACATGGACCCTGTACAAATAGTGTCTCCAAATCTTCAAGGCAAATACTAGTGCCTCTAATTTGTGATCATAAATCAGATAGTTCTTTTCATGGACCTTCAGCTACTTGGAAGCATAGGCTATACCTTACGATGTTGCATTAGCACACAACCAAGGACGATCCACAAGGCATCACAATATACCACAAACCCATCGATACCCTTAGTTAGGGTTAATTTAGTCAATGGGGCTTAGGAATGAGAAAATACCCTTAATGAAAAACCTAAAAAATCTACACTGCAAGTGGTAATGACTGGTACAACAGGTCATTACAGGCACCAATGGGTCGTTACTTCCCTCATTGGTTCATCCTATTTTCCAGTCCCAGACCTGCTCACGACAGGTACCACGAGTTGTACCCAGCTCCCACGACTCATGGTAACCATCCGTTGTCACCACTGCTCATTTTCCGGAATCCTTTCAACGAGAGCATACAATGACCCCTGGCTCCAACTAATGAGTCATTCCATGATTCATGACTTCCTCCTTGTTCATGACCACCCTCATTATGACTCCCCTTTCAAAGACCTATTACATCAACCGATGGGTCCTCCTTAAACCCGTTGTCATAGAACTCCTCACAACGGAGCCCAACCACAACTACTTCTCATGATTCGTTAGACCTACCAATGACTCGTACCACGAGTAGTTCTAAAGGAAATTTCTATTTTTTTTTTCTATTTTTCATTTCAAATTCTGGTCTAGTCTTAAGCACTTTTAGGGTATTACATTAATGTTGAAAGAAAGATGGATGTGGATGCACCCAATATCAAAAGAAAGAGGATGCAAGAATGGGAGACTCCCAAAGATTCCACTTCTCATGGAATAGAGGAGACCCCCATCACTCCCGACCATAACATGCCCTGCCCCAAGACATCAGGTCATGCATCTAGAGAAGCACAAAGGGAGAAATGAAGATAAGCCTAAGTTTGGAGGTGTGCAAAATAAAATTAAAAAATTTATGTGAGTTTCAATGTGTAAAAAAGTTATGTGAGTTTCAATGTGAGGTCGCACCAAATTGTGAAGAAATGAGAGAATTGGTTGGTTGGAAAGAACCTCTAAACCTTGGAAGAAAAAGAATAGATGATAGGTGCAACCTCTTGCTTAGCGGAGGATAAATGTGGAATTCAAAGGTGTTATAAGGGTATATCTTGCTTAAAAAAAGATGAAGATGATGAACAAGGAGAGATAAGGTGGAGTGATCTTGATAATGTGATGGGATGTAAAAGTATTCACAAAAAGGCATTAGGAAGGTTCTAGTTACTAGAGCTAAATATTTTATCCTACCCTTACCCCTAGCCTTCAATATGATCCCCAAGTCCTAATTAATTTTGAGTGTGGCTACTCTACATTAGTGGCGGTTACATGAAGCGCAAGCCTATGGGTCAAAGTGTGTGCATGAGAATTTCTTTGTGAGAGTTAGCGCATTTGTCTTATTCTATAATATCTTTTTGTGTGAATTGCTTGACTATTAAATGGGAGTCTCCCTTGTTGTGAATGACATCACTTCCTTGGGGAACATGCTTGAATTTTTCAAAAGATGTGATTGAGACAAGAGTGCAGTGAGCTTGAAAGAAAGCTTTGAATGTGAATTTATATGACTCTAGATGCTATATGAGCTTATTTTGATCAACCATACCTCTTGTTTTGGATGAAATAAACCATTTTGAATTATGGCAATTGTTTGTGGTTACCTCTTAAAGCATTTGCATAAATTGTTGAGTTTTTCTTTTCATTGAGTTGGTGAGTGATTTTGAGGTTGTCCGATTCCAAGTGGTCCCTTATGCAAAATCCCATATATTGTGACATTCTTACTTTAATTGTCTGGTTGTCAATAAGTTCCTTGATTGAGGACAAGAAATGATTCAAGTTGGGGGTTTGATGAGTTAGTGATTCACCAACTCATTAGGCTTTTAAACATGAGTTTTTACTTAGTTCTCAAGTCATTTAGGAGGATTTTATGCTCTTTCTCTTTGATTTTTGCAGGCATTCAATTTAAAGAGAGAAAGCAAGGAATTGAACAAAAGCATGGAGCTTGAAGGAGAGGACCTGCTTTCCACTGGAAGACACCGGCAAAATGTCGGCCAAACGCAGGAGAACACTGTGTTAGAAGTGGAAGGTACACCAGTGGAACGCGGATCAACACTTGCAAACTGCTGGTGCCAATACCAGACTACTACATGAGTCACTCACCCCTAGTTGCGATAGAGCAGCGCCCCACTCACAAGTGAGGCCGTCATTAGAAGGGTAAAATCATCTAGCACAAGAAAAGAGGAGAAACTTTAACCTATTTATGTGCATTCCTTATAAAGTACTGAAAATTCCTTTCCATTAGAGTATTGTATTATTTTGAATTTCTAGAGAGAGAAAAAGTTAGAGAGTTTTTGTTCATCTTCTTCTTCCTCCTCAAGGTGAAAACCTCCATTTAAGAACAACCTTAAGCTTGAAATTTTCTCTTGATGATGATTGATATGGTTTTATTTATTAATATAATCTCTTTTTCTTCATCCATGAGTAACTAAATATCTTGGTAGGGGTGTGTGCATGATAGGGGCTAAATTGGATTGGATGTTGCTATTTTAATCTTAGACTTACTTATTTGGCATAAATCTATTGTTTTCTCTGATTTATAATTGAATTATCTATAGTTGCAAATATGGGTTGTGTTTACTTAATACCATTATTGCTTGAAAAAGGGGAATAGAATATGGGTGAGAAAACAATGATGGGTATTTGGATTTTGATTTTATGGGGTTGAGCTAGAGATAGCCAAAATTCATTTTCATACACCCATTAAAGAATTGAGGCCAGAGATAGTCAATTTTTGCCTAAGTTATAGTGGTTGATGTGTATGGGACCTCGAGGTTTGTGCAAACCCGACGCGAAAGAAAATCAAGTGGTTGAGAAACATAGAGTATTGCCTTTTCCACGACTGTTTATGCTTGTGAGTAATGATTTTATTTCCTAGTTAACTCCAATCCAATTGATGCCCCGTCCATCGCACATCCCTAGCTCTTGCTCATCTTTGCTTATTCATGGTTGCCTTGTAGTTGATTCAATTAATTTTAACTCTATTGAGATCATTTTAACCCTAATATTTACTTTTCCATTTTTAATGCAATGATACAACTTAGTTCAGTTCGATAGATGTCACGACCCGAGAGTACACCCAAATCGTAGACACGGGACGAAGAACCCTGAGGGACCGCAAGTCAACCCATGGCATAATCAAATATCTAAACCATTCACATAAGGCAGACGACTTGGCTTAATAATCATGAACTAACGGAAAACCATAACGTGAGATCTAAGAAACAACAATACAAGATCCAAACATAAACAGCTGAATACCACATAGAGGTCTATAAGACTTTAACCATAATAGAAGGGTTCAAGAGAAAACACCCCAACTAACCCCAACATTCTAAAAACAAAGGTAAACAATATCTGAACATGAAGCCCTCAAATCATGAGGAATCACCACTGAAAGTTGAGAGAAGAACTGAGCGCAAGCTAGGAACGGTCCTGGACCTGTGAACCGGATCCTGAAAATATGTGGGTCAGTACTTTGAAGGTACTGAGTATGTAAGGTGTGAAAACAATGTTAAACACATAAAATTTATAAGAGTGGGGACATCATGATCATAAAAACTGAAATAATAAGTATACCGTAAGGCTCAAGATTTTCCAATTATATTTGTAAATCTATTATAGTCATAACATGAGGGAAAAAAGTCCATAAAACATAACTTGAGCCAAAAGAACATGATCATACATGCATTAAAAAAATGAGGAACAATAGGAGAATTTCTATAACCGACATACCCCATACGAGCACACATGGAGCCCGACCTGTAAGCCTAGTCGGGAGTCCGTCCATACCATGCCAAGGGTATCAACCATAAAAGGCATGATATCACTCATGAAGACCCCGTAGGTCATAAGGGACAGACACTAAGGCAGTCCCAAACATAACCTACTGTGTACGTAGTTTTGATATTCGGGGCGTAACCTAGGCCCCGAACCTACTCCGTGTTAAGTACTACTCCCAAAACATGCAACGTGCTCATAAAATTCATACATGACATGAGTGGCTATTTAAATCATGACAATCATAACATTCTTGAAAATTCGTAGTATTAGCCATGGAATTGGGCTCGTGAATTGGCCAAATATCTTAGTTCATAAATCATAATCTACATGGGGGCATTTCCCATAATTGCAATCATACTTGAAATGATTAAATTTATAAGAATAACATGAGTAATTGAAAATATGCATAAATTCACGAGTTCATATCATGCTTGAGAAATACCATAACCATGATTTTCACTAAAACCCCATGATTTGAGCACATGTGCTTTTAGGGAATAAATCATTAAATATTGAATAAAATAAGTGAAAACAGCCCAATAATTCAAACCCATGATTTTAGACATACTACAACATGTTTATACTGATTTTTGAGGAAACATGCATTTGGGTTATGACCCATCAAGAATCGGTAACTTTAGACAAAGAATTAGGGAGAATTTGGGCATGGGTAGGGACTAAACTACCCATTAAAAACCCCACATACTTGGAACTTCTTGATGCTTAACTCCCTCGAAAAGCCCTAGATGGAAACTTGAAGAACTTGAAGGAGAATACTTGAATCCCTTTCCTCTTTCCTCTCTACTCTTAAAAGTATCAAATGAGGTTTTTCATGGATGATTTCCCCTTAAAAGACCCTATCCTGACCTCAAAATGATGTAGTTTAGGTCTTAGGAGTGTAGGAAATTATGAGAAGGCTTTTACTAATTCGCAGGAAATAACTGTCGGGAGACCCTAACGGGCGACCTGAAAACTCATTACCAGGGACAACAGATCATTGGGTCATCCATCAAATACACTGGATACCAGGTCGACCCGGCTCACAACTGGTGACTCAACGACTCTTCACTAGAGACCACGAGTCGTGGTCACCTTCCCTCAAGTACACTACCTCATTCTTGATTAAATTCTACAGGCTTGCTCATGATCCATCTTACAAGTCGTTGGGACTGGCCATGACTCGTGGGATCCTATCCATTAGGTACATTGGTCAAACCTCCTAGGTAACCCTTAACATCAACCCACGAGAGACCTGACGACCCGTGGTGGCTTACCATGATTCATTCCCACGCCTGTGAGGACCTCAACTCCTTAGCTCAGTCCAACCTTCCCACGAGTCACCTGACGACTCATGTGGTCTCCTCATGAGTCATCCAATGACTCGTTCTGCACTGCTATAATATTTTCCATATTTTTCCCCGCTTGACTCCCGGGTCTAATCCTTGGGTTCCCGGGGTATAACAATAAACAACTGTTGTGCCATCAAATCTCTATTCCCCATGGATTCGACCCTGACTCACGAGTTGGGTAATTATATTGTGACAACCATTTAAAATTTCTCCTTATGAGGAGTGAATTTGGACGTCATCATGTAAAAATTAGGGAAATTTTTCTCCTTCTCCTTGTGCATGGATTCCATTTTTCCCCTTAGAAGCATCCAAAGTACCTTAACACCAAGAACTGGAAATTTTTACCCTTATCAGTATAGAGGTCACTTGCGTGGCACCTGCATCTCACAGGTGCTCATCCGTGGCTGCAAGTCATCTGCAGGTTCGGTCAGTTTGGCTTGGATCCCTTCTGCGGTTGCACCTGCATTTTCCAGGTGCCAACCTGCGCCTCGTAGTCCTTATTCAGTTATCGTCCAGTGTTCCTCTACGTCGCACCCACATTTCATAGATGCCAAAGTGTGGCATGCAAATATTCTGCTTCCAACAATTTTGCTTTTTGTTCAATTCCTTTCCTTTCTTTTTCAAGTTCAATACCTGCAAAATCAAAGAGAAAATGCATAAAACCTCCTAATTGAGTCAAAAACAAAGAAAAAGCTCCTTCTTAAAAGTTTAATGAGTTGGTAAATTACCGAATCATCTGTGAGGGTACATTGATAAGACCCGATTCAGTGCATGAGGCTATGGAGAAAGTTCAGCTTATTTGAGAGTGGCTAAAGACAACCTAGAGTCATTAGAAATCATATGCGGATGTTAGGAGGAGTGGGCTTAAGTTCATTGTTGATGATTAGGTATTTTTGAAGGTGTATTCCATGAAGGAGGTGATAAGATTTGGAAAGAAGGAGAAGCTTAGTCCCCAGTATATCTGTCCTTATAGGATTTTAAGGAGTGTTTGTAATGTGGTTTATGAGTTAGAGTTGTCGGTGGAGGTAGATTTAGTGCATCTAGTTTTCTATGTGTCCTTATTTAAAAAGTGCATTAGTGATCCAACTCTAGTCGTTCCAGTAGAGAGCATTTGTGTGAAGGAAAACTTTACCTATGAGATGGTTTCGATTGAGATCCTTGATCGTTAGGTTTGCATGTTGAGGAAAAGGTGGTAGCTTCGATGAAGGTTTTGTAGAGAAATCAGCTAGTTGAGGGAGCTACTTTAGAAGCTGAAGAAGATATGATGGCTAGGTACCCGCATATTTTCCCTTTCAATTCAGTTCCAACTTGAGGTACTAGTTTCCCCCTCCATATGTTAATCAGTTTCATGTCTCTCAGTTACTCTCATATTTTAGCATATATGTATGTTTCATGAACTTGGTTCGATATATGTATCTCCGTTTAAAGTCAATCACTCCATCAGTATTTGATGTTTAGCTTTCAGTTTCTAGGATTATAGCTCTTTCCCTTCCTTTCCAGTTGTGTCAGTCTCCATTCGAGGACGAATATTTCCAAGGGGGAGATAATGTATCACCCTAAAAGTTGCGAAGATCAGATCCTCGACATGAATTAGAAAAAACAACACAATTTACACCAGATAACAGGAAGAATTGTCAAGTGACCCATTAGGACACTTGACAGATCGTCAAGTGATCTGTTGAGTGAGGTAAGTTGGAGAAAGTTTGGGATTTGTCCAGTCATAGCGGCTGGAGCATTGATCCATTAAGTTTGATGATGAATCATTAAGAGGAGGTGTTAAGTGAGAATCAGAGAGTTGAAATTGTGCTTCAGAGGTAATGAGTGGGACCTAATGGGTAATTAAGTTAACTAACGGATCGTTAGGTGATCCGTTAAGTCTGTTGGGATAGAGTTCTCAAATGAGTTATTAAGGGCATTTCCATACTTTCTATATTCTTAAATCCTAAATTAAGTTGTTTTGAGCTACTAAAAGGGTTTAGTTGAGGGTTTTATTCAACCCTAACCCTCATTCTATCCCTAACACCTGAAGTTCAAGATCAAATTCTCTCAAGTCCTCAAGCAATCAAGGTCCTCTTTCTTCTCAAATTCTCTTGGGTCTTAAACCCTATCAAGTTTTATTCAAAGCCCAGGTATGTAAGGTCATGAATGTGGTATTCTTTCCACCCTCCTTCCTAATTCAACTAAATTTCATGAAGTCAAATCTCCAAATCATGATTTTATGAATTTCTAGGGTTAGACCCAATTTTGATGAAAATTCTCATGATCTTCTTTGAATTCAATTCTCTTATAATTCAATGTATGATTTATGATTATAATTGCATGATTTCTATTAAAAGATCTTACAAATATATATTTTCAAGCTAAAATGAATTACTAAATAATGCATGAATTTCATGAAACTCAAGCTTAAGTATCATGGCCAACCTTCGACATTATTTTCATGGATAATTCACTTATGTTAAGATGTTTGTGAATTTCATGATCTAAACTAGACCATATAAAAACCAAGTATGTTCCATAATTATGATATGAGCACTATGTATGTTTTGGGAATAGTACTTAACACTTAGCGGAGAAGGGTTCTAGACTACGCAAGTCCCATAACTATGTGTCATCGTAGGATGAGGGGTCCTCGCCAATTGAGAGTGTCTCCCTCGCCCCCAGCCTAAGAGTCCTTGCCAGTTGAGAGTGTCCTCATTACGCTACTAGGATCATGAGTGATATCACTCCTTCATGATTCATACCCTTGGCAAGGTATGGACACACCTCCTCGCTAGGGTTAAAAGTTGGGTCCATGTATGCTCACTTGGAGTATGTCGACTATAAGAGTCTACCACTGTTCCATAATTTTTGACACATGTTCATGTTCATGCTTCATGATATTATGACTTATGATATTTTGTCTTGATATACGCTTTACAATATTTTACTTATGATTTTCAATCATGTTCAGCTTTATGATTTGGTTTTGAAAACCTCGATCCATTATATTCAGTTACGATTAGAAACTCATGTTTTAGCTTATCTTATACTCGTGATTTCAGAATGCCATTTTATTATCCGATTTTACTTATACTACATACTCAGTATATTTAAAGTACTGATCGAATACTTTTATGCTATATCATCTCATGATATATGTTCAGGTGATCAGTCTCTGCTTCGACGTTAGCCTTGCTCTGCTCCGATTCACCCCAACCTTTGGGTGAGTCCTCATCATCTGAGGACCTTAGTTAGTATTATATTTTATTTTCATTTTTTCAGTTTCATACTTAATAGATCTAGTTGGATGCTTGTCCGAACAACTCATCTTATGACTATAGGCTCTTCAGACAGTTATGTTTAGATATTTAGCGGTGTTAGCTTGTAGTCTCATTATGTTTTATGATTTTCTATACTTCCTCTTATGCTTTATTATATGATTGAATTCTGCTCAAATTATGCTCTAAATTATGTTATATATGTGCCATGGGTTAGCTTGAAGCCATTCGTGGTTCTAGGTCCCGTATTATGATCCGGTGTCTATGCTCGGGTCATGACATAGAGGAAGTGGTGCATCGAGTTTAGGCAGAACTCATAACCATATATATGCTTTAGCAAACTGTTAGGATGGGAAGTCATCCCTTGAAGATGAGCGCATCTCTACTTATCTTTTCTTGTATTTAGCTTATATTTCTTTTTTTTAATTAGTTTATTACTTACTCTATTTGATTTGTTACATTTACATTGTCGATCTTTACCCATGATGTTTATGCATTGATAGACCCTAGATCTACTCTTTTATATATTACAACACTTGTTGCCCGTAAGTTTGGGACAGAACAAAAGTTATTGCTTGAACCATTTGTTGTATCTATGCCTATTGGCGAATCAATTATAGCTAGATGGATATACCGAAGTTGTACCATAATGATTTGTAGTGGTAGTACCTCAACTGATTTGATTGAGCTAGAAATGGCTGATTTTGATGTTATTATGATCATGCATTGGCTAGCTTCATGTTTTGCCAACGTAGATTATCGTACCAATATTGTCAGATTTCACTTTCCAAGAGAACCAATCTTTCAATGGAAAGGCAACTCTGTAATGCCAAAGGACCGGTTTATTTCCCACCTTAGCACACATAAAATGATTTCCAGTGGGTGTATCTACCTATAGTTAGTTCTTGTAGTCAATGAATTCCCAGTTGTATTCCTAGATGAGCTTCCAGCCATTCCCCAAGAAAGGGAGGTTGATTTTGCTATTTGATATTCATCCTTATAAAATGGCTCTTGCCAATTTGAAAGAATTGAAGAAGCAGTTAAAAGATCTTATAGAGATAGGATTTATTAGGCCCAATATTTCACCATTAGGTGTACCGGTGTTGTTCGGTCATAAGAAGGACGGTTCATTGTGAATGTGTATTGACTATTGGTAATTAAATAAATTTATAATTAAAAATAAATACCAAATTCCAAGAATCAATGATCTATTTGATCAGCTATAGGGTGCTCAAGTGTTTCTCAAAGATTGATTAAGATCAGGGTACCATCAGTTGCGAAATACAGAGAAAAATATCCCAAAGAAAGCATTTAGAACTAGATACGACCATTTTGAGTTCCTAGTAATGTCGTTTGGACTCAATAATGCACCAATGACCTTCATGGACTTAATTAACTGAGTCTTGAAGCTATTTCTATATATATTTATCATTGTATACATAGATGACATTCTAATAGACTCGCGAAGTGATGCAGCACATGAAAATCATTTGAGAACAGTGTTACAAACACGCCAAAACCATAAGTTATATGAAAAGTTTTCTAAATGTGAGTTTTGGCTGAATTTATTACATTCCTTAGCCACATAATCCCAAATAAAGAATCAAAGTGGGTAACTAAAATATTGAAGCTATAAAGAATTGGTCAAGGCCGATAAATCCTATAGAAATGTATAGTTTCTTAGGCCTCAAGTTACTATCGAAGTTTTATAGAAGGCTTTTCCTCTATCTCTGCACCATTAAATAAGCCAACTCACAAGACAACTAAGTTTCAGTAGTCAAAGCGTACCAGCGGAGCTTTCATGAACTGAATGATAGACTTACATCAGCACCTATGCTAAATCTACCCAAAGGAACATAAGAGTATGTTGTATATTATGATGCTTCAAGAATTGTCCTAGGTTGTGTTCTAACAAAACCATGACAAGGTAATAGCTTATGCCTCGAGACAACTGAGGAAACACGAGTAAAATATCCAACTCATGATCTTGAGTTAGCAGCAATAGTATTTGCCTTGAATATATGACACCACTAGTTATATGGAGTTCATGTCCACATGTTCATAGATCATAAAAGCCTCCAATATGTCTTTAAGCAATGTGATTTATATTTAAGGCAAAAATATGGTTTGGGTCGTTAATAGATTACGATGTTAATATTTTATACCATCTAAGAAAGGCTAATATAGTAGCAAACACTCTCAGTCACAAATTTATGGGTAGTTTGAAGAATGTAAAACCAAGCAAGATAGAGATGACTAAAGAGTTATATCAAAACCAGCTAGTTTGATAGTTTGGATCCTAAATTCAAGTGATGGGGGAACTGTTGTTTAGAACACAACAAAACTGTCACTTATATTAGAAGTAAAAGAGCAATAATATGATGACCCAGAGTGAGTGGAATTAAGAGAAGGAATTCCCCAATATAAAAAACCTATATTGGTGCTTAGAGAATATGAAGTTCTCAAGTATCAAGGTTGGGCTATGTGTACCAGATGTTGGGGGACTTCAATAAAGAATTACAAAAAAAGTTCATTACACCCGATATTTAATCTGCCTAGGAGCTACAAAGACACATCACGAGGTGGAATTAAATGAAAAGGGATGCTGCAAAATTTATAGCTCACTCACTGCTCAAATTGTCAGCAAGTAAAGGGAGAGCATTAGAATCCTAGAGGATTAACTGAAAACATAGAGGTTGCAATGTGGAAATGGAAAGTGACTAGTATTGATTTTATTATAGGTTTGCTTCGCACTAGAAAAAAACATGACTTTGTATGGGTGATGGTAGACAGGCTTATTGATGTCATACAATTGCACGCAAGCGTACGTGGGCATCAAGTAATATAGGATGGTGAATTCCCAATTATCAACCCCTCAGAGACTTGTCAGATCAATCGTTTAAGGTTACTTTTTTATTTCGCTATTCTAACAATAATAGATAAAATGGGGAGTGGTTTGAAGAATTAAACTTCTAAACTCTTGAAATGTTAAATTAACTAAAGAATTAAGATTGTTGCAAACTTGTTTGTACTTCAAATGATGATGAAAATCTAGGGAAATGACACTTTCACTTTAGGTTGAGTTTTCAAGATGTGATTTTGCTAGATTAATTCCTCCGAAGGTTGCTAGTTGCAAGTTACTATCCCATTTCTTGCCACTCTCCCAAGCATCCAAGAACTATCTCATGAACCCTAACACCTATATCCCTATGATCACAGGAGAAACATGAAACAACGGTTATACCTACTTGTATTTCAACTAAAGAGGGTTGAAGGGTATATCCCAATCGTGTTTGACATTTGTTTTTAACCCTTTTGGATACCTTTTCAAAGGTCAACCAAAAGCCAACAGATTTACTCATAAGGTGATAAGTCTAGTGAATACGCAATTAAAACAAGTAATATAAATAACTTTTAATGAAGAATCAAACTAACATTAATCAGTCGTTCAATGTCAACCATCAACTATGGCCAAAACCCTAGAAAGGGCATTTAGCCACTCATAGACAAGCGGAGAAACAAAGACATAATCATCATTCAAAGTAAAATGATAAAGAAAAGAAGAAACCTATGTAGAACATGTCTCTCCTCCAAAAGTTGCCTTTACAACCTTCTACGAGCAAACAAAATGATGAATAATTTGCTAAAAATGACCTAGATGTCATATTTATTGGTGATCTCTCAAATGAAGCTTTTTCCCTCAAGTAATTAGCTTAAAAATCAGCAACTTCTAGGGAGTGTCTGGCGTGCTGCCCATGTATAGCCCCATGTCTGGGTCAATTTTCTCTGAAGTCTAGCTCCATGCGCCCCACCCAGCCATAGCACCAAGGACTTACCCAAATTTCTGCACTTCTAAACATCTCTGGTGCCCAACTCCATCCGTAGAACTAGAGTGTTAGTCAAATATCTGATCTTTTAGGACCTTTCTAGTGCCCCACTTCATCCATAGCACTAGAATGCTGGGAAAATTCGTATGTCTGGAATGCTTCTGGGGCTCCATGCCATCCATCTCGCCAAGGTGTTAGTCAAATTATCATCTTCGAAGCTAAGGACCTGGCGCCCCATGCCATCCATAGCACCAACTTTGGTGCATATATCTCTGAAGCACAAGTGCTGGTGCGCCACACCAGCCATAGCCCCAGGCCGACTTTCACGAACTCTTCTTTCTCACACCTTGAGTCATTTTTGGTCGCTTTTTCCTTGGTTTCCTGCTCAATACATCTAGAAACATTCATTAGCTCAGAGTACACAAGAAAACAAGAATTCATACATTTGATAGGGATTATGAACTCAAAACAAGGCTAAATATGGGTAAAAACATGGAAAATGGACATAAGAATATGCCCGACATCACCACCCCAAACTTAAGCCATTGTTCATCCTCGAACAATCTTTAACTCCACACAAAAACTCATATTTTCTCACCACTTGTCACCTCTATCAATTCACACTCAAACAACTAGCAGAGAGTATACAATTAAGTGGTTCATTGACTTCTAGCAATTCACATCAAGCACATGTAGAGTTTTCACATTCAAGACTACACAACTTCTATAACTAACTCAATTTTCAAAATAGGGACAACATTATTAGATACGAAACATGCAACACGTAGTACAACGACTTAGACATCTTATGCCCCTTACTTTTAGTGATGTTCCTCTCTCAAATTATTAATGCTAAGCATGGAACACAATAAGTAAGGCACACCTCACACTTAAAAATGATGTATCATACATATGCAACATACCATAAGCTTTTCCTTTGTGTACACTTAGATTACTTAGTTATTTCAAGAGATTAAGACCATAAGGACTTTTCTTGGTTGTAATATAGGCTAATGGATGGGTAGGAATGGTTTTTTATTTTATAGTAACTACCAATCCTAAGCACTTTTAAGACATTTCTTGATCTTCTTCAATTCGACCACCTTTCCCTTATTATTCACCCTTCACTTTACTCACCCTTTTTCTTTTTTTTTCCGTGCCCCTTCATTCACTACTTGAATACTAGCCTTTTCTTATAGAATTACTAAGAATTTTCACTCCTAAAACTCTTTGTTTCATTGTATTAGGAACAAGAAAACGACACATTTTTATGGACACCCCTTCTTCCTACTCTCCTGTCTTACTTTCCACACATATTTCTTTCTTTCCCTTCCCTTGTCATTCATGCATTGGTGGACCTTCACTTTTAAGTCTTAAAGTACCTAAGACTACTTTGGATCAACAATTCTGGAGGTCTCACAACAACATGAAATAGGCTACTTTTGTGGCTAAGAAAAGAGTAAGGCTTAAAGCTCCAGAGGGTTAACTAGGGAAAATGTTCAGGAAGGTAAAACAAACATGGGAAAACATGAATTTTTCAAAAAAAAGGCTTTAATCATCTCTTAACTCTCTAACAATTAGCCATCCAACATACACTAAGGCAAGTTCTAGATGCTACAATATGTACAGAAAATATAATTAATTCCATCTCACAAGGCATTAATACTCTAGTCGGTTTCCTATAGCTATACATTCACAGAATCATATTAGATGAAATTCTTCATTATTAAGCCCTACAAATACCTTGAGTCGAATTAAAGAACTTTCTGTCTCTCTCATGTAATTTTAACTTAAGATGACCACTTCAATGCCTCAATCTTAGAGTCTATGTGAAATGTCAAAGTGCAGACAAGTGACTTATGCCTGACTCAAACCAAAATTTTTAAAAAAAACATGACTAATTTCCCTTAAGACGGTCATCATCCATCTATCATAGGGAAGGGTCACTACTCTATGACAGAAAAAAAAATGAAAATTTTTTTAAAAAAATTTGACTCTAAAATTAAACTAAACAAATCAACAACCAGAGACGAACAGATTATCCAACATCACAGACATCATCCAGGTTATCAATCACTATCAATACTACCTATTACAAAACATGACCTAACTAATCATGGAGCTACTAACACAGGAAATGACATTATGCTATGTCCTACAACAAATATAGAAAACAAAGAGAAAACAAGAAATCTTTCCTCCACCCCACACTTAAACGTGCACTATCTTCAGTGCAGACATAATTATATCAAATAGGTAGACAAAAGGAACTTCCTGGGCCGTTATGCATCATCATCAGGATTGTACTCCTGATCATAATCATCCTCATCATCATCTTCGCCATCAATCTGCATGACTCTCATGGCAGCATCCTCCTCCTCATTATCATTGTCCAAGTCATCAACTCCATCAGTAAACACCATGGAATCATCATCGTCCAGTGACTCCTCAAAGGTTGTTCCCACTAAAACATCTGCATAGCACTCTCCATGAGTGGGTATCTATCCTCTAGGGCTGCTAGCATATCATCTATGGAAGGTCGGCCCCTAATCCTCAATTTTAAATGAAGCATGCTGAATATACGAGCTCTCCAACTATTAGCTTGGGCCTGGCGATCAGCTACAGTGAGAGGTGGAGCTGTGGAAGTGATGGGCTCCTTTACCTTAATGACATCCATCATGTTGCCCGCTAGGGGCCCTGCTTGGTGTAAGTGAAGGTCCGCCTCTTCCTTCTCAGTGCTTGCCTCTCTCAAAAACTGAGTCAGGAGACCTTATAATAGTACTTCCACCTGCAATTACCCCTCAATCTCCTCATGTTGTCCTAGAGTATTACACAAAAGCTGATTGGTATCCCTTTCATCAGCATGTATACCAATACAAATCACTTTCTAGTTATGTCTAACATGTGAATCCCAAGGAGTAACACAACATAGACCAAATTCACCCAGACTTTCACCTCTTTATTGAGGTAGGAGAATTCAAGTGTTGAGTGAGTGCCATTATGATCCCTTGCCCCACATGCAGACGAGTGCTCATCACAAAGAGTATGGCGAATGTCTTTGTATGGAGTCCTCTCTAGTAGAATAAACTACTCTGATGGGTCTGTTGAAGGTGTCTCGATGAAGGCATTGAATCTCTTATAAGTGAAACGAACCACCTAACCTCGTATTTTTACTTTGGTTCACTCCCCATAAGAAGTGTCCCAATTTGAATAAAATTCCCTCACCAAAGTGAGATTGCACTCCTCTGTCTAGGCAAAGATGTAGGGTAATCCCAATTCATGGACCTTGTCCCGAATGATAGGGAACTCAAGTGCGAGGCAGCCTTCGTCAATCCAATTCTCAGGAGCATATTTGACCTCCTTTTGTGTGTTGAACCATGATAGTCTATGAGGCTCCACTGCTTTTTCTCCAAACCTCATAGCAGGGGCTCCCTTGGATGATGAACTCAATCCTTTTTGTGCCTTTTCAGAGCTACTTAAGACCCTTGTTAGCTACCTCTATCTTCTTTACTTTGTTAGTTTTTGATTCCATGAGACCTGCCAAACAAAAATCAAGAACTTCACAAGATTAGTTTGTGAACAAAACGACTAGTTAATTAGGTGTAACGGGTGCAAAATGACCCCACACTTAATTTGCTAACATACTTGTGAGAATTTGTCAAATAGGATACTCAATACTTCCCCCATTATCATCCTAAATCTCAATCTCCAAATTATTCACTAACTCTATATTACAACCAAGTTCATGAATTTTTCAATCTCTTCTCTATTTTTTCTTCAAGAATGCCTCACTTTGGCCATTCCTTTCACCTTCCTTCCTTTAATTCATCATTCAAGTAACCCATACATGGAAGTCACTACATTCAATTCATTCAACAACCAATATGAAATTTACTATTATTCACAATGAATTAACATGAATTTTCAACAACTCCAGATTCTTCACATTCAAGACTTTAAGAACTAAGTACTTTCTCTCTCTATAATCAGTATTCTACCCACCAAATTCATAAAATTCAAATCATCAACCCCTCTTTATCTACACAACATCAAATCACTATATTCAACAAAAAATAAGCAGCCCAACAAGGATAACACATTATCATGGATGAGTTTAAGAAACTAAAGCTCATGAAACCCACATTATGAAATTCAAGGTTTTCACCAACAATGGTGATTTTAGGTCTTTAGCTTGGGGAAGAAGGGTATGGAGGCATGCTTTTCACACTAAATAACCAAGAGAAAAGAGAATTACTTCTTTGATTCAAAGAGAAAAGCTTCACCAAGCTTCTTGGAGAAGACAACAATGGGGGAACGGGAGAGGGAAAGTTAAAACCCTTTTGAGAGAGAGAGCGAGAGAATTTTAATTGCCTTTTATTTTGAAATTTTAATGAGAGGGGATCAATGGAGATTTAAAATAAAGGTGTGGAGCATGAGTTTTTGGTAATTTTAAGGTCCTTGGGTCAACTTTAACCCATTGGACCAAAATGTTTTCGCACCACATCACCCGCGCTAGTCACCATGCCACACACTAAGAAAAAAATTTTCTTCACGGACAGGAGCTGGTGTGACATGCCACCTGTAGCACCAACCTAAATTTTTTCTTTCTAGAGTAAACACCTGAAACCCTAATGCCAATTATCTCGTCCCATACTTAACATTTTTTAGCTCACTCGCTCCTTTTGCCTCCAAAGCCCTATTCATATCTACAAAACCAAAAATGTTAGACAGATGGGTTGCCTCCCACCAAGCACCTTAGTTATGTGGCACGATATTCATAGATTGCCTCCCATGCAAAGCTTGATTTAACATTGTGGCACGATGAAAGTCACACTCACTCCTTCATCCAAGTGAGATAGTTTGGATCACCTGTCGAACTTGTTAAATTCTTTTGCAACACATGCTTCTTAACTACCCGCTTACACCCTCTGGGTTCTACTATTGGCTTCACTGTAAAATTCTCATAATGAGGTGGCCGCATTGCCTCTTTAAACATATCGAAGAGTGACTCCTAAAAATCCACAGTCATTGACAACTCGCCCGACTTCACCTTTATGATGGTATCTGCGGTGACTAAGTGTCACGACCCTAGAGTAGACCCGGATCATAGACACGGGACAAGGGACCCCGAGAGATCCCAAGTTGACCTATAGCATAAGCATACGACTCATTCGGTAAACTAAAGAAATCATCAGTATAACTCAGCGAAAGTCTAATTCAACATAACATTAGAATAACATCCGAAGCTAACAAATACATAAGTCTGAAAAGCCTCTAGTCTAGACGAGTTGATGGGACAAAACCCTTAACTAACTCAACAATAGGGAAACTAAAATATGACATGAAGCTAAAAGTCTAGTCCTCGAAATATGAGGACTCACCAATCACGCAGGTGCTAACTCTGATAAGCGACTACGAGTGGGGCTGTACATGGGAAGCGGATCCTGCATCATGAAATGATGCATTATAGAAAGTATGTGGTTAGTACATGGAATGTACCGAGTATGCAAGGTAAGTAAAACCTCTTTAGTAAAGTAAATCATTTAAAACATTTCATGCATATCACAAGCTTTCAAGTATAAGTAGAAGGGCTACATGCATTCATTCTGAAATCGAAATCTTATCATGACATGACCATGCTTATCTTTACAACATCATGATTGACTCGAATGACTCAAAGATGAACATAACATTTATATCAAAAGCTGAACATTGACCAAAACTTAATTTTAGAACATGCATGCAGAAGGTAATCATCATGAGTAGTGAATATGCAAATTTGAATAATATAGACTATGGGAGACTCGTCACTTAACCGACATACCATGATATAGCGTATGTGGTCCCGAATATTACACTCAAGTGGGAAGAGCTGCCTAGAACTTTGCTAGGGATAAGGACGCTACCATGATATCGATATCAAGCTGAAGGGCCAATCTAGTCGGCGATAGCTCACAAGGGAGGTCCCAATTATATAGTAGTATCAACCTACGTTGGCGCGTAGTTCTGGGGCATAGGGTAATCGACCCTTAACCCGCTCGGTGCTAGACTCTTCTCCCAAACACATGCAATGCTCTACATCATCTATAACGAAGCTCAACATCATCAATTGACGATGCTCAACATCATCTAATGACGAACCTCAATATGAAATCATGCATAACTCAACATCGTATGAAGCAAAGCTCAACATTGTCTATTGACAAAGCTCATAATGAAATCATGCATCAACTCGACATCATATGAAAATGAAGCTCAATGTTGCCCTTTGACAAAGCTGAATAATGACATACATCTCAACTATAAATTCATGCATATGAGAAGCTTTATTTCAAAAGACACCACAAGCTAGAATTTATGAAATATTGGGAAACTTCACTTCAGACAATGTGGTAAGCTTATGTCGGGAAAGTCATCACTTTAAATCAACATGTGGGAATTGCCCAAAGATTTATCATGCTAGGATCTACTCATTTCCTTTTGAAAACAACATTATAATCATGGGTAGCTTTAAAAATATGCTTTTCATCATTAAATCTCATCATCATCAAACATTCAACATCATTCTCTTCTTTCATGAACTTCTCATCCATGGGCATTAAATTTCATAATTTAGAAATCACAATTTGGATTGAAAACAATTTAAAATCTGCCCAAGCTTCACAATTCATCAATATAAATATAATCTAATCCTACCCATGTATAGAGATTGAAGAATTATACAATTGGGTAAAAACCCCATACTTGATCATAGGCAATTCATCATGTTTTGATAGAAATTGGCATGGGTGTGGAAGAAGACACCCACTCATAGCTTTACATACCTGGGAATGGTGAACTGTAACACCCTTTAATAGCCCAAGCTAAGATTCTAATGAAAACCTTGAGATTTTTCCTTGAATCTCCTCTTCAAACCTTCAAACTTGACTGCATGGGAAGAATGGCTTAGAATAGATTTTCCCCCTACTTAAAACCACTAAAACGATCCTTAAACAACATAGTATAGGTCTTAGGACTTAGGAATTATGAAAAAACCCTTATTGAATTCACAGGAAAACACTGCCAGGTGACCCTAATGGGTGACATGACAACTTGTTAGGATGGGAAACGACTCGTCGAGTTGCTCGTCAAGTACACTGGATAACAGGTTTGCTGGGGCTCGTAATGGATGACTTAATGACTCGTCCCCCATGGCCACGACTCGTGGTCACCTTCTGTAAAGTACACTGCCTTACTTTCTAAAGAAATTCATCCTTCTTGCTCACGACTCATCTCATGAGTCATTGGGATATACCACGTCTCATGAGATCCCTTTCGTTAAGAGCACTGGACAACTCCTCCATTTATTTTCCTATACCACCCCACGATTGACATGACTACTCGTGGGGCCTGACCACGAGTCATTACCTCACTCAGGGGGACCTCAATCCTTTATTTCCCCCAGGCCTCCCTACAAGACACTTAACGACTCGTGGGGTCTCCTCACGAGTCGTCCAATGACTCATCCTATTCCTGCAACATAATTTCACAATTTTCTCGTTTCAACTCCAGGGTCCGATCTTTGAGCTCCCGAGGTATAACACTAATAATTCTCTTCCCAAAATGAGGGAAACTGATGCACTTGCTTCATAATGCAGAATTATGAAGTCCACTGGTAGGAATGAAAGGTCCAACCTTAATCAAGACATCCTCTATGATTCCATCAAGATAAGCAAGAGACCTGTTGGCAAGCTGTAAAGTGATTGTGTTCGGATGTGGTTCACCTAAGCCCAAGGCTCTGAACAAGGATACAGGAATCAAGTTAATACTTGCACCCAAGTCTCATAGTGCGAAACCTAGTTCTTTATTTCCAATCACCACTAGAAGGGTAAAGCTCCCGGGGTCTTTTAGCTTTTTAAGAATTTTTTTTTGCACCCGATAAATGCGCTCTTTTGTGAGAACCACAGTTTCAAACTCTATCAGCCTCCTCTTGTTGGCCATAATGTTCTTCAGATACTTGGAATACTTCGAAACTTCCTAAAAAAGTTCCACCAACGGTAGTTAACATATACCTTCTTCAACACATCAAGAAATTTCTGGCAGGCTGAGTCCTCCTTTTGCTTCTTAAACCTTTGTGGAAAAGTGGGTGGTCTGGTTTCTACCAACTTCATCTTTGAATTTCTTGACTCTCCAATCTCCTATCTAGACATTACAACCTGCTCATCATCCACTTTCTTATCTCTATGGATCACCTCACCTAGCTCTTTACCACTATGCAAAGAGATTGCGCTCACATTTTTCTTGAGCTTCTTCTCGGTGTTACTCGAAAGTGCCCCTTACGGTCTGTTAGGCTACTAAAGGGCCAGTTGCCCCATCTGTCTTTTTAGCTCATGGATGGGCTTCTACATCTCATTTACCACTTGAGTTTGTTGAACCATCTATTGTTTCATACTCTCCTCTAGTGAATTGTAAGGATGCTAGCCCTGAGACCTTGAATAGGTGTTCGGGGGCCTTTGGAAATTTTGATTCCCTCCCCATGAGGGATGGGCTGCATTCCTGTACCCCTGGTTATATTTGTTACCTGCAAGACTTCCACCACGAGCTTGTTGTCCCACAAAAATATAGATTTTGGGTTTAGTAGATAACCTGAATAAGCATGGCCTTCTCCACACACCTCACATGATGGTGGTGGAGTTTGTACCTGGTGGATATGATAAACCTGACTTCTTGCTAGTAGGGTCACAAGTTTGCTAATCACTTTCACCAGCTAACTGGTATCTGCTCAAATTGATGCCACACCATCTACCTTGAATTTTCATGGCACCTTGGCTGCTATGAATCCTCTGCCTGAGTCCAGATAGTCTTGACTCCCCACTGACGTGAGGTTCAAGAGAGATTCTATCTCATTATATCTCTTGGATGAAATTTTTCCTTATACGGTGGCATCAAGCAAGATTTTTAACTTTGGCTTCATCCCTTCTACAAAGTTGTGTCCAATAATCTCCTTCAGCTGCATGTGGTGCAGGAAATCTCTCAAGTAGCCCATGTATCATTCCCAAGCTTGAGTCAAGGTTTCACTATTTCGCTACACAAAACTAGAGATTTTCCCTCTCAACTCTTTTGTCCTCTTTGAAGAGAAGAACTTGTTGATGAACTTGTTGGAAAGACCCTCCTAAGTGGTGATGGAACCTATTGGCTCATTTTGAAGCCACTCCTTGGCCTCACCCAATCAATGAGAATGAGAATAATGTGAGCTTTACATACTCATCTGACACATTCTGATAGTGAAAGTTCTCACTCGACTCCATAAACATCATCAAATGCCCGTGGGGATCCTCGAGCAGCTTTCCCTAATATTGGAAACTATTTTGGACTAACCGCATGGTCCCTTCCTTCAACTCGAGGTTCCCAGTGATGGCCAGCTTGATGATCTCTTTGGAAGCGTTCTCCAAGTTCAGCCTAGCAATATTCAACACTGGAACCCTCTCTTGGTGGTTGCCCTGTGCTTGCTCGTAATTCTCCATAGTTAACCTTTGAAAGGTTCTCTCAATTTCAGGATCAAGAGAAGCCAAAAGTGGTTCTTGACTTCTTGTCTTTGGCATACACTAAGAACACAACACATGTAACTTCACAAACAATCAAACAAAAATGTAAAATACAAAATAGCAAAATAAGAATCTTAACCTACAAATGAGCAATCAATCTTCAAGTCCCCGACAGCAGCACCAAAAACTTAATGTCGCCCAAGCACATGGAAGCACACATGGTCTTCAAGTGATATAGAATGGTGAAGTCCCAATTATTGATCCCTCAAAGACTTATTAGATCAATCGTTTAAGGTTACTTATTTATTTCGCTATTCTAACAAAAACAGATAAAATGGGGAATGGTTTGAAGAATTAAACTATAGAACTCTTGAAATGTAAAATTAATAAAATAACTAAGATTGTCGCAAAGTTATTTATACTTCAAATGATGATGAAAATATAGGAAAATGGAACTTTCACTTCGGGTTGAGTTTTCAAGACGTGATTACGCTAGATTAATTCTTCCTAAGGTTCCTAGTTGCAAGTTATTATCCTATTTCTAGCCACTCTCCTAAACATCCAAGAACTATCTCATGAACCCTAACGCCTATATTCCTATGGTCACTGGAGAAACATGAAACGACAATTATGCGTACTTGTATTTCAACAAAACAGGGTTGAAGGGTATATCCCTATCCTCAATAACAAATTCTAACCTTCAGCCAATGGGCCAAAGGATCTTCGAATTCCTATTTTATATTAACTTTTAACCCTTTTGGATCCCTTTCCCATGTTAAACAAAAATCCAATAGATTTACTCACAAGGTGATTAGTCTAGTGAATAAGCAATTAAAACAAGTAAATATAAGCAACCTTTAATGAAGAATCAAACTAACATTAATCAGTTATTCAAACGTCAACCATCAACTATGGCCAAAACATTAGAAAGGGCATTTAGCAACTCATAAACGAGCAGAGAAACAAAGACATAATCATCATTCGAAGTAAAATGGTAAAGAAAAGAAGAAACCTGAGTAGAACTTGTCTCTCCTCCAAACCCTGCCTTTACAACCTTCTACGATCAAACAAAATGATGAATAATTTGCTAAAAATGACCTAGATTTCATATTTATAGGTGAGCCATCAAATGATTATTTTTTCGAATATAAAAAGAGAGAATACATAATTATTCCATGAAGTAGGACCTTTATTTTAAAAAGACACTTGAACTTTGCGGGGTCCTATTACACCCGAAACAATTTTAAACTGTTATTATTATATCTTTTTTGACAACTTGACGCAAGGAGTGTCTTTGAATATTTAATTGAGGTCAGGATATCACCAGTTGAAGATTAGGGCTTCAGATATCCCTAAGACAACCTTCAGGACTCATTATGTCCATTATGAGTTTCTAGTTATGTCCTTTGGGTTGACTAATGCTTTGAAAACTTTTATGGAGTTAATGAATGAGGAATTTTGACATTATATGCATTAATTCATCATTATTTTCATTGATGACATATTGATATACTCCCCTAGTAAGGAGGAGGATGAACAACATTTGAAGATCATGCTTATGATATTTAAGGATGAATGGTTGTTTGTCAAATTTCCTGAGTGTGAGATTTGGCTAGATTTTGTGGCATTCTTGGGACATGTGATGTCCAAGGATGGTATTATGGTGGAAGAAATAATATCAAGGCAGTTCAGGATTAGGCTAGGCTCATTCCACCTATCGAAATTCAAAGCTTTGTGGGATTGACTAGTTACTAAAAGATATTTGTGGAGGGATTTTTTTCTATTGCATCTCCATTGACCAAATTGATTCAGAAGAATGTCACTTTCCGATGGTTTGATGAGTGTGAGATGAGCATCTAAAAGCGTAATACATTATTGACTTCGACTTTGATCCTGACTTTACCTATCGAAGGTGCAGACTTTACTGTATTTTGATGCTTCATGGATTGACCTTAAGTGTGTTTTGATGCAAAAGGGAAAGCTTATTCCATATTCTCTAAGGCAGCTTAATATCCATTAGAATGGCTAACTTACTCATGACTTATAGTTAGCATCAGAGTGTTCACTTTGAATATTTGGAGGCATTACCTCAATTATGGTGTGCATTGTGATATTTTTTACAAACAATTGCAACTTACAGTACATATTCAACCATAAGGATGTGAATTTGATACCACGAAGGTGGTTGGAGTTTCTCAAAGATTATGACATGACTATCTTTTATCATCTGGGCAAGACCAATGTATTGGCGGATGCCTTATATAGGAAGGAGGTAAGTATGGAGAGCCTTGCATTGTTATTGTGAGGAGCATCCTTTAGCCATTGATGCTCAAATTTTATCCTTCACAAGACTCGATATTTTCTGAGCCTGGTAGGGTTCTTACTTGTGTTGCGGCACAATCACTTTCGATGGAACAAAGACTAGACAATTTGAATATGCAAAGTTATGCATGAATTGGGACAGTATTTAAAGGTGAAGCTAAGGAGTCAATTCTAGATCAGGTAGGCATATTGAGGATCAAGCATCGAATTTTTGTTCTGAGAGTGGATGATTTGATCAGGTGGATCATCGAGGAGGCTCATATTTCTAGGTACTCTATTCATCTAGGAGCAGTGAAGGTGTAGCATGACTTGAAGTAGCACTATTGGTGGTGTAGGATGCAGAGAGATACTATAAAGTTTGTGTCCCAGTGTTTGAATTGCTATTATGTGAAATATAGCACTAAAGAATAGATGGTACTACTTAGAGAATGTCTATACCTAAGTGTAAGTGGAAGAATATCTCTACATACTTCATGGCAGGGTTGCCTCAGACTTTGAGAAATTTTGATGTTATTTGGGTCATTGTGGATAGGTTAACCAAATCAGCTCATTTTATTCCTGCTCAGACTGCATACAATTCGGAGGGGTTGACAAAGATCTACATCCAGGAAATTATTTTCTTGCATAGTGTTCCTATTTCTATCATTTAAGATCGAGGAAGTCAGTTAACATAGTAGTTCTGGAGGTCTAAATGAAGTTGGGCACTCGGGTAGAGCTCAGCATAATATTTCACCCTCAGAAAATAGTTAGTCTGAGAGGACTATTCAAGTTTTGGAGGATATGCTTCGGGCTTGTGTAATCAACTTTAGAGGTCACTAGGATCAGTTCTTGCCTTAGGCAGAGTTTTCTTTTAACAACAATTATCATTCTAGAATTTAGATGGCTCCTTTCAAGGCTTTGTATGGCAGGAGGTGTAGGTCTCTAGTTGGTTCCTTTGATTCTTTTGATGTTAACTTATGGGGTACAAACCTGTTGAGGAATTCTATGGACAAGGTTAAGGTAATTCATGATAGACTTCTCATAGCTCATAGCAGGAAAAAGAGTTATATGGATAAGAGGGTTCATGTAACGACCCTTATAGTCGTTTTATAAATTTTACATGCTTTCCCTATTTTAGCTCTTCGTGTAGCTTATGTATTTCTGTGAGAGTTGTGAGGATGGGTGACATGGTTTTCGAGGGGCTCAAGTGTGTTTTGAGTCTTTGGATTGATTTCTAGTTAAGTTGAAGAATAGGTTTGACCATGGTCAATTTATTTTATCAAGATGACCTCCTATTGGTGATTTGGTGTTTCCAACATATTTGGAACATATTTTCTGATCGATTTGTATAAAAGGTCTGTATCTGGGAGGTTTTGGACACTCTAATTGCATTCTAGTTAAATTTTAAGTTAACAGTTGAGCTCGATAAAAATAGTTGATTAAACAAGCTCAAATTCTTGATTTGAAAGTTCCAATAGATTCATATGGTGATTTTGAACTCATCCACAATTTTTGATTTATTTTTTCCCTAAGTTTTGGATGGGTTTGGAATGTGTTGGGTGTTTTGGCATTACTTTTAGCATAAAAGTGTAACAATCCAAAGGTTCGTTTTTAGCTCTACGAATTGAAGTTTTATTCTAAGAATTTTGAAAGTTTGAGAATGAATTATATAATCGAACGCACCCCTAGGATTGGAAGTGTCGACCCTACTATCCCCATTGCTAGAAGTAGCCTTCCTTTTCTTCTTGCCCCTCCCTGATGCACCATTCACCCTTAGAGGATCAAAAGGCACACAAAGGCCACCGTGACATCCCTGGCTTCATGATGCAGCTTGGCCCGTGTGCAGAGCAGGGTAATGAGAGACGGAAAGGGCAGGCCAATGACGCTCTTGATTGAGATAACGAGCTTCGAGTTGAGTTTCGATAGAATAAATAGATCCGTATTATTAAGGACTCATAGGAACAATAATCATCAAATTTCGAGGTTGTATGAGGGATTTAGAGTCATTTTAGTTAAAATAAATATTGCTGGTGCAAAGAGAAAAATTTAAGTATGGTGCAGACTTTTAATGACGAAATTTGGGATTTTAGTGAAAAAATTGGACTTTTTATTACTAAATTTGCACCTTTTATATAGTTGAATAGAATTAAAATTTCAAGTCCGACTTCATTATTCTTATTGGGATTTTGAGAGCTAGGAGGCTTGATTTTGTGTGATTTTTGATGCGTTGAATTCGTGTTTTCCATGGGGTAAGTTTCTAACCTTAAATATGTTATTTTCCCGTGAAATAATTGATATTCCATGGGGTAAGTTTCTAGCCTTAAACCCATTATTTTCCCATTAAATAATTGATTATTTCACTCTTTAATCCATGAAATTAGATAGAAGTTTGAGGGTTTAAGCCTAGGGTTATTATAGTAAAAATTCTTGATTTTGGGATGTAATAACGATCCCTTTTAGCTGAAATTCAATGTGCGAGTTTGTTTTATTAAGGGTTAACACAATCTAAAAGAAAATTCAGATTCGGCTCCAAGCTGGAGGTGACATTTTAACCCGGTTTTCGAGTTGAAAGTAAATATAACAATATGGGTGTCGTTGGATTCATATTGTTACACCCCGTAAGTTCTAGCATTTAGTCGACTTATTCGCATGTGGGTTGAGAGTTTTACAATGCCATATGTGCGAGAAAAGGGCAGGGAAAAGGCCAAACGAGTGCCAAGTTGGAATTTCGCAAGAGGAGGTCGAACCACGCTACCCAAAGGGGCAAAGTGGCACAGAGCTGGGACCTCCGTGTTAGACAACGTGGCACGAAGCCAAAACGGCGCATTGGCCAACGTGCCACGTTGCCATGTATTTTGCTACAAGTATATAAAGGCCTTCCACTTCGTTTTTAAGTCACTTTTCATCTTATTTCAAGCAGAAACAACCAGAAAATAGAGGAGAACGAGGGTTCAACATAAATATTCATCCGATTATGCCGTCAAAAGTCAAATTAACTTCGGGTATCGAAGTATAAGGCTGCAGGGAGCATTTGTACGGAGTTAGTTTTGCGAAAATCGCCCAGCGAATCGTCGTCCCGCCAACCCAAAGTGATTGAAATTGCTCCAAACTAGTGTTAATACACTCCCAACATTAAAGTGAGTATTTCTCTCTTCTAGACTTCTGAGAAATTATGAGTTTTCGATCGTTCTTCGATAAGTCGAAGAATAATCAGTATATAGACTTAAAGTATTGTTTCTTCTAGTATAAGTAATGGAGTTAGTTCTATGCTTTCATGAATATGATTACAGTTGGAAGGAACAGCTGAATACTAGCCGAACCTCACCAGTTAATCGGTAAACCGGCAGTCGAGGTGTGTAAAGGTAGTCTCTTTCGGCAAGTTAGCTTCTCCAGTATAGTAAAACAGCGTAAATCTCAGCAAAGTATTTCAGAAATATTATATCATGCTCAGTATGAAATTCAGTAAGGCATGTCAGAAATTATTATTATATTTAGTATGTATTACATGTAGTTATTGATATACATACAAAAATATTATATATATTGCGAGTGACTGCCAATAAAGATTACAATTACATAGATTCTGGCTTGCTACTAGGAAGTGTATACAGATTGTACTGCAGGACCCCCCTCGCTAAGAGGGAGCAGTTTAAATGTGATTCACGTATGACGCTATAGAAACTCTATTAGTTCTCAATTTATTGTGATGGTAGACTTATATGTTGTTGCCAGACCTAGACTTTAGAGCTCAAAAGAGTTAGTAGTTTTAATCAGATAGTTAGTCGGTATGGGCGCAGTGAGGTGGTCTAACAACCAGTTGGCACATTTATTGGCAGAAAAGCATCCCTAGAGGCCAGTAACATTATTGCACATTCCAGAACCGAAAATAGAGACAGAATAAGAATATTCTATAGTTAGCAATACCAGAGTTCTCTAATGTGTTGAGTGAATGTACTTCGTCCTTTCAGCCTTATCGATGATTTCCAGTCTTAGTCGACCCTACAGTTATCATGTAGGACACCCAGCAAGCCAACCCAGTCGTCCCAGTCAGATAAACCCGTGGGTACCCCAAGGAGGGGTCCACATCAGTAGCCAGTGACGAGTTAGTACCATATTCGGTTCTCGTAAGGTATTCAGGTATAGAGTCTCAGGAGAGGACCAGTCCTTACAGAATTGGCCATAAGACTGAGAATTTCCCAAAACAGCAATATAGATCCGAGTGGATTTAGATAAGGCCTAAGGAGCCAGTAGTACTCTGCTAGTACAGTGTTTACCAAGTTAAGGACATCGGTAAGCTCCCAATGAAGAACCACGGACCGATCGCCTAGAAGCAAGTTCGACCAAGCCCAGCTCTATAGTTGTTTAGTTAGAAGAATAAAGTAGTTAGCTGTCCGCAACCCCTCAGTTATGCATGAGTTACAGATGTTCGAGTAGGACATTCAGAGTATTATTAGATTACTTTAGACCTCACTCTATTCAGCCCAGATTATTAGAGATCATGATCGCTATAAGGATCCTCTGATCCAATACGTGCACATAGTGTACCTGTAGACAGTCATACAGATTATCCCAGAGGCGAGTAGCATTAGCATGAGGCCTAGAAGGCCAGATACGCTCTCGCTACACAGATAGATTTATTTGTCAGTTTCTCCGGTATAGTAAACTAGTATAAATTCCAGTAGAGTATTTCAGAAACAGTATAGTATCTCAATATGAATTTTAGAAAGCATGTTAGAAATATTGTATCATGTTTCGCATGAAAATTAGTACAATAGCATGAATTCCAGCAGAATATTCCAGATATACTATATCTTATTTCAGTACCAGATTTAGTACAACATGTCAGAGAATATATATATATATATACAGTATTATTATCAGTTTCAGCATGTATTGTATGCAGTATTATTATCAGTTGATACTTGCTTGTGTTGTTTTGGGTTGGATTACCTAGCATCCATGACCGCCAGGGTTAATAGCTGTATCGACTCGTCCGCCAGAGGGCAAGGATACGTTTCTCTACGGAGTGGAATATCGTCCGCTAGGGACGAAGATGGGACACTAGTTTCTCCATTTTTTGCCTTGGTCGACTTTTATACACCCCCGTCGAGCACTTGCACCCGGGGTGTTGATTTTTGGAGTCCTCCAGACTCAGGTACAGTTATAGTCAGGACCCAGCGGGCCCAAGTTGCATACCCAGGGGATCGGCAGTTTGCTTATAGTTACTAGGTGATGTGGTATGACCTGGGTAGGGGTAAATAGATTGTGATGATTGTACCTTTCAACTTATGGGGGCCAGGTAAGGTTTATGTTGTGTTATGTTATGTCATATTATTTTAGTTATGGCTAGATAGACAGTAGGATGCCACGTTACTAGGTATGACTCCTACTCTTCTCAGTATAGTTAAGGTTAGTACTGATTCCACTATTTCAGATAGTTCTAGTCCATTCTCTATTACTTCAGTTACTGTTATCTTTCTTTCTTACTGACGTGCCCGATTCGCGCGTCCGCAAGTGTACGGGTCGTGCAAGTAATATAGTGGCTCTTTTTAAGAACCGGATTGTCGAACCCACAGGGACTGGACCCATTCCTCTAACTATCCATTTCTAGTGAGATCTTAAATACCTCAAGTGTTGGTTATAGACATTTTTGATCGAGATTAATTAAGTCTAAGTTTGGGTCAACGAAGTATTCCGAAATTACTCTAGGAGCAACATAGAGTTAAAACCAATTAATCATGCGATACTACGATTTGCAATGGGTTAAGCATGGAACTATCAATTGTTATTTCACATAATTAGAATTGCATGTTTATGGTCTTTCGAGCCTCTAAACACGGCAATCTAGCCTCATTGCATCATTGTGAGCGAGGAGTTTAATTTCTAGTCGCGGGCAATCAATTATGTTGTGGTTTACGGGGAAACGACTAGGGACTTTCGTGTGTCTAACCATTTAACTCAACTTAGCCTCACAACTACTTCTTCGAGTGGTGATGTGACATCCCAAGTTGGTCTTTCATAACCCCTGTGTCTCAACCAAGCACGGTGTTAGGTATATTTCTATCCCGACACAAACATTTCTCCCGAGATACAAACGTGCTCCTCACATTCTCATGTCCTGACCTAGGTAATGCTTTCTCAATCTATTACCCAAGCTAACAAATATGCTTTCATGGTGATCAATCATAAAAACAACCAACAATCGAGAATGCAAGACGAAAACAACAATCAATAACTTAATTCCAAAACAATTTCATAAAATCACAATCATAATTCATGGCTTCAACCCTAGAGGAAGGGTTCTTGCCATTCATGTTCATAAAACTACACTAACTACTACTAAACTAACATACTTACATGAGTTTGGTAGATGAGAAGGGAATTTGACAAACCCTAGATGAGTTCTCCCACTTCTCCCTTCACTCCTAGGTAGTTTTTCAGAATAAAATCGTGACCAAATGATTTTAGGAGCTAAGGGTTCAATTTATACTATGCTGAAAAATTGCAAAATTTGGCCTGTGGTGGAACAGCAACGTGTCACGGAGCTGAACGCCCAACTTGACCTCCGTGACACGTTGGTAACGCGTACCCTCACTGGAATGTGCCGAAAAATGCAATTTTTGGCCAAGTGTTGCCGCATTGGCAGCGTGCCACGGCCCCTATCGCGCAGGGTGCCAGTTATTGCATGTTTTCTTGTTGACTTTCACGTTTTGCTCTTGATTCCATTCCTCCACTTCACCAAATCATGAATTAGTTCCTCTAATGCATTATTAACCTTCAAAAACAAGGACTAATCATGTTGGTTAGTATATATCACATTTACATAAAATCACATGAAAATGTATAAAATAACTTAGATAAACAAGACTAAATTAAGGTATAAAGCATCACTCGGGCATGCTATTTTTGCCCACGATCACTTACTTTCAATTGTTTTTAGTTATTGCTTTACACACTCAGTACCAGTGGTACTAACGCCCCTTTGGGGCGCTGCATTATTTGCCTGCAGGTACACATAGGCGAGGAGCAGATCCCTCGTAGTTACAGTCAGCAGTACAGAGCCTTCAGCTCCTTTCCTCTGGAGCTTGAGTGACAGAAGTTTACCTTCTTTTGTTTGTACAGTATGGGTAGGCCGGGGCCTTGTCCGCACCATCTTATTACTCCTAGAGGCTTGCAAATTGTATTATATTCCCTGTGGTTAGAAGTATCAGCCGTGTGGGGCCTTTTTCAGTTGTTAGTTGGTGACCTTGTCGGTCACAGATCAGTTTAGCACCAGATTTCATTTTTCAGATATAACTAGATAGCATGGTGGCCTTGTCGGCCTGTATAGGATCCCTTGTAGTTGGTTGTTCTGGTTAGCTGTTTATATCCTTACAGGTGGCTATAGGCCTTGTCGGTCGGAGGCTGTGTTTACAGCCGTTATGTAGCCCGTCATTTTCTTTAATCCAGAGTTAGAGCCAGCCTGGCACCAGAAGTGCTTAGGCTCAATTAGTCCAGCAGTGCAGATCCCTGTAGGGCACCAGATGCCAAACATGCCTCCCAAGGTGGGGCGTGACAAACTTGGTATCAGAGCAGGTTGTATCTCAGGGAGTCTGCAAGCAGTGCTATGTAGAGTCTTATCTATGGATGTGTTATGCATCATATACTATAGACAAGAGGCTGCAAGGCATAATAGGATAATTACTCTTCCTTCTTATTCAATCGTGCTATAGAGCGGTACAATATAGGGTTGAGTCCCTAAAGTTTACTATACTCTTTGGTTATAGATAAAATGTCAGATCAGTGACATCCTATTACAGGCAGAAGATTGGATGCAGCAATAGAAGGAGGTATCATTAGGACGCCATAATGGGGAGATAGTCAGCAGAAGGATGGGAGTCGACGTCCTTGATTTTGCTAATACTCTCCCAAGGTACCAGGAACCTCATACTGTGATACATCTACCAGCACCGCCCCAGTTCAATTTTTATAACTTTAGAGTCGGAAGTCAGGAGTATAGCATATATACGAGTTGATTTATCTACTAGATATATAAGATCTAATCAAGATGACAGATAATATCAGATTACCTGATGGATGTGAGAAAGAGAGGGAAATGCAGGATTCCCACCTCCATCCTTTCGAATGATTGTATAGTTCCATATTCCCGTTTCATTGCAGTAAGAAAAGGCTATTCCTACCTCTTAGTTTTGTTTCCAGTATAGCAGAGGACATAAGAATTGAGGCGATGTTGCCCAGAGTAAATAGTAAGCAAAGATTGGATTTGTTGACTCTAGAAAGTGTTAGGAAAGAGTAGGGAGCCCCAATGATTATGTGAGTGGTGCAGACCCTCACGGTAATAAGTCAGAAGAGCGAGTAAGACTACCAGTTTACTCGAAGTGTGTGTAAGAAATCCATCAGTGATAAACTCCCAATAATACTCAAGTTCAAGTCAGAAAAAGGCTGAATCCGCTGTGGCATGCCTATGACGGCAAGATATTCCTGCAAGATAATGGTTATGATGTTAGTTGTGATATCGAAAGATAGGGAGGTCAAATGAATAAAATGGGTTTGACTGCAAGCCAGAAGAAGTATAGGCCGAGACCTGGCTGGTAACCTTATTGACAGTGTAAGGCAGGTACCATGAACCCCAAAGCTTAGTCTAAGGAAGGTAAGGAGGAAAAGCATGAATATCAGACCTTGGGGGAAATAAGAATCACCTCCAGGTTGATAGAACATTGTATATTGAGGACTAAGCCTTGGGATAACAGTTAAGAGACAGTAAGATTGTAGCCTAGAATGTTGCGGTAAGCCCGCCTAAGGGGGAGGTAAGAGAGTGCCGACACGGAGACTCTAATCTAGTGCAGCTTGGAAAGTAGGCTCAGCGGACAGTTACAGGCCTTCAGTATAATAACAAGCAAGGTCATAAGGTCCGGATGTTAACCTCACGTTCCAAGGGTGATGGAACTTCAACAAGCAGATCATAGCTAAGGTACGTGTGTTCATTGCCCCAGAATTTAACGAAAAGGGTAATGAGATGGTATGTAAGGACAGGAGATATCATTAAATCATAGAAGCAGAGCCCCAGTGACAGACCAGAAAAAAAGGTGAAATAGCAGGAATCGAGTTATCCAGTATAAGAAATGATCGTGTCTGCAAGGGGTGGTGAGTAATTAATATGAATACAGTCACAGGGTTATCTCACACCAGGTGTAGCCTGACCTTATTTATGTCAGTATAATAAGACAAATGAGGTCAATTAGGGCCTCGCCAGAGGAAATTATGTTTCCATTAAGACTTATGTTAGGTTAAATACATCATAATTAGATGGGGTGCATGGAGCCTCAGTGTTTGATAAAACTCCGATAGAGGAGCGCAATCTACGACTAAATTTTAAGCAAGGATGTTGGAACGGATGGTGAAAAGATTGGCTAAGAAAGCCAAGCTCAGCCCAAGGTTTATTGGGTCTTATCACATTCGCCGAAGCATAGGCCAGGTGGCATATGAATTGGATTTACCTCCAGAGTTAGAATCTGTTCACCTAGTTTTCCATGTTTCAATGCTGAGAAAGTGCATAGGAGCTCCCTCCCGAATGTCCCAGTTTCAGATGTTCAGGTCACAGAAGAGTTAGCTTATGAAGAAGTTCCACTAGCCATACTAGACCGACAGATCCGTAGATTAAGAACTAAAGATGTTGCTTCCGTTAAGGTATTATGGCGTAATAAGAAACGAGAGGAGATGACTTGGGAAACATAAGATAATATGAAAACTAGATATCCTCAGTTATTCTAGACCTAGTCCGATTATATAGCCAGAGGTATATTGTTATTGTGTTTCATGAGTTGCTTTATATTCATGTATATGTGAGGTAGTTGACCTCAGTTTATTATGGAATGAATGCTATAGTATTATGTGGAGTACCTGTGTTGGACTTTTCTGCGTTGGAGGATTTTCTGATAGTCCATATTACAAGGGAGACTCAGATGAAATTTCTTCAGAATAAGTAATGGCAAGTTAAGATTCTTGCAAGCAAAAATTAACATTCAAGGATGAATGTTCTTAAGGGGGGAGGTGTTACACCCCGTAAGTTTCTAGCATTTAGTCGACTTATTTGCATGTGGGTTGAGAGTTTTAGAATGCCATACGTGCGAGAAAAGGGTCCGGGAAAAGGCCAAACGAGTGCCAAGTTGGAATTCCGCAAGAGGAGGTCGAACCACGCTGACCAAAGGGGCAAAGTGGCATGGAGCTGGGACCTCCGTGTTAGAAAACGTGGCATGAAGCCAAAACGGCGCATTGGCCAACGTGCCACATTGCCATGTATTTTGCTGCAAGTATATAAAGGCCATCCAGTTCGTTTTTAAGTCACTTTTCATCTTATTTATAGCAGAAACAACCAGAAAATAGAGGAGAACGAGGGTTCAACATAAATATTCATCCGATTACGCCGTCAAAAGTCAAATTAACTTCGGGTATCGAAGTATAAGGCTGCAGGGAGCATTTCTACGGAGTTAGTTTTGCAAAAATCGCCCAGCGAATCATCGTCCCGCCGACCCAAAGTGATTGGAATTGCTCCAAACTAGTGTTAATACACTCCCAGCATTAAAGTGAGTATTTCTCTCTTCTAGACTTCTGAGAAATTATGAGTTTTCGATCGTTCTTCGATGAGTCGAAGAATAGTCAGTATATAGACTTAAACTATTGTTTCTTCTAGTATAAGTAATGAAGTTAGTTCTATTCTTTCGTGAATATGATTACAGTTGGAAGGAACAACTGAATACCAACCGAACCTCGCCAGTTAATTGGTAAACCGGCAGTCGAGGTATGTAAAGGCAGTCTCTTTTGGCAAGTTAGCTTCTCCAGTATAGTAAAACAGCGTAAATCTCAACAAAGTATTTCAGAAATATTATATCATGCTCAGTATGAAATTCAGTAAGGCATGTCAGAAATTATTATTATATTTAGTATGTATTACATGTAGTTATTGATATACATACAAAAATATTATATATATTGCGAGTGACTGCCAATAAAGATTACAATTACATAGATTCTGGCTAGCTGCTAGGAAGTGTATATAGATTGTACTGCAGGACCCCCCCCCTCGCTAAGAGGGAGCAGTTTAAATGTGATTCACGTATGACGCTATAGAAACTCTATTAGTTCTCAATTTATTGTGATGGTAGACTTATATGTTGTTGCCAGACCTAGACTTCAGAGCTCAAAAGAGTTAGTAGTTTTAATCAGATAGTTAGTCGGTATGGGCGCAGTAAGGTGGTCTAACAACCAGTTGGCACATGTATTTGCAGGAAAGCATCCCTAGAGGCTAGTAACATTATTGCACATTCCAGAACCGAAAATAGAGACAGAATAAGAATATTCCAGAGTTAGCAACACTAGAGTTCTCTAATGTGTTGAGTGAACGTACATCGTCCTTTCAGCCTTATCGGGGATTTCCAATCTTAGTCGACCCTACAGTTATCATGTAGGACACCCAGCAAGCCAGCCTAGTCGTCCCAGTCAGATAAACCCGTGGGTACCCCAAGGAGAGGTCCACATCAGTAGCTAGTAACGAGTTAGTACCATATTCGGTTCTCGTAAGGTATTCAGGTACAGAGTCTCAAGGGAGGACCAATCCTTACAGAATTGATCATAAGACTGAGAATTTCCCAAAATAGCAATATAGATCCAAGTGGATTCAGATAAGCCCCAAGGAGTCGGTAGTACTCTGCTAGTACAGTGTTTACCAAGTTAAGGAGATTGGTAAGCTCCCTATGAAGAACCAGGGACCGATTGCCTAGAAGAATGTTCGACCAAGCCCATCTCTATAGTTGTTTAGTTAGAAGAATAAAGTAGTTAGCAGTCCGCAACCCCTCAGTTATGCATGAGTTACAGATGTCCGAGTAGGACATTCGGAGTATTGTTAGATTACTTCAGACCTCACTCTATTCAGCCCAAATTATTAGAGATCATGATTGCTATAAGGATCCTCTGATCTAATACGTGCACATGGTGTGCCTATAGACAGTCATACAGATTATCCCATAGGCGAGTAGCATTAGCATGAGGCCCAGAAGGCCAGATACGCTCTCTCTACACAAATAAATTTATTTGTCAATTTCTCCGGTATAGTAAACCAGTATAAATTCCAGTAGAGTATTTCAGAAATAGTATAGTATCTCAGTATGAATTTTAGAAACCATGTTAGAAATATTGTATCATGTTTAGCATGAAAATTAGTAAAATAGCATGAATTCCAGCAGAATATTCTAGAAATACTATATCTTGTTTCAGTACCAGATTTAGTACATCATGTCAGAGAATATATATATATATATATATATATATACAGTGTTATTATCAGTTTCAGCATGTATTATATGTAGTATTATTATCAGTTGATACTTGCTTGTGTTGTTTTGGGATGGATTACCTAGCATCCATAAATGCCAGGGTTAATAGTTTTATTGACTCGTCCGCCAGAGGGCGAAGATACGTCGCTCTACGGAGTGGTATGCCATCCGTTAGGGATGAATATGGGACGCCCGTTTCCCCATATTTTGCCTTCGTCGGCTTTTGTACACCCCCGTCGAGCGCTTGCACTCGGGGTGTTGATTTCAGGAGTCCTCCGGACTTAGGTACAGTTATAGTTAGGGGCCCAGCGGGCCCAAGTTGCATACCTAGGGGATCGACAGGTTGCTTATAGTTACTAGGTGATGTGGTGTGACCTGGGTAGGGGTAAATATATTATAATGATTGTACCTTCGGCTTATGGGGGCCAGGTATGGTTTATGTTGTGTTATGCTATGTCATGTTATTTTAGTTATGGCTAGATATATAGTAGGATGCCACGTTACCAGGTACGACTCCTACTCTTCTCAGTATAGTTAAGGTTAGTACTGATTCCACTATTTCAGATAATTCCAGTCCATTCCCTATTTCATCAGTTACTGTCAGCTTTCTTACTTACTTTCAGTTATTTTCAGTTATTTGTTTACATACTCAGTACCAGTGGTACTGACACCCGTTTGGGGCGTTGCATTACTTGCGTACTGGTACACATAGACGAGGAGCAGATCCCTCGTAGTTCCAGTCAGCGGTACAGAGCCTTCAGCTCCTTTCCTCCGGAGATTGAGTGACAGAAGTTTACCTTCTTTTGTTTGTACAGTATGGGTAGGCCGGGGCCCTGTCCGGACCATCTTATTACTCCTAGAGGCTTGCAAATTGTATTATATTCCCTGTGGTTAGAAGTATCGGCCATGTGGGGCCTTGTTCAGTTGTTAGTTGGTGACCTTGTCGGTCACAGATCAGTTTAGCGCCAGATTTCATTTTTCAGATATAACTAGACAGCATGGTGGCCTTGTCGGCCCGCATAGGATCCCTTGTAGTTGGTTGTTCTGGTTAGCTGTTTATATCCTTACAGGTGGCTATAGGCCTTGTCGGCCGGAGGCTGTGTTTGCAGTCGTTATATAGCCCGTCATTTTCTTTAATCCAGAGTTAGAGCCAGTCTGGCACCAGAAGTGCTTAGGCTCATTTAGTCCAGAAGTCCAGATCCTAGTAGGGCACCAGGTGCCAATCATGCCTCCCAAGGTGGGGCGTGACACATATTTTCATAAAAATTATGTATTTGAACAGATTTTAATAGCTTAAAAGCGTGACAGAAGCGCAAATCCA
Organism: Datura wrightii; assembly: GCA_035772735.1. Lineage (NCBI taxonomy): Eukaryota > Viridiplantae > Streptophyta > Magnoliopsida > Solanales > Solanaceae > Datura > Datura wrightii. The sequence continues at coordinate 30,775,418 of JASDFA010000008.1, forward strand.
TATTTTGATGCTTGGGCTTTGATTTGAGGCAAGTAGAGATTTTTTGATTCTTTGAGGTGTTAGTTTTGTATATATTAAATGAATTTAAGGGTAATGGGTAATAAGGGGGCTTAGTATAAATCAGATGAAGAGCATTTATGTGGTTACCAGTGTCATGACATGGGTGAACTTACACAAAATAAGTATATATATATATATATATATATATATATATATATATATATATATATATATATATATATATATATATTGATGACATTCCATGACTTGCGATGTGATTGATTTACTGAGACTTTAGCACTACGTGATACTTGATGTGATTTGAAAATCCATGATTGTATGATTGATTGATGATCTGGTGTTATATATTTATGCATATATATTCATGTCACTCTTAATGTTGCATGATGATTATTGACTAGTAGTTCTCATTGAGTTATCTTGTGAAAAATTTTATATTCTTGTGATGCCAATGGGAAATAGTTTTGGCATGTGTTAGTGTTGATGGGAAATGATTCTGACATGTATTATTGTCGATGGAAAATAATTTTGGCGTGTGTTATTGCCGATAAAAATGGTTATGGTAGGTAATGGACCTCGCGAGTCTCCCATGGGTCCCGACTATCCAACATAGGAAGCGGGTGTATACAGGTTCTCAGCCAATGCATTTCATTGCATTACATTGCATTAAATTTCATTATCATTGCATTTGATATTGATTTAAATGTTGAGGTGGTTGTGATATTGATTTGATATGGTATATTTGAGGCTCATTGTGATGTAATCAGTGGTGTAGCTAATATGGTGGCTATGTTGAGGCTTATTGTGATATCAGTTGTGGTGTAACTGACTTTGGATAGTATGTGTTTTATTTTATTTATTGTGTTGGTATTAAATCTGTAAACTCTTTTTTCCGAGTTATCATTATAGTATATTTATAACTATTGAAAAGGAACTTTTAGGATTATATTTCACCATCACTTCTATAAAAGGGTAAGTTATAAAAGCTTGCTGAGTACACGTGTTTCCCCATACTGACTCTATACTTTTTGCACCTTTTTATGTGTAGGAACTAAACTAGTACCAACAGTGTAATGATCCGTCCGGCCATTATAGTACCTTGACAACATTAATGCAAGAATTTGAAACTCTTTTTGCAAAATCAGTGTATTTTCTGGTAAGGATAGAAGTAATGGTTATATTTTATTCAAAAGGGCAGAGTTAAAAATTTTTGTAGACCCAGTGGTAGGACAGCGACGGTGGGTACCTAGTTGCCGTGGTAGAATTGCTGTAGCGGAGCTCGCATCACTACAGCGGGAGACGCAGACTAGAATTTTTTATTTGTCCACTTTTAAAACCCAGATTCTATTGCAACAAGGATTACTAATTAAAAAAATCCCTGAAAACAACGTTTGATTATTCTAGCAGGAAAAAGGAATAGGGGCTAAGTAAGAGAAAGATTCCACCATCTTCCCCGAAAAAATTCTTCAAAGGAACATTAGATACGGTGCAAGAAATTGAACTCCATCACTTTCTTGATAGTAGCTTGGCATCCAGGTAGGTTATGACTTACATTTGAGTTATACTATAATTAGTGAATCATATACGTGTGTATTATTAATGTACAATTGATGAGGGAAGAGAGATCATAAAACATGGTGTTGTGAGAAAAGATTTGTAGTGATGCAACTAATAAAATTGGAGGATTAATCTTCAGTATGAGAACATGGGTAGAAGTGAAACCTAACTGATAACTAATATTGAGGGTGTATTATTGATGTGACATCCTCGATAAAATATTCTTTAGGTGACGTCCTCGATACGCGATGCAATAGGAGTTTAATATTGCAATTTAATCATTATGAACTAAAAATGTGAGACTAATAGTATAACTTAACTAGCATAAAAATAATTGGAGGTAAGAAAAGAATGGGAAATTGTGAGAAAAGTAGTAGTAGGTGGTGTAGTTAAATGAGTATGGCATTGACATGATCATTGTGCGTCAATGAAGTTTTCTTGTGAATGAATAGGTTTAAGGGATAATTATGGGTCCAGGTTAGTGGTCATGAAATGGGAGCTAGTATGAACCATATTTGTTCTAAATTCGGAAGGATTTGTTTATGTGATAGACCCTTATGTGGGAGGGTAGGAAAGATGGAACCAATGAATTGTGAAGGTTACCTTGTGTGTTTTATTATTATGATAGATGACGAAATACTTGACTATTTGATAAATGGCTAAAAAGTAGCAGGTTACGATTACGCGGAGTTAGTCCCTATATAATGAGGTATATCTTTGTGTGTGGGAATGTGGTTAATTGGTCTTATGGAAATGATTTTGTTGAAAACAATGAATTGTTCATGTTTTTTGATTTTAGTGACTGACTGGGATCATGACTATATATGTTGAGAACAAACTGGGTAATACATCCTTGACTAGAGATGAGAGACTCGTGTCCGAGGTGAGCATTCGGACAAGCGAAAGTGTGATTAATTAAGATGTAATTTGATACTTAGAGATGAGTGGATCATGTTCGAGGTGAGAATTCAGGCGAGTGACTATGATATGACTGGCTTGTGTCCGGGGTGAGCATTCAGACGAGCAGATGAGTAGGAGCGGATATCATGCTGCTATAGTACATGGATTTCTAGAGTCCGCTATAGGTCATGACTAGAATGGGTTTGATACCAAAATGTGTACAGACATTTGATGAGATGAATATTGATAATGGCAGGTCTAATTACCGTATGTTCAGTGTGCTCATGATCTGTTGTATAATTGTGCTTTACTTACATTATAAGTCTTAGTGATTGGTGAACTGGTTTGTGAATGAGTTAATGTTTGTATTTCAGTGAATGTGATTTATGTATTATTTTTGGGTTGATTTTGACTTTGGAAATAAAAGAAATATGATAAGAATATTGAAATAGGAATATATGTAACTACTCGAGTGTAGATTGATACAACTTTTAAATAATGTAAGACCTTGTTTATTTGATGAATTGTTGGGAAGTGGAGGATGCTAGAAAGTCGAGCTACTGCCTAGAGTAGTACCGCTATAGTGGTGGCGGGGAGACCGCGACACCAGTCAAGTACCATTGTAGCATGGCCTAGTCAGAATGTAGTCTAGTCCTGGTGGCTAATTTGGTAGTGAAAGAGGGATGTTTTTTAAATAAATTGGGGTAATTAGGGATTATGTGACTTGATGGATTAATTGTGAAGTTTTGTGTTAAAAATTGATTTATTGATTGTACATTAATTTTATTCCGTTGCGTGAACTAGTTGTAGTCGACCGATGATGCCTACTAGTGTGTGTGATGTACTGATAATAACTTGCTACGTCTTTTTAGGTGTAGGTTGTGGCAGGTTTGAAGTTCATGACTGAAGTGGCATATTCAACATCAACTTTAGTACTTCTCCATGGATGAAGTTGTGTTGTTAATTTGTTGGTATTATGTTTAGAGCTCTTGTATCTGTCTAGACTATATCTTTTGGAAGAGTAAGGTTTTGGGAGTCTTTTATGATTTATTATGTTGAGTTAATTGAAAGAGATTATGAATGGATGCTTTTATCTGGAATAGAGATCCATTATATGTTATTAACTCCAGCTTCACATTAAAAATGGGATTTTAATAAGGGGTTCTCCTACCGAAAAAGAGTTGACTAGGTGCCCGTACAATCCGCTCTTTTGGGTTGTGTCAAGTTTGTATCAGAGAATCTATGTTACCGGTCTCACAAGTACAAGAGTAATGTGGAGTAAACTCTTGCGGATTGGTGTATAGACGTCCACAACTAATATTCAAGAAACTATAAGGCATTTAGGAAGTCCTTCCCTTTATTCCTTCCTATCATGCTTTCTGAGCATGTTTGAGTTGAGTCCAATTGGTATATGGAGGATTTCAATTGGTATCTGGCGATGTGAATTTTACGGGGATATGAGATAAATTGGTAGGTGAAGGCTAATGACGGTGAAATTGGCTTATGTTGATTGGAGGGTCAAAAATCTCTATACGTATTCTACTTAGCAAGTTTCACTATAGTGAGGTGTGTCTCGCCGCAGCGGACTAGCTATAGTGCGAAAGGGACTGCCATAGCGGGTTTGATATAGCGGAAGGGCGATCGTTGCAGCGGATGACTGTTAGGCAGAATCTAAAATCCCCTATTTTTGAAAACAATTTCATCTATGTCAAAATATGTGGAAATCAAGCAATATGAATACAGGGAAAACTGCAATATAATATAAATAAAGAGGGGCCAAAAACATGGCCATTTTATAAGGATGCCAAACGGGCACCCGTAAACTAGTAGCAAGAACAGGTAATATCTAAAACAAGAAAAAGAAACAAGAATTGTCTTACATACCCCAGGATGGGAGCAACCCAAATCAGTAGCTAAAGGGGATAGGGGAGGGAGGTATACAGTGGCCTCAACTAATTAGACGCCTCGTCACTACCGCCACCGAGATCATCAGCTAACTCATCCTCGAACCTGCTGAGGAAGGAGAAATCGGGGATATTTTCTCTGGCCACCTTGGGCATCTTGGAATCGGGGGAGAGGTTCTTCAGGATCTTCTTGTTCCCCTTCCATATACGGATGAAGAGCTTGTCCCGGGATCTCTATTTCCTCTTCTCTCTCTCCAGGTCCTCTCGGAGCTCTACACGGGCCTGGGCCAAGGAGGCAATCACTCCCTACATCCCCTCTTGCTCATAACAGCTACACTAGATGGCCTATCAGCAAAGGGAGGTCTGGGCAACCCACTCAATAGCTCTCGCATCGCGGCCATCTCTGCCTCAGTCTGCTCGAACGAACCCATGGGCCTGAAAGTGCTGACCCTACTATCCCCGTTGCTAGAAGCAGCCTTCCTATTCTTCTTGCCCCTCCCTGATGCACTATTCACCCTTAGGGGATCAAAAAGCACACACAGGCCACCATGACATCCCTGGCTTCCCGATGCGTCTTGGCCCGTGTGCATAGCAGGGTAATGAGAGAGGGAAAGGTAGGCCAGTGACGCTCTTAGTTGAGAAGCACCTTCACTCCTCTGCTATCTGTTCTCCTACATTGGCTATCAGCCTCCCAAGGATACAGGCCACCACTAAAGCTAAGGGGTAGGTCATGTCAGTGATATTTGTAGATGGGTGAATCCTCCGCGACACCAAATTCAGCCACCTTCGGACCTCAATAGTAAAGTGAGTACCCTAAATACCAGTATGGGTAACACCCTAGTGAGACGAGACCTTATACTTCACTACCACTAGAGTATCCATGAGCCACTGCCCATTCCCATCCATATTTCGGGCCCTCATCTTATTCTCAAGAGGATTTGGCAGACCTAAAGCCTCATTAATGGAAGCGACACTTATATTGATTTGCCTTCATTGAACATAGGCTATTGGGTCTGGGAGATTCCAATTCAGAGTTGGAAGGTTGGCGTAGTATTCCCTTACCCAATTCTCATTGACCTTGCAGGGCTCCTTGACTAGAGGACCCCACCCCATCTCCTAAAGACGGGCATAGAATTCTGGCGCCTTCTCCGCCATGTCCTTCATGATGAAACCCCTTTCATGTATCAGACCCTTGGCTACTTGGTCGTTGTGCCGGAACTAGCATTGGTCAGTTATAAACCAAATATAGTTGGAGGTGTGACTGCTATTGTTGCTTCTGGACATAGTGCTATAAGATCCTGTAGAGAGAGCAAGTGCATTAGAAGAGTAATCAAATAAAGAAGAGATAGAACTTGAATTAGAAATGAAAAATAGGGGACACAACTCACTACCTAGGGCATGATCGTTGTAGTGAACGGGTTCTCACTGCAGTGAGTCCACTACCATGGGATCTGTTTGCCACAGCGGATTCACCACAACAAAAAGGTAACCGCTGCAGTGAACATCATCATCCCTAGCATACCTCCGACTCCAACAATTGAGGTCAGATTCTTAATCATAAATTTCCGTCGATTTGAGCACAAATTGAGTAAGGGTAGAATTACCCGTGGCCACCCCCTACTTTCCACTCTAATAGTATTCATATTTGAGCCTGAGAGCTCAAAGAAGCCGAACCATCACCCACCCCAACCCCCCCATTTATAGCCTAAAACTCCCGTGAATGTAGTCTGTACGACGCAGTGAATTATTCAAAGAACTTAAGGACGTTAATACTAGTAGCATGCTTCGAGAATTTAGCCTAATAGTACAAAAAGAAAACCCATCTTCACCACCCAAAATTCTACGCCAAAATCATGCATTTGGGCATAAAAACACATCAATCAAAAGTAAACAAGGTAAGGAAGTCTTAGGAATGAGAATTACCTGACAATACGGCATAGAATCACCGGGGTGTTGAGAGAGTTTGCAAAATTTTTGAAGTAGAAAAGGTAAGAATAAGGAAAAAACCATTCACTGTGTCCTTTAATCTGATTTTGGTTCCACTACAGTGGGCCTATCTTTGAACCCTGCGGTGGAAAATGAATCATTGTAGCAGACAGACATAAAACAATGACATTTTGAATTTTCCCATAGATCAACCATATTTTAAGTCCCGGATAAAAGAAGTTCCATAAGAATTGGTTGTATCTAGGGGTTGCATAGGCCACGAGTAAAAGATGTAAGTCGCAAGTGAGAAATTCAGGAGGCTCAGGGGTTAGGCAGCTCGAGCCAATATGAAACTAGCAAGCAGGAGTAAAGCACTTGGGAAACCTCTTCTAACTATAGCATAAAGGAAAATGGAATGGTAAAAATATTTGTCCACCATGGGATATACCTCTTGGCATCTTAGGACCACAAAATAAGGTTCTAGTGGGAATAAAGGTCTAAAAGATTAGGAGAAATATCTGTAAGACCATAGTATTATTAGGGTCATCAAGACTATGAACCCATGCCAAGTTAACCATGAAACAATAGAAAATTCCTAACCTGATTCATGGAGCCGTTTGCGGACAAATGCATTTTTAATTTGTATATGATGTAATGGCTTATCTGGTCGTTATAGTACCTCGAAAACAATGACGTAGGAATTTGAAACTCTTTTTGTAGACCTGGTCTATTTTCTATTATATTTTATTTAAAAGGGAAGAATTCAAATTTTTTGTAGGCTCGACAGCAGGACCACTACGACGGGTACGTAGTCACCATGGCAGGTCGCTGCAGCGGAGCATGCATCACTTAGCGGGAGATGTGGACCAAAGCTCCGTGCTTTTTTCACTTTTAAAACCCAGATCCTATTCTAACAAGGATTACTCTTTAAAAACATCTTGAAAATGACTTTTGGTTATTCTAATAGGGGAAAGGAATAGGGTGGCAAGGGAAGGGAAAGATCCCACCATCTTCCCCAATAGAATTCTTCAAAGGAACATTAGACACGGTTCAAGAAATAGAACTCCATAAATTTCTTGACAGTAGCTTGGCGTTCGGGTAGGTTATGACTTCCTTTTGAGTTAGATTTTAATTAGTGAATCATATACATATGTACAATTAATGTACAATTGATGAGGGTAGAGAGATCATAAGATATGATATCGTGAAGAAAGATTTTTAGTGAAGCAACTCATAAAATTAGAGGATTAATCTTTGGTATGGGAACATGGGTAGAAGTGAAACCTAGCTGATAACTAATATTGGGGGTGTATTCTTGATGTGACATCCTCGATAAAATATTCTTGAGGTGATATTGTGATAGTATTTATGATGATACCTGATGCTAATTGCTCGTGATTGTAAATTGTGATGGTGTGTTCTTGATAGTATAATCTTGGGTGAACGATTGTAATATAACGAATTAAGGGAAGAGGGGAGGAGATCAGACTTAGTGTGACTATAGGAATTTAATATTGCTATTTAATCGTTATGAACTGAAAATGTAAGACTGGTAGTATAACATAACTAGCTTAAAAAGATTTGGAGGTAAGGAAAGGATGGGGAATTATGAGAAACAATAGTAGTAGGTGAAGTAGTTAAATGAGGATGGTGTCTACATGATCATTGTGCGTCAATGAAGTTTTCATGCGAATGAATACGTTTAAGGAGTAATTATGTATATGGGTAAGTGGACGTGAAATGGGAGCTAATATGAACCATTGATAACATCCAAACTACACCCTTCTCTATGAAAGAGCGTAAATGGTCATTGTATTAAAACAAATATCCCGATAGGTGTCGGGGTCGATCCCACAAGGAATGTAAAATGATCATGTAGTAGTTGTATCTTAAGTTGAATTAATTTGCATTAGTGTAGAAGAAAAGTAAATGAAAATTTTGGGGGAGTGAATGCAGTAATACTATTAAATCTAAGCTCAACTAATCAAGAGAACAAGATAACCAAAATAGAGAAACAATAATGAGCAAAGGCCAGAGGTGTGATGTAGATGGGATGCCAATCAAATTGGGATTTACTAGAAAATTGAGTTATTACTAATATGTGTAAATAACCTTGGAAAAGATGGTGCCCTATGTTTTTCAACCACTTGGGCACTTTTTTCTCAAGTTCTTTCGAACCTCAAGGTGCAATTCAACTAGTCCAATATGGTTTGGGTTAGGGGTTGAGCCATTTATATCTATCAACCTTTAATGGGATTATGACCATAGGTTTTGGCTATTTCTATCCCAACCCCACATAATTAAATTCCAACCCACTATTAAGTTCTCCTCCATTACTTAATTCCTCTTTTTCAAGCAAAAAATAAGTGAGCAAATAATATGCATATTTGCAACTATGAGCAATCAATTAAAATTTGAGGAGAAATCAATAGATTTACACTACTTAAGTAGTAACAAGATAAATCTAGCAATACCCAATTAAATCAAACATTCATCATCACACACCTATAGCAATAGATTTAGCTACTCATAATTGAGAAGCACAAGAGCTTATTTATTAATATACTCAACAATTTCATAATTAAGAGTAAACACAATCAAGGTCAGAATGTTTCTACAATGGTGGATATACCTTGCTGAAGAAGATGAAGATGAAAAAGAAATGTTCAAAACTCTATTTTCTATGCAAATCTCTCTTCCAAAAGTTATAGGGAATAACAATCTCCTTGTTCAGAGTATTTTTCTAGAATATGTACAAAAGTAGGTCATAATATTCTCCTCTTTTTCTGGGTTGGACATTTTTGCCCTTTTTGGGTGTCTTTCACTTGCAAGTCATCGGTCGGTGTCCATCCGCCGGTGGCCGGTTGATCTCCTATGGTGTCTAGTGAATTCAAGAGAAAATCGGTGATGGTACTGATCTTGGGCAATAATTGCATTCCCAAGTGCTACTTTATAACTCAATTTAGTCTTGTTTATCTACTTATTTATATACATTGTCATGTGATTTTATGTAAATGTGAATATATACTAACCAACATGATTAGTCCTTGTTTTTGAATGTTAATAATGCATTTGAGGAACTAATTCATAATTTTGTGAAGTGGAGGAATGGAATCAAGAGCAAAACGTGAAAGTCAACAAGAAAACATGTAATAAATGGCACCCTGCGCGATAGGGGCCGTGGCACGCTGCCAACGTGGCAACACTTGGCCGAAAATTGCATTTTTTGGCACATTCCAGTGAGGGTACGCGTTACCTCCGTGTCGCGGAGGTCAATTAGGGCGTTCAGCTCTGTGACACGGACCTGTTCCACCACAGGCCAAATTTTACATTTTTTCAGCATAGTATAAACTGAACCCTTAGCTTCTAAAATCATTTAACACGCAATTTTCTGGAAAAACCGAAGGGAGGCGCGAAGGAGAATTGGAGAACTCCTCTTGGGTTCATCCTTTATTCATTTCTTTTCATCTATACTTGTAAGTAAACTACTTAAACATGGTTTTGAGTATTTGTACAAACATGGGTGGCTGGAACCCTCCATCTAGGGTTGAGGCCATGGATATGATTGTATTTACTTAGATTCATTTTGGGTTGAGTTGTTAGTTGTTGTTTTGTCTTACAATCTTTATTATTGTTGTTTTTATGCTTGATCACCATGAAAACAAGTGGGTTATGCTTGGGTGGAAGCTTGGAAGAGCAAACCTAGGCAAGAACATAAGAATGTAGGAAGCAAGTTCTTGTCTTTTGATAAGAGTTGTGGTTAAGATAGGAATATACCTAATTTACTTTGCTTGGTTGATAAAATGGGAAGATAGAAAGACACCAACTTAGAATTGTACTCCACCACTCGAAGGAGTAGTTGTGAAGCTAAGTTTCGTTAAATGGTTGGAGGTACGGAAGTCCCCAATCAAGGGCATAAACCCCATAAACCACATCCACGTAGTGAATTGCCCATGAACTAGAAATGACATCCTCACTCAATGATGTAGTAGTGAGGCTAGTTTGTCGTGTTTAGAGGTTCGGAAGACCATGAACATGTAATTCCAATTATGTGAGACAACAATTGATAATTTCATACTTAACCCATTATCAATTGTAGCATTGCATGATTATCCGGCCTTAACTCTAGTTTTGTTTTGTATTGCTTCAAGATTATTTCGTGTCACCACTAAGATTTAATTATAATTTATCGAAAACTTGTAAAATCGACTTCTTAACTAACACTTGAACTTTATAATTTGCTGAACCAGTCCCTGTGGGTTTTACATTCCGGCTCTTAAAAAGGGCCACTATATTACTTGTATGACCCGTACACTTGCGGGACCATCAAGTTTTTGGCGTCGTTGCCGGGGACTGGCGTATTAGTGAATTGAAAACAAGTTTTTGTGTTAGTATCTATTTTTTTATGCTGAAAAAAAATTGTTTTAAATCTATTTTAAATTTTTTGTTTTTAGTTTGATACCCTTCTTGACATGACATCATGGAATACAAATGGTTTAAATGGTGGATACTCATATTTTGGCGAATCTTGTTTGAATTGCGGAGGACCTCACTTATGGAAACACTGTAATACTTGTAATATATGTGGTGGTCACAATGGCCATTGGAATGGTTCCCAAAATGCATACACTTGCAATATATGTGGAGGTTAAGATGTCCATTGGGATGGCTGTCCAAATGCATATTCCCATCCCCGAAGCCCCTACTATGATCCTTCTATTATTTTTGTTGAATATAGGAATGATGAAAATGAGGACTTGGAATGCCAAGCTCGAATACAAGATATGATAAAATAGGTCCTTGAGCAAACAGAAGCAATGAAAGAGGAGATGAAAGCATTGAGAATTCAGCAAGAGGAAAATGGAGAGGCCTTGGAAATGATAAGCAATAAGTTCATGGAGATGAGGGCTGAAGCTGAATCTTGCTCTGATTTTCAAGTGACGGTTTTATGCAATACTCAGGAGAGACTACAAGGAGAAGAAAAGAGTGAGTTCTTGAAACAAGCTCAAGTATTGGAAGCTCCTGAGAGTCTCCATGATTGTCTCACATGTATAGCCGATCCATTCTTAAAAGAAGAGATAGAGTACCTACCATTTGACATTCATGAGGAGTTAGATGTTAATGTGGAGAAGGTATATACAAGTAAGGAAGTCAAGCAAAGTGCAGTTTCAGAGTTGAGGTGTATTGTACCCCACTCAAAGCATTTCTCGACTTTAAGTTTGGTTGACAACCTAGAAATAGAGTCTTCCAAGCTTGGAGAGAAAGGTCTAGAGGAGGAGAAAGCCCCATATATTCTAAAATTTGCTGATTTTGAAAGAAATAATGACTTAACTTACTTAAGGACCAATAAATGCAAAGGCGAAATCTAATGCCTGGTCCTTACAATTTTCACCATCATCCCTGGAGCATAGTAGGAAACTAGAGAAGAAATTGGGGGTGAGATTCATATCCTCAAGATGGAGGAAAAAGTGGTGAAACTTGATACGTCGTGCCGCAACGTAAAATTAGGCGCTGCTTGGGAGGCAACCCAAGGGTACCACAGGTACCATTTTAATTTCTTGCATTTGTGTGATTTTGTTTATTTTCATCTTGTTGTTGTTTTTGGTGGAGATTTAAGCACAGATGCAGGGGAAGTCTGAGTACCCAGCAAGGAGGAAGCTAAGAAGCATGAAAGAGGAAAAGTGTGGGGTTGAATACCCACGTGTTCAAAGAAAGAAAAACATGTTATTAGCTAGGCCTAGAGGCCTCAAGGAGTATTTCTCACCCTTTTGAATTTGGATTAGATGCTTTGAGGACAAAGATGATTTAAGTGTGGGGTGAGGGAAATATAAAAATTTTGTAATTAATGATTTTTGGTGAATGTAGTACTTGATACATATTGGAAAGAATTTTATGTTAAGCATAACTTCATCACCCGTTGGTTTTTATTTTCAGTTCTTTTCCGACGGGGGTTCTTTGAACAAAAGAATAAAAAAATTTTCTTTGTCTGTATATAATGTTTTTAGTCATACTTAGAAACTGTTTCCGACGATGGATGGATGACGACCATCTTGAGGAAAATTAGTCAATAGGTTTCGATTTTTAAACCCGTAGCTAATTGATGGCTTGATGTTCTTGTTATGTGCTATACATGATTGTAAGATACAAGTGTGGTTAGTGTTGAAGCATGTAAGAAGTGTATAACTTTGTTTGATACACTTAGGCTCTTGAATTTGACTCGATGTGATTGAAGCTTAATTTTGCATCTTTGTGATTAGCTGAGTTAAGTGTTATACCCCGTAAGATTCCCGGCACCTAGATGGCCTATTCCCGCGTTGGTTGAGCATATTTGAAAGCCATACATGCTAGGGAAAGGCCCGAGAAAGGATCGAACGAGAAACCTGTCGAACCATCACGGAAGGAGCCGGGGCAGAGCCCCTCCGTGATGGCAACGTGTCACGGAGGTGGAGCCTCTGTGTTGGCTCCGTGACACGTTGGGCCTATCCAGGCCCAAGTATATAAAGCCCCCACTTCGGTTTGTGATGTTATAACCTTTATTTAATTTCCAGAAAAATGTAGAAAATAGAGAGAGACGAAGAGGGTTAATATATTATCATCCGATTACGCTGCCAAACGTAGTCCAAACTTAAATTAACTCCAGATACTGAGGTATTTAGCAGCAGGGAGTATTCCTACGGATTTAGTTTCGCAAAATACGGCCGACGAATCGTCGAGCTACGGGACTAAGGTAAGTAGAATTGCTCCAAACTAGTGTCTATGTGCTCCTAGCTGTTAAGTGAATACTTCTCCCTTCTGGACTTCTGAAAAATAGCAAGTTTTTGACCGTCGTTCGATAATCCTAAGTTTATGATCTAATTATATTGAAAGTGATGTCATCCTTCATAAATAAAGTTGTATTTACCACTAATTAACGTGCATATGAATGCAGTTGGGAAAAATAGCTGGAATACTGACCGAGCCTCGTCCGACAGTCAGATAACTTGAGGTTAAGGTATGTGAAGTTGTTCTTCGGCAAGTTAGTAAGCCTTAGCTTGGTAAATCATAGTAAACTCTGTATTTGAAACTCTCGGAGTTGAATGTTGAGAATTAAGTAAGTCTAATAGATTTTGAGTTGTGTTGCCGTATCGTATTCAGTTCGAAAGTTAGTAAAGCATGCGCCAACGGGCGAGTTAGCATTTCAGATTCAGTATAACTTATTGTATGATTAGCAAGCATGTTGTAGAATAAAAAGATACAGATTTTCAGAATAAAGGCTAATAAAGTAAAATCAGATAGACAGACAGTTTTATGGTTACAGATTAGCCATTCAGACAGACAGTATCCCGGCTACAGATTAGCCAAACAGTTGAATAGAGATTTCAGAATCAGTATAATCAGTAAAGAATCAGCATAATATAGAAAGAGATTGGAATAAGAAATCAATCTTTCAGATAGTCTTTTTCACTTATACATGCTTGCTATTTGTATGTGCTATTTGTTTGTTGAGACTTGATGTGGCATGAGGGCACCTTATTAAGCGTCCTCACCGCCCCTGGGTTGGTAATCGTGTCACCCACTGAGCGGGTGGGTTTACGTCACTCCAAGGAGTGGCATGCCGTCCCCAGTTTGGATGAAGATGGGATGAAGCTTTCCCCATATTAGGCTGATCAGCATTACAGTACAGATAGCCCTGTTGTGCGCAAGCGCCCAGGGAACAAATATAGATACAGTTACAGTTACAAATCTTGTTATAGGTGCAGTTCCGGTTTCATATAGCCCTGAGGAGAGTTCCGGGGAATCAGACCCTATCTGTTACTGTCTGCATTGGAGTCCTCCGGACTCAGACACGGTTAGTTTGGAGGCTATGGCCCGAGCTGGAGACCCAGGGGGCCGGTAGAGGAGCTCCGAGTGAGTAGATGAGTGGTGTGACTTATTTTTTGTTGGTTTTGACCCGGGTAGGGGTATATAGATTGTTTGCTTGCTTGGTGCCATCCGGCTTATGGGGGTTGGTATTGGCTATTTCTTGCTAAATGTATATGTATTTATGTGCTTTATATATATTGGTTAATAGACAGTAGGCCGCCTTGACTACAGACACGCTCTTGCCTACCAGTGTAGAAAGGTTTGATCTAGTTCCTATAACCCCTTCAGATTCAGTTATCTTCTGCTCACAGACTTGTTAGTTATGTTATCTGTATTCAGTTGTATTATATCAGTTGCTTTGCATACTCGGTACCAGTGGTACTGACGCCCAGTGGGGCGCTGAATTGCTTGCCTGCAGGTACTCATAGACGAGGAGGCGATCCCTCGTGATCCTGGCCAGCGCAGAGTCGTCAGCTCCTGTCATCCGGAGTTTGATATTTCAGAGGTTTATATCATTTCCTTTTCTTGTACAGTACGGGTAGGTCAGGGCCCTGGCCCGACCATCTTATCAGTGTTCCTAGAGGCTTGCAGTCTGTATATATTTCCCTGTGGTCAGTTGAGCCGGTCGTGTGAGGCCGTGCAGTTTGTTATAGCTGTTTAGCATTTCAGTTTATGTTGGCCGTGTGAGGCCTTAGTTTGATGGTAGTGGTGACCTTGCCGGTCACGTAGTACTCAGCATTTTATTGTTAAGTTAGAGATAACTAGACAACATGGTGGCCTTGTCGGCCCGCATAAGTTTCCCCCTTGTAAGTATGTTTCTGGTTAGCTAAAGTTTCATGCAGGTGGCTATAGGCCTAGTCGTCCGGAGGCTGTATTTACAGCCATCATATAGCCCGTTGATTTCATGAATCTGAGTTAGAGCCAGGCAGGCACAAGATGTGCTTAGGCTCAGTAGTCTAGCAGTTTAGGTCCTAGTAGGGCACCAGGTGCCAGTCATTACCCCCAAGGCGGGGTGTGACAAACTTGGTATCAGAGCAGGTCGTGTCCCAGGGAGTCTGCAAGCCGTGCTAAGTAGAGTCTTGTCTATGGATGTGTTGTGCACCACATACTATAGGCAGGAGGCTGCGAGGCATGATAGGATGGTTACTCTTCTTTCTCACTCAGTCGTGCTATAGAATGGTATATGATAGGTTTGGGTCCCTAAAACTTATCATATTCTTTGTCTACAGATAAGAATGGCAGATCAGCGTTGCCCTGCCACCGGCAGAAGATTAGACACAGCAGCAGGAGAAGGCACCAGCAGGATGCCTCAGTCCCATTCAAAGTCAGCTCGATCTAAGGGCGATATAGAGGCTTCATCACAGCCCTTTCAGCAATCCCCCTCACATCAGGAGCCATTGGGCACTACACCGCCCCCGATAGCTCCTGTGCCTTCGCCATCAGATCAGGAGGTTCGTAGCGCTGTAGTTATGTTGGCACAAATGATGGCCACACAGCACCAGTCGGTGCCACCTGTAGCAGCAGAGCTTTCAGGTGGGTCAGGTAGTTCCAGGGTTAGGGAATTTTTGGCACTAGGTCCTCCACAGTTCACTGGGTCAGATCAGGCAGAGGACCCCCAGGACTTCCTAGATCAAATGTAGAGGATTTTCCGGGTTATGCATGTGACCCCTACAGAATCAGTTGAGTTGGCAGTGTTTCAGTTGCGGGACATAGCTGTGTTATGGTACGAGAGTTGGGAAAGGTCTCGAGGGAGAGATGTTGCCCCCCAACCTGGTCTAGCTTCTCGGAGGCCTTCCTGGACTGTTACTTGCCACGGGAGATCCAGCAGGCCCAATTGGATCAGTTTTTGCATTTGGAGCAGGGGGCGAGGAGTGTACGAGAATATGCCCTACAGTTTGACTCCTTAGCCCGCTATGTTCCAGCCTTTGTGGACACTATGTCATCCAGAGTCCAGCGGTTCATTATGGGTCTGAACCCGAAATATATTGAAGCTTGTATGAAGGCTACGTTACGAGAAGTTATGGATATTGCCCGAGTGCAGGCCTTAGCTCAGACCATTGAGGGTCTTAGACAGCGGCAACAGAGTAGTAGACAGACCAGTAAGGAACAGCGTGCAGAGATAGATCGGATGGAATACAAAGAGATGTTCAGAGAGGACCCAGGCCTCGACTATCACATAGACCCCCTAAACCCCTACCTCCTCCATAGAAGCAGCAGTAGCGAGGTAGATATATGCGACGAGGGCAGTCAGAGCCCAGTGGAAGTTCCAGAACAGTAGAGTTCTCGCAGCAGAGAAGGGGAGAGCAGAGCAGATTTACACCTCCACCCTACCCTAATTGCGGCCGACCTCACACCGGAGCTTGTAGATATGGCTCCACTGGGTGTTATATTTGCGGACAGGAGGGGCATCGGATGAGAGATTGTCCGACCAAAGGTCAGGGGAGTAGAGATAGTCAGGACAGGGGATCCGTAGGGCCACGAGCCCCAGCAGCCTTAGTGGGGCATGGGCCTTCAGGTTCAGTAGGCAGAGGCTAAGGTAGATCAAGAGCTTCCCGTTCAGGTATGGGCTCAAGCCGTACTTATGCATTACCGGGGAGATAGGACTCAGAGGCATCTCCATATGTAGTGACAGGTATGAAGACTATCTGTTCATGCCCTGCTTACGTATTGATTGATCCAGGATCCACTCTGTCATATATTACCCCATTTGTGGCACGAAAGTTCAATATTACACCAGAATTATTGCAGCAGCCCTTTTCGATATCCACGCCCGTCGGTGACTCTATTGTAGCTAGTAGAATTTATCGAGGGTGTACAGTAGAGGTTGCTGACCGCCAGACTACGGTAGATCTGGTAGAATTAGAAATGATAGACTTCGATGCCATAATGGGTATGGATTGGCTAGTGCCGTGCTACGCCAATGTAGAATGTTGGACTAAGACGATCCGATTCCACTTTCCAGGAGAGGCAGTGCGGGAGTGGAAAGGCAGCACAGCTACTCCAAAAGGTAGGTTTATTTCCTACCTTCAGACGAAGAAATTGATAACTAAGGGATGTATTTACCACCTAGTCAAAGTTCAGGATGTCCAAGCAGAATCTCCGACACTCCAGCCTGTTCCGGTGGTGAACGAGTTCCCTGATGTGTTTTCGGATGAGTTACCTGGTATTCACCCAGAAAGAGAAATAGATTTCTCTATTGATTTATTACCAGGCACTCAGCCTATATCAATTCCTCCTTATCGTATGGCTCCTGCAGAACTCAGAGAGTTGAAGGAGCAGTTGAAAGATTTGCTAGATAAGGGTTTCATTAGGCCAAGTACTTCACCATGGGGTGCGCCAGTTCTATTTGTGAGGAAGAAAGATGGCTCGCTCAGTATGTGTATAGATTATCGGCAGTTGAACAAAGTTACAGTAAAGAATAAGTATCCGCTTCCCAAAATAGATGATTTGTTTGATCAGCTACAAGGGGCCAGATACTTTTCCAAGATTGACTTACGGTCCGGATATCACCAGGTTCGAGTTCGTGAAAGAGATATTCCCAAAATAGCATTCAGGACCCGATATGGACACTTTGAATTTCTAGTTATGTCCTTTGGGTTAACGAATGCCCCAACAGTATTCATGGACCTGATGAATAGTATTTTCAAACCATACCTGGACCTGTTCGTGATAGTGTTTATTAACGATATTCTAGTGTATTCTCGCTCTGAAGCAGATCACCGGACTCATTTACGGAAAGTACTCCAGATCCTCAGGGACCGCCAATTATATGCTAAGTTTTCCAAGTGTGAATTTTGGCTTAATGCAGTAGCCTTTCTGGGGAATATTGTGTCGGATGCTGGTATACAGGTTGGCACGCAGAAGATAGAAGCAGTCAAATCATGGCCTAGGCCTACTACTCCGATTGAGGTCCATAGTTTTCTGGGGTTAGCAGGTTATTACAGGAGGTTTGTTGAAGGGTTCTCTACCATAGCGGCACCTCTGACTAAACTGACGCAGAAAGCAGCAAAGTTTCAGTGGAAAGAGGCATGCGAGCAGAGCTATTAGGAACTGAAAGACAGATTAACCTCCGCACCAGTGCTAGCATTGCCGGAAGGTACCGAGGGTTATTCAGTGTATTGCGACGCATCAGGCGTTGGGTTGGGTTGTGTGTTGATGCAGCATGGTAAGGTAATTGTGTATGCTTCCAGCCATTTAAGGAAACACGGAAAGAATTACCCTACCCACTACCTGGAGTTAGCCGCAGTGATCCACACCTTGAAAATGTGGAGACATTACCTGTATGGTGTCCATGTTGATATTTTTACAAATCACAAGAGCCTATAGTATATCTTCACTCAGAGGGAGTTGAATCTGTGACAACGTCGCTGGTTGGAGTAGTTAAAGGATTATGACGTGAATATTCTGTACCACCCGAGAAAAGCCAATGTTGTAGCAGATTCTCTCAGTCGTAAGTCCATGGGGAGTTTGGTGTATTTGCAGCCCGAGCAGCGGGAATTGGTCAGGGAGATACATCAATTGGCTAGCCTAGCCGTTCGTGTAGCAGAAACAGAGGACGGTAGAGCGGTAATTCAGAACACCGTCGTGTCATCATTAGTTGTGGAAGTGAAAGAACGGAAATATGAGGATCCTGACCTAATCCAGCTCAAAGACAGAATCCAGTAGGGTAAAGCGCCAGATTTTCAGATAACTGACGATGGAGTGCTACGCTGTAAAGGCCGTCTATGTGTTCCAGATGTTTCAAGCCTCCGCCAGCAAATTATGAACGAGGTACATTGCACCCGTTATTCTCTTCACCCCAGTGCGACGAAAATGTACCATGATATCAAGGAGAATTATTGGTGGCCAGGAATGAAAAGAGAAATTGCCGAATATGTTGCCCAGTGTCCTAATTGCCAACAAGTAAAAGCAGAACACCAGAAACCAGGCGGTTTGACTCAGGACATTGTTGTGCCTATCTGGAAATGGGAAGCAGCAAATACGGATTTTGTGCCAGGATTACCCCGTACCAGACACAAACATGACTCTATATGGGTGATAGTTGATAGATTGACAAAATCAGCTCATTTCCTGCTAGTGAGAGCTACCTTCTCGGCCGAGGACTATGCCAAATTATACATCAGAGAAATAGTTAGATTACATGGAGTGCCGGTATCTATTATTTCAGATAGAGGAGCACAGTTTACGGCTAGATTTTGGCAGTCATTTCAGAGAGGTCTGGGAACGCAGATTAATTTAAGCATAGCATTCCACCCTCAGACAGATGGACAGGCTGAGCGCATTATTCAGACGCTCTAGGACATGCTACGAGCGTGTGTGCTAGATTTTGGAGGTAGCTGGGACGAGCATCTGCCATTAATTGAATTTGCTTATAATAACAACTACCACTCAGCCATCCAGATGGCGCCTTTCGAGGCATTATATGGGCGAAAATGCAGATCGCCGATTGGCTGGTTTGAAATAGGAGAATCAGCGTTGGTTGGGCCAGACATTGTTCAGCAGTCAGAGGAAAAGGTAAAGCTTATCCGAGAATGCCTACTGACTGCACAGAGCCGCCAGAAATCATATGCTGATGTGCGGTGCAGAGACTTGGAATTTGATGTGAATGACTGGGTATTTCTGAAAGTATCTCCAATGAAAGGGGTGATGAGATTCGGCAAGAAAGGTAAGCTCAGTCCGAGGTTTGTTGGGCCTTATCAGATTCGTAGAAGGATAGGCCGAGCAGCATATGAGTTGAACTTGCCTCCAGAATTAGAATTCGTTCATCCGGTCTTTCATGTGTCTATGTTGAGGAAATGCATAGGAGACCCATTCAAAGCAGTCCTAGTCCAGGATATCCAGGTTACGGAAGAGCTGGCCTATGAATAGGTTCTAGTAGCCATCTTAGACAGACAGATTCGTAGATTGAGAACTAAGGATATTGCGTCTGTCAAAGTATTGTGGTATAACAGGAATCGAGAGGAGATGACGTGGGAGGCGGAGGAAGATATGAAAACTAGATATCCTCACTTATTCCAGGTGACAGGTATGTCTGTATTATTACTTATGCGATACCTTATGGTTATATATGTATAAATGAGAAAGATTAATGTTTAGCTATAAGGTGAATCGTAAAGTATTGTGTGCAGTACCTGTAGTGGACTTTTCTGCGTTTCAGGTTTTTGGGATAGTCCATATTACAGGGGAAACTCTGACGAAATTCTTCCAGAAACAAGTCGAATAAGTTGAGAAGTCCTCTAGATAGAAGTTCCCATTCGAGGACGAATGTTCTTAAGGGGGGAGAATGTTATACCCCGTAAGATTCCCGGCACCTAGATGGCCTATTCCCGCGTTGGTAAGCATATTTGAAAGCCATACGTGCTAGGGAAAGGCACGGGAAAGGATCGGACGAGAAACCTGTCGAACCATCACGGAAGGAGTCGGGGTAGAGCCCCTCAATGATGGCAACATGTCACGGAGGTGGAGCCTCCGTGTTGGCTCTGTGACACGTTGGGCCTGTCCAGGCCCAAGTATATAAAGCCCCCACTTCGGTTTGTGATGTTATAACCTTTATTTAATTTCTAGAAAAACGTAGAAAATAGAGAGAGACGAAGAGGGTTAATATATTATCATCCGATTACGCTGCCAAACGTAGTCCAAACTTAAATTGACTCCAGATACCAAGGTATTTAGCAGCAGGGAGCATTCCTACGGATTTAGTTTCACGAAATACAGCCGACGAATCGTCGAGCTACCAGACTAAGGTAAGTAGAATTGCTCCAAACTAGTGTCTATGTGCTCCTAGCTGTGAAGTGAATACTTCTCCCTTCTGGACTTCTAAAAAATAGCAAGTTTTCGACCGTCGTTCGATAATCCTAAGTTTATGATCTAATTATATCGAAAGTGATGTCGTCCTTCAGAATAAAGTTGTATTTACCATTAATTAATGTGTATATGAATGCAGTTGGGAAAAATAGTTGGAGTACTGACCGAGCCTCGTCCGACAGTCGGATAACTTGAGGTTAAGGTATGTGAAATTGTTCTTCGGCAAGTTAGTAAGCCTTAGCTTGGTAAATCATAGTAAACTCCGTATTTGAAACTCTTGGAGTTGAATGTTGAGAATTAAGTAAGTCTAATAGATTCTAAGTTGTGTTGCCGTATCGTATTCAGTGCGAAAGTTAGTAAAGCATGCGCCAAATGGCGAGTTAGCATTTCAGATTCAGTATAGCTTATTGTGTGATTAGCAAGCATGTTGTAGAATAAAAAGATACAGATTTTCAGAATAAAGGCTAATAAAGTAAAATCAGATTGACAGACAGTTTTATGGCTACAGATTAGCCATTCAGAAAGATAGTATCCCAGCTACAGATTAGCCAAACAGTTAAATAGAGATTTCAGAATCAGTATAATCAGTAAAGAATCAGTATAATACAGAAAGAGATCGGAATAAGAAATCAGACTTTCAGATAGTCTTTTTCAGTTATACATGCTTGCTATTTGTATGTGCTATTTGTTTGTTGAGACTTGATGTGGCGTGAGGGCACCTTATTGAGCGTCCTCACCGCCCCTGGGTTGGTAATCGTGTCGCCCACTGAGCGGGTGGGTTTACGTCACTCCAAGGAGTGGCATGCCATCCCCAGTTTGGATGAAGATGGGATGAAGCTTTCCCCATATCAGGCTGATCAGCATTACAATACAGATAGCCCTGTTGTGCACAAGCGCCCAGCGAACAGATACAGATACAGTTACAGTTACAGATCTTGTTATAGGTGCAGCTCCGATTTCAGATAGCCCTGAGGAGAGTTCCAGGGAACTAGACCCTATCTATTACTATCTACACAGGAGTCCTCCGGACTCAGACACGGTTAGTTTGGAGGCTATGGCCCGAGCTGGAGACCCAGGGGGCCGGTAGAGGAGCTCCGAGTGAGTAGATGAGTGGTGTGACTTATTTTTGGTTGGTTTTGACCCGGATAGGGGTATATAGATTGTTTGCTTGCTTGGCGCCATTCGGCTTATGGGGGTTGGTATTGGCTATTTCTTGCTAAATGTATATTTATTTATGTGCTTTATATATATTGGTTAATAGACAGCAGGCTGCCATGACTACAGACACGCTCCTGTCTATCATTGCAGAAAGGTTTGATCTAGTTGCTATCAGCCCTTCAGATTCAGTTATCTTCTGCTCACAGACTTGTTAGTTATGTTATCTATATTTAGTTGTATTATATCAGTTGCTTTGCATACTCGGTACCAGTGGTACTGACGCCCAGTGGGGCGCTGAATTGCTTGCCTGCAGGTACTCATAGACGAGGAGGCGATCCCTCGTGATCCTAGCCAGCGTAGAGTCGTCAGCTGCTGTCATCCAGAGTTTGATATTTCAGAGGTTTATATCATTTTATTTTGTTGTACAGTATGGGTAGGTCGGGGCCCTAGCCCGACCATCTTATCAGTGTTCCTAGAGGCTTGCAGTCTGTATATATTTCCCTATGGTCAGTTGAGTCGGTCGTGTGAGGCCGTGCAGTTTGTTATAGCTGTTTAGCATTTCAGTTTATTTTGGTCGTGTGAGGCCTTAGTTTGATGGTAGTGGTGACCTTGCCGGTCATGTAGTACTCAGCATTTTATTGTTAAGTTACAGATAACTAGATAGCATGGTGGCCTTGTCGGCCCGCATAGGTTTCCCCTTGTAAGTATGTTTCTGGTTAGCTGAAGTTTCATGTAGGTGGCTATAGGCCTAGTCGGCCAGAGGCTGTATTTACAGCCTTCATATAGCCCGTTGATTTCATGAATCTGAGTTAGAGCCAGCCAGGCACCAGATGTTCTTAGGCTCAGTAGTCTAGCAGTTTAGGTCCTAGTAGGGCACCAGGTGCCAGTCATACCCCCCAAGGCGGGGTGTGACATTAAGAGTCTGTTGAATGTGTCTTGAATTGAGCATGTGCTGTGAGGGAAAGCTTTTCGAATATTCCATGCTATTGTGGAATGTCTAGAACTTTCCTGGTGTGTATATAAAACGAAATAAAGGATGTGGACTGTAGCAGATGATTTAGGCATTTCTTTGAATGAACCTAATTTTTATCCCTCACTTTACCTACCTTGAATGTTGGATCCTAGTTAGCCCCATTGAGCCTTAAGCCTATTCTTTGATAGCTACAACAAAAGCTTAATCCTTTATCTTTCATTACCATTGAATTTGATCCAAAACTCCTAAGCGCTTAAGAAAAAAAATCCGAAAGAGTGAAGGAGTGAGAAGCATGAGAAAGAAGGAAAAGTAGCAGTTGTAAAAGTTGAGAAAGGTCAAGGGTGCACTTGTTGAAAATGCTTGAGTATTGGTAGGGAGTAGTAAAATAAATGAATGAAACAGCTGTTTAAGAACTCCTTACTAATAAGCTGAGTGTGCTTAAAGAAAGGGGAACAAGAAGAGAAAATTCAAGATTGAAAAGAATGAGGAGGAAGTAAGAAAAGAGATGTCCTTAATGGAGGTTGAAGTTATTAAAAACGCTTGGGGAAGATAGGCACTATTACTGGCCAGAATAATACCTACCTGTCCCTTGGTTTACATTACAACCTGTTAAGTCCTACTTGATCTTACATTCATACATCCTTAAATTAGTGGAGTAAAACACTAAGGGCAAGCTTATGGGTCATTACATGATGCATGTCAATTCTTTGTGAGAGTGAGCATAATTCTACTCATTTACCCATACATGTTGTGATTTAAAAATTTGCGTGTGAAAATGGTTATCTCTCTTGTTGTGAGGGCACATGTTTAATGAAGGATATAATTCATGTTGGATTTCTTGATCAGTTGATTTTCATGAGTTTGCTAAGATTGAGAGTCAAGTCTTGAGGTTAGGAAGTCTTAACATAGTTAAAATTGATTGTAATGGTTAAATCTTGCATGGTCTATTTTTAGCTGGCTATCTTAAACAGGCATTGTAGCCGTAGCTTGAATTATCTTCTTAAATTAGCTATGTGTGAGTGTTCATGTGCATGAGATGTAAAAGGTTTGTTCGAGGAGAAAAAGGCTTTAAGTGTGGGGTTGTGATCTTGGGAATAAATGCATGCCCAAGTGCTACTTTATAATTTAATTAGTCTTGTTTATCTACTTATTTATATACATTCTCAAGTAATTTTATGTAAATGTGAATATATACCAACCAACATGATTAGTCCTTGTTTTTTAAGGTCAATAATGCGTTTGAGGAACTAATTCATGATTTTTTGAAGTGGAGGAATGGAATCAAGAGCAAAACGTAAAAGTCAACAAGAAAACACGCAATAACTGGCACCCTGCGCGATATGGGCCGTGGCGCGCTGCCAACGCGGCAACACTTGGCCGAAAATTGCATTTTTTGGCACATTCCAGTGAGGGTACGCGTTACCTCCATGTCACGGAGGTAAATTAGGGCGTTCAGCTCCGTGACACGGAGCTATTCCACCACAGGCCAAATTTTGCATTTTTTCAGCATAGTATAAATTGAACCCTTAGCTTCTAAAATCATTTAAGACACAATTTTCTAGAAAAACTGAAGGGAGGCGCGAAGGAGACTTAAAGAACTCCTCTTGGGTTCATCTTTTCTTCATTTCTTTTCATCTATACTTGTAAATAAACTACTCTAAACATGGTTTTGAGTATTTGTGCAAACATGGGTGGCTAGAACCCTCCATCTAGGGTTGAGGCCATGGATATGATTGAATTTTCTTAGATTCATTTTGGGTTGAGTTGTTAGTTGTTGTTTTGTCTTACAATCTTTATTATTGTTGTTTTCATTCTTGATCACCATGAAAACAAGTGGGTTAAGCTTGGGTGGAAGCTTGGAAGAGCAAACCTAGGCAAGAACATAAGAATATAGGAAGCAAGTTCTTGTCTTTTGATAAGAGTTGTGGTTAGGATAGGAATATACCTAATTTACCTTGCTTGGTTGATAAAATGGGAAGATAGAAAGACACCAACTTAGAATTGTACTCCACCACTCGAAGGAGTAGTTGTGAAGCTAAGTTTGGTTAAATGGTTGGAGGTATGGAAGTCCCCAATCAAGGGCATAAACCACATCCACGTAGTGAATTGCCCACGAACTGAAATGACATCCTCGCTCAACGATGTAGTAGTGAGGCTAGTTTGTCGTGTTTAGAGGTTCGGAAGATCATGAACATGCAATTTCAATTATGTGAGACAATAATTGATAATTTCATACTTAACCCATTATGAATTGTTGCATTGTATGATTATCCGACCTTAACTCTAGTTTTGTTTTGTATTGCTTCCAGATTATTTCGTGTCACCACTAGATTTAATTATAATTTATCAAAAACTTCTAAAACCGACTTCTTAACTAACAATTGAACTTGATAATTTGCTGAACCAATCCCTGTGGGTTCGACATTCCGGCTCTTAAGAAGGGCCACTATATTACTTGTACGACCAGTACACTTGGGGGACCATCAGGTACCAACGGTTCGCTGGCTGCTGTTCCACGAGCCGCCGATTGCAATTGTTCCTCATTCCAGTGGATGCTTGCAGTCAGCTTGCGTTTCGCTGGTGTCCTCTAGTGGAGTGTTGGTTTCCACTTGAATCTCATCCTTTTTACTCAATTTCATGCTCCTTCTCTTCATGTTAGGTACCTGCAACATCCAAAGGAAAAGGACATAAAATCCAACTAAAAGACTTAAAAACTAACCTAAAGCTCATGCTTAAAAGCCTAATGAGTTGGTAAATGACCAACTCATCAAACCCCAAAACTTGAACCATTACTTGTCCTCAAGTAATGCAATTATTTTCAATTGAGCAAATGAACATCATGTCAAATAAGAATGTATGCATCGAGAATCACTGGACCTAAGACAGCCCGAGAATGCTCACCAACTCAAGGAAAAAAAGAAACAACTCCCCTTAAAATTGTGGAAATGTTTCAAGTGGAAACCAAAATGCATAGGTACGATTCACAACTTCTTTCATTTTGCAAAACAAGGGTATGGTATATCCAATCAAACACACATAACATCTCAAGGCATAATCACTTCGCATTAAGGTTTTTCTTGGAGCTCACATTGCTCATTCCTCAATTACATCTTTACATTAATTCAAGTGTGTCCTCAAAAGGGAGTGATACCACTCACTACAAGAGAGAATCTCCTTTCTTATGATAAATCAATGCACACATAAGGGATTATAAAATAAGCTGATCATGCTCACTCTCACAAAAGAAATCTCTATGCACACAACTTGAACCATAGGCTTGCCCTTTTTGTAACTTGCCACTAATGTAGAGAAACTACACTCAAAATCAATTAGGACTTACGGGTCATGATGAAGACTAGGGGTAAGGGTAGGAAAAATATTTAGTTCTAGTGACTAGAACCTCCCTAATGCCTTTTCGTGATCACTTTTATCCTCCCCATCATACTCTTTAGATCACTCCACCTTATTCCTCCTTTTTCATCATCTTCATTCTTTTATTTTTGGCTTCTGAAAAGCCATCCTTGTAACTCTTTTAGCTCTCATATTAAGCCTTGTCTAAGAAAGAGGTAGCACCATTTCACTATTCTTTTTATCTTTTGATAATTCAAGGCTCTCAACTCATTATTTCATTCATTTTGATCACAATTTGGTGCTACCTCACATTTAGGCTCATCACACTTCTTCCTTTCTTGTAAACCCCAAACGTGGGCTTTTTGCCTCTTTTCCATTGATTTTCCTATTCTCCCTATGTATTGGGCTTCAAGCCCCCCTTATTTCCATTTATGCATCACTAGAAATTAGGGAGGATGGGTGCCAAAGAAGAGGATTACAAAAGGGACATTGTCGTGTAATGCGGTTTCCAAGAATAAAAAGTCCAAAGGCTCAACATTGGCTAGCAAGGGAAGACGTTTTCGAAGGTCATTTTGGGTGAAGTGAATAATCAAACAAAGGCTTAAAATCATATTCTAAGTACAGCTATATCTTGGATTTCGCCTTGAGTCACACTTAGGACAAGTTCTAGACAAGAAAAGATGCATGAGATACATTCAAATAACCTTACAACATAAGACATCATACCCAAAGAGTTCACACATGTCATTATGATCACAATATTTTGATTCAAGACAGTAGAGCATGCAAATTCACAAGCCAAAAGGGAATATGCAATGTATGACAAGAGAGTGCTACCTTTCCCATTTCAAATGCTCATTTTGTTTCTTCCAACTTTATTTTTCATGCCACACAAGAATTTTTGGTGGTACCTCTCAAAAATACTTCCACAAAACACTCAAAGAAAAATATGACATTTTCCCTTAAAAGAGTCGCCTCAATATCTATCATTGGAAAATGTCACCCCAGTTCGACAAAAAAAATGCTGCTTGGGGAAGAACCATGGTATGAAGAAAACTCTTGGAGTTTAATTACTATCTACTATTTACAAAGGCGAAAATCAAACTTGGGGTCACAACCTAAGGCAATAAGAACAAAGGCCTAATCACTGACACTAGCAACAAAGACAATTTATTTTTCACTTTATACATTCACAATATTAACAAAACAAATAGACCAACATGGGCAAACATCAATCATAGCTAAAATGAGCCCGACCAAGGCTCACAAATCCTCGTAAGTCAAAAAAACCTCGACAAGCGCACAAATTCATCAAAGACCTCAACCCACCCCGAATGTAAAAAATTTACATTGTCCCCAATGTATGCATGAAAAGTGAAAAGGGGGAAGGACTTCCTGTTGTGGTCACTATTCATCAACTTCATCATCATCACCATCCCTAACTTGGCCAACATCATCCACGTCATCTAAGCCCTCGAACAAATCATTGATAGGGCCTCGAGCTGTGGAAGGGGCAGCCATAGCTGCATCAAGAGCACTCATGTTGGGTACTGCCATAGGAGTATGACTCTTCCATTCCCGAACCTAAGCTTAGAGAGAGGTGACAGCTCCCTCCGCCATATCTACATGAGTAAACAGCTTGCTCCAACTGTCTTTGAATGAATTTATCTCCTTCTTGACTGTTTTCATGATAAGGTTAGGGAGACTCTTAGCTAGTCGTTAGAGCTAACCTTCATGTGAGTGGGTCAACTCCGCAAGCTTCTGAAGACCACTTGGGTGTAAGGAGGTGGGAGGAGGTGAGGAACCTCGAACTAATGCTTTATTGGAAGCCTGACCTGATGCCTTAGGATGGCATATTGAGATCAAGGGCAATGCGGGTCAGCTTTGACCCAAGGTGATGGACTCATTAGGAACCTCAAAGGCTTGCATTTGCTGCCTCTTGTTCTTGGGAGCATCAACATCCCTTTTATTAGCAGTGAAGATCAACACCATAGGCGAAGCTAGGGGTATCATTTGGGAAAAAGGGCACTCCTGCTCTCAGGTAGAGCGGCGATATAAGCACAACATATGGCATTGAAGTTCTAGCTTGCCTTTCCTTTCTCCGCATCTGATTGGCCACTATATCCCCAAAGTTGATGGTAGCTCGTTTAATAATACAATAATTAAGGATGGCCTCTTCGAAATTCACCCATTGTTCATTCTTGAAGGGCATGATTCAGCCACAAATGGAGTCGAGCCACAACTTGGCTTTGATGTGTAAATTATGGCAAGATATCTCACCATCCATAGATGCCCATTGGGGTGTGCCAGTGGAAATGATGGGAGCAATGATACTAAATTGGTCCTCTTTGTTGGCGAGGCAAACCAAATACTCAGTGCCCTCATCAATTTCATCCTTCCAAAACAAAGAATTTATAGTTGTCGACGTGATACCAACCTCGACACCTCTCACCTACACTGAGGGTAGGTAGGGGTAATCCTTATCTTTTCCTCTGTGTTGCATGCTATCCTGCCTGGCCTATTAAGAAGCATAGAACTCGAGTACTAAGTTCCTTTAGAAATCCGGGAGATGGTTGGCAAAGACATGCCACTAGCGATTGGTGAATTGGGCAATGATGCTGGGGAAGTCACCCCTCAGCCTCGCCAAGTCAAAATGCTTCTCAACGCTGATCGAGCGACCCTCATAAATAACATAGTGCCCCTTTATATTGGGAACACAAAATAATAGCTTCTCTGGTATTGGCGGGGGTTGGGGTATCCTTGGCTTTCCCTTTGCCCTTTTCATTAGATGTGGCAATGGCCTTTCCCTTTCTTGGGTTCCTAGATGAAGACATGATTCTGCAATATTGATGTTAGTGCCATGGAACAATGCTTCTTTTAATATTTTTGTAATGATAAAATAAACAAACAATGACTACTCTAAAGATTGGATGAGAAACAAGAGGAATAAACATCATGGAAAGAGCTGGTAGCACCAGTGGGACTTCGGCGAGACGCAGGTGGTGACCCACGGAATGCCGATACACCATTGATGCTTGGCAGAGGGCTTTATACTTTCAACTAGTGACTCACCAATGAGACACCAGTCATGATCCGTGAAGCACCGATGGAACGCAGATTCAAGGTAGTGGCCTGAAGCCAGTTTGCCCGAACTAATGTTCCATCTGGTGTTTTGTCGGACCTGACCGGCGATTAGCTGATGGCCGTTGTTCCTATTGTGCCTCAAAGAAATAATCCAACATCTAGCTCTCATATTCACTTACTCACACCATATTTAAGCATTGACTACACAAGCAATCTTAGTAAAAGATACAAAATGGCGATTTGCCCTTAAGAACAATGTCACCTGATCTATCATTGGGCTCTGTAGCCCCGGGGGTTACTCATACTTCACCCCAAAATCATGTATTGAACACATCATGGGACTCCATACTTCACAAGAGCAATAACCTCACCCACAATGTTTAAGCATAAGACCCTCACCCCCAGTAATGTTACATCATAACATCAACAACATTTATCACGTGTACCCACAATCAGGGAAATTTAGGGGAAATGGGGAGTGGAAATAAGGGAGATACAAGCTAACGTCAAATCTCATATGAAACAAGAACTAGAATTTTTAACAATATAGGAGTTTAGAAACACATACCAAAGCACATGATTGAGAAGGATGAGAAATTAAAAGCTTCAACTTGCTCAACAATGGTGGAAAGCTTATGTGGGTAGAAAAGAGTAGGAATGAGTAAGAATGATAAAAAGGAAATGGTTGGTGGGGTTTTTTATAGGTAAAAGAAGAGGATGAGATTGGTTAATGGAAAGGTGAGAAGAAATTTTATGAGTTACGAAGATGTGGGGATTACTCGTGAGTTGATTTAAAGGAAGTGGGAAGGCGGAGTGTTGGAAGATGGAATGGTGTATGGGAGAAGGTGAAAAGGTGGGAAAAAGGGAATTTTGGGAGAATAAAAAGGTGATGTATCCGATTAGGGGAGGTTTAAAAGCAATCCGGATTGGGTCGGTCAATGAGTTGGTAAATATTTTTAAATAAATCATGTACTTGTATCGATGCCTTAACACCACTGACCTGCATTTTGTTCCTAGTCTTCTGGTTAATATCCGATAGTTGATCGGCAGTTCCGGGATTAGACTCTGTGTTCCGTTGGTGGGCTGCCATTTGTGCCTTATATCCCAGCCATTCTGACCTGAGCCGGCGTTCACCCAGTAGTTTGCCGACTGGTGTCGGCGTTCCGCCGATGCATCATCGATTTTGCCTTTTTATTCCCAGGTTTCTACCTCTCTTACTCAAGGCATCAGTGATTCGTGCATTTGGATAAGAGATTCGCCGATCTAGCATGGTGCCTACCCTGTTTTGTACTTTTATTCCCTGCTTCACATCCACTTAGTCGTATAATACAAAAACAACAAAACATCAAAATTCTCAAGATAAGAATGCTTGGGTTGCCTCCAAAAAAGCGCCTTAGTTAACGTCGTGGCATGATGGATACCTTCTCAATTTTCAACATTTCGGAGAATCATCCCCCACTTCACTCTCATCATCCAAAGACTCATAATGTTCTTCTTCCCCCATCAAACTCTAACATTATCTTACACTCATCCAGAGGCTTGATAGGCTAGCATATATTAAAGGTGACATTGTCACCTCCTACCCGGAACTTCAGCTCCCTAACTCCACATCAATTAAAGCCCTTCCCATTTCTAGTAAAGGTCACCCTAAGATGATTGGCACCTTGATGTCCATTTCACAATCCAGTACAATGAAATCAGTTGGAAATATGAATTTATACACCTTCACAAAAACATCGATTAACACTCCAATGGGTCGCTTGATTGACCTATTTGCCATCAACAGCCTCATAGAGTAGGTTCGAGACTCCTTAACCTAAGTTTCTTGAATATCCTGAGAGGCATGAGATTGATACAAGCACTAAGGTTACTATAATTCCCCGAAAGCCCTAAGATCAGGCTCGAGGTTTGAAATGGAGAAAATGGGATTTTCTGCACCAGGTCACAGAATGAGTTGTCCAGTGACCCATGAGGTGCACCACGAGTTTTTGAGTGACTCGTGGGGAGGAGGGTGGACTTAGTCGGAACTTTGGGTTGATGGTTGACCACAGGTGAGACCACGAGTCGTGGTTATCAGCACGAGTCACCAAGTGGGTCGTGGTCAGTGGTGGCTTAAAGGATGAAGGTTTCTAGCAGTGATCCTAATGATTTGTCACCACAAGTTGTAGGGTACACCACGATTCATGGTGTCCCTCATGGTGACCAGTAGAGTGGAGGAATACCAATGATGGCAATGACATGCATCACACAACTCGTCCCGCAGACCACGATTCGTCCAGTCCCTCGTTGGGACTGGCAGTGAGTATTTTCCTGCGAATTTATTAAGGGTTTTTTCGTAATTCCTAAGTCCTAAGACCTATAATACATCATTTTAAGCTCAAAAAAGGGTGTTTTAAGAGGGTGAAGCTCATTTTAACCCATTCTCTTCCATGAAGGCAAACTTAGTGGTTTCTAAGGGTGATCAAACTTAGAATATATCAAGTTCTTCCCCAAATTCCATTGGGATTTCAAGAGGATTTGTGAAATCAGATTTATCTAGGTACGTAGGGTTATGAATGGGTGTATCCATCCACACCCATGTCCAATCCCTCTTCAATTTCATGAAAATTCTAGTTGATGAATCTATGGGGTTTTAATCCAACATGTGAATTCTCAAAGTTTCAATCATGGGTATGATCTATACATGTTTCTAATGTTGAATTATGGTTAATTGACTCTAAATGATTTCAGAATGATATTCAATATGATGTAATTAGTCGAATTCTCATTTCTCTAATTAGTTGAAGTGACTTAGACTAGACGAATGATGTGAGACTAGTGACCTGCATGTTCTAGTTTATCGGGACCCTCCATAGTCGAGAATGTTTCCCCTCAGTCAGTCAGGATGTTCTCCTTGGCTCAGTCAGGGATTCTCATTAGCAGAGAAATTCTCCCTTATCTCAGTAAGGGATTCTCATTAGCAGAGAATGTTTTCCTTAGTCAGTCAGGGACACCCCGTAGCAGAGAATGTTTCCCTTAGCTTAATCCATGATATCAGTTCTGGGGCGGTGAAGGGGCTAGGGTGTCAAGCTCGCAACACCGCTCAAGGTGCTTCAGTAAAATACCCATAACTTGTTACTCCAAATTCTGATTGATAAGCAGTTTGATGTTCTGAAAACTACACTCAAGAACCTTTAATTTGATAGGTCATGGGGCTTTTAATTCATTATATATTTGGCGATATAGCCGTTTTGTCACACCCCACCTTGGGGGGTATGACTGGCACCTAGTGCCCTACTGGGACCTGAACTGCTGAACTGCTAGGCCTGGGCACATCTGGTGCCTGGCTGGCTCTAACTCATATTTCTAGACACAAAGGGCTATATAACGGCTGTAAACACAGCCCCCGGCCCATTGGCCTATAGCCTCCTGTACCTGTAATAACAGCTGACCAGAACATGCAACTATAGGGAAACCTATATGGGCCGACAAGGCCACCATACTGTCTAGTTATCTGCAACTCAGCAATGAAATACTAGAAAGCTACGTGACCGGCAAGGTCACCACTACTGTCAAACTTATGGTCCCACACGGCCAACATAAAGAAGAAAAAGTACTAACAGCTAACAACTGCACGACCCCACACGACCGGCTCAACTGACCATAGGGAAATATACAGACTGCAAGCCTCTAGGAATAGCAATAGAAATGATCGGGACAGGGCCCCGACCTACCCGTACTGTACAACAAAAGAAAACAAAATACCCCTCTGGAATTCAGACTCCGGATGACAGGAGCTGAATACTCAATAGCTGGCTGGAATCACGAGGGATCGCCTCCTCGTCTATGAGTACCTGCAGGCAAGTAATGCAGCGCCCCTGTGGACGTCAGTACCACTGGTACTGAGTATGCAAAGCAACTGAAGTAATACAACTGAAAACAACTGAATATAGATAGCATAACTAGCATTTATGTATAGCAGGTGATAGCTGAATCTGAAGATGCTGATATAAACTGACTCAAGCTTTCTGTACTGATAAGACAGAGGCGTACCTGTAGACGCGACGACCTACTGTCTAGTAGCTAGTATATAATATATAGAGCACATAAATAGATATACAAGTAGCAAACAAGAGCCAATACCAACCCCCATAAGCCGGATGGCGCCAAGCAAGCAAACAATCTATATATCCCTACCCGGGTCAAAACCAACAAAACATAAGTCACACCACTCATCTGATAATTGTGAGCTCCTCCTACCGGCCCCCTTGGGTACGTAGCTCAGGCCTTGGCCTCTGACAATAAACTGTGTCTGAGTCCGAAGACTCCTGCCTCTGGGCGCAAGTGCACACGGGGTGTGTAATAAAAACTGCCCCTGGGTGCAAGCACGCAACAGGGTAACTTTATAAAAAAATCTGTATCTGAGTCTGCCCCCGGCCACAAGCGCACACAGAGTGTTCTGCCCCTGTAAACAGGGTGGAATGGCTCTGCACAGAGCAAACTGAACTACCCCTGCAAGCAGGGTGGTCTGGACCGTATTATCATGGTGGTCGGCCATCATCGTCCTCTAGGCGGACGGCATCGCCCAGCTGGTGGTGGTATCTGAATCTGGTATCGACACAGCTATAACCCAGGGGCGGTGGGGACGCTAAAAGGGTGCCCACATACCACAACAAGTCTCAACAAACAAATAGCACATAGAAATAGCAAGCATGTATAACTGAAAAGACTATCTGGAATCTAACTTCTTATTCTGATCTGTTTCTATACTGAACTGATTCTTTACTGATTATACTGATTCTGAAATCTCTGTTTAACTGTATGGCTAATCCGTAGCGAAGATACTATCTGTCTGAATGACTAGTCTGTAGCCATAACTGTCTGTCTATCTGATCTTTCTTTACTGACTTTTATTATGAAAATCTGTTCCTTTTTATTCTACAATATGCTTGCTATTCACATAATAGGCTATACTGAATCTGAAATACTAACTTGCCCTTGGGCACATGCTTTTCTAACTTTCAGACTGAATACGATATAACAACGCAAACTAGGTTTACTGAACTTTGCACAATACTTAACATTCAACTCCAGGAATTCTACTACGGAGTCTATCGTACTATACAGGGCTAAAACTACTGACTTGCCAAAGGAACTAGCTTTACATACCTTATCCTAGAATTATTCGTCCGTCGGACGAGGCTCGGCCGGTACTTTAACTGTTCTCTCCCAACTGCATTCATAAATATGTCAATCAATACTAAATACAACTTTATTGCAAAAGGCAACGTCACTTTTGATATAGTTTATAGCCTAAACTTAGGCTTATCGAAAGACGGCCAGAAACTCGCTATTTTTCAGAGGTCCAGAAGGGAGAAATATTCACTTCACAACTAGGAACACATAGACACTAGTTTAGAGCAATTCCACTTACCTTAGCTCGGTGGCTCGACGATTCGTCGGCCGTATTTTACGAAACTGAATCCGTAGGAATGCTCTCTACTGCTAAATACCTCTGTATCTGGAGTTAATTTGAGTTTGGGCAGCGTTTGGCAGCGTAATCGAACGATAATTTATATTCCCTCTTTGGCTTCCTCTGTTTTGCTGCGCTTTCTGGAAATTATATGAATGATTAATGAATTTCAACCGAAGTGGGGCTTATATACTTGGGCCTGAACCTGGGCAACGTGTCGCGGAGCCATCGCGGAGGCCTCACCTCTGTGACACGCTGCCATCGCGGAGGGGCTCTGCCTCGGCTCCTCCCGCGATGGTTCGATGGGTTTCTCATCCGATCTTTTTCCCCGGGCCTTTCTCTAGCACGTATGGCCTTCAAATATACTTAACCAACGTGCAAATAGGTCATCTAGGTACCGGGAATTCTACGGGGTATAACATTCTCCCCCCTTAAGAACATTCGTCCTCGAATGTATACTGCCATCTAGAGGACTTACTTAGCTTACTTGTTTAGAAAAATTTCGGCAGAGTTTCCCCTGTAATATGGACTATAGCAAAAACCTGAAATGCAGAAAAGTCCAACACAGGCACTGCACATAATATTCTAGGATCCACTGGATAACTAAATATCAATCTTTCTCATTCACAAACATACAACCATAAGGTACAACATAAGTAATAATACGGGCATACCTGTTGCCTAACTGGGCTTGGAATAGGTGAGGATATCTGGTCCTCATATCTTCCTCTGCTCCCCAAGTCATCTCCTCTCGGTTCTTGTTCCACCCTAATACTTTGATAGACGTAATATCTTTAGTTCTCAATCTGCGAATCTGTCTGTTTAAGATAGTTATCGGAACCTCTTCATAGGCCAGCTTTTTCGTAACCTATTCTGGACTGGGACTGCTCTGGATGGGTCTCCTATGCATTTCTTCAGCATAGATACATGAAAGACCGGACGAACGGATTCTAATTCTGGAGGCCAATTCAATTAACGGTAAATGCTCACTTTGGCTACTACCGAAATCTAGTACACACGCTCGCAACATGCCTTCGAGCGTCTGAGTTATGCACTTAGCCTGCTCATCTGTCTGAAATAATAGATACTGGTATTCTATGTAACCTGACTATCTTTCTGATATACCACTCAGCATAATCTTCAGCCGAGAAGGTAGTTCTTACCGATAAGAGATGAGTTGATATTGTCAATCTGTCACTTATTACTCCTATGGAGTCATGTCTGTGTTTAGTACGGGGTAATCTTGCTACAAAATTCATCTTTACCACTTCCCCTTTCCGGAGAGGCACAGTTATGTCCTAGGCCAAATCGCCTGGTTTCTGATGTTCTGCTTTCATCTGTTGGCAGCTAGGAGACTGGGATACAAATTTAGCAATTTCTCTTTTCATACCTGGCCACCCGTAGTTTTCTTTGATATCATGGTACATTTTCGTCGTGACTGGGTGGAGAGAATAACGGGCGTAATGTGTCTCGCTCATAAGCTGCTGGCAATGCCCCAAGACATCTGGAGCGCAAATGCGGCCTTTATATCGCAACATTCCGGCCTTTATGTCACCTCTCCTTGCTGAATCTTATGTTCAAATTGAACCCGGCTAGGGTTTCTATACTGCCGTTCCTTTACTTCCACCGTTAACGACAACGCTGCGACATTCTGTATTATCGTTCTATTATTCTTTATTTCCGCTATGTGAACGGCTAAACCGGCTAACTAGTGAAATTCTCGGGTCTACTCTCGCTGTTCAGGCGGCAAGTATGCCAACTCCCCATAAATTTACGACTAAGGGCGTCTGCTACCATACTAGCCCTTCCTGGGTGATACAAAATTTTCGCTCTGTAAGGCATAAGCTACTGCAGCTAACTCCAGGTCACGGGTAAGATAATTCTTTTCATGTTTCTTCAACTGCCTGAAAGCATAAGCTGTTACTTTACCATGCTGCATCAACCCTCTGTATCTCCTGGCGATACTAACACTGGAGCTGATGTTAACCTGGCTTTTAACTCTTGGAAGTTCTGCTCACACGCTTCAGTCTACTGGAACTTTGTTGCCTTCTGTATCAATTTAATCAGAGGTGCTGCTAAAGTGGAAAATCCTTCCACAAACCCTCCTCAGTACCCGACTAACCGCCGGGATTGCGTACTTTGATCGGAGTGGTAGGTCTAGGCTATGTCTTCACTACTTCGATTTTCTGTGTATCTATCTGTACACCAACCTCCGACACAGTGTGACCAAAAAGGCTACTAAACTCAACCAAAATTCACATTTAGAAAATTTGACATATAACTGACGGTCATACTGGTTTATTATACCGGAGAATCTGACAAGTAATCTACCGGTATAGCTAGAACTTTATCTGGCCTTCTGACCGCATGCTAAGGCCACTTGTTGCTAAGGTAACCTTGGACGGCTATCTGCACACTATGTGCCCGTGTCTGATCAGGGGGGTCCTGATATTGACCATGACCTCTAGTGATCTGGCTGCATAACCTTAAGTAACTGACTAGTCGGGTTGTATGACCCGAATGTAGTTGTAGTCTCACAATGCTCTAATTGTTCTACTTAAATACTTATAGTGCATGCATGACTGCAGGGTTGTGGACATCTAATTGCTTTGTTATTTTGCTTGAACCACTATAAGGCTGAGCTTAATCAAACTTACTCCCAGGCGATCAATCTCTGGGTCTCTACGGGGGGGGGGGGGTCTACTGATCCCCTGGTCGTAGTAAACACTTTGCTAGCAGAGTACTATCAATCTCTTACGCCTTGTGTGTATCCACTTGGATTTATACTACTATTCTGGGGAATTCTCAGTCTTATGAGCTATTCTGTAAATACTGGTCTTCTGCTAGGGCTCTGTATCTAAATATCTTATGAGAACCAGCTGAAGTACTAGTCTGTCGCTGACTACTGATGTGGACCCTTCTTTGGGGTACCCACGAGTATTCTGACTGGGACGGCCGACTAACTTATAGGGTATTCCACATAATGACTGCTAGGTTAGCTAAGGCCGACTCTCACCTACAAAGCTGGGAAAATGGCGTACAACCACTTGACATACTAGAACAATTCTGGTATTGCTAATCTCTGAAATTTGCCTATTCGGCCTCTAATCCTGGTTCTAGCATATACACTACTGTTACCGATCTTCAGGGAAGCCTCCCTGCTAATGCAGGCGTCAGCTGGTCGGTAGACCGTCTACTGCGCCCTTATCATCTAGCCATCTGTTTTAGGCCATTAACTCTGATAAGCTCCTAGGGCCTAGATCTGGCAACAACACATAAATCTATTAACTTAATAACTGAGAACTGAGATAGTTTCCATGATTTCATACATAATTCAGCCCCTTCCCTTCTCCTTTTCTTTCTTTCTTCTCCCTCTTTCTTATATATATATATATATATATATATATATATTTTTGGCAAGGGGGTGTCCTGCAATGCAATTTGTATATGCTTTCTATTACTAATCAGCATCTGTGATTGTAGCCCTTATAGGCAGCTACTTACAACATATCTATTATCTGTATACATATATATCGCTAGCTACGTACCATATGTACTGAATGCTGCGGTAATTCATAATCTCTGACATGTTCTGCTGAGTCTCATACCGTACATGATACACCGCTTCTACAACCTAATACTATCTCTTGCCCTGACTTATCATTTCGTTGTATTGCCACCCCATTCTGAGAGTAACAAACATAAACACCTTAGTTATTGTCTGCTATTTGAAATTCCGCCAATCTTGCGATGTGGGGTCAACGTTCGAATCTTGTATCCTTGCATAGGCATATATTAAGAGCCCATGACTGTCTGCTGGGCCTTAGCTCTAGGCTACACTAGATTAGAATTGCTGTATCGGTAACTTTTTTTAACTTTTCCATAGCGGACATACTGCGGTATTCTGAACCGCAATCCTACTATCAGCCCGAAGCTTAATCCTTAAAACGATACTCTATTAATCTGGGGGGGGGGGTAACCCTGATTTCCCCATCAAATCTGGCATTCCTGCTTCTTCCCCTCATCTTACTTAAACTGAACTCTGGGGTTCAAGGTACCTGCCTTTCGTTGCTAATGAGATCACTGATCAAGTCTCGGCCTATACTTCTTCTGGCATATATACAAGCCCATCTGATTCACATGACCTTTATATCTTTCGATGTCACAACTAGATCATAACTATAATCTTACCGGTATATTTTGCTATCTGTTAGCATATATGGCGGACTTGGCCCTTTTCTGACTCAAACTTGACTATTATTAGGCATTCATCACTAGCAGGTCTGTTTCCCCTACTTCGGGTAAGCTAACAGTCTTACTTTCTTTACTGGCTTGTTATCATAAGAGTCTGCTCAGCTTACGTAATCATAAGAGCTCTTTATACTTTCTAATACTTACTAGGATCAATCAGCCCATCTTTACTTACTGCTTGATTTGGCAACCCCATCTCAAGTCTTATGCCCCTTTACTATACTGGCATTAAAAACCAAGAGGTGGGAATAGCCCTTTTCTTATTGCAACAAGTAAAAGCATTTGACTGTACCATATCCGAAAAGATGTATTTGGGATTCCTGCATTTCCCTCTCTTTTTCATACTTACCTGGTGGTCTGACCTTGTCTATAATCTTAATCAGATCTTATATAACTAATAAGTAAATCAACTCATATGTACATTATACTTCTGACTTACTATTCTGACGTTATCAACGTATACTGGGAATAATGCCAATAAAAGTATCACGTTGGGAGGTCTCCGATACCCCCTCCTGCTGCTGTAGTTATCATGTAACTGACTGATGCTCTCTTCCGTTGCTATCTCTGATCTTCTGCCTGTGATAGGGTAATGCTGATCTGCCTTTGTATCTGTAATCAAAGAATACGGTAAGTTCTCAGGGACTCAACCCTATACTGTACCGCTCTAAAGCACGACTGACTGAGAAGGAAGGGTAACCATCATATCATGCCTCGCAGCCTCCTGCCTGTAGTATGTGGTGCACAACACATCCATAGACAAGACTCTACTTAGCACGGCTTGCAGACTCCCTGGGACACGACCTGCTCTGATACCAAGTTTGTCACACCCCACCTTGGGGGGAATGACTGGCACCTAGTGCCCTACTGGGACCTGAACTGCTGAACTGCTAGGCCTGGGCACATCTGGTGCCTGGCTGGCTCTAACTCATATTTCTGGACACAAAGGGCTATATAACGGCTGTAAACACAGCCCCCGGCCCATTGGCCTATAGCCTCCTGTACCTGTAATAACAGCTGACCAGAACATGCAACTATAGGGAAACCTATGTGGGCCGACAAGGCCACCATACTGTCTAGTTATCTGCAACTCAGCAATGAAATACTAGAAAGCTACGTGACCGGCAAGGTCACCACTACTGTCAAACTTATGGCCCCACACGGCCAACATAAAGAAGCAAAAGTACTAACAGCTAACAACTGCATGGCCCCACACGACCGGCTCAACTGACCACAGGGAAATATACAGACTGCAAGCCTCTAGGAATAGCAATAGAAATGATCGGGACAGGGCCCCGACCTACCCGTACTGTACAACAAAAGAAAACAAAATACCCCTCTGGAATTCAGACTCCGGATGACAGGAGCTGAATACTCAATAGCTGGCTGGAATCACGAGGGATCGCCTCCTCATCTATGAGTACCTGCAGGCAAGTAATGCAGCGCCCCTCTGGGCGTCAGTACCACTGGTACTGAGTATGCGAAGCAACTGAAGTAATACAACTGAAAACAACTGAATATAGATAGCATAACTAGCATTTCTGTATAGCAGGTGATAGCTGAATCTGAAGAAGCTGATATAAACTGACTCAAGCTTTCTGTACAAATAAGGCAGAGGCGTAACTGTAGACGCGACAGCCTGCTGTCTAGTAGCTGGTATATAATATATAGAGCACATAAATAGATATACAATTAGCAAACAAGAGCCAATACGAACCCCCATAAGCCGTATGGCGCCAAGCAAGCAAACAATCTATATACCCCTACCCGGGTCAAAACCAACAAAAAATAAGTCACACCACTCATCTGATAACTGTGAGCTCCTCCTACCGGCCCCCTTGGGTACGTAGCTCAGGCCTTGGCCTCTGACAATAAACTGTGTCTGAGTCCGAAGACTCCTGCCTCTGGGCGCAAGTGCACACGGGGTGTGTAATAAAAACTGCCCCTGGGTGCAAGCACGCAACAGGGTAACTTTATAAAAAAAATTTGTATCTAAGTCTGCCCCCGGCCACAAGCGCACACAAAGTGTTCTTCCCTTGTAAACAGGGTGGACTGGCTCTGCGCAGAGCAAACTGAACTACCCCTGCAAGCAGGGTGGTCTGGGCCGTATTATCATGGTGGTCGGCCATCATCGTCCTCTAGGCGGACGGCATCGCCCAGCTGGTGGCGGTATCTGAATCTGGTATCGACACAGCTATAACCCAGGGGCGGTGGGGATGCTAAAAGGGTGCCCACATGCCACAACAAGTCTCAACAAACAAATAGCACATAGAAATAGCAAGCATGTATAACTGAAAAGACTATCTGGAATCTAACTTCTTATTCTGATCTGTTTCTATACTGAACTGATTCTTTACTGATTATACTGATTCTGAAATCTCTGTTTAACTGTATGGCTAATCCGTAGCCAAGATACTATCTATCTAAATGGCTAGTCTGTAGCCATAACTGTCTGTCTATCTGATCTTTCTTTACTGACTTTTATTATGAAAATCTATTCCTTTTTATTCTACAATATCCTTTCTATTCACATAATAGGCTATACTGAATCTGAAATACTAACTTGCCCTTGGGCACATGCTTTTCTAAATTTCAGACTGAATACGATATAACAACGCAAACTAGGTTTACTGAACTTTGCACAATACTTAACATTCAACTCCGGGAATTCTACTACGGAGTCTATCGTACTATACAGGGCTAAAACTACTGACTTGCCAAAGGAACTAGCTTTACATACCTTATCCTTGAATTATTCGTCCATCGGACGAGGCTCGGCCGGTACTTTAACTGTTCTCTCCCAACTGCATTCATAAATATGTCAACCAATACTAAATACAACTTTATTTCAAAAGGCAACGTCACTTTCGATATAGTTTATAGCCTAAACTTAGGCTTATCGAAAGACGGCCAGAAACTCGCTATTTTTCAGAGGTCCAGAAGGGAGAAATATTCACTTCACAACTAGGAACACATAGACACTAGTTTAGAGCAATTCCACTTACCTTAGCTCGGTGGCTCGACGATTCGTCGGCCGTATTTTACGAAACTGAATCCGTAGGAATGCTCTCTACTGCTAAATACTTCTGTATCTGGAGTTAATTTGAGTTTGGGCAGCGTTTGGCAGCGTAATCGAACGATAATTTATATTCCCTCTTCGGCTTCCTCTGTTTTGCTGCGCTTTCTGGAAATTATATGAATGATTAATGAATTTCAACCGAAGTGGGGCTTATATACTTGGGCCTGAACCTGGGCAACATGTCACGAAGCCATCGCGGAGGCCTCACCTCCGTGACACGCTGCCATCGCGGAGGGGCTCTGCCTCGGCTCCTCCCGCGATGATTCGATGGGTTTCTCGTCCGATCTTTTTATCCGGGCCTTTCTCTAGCACGTATGGCCTTCAAATATACTTAACCAATGTGCAAATAGGTCATCTAGGTGCTGGGAATTCTACGGGGTCAACCTATCTTTCAACTCCTAAAAATTGCGCTCACACGCCTCTAACCACTGAAACTTAGTTGCTTTATGAGTCAACTTTGTTAATGGAGCAGAGATAGTAGAAAAACCTTCTACAAATCTATGATAGTAACCTGCCAATCCCATAAAACTACGAACCTCTATAGGATTCAAGGGTCTGGGCCAACTCTTTACTACCTCTATCTTCTGATTATCCCCTCTTATACCTTCAGCTGCAATTACACGACCAAGGAAAATCACATATGTTAGCCAAAATTCACACTTAGAAAATCTAGCGTACAATTTGTGCTCCTAGAGAGTATGTAACACAGATCTCAAGTGATCTGTATGCTTAGCCTCTGATCGTAACTAAATCAGGATGTCATCGATAAAGGCAATCACAAATACATCAAGGAAGGGCCTAAATACCCTATTCATCAAATCCATAAAAGTTGTTGGGGCATTAGTAAGCCCAAATGATATCACTAACAACTCATAATGGCCATATCGGTTCTGAAGGCAGTCTTAGGGATATCAACTTCCCTAACCCATAATTGATGGTACCCAGATCTCAAATCAATCTTTGAGAAGCACCTAGCATCCTGTAACTGATCAAACAGGTCATCAATCCTAGGAAGTGGGTACTTGTTCTTAATCGTAACCTTATTCAACTGTCTGTAGTGAATACACATTCTTAATGACCCATCTTTGTTTGGCACAAAGAGCACTGGTTCACCCCAAGGCAATACACTAGGTCGAATGAATCCCTTCTCGAGCAGATCTCTCAATTGCTCCTTTAATTCTCTTAGCTCTGCTGGAGCCATTCTATAAGGAGGGATCGATATAGGCTAAGTACCTAGAAGTAGATCAATAGCAAAATCTATCTCCCTTTTAGGAGGAATTCCAAGCAAATCCTCTAGAAAGACCTTGGGGATCTCATTACAATAGGAATTGACTGGAGAGTCGGAGGCTCACATTCCAAGTTTCTTACCCAAACTAAGTTAGAAATATAGCCTTTGGATATCAACTTCTGAGCCTTATAATATGAAATAAACTTACCTTTA
The DNA here is from genome assembly GCA_035772735.1 of Datura wrightii. Taxonomy (NCBI): domain Eukaryota; kingdom Viridiplantae; phylum Streptophyta; class Magnoliopsida; order Solanales; family Solanaceae; genus Datura; species Datura wrightii. Next base: position 30,819,161 of record JASDFA010000008.1, read on the forward strand.
GGCGTAGCGACATTACCTTGCCATTCCTGGACTGGCTCACCAGGAAAATAGAATCTGACAACCTTGGCTCTGCAATCAACATTAGCATAACATGCCGCCAACCAATCCATACCCATAATGACATCAAAATCAACCATTTCAAGCTAAACTAGATTATCTAAGGTTGATCTATCAGATACTAATACTACACAATTCCAGTAAACTCGTCTAGCTAACACAGATTTGCCAATTGGCATAGAAACAACAAAAAGTATAGATAATAACTCAGAGACTATCTCAAACTAACTCACAAAAAATGGTGTAACATAAGAGAGTGTAGAAATAGGATCAAGAAAGACATATATTACACGAGAATAAATGATCAAAGAACTTGTAACAACAATAGGTGAGGCCTCCTGGTCCTATCGACCGCCCAAAGCATAAAATTGATTCTGGGTTTCCCCATAACTAGAAGTCTCTGTCCCTCTACCTCTTCCAAGGCCTGCTTCCAAATAAGGATTAGGTCTGGGAGGTCGAATGGGGAATGACGAAGCAAACGGTGATCACTCTGATCGCACCTAATCTACCTCGAACCTATCTAAACAATCCCTCATAAAGTGCCCTAGCTTCCCACGATGATAGAAAACATTCTGGCCTTGACGGCACTTACTTGAATGAGATCTCCCAAATTGAGGAAAAGGCGGCAATGGTGGTCTCATCTGCCCCGGCCGCTCCTATCGTTAAGAGCTAGATGGAGTTGGACCCTAGTCTCTTCTCTGTCCCTAAAACTGGGGTGGGGCACTCCCTACAGGCATAACTTGCTGCCTGGATGATTGAGCCCCTGGGTCACCCTACAACCCTCTATAAGGACCCACAGTCCTAGCTCTCTAACTTTTCTCCTGCTGTCTCTGAGTTTCCCATAATTAATGAACCAAATCCTCTGCCCTCTGGGTGAAAACTTGAATTCGTGCAATGTCCATGTGCTCCTGAGTAGATACTCCCAAACAATCTCGAGCTATATGAGGCCCCAACCCTAACAGAATCGATGAACTCTATTCTCCATCATTTGAACCATGTGTAGAGCATACTTGGAAAGAGAATTAAACCAAAGACAATGCTCATGCACACTCATACTTCCCTGCTCTAGGTGCAAAAACTGCTCAGCTCGAGCCTACCGAAGCTCCCGAGGTAGATAGTAGTGCATAAAGGCCTTAGGTCAAACCCAAGACTCATACCACAATATAGCCACATCACGTAGTCTGAAGGCTTCCAATTCTACTTCCTTAATCATTGTAGCTCGCATCACCTTCAACACTGATCTTGGGCAGATTTATATGCCCAAGTGATACTCAAACGTATCACTTTTACCTTGTTTGTTGTGCAATGTGTATATAATATCATGTAATTAGTAATAAAATGTGAATTTATACTAACCAACATGATTAGCATTTGTTTTGCAGGTAAATGTGATTTTTAGGAGCTAAAATGCATGTTGGAACTATGTCGGAGTTGGACTTGGATGCGAGCGTGGAAAAGACCTTGGAATGCACATTTTATAGGGGCTCCGCGATGGAGCCGTGCCACGCTACCATCGCGGTAGCACACTGCCTGAACAGGAATTAAAATGGCAAATTCCAGTGTGCCTTCGCGTCAGCTCCGTGGCACGGAGAGAGGCCTCCGCGTTGGCCTCCGTGCCACGTTGAGGCTAATTTACCGGACCCTGAAATTCCAGTGAAGGTCCGTGTCCACGCCGTGTCACGGAGGCAGTGCTCCGCGTTGGCCTCCGTGACACGTTGCTTGTTAGTCCGGGAAAAATTTCCCACTAGTATAAATAGCACACTTAGGTTTATTTTAATTAGTTTTTTAGTTTTTAGACTGAGTTCAGAAGTGGAGAGCAAGGACGTGGGTTAGTAGCAGTTGAGGAACGAAAAAGCTAAGGGATTTCTTCTCTTCCTTTCTTCTTTCTATCAATTGTACGTATGATTTACACTCATTTTAGGATGATCAATCCACAAATGAGTGGCTAATTCTCTTCCTTGCTGAGGTTTTGAACATGTGTAATGAATTTTGATTATAATTGATATGGTTTTCTTCTTATTCTTCCATGTTGTTCTATTAATTCTTGTTCTTACTGCATTAGTGCTTGGCCAACATTAATGTACATCTAAAAAGTCCAATTTCACTCGAAAGAGCAAGAAATTGGAAAGTTGTGAATTAATAGGGTATTGTTCTTAACTTGATTTGGAAAAATTGGGTTTTGATGTGCTTTCCTGATAGAAATATACTTGAAAGCCGTATTAGTCAATTTAGGAACCGGAATTGTAGTGCTAGGTCATAAATTGCATTTGATCACAAAAATGTAGACGGATGGTTTATGATTCTAAAGTGAAATTAAATCCGAGAGTTTTAATTTCTAGGCTGATGTTCTTGGCTAGCAACATGAAGAAGAGATTAACCAAATTATCATGATTATCAAGTTCATTACTTGTTCTTAACCTTGGCATTTTCATATCCATTGTCTAAATTCACAAGTAAATAGTTGTTATTAATTGTAGTATATATAGCTTAGAAACAAAAACTCAAGTAACTATTGGTTACATTGTTGTTAGCATAATTAGAAGTGAAATAGGAATATAGTAAACTAGGCAATTTTACGTATCTTGAGCCTCCTTGGATCGATACTTGGATACGTAGCCACTTTATTACTTGTTTGACCACGTGCACTTGCGTGTCGGTTTATAATATATAATACCAACCTGAGCAGCAGACCGAACAAGTTTTTGGTGCCGTTGCCGGGGAGGCTAGGCAATTTGTGAAATTGTGTTTAGTGTAAATTTACTGTATTTGTATTTTTATTTTCTTAAGTGTTAACAACTTGGTCTTAGCCTGTATTTTGCAGATTTTGTTTCTGTGAACACTGGCAAGGAACAAAGAGCTGGTGGAATCTTACTTAGAGCCTGAACGTGAATTTCATAGTCAACGTAGAGAAGCTCTACGAAAGAAGCTGCAGTTGCTTAAACAGTCTATGATGGAGCAACAAAATCCACCAGTTGTGCGGGCAGTGTTAGTGCCCGATGAAGCAGCAGCAAGGCCAGTTCGCGAGGTGGCAATCCCACACGCTAATAATGTACATTCTAGCATCCGCAAACTAGAGCCTGGAGGGAGGTTTGAATTAAAGCAGAATATGGTGCAACTTTTGCACACAAGCGGGCAATTTACCGGTCTCCCTCATGAAGATCCACAACAACATCTCCAAAACTTTTTGGAGATAAGTGACACTTATATACCCGCTGGAGTGTCACCTGATTATGTTCGGCTCACCTTATTTCCATTTTCCTTACTTGGTGAAGCCAAGAGGTGGTTAAAAGCTGAACCACCCAACTCTATATCAACGTGGGTTGATCTTGCACGGAAGTTTTTGATCAGATTTTTCCCTTCTGGTAAAACAGCCAGACTTAGGAGTCAAATCCTAAGTTTTAAACAGAAGGAAGGAGAAAACCTATATCAAGCTTGGGAAAGATTTAAATCCATGTTGCGGGACTGTCCTCATCATCATCAGTCCAATGAGGTGTTGGTACACACATTTATTGAGGGTTTGGAACCCCACACTAAAATTCTGTTAGATTCAGCAGCTGGAGGGCAAACGCTGGAAAAGACTTACGAGGAGCTGTACACTTTGCTCAACCGAATTTCACAAGGCAATCCAGAATGGAATGCAGATTCTTCAAGAGGTGGAGCAAGGAAAGCAGCGGGAGTGCTTGAAGTGGATGGATTCACAGATATCGCTGCACAGATAGCTGCTTTGCAAAATCAGTTAAACACTCACTTAAGCAATATAAATTTGAACCAGCCTTCAGTTTCAGACAATGCAGTTCAACAGATGTGGTGTGAAGTGTGTGGTAGTAGTGAGCATTCAGCTGAATGTTGTGGTGCAAATCCTGATTCTGTTAATTTTGTGGGCAATGCACAGAGAAATCAACAGCAGTTTGGTGGTGGCTACAACTCAAATTGGAGGAACCATCCGAATTTTTTGTGGGGTAGCAACAATCAACAAGGCCAAAGTTCAGGGCAGGGTATGCACAGAAACCAAGGAGGGCAACAAAATTATCAAGCTCCATTCAGAAATCACAATGCCCCTCCTCCACCACCATCACCTACCATTGAGGAGATGTTCAAAACCATGATCTCTAATAAAGCACAATTGCAGGCTGACTATGTTAAATTGGCAGCCGAAGTGAAGAACAATCAGTTGGCGACCAAGGCTCTTGAATATCAGTTTGGGCAATTTGCTAGTGCCCAAAATACTAGACCCAGAGGAGGACTACCTAGCGACACGGATCATAATCCGAAGTAGGAAAATGCAGTGACCACGAGGAGTGGTTTACAGTTGAAGGAGGTGGAACCGGAAAGACCGCCTCAAAAGTCAGGAGCAGCAGATGTTGAGGGAGAGCAAATCTTAGATAAGGGGAAGACTAAAGAAGCTGAACCAGAAAGGCCTCCACCCCCGTTCCCTCAACGACTTAAGAAACACAAGGAGGAGCCGTGTTTCCAGAAATTCATGGAGGTACTTAAACAGGTACATGTTTACTTACCTCTTGTTGATGTCTTGCAGGGAGTGCCAAAATATGTGAAATATATTAAAGACATCGTGGCTAACAAAAGTCGTTTGACTGAGTATGCCACGGTAGCTTTAACGGAGGAATGCACTTCCCGTATTCAGAATAGGTTGCCCACAAAACTGAAAGACCCTGGAAGTTTTACTATCCAGCTTACTAATGGGCAAAGTATCCGAGCTCGTGGATTATGCGACTTGGGGGCAAGTATAAATCTGATGCCATCTTCAGTATTCAGAAAGTTAGGTCTAGGGAGTCTTAGACCTACAACGGTAATCTTGCAGCTAGCAGACAGGTCTTTAGCTAAGCCGGATGGCATTGTTGAGGATGTGTTAGTGCAAGTAGGCTCCCTCATTTTTTTGATCGATTTCATTGTTCTGGATTTTGAACCAGATGCTGAAGTCCCATTTATTTTAGGACGACCCTTTTTGGCCACCGGAAAGGCATTAATTGATGTAGCTGCCGGTCAATTCACGATGCGAGCACATGACAAGGTCGAAGTGTTCGATGTGTACAAGGTACCTAAGCTCCCGACTGTTTATAAGGATCTCTCGGTGATCAACGTGATTGATCATGGGAATGCTAATGGAATGAGTGATTCCCGAGAGTTACTAGGAAGGCCACCGGATAAGGTTGAGAACTACTGGGGGGATGACCATGATCGGGACAAATCGTCCATCACCCTAGTAGACAAGTGAGCATAAAGGACGTTGAGCCGCGACGGTAAACCAGGCGCTGCACGGGAGGCAACCCGTGAGAAAAATATTTTATTTTTTTTCTTTTTTGCACAGTGTAGTTCATTTTTATCTTTATTTTTGTTTTTATTTCCTATTTCCAAGTTTTCTTTTTCTTTTCCTTTTCTTGATTAGGTTTAGATTTTCATTTTAGTTAGTATTTTCTTATTTTAGTTAGGGAAATCTATTAATTTAACCAATTTTTGTTTAGTGAGGTGATTTTCAGGTATAACGGAGGAAATATACATGGAATTGAAAAAATGAGGGAAGGTATGAAAAATCAAATTAATTGAAGAAACAGTGCACTGGCGCGTTGGCGCCGTGTCACGGAGGTAAGGCTCCGCGTTACCCTCCGTGACACGTTGAAGGCAAAATCCGGATTTTTCAAAAATCCAGTAAGCCAACGCGTTGGCTCCGTGTCATGGAGGAGGGGCTCCGCGTTACCCTCCGTGACACGTTGCCCCTTATTCAGTGCTGGGTCGCACCGGGTTGCCGGGTGACCCGCGTGTTTTCTTTTAAATAAACCCCTGATTTTGCACAATTTTTCCCCATTCCCTCTTCCCTCCGCGACCAAAACACCCATTTCCCCCTCCCCAAGCACCGTGCCACGTTCCTAGGCAAGGAAAAACATCAAGTTTCTTCGGTTTCTCAATTCAAAGGTATGTTTTCATCGTCTATCTCAATTTTTGGCGATTGTTGTCAAATTTGGGCATGTGAGGTGAGATATATCACCCTAGGTAGAAATTAAACATGAATGTTGGATTATTTGTGATTGATACATGTTTGAATTGTTGTATTTAGCGTTTGAACTTATCAATTGCGTAAATAATTCGAAATTGATCATAGAATTGTATTCTAGGGCTTGGGTTGTTGAATTTAACTTGAGCGACTTGATAAGTCGGCAAATTAGATGCCGAGGTGTGTTTGTTATTTGAGAGAAGTCGTGGTAAATATTGTGTAAATGTCAAAGACGACAAATTCTCGAATTTTTGTGGGAAAATGCATAAAGAGTGTAAATTGGTATGATTAATTGGATTAGATTGTATATAGAATGTTTTTATTGTAGTTTTTATTTTGTTGTTGTTTTTGTTGCTTGTGCGATGGTTGAATTGTTAGCGGTAGTAGGATTGGGATTAGCTGTATGAAGTCTGAGTAGTACGCTAACCGTTATGCTGCCGAAATTTTGTTGTGAATGCACTAAGCATGAAATTATGGTGTTGTCTGTGGTGTAATTAGAGTTATCTTTGCCGAAATTTTGTAGAAGTAGCTAAGGCCTAAGTGTGGGGTAAATGTTGTGTAACCCAACCTTAGCCGAAGTTAACAAGTTTTTAGCTTAACTTTGTGCTTGTTTGTGTAAATTGACAGGTACAATGGCTAGCAAACAAGATAAAGGCAAGGGTGCTTCTACCTCAGGCACCAGTAGGAAAAGGATGAGACTAGGCACCGCAGTCCCAGTTGCACCCGTTGTTCTGCGCGGCCAACGCCGCCAATACGGAACAAGATGGGTAACCGATGAAGGGAAGAAGTGGTACGCGAAACATAAAGAAAACAAGTACTTCCCCGAGGAACATATTGCTCGGGAACCACTTGCACAGGAGTTCCCTCGCATTGTACAGAGAATCGAGGCAGCTGGGCTCAGCTTTATTTTTCAGGAGCCCAAGGAGTGCATCCTTCACTTGGTCTGGGAATTTTATGCAAACTAGAACCTGGCCATCAGAAGCCACACTATAAAAATCAGAGGGCAAATTGTCACTCTGGAACCCCAGCAGCTAAATGCCATCGTTGGAGCGCGGGACACAGACGCCCACATTCTCCGCCAGCTAAACATCACCCCACCATATGCCGACATCAGACGTACATTGTGTGGGGCTCGTTCCACAGCCCGATGGAGTAGACATAAGGAGAGGGGTTACCACCAGACTCTGCCTTATTCGCAGATGAACAGGGAGGCCAGAATCTGGCTGAAGATTGTGTGTTCGTGTTTGATCCCGGGAGTTCATATGATAGACGTGACCCGGGACCGTGTCTGCTTGGTGTATGCCCTTATGAAAAGGCTTGAGATTAATGTTGGGGCGGTCATAATATCCTCCATGAAGAGAGCCAGACTGCACCAGGGCCACAGATACGGGTTTGGCGGACTCATCACCACCTTCCTCTGAGGCCTCGACATTGAGGAAGAATCCTTGGACTATATTCCGCAGTTGGAGCGGAGGGCCCTCGACGTGACAAAGACTAAGGCCCCCGACACTACACACGGACCAGTACTGACTTTGGGCGAGCAAAATGCTCGTGACGATCAGTACATGGCCCGTATGTTTGGCATGCAGATGCTGCAGCTATGGATTGGTGGGAGACCAGCCACCGAGGAAGAATTATGGAAGCTGGAGCTGGACTACCCCTTTGGCGAGAACGCCAGAGCCTTATGTCGGGTAGGGCCAGCCTTTGTGGAGCCGACAGATGTTGATGTCCCTACTGATGAGGAGACACGTCATGAGGACTCCGATGTGGAGTTCGATGACGACGATGGAGCTGATTCAGACATGGGCAACGAGGCCGCAGCACCGGATGAAGAAGTTGAATATTTCGACTGAGCAGGGAGTTCCACCACCCAAAATTTTGTGTTTTGTATTTTTGTGAACACTGGGGACAGTGTTCGATTTAAGTGTGGGGTGGGGAGTAGCTAGGTGCTGGGACAAGGCTCTAATTTGCTGTATGTTTTTCCTTGGTTTGTATATATGTTCGTGCTTTCCCTATCGTGAACTGTTTGGTGATGTATGTGTATATATTTGTTTTGTGGCTGATGATGTGTGTTTTTGAAAAGTATGGTTGCCATTGTAAATATTTTGTAAATTTTGTAAATATTTTTTTCTCTATCGACATGATCGATATTTTTCAAAATTTTTGCGAAGATATTTTGCAATTATCACAATCTTGTGTAAATATCTTTCTATCGAAATGATCGATGTGTTGCAAAAAAATTTTCGATTTTTATTCTTTTGGGTTTCTCGGAGTTTGTTTTCAGTTCTTTTACCGAGAATAGTCCCATTGAACCGAGTCATAGTTAGTGACCGTTCCCTATGATGGATGGATGACGACCGTCTTAAAGGAAATGTAGTCGGTAGGAGTAGGATTTTTATTTGTTTTTAATTTTTCTTTGGTGGATTGCATCAATGAACTGTAGTTGCTTATGGTTGCTAAAATTTCGTTACGTGTTGTAACTGATGTTCAAATTGTGAAAATGATTCGTTTGAAAGCATGCAATTTTGGTAAATATGTTGAGTTACCTAGGCTATAGAATTTTGTTCAGTATGATTGAGGCTTAATCTTGAATTCATGTAATTGACTAATTAAAGAGTCTGTGAATGCATCTTGATTCGAGCATGTGCATGAAGTGTGTAGTGAGGTATTGCTATTCCATGTCATTGTGAATTGTCTAGAATTTGCCTGGTGTGTATACAAAACGAAATGAAGGAGGTGTAGTGTTGGAAAGGATGTAGGCATTTCTTTGTTTTAACCGATAGTTTCCATTTTTTTCTTGTCAAATTCTACCTTTTTATATGTTGTATACCCTAGTCAGCCCGTTGAGCCTTTAGCCGATTTCTTTCTTTTGTCCAAAAGTGTATAAACTAAGCTTTATTCCTTCTTTTCATTAACCTTAAAGTCTATAAGAAGCTCTTAAGCGCTTACAAAGAAAAGAAAATGTTTCCCAAAGTGTTAAAGAGTGAAAAGAGTGAAAAGAAAAAGAAAAGCAAAGTGAGGAAAGAAAAGATGATGTTGAAGAGGCACTTGTTGTAACTAAATGATATTGAGGGTACATGAAAACCCTCTGTTTTGTGTCAAGTGTGCCTGAGGAAATGGGCTGTATGAAAGGAAACCAGCATGAATGGGAGAAAAAGAGAAAAGAGAGGAACAATGTCCATGAGTCGATGGGAATGAGTTGAAAAGGCGCTTAAGGATGCTAGCGACTATTATTGACTAATCCAATATATATATACTATATCCATAGCCCTGTTACAACCCATTAAAGTCCTACGTGATCCTATATTGCATTTCTTTATATTAGTGGAGTAATACACAAAGGGCAAGCCTATGGGTCATGACATGATGCATGTGAATTCTTTTGGGAGAGAGAGTGAAATTAATTTTTATATTCCCCTACTTGCATGTTTGTGTGCTGCATGAATATAAAGGGGAAGTTTCTCTCGAGTTGTGAGGGCACATGCTTGATGAAAGATTGATTTTCATGTCGGATTTCTTGATTAGCTGATTTGCATGAGTTTGCCGATATCCAGAATCACTTCTTAAAAGCCTAGGAAGTCTTGATGTATTAAAGGTCATTGTATTGTACGACCAAGCATGTTTTCTTGATGATTTGCAAAAATTGAATAATCGATATGACCGTAGCGTAAATTGTTGCACCATAGTGACGAAGGTTGGGATGTAATTTGCATGATTTGTGTATGTGTTGTTCGAGGACGAACAAGGATTTAAGTGTGGGGTAAGTGATCTTGGGCAGATTTATATGCCCAAGTGATACTCAAACGTATCACTTTTACCTGGTTTGTTGTGCAATATGTATATAATATCATGTAATTAGTAATAAAATGTGAATTTATACTAACCAACATGATTAGCATTTGTTTTGCAGGTAAATGTGATTTTTAGGAGCTAAAATGCATGTTGGAACTATGTCGGAGTTGGACTTGGATGCGAGCGTGGAAAAGACCTTGGAATGCACATTTTATAGGGGCTCTGCGATGGAGCTGTGCCACGCTACCATCGCGGTAGCACACTGCCTGAACAGGAATTAAAATGGCAAATTCCAGTGTGCCTTCGTGTCAGCTCCATGGCACGGAGAGAGGCCTCCGCGTTGGCCTCCGTGCCACGTTGAGGCTAATTTACCGGACCCTGAAATTCCAGTGAAGGTCCGCGTCCACGCCGTGTCACGGAGGCAGTGCTCCGCGTTGGCCTCCGTGACACGTTGCTTGTTATTCCGGGAAAAATTTCCCACTAGTATAAATAGCACACTTAGGTTTATTTTAATTAGTTTTTTAGTTTTTAGACTGAGTTCAGAAGTGGAGAGCAAGGACGTGGGTTAGTAGCAGTTGAGGAACGAAAAAGCTAAGGGATTTGTTCTCTTCCTTTCTTCTTTCTATCAATTGTACGTATGATTTACACTCATTTTAGGATGATCAATCCACAAATGAGTGGCTAATTCTCTTCCTTGCTGAGGTTTTGAACATGTGTAATGAATTTTGATTATAATTGATATGGTTTTCTTCTTATTCTTCCATGTTGTTCTATTAATTCTTGTTCTTACTGCATTAGTGCTTGGCCAACATTAATGTACATCTAAAAAGTCCAATTTCACTTGAAAGAGCAAGAAATTGGAAAGTTGTGAATTAATAGGGTATTGTTCTTAACTTGATTTGGGAAAATTGGGTTTTGATGTGCTTTCCTGATAGAAATATACTTGAAAGCCGTATTAGTCAATTTAGGAACCGGAATTGTAGTGCTAGGTCATAAATTGCATTTGACCACAGAAATGTAGACGGATGGTTTATGATTCTAAAGTGAAATTAAATACGAGAGTTTTAATTTCTAGGCTGATGTTCTTGGCTAGCAACATGAAGAAGAGATTAACCAAATTATCATGATTATCAAGTTCATTACTTGTTCTTAACCTTGGCATGTTCATATCCATTGTCTAAATTCACAAGTAAATAGTTGTTATTAAGTGTAGTATATATAGTTTAGAAACAAAAACTCAAGTAACTATTGGTTACATTGTTGTTAGCATAATTAGAAGTGAAATAGGAATATAGTAAACTAGGCAATTTTACGTATCTTGAGCCTCCTTGGATCTATACTTGGCTACTTAGCCACTTTATTACTTGTTTGACCACGTGCACTTGTGTGTCGGTTTATAATATATAATACCAACCTGAACAGCAGACCGAACAAACACCTTATAACTCTGATCAATAAAGTCCTGAGGATTCTCGCTCGGGTCTGATTCGGTGAATATAAGAGGGCTCAAACTCAAGAACACGCGGGCCTTAGAACTCTCAGTTGCCTGGCCTCTATGTCTCTGTATCGCCTCAAATCGTCGCTCTTGACCTGCGGCTATACGAGCCATCAGCTAAATAGCTCCCTCAAGACCCTGTCCTTCCGTTATAATTGGAGGTACCTCAAGCATAGGAGGGTCTGCCACTCTACTACCCTCAGGTACTGCTAGTGCGGGAGGAGCTAGAGGTTTATCTGCCATTACTCTAATTAATGCTGGAGGAACTATAATACCTGGGGCAGGATACTCCCTCTGAGCCTTTGATCTATCTCCCTGATCCACTGGAGGGCTACTATTACCCTCTCTAGCGGTTGTGCCAATAAACCTCGTAGTCATCTTCCTTGTCACAGACATACTCTGAAACAATAACATGATTTAGATATTGCAATACTTATGACCTCGCCTTATAGCACGAACTATTAGTAAAAGAAGTGAAGCAATTCCTAGATGTCCTATAGCCTCCTAATTATAAGTATTGTGCACAACATACCCATAAGCAAGACTCTACTAGACACGGCTTTGTGGACTCCCTAGGACATTACTTCGCTCTGATACCAAGTTTGTCACGCCCCAAAACTAGGGTAAGGTGCAACTGACAATTTATTCATGATTGATCGAGAAGCCGACTATATAGCATCTATAAATGTAACACTAAGGCTGGCCAAGCCACCTGTCACAACCAACCAAGATAAATGTTGGACCCATAATGTCTCGATAATAACGAATATGTAACCTGAAAAGCCGACAAGGCTATAATAAAGCTAAACAAAGTGATGGAAAACCAACACAACTACACAATCAAAACTACTATACAAACTACTTCACATCAGCATCTACAGAGTAAATAAACTGAAATGCATGGGATAGGGCCTTGGCCTACCCATGCTGTACACAAAACTCAAAATTGTCAAAACTAGGACATAGTTCCTCAGAGAGAGGAGCATACCACTATTCTGCTAAAATCTGGCTCCTACTGCATTTGATGATGTAAACCTCGTCTTGTATCTGCAACACGGTTGTAGGAGGGTTCACTAGATGAAGGGACGTCAATACGAATAAAATGTACTGGTATGTAAAGCTGAAAACTATAAACATATAAGATAACAATGATAACTGAGCCAGAAATAAGGAATAGTAACAACCCGAAATCCTAAAAATTGAAACCTGAAAATAACTCAATATGAAAGTGTAAATGCAATCATCTAATGAACAATAAAAACTATAATTGAAATGCTTGCGGCCAACCGACCATAAAATTCAAAAAATTCATCCATCCAGTGTACCATACCGAGGTAAAAATAAAAATGCCTCCACTCGGTGTACAACACCGGGGTAAAATCTGTCCAGCAGGTGTACCACACTGAGATAAAATCCATTCATACGGTGTACCACACCAGGGCAAAATCAATAAATCATAATCATGATCATAAACAGAGCTGATATGGCTTATACTAGGTCAATTTAACATGTCTAGTGTAGAAATGACGAATACTAAATATGTGGCTTGCATAGGCCTCCTTCATAACGCATAATTGCGAGTGAGTACGTATAACATGTAAAGCTATAAAATAGTACTTAAATGCATGAATTCAAAACTTGTATAAATCATAAGGAACTGCAGATGATCTAAGAGTTTCAAGATGATTTATAGATTGTGTTCAAAGGGACATTAGAACTTGAAGACTCGCTAGCTTGTTGTTTGGCTTAAGGGAAAGGGATTATGAAATATCACCTTGGCCTAGAATATTTAATAACATACACATAATATAAAGTACAACCACAATAATTCAATCCTAATTCAATAATCTCATTTACCCTTAATAGCTTGCGACGTATTAACTTGGCCTAAAATCGTTGGCATGTCATCATCTTAACTCTTTCACCAATTCAGTTAGCAACCATACCTTTAAATTCATTTAAAATCACACACACATATAACATACAGTAAGTACCAACTAACAATGCCCACACTGAGGGGTCTCCAACTCGATGTACAACTATGACAACAATCAACACAATATCCCACTTTAAATGCCTCACTTGGGCTAAACATAATCTCAACATTTAACCTCACTCAAACATGAAACTTTAAATTCTTAAATGAAGCTTAAAATACATCCTAAGACTTGTAAAGAGGTTGCTGGCTCATTCAATTCACAACGCACAAATCATGCTTAAAAGAACGATGGACGGACGCCTTTCATACCTTTCTCCGCTGAACTTTCGTCTAGTTGATTTCCTATTTCGATGATCAGCCTTCAACCTCATTAATCCATTGTTTTTATAGGAAAAGAACAATCTTAATCTGTAGCACAAAATGCAGCCCAAAATAACTAACCAAAGGTAGTCACAATAGCAACAACAACACACGGCAACATCAACAATATTTTGCCATTTTCTCAACTAGTTTTCACTAACTTTTGAGGGAGAAACAAGAGGAAATTTTACCTTAATTCTTCTCTAATTCTTTCCCTCAATATGAAGTATAATTCCAGTAAAATAAACAGCCAAAAATCCTACGGAAAACGAGAAAAACGCAGCTCAAAAACAGTCCATCGGCAGCTCACTTAGCTGCCAATTTCCAGCTTTTCGCTCTGCAATTTGAGAAGTTTAAAAGGGGCAAAATCCTTACATTTACTCTTGGTTTAAAAAACTACTCAAATATGGATATATAGGCAGTCCAAACATATGATTAAAAGCAGACAAAAACCTTCAAAACCTTTCCAAAATGAGCTCCAAAACATCCCTTAGCACACCTGGCAAAGTATTCTCAACTTGTCTTGTGATTTTCCTTAACTTTGCTTGATGTTTCAACCTTGATTTTCTTTGATCTACCTACTGGAATTGATAGAGAAACAGAATCCTTAGCAAGCCGGTCTATTTAGATTAAGATGAAAATGTTTTCTAAGAGTGAAAAATCAGATTTTACGTAAATAGGGTGGTGGAGGCGCTAGGGTGTCACCCTCGCATCATTGCTCAGGGTGCTTAAATAAAATTCCCATAACTTCTTACTTAGAACTCTGATTGACAAGAGGTTTGATATTATGAAAACTAGACTCATATACCTTTAATTTAATATGTTGTGGGGCTTCTAATTGATTATATATTGGGAGATATGGTCATTTAAATTTGACCCTTACTTATAAACTTTACATATTCTTTGCTTTTTTGTTCGTACACATTTCCCTTGTCATTGACGGTCAATATACGACCCGTACTTCCCTTAACATAGCATACGACATCAAATAATCACCAAAGTTTTTCCGGGGTGTAATATATCATACTTGAAAAAGTAGATCATAATCTCAACTTTTCATGAACTTTCATAATTGGGCCTCATAATTGTAAAACTTTGAAATCATAAATTTGTGGTTGAAATCATTATAAAACATGCCCATGAATCTTATAACCTCATTAAAAACATGAATAGAATTTACCCATAATAGTTACTTAGATAATTTCACAAATTTAGGATAAAGCCCCATAAAGTCATCAATATTGAATTTCATGAATTTAGAAGAGGATTTGGGCATGGAAGTGAAGGAATACTCCTATTCATAACCCTAAATACCTGGGTAATTTGGTATTACACTCTTCCTTGAAAGTCCAAAGGAATTGGAGAAGGAATTGGAGAGTTATAAGCTTGATCTTCCTTGGAATCCTCTAGTTTGCATGCATGGGAAGGGAATGGGTTAGAATAGATTTAACCCTCTTAAAACTCCCCTAATCTGAGCTTAAAATGACGTAGTTTAGGACTAAGTGGATTAAGAATTATGAAAACACCCTTACTAAAATGCAGGAATCTGCCAGTCAGCAGAGTGACATCACGACTCGTGATGAACTTGACGAGTCATTGAGTCCCAATGGTTACGTCTTCTACCAAAATTCAATCTCCAACTCATCTCCTGGTCACGACCAACTCTATGAGTTGTGGAGTCACATTACAACTCGTGGCTGCCCTTTCTTGCTCACCCTCATACAACGTGTCTTCGCCAACTTTTTCTTACGTCATGAGTCACTTAACAACTCGTGATGTCTCCCAACGAGTCACTGGATGACTCATCCTATGACCTGGGCAACATTTTCTTGCTTTCTTCGCTTGAACCCTCACGTATTATCCTAGAGACTTTGTGGTATTACAATATATCCCCTTTGAGAATATTCATCCTTGAATGTGAATGAACATACTGAAAAGCTGGGGTATAGACTGTCATCCCAAATACTGAACATCTAAAGCTGAAAACTGGCGGAGTAACTGACCCTGAACTGAAATACATGACTGAACTAAATTCACGAATCACACATACATGCATTGACATAAAAGAAACTGGAACTCATGAACTAAATATGAAACTGAATAGAGTACTAAGGAGGAGACTGATACCTTAAGCTAGAACTAAACTGGAATGGAATAGATGCAGGTATTTAGCCATCATGTCTGCTTTTGCTCCCCATATGGCTCCCTCAACATGATGATTTCTCCACAAAACCTTTACTAATGCTACTTCTTTATTTCATAGCTTCAAAACCTGATGATCATGTAATTCAACGGGAACCTCTTCGTAGCTAAGGTTATCCTTCGCACCTACTCTCTCCGCCGACATATGGAAAACTGGACATACTGAAGCCAATTCTAAGGGCAATTCCAACTCATAAGCCATCTTACCAACACGTCTCACAATCTTGTACGAATCAACATAATGGGGACTAAGTTTTACCTTCTTCCCAAATAACATCACCCCCTTCATGGGAGATACCTTCAGAAATATCCAGTCATCAACTTCAAACTCAAGTTCTCTTCTCCTCATATCCGCATAGGACTTTTGATGACTTTGAGATATTTTCAACCTTTCCCTTAAAAGCTAATCTTTCTCCATAGCCTCCTGAACTGAATCTGGTCCTATCAACATAGCTTATAGGCGATCTACTCCTCCGCCCATAAAGAGCCTCAAACGGAGTCATTTGAATGCTGGAATGGTAATTGTTATTATATGCAAATTCTATGAGAGGTAAATGATCATCCCAACTACCCTTGAAATCATTCACACATGCTCTCAACATATCTTCAAGAGTCTGAATGGTCCGTTCAGCCTGACCATCTGTCTGCGAGTGAAAATTTGTACTAAGCTTGACCTAACTACTAAGTCCCTTTTGAAACGATCTACAAAACTAGGAGTTAAACTGAGTACCTCTATCTGATATGATGGACAAGGGACTCCATGCAATTGAACTAAATCCCAAATATACAATTTAGCATAATCCTCCGCTGAGTCGGTAGTCTTGACCGGTAGGAGATGAGCTGCTTTGGTCAACCTATCCATAATCACCCATATGGAGTCATACTGTCGACGAGTATGAGGAAACCCTTTAATAAAGTCTACATTGATTTCCTTCCACTTCTCAGGGAGGATACTAATGTCTTGAAGCACACTTCTAGGTCTTTGATGCTCAACTTTCACCTGTTGATAATTCGGACACTTAGCCACAAACTCTTCTATGTCCTTCTTCATGCCATTCCACCAACAGACTTCCTGTAGGTCATGGTACATCTCGGTGGCACCTAGATGTATAGAATATCGAGAACCATGAGCCTCATGCAACATCTAGTCTCTCAAATCACCAACACCAGGAGACACAAATGACCTTGATACCGAAGTACACCATCTCCCCCTTTGGATAAAAACCTCAACTTTCTTATTCTAAACTGCTTCCTTCAGCTTTACCAAAATAGGATCCTCGTCCTGCCTAGCCTTGACTTCAGTCATCAAAGAAGATTTTGATCCATTCTGAATAATGACACCACCATCTATTGAGTCTACAAGACAAACTCCTAGTCGTGCAAGCCGATGCACCTCCTTTACCAACACTTTCCTCCCCTCACCTACATGGGACACACTCTCCATAGAAATCCTTCTAAGAGCATCTGACACCATATTAGCCTTGCCCGGATGCTAAAGGACACTCATATCGTAATCCTTAAGAAGCTCTAGCCACCTTCGCTGATGTAGATTTAGATCCTTCTGGGTAAATATTTACTGTAGGCTTTTCTGGTCTGTAAACACATCCACATGGACCTCGTACAAATAGTGTCTCCAAATCTTCAAGGCAAATACTACCGCTGCCAACTCCAGGTCATGACTCAGATAGTTCTTCTCATTGACCTTAAGCTTCCTCAAAACGTAGGCTATAACCTTACCATGTTGCATTAATACACAAACAAGGTCGATCCTTGAGGTGTCACAGTATACCTCAAACCCATTGCTACCCTCAGGTAGAGTCAACACTGGTGCTGAGGTGAGTCGAGTCTTCAATTCTTGAAAGCTCATCTCACGAGGCTCTAACCATTGAAACTAAACTTTCTTCCGGGTCAACTTAGTCAATGGTGCCGCAATGGATGAAAACCCTTCCACTAACCTCCGGTAGTAACTAGCTAAGCCCAAGAAACTCTTGATATCTAAACGACTAACTGGTCTGGTCCAATTCTTCACAGCTTCTATCTTTTGATAGTCCATCTTTACACCCTCACTTGATACCACATGACCCAAAAATGCTACTGAGATTTACTAAAACTCACACTTGCTAAATTTAGCGTACGACTAAGGATCCTTAAGAGTCTGTAGCACCACCATCAAATGAGTGGTGTTCTCCTACTTGCTCTGAGAGTATATGAGAATTTCATCTATGAACACAATCACAAACATGTCCAAATACGTATTGAACACCCTATTCATCTAATCCAAAAAAGCTGCAGGAGCATATGTCAGTCCAAAAAAGACATAACTACAAACTCATAGTGACCACGGAGTCCTAAAAGTTGTCTTCGGGATGTCACTCTCTCTAACCCTGAGCTGATGATATCCAGATTTGAGGTCTATCTTTGAAAAACACTTGGCACCCTGAAGCTAGTCAAACAAGTCAACAATTCTGGGGAGGGGATACCTATTATTGACTATGGCCTTGTTCAACTGCCGATAGTCAATGCACATCCGAAGGGAACCATCCTTTCAGACAAAAAAACTAGTGCATCCTATGAGGACTTTCTAGGTCTGATGAATCCCTTGTGTAAGAGATCCTTCAATTGTTCCTTCAACTCCTTTAGCTCAGTTGGAGCCATTCTGTATGAAGGGATAAATATAGGTTGTGTATCAGGAAGAATGTCGATGCCAAAGTTGATCTCCCGCTCAGGAGAAATTCTCTTTGGATCATCTGGAAACACTTATAGATATTCGCACACTACAAGAACTAACTGGATAGTCGAGGTTTTGGATGTAACATCCTTAACCTGAACTGGATGGGACACAAAACCTTTAAATATCATCTATCTAGCCTTAAGGTTGGAAATAAATGACCTACAAGCTGAACTACCCTTCCACTCTAGGACTGGCTCACCCAAAAATTGAAACTTTACCGCATGGGTTCTATAATTCACTGAGGCATAACATGAATATAGCCAATCCATTCCAAAGATAACATCAAAATTTGTCATGGCTAGCTCTACTAAATTTGCTGAGGTGACTTTCTAAAGGACTATGATAGGAAAATTTATGTACACTCGTTGAGCTATCACTGAATCACTGATTGGAGTAGAAACTGAGAAGGGATCTGATAGAATTCGAGGACTGACTACGAAGCTACTAGCAACATAGGGTGTCACAAAAGATAAAGTATCCCCTGGATCTAACAGTGTATATACATCAATATGGAATACTCATAACATACCAGCGACTACATCTAGGGAGACCTCCTACTCCTGATGTGATGCGAGGGCATAGAATCTGTTCTAACACTGACCACCACCTGCACTAGTGGAGGAACCTTGCAGAGCTGAGCGTGTTGGTGGGGCTTTGAACTAGTGGCTAGGTCTCAGCCTCTACCATGGCCCTGTCTAGCTACTGGACAATCTCTGAGCATATGTACAGGCTAACCACACCCAAAACAAGCACCTGTACCTGCTAGGCACTGGCCAGTGTGCCTCCTTCAATACCTTTCACAACCTGGAATACTAGGCTCTACAGGTATTCTCTCCTAACCTCAAAATCCTGACGCTCGTTCCCTCTGGTTGTGCCTAGATCTGTATGGCACACTTGCTGCTGACAGCGCTAGGGCTAATGATCTCCGGTGGGACTGTTGATTATGCCCACCACCAGGCCTCTACTAGGAGAACCTAAAATTATTGATCCTAGCCCTTTTGGCCTCTCTCTCCCGCTCACTCACCTATACCACCTCTATCTTCTGGGCATACAGAACCAATAGCTAGAAGTCCATATCCTGATGAAGCATAGCAGTCTTGAAATCCATGACCAAGTAGTCTACTATCCCATGTACAAACCTGCTTACTCGAGCCCTCTGATCAGCCACCATCTTTGGTGCATATTTGGACAGGCGGGTGAACTGTTAAGCATACTCCTGGACCATCATGTTTTTTTTCCTTAGCTTTACAAATTCAGCTGCTCTTATCTCCCTCATCCCTCGAGGAAAGAACTGATCCAAGAATGCAGTATGAAACTCATCCCAACCAATGGGACCCGCTCCAACTATCCTGCTATCCTTACACTGTCTGAACCAGATTAGGGAAACCTCTTTCAACTGATAAGAGGCTAGGTCTATGCATGATCTTGGGCAAATTTATATGCCCAAGTGATACTCAAAAGTACCATTTTAGCCTTGTTTATCTACCAATGTGTATACATTCTCATGTAATTGGTAATAAAATGTGAATTTATACTAACCAACATGATTAGCAGTGTTTTGCAGGTAAAATGTAATTTCAGGAAGCTAAAATGCATGTTGGAGGATATCGGGGTTGGACTTGGATGCGAGCAAGGGATAAAGCATTGGACAACATGAATTAAAGGGGCTCCGCAATGGAGCCGTGTCACACTGCCATCGCGGAGGGCTTCTGCCTGGATAGGGAAAATTCGCCCAAATTCCAGAGAGGGTCCCCGTCCGGTCCGTGGCAAGGTGGCTTGGCTCCGCGTTGCACGCCGTGCCACATTGAGTTTTAATTCCTGGACCCCCATTCTAGTGAGGGTCCGCGTCCGTAGCGTGTCACGGAGGCAGTGCTCCGCGATGCACTCCGTGACACGTTGCTCGTTATTCCGGGAAAAATTCCCAGCAGTATAAATAGAACACTTAGGTTCATTTTTCAATATTCTGACTTGGTGGAGCAAGAACGTGGGTTACAGGAAGTTGAGGGACAAAAATATCAGGGTTTTTTCTCTCTTTCTTTCTTCTTTAATTCAATTGCTTGTATGATTAACACTCATTTAAAGATGTTTAATCCACAAATGAGTGGCTAATTCCTCTTCTTGCTGAGGTTATGAACAATTGTGATGAAATGTGATCATTGATTCTTTGGTTTTTCATCTTTTCATCCATGTTGTTCTATTAATTCTTGTTCTTACTGCATTAGTGTGTGGCCTACGTTAATGTACATCTAAAAAGTCCGGTTTCACTCAAGAGAGCAAGAAATTAGAAAGTTGTGAATTAATAGGATATTAACTTTACTTGATTTGGGAAAATTGGGAATTGATTTACTTTTAGGATAGAAATATACCTGAAAGTCGTAATAGTCAATTTAGGAACTGGATTTGTATGGCTAGAACATGAATTGCATTTAATCACAGAAATGTAGGTGGATGGTTCATGATTCTTAAGTGAGGTTAAATACGAGAGTTTTAATCTCTTGGCAATAGTTCTTGGCTAGCAACTGGAGGAAAAGATTAACCAAATTATGATGATAATTAATTTCATTACATGTTTGTTTAACCTCAGCATGCTCTCATTCATAGTTCAGACTCAAAGTAGATCATTGTTTTAGCTTTAGTATAAAAATTGTAAAACAAACTATAAACTTCTTGGTTACACTATTGTCTGCATTTTTAGAAGTAAAATATAGTACACTTGAGCATATTGCACTTCATCCAAGTCCTTGTGGGATCGATACTTGGCTTACTAAAGCCACTTACTACTTGTTCGACCACGTGCACTTGCGTGTAGTTATATACCCATATAACACCCCGAACAATGCACTCCTCCCTGTCACCCTCATAATTTGGGTGATCTTCTGCATTTAATCAATAAACTCATGTGGATCCTCGTCCACCTTTGATCCGAGGAACTCCGAAAGGTTCATTCTGAGAAAGTGCCTGACTCTTGCTGCTGTCGCATTCCCATTCTGGGGAACATGCGCTATCGCCTGCTGTTAACCTGGGTGGTCAATGCCTGTGCCAGCATCGGGATGGCTACCCTAAACTCCACATGGGAAACCTGCTAAAGCACATAATCCTCGGGGACTGATGGAGCCTACTGGTGCCCATCTCCATTGTCATTCTCATGGCTATTTCCATTTCCATTTCTTCTTCCATTAACTCAGTGAGGAGGCATTATTATGCAAATGCATGTAGCACGAGTTAGAAGGATAAAGAGACTTTTTATTGCATGACATAGATCATGAAAGAAGGAAAATTTCCTAAAATGTTTCGTAGCCTCTTCGTCATAAGTGTGGCGCACTTCACACCTAGTAAAAAGACTACTTAATGCGGCTTTCAGACACCCTAGAACACTTCAAAACCTAATGCTCTAATACCAAGTTTGTTATGACCAAAACATAGGCCCGAATCTAGACTCGGAACCTAGAATCATAAATGGCTCAAAGTCGACTAATGCCATGAACATGACAACTAAAGTTCAACATAATAAATGCGGAAATATAACATTTTAAATAGCGGAAGCCTGAAAATTCAATAACAATCTAAACAACGTGAATACATAACACTAATCCGAAGCAGAATACATACTATGTCTGATAAGCCTCTTAAATCTGACCGGTTAATGGAACAAGACCCCAACTAACTCACTAACAAACTGAAATCGAAAATATTAATGATAAATTGATGAAAAGGTCGTTGAAGGATGAGGACTCACAACAAGCTGAGGGATGCTAACTCTAAGGATTTGACTAATGGCGAGATTGAACCTGAACGTCCGAGCCTGTATCATGATATGATATAGCATAGAGTATGTGGTCAGTACATGGAATGTACTGAGTCTGCAAGGTAAGTAAGACCGCTGAATAAGTAAAAGTAAATCATGCATATCATAAAATATTTCAACATAAGATTCTGAGAGTAAGGCTTGCATGCTATTATCTCAAAACATGATTTGAACATGACAGAATATCATAACTGATTTGAATGACCCAAAGCTAAAACAAATAATCATAAGTAAAACTGAACGTTGGGTCAAACCTGCTAAAAACATAATATCGTTACTGATGAACATGCATAACTAAAATCATGAGGAACAATGGGAGACTAGTCATATAACCGACATTACTACAATAGATCTTATGTGGTCCCTACTATTACATTAAAGTGGGTAGAGCCGTCTAAAGTCTTGCTTGGGCTAGGGGTGCTACCATGATATCGATATCATGCTGAAGGCCCCTCGGGGGCAGGGAAGGCTCACAAAGAATGTCCCAAATAATCTGAACATACCAACATTGGCACATAATTCTGAAGCACAAGGTTTACTGAACCCTTATCCTACTCAATGCTAGATACTACTCCCAAAAACATTCATATGCTCTCTATCATTTTTCAACGAAGATGAACCATCATCTTGCGATGAAGCTAAATCATAATAGTACATGCATAATCTAAATACATATCATGTCACAACCCGGACGGATGCCTAGATTGCAACACGGGACAAGAAGCCCCGAGAGACCCCAAGTCGACCAAAGGCATAAGCATTCATCTAACTCAATCAATAAAACTGAAGAATCAACAAGATAACTATAGTGGAAGTCTAAATTAAACTTAACATCAAACTATATGATCTGAAGCTGAATACATTCTTTTGTCTGAAAAGCCTCTAAACATGACAAGTTGATGGGACAAGACCCCAACTAACTCAATAAAGCTGAAACTGAAAATACATAAAGAAAATCCGAGTAAGTCTACTCCCTGGGAGATGAGGATTCACCCACAACGTAAGATGCTAACTCTAAAGACTAACTATGAACGAGGTTAAGCCTGAGAGTCGGGTCCTGTATCATGAAATGATATAGCATAGAGTATGTGGTCAATACATGAAATGTACCGAGTATGCAATGTAAGTAAAAATTTTTAAGTAAGTAAAATCATTTAAGAACATGCATAATGTAAAACATAAACAATAAGGATCTGAGAGTAGGGCTTGCATGCATTCTTTCTGAAATCATGATCTGATCATAGCATAACATAACATCATAAGTTATTAGATTGACTAAAAGATGAAATCTGATAGTCATAAGTAAAATCTAAACATTGAGTCAAACCTGCTTTAGTACATATATAGATATATAAATCTCATGAATGATAAACATGCATAACTGAAATTATGAGGAACAATAGGAGACTCTTCTTTTAACCGACATACCACGATAGAGATTACGTGGTCCCAACTATCACACTCAAGCGGGTAGAGCCGTCCAAAGTATTGCAAGGGCTAGGTACGATACCTTGATATCAATGTCCCCTTCCTTATTGGGCCACAAGCTTGATATTGATATCAAGGTATCATCCCAAGCCCTAGCAAGGCTTTGGATGACTCTACTCACTTGAGTGTGATAGTTGGGATCATGTAAGCTCTATCATGGTATGTCGGTTAAAAGACGAGTATCCCATTGTTCCTCATGATTTTAGTTATGCATGTTTATCATTCATGAGATTTATATATCTATATATGTCCTAAAGCAGGTTTGACTCAATGTTCAGATTTTACTTATGACTACCGAATTCGGCTTTGAGTTAATCTAATCAGTTATAATGTTATGCCATGCTATGGTGAGATCATGATTTCATAAAGAATGCATGTAAGCCCTATTCTTAGATCCTTATTGTTTATGTTTTACATTATGCATTTTCTTAAATGATTTTACTTACTTAAGCAGTTTTACTTACCTTGCATACTTTGAACATTCCACATACTGATTGCATACTCTCTGTAGTTTCGTTTCATGATACAGGACCCAGCTCTTAGGCTCATCCGCGTTCATAGTCAGTCTTCTGAGTGTTATACCCCGTAGAATTACCGGCACTTAGATGACCTATTCCCACGTTGATTAAGCATATTTGAAGGCCATACGTGTGGGAGAAAGGCCCGGGAAAAGATCGGACGAGAAGCCTGTCGAACCATCGCGGAACGAGCCGAGGCAGAGCCCCTCCGCGATGGCAGCGTGTCACGGAGGAGGAGCCTCCGCGTTGGCTCCGTGACACGTTGGCCTTGTCCAGGCCCAAGTATATAAAGCCCCACTTCGGTTTTAATTGATAAAATCTTAAATAAATTTCATAGAAACAGAGGCAAACGCAGAGAACAGAGAGGGACGAAGGAAATTAATTAATTTCCGTCCGATTACGCTGCCAAACGCTGCCCAAACTCAAATTAATCCCAGATACCGAAGTATTTAGCAGCAGAGAGCATTCCTACGGATTCAGTTTCATAAAATACGGCCGACGAATCGTCGAGCCACCGAGCCAAGGTAAGTGGAATTGCTCTAAATTAGTG
The DNA here is from genome assembly GCA_035772735.1 of Datura wrightii. NCBI lineage: Eukaryota > Viridiplantae > Streptophyta > Magnoliopsida > Solanales > Solanaceae > Datura > Datura wrightii. The sequence goes on from JASDFA010000008.1 coordinate 30,844,105, forward strand.
TCTATGTGTTCCTAGCTGAGAAGTAAATATTTCTCCCTTCTGGGCCACTGAAAAATAGCGAGTTTTCGACCGTCTTTCGATAAGCCTAAGTTTAGGCTATAAACTATATCGAAAGTGACGTTGCCTTTTGAAATAAAGTTGTATTTAGTATTGATTGACATATTTATGAATGCAGTGGGGAGAAAACAGTTGAAGTACCGGCCGAGCCTCGTCCGACAGACGAATAGCTCAAGAATAAGGTATGTAAAGTTAAGTTTCCTCGGCAAGTTGAGTAACCTCGAAGCAGTATAGTAATTTACAGACCAGTTGCATGTTTAGAAATCGATTATCGTGTTATTTTGAATACTGGTGCAATATGAGAAGTTTTGGGTTGTAACGTGTACGAGACCTATCCGCATGATATAGATTCTGACGTAAGTATTAAAGATTGCCCAGTATATACAGTATGTGATGTAATATGCCATGTTAAGATATTGTGGTGTTTAGCTGAAACCTCGCGAAGTAGTACAGTATGCGTAAAGAATTTCAGACATAGAATAGTAACTAAATAAAGTTTAGAAAGCATGTTAGAAATAGGAAATCATGCTAATACAGAAACTCAGTAAACAGTATAGCTTTTAGCAGAAACACCATCTTGTATAGCATTGCTCCAGTACAGTTTGACAGGACACTATGTTCGTATTTATAATTACCTGCCTCAGCACGGATCAGGCACTTACAGATTACTATTATTAGTTCAGCAGCTATATATACGACACCTTACCCCTGTTAGCCTTAGCTTATGAGATATACAGACAGCATGACTAGTTGAGACCATTGTATTGATTGGGGTTGGATTACCTAGCATTCATGACCGCCCAGGGTTAATAGCTGTATCGACTCGTCTGCCAGAGGATGAGGATACGTCACTCTACGGAGTGATATGCCGTCCCGCAAGGGGACGAAGATGGGATGCCAGTTTCCCCATATTGTGCCTTGGTCGGCCCTTATACACCCCCGTCGAGCAGGTACGCCCGGGGTGTTGATTTTGGAGTCCTTCTGACTCAGGTACAGTTATAGTCAGGGGCTCAACGAGCCCAAGTGCATACCCAGGGACCGGCTGGATGCTTACAGCCATTGTAGGAGATGGGATGATCGGGGTAGGGGTATAGATTTTGTGCTGGCTGTACCTCCCGGCTTATGGGGGCCGGGTAAGGTTTGTGTGTGCTATGTTATGTTATTTCATGTTATGCCATGTTATGTTAGATACAAGTAGATCAGCAGTAGCACGATACGTTTCCAGGTATGACTCTTATCCTTCCCAGTAAAGATTGAGAGAAGGTATGATTTACATTATCAGACAGTTAGTCTATTCTCTCTACTTCAGTTTCTTCAGTTATATTATTGTATTCAGATTTTGCTTCAGTTATTGCTTTACATACTCAGTACCAGCGGTACTGACGCCCGGTGGGGCGCTGAATTACTTGCCTGCAGGTACTTATAGACGAGCAGGTGACATCACGTGATTCCTGTCAGCGATCGAGTATTCAGCTCCTGTCATCCGGAGACTGAATTCCAGAGGTGTACTTCAGTTCTTTTGTTTTATAGTACGGGTAGGTCGGGGCCCTGTCCCGACCAGTTCTATTGCTATTCTTAGAGGCTTGCAGTCTATATATTCCCTGTGGTCAGATGAGCCGGTCGTGTGAGGCCGTGCAGTTGTTTGGTTGTCAGTATTTTTGCTTTCTTTTACTTTGGCCGTGTGGGGCCACAGCTTGCCAGTAGTGGTGACCTTGCCGGTCACGTAGTTTCCTTTTGTGCTTTATGATTGAGTTGCAGATAACTAGACAGCATGGTGGCCTTGTCGGCCCGCATAGGTTTCCCTGAGATAATATGTTTCTGGTCAGCTGCTAGTACAGGTACAGAAGGCTATAGGCCAACAGGCCGGGGGCTGTATTTACAGCCATTATATAGCCCTTTTGTTTCCAGGAATATGAGTTAGAGCCAGCCAGGCACCAGATGTGCCTAGGCTTACAGTCCAGCAGGTCAGGTCCTAGTAGGGCACCAGGTGCCAGTCATACCCCCCAAGACGGGGTGTGACAAACTTGGTATCAGAGCAGGTCGTATCCCAGGGAGTCTGCAAGCCGTGCTAAGTAGAGTCTTGTCTATGGATGTGTTGTGCACCACATACTATAGGCAGGAGGCTGCGAGGCATGATATGATAGTTACCCTTCTTTCTCAGTCAGTCGTGCTTTAGAGCGGTACAGTATAGGGTTGAGTCCCTGAGAACTCACCGTATTCTTTGGTTACAGATACAAAGACAGATCAGCATTACCCTATCACAGGAAGAAGATCAGAAATAGCAACGGAAGAGAGCATCAGTCAGTTACATGATAACTACAGCAGTAAGGAGGAGGTATCAGAGACCTCCCCGCGTGATACCTTTATTAGCATTATTCCTAGTATACGTTGATAACGTCAGAATAGGGAGTCAGAAGTATAATGTACATATGAGTTGATTTACTTATTAGTTATATAAGATCTGATTATGATTACAGATAAGGTCAGACCACCAGGTAAGTATTCGAAAATATAGAGAGCTCCTATGATTATGTAAGTTGGGCAGACCCTTATGACAGTAAGCCAGTAGAAAAAGTAAGATTATTTAGTTTGCCCGAAGCAGGGGTGAAAGATCTATTAGTAATAAAATGCTTAGTAATAGTCAAGTTTGAGCCAGAAAAAGGCCAAGCCCGCCATATATGCTAGTAGATAGCAAGACATACCTGTAAGATTATAGTTATGATCTAGTTGTGACATCGAGAGATATAGAGGTTATGTGAATCAGATGGGCTTGAGTATACACCCAAAGAAGTATAGGCCGAGGCTTGATCAGTAATCGCATTAGCAATGAAAGGCAGGTACCTTGAACCCCAGAGTTCAGTTTAAGCAAGATGAGAGGGAGAAGCAGGAATGTCAGATCTTGTGGAGAAATTAGAACTACCCCGGATTGATAAAGTATCGTATTAAAGATTAAGCTTCGCGCTGACAGTAGGATTGCGGTTCAAAATACCGCAGTATGTCCGCTATGGAAAAGCTAAGAAGTTACCGATACAACAACTCTAGTCTAGTGTAGCCTAGAGATAAGGCCCAGCAGATAGTCATGGGCTCTTAGTATATACCTAGTAAGGCTACAGGATTCAAACGTCAACCCCACATCGCAAGAGTGGCGAATTTCAAATAGCAAACGATAACTAAAATGTTTATGTTTGTTACTTTCAGAATGGGGTGACAATGCAATGAAATGATAAGTCAGGGCAAGAGATGGTATTAGGCCGTAGAAGCAATGTATCATGTACGATGTGAGACTCAGCAGAACCTGTCAGAGATCATGAACTACCGCAGAAATCAGTACATATTGTACGTAGCTAGTGATATATAGATATACAGATAATAGATAGGTTGTGAGTGGCTGCCTATAAGGGCTACAATCACAGATGCTGATTAGTAATAGAAAGCCTATACAAATTGCATTGGGGGACTATGAGTTACGTATGAAGTCATAAAAACTATCTCAGTTCTCAGTTATTAAGTTGATAGATTCATGTGTTGTTGTCGGATCTAGGCTCTAGGAGCTTACCAGAATTATTGACCTAAGACAAATGGCTAGATGATAAGGGCGCAGTTAGACGGTCTATCGACCAGCTGGCGCCTGTATTAGCAGGGAGGCATCCCTGAAGATCGGTAACAGTAGCACATGTGCTAGAACCAGGATTAGAGCCCGAATGGGCAAATTTCAGAGGTTAGCAATATCAGAATTGTTCTAGCATGTTAAGTGGTCATACGTCATTTTCCCAGCCTTATAGGCAACAGTCGTCCGTAGTCAACCTAGCAGTTATTATGCAAAACACCCCATAAGTTAGCCGGCCGCCCCAGTCAGAATACCCATGGGTACCCCAGGGAAGGGTCCACATCAGTAGTCAGCGACAGACTAGTATTTCAGCTGGTTTTTGTAAGATATTTAGATACAGAGCCCTAGCAGAAGGCCAGTATGTACAGAATAGCCCATAAGACCGAGAATTCTCCAGAATAGCAGTATAAATCCAAGTGGATACACACAAGGCGTAAGAAATTGATAGTGCCCTGCGAGCACAGTGTTTATTAAGACCAGGGGATCAGTAGACTCCCCGTGAAGGTCCAAAGATTGATCGCCTGGGAGTAAGTTGAATAAGTCCAGCCTTCCAGTGGGTTAAGCAAAATAACAGAGCAATTAGATGCCCACGAGTTTACGGTTATGCACGAACTATAAGCACTCAAGTAGCACGGTTAGAGTATGGTGGGACTACTGCCACATTCGGGTCATTCAACCCGACTATTCAGTTATTTAGGGTTATGCAGCCAGATCATTAGAGGTCATGATCAATATCAGGACCCCCTGATCAGATGCGGGCACATGGTGTGCAGATAGTTGTTCAAGATTACCTTAGCAACCAGTAGCCTTAGCATGCGGTCAGAAGGCCAGATAAAGCTTTAGTTATACCGGTAGATTACTTGTCAGATTCTCCAGTATAATAAACCAGTATGATTGTCAGTTATATGTTAATTTTTGTAAATGTGAATCTTAGTTGAGTTTAGTAGCCTTTTTGGTCACATTGTGTCAGAGGCTGGTGTACAGATAGATACACAGAAAAATCAAAACAGAGAAGACATAGTCTAGACCTACCACTCTGATCAAAGTACGCAGTCCCTGCGGTTAGCCGGGCACTGCAGAGGGTCTGTGGAAGGATTTTCCACCTTAGCAGCACCTTTGACTAAATTGACATAGAAGGCAGCAAAGTTTCAGTAGATTGAGGTGTGTGAGCAGAACTTCCAAGAGTTAAAAGCCAGGTTAACATCAGCTCCAGTGTTAGTATCGCCAGAAGATACAGAGGGTTGAGGCAGCATGGTAAAGTAATAGCTTATGCTTTCAGGTAGTTGAAGAAACCTGAAGAGAATTACCTTACCCTCTGATCTGGAGTTAGCGGCAGTAGTTTATGCTTTAAAAAAAAAGGGAGATTTTGTATCACCCAGGAAGGGTTTACGTGGCGGCAGATGCCCTTAGCCTGAACTGCCTGAATAGCGAGGATAGACTCGAGGGTTACACCAGTTAGCTAGATAACCAGTCATATAGCAGAAATAAAAGATAACAGAGCGATAATACAGAATGTTTCAGTGTTGTCGTTAGCGGTGGAAGTAAAGGAACGGCAGTATGGAAACCCTAGCCAGGATCAACTTGAACACAAAGTTCAGTAAGGAGAAGTGACATATTTTCAGATAACCGGGGATGAAGGGTGGCGATATAAAGGCCGCATTTGTGCTCCAGATATTTTGGGGCATCGCCAGCAGTTTATGAGCGAGGCGTATTACGCCCGCTATTCTCTTCATCCCGATACGACAAAGAGGTACCATGACATTAAGGAGAACTACTGGTAGCCCAGTATTCTAACTGCCAACAGGCGAAAGCAGAACATCAGAAACCAGGTGGGTTTGACCCAGGACATAGTTGTGCCTCTCCGGAAATGAGAAGCGGTGGATATGAATTTTGTAACAAGATTATCCCGTATTAAACACAGACATGACTCTATATGGGTAATAAATGACAGATTGGCAAAATTAGCTCATTCTTTCCAGTAAGTTGTATATTAGAAAGGTAGTCAGATTATATGGAATACCAGTATCCGTTATTTCAGACAGAGGAGCACAACTTACAGTTAGATTCTGGCAATCATTTCAGAGAGGTTTGGGCACGCAGATTAATTTAAGCACAGCGTTCTACCCTCAGACAGATGAGTAGGCTGAGCGAACAATTCAGACGCTCGAAGACATGTTGCGAGCGTGTGTGCTAGATTTCAGTAATAGTCAAAATGAGCAGTATATCCAGGTTACGAAGAAGCTGGCCTATGAAGAGGTCCCAGTAACTATCCTAGACAGATAGATTCGCAGACTACGCACTAAAGATATTACGTCTATCAAGATACGAGGATCAAACATCCTCTCGTATTACAGGCCTAGTCAGGTGATAGGTATGTTTGAATTATTACCTATGCAGTATCTTGTGGTTGTATGTCGGTAAATGATAAAGAAGAAGTGATATTTAGTTGTTCAGTGAATCTTAGAATATTGTGTGCAGTGCCTGTATTGGACTTTTCTGCATTTCAGATTTTTGCTATAGTCCATGTTACAGGGGAAACTCTGCCAAAGTTTTTCCAGAAAGTAATTTTTTTTTCCATATTCCAGAGGATCCGGAAAGTCCTCTAGATAACAGTGTACATTCGAGGACGAATGTTCTTAAGGGGGGGAGAATGTTATACTCCGTAGAATTCCCGGCACTTAGATGACCTATTCCCACGTTGATTAAGCATATTTGAAGGCCATATGTATGGGAGAAAGGCCCGGGAAAAGATCGGACGAGAAGCCTGTCGAACCATCGCGGAAGGAGCCGAGGGAGAGCCCCTCCGCGATGGCAGCGTGTCACGGAGGAGGAGCCTCCGCGTTGGCTCCGTGACACGTTGGCCTTGTCCAGGGCCAAGTATATAAAGCCCCACTTCGGTTTTAATTGATAAAATCTTAAATAAATTTCAGAGAAACAGAGGCAAACGCAGAGAACAGAGAGGGACGAAGGAAATTAATGAATTTCCGTTCGATTACGCTACCAAATGCTGCCCAAACTCAAATTAATCCCAGATACCGAAGTATTTAGCAGCAGAGAGCATTCCTACGGATTCAGTTTCGTAAAATACGGCCGACGAATCGTCGAGCCACCGAGCCAAGGTAAGTGGAATTGCTCTAAATTAGTGTCTATGTGTTCCTAGCTGAGAAGTAAATATTTCTCCCTTCTGGGCCGCTGAAAAATAGTGAGTTTTCGACCGTCTTTCAATAAGCCTAAGTTTAGGCTATAAACTATATCGAAAGTGACGTTGCCTTTTGAAATAAAGTTGTATTTAGTATTGATTGACATATTTATGAATGCAGTGGGGAGAAAACAGTTGAAGTACCGGCCGAGCCTCGTCCGACAGACGAATAGCTCAAGAATAAGGTATGTAAAGTTAAGTTTCCTCGGCAAGTTGAGTAACCTTGAAGCAGTATAGTAATTTACAGACCAGTTGCATGTTTAGAAATCGATTATCGTGTTATTTTGAATACTGGTGCAATATGAGAAGTTTTGGGTTGTAACGTGTACGAGACCTATCCGCATGATATAGATTCTGATGTAAGTATTAAAGATTGCCCAGTATATACAGTATGTGATGTAATATGCCATGTTAAGATATTGTGGTGTTTAGCTGAAACCTCGCGAAGTAGTACAGTATGCGTAAAGCATTTCAGACATAGAATAGTAACTAAATAAAGTTTAGAAAGCATGTTAGAAATAGGAAATCATGTTAATACAGAAACTCAGTACACAGTATAGCTTTTAGCAGAAACACCATCTTGTATAGCATTGCTCCAGTACAGTTTGACAGGAGACTATGTTCGTATTTATAATTACCTGCCTCAGCACGGATCAGGCACTTACAGATTACTATTATTAGTTCAGCAACTATATATACAACACCTTACCCCTGTTAGCCTTAGCTTATGAGATATACAGACAGCATGACTAGTTGAGACCATTGTATTGATTGGGGTTGGATTACCTAGCATTCATGACCGCCCAGGGTTAATAGCTGTATCGACTCGTCCGCCAGAGGACGAGGATACGTCACTCTATGGAGTGATATGCCGTCCCGCAAGGGGACGAAGATGGGATGCCAGTTTCCCCATATTGTGCCTTGGTCGGCCCTTATACACCCCCGTCGAGCGGGTACGCCCGGGGTGTTGATTTTGGAGTCCTTCTGACTCAGGTACAGTTATAGTCAGGGGCTCAGCGAGCCCAAGTGCATACCCAAGGACCGGCTGGATGCTTACAGCCATTGTAGGAGATGGGATGACCGGGGTAGGGGTATAGATTCTGTGCTGGCTGTACCTCCCGGCTTATGGGGGACGGGTAAGGTTTGTGTGTGCTATGTTATGTTATTTCATGTTATGCCATGTTATGTTAGATACAAGTAGATCAGCAGTAGCACGATACGTTTCCAGGTATGACTCTTATCCTTCCCAGTAAAGATTGAGAGAAGGTATGATTTACATTATCAGACAGTTAGTCTATTCTCTCTACTTCAGTTTCTTCAGTTATATTATTATATTCAGATTTTGCTTCAGTTATTGCTTTACATACTCAGTACCAGCGGTACTGACGCCCGGTGGGGTGCTGCATTACTTGCATGCAGGTACTTATACGAGCAGGTGACACCACGTGATTCCTGTCAGCGATCGAGTATTCAGCTCTTGTCATCCGGAGACTGAATTCCAGAGGTGTACTTCAGTTCTTTTGTTTTATAGTACGGGTAGGTCGGGGCCCTGTCCCGACCAGTTCTATTGCTATTCTTAGAGGCTTGTAGTCTATATATTCCCTGTGGTCAGATGACCCGGTCGTGTGAGGCCGTGCAGTTGTTTGGTTGTCAGTATTCTTGCTTTCTTTTACTTTGGCCGTGTGGGGCCACAGCTTGCCAGTAGTGGTGACCTTGCCGGTCACGTAGTTTCCTTTTGTGCTTTATGATTGAGTTGCAGATAACTAGACAGCATGGTGGCCTTGTCGGCCCGCATAGGTTTCCCTGAGATAATATGTTTCTGGTCAGCTGCTAGTACAGGTACAGAAGGCTATAGGCCAACAGGCCGAGGGCTGTATTTACAGCCGTTATATAGCCCTTTGTTTCCAGGAATATGAGTTAGAGCCAGCCAGGCACCAGATGTGCCCAGGCTTACAGTCCAGCAGGTCAGGTCCTAGTAGGGCCCCAGGTGCCAGTCATACCCCCCAAGACGGGGTGTGACACTGAGTTAGCATCTTACGTTATGGGTGAGTCCTCATCTCCCGAGGACTAGACTTACTTGGATTTCCTTTATGTATTTTCAGTTTCAGCTTTATTGAGTTAGTTGGGGTCTTGTCCCATCAACTCATCATATTTAGAGGCTTTTCACACAAAAGAATGTATTCAGCTTCGGATCGTATATTCTGATGTTATGTTTAATTTAGACTTCCGCTATGATTATCTTGTTGATTCTTCAGTTTTATTGATTAAGTTGGATGAATTCTTATGATATGGGTCGACTTGGGGTCTCTCGGGGCTCCTTGTCCTGTGTTGCAATCTGGGCCTCCATTCGGGTCGTAACATATCATGAGGAGCCTTGGCTCAAACCATACCACAAGCTGAAAAGTGGGAGTCCAGAATCCAAAACCACATGGTAAGCTAATAACATAAAATTGAAGTAAATCATGAAACATACTTGATCATATGGGCTTTCCCAAACTTATACATGCTATGCAATAGACTTGATAGTCAAATCATGAATATGAACACGGGTAATTCGAAAACATACTTCCGTCATAGACATTTAATCATACTTGAAATATAGATCATAATCTCAACTCTTCATGAACTTTAATAATTGGGCATCATAATTTCAAAACTTTGAAATCATAAATTTGTAGTTAAAATCATTATAAAATATGCCTATGAATCTTAAAACCACATTAAAAATGTCACACCCTACCTTGGGAGGCGTAACTGGCACCTAATGTCATACTGGATTCTAAGTTGAGCTGGCTGGACACATACACTTCTAGTGCATACCAGTAGCACATAGTAAGAAAACAAGTAGCTATATCTTGGTCATAAATACAACCTCAGGCTGAGTAGGCCAAAATATATGACCTGCATAAGACAGCTAACCCAACAATCATGATAATAAAAGGATCCTATACGGGCTGACAAGACCACCATGCTATCTAAGTCATAACGAAAGGAAAGCAGGTAGTTCTATATAAACTACAGCTGATAAGGCTGCTAATAGAGAGCTAAACTAGGCCCCACATGGACAACATACAAAACATAACATATATAGGCCCCACACATCCAACACGAACAACTAACTGAAAATTGTAGTCTGTAAGCATCAAAGATTGAAATATTGGTCAGGACAGGACCCCAGCCTACCCAAAACTATATAAAAAAGGATAGGCAAACCTCTACTACCTGGCAACTCCAAATGAAAGGAGCTGACCAATCTGCCGACTCTGGATAGCCGCTATAAAGAGGTCCCGAAACCTGTCTGTCTGGACCTGCAGGTAAGTATGCAGCTCCCAATGCATGGGCATCAGTACCATATGTACCAAGTATATAAGGCATTAATAATAAATGAAGTAAGCTAATAAGGAACTGAAATCAGTAGTAAGGACCAGAAGTTAACCTGTGTGATTTCATAACCATAGCCTGCATCTAGTAGAAAAGTATACCAACAAAAACTCAAGCTGCATGACTATACACTCATAAACAATATCTAGCAAGCAATTATATAAACAAGAACCTAACCTAGCCCCCATAAGCCTGAAAGATACAAGCAATACAGAGACAACCTACCTGGGCCCCCATAAGCCTTGGAAAGCGCAAGCAAACTATAACTCCTATTTGTTTCACTATAGCCCTGTAGGCAAGTTGTAACTTAAGCATACACAATCTCTGAGACTATATTTGAGCCTTCTAGGCTTATACAACTGTGTTTGAGCCATTTAGGCTCCTGTATCTGTATTTGAGCCTTCTAGGCTCCTATAATTGCATCTGAGCCATTTGGGCTCCTGTGACTATACATGAGTCGTCTAGGCTCCTATGACTGTATATGAGTTGTTAGGCTCCTGTGATTGTATATTAGCCGTCTGGGCTCTTATAACTTCTTAAATAGATGCTAACAGGCATATTCTATGTGTCCACATCTAGTTAGATAGTCATGGAAGTAATTGTAAAATCAACTGGCTCTAAAAGGAAAGGGCAAGGTCTGAGGTAACCTAGCACCACTATGAAAGTCATACAAGTACAATAGTCGTTCATAAGTGACAACAAGGTCTTAGGCGATCAACTATATGGTTCCCTAGCCTAGAATGACTACATGGCTGCTAATAACTGAATATCATACTAGGTGATCAGTCACAATAATCATGTGGGCAGCCACAATAATTATTAACCCGAAGGGTAGACCATAATACTAAGGTTCTAGTTCATAGGCGTCAATCTGGTCTATCTTGACAACGTATAGCTCCTGCAAGCAATCTGTAGCCCTGTAGGCAAGAATACTTAGACTTATCCCTTCTAGGTAACATGTATGTGGGCATCTGTATGAATAGCCAGAGGCGTCAGACCCATGTATAATGGCTACTAAGATACTTACTTAGGATATCGATTGGTCTATCAAACATCTGGAAACTAGGGTGATTTCATGGGCGGCCGATACGACCAATTGTAAGCTGAAAGAAACTATACGATCACTGGCAGAAGATAGTTCACCTAGAAAGCTACCACCCGGTTCATTTGGCAACCCAGGTGCCATTGATTTGAAGCTAAGGCCATTCTATCCTGACTCTAGTCCTGTAGGTATCAAGGTATGCCAATAGCCTGTAGGTAAGCTTTACTGTATATATATAGGAGTGAAATATAAAGTTATATTGCCAAGCTACGCCTTGTGCTGCCTAACTTAAACAAGTACACTAACAGCTAACCACAGGCCTCTTTGGCCACAGTAAGGCAGCGAGACAATACTAGTCTCTCTAGACAGTAAATAATTGAACAGGGAATCTCATTGTCGCATCCAGCGATAGTCAAAACTAAATATAATCTTTCCCAATAAGGGATACTATGTTACAGCCTGAATTCATCTCGCAACAGCTAACCACAAAATATATAATCAGAAGCTATTATAGAAGCACAAGTCGTATCAACTATACAACAAGAGTACTTGCCAAAAGATTAGCCTTACATACCTTAACTACCGACTTCTACTCAATCAATCTTGTGTTACTCTAGAACTCGTAATTCCTCCATGTTCTAGCTTTTATGTCAAGGAAACTAAGCTATTCTAATTAAAAGTAGAGCCAGCAACCTTGGATATAAATCACAACGATTACAAGTCATACCCTACCGAATTTGGCCAAAAGCGTACAAATTTAAGAGAATTTAGAAGGTAGGAACACTTACTACTTGTAGATGATTAGGACTTGATTAGAAATGATTCCTACGATTTTTACTCGGCGGGACTTCATCAAACCAAGCCAATTTCGAAGATCAACTCCATAGATACGTTCTTCATAGGCTTCGTAATCATTATCCAAGAAGAATTTGAAATCAAACGAAGTTTAATAGCATGATTTGGCCTTAGTATAAAGAAAACCTCATGAAATACTCCCTAGGGCCACTACTCTCCATTTGGGAAATATTTAAAATGAATCCCACTTGAACTATAGAAGTATATATATGAATTGAGATGGTGGGCAGGGTGTGTGGTGCACCCCCCATCGCACCACTTTATGGGTGCGACACACCACTCAACGCAGGGGAGGGAGGTCCGCGACGCGGCACCCAGTGCAGCCTACCTTCGGTCTTCTTCCCCCCACTAGCTCAACGACACGCTTGCGTGCTCCACCTCCTAGCCTTCTCCCGCTCATGTTGTATTCTAAAACTCTCAATGTGCATACACACGCTTTGGTTGAATGATGAAAACTTACGGGGTGTAACATCATCCCCCCTTTAGGAACATTCATCCTCGAATGTAATCTAATCTTAGGAGACTTTATTCCTTAAGCTTTGCCAGAACTTTTGGCAGAGTCTTCTCTGTAATATGGACTATCTAAAAACCTGAGACATAGAAAATTCCAACATAGGTATCTCATAGGACGCTACGAACAACTAAATAGTATAGTTCCATAACAACTAAATGAGCAAATGACAACAATAGTAACAAAATCAATAATATAATACCTGAGAGCTATCTCATCTCAATTGTAACCATATGAGTCTATGTACTATCATCATAGGGTCTAGAACAAGTGAGGATATTTAAATCTAATGTCATCCCCAGCTTCCCAAATAATCTTGTCTATATTTATGTTCGTTCATAAAACTTTAACAGAGGTTATACGTTTGGCCCTCATTCTGTGGACCTATTGGTCTGGTATAGCTATCGAAGTCTTCTCATAGGACAATTCCTTTGTAACCTGAACATCCTCGATTAGGATAACCCGAAAAGGGTCTCCTATGCACTTGCATAACATCGATACATGAAAGACTAGTTGAACAAGTTCTAGCCCAAAGGTAATTCTAACTCATAGGTCACTTGGCCTATCATCTGGAGGATCCGGTATAGCACAATAATCTAGGACTAGCTTGCCCTTCTTTCCCAATATCATAATGTCCTTCATAGGCTAGACTTTCAGGAATACCCAATCATTAGTATAAAACTCTAAGCCTCTACACTTATATCAGAATAGCTAATAGGACTTCTGATGACTCTGGCTGTCAATAACCGTTCTCTGATGAGTTTAACTTTCTCCTCTGACTAACGTATCATGTCAGGTCCAAGAAACCCTAACTTGCCTATTTCAACCCATACTAGGGGGAATTTATATTTTTTCTCATATAATGCCTCATAAGTCGCCATCTTGATGGTAAAATGCTAACTCTTATTCTGCAAACTCCATAAAAGGTAGATGTTCATCCCAACTCACTTTGAAGTCTACCACATACACCTGTACATAGCTTCGGGCATCTGAATCGTGTGCTCTGTTTGGCCATTTATCTGGAGACAAGAAGTTGTACTCAAATTAACTTTCATCCCAAACCTCTGAAATGACTTCCAGAATCTAGTTGTGAACTAGGCCCCTCTGTCCAAGATGTTAGACAGGGGGATACTGTATAGTCAAACTATCTCCTTAATGTAGAGCTCAATATAATTTTCAGTTGAAAATGTAGCCCTGACTAGCAATTGAGACACTGTGCTACAAACTCTGCAATATCTTTCTTCTTTCCATGCCACTAATAAATCTGTTTTATATCATAGTACATTTCACGAAGGTACATTTCCATTAGACCCTGGTGAAAAGGATGACGAGAATAATGTACCTCTACTATAATTTATTAGAGAAGATTTGCCACATCTGGAACATAGAGTCAGTCTCTGAACCTCAAGACTCTGTCCCCTGTTACCTCAAGGACCAAAAACTCATCCTACTGAGCCTTGCCCCTATTATTTCTACTAGGCTAACATCTTCATATTGTCACTCCTTCTCCTCCACAACTAGAGGTGACACTGTTGTATTCTAGATCACAACTCCACAATCATCTGATTCCATCAACTAGAATCCTAAACTGGCTAACTGGTGTAGCTCTCGAGCTAATTTTCTCTTTTCTGGTCTCAAATATGATAGGCTGCTCATAGACCTGTGACTAAGGGCATCGGCTACAATGTTATCCCTCCCTGGGTGATACAAGATGTCTACGTCGTGATCCTTTAACAACTCAAGCCAACGACGTTGTCACAAATTCAATTCTTTCTGCTTAAAAATACACTGGAAGCTCTTGTGATTAGTGGAGATGTCTACATGGGAACCAGACAAGTAATGCCTCCAAATTTTCTAAGTATGGACTACTGCAGCCAATTCTAGGTCATGGATAGGGTAGTTCTTTTTGTGTATTCTCGATGCACCTTACCGTGCTGCATCAGAACACATCCTAAACCCAAACCTAAAATGTCATAGTATATCATGTAGCCCTCTAAGATCTGGCAAGGCTAATACAGCTATAGATGTCAATCTGTCTTTCAACACCTAGAAACTCTACTCGAGCCTCAGCCCACTAGGACTTAGTTGCTTTCTAAGTCAACTTCGTCAATGGTGCTGATAGGGTGGAGAATCCTTCCACCTACCTTCTATAATACCTAACTAACCCTGAAAAGTTGTAACCTTCTGTTGGAGTCGTGTGTCTGGGCCAAATCTTAATAGTCTCTAGCTTTTGTGAGTCGACTTGAATACCTATATCTGACGCAATATGGCCCAAAAAAGCTACAGAGTTTATCTAGAACTCACATTTCGAGAACTTTACATATAACTTATAATCTCTGAGAATCTGGGGTATGTAATTCGCAAGATATCCACATCTCCTTGCAATGTGGCTATAATACAGGGCTCCATGTATTCTTGTGCAAACCCTACTATAAATCATTATGCCCCAGTTGGCATGGTATTAACTAATGTTGGCGTATATGTAGCCAAGGAATCAGACCTTAACGCGTAACTTTTGACACTCACTCTACCTCATTTTGGGTATAAGAATCGCTCTATCTTTACCTGTCCAATTTCTCGAGGAAAATAAAGGTCTATGAAGGCCTCAGAGAAATCGGGCCAAGTAGGCGAAGGTGCATCTCTGCCTCTGGATCTTTCTTAACTCTTGTAACACAGAACTGATATATCTTGAAATCAAAATACTGCTAACTTGACTGACTCTGTGGATAAAGCATACCTAACCCCAAATATCCTTTGCAATCAATCTCTAAGGTTTTAGGGGTCTTCTCTATACTCTGTCCCCGTGAACTGTAGAGGACTCCAAGCAAGAAACTCACAAACCCTTGAACTTCTAGATCCCTCTATAGGCCCGGCAACAACTGGAACTACTAGCTGACACTGAGCAGCTGTCATCTAAATCAATATACATATTGTATTCCTAACATCTTGATTTGAAGATATAAGAAGAACTAGAAATAGTGTCTGCATATCTATTGCCCTATGAGGTTCTTGGTGCCATGGAGGATACTGGGGAGATTTAGAAGATGTCTCCCTTTTGCCCTCAGGCTGGCTGTCCCCAACTGTGGCACCCTCTCCTGCTACCACATCTAACTCACGACTGACTGTAGTCTTTCATATATCGGGCATCACTATAGACAGACATAACAACATAAGCTTAGGGACTCATCCCTATACAACTCGGCTCTATAGCATGATTTGAGAAGAAGGAGGGGTAACCATACTATCGTGCCTCATAGCTTCCTGCTTAAAAAATATGGTGAACAACACATTTATAAACAAGACTTTACTAGACATAGCTTGCAGACTTCCTAGGATACGACGTTTCTTTGATACCAAGTTTGTCACGCCCTACCTTGAGAAGGCGTAACTGGCACCTAATGCAATACAGGACTCGGAGCTGATTGGCTGGACACACACACTTTTGGTACATGCCAGAAGCACATAGTAAGAAAACAATCTGCTATATCTCTGCGGCAAATACAGCCTCAGGCCGACTAGGCCACAACATATAACCTGCATAAGACAGCTAACCCAGCAACCACGATAATAAAAGGATTATATGTGGGTCGACAAGACCATCATGCCGTCTAAGTCATAATGAAAGGAAAGCAGACAATTAAATATAAACTACAGCCGAAAAGGCTGCTAAAAGATAGCTAAACTAGGCCACACGCGGACAACATACAAAACATAACATATATAGGCTCCACACGGCCAACACGAACAACTAACTATAGACTATAGTCTGTAAGCCTCTAAGAGTGAAATATTAATCGGGACAAGGTCTCGGTCTACCCAAAACTATATAATAAAGGATAATCCAACATCTACTACCTAGAAACTCCAAATGAAAGGAGCTGACCAATCTGCTGACTCTGGATAGCCACTAAAGAGGTCCCAAAACCTGTCTGTCTGGAACTGCGGGCAAGTATGCAGTGCCCTATTCGTGGGCGTCAGTACAATATGTATCGAGCATGTAAGGCAGTAATAATAATGGAAGTAAGCTGATAAGGAACTGAAAGTAATGAATAATAAGGGCCAGAAATTAACCTGTATGATTTCATAAATATAGCCTGCATCTAGTAGAAAGTATACCAACAGAAACTCAAGATGCATGATTATACACTCATAAACAATATCTAGAAAGCAATTATATAAACAAGAACCTAACCTATCCCCCATAATCCTGGAAGGTCAAGCAATACAGAGACAACCTACTTCGGCCCCATAAGCTTCGGCAAGTGCAAGAAAACTATAAATCCTATCTATTTCACTATAGCATTGTAGGAAAGTGATAACTAAAGCATACACTATCTATGAGACCATATTTGAGCCTTCTGGTCTTCTGCAACTGTGTCTGAGCCATCTGGGCTCCTATAATTATATTTGATCCTTCTAGGCTCCTGTAACTATATTTGAGCCATTTGACATCCTGTGACCGTATATGAGCCGTTGATCTTGGGCAAATTTATATGCCTAAGTGATACTCAAAGGTGTCATTTTAGCCTTGTTTAGCTATCAATGTTTATACATTCTCATGTAATTGGTAATAAAATGTGAATTTATACTAACCAACATGATTAACATTGTTTTGCAGGTAAAATGTAATTTCGGGAAGCTAAAATGCATGTTGGAAGAGATCGGGGTTGGACTCGGATGTGAGAAGGTGACAAGGCATTAGAAAGCACAAAATAAAGGGGCTCCGCGATGGAGCCGTGTCATGCTGCCATCGCGGAGGCCTTCTGCCTGGAGAGGGAATTTCCAGCCTATTTCCAATGAGGGTTCGTGAGGGGTCCGTGGCACGGTGGCCTGGCTCCGCGTTGCACACCGTGCCACGTTGGGCCTTATTCCCTGGACCCCCAGTTTCCAGTGAGGGTCCGCGTCGGTGGTGTGTCACAAAGGCAGTGCTCCGCGATGCACTCCGTGACACGTTGCTTGTTATTCCGGGAAAAATTCCCACTAGTATAAATAGAACACTTAGGTTCATTTTTCATTATTCTGACTGGGTGGAGCAACAACGTGGGTTACAGGCAGTTGAGGGGACGAAATTATCAGGGTTTTTCTCTCTTTCCTTCTTCTTGTATTCAATTGCTTGTATGTTTAACACTCATTTAACGATGTTTAATCCACAAATGAGTGGCTAATTCATCTTCTTGCTGAGGTTAAGAACACTTGTAATTAAATGTGATTATTGATTCTTTGGTTTTTCATCTTTTCTTCCATGGTTGTTCTATTGATTCTTGTTCTTACTGCATTAATGTGTGGCCTACGTTAATGTATATCTAAAAAGTTTGGTTTCACTCGAGAGAGCAAGAAATTGGAAAGTTGTGAATTAATAGGATATGATCCTTTCTTAGTTTGGGAAAATTGAGAATTGATTTATCTTCAGGATAGAAATATACCTGAAAGTCGTATTAGTCAATTTAGGAATCGGTTTTGTATGGCTAGAACATGAATTGCATTTAATCACAGAAATGTAGGTGGATGGTTCATGATTCTTAAGTGGGGTTAAATACGAGAGTTTTAATCCCTTGGCAATAATTCTTGGCTAGCAACCGGAGGAAAACGCTAACCAAATTATATCGACAATTCATTTCATTACATGTTCGGTTAACCTCAGCATGCTCACATTCATAGTCAGACTCACATTAGATAATTGTTTTAGACTTAGCATAATTATTAGAAATCAAAATATCAAACTCTAGGTTACACTGTTGTCTGCACTTCTAGAATTGAAATATAGTACACTTGAGCAGATTGCACTTCATCCCAATCCCTGTGAGATCGATACTTGGCTTACTTTAGCCACTTTACTACTTGTTCGACCACGTGCACTTGCGTGTAGTTATATACCCATATAACAAACAGTCCAAACAAGTTTTTGACGCCGTTGTCGGGGACTGGCAATTGGTGAATTTTTCTTAAGTGTTAATTTACTATATTTTTATTTTCTTAGTGTTGACAACTTGGTCTTAGCCTGTATTTTGCAGATTTAATCTCTGTTGAACACTGGCAAGAGACAAGGAGCTGGTGGACTCGTATATGGAGCCAGAAAGATTATTTCATCGTCAGCGGAGAGAAGCTCTAGAAAGAAAGCTGCAGTTGCTCAGACAGACAATCATGGAGCAACAACAGAATCCACCGGTAGTACGGGCAATGTTAGTGCCCGAATAAGTAGCAGCTCGGCTAGTTCGCGAGGTGGAAATCCCATATGCTAATAATGTCACATCTAGCATCCGCAAACCTTAGCCAGGAGGGAGGTTCGAACTTAAGCAGAATATGGTGCAGTTGCTGCACACTAGCGGACAGTTTACAGGTCTCCCTCATGAAGATCCACAGCAGCATCTCCAAATTCTTTTGGAGATAAGTGACACTTATATCCCTGCTGGAGTGTCATCAGATTTTGTCCGGCTTACATTGTTCCCATTTTCACTATTGGGAGAAGCCAAGAGGTGGTGGAAAGCTGAGCCACCTAATTCTATTTCTACGTGGGATGATCTTGCAAGGAAGTTCTTGATACGATTTTTTCCCTCTGGTAAAACAGCAAGACTTAGAAGTCAAATTCTAAGTTTCAAACAGAGAGAGGGAGAGAATCTATATCAGGCTTGGGAGAGATTCAAGTCCATGTTGCGGGATTGTCCTCATCATCATCAGTCAAATGATGTGTTGGTGCACACTTTTATAGAGGGTTTGGAACCCCATACAAAAATATTGCTAGACTCAGCAGCTAGGGGACAAGCACTGGAGAAAACTTATGAGGAGCTGTATACCTTGTTGAACCGTATTTCGCAGGGCAATCTGGAATGGAATGCTGATTCGTCAAGAGGAGGGACAAGGAAAGCAGCAGGAGTTCTAGAAGTGGATGGGTTTATAGCTATTGTTGCACAGATAGCTGCTTTACAGAATCAACTCAACACCCACTTCAGTAACATGACAATGAACCAGCCTTAAGCCCTAGTGAATGCAGTGCAGTAGATTTGGTGTGAAGTGTGCGGGAGCAGTGAGCACTCAGCTGAGCGTTGTGGAGCAAATCCTGACTTTGTGAACTTTGTGGGAAATATACAAAGGAACAACCACCAACAGTATGGCAACAGCTACAATTCCAATTAGAGGAATCACCCGAATTTCTCCTAGGTAGCAACAACCATCAGGGTCAAAGTTCGAGTCAGGGTGTGCAAAGGAACCAAGGAGGGCATCAGAATTATCAAGCACAATTCAGAAACAACAATGCACCTCCTCCACCACCATCACCCAGCATTGAGGAGATGTTCAAGACTATGATAGCTAATCAAGCTCAATTGCAGGCTGACTATGTGAAATTGGCATCCGAGGTGAAAAACAACCAGTTAGCTACCAAGGCACTTGAATATCAATTTGGGCAATTTGTTGGTGCCCTAAACACCAGACCTAGAGGAGGACTTCCGAGCGATACAGATCCCAACCCCAAGAAGGTGAATGCGGTGACCACAAGGAGTGGTTTGCAGCTGAAAGAGGTGGAACCAGAAAGACCACCTCAATAATCGGGAGAAGCAGAAGTCGAGAGGGAGCAAAGTGATGAGAGGGGGAAGACTAACGAAGCGGAATCAGAAAGACCACCACCCCCGTTCCCTCAACGATTAAAGAAACACAAGGAGGAGGCGTGTTTCAAGAAATTCATGGAGGTGCTGAAATAGGTGCATATTAACTTACCTCTTGTTGATGTTTTGCAGGGAGTGCCGAAATATGCCAAGTATATAAAGGACATCGTGGTAAACAAAAGTCGATTGACTGAGTATGCTACGGTGGCTCTCACGGAGGAGTGCACTTCCCGGATACAAAACCGACTGCCCACAAAGCTCAAAGACCCTGGGAGCTTTACTATACTGATTACTATTGGGCAGAGTATCTGAGCTCGTGGGTTATGTGATTTGGGAGCGAGCATTAATTTGATGCCGTCATCGGTATTCAAAAAGCTGCGTCTAGGGAGTCCTAGACCCACAACAGTGATCTTGCAATTGGCAGATCGGTCCTTAGCCAAACCTGATGGCATTGTGGAGGACATTCTGGTGCAAGTGGGCTCCCTAATCTTCCCGGTAGATTTCGTCGTGCTGGATTTTGAACCAAACGCGGAAGTCCCATTTATTTTGGGACGTCCTTTCTTGGCGACCGGGAAAGCGCTCATTGATGTAGCTGCGAGGCAGCTAACAATGCGAGAACATGACAAGGTGGAAATGTTCAATGTGTACAAGGCACCCAAGCTCCCGACTGTGTACGAAGAACTTTCGGTGATCAATGTGATTGATCAAGTCGATGATGAGCAGTTTAAGGATTCACAAGAGTTATTGGGAAAACCACCGGAACGGTGTAAGCACTACTGGGGGGAGGACGGTTTTTGAGAGAAAACGTCCATCACCCTAGAGGACAACTGAGCTGAATGACATCGAGCCGCGACGGTAAATCAGGCGCTGCACAGGCGGCAACCCGTGAAAATTTTTTCTTTGTAAATTGTGAATAGATTTTTCTTTTTCTTTTTTCTTGATTAACAACAAAATTTTTAGTTTTTATTTTTATTTTTATTTTTATTTTGATTGAAACCTATAATTCTAACCAATTTCTTGTAGTAGAATGAATTTCAGGTCGAACGGAGGAAAATATACAAGGAATCGCAAAGAAAAATTCGAGGTATGAAAATCAAGAAAAAGTGGCAAAATAGTGAGCTAGGGCGATAGCTCCGTGTCACGGAGGAGGACCTCCGCGTTACCCTCCGTGACACGTTGAGGTATAAATCTGGAATTATAAAAAAAAAATTCCAGAACACCCTCGCGACAGCTCTGTGTCACGGAGGCAGTGCTCCGCGATGCACTCCATGACACGTTGCTGTGTATATCACAACGGGTCACACCGGGTCGCCGAGTGACCCGCGCAATTTTTCCACTTTTATACCCCGAATCCCCCTCAAATTTTCCTTATTTCTCACACACTCCGCGACCAAACTCCCTAAAACCCCTCCCCCTTCAACGTGACACAGAATAGGCCAAGAAATTCATTGAGTTTTCTTCAATTCTTCAATTTCAAGGTATGTTCTTCGATTCCATCTCATTTCTTATCGATTTTCTTCGATATTGAGCATGTGATGTGAGCTAAGTTTGCCCTAAGTAGAAATTAACTGTGAATTCAATTGAATTAGTATTGATGGATGTTCGGAGTATCATTGTGATTGCTTGAACTCGTTAATTGCATAATTTAGTCGAATTTTGTTGATACAATCATATCTAGGGCTTCTTTTTGAATTTGAAGTGGAAAAATGTAGTGAACTTGTGAAATTCATGCTGGGTTGTACATGTTTAGTGAGATGAGTCGATGTGCTAATTGTTATGATGTTAAAAGACCGATGGATTCTCGGGTTAGGGGAATAGTGAAATTTGCAAGAATTGGGTGAGTTGTATAGGTTGGTGTAGATAAATTCTTATTGTTTTCATTTCTTTATTTTTCCTTGCTAAGTGCGATGGAATAAAATGTTATCGAGGGTAATGATTTTGGTTAGCTGTACGAAGTCTGAGTAGTACATATAATATATACCGTCGAATTCTTCATATGCACTAAGCATGTTTGTATAGTTGGTTGTTTATTGGTGTAAATAAGCATGGTCTTGCCGGAATGTTGTAATTTTGGCTAAGGACTAAGTGTGGGGTAGCCTAGCTTAACCCGACCTTAGTCGAAGTTAATATTCATTGGCTTAACATTGATCTTCTCTACTTGGGTTGACAGGTAAATGGCAAGCAGGCAAGAAAAAGGGAAAGGCGCATCAACATCTGGCGCCGCAAGAAAGAGAATCAGACTGGGCACAGCAGTCCCAGCAGCACCAGCGGTTCCACGTGGCCAACGCTGCCAATATGAAACCAGGGGGGTTACGCAAGAGGGGAAGAAGTGGTATGCCAAGAACAAGGAGAGCAACTACTTCCCCGAGGAACACATAGCACGGGAATCGTTGGCACAAGAGTTTCCTAGGATTGTACATCAGATCGAGGCAGCCGGGCTCAATTTCATCTTTGAAGAGCCCAAGGAATGCAACTTGCACCTGATTCGGGAATTCTATGCCAATTGGAACCCGACTATCAGAAGTCACACCATCAAAATCAGAGGGGAAATAGTCACCTTGGAGCCCCACCACCTCAATGTTATCATAGGGGCACGGGACACAGACGCCCACGTGCTTCGACAGCTGAACATCACTCCACCATATGCGGACATCAGACGCACCTTGTGTGGAACCCGATCGACAACTAGATGGAGCAGACACAAAGAGAGGGGCTACTGTTCGGTGCTTTTGGTTGGGTTATATGGTTAAAAATCGACACGCAAGTGCACGTGGTCAAACAAGTAATAAAGTGGCTAAGTAAGCGAAGTATCGAACCAAGGAGACTCTGGATAAGTATTATTGCTCAAGTATACTATATTCTATCTTACTTCTAAATATGCTGACAACAACGTAACCAAAAGTTAAATAATTTTGTTTATAAAGTCTATACTAAAACTATTAACAAATATTTACTTTGAATTGAAACTATGGATATGAGCATGCCAAGGTTAAGAACAAGTAATGAACTTGATTATAATCATAATTTGGTTAATCTTCTTGATCTTGGGCAGATTTATATGCCCAAGTGATACTCAAACGTATTATTTTCGCCTTGTTTGTGTGCAATATGTATATATTCTCATGTAATTGGTAATAAAATGTGAATTTATACTAACCAACATGATTAGCATTTGTTTTGCAGGAAAATATGATTTTTAGGAGCTAAAATGCATGTTGGAACTATATCGGAGTTGGACTTGGATACGAGCGTGGAAAAGACATTGGAATGCACAAATTATAGGGGCTCCACGATGGAGCCGTGCCACGCTACCATCGCGGAGGAACACTGCCTGGAGAGGAAATTAAATGGCAAATTCCAGTGAGGCCTCGCGACAGCTCCATGGCACGGAGGTAGGCCTCCGCGTTGGCCTCCGTGCCACGTTGAGGCTAATTTACCGGACCCTGGATTTCCAGTGAAGGTCCGCGTCCACGCTGTGTCACGGAGGCAGTGCTCCGCGTTGACCTCCGTGACACGTTGCTTGTTATTTCGGGAAAAATTTCCCTCTAGTATAAATAGCACACTTAGGTTTATTTTAATTAGTTCAGACTTGGTGGAGCTAAGACGTGGGTTAGCAGCAGTTGAGGGACGAAAAAGCTAAGGGATGTCTTCTCTTCCTTTCTTCTTTCAATCAATTGTATGTATGATTTACACTTGTTTTAGGATGATCAATCCACAAATGAGTGGCTAATTCTCTTCCTTGCTAAGGTTTTGAACATGTGTAGTGAATTTTGATTGTAAATGATATGGTTTTATTCTTCTTCTTTCATGTTGTTCTATTAATTCTTGTTCTTACTGCATTAGTGCTTGGCCGACATTAATGTACATCTAAAAAGTCCAATTTCACTCGAGAGAGCAAGAAATTGGAAAGTTGTGAATTAATAGGGTATTGTTCTTAACTTGATTTGGGAAAATTGGGTTTTGATGTGCTTTCCTAATAGAAATATACTTGAAAGCCATATTAGTCAATTTAGGAACCGGAATTGTATTGCTAGGTTGTAAATTGCATTTGATCACAGAAATGTAGATGAATGGTTTATGATTCTTAAGTGAAATTAAATACGAGAGTTTTAATTTCTAGGCTACTGTTTTTGGCTAGCAACATGAAGAAGAGATTAACCGAATTATTATTATCGAATTCATTACTTGTTCTTAACCTTGGCATGCTCATATCCATAGTTTAAATTCACAGTAAATAATTGTTAATAGTTTTAGTATATATAGATTTTATAAACAAAAACTCATTTAACTGTTGGTTACGTTGCTGTTAGCATAATTAGAAGTAAGATAAGAATATAGTATACTTAGGCAAATTTTACATATCCTGAGCCTCCTTGGATCGATACTTGGCTTACTTAGCCACTTTATTACTTGTTTGACCACGTGCACTTGCGTGTCGGTTTATAATATATAATACCAACCGAAACAGCCGAACAAGTTTTTGGCGCCGTTGTCGGGGAGGCTAGGCAAATTTGTGAAATTGTGTTTAGTGTAAATTTACTGTATTTTTATTTTTATTTTCTTAAGTGTTAACAACTTGGTCTTAGCCTGTATTTTGCAGACCTGATTTCTGTGAACACTGGCAAGGGTCAAAGAGCTGGTGGAATCTTACTTAGAGCCTGAACGTGAATTTCATAGTCAACGTAGAGAAAGCTCTACAAAAGAAGCTGCAGTTGCTCAGACAGTCTATTATGGAGCAACAAAATCCACCAGTTGTGAGGGCAGTGTTAGTGCCCGATGAAGCAGCAGCAAGGCCAGTTCGCGAGGTGGCAATCCCACACGCTAACAATGTACATTCTAGCATCCGCAAACCAGAGCCTGGAGGGAGGTTTGAATTAAAGCAGAATATGGTGCAACTCTTGCACACAAGCGGGAAATTTACCGGTCTCCCTCATGAAGATCCACAACAACATCTCCAAAACCTTTTGGAGATAAGTGACACTTATATACCCGCTGGAGTGTCACCTGATTATGTTCGGCTCACCTTATTTCCGTTTTCCTTACTTGGTGAAGCCAAGAGGTGGTTAAAAGCTTAACCACCCAATTCTATATCAACGTGGGATGATCTTGCACGGAAATATTTGATTAGATTTTTCCCTTCTGGTAAAACAGCCAGATTTAGAAGTCAAATTCTAAGTTTTAAACAGAGGGAGGGAGAAAATCTATATCAAGCCTGGGAAAGATTTAAATCCATGTTGCGGGACTGTCCTCATCATCATCAGTCCAATGAGGTGTTGGTACACACA
Source organism: Datura wrightii (assembly GCA_035772735.1). NCBI lineage: Eukaryota > Viridiplantae > Streptophyta > Magnoliopsida > Solanales > Solanaceae > Datura > Datura wrightii. The sequence continues at coordinate 30,869,640 of JASDFA010000008.1, forward strand.
TTTATTGAGGGTTTGGAACCCCACACTAAAATTCTGTTAGATTCAGCAGCTGGAGGGCAAGCGCTGGAAAAGACTTACGAGGAGCTGTACACTTTGCTCAACCGAATTACACAAGGCAATCCAGAATGGAATGCAGATTCATCAAGAGGTGGAGCAAGGAAAGCAGCGGGAGTGCTTGAAGTGGATGGATTTACAGCTATCGCTGCATAGATAGCTGCCTTACAAAATCAGTTAAATAACCACTTCAGCAATATGAACTTGAACCAGCCTTCAGCTTCAGTCAATGCAGTCCAGCAGATTTGGTGTGAAGTGTGTGGTAGTAGTGAGCATTTAGCTGAATGTTGTGGTGCAAATCCTGATTCTGTTAACTTTGTGGGAAATGCAGAGAGAAATCAGCAGCAGTTTGGTAGTGGCTACAACTCAAATTGGAGGAACCATCCAAATTTTTCGTGGGGTAGCAACAACCAACAAGGCCAAGGTTCTGGTCAGGGTATGCAGAGAAATCAAGGAGGGCAACAAAGCTATCAAGCTCAATTCAGAAATCACAATGCCCCTCCTCCACCACCATCACTGACCATTGAGGAGATGTTCAAAACCATGATCGCTAATCAGGCACAATTACAGGCTGACTATGTTAAATTGGCAGCCGAAGTGAAGAATAATCAGTTGGCGACCAAGGCTCTTGAATATCAGTTTGGGCAATTTGCTAGTGCCCAAAATACAAGACCCAGAGGAGGACTACCTAGCGACACGGATCCTAATCTGAAGCAGGTTAATGCGGTGACCACGAGGAGTAGCTTACAGTTGAAGGAGGTGGAACCGGAAAGACCGCCTCAAAAGTCAGGAGCAGCAGATGTTGAGGAGGAACAAAGTTCTGATAGGGGGAAGACTAAAGAAGCAGAATCAGAAAGGCCTCCACCCCCGTTCCCTCAACGACTTAAGAAACACAAGGAGGAGGCTTGTTTCAAGAAATTTATGGAGGTGCTTAAACAGGTACATGTTAATTTACCTCTTGTTGATGTCTTGCAGGGAGTGCCCAAATATGCAAAATATATTAAAGACATCGTGGCTAACAAAAGTCATTTGACTGAGTATGCCACGGTGGCTTTAACGGAGGAATGCACTTCCTGGATTCAGAATAGACTGCCCACGAAACTGAAAGACCCTGGAAGTTTTACTATCCAGCTGACTATTGGGCAAAGTATCCGAGCTCGTGGATTATGCGACTTGGGGGCAAGTATAAATCTGATGCCATCTTCGGTATTCAGAAAGTTAGGTCTAGGGAGTCCTAGACCTACAACGGTAATCTTGCAGCTAGCGGACAGGTCCTTAGCTAAGCCGGATGGCATTGTTGAGGATGTGTTAGTGCAAGTGGGCTCCCTCATTTTTCCGGTCGATTTTATTGTTCTGGACTTTGAACCAGATGCTAAAGTCCCATTTATTTTGGGACGACCCTTTTTGGCAACCGGAAAAGCATTAATTGATGTAGCTGCGGGTCAACTTACAATGCGGGCACATAACAAGATAGAAGTGTTTGACGTGTACAAAGCACCCAAGCTCCTGATTGTAAATGAGGAACTCTTGGTGATCAATGTGATTGATCATGGGAATGCTAATATAATGAATGATTCGCGAGAGTTAACAGGAAGGCCACCAGATGAGGTTGAGCACTACTTGGGGAAGGACAAGGATCGTGAATAATCGTCCCTCACCCTAGTAGATAATTGAGCATAATGGACGTCGAGCCGCGACGGTAAACCAGGCGCTGCACGAGAGGCAACCCGTGAAAAATATTTTCTTTCTTTCTTTTCTTAGTGTAACTAATTTTTATTTTTATTTTTCTTTTCTTGATTAGGTTTACATTCTTGTTTTAGTTAATATTTTTCATTTTAGTTAGAGAAATATATTAATCTAACCAATTTCATTTAGTGAAGTGATTTTCAGGTCAAATGGAGAAAAATATGCATGGAAGCGGGAAAAATAAGGCAAGGTATGAAAAAATAATTTTATTGAAGAAGCAGTGCACTGGGGCGTTGGCTCCGTGTCACAGAGGGAGGGCTCCGCGTTACCCTCCGTGACACGTTGAAGGCAAAATCCAGATTTTTAAAATTTCCAGAGAGCCATCGCGTTGGCTCCGTGTCACGGAGGAGGGGCTCCGCGTTACCCTCTGTGACACGTTGCCTTATATTTGGTGCCGGGTCACACCGGGTTGCCGGGTGACCCGCGCGTTTTTCTTTAAATTAACCCCGATTTTGCCCAATTTTTCCCCATTTCTTCTACTCTCCACGACCAAAACACCCAAATCCCCCTCCCCAACCAACGTGCCACGCTATTAGGCAAGGAATACGTCAAGTTTCTTCGGTTCTTCAATTCAAAGGTACGTTTTCCTCGTTTCTCTCAAATTTATGGCTATTTTAGTCGAATTTGGTCATGTAAGGTGAGATATATCACCCCAAGTAGCAATTTAACATGATGTTGAGTTATTTGTGATTGATATATGTTTGGATTGTTGTAATTAGCGGTTGAACTTGTCGATTACGTGAATAATTCGGATTTGAGTGAAAAATTGCATTCTAGGGCTTGGGTTATTGAATTTGACTTGGGCAACTTGATAATTTGATGAATTCGATGCTGGGGTGTGGCTGTAAATTGAGATAAGTCGAGGTAAATATTGTGTGAATGTTATAGGAAGACAAATTCTCGAATTATTGGGGAAAAGGCGAAAATTGTGTAAATTGGTTTGATTATTTGGATTCGATTGTATATAGAATGTTTTTGTTGTTGTTTTTATTTGTTGTTTTTGTTGCTAAGTGCGATGATTGAATTGTTAAAGTGTATACTTGTTGTCTTTGGTGTAAATAGAGTTATCCTTGCCGTAGTTTTGTAAAAGTAGCTAAGGCCTAAGTGTGGGGTAAACATTGTGTAACCCGACCTTAGTCTAAGTTAACATCTTTATAGCTTAACTTTGTGCTTGTTAATTTATATTGACAGGTACAATGGCTAGCAGACAGGATAAGGGCAAGGGTGTTTCTACCTCAGGCACCGGCAGAAAAAGAATGAGATTGGGCACCACAGTCCCAGCTGCACCAGCTGTTCCGCGCGGCCAACGCCGCCAATACGGAACAAGGTGGGTAACTGAGGAAGGAAAGAAATGGTATGCTAAGCATAAGGAGAGCAAGTACTTCCCGGAGGAACATATTGCACGGGAACCACTAGCACAGGAGTTCCCCCATATTGTGCAAAGGATTGAAGCAGCTGGGCTCAGCTTTATCTTTCAGGAGCCCAAGGAGTGCAACCTTCATTTGGTCCGAGAGTTCTACGCAAATTGGAACCCAGCCATCAGAAGCCACACAATAAAAATCAGAGGGCAGATTGTCACTCTGGAACCCCAGCAATTTAATGCCATCGTTGGAGCGCGGGACACAGACGCCCACGTTCTCCGCCAGCTAAACATCACCCCACCATACGCCGACATCAGACGTACGTTGTGTGGGGCTCGATCCACAGCCCGATGGAGTAGACATAAGGAGAGGGGTTACCACCAGACTCTGCCTTATTCGCAGATGAACAGGGAGGCCAGAATATGGCTGAAAATTGTATGTTCGTGCTTGATACCGGGAGTTCATATGACGGATGTAACCCGGGACCGTGTCTTCTTGGTGTTTGCCCTTATGAAAGGGCTTGAGATTAATGTTGGGGCGGTAATTATATCTGCCATGAAGAGAGCCAGACTACACCAGGGCCACAGATACGGGTTTGGCGGACTCATCACCACCTTCCTCCGAGGCCTCGATGTCGAGGAAGAAGCCTTGGATTACATTCCGCAGTTGGAGCGGAGGGCCCTCGATGTGACAAAAACTAAGGCCCCCGACACCACACGCGGGCCAGTGCTGACTTTGGGCGAGCGACATGCTCGTGACGATCAGTACATGGCACGTATGTTCGGCATGCAGATGCTCCAGCTACGGATTGGTAGGAGACCAGCCACCGAGGAACAATTATGGCAGCTGGAGCTGGATTACCCATTTGGCGAGAATGCCAGAGCCTTATGCCGAGTGGGACCAGCCTTCGTGGAGTCGACTGATGACGATGTCCCTACTGATGAGGAGACGCGTCGGGAGGACTCCGATATGGAGTCCGATGACGACGATGGAGCTGACTCAGACATGGGGGACGAGGCAGCAGCACCAGATGAAGAAGTCGAATATTTCGACTGATCAGGGAGTTCCACCACCCGAAATTTTGTTTTGTAATTTTTGTGAACACTAGGGACAGTGTTCGATTTAAGTGTGGGGTGGGGAGTAGCTAGGTGCTGGGACTTAGGCTCTAATCTGTTGTATTCTTTTTCCTTGGTTTGTATGTATGTTTGTGTTTTCCCTGTGGTGAACTGATTTGTGTTGTATGTGTATATATTTGTTTGTGTGGTTAATGATGTGTGTTATGAAAAGTTATGGTTGCCAGTGTAAATATTTTGTAAATATTTTTTTCTATCGAGATGATCGATATTTTTCAAAAATTTTCGCAAAAATATTTTGCACTTGTAAATATTTTTCTATCGAAATGATCGATGTGTTGAAAAATTTTTCGATTTTTATTTTTTTTGGGTTTCTCGGAGTTTGTTTTCGGTTCTTTTACCGAGAATAGTCCCATTGAACCGATGTCATAGTTAGTGACCGTTCCCTATGATGGATGGATGACGACCGTCTTAAGGGAAATGTAGTCGGTAGGAGTAGGATTTTAATTTGTTTTTAATTTTTCTTTGGTGGATTGCATCAATGAACTGTAGTTGCTTTATGGTTGCAAAAATTTCGTTGCGTGTGTAACTGATGTTCAAAATGTGAAAATGATTCGTTTGAAAGCATGCAAGCTGGTAAATATGTTGAGTACCTAGGCTGCAGAATTTGATTCAGTATGATTGAGGCTTAATTTTGAATTCATGCAATTGGCTAATTAAAGAGTCTGTGAATGCATCTTGATTCGAGCATGTGTATGTAGTGTGAAGTGAGGTATTGTTAATCCATGCTATTGTGAATTGTCTAGAACTTGCCTGGTGTGTATACAAAACGAAATGAAGGAGGTGTAGTGTTGGAAAGGATGTAGGCATTTCTTTGTTTTAACCGATAGTTTCCATTTTTTTTTCTTGTCAAACTCTACCTTTTTATATGTTGTATACCCTAGTCAGCCCGTTGAGCCTTTAGCCGATTTCTTACTTTCTTTTGTCCAAAATTGTATAAACTAAGCTTTATTCCTTCTTTTCATTAGCCTTAAAGTCTATACAAAACTCTTAAGCGCTTACAAAGAAAAGAAAATGTTCCCAAAGTGTTAAAGACTGAAAAGAGTGAAAAGAAAAAGAAAAGCAAAGTGAGGAAAGAAAAGATGATGTTGAAGAGGCACTTGTTATAATTAAATGATATTGAGGGTACATGAAAACCCTTTGTTTTGTGTCAAGTGTGTTTGATGAAATAGGCAGTACGAAAGTAAACCAGCATGAATGGGAGAAAAAGAGAAAAGAGAGGAACAATGTCCATGAGTCGATGGGAATGTGTGAAAAGGTGCTTAAGGATGCTAGCGACTATTATTGGCTAATCCAATATATATATTAGATCCATAGCCCCGTTACAACCCATTAAAGTCCTACTTGATCCTACATTGCATTTCTTTATATTAGTGGAGTAATACACTAAGGGCAAGCCTATGGGTCACGACATGATGCATGTGAATTCTTTTGGGAGAGAGAGTGAAATTAATTTTTATATGCCCCTACTTGCATGTTTGTGTGTTGCATGAACAAAAAGGGGAAGATTCTCTTGAGTTGTGAGGGCACATGCTTGATGAAAGATTGATTTTCGTGTCGGATTTCTTGATTAGCTGATTTGCATGAGTTTGCCGATATCAAGAATCAATTCTTAAAGTCTAGGAAGTCTTGATGTATTAAAGGTCATTGTATTGTAAGACCAAGCATGTTTTCGTGATGATTTGCAAAAATTGAATAATCGGTATGACCGTAGCGTAAATGGTCGCACCATAGTGACAAAGGTTGGGATGTAATTTGCATGAGTTGTGTATGTGTTGTTCGAGGACGGACAAGGATTTAAGTGTGGGGTAAGTGATCTTGGGCAGATTTATATTCCCAAGTGATACTCAAACGTATTATTTTTGCCTTGTTTGTGTGCAATATGTATATATTCTCATGTAATTGGTAATAAAATGTGAATTTATACTAACCAACATGATTAGCATTTGTTTTGCAGGAAAATATGATTTTTAGGAGCTAAAATGCATGTTGGAACTATATCGGAGTTGGACTTGGATACGAGCATGGAAAAGACATTGGAATGCACAAATTATAGGGGCTCCGCGATGGAGCCGTGCCACGCTACCATCACGGAGGCACACTGCCTGGAGAGGAAATTAAATGGCAAATTCCAGTGAGGCCTCGCGACAGCTCCGTGGCATGGAGATAGGCCTCCGCGTTGGCCTCCGTGCCACGTTGAGGCTAATTTACCGGACCCTGGATTTCCAGTGAAGGTCCGCGTCCACGCCGTGTCATGGAGGCAGTGCTCCGCGTTGACCTCCGTGACACGTTGCTTGTTATTCCGGGAAAAATTTCCCTCTAGTATAAATAGCACACTTAGGTTTATTTTAATTAGTTCAGACTTGGTGGAGCTAGGACGTGGGTTAGCAGCAGTTGAGGGACGAAAAAGCTAAGGGATTTCTCCTCTTCCTTTCTTCTTTCAATCAATTGTATGTATGATTTACACTTGTTTTAGGATGATCAATCCACAAATGAGTGGCTAATTCTCTTCCTTGCTAAGGTTTTGAACATGTGTAGTGAATTTTGATTGTAAATGATATGGTTTTCTTCTTCTTCTTTCATGTTGTTCTATTAATTCTTGTTCTTACTGCATTAGTGCTTGGCCGACATTAATGTACATCTAAAAAGTCCAATTTCACTCGAGAGAGCAAGAAATTGGAAAGTTGTGAATTAATAGGGTATTGTTCTTAACTTGATTTGGGAAAATTGGGTTTTGATGTGCTTTCCTGATAGAAATATACTTGAAAGCCGTATTAGTCAATTTAGGAACCGGAATTGTATTGCTAGGTCGTAAATTGCATTTGATCACAGAAATGTAGATGAATGGTTTATGATTTTTAATTGAAATTAAATACGAGAGTTTTAATTTCTAGGCTACTGTTTTTGGCTAGCAACATGAAGAAGAGATTAACCGAATTATTATTATAATCGAATTCATTACTTGTTCTTAACCTTGGCATGCTCATATCCATAGTTTAAATTCACAGTAAATAATTGTTAATAGTTTTAGTATATATAGATTTTATAAACAAAAACTCATTTAACTGTTGGTTACATTGCTATTAGCATAATTAGCAGTAAGATAAGAATATAGTATACTTAGGCAAATTTTACATATCCTGAGCCTCCTTGGATCGATACTTGGCTTACTTATCCACTTTATTACTTGTTTGACCACGTGCACTTGCGTGTCCGTTTATAATATATAATACCAACCGAAACAGCCGAACACTTCTCTTCCTGTTGCTAGCCAAGAACTTTAGCCTAGAGATTAAAACTCTCGTATTTAATCTCACTTAAGAATCATAAACCATCTGTCTACATTTCTGTGATCAAATGCAATTTATGACCTAGCAATACAATTCCGGTTCCTAAATTGACTAATACGGCTTTCAAGTATATTTCTATAAGGAAAGCACATCAAAACCCAATTTTCCCAAATCAAGTTAAGAACAATACCCTATTAATTCACAACTTTCCAATTTCGTGCTCTCTCGAGTGAAAGCGGAGTTTTTAGATGTACATTAATGTCGGCCACACACCAATGCAGTAGAAACAAGAATTAATAGAACAACATGGAAGAAGAAGATGAAAAACCATATAATTCAACAATCAAAATTCATCACCATTGTTCATAACCTCAGCAAGGAAGAGAATTAGCCACTCATTTGTGGATTAATCATCCTAAAACAAGTGTTAATCATACAAACAATTGATTGAAAGAAGAAGGAAAGAGAGAAAAACCCTGAGCTTTTTCGTCCCTCAACTGCCTGTAACCCACGTCCTTGCTCCACCAAGTCTGAATTATGAAAAATAAACCTAAGTGTGCTATTTATAGTAGTAGGACTCTTTCCCGGAATAACAAGCAATGTGTCATGGAGTGCATCGCGGAACACGGCCTCCGTGACACGCTACGGACGTGGAAGCCCTCTGGAAATCACCCGAAATTGGCCCGGGCAGCACCCTGTCGCGTTGGCAGCGTGTCACGCTGCTTGGGCAGCGTGTTGGCAGCCCTTGGTCACGGAGGCCACCTGTCGTGGCACGTTGCCAACGCGTAGGTGGGCTGTTGTGAGCGGCCTGCCTGCCGTGGCATCTTGTCGACGCGCCGGTGGGCTGTTTTGTGCCTCCTCTTTGCCGACGTTCGCGTGTTAATTCTGTCTCCAAGCATCTACTTCACCAACTCATGGATTAATTGCTCGAAAGTCATCAAAACCTACAAAACAAAGGATAATCATGTTGGTTAGCACGTATCTTTACTTTATCTGTAATTACATGAAAATGTATACAATAATCTTAGATAAATAAGACTAATTTAAGTCGTAAAGCGTATCTCGGGCATATATTTTTGCCCGTGATCACAACCCCACACTTAAAGCCTTGTTCGTCCTCAAACAACCTTTTACATATCATGCATATGGAGACTCCCACATAACTAATCTAGTAAGAGAATTCAAGTTACGTCTATAATGATTATGTAAGATAAATGCACAATTTAATCATTGAAATGAAGTACAACTATGTTAAGACTTCTTAACCTCAAGAATCGACTCTCAATCTTAGCAAACTCATGCTAATCAACTGATTAAGAAATCTCACATGAATTATATCCTTCATTCAACATGTGCCCCTCACGGGAAGAGAGTTACCCAATCACACGCAAAAACAATTTTTTTATATCACAACATGTGTGGGTACATAAATAGAATTACGTTCACTCTCACAAAGAATTCACATGCATTATGTAATGACCCATAAGCTTGCCCTTAGTGTTTTATTCCACTAATTTAAGGATGTATGAATGTAAGATCAAGTAGGACTTTTTAGGTTGTAATGTAACTCAGGTGCGGGTAAGTACTATTATGATCAGTAATAGTGACTATCTTTCCTAAGCGCTTTTAATACATCACGCCTTCATTACAAACTTCCCTTCCCTCACTTCACCTTTTTCTCTTTTCATCTTTCTTTATCCTCTTTTGTTCCCCCCCTTTCTTTAGGCACTTTTAGCTTATTAGTAAGGAGTTCTATAAGTAACTTTTCATTTATTTATTTTCTTACTCCCTACTAATACTCACCCATATTCAAACAAGTGCACCCTCGACCTTTCTCAACTCTTACAATTGCTACTTTCCCTTCTTTTTCATTCTTCTCACTCCTTTACTCTTTCGGATTTTTCCTTTAAGAGCTTAGGAGTTTTGGTTCAATTTCAAGGCTAATGAAAGAAAAAGGATTAAGCTTATGTTGCAGCTGTCAAAGAATAGGCTCAAGGCTCAATGGGGTTAACTAGGATTAATTTTTCAAGGTAGGTAAAATGAGGGGTAAAAGTTTGGTTCATTCAAAGAATTGCCTAAATCATCTCCTACAATTCACATCCTTCATTTCGTTTTATATACACACCAGGCAAGTTCTAGACATCCACAATAGCACAGAATACTCAAAAACCTTACACTCATGGCACATGCTCAAATCAAGACACAATCAGTAGACTCTTACTCAGCTAATCACAAGAATTCAGAATTAAGCTTCAAATATATTGAGTCAAATTCAAGAGCCTAAGTGTCTCAAACAAAGTTATACACTTGCATGCTTCACACTGAACATACTTGCCTCTTACAAACATTTATAGCACATAACAAGAATATCAAGCCATCAATTAGCTACGGGTTCAAAAACCATCCTACTGACTAATTTTCCTCAAGACGGTCGTCATCCATCCATCGTTGGAAACAGTCTCTAACTATGACTAAAAACATTATATACAGACAAAGAAAAATTTTTATTCTTCGGTTCAAAGACCCCCCGTCGGAAAAGAACCGAAAAGAAAAACCAACGGGTGATGAAGTCATGCTTAATTCACAAACAAATTTCAAATTTTTCAAATTTCTCACCAACTTTTGCACAAGCATTACATTCACCAAAATCGTTAAGCACAGAAAATTTTGAAATTTCCCTTGAAATTTCCCTCACCCCACACTTAAATCATGCTATGTCCTCATAGCATCAAATTAAAATTTACAAAGGGTGAGAAATACTCCCTGAGGCCTTTAGGCTTAGCTAACAACATGCCTTCCTTCAACTTTGCACAAGTGGGTGTTCGGCCCCACACTTTTTCTCTTCCATGCTTGTTAGCTTCCTCCTCCACGGGTACTCAGAATTCCCCTCCATCTGTGCTTAACTTTCCACCAAAACAACACACGATGAAAAATAAAAATAAAAAAAAAAGAAAATCAACTTAAATGCAAGAAATTAAAATGGTACCCATGGTACCCTTGGGTTGCCTCCCAAGCAGCGCCTAATTTTACGTCGCGGCACGACGTACCAAGTTTCACCACTTTTTCCTCCACCTTGAGGATATGAATCTCACCCCTAATTTCTTTTCTAATTTCCTCTTATGCTCCAGGGGTGGTGGTGAAAAATTGTAAGGACCAAACAGTAGATGTTGCCTTTTGAACCTATTGGCCCTTAAGTAAGCGAAGTCATTTTGTCTCTCTAAGTTAGCAAATTTCAAAATATATGGGGCTTGGTCCTCCTCTAGACATTTCTCTATAAGCTTGGAAGACTCTATTTCTATGTTGTCAACCAAACTTAATGTTGAAAAATGCATAGAGTGTGGTCCAATACACCTCAACTCTGAAACTGCATTGTGCTTGACCTCCTTACTTGTAAACCCCTTCTCAGCATCGACATCTCTCTCTCCATTAATGTCAAATGCGGGATACTCTATCTCTTCTTCCAAGAATGGATTTTCCATAAGTGTGAGCTCATCACGGGGACATTCAAGAGATTCTAATTGTTGGGCTTCATCCAAATATTCACCCTTGTCCTCCTCTTGTAGTTCCTCTTGAATATCGGCTAAAACTGTCACCTGCAATTTATCACAAGCTTCAGCCTCAACAATCATCTCCGTGAAATTGATGCTCATCCTTTCTAGAGCCTCTGCATTCTCTTCTTGCTGAATTCTAAATAGTGCCATCGCCTCCTTCATTGCTTCTGATTGCTCCAAGAGTTGTTTCAGCATGTCTTCTATTCGAGCTTGGCGTCCCAAGTCCTCATTTTCAGCATGCCTATATTCAGAAAAAACAACAGAAGGATCATAGTAGGGGCTTGGGGGAGGGGAATATGCATTCGGACAGCCATCCCAATGGCCATCTTGACCACCACATACATTACACGTGGTACAGTGTTGCCACGAGTGGTGTCCTCCGCAATTCAGACAAGATTCACTAAAATATGAGTATCCACCATTGAAACCATTTGTATTCCATGATGTCATGTCAATCAGGGTATCCGAAAAAGAAAAAAAAATACAAAAGAATTAAAACAAACACTAAGACTAAGTTGTCAGCACTTGAGAAAAATAAAAATACAGTAAACTACACTTAAGACAAATTCACCTATTGCCAAGTCTCCCCGGCAACGGCGCCAGAAACTTGTTCGGTGCTTTTGGTTGGGTTATATGGTTAAAGACCGACACGCAAGTGCACGTGGTCAAACAAGTAATAAAGTGGCTAAGTAAGCCAAGTATCGAACCAAGGAGACTCTGGATAAGTAAAATTGCTCAAGTATACTATATTCTATCTTACTTCTAAATATGCTGACAACAACGTAACCAAAAGTTAAACAATTTTGTTTATAAAGTCTATACTAAAACTATTAACAAATATTTACTTTGAATTGAAACTATGGATATGAGCATGCCAAGGTTAAGAATAAGTAATGAACTTGATTATAATCATAATTTGGTTAATCTTCTCTTCCTGTTGCTAGCCAAGAACTTTAGCCTAGAGATTAGAACTCTCGTATTTAATCTCACTTAAGAATCATAAACCATCCGTCTACATTCCTGTGATCAAATGCAATTTATGACCTAGCAATACAATTCCGGTTCCTAAATTGACTAATACGGCTTTCAAGTATATTTCTATCAGGAAAGCACATCAAAACACAATTTTCCCAAATCAAGTTAAGAACAATACCCTATTAATTCACAACTTTCCAATTTCGTGCTCTCTCGAGTGAAAGCGGAGTTTTTAGATGTACATTAATGTCGGCCACACACCAATGCAGTAGAAACAAGAATTAATAGAACAACATGGAAGAAGAAGATGAAAAACCATATAATTCAACAATCAAAATTCATCACCATTGTTCATAACCTCAGCAAGGAAGAGAATTAGCCACTCATTTGTGGATTAATCATCCTAAAACAAGTGTTAATCATACAAACAATTGATTGAAAGAAGAAGGAAAGAGAGAAAAACCCTGAGCTTTTTCGTCCCTCAACTGTCTGTAACCCACGTCCTTGCTCCACCAAGTCTGAATTATGAAAAATAAACCTAAGTGTGCTATTTATAGTAGTAGGACTCTTTCCTGGAATAACAAGCAATGTGTCACGGAGTACATCACGGAGCACGGCCTCCATGACACGCTACGGACGTGGAAGCCCTCTGGAAATCACCCGAAATTGGCCCGGGCAGCACCCTGCCGCGTTGGCTGCGTGTCACGCTGCTTGGGCAGCGCATTGGCAGCCCTTGGTCGCGGAGGCCACCTGCCGTGGCACGTTGCCAACGTGCAGGTGGGCTGTTGTGAGTGGCCTGCCTGCCGTGGCATCTTGTCGACGCGCCGGTGGGCTGTTTTGTGCCTCCTCTTCGCCGACGTTCGCGTGTTAATTCCGTCTCCAAGCATCTACTTCACCAACTCATGGATTAATTGCTCAAAAGTCATCAAAACCTACAAAACAAAGGCTAATCATATTGGTTAGCACATATCTTTACTTTATCTACAATTACATGAAAATGTATACAATAATCTTAGATAAACAAGACTAATTTAAGTCGTAAAGCGTATCTCGGGCATATATTTTTGCCCGTGATCAGCTACCATCAGACTTTGCCCTATTCACATATGAACAGGGAAGCCAGGATATGGCTAAAGATCGTCTGTTCCTGCCTAATCCCGGGGGTACATATGACGGATGTAACCCAGGATTGTGTATGCCTGGTGTACGCCCTGATGAAAGGGCTGGAGATCAACGTGGGGGCGGTGATTATCTCCGCCATGAAGAGAGCCCGGTTGCATCAGGGGCACAGATACGGATTTGGTGGGCTACTCACCACATTCCTGTGGGGCCTAGATGTTGAAGAAGAGGCCCTTGATTATATCCCGCAGATGGAGCAGCGGGCCTTCGATGTCACTATAACTAAGGCTCCCGACACCACCCACGGGCCAGTGCTTACACTAGGCGAGCGACATGCTCGTGATGATCAGTACATGGCTCGCATGTACGGGATGCAGATGCTCCAGCTGAGGATAGGCGGGAGGTCGGCAACAGAGGAGGAGCTATGGCAGGTCGAGCTAGACTACCCTTTTGGCGAAAACGCCAGGGCTCTATGCCAAGTGGGGCTAGCATTTGAGAGAGCCCACGGATGATGATGTCCCCACGGACGAGGAGACATGTCGGGAGGACTCCAATGTGGAGTCCGATGATGACGACGGGGGTGATTCCGACATGGGAGATGAAGCAGCAGCACCTGATGAAGAAGTGGAGTACTTTGATTGATCGGGGAGTTCTACTACCCAATTTTTGTGCTATTTTAATTTTTTGTGAACACTGGGGACAGTGTTCGAGATAAGTGTGGGGTGGGAGTAGTTAGGTGCTGGTTGTGCTGTTTTGTATGTCCTAATCTGTTGTTGTGCTGTGAAAAAAATTTTCTGACCCTGTGATTTGTGATTGTAAGTTGTTGTTCTGTATTGTAAATATATGTGAAACTGTGGTGTGTTGCTGAATGTTGCTAGCTAATTTTGTACATATTTTTGTTATCGAAATGATCGATATTTTTAAATTTTTTTCACTTCTTGGGTTTCTCGGAGTTTGTTTTCGGTTCTTTTACCGAGAATGGTCCCATTAAACTGAAGTCCTAGTTAGTGATCGTTCCCTATGATGGATGGATGAAGACCGTCTTAAGGGAAATGTAGTCGTTAGGAGTAGAATTTTTTTTATTTTCCAGTTGTTTTTCTTTTGTGGGTTGCATCCCAAAACCTGTAGTTACTTTATGGTTGCGAATTTATGGGTGCGTGTTGTACGTGATATTTAAAATTCAAATGTGATTTGTATGAAAGCATGCAACTTTGTAAATATGTTGAGATACCTAGGCCATAGAGTTCGATTCAGTATGATTGAGGCTTAATATTTGAATTCCTGTAATTAGCTAATTGAAGAGTCTGTGAATACATATTGAATTGAGCATGTGCAATAAGTGTGAAGTGAGGTTTTGTTTTTCCATGCTATTGTGAAGTGTCTAGAACTTGTCTGGTGTGTGTACAAAATGAAATGATAGAGGTGTATTGTAGGAAAGGATGTAGGCATTTCTTTGTTTTTAACCGAAAGTTTCTATTTTTCATTATCGTACCCACCTTGATCGTATACCCTAGTCATCCCGTTGAGCCTTTAGCCTATTAATTTTTTCTTTTGTCAAAAAGTGTAAACCGAGCTTAATCCCTTCTTTTCATTAGCCATAAAGTCGATCCAAAACTCTTAAGCGCTTAAGAAGAGAAAATAATTTTCCCAAAGTGTCAAAAGAGTGAGAATGGTGAAAAGAAAAGAAAAGCAGAAAGATGGAAGGAAAACAAAGGTTGAAGGTGCACTTGTTATAAATAAACTATAATGAAGGTGTATGAATAATCTTTGTTGTAGTGTTAAGTGTGCTTCATAAGATGGGTCAAACTAAAAAAAACTTCAAGAATGGGAGGATGAAGAAAGAAACAATGTCCATGAGTTTGATGGGATATGTTGAAAAGGCGCTTAAGGATGCTAGTGGCTATTATTGGCTAGCCCAATATTTACTAGTTCCGTAGCTTCCATTACAACCCGTTAAAGTCCTACGTGATCTTACATCACACTTCTTTATATTAGTGGAGTAGTACACTGAAGGCAAGCTTATGGGTCATGACATGATGCATGTGAATTCTTTTGGGAGAGAGAGCGAAATTGTGTTTATATGCCCCTACTTGAAATTTTGTGAGTTCATATGATCAAAAAGGGGAAAATTCTCTTGTATTGTGAGGGCACATGCTTGATGAGAGATTAATTTTCGTGTCGGATGTCTTGATCAGCTGATTTGCATGAGTTTGCCAATATCGAGAGTCGATTCTTAAGTCTAGGAGGTCTTGATGTATTGAAGGTCATTGCATTGATAGGACCATGCATGTTTTCTTGATGATTTGCTGTATTGAATAATCGGTATGACCGTAACCTAAATTGTCGAACCAAAGTAGCGAGGTTTGGGTGTAAATTGCATGAGGTGTAAGATTGTTGTTCGAGGACGAACAAGGATTTAAGTGTGGGGTAAGTGATCTTGGGCAAATTTATATGCCCAAGTGATACTCAAATGTGTCATTTTAGCCTTGTTTATCTATCAATGTTTATACATTCTCATGTGATTGGTAATAAAATGTGAATTTATACTAACCAACATGATTAGCATTGTTTTGCAGGTAAAATGTAATTTTGGGAAGCTAAAATGCATGTTGGAAGAGATCGGGGCTAGACTCAGATGTGAGCAAGTGACAAGTCATTGGAAAGCACAAAATAAAAGGGCTCCGCGATGGAGCCGTGTTACGCTGCCATCGCGGAGGCCTTTTGCCTGGAGAGGGAATTTTCAGCCTATTTCTAGTGAGGGTTCGCGATAGGTCCATGGCACGGTGGCCTGGCTCCGCGATGCACGCCGTGCCACGTTGGGCCTTATTCCGTGGACCCCCAGTTTCCAGTAAGGGTCCGCATCGGTGGCGTGTCATGGAGGCAGTGCTCCACGATGCACTCCGTGACACGTTGCTTGTTATTCCGGGAAAAATTCCCACTAGTATAAATAGAACACTTAGGTTCATTTTTCATTATTCTGACTGGGTGGAGCAAGAACGTGGGTTAAAGACAGTTGAGGGGACGAACTTATCAGGGTTTTTCTCTCTTTCCTTCTTCTTGTATTCAATTGCTTGTATGTTTAACACTCATTTAACGATGTTTAATCCACAAATGAGTGGCTAATTCATCTTATTGCTGAGGTTAAGAACACTTGTAATGAAATGTGATTATTGATTCTTTGGTTTTTCATCTTTTCTTCCATGGTTGTTCTATTGATTCTTGTTCTTATTGCATTAATGTGTGGCCTACGTTAATGTATATCTAAAAAGTCCGGTTTCACTCGAGAGAGCAAGAAATTGGAAAGTTGTGAATTAATAGGATATGATCCTTTCTTAGTTTAGGAAAATTGAGAATTGATTTATCTTCAGGATAGAAATATACCTGAAAGTCGTATTAGTCAATTTAGGAATCGGTTTTGTATGGCTAGAACATGAATTGCATTTAATCACAGAAATGCAGGTGGATGGTTCATGATTCTTAAGTGGGGTTAAATACGAGAGTTTTAATCCCTTGGCAATAATTCTTGACTAGCAACCGGAGGAAAAGGCTAACCAAATTATATCGACAATTAATTTCATTACATGTTCGGTTAACCACAGCATGCTCACATTCATAGTCAGACTCACATTAGATAATGTTTTAGACTTAGCATAATTATTAGAAATCAAAATATCAAACTCTAGGTTACACTGTTGTCTGCACTTTTAGAATTGAAATATAGTACACTTGAGCAGATTGCACTTCATCCCAGTCCCTGTGGGATCGATACTTGCTTACTTAAGCCACTTTACTACTTATTCGACCACGTGCACTTGCATGTAGTTATATACCCATATAACAAACAGTCCGAATAGCCGTCTGGGCTCTTGTGACTATATATGAGCCGTCTGGGCTCCTGTGACTGTATATAAGCCCTCTGGGCTCCTGTAACTATATATGAGCCGTCTGGGCTCCTATAACTGTATATGAACCGTCTGGGCTCCTGTAACTTCTTAAATAGTAGATAACAGGCGTATTGTATGTGTCCACGTCTAGTCAGATAGTCATGGAAGTAATTATAAAATTAGCTGGCTCAAAAAGGAAAGGGCGAGGTTTGAGGTGACCTAGTTCCACTCTGAAAGTCATACTAATACAATAGTCGTTCACAAGTGGACGATAAGGTCGTAGGCGATCAACTATATGGTTCCCTCGCCTAGAATGACTACAAGGCTGCTAATAACAGGATAATATACTAGGAAATCAGTCACAATAGTCCTGTAGGCAGCCACAACAATTATTAACCCAAAGGGTAGACCATAATACTAAGGTTCTAGTTCATAGGCGTCAATCTGGTCTGTCCTGACAACATATAGCTCCTGTGAGCAATCTGTAGCCTCGTAGGTAGGTATACTTAGAGTTAGCCCTTCTAGGAAACATGTACGTGGGCATCTGTATGAATATACAAAGTCGTTAGCCCCACATATAACGGCTACTAAGATACTTAGGATATCGCCTAGTCCATCAGACTTCTGGCAACTAGGGTGGTTTCCTGAGTGGTTGATATGACCAAATGTAAGTCGAAAGAAACTATACAGGTGTTGGCGATACATAGTTCACCTAGAAAGCTACCACCCAGTTAATTAGGCAACCCTGGTGCCACTAACTCGATGGTAACGCCATTTTATCCTAACTCTAGTCCTGTAGGCATCAAGTTACACCAATGGCCTATAGGTGAGCTTTAATATATATATAGGTGTTAAATAGAATGTTATATCGTCAGGCTACACCCTATGCCACATAACTTAACCAAGTATGCTAACAGCTAACCACAGGCTTCTTTGGCCTCACTACAGCAGCGAGACATTACTAGTCTCTCTAGACGGTAAATAACTAAACAAGAATTCTCTTTGTCGTTTCTAGCGATAGTCAAAGCTGAATATAATCTTTCCCGACAAGGGATTCTATGTTACAACCTCAATTTGTCTCGTAGCAGCTAACCACAACATATATAATCAGAAGCTATTATAGAGGAACAAGTTGTATCAATTATATGATTAGAATACTTGCCAAAAGAGATTAGCCTTACATACCTTAACTACTGACTTCCGCTCAATTAATCCTGCATTTCTCCAAAACTCGTAATTCCTCTGTGTTTAGATTTTACATCAAGGAAACCAGGTTATTCCAATTAATAAGTAGAGCCAGTAATATCATATATGAATCACAACAATCACAAGTCATACCCTACCCAATTCAGCCAAAATCCTTCAATTTCAAAGAATTCAGAAGCTAGGAACACTTGCTTATTACTTTTAGACGATTGGGACTTCATTAGAAGTGATTCCTATGACTTTTACTCAATAGGACTCCATCGAACTAGGAAAATTTTGAAGATATAACTCCATAAATACATTCTACATAGGCCTACAAATCATTATCTAAGAAAAACTTGAAATCAAACATAGTTTAATAGTGTAATTTGGTCTCAATATAAAGCAAACCTCGTGAAAGACTATCTAGGATCGCTTCTCTCTATTTTGGAAATATTTAAAATGAATCCCACTTGAGCTGTCAAAGTATATGTATGAATTAAAATGGTGGGCAAGTGTGCAGGGCACCCCCCATCACACCACTTTACGGGCATGACGAGCCTCAACGCAGGGGAGGGAGGTCTGCGACATGGTGCCCTACGCGTCCTGCCTCCGGTCTTCATCTACACCCTAGCTTGACGACACGCTCGGGCGCTCCACCCCTGAGCTTTCTCCTACTTGCATTGTACTCTAAAACTCTCAACATGCATATGTGCACATCCGTTAAATGATGAAAACTTACGGGGTGTATCAAAAAACATGAATAGGGTTTACCCATGATAGACACTTAGATAATTTCACAAATTTATGCTAAAGCCCCATAGACTCATCAGTCTTGAGTTTCATGAATTTAGGAGAGATTTGGATATGAAGGTGAAGGAATACTCTCATTCATGACTCTATATACCTGGGTAGTCTGGTCTTATACTCTTTCATGAAAACCTAAAGGAATTAGAGAAGGAATTGAATAGTTCTAAGCTTGATCTTCCTTGCAATCCTCTAGTTTACATGCATTGGGAGGGAATGGGTTAGAATAGATTTAACCCTCTTAAAACTCAACTAATTTGAGATTAAAATGACATAGTTTAGGACTTAGGGACTTAGGAATTACGAATAACGAATAAACCCTTATTAAAATGCAGGAATAATGGACATTGCCAGTCACCACGAGTTACATCACGACTCATGGTGAATTTGATGAGTTGTTGAGTCCTAGTCATTACGTCTTCTGCTAAAATTAAATCTCCAACTCATCTCATGGTCACGACCAACTCCACGAGTCGTAGAGTCACATCATGACTCGTGGCTGTCTTTCATGGTCACCCCCAGACCACGTGTTTTCACCAACTTTTCCTCACCTTACGAGTCACTTAACGACTCGTGATGTCTCCCCATGGGTCATTGGATGACTCGTCCTATGACCTGGGAAAAAATTTTCTACTTTCTTTGCTTGAACCCTCCGATCTGATCTTACAGACTTTTGAAGTATTATAACAGGTCAAGGTATGACCCGTTGTAAGGGACAACGAGTCGTTGCTCCCAACAGTAGGAAGGAGCAAGGAATTTCTCCTAGTTGTGGTAAGGGATGGATCCCACAACTCATTGGATGCTGGTATGAGTCATGGTGTGACCCATGGAAACGTTTAGAATTTTAGTTCTTATCAGAGGATATGGGAGGAAACCACAACCTGTAGGATCGAGGAACGATCCGTAGGATGAGTCGTGGTACCTGGCAACGTGTAATTCTTTTGCGTTTTATTTATGGCAATTTCATAATTTCTAAGATCCTAAGCCCTAAACTACATCATTTTATGCTCAGTTAGGATGGTTTTAAGAGGGTTTAATCTATTCTAACCTCTTCCCTCCCCATGCATGCAAGACTAGGGAATTCCTAAGGAGATCAGGCCTAGAACTCTTCAAATTCTTCTCCAATTTCTTTGGTCTTTCAAGGAAGAGTGTAAAACCATATTAACCAGGTATGTAGGGATATAAATGCGAGTTTCTATTTACTCTAATGCCCAAATCTCTCCTCAATTCATGAATTCAAGGGCATGGTTCCATGGGGTTCTAACCCAATTTATGAAATTCTCTATGTTTCTATCATGAGTTAATTTTATTCATGTTTCTAATGATGTTTTAAGATTCATGGGCATGTTTTATGATTATTTTGATTACAAATTATGATTCTAAAGTTTTAAGAGTATGATGCCCAATTATGCTAGTTTCATGAAAGGTTGAAATTATTATTTATGTTTCCAATTATGATGACATTTCTAATATTTAAGAATGTTTATGAATTACCCATGTATATATCTATGATTTTTATTATCAAGTATATTTAAGCATGATAAAGTTTGGGAAAGCCCACATGATCTAAGTATGACTCCATGATTTGACTAAATCTTATGATATTAGCTTACCACATTGTTTTTGGAGTCTAGACTCCCAGTTTTCAGCTTGTGGTATGTTTTGAGCCAAGGCTCCTCATGTTCAGTTTTTAGACTATTTATACATTGTTATGATCATATCTATCGAAAGACGATGGTCCAGCTTCATTGAAAAATATTGGACATCATATGCATATTTTTTGGAAATAGTGTCTAGCACCGAGTAGGCTAGGGGTTCAGATAACCCTAGGCCTCAGAACTACGTGCCAATGTAGGTTTATTCAGATTCTTTGGGACCTTCCTTGTGATCTTCCCTTTCCCCATGGGACCTTCATCTTGATATTGATATCATGGTACCGCCTTTAGTCCTGACAAGGCTTTGCACTACTCTGCCCACTTGAATGTAATAATCGGGACCGCGTAAGCTCTATCGTGGTAATGTCGGTTATATGAAGAGTCTCCCATTATTCCACATGATGTCGTTATGCATATTTATCAGTTATGACATTATGTTTCAGCAGGTTTGACCCAAATCTTCAGTTTTACTTATGATTATCAGTTTCATCTTTGGGTCATTTTATTCAGTTATGAGACTCAGTTATGTTTAATCATGTTTTTGGTTAATAGCATGCAAGCATTACTATCAGAATCTTATATTGTAATGATTTATGATATACATGTTTTCAGTTTTACTTACTTAGTTGTTTTACTTACCTTTCATACTTGGTACATTTCAAGTACTGACCGCATACTCTATTCTGTATTCTTTTATGATACAGGCTCAGTCACGCCGCTAGCCAGTTCTCAGAGTTTAGCATATCCAGTTTTGGTGGTGAGTCCTTATCTATTAAGGACCTTCAGTTAGCCTTGTTATTATCGTCTTTCAGTTTCTGTCTTTTAGTGAGGTAGTTGGGGTCTTGTCCATCAACTCATCAGTATGCAGAGGCTTATCAGGCATAGTTTTGTATTCAGCTTCAAATTTATTGTTTGATACTCCATTTTCTGATACTCCATTGTCTAAATGTATTAAATTTTCAGACTTCCGCTATTTTAGAATTTACTTTTCCGCATTATTTATGTTGAGCTTTAGTTATTATGTTCATGTGTTGGGTCGACTTGGGGCCATTTATGGCTCTAGGCTATGTCTAGATTCGGGCCTATTCTTGGGTCATGACACCATGATTCTAGGTCTCATTTCTCGATCCAGGGTCTCAGCTCGAGTTTTGACAGTTCCAAAAAATATGGGAGATTGAATGTTAAAAGCTATAAGTTGTGGAACATAGCTTCTGTGGGAAAATTATCGTGGCAGGTAGCTACTATGAAGGATGTACTATTGGTAAAATGGGTTCATGAAGTCTATATGAAAAGGAGGGATGACATTTGGACATATATTCCACCACAAGGGAGCAGTTGGTATTGGAGAAAGCTGAACACTTTGAAGCATGGAATGAGTCATTGGTATAATAGAGGAAGATACACACTGACTAGGAATGGTTCCTACTCAGTATCTTGAAGCTATGTCAAGATATTGGGACACTTACCAAAAGTGAGGGAAGCAGACTTAATATGGAGCTCCATAATGGTACCAAAACATAGAATCATGCTGTGGTTAGCTTACCATAATAAGTTGTTGACTAATGAGAGATTAGAGAGAATGAAAATACAAGTAGATCAGTTGGATTGTTGTTTGTGTGATGAAGGCTAGAGGAAATTGCACATCACCTATTGGCAGAGTGCAAGTGGATATCAGAGGTGAGACAAAAAGTAGGTACTTGGGCTGGTATCAATATCAGCCATAGAGGTTTCAAGCTAAGAATACAATGGATCAAAGGAAGACATTGAAAGTAATTTAAGAAAGATGTGGCAGCTGTTATATGTGGAGCAATAGTCTACTACACATGGCAGGAAAGGAATTGAAAGATTTTCAGGCAGTTTAGTGTAAATAAAGAGTTTATAGTAGCACAAATTAGGAAGAAGATCAAGGAAAGAGTTAGCATGGTAGGAAGCTCTAGGAAAGCTAGTAAATTCCTACACATAGTTGGTAGAATTTGTGTATAAGCTAGACTAGTTTGGTTGTTTTGTTCCCTTATTGAGGTCTTGCTGCTTCTTCCAAGTTGGAGGACTACTGGAGGCTCTTTGGTTGTATGAATTTATTGGTGTTATGGTAATATTCACATCTTATTACCAAAAAAATGATGATAGTTAGTATAGTTTTACATTAAACTCCTCCCAGTCGAAGTCCTTTGTCTCTTGTTTGTAATTGACTTCCAATTATGTCCTTCATGATCCAGTTTTTCCCTAAAGATTTTTATGATTGCTCGATATACTTTATTGCTTGGATCCACGCTAAAATAAATATAAAATGTAATTATTTTATTACTCGATTTCATTTATCCATATCAGGAAAAAGTTCTTTATTAGGTCTTTAGATTCATTTTTAAGCATTTATCTTCAACAATTGTTGATACATGTTCTCAATAAATCATCAAATCTCGTATTGCAATACAATTGAATTTAAAACAATGATGAGAGTAAAAGAACATAAGTAATGATTATAAGAAGTGGCAACAATGTGGTGACGTTTTTTTCATTAGCTCTGTATTATCCTAAAAAACTACATCAAATTTGATAGCAAGGAATCATTCCAGTTATGTAGATCAGATAAATCAAGTCTAAAATTTACTATTTAGTGTAATTGGAAACTATTCTGAGTTCTAATAAATTATAATTTAAACTGAGTGTACCCACCATCCATTCACAGTAGGAACCAATTTAAGTCAAAATTCTTAGCATGTGACCAAAATAAAGAAGACACCTAAACTACTTAACTAAGGTACAAAACCAATAGAGAGACATCTTGTCTACCTAATACAAGAAGCAAATTTAGTGGCCATTGATGGAATCTAGAGAAGATTATGACGGCACACAAAGTTAGATTTACCAGGCTAAAGTGTATTATCAGTGGTTTTTGGAAATAATATAAGAGCTTACAGAGGTGAAAGAAGTAAGGGAAAGAATTATGAAACTTACTGAAAGTACTCGCGAAGATCTGAGGACTTGGTATAAATTATAAAATTCTATTTTTAGCATATTTTGAAATGAATAGACATTAGCCAACAAGTTACTTTCTTCAAGAATAAAATGTTTTATATTGATTTAAAAATATCTCAATTCTATAATTCATTCCCCGGTTATGCAGCTTAATAAAATCAAAAGAACTACAAAAATTTCAGGAAAAAAAAGTAAGGAGCAAAAGAGCTTTAACAAGTTACTTTCTTCAACAAGTTACTTTCTATATTGATTTAAAAATACCCCAGTTTTATAATTCATTCCCTTACTTTCTATATTGATTTAAAAATACCTCAATTTTATAATTCATTCCCCAGTTATGCAACTTAATAAAACCAATAGAACTTCAAAAATTTCTAAAAATGTTACGGAAAAAAACCAGAGCTTCAACATAACCTTTTTTTTTGCGAGAAGGGAAAAAATAAAAATGGCACGGTACTTGCACTCTTAACCTCCAAGGATGATTTCAATTGGGATACGAGCACCATCAATTGTATTTAACAAACTTATTGATATGATTTCATCTCTGGATGTATCAAGCCAAGAAGTTGAATATGGTACATATATGTTGACTCTTGCAACTGAATGTCGTGTTACTGGTGCCAACAATTTAGGTGATACTAGTGCTTCATTAGGTGTGACCCTCAATATAGGAGATGTCAGTGGATTTACATTCCTTTTTTTAAGAATATCTACCTGGTCCACCTCCCCTAGGTGCCATATCTGCAATGCCAAAGCTACATGTAGAATATTAGATGAAAAATATACATTATTAACGAATCATGACCAGATATAATTATAATTGGAATAAGTAATTAACTGATATATCACTCCAAGAACAAGCGGCCTTTGAAAAATTAAGGAATACATGTGTTAATTTAAACACAAAGATAAGAAAAAAAGGTATATGTTCAATCACTATTTTTAATGCAGTTTCATTTAACCAAACAACTTTTGAAAACTATTAAATATAAATACTTAAATTTATCCCAGAGAAATGTAAACTTGACGAGATCTAAAATTCACGAACTTGATCAGCAAGAAATATGAAGTTCAACACTAATAAAAATAGCTTATACACTATGTTTCAGTTACTCTAACTTTTATATTTTAAGAGACCGAAGCGCATAGCTCTATTCACTACCACTTGCATCATATGCCTCATCATCATCATCTTCATCTAATTTAGATTCATCATAATATTCTACCTCATCATCGAAATCATCATCCTTGTCTCTTAAGTTTATGAATTTGTCATTTGAATCATTCTGGACAATAGTTTCATTAATGTGCACCACATCAAATGTTAAACCATCTTTGTCACATTGAAATAGCTCTACAACATCTGTCAAAGGTTATTGTAAAGATGATGAAGGTATGCCCATAATAACCCGACATTTTTATTTTGCACATAGCCCACCAGTTAGTCTTGTCACATTACAAGCTAGGATAAGTGGTAGAATATACTTGAGTCGCTTGTATCGCCAAAAAAAATGGTTCATACTTTTTGAATTTCTTTCTATGTTTGATATCCACAAGTTTATATTGCTGGTGAATCTTCATTCCTACCTTTGGTGTAAGATCAAATCATTCACACTTAAATAAGACAGTTTTCTTTATCAGTGTACTACCCTTATACTCCAATTCTAGAATATCAGTAATCACACCATAATAGTCATTGTCATTTGTACTGTGATTGATTTCTTTTATGCATGCACCACTGTTATTGGATGCTCTACAAAAAAATCGATTTTTAGTGTGAAATTTAATGTTATTGGCATTATAACCAGTATATGGCTTTACTAATCGGTGTGGACTTTCTAAAAGGGCTTTGATGAATTGATTATCCATGTGAACTCATGCCTATTAAATAAAAGTAATTAGAGTTTCTCATAAGTGAGGTAGTACAAATGAAAAAGATACTGTATAAGTACTTACATATCTTTTGAACCATGATGCGAAATCTTCATCAAGTTTCTTATCCACTCCCTTCTCCATAATTTGTGGAAATTTTTGACGAAGGCATTCAATAAAATTCCTTTAGATAACATGCAAACAAATGATATTTAAGGTTTTTTTTTATAATTTTAATGTATAAAATAATGACCAAAGCTTGAAAGCTTACTCTACATATGGTTGCACTGCTATGCAATTTAGTAGAATATAAATATGAGCTGCATCAAGTTCTTCTTTTGTTAGATATCTCAGATCTTGTTCCCCAAATCCTTGACTTGGATAATTGAATATCAAAAAAATTACCATCGTGTTCAACCTATTGACCTATTCCACTATCGTTATTCTGGGAACTTTCCTATGCCTTGTGTAAACATGCGGTTCGAAGTAGTGTAAACAAAAAGATGAAGCTTCCTAAACTAAATATGCATTGCATATGGATCCTTCAACATGTGCCTTATTTCGAAATTGTGTTTATATTTTCATAGTTTTTGAAAATATCATAAGCTAAAGTTGTTAGTCACTTGTGATATTGAACATGAGTTGCTTTAATATATTAATAAAATCTTACCTCTTAATGGATAAATCCATCGATTTTGCATTGGACCTGCTATCCTTACTTCATCAATGAGATACACAGTAAGATGTTCCATTGAATCAAAGAAGCTAGGAGGGAATATGCGCTATAATATACAAAGCATTTCAGGTATTTCTCATTGAAGTCTTACCATATCCTTTTCCTAAATTACTATAGAAGGAAATCCCAAAAGAAAAGCTCATCTCAGTAAGTTCTTCCTAGGCTTTTGTTCGTAATAAGTCACGAAATGCAATAGGGATCAATCTTTGCATGAATACATGACAATCATGGCTTTTCATACTAAACAACTTACGTTTTTTCATCTCCACACACCTTCCCATATTTGAGACATATCCATTCGAAAATTTTAGATTTTTCACCTATTCACGCAAAACCTTTTCTGACTCTTTGCTTAGTGTGTAAATAGCGTGTGGGTATTCACCACCACCAACATGTAATTCAGGGCGTCGACAGAACTTTCTCAAATCTTCTCTAGATTTGGGATTATCTTTTGTTTTATCTTCTACATCCAACACAGTGTTGAACACATTCTCAAAAAAGTTTTCCTCAATATGCATTACATCTAGATTATGTCGAATGAGATTGGTACTCCAATAAGGCAAATTCCAGAATATGCTTCTTTTCTTCCAACCAGAAAACCTGCCAATTTGAAAATTGACAATATCACCCCAAGTTTTGTTACCATTTTTTAGTCCCAATTCTTCTACCTCCTTAAAAATATTAGCACCTGATTTCACTGGTGTAGGATGTATTGTGACTACTTTGCTCTTTCTAAATGAGTTCCTATCCATTCTTGGTGATCTAGCAGTATGAACTTATGATGATTGTCAAACCAAGATTATTTGATACTTTTTGTCAAAATAAAAGCATATGAATTCTCCATGCAATATGGGCATGCTAGCTTACCTGCAGTACTCCACCGAGACAATATCGAATATGCGAAAAGGTCACTGATTGTCCACATCAAAGTAGTTCACATTTTAAAATTTTGCTTCTTAGAGATATCATATGTTTTGACACTTATATCCTATATATTCTTTAGTTCAGCAATTAAGGGCTGTAAGAAAACATCCAAATTTTTGCTTAGGGTTATGTGGTATAGGAATTATAACTGACAAGAATAAATAGGAAACTTTCATAAACATCCAAGGTGGCAAGTTGTATGGTGTCACAATTACTGGCTAGGATGAATATTATTTTCATGTTTGTCCAAATGGTCGAAACCTATGTGTACATAGCCCCAATTGGACAGTACAACTTTTCGCTGCAAAATATGGATGCATCATATAATAGTGTTTCCATGTAGGTGCATCTGAACAATGATACATCACACCTTCCTCAACTTCATTCTCAGTGTGCCATCACATGTGCGAAGTTGTTGCTTCAGAAGCACACAATCATTACAACTGTGGAGTAAGGGGAAAGTAATACATATGTTTGAATGGTACAAGATCTCTCTTTGAATTATAAATTATCCTGTTAGGCTTGTTCCTGGGATGACTACAAAACTTTCAATAGTTAAGTTCCTTCTCTTCTCCCTAATAAATAATTCAAGCATTAATACAACTATGAATTTTTTTCTACTAGCATGTTCATTCCCTGCCTTAACTTCTTAGTTTAATAGAAATTTTTTGGCATCAGGTTATCATGCAGAATCATCTTATTCACATATTTAAAAATGTCATCAACACATCTTTTAGAAAGGTGATGCTCAGCCGTGATGTGCAAAAAACACGCAATGGCTGATAATTGAGAATGTGTTTCACAAACAGACCATACTTCTTGATTCACATAATCAATCATATCATACATTTTTTGTGCATCAAGGTTTAATGATTCTTATATATCATCCGGGTTGAATGAGGGTGTAACACCATAGAAGTTGTTAGACCAAACCCAGACTGGAAATGAAAAATCAAAAAAAAGGAACTAGAAAATTTTGTCTCAGAATGACTCAACCAACGAATCATTGTCAATAACAATGACTCATTGCATGAGTCGTTGTCAGTCTCTGTAGATTACTTTCTCAAATCCAATGAGTAATACACCAACCCATTACTTCAAGTAACAATTCATTGTTTTGAACCATTGGTAGCAGTTTAGAAACCTGTCCAATCTGTCTTCCAAACAATAAGCCAAATTGGTATCAGTCTAGAAACCTGTCAACTCTATCTTCTAAACCACGATCCAGATGAAAGGTCGTTGTTTAGTATAGTGACTCATCATAGGGAACCATTGGAAGAAATATAGAAAGGGTTAGAAATCCCTTCACTGGCAATGTTTGGAAACAATGGCCTAATGTTTCTGATGATGGGTCGTTTTGTCTGTCCGTTGGAGGATATCCAAAAGTTGTTCAAAACTCTTCCAGTAACAGCGAGAGGAACCAATATCTCATTGTTCTAGTTTGTTGGATCATTGTTCTAGTTTGTTGGTTAGTGTCCAGAAACTGACTGCCTATGCCCAGAACCAACGACTGGTTCCAACGAGTGGTGGTTTCAACCACTGACTCGTTGTGAGGCCCGTTGGATCTGGACAGTCAGATTTTGAAAGGGTTACCCTGGGGTAATTTTGTTAAATCCTATGCTACTAACACCTAAACTACGTCATTTTGGTTCACGTTTGGAGGGGAATTAAGGGTATTGATCGACTCTTTCCTCTTATTCTCTTCCAAGCTTACAGATTTAGAACATAAAAAACTTAGACAGCCAGTTCCATGCAAGAGCTAGGGCATCTATCTTTTGTCAAATCTCCCAAGCTAATTCTCTGGGATTCTCCTTCAGGTATGTGGGACTCCAACAAGGAAATTTCTCTCATCCTTGTGTCCCAAATTAATTATAGAAATCTTATCAGTTCCAACCCTATAGAAGACTAAAAGTTAGGGTTTCTTCAGTCAATAAATGAATTTCCCTATGTTAATAATTCTCTAAGTTTTCTCAGACTATCACTAGTTGTAATTCATACTTTGAATTCATTTATACTATATGTTCTCTAGTCATGATCTCGAGTATAATTTAGAATAGAAATTTCCTAAATTAGTTTCTGGTTAGAATTTTTGTTTTATCATGATACTCTTTAACTAAATTATGAATGCTGGTACATATGCTTGAATGGAAAGTCAATGATTTAGTATGTTTAATCTCAGTAATATTGTCAGTACTCAATATATTCGGTAGTGTCAGTTTATCAGCATGATTGTCGTTCATTAGATTGTGACAACACTTTCAGATAAAGCAGCTTTGACAAGTCATAGAATACAGTTTCTTTCAGGTCCTTAGACTCTCAAGATACTTCAGATAAGTAGTTCTGACTTAGTCCTGGGACATTAGTTTCAAGCTATCAGCCACTTAGATATAATTAAGTTTCAGTGGGAGTAGTACTTAGCACCAAGCGGGATGGGTTTCAATGCACCCAGATATCTAGAACTACGTGACACCATAGGTTATTAGCCCAAATGATCCCCAGACAGTGATCACATAACTCAACAACTATACCTTGGCAAGCTAGAGTTGGCTCCCTTCGATGGGGTCTATACATCAAACTCCACGTCTAGCTCACAGAGTTATATGTTGGTTATAGGCTATCTATCACGACCTGAACATAGGTCCCGATCGAGATACGGGAAAAAAAACCCCAAGAGGCTCCAAGTCGACCCATGGCATGAACATAACATCTAAGCTCAACATTTTAAATGCGAAAATCAAACATATAATATAGCGGAAGTCTGAAAATCTAAAAACATCGAGTAACTGAATATATAACACAAATCTGAAGTTGAATACATACTCTTTCTGATAAGCCTCTACTACTGACGAGTTGATGGGACAAGAACCCAACTAACTCACTAAAGTCTTAAACTAAAAATACTAAATAGAACTGAAAAAAGGGCCCTTGGAAGATAAGGACTCGCCAACTCTGGCTGGGAGAATGCTAATACTGAAGATCTGGCTAGTGGCAAGACTGAGCCTGAATGTCTAAGCCTGTATCATGAAATGATACAACATAGAGTACATAGTTAGTACGTGGAATGTACTAAGCATGAAAGGTAAATAAAATTGCTAAGTAAGTAAAATCGGAGATCATGCATATCATAAATATTTCATTATAAGAGTCTGAGAGTAGGGCTTGCATGCCATTATTGTCAAATCATGACTTACACATAATTTAATATCATAACTGAATCGAATGACCCAAAGCTAAAAACTAATAATCATAAGTAAAACTGAACATTGGGTCAAACCTGTTGAAAACATAATATCATGACTAATGAACATGCATAACTAAAATCATGAGGAATAATAGAAGACTTTTCATATAACTGACATTACCACGATAGAGTTTACGTAGTCCCGACTATTACACTCAAGTGGAAAGAACCGTTCAAAGTTTTGCCAGGGCTAAGGATGCTACCATGATATCGATATTAAGCGGAAGGCCCCTTGGGGATAGGGGAAGCTCACAAGGGAGGTCCCAATAATCTGAACATACCTATGTTGGCACATAGTTCTGAGGCATAGGGTTGACTGACCCTTAGCCTACTCGGTGCTAGATACTACTCCCAAAAATATGCATATGCTCTCCATCATTTTTCAACGAAGCTGACCATTATTTAGTGATGAAGCTGAATCATAACATACATACATAGCATGAAATCATAGCGTGAAATCCTTGGGCTCAAACCATACCACAAGCTGAAAAAAGTGGGAGTCTAGACTCTAAAATTATGTGGTAAGCTAATAACATGAAATTTACATAAATCATGAAACATACTTGATCATATGGGTTTTCACAATATTTAAATATTCTTGAAATAGACTTTGATTACACAAAACATGAACATATACATGGGTCATTCGAAATCATACTTTCATCATGACATCTCATCATAACTAGAAGCATAGATCATATTGTCATCTTTTCATGAACTTCTATAGGTGGACATCTTATTTGTAAAATTTTAAAATCATAATTTGTAATTGAAAATATTATAAAACATGCCCATAAATCATAATTTAATATTAGAAACATGCATAGAGAATACACATGATACATACTTAGAGAATTCATAAGTTGGGTTAAAACCCCATAGATTTATCAACTTAGAAATTACATGAAATTGAAGAGGGATTGGGTATGGGAGTAGATGGATACACCCATTCATGACCCTACATACCTGGGAAGAATCTGATTTCACAACCCTCTTGAGAGCCCAAAGGAATTTGGAGAAGAACTTGATGAATCTAAGCTTGATCACCCCTTAGAACCACTAGGCTTACATGCATGGAGAGGAATAGGCTTAGAATGGGCTAAAGCCCTTTAAAACACACTTATCAGAGCTTAAAATGACGTAGTTTAGACCTTAATATTACGAAGAAGCCCATAATAAATTCGCAGAAAAATACACTCTGCCAGTCCTAACGAGGGACTAGACGACTCATGGCCTGAGGGAACGAGTCGTGGTCTGGCTTCCATGGACTATAATAGAATTCACACCTCTGATGGTCACCACGAGGGACACCACAACTTTTGGTATACCCAACAACTCGTGGTGACCAAGTCGTGACCTATACTGTCCAAACTCTTCACCTTTAAGTCCACCACTAACCACAAGAGTCTTAACGACTAGTGGTCTTGACCACGATTTGTGACCTCTCCCGTGGTCACTCCTTGGCTCAAAAATCTTACCAACTCACCCTTCACTCCACGAGTCAACTAACAACTCTTGGTGTACCTCACGGATTACTGGACGACTCGTCCTATAATCTGGTGCAAAAAATCCTATTTTCTCCATTTCAACTCTCGGATCTGGTCTTAGGGCTCTCAAGGTATTACACTCTCTCATAATATAGTACAGTCTACTGCAGTCTTAGTACCTAATCCAGACCAGTCTTCCAAATTTTTAGGATTTGCGTATGACCTTCAGTCAACATAGTTTAGGCCTTAGGAATTATGAAGAAGCCCATAATAAATTCGCAGAAAAATACACTCTGCCAGTCCTAACGAGGGACTGGACGACTCATGTCCTAAGGGAACTAGTCGTGGTCTGGCTTCCATGGCCTATAATAGAATTCACACCTTTGAGGGTCACTACGAGGGACACCACGACTTGTGATGTACCCAACAACTCGTGGTGACCAAGTCGTGACCTGCACTGTCCAAACTCTTCACCTTTAAGTCCACCACTAACCACAAGAGACTTAACGACTCGTGGGCTTGACCATGATTTGTGACCTCTCCGGTGGTCACTCCTTGGTCCGAAAATCTTACCAACTCACCCTTCACTCGACGAGTCAACTAACGACTCATGGTGTACCTCACGAGACTGGACGACTCGTCCTATGATCTGGTGAAAAAAATCCTATTTTCTTTATTTCAACTCTCGGATTTGGTCTTAGGGCTCTCGGAGTATTACACTGTCTCATAATATAGTACAGTCCAGTACAATCTTAGTCCCTAATCCAGACTAGTCTTCCTAATTTTTAGGATTTGCGTATGACCTTCAATAAACATAGTTTAGGCCTTAGGAATTACGAAGAAGCCCATAATAAATTCGCAGAAAAATACACTCTGCCAGTCCTAACGAGGGACTGGACAACTCATGGCCTGAGGCAACGAGTCGTCGTCTAGTTTCCATGGCCTATAATAGAATTCACACCTTTGAGGGTCAGCACGAGGGATACCACGACTTGTGGTATACCCAACAACTTGTGGTGACCAAGTCGTGACCTGCACTGTCCAAACTATTCACCTTTAAGCCCACCACTAACCACAAGAGACTTAACGACTCGTGGTCTTGACCACGATTCGTGACCTCTCCCTTGGTCACTCCTTGGCCCGAAATCTTACCAACTCACCCTTCACTCCACGAGTCAACTAACGACTCGTGGTGTACCTCACGGGTTAATGGACGACTCGTCCTATGATCTAGTGCAAAATATTCTATTTTCTCCATTTCAACTCTCGGATCTAGTCTTAGGGCTCTAGGGGTATTACACTCTCTCATAATATAGTACAGTCTAGTACAATCTTAGTCCCTAATCCAGACCAGTCTTCCAAATTTTTAGGATTTGCGTATGACCTTCAGTCAACTAATGGTTCTTTCTTTGTCAAATCTTTAGATTTCTATTCAGTATTTACATTTTCAGATTTGATCATAGCATGTCATTCAGTATAGATTATGTATTTTTTTATGCTTATGTTTAGCTTATATTTCAAATACTCAGTACGTTTAAAGTATTGATCGCATATTTCTATATGTTATATCATGTTATGATATAGTCTCAGGTACCCAGCGTCAGCATCATAGCTAATTCTCTCGGTGATTCTCTAGAAGCTTTCAGTGGTGAGTCCTCACCTGCCGACGACTAGAGTTTCCATTTCAGTTTAATTTTCAAATATTAGAGTTAGCTGGGGGTTTGTCCTAGAAACTCATCATCTCTTTTAGAAGGCTTTCAGAAAGTATTTGTGGATTCAACTTGGGTTCCAATGTTTGAACAGATCTTTATTATCATTTCAGTATTTTCTTATTTCTTTAGTCAGTTTCCACTTAATATTATCTTTTAGTAGATCAATCTTATTAGAATTATGCTTTACTATGGATTGTTTTAGGGTCACTTGTGATCCCAAGTATCGTGTCCTGTCCAGGGTATAAACTCAAGTCATGACAAACTTTGTATTAGAGCCTCAAGTTTAGTGTATCATAGGATGTCTGAAAGTCGCGCCGGGTGTTGACACCAAATTTTGACCTCCCATATCTTATTTAGGCTCCAAATTTACTTGTAAATATTTTAAACATTCTCACAGTCACAAATTAGCTTTATTATTTACGTAGCCATATTACCATTTTAATTTTATGTTTAGTTAATTGCAAATATCAATATTATTTTTGTTATATTTACATGTACTACTACTACTACGCTTACTACTATTATTTATTTATTCTTACTTACTTACATTTATTCACTACTATTTTTTTATTAAACACTAGAAAAAATATTTTAAAGTTATTATTCTTTTTATTGTAAATATTAATGAATTATTTTTTGATAATAAAATACAATTGTTAATTTTATAGTTTTATAATTTTTTAATTACTTAATAATCTAGTGTATTAGTTTTAAATAGAATATTATTTAGATCCAAAAAGCAATATTGAGCACAAGTTTTAAATTTAAAATTTTATCAAATTTTTTTGCAGTTAGAAAAATCCTCCTGCATTTTTTCTTTATATGGATCCATATACTTTACATCAAAATCAATAAAAAATAT
Source organism: Datura wrightii (assembly GCA_035772735.1). Taxonomy (NCBI): domain Eukaryota; kingdom Viridiplantae; phylum Streptophyta; class Magnoliopsida; order Solanales; family Solanaceae; genus Datura; species Datura wrightii. The sequence goes on from JASDFA010000008.1 coordinate 30,904,210, forward strand.
TCTTTATCTTTAAAAAATTTTACTTTCCTCAAGAAATTACTCACATCATATCATTCTTTTCCTATTTTTCACTCCCTTCCCTAACGTCTCTCTCTCTTTCCCCTTAATATACCTAGAAAAGAAACAGAATAGCAGCCGCACCAGCAGCCCAAGAACAGCAGCAATATTCATTTTTCTTAATCCACTTTTCATCGTTACAACTTACAAAAAAAATGGCAACTACTCCACTTAGAGCAAAAGAAAAGGGAACCAAAAATGGCTGGAACTTGAATAGCTAATACCACATAGGCTCTTTTCTTTAAAAACTATCAAGAGTTCATCTCTTTTATCTAATCTGGGAGATCAAAGACCGACATCTTATTTCTTCGCCAAGAATTCCATTGCATCTTTACTATAGCAACATCACCCATGCGAGGTCATGAAAAACCCATACCACTGTCCGGCCAGTGTTCATTGAGAAAGAAAGGTTGAACGAAGTCCAGAGTTTTGTTCAAGTTTCGATCGAGTTCTAATGAAAAATTCATAACTATCTTCCTAATATATTATAGAAAATCTATAAAAGGTCCCATCTTTTAAACTTGGCCTTTACTTTGGAATAATTTATCTTATCACATGTATAACCTGTTCATGCTAAATTTGTTAGTTTTTAAATTGATTAAATAAATGATATATGTTTTTGTTTTTTTTTTCTATGAAGTGGTATATAGGTTATGGTTGATTATTAAATAAATATTTTTTGATATTGTTCTTCTGATTATATGGAACATACTACTTGCTGGAATTTAATTCCTTAATTTTTATTTTGTAGTTGTATCATTGTTATCCTGCTTAGTATATTAAAATTTTCCTTTAGTTGCTCTTTTAGATTTTAAATTGGTAATTCATAAATTTTAGCATCTTCTTTTTGTGTGTGCTAAAATGGCTAATTAGAATGTCATTGGTTGTTGATATAATCATATGAGATGAGGACTTTGAGTCTTGTAAGAAGCATATCTTTTGATTAGATGAAATAGTTAATAATTATTTGTACCTCGGCTAAGTATCCAATTGGACTAAAAGTGAATAAATAATTTCGAAAGTCAGACGTGGGGTTACCCTTCTTAATTTCACTTTAGTTCATTAATGTTAGAAGAGTGAGATGAGTCGCAAAGTTGATTCAAAAATTGTGGTAGAAGTAAGAGGAAAAGAACAGGAAAGCTTTCTTTTTAAGAAAAAACCCTTTTCTTTCTTATGTACTTATTTTAAGAATTGTTACTGTGTTGTTATTTTAATTTTTTCTTTTCATTAGTTAAACATTTTGAACAACTATACTCTCATCTTCTTGAATATTTTTTATTTACATGTACATCAAGGAGGAAATGGCATTAGAGTTCAATCACGACGAGTTGGGGAGTCAACGCATGAAACAGAGCTTAAACGGAGTCGTCACCCCAAGCAGGGCACCAGATACGTTTTGGAAAATGATGAACCAGGTAGGCTATTGCTGACTTCTTGTATGAATCGCAATATAGTTTTATAAGAAAATAAAGCAACTTGTTACTCCCATCCTTTCTAAATTTTATATGCCACTCTTTTAAAGGCCTTGAAACTAGAAAATTTTAATTATTATATTAAAATTTTAACATGTTCTCATATAATTTAAATATTCAATATATATATATATATATATACACATATACATATTTAGTGTTACATGACTTTAAATGATGAACTCTTTATAGTACTCTTGAATAATTCTTTAAAGAATTCATTTCGTCTTGTCTTAAGGCGTTTAAGAGAGTCGATAATACAAAAAATAGAATAGATGGGAGTAACATCGCATTGGGTCCATTTTTAGCCTTTTCATACCCTGATCCCACATTCTCTTTTAATCTTAACTTTATAAATTGTTAATTTATGATTTACTTTGGTATTATGTATAGAAGCAATCAGGTTAGTTCCTTTGGCTTTTACTCTTTTGATTTTCTATTCTAGTTTTCCTTACTTGTTTGTATTATTCAATTACCTTATGTTTTTTGTTGGAAGCGAATAGGTATTCCTCTATTCTATGTGTGAACAAATATTTTTGGACTGAGTATATTTTAACTAAAGTAAATTCACATGCTTAATCACTTTGTTATTTTAGACTAATATAAAAGCTGATCTTACTTTATCACTTGATTTCCCAACATAATTAATGAATCCGAAAGGGACCCACAGTTGTGGACCTCGAAAGGTGCCTAACACCTTCCTTTTGAAGTAACTTGAACCCTTACCCGGCTCTAGTGATGTAGGCTAGTTAAACGGTCATCCATGTAATTAGTTTAGTACGATGCCCTAACTCACCATAATTCGTTAGGTGACGATTCTTCTCTTCATCTTTTATCCTAAAAGAGTTATCACGTGTTATTTTTTGCGAGAAAAATGAGGCGCGACAGCGGGTAGAGTCCTTTTCATAGGTGTGAAGCGCGCCACACATATGAGGAGGAGGCTACAAGGCATTTTTAGAAAAATTTCCTTTCATCATGATTCTTATTGTGCGTAGAGTTTTAGTCTCTAAAATATCCTCCTAACTCTTGCTTTATCCTCTTTAGCGTTAATAATGCCTCATAATAGAGGAAATAGAAGGAGGACGAAAAAAGCTAACCATCGAGCCCCACCAGCTCTGGAAGCCCCTCGGGACGACTAGGTGTCTCCTGCTAAATTTAGGGCTTCCGTACAGATGCAGGCCCAAGCAGTGACCAGCCAGGTCAACTAGCAGGCCATCGCACCTGCCAATGCCAGTGGGTCTACAAATTCTTCTAGAGTATGGAGTTTTACTTGGATGAACCTTACAACATTTCATGGGTCTAAGGTAGAAGAGGATCCGTAGGAGTTCACTGACGAGGTCCAGAAGATCACCCAAATGGTGGGAGCTACCTCGGCTGAAAGTGCAGATTTGGCTACTTATCAGTTGAAGGGAGTGTCTTAGATATGGTATAATTAATGGAAGGAAGGGAGAAGGGTTGGTGCAGGCCCAGTAAAGTGGGACGAGTTTGTGACTGTGTTCTTGGACAGATTCTTTCCTAGGGAATTATGGGAAGCTAAGGCTGCTGAGTTTCAGTGTAGGAGTACACTTTGAAGTTCACCCAACTATCAAAGTATGATCTCAAAATGGTGGCGGAGCCGAGGGCTCACATGCTGAAGTTCGTGAATAGAGTTTCATATCTGGTAGTCAAGGAGTGTAGGATTGCCATGCTTATTAACAAAATGGAAATCTCTAGGCTCATTATTCATGCCCAGCAGATAGAGGCAGAGAAACGGAAGGAAATAGAGATGGAGAGTAAACGGGTGAGAATGGGTCAGTTTGAGTACTCCCAACAGAGGTCAGGCGGTGGTAATCGTCCCCAGCAACAATAGAGACTAGTAGCACCCTCATCAGCTAGTGCTCCTTCTTTCAGGCCCCACAAGGATCGAAGGGGTGGAGCATCAATCTACCAGTCCCAAAGTCAAGTCTCCAGAAGCTGCACCTTACTAGTATGTTCTAAGTGTGGCAATAACCATTTGGGTGAGTGTTGTCTGGGCAAGGAAGGTTGTTTTGGTTGTAGCTAGCTAGGTCACAAATTGAGAGAATGCCCATCAGCAGGATAGGGGAGGACCAGTCCACCACATCGGTAGCTCATCTAGGTCATTCAACTCAGCAGGGTACTACCCCAGGTTCTGGTGGCGATCAGCTCCAAAACCACTTCTATAATTTATCCTCCCGTTAGAACCAGGAGAACTCACTTGACGTAGTTACTGGTATGTTACAACTCTTTCATATAGATGTGTATGTTTTACTAGATCTAGAGGCCACACTTTCTTTCATAACTCCTTACATTGCTGTCCAGTTTGACATTAGCACAGAAATTCTCCTAGAGTTGTTTTTAGTCTCTACTCCGATTTGTGAGTTAGTTAGAGCTAGCTGAGTATATAGGAATGTTTCACTCACAGTGTTGCATAAAGTCACCACAGTTAATCTAGTAGAGTTAGACATGGTCGACTTTAACCTCATTCTTGGAATAAACTAGTTACATTCTTGTTATGCTTTAGTTGACTGCAGAACTAGGGTCATTAGATTTCAGTTTCCTAACGAAATAGTCCTAGAATGGAAGGGTAGTATGGCAGCACCGAAGGTTCGGTTCATCTCATACCTTACGGCTAGGAAAATAATCACTAAAATGTGCATCTATCACTTGGTCAGGGTCAAAGATTATGGTTCTAAGACCTCGATAGTTCAGTCAATTTCAAATGTAAATGAGTTTCCCAATATATTCATGTGTTATGGGTTTACAGCACTTTCGATGCTTAAAATTGAGAAAATATGCATGGTCTCATGTTTGCTTTGTTTTCAAGGAAATAAGGTATTGGATTTGAAAGCTATGAAAGAAGCAAAAAAAGTGCAAAAATTGGGCCAAGAACATACTTCAATAGGAGCCATACCTTGGTGGTACGAGCCGTATTGTAAATTGTGGTAAACTTCAAAAAGATTTCTCAAGGTACTGGCCAAGTATGACTCTTAGTATGAGCCATGCCATCTTTGTACGAGCTGTACTGTGAGTCGTGAAAAATATCAAAAGGATACACCTTGATTAGTCTCCTGGTACGAATGGAAACCACGAGTTGTGATGACTACCTACGACCCGTACCAAGGAGCTGTGGTAATGTTTATAAAAAAGTTAAATGGCAGATCCCATAGTACAAGAGGCAACCACGAGTCGTAGGAGTAAGGTACGAGCCATTCCAAGATACTTGTGGAAATATTTATAGGATGCCAGATATTTCAGGTTCAGACCATGACAGGAATGTACAACTTGTAGGAGCATCGTACGAGTCATACCAACTCTCAGCACTTAACCAAATTCAAAAGTTGTCAGGCATTATATTAGTGAAGCTACGACTCAAATGATCAAGTTATGAGTCGTATGAGAAGGCGTTGGTAGTTGATAAGTTTTCCCTATTAATTTACAAAAGGTTTCTAATTATTTGTATAAATACTTTTCTAGTTTATTTTTGTTAGCAAATTAGAGAGGGAAGATAATTTAAAGGAGAGTACAACTTTTGGAAGATTCTTCTTGAGTTTTCTAATATTATTGGGTTTTACTTCATTGTTCTTGAATTGATCAAAGTTTAATTGTGCAATAATCGAGTGGATTTTTATTTCAATCTTCATTATATGTTCTTTAATTATGTTTTCTTCAATGAATGTTAATTCGTTGCTTACAATCATGAGAGGCTAAAACCTCCACAACTAGAGTTGTGTGAACCATGGAGAATTAACCAACTAGGGTTTGCATAAAGTGATTCTACATCAACGTGAATGCTTGTATTGTCTTCTATTCATCTTTAATATTTCTTAATGATGTGCAACGTTAGAAATTGCCCGAATTCTCTATATGTTTGAACCAAGAACAGTAGATATTAGGAAAAGAAAAGAACAACAAAGCCTTGAATTTTATGGTTTATTATATAACTTGAGTTGCGGTCGCAGGATAGTTAATTTGAAGAAAATTGATAACGGTAAAAGTGAAATCACTCAAGAGACCTAATCCAGTAATTGAGTATAGTCATCCAATAGGGACGAACCAGTCATTTGGATGAACCCGTGTTATCAGTTCTACAAGATAAGTATTGGGATAGATCACGAGTGTAAAACCCGAAGTAGTCATAAATCCATGGGGAACACCTTCCTAACAACTTAAATCTTCAATATTGTTACGTGTTTCATTCTATAAAAACCCCTCATTCAGAGATAATCGAACTAAAAGTATGAATAATAGTATTATTTTACATCCTAACCATATTCCCTGTGGGATCGACCCCAACCTAGTTGGGTTCTTTATTGAAAATATCTGTGTCATACTTTTATAGGGGTGTGATTTGAGCGTTATCATGTATTTCCTGAAGATCTTCCCGGAGTCCCTCTCAAACAGAAAATAGACTTCGGCATAAACCTTCTTCCCGATACCCATCCTATCTCAACTCCTTCTTACGAAATGGCCCCAGATGAGCTTAAATAATTAAAAGGAACATCTAAAATATCTTCTAGATAAGGGATTCATCTGACCTAGTATCTCTCCATTGGGTGCCCCAGTCGTATTCGTGCGAAAGGAAGATAGTACACTCAGGATGTGCATTGACTACCATCAATTGAACAAAGTTACAGTCAATAACATATATCCTCTACCTAGGATTGATGACTTGTTTGACCAACTTTAGGGAGCTAGTTGTTTTTCCAAGGTAGATCTCAAATCAGGATACTAGGAGCTCAGGGTCAGAGAATGTGACATTTCAAAGATTGCCTTCAGAACTTGGTATGGTCACTATGAATTCGTAGTTATGTATTTTGGACTAAAAAATTCTCCTGCATCTTTTATGGATCTGATGAACATGGTATTCAATTCGTACCTTGGTATGTTCATTATTGTCCTTATAGATGATATTCTGGTCTACTCCGGAACAAAGAAGGAGCATGCGGACAATTTGAGAATAGTTTTATAGACTCTCAAGGATCGCCAATTGTTCACTGAATTTAGCAAGTGTGAGTTTTGGCTGAAGTTAGTTGCATTTCTCGCTCATGTGGTCTCCAATGAGGGTATTTAGGTGGATCCTCAAAAGATTATGGCAGTCAAGGACTGGCCAAGACCCATTTCTCCATCAGATACTAGGATTTTCTTGGGCCTAGCCAGTTATTACCGATGTCTTAATGAAAGGTTCTCCTCCATTGCCTCTTCTTTTACCAAAACAACTCAACTCAAAAGAAGGTGAGGTTTCAGTAGTCTGATGCATATGAGAAGATCTTTCAGGAGTTGAAGACTCGACTCACTATAACCCCAATTCTAACTCTGCCAGAAGGTTCAGATGGATTTGTGATCTATTTTGACTCCAGAGTTGGCATTGGTTGTGTTATGATACAACATGGTAAGGTAATATCTTATGCCTCCGGACAACTCAAGGTTCATGAGAAGAACTATTCGATGCATGATCTCGAGCTAACAATGGTGGTATTTGCCTTGAAGATTTATAGGAACTACCTTTATGGGGTTCATGTGGATGTTTTTATGGACCACAAGAGCCTACAGTATGTGTTCAGTCAGAAGAACCTAAATTTACATCAAAGAAGGTGGTTAGAGTTGTTGAAAGACTACGACATAAGCATCTTATACCACCCGGGTAAGACCAATGTAGTGGATGATGCTCTCAAAAGATTGTCTATGGGAAGTGTTGCTCATGTTGAGGTCGATAAGAAAGTTCTAGTTAGAGATGTTCACAGACTGGCTCGGTTAGGGATCCAGTTGGTTGATTCAGCAGAATGTGGAGTGATCTTGGGCAAATTTATATGCCCAAGGGATACTCAAATGTGTGATTTTAGCCTTGTTTATCTATCAATGTTTATACATTCTCATGTGATTGATAATAAAATGTGAATTTATACTAACCAACATGATTAGCATTGTTTTGCAGGTGAAATATAATTTTGCAAAGCTAAAATGCGTGTTGGGAGAGATCGAGGTTGGAATCGGATGTTAGCAAGGGAAAAAGCATTGGAAGGCACAATTTAAAGGGGCTCCGCGATGGAGCCGTGTCACGCTGCCATCGCGGATGCCTTCTGCCTGGAGAGGGAATTTTCGCCAAATTCCAGTGAAGGTGCGCGTTGGTGCGTGGCACGTTGGCCTAGCCTTGCGTTACACGCCGTGCCACGTTGGGCTTCATTGCCTGGACTATCAATTTCCAGTAAGGGTCCGCGTCAGTGGCGTGTCACGGAGGCAGTGCTCCACGATGCACTCCGTGACACGTTGCTTGTTATTCCGGGAAAAATTTCCACTAGTATAAATAGAACACTTAGGTTCATTTTTAATTATTCTGACTTGGTGGAGCAAGAACGTGGGTTACAGACAGTTGAGGGGATGAAATTATCAGGGTTTTTCTCTATCTCCTTCTTCTTCAATTTAATTGCTTGTATGTTTAACACTCATTTAACGATGTTTAATCCACAAATGAGTGGCTAATTCCTCTTCTTGCTGAGGTTAAGAATAATTGTATTGAAATGTAGTTATTGATCAATTGGGTTTTTCATCTTTTCTTCCATGGTTGTTCTATTGATTCTTGTTCTTACTGCATTGATGTGTGGCCAACGTTAACGTACATCTAAAAAGTCCGGTTTCACTCGAGAGAGCAAGAAATTGAAAAGTTGTGAATCAATAGGATATGATCTTTTCTTAATTTAGGAAAATTGAGATTGATTTACCTTCAGGATAGAAGTATACCTGAAAGTCGTATTAGTCAATTAAGGAATCGATTTTGTAGGACTAGAACATGAATTTCATTTAATCAAAGAAATGTAGGTGGACGGTTCATGATTCTTAAGTTGGGTTAAATATGAGAATTTTAATCCATTGGCAATAATTCTTGACTAGAAACCAGAGGAAAGATTAACCAACATTGTATCGATAATTAGTTTCTATACATGTTCATTTAGCCTCAGCATGCTCACATTCATAGTTCAGACTCACATTAGATATTCGTTTTAGATTTAGCATACAATTAGAAATCAAAATATATCAAACTCTTCTTTACACTGTTGTCTTTATTTTTAGAGTTAAAGTATAGTAACACTTAAGTAGTTTTTACCTTATCCCAGTCCCTATGGGATCGATACTTGGCTTACTTAAGCCACTTTACTACTTGTTCAACCACGTGTACTTGCGTGTAGTAATTACCCAAGAGTAGACAGCCGACCAAGTTTTTGGTGCCGTTGTCGAGGACTGGCAATTGGTGAATTTTTCTCAAGTGTAAATTTACTATATTTTTTTTCTTAAGTGTTGACAACTTGGTCTTAGCCTGTATTTCGCAGATATAATCTCTGTTGAACACTGGCAAGAGACAAGGAGCTGGTGGACTCATATTTAGAGCCTGAAAGACAATTTCATCGTCAGCGGAGAGAAGCTCTAGAGAAAAAGTTGCAGTTGCTCAGACAAACAATCATGGAGCAACAACAGAATCCACCAGTGGTAAGGGCAATGTTAGTGCCCGAGGAGATGGCAGCTAGGCCGGTTCGCAAGGTGGCAATCCCACATGCTAACAATGTCACATCTAGCATACGCAAACCTGAGCCAGGAGGGAGGTTTGAGCTCAAACAAAATATGGTGCAATTGCTGCACACCAGCGGGCAGTTCACAGGTCTCGCTCATGAGGATCCACAGTAGCATCTCCAAAATTTTTTGGAGATAAGTGACACTTACATCCCAGCTGGAGTGTTATCAGATTATGTCAGGCTTACATTGTTCCCATTTTCACTATTGGGAGAAGCCAAGAGGTGGTTGCAAGCTGAGCCACCAAATTCTATTACTACGTGGGATGATCTTGCAAGGAAATTCTTGATAAGATTTTTTCCATCCGGTAAAACAGCAAGACTTAGAAGTCAAATTCTAAGTTTCAAACAGAGAGATGGGGAGAATCTATATCAGGCTTGGGAAAGATTCAAGTCCGTGTTGTGGGATTGTCCACATCATCATCAATCCAATGAGGTGCTGGTGCACACTTTTATAGAGGGATTGGAACCCCACACAAAAATCTTGCTAGACTCAGCAGTTGGGGGGCAGGCACTGGAGAAAACTTATGAAGAGTTGTATACCTTGTTAAATCATATTTCACAGGGAAATCCAGAGTGGAATGCTGATTCGTCAAGAGGAGGAACAAGGAAAGCAGCAGGAGTTCTAGAAATGGATGGTTTTACAGCTATTGTTGCACAGCTAGCTGCTTTACAGAATCAACTCAACACCCACTTCAGTAACATGACAATGAACCAGACGCAAGCCCCAGTGAATGTAGTGCAGCAGGTTTGGTGTGAAGTGTGCGGGAGTAGTGAGCACTCAGCTGAGTGTTGTGGAGCAAATCCTGACTCGGTGAACTTTGTGGGAAATGTACAGAGGAACAACCACCAACAGTATGGCAACAACTACAATTCCAACTGGAGGAATCACCCGAATTTCTCTTGGGGTAGGAACAACCATCATGGCAAAGTTCGAGTCAGGGGGCACAGAGGAATCAAGGAGGGCAGCAGAACTACCAAGCATAATATAGAAACAAGAATGCCCCTCCTCCCCCACCATCACCCAGCATTGAGGAGATGTTCAAGACGATGATAGCTAACCAAGCTCAATTGCAGGCTGACTATGTGAAATTGGCAGCCGAGGTGAAGAACAACCAGTTAGCTACTAAGGCACTTGAATATCAATTTGGGAAATTTGTTGGAGCCCAAAACACCAGGCCTAGAGGAGGACTTCCGAGCGACACAGATCCCAACCCAAACAGGTGAATGCGGTGACCACAAGGAGCGATTTGCAGCTTAAAGAGGTGGAACCAGAAAGACCACCTCAACAATTGGGAGCAACAAAAGTTGAGAGGGAGCAAAGTGATGAGAGGGGGAAGAAAAAGGGAGCTGAATCAGAAAGACCACCACCCCCGTTCCCTCAAAGATTAAAGAAACACAAGAAGGAGGCGTGTTTCAAGAAATTCATGGAGGTGCTAAAGCAGGTACATATTAACTTACCTCTTGTTGATGTTTTGCAGGGAGTGCCGAAATATGCAAAGTACATTAAGGACATCGTGGCGAACAAAAGTCGGTTGACTGAGTATGCTATGGTAGCTCTCACGGAGGAGTGCACTTCCCGGATACAAAATCGACTGCCCACAAAGCTCAAAGATCTTGGGAGCTTTATGATACAAATTACAATTGGGCAGAGTATCCGAGCTCACGAATTATGTGATTTGGGAGCGAGCATTAATTTGATGCCGTCATTGGTATTCAAGAAGTTGGGTCTAGGGAGTCCTAGACCAACAACAATGATCTTGCAACTAGAGGATCGGTCCTTAGCCAGACTTGATGGCATTGTGGAGGATGTGCTGGTGCAAGTGGGCTCCCTTATCTTCCCGGTAGATTTCGTCGTGCTGGATTTTGAGCCAGACGCGGAAGTCCCATTTATTTTTGGAAATCCCTTCTTGGCGACCGGAAAAGTGATGATTGATGTAGCTGCATGGCAGCTAACCATGCGAGCACATGACAAGATTGAGGTATTTGATGTTTTTAAAGCCATGAAGCTGTCGGCCATACATAAGGAGCTGTCAGCAATCAGTGTGGTTGAACAAGAAGAAATTCGTCAGATTGTTAAATCTCAAGACCCATTGGAAAGAGTGTTGATGCACTCCGATCATTTTGGAGATAGAGACGCCTACAAGGTGGTCCAAATGTTGAATGAGTCACAAAGGAATCCGAGGAGACAGGAATTTTAATCCTTGATGAGGTCCCTAGAACCATTGCCGAAACCATCCATTAAGGAGGCACCAAAGCTGGAATTGAAAGAATTGCCTCCCAATTTAAAATATGTCTTTTGGGGGGAAGATGATACGTTACCAGTCATCATCTCCACAGAATTGACGGAGGCACAGGAGAAGGAAGCATTGGGTGTCCTCAGAAAAAGGAAGAAAGCAATGGGTTGGCAAATGTCAGATATTCAGGGTATCAATCCAGCTTTTTGCACACACAGGATTTTCATGGAGACAGGAGCAAAACCAACCGCTCAGCCACAATGAAGGCTAAATCCAGCAATGAAGGATGTGGTTAGGAAAGAAATAATTAAGTGTCTTGATGCAGGTGTGGTGTACCCGATTTCAGACAGTGAATGGGTCTGCCCCGTTCAGTGCGTTCCAAAGAAAGGAGGGATGACCGTGGTCACCAATGAGAAAAATGAGCTGATTCCTACACGAACCGTCACAGGTTGGCGGATTTGCATGGACTATAGAAAGCTTAATGAAGCCACAAGGAAAGATAATTATCCTATCCCATTCATTGATCAGATATTAGATAGGTTGGCTAGACAGGAATATTATTGTTTCCTTGATGGGTACTCTGGTTATAACCAAATAGCCATAGCTTTTGAGGACCAAGAGAAGACTACTTTTACCTGTCCTTATGGGACATATGCTTTTAGACAGATGTCATTTGGGTTATGCAATGCACCCGCCACATTCCAGAGATGCATGATGGCTATTTTCCGCGACATGGTAGAGGATTTTGTTGAGGTATTTATGGATGATTTTTCTATTTTCGGTAATTCGTTTGCTACTTGTTTGCAGAATCTTGACAAGGTGCTGGCTCGCTGCGAGGAATCCAACCTTGTACTAAACTGGGAGAAATGCCACTTCCTAGTTAAGGAGGGTATTGTCCTTGGCCACAAAGTGTCTCACAAGGGGTTGGAATTCGATCGTGCTAAGATCGAAGTTATTGAGAAGTTGCCACCACCTGTGTCGGTGAAAGGTGTTCGCAGTTTTCTTGGGCATGCAGGATTCTACAGACAGTTCATCAGAAACTTTTCCAAAATTTCTACCATTATGTAGATTTTTAGAAAAAGAGGTAAAGTTTGAGTTGGATGATGAGTATGTAAAAGCATTTGAGGAGTTGAAGCAAAAATTGATAGAAGCACCTATCCTTACTTCTCCGGATTGGGGACAACCATTTGAGCTGATGTGTGATGCGAGTGATGTGGCTGTGGAAGCTGTATTGGGGCAAAGGAAAAATAGAATCTTTCATTCTATTCATTATGCAAGTAAACCGCTGAATAGAGCCCAAAGCAATTACACAGTCACATAGAAGGAAATGCTAGCATTGGTGTTTGCTTTTGACAAATTCAGGTCCTATTTGGTGGGTTCAAAAGTAGTGGTGTACACAAATCATGCAGCGATTCGGTACCTATTTAACAAGAAGGATGCTAAGCCCAGGCTGATCAGATGGATCCTGTTGTTGCAAGAGTTCAACCTTGAGATTAAGGACAGAAAGAGGAGTGAAAATCAGGTGGCATATCACTTATCGCAATTGGAGAGCCGATTGCATGTGATGGAAGGTGATAACATCAATGAGGAGTTCCCGGATGAGCAGCTCTTGGCAGTAGGGGAAGCTAAAGTTCCCTGGTACATAGACATAGTCAACTTGCTAGTGAGTGGAGTCTACCGACCTGAGGCAACAGACCAACAGAGAAGGAAATTAAGGCATGATTGCCGGCACTTTGTTTGGGATGAACCATACTTAGTTATACAGGGACCAGATCAGGTGATGAGAAGATGCATCCCAGAGAGTCAGATTGCAGAGGTGTTGAGGAGCTGTCACTCTTCGTTGTATGGGGGTCACCATGGAGGCGAGCGAACAGCACACAAGGTTCTACAGTCAGGGTTCTTTTGGCCTACACTGTTCAGAGACTCTATGGCATACGTCAAAATGTGTGATAGATGTCAGCGTACAGGAACAATTGGTAGAAGACAAGAGGATGCCGCTGCAGAATATACTGGAAGTAGAGACCTTTGATGTATGGGGCACTGATTTCATGGGCCTGTTCCCACCGTCATTTGGTAATCATTACATCTTGGTGGCCGTAGACTATGTATCAAAATGGGTGGAAGCAATAGCTTGCCCCAGGAATGACAACAAGGTGGTAACAAAATTTGTGAAAAAACACATTCTCACCAGGTTCGGGACACCCCGAGCCATTATCAGTGATGGAGGGGCTCATTTTGTCAATGCAAGTTTCAAGAAACAACTAGCCAAGTATGGGGTGTGCCACAAAGTGGCAACAACATACCACCCCCAAACTAGTGGGCAAGTGGAGGTGTCGAATAGAGAAGTGAAGCAGATTCTCCAGAAAACAATAAACACACAACGGAATGATTGGTCAAGAAAACTTGATGATGCGTTGTGGGCGTACAAAACTTCTTACAAGACACCGATTGGAACCTCACCATACCGATTGGTCTATGGTAAAGCTTGTCATCTGTCGGTGGAGCTAGAGCACTGAGCCTTCTGGGCCATCAGGAAATTGAATATGGACTTAGAGCTAGCAGGCAAGAAGAGACTAATGCAACACAGTGAACTTGAAGAATTCCGCTGGCAAGCTTATGAGAGTGCCAAGTACTACAAGGAGAAAACGAAAAGGTGGCATGACAAGCATGTGGTGCATCGTATCTTCGAGCCAGGGCAGAAAGTATTGCTCTTCAATTCAAGGTTGAAGTTGTTTCCAGGAAAGCTGAGGTCCAAATGGTCGGGGCCATTTGAAATGGTGAGAATGACCCGCACGGGGCAGTAGAGTTGTGGCAAGAAGATCGGAGTGCCACGTTCTTAGTCAATGGGCAGAGATGTAAGCACTACTTGGGTGAGGACGGTGGTCGAGAGAAAACGTCCATCACCCTAGAAGATGATTGAGCTGAATGACGTCGAGCCGCGACGGTAAACCAGGCGCTGCACGGGAGGCAACCCGTGAAATGTTTCTTTGTAAAATGTGAATAGATTTCTTTATCTATTTCTTTCTTTTGATTAACAACAAAATTGTTAGTTTTTATTTTTATTCTTATTTTTTATTTTGAGTGAATCCTATAATTTTAACCAATCTCTTGTAGTAAGATGAGTTTCAGGTTGAACGGAGGATAAACGCGCAAGGGATCACAAAGGAAAATCCGAGGTATGAAAATCAATAAAAAGTGGCAAAACAGTGAGCTAGGGCGATGGCTCTGTGTCATGGAGGAGGGCCTCCGCGTTACCCTCCGTGACAAGTTGAGGTGTAAATCTGGAATTTTTAAAAAATTCCAGAACACCCACGCGATAACTCCGTGTCACGGAGGGCATGCTCCGCGTTACCCTCCGTGACACGTTGAGGTATATATCGCGATGGGTCACACCGGGTCACCGGGTTACCCGCGCGAATTTCCCACTTTTTAACCCCGATTCCCCCTCTATTTTCCTCATTTCTCATACTCTCTGCGACCAACCTCCCAAAAACCCCTTCCCCCTCAATGTGACACGGACTTAGGCGCGTAATTTCATCAAGTTTTTATCACTTCTTCGAATTCAAGGTATGTTCTTCAACTCTATCTCAATTCTTGTCGAAATTTTTTGATTTTGAACATGTGAGATGAGCAACACTTGCCCTAAGTAGAAATTAAGCTTAAATTCAATTGCATTATTGTTGATTGATGTTCGGAGTAACGGTGTGATTGCTTGAACTCGACAATTACATAGCTTAATCGAATTTTTGATAAAATCATAGCTAGGGCTTGACTTTGAGTTTGAGATGGAGAAATTTAGTTGAACTAGTGAAATTCATGCTAGGTTGTACATGTTGGGGGAGATGAGTCGATTGTGCTAACTGTGATTATGCGAAAAGACCGACGGATTCTCGGGTTAAGAAAATATTGGAAATTGCAAGAAATGGGCGAATTGTATAGGATCATGTAGTTAAAATTCTTCTTTTGCTTTTCCTTGCTAAGTGCTATGGGATAACATGTTATCGATAGGTAAGGATTGTGGTTAGCTGTGCGAAGTCTAAGTAGTACAGGGAATATATACCGTCGAACTCTCCCAAGGCACTAAGCATATTTGTTATGCTTTGTCATTTGTTTGTGTAAATAAGTACAATCTTGCCTTAATGTTGTAATTTTTGCTAAGGACTAAGTGTGGGGTAGCCTAGCTTAACCTAACCTTAGTCGAAGCTAATTTTAATTGGCTTAAAATTGAACTTGTCTGTTTGTTTTGACAGGAACAATGGCAAGCAGGCAGGACAAGGGAAAAGGCGCATCAACATCTGGCGCCAGAAGAAAAAGAATCAGACTGGGCACAGCGGTCCCAGCAGCACCAGCGGTTCCACGCAGCCAAATTCGTCAATACAGAACCAGGTGGATGACAGAGGAGGGGAAGAGATGGTACGCAAAGCACAAGGAGAGCAAGTACTTCCCCTAGGAACACATAGCAAGGGAACCGTTGGCACAAGAGTTCCCCAGGATTGTCCAGAGGATCGAGGCAGTTGGGCTGAACTTCATCTTTGAAGAGTCCAAGGAATGCAACTTGCACTTAATTTGGGAATTCTACGCCAACTGGAATCCGACTCTCAGAAGTCACACCATCAAAATAAGAGGGCAAATAGTCACTTTTGAGCCCCACCACCTCAATGCTATCCTAGGGGCGCGGGACACAGATGCCCATGTGCTTCGACAGCTTAATATCACTCCACCATATGCGGACATCAGACGCACTTTGTGTGGAACCCGATCAACAGCTCGGTGGAGCAGACATAAGGAGAGGGGCTACCATCATACCTTGCCTTACTCAAAGATGAACAGGGAAGCCAGGATTTGGCTGAAAATTGTTTGTTCCTGCCTAATCCCGGGGGTGCATATGACGGATGTAACCCGGGATCGTGTATGCTTGGTGTACGCCCTGATGAAAGGGCTGGAGATCAATGTGGGGGCAGTGATTATCTCCGCCATGAAGAGAGCATGATTGCATCTAGGGAACAGATACGAATTTGGTGGACTACTCACCACATTCCTTAGGGGCCTGGATATTGAGGAAGAGGCTCTTGACTACATCCCGCAGATGGAGCAGCGGGCCTTAGATGTCACCAAAACTAAGGCACCCGACACCACCCACGGGCCAATTCTTACACTAGACGAGCGACATGTTCAGGATGATTAGTACATGGCTCGCATGTATGGGATGCAGATGCTCCAGTTGCGAATAGGCGGGAGGCCGGCGACAGAAGAGGAGCTATGGCAGCTCGAGCTAGACTACCCTTTTGGTGAAAATGCCAAGGCTCTATGCCGAGTGGTGCCAGCTTTTGTAGAGCCCACGGATGATGATGTCCCCACGGATGATGATGTCCCCACAGAGTCGATGAGGAGACACATTGCGAGGACTCCGATGTGGAGTCCGATGATGACGATGGGGGCGATTCAGACATGGGAGATGAGGCAGCAACACCTGATGAAGAAGTGGAGTATTTTGATTGATTAGGGAGTTCCACCACCCAATTTTTGTGCTATGTTAATTTTTGTGAACACTGGGGACAGTGTTCGATATAAGTGTGGGGTGGGAGTAGTTAGTTTCTGGTTGTGTTGTTGTTATGTTTCTGTTCTGTTGTTGTGCCTGTGAAAAAAAAAATTTGTGACCCTGTGATTGTGATGTTTCTGTTTTGTATTGTAATTAAATGTGAAGCTGTTGTGTGCTGCTGAATGTTGTTAGCTGATTTTGTACATATTTTTGTTTTATCGAAATGATCGATATGTTTCAAATTTTTAAATTTTTTTTCCAATTCTTGGGTTTCTCGGCGTTTGTTTTCGGTTCTTTTACTAAGAATGGTCCCATCAAACCGAAGTCTTAGTTAGTGGTTGTTCCCTATGATGGATGGATGACGACCGTCTTAAGGGAAATGGTCTTTAGGAGTAGATTTTTTTCATTTATTCTTCAGTTGTTTTCTTTTGTGGGTTGCAACCCAGAACCTGTAGTTACGTTATGGTTGCGGAATTCTAGTTATGTGTTGTACATGATATTTGAAATGCAAAGGTGATTTGTATGAAAGCATGCAACTCTGTAAATATGTTGAGATACCTAGGCCATAGAGTCGAGTCAGTGTGATTGAGGCTTAATTTTGAATTCTTGTAATTAGCTGATTGAAGATTCTGTGAATATGTCTTGAATTGAGCATGTGCAATAGATGTGGGGTGAGGTTTTTTTTATTCCATGCTATTATGAAATGTCTAGAACTTGCCTGGTGTGTGTACGAAACGAAATGAAGGACGTGTATTGTAGGAAAGGATGTAGGCATTTCTTTGTCTTCAACCGAAAGTTTCTCTTTTTCATTATTGTACCCACCTTGATTATACACCCTAGTTAGCCCATTGAGCCTTTAGCCTATTATTTTTTTCTTTTGTCAAAAATGTGTAAACCAAGCTTAACCCCTTCTTTTCATTAGCCGTAAAATTGATCCAAAACTCTTAAGCGCTTAAGAAGAGAAAATAATTTTCCCAAAGTGTCAAAGAGTGAGAATGGTGAAAAGAAAAGAAAAGCAGAGTGATGAAAGAAAAGAAAAGGTTGAAGGTGCACTTGTTATAAATTAAATATAATGAAGGTGTATGAAAAATCTTTGTTATTGAGTCAAGTGTGCTTAATGAGATGGGTCAAAATAAAGACAGACTTCAAAAAGGGGAGGATGAAGGAAGAAACACTGCCCATGAGTTTGATGGGATGTATTGAAAAAGTTCTTAAGGATGCCAGTGGCTATTATTGGCTAGCCCAATATTTGCTAGTTCCGTAGCTTACATTACAACCCGTTAAAGTCCTACGTGATCTTACATCACACTTCCTTATATTAGTGGAGTAATACACTAAAGGCAAGCCTATGGTTCATGGCATGATGCATGTGAATTCTTTTGGGAGAGAGAGTGAAATTGTTTCTATATGCCCCTGAATGTAATCGTTTGAGTTCATGTGATGAAAAAGGGGAAAATTCTCTTGTGTTGTGAGGGCACATGCTTGATGAGAGATTAAATTTCGTGTCGGATATCTTGATCAGCTGATTTGCATGAGTTTGCCAATATCGAGAGTCGACTCTTAAGTCTATGAGGTCTTGATGTGTTGAAGGTCATTGCATTGATAGGACCATGCATGTTTTCTTTATGATTCGCTGTATTAAATAATCGGTATAACCGTAGCTTAAATTGTCGAACCAAAGTAGCCAGGTTGGGCTGTTAATTGCATGAGGTGTAAGATTATTGTTCGGTGACGAACAAGGATTTAAGTGTGGGGTAAATGATCTTGGGTAAATTTATATGCCCAAGGGATACTCAAATGTGTCATTTTAGCCTTGTTTATCTACCAATGTTCATACATTCTCATGTGAATTTATACTAACCAACATTATTAGCATTGTTTTGCAGGTGAAATATAATTTTGGGAAGCTAAAATGCGTGTTGGGAGAGATCGGGGTTGGACTCGAATGTTAGTAAGGGAAAAAGCATTGGAAGGCACAATTTAAAGGGGCTCCGCGATGGAGCCATGTCACGCTGCCATCGCGGATGCCTTCTGCCTGGAGAGGGAATTTTCGCAAAATTCCAGTGAAGGTGCACGTTGGGGCCGTGGCACGTTGGCCTAGCCCCGCGTTACACGCCGTGCCACGTTGGGCCTCATTACCTGTACTATCAATTTCCGGTAAGGGTCCGCGTCAATGGCGTGTCATGGAGGCAGTGCTCCGCGATGCACTCCGTGACACGTTGCTTGTTATTCCGGGAAAAATTCCCATTAGAATAAATAGAACACTTAGGTTCATTTTTAATTATCTGACTTGGTGGAGCAAGAATGTGGGTTACAGGCAGTTGAGGGGACGAAATTATCAGGGTTTTTCTCTATCTCCTTATTCTTCAATTCAATTGCTTGTATGTTTAACACTTATTTAACGATGTTTAATCCACAAATGAGTGGCTAATTCCTCTTCTTGCTGAGGTTAAGAACAATTGTATTGAAATGTAGTTATTGATCAATTGGGTTTTTCATCTTTTCTTCCATGGTTGTTCTATTGATTCTTGTTCTTACTGCATTGATGTGTGGCCAACGTTAATGTATATCTAAAAAGTCTAGTTTCACTCGAGAGAGCAAGAAATTGGAAAGTTGTGAATCAATAGGATATGATCTTTTCTTAGTTTGGGAAAATTGAGGATTGATTTACCTTCAGGATAGAAGTATACCTGAAAGTCGTATTAGTCAATTAAGGAATCAGTTTTGTAGGACTAGAACATGAATTTCGTTTAATCACAGAAATGTAGGTGGACGGTTCATGATTCTTAAGTTGGGTTAAATACGAAAGTTTAAATCCATAGGCAATAATTCTTGACTAGAAACCGGAGGAAAAATTAATCAACATTGTATCGATAATTAGTTTCTATACATGTTCATTTAGCCTCAGGATGCTCACATTCATAGTTCAGACTCACATTAGATATTTGTTTTAGACTTAGCATACAATTAGAAATCAAAATATATCAAACTCTTCTTTGCACAGTTTTCTTCATTTTTAGAGTTAAAGTATAGTAACACTTAAGTAGTTTTTACCTTATCCCAGTCCCTGTGGGATCGATACTTGGCTTACTTAAGCCACTTTACTACTTGTTCGACCACGTGCACTTGCGTGTAGTAATTACCCAAGAGTAGACAGCCAACCATGGAGTTGTAGTCCAAAATGGGTCAGAATCTTCCCTGGTGATGGAGGTTAAGTCAAAGTCAGATGAAGATCCAATTCTATTCAGATTGAAGGAAGAGTTCCTATAGAAAGAGGTGAAGCATTCTCCAAAGGAGGAGAGGTGTGTCCGTTACTAGGGAAGGTTGTGTTCCAAATGTAGACAATTTAAGGCAGCGAATACTAACGGAGGCTCAAAACACTAGGTACCCTATCCACCTAGGTGCCACCAATATGTACTGTGATATACGGGAAGTCTACTGGTGGAATGTCATGAAGAAAGACATTTCATAATTTGTGGCTAGGTGTCTAAATTGCCAACATTGCAAGGTTGAACATTAAAGGCCAGGAGGTATGACCCAGGATATTAACATTCCTACTTGGAAGTTGGAAGAAGTGAACATGGACTTCATTATAGGTCTACCTTGTATGCACCAATAACATGACTCAATTTGTGTGGTTGTAGATCGGATGACTAAGTCAGCATATTTTCTACCAGTTAAGTCCACAGATTTAGTAGAGGATTATGCTAGACTGTACATTCGGGAGTTAGTCCAACTACCTGGAGTTCCTTGTCCATCATTTAATATAGGGGTACCTAGTTCACCTCACACTTCTAGAAGTCATTTCAAAAAGGACTCGATACTCAGGTCAAGCTCAGCACAACTTTCCACCCACAAACAGATGGCCAAGTTGAGCAGACTATCAGACTTTGGAGTATATATTGAAAGCTTGTGTGATTTATTTTAAGGGAAGTTGGGACGACACCTACCCTCATCGAGTTGGTATATAAAAATAACTACCACTTTAGTACTCAGATGGCCCCGTTCAAGACATTATATGGTAGGAGGTGCAGATCTCCTATAAGGTGGTTTGAGGTTGGTGAAGCTTCCTTGATTGGACTTGATTAGTACATGAGACCATGCACAAGGTTCAACTTATCATGGAACGACTGAAAACTACTCAAAGCCGATAGAAATTGTATGCATATGTAAGAAAAAGGGAGTTAGAGTTTGCTGTGGATGATTAGATATATCTGAAAATTTCACCTATGAAAGGGGTGATGAGGTTCAGGAAGAAAGGAAAGCTCAGTCCCAGATATATTGGTCCTTATAAAATCCTGAGGTGCATTGGAAATGTGGCTTAAAAGTTGGAGTTGCTTGCGGAGTTATCATCGGTGCACCCAGTCTTTCATGTTTCCTTATTGAAGAAATGTATCAGTGACCCAACCTCATTAGTGCCTCTAGAGAGTGTCAATGTGAAGGACAACCTCTCTTACTAAGAAATTCCAATTCAGATCCTAGACTGTTAAGTTCATAAGCTGAGCAACAAAGAGATCACTTCAGTAAAGGTCTTATGGAGGAACCAGCTAGTTAAGGGACCTACATGGGAAGCAGAAGTAGACATGATGGCTAAGTAGCCCTCACCTATTACCTTTTAGCTTAGCTTCAGCATCGGGTACTAAATTCCTCCTTAGTACTCTATTCAGTTTCATACTCATCAGCTCTAGTCATGTTTTAGTGTGCACTCTACTTGCATAACTCAGGTAGTATGTCTACCTCAGTTCGGAGTTAGTCACTCCTTTAGTAATTAATTTACAGTCTTCAGTTCAAGATTGCAACTCTATCCCTAGTCTTTTAGCTTACTTAGCCTTCATTCGAGGACGAATGTTCCCAAGGGGGAGATATTGTAACACCCCAGAAGTTCTTAGACCAAATCCAGACTTGGAATGAAAAATTAGAAAAAGGAACCAGAAAATTTGGTCTCAGAATGACTCAACCAATGAGTCGTTGTCAGTAACGATGACCTATTGCGTGGGTCATTTTCATCCTCTATAGATTACTTCCCCAGAGAAAACGAGCAATAAATGACCTATTGCTTCATGTAACGAATCATTGTTTTGATCTGTTGGTAGCAGTCCAAAAACCTGTCAAATCTATCTTCCAAACAATGAGCCAGACGACGGGTCATTGTTTGGTATAATGACTCATCTTAGGGAACCATAGGAAGAAATCCAGAAAGGGTTAGAAACCCCTCAAGTGACAATAGTTTGAAATAGTGTCTCGTTGTTTCTGACGACGGGTCATTCTATCCATACGTTGGATGATATATAGAAGTTGCTTAAAACTCTTCCAATAACAAAGAGAGGAACCAACAGCTTGTTGTTCCATCTAAGGGGTCATTGTTCCCGTCCGTTGGTTAGTGTTTAGAAACTGACTTCCCAGGCCCAAAACCTATGACTAGTTCCAACGAGCCGCGTTTTTAACCAATGACTCATTGTGAGACCCGTTGGATCTGGATAGTAAGATTTTGAAACAGTCATCCTGGGTTATTTCTTTTAATACAACAATTCTAACACCTAAACTATGTAATTTTGGGTCACGTTTAGAGGGGAATGAAGGGGATTGATCGACTCTTTCCTCTCATTCTCTTCCAAGCTAACAAATTCAAAGTGTAGAGAACTCAGAAAACCAGTTCCAAGCAAGCGAGGGCATCTATCTTTTCTCAAATCTTCCAAACTAATTCTTTGGAATTCTGCTTCAGGTATGTGGGACTCCAACAAGGAAATTTATTCATCCTTGTGTCCCAAATTAATTATAGAAATCTTATCAGTTGCAACCCTTTAGAAGACTAAAGGCTAGGGTTTCTTTAGTCAGTATATGATTTTTTCTATGTTAATAATTCTCTAAGTTTTCTTAGACTATCACTAGTTGTAATTCATTCTTTGAGTTCATTTATACTATATGTTCTCTAGCCCTGATCTCGAGTATAATTTATGAATAGAAATATCATGAATTAAATTCTAGTTAGAATTGTTGTTTTATCATGATACTCTTTAACTGAATTATGAATGCTTGCACGTATTCTTGAATGGAAAGTCAGTGCTTTAGTATATTTCATTTCAGTAATATTGTCAGTACTCAGTATATTCAGTAGTATAAGTTTACTAACATGATTTTCATTCTTTAGAATGTCATGACACTTTCAGATAAAGTAGCTGTGACAAGTCTTAAAATGCATTTTTTCAGGTCCTTAGACTCTCTGGACACTTTAGATAAGTAGTTGTGACTTAGTCCTAGGACATCAGTTTCGAGCTATCAGCTAGTTAGATGTAATTAAGTTTAAGTTAGAGTAGTACTTAACAACAAGAAGGCGGGGGTTCAGCATACCTAGGATCCCAGAACAATGTGCCACCATAGGTTATTAGCCTAAAAGGGCCCTAGACAGTGATCACATAGCTCAGCCACTATACCTTGGCTAGGTACAGTAGGTTATCTTCGATGCGGTGTATACAGCGAACTCCACATCTAGCTCACATGGTTATATGTCATTTATTGGCTCTCCCAAAATTAAGTACAGTCTTAGTCCCCAATTTAGACCAGTCTTCCATATTTTTAGGATTTGCGTATGACCTTCAGTCAGCTAATGGTTATTTCATCTTTATCAGATCTTTATATTTTTATTCAGTATTTACATTTTCAGATATGTTCATAGAATGTCATTCTATATAGATTACATATTTTTTGTATGCTTATGTTTAGCTTATATCTCATATACTCAGTACATTCAACGTACTGATCGTATATTTTTTCTATGTTCTATATCATGTTACGATATAGGTTCAAGTACCCAGCTTGTAACGCCCCACCTTGGGAGGAATGACTGGCACCTGGTCCCTACTAAGGTCTGAACTAGCCTGGCTGAGCTTACGCACCTTTGGTGCATGACTAACACTAACTCTCAAGTCGAGAAAACAACGGGATATATCTCGGCTGTAAATATAGCCCCCGGCCGACAAGGCCTTATAGCCACCTGTAAAATACAACAACTAACCAAAAATAGATAATGATAGGGAATCCTATGCAGGACGACAAGACCACCATGATGTCTAGTTAAGATTGAAAAGTAAAATCAGTTCTAAACTAAGTTATGGTCGAGAAGGCTGCCAACTATCATCTAAGCAAGGCCCCACACAACCAACATGTAAGATAAAACACATACGGGCCCCACCGACCAACAACAGCTAACCACAGGGAATTTGAAATAATCTGCAAGCCTCTAGGAGTGATATACTAGTCGAGACAGGGCCCCTACCTACCCATACTGTACAACAAAAGAGAGTCAACCTGCTAATCCATTAGCTCCGGAGAAATGGAGCTAACTATTTTTCTAGTCTTGATAGAAAGCTAAGAAGGTCCAGATTCGCATCTATCGGCACCTACAGGCAAGTAATGCAGCGCCCCCAAGAAGGGTGTCAGTACAATATGTACCGAATATGTAAAACAATAACTGTAAATAACTGAATAGACAAAATATAACTGAAAATAACGGAAAAGAAAAGATAGAGATTCTACCTGCATAGCTGAACTTTTTACTATCTAATTTATCAATAACTAAACTAGTCAAGAACCCTACCTGGCCCCCATAAGCTGGAAGGTACAACCAGCACAGAATAACCCACCTGGCCCCCATAGGCTGGAAGGTACAACCAGCACAGAATAACCCACCTAGGGCCTCCATAAGCCCTGGTGAGTACACCTCAATCTATATACCCCTAGAAAGGTCACACTATGTCAACTAATAGCTATAGCCATCTTACCAGTCCCCTGGGTCTGCAACTAAGCCCTCTCGGCCCTTGACTATAGCTGTGTCTAAGTCCAGGTGACTCATGATATCTGCACCCCGAGCACCAGGCTCAACGGGGGTGTGGTGCCGATACGGCATATAATAGTCCAGCCATGGAATGGACAATATGAGGACCTGGGACCCCATCTTCATCCCTCACGAATGGCATACCGCTCTTTAGAGAAACGTCATTTCTCCCTTGGCAAGCGACGACACAGCTAGTAACCCTGGGTTGGTCATGGAAGGTTATACAGGGCAAAGTCAGTCCCAAACTAGGCATAGAATACTGGTCTCATCTAATAACAATAGTTAATCACAATTCATATGTTTCTGGTTCTCTTATTGGGATTTAAACTGAGCTACAATACTGAAGAAACTAACTTGCCCAAAGAATACGCCTTAACATACCTCAATTGCCGATTTCTGATTAATTGGCGAGTTTCAGTTCGTATTCAATAGTTCCTTCCGATTGTATTATACTACTGGGAGAATAAAGCTGATTTTAGTACTAAATTTAGCCAAAATGATAACTTTAAATATAAATGTCACTTATACATCAGCTTTCCCGAACACAATTGAAAACATATAATTTATCAAAAGTTCAGAAGGAAGAAATACTCACTTGAAGCTTGTGATTGTATAGAAATTAGTTTGGAGCAATTCCAACCACTTTGGCTCGGTGAGGTTATGATTTGCTGGGTGAATTTTACGAAAATAACTTTGTAGCAATGCTCCCTGCAGGATTATAATTCAATACTGAAGTTAATTTGGATTTGGATGGCATTTGGCAGCATAAATGGAAGAAAATTAGTAGAACCCTTCGTGTTTTCCCTCTCTTGTCCATATATGAACTTGGAAAATGAAATAAAATAAAAGGGAGGGACTTATATATACTTGGGGCGGTGGACAGGGGTCCGTGGCACGGACCCTGTCGTGCCAAAAGTCGGGCGTGCCATGAAGCCATCGCGCCAAGGAGGGTCCATGACACATTGCCCCTTTGGGCAGCTAGTCCTGAGTTCTCTAGAGCGATCCCAATTCCACGCTCGTTCGACCTTTTTTCAGGCCCTTTCTCATATGTATTGTAGTCTAAAACTCTTAACTAACGTACGAATAGGCTGACTACACGTTAGAAACTTACAGGGTGTAACATCCTCCCCCCCTTAGGAACATTCATCCTCGAATGTCACTTTAGCTCAGGGGAGTCTAACTCTTTATAACTACAATTCTGGGAAAATTTTGGCAAAGTTTCCCCTGTGATATGGACTATCTAAAAATCCTGAAATGCAGAAGAGTCCAGCACAGGCATTTCACATAACACTATTGCAACTGTTTCTCAACAACATTGTAGCCAGCTAAGCAATATATGTAACACACATCACAAAACAAACTGAATCGTAAATGTACCTTAACTGCATGGACTGGATAAGTCTGGAAGAAATGAGGATACTTGGATCTCATATCGTCCTTAGCTTCCCAAGTCATCTCTTCTCTATTCCTGTTCCGCCACAACACTTTAACAGAAGCAATATCTTTAGTCCTTAGTCTACGAACATGCCGATCTAGTATGACTACTAGAACCTCTTCATAGGGCAACTCCTCGGTAATCTGAACATCCTCAACTGGCACAATTTGGGATGGGTCTCCTATGCATTTTTGCAACATCAACACATGAAAGATCAGGTGGACAAATTCTAATTCTGAAGGCAAATCTAGCTCGTACGCCACCTGACCTACTCTCTGGAGGATTTGGTACGACCCTATGAATCTTGGGATAAGCTTTCCCTTTTTACCAAACCTCATCACACCTTTCATCGGGGAAATTTTGAAAATACCCAGTCACCCACACTGAACTCCAGGTTTCTACACCGTTCATCAGTGTAAGATTTCTGGTGGCTCTGAGCAGTCAGAAGACATTCTTTGATAAGCATTTCTTTCTCTTCTGACTGGTGGATTATGTTTGGTCCAATTTACTCTGATTCCCCAACCTCGAAAGAACCAACTGGGGACCTGCACTTTCGCCCGTATAAGGCCTCATAAGGTGCCATCTGGATCGCTGAGTGATAGATTTTATTGTAGGCAAACTCAATAAGGGGTAAGTGTTCATCCCAGCTACCCCTAAAGTCCAGTACACATGCCCGTAACATATCCTTGAGCTTATGAATTGTATATTCTACCCGCCCATCTGTTTTAGGGTTGAAGGTCGTGCTCAGATTAACTTGCGTCCCCAGGCCTTTCTGAAAGGACTGCCAAAATTTAGCTGTAAACTGCACTCCTCTGTCAGAAATGATTGATAATGGAACACCATGTAATCAGACTATCTCTTTGATATACAGTTCAACATAGCTTCAGCTAAGAAAGTAGCCCTCATTGGCAGAAGATGAGCTGATTTTGTCCACTTGTCAACAATCACCCAGATAGAATCAAATTTGCGTTTGGTACGGGTTAGCCCAGTTACAAAGTCCATATTGATAGCTTCCCATTTCCACGTAGGAACTTCTATCTCCTGCATCAACCTACTGGGTTTTTGATGTTATGCCTTCACCTGCTAGCAATTAGGACATTGTGCTACAAATTCTGCTACCTCCTTTTTCATCCTCGGCCACCAGTAAATTTCTTTTATATCATGATACATCTTTGTTGAACCTGGATGAAGAGGATAATGAGAATAATGTATCTCGCCCATAATCATTTGGTGAAGTCCTGCCGCATCCAGAACACAAAGGAGACCCCAATATCTCAAAACTCCATCTTCGGTTACCTTGAAATCTACTACTTCCCCTCATTGAGCCTTATCTATGAGCTAAACCAGGTTAGGGTCTTCATACTACCGTTCTTTCACCTCTACAAAACCAATGATGACACTGCAGTATTCTGGATCACTATTCCACTATCTGCCGAATCTACTATTCCGACGGCTAAACTAGCTAACTGATGCAATTCTTGTGCCAGTTCCCTCTTTTCGGGCTTCAAATATGCCAAACATCCCATGGATTTATGACTGAGGTCATCTACTACAACATTGGCTCTTCCTGGGTGATATAAAATGTTCACATCATAGTCCTTCAATAGCTCTAACCAGCGACATTGCCGCAGATTCAACTCTTTTCGTGTGAAAATGTACTGGAGGCTCTTATGATCAGTAAAAATATCTACATGGACACCATACAAATAGTTCCTCATATTTTCAAGGCATGAATTACCGCGGCCAACTCCAGATCATAGGCGGGGTAGTTCTTTTTATGCTTCCTCAGCTTTCTGGAAGCGTAAGAAATTACTTTACCATGTTACATCAGAACACATCCTAACCCAATGCCTGAAGCATCGCAGTACACTCCATAATTCTCTGATCCTTCTGGCAAGGATAATACTGGTGCTGAGGTCAATCTTTTTTTCAACTCCTGGAAGCTCGGTTCACATGCTTAAGTCTAGTGAAATTTAGTTGCATTCTGAGTTAGCTTGGTCAAAGGCACTGCTAAGGTAGAAAATCCTTCCACGAACCTTCTGTAATACTCGACTAACCCCAAGAAACTATGTATCTCAATCGGGGTGGTAGGTTTAGGCCATATTTTTACTGCTTCAATCTTCTGCGAATTTACCTGTATACCAGCATCTGACACAATGTGACCCAAAAAGGCCACTGAATTCAGCCAAAATTCACATTTAGAAAACTTCGCATACAGTTGGGGATCCTTGAAAATCTGGAGCATTGTTCGTAGATGATCTCGATGATCTGCCTCTGAATGGGAATACACCAGGATATCATCGATAAATACTATTACGAACAAGTCCAGATACAGTCTAAAGATGTTGTTCATCAGATCCATGAACACTGATAGAGCATTCGTCAACCCGAAAGACATGACTAAAAATTTGAATGGCCATACCTGGTCCTAAAAGCAATTTTTGGAATATCCCTCTCGCGAACCCAAACCTGATGGTACCCAAACCTTGAATCAATCTTTAAGAAATACTTCGCCCCCTGTAACTGATCAAACAAGTCATCTATTCTGGGAAGCGGATACTTATTCTTGATAGTGACTTTATTTAGCTGCCGGTAATCCATAGACATACGGAGGGAGCCATCCTTCTTTCCCACAAATAGGACCGGCGCACCCCATGGTGAAGTACTCGACATGATGAATCCCTTATCTAATAGATCTTTCAACTTCTCCTTCAATTCCCTGATCTCGGCGGGAGCCATTTGGTACGGAGGTATGGATATAGGCTGAGTACTTGGTGATCTTGGGCAAATTTATATGCCCAAGTGATACTAAATGTGTCATTTTAGCCTTGTTTATCTATCAATGTTTATACATTCTCATGTGATTGGTAATAAAATGTGAATTTATACTAACCAACATGATTATCATTGTTTTGCAGGTAAAATGTAATTTTGGGAAGCTAAAATGCGTGTTGGAAGAGATTGGGGTTAGACTCGGATGTGAGCAAAGGACAAGGCATTGGAAGGCACAAAATAAAGAGGCTCCGCGATGGAGCCGTGTCACGCTGCCATCGCGGAGACCTTTTGCCTGGATAGGGGATTTTCGGCCTATTTCCAGTGAGGGTTCGCATTGGGTCCGTGGCATGGTGGCCTGGCTCCAAGTTGCACGCCGTGCCACATTGGGCCTTATTACCTGGACCCCCAATTTCCAGTGAGGGTCCGTGACGGTGGCGTGTCACAAAGGCAGTGCTCCATGATGCACTCCGTGACACATTGCTTGTTATTCCGGGAAAAATTCCCACTAGTATAAATAGAACACTTAGGTTCATTTTTCAATATTCTGATTTGGTGGAGCAAGAACGTGGGTTACAGGCAGTTGAGCGAACGAAATTATCAGGGTTATTCTCTCTTTCCTTCTCCTTGAATTCAATTGCTTGTATGTTTAACACTCATTTAAAGATGTTTAATCCACAAATGAGTGGCTAATTCCTCTTCTTGCTGAGGTTAGGAACAATTGTATTGAAATGTGATTGTTGATCAAAATTGGTTTTTCATCTTTTCTTCCATGGTTGTTCTATTGTTTCTTGTTCTTACTGCATTAATGTGTGGCCTACGTTAATGTACATCTAAAAAGTCCGGTTTCACTCGAGAGAGCAAGAAATTGGAAAGTTGTGAATTAATAGGATATGATCCTTTCTTAGTTTGGGAAAATTGAGAATTGATTTACCTTCAGGATAGAAATATACCTGAAAGTCGTATTAGTCAATTTAGGAACCAGGTTTGTATGGCTAGAACATGAATTTTCGTTTAATCACAGAAATTTAGGCGGACGGTTCATGACTCTTAAGTTTGGTTAAATACGAGAGTTTTAATCCATTGGCAGTAGATCTTGACTAGCAACCGGAGGAAAAGACTAACCAAATGATATTGATAATTGATTTATTTACATGTTCATTTAACCTCAGCATGCTCACATTCATAGTTCAGACTCATAGTAGTTAATCGTTTTAGACTTAGCATAAAAATTAGAACCCAAAAATATCAAACTCTTGGTTACACTATTGTCTTCATTGTTAAAATTAAAATATAGTAACACTTGAGTAGTTCGTTACCTTATCCCAGTCCCTGTGGGATCGATACTTGGCTTACTTAAGCCACTTTACTACTTGTTCGACCACGTGCACTTGCGTGTAGTTTTATACCCAACAAACGACTGAACAAGTTTTTGGCGCCGTTGCCGGGGATTGGCAATTGGTGAATTTGTCTTAAGTGTTAGTTTACTATATTTTTATTTTCTTAGTGTTGAAATCTTGGTCTTAGCCTGTATTTTGCAGATTTAATCTCTGTTGAACACTGGCAAGAGACAAGGAGCTGGTGGACTCGTATTTAGAGCCAGAAAGATTATTTCATCATCAGCGAAGAGAAGCTTTAGAAAGAAAGCTGCAGTTGCTCAGACAAACACTCATGGAGTAACAACAGAATCCACCAGCAGTACGGGCAATGTTAGTGCCCGAAGAAGTAGCAGCTCGGCCGGTTCGCGAGGTGGCAATCCCACATGCTAATAACGTCACATCTAGCATCCACAAACCTGAGCCAGGAGGGAGGTTCGAGCTCAAACAAAACATGGTGCAATTTTTGCACACTAGCGGGCAGTTTACAGGTCTCCCTCATGAAGATCCACAACATCATCTCCAAAATTTTTTGGAGATAAGTGACACTTACATCCCCACTGGAGTGTCATCAGATTATGTCAGGCTTACATTGTTCCCATTTTCACTATTGGGAGAAGCCAAGAGGTGGTTGAAAGATGAGCCACCTAATTCTATTTCGACGTGGGATGATCTTGCAAGGAAATTCTTGATATGATTTTTTCCCTCCGGTAAAACAGCAAGACTTAGAAGTCAAAGTCTAAGTTTCTAACAGAGAGAGGGAGAGAATCTATATCAGGCTTGGGAGAGATTCAAGTCCATGTTGCGGGATTGTCCTCATTATCATCAATCCAATGATGTGCTGGTGCACACTTTTATAGAGGGTTTGGAACCCCATACAAAAATATTGCTAGACTCAGCAGCTAGGGGACAAGCACTGGAGAAAACTTATGAGGAGCTGTATACCTTGTTGAACCGTATTTCATAGGGTAATCCGGAATGGAATGCTGATTCGTCAAGAGGAGGGACAAGGAAAGCAGCAGGAGTTCTAGAAGTGGATGGTTTTCCAGATATCGCTGCACAGATAGCTGCTTTACAGAATCAACTCAATACCCACTTCAGTAACATGACAATGAACCAGCCTCAAGCCCTAGTGAATGCAGTGCAGCAGATTTGGTGTGAAGTGTGCGGGAGCAGTGAGCACTTAGCTAAGTGTTGTGGAGCAAATCCGGACTCGGTTAACTTTGTGGGAAATGTACAAAGGAACAACCACCAACAGTATGGCAACAACTATAATTCCAATTGGAGGAATCACCCGAATTTCTCCTGGGGTAGCAACAACCATCAGGGGCAAAGTTCGAGTCAAGGTGTGCAAAGGAACCAAAGAGGGCAGCAGAATTATCAAGCAAAATTTAGAAACAACAATGCACCTCCTCCACCACCATCACCCAGCATTGAGGAGATGTTCAAGACGATGATAGCTAACCAAGCTCAATTGCAGGCTGACTATGTGAAATTGGCAGCCGAAGTGAAAAACAACCAATTAGCTACTAAGGCACCTGAATATCAATTTGGGCAACTTGCTGGAGCCCAAAATACCATGCCTAGAGGAGGACTTCCGAGTGACACAGATCCCAACCCCAAGAAGGTGAATGCGGTGACCACAAGGAGTGGTTTGCAGCTGAAAGAGGTAGAACCAGAAAGACCACCTCAACAATCGGGAGCAGCAGAAGTCGAGAGGGAGCAAAGTGATGAGAGGGGGAAGACAAAGGAAGCTGAATCAGAAAGACCACCTCCTCCGTTCCCTCAACGATTAAAGAAACACAAGGAGGAGGCATGTTTCAAGAAATTCATGGAGGTTTTGAAACAAGTACATATTAACTTACCTCTTGTTGATGTTTTGCAGGGAGTGCCGAAGTATGCCAAGTATATAAAGGACATCGTGGCAAACAAAAGTCGGTTGACTGAGTATGCTACGGTGGTTCTTACGGAGGAGTGCACTTCCCGGATACAAAACTGACTGCCCACAAAGCTCAAAGATCCTGGGAGCTTTACTATACAGATTATTATTGGGCAGAGTATCCGAGCTCATGGATTATGTGATTTGGGAGCGAGTATTAATTTGATGCCGTCATCGGTATTCAAAAAGCTGGGTCTAGGGAGTCCTAGACCCACAACTGTGATCTTGCAATTGGCGGATCAGTCCTTAGCCAGACCTGATGGCATTGTGGAGGACGTTCTGGTGCAAGTTGGCTCCCTGATCTTCCTGGTAGATTTCGTCGTGCTGGATTTTGAACCAGACGCGGAAGTCCCATTTATTTTGGGACGTCCTTTCTTGGCGATCGGGAAAGCGCTGATTGATGTAGCTGCGGGGAAGCTAACCATGCGAGCACACGACAAGGTGGAAGTGTTCGATGTGTACAAGGCCTCCAAGCTCCCGACTGTGTAAGAGGAACTCTCGGTGATCAATGTGATTGAATTGAGTTGATGATGAGCAGATAAATGATTCACGAGAGTAACTGGGAAAACCACCGGAACAATGTAAGCACTATTGGGGGAAGGACGGTGGTCGAGAGACAGCATCCATCACCCTAGAGGAAAACTGAGCTGAATGACATCAAGCCGCGACGGTAAACCAGGCGCTGCACGGGAGGCAACCCATGAAAAATTTTTTTCTTTGTAAATTGTGAATAGATTTCTTTTTATTTTTCTTGATTAACAACAAAATTTTTAGTTTTTATTTTGGTTTTTATTTTTATTTTGAGTGAAACCTATAATTCTAATCAATTTCTTATAGTAAGATGAATTTCAGGTCGAACGGAGGGAAAATATGCAAGGAATCGCAAAGGAAAAGTTGAGGTATGAAAATCAATAAAAAGTGGCAAAACAGTGAGCTAGGGAGATAGCACCGTGTCACGGAGGAGGGCCTCTGCGTTAACCTCCGTGACACGTTGAGGTGTAAATCTAGAATTTTAAAAGAATTCCAGAACACCCTCGCGACAGCTCTGTGTCACGGAGGCATTGCTCCGCGATGCACTCCGTGACACGTTGTTGTGTATATCGCGACCGGTCACACCGTGTCGCCGGGTGACCCGCGCGATTTTTCCACTTTTAAACCCCGAATCCCCTTCAATTTTCCTTATTTCTCACACACTCTGCGAACAATCCCCCTAAAACCCCTCCCCCTTCAATGTGACACGGAATAGGCCAAGGATTTCATTGAGTTTTCTTCAATTCTTCGAATTCAAGGTATGTTCTTCAATTCCATCTCATTTCTTGTCGATTTTCTTCGATGTTGAACATGTGATGCGAGCTAAACTTGCCCTAAGTAGAAATTAAGCATAAAATCAATTGAATTATTGTTGATGGATGTTCGGAGTATCATTGTGATTGCTTGAACTCGTTAATTGCATAATTTAATCGAATTTTTTATACAATCATAGCTAGGGCTTGTTTTTGAAGTTGAAGTGGAAAAATGTAGTGAACTCGTGAAATTCATGCTGGGTTGTACATGTTGAGTGAGATGAGTCGATGTGCTAATTGTTATTATGCTAAAAGACCGACGAATTCTCGGGTTGGGGGAATATGGAAATTAGCAACAATTGGGTGAGTGGTATAGGTTCATGTTGATAAATTCTTGTTATTTTCGATTTGTTGTTTTTCCTTGCTAAGTGCGATGGGATAAAATGATATCGATGGTAATGATTGTGGTTAGCTGTACGAAGTCTGAGTAGTACATAAAATATATATCGTCAAATTCTTCGAATGCACTAAGCATGGTTATATATTTGGTTGTTTGTTTGTGTAATAGGTATGATCTTGCCGTAATGTTGTAATTTTAGCTAAGGACTAAGTGTGGGGTAGCCTAGCTTAACCCGACCTTAGTCGAAGCTAATACTTATTAGCTTAACATTGATCTTGTCTATGTGGGTTGACAGGAAAAAAATGGCAAGCAGGCAAGAAAAGGGGAAAAGCGCAACAACATCTGGTGCAGGAAGAAAGAGAATCAGACTGGGCACAGTAGTCCCAGCAGCACCAGCGGTTCCACGTGGCCAACGCCGCCAATACAAAACTAGGTGGGTGACGGAAGAGGGGAAGAAGTGGTACGCAAAGCACAAGGAGAGCAAGTACTTCCCCGAGGAACACATAGCACGGGAATCGTTGGCACAGGAGTTCCCTAGGATTGTCCACAGGATCGAGGAAGCTGGGCTCAACTTCATCTTTGAAGAGCCCAAGGAATGCAACTTGCACTTGATTCGAGAATTCTACGCCAATTGGAACCCGACTCTCAGAAGATACACCATCAAAATAAGAGGGCAAATAGTCACCTTTGAGCCCCACCACCTCAATGCTATCCTAGGGGCGCGAGACACAAATGCCCACATGCTTCGACAACTGAACATCACTCCACCATATGCGGACATCAGACGCACCTTGTGTGGAACCCGATCGACAGCTAGATGGAGCAGACACAAGGAGAGGGGCTACCATCAGACTTTGCCCTATTCACAGATGAACAGGGAAGCCAGGATATGGCTTAAGATCGTGTGTTCCTGCCTAATCCTAGGGGTACATATGACGAATGTAACCCGGGATCGTGTATGCCTGGTGTACACCCTGATGAAAGGGCTGGAGATCAACGTGGGGGCGGTGATTATCTCCACCATGAAGAGAGCACCGTTGCATCAGGGCAACAGATACGGATTTGGTGGACTACTCACCACATTCCTGAGGGGCTTAGATGTTGAGGAAGAGGCCCTTGACTACATCCCGTAGATGGAGTGGCGGGCCTTAGATGTCACCAAAACTAAGGCTCCCAACACCACCCACGGTCCAGTGCTTACACTAGGCGAGCGACATGCTCGTGATGATCAGTATATGGCTCGCATGTACGGGATGCAGATGCTCCAGCTGAGGATATGCGGGAGGCCGGCAACATAGGAGGATCTATGGCAGCTCGAGCTA
Organism: Datura wrightii; assembly: GCA_035772735.1. Lineage (NCBI taxonomy): Eukaryota > Viridiplantae > Streptophyta > Magnoliopsida > Solanales > Solanaceae > Datura > Datura wrightii. The sequence continues at coordinate 30,939,432 of JASDFA010000008.1, forward strand.
GACTACCCTTTTGGCGAAAATGCCAAGGCTTTATACCGAGTAGGGCCAGCTTTTGTGGAGCCCACGGATGATGATGTCCCCACAGACGAGGAGACACATTGGGAGGACTCCAATGTGGAGTCCGATGATGACGATGGGGGTGATTCAGACATGGGAGATGAACCAGCAGCACCTGATGAAGAAGTGGAGTATTTTGATTGATCAGGGAGTTCCACCACCCAATTTTTTTGTGCTATTTTAATTTTTGTGAACACTAGGAACTGTGTTCGAGATAAGTGTGGGGTGTGAGTAGTTAGGTGCTGGTTGTGCTTGTATGTATGTTCTAATCTGTTGTTGTCCTTGTGAACAAAATTTTCTGACCCTATGATTTGTGAATGCTAAGTGTTGTTCTGTATTGTAATTATATGTGAAACTGTTGTATGTTGCTAAATGTTGCTATCTGATTTTGTACATATTTTTGTTTATCAAAATAATTGATATTTTTAAATTTGTTTCTTTTTTTATTTTGATTCTTGGGTTTCTCGGCGTTTGTTTTCGGTTCTTTTACCGAGAATGTTCCCATTGAACTGAAGTCTTAGTTAGTGACTGTTCCCTATGATGGATGGATGACGACCGTCTTATAGGGAAATGTAGTCGTTAGGAGTAGACTCTTTTACATTTACATTTTTTTTAGTTGTTTTTCTTTTGTGGGTTGCATCCCAAAACTTGTAGTTACTTTATGGTTGCGGAATTCTGGTTGCGTGTTGTACATGATATTTGAAATGCAAAGGTGATTCATATGAAAGCATGCAACTTTGTAAACATGTTGAGATACCTAGGCCATAGAGTCGATTCAGTGTAATTGAGGCTTAATTTTGAATTCTTGTAATTAGCTGATCGAAGAGTCTGTGAATACGTCTTGAATTGAGCATGTGCAATAAGTGTGAAGTGAGGTTTTGTTATTCCATGCTATTGTGAAGTGTCTAGAACTTGCCTGGTGTGTGTACAAAATGAAATGAAGGAGGTGTATTGTAGGAAAGGATGTAGGCATTTCTTTGTTTTTAACCGAAAGTTTCTATTTTTCATTATCGTACCCACCTTGATTGTGTACCCTAGTCAGCCTGTTGAGCCTTTAGCCTATTCTTTTTTTCTTTTGTCAAAAAGTGTAAACCGAGCTTAATCCCTTCTTTTCATTAGCCGTAAATTTGATCCAAAACTCTTAAGCACTTAAGAAGAGAAAATAATTTTTCCAAAGTGTCAAAGAGTGAGAATGGTGAAAAGGAAAGAAAAGCAGAGTGATGGAAGGAAAGAAAAGGTTGAAGGTGCACTTGTTATAAATAAACTATAATGAAGGTGTATGAAAACTCTTTGTTGTTGTGTCAAGGGTGCTTAATAAGATGGGCCAAACTAAAGAAAAACTTCAAGAATGGGAGGATGAGGAAAGAAACAATGCCCATGAGTTTGATGGGATGTATTGAAAAAGCGTTTAAGGATGCTAGTGGCTATTATTGGCTAGCCCAATATTTACTAGTTCTGTAGCTGACATTACAACCCGTTAAAGTCCTACGTGATCTTACCATCACACTTCTTTATATTAGTGGAGTAATACACTAACGGCAAGCTTATGGGTCATGACATGATGCATGCGAATTCTTTTGGGAGAGAGAGCGAAATTGTGTTTATATGCCCCTGCTTGTAATTTTGTGAGTTCATATGATCAACAAAGGGAAAATTCTCTTGTGTTGTGAGGGCACATGCTTTATGAAAGATTAATTTTCATGTCGGATGTCTTGATCAGCTGAGTTGCATGAGTTTGCCAATATCGAGAGTTGATTCTTAAGTCTAGGAGGTCTTGATGTATTGAAGGTCATTGCATTGATAGGACCATGCATGTTTTCTTGATGATTTGCTGTATTGAATAATCAGTATGACCGTAACCTAAATTGTCGGACCAAAGTAGCGAGGTTGGGATGTAAATTGCATGAGGTGTAAGATTGTTGTTCGAGGACGAACAAGGATTTAAGTGTGGGTTAAGTGATCTTGGGCAAATTTATATGCCCAAGTGATACTCAAATGTGTCATTTTAGCCTTGTTTATCTATTAATGTTTATACATTCTCATGTGATTGGTAATAAAATGTGAATTTATACTAACCAACATGATTAGCATTGTTTCGCAGGTAAAATGTAATTTTGGGAAGCTAAAATGCGTGTTGGAAGATATCAGGGTTGGACTCGGATGTGAGCAAAGGACAAGGCATTGGAAGGCACAAAATAAAGAGGCTCCGCGATGGAGCCGTGTCACGCTGCCATCGCGGAGGTCTTCTACCTGGATAGGGGATTTTCGGCCTATTTCCAGTGAGGGTTCGCGTTGGGTCCGTGGCACGGTGGCCTGGCTCCGCGTTGCACGTCGTGCCACATTGGGCCTTATTACCTGGACCCCAATTTCTAGTGAGGCTCCGCGACGGTGGCGTGTCATGGAGGCAGTGCTCCGCGATGCACTCCGTGACACGTTGCTTGTTATTTCGGGAAAAATTCCCACTAGTACAAATAGAACACTTAGGTTCATTTTTCAATATTCTGACTTGGTGGAGCAAGAACGTGGGTTACAGGCAGTTGAGGGGACGAAATTATCAGGGTTATTCTCTCTTTCCTTCTCCTTGAATTCAATTGCTTGTATGTTTAACACTCATTTAAAGATGTTTAATCCACAAATGAGTGGCTAATTCCTCTTCTTGCTGAGGTTAGGAACAATTGTATTGAAATGTGATTGTTGATCAAAATTGGTTTTTCATCTTTTCTTCCATGGTTGTTCTATTGATTCTTGTTCTTACTGCATTAATGTGTGGCCTACGTTAATGTACATCTAAAAAGTCCAGTTTCACTCGAGAGAGCAAGAAATTGGAAAGTTGTGAATTAATAGGATATGATCCTTTCTTAGTTTGGGAAAATTGAGAATTGATTTACCTTCAGGATAGAAATATACCTGAAAGTCGTATTAGTCAATTTAGGAACTGGGTTTGTATGGCTAGAACATAAATTTTCGTTTAATCATAGAAATGTAGGTGGACGGTTCATGACTCTTAAGTTGGGTTAAATACGAGAGTTTTAATCCATTGGCAGTAGTTCTTGACTAGCAACCGGAGGAAAAGAATAACCAAATGATATTGATAACTGATTTCTTTACATGTTCATTTAACCTCAGCATGCTCACATTCATAGTTCAAACTCACAGTAGTTAATCGTTTTAGACTTAACATAAAAATTAGAACCCAAAAATATCAAACTCTTGGTTACACTGTTGTCTTCATCGTTAAAATTAAAATATAGTAACACTTGAGTAGTTCGTTACCTTATCCCAGTCCATGTGGGATCGATACTTGGCTTACTTAAGCCACTTTACTACTTGTTCGACCATGTGCACTTGCGTGTAGTTTTATACCCAACAAACGACCGACCACTTGGTAGTAAATCAATTGCAAAATCGATCTCCCGTTCTGGGGGAATACCAGGAAGTTTATCTGGGAACACGTCTGGGAATTCATTAACTATAGGGATGGACAAAAGAGTTGGAGATCTTGCTTGAATATCCTGAACCCTGACAATGTGATAGATACAACCCTTTGCTATTAACTTCCTCTCCTAAAGATAGGAAATAAACTTATCCTCCAGCGTGGCCATATTACCTTTCCATTCTTGTACTACCTCCTCTGGAAAGTGGAATCAGACAGTTTTGGTCCAACATTCAACATTGGCATAGCATGGCGCCAGCCAATCCATACCTAGAATTGCATCAAAATCAATCATTTCTAGTTCTATCAAATCTGCAAAAGTCTGATGACCAACAACCGCTACTGTGCATCCCCGGTAGACCCTCTTGGCTATGATAAAGTCACCGATGGGAGTAGACACTAAAAAAGGTCACTGAAGCAATTTTGGTGTAATACCAAGCTTTCGGGCCACTAATGGGGTAACATAAGACAAGGTGGATCCTGGATCTATCAATACATAAACAGAACGAGAACAAATGTCCAGCATACCTTTCACCACATCCGGCGACGATTCTGGCTCCTATCGTCCCGATAAGGCATAAGTGCTATCTGGACTGGTGCTTGAACTAGATGCCCCTAGTCAAACTCGACCTCTGCTGGCTGAAGCTGAGGGCCTACGCCCTGCTGGGGATGCTGGGGCACGTGACCCTACTGAAGATCTATCCTGTTGGTCTCGATTACTCTGACCCCTGGCTGGACAATCCCTCAATCGATGACCCTCTTGCCCATACATATAACATACCGTGGAACCATACCTGCATGCCTCAGAGTGATGTCGGCTGTGGATAGGGAAAAGTGGTACAGTAAATCAGATCTGCTCTAAACCCTCTACTGTTGCGAACTTGCTGGCCGTGAGCTCTTGCCAAGCCCTGATGGCCCCCAGTGACCAGACCTACTCCCCTGCTGCTACTATGGAGGTGGGGGTCTAGGTGGTTTGTCTGATAATCATGGCCTGGGTCTGCCCTAAAATTCTGCCTATACATCACTCGGTCTAGTCCTATGGTGCTGCTCCTGGCTTACCCTTTCTATATCCTGCTATCGCTGCCTGATTCCCTCGATATTCTGGGAAAATACCTAGACACGGGCAATATCCATGTCCTCTCACAGAGTAACTATGATACAAGTCTCTACATATTCTGGGTTTATCCCTATAATAAACTGGTGCACCCTGGCTGGCATAGTATCTATAAAAGCCGGTGCATATCTGGCCAAGGAATCAAACCTCATGGCATACTCCCGAACACTCATCGAGTCTACTCCAGATGCAAAAACTAATCAACCTGTGCATGTCAAATTTCCCATGGAAAATAATGATCCAAGAAGGCCTCTTAAAAACTGGGCCAGGTCGAAAGGGGAACATCTCTAGCTCGGGACCTTTCCCAACTCTCATACCACAATATTTCTAGGTCACGTAGACGAAACACCACTAACTCAACTGATCCTGCGGGTGAAACATGCATTACTCTAAAGATCCGCTACAACTGGTCCAAAAAGTCCCGAGGGTCCTCGTCCCGGTCCGTTCCTGTAAACTGCTCGGGACTTAGAGTAAGGAACTATCGAACCCTCGAACTACCTGGTCCTCCTAAATACTCCACAACTATGGGTGCCACTGGTTGATGTTGTGCAGCCATCATCTAAGCTAGCATAACAACAGAACTCCTAACCTCCTGATCGGATGGTGTCAGTACAGGCACTGCTGGAGGGCGTGCCGACGTTTCCACTACTCTGGACAACTCCTGACAGAGAAAATACTGCAGGGGAGACTGAGGTGGAGTCTCCCTATCGCCCTCAATTCAGGCTGACTCTGGCTGAGGCACCCTGCTAATGCCCTCTCCTGCTGCTACGTCCAATTCCCTTCCAATCATAGAATGTCGCGGGTTTGATATTTCTCTGTAAACAAGAAGGATATGGTAAGCTTAGGGACTCAACCCTATATTGTATAACTCTACAACACAACTAGAAGAGAAAGAAGAGCAACCATCCTATCATGCCTCGCAGCCTCCAGCCTATAGAATGTGGTGCACAACACATCCATAGGCAAGACTCTACTTAGCATGATATGTAGACTCCCTGGGATACAACCTGCTTTGATACCAAGTTTGTCACGCCCCACCTTGGGAGGCATGAATGGCACCTTGTGCCATACTAAGGTCTGAACTAGCCTGGCTGAGCTTACGCACCTCTAGTCCATGACTAACACTAACGCTCAAGTCGATAAAACAACAGGCTATATCTCGGCTGTAAATACAGCCCCTGGCTGACAAGGCCTTATAGCCACCTGTAAAATACAATAGCTAACCAGAAATAGATAATGATAGGGAATCCTATGCGGGCCGACAAGACCACTATGATGTCTAGTTATGATTGAAAAGTAAAATCAGTGCTAAACTAAGCTATGGCCGAGAAGGCCGCTAACTATCATCTAAGTAAGGACCCACACGGCCAACATGTAAGATAAAATATATACGGGCGCCACACGACCAACAACAGCTAACCACAGGGAATTTGAAACAATGTGCAAGCCTCTAGGAGTGATATACTGGTTGAGACAAGGCCCCGACTTACCCATACTGTACAACAAAAGAGAGTCAACCTGCTAATCTATTAGCTCTGGAGGGATGGAGCTGACTTCTCTACTAGTCCTAATAGAAAGCTTAGAAGGTCTTGATCCGCGTCTATCAGCACCTGCAGGCAATTATGCAGCACCCCCAAGAAGGGCGTCAGTACAATATGTACCGAATATGTAAGGTAATAACTGTAAATAACTTAATAGAGGAAATAGAACTGAAAATAACGGAAAAGAAAAGATAGAGATTCTACCTGCATAGCTGAACTTTCTACTGTCTAATTTATCAATAACTAAAGCAGTCAAGAACCTTACTTGGCTCCCACAAGCCGGAAGGTACGACCAACACAGAATAACCCACTTGGAGCCTCCATAAGCCCTGGTGAGTATACCTCAATCTATATACCCCTAGCAAGCTCACACTAGGTCAACTAATAGTTATAGCCATCTTACCAGTCCCCTAGGTCTGCAACTGATCCCTCTCGGCCCTTGACTGTAGCTGTTTCTGAGTCTAGTGGACTCCTGATATCTGCACCTCGGGCACCAGGATCGACGGGGGTGTGGTGTCGATACGGCATATAATAATCCAGCAATGGAATGGACTGTATGAGGACCTGGGACCCCATTTTCATCCCTCACGGATGGCATACAGCTCTGTAGAGTGACGTCATCTCGCCCCTGGCGAGCAACGATACAGCTAGTAACCTTGGGTTAGTCATGGAAGGCTATACAGGGCAAAGTCATTCCCAAACTAGGCATAGAATACTGGTCTTAGCTAATAACAAGAGCTAATCACAATTCATATGTTGCTGGTTCTCTTACTAGGATTTAAACTAAGCTACAATACTAAAGAAACTAACTTGCCGAAAGGATACACCTTAACATACCTTAATTGCTGATTTCTGACTAATTGGCGAGTTTCAGTTTGTATTTAATAGCTCCTTCTGAATGTATTGTATTACTGGGAGAATAAAGCTGATTTTAGTACTAAATTTAGCCAAAATGATAAATGTCAAATATACTTCAGTTTGCCAGAACATGATCGAAAACATATAATTTCTCAAAAGTTCAGAAGGGAGAAATACTCATTTGAAGCATGTGATCATATAGAAATTAGTTTGGAGCAATTCCAACCACTTTGGCTCGGCAGAGTTACGATTTGTTGGGCGAATTTTACGAAATAACTCCGTAGAAATGCTCTCTGCAGGCTTATACTTCAATACCTGAAGTTAATTTGGATTCGAGCAGTGTTTGGTAGCATAAACGGAATAAAATTAGTACCACCCTTCGTGTTTTCCCTCTCGTGGTCGTATATGAACTTGCAAAATGAAATAAAATCAAAGGGAGGGACTTATATATACTTGGGACGATGGATAGGAGTCCGTGGCACGGACCTTATCATGTCAAAAGTCGGGCGTGCCACGGAGCCATCGCGCCAGGGAGGGTCCGTGACTTGCCCTTTTGGGCAGCTAGTCCGGCCTTCTCCCCCGCGATCCCAATTTCACGCTCGTTGGACCTTTTTTCTGGCCCTTTCTCGTATGTATAGTACTCTAAAACTCTTAACTAACATACGAATAGGCCGACTAAATGTTAGAACTTACGGGGTGTAACACCAGCCTCAGCATCGTAGCTAGTTCTCTCGTCGATTCTCTAGCTACTTTCAGTGGTGAGTCCTCATTGGCCGAGGGCAGGAGTTCCCATTTTGGTATATTGTTTTCAATTTAGTTTTCAGATATTAGAGTTAGTTGGAGATTTTTCACAGCAACTCATCAATTCTTTTAGAAGGCTTTTAAATAGTATTTGTAGATTCAACTTGGGTTCTAGTGTTTGAACAGATCTTTATTATCATTTTAGTATTTGCTTATTTCTTTAGTCATCTTCCTCTTAATATTATCTATCAATAGATTAGTCTTATTAGAATTATGCTTTACCATAGATTTGATTGGGGTCACTGGTGATCCTAAGTACTGTGTCGCGTCCAAGGTATAAACTCAAGTTGTGACAGAGGGACCAGCAGCCTCAAAGATGGATCCAGGATTTGAATATTACAGGTGTCATATTTTTTGGTAAAAATTTATCACTAGTGATTGAGATCGAATTAGGGCGCACATTCAATCAATTCAATTCATTGGCTAATTCAATTTGAATTACAAGATTTTTAATTCATAAGTAATATACTTTCATAGAACTCATATAAATTTTATCCGATTCAATCTAATTTCTAGTTAAATACAATTGAAAAAAAATAAGAAAACTAAAATTTTTGAGTACATGATTAGACCCTTTCAATTAAAACATAATGTACTTCACGTTAACTAGCAAATTGTACCTTATAATTAGTTCTAGAAAAAACAAAAGCCAAACAACTTTTGTAATGAACATTTACCCTTTTTCATTAAAAATACAAGTAAAGAAAAATATTTTCCTCACAAAAATTCACAAATTATCGCTAAAAACATAATTAAAAATAAATTTTGGGAAACAAAAGGCCTTAACAAAATGTAAAAAAAGTCAATGAACTAGTATATATCGGCCCTTGCCTCAGTCGTCTTTGTTCAAAATATTAAGCAATGAAGAATAAAATTTACAGATAAAATATATTTTGAAATATTAAAGAGAAAAAAATTAAAATTTCACTTAATTAAATTTTTGTAGATCTTGAAAAAAAATTATGAAGAGATAATTCAAATAAATAAACTAACAATGAAGATTTGTTAGACGAAGAGTTAAATACAAAAATAAGGAATATAAAGGAAATCAGAAAAAGGAAAAAGTAAAGAGAAAGCAAAAAAATGAAAACCAAAAAAAGAAGAATGGGAAAAGGCAATGATTGTGAAAGGGGAAAAATCTTAATGGACATGATTTTAAGGGGATTTGAACCCCACACCTAGAACATGGCACCTAGGGCTTTGACCATCAACTAGAATTGATATTAGTACTATGCGTGCCAACATTTTATATATACCATAAATCACTAAAATTTCTATGTATATATGAAAATTTTAGTCGAATGTCTGCATGCCATGGCACCCTCACGCTAATACATAGATTCGCCCCTGAGAAGTCTCAAGGACCTTTCTATGATATGAAGTAGATGGTCCAGGCTCATCAAATGCACCAACATTCACTGGCGGGTTATTCATAGTATGATCTCAGTTTTGCATCCTTTCCTATTGACCTATATTTTTTGTAACCTTATTTTCTCCATGCAAGTACCCATACTGATATCCCGATACAAAATCATTATATAAGAAATGCCTATGGAGTCTATGAATATCTTCAAAGTTTTCGTTCCAACATTTCTTTCACTGACATGGGCACCTTAGTCTCTCACCATCCCTCCCTTCCAGATGATTCTTTGCAAACTCAATAAATTGCTCTACACACTGTAAGAATTTAGGATTATACAAACCTCCAATTAACCTTTTGTACCTCCTCTAACAACTTGAACTCATTTTCCTAAAAACCTTTTGTACCACCCCAAAACTTTCCTAGAACAGACTCGGGCATTGCAAGAAAATTCAGAAGAGAAATGCAAAATTTTATTGCAGAATGACCCAGACAATGGGTTGTGGTAAGACCAAATGGACCGTTATTTGAGTCGTTGTTAGCGTAGCAGTTTTCCTTCAGGGGAAAAAAGCGAGGCATAGGATGACCCGTTGGCTGAAATAACGAGTCATCTTGTCGTCTGTTGGATCCCAAGTTCAGAATCCTATCAGACTCTTCCTTGAGGCAACGAGAGGAACCAACGGCTCGTGATTCTTACCAACGAGCCATTGCTACCACTCATCACCAAGTACCAGGCCTTGGAAGTGTAGACCACGAGTCGATGCTATGACCCGTTGGTTCTACCAAAGAGTCATTGTGTTGACCGTTGTCTCAAGGCCCAGTTACCCTACCTGCTATAACAAGAGGTACCAGCGACCTGTTAGTCGTCCCAACGAGTCGTGGTATCCTCCCGTGGCCCCTTTCCAGTGAGTATGGTTTCTGGAACCGAAACCAACAGTGGTTTCCAGACCCGAAACCAACAGTGGTTTCCAATGGGTCGTGGTTTTGACCAATGACCCATTCTGAGCCCGTTGTTCCGTGTGGGCCAGTTTTCAGTTCCTTCTTTCTGGGTATGTTGGTAATTTTCCACCTTTTAATGCTTAAACCCTATTGTTTTGGGTTCGTTTAGGAGGAAGTAAAAGGGTTAGAACGATCTTTTTCCCTTTATTTCACTCTTTCCCTCAAAGTCTAAGCGTGGAATAGTCAGGCAGTTCAGAGCATAAGCTAGTGCTGACAATTGTCTTCTCATATTTTTCTTAGGATCTTCTCCAGAAATTCTTAGCCAGGTATGTGGGAATTCAACAAGGGAATAGTTCTTCCCTTGTGTCCCTAAAATTTTTCTTTATCTTCTCTAACAGTTTAGCTCTGAGACTTTCGAATGTGGTGAAATTTTCTGTCAGACCTCAGTCAAATCATATGGAATATCATTTATGTTAATTGTTGATGTTTTTCCACCACTTTGTGTCTATGTTGTTGCTCATTCTTGTAAAGTGATTTCTAGCGCTAGTTCTTGAATACAAAAAACTAGAGTCTTGCATAAGTGATTAAATATCGAAATTTTCTTGATTCTACCAGTGTTGGGGATTTCCATATTGTTAGTTGTATTGAAATGTCAGTCAGATCATTGTCATTTCAGTTTCAGTCAAAATGTTCGAATACTCAGTGTTAGTCAGAAATGTCAGCAGAACAGTTTGACTACAGAAATTCTCTAGGTGTCAGTAGTGCCGACCAGTTAACAAAATTAGACTCGGTATCAGTTTTAAGAGGTTCTTTTGGAGGTCATGACACTTTCAAATATAAAGATCTGACCATCCTTAGGACCCCAACTTCAGATTATAGTATGTTCTTTAGATAGTTACGACGCTTCCAGATAAGCAGGTTTGACTAGTCTTAGAACCCAATCACATAATCTGGTCCAATAAGACACTTAGGGTGCTTCCAGATAAGTATTCTTGACTAGTCTTGGGCCCCAGATTCAAGATATCAGCTTAGCAGTCAATCTAGGACTATCCAGTGGGAGTAGGACTTAGCACTGAGCGGACCGGGGTTCCAGCACACCCAGGTTCCCCAAAATATGTTGCCACCATAGGTTATATTTACTGGCCTTGTAGCCCCAAACCTGTGATCACCTAATTCATGCCTTTATACCCTGGAAAGGTATATTGGGTCCTACCAATGGGTTGTATACATCGGACTCTACTTCAAGCTCACGTGGTTATATGTTGGTTATACACTCTCCCACTAGTTAGCTCAGTTTAGTCTCAGATTAGTCAATTCAGATCAGTTCAGTACAGTGTTTCAGATTAGTACCTCAAATTTGGGTCATATCCTTGACCATTAGACAAGGTCATTTAGACCATCTCAACTATTACAGTTATTTAGTTCAGCAGTTTGAGTTGGTCATTGCATGTCTTTTCAGTTCAACATTTTATTCCTTGTTTATGGTTTCTCTCACTTACTCAGTACATTCAAAGTACTGATGCGTACCTTTCAAAGATGCAACACCGTTAGCCGACCTCTCTCAGACCTTCCCAGCGACACTAGTTGTTGGTTCTCATCTTTCAAGTACGAAGATTATTTCTTTCAGTTTTGTTTCTTTTATTTAGTCTTGGAGTTAGTTGGGGGCTTTCCCCAACAACTCATCAATTATAGTTGGCTTTCAGAAAAATCATGGTTTCAAACTTTCAATTTTGTTCAGATGTTTTTAAACTTTATATTTCAGCTTTATTCTTATATATATTTTATATTTTCTTTAAAGATTCCGCTATATATACATACATACATACATACATACATACATACATATATATATATATATATATATATATGTTTACTCAGGATGCTAGTGTATGATAGAACATGGTTTGACTTGGGGTTACTTGTAACTCTAAGTACAGTGTTCTGTCGAGGGTGTAAACTTGGGGCATGACAAACTTGGTATCGGAGCACTAGGTTTAGAGTATCATTGGATGTCTGAAAGCCGCATCGAGTAGAGTCATTTTCATTGTTGTGAAGCACGCCACACTTATGACGGGGAGGCTATGAGATTTTATTAGGAAAACTCCCTTTGGTTCATACTCTTTATCATGCATTGAAATTCAATTCCATAATCATTCTCCTAACTCGTGCTCTATTTCATTTTAGTGAATTATACCTCCGCAATTTAGTAATGGAAGAAGGACCGATAACGCTCATTGACCTGCCCCAACCGCTCCAGCAGCCCCTTAGGACAACTTAGTGTCTACCGTAGAGTTCAGGGAGGCTATCCAGCTGCTTGCTCAGACTGTTACTAACCAGGTGAACCAGCAGGTGGTTCTGATCAACAATAATGGGTCCACAGCAGCTTCCCAAGTTCTGGACTTCAATCGGATGGACCCTCCAGATTTCCAAGGATCTAAGGTGGGAGAGGACACATAGGATTTCGTGGACGAGATTAGAAAGATCACCCAAATTATGGGTGTTAGTTCTTTAGAGAGTGTCAACTTGGATGCCTACCAGCTGAAAGGGGTAACCCAGATCCAGTACGAATGGTGGAATGAAGGGAGACCAGTGGGAGTAGGACTAGTGGAATGGGAGGAGTTCACTACTTCCTTCCTAAACAGATTCTTCCCTCGGGAGCTCAGGGAGGCAAAGGTGGCGGAATTCATGAACCTGAAATAGGGAAACAAAATAGTAGAAGAATATGCACTAGAGTTCACTAGGTTGTCTAAGTATGCCCCAGAGATGGTAGACAAGCCAAGGGCTTTCATGCTGAAGTTTGTTATTGGAGTTTAAAATTTGGTCCTTAAGGAGTGCAGGACAGCAAAGCTTATCAAGGACATCGATCTCTCTAGCTTCATAGTATATGCCTAGCAAATTGAGGCAGAAAAATTAAAAGATCTGGAGCGGGAGAACAAATGGGAAAGAACCGGCTAATAAGATTATGGCCATCAATGATCTGATGGTAGTAGCCGCCCGCAGCAACAGCAGCAGAGGGCTCCAGCACCCACTTCAGCCAACACCCTTACTTTTTGGTCCCGCAAGGATCGAAGAGGTGGAGCATCTGGCTCTCAGTCCCAGAGCTTCAGCGCCAACAATCGCTACCCAGCTTGCCCTAAGTGTGGCAAGAACCATCCACGAGAGTGTCTTCAGGGTCAAGAGGCTTGTTTTGGTTGTGGATACCTTGGTCATTGGCTCAAAGAATGCCCGTTGGTAGGACGGGGGAGGCCACAATCCACTACTTCAGTAGCTCCAACAGGCCGACCAGCTCAGTAGGCTGACTAGAGAAAGTATGGATGGTGGCCAGTGCCAAAACTGGTTTTATGCATTGTCTACTCGTCAAGATCAGGAAAGCTTACCTGACGTGGTCACGGGTATGTTATGCCTTTTCCATCTAGAAGTGTATGCTCTACAAGATCTAGGAGCCAAACTTTCGTTCGTGACTCCCTATGTAGCAGTCTAGTTCGATATTAGTCCAGAGGTCCTCTTATAACCATTCTCAATCTCCACCCCAATTAGCGAGTCAGTTAGAGCCAACTAGGTGTATAGAAATTTCCCGTTCTTAATCATCAATAAGGTCATTCCAGTTGATCTTGTAGATTAAGACGTGGTTAACTTCGACCTCATTCTTGGAATGGATTAGTTACACTCTGGTTATGTCTCAGTCGACTGCAGAACTAGGGTCGTCAAGTTTTAGTTCTCTAATGAGCCAACTTTAGAGTGGACGGGCAGTAGTTCAGTGCCTAAGGGTAGATTTATTTTCTACCTTAAGGCCAGAAGGCTTATTTCCAAAGGGTTCATTTATCATTTAGTTTGGGTCAAAGATTCCAGCTTTGAGACCCCAACTATCAAGTCAGTCCCAATTGTTAATGAGTTCCCTGATATGTTTTCCCAAGATCTTCTCGGACTCCCTCTTGAGCGGGAAATAGACTTCGGTATAGACCTTCTCCCAGATACTCAGCCAATCTCCATCCCTCCTTACAGAATGGCTCTAGTTGAGCTTAAGGAGTTGAAGGAGCAGCTAAAAGACCTTCTTGATAAAGGTTTTATCTGACCCAACATCTCTCCCTGGGGTGCTCCAGTACTATTCGTGCAGAAGAAAGACGGTACCCTCAGAATGTGCATCAATTACCGTCAATTAAATAAGGACACAATCAAGAACAGATATCCCCTACCACGATTGACGACTTATTCGATCAGCTTCAGGGAACCAGTTGTTTCTCCATAATTGATCTCAGCTTGGGGTATCATCAACTAAGGGTCAGTGAGTGTGACATACCGAAAGCAGCTTCCAAGACTCGATATGGTCACTACGAGTTCGTGGTTATGTCCTTTGGACTCACAAATGCCCCCCGCAACTTGTATGGACTTGATGAACAGAGTTTTCAAAGCAGTATCTAGATATGTTCGTCATTGTATTTATCGATGACATTCTGATATACTCTAGAAATGAGGAAGATCATGTTAATCACCTGAGGATAGTGTTCCAGACACGCAGAGATAGCCAGTTGTTCGCCAAGTTCAGCAAATGCAAATTCTAGTTGAAGTCCATGACTTTCCTGGGGCATGTGATCTCGGGTGAGGGTGTTTAGGTTGATCCTCAAAGGATAGCAGTGGTGAAAGACTAGCCCATACCTACCTCCCCAACCAAAATAAGAAGTTTCTTGGGTCTAGCCGATTATTACCGATGCTTTGTGGAAAGCTTTTCTTCTATAGCATCCCATCTGACTAGGTTGACTCAGAAGAAGGTGAAATTTTAGTGGTTAGATGCGTGTGAGAAGAATTTCCAGGAGTTAAAAACTCAACTCTCTACTGCTCCAGTGTTGATCCTACTGAAAGGATCAGCTGGGTTTGTAGTGTATTGCGATGATTCCAGAGTTGGACTTGGTTGCGTTCTGATGCAGCGGGGTAAGGTGATAGTCTACGCCTCTAGAAAGCTCAAGGTTCATGAAAATAATTATCCGACTCATGACTTGGAGTTGGCAGCGGTGGTGTTTGCGTCGAAAATATGGAGACACTACCTTTACGGGGCTCACATGGATGTTTTCACTGATCACAAGAGCCTTCAGTATGTGTTCAGCAAGAAAGACCTAAATCTTCATCAAGGAAGGTGGTTTGAGCTACTGAAGGACTATGACATGAGCGTTCTATATCATCCGGACAAAGACAATGTGGTGACTGATGCCCTAAGAAGAGTGTCTATGGGGAGCGTGACTCATGTTGAGGAAGCAAAAAGGAGCTAGCAAAGGATATCCACAGATTAGATCGGTTGGGAGTATAGTTGGTTGATACAGCTGAGGGTGGAGTAGTTTTTCAAAGTGGATCAGATTCCTCTTTGGTTGTGAAAGTTAGGATGAAGATCCCATACTACTTAAGCTAAAGGAAGAGGTCCTCAGAAAAGAAGTTTAGGCTTTCTCCAAAGGGGGAGATGGGGTACTCCATTACCAAGGTGGATTGTTCATACCAGATATAGGTGATTTGAGACAGCGGATATTGGTTGAAGTGCACAGTTCGAGATATTCCATCCACCCTGGTGCTACTAAGATGTATCATGATTTACGAGATATTTACTGGTGGAATGGCATGAAGATAAACATTGCTGAATTAGTAGCCAAGTGTCCGAACGGCCAGCAAGTCAAAGTAGAACACCAGAGACCGGGAGATATGACTCAGGATATCAGCATGCCCATATGAAAGTGGGAATAATTAAATATGGATTTTATTATGGGTCTACCTCGGACTCGTCAACAATATGATTCAATCTGGGTGATAGTAGACTGGATGACTAAGTCAGCACACTTCCTCCCAGTTAAAACTACAGATTCAACTGAGGACTATTATAGGATTTATATCCAGGAGATAGTCTGACTTCATGGGGTGCCCTTATCCATTATCTCCAATAGGGGCACCCAGTTCACCTCTCACTTCTGGAAGTCCTTTCAGAAGGGACTTGGTACCCAGGTCAAGCTCAGCACAAGTTTTCACCCACAGACAGATAGATAAGCTGAGCATACTATTCATACTCTAGAAGATATGTTGAGGGTGTGCGTGATCGATTTCAAGGGAAGTTGGGATAATCACTTGCCTCTCATTGAATTTGCATACAACAATAGCTACCACTCCAGTATCCAAATGGCCTCGTTTGAGGCATTGTTGGTAGAAGGTGTAGATCTCCTATCGGGTGGTTTGAGGTTGGTGAAGCTACTCTAATCGGGCCTGACTCGGTTCATGAAGCTATGCCGAAAGTACAACTCATCAGAGAAAGATTGAAAATAGCTCAAAGCCATTAGAAATCTTATGCAGATGTGAGGAGAAGAGAATTGGAGTTTTTTGTGGATGACTAGGTTTATCTAAAAATTTCACCCATGAAAGGGGTAATGAGATTTGCTGTGGATGACTAGGTTTATCTAAAAATTTCACCCATGAAAGGGGTAATGAGATTTGGGAATAAAGGAAAGCTCAGTTCGAGTTATGTGGGACCCTATAGAATTTTGAAATGAATTGGCAAGATAGCTTATGAGCTAGAATTACCATCAGAGTTAGCATCTCTACACCCAGTATTCCATGTGTCACTATTGAAGAGGTGCATCGGCGATCCAACTTCAGTTGTGCCATTGGACAGTGTGCGAGTGAAAGATAGTCTCTCATACAAAGAGGTCCCAGTCTAGATCCTTGATTGTCAGGTTCGTAAGCTGAGGAAAAAGGAGGTAGCTTCAGTCAAAGTCTTGTGGAGAAATCAACATGTAGAAGGAGCTATATGGGAATCCAAAGCAGATATGATGGCTAGATACCCACACTTGTTTCCTTCCAGTTCAGTTCTGGCATCAAGTACTAAATTCCTCCCTATTACTCTATTCAGTTCCATACTCATTAGCTTTATTTAGATTTTCTATGTGCATTCTGGTTGCATCAGCTCTATTGGTACGGTTAAGTCAGTTTGAAGTCAGTTACTCCTTTAGAAACTAGCTCATAGTCTTAGTCTAGAAATCTCAGCTCTTTTCCTAGTTTTCCAGTAGTTTTAGTCTTTATTCGAGGATGAATGATCCCAAGGGGGAGATGTTGTAACACCTCAAAACTTTCCTAGACCAGACTCAGGCGTTTCAAGAAAATTCAAAAGAAAATTTAGAAATTTTATTAAAGAACGACCAAGACAATGGGTCATGGTAAGCTCAAATGGACCATTATCTGAGTTGTTGTCAGCGTAGCAGTTTTCCTTCAGGGGAAACAACGAGGCATAGGACAACCCTTTGGTTGAAACAATGAGCCATCCTGTCGTCCGTTGGATCCCAAGTTCAAAATCCTATCGGACTCTTCCTTGAGGAAATGAGAGGAACCAACTCCTCGTGGTTCCTACCAATGAGCTGTTGCTACCACCCGTCACCCAGTCCCAGGCCCTGTTAGTGTAGACCATGAGTCGATGCGATGACCCGTTGGTTCTACCAACGAGTCCTTATGTTGACTATTGTCTCCAGGCCCAGTTTCTCTATCTGTTTTAGCGAGAGGAACCAATGACCCATTAGTTTTCCCAATGAGTCATAGTATCCTCCTGTGGCCCCTTTCCAGTGAGTATGGTTTCTACACCCAGAACCAAAGGTGGGTTCCAAAGGGTTGTGGTTTCGACCATTGACACATTCTGAGGCCCGTTGTTCTGTGTCAACTAGTTTTCAGTTCCTTCTTCCAGGAGTACGTTGGTAATTTTCCACCTTTTAATGCTTAAACCCTGTCGTTTTGCGTTAGTTTATGGGGGAGTTAAGGGGTTAGAATGATCGTTTTCCCTTCATTTCATTCATTCCCTCAAAGTCTAAGCGTGCAATAGTCAGGCAGTTCAGAGCAGAAGCTAGGGCAGACAATTGTCTTCTTAGATTATTATCAAGGATCTTCTCCAGAAATTCTTAGCCAGGTATGTGGGAATTCAACAAGGGAATAGTTCTTTCCTTGTGTCCTCAAAATTCTTCTTTATCTTCTCTAACAGTTCTAGCCCTGAGACTTTTGAATTTGATGAAATTATCTGTCAAAACTCGTTTAAATCATGTGGAATATCATTTATGTTAACTGTTGATATTTTTCCACCAGTTTGTGACTATGTTGTTGCTCGTTCCCGTAAAGTGATTTCTAGCCCTAGTTCTTGAATACAAAAAACCAGAGTCTTGCATAAGTGATTAAATATTGAAATTTTCTTAATTCTATCAGTGTTTGGGATTCCCATATTGTTAGTTGTATTGAAATATCAGTCAGATCATTGTCAGTTCATTTTCACTCAAAATGTTAGAATACTCAATGTTAGTCAGAAATATCAGCTGATCAGTTTGACTACAAAAATTCTTGAGGTGTTAGTACTGCCTCCTAGTTATCATAATTAGACTCGGTATCAGATTTTAGTGGTTCTTTAGGTGGTCATGACACTTTCAAATAAGAAGCTTTGACCAGCCTTAGGACCCGGGCCAGTTTTGAGCTATCAGCTTAGCAGTCAGTCTAGGACTATCCAGTATGAGTAGGACTTAGCACTGAGCGGGCTGGGGTTCCAGTGCACCCAGGTTCTCGGAACTACGTTGCCATCATAGGTTATATTTATTGGTCTCATGGCCCCAGACCTATGATCACCCAGTTCATGCCTTTATACCCTTGAAAGGTATATTGGGTCCTACTAATGGGGTGTATACATCGTACTCCATGTCTAGCTCACATGGTTATATGTTGGTTATAGACTCTCCCACTAGTCAGCTAAGTTCAGTCTCAGATTAGTCAGTTCAGATTAGTTCAATACAGCGTTTTAGATTAGTACCTCAGATATGGGGCATGTCCTTGACCATTAGACAGGGTCATTTAGACCATCTCAGCTATTACAGTTATTCAGTTCAGCAGTTTAAGTTGGTCATTGCATGTCTTTTTAGTGCAGCATTTTATTCCTTATATATGGTTTCTCTCACTTACTTAGTACATTCAAAGTACTAAATCACACTTTTTATGTTGTATCATTTTATGATACAGCTGCAGGTTCTCAGACATAGCACCATTAGCCGACCTTGCTCAGACTTTCCCAGCGACATCAATGGTGAGTCCTCATCTTTCGAGGACGAAGATTATTTCTTTCAGTTCTATTTCTTTTATTTAGACTTGGAGTTATCTGGGGGCTTGCCTAGCAACTCATCAATTGTAGTTGGCTTTCAGACACAAACATGGTTTCAGACTTTTAGTTTTGTTCAGATGTTTTTAAACTTTATATTTCAACTTTATTCTCATAAATGTTTTATATTTTCTTTAAAGCTTCCGCTATATATATATATATATGTTTACTCAGAATACTAGTGTATGATAGACCAGGGTTTGACTTGGGGTTACCTGTAACTCTAAGTACCGTGTTCCGTCCAGGGTGTAAACTTGGGGCGTGACACCTTCTTTTCTGGTAATGAGAGAATAGTAAATAGCGTTATAATTCATAAAACCTTTGAATAGTTAAAAGAAAAGTGCATCTTACAATTAACTAGCAAGACAAATGTTTTCACTCAATTTATTTGCAGTAGTATCGTGCTTCTTTTCTTTTTTCTGTAGCTTAATTTAATCATAACTTCATAAAATAACTTACATTGGGATAGAGTAAGATTCATTAACAATATTAATCTTGGTACATACTGTGGTTCAGAAGTTTTATTCTATGAAGATATTATGTACCTAAATCAATAAAAAAATATTTCTAACTGCGTCATTTTCTAAATCGCTTTTGGCCACTCATTATAATATCACTTTGAAGAAAAACATACAATCAATTTATTTTCTGAAAGTTAAAAAATAACTTGCACATTCATAAAAAATTTTAATGACTTAATACATAAAAATCTAAGCTTAGTTTTATAGAAATTTTTTTAATGTATTTTATCGTAATTGCATTATTAATTTAGAGTGAGAAAAGAGTGATTGAAAGAGACAGCTTCCTAGAAAAAAATCAACAACGAAGGCCAAAAGGAAATACAAAAATCTCGGATGTTCCTCTATTTTTCAAAAAAAAGATTCTTTGTTTTTTGAAAGAACGAACTAGGGCAAAAAACAAACACAAAAATTAAGTGTCATGTAATAAGGGGCTACAAATAATAGATCTAACAAAACTCTTGAACCCGCTTCACAACTATTTTAGAAAAATCATCTTATTAAGGGTGATAACGTCCAAAATAACTCTCCCGCTAAGGAGATGGCTACAGTAATCACAAGACAAGTAACCCAACAAAGAGCTGGAGTCGAATACACAAGGATTGGATGTTAGATTCACCAAATATTATAAATTAATTCACACAAGCATGCATCATGTCTGGATGATAGATTAAAATTTGGGGGAATAGGTTCAAACTTCAAATGCAAAATTTAATCAAAGCAAAAGGAGAAACGGTAATTCATAGCAAGACGAGAGACTAGGGGTGTGCATTGGATGGGGAATTGACTTAATAGGTATTAACTAAGAACCTTAGATTCAATTAGTGCATGGATAGCCTTGATTTTGAACTACACTCTAAGTTTCTTAACCAAAAGTGTGTTTACCTTAGGCTTTCTCAAGCCCCAAAACCAATCTCAACAAATCATCCAAACAATTTTTGAGGAAGAGTTTAGACTATTTCTATCTCCAACCCATAAATCAAAACTCCAAATTCTCATATTGAATTCCTACCCAACCTCACTTTTATTTTTCAAGGAAAAGTAAGTTAGAGAGCTCAATCAATATTTTCAACTAAATTAAAACTTGAGGAACTCAATAAATCATACTTTCAACTCAAATCTAAAATCAATTAGTCAATACCTACTTAGATCTAAACACCCATCATATACACACACCTCTAGAAGAGAATTTAGCTACTAATAATTAAGAAAAGAGAAATTATGCTAAGGAAAAATATCTGAATTCCATTTTTCATTAGCAAATAAAATCAGTTCTTAGCTTTTGACCTTTCAACAATGGTGTTTTTACCAAGAGACTGAAGAAGAAGATCATAAAATTGTACTATCTCGGCATTATTCTCTCTATTGTACTTTATATTCAATACAGTGTCTATTCTCTGATGATCCTCACAATTAGGGTAAAAAATCAGCATATATTCTATGCACAGCTTTCCAAAAATGCACTTGGAAGCTTCTTAGGTACGTGTGTTCTTTTCTAGATGATTTTGCCATTCAATAGTAATGCAAGTCACTTGAGCTAGCACCTGCATTTCGTAAGTGCCATTGTGCGGCTCACGGATCCCTTTTCAGGCCTAAGCAATTCTCCTTCTACACCATTTGTGATGGCATATGTTGTTCACAAATACCAATCCATGGGTTGCATGTCTGATTCCATCCAATCTCCAGATTCTCCTATGTAGCACCTGCTAAATACAGATGCAAATGTGTGGCATGCATGTCCTTGCTTGTCTTCCAGCACATTGCTTTCTGTTCAATTCCTTCATCTTCTTAATTTCAATCAAATGCCTGAACAAAAGCATAGAAAGGCATAAAATCTTTCTAAATTATGTTAAAACAAAGTAATAACTCATGCTTAAGAGCAAAATGAGTTGGTAAATTACCAACTCATTAAACCCCCAAACTTGAACTATTGTTTATCCTCAAGTAAAGCATTTGCTCACAAGTGGAATTGACTTAAGCTTATCACATCATAAGAGCTGCACACAGGACTCCTAAGACTCAAAATAACCCCAAAATCACAAAAAAGACTCAAAAAGTGAAAAGGGTACCAATACAAGTACCTGGAAAAAATTACTATCACTCTTTGAATTCAGATTAGGGGCATTTTCATTTCAATCAAAATAAAAAGCATCTCAAATCATTGGCATCCAACCTTTAAGGTTTGGCTAAAAGCTCACTACACAATTTGTTGCATTCATACCTCTCAACTGAAATCAAGACTTTCATATTTACTATAAGGATGTAATGTCACTCACCAAAAGAAAGAATCTCACTAGCAATTATGCAATTCACATAATAGGGTTATGAGATGATCTAGAAATGCTCATTTTCTCAAAGATATTCAAGTACACACACATCGATCCATAGGCTTTCCCTCCATGTAACTCGCCACTAATGTAGAGTTGCCAAGTTTGGAATCACTAAGGACTTGCAGGTCATAATGTAGGCTAGAGGTAAGGGTAGGATATCATGTAGTTCAAGTGACTAGAACCTCTCTAACGCTCTTGTGACATAAATCAACACCCCTCTTACATTATAGAATCAACTTCATCTTATCTCTCCTTTTCACAATCCCAATTTTTCCAAAGAGTCACCCTTTTAAACACCTCAACTTTCCACATAAAGCCTCATCAATACAAGAGATAGCACCACTCAATTCTTTTCTTTCTTATTCTAATCAAATATTTTCAACCAGCCAGTTTGTTTTTACATTAAGCAATCGGTGCTACATCGCATTGGAGCTTATTCCTCTTGTCCCCTTTTGTGCATACCCCCAAACTTAGGCTCTTACCTATGTCAACATTTTATTTTCTCTTTTTCCCCCAATTTTTGGGCCTTAGGCCCCCATTTTTCTTTCCATCACTAGAAATTAGGGAGGAAGGGGTGCCAAAAGAAAGGATTCAAAAAGGGTCTAAGGCTTGTAATGTGGGTTCCAAGAAAGAGGTTTAAGGCTCAAAAATGGTTAATTAGGATCAATGTTAAAAGAAAGCCTTGTTTTCCGTAAAGTGACTATCCAAAAAGGGCCTAAGGTCATTTTTCAAGCTCAAGCACATCTAGGATTTCTCGTTGAATCACATTTGGGACAAGTTCTAGATGATATGTATAGACGAGAATCAAATAATAACCTTACCACATAAGACATCACAATTCCAAGAAGTCTAGTTATTCTCAAAATCAATTGAAAAATATGACTTTTGACAAGTTATTCTGAGTTCCACTCAACACATTTGTAAATAAAAAAGCAAAATAAAGAATGTCAGCATCATGATAAGAGAATACTTTTTAAAGTTCAATTACCCCTTTCTTCTCCAAAATTAGATTTCTTTGCCAAGAGAAAAGAAAATTTTGATGGTGCCTCTTGAGATAAGTGCATAAAGACTCAAAATGAAACTAAAACTTGGCATTTTTCCTTAAGAATATCGCCTCTCAATCCATTATAGAGAAATGTCACCTGGTTCAACACAAAAATTAAGATAAAAAAATTTTCCTTGGGAAAGAAACGTAGTATGAAGAAAACCCTCAGAGTTTATTTACTAGTTACTATCTATAAAGGTGATTGTGATTCACAGGTAGTAAGATAATTAAAGTGTAAGACCGATGTGGAATTGGCAACTCACATCATCATAAAAAGAAAAATTAAGCCCGACAAAGGTCAAAATTTAAAATCAATACAAACAAACCCATCAAGGGCATTCATTCATCAAAAATAAAATATCCACTTAGGAAAATTAATAACATCCAAACAAAATAAGGGCAATAAGGGCAACAATCATAAAATCAAAAGAGAACATACCACCCCCAACTAAAATACAAAAATTCTCCGCAATGTTATTAATTAAAGGAAAAGAGGCAATAATTCCCTAATCCATCTACTCATCATCATCATCATGTGGCTCTATCACTGCACCAGCACCCGCGCTACCCCTGTGGGACTGAGCTGTGCCCAAGGACTCAAACAAAACACCTTGATCATTGGGGAAACTGTAGCATCCTCTTCTAGCGCTCCCTCTTCATCCACATCTAAATCCCCAAGCAATTCATTGATTGGGCCCCTAGTGGTGTGCAGGCCAGCCATAACTTTATCTAAGAAGCTTATATCAGTGCTGGGCAGGGGGCCCTTGCCCTTTATCTCCCTTATGTCAACCCCGAGAGAAGCAACCGCTCCTTCAACCACATTGACTCTAGAGCACATCTTGTTAAGGTTGTCAAATACATCCTTCATTGCGTTCTTGATGGACTACTGGATCAGGGATAGAAGATTCTTAGCCAACTTTATGAGCTACTTTTTGTGGGCATGTGTCATGTCAGCCAGCTTTTGGAGTCCACTAGGTCTGGATGATGGAGGTGGTGGAGAAGATCTCGAGGGTGGCACCTCCTCAGAAGTATGTCCCAATAATTCAAGAGTAGGCTCATTGGGGTCTTGTGCCAATGGGGCACTATTAGTGTCATATTCCACAGAATCCTCAAGGATATCCTATGAGTGCATTCTTCGCTTGTTGCTTTTGGTGGTATCAACATTCCACTTCTTATCGATGTTAATTACTCTGATAGCGGTGCAAGAATATTCATCATCAAAATAGTGGATCCTCGCTCTAGCGCAAAGTTGGCTAATCAACATACAAAATGGAATGGAGAGACCCAATTGTCGAGCTTTCCTTTTAATCTACTCGATGACCACTTCCCCGAAGTTAACATGCACCCCAGACATAATTTCAAGCTATCAAGATAGCAGCCGCTAATTGCAGCTTCTAATCATTTTTGGATGGCATGAGGTGGGAGAAAACCAAATCTAGCCACTTGGCTTCGAAATGGAGATCCTTCCTTGGAATTTGGCCACCCAAGGTTGCCCACATCGGCTGCCCAATTGCAATAATGCCAGCCACCCATTTGGTTCGTGGCTCTTGGTAGAAATATGCTCTGCAAATTCAATTCCCGTAGTAATTGGGTCCTTCCAATAGATGGAGTTTATGGAATCAAGGGTGATATCAATTTCTTTCTCTCGTACCATGACAAATAGTAGACTCAGGAACCCATCCACCCTTCCTGAATGCTTCATTGAGTCTTTCCTCACTTGATATGAGGCATAGAACTCAATCACCAAATTAGGGTAATAAACTTCAGCTGCATCCAAAATCGGGAGCTAATCTATTTTAGCAAATTATTTGTTGATGTTACGAAACTCCTGCCCTAATCCATCCAAATGGAAGCATTTGTCTGGTGTGAATGATCGGCCATCCCGATATTTGATGAAGTAGGTATTCATGCCCTCCATACAGAACTAGAGATTTTCCTTAGTGTTGGCGGGGACTGGAGTCTCCATGCTTTTTCCTCTGCCCTTTCCCTTGCCTTTGGTAGAAGATTGAGCCTTCCCTTTATCTTGTCATGAAGATATATTCCTGCAAAATCGTATGAGTGCCACAGTGTAATACCCCGAAAGCCCTAAGATCATATCCGAGGTTTGAAATGGAGAAAACGGGATTTTCTGCACCAGGTCACAAGATGAGTTGTCCAGTGACCCGTGAGGTACACCACGAGTCATCAACTGACTTGTAGGGAGGAGGGTGGACTTAGTTGGAATTTTGGGTTTGTGGTTGACCAAGGATGAGACAACGAGTCGTGGCCATCATAATGGGTCGTCAAGTGTGTCGTGGTCAGTGGTTGGCTTAAAGGTTGAAGATTTCTAGCAGTGATCCTAATTATTGGTCACCACGAGTCATAGGGTACACCACAAGTCATGGTGTCCCTCATGGTGACCATTGGAGTGGAGCTATACTAGAGATGGAAACAACAGGTAGATCATGATTAGTTCCCCCAAACCACAATTCGTATAGTCCCTTGTTGGGACTGGCAGCGAGTATTTTCCTGCGAATTTATTAAGGTCTTATTCGTAATTCCTAAGTTCCTAAGACCTATATTACGTCGTTTTAAGCTCAGAAAAGGGTGTTTTAAGAGGGTTAAACTCATTCAAAACCCATTATCTTCCATGCATGCAACATAGAGGTTTCCAAGGGGTGATCAAGCTTAGGATTCATCTAGTTGTTCCACATTTCCATTGGGTATTCAAGAGGGTTGTATAATCAGATTTCTCCAAGTATGTAGGGTTAAGAATGGGTGTATTCATCCACACCCATGCCCAATCCCTCTTCAATTTCATAAAATTCTAGTTGATGAATCTATGGGGTTTTAACCCAACATGTGAATTCTCTAAGTATCAATCATGGGTAAGATCTAAGCATGTTTCTAATGTCGAATTATGATTAATGGGTATATTTTACAATGTTTCAATTACAAATTATGTTTAGTTTTACAAATTATAATGCCCATCCATGAAAGTTCATGAAAGTTGAGATCTATGATAAATGTATTCAATCATGATGAGATGTGTATGATGAAAGTATGATTTCAAATTATCCATGTCCATTTTCATGTTTTCGAATGATCAAGTCTATGTAAAGCATGTTTAAGTATTGGGCAAGCCCATATGATCAAGTATGTTTCATGATTTATCTAAATGTCATGTTATTACCTTACGACATGGATTTTGGAGTCTAGACTCCCACTTTTTTCAGCTTGTGGTATAGTTTGAGCACAAGGCTCCTTATGTAGGATTTCAAATTTATGCATGTATGTTATGATTCAGCTTCGCCATTAGACGATGATTTAGCTTTTTTGAAAGTGATAGAAAGCATATGCATGTTTTTGGGAGTTGTGTCTAGCACGAGTAGGCTAAAGGTCAGTCAACCCTATGCCTCAGAACTACGTGACAACATATGTATGTTCATATTATTTGGGACCCCCCTTGTGAGCTTCCCCGCCCCCAAGGAGCCTTCATCTTTGTAACACTCCGAAACTTTCTTAGACCAGACTCAGACCTTGCAAGAAAAAAAAGTCCAAAAGAAAACCAGAAGAATGCCTCAGAACAACTGAGACAACGAGTCGTGATTAGATCCAATGACTCATTGTGTCAGTCGTGGTCAGCCCTGCTTGGTCAATTGAGAACCCACGGGACAAGGAACGACCCATCTTGAGAAACAATGAGTCGTCCTATCACTCGTTGGTCCCCGAGCTTAGAACTCCTTTCCAGGACCCCACAACTCAACCAACAAGTTGTCATCTCAAATAATAACTCGTGGTGTGAGTCATTGGATGAGAACCCCAGAAGCTTCTTCCAGTGATGATGTGTGGGAACAACGACCCATTATGTCCCACAACGAGTCATTGTCACCACTCGTGTCAAATTTGAGATTCTTAGAAATTTTCAAGTGAAAGTAAAGACTGTACATAACGACCCGATGGGTCCACCAACGAGTCATTGTGTCACTTGTTGCTAGACCTTCTAGACTTTCTCGTCTAGTGACCATGGGAGGAACCAATGATCCATTGGTTCATCCAACAAGTCATAGTTTCTCCCGTTACTAGATCTAGTTATTCCAACCCCCAGGCAGTAGGACCAACAATTGGTCCCAACGAGTCGTGTTCTGAACCAACGACTCATTGAATGACCCGTTGGGTCCCTGTCGGTCAGTTTTCCAGATTTTGTTCCATGGATATTTTTGTAATTTTCCACCTATTTAGTCTATAAACTATGTCATTTTAAGTATAATCTTAGATAATTTAGAGGTATTAAATAGTTTTCCTCCTTATTCCCATCGTAGACACTCAAAATACGATCGTAGATTTAAGAATTTTCCTCTCAAGCAGGAACTAGGGCTCCTTGTCCGTTGCAGAAGTTCAAATCCTTTTTCTCAAGAGATTTCTTATCCAGGTATGTGAGAATTCAACAAGGGAATAGTTCTTCTCCTGTGTCCTAAAAATCTTCTCTATTTTCTCTATCAGAGCAGCCTTGTGGATTCGAACCTAGAAAATTGTCAAACTAATATCTTTAAGATTTCAAGTGGAATATTTCGCATGATTTTTAACAGCTTTATTATTCCCTATTTCCAATTGATCTTGTAGAGTTAGACGTTGTTTATTTTGACTCATTCTTCTCACAGATTGGTTACACCCCGGTTATGCCTCAATTGACTGCAAAACTAGGGTCTTCGGGTTTCAGTTCCCTAAAGAGACAGATTTAGAGTGGACAGGCAGTAGATTAGCACCTAAGGGTCAGTTTATTTCCTACCTTAAGGCCATAGAGCTTATTTCTAAAGGGTGTATTTATCATCTAGTTCGGGTAAAAGATTCCAACTCTAAGACCCCGACTATTGAGTCAGTTCTAGTTGTTAGCGAGTTCCCTGATGTGTTTTCCGAAGATCTTCTCGGAGTTCCTCCTGAGCGAGAAATAGACTTCAAAATAGACCTCCTCCCAAACACTTAGCCAATCTTCATCCCTCCTTACAAAATGGATCCAATTGAGCTTAAGGAGTTAAAGGAGCATCTAAAAGACCTCCTTGATAAAGGTTCATCAGGCCTAACATCTCTCATAGGGTGCTCTAGTATTGTTCGAGCAGAAGAAAGACGGTACCCTCAGGATGTGTATCAACTACCGTCAGTTGAATAAGGTCATATTCAAGAACAGGTATCCCCTACCCAGGATTGATGACTTGTTCAATCAGCTTAAGGGATCCAGTTGTTTTTCCAAGGTAGATCTCAGGTCGGGGTACCACCAGCCAAGGGTCAGAGAATGTGACATACCGAAAACATCTTTCAGAACTCGATATAGTCACTACCAATTTGTGGTTATGTCCTTCGGACTAACTAATGCCCCGCAGCTTTCATGGACTTGATGAACAGGGTTTTCAAGCCATATCTAGACATGTTTGTCATTGTATCTATTGACAACCTTCTGGTATGCTCCAGAAGCAAGGAAGAACGTGCTAACCATCTAAGGATAGTGCTATAGACACTTAGAGACCGCCAATTGTTCGCTAAGTTCTGCAAATGCGAATTCTAGTTGAAGTTAGTGACTTTCGTTGGTCACGTGGTCTCAGGTCAGGGTATTCAGGTAGATCCTCAAAAGATAGCAACGGTGAAAGACTAGCCAAGACTACTTCCCCAATCGAAATCAGAAGCTTCTTGGGTCTAGCCAGTTATTACCGACATTTTATGAAAGGTTTCTCCTCTATTGCATCCCTTCTAACTAGGTTGACTCAGAAAAAGGTGAAATTTCAGTGGTCAGATGTGTGTGAGAAGAGTTTCCAGGAGTAAAAGACTCGACTCACTACCACTCTAGTGTTAACCTTGCCAGAAAAAATAGATGGGTTCATGGTGCATTCTGACGCTTACAGAGTTGGACTTGGTTGCGTTCTAATGCAACGAGGTAAGGTGATAGCTTACGCCTCCAAACAGCTCAAGGTTTATAAGAAGAACTATCTGACTCATGACCTTGAGTTGGTAGCGGTAGTGTTTGCGTTGAAAATGTGGAGGCACTAGCTTTACAGGGCTCACGTGGATGTTTTCACCAGTCACAAGAGCCTTCAGTATGTGTTCAATTAGAAAGATTTAAATCTTCTTCAAAGAAGAGGTTGGAGCTACTGAAGGACTATGACATGAGTTTGTTGTATCACCCGTGCAAAGACAATATGGTGGCTAATGCCCTAAGCAGGATATCTATAGGGAGCACGACTCATGTTGAATAGGGTAAAAAGGAACTGGCAAAGGATATCCACAGGTTTGCTCGATTGGGAGTGTAGTTGGTTGATACAGCTGAGGGCGGAGTAGTGGCGTAGAGTGGATCAGATTCCTCATTGGTAGTTGAAGTTAAGTCAAGGCAGGATGAAGATCTCATACTGCTTAAGTGAAAGAGGTGGTTCTTAGAAAAGAAGTGGAGGCATTCTCCCAAGGGGGATATGGGGTACTCCGCTACCAGGGTAGGTTGTGTGCTCTGGATGTAGGTATTTTGAGGCAGCAGATACTGGCTGAAGCACACAGTTCAAGATATTCTATCCACCCAGGTGCTACTAAGATGTACTGTAATTTACGGGACATTTATTGGTGGAACGGCATGAATAGAGACATCGTAGAATTTGTAGCTAAGTGCCCGAACTGCCAACAAGTTAAGGTGGAACATCAGAGACCGGGAGGTATGACTCAGGATATCAGCATACCAACATGGAAGTGGGAAGAAGTAGATATGGATTTTATTATAGGTCTACCTCAGACTCGTCGGCAGCACGACTCAATCTGGGTGATAGTAGACCAGATGACCAAGTCATCACATTTCCTCCCAGTTAAAGCTTCGGATTCAGATAAGGATTATGCTAGGCTTTATATTCGATAGTTGTTCATACTTCATGGGGTGCCCTTGTCCATTATTTTAGATAGAGGTAATTAGTTCAGCTCGCATTTCTGGAAGTCATTTCAAAAGGGACTTTTGGTACCCAAGTCAAGCTCAGCACAACTTTTCACCCGTAAACAGATGTACATGTTGAGTGGACTATACAGACCTTGGAAGATATGCTGAGAGCGTGTGTGATTGATTTCAAGGGTAGTTGGATGATCACCTACCTCTCATCGAGTTTGCGTACAACAACAGCTACCATGCTAGTATCCAAATGGCCCCATTAGAGGCATTGTATGGTAGGAGGTGTAGATCTCCTATATGGTGGTTTGAGGTTGGTGAACCTACCCTGATAGGTCCAGGCTCAATCCATGAGGCTATGCAGAAGGTATAACTTATCAGGGAGAGGTTAAAAACAGCACAAAGCTGTTAGAAATTCTATACTGATGTAAGGATAAGAGAGTAAGAGTTTGCAGTGGATGATTGGGTTTATCTAAAAATTTCACCCATGAAAGGAGTGATGAGATTTGGGAAGAAAGGAAAATTTAATCCGAGATATATGAGACCCTACAAAATTTTGAAGCGAATTCGGGCACTTCCTAACATTGTACACCACTAAGAATCATTAAGGCATGAAGAGAATAAAATATAAGTAATTAGTATTGGTTTTAGACTCACTTTGTGCAACCCTAGCTTGTTAATCCACCATGGTTCCCACAACCCTAGCTATGGAGGTTTTAGCCTCTCATAGTTGCAAGGTTGTGAAGTGTATTCATGATTAGAGAGACATAAAAACAATACATACAAATATGATTGAGAAAAATGCTTCCTTTAATTAATCCGCAAAATCTTGAAGAACAAGTAGCAAGAACAATATGAATTCAAGAAAAGGTTGAACCAACTCAATTCTTTCTTTCAAAGATGTAAAATTGTCTACTACAATGTTTTCCAACTAAAACTAATTCTTCTCAATGTCACTTAGAAAAAAAACATAAAACATATTTATATAGATATAAGAATCCTTTTCCTACGCTAACAGGGCGATTTTCCAAATCTTGTGTTGACCTCATCACGGATCATCCTACGACTCGTTGGAGCATCCTACGGTCCTTGGCAGCATCTCGTAGTTTGGATTGTTGACTAATTTTTGGCTAAGTGTCGAGCCAAGGTACAATTCATAACGCCTTCCTACGACTCGTACCAAGTCCTGTGGCTTGATTCTGAATCTTTGAAATTTGTTTGAAGTTCACCATAACCAGTATGGTATGACTCGTACCAAGCTCTCAAGGGTCATGGTATCCTCTCGTACTGAGAATTAACCTACTTGTGCAATTCTTCTGGAGTTCATCACGACTGCCTTACCACGACTCGTACAACCTTGGAATGATTCGTGGCAAGACTCGTAGATTCATTCTTCTAGATTTAGCCTTCTGCTTCTTATCACGGCCATTAGTACGAATCGTAGGTCCATCCTACGGATCGTACTGTGGACTGCATTTTTTTTCTTTTTTGCACACTTTTATCTTCCTTTTGCAAATTTACGCTCCAACACCCATTTATCCCAAAATCAAAGGAAAAGTGCCTCATATCCACATAAATGCACCTAATTCCATGTTATTTTCTTAGTTTTGAGCGTCAATAGTTTTTTAAATCCACAGCACATCAGCACCCTCAACTTAAGACTTTTCCATGTCTTCAGGCAAAGAAAAAGAAAAACTAAACATGACACTCAACTAGAAAACACACTTAAGATACTACAGCCAATACTCAAACAAATTTTTGCACTCTCTATATACACTCTATTGACCCTTCCTGATAGAACATCATCAGCTATTGCATTACAAGCAACATCAAAACATCATATACAGGGATCAAGATATGTCATCTAGCTATTAACAGGCAATCAAGTCATCACCAATGTTTTCCATACAGACCAATGGTAAAAGCAAACATAACCCATGTACCCTCACACAAATGAAGTCCCCACTCAGATATGAACTATCAAACACAACATGGGACTAGGCACGTGAAGCACTCACTCTCACCAGGAAGTTTGCTTTCCCTTATTTTCTCTGCTTTGGTTTGTGAGATGGTCAATTTAGAATCACTATAGGACTTGATATGGCTTGTAATTTAGGCTAAAGGCTCGACATGATAAAGATGAGAGATTTTATGAGTGACTATCCCTTCCTTGGCACTACATATATTGGCTACACCATTTACCTATTTCACCCTTCACTCTTTCCTTTTCCTTTCTTCCCTTTTTACCCCATTTTAAGAATATTTGCATGGGTGAGGTGATTTTTTTGCATTTTTCAAACAACTTCAAGATCTTTTGAATTTTTCTTTTACAAGATTTTCAGCTCTTTTACTTCTTCACCTCACCACACCTCATTTTTCACCATATTTTCTTTTTTCTTTTCTCTTCTTTTCTTTTCCTTTCTCACGCTCCCACCATTTATGCACCCTTACTCTAGCCACCCTCAACTTAAGCATTTTGCTTATATTGAGGTTCACAATATCCAAGTAAGGACCAGGGCCAAAACAGGTTCATTATAAACAAATGGGTACGATTAACAGGTGAATCAAAGAAATATGCTCTATTAAGCCTCAAACTTGGGATCAGGGGATTCATGAAACTTTGGTAGGGAAATATAGCTAAAAGTGAGCTAAAACAAAAATGGCCTATGATCATATTCTAACCAACCTTCCTTAACCTATTGAGACCAACTAGGCAAGTTCTAGATCCTCAACAACATACTGCAATGAATACTAAAACCTCACTCACACATGGTACATGAACTATTTTTACTTCACATGTTTGGTTCATACATGGCTTAACAAGAATAACTACTATTAATAACCAAATGACATAAAAAGATTATAGAAATCATGCATGTTGTCACAAATACATAGCAAAAATTTTGAACAGGGTCAATTTTTCAAAAAAAACAAAAATAGTGCATTTCTATTGGCTGAGTATTCCAAAGTTACTTTATAATCAAACAAAAATCACAACTAATAAAAAAAATCCTAACACATGCCGATTCTACTAGATAGCATGCCCGAGGGAAAAGAAGCACAGTAAGAAAAACCCTCGGATGAATCAAAATACCCAAAAATTACAAGTACACCCCCTCCCTTTTTGTTAAAAAAAAGCATGCTTCATATCTGAAGCATAGAATGTAAAAATAGAGGGAAGGGGACATACTTGTGTCTGCTCAGACTTCACCATCCATGGGTTGCCTCTCATGCAGCGCCTGATTTAACGTCACGGCATGATTTAAGTATCTTGACTACGTAGACTTCGTCAAGGAACTTGGACTCATCCTCCACTGTCTTGGATTCTTGGCTTTTCCAAGAGGTTCCATGGATGAGACAAAACAAACAAAAAAAAATGTAAAAGAGGAAATAACTACCAAAAGTCAAATACAAGCAATTAATCTAGTCTTAGCCGTATTCCCCGGCATCGGTGCCACTTTTTGATAATGCTCAAACAACACTTATAACTGGAGTATGAAGCAGACATTGTCAATAAAGAACCCAACATAGAGGTTGGGGTGGATCCCACAGGGAATATGCAAGATCTAGATTACAGCTGGTAAGTGAACTTGTATGGCAGTTACTTCACAATTGGGGGGATTCTAATAATAATCAATAGTAAAAACAAAGTAGTTGTCAAGCTTATGGTTGTGAATCAATAATTAAAGGATAACTAGGGTTTGTGTTCCCCAGGGATTCATAACATCTTTAGGTGTACACTCGTGATCTTCACCAATACTTACTTAAAGAACTGGTAGCTTAGGTTCATTCAAATGATTGACCAATCCCTATTGAATGACTATACTCAATTACTCGACCAAGTCTCATGAGCGTTTCCAAACTAACCGTTATCGCTAAGTTCTAGATATAACTATCCTGCGACCACAGCTCAAGTTAATACAATGATCATCAAGATCAAGGCTCTGTTGTAATTCTCTTTTCCTAATCTCTACCTCTTCGACCAAAGAAAGTAAAGGATTCGAGCACTTCGTAACATTGTACACCGCTAAGAATCATTAAAGCATGAAGAGAATACAATATAAGTAATTAGTAGTGGTTTTAGACTCACTTTGTGCAACCCTAGCTTGTTAAACCACCATGGTTCCCACAACCTAGCTATGGAGGTTTTAGTCTCTCATAGTTGCAAGGTTGTGAAGTGTGTTCATGATTAGAGACATAAAAACAATACTTACAAATATGATTGAGAAAAATGCTTTCTTTAATTAATCTGCAAAATCTTGAAGAACAAGTAGCAAAAACAATATGAATTCAAGAAAAGGTTGATCACAAGGTTTAACCAACTCAATTCTTTATTTTAAAGATGTAAAATTGTCTACTACAATGTTTTCAACTAAAACTAATTCTTCTCAATGTCACTTATGAAAAATAAAACATAAAACGTATTTATATAGACATAAGAATCCTTTTCCTAGGTTAACAGGGCGATTTTCCATATCTGGTGCTGACCTCGTAACGGATCATCCTACGACTCGTAGGAGCATCGTATGGTCCGTGGAAATATCTCGTGGTTTGGATTGTTGGATTATTTTTGGCTAAGTTTTGGGCCAAGGTACAATTTGTAACGACTTTCTACGACTTGTACTAGGCTCCCGTGGCTTGATTCTGAATCTTTGCAATTTGTCTGAAGTTCACCACGATCGATATGGTACCACTAGTACCAATCTCTCATGGGTAATAGTATCCTCTTGTACTGAGTATCAGCATCTTTTGCAATTCTTTTGGAGTTCATCACGATTGCCTTACCACGACTCATACAAGCTTGGTATGATCCGTGGCAAGACTCGTAGGTTCATTCTTCCAGCTTCAGCCTTTTGCTTCTTATCACGGCTGTCAGTACGACTCATAGGTCCATCCTATGAGTTGTACTATGGAATTTATTTTTGCCCTTTTTTGCAAACTTTTAGCTTCTTTTTGTAAATTTACGCTCCAACACCCATTTATCCTGTAATCAAAGGAAAAGTGCCTCATATCCATATAAATACACCTAAGTCCATGCTATTTTCTTAGTTTTGAGCGTCAATAGTGCTGTAAATCCACAGCACATCAAAGATTAAGAGTTTGTGAACCTAAAGCAGGGTAAGATGACAGTTCAAGAATATGCATTGGAGTTCACTCGCCTGTCCAAGTATGTACCTGAGATGGTGACAGATCAGAGAGCCCGAGTGAGTTAGTTTATGCATGGGATAGCAAACTACTTAGTCAAAGATGCTACATCAGGATAGTTCTGTATGCCCAGCAGATGAAGGCGGTATAGGTGAGTGAGCGGGAAAGAAAGGCCAAGATGGCAAGGACTGATAGCTTCGGATTCTCCCAGCAGAGACCTGGTGGGCACTGTCAGCAATCCCACCAGAGATCTTCAGCCCTAGCGTTGTCGGCTATGAGCATGCTATACAGATCCAGGAGTGATCAGAGGGGACGAGCATCAGGTTGTAGAGGTCAGGGTAGCAGAACTGCAGATTCCAGCATTCCAAAATGTAGCAGGTGTGGCCGGAGACACGCAAGTCAGTGCTTAGCAGGTTCAGATGCATGTTTCCGGTATGGGAAGCCTAAACATATGCATAGAGATTGCCCAATAGCCAGACAGGGCCATGATAGGGGTCGAGGCCTAGCCTCCAGTTTAGTAGCTCCACCAGTATGCCCAACTCAGCAGAGGGAATCTACTGGTGTGGGTGGTGGTCAGCGCCAAAATAGATTCTATGCCCTAGCATCTCGTCAGGAGCAGGAGGTTTCCCAGATGTTAGTCACTGTTATGCTACAAGTATTCCACCTTGATGTATATGCATTGTTAGATCTAGGGGCTAATTTATCTATTGTGACACCCTATGTTTCTAGTACTTTCGGAGTTAGTCTTGATATCTTATCAAAACCCTTCTCAGTCTCTACTTCAGTCGATGACTCAGTTATAGGTCAACGGTATATAGAAATTTCCCTGTCACAATTCTTCAGAAAATCACCTCAGCAGATTTAGTAGAGTTAGACATGACCAATTTTAATGTTATCTTCAACATGAATTGGTTACATGCATGTTATTCCTCATTCAATTGTAGAACCCATGTAGTAGAGTTCAGATTTTTGGGTAAGCCAGTCCTAGAGTGGAAGGGTAGTTTAGCTATGCTTGTAGGTCACTTATTTCCTACCTTAAGGCCAGAAAGATGATTTCTAAAGGTTGTGTGTACCATCTAGTTAGGGTTAAGGATGCTACGTCCAAAACCCCAACTATCCAATCAGTTCCTATTGTTCGTGAATACCCAGAAGTGTTTCTAGATGACTTACAAGGAATCCCTCCCAAGCGGTAGATCGATCTTTATATTGACCTTCTTCCCGATACGCAGCCTATATCTATTCCTCCTTATAGAATGGCTCCAGCTGATCTACAGGAGTTGAAGGAGCTGTTGAAAGACCTCTTAGACAAGGATTTCATCAGACCTAGCAAATCCCCATAGGGTGCACAAGTTCTCTTTATCCGAAAGAAAGATGGCTCCCTTCGAATATGCATTGATTATTGGAAATTGAACAAAGTTAAATTCAAGAACAGGTATCCTCTCCCCAGGATTGATGATTTGTTTGACCAGCTTCAGGGTGCTAAGTGATTTTCTGAGATAGACCTTAGATCCGGGTATTATCAGCTCAAAGTTAGAGAGAGTGAAATTTCGAAGACAGCCTTCAAGACTCAGTACGGTCACTATGAGCTTGTAGTTATGTCTTTTGGACTAACGAATACTCCTACAACTTTTATGGATTTGATGAACAGGGTGTTCAAGCCATACTTGGATATATTCGTGATCGTGTTCATAGATGATATTCTCATATACTCTCGGAGTAAAGAGGAGCATGCCGCTTATTTGAGGGTGGTGCTACAAACTCTTTAAGGATCGCCAGTTGTACGCTAAATTTAGTAAATGCGAGTTTTGATTGAACTCAGTGGCATATTTAGGTCATGTGGTGTTAAGTGAGTGTGTACAGATGGAATCTCAAAAGATAGAAACGGTGAAGAATTGGCCTAGACCAGTTAGTCCTTTAGATATCAAGAGTTTTTTGGGTTTAGCTGGTTACTAGCGAAGGTTTATTGAAGGGTTTTCATCCATTATAGAACCATTGACTAAGCTGACCCAGAAGGAGGTGAAGTTTCAGTAGTCAGAGGCATGAGAGAAGTGTTTCCAAGACTTGAAGACACGACTCACCTCAGCACCGGTGTTGACTCTACCTGAGGGTACCGATAGGTTTGTGGTATATTGTGATGCTTTGAGGAACGGCCTTGGTTGTGTATTGATGCATCACGGTAAAGTTATAGCCTATGCTTCCAAGCAGCTGAAGGTCCATGAGAAGAACTATCCGACTAACGACCTCGAGTTGGTGGTGGTAGTATTTTCCTTGATGATTTGGAGACACTATCTGTACGAGGTCCATGTGTATGTGTTTATGGACCACGAAAGCCTACAGTATGTGTTTACCCAAAAGGATTTGAATCTACATCGGAGGACGTGGTTAGAGCTTTTGAAGGATTATGATATGAGTATCCTATCATCCGGGCAAAGCTAATGTAGTGGCAGACACTCTTAGCAGGATTTCTATGGAGAGTGTGTCCCATGTAGATAAGGAAAGGAAAGAATTAGTGAAGGATAGACATCGGCTTGCACGGCTAGGAGTCTGTCTTGTTGACTCAACGGATGAAGGTGTCATTGTTTAGAATGTGTCAAAATCTTCACTGGTGACCGAGGTCAAAGCTAGACAAGACGAGGACCCAATTTTGGTAGAATTGAAGTAAGCC
Organism: Datura wrightii; assembly: GCA_035772735.1. Lineage (NCBI taxonomy): Eukaryota > Viridiplantae > Streptophyta > Magnoliopsida > Solanales > Solanaceae > Datura > Datura wrightii. Next base: position 30,977,266 of record JASDFA010000008.1, read on the forward strand.
ATTTAGAATCAGAAAGTGGAGGTCTTCTCCCAAGGGGAGATGGTGTGCTACGATATCAGGGCGTATGTGTGTACCGTGTGTTGATGACCCGAGGGAGCAAATTTTGCATGAGGTTCATGGTTCCAGATATTCTATATATCCAGGTGCCACCAATATGTACCATTACCTAAGGGAAGTCTATTGGTGGAATGGCATGAAGAAGGACATAGCAGAGTTTGTGGCTAAGTGTCCGAATTGTTAACAGGTGAAGGTTGAGCATCAAAGACCTGGGGGTGTGCTTTTAGTATCCCTACTCTGAAGTGGGAGGAAATCAATATGGACTTCATTACAGGTTTTCCTCACACTCATCGACAATATGACTCTATTTGGGTGGTTGTATGACTCTATTTGGGTGATTGTAGACAGGTTGACTAAGGTAGCTCATTTTCTACCAGTCAAAACTACCAATTAAGCATAGGATTATGCTAAGTTGTATATTCGGGAGTTAGTTCGGTTGCATGTAGTTCTCTTTTCCATCATATCAGATAGAGGTATTCAATTTACCTTCTAGTTTTGGAGATCATTTCAGAAGGGACTTGGTACTCATGTCAAGCTTAGCATAGCATTTCACCCGCACATGGATGGTCAGGCAGAGCAGACCATTCATACTCTTAGGGATATGTTGAAGGCATGTATGTTTGATTCCAAAGGTAGTTGGGATGATCATTTACCTCTCATTGAGTTTGCATATAACAACAGTTACCATTCCAGCATTCAGATGGCTCCGTTTGAGGCTCTCTATGTGCAGAGATGTAGATCGTCTATTGGTTGGTTCGAAGTCGGTGAAGCTATATTGATAGGACCAGATTAAGTCTATGAGAACATTTTAACACCCCAAATGTTCTTGGGAGTTAGAAAATGTGCCCAGCAGAAAATTGCAGCAGTGCCTCAAAACGACTCATACAATGAGTCGTTTTAACAAATAACGACCCGTTAGAAGCAGTCATTGTGAGATCTCAGGATGGGCTACTGTAGAGGAAAGATTCGTGTAATGACTCATTGGTTTAAATAATGAGTCATCATAAGTGGTCGTGGGTTGGATATCAGGGTTCCCAGGTGGTGGCAACAAATGGAGACAATGGGTCATTGGAACTTACAACGGTCCATTGTATTTATCGCTGGTAGAAAGGTGAAGGAGGGACTAGTGGTGGCAATGGAAGGATACAACGAGTCGTTGGTTCAAGGAACGACTCATCATATCAGTTGTGGTTGGGTCACCAGTCAAGTAAGCAGTGGAATCAACGGGTGGTTATAATGGGTCGTTGTAGGTGACAACGACCCATCCTATTGGTCGTTGTTTGGAGAAGCTGAAAATTTAAAGGAGGTCCAGTGCATCCAACGGATGGTGAATATGGGTCGTTGTATGAGAAAACGACTCGTCTTGAGGGTCGTTGGTTCCAGTTCAGGAAAATTTGCAGGTTTTTCTCAGGGGAAGTTTGGTAAAATCCCATGAAACCAGCTTTAAAGTAACGTTATTTTGGGTGTCATTTGGGATGTTTTTAAGGGTTTCATTTAGCCCAACCTCTCATTCTCTCAAAAATCTTCTCTCAAACCTTTCTTCCTCCCCTTTTTCAAGTCCAAGGGTTTTCTTCAAGGGCTTCAAGGTGCGATTTCGGGTGGGATTTTGTCTACCAGGTATGCAAGTTTTTCAACGAGGATATTCTTCCATCCTTGTGCCCCAAAATGGTTTCATTAAAGACCCAATTTCAATAAATCTAGAAAAGCATGATCTAGGGATTTCTGTTATGAGTAGATTTCTTTTATATTCATCATAATTGCTAACATCTACTGTGAATATGAAATTATTTGCGATATAAATAATGGGTTATCTTAAATTGTGAAATATAGTTGGGAATACAAAAGTATAGCATGTTCTTCATATATTGGCTTGATTAGTGAGTGGAACTTGTTGATTGTCCACTTAATTTATCGTAGTAATTCATAGCCATGTTCAAATTATGTGAATCTTGTATGATCATCCCTAATAACCCGATTATTGAAAGTAGATTATGTATTAGCACTATGTTTGCGATGGAATTGACTGAGTATAATGTGAATCTACGATAATAGCCTAACAATTGCATCTCTCTCATGAATTGGAGTAAATTATGAAATGGGTCTCATGAAATAAATATGTGTGCTCCTCCCATGATTTATGTTGTAAATGGTAAAGTATGAGTTGAATGTACAAGTTGTTCATAAATCTAAATAAATGAAACCATGCATATTTGGTAAAGTATGAATTGGACCCATAAACCATGCATGATCCTGTGCTACATGATGAATGAGATGAACTCATAATTTCGTGATATTGTGAAAGTATAATGCATAATGTGAACTTATAGAATGCTCGTTAGTGTAAGATGCCTGAAGAAAGTGTTGATTTGAATTTATGACAAGGTGAATTATGATGATAAAGCATGAGTATGATATTGCAACTGTTGGTCTTGTTGTTATTATAAAGTAGCCCGACCCTGTCAAAAAGAATGTTGTATTCTGAAAATCAATTAATGTCCCTATCTCTGATTAGCTGTTGCAATTTAGATTAGCGTTAGTCAGTCGGGATTCTAATTAGTGAGAATGTTTCCCTAGTCAGTCGGGATTTTCATTAGCGAGAATGTTTCCCTAGTTAGTTGGTATTCTCATTAGCGAGAATGTTTCCCTAGTCACTAGGGACTCTCATTAGCCAAGAATGTTTCCCTAATCAGTTGAGACTCTCATTAGTAGAGAATGTTTCCCTAGTCAGTCGGAACTCTTATTAATTAAGTCCTTGATCATTCAATGATTCCTTTAACTCAGTTGGGACTTCCCACAGTATAGGATGACTCTCTTAATAATGTTATTAGCATAAAGCAGTCCTGAATGGTCCAGACTTCAAGTTTATGATAGACTTAAAGTAGTGTAAATCAGTCTCAGTTATCAGTAGTGATCCAATTCAGGGTGTGATGCTAAATTCAGATTTCGGCACTTATTAAATGTTCAGAATGTAAACCTTACGCATGAGTTCAATGATGTTGTATAAAGTGAGATCCAAGGGAAAGTTTCATGTATATATATGTGTATGTGAATCATAAGAGGGTAGTGGCATTGTTAAAGCAGTTTTGTTGATGTATTTGATTAATTCCTTATCGTATATTTGTTATTTAATTATTTATGTTATATCGTATGCTTAGTATATTCCAAGTACTGACCGAATGCATTATTGTGCTATATCATTTCGTGATATATATTCAGGTCATCAGGCTCAGCCTCATGGTTAGATACGCTCAACCCTCTCTCAGCTGCTAGTGGTAAGTCCTCATCTTCTGAGGACGTGATTTATGTTCATATTTTCTTATGTTTTAGTTTTGAACTTTAGGAGTTAGCTGGGGACTTGTCCCAGAAAATCATCAGTTTAGTAGAAGGCTTTCAGACTTGTCTAGATAGATTCAGCATTGTATCAAAGTGGTCTTACAATTGTACTATGGTTTCTATTAGACCCTTGCAGTTAGCTTCCGCTTATTTATGTTGTTAGTTGTTTCTATTGCTAAGTGATATGCTATGATTTTGCCCTGGGTCGACTTGGAGCCCTTTCGAGGTTTCTTGTCCCGTGTTACGGCTAGGGTGTCAACTCAGGTCATGAAAAACTGGCTATCAGAGAAAAGGTTTGGAGTGTCCTAGGGTGTCTGGAAGCCGCCTTACGTGGAGTCCTCTTCATGGGTGTGAAGCGCGCCACAATGATGACGAAGAGGCTATGAGACGTTTAAGGAATGTCCCTTTTTCTTCATGAATCTTATCATGTGTAGAGTATCAGGCTATAAACAGTTCCTCCCCTAACTCATGATTTACGCGCTCTTAGATAATGCCTCCCCGACGAGCTAATGGAAGAGGATATGGTAACGGCCGCCAGCTGGTACCACCAGCCCAGGAAGGCCCAATGGATGATCATGTTACTCATGTAGAGTTCCGAGCATCCTTTCACATGTTGGCGCGAGCCTTGACCTCTTAGATTAAACAGCAGGTGGTGGCCCGTGCTCCTCTGAATGGAAATAAAGTGGAGGCAAGGATAAGAGATTTTCTTCAGATGAACCCACCCGAATTCTTAGGGTCAAAGGTGGATGAGGACCCGTATGAGTTCTTGGAAGAGATTCAGAAGATTACTCACATCATAGGAGTGACAGGGAATGAGAGCGCAGACTTAGCCTCCTCCCACTTAAAGGGAGTTTCTTATATCTGGTATTGTCAGTGGAGGGATAGTCGGGGAGTTGGAGCGGGTCCTGTAGGTTGGGATGAATTTATGATAACGTTCTTAGACAGGTTTTTCCCTCAGGAGTTGAGGGAGGAAAAGGCGGTAGAGTTCATTAATTTGAAACAGAATGACATGACTGTATAGGAGTATGCATTGGAGTTTACTCGGTTATCCAAGTATGCACCGGAGATGGTAGCCGACCAGCGGGCCTGAGTGAGCGGGTTCATGAATGAAGTGTCAGAGTCCTTGGTCAAGGAATGCAGGACTGCCATGTTGCACAAGGACATAGACTTCCCACGCTTGGTGATATTTGCTCAGTAGATGGAAGTAGAACAGGTGAAAGAGAAAGAGAAAGGGGAAAAAAGGGCTAGGACTGGAGTTCTAGAGTTCTCCCAATAGAGGTCGAGTGGTGGATATCGCTCACGTTACCAGCAGAAATCATCAGCCCCAACACCTTTAACAGCCAGTGTTCCGTATCAGCCCAGGGTGAGGGAGATTATGTACCCATTGTGTATGAGCTGTGGAAAGCACCGCTTGGGAGTATGCATGGCCGGATCAGATGTTTGTTTTTGGTGCGGCAAGGTGGGCCATAAGCACCGAGATTGCGCAGCAGCTAAGCGAGGAGAGAGTAGCTTCTCAGCCACTTCTTTAGCAGCTCCAATAGCCCACCCATTTCAGCAGGGTGCATCCTCTAATCCGGGTGGCAGCCATCATCAAAGCTGCTCCTATACCATAGCAGCCATCGGATAAGGGCAAGTCGTCGGTAGTGGCCACAAGTATGTGGTGAATCTTGTGTTATCCCTTATATGTTGCCAACCTCAATACTGAATAGGAAGCTCTGTTGTGATTGAGAAAAGAGATTGTCGATGTATAATATGAGTAGATGTTAGTGTAAGGCTTGCGGTGAAGGTTAGAAGTGAAAGAGGAGTTGAGAAAGTAATTTAGCCTAATTTGAAGGAAGATTCAGGAACCTTAGAATGATGACTTTAACCTAAGGGGGAGATAATGAGTATGTGAAGTAAGTCAGAGTTTGAGAATGCTAGTAAGCGAGTTCCAGCCCTAGCAGTTGTGGCATGTCGGTCTCTTCTGGTTCAGTTAACCTCCCTTGTATTTCAGTTAAAGTTAAGTTATGTTTATCCCTATGTGTAGATTCCTGAGGTTCAGAGGTAATCGCTTCAGTCAGTGATGCTAGTCTTGCCCTATGAGTCCTTATTGCTCATTTTCATGTTATAAATTAGTTATGTGTGTTAACTCATATTTTTCCGGTGTATTCAGCTCGAACTTAGTCTTTAGAAGTTGTTTGTTAACTCAGTAGAGTCAAATTATCTCATGTATGTGCTCAGTTTTAGATATCGGGAATAACTCGTGGTCATAAATTCCTTATCCTGAGTTAGATTAGATATTGTGAATCCTAGCTTAGTATCGAGAAGTGATTTGAGAATGAAGAATTAGTCTGTATCAGTTTTGTGCCAGATAAAAAGGGGAAAGAATTCTTTTCGGTGTTCTGTCTAGTTCTATGTTGGTTTTATGTTCTTTGGTTTCCCTTGAGCCATGGTATGCCTGTAAGAGGTGCATATTCAGATTTGGTGTATAAGGTTGGTTCGGAGTCAGATACTGCATTGGTGTTTAGCTGTGAGTGGTCGATATTTGTATATCAGTTCCGTCCCTATCTTTTTAGTATGTTCAGCCAATATTCAAGTACGAATGTTCCCAAGGGGGAGATATTGTAACAACCCAAAAGTTCTTGGGAGTTAGAAAATGGAGTTTGAAAATGTGCCCAGCAGAAAATTGCAGCACTGCCTTAGAAGGACTCATACAACGAGTCATTGTAACAAACAACGACCCGTTAGAAGCAGTCATGGTGATATCTCAGGATGGGATACTGGAAAGGAACGAGTCATGTAACGACTCATTGGTGTACACGACGAGTCTTCATAAGTGGTCGTGGGTTGGATCTCAGGGTTCCCAGATGGTGGCAACGGATGGAGACAATGGGTCGTTTGAACTTGTAATGGTCCGTTGTATTGATTATTGGTAGGAAGGTGAAGGAGGGACCAGTGGTGGCAACGGAAGGATACAATGAGTTGTTGGTTCAAGCAATGACTCGTCATGTCAGTCGTGGTTGGTTCACCAGTCAAGGAAGCAGTGAAATCAACAGGTGGTTATAACGGGTCGTTGTAGGTTGTTGTTTGGAGAAGCTAAAAGTTTAAAGGAGGTCCATTGCATCTAATGGATGGTGACTATGGGTCGTTGTATGAGACAACGACTCGTCCTGAGGGTCATTAGTTCCAGTTTGGGAAAATTTGCAGGTTTTCTCAAGGGCAGTTTGGTAAAATCTCATGCATCCAGCTTTAAAGTAACATCATTTTAGGTTTCATTTGGGAAGTTTTTAAGGTTTCATTTAGCCCAACCTCTCATTCTCTTAAAAATCTTCTCTCAAACCCTTCTTCCTCCCCTCTTTCAAGTTCAAGGATTCTTCAAGGGTTTTCTTCAAGGGCTTCAAGGTGGGATTTCATCTACCAAGTATGTGGGTTTTTCAACAAGGATATTCTTCCATCCTTGTGCCCCAAAATGTTTTCATTAAAGACCTGATTTCAACAAATCTAGAAAAGCATGATCTAGGGCTTTGTGTTATGAGTAGATTTCTTTTATATTCCTCATAATTGCTAACATCTATTGTGAATATGAGATTATTCGCATTATAAATAATGGGTTTTCTTGAATTGTGAAATATAAGTCGGGAATTCAAGAGTATAGCATGTTCTTCATAAATTGGCTTGATTAGTGAGTGGAGCTTGTGGATTGTCCACTTAATTTATCGTAGTAGTTCATAACCATGTTCAAATTATGTGAATCTCATATGATCATCCCTAATAACCTGATTATGACATTGATAATTATGTTGAGATGAGTTGGAGTTTATGGGCGTGAATATTGAAAGTAGATTATGTATTATCACTATGTTCGCAATGGAATTAACTGAGTATAATGTGAATCTACAATAATAGCCTAACTATTGCATCTCTCTCATGAATTGGAGTAAATTATGAAATGGGTCTCATGAAATGAATATGTGTCACACCCCTCCTTGGGGGGTATGACTGGCACCTGGTGCCCGACTAGGACCTGAACTGCTGGACTGCTAAGCCTGGGCACATCTGGTGCCTGGCTGGCTCTAACTCACATTTTTGGAAACAAAGGGCTATATAACGGCTGTAAACACAGCCCCTGGCCCATTGGCCTATAGCCTCCTGTACCTGTACTAACAGCTGACCAGAAACATGTCAATATAGGGAAACCTATGCGGGCCGACAAGGACACCATGCTGTCTAGTTATCTAAACTTAACCATGAAGTACTGGATAGCTACGTGACCGGCAAGGTCACCACTACTGTCGAACTATGGCCCCACACGGCCAACATAAAGGAAACACAAGTTCTAACAGCTATACAACTGTACGGCCTCACACGACCGGCTCAACTGACCACAGGCAAATATATACAGACTGCAAGCCTCTAGGAATAACAGTAGAAATGATTGGGACAGGGCCCCGACCTACCCGTACTATACAACAAAAGAAAATGAAATACACCTCTGGAATTCAGTCTCTGGATTACAAGAGCTGAATACTCGATCGCTGACAGGAATCACGCGATATCGCCTGCTCATCTATGAGTACCTGCAGGCAAGTAATGCAGCGCCCCACCGGGCGTCAGTACCGCTGGTACTGAGTATGTAAAGCAATAACTGAAAGAAATATCTGAAAACAACGATGTAACTGATGAAACTGAAGTAGGGAGAATTAGATTAACTGTCTAATAATGTAAGTCATACCTTCTCTCATTTATACTGGAAGGGATAGGAGTCTTACCTGGAGACGTACCACTCTACTGCTGATCTACTCGTATCTAACGTAGCATTGCATAACATAACATAGCACACACAAACCTTACCCGGCCCCCATAAGCCGGGAGGTACAACCAGCACGGAATCTACACCCCTACCCCGGTCACCCCATCTCCTATAACCCTGTAAGCGTCCTGCCGGTCCCCTGGGTTTGCACTTGGGCTCGCTGAGCCCCTGACTATAATTGCATCTGAGTCCGAAGGACTCCTGAATCAACACCCGGGCGTATCCGCTCGACAGGGGTGTGTAAAAGCCGACCAAGGCACAATATGGGGAAAACTGGCATCCCATCTTCGTCCCCTGTGGGACGGCATGCCACTCCGTAGAGCGACGTATCCTCCTCCTTTGGCGGACGAGTCGATACAGCTATTAACCCTGGGGCGATCATGGATGCTAGGTAGTCCAACCCCAAACAATACAACGGTCTCAACTAGTAATATTGTCTGCATATCTCACATGCTGAGGCTAATAGTGGTAAAATATTGTATATATATTACATGCTGAACTAGTAATAGTAATATGTACGTATTTAATACATGCTGAGGCTGGTAAATATATATATGTATGAATATAGTCTCCTGCCAGACTGTCCTGGGGCTAATACTGAACAGGATATAGTGTTTCTACTGAAAACCGTGTTGTATACTGAGTTTCTATAGTAACATGATTTGCCATTTCTAATATGCTTGCTAATCCTCATTTTAACTTATCATTCTATTTCTGAGATGTCTTACCGATTTTACATTGCTTTATTGAGTTTCAACTGAATACAATGACATCCTAACATTCTGTTCTACATCACATACTGAGCATGCTGTGCAGTTTCTAACACCTATACTAGAATCTATATCGTGCTAGCAAGTTTCACGCAAGTTATAACTCGATGCTTCTAATATCGTACCAACATTTGTAGTAAACATCATACATGGCTTCTGAGTATTCTACTGGCCTTTAAATTACTGTACTGTACCAAGATTACTTAACTTGCCGAGGAAACTAACTTTACATACCTTATCCTTGAACTATTCGTCTCTCGGACGAGACTCGGCCGGTACTTCAACTATTTTCTCCCAACTGCATTCATAAATATGTCAATTAATACTAAATACAGCTTTATTTAAAAAGGCAACGTCACTTTCGATATAGTTTATAGCCTAAACTTAGGCTTATCGAAAGACGGCCGGAAACTCGCTATTTTTCAGAAGTCCAGAAGGGAGAAATATTCACTTCACAGCTAGGAACACATAGACACTAATTTAGAGCAATTCCACTTACCTTAGCCCGGTGGCTCGCCGATTCGTCGGCCGTATTTCATGAAACTAAATCGGTAGGAATGCTCTCTGCTGCTAAATACCTCGGTATCTGAGGTTAATTTGAGTTTGGACAACGTTTAGCAGCGTAATCGGACGAAAATTATATAACCTTCTTCGTTCCTTTTCTCCCATTGATTTCTCTCCTCTGTTTCACTGGAAATATAAGTTTATAAATGATTTAAAACCGAAGTGGGGCTTTATATACTTGGGCCTGAACAAGGCCAACGTGTCACGGAGCCAACGTGGAGGCTCCACCTCCGTGACACGCTGCCATCGCGGAGGAGCTCTACCTCGGCTTCTTCCGCGATGGTTCGATAGGTTTCTCGTCTGATCTTTTCCCAGGCCTTTCCTTAGCACGTATGGCTTTTAAATATGCTTAACCAACGTGTGAATAGGTCGTCTAGGTGCCGGGAATTCTACGGGGTATAACAATATGTGTGCTCCTCCCATGATTTATGTTGTAAATGGTGAAGTATGAGTTGAATGCATGGGTTGTTCGTAAATCTAAATAATTGAAGCCAGGCATCTTTGGTAAAGTATGAATTGGACCCATAAACCATGCATGACCCTATGCTACATGATGAATGAGATAAACTCGGAATTTCGTGATATTGTGAAAGTACAATGCATAATGTGAACTTATAAAATGCTCGTTAGTGTAAGATGCCTGAAGTAATTGTTGATTTGACTTTATGATGAGGTGAATTATGATGATAAAGCATGAGTATGATATTGCAACTGTTGGGCTTGTTGTTATTAGAAAGTAGCCCTACCCTATCGAAAAGAATGTTGTATGATGAAAATCAGTTAATGTCCCTGTCTCTGATTATTGTTGCAATTTAGATTAGCGTTAGTATGTCGGGATTCTCATTAGCGAAAATGTTTCCCTAGTCAGTCGAGATTCTCATTAGCGAGAACGTTTCCCTAGTCAGTCGAGATTCTCATTAGCGAGAATGTTTCCCTAGTCAGTAGGGACTCTCATTAGACAAGAATGTTTTCCTAGTCAGTTGAGACTCTCTTTAGTAGAGAATATTTCCCTAGTCAGTCAGAACTCTTATTAGTTGAGTCCTTGATCAGTCAGTGATTCCTTAACTCAGTCGGGACTTCCCACAGTAGAGGATGACTTTCTTAATAATGTTATTAGCATAAATCAGTCCTGAATGGTCCATAATTCAAGTTTATGATAGACTTAAAGTAATGGAAATTAGTCTCAGTTATCAGTAGTGATCCAGTTTAGGGTGTGATGCTAAATTCAGATTTCGGCACTTATTAAATGTTCAGAACGTGAACCTTCTGCATGAGTTCAATGATGTTGTATAAAGTGAGATCCAAGGGAAAGTTTCATGTTTATATATGTGTATGTGAATTATAAGAGGGTAGTGGCATTGTTAAAGCAGTTATGTTGATGTATTTGATTAATTCTTTATCATATATTTGTTATTTAATTATTTATATTATCCCGCATGCTTAATACATTCCAAGTACTGAACGCATGCCTTATTGTGCTATATCATTTCATGATATAGATTCAGGTCATCAGGCGCAGCCTCATGGTTAGATATGCTCCGCCCTCTATCAGTTGCTAGTGGTGAGTCCTCATCTTCCGAGGACATGATTTATGTTCATAGTTTCTTATGTTTTAGTTTTGGACTTTAGGACTTAGCTAGGGGCTTGTCCCAGCAACTCATCAGTTTAGTAGAAGGCTTTTAGACTTGTCTAGATAGATTCAGCATTGTATCAAAATGTTGTTACAATTGTACTTATGATTTCTATTAGACCCTTGTAGTTAGCTTCCGCTTATTTATGTTGTTGGTTGTTTCTACTGCTAAGTGATATGCTATGATTATGCCATGGGTCGACTTTGAGCCCTTTTGGGGTTCCTTGTCTCATGTTATGGCTAGAATGTGAACTCAGGTCGTGTCAGCCGTGGAGAAAGTTCAGCTTATAAGGGACAGGTTGAAAACAGCTCAGAGTCGCCAAAAGTCCTATGTGAATATGAGGAGGAGGGATCTTGAGTTTGAAGTTGATGATTGGGTGTTTCTGAAGGTATCTCCCATGAAGGGAGGGATGAGGTTTGGAAAGAAGGGCAAACTCAGTCCCTATTATGTTGGTTCATCCCGGATTATGAAACGGGTTGGCAAGGTAGCGTATGAGTTGGAGTTGCCCTTAGAATTAGCTCTAGTTCATCTAGTTTTCCATGTATCGCTCTTAAAGAAGTGTTTGGGTGATCCAGCTCTAGTTGTTCCAGTGGAGAGTGTAGGTGTGAAAGATAGTCTTAGATATGAGGAGGTTCCGGTGGAAATACTTGATCATCAGGTTTGGAAGCTAAGAAACAAAGAAGTAGCCTCAGTCAAGGTTTTGTGGATGAACCAACATGTTGAGGGAGCTAGTGGGAAGACGAAACAGATATGATGGCTAAATACACGCATTTATTTCCTCCCGACTTAGTTTCAGCTTGAGGTATTAGTTTCCTCCCTAATACTCTATTCAGTTTCGTGTTCGATTCATGTGCCCCAGTTTCTTTCATGTCAATGTATGTTGTATGATTTATGAATTCAGTTCAGTCATGTAATTCAGTCCGGAGTCAGTCACTCCAGCAGTTTTCAGCTTAAATGTTCAGTATTTGAATATGATGATTGCATTTCTCAGCTTTTTAGTATGATTTCCAACATTCGATGATGAATTTTCCCAAGGGGGAGATATTTTAATACCCCAAAATCCCTAAGATCAGACCCGAGGGTTAAATGGCGAAAACCCGATTCTCTACACCAGGTTACAGGATGAGTAGTCCAGTGACCCGTGAGGTGCACCATAATTCGTTTAAGTGACTTATGGGGAGGAGGGTGGACTTATTTGGAATTTTAGGTTTGTGGTTGACCACGGGTGAGACCACGAGTCGTGGTCATCACCACAGATTGTCTAGTGGGTCGTGGTCAGTGGGTGGCTAAAAGGTTGAAGATTTCTAGCAGTGATCCTAATGATTGGTCACCGCAAATCGTAGGGTGCACCACGAGTCGTGGTATCCCTCGTGGTGACCAGTGGAGTGGAGGTATACCAGTGATGGCAACGACAGGCAGGCCACGAGTCATCCAGTCCCTCGTTGGGACTGGCAGTGAGTATTTTCCTGTGAATTTATTAAGGACTTATTCGTAATTCCTAAGTTCCTAAGACCTATATTACGTCGTTTTAAGCTCAGAAAAGGTGTGTTTTAAGAGGGTTAAACTAATTCAAAACCCATTCTCTTCTATGCATGCAACCTAGAGGTTTCCAAGGGGTGATCAAGCATAGGATTCATCTAGTTCTTCCCCAATTTCCATTGGTCATTAAAGAGGGTTGTATAATCAGATTTCTCCAGTTATGTAGGGTTATGAATGGGTGTATTCATCCACACCCATGCCCAATGCCTCTTCAATTTCATGAAATTCTAGTTGATGAATCTATGGGGTTTTAATCCAACATGTGAATTCTCTAAGTATCAATCATGGGTATGATCTAAGCATGTTTCTAATGTCAAATTATGATAAATGGGCATATTTTACAATGTTTTCAATTACAAATTATGTTTTCAAGTTTTACAAATTTTAATGCCCATCCATGAAAGTTCATGAAAGTTGAGATCTATGATAAATGTATTCAAGCATGATGAGATGTGTATGATAAAAGTATGGTTTCGAATTACCCGTGTCCATGTTCATGTTTTCGAATGGTCAAGTCTATGTCAAGCATGTTTAAGTATTGGGCAAGCCCATACGATCAAGTATGTTTTATGATTTATCTAAATGTCATGTTATTATATTATCACATGGATTTTGGAGTCTAGACTCCCACTATTTTCAGCTTGTGGTATGGTTTGAGCCCAAGGCTCCTCATGTATTTCATATTTATGCATGTATGTTATGATTCAGCGTCATTGAAAAATGATGGAGAGCATATGCATGTTTTTGGGAGTAGTGTCTAGCACCAAGTAGGCTAAGGGTCAGTCAACCTTATGCCTCAGAACTACGTGTCAACGTAGGTATGTTCAGATTATGTGAGACCTCCCTTGTGAGCTTCCCCATTGCCAAGGGGCCTTCATCTTGATATTGATACCATGGTAGCGTCCTTAGCCCTAGAAAAGCTTTGGACAGCTCTGACCACTTGAGTGTTAATGATTGGGACCACGTATGCTCTATCGTGGTAATGTCAGTTAAAAGAAAAGTCTCCCATTGTTCCTCATGATTTCAGTTATGCATGCTCATCAGTCATGATATTATGTTTTCAACAACTTTGACCCAAATGTTCAGTTTTACTTATGATTATCAGTTTCAGCTTTGGGTCAATCGATTCAATTATGAAATACAGTTATGTTTAAATCATGTTTTTAGATAATAGCATGCAAACACTATTCTCAGACTCTTTTAATGTTTTATGTTACACATGATCACTAATTTTACTTACTTAGCAGTTTTACTTACTTTACATACTCGGTAAATTTAACATACTGACCACATACTCTAAGTTATATCGTTTCATGATACAGGCTCTAATATTCAGGCTCAGTCCCACCAGTAGTCAGACTCTTAGTACTAGCACCTTCCAGTCTCAGTTGGTGAATCCTCATCTTCCGAGGGCCCTTTATCAGTTGTATTTAGTATTTTCAGTTTCATACTATAGAAAGTTAGTCGGGGTCTTGTCCCGTCAACTCATCAGTAGTCGAGGCTTTTCAGACATAGTATGTATTTTAGTTTCAACCTTGTATTATATATTTAGATGTTATAATATTCTTAGACTTTCTCTATATTATATATGTTAGACTTTTGCTTGATTATGTTCATTTTAGATATCATGTTCATGCCATGGAGCCTCTCGGGGTTCTTTGTTCCGTGTCTCGATCCAGGCCTATGTTTGGATCGTGACACTCAGAAACAGAATCCAAAATCTTTTTGTATTTTTTCTAATATAAGACAATAGAAAATATCTACAATAATCTAAGAAAAGAAAAAGATTTGGAATGCATAAAGGGAAAAGTAGCTATATGTAGGTTGCCTGTAGCTAATAGTCACCTGTATTTCACAGATGAAGATTTGCATTATGCAGGTGAAATGCAGATGCAGAGTAGAACACTAGCAACTCAGTTGGCCATCTATGTTTGCATCTGCATTTCAACAATGGAGATGTACGGCGCGCAGGTTGAATGCACGTGGGAGATAGTGAGTCTAGACACCTGACCATCACCTGCATTGCACCTGCATTCCACATAACAACATATGTGGTACGCATGTGCTAATAGTGCCTAAACCTTTAGTTCAGAGGTTCCAACTCAAGTTCAAGCCATATTCAAATAGTTCAAAATCTAACGGGTATACAGATTTTCCCGAAAGACACACAAACAAACATAAAAAAACCACATGACCAACTATAACCACTCAACAACTTCTCTTAAGAAGGAAATTACCCCATATACCTAATAATGTACAAACTACACTCTTCTTTACGAAAGAGCGTACGCGGTCGTTGTTCAAAAATAATAACCCGACGTGTGTCGAGGTCGAATCCCACAAGAAATGTTAGCAGATCATATAATAGTCATCTATTAAATTGAACTAATTCATATCAATGTTGCAATACAAACAAGAGAAAATTGCGGGAATCATGATTTATAAAATAAAATATGAATCTACACACTAAAAATAGGGACAAAGTATAAAAAAGACCAAAGGAGACACTACTAGGGGTGTGATATTAATAGGGGCTTGAATGGGGTGGAATTGTTAATTGATCCTATCTTTACTCAATAGTATGATTAGCTGCAGATTAGGTGACATATTAAGTTTCTCAACCAATTAGATGTCTTATACTTTAGGTTTTCTCAAATCCCAAGGTTCCTCTTCACAACAACCACATCAACTTGGGTATGGATTCTCTATTTCTAGCTTCAATCCTTAATGGATATATAATAATGGGTTTTGGCTATGTCTAGCCCAACCCCACATAATTACCACCCAAATACCCATTAGCATTTCCTCACCCATACTTTAATTTCCTTTTTCAAGAAAAATTAAAGTAAGAAAATTCAACCGACATTTGCAACTATGAGTTTTAAACTTAAAATTTAGAGGAAACACTAAATGATACTAATTGACTAAATCTAATATCAAATACACAATACCCAACCCAAATCAACCCCAATCATTCACAAACCCCTGGAAAAGAATTTAGCTACTCATGTAAGTAAAGTAAGAGATTGCATTAAACAACAATTCAATATCCATTCACAAACTTGAGTAAGAAACATTCAAGCAAGGTCTGAGCTCCAATGGAGTTTTCTACCTTCTCAATGATGATGATGAGTCTTTCTCTTTCTACCTCTCTCTACTTTCAATACAAGCCAAAGAAATAGAATAATCAATACTCTCCAGAATGAAATGTTCAGTTCCTTTATGAGATGTACAAAAATAGGATACAGATCTTCTCCTCTTTTTTTTCGTGCTTGACGTTTTTACCCCTTGCTGACAAGCGTCACTTGTGATTCACCGACGGTTCGCCGATGCAGGTTTAAAAAATGCCTATCAGAGATTTTGGGTGCTTCCGCACTGGCACCGGTGGTTTGCCAGTGTTGATCCATAGACTACCGATCAGTCACAGCTGATGGCAGTAAGTTCTTTAGTACTTCAATGTTGGCACCGGTAGTTCGCCGATGCTGATCTGTGGTTTGTCGGTCTCCATCCCTCCTCAGCACAATTGATGACTACGGTTGACCGGCATTTTGTCGGTGCCCTCTGGTGGTGCGTCGGTCCTCAACTCTCTTTTCATGATTTTTGCTCAATTTCATGTTTTTCTCCATTCAAGTTAAGTACCTACACAGATCAAGGAGAAAAGGCATAAAATCCACCTAGTTGACTTGAAAACTAAGCAAAAACTCATGTTTAAGAGCCTAGTGAGTTGGTAAATTACCAACTCATCAAACCCCCAAACTTGAATCATTTCTTGTCCTCAAGTAAAGTAATTCTTTTCCTTTGAGCAAATGTACAGCATGTCAAATATGAAGTTATGCACCAAGGACCAATGAGCCTAAGACAACCCAAAAACACTCACCAACTCAAGAAAAAAGAGAAACAACTCCCCCTAATGTGTGAGAAAGTTTCAAGTGGTAACCACAACGAATAAGCATGCTTCGTAACTGCTTTCATTTTTCAAAACAAGGGCATGGTTTATCCAATCAAACATACATAGCATCTCAAATCATAATCATTTCACATTCAAAGCTTTCCTTGAAGCTCACATTGCTCATGTCTCAATCATATTTTTACATCAATGCAAGCATGTCCTCAATGGGAGTGATGTCACTTACTTCTAAGAGAGAATCCCCTTTCTTTATCATAAAACAATGCACACACAAGGGATTATAGAATAAGACGATCACACTCACTCTCACAAAAGAATTCTTCATGCAGACAACTTGACCCATAGGCTTGCCCTTTGTGTAACTCGCCACTAATATAGAACAACTATACTCAAAATCAATTAGGACTTGTGGGTTATGATGAAGGCTAGGGGTAAGGATAGGACAAATGTTTATCTCTAGTGACTAGAACCTCCCTAATGCCCTTTTGTGAACACTTTTATCCTCCCATAAAACTCTTTTAGATCACTCCGCCTTCTTTCTTCTTTTCCATCATCTTCATCTTTTAATTCTCAAGAGCCCTCCTTGTAACTCCTTTGGCTCTCACATGAAACCTCATCTAAGCAAGAGGTAACACCATTGCACTATTCTTTTTCTCTTTTGATGAATCAAGGTTTCTCAACCCATCATTTTATTCATTTTTATCATAATTTGGTGCTACCTCACATTTAAGCTCCACATTTCTCCCCTTCTTGTAAACCCCTAAACTTAGGCTTTTTTGCCTCTTTTCCATATATTTCTTTATCTCTCTCTATGTCATGGGCTTCAAGCCCCCATTATTTTCATTCATTCATCACTAGCAATTAGGGAGGATGGGTGTCAAAGAAGAGGATTACGAAGGGACATTGGGCTTGTAATGTGGTTTCCAAGAATAAACAATCCAAAGGCTCAACATTGGCTAGCAAGGCAAGACATTTCCGGAGGTCATTTTGGGTGAAGTGACTAATCAATAGAAATCCTAAAATCGTGTTCTAAATGCAACTACATCTAGGATTTTGTCTTGAGTCATACTTAGGGCAAGTTCTAGACAAGCAGAGATGCATGAGGCTCATTCAAATAACCTTGCCACACAAGGCATAACACCTAAAAAGTTCACACAAGTCATTATTATCACAAGATTTTGATTCAAGACAATAGAGTATGCGAATCCACAATCCAAAAAGGGAATATGCAATGTATGACAAGAAAGTGCTACATTTCCCATTTCAAATGCCCTTTTTTTCTTAAGATTCTGTTTTCATGCCACACGAAAATTTTGGTGGTAGCTCTAAAAAATAGTTTAACAAAAGAATCAAAAATATGGCATTTTCCTTTAAGAAAGTCGCCTCACAATCTATCATTGGGAAATGTCACCCGGTTTGACAACAAAAAGAAAAGAAAAAGAAATTACTCCTTGAGAAATGACCTTGGTATAAACAAAACCCTTGGAGTATATTCATGATCTACTATTCACAAAGGCGAGAATCAAACTTGGGTCATGATCTTTTGGAAATAAAAATGAAGACCCGCTCAATAGCACTAACAATCCAAAGATAATTTTTTATTCATCCATTTTGAGCCCGACAAGGGCTCAGTAACCATCCACAAATCTCACACATCAGCCGGGTAAGGGCAACATAAAACATTGCTAAAATAAGCCCGACAAAGGCTCACAAATCCTCACAACTCAAAAAGAAAAGCCCGACAAGGGCCACATCAATTAATCAACAAACAAATGACCACCACAAAAGAAACACCCATCCCACCCCCAACTCAAACACTACATTGTCCCCAATGTAAGCATACAAAATAAAGAGGATGAGAAATCCCTTAAGTGGTCACTCGTCATCATCCTCATCATCTTCAACTTCATCCTACCCATCCTGGCCTTCATCTCCTATGTCCTCTTCCTCATTCCCAAAGCACTCGAATAGGTCATCAACGGGGCCTCAGACTGCAGAAGGGGAAGTCATCGCTGCATCAAGTGCGCTCATATCGGGCACCATTATTGATGTCCGACCTTTCCACTCCCTTAACTCAGCCCGGAGAGAGGTGATAGCCCCCATGATATCTACTCATGAGCAGAGCTTAGTCAGGTTGTCATACATTGACTTCATCTCCTTTTTCACCATCTTGGCAATCAAGGCAGGGAGACTCTTAGCCAAATTCTGAAGCTTGCTCTCATAGGAGTGTGTCATCTCCGCCAGTTTGTGGAGGCTACTTGGCTGGGACAATGTAGGAGGAGGTAAGGCTCCTATGGTAGGTGCTTCTCTTGAAGCTTGGCCCGATGCCTCAGGATGTGGCATGTTGAGATCAGGGGCCATTAGGGCTTGCTCTGACCCATGAGAGGACTCCTAGGAGACTTCAAAGGCCTGCAACCACTTCCTCTTACTCTTGGGAGCATCTACGTCCCTTTTTTTGTCCACAGTATTGACACCAGTTGAGGAGCTAGGGGCTTCATTGGGGGAGAGTGTACTCTAGTTTGAAGGCATAGTTGAGATATAAGCATAGTGTAGGGTATTGAAGTGCCAGCTTGCTTCACTTTTCTCTTCATCTGAACAGACACAATTTTTCTAAAATTTATGGGGACCCCTATCATGATGCATGTAATGAGGATGGTCGATTCCAAGCATACCCTTTGCTCATTCTTTGAGGGCATAATCCGACCACAAATGAAATCTAGCCACAGCTTGGCTTCAAACTTAAGATCATGTCAGGATATCTCGCCACCCATTGAGGCCCAAAAAGGAGTGTCTGCTGCAATGAGGGGAGCTATCCACTCAAACTGGTTCACTTTGTTAGCAATTTTAGCAGCATATTTAGAACCAGTGTCAATCTTATCCTCCAAGAATAAGGAATTGATGGTCACTGGGTTTATGTCCACTTCTACACCCGTCACCATGACAGAAGGAAGGCAGGGGAATTCATCAACCTTGCCTCTGTGTTGCATGCTCTCTTGCCTCGCTTGGTATGAGGCATAAAATTTGGAAACTAGGCTGTAGTAGAAGTCGGGCAGAGGGTTGGCGAAGACATGTCTTTGGCAGTCTGTGAATTGTGTGGTGATGTTGGAGAAATCACCCCACAGCCTCGCCAAATTGAAGCACTTTTTTACAGTGATTTAGCGCCCTTTCCAAATGGCATAGTGCCAGGGGCTGCGGTCGCCCTTGCTTTCACTTTTCCCTTGCCTTTTGAAGCAGTTGGGGCCTTTCCCTTGCTTGATTGCCTGGTTGAAGACATACTCTGCAAAACCATGTTAGTGCCATACAACCATACTTTATTTTTCTATTTTTGTTCAAGAGAAACAATTTCTAGTTGATTGCCTCAACCTATCGATTGAGTGACATATATCCTAAACTAAGGCAAGAAATTATAACAATTGGGTGGAAAAAAGGTAGATGAGTTCTGATTTTAAGCATTGGCAGTACCGGTGAAACACGGATAAAGATCCGCCAACCACCGATTAGCCGCCGAACAGAAATAGAATGCTGGGGATATAGGGGTCGACCGACGACACATTGGCATTTCACTGGTCTTGACTTGCGAAATGTCGGTGTAACGCAGGTCTGGGGAAGTGGCCTGAAGCCTTAAACCCTGACCTGCATTTCATCTAGCGTTTCGCTGGGCCTGACCCGCGGTTCACCGGTGGACTCCTATTAGTGAAATTCATCCCAAACTCAGTGAAATCAACAAACATTCAAATTCAAGACTCACTCACTCAACATAACAACATCTAAACAAGTAAAAGTGACAATTTACCCTTAAGAAAGACATCACTCCATCTATCATCAGGTAAATTATGCAATTTAAGCACATATTGGGCTACTCAGACTTCACCCCCAACTAAAATAAGACACACAATGAAGAAATCATTTTTCCAACACCAGACCCACATTTTCATTTAACAATATATCACATCCCCACACACCCACAACATAAATAATACAAAAGCACTCACAAGCATAATCATGGGGTTAATGGGGGCACATGAGTAGGAAAACTATTGATTTTCACATTCTCAACATAATCCATATCCTTGAATTAATAATCAAAAATAGTGTAAGATGTTCGGGCTAGTTGGCTATATAACTACACGCAAGTGCACGTGGTCGAACAAGTAGTAAAGTGGCTCAAGTAAGCCAAGTATCAATCCCACAGGGACTGCACTAAGGTACCAATCTACTCAAATGTCAATGAACTTTAACTCTAAAATGCAGACAACAGTGTGAAGAGAAATTTGATATTTTGTTTCCTAATTTTATACTAAGTCTAAAACGAATATACAAATTGAGTCTAAACTATAAGTATGAGCATGCTGAGGTTAAATGAACATGCAGAGAAATAAATTATCGATACAATTTGATTTATCTTTCCTCCGGTTGCTAGTCAAGAATTATTGTTTGTAGATTAAAACTCTCGTATTTAACCCAACTTAAGAATCATGAACCTTCCACCTACATCTCTATGATAAAAAGAAATTCATGTTCTAACCATACAAAACCGATTCCTTAATTGACTAATACGACTTTCAGGTATATCTCTATCCTGAAGGTAAATCAATTCTCAATTTTCCCAAACTAAGAAAAGATCATATCCTATCAATTCACAACTTTCCAATTTCTTGCTCTCTTGAGTGAAACCGGACTTTTTAGATGTACATTAACGTTGGCCACACATTAATGCAGTAAGAACAAAAATCAATAGAACAACCAAGGAAGTAAAGATGAAAAACCAATTTATCAATAATCACATTTCAAAACAATTGTTCTTAACCTCAGCAAGAAGAGGATTTAGCCACTCATTTGTGGATTAAACATCGTTAAATGAGTGTTAATCATACAAGTAATTGAAATAAAGAAGAATGAGATAGAGAAAAACCCTGAGATTTTCTTCCCCTCAACTGCCTGTAACCCACGTTCTTGCTCCACCAAGTCAGAATAATTAAAAATGAACCTAAGTGTTTTATTTATACTAGTGGGAATTTTTCCCCGAATAACAAGCAACATGTCATGGAGTGCATCGCGGAGCACTGCCTCCGTGACACGCCACCAACGCGGACCCTTACTGGAATGCGGACGTCCTGGTATTTACGGCGTGCAACGCGGGGCTAGGCCGACGTGCCACGGCCCCAACGCGCACCTCCACTAGAAATAGGCATAATTTCACCATCCAGGCAGAGTGCATCCGCGATAGCAGCGTGACACGGCTCCATCATGGAGCCCCTTTAATTCGTGCCTTCACGTGCTTTTTTTCCTTGCTAGCTTCCGAGTCCAATCCCGATCTCTTCCAACATGCATCTTAGCTCCATAACTTTATATTTTTCCTGCAAAACAATGATAATCATGTTGGTTAGTATAAATTCACATTTTCTTACAAATCACATGAGAATGTATAAACATCGATAGATAAACAAGGCAAAATGACACATTTGAGTATCACTTGGGCATATAAATTTGCCCAAGATCACTTACCCCACACTTAAATCCTTGTTCGTCCCCGAAAAATATTCTTACACCTCATGCAATTGACAACCCATCCTGGCTACTTTGGCTCGACAATTCAAGCTACGGTTGTACCGATTATTTAATACAACAAATCATCAAGAAAACATGCATAGTCTTATCAATACCCTAGCATTTTCGCCAAACGAGTAGTCTAGCTCGAGATGCCACAGCTCCTCTTCTGTTGCCAGCCTCCCGCCTATGCGCAGCTGGAGCATCTGCATCTCGAACATGCTAGCCATGTACTGATCATCCAGAGCATGTCGCTCGGCTAGTGTAAGAACTGGCCCGTGAGTGGTGTCGGGTGCCTTAGTTTTGGTGACATCTAAGGCCCGCCTCTCCATCTGCAGGATGTAGTCAAGGGCCTCCTCCTCAATATCCAGGCCCCTCAGGAACATGGTTAGTAAGCCACCAAACCCGTACCTGTGCCCTTGAGGCAAACGGGCTCTCTTTATGGCAGAGATAATCACCGCCCCCACATTGATCTCCAACCCTTTCATCAAGGCGTAGACCAAGCATACACGATCCCGGGTGACATCTGTCATATGCACCCCTGGGATCAGGCAGGAATAAACAATCTTCAGCCATATCCTGGCTTCCCTATTCATCTGTGAGTAGGGCAAGGTCTGATGGCAGCTCTTCTCCTTATGTCTGCTCCAACGTGCTGTAGACCGAGTTCCACACAAAGTGCGTCTGATATCCGCATATGGTGGAGTGATATTCAGCTGCCTTAGCACATGGGCGTCTGCGTCCCGCGCCCCCAAGATGGCATTAAGGTGATGGGGCTCAAAAGTGACTATTTGCCCCCTTATCTTGATGGTGTGACTTCTGAGTGTCGGGTTCCAATTGGTGTAGAATTCCCAAATCAAGTGCAGGTTGCACTCCTTGGGCTCTTCAAAGATGAAGTTCAGCCCGGCTGCATCTATCCTGTGGACAATTCTAGGGAACTCTTGTGCCAACGGTTTCCTAGCAATGTGTTCTTCGGGGAAGTATTTGCTTTCCTTATGCTTTGTGTACCATTTCTTCCCCTCCTTTTTCACCTATCTGGTTCCATATTGACGACGTTGGCCACGTGGAACCATTGGTGCTGCTGGGACTGCTGTTCCCAGTCTAATTCTTTTCCTTCCGGCGCCCGATGTAGATGCACCCTTCCTTTTTTCTTGCCTGCTTGCCATCGTTCCTGTTAAACCCACAAAACAGGCCCAATGTTATTCCAATTAAAATTAGCTTCGACTAAGGTTGGGTTAAGCTACGCTACCCCACACTTAGTCTTTAGCCACAATCACAACATTACGGCAAGATCATACTTATTTCCAAAAAACAAACAACAAAACATAACAAATATGCCTAGTGCATTCAGAGAATTCGATGGTATAACTTCTTTTGTACTACTCAGACTTCGTACAGCTAACCACAACATTTCCATCGTTCACATTTCATCAGATAGCACTTAGCAAGGAGAAACAAAGAAAAACAATTATCTACATGAACCTATACAATTCACCCATTTCTTGCATCTCACAATTTCATTACCCCGAAAATCCGTCGGTCTTTTAGCATATTAACAGTTAGCACAACTGACTCATCTCACCCAACGTACACAACCCAGCAAGAATTTCAAAGTTCAACTAAATTTTCCCTTTTCAAACTCAACTACAAGCCCTAGCTATGATTTTACAAAAATTCGATCAAGCTATGTAATTATCGAGTTCATGCAATCACAATGATACTACGAACGTCAATCAATAATAACACAATTGAATTTAAGCTTAATTTCTACTTAGGGCAAGTCTTACTCACATCACATGCTTAAAATCGGGAAAATAAGGTATGAAATGAGATAAAGTTAACAAACATACCTTAAATTCGATGATATCGAAGAAAAGATGATAAAATTGAGCTCCTAGTCCGTGTCACGTTGGGGAAGGGGGGGATTTTGGGTTGTTTGTCGCGGAGGAGGTGAGGAATGGGAAAAAATGAGGGGAAACGGGGTTAAAAAAGGGGGGGTTTCGCGCGGGTCACCCGGCGACCCGGTGTGACCCGTCACGAAATACACTTCAACGTGTCACGGAGGGTAGCGCGGAGCATGCCCTCTGTGACACCGAGCCATCGCGCAGGTGTTCTAGAATTTGTAAAAATTCCAGAATTACCTTCAACGTGTCACGGAGGGTAACGCGGGGGCCCTCCTCCGTGACAGGGAGCCATCGCACGGGCTCACTGTTTTGCCACTTTTTATTATTTTTCATACCTCAATTTTTCCTTTGCGATCCTTTGCATATTTATCCTCCGTTCAACCTGAAATTCATCTCACAACAAGAAATTGGTTAGAATTTATAGGTTTCACATAAAATACAAATTTTGTTTTTATTTTTATTTTTCTCGTTTTTTTTCTTTTTTCTATGAAATCTAATAAAATATTACAAAAACTTTCAGGGTTGCCTCCCGTGCAGCGCCTGGTTTACCGTCGCGGCTCGACGTCATTAAGCTCAGTCATCCTCTAGAGTGACGGACGTTTTCTCTCGACTATCATCCTCACCCCAGTAATGCTTACATCGCTCCGGTGGTTTCCCCAATAACTCCCGTGACTCAACTCTCTGGACAACATCAGCTCGATTAATCACATTGATCACCGAGAGTTCCTCATACACAGCCGGGAGCTTGGTGGCCTTGTATACATCAAACACCTCCACCTTGTCGTGTGCTCGCATAGTTAGCTGCCGTGCAGCTACATCAATCAGCGCTTTCCCGGTCTCCAAGAAAGGATGTCCCAAAATAAATGGGACTTCCGCGTCTGGCTCAAAATCCAGCACGATGAAATCTACTAGGAAGATAAGGGAGCCCACTTGCACCAGCACTTCTTCCACAATGCCATCAGGTCTGGCTAAGGAACGATCCGCTAGTTGCAAGATCACTGTTGTTGGTCTAGGACTCCCTAGACCCAACTTCTGGAATACCGATGATGGCATCAAGTTAATGCTCGCTCCCAAATCACATAATCCGCGAGCTCGGATACTCTGCCCAATTGTAATTTGTATTGTAAATCTCCCAGGGTCCTTGAGCTTTGTGGGCAACCTGTTTTGTATCCGGGAAGTGCACTCCTCCGTAAGAGCCACTGTAGCGTACTTAGTTAACCTGCTTTTGTTCGCCACGATGTCCTTAATATACTTTGCGTACTTCGGCACTCCCTACAAAACATCAACAAGAGGTAAGTTAATATGTACCTGTTTCAGCACCTCCATGAACGTTTTGAAACATGCCTCTTCCTTGTGTTTCTTTAATCATTGAGGGAACGGGGGTGGTGGTCTTTCTGGTTTAGCCTCCTTTTTCTTCCCCCTCTCATCACTTTGCTCCCTCTCAGTTTCTGCTGCTCCCGACTGTTGAGGTGGTCTTTCTGGTTCCACCTCTTTAAGATGCAGACCACTCCTTGTGTTCACTGCATTCACTTGCTTGGGGTTGGGATCCGTGTCACTCGGAAGTCCTCCTCTAGGCCTGGTGTTTTGGGCAACAGCAAATTGCCCAAACTGATACTCCAGCGCCTTTGTAGCTAACTGATTGCTCTTTACCTCGGCTGCCAATTTCGCATAATCAGCCTGCAATTGAGCTTGGTTAGCTATCATTGTCTTGAACATCTCCTCAATGCTGGGTGATGGTGGTGGAGAAGGTGCATTGTTGCTTCTATATTGTGATTGATAGTTCTGCTGCCCTCCTTGAGTTCTCTGTGCCCCCTGACTCGAACTTTGCCCTTGATAGTTGTTGCTACCCAAGAGAAATTCAGGTGATTCCTCCAGTTGAAATTGTAGCTGTTGCCATACTGTAGGTGGTTGTTTCTCTGTACATTTCCCACAAAGTTCACCGAATTAGGATTTGCTCCACAACACTCAGCTGAGTTTTCACTACTCCCGCACACTTCACATCAAATCTGCTGCACTACATTCACTGGGGCTTGAGACTGGTTCATGCTCATGTTACTGAAGCGGGTGTTGACTTGATTCTGTAAAGCAGCTATCTGTGCAGCAATAGCTGTAAAACCATCCACTTTGAATACTCCTGCTGCTTTCCTTGTTCCTCCTCTTGACGAATCAGCATTCTACTCCGGATTTCCCTGTGAAATACGATTTAACAAGGTATGCAGCTCCTCATAAGTTTTCTCCAATGCTTGTCCCCCAGCTATTGAGTCTAGCAAGATTTTTGTGTGGGGTTCCAAACCCTCTATGAAAGTATGCACCAGCACATCATTGGATTGGTGATGATGAGGACAATCCCTCAACATAGATTTGAATCTCTCCCAGGCTTGATACAGATTCTCTCCCTCTCTCTGTTTAAAACTTAGAATTTGACTTCTAAGTCTTGCTGTTTTACCGGATGGAAAAAACCGTATCAAAAATTTCCTTGCAAGATCATCCCACATAGTGATAGATTTAGGTGGCTCGGCTTTCAACCACCTCTTGGCTCTCCCAAAAGTAAAAATGGGAACAATGTAAGCCTGACATAATCTGATGACACTCCAGCGGGGATGTAAGTGTCACTTATCTCCAAAAAATTTTGGAGATGTTGCTGCGGATCCTCATGAGGGAGACCTGTGAACTGCCTGCTGGTGTGCAGCAATTGCACCATGTTTTGTTTGAGCTTGTACCTCCCTCCTGGCTCAGGTTTGTGGATGCTAGGTGTGACATTATTAGCATGTGGGATTGCCACCTCGGGAACCGGCCTAGCTGCCATGTCCTCGGGCACTAACATTGTCCTTAGAACCGGTGGATTCTGTTGTTGCTCCAAGATTGTTTGTCTGAGCAACTGCAGCTTTTTCTCTAGAGCTTTTCTCCTTTGACGATGAAATTGTCTTTCCGGCTCTAAATATGAGTCCACCAGCTCCTTGTCTCTTGCCAGTGTTCAACAGAAATTAGTATCTGCAAGATACAGGCTAAGACCAAGTTGTTAACACTAAGAAGAAATAGTAAACTAACACTTAAGAAAAATTTACCAATTGCCAGTCCCCGGCAACGGCGCCAAAAACTTGTTCGGGCTAGTTGGGTATATAACCACACGCAAGTGCACGTGGTCGAACAAGTAGTAAAGTGGCTCAAGTAAGCCAAGTATCGATCCCACGAGGACTGGACTAAGGTACCAATCTACTCAAGTGTCAATGAACTTTAACTCTAAAATGCAGACAACAGTGTGAAGAGAAATTTGATATTTTGTTTCCTAATTTTATACTAAGTCTAAACGAATATACAAATTGAGTCTGAACTATAAGTATGAGCATGCTGAGGTTAAATGAACATGTAGAGAAATAAATTATCGATACAATTTGATTTATCTTTCCTCCAGTTGCTAGTCAAGAATTATTGCCTGTAGATTAAAACTCTCGTATTTAACCCAACTTAAGAATCATGAACCTTCCACCTATATCTCTTTGCTAAAAATAAATTCATGTTCTAGCCATACAAAACCGATTCCTTAATTGACTAATACGACTTTCAGGTATATCTCTATCCTGAAGGTAAATCAATTCTCAATTTTCCTAAACTAAGAAAAGATCATGTCCTATCAATTCACAACTTTCCAATTTCTTGCTCTCTCGAGTGAAACCGGACTTTTTAGATGTACATTAACGTTGGCCACACATTAATGCAGTAAGAACAAGAATCAATAGAACAACCATGGAAGAAAAGATGAAAAACCAATTTATCAATAATCACATTTCAATACAATTGTTCTTAACCTCAGCAAGAAGAGGATTTAGCCACTCATTTGTGGATTAAACATCGTTAAATGAGTGTTAATCATACAAGCAATTGAAATAAAGAAGAAGGAGATAGAGAAAAACCCTGAGATTTTCGTCCCCTCAACTGCCTGTAACCCACGTTCTTCCTCCACCAAGTCAGAATAATTAAAAATGAACCTAAGTGTTCTATTTATACTAGTGGAAAATTTTCCCGGAATAACAAGCAACGTGTCACGGAGTGCATCGCGGAGCACTGCCTCCGTGACACGCCACCAACGCGGATCCTTACTGGAATGCGGACGTCCTGGTATTTAGGCCCAACGTGGCACGGCGTGCAACGCGGGGCTAGGCCAACGTGCCACGGCCCCAACGCGCACCTCCACTGGAAATAGGCATAATTTCACCATCCAGGCAGAGTGCATCCGCGAGTGCAGCGTGACACAGCTCCATCGCCGAGCCCCTTTAATTCGTGCCTTCACGTGCTTTTTTTCCTTGCTAGCTTCCGAGTCCAATCCCGATCTCTCCCAACATGCATCTTAGCTCCATAAGTTTATATTTTTCCTGCAAAACAACGCTAATCATGTTGGTTAGTATAAATTCACATTTTATTACAAATCACATGAGAATGTATAAACATCGATAGATAAACAAGGCAAAATGACACATTTGAGTATCACTTGGGCATATAAATTTGCCCAAGATCATAAGAGTTACATACCAAATGGATTTGAGAACAAAGAGAGGAGAAAGATCAAAACTTGAATAATAGACTTCCACAAAAATTTTATTGCCTTAGTGTATTGAGAATATAAGTCAGTGGTGATGAAAAGAGGAGAATGAAGTGTGGGAATTATATAAGAGAAGAAATGGGATGGATTGGTAGGTGAAAAGATGGATTTAATAGTGGGAAGGTGGAAAAGTAGTGTATGGAAGTTAAAAAGGTGTAATGGGGAAATAGGAAGGTGGAAGAAAGGGTTTATGGGGATTAAGAGGAGTTTTTGCCGATATTTTTAAGTACCCGGGTTGGTTTCGATCCATGGAGTAGTCAATTTTTTTAAAAGATGTCCTTACTTGTATCCACGCTTAACCGGTGGTCGCCGGTAGGTACCGACATTTTACTGCCTTACCGCAGGTGACCAAAATTTTTCTCAATTCTCTGGTTTAAAGTCGGAGATCGTTCGGCGTCTCATGGGTTGGCACCAGCAATTCGTCGGTTGAGCTAGTTATCATAACTCCCAAGTGTACTATTTGAAGTCGGTGGTTCACGGATTGGTATCAGTGTTCCGCTGGTTGATCACCGTTTTATCTCTCATTCTCCACTTTTTTCCATGCACATGTGATAGGGCGGCGCCTTGCATTTTTTCACTAGTATCTTACCTATCTTACGCTGGTCCTACCATGTTCTTCTTCTCCTTGTTCGTACATCCAATCTACCTACAAAATCAAAATAACATAATATCAAATGTTCAAGGTAAAAATTCTTAGGTTGCCTCCCAAGAGGTGCCTTAGTTAACGTCGTTGCATGACGGATACCTTCTCGATTTCTAGCATTCCGAAGGGTCCTCCTTTGATTCACTTTCAACATCAACAGATTCATAATGGTCTTCTTCACCATCTAGCACTGCCATAACCTTACACTCATCCGGCAGCTTGATAGGCTAACATACATTGAAGGTGACCTCATCACCACCTACTCAGAACTTAAGCTCCACATCAATTCAAGCCTTTCCCGTTGC
Organism: Datura wrightii; assembly: GCA_035772735.1. Taxonomy (NCBI): domain Eukaryota; kingdom Viridiplantae; phylum Streptophyta; class Magnoliopsida; order Solanales; family Solanaceae; genus Datura; species Datura wrightii. The sequence goes on from JASDFA010000008.1 coordinate 31,006,849, forward strand.
TAGTAGTGGTCGCCACAAGATAATTGGCACCTCAATATCCATCTCATAGTCCAGCATAACAAAATCAGCAGGGAGTATGAATTTATTCACATTCACAAGAACATCAACCAGTACTCCAACGAGTCATTTTATTGACCTATCCGCCATCAACATCCTCATAGAGGTAGGTTTGGGACTCCCTAACCTGAGTTTCTTGAATATCATGAGAGGCATGAGATTGATACTAGCACCAAGGTCACACAGAGCCTTATTGAACATGCACAAACTAATTGTGCAAGGAATGGTGAATACCCTAGGGCCTTCACATTTTGGAGCAAGGTTGCTAGTCATTACAGCACTACAATGATGAGTCACCTCATCGGTGCCTGTATCCACTACCTTCGTTTTCTTCAAGAGTTCTTTCATAAATTTTGCGCAGCCTAGCATTTGCACCAAAGCATCCACAAGCGGTATATTGATGAAAAATTTGCTGAACATATCTATAAATTTTTGGAATTGAGTATCCTTCTTCTTTTTGGCCAACCGTTGTGGATATGGCGGGGGAACGCTTACTTCATGGTCCTTGTCATTAGGGGCCTCATGCCCGCATTCATATGAAGATTATTCGAGGGTGTCGCATCAACATCTCCCTCATCTTTCCCTTTCTAATCATCACCAACACTTGGTGCTTTTTACACCTCATCCAACACATCATCATCATCTATTGCCTTCGGGGTATCAACATCCTTAGGCTTCACTCTCACATCCTTCAATACCTTACCACTCCTAGTCATGATTTCCACACAATGGCCATCTTTCTTAGGATTCAAACAATATCACTAGGAAGCGCACCTTTCATTGGGGTTCATTTGTGAAGACAAATAGTTCATTTGCTCTTCGAGGTGTTTGATTGAAGCCGAGTGGTGAGCTCACGGTTTGAACGAGGTGTCAGGAGATCACGCTTTGAGTGAGGTTTGACACCTCCCCTTTCAACTCTCTAACCCCACTGTCAGTGGATTCCACTTTCTTCAACAATCGGGACAGCATGGCCTCAATCTTTGAGCTTCCTACCTCGATCACCCGAGTTGTCCGTGAGATGCTTCTTCTTTTGGAGGAGATACATATGGGTGGTTTTACTCTCTATTCCCCCATCGATCATTTTTCTCCCCCCCATCCTAGATTATCATGGTTTCTCCAACCTTGATTCTCCTTCCTTGGGTGCCAAGGGCCTTGATTAGCACCTTGATACCCAGGACGAGAACCCCCCCCCAATTGTCCTGACATGTATTGACACTCCTCATATCTCGGGGATGAAGTATCATTATCAAACTGAGCATGGGTTTGAGCAGCTACAACATTCACACTCTTTGTACCAGCTCCCAGCACATGTTTTGTCATCAACTCTAGTTGGGTCGTCATTTTGGAAAGAGTTTCATCTCTAGCTTCATCTCTCTTCCTTAATTCCGCACTCAAAATATTTGGAGCAGCACCACTAAAAGATACCTAGGGTTCTCTAGTATGCGATTGGTCTTCGTCATTTTATCAATTAATGCCTTGGCTACTCCATAGGGCTAATGCATGATGGATCCCCTCGCCAAATTATTTTCCACAGACTTATTAATATAATCCAATGAATGGTAGAAGTTTTTAAGTAGAACCCTATCGGGTAAGGCAAGGTTTGGACAAATGGCTACCTTTTTCTTAAACCTCAGCTACGCTTCATGGAGTTGTTCCCCTGCAAGTTGCCGGATGTTAGTAATATCATCCCTCAGCTGCAACATCCTCGATGGAGGAAAGAACCTATCCAAAAATGCCTCTGTGAGTTAATACCAAGAGGTAATCGATCCGAGAGGCAACTCCTCCAACCATGTGGTTGCTTCCCCTGTGAGTGAAAATGGGAAGAGTCTCAATCTGACTGATTCTTGAGTGATATTTGTAATGTTGAAGGTGTCACTCCCCACCTTGGGAGGCAAGACTGACATCTATTGCCCTACTAAGGTCTGAACTAGCTTGGCTGAGCTTACGCACCTCTGGTGCATGACTAACATTAACACTCAAGTCGAGAAAACGACGGGCTATATCTCGCTGTAAATACAGCCTCCGCCGACAAGGCCTTATAGCCACGTGTAGAATAAAACAGCTAACCAGAAATAGATGATAGTAGGGAATCCTATACGGGCCGACAAGACCACCATGATGTCTAGTTATAACTGAAAAGTAAAACCTGTGCTAAACTAAGCTATGGCCCACAAGGCTGCTAATTAGCAGCTATGAAAGGCCTCACAAGGCCAGCAATAGCTAACCATAGGGAATCTGAAAGAATCTGCAAGCCTCTAGGAGTGATATACTAGTCGAGACAGGGCCCCGACCTACCCATACTATACAACAAAAGAGAGTCAACCTACTAATCTATTAGCTCCAAGGGAGTGGAGCTGACTGACCTTCTAGTCCTGATGGAAAGCTAAGAAGGTCATGATCCATGTCTATCGGCACCTGCAGGCAAGTAATGCAGCGCCCCCAAGAAGGACGTTAGTATAATATGTACCGAATATGTAAGGGAATAATTGTAAATAACTGAATAGAGGAAATAGAAATGAAAATAATTGAAAGGAAAGGATAGAGATCCTACCTGCATAGCTGAACTTTCAACTATCTAATATATCAATAACAAAAGCAGTCAAGAACCTTACCTGGCCCCCATAAGCCGAAAGGTACAACCAACACAGAATAACCCACCTGGGCCCCCCATAAGCCCTGGTGAGTACACCTCAATCTATATACCTCTAGAAAGGTCACACTGGGTCAACTACTAGCTATAGCCGTCCTACCAGTCCCCTGGTTCTTCAACTAAACCCGTTCGGCCCCTGATAGCTAATAGATATAGCCGTCTAGTGGACTCCTAATATCTGCACCCCGAGCACCAGGCTCGACGGGGTGTGGTGCCAATATACATATAATAGTCCAGCCATGGAATGGACTGTATGAGGACTTGGGACCCCATATTTGTCCCTTGCGGACGGCATACCGCTCCGTAGAAGGACTTCATCTCACCCCTAGCGGGCGTCGACATAGCTAGTAACCCTGGGGTTGGTCATTGAAGGCTATATAGGGCGTAGTCAATCCCAACTAACCATATAATACTGGTCTTCGCTAATTACAGTTGATATGTTTTTGGTTCTCTTACTGGGATTTAAATTGAGTTATAACACTAAAGAAACTAACTTGTCGAAGGAATTCGCCTTATCATACCTCAATTGTTGATTTTTGATTAATTGGTGGGTTTCAGTTCTTATTATATAGCTCCTTCCGATTGTATTGTATTACTGGGAGAATAAGGCTGATTTCAGTACTAAATTTAGCCAAAACGGTAATTTTCAATTAATATCAACTATACTTCATCTTGCCAGAACATGGTAAAAAACATATAATTTCTCAAAAGTTCAAAAGAGAGAAATACTCACTTGAATTCTGTGATCATATAGAAAGTAGTTTGGAACAACTCGGACAACTCTGGCTCGGCGGGGCTACGATTCACCGAGAAATTTTTATGAAAATAACTCCGTAGTAATGCTCCCTGCAGGCTTATAATTAAATACCTGAAGTTAATTTGGATTTGGGTTGCGTTTGTCAGCGTAAACGGAAGAAAATATTTGTTTACTTCGTGGTTCCCCTATCTGGTCGCGAAATTAAGTTAAGAATGAAGTAAAATGAAGTCAAGGGCTATTTATACCTACGGGCGGTGGACATGGGGTCTGTGCCACGGACCCTAAAAAGCCAATTCTGGGCCATGCCATGGAGCCCAACACGCCAGGGAGGGTGCGTACCGCATTGCCCCTTTGGGCAGCTGGTCTGGCCTTCTCCCGCGAGGTCCCGACTCCGTGCTCATTCGACCTCTCCCCGGGCCCTTACTCGTACATGTATTACTCTAAAACTCTTGACTAACGTACGAATAGACCGACTAAATGTTACGAACTTACGGGGTGTAACATCCTCCCCCCCACATTAGGAACATTCGTCCTCGAATGTCACTTTGGCTCACGGGGGTCTAACTCTTTTAACTACAATTCTAGAAAAATTTTGGCAGAGTTTCCCCTGTAATATGGACTATCTAAAAACCTTGAAATGCAAAAGAGTCCAACACAGGCATTTCACATAACACTATAGCAATTGTTCCTTAACAACATTGTATCCAGCTGAGCAATATATGTAACACACATCACAAAACAAGCAGAATCATAAATGTATCTTAACTGCATGGCCTGGCTAAGTCTGGAACAAATGAGGATACTTGGATCTCGTATTGTCCTCAACTTCCCAGGTCATCTTTTCTCTATTCCTGCTCTACCACAATATTTTAACAGAAGCGACATCCTTAGTCCTTAGTCTACAAACTTGCCGATCTAGTATGGCTACTGGAACCTCTTCATAGGCTAACTCCTCAATAATCTGAACATCCTCAACTGGTACAATTTGGGATGGGTCTCCTATGCACTTATGCAACATCAACACATGAAAGATCGAGTGGACAGATTCTAATTCTGAAGGCAAATCTAGCTCGCACACCACCTGGCCTATTCTCCGGAGGATTCGGTACGGCCCTATGAACCTTGGGCTAAGCTTTCCTTTTTTACCAAACCTCATCATGTCCTTCATCTATTAAACTTTTAGAAATACCCAGTCACCTACACTGAACTCTAGGTTTCTCCACCGTACATCAGCGTAAGATTTCTGGCGGCTCTGAGCTGTCAGCAGACGTTCTCTGATAAGCTTTACCTTCTCTTCTGACTGGTGGATTATGTCTGGTCCAATTAACTCTGATTCTCCAACCTCAAACCAACCAACTAGGGACCTGCATTTCCGCCCATATAAGGCCTCATTAGGTGCAATCTAGATTGTTGAATGATAGTTGTTGTTGTAGGAAAACTCAATAAGGGGTAAATGTTCATCCCAACTTCCCCCAAAGTCAAGCACACACGCTCGTAACGTATCCTTGAGCGTTTGAATTGTACGTTCTGCCTACCGGTCTATTTGAGGATGGAAGGACGTACTCAGATTAACCTACTTCCCTAGGCCCTTCTAAAAGGACGGCCAAAATTTAGCTGTAAACTGCACTCCTCTATCGAAAATAATTGATAACGGAACACCATGCAATCGGACTATCTCTCTGATATACAGTTCAACATAGTCTTCAGTTGAGAAAATAGTCCTCACTGGCAGAAAATGAGCTGATTTCGTCAACCTGTCAACAATCACCCAGATAGAATCAAATCTGTGTCTGGTACAGGGTAGCCCAGTTACAAAGTCCATATTGATAGCTTCCCATTTCCATGTAGGCACTGTTATCTCTTGTGTCAACCCGTCGCGTTTTTGATGTTCTGCCTTCACCTACTGGCAATTAGGACATTATGCTATAAATATTTCTACTTCCTTCTTCATTCCCAGCCACCAGTAAATTTCCTTTATGATATGATACATCTTTGTTGAACCTGGGTGAAGAGAATAACAGGAGTAATGTACCTATGCCATGATCTGCTGGTGAAGTCCTGCTACATCCGGAACACAGAGGTGACCTTTACATTTCAAGACCCAGACTACGGTTACTTCAAAAGCTTATATTTCCTATCGCTGAGCTTTATCTCTGAGCTGAACCATGTTAGGGTCTTCGTACCGCCGTCCATTTACTTCTACAACCAACGATAACATTGTAGTATTCTGGATCACTATTCCACTATCTCCCAAATCTACTATCCAGACGGCTAAACTGGCCAACTGATGCAATTCTCGAGCCAGTTCCCTCTGTTCGAGCTTCAAATATGCCAAACTTCCCATTAATTTACGACTGAGGGCATCTGCTATAACATTGGCTTTTCCTGGGTTATATAAAATGTTCACATCATAGTCCTTCAACAGCTCTAACCAGCGACGCAACCGCAGGTTCAACTCTTTCTGTGGGAAAATGTACTAGAGGCTCTTATGATCAGTAAAAATATTTACATGGACACCATACAGATAGTGCCTCCATATTTTCAAGGAGTGAATTACCGCGACCAACTCCATATCATGGGTGGGGTAGTTCTTTTCATGCTTCCTTAGCTGTCTGGAAGCGTAAGCAATTACCTTACCATGCTGTATCAGAACACATCCTAACCCGACACCTGAAGCATCACAGTACACTGCATAACCCTCTGATCCTTCTGGCAAGGCTAATACTGGTGCTGAGGTCAATCTGTTTTTCAACTCCTGGAAGCTCTGTTCAAATGCTTCAGTCCAATGAAATTTAGCTGCTTTCCGAGTTAGCTTGGTCAAAGGCATTGCTAAGGTAGAAAATCCTTCCAGAAACCTTCTGTAATACTCGCCTAACCCCAAGAAACTGCATACCTCAGTCGGAGTGGTAGGTATAGTCCACGTTTTTACTACTTCAATCTTCTGTGAATCTACCTGAATACCAGCATCTGACACAATATGACCCAAAAAGGCTACTGAATTCAGCCAAAATTCACATTTAGAAAACTTTGCATATAGTTGGCGACCCATGAGAATTTGGAGCACTGTTCATAGATGATCTCGGTGATCTGGCTCTAAACGGGAATACACCAGGATATCATCATTGAGTACTATCACAAACAAGTCCGGAAACGGTCTAAAGAAGTTGTTCATCAGATCCATGAATACTGCTGGAGCATTCGTCAACCCGAAGGAAATGACTAAAAATTTGAAGTGGCCATACCTGGTCCTAGAAGCGGTTTTTGGAATATCCCTCTCGTAAACCCGAACCTGATGGTACCCAAACCTTAAATCGATCTTCGATAAATGCTTCGCCCCTTGTAACTGATCAAACAAGTCATCTATTCTAGGAAGCGGATACTTATTCTTGATAGTGACTTTATTCAGCTGTTGGTAGTCTGTACACATGCGGAGGGAGCCATCCTTCTTTCTCACAAATAGGACCAGCGCACCCCAGAGTGAAGTACTCGACCTGATTAAGCCCTTATCTAATAGATCTTTCAACTTCTCCTTCAATTCCCTGAGCTCGATAGGAGCCATTTGGTACAGAGGGATAAATATAGGCTAAGTACCTTGTAGTAAATCAATTGCAAAATTGATCTCCCGTTCTGGGGGAATACGAGGAAGTTCATCTGGGAACACGTCTAGGAATTCATTAACTATAGGGATGGACTGGAGAGTCGAAGATTCTGCTTGAACATCATGAACCCTGACAACGTGATAGATACAACCTTTTGCTATTAACTTCCTCGCATGAAGATAGGAAATAAACCTATCTTTAGGAGTGGCCATATTACCTTTCCACTCCTAAACTACCTCCCCTAGAAAGTGGAATCAAACAGTTTTGGTCCAACATTCAACATTGGCATAGCATGTCGCCAGCCAATCCATACACATAATTGCATCGAAATCAATCATTTCTAGTTCTATCAAATCTGCTAAAGTCTGACAACCAACAACCTCTATTATGCATCCCCGATAGACCCTCTTGGCTATGATAGAGTTACCAACGGGAGTAGGCACTGAAAAAGGTTGCTAAAGCAATTCAAGCGTAATACTGAACTTTCGAGCCACTAATAGTGTAATATATGACAAGGTGGATCCTGGTTCTGTCAATACATAAACAGAACAAGAGAAAATGTCCAGCGTACCTATTACCACATCCGGCGACAACTTTGACTCCTGTCGTCCCAGTAAGGCATACGTCCGATCTGGATCAGTGCCTGAACTAGATGCTCTTGGTCTGCCTCGGCCTCTGCCGGCTGGAGATGAGGGCCTATGCCCTGTTGGAGATGCTGGGGCACGTGACCCAACTAAAGATCTATCATGTCGGTCCCTATCACTCTAACCCCAGGATGGACAATCCCTCATCTGATGACCCTCTTGTCCACACGCATAACATGTCGTGGAACCATACCTGCATGCCCCGGAGTGATGTTAGCTGCAAATAGGTCCAAGTAGTATAGTAGATTTGCTCTACTCTGACCCCCTCTGCTGCAGCAAACTTGCTAGTTGTGAGCTCTCACCGAGCCCTGGTGGCCCCCGCGACCAGGCCTACTCCCCTGATGCTGCTGTGGAGGTGGGGGTCTAGGTGGTCTGTCTGATAATCGTGTCCCGGATCCACCCTAAAATTCTGCCTGCACATCACTCGGTCTAGTCCTGCAGCACTGCTCTTGGTTTACTCTTTCTATCTCCCTCTATCGTTGCCTGATTCCCTCGATATTTTGGGCAAATGCTTGGACATGGCCATGTCCTCTGGCAAAGTCTCCACGATACAAGTCTCTACATATTCTCGATTTAGCCCCATAATAAATCGGTGCACCCTGGCTAGCATAGTATCTACAAAGGCCAGTGCATATCTGACCAAGGAATCAAACCTCATGGCATACTCCCGGACACTCATCGAGCCCTACTCTAGATGCAAAAACTGATCAACCCGAGCCTGCCGAATTTCTAGTGGCAAATAATGATGCAAGAAGGCCTCTGAAAAATTGGGCTAGGTCGGAGGAGGTACATCTCTACAGCGGGACCTCTCCCAACTTTCATACCATAACACCGCAATGTCCTGTAGCTGAAATATTGCCAACTCCACTGAGTCTGCAGGTGTGGCATGCATTACCTTAAAAATCTGCTGCAATTGATCCAGAAAGTCCTAAGGGTCCTCATCCCGGTCTGTCCCTGTAAATTGCGGGGGACTCAGTGCGAGAAACTCTTGGACCCTCAAATACCTGGTCCTCCTGAAGATTCTGCGACTTTGAGTGTCACTGGCTAACGCTGTGCAGCCATCATCTGAGCTAGCATAACAACAACACTCCTAACCTCATGATCGGATGATATCGGTGTAGGCACTGCTGGAGGGGGTCCCGATGTTTCCACTGCTCCAGACGGCTCCTAATGGAGTGGAGACTACGGTAGATATCGATTTGGAGTCTCCCTGTCGCCCTTAGATTGGGATGACTCTGGCTGAGGCACCCTGCTAGTGCCCTCTCCTGCTGCTACGACCAATTTCCTGCCTGTCGTAGTATGTCGTGGGTCTGACATTTCTCTGTAGAAAAGAAGAATATGGTAGGCTTAGGGAGTCAACCCTATACTGTATAGCTCTACAGCACGACTGGAAAAGAAAGAAGAGCGACCATCCTATCATGCCTCGCAGCCTCCTTCCTATAGAATGTGGTGCACAACACACCCATAGACAAGACTCTACTTAGCACGGGTTGCAGACTCCCTCAGATACGACCTGCTCTGATACCAAATTTGTTACGCCCCACTTTGGCAGGCATGACTGGCACCTAGTGCCCTATTAAGGTCTGAACTAGCCTGGCTGAGCTTACGCACCTCTGGTGCATGGCTCACATTAACACTCAAGTCGAGAAAACAATGGGCTATATCTCGGATGTAAATACTGCCCCCAGCCAACAAGGCCTTATAGCCACCTGTAAAATAAAATAACTAACCAGAAACAGATAATGGTAGGGAATCCTATGCGGGCCGACAAGACCACCATGATGTCTAGTTATAATTGAAAAGTAAAACTAGTGCTAAACTAAGCTATGACCGACAAGGCCGCTAACTAGCAGCTAAGCAAGGCCTCACACGGTCAACAACAGCTAACTACAGGGAATCTAAAATAATCTGCAAGCCTCTAGGACTGATATACTGGTCCAGACAAGGCCCTGACCTACCCATACTGTACAATAAAAGAGAGTCAACCTGCTAATCTATTAGCTCCAAGGGAGTGGAGCTAACTGCCCTGCTAGTCCTGATGGAAAGCTAAGAAGGTCCTAATCCACGTCTATCGTCACCTGCAGGAAAGTAATGCAGCGCCCCTAAGAGGGGCGTTAGTACAATATGTACCGAATATGTAAGGGAACAATTGCAAATAACTGAATAAAGGAAATAGAACTAAAAATAACTAAAAGGAAAGGATAGAGATCCTACCTGCATAGCTGAACTTTCTACTATCTAATTTATCAATAATGAAAGCAGTCAAGAACCTTATCTAGCCCTCATAAGTCGGAAGGTACAACCAGCACAGAATACCCATTTGGGGCCCCCATAAGCCCTGGTGAGTACACCTCAATCTATATACCCCTAGCAAGGTCACACTGGGTCAACTAATAGCTATAGCGTCCTACCAGTCCCCTGGGTCTGCAACTGAGCCCGCTCGACCCCTGACTATAGCTATGTTTGAGTCCAGTGGACTCCTGATATCTGCTCCACGAGCACCAGGCTCGACGGGGGTGTGGTGCCGATACAGAATATAATAGTCCAGCCATAGAATGAACTGTATGAGGACCTAGGACCCCATCTTAGTCTTTCGCGAACGGCATACCGCTCCATAGAGCGACGTCATCTCACCCCTAGCAGGCGTCGACACAGCTAGTAATCCTGGGGTTGGTCATGGAAGGCTATACAGGGCGTAGTCAATCCCAAACTAAACATAGAATACTAGTCTCAGCTAATAACAACCGCTAATTACAATTGATATGCTTCTGGTTCTCTTACTGGGATTTAAACTGATTTATAACACAAAAGAAACTAACTTGCCGAAGGAATTTGACTTATCATACCTCAATTGCTGATTTCTGATAATTGGTGGGTTTCAGTTCATATTCAATAACTCCTGGGAGAATAAGGCTGATTTCAGTACTAAATTTAGCCAAAATGGTAATTTTCAATATAAATATCAACTATACATCATCTTGCCAGAACACGGTCGAAAACATATAATTTCTCGAAAGTTCAGAAGGGAGATATACTCACTTAAAGACTGTAATCGTATAGAAATTAGTTTGGAACAATTCTAACAACTTTGGCTCGGTGGGGCTGCGATTCGCCGAGCAAATTTTACGTAAATAACTCCGTAGAAATGCTCCCTGCAAGCTTATAATTCAATACCTGAAGTTAATTTAGATTCAAGCAGCGTTTGTCAGCATAAATAGAAGAAAATTATTTGTTTTCTTCATGGTTCCCCTCTCTAGTCGTGAAATTAAGTTAAGAATGAAGTAAAATGAAGTCAAGGGCTCTTTATATATAAGGGCGGTGGATAAGGGGTCCGTGGCACGGACCTCAACGCGTCAATTCTAGGTCGTGCCACGGAGCCCAATTCCCCAGGGAGGGTCCATACCACATTGCCCCTTTGGGCAGCTGGTCCGGCCTTCTTTCGCGCGGTCCCTACTTCGTGCTCGTTCAACCTCTCCCCGGGCCCTTACTCGTACGCGTCTTACTCTAAAACTATTGACTAACGTACGAGTAGGCCGACTAAATGTTAAGAACTTACGGGGTGTAACAGAAGGGTTGGCAAATCTCCAAGAAGTTGCGGAGATGCCTGTTTGCATCCTCACTAGGATTTCCTCCAAAGAGTCCCTTCACTTGAAGTAAGTGCAGTATTGTACTAGTCACATGGAAAATTGCATCCCTACCGTAGGAGATAGGTGAATTGCACCTGCTTCATTGGGCATAACGGGGTCATCATCCTCATGATCCATATGCCCATCCAAGCAACCTTCTCCTTCTAGTGAGTGTTGGCTCATATCAAGTTTAACCAACAAGGCACCAACCACAATTGTAATGTCAAACCAATAAAGATGCAAGTTCAATTCAAAACAACAACTAAACGCTATCAAAATACATTTCCTAACAACAGCGCCATTTTTGATAACACCAAACTACACTCTTCTTTGCGAAAGAGTGTACATACTCGTCGTTCAAAATAAATAACCCAACGGGTGTCGGGATCGAATCCCACAAGGAATGTCAGTTGATCACGTAATAGTCGTCTATTAAATTGAACTAATTTGCATCAATGTGGCAAGACAAATAATTAAAAATTGGGGGAATCATGATTTATAAAATAAAATATGGATTTGCACACTAAAAACAGGGGCATAGTATAAAAAAGACCAAAGGAGAGACTACTAGGAGTGTGATATTAATAGGGGCTTCAAAGGGGTAGAATTGTTAATTGATCCTATCTTTACTCAATTGTATGGTTAGCTGTGGATTAGGTGACATCTTAAGTTTCTCAACCAATTAGATATCTTACACCTCAGATTTTCTCAAATCCCGAGGTTCCTCTTCACAACAACCACATCAACTTGGGTATAGATTCACTATTTCTAGCTTCAATCCTTAATGGATGTATAATAATGGGTTTTGGCTATGTCTAGCCCAACCCCATATAATTACCACCCAAATACCCATTAGTGTTTCCTCACCCATACCTTAATTTCCTTTTTCAAGAAAAATATAAGTAAGGAAATGCAACCTACATTTGAAACTATGAGTTTTAAACTTAAAATTCAGAGGAAACACTAAAATCATACTAATTGAGTAAATCTATGATGAAATACACAATACCAAACCCAATTCGACCCCAATCATTCACATACCTCTAGCAAAGAATTTACCTATTCATGTAAGTAAAGTAAGATATTGCATTAAATAATAATTCAATATCCATTCACAAACTTTAGTAAGAAAAATTCAAGCAAGGTCTAAGCTCTAGTGGAGTTTTCTACCTTCTCAATGAAGAAGATGAGTCTTTCTCTTTCTACCTCTCCCTATTTTCAATACAAGCCAAAGCAATAGAATAATCAATACTCTCCAGAATGGAATGTTCAATTCCTTTATGAGATGTGCAAAAATAGGGTATAGATCTGCTCCTCTTTTTCCATGCATGATGTTTTTACCCCTTACTGACGGACGTCACTTGTGATTCACTGGTGGTTCGCCAATGCAGGTTTGTGAAATGCCGATTAGTTCTAGCTAAAGGATAGTGAGATTTTGGGTGCTTCGATGCTGGCACTGGTCATTTGTCGGTGCTGATCCGCAGACCGCCGATCCATCAAAGTTGATAGCTGTAAGTTCTTTAGCACTTTGGCATAGGCATCGGCGATTCGCCGGTGCTAATCTACAGTTCGTTGGTCTCTACCTTCCTCAGCACAGTAGATGACTGTGGTTGACCAGCATTTTGCAGGTGCCCTCTAGTGGAGCGCCAGTACTCAACTCTTTTTTTCACTCTTTTTGTTCAATTTTATGCTTTTCTCCATTCAAGTTAAGTACCTGCAAAGATCAAGGAGAAAAGACATAAAATTCACCTAATTGACTTGCAAACTAAGCAAAAACTTATGTTTAAGAGCCTAGTGAGTTGGTAAAACTACCAACTTATCAATACCATCGGGAAACATAATGAGCACACATAGAGGAATGGGGAAATGGGGGAATATAGACTACTATACTTGTCCTATACACTCCTCAATCACAAAGAAATGAAAATTTAAGTAAAGGAGCATACAAAAATAGAATGAAAATAGGTGGGTAAGTGAAGATCAAGCTTCAAACAAATTGCAATGATAGTCGTCAATGCCCTAGCTATTCCGTAGTGGTTTGGTAATGTGGAGATGAGAAAGTGAGAGAGAATGTGAGAGTGAAGGGTGTGAAATGTGGAAAGTTATATAAAGTAAATTAAATGGGGAGTAAGTGGAGAAGTAATGGGGAGTGAAAATAGAGGTAAAGGGCTGAAAAATTGGGGTTTTGAAGAAGGTGGGGAAGGTGAAAGGTCGCGGGTCAAAGATGGGTCGGGTTGGCCAAATGTGTAGCCAACATTTTAAACTATCATACCTACGTCTACGCCTGCACATGTGTCTGCTCATTTGGATCTGCAACATGCATGTCAATGCAAGTATAGCTCAGATGTGTCAGTTAACTACTTAGGACCTGCGTTGCACATGCGTGCCTTGTACCTTGCTTTTTGCAGAGAAGGCACAGGTACCTTGCTTTTGAAAATTTTTCTTTCAGGTATTCTGGACATTTCCTATGCTACATTTACATGTTGTAGAGTGGCACTTGCATTTCGCAAGTCCGGCGCATATGCCACATTTTGCTACCTTCAACCTTTTTCCATAATCCAATCTCCTGCATTCCTACAACCATAAAAAAACAACAAAGAAGTGAAGTAAAAAGAAATTTAAAGACCCTTGCATTACCTCCCAAGAACCACTTGAATTAACATCACAGCTCGACGATGTCACCTCAAGGGTCCAGAGGCTCGACCTCCTCATAAGGGACCTCAGCCAACTCGTCCCTCGCGTCAATCACTGCCATAACTCTGCAATCATCTGGGGTTTTCATCGGATTGCATACATTGAATGTGACCTCATTGCCACTAACTCCGAATGTGAGTTCTCCTAACTAAACATCCACTAAAGCACGTTCAGTTGCCAAGAATGGGCACTCTAAAATGATAGGCACCTCGAGGTCCATATCGCAATCCAGCACCATAAATCTACCAGGAGGATGAATTATCAACTTTCACCAACATAACAAAAAGAATCTCCATTGGACATTTGATGGATCTATTCACCATAAGCAACCTCATCAGAGTAGACTTAGGATATCCAATGCCTAAATTCTTAAAGATCACAAGGGGCATCAAGTTGATGCTTGCATCTAGGTTGCATAAGGCCTCATTAAACAAATACAACCCATTGGTGCATGGAATTGTGAAAGCCCCTATATCCTCTCTCTTTGGAGCTAAATTACTGGCCATAATTGTACTGCAATAATGTGACACCTCCGTTGTGCCCACATTGATTACCTTCTACTTTTTCAACAACTCCTTCATGAACTTAGCATGCCCAGGCATTTGTAATAGAGCAGCTACCAATGGGATATTCATGGACAATTTGCTGAACATGTCAATGAACTTCTTGTACTAATTGTCCTCTTTCATTTTCATCAACCATTGGGGGCAAGGAGGTGGACATTTAGTGTCATGATCCGAGCTGAGTCCACGGACCAAGACACGATATCTAGAACCATGAATGTCTCCAAATCAACTCATGGCATAAACATAGAGGATAAAAATATAAATCAGCGAAAACTGACAAACTGAACATGAATAATCGAAGGTCTACACATGTAATAATCATAAATCGAGTCAACACTAACAAGATAAGTTTTTACACATTGTTTGAAAAGCCTCTAACATAACTGATGAGCTTATGGGACAATATCCCCAACTACCTCGACAAAAGTTTGTAACTGAAATAATAAAATAACAAACTAAACTGACTGTCTTTGAAAGATGAGGACTCACCTAACACAGTCTAGAAAGACTGATACGGAAGCAGGACTAATGGCGCGGCTGAGTCTGATCTCTTGGACCTGTATCATGAAACGATCAACATTGAGTATGCGGTTAGTACTTTGAATGTACTGAGTACGCAAGGTAAAAAAATGAACTAACAACATACGTAAAAGTTCATAAGAGTAGGTAATTTCAAACATGAAGTAATAATCATAGCTTAAACATAAGGGCATAAGGTTTTCAAAACCATTCATAAACTAGTCATAATCGTAATCATAAGAGAAACCTTATAAGAACATAACTTGAGTCAAAGTATCATAATAATTATCATGCATAAAATAGAAGGAACAATTAGAGGACTCATCTTAATTGACACCATCATAATAGAGCTTACATGATGCCCCAACTTTGTCGTTCAAGTGGGCAGAGCTATACCGGGCTTTCCAGGCAAGGGACGTAATTGGCATGATATCACTAATATGGACCCACCTAGAGTCCATGAATATAAACATGGGTTGGCATGCCACAAGTTTACCTGAACGTCGGGCCTACTCGGTGTTAGACATGATTCCCAAAACATGCACATGAAGGCTCGTATAATAATCGTGAAATCATACATGAATTACATGGCTATTTAAAACATAACATAGTTGTTCATGCTTGAAATACATGCATGCTTGAGGAAGCTCTAATTCATATCTCTACTTACCTGGGTAAAGTAATTCTTATCTTGACTTGGAAAGCCCAAGAGATTTGGAGGAGAATTGGAGGATATCTAAGCTTGATGTTCAATGGAACCCTTTAAACTTGCATGCATGGGAGTTTATTGAATTAGAATAGGTTAAAATCCCCTAATACACTCCTTTCAGGGATTAAAACAATGTATTTTAGGGCTTAGGAGCTTAAGATTCAAGAAAATTCCCTTAATGAATTCGTAGAAAAAACGTATTTGCCAACTGTCACGAATCGTACCACGAGTCGTACAATCTTATTAAGACTCGTGGTATCCTCCTATACTGAACAAGTCCAAAACCTTCAACCTCTGAATATTTCCACGAATCTTACAACGATCGATAACACCATCTTACATGTCGTACCATCACTGGTACCACCGATCATTGGATAACTCCGAAGACTTTCTATGACTCCTGATCATAGGTCATACCCACATACTATGTCTCATAGTGGGTACTCGTGGTTTGAAAAACAAAAATCTCTACTAGTCCATGGGTCTTCCTACGACCCGTACTACTAACCTGCGATTCGTAGGTTGAGTTGTACTAAGGCAGAAATGTAGATTTTTAGCTGAAATCATTTCCAATCCTCTCATCTAGTCTTATGAACCTTTGGGGTATTCCATTTAGGCACCTGGCCTTTAGCACTTGTAGCCTCCTTTCCCTCCTCATCATCACTCACAATTGAAGGAGGAGTATCAACCTCTTCCTCCTTCACCATATTCTCATCATCAATTACCATAGGTTCACTTGGCACATTATCTTTCAACTTCTCATCACTCTTCTCTGTACCAATATCCTTCTTGGGTTTATCACCTGCATTATCAACTAACTTTCCACTTCCAACGATGATTGTCATGTAATGGCCATCATTCTTTCGGTTTGGCATAGTGTCACTAGGGAAAGTTCCCTTCAATCAGGGGTTCATTTGAGTGGATAGATGGTTTTATTGATGCTGAGTGAGAGCTCACAATTTGAGCAAGGATAGATACCTCTCCCTTCAACTCTTTCAATCCATTGTCGGTTGATCCAACTCTCTTCAACACCCTAGCTAGCATTTCTTCAATTTTTAAATTCTGGGATCACTCACAGTTGTTTGCATTGGAGCCACATTAGCCTTTGGAGGAGGTATGTATGAATTTTAAAGATTCAATGATTATACCTGTCACCCTCTCTCTCACTCTCACGATCTCTTCATTCGTCATCCGTATCTTTCCATTTGTCCCTATCTCTCCTTAGCCACCACAATCTCTCCATCCTTGATTCCCATCACGAGGATGCCAAGGGCCTTGGTTTTCACCTTGGTACCTTGGACGAGAACCCATCATTTGGCTCATCATATGTTGGCACTTTTCATCAAATCTAGCATAAGGAGATCCATTCTCAAAGGAGTTAGTCACTTGAGCTCCAATAGCATTTACACTTTTGGTACCGGAGCCCATCATATGCTTAGCTATCTTGAGTCGTCATTTTAGCCAAGGTCTTATCACTCTCTTCATCCTTTCTTCTCATCTCAGTTGTCATGTGGTTGGAAGGTGCACTTAAGGACACCTCAGTTTTCCTTTTGTGCCATGCTCGATTTGTTTTTGTCATTTTATCCAGAAAGGCCTTTGCAAGTCTGAATATTTGGTCCATGATTGAACCACCAACTAGATTATTCTCCACGAACTTATTAGTTGAATCAAGGGACCATTAGAAACTTTGTGAAATAATTCCTTTTGGCAATCATAGTTTGGGCAAATGGAACTTTTTTCTTGAATCTTAGCCACACCTTGTGTATTGCTTCTCCTGGGAGTTGCTGAAAGTTTGTTATCTCATCACACATTTGTAGCATCCCAGAGAGTGAAAAGAACCAATCAAGGAATGCTTCAATCAACTCATTTCATGATGTGATAGATCCAGGAGGTGGCTCCTCCAACCAAGTTGTGGCATCCCCTGTGACAGAGAATGGAAACAACCTCAATCGAATTGACTCTTGGTTGATGTTTGAAATGTTGAATGATTGGCAGATTTTAATGAAATTCTGTAGATTTCGATTAGCATCCTCATTACAAAGCCACCAAACAACTCATTCATCTGGATAATATGTAGCATGGTGCTAGTGACATGGAACACTGCATTCCGCACCATTGGAGGTAGGCGAATATCACCATTTATATCATGAGCATGGGCTCATCCTCAACATTTATAAATTCATCAATGCTGCTAACATCACTAGCGTGGCTCATTTTTCTCCTATTCAGTCAACAAAAACAACAAAGAAAAGTAAAAGAAAACAAGATGCAATACGAATGTGAATAAAGAAACAATAAATAGAAATCAAATTTCAATCCCAGATAATGGCACCATTTTTTATAACATCCAAAATAACTCTCCAGTTAGGGGGGTGGCTACGGTCATCGCAAAACAAGTAACTCAATAAAGAGTTGGGTTTGAATTCACAAGGATTGGATGTTAGATTCACCAAATATCGTAAATTAATTCACACAAGCTTGCTTCATGTCTAGACAATAAAATAAAATTTGGAGGAATAGGTTAAACAACTTCAAATGTAAAATTTAATCAAAGAAAAGAGAGAACCGGTTGTTTCTAGTAAGATGAGAGACTAGATTGAATGGCACATTGACTTAATATAAGAGCCTTAGATTCTATTAATGCATGGATAGCCTTGGTTTTTTCACTCTAAGTTTCTCAACCAAAAGAGTGTTTTTACCTTGTGTTTTCTCAAATACCAAATTTAATCGCGACAAATCATCCAAATAATGCTTGAGGAAGAGATTAGACTATTTCTAACTCCAACCCATAAATCAAAACTCAAAATCCTCACTATTGAATTCTTACCCAACCTTACTTACATTTTTTCAAAAAAAGCAAGGTTATAGAGTTCAATCAATGTTTGCAACCATCAATTATTAAACTAAAACTTGAAGAACTCAATAGATCCATGCTTTCTACTCAAATCTAAGATCAATTAGTCAATACCCACTTAGATCTGAACACTCATCATATACACACACCCCTAAAAGGAAATTTAGCTATTCATAATTAAGGAAAGAGAAATTATACCAGGGGAAAATATCTCAATTCTATTCATCATCAGCAAATAAAGTCAGTTCTTAGCTTTTGAGCTTTCAACAATGGTGTTTTTCCCAAGAGAATGAAGAAGAAGATTAGAAAGTGATACTATCTTTGCAATACTCTCTCTATTGTACTCTATATTCAATACAATGTCTATTCTCTGATGATCCTCACAATTGGGGTAAAAAATCAGCATATATTCTATGCACATCTATCCAAAAGTGCCCTTGGAAGCTTCCCTGGTACGTGTGTGCCTTTCTGGATGATTTTGCCCTTCAATAGTGATGCGGGTCACTTGCGCCGGCACCTGCATTTCGCAGGTGCCATTGTGCGGTTCATATATCCCCTTTCATGCCTAAGCAAGGTTCTTTCTACTTCATTTGTGGTGGAATATTCGGAAATGCAAGTTCCATTGTGCAGTTCACATATCCCCTTTCAGGCCTAAGCAGTGCTCTTTCTACGTCGTTTATGGTGGCATATGCGGTCTGCAAATACTAATCTATGGCCCGCATGTCTGATTCCAGCTGCTCTCTAGATTCTCGTTTGTGGCACCTTCTAAACACAGATGCAAATGTGTGGCACGCATGTCCTTGTTCTCATCCAGTAGATTGCTTTCAGTTCAATTCCTTCATCTTCTAAGTTTCAATCAAATGCCTGCACAAAAGAAGAGAAAAAGACATAAAATCTTTCTAAATTATGTTAAAACAAAGGAATAACTAATATTTAAGAGCCAATTGCGTTGGTAAATTACCAACTCATCAAAGGGGATTCAAAATACAATTATCCATATATTCTATCTTCTTAAATGAATTTATTAATCAAGCAAATAAAGCATAATAGAAGATCTACAATGGACTGATTGAATTAAACAAACAAGGGAGAAATAAAGGCAAGAATACTTATGTAACACCCCACAAGTTTCTTAAACCAAACCCCAGACTTGAAATGCAAAACCAAAAAGAAATCAGAAAAGTTTACCTCAAAACGACTCAACCAACGAGTCATTGATAGTAACAACGACCCTTTACCTAAGTCATTATTAGCCTTTTCAGTTTCATTTTCCAGATTAACGATTGATACAATGATCAATTGTTAGAAGTAATAGATTGTGGTTCAGCCCGTTCTTACAATACCCAGAAATCAGTCAAATCCTTCTCCTAAACAACGAACCAGATGACGAGTCGTTGTTTGATGTAACGAATCTTCCTATGAGGTCGTTGAATGAAATCCATAAACAAGTTAACACCATACCAGTGACGGCGGATGGAAACAACAACCCGTTGTTTCGAATAACATGTTGTTTTGTCCGTCCATTAGGAGGAGTACAAAAACTATTCAAACTTTTTTCAGTGATAACGATTGGAACCAATGATCTGTTGTTCCACCTAATGAGTCATTGATCCCGCCTGTTGGTCAAGTCTAGAAATTGTGCAAGTTTTCTCCAGTGGAAATGATTGGGTTCGATGCTTCGTCATTCCTAACAACGAGTCATTCTTTCCTCCATTATGAGAGGTCCGGAGAACTGGAATGTCTATCCCAAAAAGGATGACTAGTCCCAACAAGTCTTGGTCACTATCAACGACTCGTTTTATGACCTATTGATTCAGTATGGGTAGTTTTTTAGACATTTTCTCAACGGAATTTTTGTAAAATCCTAGCTCTACGTCATTTTAGAGTAAGGTTAGAGGGGAATTAAGTAAATTAATTGACGTTCTCTCATTCTCTCATAAAACTTACAGGAACAGTACGTAGAAACTCAGATAAGGTTTCTTAGGACAAGAGTTAGGATTATGCTTCTTCTCCAAATTTCCAAGAGTTTCCTAAGAGGATTCTTCTACAGTATGTGGGACTTCAACAAGGGTTCCTTTTCACCCTTGTGTCTCAAAATATATTCAGAATAACTTAATATATTTCTAGTCCTGTAGGAGATTTGAAGCTAGGGTTTTTTAGTCAGCTTATGAATTCCTTAATCTTAATAATTCTTCAAGTTTTCCATGACTATTACTAGTTGAAATTCATGTATTGATTTCATTAATACGGTATGCTTTCTTAGCCCTGATCTTTGGCATGATTTTTGAATAAAATTTGCATGATTTAGAATCTCGTTAGAAGTGTTGTATTATCATGATATTTTCATTTGAGTATGAATATTAGCATAAATTCTTTGATTGAAAGTTAATGTTCTTAGTATGCTCATAAGTCCAGTGCTCCTTAGACTATTATGACACTTTTAGATAAAGCAGCTCTGACAAGTCATAGAACACCAGTTTCTTTCAGGTCCTTTAGACTCTCAGAACACTTCCAGAAAAGTAGTTCTAACTTAGCCGTAGGGCATCAGTTTCGAGCTATCGACATAGTTAGATATAATTAGATTTTCAGTTGGGAGTATTACTTAGCACCGTGTGGGTCGGGGTTCAGCGCATCCGGCTCCTGAAACTACGTGCCACCAGGTTATTAGCTCGAATGGGCCCCAGATAGTGATCACACAATTCAGCCACTATACCCTAGAAAGGTACAGTGGGCTCTCTTCGATGGGGTGTATACATCGAACTCTACATCTAGCTCATATGGTTATATGTCGGTTATAGGCTCTCCTACAATATAATACAGTCAGAGTCCTCAAACCATTCTAGTCTATCAGATTTCAGGATATGCTTATGACCCTAACTTAGTTTATCAATTATTATAGTATACTCATATATGTCATACTCTTTGTTGTAATTATGATTTCAGATAGGGTCTTTGCATGTCATTTCAGTTCAGTTTATGAGTTACTAGTATATTTATACTATATTTACATCCAGTATACTCAGTATATTCCAAATACTGATCGCATACTCTCTATGTGCTATATCATTTTATGATATAAGCTTAGGTACCTAGCCTCAGCAGCGTAGTTAGTTTCTCCCGGCAATTTCCAGCATTTGACAGTGGTGAGTCCTGATCTTTTGAGGGCCGGAGATTTAATGTCAGTTATTGATTTTCTAGATTTTCGGACTTTAGAGTTAGCTGGGGGCTTGTACCAACAACTCATCTTTTAGTAGAGGCTTTCGGACAAATAATCAGTTAGTATGTCAACTTGATGTTTTAATTTCAGATTCCAAATGTATTTACTTAACTTGGATTATTTTGTTATTCAGAACCAATTGTTCCATTATTTCAGTTATGTTTTCGCTCAATTTATTTAGAAACTCAGATTATAGCAGTGTTATGTCATGCCATAGGTTTTCTTGGGGTCACTTGTAATCCTAAGTACTGTGTCGCGTCTAGGGTGTAAACTCAGATGGTGACAACTTACTAGTTAGCCGAAAGGATTGTGAAACTCAGAATCCAAGAGAATCAGATAGATTGTCGGCTATTGCAGCTTGAGATGATCTTTCAATTGGAAAAATAATGAAAAGGATTTGGATAAAAGTACTAATATCGTGACCATGGGTAAAAAAAGGAGAATAACAAGCTGAAATAATGGCGAGAGAGTCTCTATAATTTAGGAGGTGGAGAGTTTAGCAAGATACGTGTTTTTTTGTTCTTCTTCTTCTTAATATTCCTCTTTTCCTTTGGATACTTTCAAATATATATGACTTCCTTAGTTTTTGATTTGGAGTTTTTTTTATTTTGCAATTTAGTTAGATTCTTGTATTATATTACTAGTAACTAATCACATGACTTAGACAAGCATCTTTGGTTATTAAATTATTCTACAGATATAGTAAAATTTTAATTACACTTAAAATAATAAAATTTTAACTGCACTAAATTATTCTCTGTACTACAAAATATAAATTAAATTCGAAAATAATGTATAGCTATTTTATGCAATGCAATTAATATTGGCAGTGGAATATATGATCACTAGATGTTGTTTGAATATGCAAAGACAGCCACTTAATTTATTTTCCGATAGGAAAATTTTTGTTTTCATGAATTCCGCATACTAAAAATTAAAGAAAAGAAATACAGTAAAAAATAATAATATTTGTATTTCAACAATTACACGTGTCATCACTGGAGCAATAGATTTCTTAATATGTGGAAGACTTTGGAATCATTGCCAAAGATGAAGGCTTCTTAATATGCATAAGACTTTCGAATTGCCGCCGAAGATGAAGGCTTCTTGATATGTGTATTTGTCGATCCCCTTCTTATGATGTCCCTCTTTTAGGCATCTGATGGCCTCTATTTAGTGTTGTGGGGGGAGGGAGCTCACGATGAATACAAAAGCAAAATTGCGAGGGTAGACACATAAAGTGATCGTTCGCCAAAGCCAAAAAAAACTACAAGGGAAGGGGAAGCTCCAAGTGGTAGTTTGCCAGATCCGCAAGCTAAATGAGAGGAATTCTCCAAATAGTCTTTTCATAGTCGTAGATCAGCTGCAAAAGTGAAACACCAACTAATATTCCCTACAACTACGCATTATGGGTGAAACGCATCTCATCAAAGATGCAAAGCTGCAACGAAGGAGAAAACTCCTTTCTCACCAAAGTCGTATACAAATACTTAAAGTAAATCATCTGCATTCACCCAAATATGAACCTCCAAGTCCTAAAAAAGAAATGAAGAATAAAAAATAAAAGACAAATACTCATGGAATATGCTGCCTAAAGTCATAATGTACATATTCTAGAGTCAACTTCAAAAACTATGTGGGTAAATATAGAGCGAGTTGAACAGATCTTTGGCATGGCTGGAGAATTCGAAGTCCAGTTTCCATAGGGTCAAGCGGCTCATCACTTGGACACTCATATCTAAAAAAATAATTTATTTTTACGAAGAGTGTGCAAAGCTTAAAATCAATATGGCATACGTGTAGATCAACTTCAAAAATTAATGCCAGTCAATCTAGATGGAATCTGTATTTTTGATATATTACAGATCTGAATGTATTGTTACTACATAATCAACTCACTAATTGTTTGATTCTCAAATATTGAGATATGAATTTTTCGATGAGATTATGCAAAGTTATGAGCTTGACAGGTGAAACATGTAGATTAACATCAAAACTTAATTCCAGTTGATTCAAGAGGCATTTTGCTTTTACTTTTGACATGTTATAGTGTAAATTCAACTTGATTTATACAAAAAATAGAGAAAAAGGGTATCCAATTGAAATCCAAGAACTTTTTTCTATTTTTCACTTAAATGTGCTCCTCTGAGTCTAGTTTTGGTAGAATCAAGTGACTTACATTTTGGACACTCCTATGATGATTTGTGAATTTTCTATTGTACATCACACAAAGTCAAAGATTTTGCGATTCGAAAAAATATGCACAAAATATCAATTTTTCACACATAGTCCTTTGAGACTAGTTTTGGTAGAATTAAGCAACTCACATTTTTGACACTCCTATGATGAGATGTAGATTTTCTATTGCAGAAACGCAAAGTTGAAGGATTTTGCAATTAGAGAAAAAGAGGTAGAAAACGTCAATTTTGAATGCACAAAACTGCTTCCAACTCCGGTTGTATAATAGAACTGATGCATAACAAGTTTAGAGAATTGGAGAACAATAAATCTTACGAGAAAATAATCACAATTGCCTCAACTTTGAAAGGGGGTTAATTTCTCAGATGGTTATTCAACTAATAGTTATTACCTCAGCAAGTCACCTTTCTTCTTGATTTCAACTTTTATCAATAAAGAAAGTGATTTTCTGAGATAATAACTATTCATTGAGTGACCATATGAGAAATCAGCTCCTTAAAAATGATGATTGACTTCAATTCGCCAAACTTGTGAAAGATGCATGATTGTATATGTTTAGAGATTATTATATAGGTGATTAAAAGTTGTAGATTCCTTACACTAGACAAGTATGGTGTTCCTTAGAACCAGAGATGAAAGTTAAGTTACTTCCATATTTGATTTTGGGAAGAACAATAAAGCAGAAGACAAAATTAAGAACGGAGAAATATTAAAGACATCGTGGCCAACAAAAGTCGTTTGACCGAGTATGCCACGGTGGCTTTGACGGAGGAATGCACTTCCCGGATCCAAAATAGACTGCCCACGAAGCTAAAAGACCCTGGAAGTTTTACTATCCAGCTTACTATCGGGCAGAGTATCCGAGCGCGTGGATTGTGTGACTTTGGGGCGAGCATAAATCTGATGCCATCTTCGGTATTCAGAAAGTTAGGTCTAGGGAGTCCTAGACCTACAACCATAATCTTGCAGTTGGCAGACAGATCCTTAGCTAGGCCAGATGGCATTGTTGAGGATGTGCATGTGCAAGTGGAATCCCTCATTTTCCCAGTAGATTTTATTGTTCTGGATTTTGAACCAGACGCGGAAGTCCCATTTATTTTGGGACGACCCTTCTTGGCAACCGGGAAAGCATTAATCGACGTAGCTGCGGGTCAACTTACAATGCGAGCACATGACAAGGTAGAGGTGTTCGATGTGTACAAAGAACCCACACTCCCGATGGTGAATGAAGAACTCTCGGTGATCAATGTAATTGATCATGGGAATGCTAAACTAATGGATGATTCCCGAGAGTTGATGGGAAGACCACCGGATAAGGGTGAGCACTACTGGGGGGAGGACAATAATCATGAGAAATCGTCCATCACCCTAGCGGACAATTGAGCATAAAGGACGTCGAGCCGCGACGGTAAACCAGGCGCTGCATGGGAGGCAACCCGTGAAAAAAAAAATTCTTTTTATTTTGTAAAGTGTAAATAGATTTTATTTTCTTTTTCTTTTTCTTGATTTAGTACAAAATTTTTGTTTTAATTAGTATTTTTATTTTAGTTAGGTGAAACCTATTAATCTAACCAATTTTGTTTAGTGAAATGATTTTCAGGTGAAACGGAGAAAAATGTGCACGGAATCGTGAAGGAAAAGGTGAGGTATGAAAAAATTAATAAAATGCAGAGACAGTGAGCTGGGGTGATAGCTCCGTGTCACGGAGGAGGACCTCCACGTTACCCTCCGTGACACGTTGAAGTGTAAACTGGAATTTTCAAAAAATCCCAGTAATCTATCGTGATGTCTCCGTGTCACGAAGGCAGTGCACCACGATGCACTCCGTGACACGTTGCCATATAAATTGTGACAGGTCACACCGGGTTGCCGGGTGACCCGCGTGTTTTCTTCATTTTAAACCCCCGATTTCTCCCCTTTTCCCCTCATTTTTTACACTTCTCCGCGACAAAACACCCAAAATTCCCTTCCCCATCAACGTGCCACGGTATAAAGCAAAGAATTATCAAGTTTTCTTCGGTTCTTCAACTACGAGGTGTGTTTTCCGATTCTCTCTCAAGTTTTTGTCAATTTCATTCGAATTTAAGCATGGAAGGTGAACTAAATCACCCCAAGTCGAAATTTAGCATGAAATTGAGTTATTCCTTGATTGATAAATGTTCGGAATGTTGTAATGAGCATTTGAACTTGTCGATTACGTGAATGATTCGAATTTGATTGCGAAATTCAATTCTAAGGGCTTGGTTGTTGAAATCGAAATGGGTAACTTGTTAAATTTGTGAATTATATGCCGGGTTGTATGTATTGAATGAGATAAGTCATTGTAGAATATTGTTTGAATGTTAATAGACGACGAATTCTCGGGTTTTTGGAAAAATGTTGAAAATTGTTCAAATTGGGTTGATTATATAGGTTCATGTATATAGAATTTTTGTTGTTGTTTTGTTTCGTTGTTTTTAGTGCTAAGTGCGATGGTTGAATTTCTAGCGATGGTAGTGATTGGGATTAGCTGTATGAAGTCTGAGTAGTACGCTAAAGTTATACCGTCGAATTTTTCTTTGCGAACGCACTAAGCATGAATTGTATAGTTGTTTGTTTATGGTGTAAATAAAGTGATTCTTGCCGTAGTATCGTAACCGTAGCTAATGACTAAGTGTGGGGTAAACTTAGCTTAACCCGACCTTAGCCGAAGTTAATATTCATTTAGCTTGACATTGCGCTTGTTTATTTGTGTTGACAGGTAAAATGGCAAGTAGGCAGGATAAGGGTAAAGGTGCATCAACTTCAGGCACCGGGAGAAAAAGACTTAGACTGGGTACAGCAGTCTTAGCTGCACCAGCAGTTCCGCGCGACCAACGCCGCCAATACGGAACTAGATGGGTAACTGATGAGGAGAAGAAGTGGTACGCCAAACACAAGGAAAACAAATACTTCCCCGAGGAGCATATTGCACGGGAACCATTAGCACAGGAGTTCCCCCGCATAGTGCAAAGGATTGAGGCAGCTGGGCTCAGCTTCATATTTCAGGAGCCCAAGGAATGCAACCTACATCTAGTTTGGGAGTTCTACGCTAATTGGAACCCGGCAATCAGAAGCCACACAATCAAAATCTGAGGGCAGATTGTCACTCTGGAACCCCAGCAGCTAAATGCCATCATCGGAGCGCGGGACACAGACGCCTACGTTCTCCGCCAGCTGAACATCACCCCACCATATGCCGATATCAGACGCACACTGTGTGGGGCTCGATCCACAGCCAGATGGAGCAGACATAAGGAGAGGGGTTACCACCAGACTCTGCCGTATTCTCAAATGAACAGGGAGGCCAGAATATGGCTGAAGATAGTCTGCTCGTGCCTAATCCCGGGGGTGCACATGACTGATGTGACCCGGGACCGTGTTTGCCTGGTGTACGCCCTGATGAAAGGGCTGGAGATTAATGTTGGGGCGGTCATCATATCCGTCATGAAGAGAGCCCGACTACACCAGAGCCACAGGTATGGGTTCGGTGGACTTATCACCACCTTTCTCCGGGGCCTCGACGTCGAGGAAGAGGCTTTGGACTACATCCCGCAGTTGGAGTGGAGGGCCCTTGACGTGACCAAAACTAAGGCCCCCGACACCACACACGGTCCAGTGCTGAAGCTTGGCGAGCGACATGCTCGTGACGACCAGTACATGGCACGGATGTTTGGAATGCAAATGCTCCAGCTTCGGATCGGTGGGAGACCAGCCACGGAGGAGGAGCTATGGCAGCTCGAGCTGGATTACCCATTTGGCGAAAACGCCAGGGCTCTATGCCGAGTGGGGCCAGCCTTTGTAGAGCCCACTGATGATGATGTCCCCACGGATGAGGAGACACGTCGGGAGGACTCCGATGTGGAGTCCGATGATAACGATGGAGGTGACTCGGACATGGGCGATGAGGCAGCAGCACCTGATGAAGAAGTTGAATATTTTGACTAATTAGGGAGTTCCACCACCCAATTTTGTGATTTTTAATTTTTGTGAACACTGGGGACAGTGTTCGATTTAAGTGTGGGGTGGGGAGTAGTTAGGTGCTGGGGCTGGGCTGGTTTGCTTGTATGCTTTCCTCTGTTTTGTATGTATGTATGTTTCCCTTTGTTTGTGAATTGCAAACTGGTTTGTATCTGTACATATTTGTGGTAATTGATGTGTATTGTGAAATGTTGTGGTTGCCAGCTAAGTCTGTAAAAAATTTTGTAAATATTTTCTTAATTTAAATTTTTTTCCTCTATCAAAATGATCGATATTTTTAAAATTTTGCGAAAATATTTTGTACATATTAAAATATTTTGTAAATATTTTTCCATCGAAATGATCGATGTTTTGCAAAAAAATTTCGATTTTTATTTTTGGGTTTCTCGGAGTTTGTTTTCGGTTCTTTTACCGAGAATAGTCCCATTGAACCGAAGTCATAGTTAGTGACCGTTCCCTATGATGGATGGATGACGACCGTCTTAAGGAAAATGTAGTCGGTAGGAGTAGTGATTTCAATTTATTTTCAAATTTTTTCTTTGGTGGATTGCATCACGGAACCTGTAGTTACTATATGGTTGTGAAATGTTGGTTGCGTGTTATACCTGATATTCAAGATGCAAAAGTGATTCATATGAAAGCATGCAGTTTTGTAAATATGTTGAGATACCTAGGTTGTAGAGTTCGATTCGGTGTGATTGAGGCTTAATTATTGAATTCATGTAATTGGCTAATTAAAGAGTCTGTGAATGCATCTTGAATCGAGCATGTGCACGAAGTGTGAAGTGAGGTATTGTTATTCCATGCTATTGTGAAGTGTCTAGAACTTGCTTGGTGTGTGTACAAAATGAAATGAAGGAGGTGTAGTGTTGGAAAGGATGTAGGCATTTCTTTGTTTTTACCGAGAGTTTCTATTTTTTCTTGTCATACTCTCCTTTTTATGTGATTGTATACCCTAGTCAGCCCGTTGAGCCTTTAGCCTATTATTTCTTTCTTTTGTCCAAAGATTGTATAAACTGAGCTTAATTCTTTCTTTTCATTAGCTGTAAAGTCTATACAAAGCTCTTAAGCGCTTAAGAAGAACAAAAAATTTTCCCAAAGTGTCAAAGAGTGAGAATGGTGAAAAGAAAAAGAAAAGGAGAGTGAGGAAAGAAAAGAAAAAGGTTGAGGGTGCACTTGTTAGAATTAAATGATAATGAAGGTGCATGAAAAACCTTTGTTTTTGTGTCAAGTGTGCTTGATGAAATGGGTCGTACTAAGGTAAATCATCAAGAATGGGATGATGAAAAAAAAAAAGAGAAATAATGTCCATGAGTTGATGGGAATGTGTTGAAAAGGCGCTTAAGGATGCTAGTGACTATTATTGGCTAATCCAATATATACTAGTTCCATAGCTTCCATTACAACCCATTAAAGTCCTACGTGATCTTACATTGCATTTCTTTATATTAGTGAAGTGATACACTAAGGGCAAGCTTATGGGTCATGACATGATGCATGTGAATTCTTTTGGGAGAGAGAGTGAAATTAATTTTTACATGCCCCTACTTGAATGCTTGTGTGTCACATGAACATAAAAGGGAAGATTCTCTTGAGTTGTGAGGGCACATGCTTGATGAAAGATTGATTTTCGTGTCGGATATCTTGATTAGCTGATTTGCATGAGTTTGCCGATATCGAGAGTCGATTCTAAAAGTCTAGGAAGTCTTAATGTATTAAAGGTCATTGCATTGTTAAGACCATGCATGTTTTCTTGATGATTTGCAATATTGAATGATCGGTATGACCGTAGCGTAAATTGTCGCACCATAGTGGCGAAGGTTGGGATGTAATTTGCATGAATTGTGTGTTTGTTGTTCGAGGACGAACAAGGATTTAAGTGTGGGGTAAGTGATCTTGGGCAGATTTATATGCCCAAGTGATACTCAAACGTATCATTTTTGCCTCGTTTATCTAGCAATGTGTATACATTTTCATGCAATTGGTAATAAAATGTGAATTTATACTAACCAACATGATTAGCATTGTTTTGTAGGTGAAATGTGATTTTGAGGAGCTAAAATGCATATTGGAACAATATCGGAGTTGGACTTGGATTCGAGCACGAAAAAGGCATTGGACTGCACCAATTAAAGGGGCTCCGCGATGGAGCCGTGTCACGCTACCATCGCGGAGGCATTCTGCCTGGAGGATGAATAATTAGTCAAATTCCAGTGGAGCCTCGCGACAGCTCTGTGGCACAGTGGCAAGCCTCCGCGTTGCATGTCGTGCCATGTTGAAGCTTTATTCCCGGACCCTAGATTTCCAGAGAGGGTCCGCGTCCACGCCGTGTCACGGAGGCAAGCCTCCACGTTGCACTCCGTGACACGTTGCTTGTTATTCCGGGAAAAATTCCCATTAGTATAAATAGAACACTTAGGCTTATTTTTCATAATTCAGACTTGGTGGAGCAAGGACGTAGGTTACAGGCAGTTGAGGGACGAAAAAGTTCAGGGTTTTTCTCTCTTTCTTTCTTCATCAATCAATTGTTTGTATGATTAGCACTTGTTTTAGGATGATTAATCTACAAATGAGTGGCTAATTCCCTTCCTTGCTGAGGTTATGAACATTTGTGATGAATTTTGATTATTGAATTATATTGTTTTTCATCTTCTTCTTCCATGTTGTTCTATTAATTCTTGTTTCTACTGCATTGGTGTGTGGCCGACATTAATGTACATCTAAAAAGTCCGATTTCACTCGAGAGAGCATGAAATTGGAAAGTTGTGAATTAGTAGGGTATTGTTCTTAACTTGATTTGGGAAAATTGGGTTTTGATGTGCTTTCCTGATAGAAATATACTTGAAATCCGTATTAGTCAATTTAGGAACCGGAATTGTATTGCTAGGTCATAAATTGCATTTGATCACAGAAATATAGACGGATGGTTTATGATTCTTAAGTGAGATTAAATACGAGAGTTTTAATCTCTAGGCTAATGTTCTTGGCTAGCAACTGGAAGAGTAGATTAACCAATGTATGTTGATAATCATGTTCATTACATGTTCTTAACCTTGGCATGCTCATATCCATAGTTTCAATTCAAAGTAGATATTTGTTAATAGTTTTAGTATATAATTTATAAACAAATTATTTAACTTTTGGTTACTTTGTTGTCAGCATATATAGAAGTAAGATAGAATATAGTATACTTGAGCAATTTTTACTTATCCAGAGTCTCCTTGGATCGATACTTGGCTTACTTAAGCCACTTACTACTTGTTTGACCACGTGCACTTGTGTGTCGGTTTTATATACCCATATAGCAAACACCCGAACAGCCTCAACCTCCTTTTTAAGAACTGCTTCTTTAAGTTTAAGTAAAACTGGATCTTCATCCTATCTAGACTTAACTTCAACTACCAGAGATGAGTCCGACCCACTTTGCATTACCACACCACTTTCGGTTGATTCCACCAGCTGCACCCCTAATCGGCTAGTATGCGAACGACTTTCGCTAACTCCCTCTTGCCTTCCTCAATGTGAGCCACACTCCCCATAGACCGTCGACTTAGGGTGTCAGCCACCACATTGGCTTTACCCAGGTGATACAGCACACTCATGTCATAGTCTTTTAGCAACTCCAACCACCTTCTCTGACGCAGATTTAGATCCTTCTGACTCAGCACATACTGAAGACTCTTGTGGTCTGTAAATACATCTAAGTTAGCTCCATATAAGTAATGCCTCCATATCTTTAGCGCAAACACTACCACTGCCAACTCCAAGTTATGAGTTGGATAATTCTTCTCATGAACTTTGAGCTGACTGGAGGTGTAGGCTATCACTTTGCCCACTGCATCAGAACCCAACTGAGCCCAACCCTAGAAGCATCACAATAAATAACCAACCCATCTGTTCCTTCTGGCAAGGTCAGAACTAGAGCAGTAGTGAGTCGAGTCTTCAACTCCTGAAAACTCTTCTCACACTCGTCCAACCACTAAAATTTCACCTTCTTCTGTGTTAACTTAGTCAGAGGAGATGTTATGGAGGAGAAGCCTTCCACAAACCGTTGGTAATAACCGGCTAAGCCCAAGAAACTCTTAATTTCAGTAGGAGAGGTAGGTCTGGGCCAATCTTTCACTGCTGTTATCTTGTGAGGATCTACTCGTATTCCTTCACTTGAGACCACATGACCTAAGAAAGTCATGCAATTTAACCAGAATTCACACTTGTTGAACTTGGCAAACAACTGGTGGTCCTTGAGTGTCTGTAATGCTAACCTTAAGTGATAGGCATAGTCTTCCTCATTTCTGGAGTACCCCAGAATTTCATCGATAAATGCAATGATGAACATATCCAGGTACTGCTTGAAGACCCTATTCATCAAATCTATGAAGGTTGTTGGGAATTTGTTAGCCTGAAGGACATCACCACAAAATCGTAGTGACCATACCGAGTTCTAAATGTTGTTTTTAGTGTATCACACTCTATGACCCTTAGCTAATGATACCCTGACCTGAGATCGATTTTTGAGAAACAGCTGACTCCTTGAATTTGGTCAAACAGGTCGTCAATTCTGGGTAAGGGATACTTGTTCTTA
Source organism: Datura wrightii (assembly GCA_035772735.1). Taxonomy (NCBI): domain Eukaryota; kingdom Viridiplantae; phylum Streptophyta; class Magnoliopsida; order Solanales; family Solanaceae; genus Datura; species Datura wrightii. Next base: position 31,039,521 of record JASDFA010000008.1, read on the forward strand.
ACTGTGACCTTATTCCGGGAACTCGCTGACCATAGGGACTGACTGGATAGTCAGGGTATCAGAGTTGGAATCCTCGACCCAAATTAGATGATATATACAACCCTTGGAGATGAGTTTCTGGGCCTTAAGGTTGGAAATAAACCTATCTTTAGGCGTTGAACTGCTACCCATCCATTCTAACATTGGCTCGTTGGGAAACTGAAACTTGAAAACTCTAGTTCTGTCTTGGACTGAGGTATAGCAGGAGTATAACCAATCCATGCTGAGAACAAGGTCAAAGTCGACCATGTCTAACTCTACAAGATCAGTTGGAATAACTTTATTTAGGACTGAGACTGGGCAGTTTTTATACACCCGGCCAGCTCTAACTAACTCACCAACTGGTGCGGAGACTGCAAATAGTTCTAAGAGGACCTCTGGACTGATGTTGAACTGTACTGCTATGTAGGGAGTCACAAATGAAAGAGTGGCTCCTAGATCTTAGAGGGAATAAACGTCTAGATGGAAGAGACGTAACATACCTGTGACTACGTCAGGTGAGCTCTCCTAATCCTGATGGGAAGACAGAGCATAGAAATTATTTTGGTGTTGACCCACCATATATACCTAATGTGTTAGCCTGCTGAGCTGGTCGGCCTGGTGGAGCTGATGAGGTGGTAAATTGTGATCTCCCTCGCCCTGCTGATGGGAACTCCCTAAGCCTGTGTCCAAGTTGTCCACACCCAAAACAACCCTCTCGTCCCTGAAGGCATTCTCCTAGTGATTCCTACCACACTTGGGGCAAACTGGATACATGTTCCTTGTACTGTGAGTCTAAGGCTGAGTGCCAGATGACCCACCCTTTCGATCCTGGCGGGACCGGAAGGTTGGGGCGCTGGCTGAGTTGGGTGCTGGGGCTCTCTGCTGCTGTTGCTGCTACTACTGTTGTTGTAGGCGGCTACCACCGCTAGACCTTTGATGGCCGAAATATGAATGGCCAATCCTTGCCCGTTTGTTCTTATGCTCTATATCCTTCAGCTTTCCAGCCTCAATCTGCTGAGCATAGACAATCAAGCTAGAAAGGTCCATATCCTTAATCGGCATCGCGGTCTTGCACTCCTTGAGGACCAGATTTGACACTCTATTTACAAACTTTAGCATGCGATCCCTTAGCTCGGCTACCATCTTTAGAGCATACTTAGACAGCCTAGTAAACTCCAGAGCATACTCCTCCACAGTTTTGTTGCCCTGTCACAAATTCATAAACTCCGCCATCTTTGCCTCCCGAGGGAAAAACCTATCTAAGAAAGCTGTGTGGAATTCTTCCCACTCCATTGGTCATGCTTATGCTGGCCGCCTCTCTTTCCATTGGTCATGCCAAACCTGAGCTACCCCTTTTAACCGGTAGGCAGTCAGGTCGGCACTTTCAGAGGAGCTAACACCCATAATGCGGGTGATCTTCCTGACCTCATCCATGAAATCCTGTGGATCCTCCCCTACTTTGGATCCCTAAAAAGATGGAGGGTTCATACGGGTAAAGTCCCGCACCCTCGCAGCCGCTGCAGTCCTGTTCGTGGCTACTTGAACCACCTGCTGGTTCACTTAGTTGGTGACTGTTTGGGCAAGCAATTGGATTGCCGCCCGGAATTCGGCGGTAGATATTAAATCATCTTGGGGAGCTACGGGGGATGGTAGGGCAGGCCTGTTGGCGTTACCGTCCCTTCTTCCATTTCCACGTCGGGGAGGCATGGTTCACTAAAATGAAACAGAGCACGAGTTAGAAGGGCGTTTCGGGAATTGAACTTTAACGCATGATAAGGAGTATGAATAAAAGGGATTTTTCCTAATAACATCTTATAGCCTCCTCGTCATAAGTGTGGTACGCTTCACACTCATGGAAAGGACTCTACTCGATGCGGCTTTCAGACTTTCCGAGGATACTCTAAACCTAGTACTCTGATACCAAGTTTGTCACGCCCCGAGCCTACACCCTGGACGTAATACGGTACTTGAAGCCACAAGCGACCTCAAGTCAACCCCTAGTCTATGCATAGCGGAAGCTTTGAATTAACAACATAAAAGCATTTCATAAAATAAAACCAAAAAAAACATAAAATTTACATAATCTAAAATCTGAATGTACTCTATGTCTAAAAGTCTTCTAACTAATGATTTGCTTGGACAAGCCCTTAGCTAACTCCAAGTCTAAATAAAACTGTAAGATAATGAAATAAGGACCTCGAATGATGAGGACTCACACTTCAACAGCAACTGAGGAGGATCTAAAACGTGGCTGCTAACGCTACTGAATCTGGGAACCTGCAGTTGTATCAAGAAACAGTACAGCATAAACGTATGCATCAGTACTTTGAATGTACTGAGTAAGTGGGAGGAAACATAACTAAAGTACAAAGTCTGAACTAAAATAACATGTAATGACAAACAAGCAAACTGATCTGAGCTACTAATATATATACTGGAATGGTCAAGATGACCCTGTCTGGTGGTCAAAGACATGCCCTAAGTCTGAAAATTCTGAGTCTGCGATACTGTAAACTAAGATAACTAATAGAACTGGAACTGAACTGAACTTTTTACTCTGAACTGGACTGAACTGACTAGTGGGAGAGTCTATAACCGACATACACCATGCGAGCTAGATGTGGAGTCCGATGTATACACTCCACGATAGGGCCCAATATACCTTGCCAAGGTATAAAGGTATGAACTAGGTGATCACAAAAGTCTGGGGCCAATTAGGCCAAGTAATACTGTAACCTACACTAGCAACGTAGTTCTGGGAACCTAGGTGCGCTAGAACCCCGGCCCGCTCGGTGCTAAGTCCTACTCCCACTGGAAAACTATACTGAACTGCTAAATTGATAGCTTAAAACTGGGGTCCAAGACTAGTCAGGGACATATAACTTAGCGTACCTTGGGAGTCTTATTGGACCAGATTCTAAAACTGGGTTCTAGACTGGTCGGAGTTGCTTATCTGGAAGCGTCGTAACCGTTTAAGAACAAACTGTAACTGAATTGGTGTCCTGGGCTGGTCAAAGATATATAACTAGAATGTCATGACCGCCTAATGGACCAAATAACTATAATCTGAGTCATATTCTGATAACTGAGAGGCACCACTAACACCTCGGAAAAAGACTGTAGTCAAACTAATCAATTTGACAATTTTCTGAATGATTCTGAAGAGATTCTACGTTCTAACTGGACTGAACTACTAAGCAGCTAATAGAAAACTCAACTTATTCCAACAACACGGGAATTCCATAGTATAGCGAAATTTCAAGAATTAAAAGAATCTCATCCAACAGGGCTAAAGTCATTCTCGTCAATAGAATAATTGTTCAACATATATATTTGATAAAAATTACTAGGAAATTCAGCCCAAAACATACTTCACAAACTAGACGGAATTTAATATGCAATAATCTTTACTCAAAAATTTAGGGTTGTAAATAACCTTGTCAAGAACAACAACAATTTACTTAGGAACTGATGAAGATCATATGAATAATAAATATGGATATTATCCCAATTGAAATTAACGAAACCTAACATGAAAATTTATTCATATTAAAAGAACTCAGGGCTAAACTGATAGAAAAATTATGGGAGGATTTTGAGGGACACAAGGGAAAGACAATTTCCTTGTTGAATTCCCACATACCTGGATAAGAATTCCCCAAAGAAGAAGAAGACCTGAACTGTTGCGATGAAGGAAAAACCCTAAGCCTGCTTGATAGTTTCTTGAGAGAACTTTCGATAAGTTTTTCTGCGAGTAAATGTGAGAATGAGGGGAGGAACCGTCCAAGCTCTCTAATAAGTCTAAATTTACATCCAAAATGACTTAGTTTAAATCTTAGAAGAATAGGAAGTTACTAAATAGACCTTAGAAAAATGCTGGGAAAAACTGCCAGGTGACCTAACGGGTTGTGGTGACTGACCATGACTCATGATCACTCCCGTCCGGTACATTGCTTCGGTTCTTTAGTAGGTCACCACGAGGGACCTAAAGAGTCATGGTCACTGACCACGACTCGTGGTCACCAGTCGTGGACCACACTGGCTCACTGCTAAAGATTAAATGCTAAGTTGGTAATGAGTCACCTAACGAGTCGTTACCACTAACGATGACTCATTGTGGCACTCGTTAGGTACACTGGCTAAAAACTTACTAGGGATGGTAATGGGGGACATAACGAGTTGTTACTGGGGACCACGACTCGTTGCCCCCACCCGTCAAGTAACTGTTCCACTAATAAAATTCTTAACCCAAGCCTGACCACGAGTGACTCAGTGGGTCATGGTCAATAACCATGACTTGTGAATTCCCTCATTGGATATAGTTTCTCCCTTCATATAATTCTCAACCTCCTTCTCACAGCTCACCTAACGAGTCGTTAGATCACTTAACGACTCATTAGGTGAGTCGTCTGTAGCTTTTCTGCAGTTTTTTCAGATTTTTTTATTTAAGTCCCGAAATTAGATTTTGAGTTTTCAGGGCATTACAATCTACTACTATCATCTACAAGGTTAGGAAAAAGTGTTTTCTATCATAGGTTGGGCAATCTCTGTGGACCCTAAACATCCAAGTGCACAAGCTGGAAAAGACTACTAGAGTAGATTTGCTAATAGGAAACTTTAATCTACACTGCTTGGCTAAAGGGCAAATCATGCCTTCCTGCTGCAATACTGGATCAACATTGCTCCTTAGTGATGTAATATGCTTCATTACTGGCATAGAGGGATGTCCAAGTCTGAGATGCCATAATCTTTGATTCTCCTTGTCTTTGTCTCTAATTACAGCTCCAATTATTGGTGGTTTCATATGATCTTTAAGAATGTAAAGGCCTTCTGATTCTCTACCAATCCCAATTACCTCCTCACTGAAGAGAGCCTGCAAGACATATACATCAGGATAAAATGACACCAATCATTTGAGTTCCTTTATGAGCTTGGATACTGACAGTAAGTTAAATTTAAAATATGGCACATGCAAAACACCTTTTAGTATCTGATCTCCTAGGATTACTGTATCCCCAAATGATCTATTTGAATTTCGTTTTCTGTTGGGGCACTTGCACCTTACTATCTTGAATTTCACCTTCTTACAATTATGTAACACAGTCTCATAGTAGGTGATGTGATGTGAAGCTCCTGAATCAACAATCCACTCTATACTTACATCACTAGTCAATGAAGCATTCACACCTGTAGCTGCATTAGCTCTATAGTTTCCTGTTGGTTGAGAATACATCATGTTCAACACTTGATCATATTGCTCCTTGGTGAAGCATCCTCCAAGAAAATACTACTGTGATTTTCCTTGTAATTCTTCATGCCTCTTTTCACCTGCACTGCTTCTTTCATATTTGTTGCTTTTTTCACCTGCATTGGTTCTCTCAAGTACTGTGGAGTTGTTAGCATAGGGTCTAAATCCTTCTCTCTGCCCCTTCCTTTTTCTTTTGAAATCTACAGGGAAACCTACAATTCTATAACAATTCTCCTTGGTGTGGCCTTTATACCCACAGTGATCACACACAAACCCTGGTCTCTTACCATGTGACTGTGAATTATGAAATTGTGAGTTATGAAATTGAACATTTCGTCCTTGATGAGTGTGATTTTGGTTAGATTGATTACAATGCATCTAAGAATTTTGTACTTTCCCTGCAAGCATAGTTAAAGGTTCCTTTCCTTTCCTACATCCATTGATCCCAGTTTCCTCTGGCTTTCTTCTTGAATTGCCATTGCATAGGCTTGATACACACTTGAAATAGATATGTTGAGCAGTATAGAACTTCACACTTGTGCATAGCTACCATTCAATCCTAATAGAAATTATAATAGCCTTTGCTGTTTGAGATGCTCAACATAGGGCCTAGACTCCTCACAGTCACTGGATGAAAAGGGAACTATTACATCAATTTCATCCTATAGATCCCTCATTTTTTAGTAGTAAGTTGTAACTATATCAGTACCTTGAGTGATCATGCTGATCTCCTTCCAAAGATAAAAAAAGATTCTAGTTAAATTCTATTTGTTGAATCTCTCCTTAAAATCATTCCAAATCTTCCTTGAACTTGAGGCCTAAACTATATTGTCATTAATTCCGGTGAAACTGTTTCACTGATCCATGACAATACAACAGCATCACATCTTTCCCACTTGATCGATAAAGCTCCTTTGTAAGAGCTCTTCATACAAGTCCCATCTACGAATCCAAGCTTGTTTTTGACCAGCAATGTCAATCGCATCAATTTGCTCCACACGTCATAGTCTTTTGATCCTATGAGCTTCATTGGAATCAATGCTACACCAGGCAATCTAACTCCTGTAGGTGTAGTGGATGATTATGATCTGTTTGTGGATCCGCATGTGAATTCTCTGCCATACTCAATCCTTGATTATCCGCCATTATCGAAAGCTCTGTTGCTTGCGCAATGTTGTCTCTCCTACTCTACTGATCTCAAATCTCACTGCTAAGTTCTGATACCATGTTAATTTTCATATACTTCTTGACCTCTACAAATGTAATTTTGAGGAGAGGAACTGTCATTTTTATTTTTTTTATCTGTCTTCTACTTGAATACAAAGCTCCTTTATATAGGTGGAGAACCAACTTCATATCTGCTAATCAGCCAATTGGCTTCCTAACCGACTTTAGCTGGCAATTAACAAACAACTGCTAATTGATTAACCAACTAATGTAGTTAACCATCTAACCATCCTGAGCTAACTATCAAGTCAATAAATAAACCTAAGAAAATATTATCACTTCCAAATCATTAATATATAAGCATTTCTAGGCAAAACAAATATTTTAAAATAATTAAAGATATGATCATGATTAAAATTACAATATCCGAGTAAGTTAAAATAGCTCTTTGTAAAACTTGAGAAATAAATAAAATTCCAAGGAAAAATGTTCCAAACAAAAGTTCATAGAATAGATTATCTCATTTTGTCTCATTAATTAGCAGTGCTTACTTGATACTTCAAGCTTACAACTTTTTCACTTTAAATTTTGTACACGGTGCCAATCTTTGGAATGCTAAGTAAAGGATGAAAAATATTGAGCAGCTTTATATATTTTCCTTGTTCCTTAGTTGATTAAAATTTAGTACTGATAATATATTATAAAATAATAATAAAATTTTAAAATAACAATAGATATAGTCAAAGAATATATGTGTGGTAGGGGTGACGGGGAGGGAGAAATATTTCTCTTCAAAATGTGACGCAAAGCTTTTCAGAAAGCTGCAAACAACCCTATCTGCTTGAGCTACTTGCAATCTGCATGTTTGATTTCAAGTTTGAGTAAGTTGTTGCAAGGCTTTACAAGAAGCTGCTAGCAAGTTGCTTGCTTAAGATAGGGATGAAAAATTAACGGATCGAAAATGAGTCAGGTGAAAACGAATAAAATATCTGACCATCCCATATTTGATATGAATAAAAACTGGATAAATAGATGGATAAATATTACCCATTGCTTTTTATTGTGTAAAGAAATAAGTACTCCCAGATTAGAAGCATTTTCTCTTCTTCTTTTTCTCCTTTTAAGGTGTGTTTGATATGAAGAAAAATATTTTCATATTCTTATAGAAAATATTTTTCTTGAAAATAAATGATCATGAATCGGGTCTCCGATCTGGGTAAAAAAATTGATCTTGGATTGGTATCGAGTCCTAGGTCGAGATTAAAAGTCGAGTCTTAGGTAGGAATCAAGGGTGGGGATCGGATCGAGAGTCGGTCTCAAATTAGTATCGAAAGTCGGGTCTCGAGTTGAAGTTGAAATCCGCATCTCGGGTTTAGGATCGATGTCGAAATTTGGGTGTCGAGTCAATTTCAAGAGTCAGATCTCAGATCGGGACTAGGAGTTAGATCCAGGATCAGTGTCAAAATTTGGATCTCAGGTCAGAGATGGGATTTAGATCTCGAATCAGTGTCAGAATGTGAATCTCGGGCCGGGGTTGGAACCCAGATTTGGGGTGGTGAGGTTCTAGAAAAAAATTTTGAAAATATTTTCCTGATTTAAGGAATATTTTGAAAATATTTCTTTTACTTTATGTAGGGAATTCATTTTCCTTAAATTAGAGGAAAATAAGTTCATTCTCAAAATATTTTTCAAAACACTTAAGCCAACGTAAAAAAATTCAAAAATATTTTTTATCATACCAAACACACCTTTAATAAGTGTACGTTTTAGAGGTTCTTATCCTGCTACATACTTTAAGGGAGTGCAATTGGTGGATATCTATGATGAGTTATGCATATTTTGTGATGGATAATATGAGTTGACCCATATTTGGCCACTTTTAAATGATTGGATACCCAACGTGTTTAAAATGAGTTGGATCGAACGGATAACCATAAATTTTACCTATTTTTCCACCTCTATGTTGACTACTTGATTTTAAGTTTATCTAGAAAATTATGTAATGAATATCCACAATACGATTTATTTATAACAGTTAAGACATTTTTGAAAATTATGAAAAATATTTTTTTAAGGTCAAAATGAATAATAAGATGCATAGTATTCAAGAGGAAAAATTAACTTATTTTTATTAATATGAATAATTTAATAAATTATACATTATATTTACTAATTTTTTAATAAATATAACATAAGCTAAATTAATATTTATTTTGATACGATTAAAGTAGAACTTAAAAACACCAAACAATTATGAAAAGAAGATATTCTTTTAAAAAAGAAATACATAAATTTATAATGGATGAAGTATTTCTTTTAATGTTTGAGCTCTTTTATGGTATAATAAAAGTAGTTTATACCATAAGATTAAAGCGAGACGAATAAGAAAATTGAAGTGGACAGATGGAGAATACTAAGAAAATTGAAGTTGTACGAGGATTTTCTTCTCCTAATTATAGAGTTAATAAATTTAAAAAACACGTGGTGCTTTATGTTCTTATATGGTCCCAAAGAAACCGCGCCTTGTTACCTGATAGAATATTGGAAGGATTAACGATGAGGAAAATTGGTGTACGTGGAATATATAGGACTAAGCTACATATTTAATTGATCGTTAAAATAATTATTTAAATATATAAATTATTATTTTGATGATCGATTACATGTGATATCATTTTCTCAATATATAAGGAGAGAGAGAGTGATGGAATTTGAGACCCACTGAATACTTATCATTCTTTAGGGTCCGCACTCTCGGAAAGAAAAATATCACTACCTAACTCCCCTTGTGACCTACCTATCTACCTTCTTCACAAAATATCTCTGTCCAACTATAAATTCCCCCATCAACTATCTACCCTTCACCAACTCATATGGTACTGTATTATTAAAAATAAACAAATAACAAACCTTTCTCTCTGAACATTTCCTGATTGTCATTTATTAGCATAAAAATATATATACACATAATTTCCTTCGTATCAATGATTTACTTGAGCACAAAAATTTATGATTTAAAATAAATCTTAAATGTATAGCTATATATTAAGAATGACGTGAAAAGTTTATTTATGGCAAATAATGAAATGATTAAGGACATATACGATGGACTAAAGATTCGAGTGAGAATAGTGAGAGGGTACTTAAAAGCAGTCGAGATAGAATTGCATCATTTGTTTTGGTGATTGATGAATTGACACAAAATATACAAGGGAGGGTATCATGGTGTACGTTATTTGCATATGATATAGTATTGATTAATGAGATACGCGACGAAGTTAATGATAGACTAAAAGTTTGGGAGGGACCATACAGTCTAAAGGCTCCAGGTTGAGCAAGACTAAGATAGAGTATATGAAGTGCAAGTTCGTTGATGTATCGCATGAGGCAGATGTGGAAGTGAGGATTGATACACAAGTTATCCCCAAAAGCATAAGCTTAAGTATCTTGAATAAAAAAATTAAGAAAATAAAGAGATCAGCGATGATTCACAAAACAAATGATAACAGGGTGGATGAAACAATGAAGACTTGCATTCAATGTCGTATGTGATGAGAAAGTACCATAGACTTACAAATAAGTTTTATTGAGTGGTTTTTGGACCGATTTTGCTATATGGAGAAAAATGTTGGCCATTCAGGAAATTACATGTTCAGAAGATGAAATTAGCGAAAATAAGGATGCTTAGATGAATGTGTGACTATACTAGGAGAGACAAGATTTGGAATAAGGATATACGTGGTAGTGTGAAAGTAACCATTGTGCTGAACAAGATGTGGGAAGCGAAACTGAGATGATTCAGACAAGTAAAGAACAGGAACACAAATACACCAATAAGGAGGTGTGAGAGGTTGCTACAAAGAGGTTACGGTAGATCGAGGAAGAATTAGAAAAAAAATTATTAGACGGGACATGACACATCTTCAGCTCAGCGAGGATGTGACACTAAATAGAAGAGTATAGAGGTCGAGGATTATGGTAGAAGGTTAGTAGGTAGTCCGCGATTTCTTTATTTTTGGAGGGAGAACATGATTCTAGTTTAGAGCACCTTATTTATTTTTTTTCCCCTCGTTTCTTTATTGTCATTATTATTGCTGTTGTTGTTGTTCTTATTCTAGCATTGTTTTATTCTTCAATTTTTGTTATCACTATTATTTCTTTTATCTTTATTATTTTTGCTGTCAATACTTTTTTTCCTTCAAATATTTCATCATAACTTTTTCCTCTTATATTTTTCAAACCTGTTCGAAAAAGTGCTTTTTTAAGCCGATGGTTTATCGAAAGTAGTTTTTCTTTGCTGCAAAAATATGAGTAAGATCTCCATACACCCCACTCGCCCTAGGATTCACTTATGGGATCACACTAAATTTGTTATTGTTAAAAAAAATTACAGTATTCGTATTAGAATAAACTAAAAAGAAAAATACATTATATACAATAGGAAGGAGGAAATAATATATTTCTGTAATTAAACCAAAAAATAAAATTAAAACTAAGACTGCATCCAAATATTATTTCAAATCAAATCGTAATAGTTTTTATTCACAAGTTTCTTAAGTTAAATAGTAATAATTTTTATTCACAAATTTTCTTTTGTTGAAGTTAAAGATTTTATTTTATCCAAACATAAGTGAAAATTTTCCAAGTATTTTTTCTTTTCAATTTTAATTTCAAATACCTTTTTTTAAAATCACTTTAACCAAATATTGTGGTATAAACATTAATAAAATTTTGAAATGGTGATTTTAATTCAAAGAGAAGAAGAGATTAAAAGAATTTAGAAGAAAGAATATTATATAACGAAGTCCACCGTCTCATACAATACCTTCTCTCTGTGGCTTCTTTTTTTCCTGCCCCTTTCTGTGACTCGCAGAGAAGAAAAACGAGGTGATTATTGGCATGTGACTCCAGTTTGTGTATCATTCAAAGATCAAACCTTTTTCTTTTTTCTTTGTTCAAATGGAGACTAGCTCCACTTTCTCTTTCACCGTTGAAATTTTTTAAAAACAAGTCAGATACATACAATTCATGATTCGATCAAAAGAAGGCTTTTCCCTTGCTCGTTCTCCAGAAGAAACAAAACTACAAATGCGAGTTTTCTCTTTTATGGTCTTCTCTTCACCCAAATTAGCATAGACACCTTCTTCTCTTTACATATACAACAGAAGTTGCAGAAATATACACATTGATTTACGTTAGGTGCTTGCTTACCAGTCTTTAAATCAGAAAAATACAAGCCTTTTAAAGTTCTTGATCGTACAGAGAATCAATGGAAATGGAATTTTACGCATACCCATCTCGTGCTTTGCCTCTTTCCTCTTCTATTTGTTCGTTTTGCATCAGGGATTTGGTTGATAGGGCCAAAGATTTCTTCAGCGTTGCGGTATCTGCAATCGTCGGCAGCGTGTTCTCTGCAATCTTCACCTTCTTCTTTGCGTTAGGTGGGTGTAGCTTCTTGCCCTTCTCACAATCAAGTTTCTTCCAATTTGTTTAATTTTTATTTTCTTCCACCATTTGTTTGGAAGGAGTAATATGGGATTTTCCCAGAATTGCATATCAATTCACTTTGCAATTCTTGATGTATGTATGCGCTGTAATGTGTGATCAAGGGCGTGTGTTGCCTTGTTGAGTTTGTTCTCTGACTTGAAACAAGGCTATGATATATCAGGGCGCTTGTCCTTAATAGGGATTCAACAGAAAACGAATCTAAAAAGGGTTTTTTTCTTTTTCTTTTTGGTGTTTCTATGAATAGCGTGACAATTGTACCTTTTGATATCCAAAATATGGAAAAGATATTAAGCTCTTTTTAGTGAATTGCTCGGGACATACTCTCCTAGGCAATGCTCCAGTGGCACCCTTGTGTAGAAGTAATGAGCAAGGGGTTTGATACCCCAATAGACCAGAAATAGTTGTAGGCGTTCATATAACCACCCCCGACTCTGTTTAGGATTGAGGTGAATTGATTGAATGATTGACCTATAGGTATGTTATTGAGTTCCAAATGTCTAGGGGCTGCTTTACATTCAAAAATTTGGGTTTTATCTTTCTCTACTTGTTGGAAGCTGGAAGTAATCAGAAATCGATTGGTTTCCTGCAGTGGGCACCTTATTAGGAGCATTGACTGGAGCTTTGATTGGCCAAGAGACGGAGAGTGGATTTGTCAGAGGTGCTGCAGTTGGTGCCATCTCTGGTGCTGTTTTCTCTCTTGAAGTCTTTGAGTCATCTCTGTTACTATGGCAGTCGGATGAATCTGGAATTAGATGTCTTCTTTACTTGGTAAGAAATATAGATTATTTCTCACTGATGATGCTGAGAGTTGGTTCTGTAATATTATAACTTCAGAATATCGGATAATAATATATCCGCAAATCATGTCCTGTTCCAATATTAGCTTTAATCTACGTCTCACTCCCACAAACCAACAACTCACGACACCATAGTCCCAAACTAGTTGACATCAGCTATATGAATGATTTATATCTGCTAAGTTTCAATTGGACCGCTTTCATTGCAATTCAATAATTTGTCTTATAAGACAAATTAAGGGTTTGCTGACACCAGATATTATCTATATATCACATCTATGCATATACTGACATTCAAATCTCTAGATAATCTGGAGGAATTCCTTGCAAATATGGATCTAACGTAAGTGTACCAACCCAAGTAAAAGTTAAATCCCAACTAGTAGTAGATCTCTAGAGACCTATGTTGCTCGGACTCTCCAAAAAAATGTTGCCGCACCCATGTTGGATTCTCCAAAAAGACATTACTTTTGGAGTATCCGAGACGCACCTGTCGATATTTTTGAAGAGTCCAAGTAACATAGCTAGAGACAACTCCCCTTTATGTGGTTTTAGGTCCCAAGATATTTCAAGCGACTTTTCATCTCTCCTCTGTATGTGCTAGTTTAGCATCCACATTTTTATGACACACATCTTGTAGAATTCCCCCCCTCACCAACTGAGAAAGCGGGAGAGACAGAGGGCGTTATTACATTCTTAAGATCTTTTTGTGGTTCTAACTTATATCCTTGACTGATGAAACTTTTAAACTAAACAGATTGATGTACTCACAAGCCTGTTAAATGGTCGATTGGTTCGTGAGCGGATTGGTCCGGCAATGCTAAGTGCAGTCCAGAGTCAGGTATATCGTATATGCTACACAACTGTTAGCCATGTAAAATATTGCCAGCAACTTACTTTCCCATCATTGTCCGAATCTTTCTTGTTAATCAGATGGGAGCTGTTGAACTTGCATATGACGACGTCCCTAACATTTTTGATACGGGTGGGGCTAAAGGCTTGCATGGAGATTCTGTTGAAAAGATTCCCAAGATTGTAATTACAAAAGGTAACAACTTGGATGATTCTGGAGAGAGAGTCTCTTGTTCTGTCTGCCTTCAGGTGAATTACATTTGCACCTTTTGTTTGCTTGTTCTCCTGATATTGCATTATTTGTTGATCCTGAATCCTTTTCTTTATTGTATGCATATAGGACTTTCAACTGGGAGAAACTGTTAGATGTTTGCCACAATGTCATCACATGTTTCACTTACCATGCATCGACACATGGCTGTTGAGGCATGGCTCTTGCCCGATGTGCAGAAGGGATCTGTAGGTTCTCCATAAATTATGACAAGTTTATGTAATTTCTTCATACTTGCTTGTATGGTTTCCTTTGTTGTCTTTCTTCACTTGTCCCAACTTTGAAGGAAACCTATGTATTTAGTGGCGAGTATGTGCTTCGGTCGTTGTAGACTATTAGTTACCTGTAAATTGAGCTATCAAAGTGTTCACTACTTCCACCTAGTGGTATTCTGTATCGATGTGTCATGTTTGTGTGCATCTTGTGCGAGGAAAAGGTTTGTCCTGAACCTGATAGCTTAGCAACACTTACGTGCTTTCTGTATTAAGCTATGAATGGATGTGTCCTATGATGCGCTGCTTATTGCTGAAGTTGTTTGGATGACCATAATTGAGCAATTTGGCCTGTGTACAGAATTCTATTCCCTTCCAGTGCTCTCTCTGGCCAAAGCTTTTTGGTTAATATCTAAATGAAATGTGATTAGTCAGTGATGGTTTTAGTCAAGGGGCCAAGAGAACTAGTCAGCGTGCAAAATCTTCAATCTTTATATCATGTGTTCCAACCATTAGACTGATAATATTAATTTTGGTTATACTGGTAAAAGTTTCTTGTTTTTATCCTAGTATCTACTCGCATGCCATTTAGCATCAGTTGCAAGAAATTTATGCTCTTGGCTGTACTATTTTAAATTCAGTAATGATAGTTATGTTCCGTCTCCTTGACTTTTGGATCTGGAGTAGACATTGGTGGCTAGATATCTAAAGGCTGCAAGCCTGCAATTTTATCTCTGTTTACACTTTTTCATGGCCCTGTTCAGTTGGGACCTGGGATATATCTTTCATTAGTAACAGTAACTGCATGGCAGGTTGCCTCATCCTAGTTACGTCAGTAATTCACCTAGTGAGCGGATTAAGGAGTCGTCCAACAACTCCACCCTCCCGAGTAATTCGGACTTCTTGTTATCTTCTTGTCCTCTTGATAGGACACTTTCTTTTTCTTTCTAAAGATGGTATTCAAGCTAACTTGTGCGCGCATCACTATTTGGTATCTAATCAGAAGCGAACTCAGAGTTTGAAGATGGTGAGGCATTATTATTTTAATATAAATATTAATAAAATTTTCAACTATGATTGAGGGATATCGTGTTGGATTGGTTATGGATAGTGTGAACAGTGATAAAAATATAATTATATAGATCAAATATTACAATAAAACTAATACAAATGAAAAAATTGAGAGTAATAACTTAATGGTTAAGATTGTGCAAAATTTATTAAAATGATCCAGGTTCGATTCCTAGCTCAAACAATTTGTCCGTTTTACTTTAAAGTGCAAAAACAAATGTGTTTAAAAAAAAACTGTTTAAAATGACACTACTAGGACTCGAACCCAAGATTCAAGCAGGAAATTGCTCCTGCGTGCCCCCACGAACTTTCATTTCAGAGATTAGTTGTATACATACATATATATACATAAAAGTTATTCATATATTAATTTTATACCATGTTTGGTTGGTAGATTTCAAATGTTGTATAAAAGTTATACATGTATTAATTTTATGCGGTGTTTGGTTGTGTTTTAGTAATTCTACATAACTAATACTTACATAACTTATGAGGAAATCTATGTATAATTTTATTTAGAGTAGAAGGTGGAATAAGTTATGTGGGTATTAGTTATACATGGATTAAAATAATAAAATTACACATCTACCCTTATCAATTTACTATTAAAATATTTTTGAATTCGATATGTTAGTATAGTTAAACTAAAAAAATTATTGACTACATTTTTTTTAAAAGGCCGTAAGCCCTCTTTTATTAAAATAAAAAAAGTTATATTATTTTTGTGAAAAAACGAAATTTTTTTATTATTATTTGTTTACTTATTTATTTATAAATAATATATATTAATTTATAATAAATTAATTAATTTTCATATATTGTAATTTCAATAATTATAACTCCTACATAAATAATACCTACATAACTAATACTTGCATAACTAATACCTACATAACTAATACATGAATAACTAATCCCTACATAAAATTATACATAGATTCCCTCATAACTAATTCATGTATTACTAATATCTGCATAACTCTAACCCATAACCAAACGACCCCTTCGTTTCTCAACATTAGGCCCGAGAACTTACGTTTGGATATGTAATGTGAATTCATGAATATGTGATATGAAATTGTGATTTCAAATTATTCAAAAAGCTTGATTTGAAAAAGCATTTGGATATGTGATTCGGAATTATGATTTTAAATTTCAAATTATTCAAAAAGCTTGATTTGAAATTTTAAATCGTGATTTTAAAAAAAAAATTAATGTAAAACTTGACATATAAGTTTATATTTTGTAAAAGAAAGACTCGTCATTTTAGTATTTTCAAAGAAAAACTTATTTTTATTGTTTGTACCATGTGAAAAGATTATATTAAAGGATAACTAGTTATTACTATTGTTGACTGGTGGATCATTATAAAATTATGTGTATTTGAAAGTTTCTAATTACAAATATTTATTTATAAAAGGAAGATGGAGGTGTGTGGTTTATCAATACGTCACCTTAGGATATTCCAATATATTGTTTATGAACTATGATTTGCTCATTTGGTAAAATCGTATCAAAATTGATAAATTTTAATAGTTTTCGCAACTTGTAAGGTTTCATATTTATGAGAAAAAAAATAACTTAAAATGTTCAAATTACATGTTCAAACAAAATTTCAACTTCATATCATGATTTCAAATCGCGATTTCATATCACATATCCAAATGGGCCCTAAGTTTTGCAATTAGATGTCGATCTTATTAAACAACAAAGGTTTTATTTATATTAAGAGTCTGTTTGGAAAACCATTATGTAATTAAAATTGATGTAGTTACTAGGGTAATAATTACACAGTATAGTAATTACGATGACCTATTTGTTTGCCACGATGTAATTATAGTGTAATTACAAATGTACTATTTAGTTACACAAGTGTAATTCCACAATTATATTCAAAATTTTAAAATAAAATTTAATTATCTAAAGCTGAAAGTTATGTTTGACAAATATGTGCCTTTATAAATATTATGAAATTAGATATTCAAGTTATATACTGTTTCTTTAAAATATAGTATTAAATAATTATATGTGTAACTAATGTACTTTATTTCATTTGAGTAGCAAAAACTTAAAACACACATTTTATACATGTTAGATTAAAAAAAAATAATATTCACAACTATAATACTCTACTATAACCAAAATAATATAACAATTTATTTCTGATAAACAAATGAACGGCATGGGCCGTGAAATAAAAATTTAATACAACTAAAATAAATTAATTGAAACCAAAAAATATAATATAAATTTAAAATTTTAAAAAAATAATATAATACACTTATGTCAAATTCAAATCCAATATAAAATAAATTTCAATATAATTTAAGTATAAATAATTTAAAAAATATATATATTTGTAACCTCATTAAAAATAAAATTTAACTTTAATAATGTTATTTTATATAAGTCAAATTTATTAATGAATCAGATCTGATTGATCTTTTTTAATATAATCCAAACTTTAACATAATTTAAATATAAATAAATACGACAATCGTTTACTCAATATCGTGTATCACTCCATAAAGACTACGTGAGGCGTGATGAAATTGGTAAGTGACTCGTCCTTTAGATGTGACAGTGAAATTGGAAAATTGACTTGTTTTTGATAGGTAGAATAGATAGAACGTCATTTTAATTTGATTTAACTGATAATTAAGTATTTTAATTTTAAAAATGCATATTTAAACATTTTAACTTGATTTAAATTGATTTCATAAATACTTCACACGGCTATCGCGCAAAAGAAAACATACATAGGCCCCACATTTGACAACAACAAAACCAATAACTGGGAATTTGTAGCTTGCAAGCCTCTAGGAGTGGAATAATGATTCGGACAGGGCCCCGACCTCCCCATAAACTGTACAACAAAAAAACAAACCTTCTAACTAACAACTCCGGGGCAAAAGGAGTTGATTAGACCGCTGACTCGGCTAATGACTAGGGAGGTCCTGAACTGCGTCTAACCGTATTTACACGCAAGTAATACAGCGCCCCAAAGATGGGCTTCAATATAATATGTACCGAATATGTAAGGCAGTAAACGAAAATGACTGAATGATACTGATAATGAAACTGAAACTATTCAATAGGAGGGATAAATATATAACCTGAATAGTCTTACAACCTGCTATACAACTAACAATAAGTAACGCAAACAAGAACCTTACTTAGCCTTCATAAGCCCGAAAGGTACAACCAGCACAGAATAACCCGCCCGGGACCCCATAAGCCCTGGTGAGCATACTTCAATCTATATACCCCTAACAAGGTCAAAATGAGTCAGCAGGTAACTGTAGCCAACCTGCTTGTCCCTTAGATCTGCAACTGAACCCACTCGGCTCCTTTAGCTATGTTTGAGTCTGGTAGACTCCTGTAACTGTAGCTTGGGCACCAGGCTTGACGAGGGCCTGTGATGCCTATACGGCATAAAATAAATAGTCCAGCCATGGAATGAATTGTAATATGGCCCTTGGGCCTCTGCGTAGTCCCTTGGGACAACATCTAGCTCCTTGGAGTGATTTATATAGCCTCATAGGCAACGACACAGCTAGTAACCCCGAGGTTGGACGACGAAAGGCTATATAGGGCAAAGTCAGTTCCAATCTAACAGAAAACGTTAATCTACAACTAATAATAGCAGCTAACTACAATAATCATGCTTCTGGATTTCTTACAAGGATCTAGGTCGTATTACAATACGACAGGAATAACTTGCCGAAAGAATTCGCCTTAACATACCTCGAATGCTGATTTCTAATTAACTGGCGAGTTTCAACTTGCAAGTGGTGGTTCTTCTCAACTGTAACCTTTATAATGAGAGAACAGGACTAGTTTCAATACTAAATTCGCAAATAACGATAACTTTCAATAATAATAACAACCATAATTCAACTCCAAATAACTCAGCCGAAAATCTATAATTTTCCGAGAATTTAGAAGGGAGAAGTGTTTACCTAATGCGCGTGACCATTTAGGATTCGATTTGGAGCAATTCTGACAACTTTTACTTGGCGGGGTTCCGGTATGCTGACGAATTTTCGAGAAATAACTCCGTAGTAATGCTTCCCGTAGGCCTAGAACTTATTACTCTAAATTAATTTGCATTTGAATGGTGTTTGGTAGCGTAATCGGATGAGAAATCAACAAAACTTGTGTGCTTTTTCTATTCCCAGCCGAAGGATTAATTTGCAAATGAATTAAATTGAATGAGGGGATTTTTATATATATATCCTTGGGCAGTGGAATGGGGTGGCTCCTCTCGCTGCCCAACGCGCCAGCGCTCCTGCCGCGTCGCACCCTCCGTGCGCTGGCCTGCCTAGAGCGTCGCGCTTCCCTGCGTGCAGGTAGGCTGGCGTGTCGCGCTGGCCCCTCGTGGCCTAGCCTAGCCCGAACCTGCTTTCATTCCGAAGCTTTTCCCGCACACATTAAGCTTCTATTACTCATCACAAATCCACGCACATGAAAGGTGTACCCATAACATTTTACAGGGTGTAACAATATTTCCATCAGGAAAGAATATACACAGTGTGACAAACGCTAGGAATTTCATAGAAACTTCCCTGTTCAATTATTCACAGTATTAGTGGGATTATGACATCTCGCCGTCGTACCAAGGCCTTAGAAGTTTATGGACAGTTGTTGGGCCTAACTTGGTAAAGTTGGACAACATAGGGCATAACTGGGTGATATAACTTTCTGTTTGACGCTTATATAGACAGTAAAGCTCGCCTATAGGCTGTTGACATATCTTGACGCCTCTAGGGCCAGAATCTTGATAGGATAGTCTTACCTTTGAGTCAATTGCACCAGGGTTGCCTAATGAACTGAGCGATATCCTGACATATGATTGGCTACTGCCAGTGACTGTTAGCTTCAGTTGACCTACTGCTGGTTGTATATGTCACTCAGGCAACTACCCTAGTTGTTAGGAATCAAATAAACTAAGTAACGTCTTAAGGGGGAAAACTTGTCAGGAATTGGATGTGGGGCCCCGCGCCCCGAGCTACTCTCGCAGACACCCACGTACATGTTGTTGCGAAGGGCTAGATCTAGATATACATCGCCTACGGGGCTATGAATTGCTCGAGGGAGCTATATGTTGTCTGGACAGACCAAGTTAACATCTAAGGGACTAGAACCATAATAGTATAGTATCACCTTCAGGCTAAGAATTATAGTAAGCTGTCTGTGGGAAGTTAGGGCTGACTACTTAGAAGCATGTCCGATTAGTAGCAACCCTACAGTCGTTCTAAATGAAGAAACTAAAACAGTTGGTTGCCTGTGACCTTGTTGTTCGTTTATCAATTGTCATTGTCCTAGGATGACCTTCAAAGTATCGCTTAGGTTACCTCGGGCCTCGCCCTAGTCTGTCTAAACTGACAGAGACTGTAACTACTGCCAGAACCCACTAGTCAGGTGTAAGCACATGGGGCGGGCCTGTTGGTAGCTATATAGACTGTTTAGGGGCAAGTAGCAGTTGTATTAAGGCTAAAGAGCTAGATGCGCCTAGTGAGTGACTACATTGAGGCTATAGCATCGTACTCCTGTAGGGATTGACCCACCTTAGTTGTTATCCCGTCAAATGACCTCAGAATTGCTAACTGTATCATTGCCTAGGGGGCTACAGAATGCTCAGAGGAGTTATGTGATGTCTGAGAGGACTATATTTAGGCCTACAAGGCCATATTAAAGTCCATTCGCGTATGGCTTTTCTTTATGACGTGACGACATTACTAACCCTCAGTGGAGCCTTGAGAGCCCAGGATGCAGTTATAGAAGCTGAGAGGGCTTAGATATAGTTACAGGAGCCCATGGGCTCAGTTTCAGTCCTAGAGGCCGGATAGGTTTGGTTATAGTTACTTGTGACACAATAGTGACCTGATTAGGAGTATATAGATTGTACTATACTGCAGGGGCTTATGGGGGCCTGTTGATACCCAATTTTAGCTCATAATGCTTAAAAATTAATTTCTTCATGCTTCCTAATCATTAAATTGCATAAAGTATAATTTTTTTTACATTTTCTTAGTTGTTTTAATGATTTATTGATAAATTATTTTTATGATAGGATTTTTATTATTTTAGTTTCATTATTTCAGTTTTTAATTATTTATTAATAATTATCCTTACTTTAGGAATTTTATTTTATTTATTTTTATCCTTTTATTTTTTTCTATTTATTGATAATTATTCTTAATCTTATAAAGTTTTTAGGATTTTTCATTAGTTTATTGCCATTATATATTTTCGATGATCATTATTTTTTTATAGTTATTTATATATACACAACACAAGCACTATAATTTTATTTTTATAACACAATATATATATATATATATATATATATATATATATATTTGAGATCCGCAACTATAATTTTATTTAATATTCATACTTATACCTTTAGACATGCATTAATTATATTTTTACAAAATTCGTCAATTTAAAAAGTCAAAACAATTAATTACAAAGTTAAGAGTAAAAAAATTCAATCGTTTTTATCACCTTTTAAAGATGACATGTGATTGACCTACAGGGCACACATTTTATTACTTTGTTGACTTTTTCTTCCTTTCAAATTCTCTCTCCTCAAATATTTTTCCCTCTCTCATCTGCGCACGCCCCTTCTCTTATTCTCCCCTCGTGTCTTTATTTATTTTTACAAGAAAACTCTCCATTTTTTTCTCAATCATCTCTCTTATTCTCTCCTTAATATAGCCTTTTCTATCATATCCACGGTTAGTCCATTCATCCTAGTTAGCAGTTTCAGCTCCATATCAAGGTCACGATCGATATCGTCACTAGCATCAAAATTGTCACTATCATCAATATCGTCACTATCATCAATTTCTTTTTATTAATTTATTACATCGTATATTTTTGATAATCATTATATATTTATTTTATTTTATTTATTTATTTCTTTATTTTATAGTCATTGATATATAGAGACAACATATACATTGTAATTTTATTTTTTACAGCATAATATATTTTTTAAGCTTCAACTTGATTTTCCAATATATATCTGTATATATTTACATTTTAAATATATATTAACGCTCACATTTTTTAAAAATATTTTTTTAATATAGTCTCTAGATAAAAAGTATAATTAATTCATAGATGTTTAAACTGTATAAATAATCCGATTATAAAATTATCCTTTGTATAAATTACCTGATTATTCAATCATATATTTTTTACTCCCCAAATATAAGGAACATGTTCCTTCATATTATATTTTTAAAAGTTAGTTTTGATAAAAGAAAGAATATCTATATATTATTTCATATTTTTCTCATCTTTTCACACTATATTTTCAAATTTTTATTTATGTATTTAATTATTTTTTAAAAAAATCAACCTCTTTCTTATCAAATATCTTTTCTATGCTTTTTTTTTCTCTTTATGGGTTTTTTAGCTTTTTGACTTTTCCCTTCTTTCTTTCCCCTTCAACTATCTCTCTCCTTTCTTATTTCTTCCATCACACGCCCCTCCCTCTGATTTTATTTTATTTATTTATTTATTATTATTATTATTATTTCACTTCATCTCGTCTCTCTATAAATTTCCCCCTTAATTCTCTCTCTCACCGGACTCCTTTCCCCTTCAAACTCTCTCGCCTCTCCTTTTTATCTCTTCTCACATATGCCCCAACCCACACCATGTATATATTTTTTCTTTCTTTCATCTATTTTTCTTACTCAAAAGAAAAAACTCTCTAAATATTTTTCTCTCCACACACAAACTCTCAACTACCTCTTTCTGCTCTGTTGTCACAGTCACACTAAAAACGAGCAAAATTTAATTTTGTTTTGTATGATTCTTGGCGTTGAAACATACCTATTTTTAGTGAATGACATGTTTTATAATTTTTCGGCCTTGTTTATGGCTATTATTTTTGGCGCACTAGATTGCACTGTTCATGACTGTTTCGTTGAATTTTATACATGTACATGTATTTATATTTTTACTAAATCTTTGGCTACTGTTATTATGATTTTTTTTTGCTCCTTTTTGAATAGTTCGCCACAGGTTTGCTACTGCTCGTTGTCATGAAATCTTTTGGTTCATTTTATTCTTGGTGCTTTTTGTTTAACTGATGATAAAATAAATTTGGCCAATGAAAAAAAAAAATTGGTTGGAATTTTGAGGCCTCCCATAAAAAAAGACGGGAGTTTTATTTAAATTTAAAAATTTTATTAAAGTCATGCATATATATATGTGTGTGTAATAAAATAAATTTGGTCATTGAAAAAATTTTTCCTGTCGGATTTTTGAGGCATCCCCATAATAAAAGATGGAGTTTTATTTATAGTTTCCAAAAAAATAATAATTTAAGTCATGCATACATACATAACAAAATGAAATTGGCCGATGAAGAAATTTTCCGTAGATTTTTGCGGTTTTCCCCGCACATAAGACAGGCTTTTATTATTTTTTTTGCAATATATTTATTATTATTATTATTATTATTATTATTCTAATTTATTTGCGTAAATATTTATTTCGTACTAACATTTCTACCAAGTGTTCGTACAGGACACAAAATTTCTCTTCGAAGACGACGCTCGGTAGAAGCTTGAACATCTGTGCAGATTCACTATTAAATTTTATTTATTTATTTATTTTTGCATTCTAAAAAATATAAATTGTAGTGAAAACTTTACTTTTGGATGTCAGGTGGAGGTATCTCTTTATTTATGTTCTACTTAAATTTAAGTTCGCTATACGCGTAGGCAAAATTCAGGCCGTAAATATTTTTTACAAATAAATTTATTTTTGTGTAATCACTTAATTAATTAAATTATATTTTGATGCTTACAAACATTAAAGTCATCTTTTTTGTTTTTTTGTTGTTGTTGTTGTTGTTTTTGTGAAAGATAGATCTTTATTTTCTTCCCTCTAACTTTTTATTTAGCCTTTACAAATATTTCTCATTAGTTCTTTTGTTATATATTTCTTGCGTTAAAATATTTTAATAGCGTGATATACTCTTTTGATATTTTTTTTAACTCATCTCTCTAAAATAAAAATTATTTACCAGATGAAATACATCTCAATCAATTTTATCTTTTTAATTTTTTTTTGTTAATATACTTCTTTTAGCATATTAATAGAATTTCTGAGTTCTGCATTAAACGAGAAATATTATTTGAAAGTACTTTTATTTTTTCATATGATAAAATTTTACTTTTCCTTTCATGTCAATAAAAGAGTATTTTCTTTTAATATTTGTATAAAGAATACTTTTCTTTACAAATATATTTTTTACACACGTATACATATATACATATTCATTTCTTTACATATATTTTGCAGGCATCATGCATTTTTCATATGCTATTTATATATCCAACATATATTTTTTATATATATATTTTTATTCTAACTGTACATGTTTTATACTTGCAAGTTACAAATATGATTTTACCTCCTCCTCATTTGATAAATTAAATCTAGTCGGGAACTACATATTGTGAATTCTGAAGGATGCCTAATACCTTTCATTTGAAATAATTTGAATCTTTACCTAGAATCTAAACTAATTTTTCACTGATTAAAACTTGTGTTATAGATAGCAATAATCAAAAGGTTTTCTGATTTTCCTTAAAAATTAGGTGGCGAGTCTGTACAATAATCAAATCTTTTAGAGTCCATAAGTTGTGTTTATCTAACCTCGATAAAAATAGTGTGTCACAGGGCCTAGGTAGGTTATCTTTGTGATGATTGTACCTTCCAGGCTTATAGGGGCCAGATTAGGTTCTTGTTTGTATACTTGCTTGCTACATATGACTTATGAATATATAATCGTACAACTTACGCTCTTATCTGTATAGTTGTC
The DNA here is from genome assembly GCA_035772735.1 of Datura wrightii. Classification (NCBI taxonomy): domain Eukaryota; kingdom Viridiplantae; phylum Streptophyta; class Magnoliopsida; order Solanales; family Solanaceae; genus Datura; species Datura wrightii. The sequence goes on from JASDFA010000008.1 coordinate 31,064,524, forward strand.
TACTAGATGCAGTCTATAGTTATAAAAGCATACATGTTAACTTCTGCTCCTTTTCGCTGATTACTTTTAGTTCTTTATCAGCTTCTATTCAGTTATTATTATTACCTTATATACTCGGTACATATTGTACTGATGCCCACACTTGGGGCGCTGCATATTTGCCTGCAGGTTTAGACAAACAGATTTCAGGTTCTCCTTTAGCAGTTATTCAGAGTTAGCAGATTGGTCAGCTTCTTTTATTCGGAGTTGCCAGGTAGTAAAGGTTTGCTTGTCCCTTATTATATAGATTTTGGGTAGGCGGGGGTCCTGTCCCGACCACTATTCCACTCTTAGAGACTTGCGGACTACAGTTTCTAGTTGTTAGTTTTGTATGTTGGCCGTGTGGGGCCTAGTGTAGCTTTCAGTTAGCAGCCTTATCGGCTATAGTTCATATGTGACTGGCTGTTTTCCTTTTGTAATGACTTAGGCATCATGGTGATCTTGTCGGCCCATATAGGATCCTTTTATTGTCATGTTTGCTGGGTTATCTATTTTCTTTTACAGATTTACTATGTGGCCTTGCCGGCCCGAGGCTGTGTTTACAATCGAGTTATAGCTATTTGTTTTCTTGATTTAGAGTTGCTGGCAGGCACTAGAGGTGCGTATGCTTAGTTAGGTTAGCTCAGGTCCCAGTGTGACATTAGGTGCCCGTCATGCCTTCCAAAGTGGGGCATGACAAACTTGATATCAGAGTAACGTCGTATTCTAGGGAGCCTGCAAGCCGTCTCTAGTAGAGTGTTATCTATGGGTGTGTTGTGCACCACATTTTAGAAGCAGGAAGCTATGAGGCATGATAGTATGGTTACCCCTCCTTCTTCTCAGATCGTGCTATAGAGTCAAGTTGTATAGGATTGAGTCCCTAAACTTTCATTATTATGTTTGTCTAGAATAATATTTGATATGAGACAGACTACAATCAGCCACAAGTTAGATACAACAGTGGGAGAGGGTACCAGCAAGGTGCCATATTTGGGGAACAACCTAGCCTAAGGGCGAAGGAGAGACCATCTTTTCAATCTCCCCAGCATTCTCCAGGGGCACCAGGAACTTTATAGGGTAATAGACACGCCAGTACTGCTTTGAGTTTTTCCTACAACCTCGGATTAGGATGTTATAAGTATAGAATACATGTTGGTTTACCTAGTATCTACTTAGTATTAGACAGGGATGGCAGTTAGTATTAGATTACTTGAAAGGCACGAGGGATTGTGAAATTACGAGACTCTCACCTTCATCCCTTTAGAGTTTGTTGAGTTTCATACTTCAGACCTGCAATAGTACGATATGGTTATTTCTTGCCTCCCAACCTTTTCTCAGTATAGAAAACAACATAAGTATTGATGCTATATTGCCAAGAGCAAATAATAAGAGTGGGCTAGATCCATTGATTCCTAAGGAGGTGTTAGAAAAGTGGTCAAGACCCCTGGTACTTAAATAAGCTACATAGACTTTCACTACAGTAAAAATCAGGATAGCAGGTAAGATTGCTAGGAGCCATACACTTGTGAGAGTCCATAAGCAATTGACTCCCAACAATAGTAAAGCTTTGGTCAGAAATAGGCTAATTTCACCGCAGTGTGTTGATAATGGCAGGGAATAACCTGGAGAATAAAGCCTTTGATCCCCAGCCTATTTTGTTGAGGGGCAGAGAGATTATATGATAGGAACTGGCCTGAGCGCGGGTCAGAACAACATAGGCTAATATACTTATCCTGTAATGTCCTTACTAGTACGGTGCATGGGGCACGAACCCTGGATTTTAGCCTGTAGAAGTAAGGGAAAGACATGAACATCTAGTTTTAAAGGAGAATAGAACCACACCTAGGTTGTAGTGAGCTAATAGAGCTTGGAATCGCCGCTGAAGGTCGAGATATAAGCAACAGGCTGACACTTAGAGGATAGTGAGGCTACAACCTAGAATACTGCAATATCACCTTTAGTTGTAGAGGAAAAGGAGTGACGGTACGGAGACCCTAGCTTAGTAAAAGGAGTGACGGTACAGAGACCCTAGCTTAGTACTGTCACGCCCCGCCTTGGGGGGTATGACTGGCACCTGGTGCCCTACTAGGACCTGAACTGCTAGACTACTGAGCCTGAGCACATCTAGTGCCTGGCCGGCTCTAACTCAGATTTCTGGAAACAAAGGGCTATATAACGGCTGTAAACACAGCCTCCGGCCAGCTGGGCCTATAGCCACCTGTACCTGTAATAACAGCTAACCAGAAACATATCACTATAAGGAAGCCTATGCGGGCCGACAAGGCCACCATGCTGTCTAGTTATCTGTAACTCAACAATGGAATACTGAATAACTACGTGACCGGCAAGGTCACCACTACTGACTGGATAAGGCCTCACACGACCAACATAACTGAAATGCTAAGCAACTATAAAAAACTACCCGGCCTCACACGACCGGCTCAACTGACCACAGGAAAATATATACAGATTGCAAGCCTCTAAGAATACTGATAAGATGGTCGGGACAGGGCCCCGGCCTACCCATGCTGTATAACAAAAGAAAAGGGATAAACCTCTAGCTATCTAGCTCCGAATGACTGGAGCTGATGACCCTGTGAGCTGGCTGGAATCACGAGGTATCGACCCCTCGTCTATGTGTACCTGCAGGCAAGTAATGCAGCGCCCCCAAGGGGCGTCAGTACCGCTGGTACTGAGTATGTAAAACAACAACTGAAAGATATATGAAAATAACAATACAACTGATGGAACTGAAATAGAAAGGAATAGACTAAACTGACTGAAAATGTAAAGCTAAGCCTACTCTCAACTATGCTAGAAAGAGTAGGAGTCATATCTGGAGATGTATCGCTCTACCGTCGATCTACTCGTATCTAGTGTAACATGGCATAACACAACATAACATAACATGGCACACACAAACCTTACCCGACCCCCATAAGCTGAGAGGTACAATCAACACGCAATCTATATCCCTACCCTGGTCATCCCATCTCCTATAATAATTATAAGCATCTTGCCAATCCCTTGGGTATGCACTTGGGCTCGCTGAGCCCCTGACTATAACTGTACTGAGTCCGGAGGACTCCTGAATCAACACCCCGGGCGTACCCGCTCGACGGGGGTGTATAAAGGCCGACCAAGGCACAATATAGGGAAACCGGCATCCTATCTTCGTCCCCTGTGGGACGGCATGCCACTCTGTAGAGCGACGCATCCTCGCCCTCTGGCGGACGATTCGATACAGCTATTAACCCTGGGGCGGTCATGGATGCTAGGTAATCCAACCCCAAGACAATACAGTGGTCTCAACTAGTAATACTATCTGCATATACCACATGCTGAAGCCAGTGATGATAATGAATCTGTACATATTGTATGCTGGACTAGTGATAGTGATATGTATGTATTTAATATATGCTGAGACTGATAATGGTATATATATATAATCTTCTGTCATACTGTGCTGAGTCTAATGTTGAACAAGATATAATTTTTCTGCTGGAAATCATGCTGTATAATTGAGTTTTTATAGAAACATGATTTACTATTTCTAACATGCTTTCTAAACTTCATTTTAACCTACCATTCTACTTCTGAGATACCTTACAGATACTTATATTGCTTTACTAAGTTTCAACTGAATATGATACTATCCTAACATACTTTACTAACTCACATACTGGGCATGCTGTACAGTTCCTAACACTTTGTATTAGAATTTGTATCATGCTAGCAAGTTTCACGCTATACATAACATGACGCTTCCAATATCGTACCAATATTCATAATAAACATAACACACGACTTCTGAACATTCTACTGGCCTTTAAACCATTTTACTATACCGAGACTACTAACTTGCCGAGGAAACTAGCTTTACATACCTTCGCTTCTGATTTCCCGACTAATCGGCGTAGCTTGGTCAGTATTCCAGCTATTTCTCCCAACTGCATTCATATATACGTCAATCAGTACGAAATACAACTTTATTGTGAAGGACGACATCATTTTCGATATATTTATAGCCTAAACTTAGGCCTATCGAAAGACGGTCGAAAACTCGCTATTTTCCAGAATCCCAGAAGGGAGAAGTATTCACTTCACAGCTAGGAACACATAGACACTAGTTTGGAGCAATTCTACTTACCTTAGTCCGGTAGCTCGACGATTCGTCGGTCGTATTTCGCGAAACAAAATCCGTAGGAATGCTCCCTGCTGCTATATACCTCGGTATCTGGAGTTAATTTAGATTTGGACTATGTTTGGCAGCGTAATCGGACGATAATATATAACCCTCTTCGTCTCTCCCACTGTTTTCTACGAATTCTCTGGAAATTATAATGAGTTTAATGAAAATAAACCGAAGTGGGGCTTTATATACTTGGGCCTGGACAGGCCCAACGTGTCACGGAGCCAACGCGGAGGCTCCACCTCCGTGACACGTTGCCATCGCGGAGGGGCTCTGCCTCGGCTCCTTCCGCGATGGTTCGACAGGTTATCCGTCCGATCCTTTCCCGGGCCTTTCTCTAGCACGTATGGCTTTCAAATATGCTTAACCACTGTGCGAATATGCCATCTAGGTATCGAAAATCTTACGGGGTATAACAAGTACAACCCAGAGACAGGGCCCAATAGAAGGAATCATCAGCCTTCAAGATAGCAGGGGGCGGAGTCTTGAGATTCAGAGGTCGACTCTGCATTCCAAATGCGACAGGGCTTCTTTGGTAGACTGTAGCAAAGGTACACCATGTCTGTTGTTCCCTCCACTAGGTTTGATGAAACACATCAGATTATAAAAGAGATCTACTAATAGGGGAACAAGAAAGATATGGTTGAGTTATAGCATAGAGGTTCCAATGGCCAGCAGGAAAAGGCTGAGCATCAAAAATCGGGCGAGCTAATTCAGGAGATAGCCATGCCTACGCGAAAGTGAGAAGTAGCTAATATGAATTTACTTATAGATTTACCTCATACTAGGCATAAATTTGATAATACGTGAGTTATTTTCGAAAGGCTAATGAGCGAAAGGCTAATGAGATCAACTCATTTTTTGCCGATAAGAACTGCATTTTAGATAAAAATTATGCTGAGTTAAATACTTTAAAATCGTTCGGTTACATGATGCCCCAGTGTCTATCAGTTCGGACAGAAGGGCACAACTCACAATTAGGTTTTGGAAAGGGTGTCAAAACGGATTGGGACACAAGTTAATTTAAGTACAACTTCTCGTCCCTAGGCAAATGCCAATTAGGGCACATGATTCTGATGCTCGAAGATATATCGCGGATGGAAATATAGGGCGCTTATATGATGGTCTGAAGTAGATAACTCAGGGTTAACTAAACCTAACATAACACATCAGTCAGGAGAAAAAGTTTTACTAACAGCCTAGGGTCGTCAGCAGTTCTAGTCCAAGGTACGACATAGGGATTTGAAGATTGAAGCAACGACTGGGTTTTCTGAAAATTTCGCCAAAGAAGGGCATTATGAGATTCGCCAAATAAGGGTAAGCCTAGCTCTAGATTCACTGAGCTATACCGGATTCTCCAAAAGATCGACAAATTGTCCTATGAGTTAGAGTTGTCTTTGGGGATAGGATCTATTTATCAATGCTACGCAAGTGCGTATAAGACCTTTTCTCAGATTGACCTAGTCGGGGATGCTCAGGTTACAGAAGCGTCATCCCACGAGGAGACTCCAATAGTTATATTAGATCGTCAAGTTCGTAGGAGCTATCTTGAGAACCAAAGATGCAGTCTATTAGAGTCGTATGGAGGAACAGAAATGTAGAAGGGATGAATTGAAAAGTTAAGGATGATGCAGAGTCTGGGTATCCTTAGTGTTTCAGGACCTATGACGATAGTATACAACTTGGACAATTTTAGTTAAAGCATGATAGTTTCAGGTGATGTAATAGTTGCCTTTGTTACTATTGTTATCAGCTGCTTACATATATATGGTGGAACTATGTTATTCAGTTACAAGTAGCGTCCTGTGAGACGTCTATGTTGGACTTTTCTGGGTTTCACGTTTTCAGATAGTCCATATTACAGAGGGGACTCTATTAAAATTTTTCTGGCAATGGTTATAAGAGTTGAGTCTCTTAAGTTTAAGATTAAATTCGAGGATGAATGTTCCAAAAGGGGGATTATGTTACACCCCATGAGTTTCTATCATTTAACTGATGTGTCGAGTTTTGGAGTACGACGTATGCCGGATGGGGCTCAATGAGGGGAGCGTACGAGTGCATCACCGAGCGAGAAAGAGGCCGAAGCAGAGGCAAGGTGCAAGGAGCAACGCATCGCGCCCCTGCCCCTACGCCTTGAGCGGCACATCGCGCCCGACTCCTAGCGTTGTGGGTGGTGCGCTGCACCCCCTACCACCACCTCAATATTTATATAAGTTAAATGCGTGAAATGTTATTTCATTTTAAAACATTTCATCAAGAGAGATACCAACTTGGGTGACTATCTCATGAAGTTTTCCTCAAATTAAGGTCGAATTATGCTATCAAACATCGTCTAATTGAAAATTCTTCTCAGGTAATGATTCCTAGGCCGATGAGGGACATCCCTATAGAGTTAATTCTTGAAATTTTTCCCTAATTTTCGGAGCCCAACCAAGTGAAAATTGTAGAAATCACTTCTAATTGAGTCCTAAGCGGCTACAAGTTACGGATAAGTATTTCTACCTTCTAGACTCTCGTGAATTTATAAGTTTTTATCTGAATTGGATGGAGTTGGAATCATAGTTGATATGCTTAAAGGATATTGTTATTAGCCAATTTTTGGTATTAAAAATAGCTTTATTCTCTCAACGTAAGGACTGGAATTTGGAGGAATCACCGGCTTTAGGTTTGGAACTATTCGGGTGAGCAGAAATCATCAACTAAGGTATGTTAAGGTTTATCTCCCTGGCAAGTTATTCTTGTCGTATAGTTGATACGACCTACACTTTTGTAAGTAAGTTGTAAGTATGTATGCTGTGATTAGCTGCTACAAGTAGATAAGGATTATATATGTTGTGATTAGCTGTTGCAAGTAGATAAGGATCACATATCTTGTGGTTAGCTACTACGAGATGAATTGAGATTATATCATAATATTCCCTGTCAGGAAAGAATATACACGGTGTGACAAGCGCTAGGAGCATCATAGAAACTTACATGTTCAATTGTTCATAGTATTAGTGGGATTCTGATGTCTCACTGTCGTACCAAGGTCTTAGAAGCTTGTGGATAGCTGTTGGGCCTAACTTGGTAAAGTTGGACAACATAGGGCTCAACTGATCAATATAACTTTCTGTTTGATGCCTATATAGACAGTAAAACTCGCCCACAGGCTATTGGTGTACCTTGACGCCTCCAGGGCCAGAATCTTGATAGGATGGTCTTGCCTTTGAGTCGATGAAACCAGGGTTGCCTAATGAATTGAGCGATAGCCTGCCATATGATTGGATACTATCAGTGACCGTTGGCTTCAGTCGACCTACTGCTGGTTGTATAGGTCACTTAGGCAACCACCCTAGTTATTAGGAATATGATAGACTAAGTAACATCTTAAGGGGGAAAACTTGTCAGGGATTGAATGTGGGGCTAACGCCCCGGGATACCCTCGTAGACGCCCATGTACATGTTGCCGCGAAGGGGTAGATCCAGATATAGATCGCTTATGAGGCTATGAATTGCTCGAGGGAGCTATATGTTGTCTGGACAAATCAAGTTAACGTCTAAAGGACCAGAACCATAATAGTACAGAATCACCTTCAGGCTAAGAATAATAGTAAGCTGCCTATGGGAAGTTAGGGTGGACTGCTTAGAAGCATGTCCGATTAGTAGCAGCCCTACAATCGTTCTAAGCGAAGGAACTAAAACAATTGGTCACCTATGACCTTGCTACTTGATCATGAGCTATTATTGTCCAAGGTTGACCTTCAAAGTATCGCTTAGGTCACCCCGGACCTCGCCCTAGTTTGTCTAAACTAACAGAGGCTGTAACCACTGCCAGGATCCACTGGTCATGTGCAAGAACATGGTGTGCGCCTGTTGGCAGTTATATAGATTGTTTAGGGGTGAGTAACATTTGTGTTAATCCTAAAGAGCTAGATACGCCTAATGAGTGAGTATATTGAGACTATAGCATCGTACTCCTGTAGGGATTGACCTACCTTAGTTGGTCTCTTGTCAAACGATCTCAGGATTGCTAACTATATCATTGCCTACGGGGCTACTGACTGCTCAGAGGATCTATGTGATGTCCGAAAGGACTATATTCAGGCCTACAAGGCCGTATCAATCTCCATTCGCGTATGGTCTTTATTTATGCTGTAACGACATTAGTGACCCTCAGTGTAGTCTTACGAGCCTAGGGTGCAGTTACAGAAATCGAGAGGGATTAGATACAGTTACATGAGCCCATAGGCTTAGCTGCAGTCATGGAGGCCGGATAACTTTGGTTATAGTTACTTGTGACACCATAGTGACCTGTTTAGGGGTATATAGATTGTAATGTACTTTTCGGGGCTTATGGAGGCCCAGGTGGATTATCTCTGTAATGATTGTACCTCCCAGGCTTATAAGGGCCAGATTATATTCTTGTTTGTATACTTACTTACTAGATACGAATTATGAATATATAATCGTACAACTTACGCTCTTATCTGTATAGTTGTCTACTAGATGCAAGCTATAGTTATAAAAGCATACAAGTTAACTTCTGCTCCTTTTTGCTGATTACTTTTAGATCTTTATCAGCTTCTATTATGTTATTATTATTGCCTTACATACTTGGTACATATTGTACTGACGCCCACATTTGGGGCACTGCGTACTTACCTGTAGATTTAGACAGACAAATTTTAGGACCTCCTTTAGCAGCTATTTAGAGTCAGCAGATTGGTCAGTTCCTTTCATTTGGAGTTTTCAGGTAGTAAAGGTTTGCTTGTCCCTTATTATATAGATTTTGGATAGGTCGGAGCCCTGTCCCGACTACTATTCCACTCTTAGAGGCTTGCGAACTATAGTTTCTAGTTGTTAGTTTTGTATGTTGGTTGTGTGACGCCTAGTGTAGCTTTTAGTTAGCAGCCTTGTCGGTTATAGTTTATATATGACTGCCTGTTTTCCTTTCATTATGACTTAGACAGCATGATGATCTTGTCAGCCCACATAGGATCCTTTTATTGTCATGTTTGCTGGGTTATCTATTTTCTTTTACAGGTTTGCTATGTGGCCTGTTGGCCCGAGACTGTGTTTACAGTCGAGATATAATTATTTGTTTTCTTGATTTTGAGTTGCTGGCAGGCACTAGAGGTACGTATGCTCAGCTAGGTCAGCCCAGGTCCCAGTGTGGCATTAGGTGCCAGTCATGCCTCCCAGGGGGGCGTGACACATTGATTGAAGAATATAATAGATTTAACAAAAGGAAGGCAGTAGTTATAGATACACATATCAAAAAAAATTCAAACAATATATGCAAAGGGAAAGGTTAATCTAAGATCGAATCTTCAAAACTCAGACTTCCCAAAAAGAGGGTGAGTTTATAAATTTAGTCTATTTATTTATTTTGTTCCATGAATGAACTAAGATGTTGGGAGTAGCTAATATTTTTGGGTTTACCCAAAGTTTAGTTAAATTTGTTATATATATAATTTTTTTTTAAAAAAAAAACAGAAATCAAATTCTATACATGTTGTCATTTTTTTGGACTGTATCAATTTGTTAAAATCTACACATAATGCTCTTAATATTTCAACAATTTGATAAATGAATCAAATTGTACATTTAATCAATAGTTAATGACTGTTTGACAGTTTACAGAATATTGTGTATATATATTGATTTTTTTATTATTTGTTCTTTTATAATATAAAAGTGATTTTTGGGGATTTATGTATATTTGTGTTGCTTATCAATGATAATTAATTTCACAATGTAGCTATCATGATTTTAGATACATGTATCATATTTGGACGAAGTTAATTTTAGATACTTGTATCATTATCAGTATGTATAAAAAAGAATATAGCATCTGGATTGAAGTGTATCAATGTTTTTTTAAAAATTGGATACAAGGTGTTTTACCCTCTATTTTATATGTATCAATGTCCTTTTTGTTAAGTAGGTGTATATCAGTTACACATATACACTGTCATGTTATATTTTTGGCAACTCTAAATTTTCTCATTATAAAGGCAATCTTTATCTAAGTGTTATTTGTATCAATGTTATGCCCATTCTTCATAATCTGTCCTTTAATTAATATCATTTTTTTTAATTTCAAAAAATGAGTTATTTTGTGAAAAATCCACCAATAAAGTCTCCATATGTCGCTTGCTCATCCAATGAAAAAATTGTGAAAGATCTAACGAACAACTTGACACATAAGGAGATTAATTTATTCACCAACACTTGCTTTGGTGTTTATCTCAACCTGCCGCATTATGCAGTTCAGGCACAAATGATAAGGTGCTTCATGGTGTTTGAGTTAGATCATCCAAACAAAGATAAATTTTGGATGAGGATTAATGGTAGTTTTTAATGATTTACCAGTAGGGAGTTTGGATTAGTCATCAGACTATGTTGCATTGGTAATATCGCTGATTTTGTATTTCCGAAGACGAACTCAAACAGACTATTATACTTTAGTGGAATGAAAATAGTGAACAAGGCTGATTTAGTTAAATGTTTTTGGAGGAAGGCGTGGGGTGAAAACAATAACCAAGATACCCTCAAGATAGCTTTGTTGTATTTTATTAACACATTCATATACGCTAGAGAACCAACCTGCTCAATACCCAGAATCCACTTTGATCTTGTTAAGAGTGAAAGATACAATGAATATCCTTGGGGTTAGGATGCTTTTAACAGATTTTAAAAATTGATTAGGCGTAAAAAAATATTATCCACTACTAGGCATGCCTCTCGCAATGCAAGTATGGCTTTATGAGTGTTGTTCTACCGTTGATCCCAACATTGCTGTTAGAGTTGGTGATATCATTCCTACAATTTTGAATGGAGAGTTGTTACCGACCAAATTCCTTATGCAGATCTGATGGAAGGGATTTTTAGTTCAAAGAACAACCTGGTAATAATTCTTTTAAATTCTTTGTGTAGTTTAACTTTATTTTTCACATCTTTTCATTTTTATCAAACATGTACATGATGTATCATATCAACATAATAAGTTATCTTCTCTATTTGATGATACATATACCAGTGTCAATTTGTTAAAAACAAGATATGATACAATGCCTTGGACAACTTTCATTATTTTATCTGATACATGTTTATATTGTTGATATATGCACAAATTGATACAATGTGCATGTTTGTATTATTGATACATGCACAAATCTGATACATGTTTATATTGTTGTGTCACACCCCGCCTTGGGGGGTATGACTGGCACCTGGTGCCCTACTAGGACCTAACCTGCTGGACTGTCAAGCCTGGGCACCTCTGGTGCCTGGCTGACTCTGACTCACATTTCTGGAAACAAAGGGCTATATAACGGCTGTAAATACAGCCCCCGGCCCATCGGCCTATAGCCTTCTGTACCTGTACTAGCAGCTGACCAGAAACACATTAATTCAGGGAAACCTATGCGGGCCGACAAGACCACCATGCTGTCTAGTTATCTGAAACTCAATCATAACGTATTAAAAGGCTACGTGACCGGCAAGGTCACCACTACTGATAACTATGGCCCCATACGACCATCACAATAGAAGGAATGAATGCTAACAACTATACAACTGCACGGCCTCTCACGACCGGCTCATCTGACCACATGGAATATAAACAGACTGCAAGCCTCTAGGAAGGATAATAGAAATGATCGGGACAGGGCCCCAACCTACCCGTACTGTACAACAAAAAGAACTGGACTACACCTCTAGAAATTTAGTCTCCGGATGACAGGAGCTGAATACTCAACCGCTGATGGGGATCACGTGGTATCGCCTGCTCGTCTATGGGTACCTGCAGGCAAGTAATGCAGCGCCCCACTGGGAGTCAGTACCGCTGGTACTGAGTATGTAAAGCAACTGAAATAATATAACTGAAAACAATATCTGAAAGCAATAATATGACTGATGAAGCTGAAGTAGAAGGAATAACTTAACTGTCTGATAATGTAAACCTTACCTTCTCTCAATCTTTACTGGAAGGGATAAGAGTCATACCTGGAACGTATCGTGCTATTGCTGATCTACTTGTATCTAACATAACATGGCATAACATGAAATAACATAACATAACATACACAAACCTTACCCGGCCCCCATAAGCCGGGAGGTACAACCAGCACAGAATCTATACCCCTACCCCGGTCATCCCATCTCCTATAGTGGCTGTAAGCATCCTGCCGGTCCCAGGGTATGCACTTGGGCTCGCTGAGCCCCTGACTATAACTGCATCTGAGTCCGGAGGACTCCTGAATCTGCACCCGGGCATATCCGCTCGACTGGGGTGTGTAAGGGCCGATCAAGGCACAAGTATGGGGAAAAACTGGCATCCCATCTTCGTCCCCTGGCGGGACGGCATGCCACTCCGTAGAGTGACGTATCCTCTTCCTCTGGCGGGCGAGTTGATACAGCTATTAACCCTGGGCGGTCATGGATGCTAGGTACTCCAACCCCAAACAATACAACGGTCTCAACTGGTAATACTGTCTGTGTATCTCACATGCTAAGGCTAATAGGGGTAAAGTATCATATATATTACATGCTGGGCTAATGATAGTAATCTGTACGTATTTAATACGTGCTGAGGCAGGTAAAGATAAATAAATATGAATATAGTCTCCTGCCAGGCTGTACTGGGCAAATGCTATATAAGATACTGTTTCGTTTCTACTGAAAACTCTGTTGTTTACTAAGTTTCTGTATACACTATATGCTGGACTAGTAATAGAAATAAATACATACTTAATACATGCTGAGGCTGGAAGTACTATATATGTATGTACGAATAAAATCTTTCTGCTGAACTACGCTGTATACTGACTTTCTATAGAACATGATTTACTAATCTTGACATGCTTTCTGAACTTCATTTTAGTCTGCTGTTCTATTTCTGAAGTGCTTTACGGGTATTGCATTACTATACGGGGTTTCAACTGAATACAACCATATCCTGACATGGCATATCACATTACATACTGAGTATACTGGGCAATCTCTAATACTTGCGTTAGAATCTGTATCATACTGATAGGTTTCATATACATTACAACCCAATATTTCTCACGTCGTACCAATATTCATAATAACGCAGTACTCGACTTCTGAACATTCTACTGGTCTGTAATTTATTACACTATACTGATATTACTTAACTTGCCGAAGGAAACTAACTTTACATACCTTCTCTTTGAATTATTCGTCCGTCGGACGGGGCTCGGCCGGTACTTCAACTATTTTCTCCCAACTACATTCATAAATACGTCAATTAATACCAAATACAACTGTATTGTAAAGAGCAACGTTACTTTCGATATATTTTATAGCCTAAACTTAGGCTTATCGAAAGATGGTCAAAAACTCGCTATTTTTCAGCGGCCCAGAAGGGAGAAGTATTCACTTCTCAGCTAGGAACACATAGACATTAATTTAGAGCAATTCTACTTACCTTAGTTCGGTGGCTCGCCGATTCGTCGGCCGTATTTCACGAAATTAAATCCGTAGAAATGCTCTCTGCTGCTAAATACTTTGGTATCTAGGATTAATTTGAGTTTGGACAGCGTTTGGCTGCGTAATCGGACGAAAATATTTAATTTTCCTTCATTTTCCTCTGTTTGCTGCGCTTTCTGGAATTTTCTTAAGTGTAAAATGATTTCAAACGGAAGTGGGGGCTTTATATACTTGGGCCTGAACTTGGGCAACGTGTCACGGAGCCATCGCGGAGGCCTCACCTCCGTGACACGCTGCCATCGCGGAGGGGCTTTGCCTCGGCTCCTCCTGCGATGGTTCGACGGGTTTCTCGTCCGGTCTTTTCCCGGGCCTTTCCCTAGCACGTATGGCTTTCAAATATGCTTAACCAGCATGGGAATAGGTCATCTAAGTGCCGGGAATTCTACGGGGTGTAACATTCTCCCCCCTTAAGAACATTCGTCCTCGAATGTACACTGTTATCTAGAGGACTGCTTACTTTACTTTTCTGGAAAAATTTTGGCAGAGTTTCCCCTGTAATATGGACTATCGCAAAAACCTGAAATGCAGAAAAGTCCAACACAGGCACTGCACATAATATTCTAAAATCCACTGGACAGCTAAATATCACTTCTTTCTTTATCATTTACGACATACAACCATAAAGTACTGTATAAATATTGATACGGACGTACCTGTCGTCTGACTAGGCCTGAAATAGGTGAGGGTATCTGGTTTTCATAACTTCTTCAGCCTCCCACGTCATTTCCTCCCGATTTCTGTTACACCACAATACCTTGACAGATGCAACATCTTTAGTTCTCAGCCTGCGAATCTGTCTGTCTAAGATTGCTACGGGAACCTCTTCATATGCTAACTCTTCTGTGACTTGGACATCCTAAACTGGAACTACTGTAGAAGGGTCCCCTACGAACTTCCTTAACATAGAAACATGGAATACTGGGTGAACCGACGCTAACTCTGGAGGCAAGTTCAACTCGTATGCCACGCGGCCTATTCTACGCCGAATCTGATACGACCCAATGAATCTTGGGCTAAGCTTGCCCTTCTTGCCAAACCTCATTACCCCTTTCATCGGGGTCACTTTCAGATATACCCAATCGTTTACCGAAAATTCTAAATTTCTGCGCCGCCTATCTGCGTATGACTTCTGGCGGCTCTGAGCGGTCAGTAAACGTTCTTGGACAAGCTTTATCTTTTCCTCGGACTACCGAACAATGTCTGGGCCAACTAATGCTGATTCTCCTATCTCAAACCAGCCCACCGGCGATCTACATTTTCGCCCGTACAATGCCTCGAAAGGCGCCATCTGAATAGCTGAATGGTAGCTGTTATTATAAGCAAATTCAATTAACGAAAGATGTTCATCCCAGCTACCCCCAAAATCTAACACACACGCTCGTAGCATATCTTCGAGCGTCTGAATCGTACGTTCCGCCTGCCCATCTGTTTGAGGATGGAATGCTGTGCTCAAGTTAATCTGCGTCCCCAAACCTTTCTGAAACGACTGCCAGAATCTAGCTGTAAATTGTCATCCCCTATCCGAAATAATAGATACCGGCACTCCATGCAATCTAACTATTTCTCTGATATATAATTCGGCATAATCCTCGGTTAAGAAGGTAGCCCTCACTGGCAGGAAATGAGCTGATTTTGTCAGCCTATCAACTATTACCCAAATGGAATTATATCTGCGTCTAGTACAGGGTAACCCTGTTACAAAATCTATGTTTATCACTTCCCATTTCCACATAGGTATCAGTATCTCTTGAGTCAAACCACCCGGTTTCTGGTGCTCTGCTTTCACCTGCTGACAATTAGCACATCTAGATACAAATTCAGCTATCTCAGTTTTCATACCTGGTCACCAGTAGATGTCTCTGATGTCGTGGTACATTTTCGTCGCCCCTGGGTGAAGGGAATAGCGAGCGTAGTGTACCTGATGCATGATCTGCCCACGAAGTCCTGCGACATTCGGGACACAAAGGCGGCCCTTACAATGTAGCACACCATCCTCGGTTATCTGAAAATCTGGATCCTTACCTTTCTGAACTCTATCTCTGAGCTGGACTAAATCGGGATCCTCATACTGCCATTCTTTTACCTCTGTAACTAACGATGACACTACAGAATTCTGAATTACTGCTCCATTATTTTCTGTTTCTATTACTCGAACGGCTAGGCCAGCTAACTGATGAATTTCTTTAGCTAATTTCTGTTTCTCGGGTCGCAAATATGCCAAACTCCCCATTGACTTACGGCTCAGGGCATCTGCTACAACATTAGCTTTTCCGGGGTGGTATAGAATATTCACATCATAGTCTTTTAACAACTCTAACCAGCGGCGTTGCCGTAAATTCAACTCCCTCTGAGTGAAAATGTACTGCAGGCTCTTATGATCTGTGTAAATATCAACATGGACGCCGTACAGGTAATGCCTCCACATTTTTAAGGCATGAATTACTGCGGCCAATTCCAGGTCATGGGTAGGATAATTCTTTTCGTGTTTCCTCAGCTGTCTGGAAGCATATGCAATTACTCTACCATGCTACATCAACACACAGCCCAGCCCGACACCTGACGCATCGCAATAAACTGAATACCCTTCTGTGCCTTCCGACAATGCTAATACTGGGGCGGAGGTTAATCTGTCTTTCAGTTCCTGGAAACTCTGCTCGCATGCCTCCGTCCACTGAAACTTTACTGCTTTCTGTGTCAATTTAGTTAAAGGTGCTGCAATGGTTGAGAATCCCTCAACGAACCTCCGATAATATCCTGCCAACCCCAGAAAGCTACGAACTTCAGTCGGGGTGGTAGGTCTAGGCCATGACTTAACTGCTTCTATCTTCTGCTTGTCTACCTGTATGCCAGAGTCTAAGACAATGTGCCCTAAAAAGGCTACTGAGTTAAGCCAAAATTCACATTTCGAAAACTTCGCATACAACTGGCGGTCCCTGAGAATCTGGAGTACTGTCCGCAAATGAGTCCGGTGATCTGCCTCAGAGCGAGAATACACCAGAATATCATCAATGAATACTATCACGAACAAGTCCAGGAAAGGTCTGAAAATACTGTTCATCAGGTCTATAAAGACTGCTGGGGCGTTCGTTAGCCCGAAGGACATAACCAGAAATTCAAAATGCCCATAACGGGTCCTGAATGCTGTCTTAGGAATATCTCTTTCACGTACTCGGACCTGGTGATATCCGGACCACAAGTCAATCTTAGAAAAGTATGTGGCTCCCTGTAGTTGATCAAATAAGTCATCAATTCTGGGAAGTGGATACTTGTTCTTTACTGTAACTTTGTTTAGCTGCCGATAATCTATGCACATTCGGAGCGAGCCATCTTTCTTTCTCACAAACAAGACTGGCGCACCCCATGGTGAAGTACTCGGCCTGATAAACCCTTTATCTAACAAGTCTTTCAGCTGTTCCTTTAATTCTCTGAGTTCTGCAGGAGCCATACGATAAGGAGGTATTGATATTGGCTGAGTGCCTGGTAGCAAGTCGATAGCAAAGTCTATTTTCCTTTCTGGGGGAATACCAGGTAACTCATCAGGGAATACATCTGGGAATTCATTTACCACTGGGACAGACTGGAGTGTCGGAGATTCTGCTTGGACATCCTGGACTCTGACCAGATGATAAATACATCCCTTAGATGTCAACTTTCTCGCCTGAAGGTAGGAAATAAACCTACCTTTTGGCGTCATGGTGCTGCCCTTCCACTCCCGTACTGCCTCTCTCGGGAAGTGGAATCGGACCGTTTTGGTCCAACATTCAACATTAGCAAAGCATGGCACTAACCAGTCCATACCCATTATGGCATCGAAGTCTATCATTTCTAACTCGACCAGATCTACTGTGGTCTGACGGTCAACAATCTCTACTGTACACCCGCGGTAGATTCGGCTAGCTGTGATAGAGTCACCGACGGGCGTAGATACTAAGAAGGGCTGCTGTAATGATTCTGGTACAATACTAAACTTCCGTGCCACAAATGGAGTAATATAGGACAAAGTAGACCCTGGATCAATTAACACATAAGCAGGGTGTGAGCAGATAGTTAGCATACCTGTCACAACATCAGGCGACGCTTCTGAATCTTGCCTCCCTGGTAAGGCATACGTGCGGCTTGGACCCGCACCTATACTGGAGGCCCCTGATCTGCCCCGACCCCTGCCTACTGAAACTGAGGACCTGCGCCCAGCTGGGGATGCTGTAACTCGTGATCCTGCTGATGCCCTATCCTGTCTATCGCGGTCCTCTCGACCTCTGGCTGGAAAATCTTTCATCAAATGGCCTTCTTGGCCACAAATATAACATGCGGTGGAGCCATATCTACATGCTCCAGAATGGCGTCGACTGCATATAGGGCAAAGTGGTAGGGTATACCTACTCTGCTCCGCCCTCCTCTGTGATGATGAATCTGCCATCTGCGAGCCTCTACCAGTCCCTGACTGCCCCCTGCGGCTGAATCTACCCCCCTGTGACTGTGGCGGAGGCGGGGTCCTGGGCGGCCTGTCTGACAATCGGGGCCTGGGTCCTCCCCGGGCCTCTCTCTGTAACTCAACTGGCCTGTCCCGGCGACGCTGTTCCTGATTAACCCTTCTGGCCTCTCGTTGTCGCTGTCTGATGCCCTCAATATTCTGGACAAATGCCTGAATGCGAGCAATATCCATGTCCTCTCGCAGTGTGGCTGTAGTGCAAATCTCAACATATTCTGGATTCAACCCCGTAATAAAGCGATGTACTCTGGATGCCATAGTATCAACAAAGGCCGGTGCATGTCGGGCTAAGGAATCAAACTGCAAAGAATATTCCTGAACACTCATGGCCCCCTGTTCTAGATGTAGGAACTGATCTACCCGGGCCTGTCGAATCTCCCGTGGCAAATAATGATCCAGAAAGGCTCCTGAAAAGCTGGACCAGGTGGGAGGGGAAACATCTCTCCCTCGGGACCTCTCCCAGCTTTCATACCATAACACCGCAATATCCCGTAATCGGAATGCTGCCAACTCAACTGACTCGGTAGACGTGGCATGCATAACCCTGAAGATCCTCTGCATTTGGTCCAGAAAATCTTGAGGGTCCTCTGTCCGATCCGTACCTGTAAATTCTGGGGGATTCAAAGCTAAGAACTCTCGGACCCTCGAACTACCGGGCCCTCCTGATGATTCTGCAACTGTAGATGGCATTGGCTGACGCTGAGCAGCCATCATCTGTGCGAACATAACTACAACACTCCTAACCTCCTGGTCAGAAGGAGTCAATATAGGGGCTGCTGAAGGTAGTGTCACCCCAAGTGGCTCCTGACGTGGTGGAGACTGCTGAGGAGGCTGGGACGATACCTCTGTAGTGCCCTCTGATCGGGCTGTCTCTAAATGAGGGGGAGGCATCCTGCTGGTGCTTTCTCCTGCTGCAATGTCTAAGTTCCGACCTGTGATAGGATGGCGCTGGTCTGACATTATCTGTAACCAAAGAATATGGTAAGATTTTTTTTTAGGGACTCAACCCTAAACTGTACCGCTCTACAGCACGACTGAATAAGAATAAAAGACAACCATCCTATCATGCCTTGCAGCCTCCTATCCATAGTATGTGGTGCACAACACATCCATGGACAGGACTCTACTTAGCACGGCTTGCAGACTCCCTGGGATACGACCTGCTCTGATACCAAGTTTGTCACACCCCGCCTTGGGGGGTATGACTGGCACCTGGTGCCCTACTAGGACCTAACCTGCTGGACTGTCAAGTCTGGGCACCTCTGGTGCCTGGCTGGCTCTGACTCACATTTCTGGAAACAAAGAGCTATATAACGGCTGTAAATACAGCCCCCGGCCCATCGGCCTATAGCATTCTCTACCTGTACTAGCAGCTGACCAGAAACACATTAATTCAGGGAAACCTATGCGGGCCGACAAGGTCACCATGCTGTCTAGTTATCTGCAACTCAATCATAACGTATTAAAAGGCTACGTGACCGGCAAGGTCACCACTACTGATAACTATGGCCCCACACGACCATCACAATAGAAGGAATGAATGCTAACAACTATACAACTGCACGGGCTCTCACGACCGTCTCATCTGACCACAGGGAATATAAACAGACTGCAAGCCTCTAGGAAGGATAATAGAAATGATCGGGACAGGGCCCCGACCTACCCGTACTGTACAACAAAAAGAACTGGACTACACCTCTAGAAATTCAGTCTCCGGATGACAGGAGCTGAATACTCAATCGCTGATGGGGATCACGTGGTATCGCCTGCTGGTCTATGGGTACCTGCAGGCAAGTAATGCAGCGCCCCACTGGGCGTTAGTACCGCTGGTATTGAGTATGTAAAGCAACTGAAATAATATAACTGAAAACAACATCTGAAAGCAATAATATGACTGATGAAGCTGAAGTAGAAGGAATAACTTAACTGTCTGATAATGTAAACCTTACCTTCTCTCAATCTTTACTGGAAGGGATAAGAGTCATACCTGGAACGAATCGTGCTACTGCTGATCTACTTGTATCTAACATAACATGAAATAACATAACATAGCATACACAAACCTTACCCGGCCCCCATAAGCCGGGAGGTACAACCAGCACAGAATCTATACCCCTACCCCGGTCATCCCATCTCCTATAGTGGCTGTAAGCATCCTGCCGGTCCCAGTGTATGCACTTGGGCTCGCTGAGCCCCTGACTATAACTGCATCTGAGTCCGGAGGACTCCTAAATCTGCACCCCGGCGTATCCGCTCGACTGGGGTGTGTAAGGGCCGATCAAGGCACAAGTATGGGGAAAAACTGGCATCCCATCTTCGTCCCCTGGCGGGACGGCATGCCACTCCGTAGAGTGACGTATCCTCGTCCTCTGGTGGGCGAGTCGATACAGCTATTAACCCTGGGCGGTCATGGATGCTAGGTACTCCAACCCCAAACAATACAACGGTCTCAACTGGTAATACTGTCTGTGTATCTCACATGCTGAGGCTAATAGGGGTAAAGTATCATATATATTACATGCTGGGCTAATGATAGTAATCTGTACGTATTTAATACGTGCTGAGGCAGGTAAAGATATATAAATATGAATATAGTCTCCTGTCGGGCTGTACTGGGCAAATGCTATATAAGATACTGTTTCGTTTCTACTGAAAACTCTGCTGTTTACTAAGTTTCTGTATACACTATATGCTGGACTAGTGATAGAAATAAATACATACTTAATACATGCTGAGGCCGGAAGTACTATATATGTATGTACGAATAAAATCTTTCTGCTGAACTACGCTGTATACTGACTTTCTATAGAACATGATTTACTAATCCTGACATGCTTTCTGAACTTCATTTTAGTCTGCTGTTCTATTTCTGAAGTGCTTTACGGGTATTGCATTACTATACGGGGTTTCAACTGAATACAACCATATCCTGACATGGCATATCACATTACATACTGAGTATACTGGGCAATCTCTAATACTTGCGTTAGAATCTGTATCATACTGATAGGTTTCATATACATTACAACCCAATATTTCTCACATCGTACCAATATTCATAATAACGCAGTACTCGACTTCTGAACATTCTACTGGTCCGTAATTTATTACACTATACTGATATTACTTAACTTGCCGAAGGAAACTAACTTTACATACCTTCTCTTTGAATTATTCGTCCGTCGGACGGGGCTCGGCCGGTACTTCAACTATTTTCTCCCAACTACATTCATAAATACGTCAATTAATACCAAATACAACTG
Source organism: Datura wrightii (assembly GCA_035772735.1). Taxonomy (NCBI): domain Eukaryota; kingdom Viridiplantae; phylum Streptophyta; class Magnoliopsida; order Solanales; family Solanaceae; genus Datura; species Datura wrightii. Next base: position 31,085,987 of record JASDFA010000008.1, read on the forward strand.
TATTGTAAAGAGCAACGTTACTTTCGATATATTTTATAGCCTAAACTTAGGCTTATCGAAAGACGGTCAAAAACTCGCTATTTTTCAGCGGCCCAGAAGGGAGAAGTATTCACTTCTCAGCTAGGAACACATAGACATTAATTTAGAGCAATTCTACTTACCTTAGTTCGGTGGCTCGCCAATTCGTCGGCCGTATTTCACGAAACTAAATCCGTAGAAATGCTCTCTGCTGCTAAATACTTTGGTATCTAGGATTAATTTGAGTTTGGACAGTGTTTGGCTGCGTAATCGGACGAAAATATTTAATTTTCCTTCGTTTTCCTCTGTTTGCTGCGCTTTCTGGAATTTTCTTAAGTGTAAAATGATTTCAAACCGAAGTGGGGGCTTTATATACTTGGGTCTGAACTTGGGCAACGTGTCACGGAGCCATCGCGGAGGCCTCATCTCCGTGACACGCTGCCATCGCGGAGGGGCTCTGCCTCGGCTCCTCCTGCGATGGTTCGACGGGTTTCTCGTCCGGTCTTTTCCCGGGCCTTTCCCTAGCACGTATGGCTTTCAAATATGCTTAACCAACGTGGAAATAGGTCATCTAAGTGCCGGGAATTCTACGGGGTGTAACATGTTGACACATGCATAATCTGATACATGTTTATACAGTTTTTTGACTTGTAAATCAATTACACAATATCATAGATGATATATAGTGACATGTTTATATTGTTGATACATGCACAAATCTGATACATGTTTATATTATTGATACATACATAATCTGATACATGTTTATACGGTTTTTTGATACATGCTTGTAAATCAATTACACAATACCATACATGATATACGGTGACATGTTTGTATATGATTGATACATGCAATAAATAGGACATGTTTACTGATAATGATATATGATAGACAAAGAATTGTTTAACATTTTTGTGATACATTTATACACTTAACACATATTAATAGTTTGTCTGTATCAACTTTGAGTGGCAGTTGGTGTTCACAAGCATTTCACCAACTCCAAATGAAATGGTAGTTTACCAATTGCCTGAGCCTGTTGTTGTTGATTTTGAGGTGCACACACCAAATGATCAAGATGGTTTTGATGATTTTAGCTCTACACCTCCTGTATTGGGGCACAAAAGGCCCAACTCAGAAGTTGGTCCATCTACAGCCAAAAAATCAAAAAGGTCAAAACCTAAGGCTGTAACCCATCAAACCCAAAGAAGATTAGAACTCATAAACGTGTTTCACCATCGAAGAAACAGAAATAGGCACAGTTTCATAAAAAAACAACCAAATTCAATGTCAAACCAAAATCAAAGAATGACATCGAAGAAAAAGCAAGGCCAAGTAAAAGTGAACAAGATGATGTTATGTTGTTGAGACAAGAAATTATGACGTTCAAGAAGTCGGTATGTATATATTTTGTTAAAGTAATACTTTAAAAATTAACAGATACTCTATTAAATGTAAAATATTTCCTTTCTTTTATTAGGTTGATAATTAGTTTACGAATATCGTAAATTTATCAACGGTCATTTTGCAAAGATCATGGAGGTTATAAAAGCAAAGAGTCATTCAGAAACAAAGATAAATAATTCTAAGATAATTTAAAATATAATTTATAATAATCTAAAATATATGCATTTTTAACAAATAAATATTTTTTTAACAGGGTAGCAATAGTGAAATCCCTCCCAACATGTTGGATGGTTCAATAAAAGAAGAGTAGAGTAGCATGTTGCACCACAGAGCGGCAATGAAAGTGGTTATATAGTGAAGGCCGCATCAATAGAAAAAATTCAGGAAGAAGATGATTCTGAGGTTTCGTATTATAATTTTTTTGTGTAATACTACTGGTTTATGCATATATAATATTTTATAGTTTGATAAAATTTCTAAATAGAAAGAGATAAAGGGAGGATTTTCCGCCGGCAACAACTTGCAAAATAATGTGATACAAGATAACCAAACCGAATTTTCTCACGTCAACACAGATGACGAGGTACCTGTTTATATCTACTTTAACAGTTTAATCAATTTAAGCAACTAGATTTTATACCTCTTATTATGTTTAAATAGTTTTTTTGGCAAGTTATATACACATAATGAAACTGATACATATCAGTTTATGTGATACACATATAACCAACATGATATATTGATACAAACTTAACATGATAAACACATAGTTTTAATTCAATTTATGAGATGTTTAAATAATTCTTTTGGAAAGATGTATACACATAACGAAACTGATACATATTAATTTTTTAAAATATCAACTTATTCATACTTATCATCATAGATATTATTTAAAGTTTGATACATTCAAAAATTGATACATGTTAAATTAATAAACTTACTACTTACTGGAACTGATTATCACTACCAAGCATTACAAAATGTCATGATCTACACATCAATTTTTCAATCATAATTCTTATTATTTTTTAATAAAATATTTTTATTTAACATATTTTCGCTGATGCAAATAGAAATGAGGTGTATCAAAATAGTGAACAAAAAAATGATCCAACTGTGTGAAAAATTGATACACCTCTTGAATTTGAGATTGATGATGATCAATTGCCAAGCCAAATTCCATAAATAAGGATTACCATATGTAGCCAAACTGTCCTAGATTATGCCATGCCAATCAACAGAAACAGGCAACTTGGCCTGTGAAAAAGGTCTCCATATATGATTGATTTTGGGTCTGTTTCATCTAGTGCAATTGTTCTGACTCTAATTTTAGACAAGAAGCATACATTCGAGAATGCATCGATACTCAGTCCATATGACAGTGATTGTTCAAATCATATGCAAAATAGATAAATAAAAGATTGCTAAAAGATCAATGCTCAAAAGTAAGTTTCTTTAAAGAATTATAAGTATTATGTATTTACAATATAGTTTATTCTCATTGCATAAAAAATTAATTTTCAGAAAGGACAAGGATGATGGCTACAAAAATGGTTGGGAATCATTCTGGTATTGTTCGACTTTGTAGTCAAGCTTGTGGAAGAAAAAAAATTGGTTATATCTATTATCTTTTGAGGGATGCTACTGGAACGATGAGGTATAACAATTATCATTTTAATATCAGAAATAATTACCAAATCGTCTCATACTAATATGAACTCATCTTTTCAGCATATGGATGTCATATTCTACTAATTGCATAAAAATGACAAGTATGATGTGAATGAAGTTTTCAGATACACCATGATTGATTGCATCTTTAAGACAAAAATCAAAGATATTTACAACAAGTATGCACAACAACATTGAGATATTAACGTAGCTAAAGAAGAAGATATGATTTGTGATTACATCAAGGGTTATAGACTAGTAGCTAATGTTCCATGGAAAACTATTGATGCAGTGATGATTCCATTCAACTGCAGAGATAGACATCACCGAATTCTTGTTGTTGTGCACTTTCGGTACAGGTGTATCAGGATCTATAATTTATATCATTCAGCAGGTCACGATGTTTTTGTCATGGATGAAGTCAACAAATTAGCAAAATTTTTACCACTGTATCTATTATTTAGTGAATTTTATAGTGACAGAAATGACATTGGCTGGTCTAGAGATGAAGCTTACATAGATAAATCACAGTCTGAACCTTTGGAGGTCCGGTTTGTTGACCATCTGCCCCAGCAAGATCACGGTAGCATGTACGTTTTCAGTTTATTACATTTTATTACATTTTTATATATATATAACAATGTGATCTTCTTTTTTTAATTTTTTACAACTTTCTTTTTTTTTCTCCACAGAAAATGCGATGTTTATGTAGCAGCATATGCAGAATACTTAAGCAATGGAGTTGATATACATGTTGTTGAGTTTGAAGCTAATCTGCACTGATCTAGATATGGTGCACTTCTGTTGGATTACAGATCTTGTAAAAGTGAGGGCAACACAATAGTGATGATGAAATGCCGGCAAAGCCTAACAGGACGTTAAACGAGATCATATCTCAACTCGACATTATTATAGAATAGACACTATTTTATGCATTATATTCTTGCATTTTTTTTATTGGAACCAACTATGTTGCATAAACAAGTTCAATATCAATGAAAAGAGATACAATGACGTGTGTATCATTTTATCATACACTATTACTGCAGTGATTTATGATACATATTTTTTTAATAACATGAAGTTCTTCATTGCACAAATTATTCTTGTTCAATGATACAAATTGTGTGGGATAATTGTATCTTCTAATCTTTCTATTATTTTTGAACCTTGTGTTTTTTCATGTACAAGTGGATAACAATGAAAAATTGATATAGTTATAAGATGCATCTTTTATCAAATGTTCTTACTATTATTGGACAATTATACTTGCCATTTTTATTTGAATAATTTTTTATCTTATTATTATTTTTAAAGTTACAAATACAGTGGGATAATTGCATCTTTATAACAATGGTATATTTCATCCTATTTGTTATATCATAAATGCAGTCGTTTGAATTATCTTTAAAAAAATACGTATTAATTTCATGAACAAATATCAGTATATTGGACATATAATAGGTATGAGCATCATTTAATTTGACAACTTTTTTATAGTCATTATATCAAAAAAATATGGTGATACAATTCAAATTCAGATTGACACTTATTTTTGAGAACAACATCGTAATCAACATATATTTTGATATGACATGAAAAAAATCAGTTTGGTTTTATCAATTGTCTCAAAATCCTCCAAAATCATATTACTCAATGTATCAAAAGTTTAAAAACATCGACACTAAATAAAAATAATTGTATTATTTTCTAACTGAAATGAAGTTACAAGTGCATTTATTATGACCAACACGACCACAAAGTCCACATTTAATGGTGTTCTTCAGGAGTGTTTCTGTGAATGATTTGTGCCTTATCTTTTTTGGCCTTCTAGGCGGTCTCTTGTAAATGGGCGAAAAAACAACTTCTTCCATCACATATTTTGAAATATCCCAATCCTTTTCATCCGAGAGTGAAAAAATTAGTACTTCATACGTTTTAAGCAATGTTTCTGGTTTGCAGTAGTCTGAGCAAAAATCAGCCTCTTCTAAATTCATAATTTTTATAATAGTACATGCATGCGCACACAGTATCTCGTCGATCTGGAACCTCCCACAGCTGCATTTTTTATTCTCAAGACAAACAATGAAACGCCTTCTATTGTCAAAAATGGTGTACAAGTATTCTGTTGAGAGTGCCACCTTTATAATATTAACAAGCAATGTTAATTTTTTATTTTTTAGATACTAATAGAATATTGTATCAAAATTAAAAAAAGTATAATATTCTGTTACCAATAAATATCTAACAGAAGTTTAGTTGGGAGATGTAATAAACACATACCTTCATACGAGTACAGTTTACCTCATTGAGAAGAAGCAACTCTTGAAACTTTTTTTTTCAAGAAGAGTAAATGTATACATAGCAATTCTCCTGTCGGTGCAGGATTTGATCCTGCAAAAAGAATCCTAACTTTTTCAAGAAAATCATATATTGGGAGTTCACGAGCTTCTCTCAAACTAGAATTAATAGACTCTACAATGTTTTAAGCCATTGTCTACCCTCTATTAACCAACACATATAATCTAGCCCACTTTTCATATCCCGCATATACCAAATATTTCTTTACTCTAACATCAATATTTACTCTTGCCATCAACTCATCAAATTCTTCTTGCTTGTACGTCTTTGCCATTGCAAAAAACACATCATCCAATTTTTCATCATTTTTTTGTACTTCTTACACACGTTGCTTCAAAGATCTATATGCAAGCATAGTGTGGTACTGCAGGATACACCCTTGAAACTGACTTGTTAATGCTTTCATTCCTATCTGAAACAATACACACACAATTGCGGGCACCAAAATATGCCTTAAGATTATCAAAAAACTATGTCCAAGAAGCATCATTTTCAGTGTCAACTACTCTATAAGCTAGGGGAAGTATCCATCCTGAAAAAAAGTTGTATATAAATATCACTTTATAGTGTTAGTACTTCATCATCAAAACAATACGTATCAAATTTTGTAAATACTAATTTCTGATACCTGCTCCATCAAATGTGCTTGCAGAAACAAAAACACCCTTATGTCTCGACTTAAGGTGACTGCCATCCACCACCACAATTGGTCTATAGTACTGAAATTTAACAATGAAGGTATCAAGAGATATAAACAGATACATGAATTCATTATTAGGAGACTTGTGCATCCTAATACAAGAATTAGGATACACTTTATCTAGCATGTACAAGTAACTTGGCAACTTGCTATATGAATCTGATAGGTCACCCCTCAACATATTCATAACTTTCTCCTTTGCACGACACGTCTTCATGAATGAAATATCAATACCAAGATGCTATTTCATGTCATCTGGCGTGTACTTCCTCTTGTGATTTTCATATTTCGGTGCAATTATACCACCCACAAATGCACTACTTGTTTGGCGTTGGTAAAACACCTTATATTTCAATGAACATATATGACCATTGTGAAACTCTCTAATATTGAACAACAGAATCTCTTTCAAACTCGATACCTTTAAAATCCATCCACATTTCTTTAACACACAACAGATGATATAACTGATACAAATAAATTACTTTGTGTATTAAAAATAATGTATCCGTTTAAGTGTAATATAAGATATATATTATAGGTACATGCGAAAAAAATTGTTATAAATTATAATTTTTTGACTTTTCAAATTATATCAATATTGTTTGAAAACAGATACAAACTATCGTAACGTCTTAAAATTAATCAACAAAATTATCACGATGATGAATATATTAAAAAGGTACAACGATTGGGGACTAACCTTTTAGTATTAGATCTAACAACTCTATATTGAAACTTTTGATCAATTGCACATCGCCTCAACTTTCTTCTATGTCTGAAATTCTCTTACGTATTTTTAATTGCGGTCTGAGATTACAATATCAACTTGATTATTGTGTATCAACAATGATTCATCTGATATAGATGGAATAATAAATAATTTGTTCATTGAATTAGAATGATGAGCTTGCACCAAATACTAACCGGCACAATATCAACTGCAAAATTTGTCCATTAAATCAGAATGATGATCTTGTGCCAAACTACCAACCGACACAGTATTAACTGCAAAATTAACATTCAAGATATCATTTTCTCTGGCGAATTATGTGATACACTGATACATAAAGGATACAATCCAATATCTCTGTTGAATTCCTTTAATTAAACATACAATCTCACTCCCATGTCGCTTCATATTTCCATTGACCTTGGATTACCTTCAATACTGTATCGTATTTCAATTTTTTTAATTGTTACATCAATTCTCAGTTGCTTTACAATAACCCCAATAAGTTTTTTATACGAAGTATATTCCTTGACGATGATTCCATGAATGACGAAATCTTCAAAAACGTTATCCAAACTCTATTGACCTGAATGTCGAATCAATATCGTTATGTTGGACATATTTTTTAAAAATATTTCAACAATGATATACTCAACAATAAAGAAAAGAGGAGAAAGATTCGATGATCACTCAACGATGATACACAAAAAATCCCCCAAATCAATGTTTGTTGGTTTAAACTGATTTGTTTTTAGATATGGATAAAATTTTTTAAAGATACGAAATGAATAGTTAAAGAGCCTGAAATCAATTGGAGAGTCATTAATTCTCCGAAATCATGCTGGATCAGTTAATTACCTAATAATTAGCGTCGTTATAGAATGATAGTTAGGGTTCAAATTTTAAATACACTAATCATATAATTTTCTGTAAACTGTATCAAAAAACTAAAAAAACTGTTATTTTATGTAAAAATATATATATAAATCATCCTACTTTTTATAATTATTTTACTATATAGTGATAATTATGAAAATTCCTCTTTAAACTTTGTAGATTGGTTTGGGTCAGATCCGATCGGCCTTTTTAATTGGCCAGTGAGGAAACAATTATCAACGGATTTTTCCGGATTGTGACTTTTATGTTAATATAGTAAAAAATTTATAATTTTTTTATTACAAAATATAAGTTATCTAAGTTTAATGATAATAAAAAAGATAGTTACGTTATATGGCCTTTTGTGCAAATTACACCCGAAAAATAGGGATGACAATGGAACGGATGCAGTGTGGTTGTGGGGCAAATCCGCATAAATCCGTAAAGATTTCAACCCGTCCCCCTAGCATAATTTGATATTTTCAACTCGCCCCACCCCGCTCCATATAAACCCGTCCCATATAAACCCGAACCACATAATTTGCTTTTTTTAAGAAAAAAAAGAAATACTTTTTGATTTGTATTGTAATAAAGAAAAAATAAATCACCGATGCATAATTTCTATCAACATAATATTTTTATTGCTAAATAATTTAAACTCACTCTCCACACTTTTAAATCTTAGGGTGTGTTTGGTACGAAGGAAAATGTTTTTCATGAAAACATTATTCAATAAAATATTTTCTAGGAAAACAAGTTTCTTCTTATTTATTTTCTTGTGTCTGGTATACAAATAAAAAATATTTACATATAAAATCTAAGACAAAAACTATACGGATGGGATAAGGTGGATGATTGTGAGTGTGGGAAGTAGACAATGTGACATGTTTTTCTTAGTTTTACTAGGAAAATCATTTTTCTTGTATTCAATGAATTTGTTTTTCTAAAGAATATTTTTAAAACTTTTGATCACTAAGCACACCTTTAATGTCAAATCATAATAGAAAAAGAAATGATAATTTAGACAGAAAAAACTAGAGAAATAAATTCTTAAAGAATGATAATCAAATAAAACATATTTTTGAAATTAGAGCTCTATTATGTCAAGAACAAATATTATTTTTAAAAAAGATTACTATTAAACCCGCGTAGAACCGCATAAACCTACAAACCGCCGTGCCCCACATTAATTTTGAAAAAAATTATTTTAACCCATCCCGCAATCGTCCCGCATTCCCATAATCTAAAACCCACTACGCCCCGCATAGCATAAAACTCGCTCCATCCCCCATTCTCCTCGCATATTGTCATCCCTACCGGAAAAATATAGGTCTTAAGTTAAATAAATTTTTATCTATGAATGTCACGAATCCTTTTTATTCTTCTTGCTGACATTGTTTGTCCATTTTCTTGTGAGATCTTATTAATATAAGTGCAGTAACTTAAAAATATAGTTTTTTCCTATAAATAGTTTCATCTTTAGTTTTTATTCTTTAAATAGGTTAATTTTTAACTTTTGCTTTTTAACAATTAAACTTACATTCAGTGGATCATAAGTTCTTAACAATAAAAGTCATGTTTGATATAATATATGAAATATTATAATATGAAAATATAAATTTATATTGAGCAAAATTATATATTTGAAGAAGGGGCAGCCAAGAGAATTGGACCTTGATACTTAAAAAACCTAATCTTTTTTTCCATGTAGTAAGAGAATTTTGTCTTAATTCTCTATTAATCAACAAAATGAGATCGTAAAGTGAAATTTATTCAGAAGTTATGTTATGCAAACATTTAAATACATAAATGTAGAAAGAAAAACCTTTATTTTGTAATAACCAAACATTTAAGTGTTGAGTACATCAAAGATGTTATATAAATAATAAAAGAACGTATACCAAAGATGATATAAGAGTGCAAAATAAACCAACTTATGCAAACACTAAATATAGAAATTTCTCCAATAGAAAGACCTGAAAGCAGCAGCCATTTCCTTTTTATTAATTTCTACTACTGTTTCAATAGACTCAAGGATCATAAGGAGTGGCAATCAAAACAAGATCATCCTTTCTTGTTGCAGAAATTCCAGGTGACTCCGTCATGTCCAAATTTTCGTGACTTTGTCCTTCAGGGAGTTTCCAATCGAAGTGATATAGCAATTGAGCTAAAGGTTGTCCCACATTGGCTAAACCAAACAGCATTCCCGGACAAATCCTTCTTCCTGCACCGAATGGAATAAATTGATGATGACTTCCAAGAAAGTCAACAGAACTATTCTCGAATCTCTCTGGGGAAAAGCTTTCAGGGTCATCCCAACTGTCAGGGTCTCGTCCAATTGCCCATGCATTAACTATGACTCGAGTTTTAAAAGGTATATTGTACCCATCAATCTTTGTATCCTCCATACATTCTCTAGGGACTAACAGAGGAATTGGAGGGTGCATCCTTAAAGTTTCTTTGATTACTAACTTCAAGTACTTTAACTCTTCAAGATCAATTTGTTGAAAACCTTTCTTCTCCTTCAAGACTTGTCTCACTTCAGCTTGTGCCTTTGCTAGAACACTTGGTTTCTTCATCATTTCAGCTACTGCCCAAATTATTGTTGTCGATGATGTTTCAGATCCCGCGGAGAACATATCCTACATGATGAAAAAAAAAATTACGAGTTTAAGTTACGATGAATTTTCACGCTATAAATTATTTTTTTCTCTTTCAGGTTACCATATCAAGCTTGGTACAGAAATCTTACTACTAATATTGATTTGATATTGTCATCCGTGATAGGAATTTGAACTTCTCCGCTTTCTCTAACTCTTAACAAAACATCGATCAAATCTTCACCGCCAAATTCACCATTGCCCTTTTGTCCATCTGCTCGATTCTGTTTGTGCTCATTCACTACATTTGCCAAAATTTCATCGATTTTACGATGAGCCTTGAGCAGTCTAGTTTTCGAACCACCAACGTCATGTAGCATTTTCCATGTCGGGAAAAAATCAGCAACACTAAATCCACCAGCCAATGATATTATTTCCCTCATGAAAATTATCAATTTATCTTGGTCACGACATATTTTTCCCAAAGCTGATCTACAAGTTACCGAACTCGTAAACCAAAAAATTTTGTCCGTCAAGTTGACCGGAAGATGGGGCATGGTACGTATAGAGGAGACCATCTTCGATAGCTCGTCCTGGCGAATCGAGCTAAAGAATTTGACCATCTTGGCACTCAGGAGTTCGAGTATGCAAATTTTACGAATTTGTCTCCAGTATTCACCATACGGAGAAAATGCAATGTCCGTACTATCGTAGTGGACGATATCGGCCACGACAAGTTTCGGCCTCGTTGCAAAAACAAGGTCGTGAGTTTTTAGTACTTCCTTGGCCATTGGGGGCGAGGAAATGATGACGGTGGGAATTTCACCGAGCTGTAAGTGCATGAGCGGCCCATAGCGTTTTGCTAGTTTTTTTAGGCCATGGTGAGGCAATGGACCTGCCACTGCCAAGTGATGTAGGCTACCTATAAAAGGTAATTTCCATGGACCTGGAGGCAAATTTAGCTTTTGTGTTTTCCATTTTTTGAATAGAAGAAAGATGCTGGAGAGAAAGAGCAAGAATGCAACTAAGTTTGTGAATTGAATCTCCATTTTCAGTTGAGGGGATGGGAATTAATTAATATTTTGATAGATCGATGCACTATTAGTTCATCAGTTATTACAGGTATATATAGAGTCTCTGTCTCATTAATTTCTAAATTGTAGGCTTAGCTATTACATTATGTGGCATGCCGCTTTATCTGAAGTCTCAATATTAAATTATTCTAGTATATATTGAAGTCTTGATTGACTGCTTTTCCATTTTTAGACTTTTCTGGAACCACTTAAAATATTAATTAGTAAGTGAAGGGTGAATTTTTAATTTGTTCTCCAAAAGTAATAAAAATGTATAGAATTGCCTCTCCATTATTTAACATTTGTTTCCCAAAAAATATATTTGATTTGCCTCTCTTTTTATTAGGCCTAATTTACCTCTTTTTCAATAAATTTTATTTAAATATTTAAACTATAAATTAGTTTAAATGAACAAATAATAAAGCACTATTAGAAATAAAAAAGTTTTTTATCGCAAATCAATAAGAAAGTTATGTTATAAAATATATATATATATTTTTTTTTATTGAATCAGCTCACTGAAAAAATATATGGTGGGAATAGATTCTTACTGATATAGTATAAAGCTTCCTGATTTTTTCATGTGAAAACACTATTATTTTTCTTTTCTCACCGATTCAATCAAAATATTTGTGGGAATAGCCACTTGCTATTTTTCAGTGGGCATTTTCAAACGAAAAGAGTAATTTTTTAATAGTGAAGTGTTTATTGATTCAAATTTTAATTTTTTTTTTTTGTGAATGATCTCAAATTCTCATTACGAAAATAAGTTAACCATTAAAATATGTCATCTCCTTTAATTATATAAATCATCCTCAATTGAAACATGTTTAAGGTTTTACAACTTATTGAGATTAGTTTGTACGATTAAAAGAAGTGATATATTTTAAATAGTTATTTTATCTATATAATAGATATTTGAAAATACACACTAAAATAAATTCAAAAATTAAATAAAAAATATTTAACAAAAAATACGTTATCATATATTCTAATACTTAATTAAAATAAATTATAATCTAAATATTTAATTAAATGAAATTAGCTAACAAACTCAAAAGACTATCAATGTATTAACCCTTTTTATTATCACATTAGATTAATGGGAGGACTTAAAGCATCGGTAAAAAAGCTGGATCCTTGAGAGAGTTGTATATATTGCCAAGCTTTTATTTAAAAAAATAAAAGGGTACATTTAATAAGCTCGGCGAATCTCATATTTAAGAGATAGAAAAAGAAAGCATTATATAAAAAATAACATAAATTTATTTCTTTTCTTCATTTTAATTTAATATATAAATTAAAAGTGAAAAATAAAATTTTGAATCTTATAATTTTAAATTAGTTTTTTATATAAAAAAATTTTTAAAAATAATACAGAGTGAGTAAGTGATTTTGAAATTGACGACAACGACTTATTAAAGCCTATTAACATGTTCTAGTGCAAATGTGACATGATAAAAAGAATGCAGCACATAATATATGACTTCCTGCTCCCTGCCGAAGCCGACAAAATTTTTAGTCACAGAATGATCGATTGCACGAAGTTCTATTCACTCCTGACGATTCTGTATCTCTCTAATTTCTTCGAAGAACGGCTAGCTAGTCATACATGTAACTGGGTAAATATTATTTTTATATGCATTCGATATTCACGTTAAACCAAATTATTTAATCTTTAAAGTCGAAAGTTATACAAAATGAGTATAGTAAAATTGAATAAAAATATTTTTTATTAATAGTATGATTTAAAATTATTATTATTATTATTAGAGGCAAATCATCTATAAATTTTGCCTTTCAATGATCAGAATTGCTTTCGGGTAAATCCATAGCCCTACTAAGAAATGTATCTTTGTTTTTTTTAATATATAAATATATATATGTATATTTTTTAAATACATTTTTTGATAAAATATTATTTAAAAAAAACTCTTTTCTTATTATTTTTTTTAAATTTCTTTAACTAATAAAAAAGTGAGAATTAATTTTTTTTAATCTCTTTTTAGCAATTAAAATAAAATAATTATATGTACTTTTTAAATTGATAACATTGGTCATATCTATATTTATATATTATCAAAATGAGAGTAGTGAAGCATGAGGTTAAGTAGGAATGACACTGGGGCGGGTGCGGTGTGGATGCAGGGCAAATCCGCATAAACTCGCAAAGACTTTAACCCGCCCACCCTGCCTCACATAATATAATTTGATGTTTTCAACTCGTCTCGTTCCGTCCCACATAAATCCGCCTCATATAAACCCGCACAACACTTCTAACGAAAAACACTTTTCAAAATTCCTCTTTCTATTTCTGAGGTTTAATTTTAATTAGAGAAAATTTCAGAAATGACAACAATTTGAAAGAAAATAGGCTTAAGTAACATATTTTATTTAATTACATAAAATGACAATATTTAATGTGTCATGTGTTGTATTTAGTATAGGTAAAATGTAATAAAATATTCTATTTTTATTTTGTATTTCTTTAAAATTGTGAAATAGAACTTGTTCCTCTTGTTGCTAATGTTACTATTTTATTTCATTTTAAAAAAAATCTATACAAAATCTGAAAATGTGAGTGATTTTAGGAATTATGTTTCAAATAAAAATTCAGTTACCATAAATCACTCAAGTGATAATTATTCTGTTCCATTAATAAAAGGATTTTAATAAAAGACAGAATTCTTATTTACTATAACGACTTGTAAAATAAAAAAAATTATATTTACGTGTACTGCAGAAAATTATGTGGTCTCCGTCGTTCAGTTCTGTGTTTCTATTAATATAAATGATGTCTAATGATAAATACATAACTATTCAAAATAAAAAAAACATACATGTGTATTTATATGTATTTTATATGTAAAATCCTGAAAGTGACATAAATTATTATGTATTTGAATGAATCAAATATTACTAGGATGTATTTCTTTTAAATTTAATAGTTTCCAATGATAAATACATAACCATTAAACACAACACAATTATGTGTATTTAAAATCTATCTGTATATGTAAAATTTTAAAAATGTCATACAGAATTATGTATTTGAATGTATAAAATAGTAATAATATATATTCCTGCTAAAATAAATATTTTACAAAGATAAATACATAACCATTCAACCAAATACATATCTAAATATTTAAATGTATATGTATATATCTCTTGTTAATCGCTTGAGTGTTGTATTTTCTGCCATTGATGAAGCTTTGAATATTCAAAATACAAAACCCTAAGATTAAAAAATAGACACGGCTGAAAAATTAAATGTCTAAATACATATAATACATAAATTATAAAATACATGAATATGATTTTCAAAATCAAAAAATAACTTACCCCAATTAACGGGATTTTCATAAATCTATTTGAGATTTCAAAATATCATAAAGATTTGAATTAAAAAAGAAACAATAATTTACACGGTTAAAAGAAGATTTTTCTAAAATACAAAAAAATATATATTTAAAATTAAAAAGTAATAAAAATCATGAATGAGACTTACTTGATTTAAAAGGAATCTGTAAATAATAGAGGTGGAAGTAGCGAGAATCGTGGTCAGTTAATGAAGGAAAACACAGATTGAATACGAAGAATAAGGGAGAGAGAGAAGAACAAAGTAGGTGGGTGGACAGTTACTATGATATTTTACAGAACACAATAAAAAAGTAAAAAATAACATATTAAATAAAATAAAATCATTATATATAATTTTTTAAAATTATAACCATTATATATAAATAATTTTATAAATATGTTATGTTATGTAATTTTTCTATTATCTCCCAAAATTCTCTGTGTCCACTTATTAACCAGATGCTATATATAATTAAAGATTAAACAGATTTAAGATAATTCTTTCTAATTACTCCGTTTAAGTAGATATAAAGCTTGAAGATAAGATAGTAAATGTACTTGTACCTGACTATTTAAGACATAAATTCACACCTAATCAATTTGGATGCATAGTAAACGTGTGCTGACAAATTAAATAATAAA
Organism: Datura wrightii; assembly: GCA_035772735.1. Lineage (NCBI taxonomy): Eukaryota > Viridiplantae > Streptophyta > Magnoliopsida > Solanales > Solanaceae > Datura > Datura wrightii. The sequence continues at coordinate 31,101,437 of JASDFA010000008.1, forward strand.
AATTTGAATTGGAAGCATGCACATTAAACGTGTGCTGATAAAAAAGAATTGGAATTCATAATCCATCTCAGATATGTTATGGTATTTTATGAATATAAAATTATGTCAGTTAAAAATAAAATTAGAAGTTTAGTATTAAATTATTTTCAAATATAAAAATATATATTTCTATGAAAAAGAATAGAAAAATAATAAATTTATAAAAGATAAAATAAGATAATATTAATTATGACAACTTTTGAAAAGATTATTATAAAACCCGTATAAATTCGCAATTCTCCCCGCCTTGTATTAGTTTTAAAAAAATCATTTCAATCCATCCTGCACCCGCCTTCCATCCATATAATTTAAAATTCGCTCCGCACCGCATAGCATGAAACCCGCCCCAACCCATACCCGTATCGCCCCATTGCCATCCCTAAGGTTAAGCCAAGTGGCTTATTAAGAACTAGTCACTAACACTTTTACAACCAAAAATATATTTCAAATTATTATATTATAATGAAATATAAGCGGTATAAATATTAATTAAGATTATTAATTCAATTTCTAAAATTTACATAATTTTAAGACATAACACTCACATTTAACTAATCTATATTCTATCTATATATTATTAAAAAGGGGGTAGCGGAGCATGAGGTTAAGCCAAGTGACATATTGGGAACTAGTCACTTGACACTTTTACAACAAAAAACTATTTCTCTTATTATATTTATGATGGAATATAAGCTTTATAAATATTAATTCAGATTATTAATTCAATTTCTAAAATTACGCATAATTTTAAGACATAATACTCACATTTAACTAATTATAATCAATTAATTAGTATTGCTAGAAATATGAATCTTCTATATATTATTAAAAGTAGGGTAGTGAGGCATGAGGTTAAGCCAAATGGCGTATTGAGAATTAGCCACTTGACACTTTCACAATAAAAAAATTATTATATTGTGATGAAATATAAGCGTTATAAATATTAAACAATATTATTAATTCGATTCCTAAAATTATGCATAATTTTAAGACGTAATACTCACATTTAACTAATCTATTTATTATTAAAAGGAGGATAGTGAAGCATGAGGTTAAGTCAAGTGGTGTATTGAGAAATAGCCACTTGGCACTTTTACAACAAAAAGTATTTCAGATTATTATATTATGATGAAATATAAATATTAATTGAGATTATTAATTCGATCCTAAAATTACGCATAATTTTAAGGCGTAGTACTCAAATTTAGCTAATTATAATCAATTGATTAGTATTGCTAGAAATATGAATATTTGATTAAATTTACTACAAAGTCACTAATTATAACGTGATATATTTGAATTTAAATCATATACTACAGAAAATAATATTGATTAGACTATTTCCTATAATTAGAGACATAGAAATATATAATTATTTGATTGACAATTATATGATATACGTATGGAAAAAATCACGCCTAATTAGAGTCATTCTACAGAAAATATTCCTATGACATATTCTATATATTTATAATTTAAATTATTTAATTAATATTGTTATTCAAGAAAAGATTGTGAAAATTAATTGCAAAATCACTAATATAATTTATAATATATATATATTAGAATATTTTCTATAATATAATGGCAACACATACTTTTAGGACGTAATACTTACATTTAACTAATTTAAATTAAGTATAATCACAAGAATTTTGCGTGGAAAAAAATAAGGATTCTAAAAAGCTATACATATAGAATGTGTACATATATATTTAGATTTAAATCAAATACTTCTATAATAAAGTTAATATAATATATAGATATGGATTAAAATATTTTCTACAATTAGAAACATCAGCAACACGTATATTTGGGATGTAATACTTGTATTTAACTAATTATATAGATTATTAAAATTTTGTGTAGCAAATAAATCTGACACAATGAATCTACATATATATATCTGAAAAAAATAGAATATTTGAATAGCAACTATATAGTATATATGAAAAAAAATCACGTGATCAAGAGTCATTCTAAACTTCAAAAATAACAATCAAGAATTCTATATATTATTAGTTCAATTATTAAAAATTATGCCACTTGATTGTGGTGAAAATCAATTAAGTTTACTTAAGTTTAATTAATAATTATAATTACACGTTAATTTATTAAATATATTTGAAATGAATATTACTACACACGAAAATATTGTGAAAATTTATAGCAAAGTCATTAATTATGAATTGATATATTTAAATCATTTATAACATAGAAGATAGAAGATGTCACAATCCTAGTGGCCGTGATTGACACCTACACTATCCTCTCTGATGGGCGAATTCACGAATTCTCAGCTAATTACTCAATCCCCACAACAATACAGATAAATCGCATTTTAAATGGTAAATAGCGGACGTCTCAATTAAAGTAAAGGAAAATAACCATCAAATTATTAATAACATCCCCAGAACCTGAAATTCATTGTACGTGTAACGACCCAGACGTCGTTACGGGATGGTTAAGGGCATAGAACACAAAAAACTGGTTAAGGATGAGATAGGAAGGTTTTGAAATAAACTGAGTATAGAACCATGCATTTTTGGGTAGCTACTGGTCCAAGGGACTGCTGCAACTGTGGGATTCCCGCTGCAGCGAGACCTGGTAGCGGTCGGAGTACCGCCGTGGTGAAATGAGGGAGTAACCGCTGAAACCGCCAGAGCGGCCGTGACCACTGCAGTGGCCAGCAGGGGTCAAAAAGTGGGTTTTAAGTGGGAGTTACGGGGTTTTACCCCATTATTCTCAAAAACACGATCAGAAGGTCTAGAGAACGGAAAAACTCTCCAGGGTAGTGAACTCTTCACCCAAGGTAAGATTATCGATCTTCTATCTCTAAAATGAGTATTGTTAATCCTAGATTCCTTGTAGACCTTTAATGGTGGAACTTTGGAATGGAGAAGACCCTAGATAGTTAGACTAGGGCTGAATTAGGGGAAGATTATGGTGTGTTTAGATTTGATAGTTAGGAGTATTGATCACTTTCCTAGGATAATTATTAAGAACAAGGATTGTGCAAGAATTGGGACCTAGAACTTAGAATAATTGGGGTTCAGTTTCGAAAGTGCCTTGAAAAGAGAAGAGTTTGATCAAATTAGGCCCTATTTTGAGGAGTGATTAACAAATGATTATTCGTGTGTAGATTTCGAGCAATTCGAAGCATTGAAGAAGGGAAAAGTCTTGCAGAGTAGCGAAATCGATAATTTCGAGTAATTGAGGTAGGTTACGGTTTATAGGGATAGACCTATATAATGACATGTATAGCATGCAATGTTGATATTTGATTGGTCTTCAGACGTTTACGTGATATGTGAGTCTGTTGTTGTCACTTTATCTTTTAAATGTGACTATGATGTGATATTTAATTATGACGACTTGTTTATAAGATTGTTTATATGATAATAGAATTAACTATGCGAACGTTTAGTAAAGTGATTGTACTTTGTTAATGAGAGAATTGTTAATTGATAATGGATTATTAGAGAAGTAGATTGTGACTGTTTGTATGACGCAATGATGCACTTGGCATGTTATGTGAGGATGATGAATGAAAAGATTTTAACATATGAATGTTGAGTGGTCGTGCCTGAGGGAGTATCCGGGCGAGCAATAAAAATATTTGAGTGGCTCGTGTCCAAGGGGAGCATCCGGACAAGTATATGAGTGGCAGCGGGTGCCATGCCGACACAGTACATGGATTTCTAGAGTCCCCTGCAGGTCATGACTGGTTGGTCATAAGTAAGACCCATTAGCATGTATGTACACGATTCGTGTAGTTGAGTGTTAAAGAAGATGGCGGAGGCGTGTTTCTGTCATGTTACCCTTGGTTGTGTTATTCACTTATTATTTGTGATGTCATTGATGTTCATGAGGTGGATGTGAAACGTGTTACGAAGATGTGCTAACTTATTATGGATATGTTGAATTGATTACAATGAACATGGCGTTAATGCTAAGTGCAACTTTGTTACTATGTATGGTTGTTGAGTAGTTGTCGCTGGGAATAACTGAGGATTTGTAATTCTTACTTGCAATTGTGCTGGTTGTTATTCTGGTCATTGATGGATTTATGGTATTATGTAAAATGTAATTGTTGATTTTATAGAACTGTGTGATGGATGAGTTGAGATGAGAGCAGCCTGTCAAGCTACTGCCCAAGCAGTGCCGCTGTAGCGGGATCATTTCCGCTGCAACAAGACCACTGCGGTGGACAAGTGGCCGCTAAAGTGAGAGGGCTAATCCAGTGAGCAGGCTAGTTGATTCCTGAGTAAACTAGTGTTCATAAAATGACTTGTAATTCTACTTAAAGTTGAGGACCCTTTTTATATCTCTATTGTTGTGCTTAGATGTTATTATGTAGCCGATAATGCCTACTAGTATTGTGTCATGTACTGACCCTACTTCTGCATTATTTTTCAAGTGCAGAGTTCGAGCTCGGTAGTTCTTCACGCCCTCACCTGTGAGCCAACAACCTTTGTGAATCAAGAAGGTGAGCAGATGAGGACGCAGACCACTCCTTTCTAGCGGATGTCTTTCTTTTGGACACTCGAACATTTCATTTCATTTTTGGTTTTAGTTTTTGTAAGCCTATAATAAATTAGGCATTTGGTACAATTATAATCAGGTTATGAGTAATTGTTATTTGATTTTCGTACGCGCAGTGTAACGATTTTGAAATTGTTGTTTTCACAATAGATATTTCTTTTTTCAAGAATGTTTTGATTTTGTGGTAGTATCAGGATTCATTGATTCGCCCACCGGAGGGATAGCGTGGGTGCCAATCCTGGCCATTTAGGTTGTGACAAAGTTAGTATCATAGCCCTAGGTTCATTGATCTTATTGCACTAAGACGGATCTAGTAGAGTCTCGCGGATCAGTGCGGAGACATCCGTAACTTATCTTCAAAAGGCTGCAGGACTTTAGGAAAACTCACTCCTTCATTCCTTTCGTGTGATTACTTTATTCTAATTGGTATCTGGTGATCCAAATTGGTATCTAACAACTTTTCTTCTTTCCTTCTCAGATGGTGAGAACACGTGCAAGCGGTAACACAAATGCAGCACCTGAGCCAACAGTGGCAGACCTAGTCCGTGGTAGAGGAAGGGGCAGAGGTCGTGGCCGTAGACCCGCTGCGGCTAGAGGAGGGGACCATGCTCCTCTACCAATCCGGGAGAGGTCTGTATCTCCCGTGCCACCAGAAGCGCAGGAGCGAGTGGCAGTTGAGGTAGAGGTTCCGACGCAGGGAGTAGCTCCTACCACGCCAGCATCCTCAGAGGTCCTAGCTCAGGTTCTCAACCTTCTGAGTTGCCTTGTGGGCGCCGGGGCAGCGCCAACAACTCCAATAGGACAACAGTTAGAAATTCTGCATGCAGCTATTGTGGCCCCACGAATTAATGATATATCAAAGGCAGTGATGTTTCCGAGGCCAGTGGTAGGACCGGTGATGACGGGGGAAGAGCATGACCTATTTTGGAGGTTCACCAAGATGAAGCCTCCCACCTTCTATGGTATAGAGGCAGAGGACGCCTATGAGTTCATCATAGATTGTCACCAACCGCTTCATAAGATGGGAGCGGTAGAGAAGTATGGTGTTGAGTTCGTCACCTTCCAGCTAATGGGTGATGCAAAGATCTGGTGGAGGCTTTCGTGGAGTGTAAGCTAGCAGGGTCCCAACCGTTGATGTGGACCTAATTCTACTCCATATTTCTGGAGAAATATGTTCCCATCACTCTAGAGATAGGAGACGGGATGAGTCACTACCATTGAGCAGGGGAGCTCATCAGTTGCTGCACACAAGGCCTAGTTTCACTCTAAGTCCAGATATGCTCTACCTTTATTACCTACAGAGGAGGAGAGGATCAACCGGTTTGGTAAAGGCCTGAATGTAGGTATCCAGGTACCAGCTCTGTAGATGGTATCTTTGGCTAAGACTTTTCAAGAAGTGGTAGAGTACGTGAAGTCAGTTGAAGGTGTGAGGCAGGAGGGTATGCTTGAAATACCGAGAAGAAGGCTTGGAGAGTTGGCTCTTTCACTGGTTCTTATGGAAAGCCTCCAGCACCATAGGGTTTCTCTGGGTGCCCTATTCGGTATGCCATGCAGGTGTCAGCCGGAGGTCCACCGGGGACAGCTCTACGACCGTCAGGTGCAGTTGGGGGTACTCAGATGGTTCGTTCTAATTTCGGTGCTTGTCCTATTTCTTATGTTCCATCTTAGAGGCCAGTTATTGAGAAGGTCTTCCATGAATGTGGTGAGTATGGCTACATCTGCAGATGGTGCCCTAGGTTCGGGCAGGGCTGACAGATTATTCCTCACCTAGCTCCTCAAGCTTCGGCCCAGCCGGGAGGGGAGGTAGTTCTTTCAGTTCACATCGGCCATAGATGGGACGGGGTGGTCCGCCAGCTACTAGAGGTGGCGTTAAGTAGGGAAGAGGACATGCTCAGGTAGGTAGAGGTGGAACCCAAGCAGGTAGAGGGGTAGCACAGCTCAACCGGGGTGGTTCTTAGGTTGGTAACCAGGCTCATTTCTATGCTTTTTTTGGTATATCGGAGGCAGAGGCTTCAGACACCATTATCACAGGTATGATCTTCGTGGTTGATAGAATGGCTATTGCATTATTTGACCCGGGCTCTACATTTTTATATGTGGCTACTTATTTTGCTTTGGGTTGTGATCTTGTGTGTGATGTGCTTAATACTCTTATCCATGTGTCCACTCCTGTTGGGGATTCTGTGTTGGTGGATACAATTGTTCATGACTGCATTGTTGAATTCATAGGATTTGACACCTTGGTGGACCTAGTGATCTTAGACATGGTTTATTTTGATATAATCTTGGGAATGAGTTGGTTCTCCCCTTACCACGCCCATCCTGGATTGCTATGCTTAGACTGTCACTATATTGGGTCCAGAGTCATCTAGGTTGGAGTTGAAAGGGAATTGTAGCCCTACTCCTAAGAATCTTATCTCCTATATTCGTGCCATTAAGTTGATAGAGCGCGGTTGTTCAGTGTATTTGGCGCATATTCGAGACACTAGTTCATAGGGTCCTTCCATAGAGTCGGTTCCGGTTGTTTATGAGTTCTTAGAGGTGTTCCCTGCATATTTGCTAGGCATGCCAGCAGACCGTGATATAGATTTTTGTATAGACTTGGAACTAGGAACCCAACCCATTTCTATTCCTCCATACCGAATGGCACCTGCTAAGTTGAGAGAACTGAAGGAGCAGTTGCAGGAGCTGCTCAGTAAAGGATTTATTAGACCGAGCGTGTCACCGTGGGTTCCCCGGTTCTGTTTGTAAAGAAGAAGGATGGTAGTATGAGGATGTGTATCGACTACCGCCAGTTGACCAAGGTAAGTATTCAGAATAAGTACCCTCTTTCTCGGATAGATGACCTATTTGACCAATTATAGGGAGCGACTATATTTTCAAAGATCGATTTGAGGTCAGGTTATCACCAGTTGAAAATTAGGGCTGAAGATATTCCTAAGATAGCCTTTCGATCAAGTATAGGCATTATGAGTTTCTGGTCATGTCATTCGGACTCATTAATGCTCCGGCCGTGTTCATGAGTGTTACACCCTGTAAGTTTCTATCGTCTAATAGATGCGTGTGTTGACACCCAATTTTGACCTCCCTACGCCCTTATATGCTGCTTACATACATATATTTTATTTACCTTTTTTACGTAAATATTCGACTTGCATTTATATTTATAAAATAATTAATTATCATAATATTGAAAATTATTTCAAATTACGTATATATGTACATATAATTTGTGTTAATTTTAATTTTTATAATTTTGTTGTATATAATATATTTCGTATTAATATATGCCCTTATCTTGAAATATATATTTTACTTAATCTTTATAAACTATTTACATAATTTTATAAAATTTTACAAATTTATTTTCCTAATAATATTACTCGAATTTATGAATTATTTATGTTAATAATATAATTTTTAATATTTGATAACTTAATTTTATTTCGTAGTCATTGAGTTATTTATAAAATACAATAATTTATTAATTATATAATATTTACATGAGTCTACTCAAATTTAAGATTTATTTACTAATAATAATGTTTATGTGTTTTTCCTATAATTTAAACTATTTTATTATCTCTTTATTAAATTAGCTACAAGTGTAGTATATTTATTAATTTAATAGCAGCAAAAATCCAATTTCGTCCAATTTATTTAAATTCTAGCCGCTTTTCTATTCAATTTTATTCAATTTATTTAAAGTTTAGCCACTTTCTATTTAATTATGTCAATTTCAGCCTATTTTATCAAATCTGACCATTTTTTAAATCCAATTCAACCTGCAATCAAATCTACCCATTTAATTATCCACGACGCTCATCCGTGACCCATAACCCGACCCAAAATTTTAATTAAATCCTAACCGTCCACTCCTCTTGATCTAATGGATCTGATTAAATCATGAATTTTTCTTTTTAAACCTACCATACACCCCAAACCCTAAAATATTTTCCATTCTCCCTCTTCCTAAGCACAGCCGCCCTCTCCCTCTCTACCTCTTCTCCCCGCCGACGAACTCCACCGGCGCCGCACCCCCACCTTCAGCAGCCACACCTTCTCTCTCCCTTCCCCCCCCCAGCTCCAAATCGCAGCCGGACCTCCCTCTTTTATCTCCCTCTGGCAAAAAACAACCTAAGCCGCCGCCAAATCTCTCTCCCCCTCTCACCACTCTCTCCTTCCTCTACTCCGACCAGTGACCACCGTCACTGCTCCGGTCATTAACGCCAATAAAACCAACCACCCTCACCTCTAAACTCTCTCGCCTGAAAACAACCGCACAACCAGCCGCATCTTCCCCTCTCACCATTTTTTTCGGTCACTGTGGCCGGAGAACAGCCATTGCACCCTCTCCCCTTCTTCTTCTCCATCACAACAACCACACCAAACAACTGCCATCGTTCCTTCCTTATCCTCAAAACCACGCTGCCGCCGCCTTATCCCTCCCATCTTCCATTTTCGCCTCCTTCATCCCCCTCATCGTTTCCATCATTAACTCCGGCCACTGCTGGCCGGAAAACCACCGACCTCCCTGTGCTCTCTCTTTTATTTCTCTTCCCTCTCACCCCTAGACCAACAGCCTAATAGATCTTCATCAACGCCGCCGACCCCTCTCCCTCTCGTTCTTCTTCTCCAGATCGCCGATCACCTCTGTACCACTAGATCTTCGTCTCCTCTCTGTTGAAAGTGTATTAAATCACTGCTTTGGGTTTGTTACGTCAAATGTATGTTCAGATTTTATTTCTTTTCTTTTAGATTGGTATAGTATTTATTTACAATTTATGCTCATATTCTCCTCTTGGGTGGTTGTGGTTATGTCCTTAGCTTCGTATATAAGTGTCCACTCTTTTAACGAGCCCTCAAATATGTCAAGGAAGCGTTTACTGTGAGTTTAATAATCTTCATTTCAAAGCATTGAATAGGGTAAATTCATTGTATCCGTATTAGTTCGTAATAAGTCCATCTTCAAGTTTGAACTTGAAAGACTTTCTCTATTGTTGCTCCTTTAAATATCTTTGGTGGTCTTTGGTTATTTTTCTTTCACAATTTTAATTAATAAAATCTGTTTGTGTGATTATGTTAATATGGATATTTTGGACTGGGATAGTTGATTCTCAAAACTATGAAAAGCTTTAGTGCCATTTACCTATGGAAGCTTTGGACTTGTTTGATTATGACAATATAAGGTTTTACTCCACATTTAGTTAAAATTGTTTCTTCCTTCTCAAGCTCGAGCATGACAGCTTTAGAGTTTTGTTTCACATGGTAATGTTGGTACTAATCGTGGCAGTGTCCCATATATATATTTGATGACTTTAGCTAATATTACTGATTTAGGGTTATCACTGCGAATTAAAAGAAATCTTTGATTTATGCCCAATCTCGGGACTTTGAGCGTTATAACAGATTTATAAGAACCTCTATCTAGCCTGATTTCTTTTAGAAATTATTGTTACTATTTCCTACGTGCAGGAAATCTACTAACAGTCTTTAGTTATGTCTACTGTTAATTCATGTTTAAAACTACGGTAGTTAGTCCGCCATGTCCGTACATCTTCTATGTTATGAATACCTCTATTTGTTTGATTTGATCTGGATATTTTAGAATCGAGAATGTTATATGTGGAAGCTATCAATTTCAATATTTTTCATACTCTGCATGCTTGACATTATTTATTTATAAGGCTTAATTTATTTAGTTCACTAAAAGAAATGTGTTGTTCCTCCACTTGCGTTTACATACTACAAAATACTCCGTCATTCTCGTTCTTGCTTTGGTTAAGTATAGGACAATTCCTGTACTTGTTTATATTTGGCAAAGTTCAATGCATATATGTGGAACCGATCTGATTGCTCAAGAGAAATCTTTTCATACTCTCATTTATTAATTAAGTATTTGACAGTTTAATACATACTTATTTATGATTAAGTTCTTTATTCTTTACCCATTTGATTTATTTACCCTAATCAGCTCCCTAATTGATTTCTATTGACTATTCTCTTTCTCCCTTAGCCCCTTTTGAGTGATTTATTCCCCTTCCTCATTGAGAAGATAATACGCTACATATAGTAACTCCAAACAGCTAAGTTAGTTACTTATTTTAGCAAAATCTTGACTAATTTCATGCTAAATTGATTCTCTTATTTTGTTCATGCAAAATCTTCTATGATTGATTTCCTCCTTCAATTATCTCCTTGAATAATTATGTTTTTTTTACCACTCATGTATTTTTGGAAGCTGTGATATCTAGAATAGTATATATGGTTAATTTATATATTTCCTTCAATTAGGTGACAACTCTAGTACCTTTGTAATTATGGTTAGTTTGTTATTAATTTTGTAAATTTTCTTAACTGATGGTTTTCCTTTATTAATTCCCTTGATTAACATCTATAAATGTGGGGATATCATTTTTTTTTAGGACAACTTTGTTTTCTTTAACATTGGGACATTCTTAATTCTCCAGGAGGATATTCATATAAACTTCTCATATTGCAACTTTGTTTTTTTTCTTCACACTCGAACACTGTTATAGAATCATAGTTCTTCTAAAATCATAGTTCTTTTACCCCAATTCAACACGAGCACTGCTCGGGATCCACGAGATCCTTGTGATGTTGACGTGATGAAGTTTGGGGTCACAATTGTTGGAAAAGCCTTTCTGAAATTGCTGGTTGTTGCTCTATTCTTCTATGGATTAACCGGTTAGTTTATTTCTCTATACTACTTTCTCATAATACGATATGTAAACTCGTACTTGCATCATTATGATAAATGTGAACTCTTTAAATATTTTGAGCATTTTTAGGTCTCATGATATGCGCTGGAACCTTTGTAATTCAAATTTGTTTACATGAGTATTTTGTGAAAATCAACTAATTTGTAATTTATGGATTCCCGAATATACCTTTGTATGCGTGCATTAGTCGTATTGTTTGTCAACAGGTCTTTCTTTTGGATAAAGAGTAGCCCGGGGCAGGATGGACTTCAGATTCATTTTTTTTATAATTTAATTTCTGTTTTGTATTTAATTCATCATTCTTCAATTTTGTAATAATGGTATTAAACACTCATAATAGTGGAAAAGGGGTTTGTGGGGGTGGGGAATTGTATGCTTTACTGTTTCCCTGACTTCTAGGTATGAATGGACAAAAATCATGCTCATAGAATCCTAAACGTCGTGCCCGTAGAAATTAAATAACATCTGCAACGTAGATATCATGTCATATGGTTAATATGAGATTAATTATCGCTACTAGAAATCATGTTTTTAGGAAGTAAAACAATTTGATTCAGAGCATGACTTATATTTAATCTTAGCGAATCTGCTTATAGGGATTGCTTGTGATACGTATTAAAACTCACCTGTACGAATCAAGCACTATTGATGGTAAATCATTAGTTATGTCCATAAGTCTCATGTTATCTGCATCCATAAGCCTGCCACTAAGTCGTTTCTCTATTATAATCTTAATTTATTTGTCATAAACTGGTATGATCTTTTAAATAAAATATTATGCATAAATGTTAACCCTTTTGACATGAAATGTGTTTATCTAGTAGTGCAAATTCCACGCCTACAGAATCTCATATTGATTTATTTAAGTTATATATTGTGTCTAACAAGTTTCTTTTTTTTTTGTGTGTGATACATACGTAGATCTTGTCCCTTTGGCACTAGAAATCATGTATGTAAAATTTATTCTCATACCTAGAAATCATTGCTTATATGGTTGGGGCATATTTGAAACCCATATTTGCTATCTGTTTTAATTATTACCTGCTTGTTTGACGTTTATCATCTTTAATAGCCTAAGTATGCTCTAGATCCAAAAATTTGAATTTAGTAGTACACCGCCTCTTGGACATTAGGATTGGGACGGGTAGGCACTTGTTAGGGCGTTAGTCTTCTCCACTTAGATCGCTTAGGCTTAACAATAATTAAATTAATTAGGCGGGTAGTGGAAAATGATAGTCCGTGCCTGCTGAATAATATGAGCAACCTAAATAGGTTGTGAAATATTATTTTAGTCGCACGAGGTGATCCCGTTAGGTTAAAATAACCTTCTTTAAATGCAGAACTACGTTTGGCCTGATTCCCTTTAGGGATACGTAGGCGTCTCGCTGAGGTTCGACCTATATTTGAAATTTCATTTATTTTGTTTGTTAAGCTTTTTGTGTTTATTTATAAACATCTCTTATTGCATGAAATAGTGAGTTTGCATTTTTTTATCAATTGAAATTAACATCATTTTTGTTATTATCAATCATCCGTACATGATGTTAATTTTGGAATACAAATAATTTCCTTAAATGCATCTCATTTTAATTTCTTTCTTTTCGCCTGTCTAGTGATTTTTTGGTATTTATTCTTGCATTTATCAATTTAGTGGAAACAATTTAAGTTAAAATCAGTTTTATTTGCTCGCTTAGTAAATTCCCCACATAATAATGAATCTGGAAGGGACCCACATTTGTGGACCTCGAAAGGTGCCTAACACCTTCCTTTCGAGGTGATATGAACCCTTACCCGACTTTGGTGAATTTAACTAGTATAACAGACTGTTAGGTTAGTACGGTGCCCTAACGCACCTCAAATCGTTAGGTGACGGCTCTTTTTTTTTTTCAATTAACCCTTAAGAGTTGTCACATGTTGGGTTTCGCTTTCCCCGAGAAAAATGGAGCACGACAGCGTGCATACATATATTGAGAGTTTCGGAGTACGACACATGTGAGAAAAGGCTCGGGGGGATGAATATACGAGCATGGCATCGAGTGAGCAGGAGGGTGAGGCTGGAGGCCAGGCGCACTGGGTGCCGTGCCGCGCCAGCCAGCCTGGCGCTATGGCCAGCGTGTCATGCCTCTCGGCCGGCGCGCCGTGCCCCCTAGACCACCGAACCCCCCACCTATATATGAGATTAAGTGATTGAAGGTTCATTTCAAAATATTCCCTCGGTAGAGAAGTAAAAAGAACGAAGGTTTTCTTTCATTTTTCATCAAATTATTCCGCTAAACTCCGCTCAAATGCAAATAACTTCGGATAACAAATTATAAAGTCTACGGGAAGCATCTCTGTGGAGTTATTTCTTGAAAATTCACTCGGTGTACCGGAATCCCGCCGAGTAAAGGTTTTCAAAATTACTTGAAATTGAGTCCTAAATGGCCACAGACAACAGGTAAGCGTTTCTTCCTTCTAAACTCTTGAGAAATTGTGAGTTTACAGCCGAGCTAAACAGAGTTGAATTATAGTTAATATTAATATCGAAAGATATCATTGGTTTCCGACTCCTACTATTGAAATAACTTTGTTCTCTCAGTGTAAAGGCTGCAAGTGAGTGGAATTGCTGACTCCAGGTTGGAAACTATTTGGGTGAATGAAAGTCGGCATTCAAGGTATGTAAGGCTTATTCCTTCGGCAAGTTATTCTCGTTGTATAATGATACGACTTATGTATATGAACGGAGATAACAATTTTATATGTTGTAACTAGCTGCTGCCAGTAGATTATGATTATATGTATGTTAAGATTAGCTGTTGTCAGTAGATTATGAGTATATAAGTTGTGGTTAGCTACTAAAAGATGTATTGAGAATATACTACAGTACCTCTCGTCGAAAAAGGGTATGTTCAGTGTGACTAACGCCAGGAGTGTCGTAAAGATTTCCCCAGTTTATTTATTTGCTATTTAGAAGCATCCTGAAGTCTTGCTATCATGCCAAGGCCTTAGAGGTCTAGGTTTAGCTATTAGGCTTGGCTCGGTGAGTTGACAGTTTAGGGTGCAGCAGGGTGTTGTTACTCTTCCATTGACGCCTGTATAGATAGTAAAGCTCGCCCAGAGGCCGTTGGCATACCATAATGCCTACAGGGCTAGAAATTTAGATAGGATGGTCATACCTTAGAGTCAACAACACCAGGGTTTCCTAGTGAACTGAGTGGCAGTTTGACATTTAGTTAGTCATTGCCGGTGACTGTTAGTTGCAGTCGACTTAATGCTTAACATACAGGTCACCAGAAAGTTACCCAAGATGTACAAGTCAGATAGACTTGTGGGTACCCGAAGGAGGGAACCTTATCAGTAGTTGAATGTGGGGCCCACGCCCAGCCGAATCTTATAAGATACTCACGTACAGGTTGCCATGAGTGGCCAAGTCCAGATAGACTTACCTGCGAGGTTAGGAATCATCTAGCAAAGACGTAAGAACTTTGAACAGACCAGGTTAAGGTCTAAAGGACTAGAACCCTGTTAGTACAGTATTACCTTCAGGCTAAGAAATATAGTAAGTTGTCTGTGGAAGGTTAGGGGCTGACCGCTCAGGAGCATGTCCAATCAGTACCATCCCTACAGTTATCCTAATCAAAGGAACTAAGTAGAGTGTCGTTTGCGACCTTACCGTTCGCTTATGAGCTATCATTGTCCTAGCATGACATCAAGAGTATCATTTAGGCCACTCTTGTTCTCTCTCTATCTGGTCTAGACCGTTAGAGATTATGACCACTGCCAGAATCCTCTAATTAGATATAGGCACACGGGGTGTGCCCATTGGCAGCTATACAGACTATTCTAGGGGCGAGTAGCGGTCGCGTTAGGCCTTAAGAACCATATACGCCTTTTGAGTGGCTAGATTGAGACTAAAATGCAATATGTTGGTTGGGATTGACCCCGCCTAGGATAGCCTTCCGTTGACCAACTTCAGGGTTGCTAACTGTGTTATCGCCTATGGGGCTATTGATCGCTCAGAGGAGCTATATGATAATGTCATCACCTACGGGGCTATTGATCGCTCCAAGGAGCTATACGATGTTCGATGGGACCATACTCAGGCCTATTCCATATTTATTTCCATCCACGTATGGACCTATTTTTTATGCCCTACAGGTATCACTGACCCTCTATCGAGCCTTGTGTGCCTAGGGTATAGTTACATGAGCCCACTGGGCTCAGACACAGTTATAGGAGTCCATCAAGCTCAGATGCGGTCCCAGAAGTCAGGTTGGTTGGCTATAGTACTAGTAGAATCATAGAAACCTAGATAGGGGTATATAGATTGAATTGTACTTGCTAGGGCTTATGGGGGTCAAGTTGGGTTCTTGTTTGTCTACTTTCTTGTTAGCTATATCCTATGAATGTATAGTCGTACAGTTTCAGCTCATATACGTGTAGTGATTTAGTGAATGCAGGTTATGAATAAGAAATTTTATAGGTTATCTTCTGCCCCTTCTTTCTACTTACTTTCAGTCTTTATCAGCTTCTATTCAGCTTTTTAGTTACTGCCTTACATATTCAGTACATATTGTACTGATGCCCAATTATGGGGCGCTGTATACTTGCCTGCAGGTTTAGACAGACAGATTGTAAGATCTCCTAGCAGCTATTCAGAGTCAACAAATTGGCCACCTCCTTTAATTCGGAGTTGCCAGGTTGTAGAGGTTTATCTGTCTTTTATTCGTATAGCATTTGGGTAGGCCGGGGCCCTTTCCCGACCAATAATTTTCACTCCTAGAGGCTTGTTGATTATAGTATTTAGTTAGTGGTTCGTGTTGGCTGTGTGGGGCCTATGTTGGTGTTGTTTTTTATGTTGGCTGTGTGGAGCCTAGTCTAGTTGCCTGTTTTCATTCTGTTAAAACTAGACAACATGGTGGTCTTGTCGGCCGCACAGGATCCTTTTACTATTGTGTTGCTGGGTTAGCTGTTTCTTTTACAGGTGTTGCGTGGCCTTATCGGCCTGATGCTGTATTTACAGCTGAGATATAATATTTTTTTTCTTGGTGTTGAGTCGCTGGTAGGCACCAGAGGTGCATATTCCCAGCCAAGTCAGCCCAGATCCCAGTTTGGCATTAGGTTCCAGTCATGCCTCCCAAGGTGGGGCGTGACAATGAGCCTAATAAATGGTATTTTCAAACCCTACCTAGATTCCTTTGTTATTGTGTTTATTAATGACATCTTGGTGTATTTTAAGACCAAGCAGGAGCACGAAAATCATTTAAGGGTTGTGCTAGGATTGCTCAAGGAGAAGCAGTTGTATGCCAAATTCACCAAGTGCGAGTTTTGTTGGAATCTGTGTCCTTTTTGGGGCATGTGGTTTCCAATGAGGTAATTCGAGTTGATCTATAGAAGGTGCAGTTAGTTTGGAACTGGGAAAGGCCAACCAATGTGATAGAAATTCAGAGTTTTGTGGGTTGGCCAGTTACAACCGTCGGTTCGTGAAGGGATTCGCCTCCATTTCTTCGGCATTGACTAGGTTGACACAAAAGGATGTGCCATTCCAGTTGTCTATGGAATGCGAAGCGAGCTTTCAGAAACTCAAGACTCTGCTAACCACCCCACCTATTCTGGTGTTACCCGTGGAAGGTAAAGATTTTGTTGTGTATTGTGATGCCTCACGGTCTGGATTAGGTGCTCTATTGATGCAGGAAGAGCAGGATAGCGTATTCCTCGGGACAGTTGAAGGTGCATGAAAGGACCTACCTCGCGCATGATCTGGAGTTAGCAGCAGTGGTTTTTGCACTAAAAATTTGGAGGCACTATCTGTATGGAGCTCGATGTGAGGCGTTCACGGATCATCACAACTTATAATATGTATTCTCCCAGAAAGATCTCAATTTGAGGTAGAGGAGATGGATGAAGCTTCTTAAAGATTATGAAATCACCATCTCATATCACCTAGGGAAGCCTAATGTTGTGGTAGACGCGCTGGGCAGGAAGACGGTGAGCATGGGCAGCCTGACTTACTTGGAGGATACTCAACGGCTGATGGCTAGGGAAGTCCAAACCTCGGCAAACAGCTTAGTGAGATTGTCACGTATCGAAACTGGTAGAGTCTTAGCCAACCCGGAGGCTAAATCCTTGTTGTTGGTTGAGATCAAAATCAGACAGTTTGAAGATGAAAAGCTGGGCAAAATCAGAGATAAAGTCCTACAGGGAGAGGCCAAGGAAGCAGTGTTAGATGATGAAGGGGTCTTAAGGATAAAGGGGCGGGTGTGTGTTCCCCTAGTTGGTGAGCTAATTAAAACTCTCTTGAAAAAAGCTCACAACTCAAGGTACTCCATTCATCCCGGAGTCACGAAGATGTACCATGATCTGAAACAACATTATTAGTTGGGTAGGATGAAGCGTGACACTGTAGACTACGTGGATTAGTGTTTAAATTGTCAGTAGGTGAAATACGAGCACCAAAAGCCTGGAGGAGTTCTTCAATGAATGCCTATCCCCGAGTGGAAATGGGAAATGATAGCAATGGACTTTGTGGTTGGTCTTCCAAAGACCTTGGGGAAGTTTTACTCAATTTGGGTCATAGTGGATAGGTTGACCAAGTCTGTTCATTTCTTACCGGTCCAAGTGGCATACTATGCGTAGAAACTAGCAAAACAGTATGTGAAGGAGGTTATTCGATTACGTGGGGTACATGTTTTCATTGTATCGGACAGGGGCACTCAATTTACTTCCCATTTTTAGAGGACCTTACAGGCCAAGTTGGGTAGAAGGTTAGACTTGAGCACAACCTTCCATCCTCATACAGACGGGCAATCAGAGCACACTATTCAAGTGTTGGAGGACATGCTCCGAGCATGCGTGATAGACTTTAGGGGTAATTAGGACAAGTTCTTACCCTTGGAAGAGTTCGCTTATAACAATAGCTACCACTTGAGCATTGGTATGACACCTTTTTAAGCTTTGTATGGGAGGAAGTGCAGGTCTTCAATCGGGTGATTTGAGACAGTTGAGGTGAGACCTTGGGCGACAAATTTGTTAAAGGAGTCCTTGGAAAAGGTTTGAATCATTCTGGACCGTCTGGTGGCTGCTCAGAGTAGGCAAAAGCAATACGCAGACAATAAAGTCAAGGACATGGAGTTCATGGAAGGGGAGCAAGTACCGCTCAAGGTGTCCCCCATGAAGGGGGTGATGAGGTTTTGAAAGTAGGGAAAGCTCAACACGAGGTATATTAGGCCATTTGAAATACTCCGACATGTGGGGAAAGTGGCTTATGAACTGGCATTGCCGCCAGGTCTGTCTAGAGTGCATCCAACGTTTCATGTGTCCATGCTGAAAAAGTACCATGGGGATGGAGCTTATATCATCAAATGGGGCTCTGTGCTGCTTGACGAGAATCTATCACATGAGGAGGAACCTATAGCAATATTGGCCATAGAGGTTCGGAAGTTGAGGTCCAAGGAGATTCCGACAGAGGACCGTCCAATGGAAGAAGCCACTTGGGAGACCGAGGCTGATATGCGGGTCAAGTACCTCGAGTTTTTGATAGAATCTGGTACGTATCTTTCTTACTTTTATATAGACCATTCAGGGATGAATAGTATTTAAATTGGTATCTGACGAAATGACCCAGATGTCGTTACGGGATAGTTAAGGGCATAGAACATAGAAAACTGCTTAAGGATAAGATAGGGAGGTTTTGAAATAAAATAAGTATAGAACTGTGCATTTTTGGGTAGATACTGGTCCGAAGGAGCGTTGCAGTGAGACTGTGGTAGTGGTCGGAGTCCTGCCGTGGCGATATAAGGGTGTAACCATTGGAACTGCTGCAGCAACCTTATGGCCTCTGTAGCAGGTTTGCTGCAGCAGAAGTGTGACCGCTGCAGTAGACAGCGGGGGTCAGAAAGTGGGAGTTATGAGGTTTTACCCCATTACTCTAAAAAATATGATCAGAAGTTCTAGAGAATGGGAAAACTCTCTAGGGCAGTGAACTCTTCACCTAAGGAAAGATTATCGATCTCTACAATAAGTATTGTTAACCCTAGATTCCTTGTAGACCTTTAATGATGGAATTTTGGAATGGAGAAGACCCTAGATAGTTAGACTAGGGTTGAATTATGGGATGATTATAGTATGTTTAAACTTGATAATTAGGTGTATTGATCACTTCCCTAGAACTTAGTAGAATTGGGGCTCACTTTCGAAAGTGCCTTGAAAAGAGAAGGGTTTGATCGAATTAGGTCCTATTTTGAGGAGTGATTAACAAATAATTATTCATGTGTAGATTTCGAGCAATCCGAAGCATTGAGGAAGGGTAAAGCTCCTACAGAGTAGCAAAGTTGATAGTTTCGAGTAATCGAGGTAGGTTACGGTTTATAGGGATAGACCTATATAATGGCATATATAGCGTGCAATGTTGATATTTGATTGGTCTTCAGACGTTTATGTGATATGCGAGTCTATTGTTGTTAATTTATCTTTTGAACATGACTATGATGTGATATTGAATTGTGATGACTTATTTATAAGATTGTTTATATGATGAAGGAATTAACTGTGATGAACATTTAGTAAAGTGATTATACTCCGTTAATAAGAGAATTGTTAATTGATAATGGCTTATTAGAGAAGTAGATTGTAACTGTCTGTGTGACGCAATGATGAACTTGGCATGTAATTTAAGGATGATGAATGAAAATGATTTTAATATATGAATGTTGAGTGGCTCATGCCCGAGGGGAGTATCAGGGAAAGCAATAAAAATATTTGAGTGGCTCGTGTTCGAGGGAAGCATTCGGACGAGCATATGAGTGGGAGCGGGTGCCATGCCGATACAGTACATGGATTTCTAGAGTCCCCTGCAGGTTATGACTGGTTGGTCATAAGTAAGACCCACTAGCATGTGTGTACACGATTCGTGTGGTTGAGTGTTAAGGGGAGATGGTGGAGGTGTGTTCCCGTCACGTTACCCTTGGTTGTGTTATTCACTTAATATTTATGATGTCATTTATGTTCATGAGGTGGATGTGAAACATTTTATGAAGATGTGCTAACTTATTATGGATATGTTGCGAATTGATAATAATGAACGTGGCATTAATGCTAAGTGCAACTTTGTTACTATGTGTGGTTGCTGAGTAGTTATCATTAGGAATAACTGAGGATTTGTAATTCTTTCAATTGTGCTAGTTGTTATTCTGGTCATTGATGGATTCATGGTGTTATGTGAAATGTAACCGTTGATTTTATTGAACTATGTGATGGATGAGCTGAGAAGGGAGTAGCGTTTTGAGATACTGCCTAAGCAATGCCATTGCAGCAGGACCATTTCCGTTATGGTGAGATCGCTACACTGGACAAGTGGCTGTTGTAGCAAGAGGTCTAATCTAGTGAGCAGGCCAGCTAATTCCTGAGTAGAACTAGTGTTCATAAAATGACTTGTAATTCTACTTAAAGTTGAGGACCCTTTTTATATCTCTATTGTTGTGCTTAGATGTTATTATGTAAGGTCAGCCGATGATGCCTATCAGTACTGTGTCATGTACTGACCCTATCCCTGCATTCTTTTCTGAGTGCAGAGTTTGAGCCCAGTAGTTCCTCATGCCCTCACTTGTGAGCCAGCAGCCTTTGTGAAGCAAAAAGGTGAGAAGATGAGGACGCAGACCACTCCTTTCTAGCAAATGTCCTTCTTTTGGACACTCAAACATTTTTATTCAGTTTTGGTTTTAGTTTTCTTAGCTGTTAATAAATTAGATGTCTGGTGTAATGACAATCAGGTACTAGGAAATTGTTATTTGATTTTCGTACGCGGAGTGTAACAATTTTGAAATTGTTCTTTTCACAATAGATGTTTCCTTTTTCAAGAATGTTTTGATTTTTGGGTAGTTTTGGAATTTGTTGGTTCATCCACCAGAGGGTTAGCGGGGGTGCCAATCATGGAGTTTTGGGTCGTGATAGTATGAATTGACATCTACCTAGGAAAATCTAGAGAGGAGTAGGTTAAACAAATTCATAACAAAAATAATGTCTAAACAAAAGATATTTCCAGCGGTGGAACTGTAGCAGCACATATGAGTCTGCTCACTTTGAATTATCATGCTGCTGCTCTAAAGATGGGATCGAGATGAACTTCCTGAATCAAGGTTTGCACTTAGAAAAAAAGTGCAGGGATAGCATCAGTACGATATGATGTACTGGTAGGCATCATCGACCGACCTTAAATAATAACACATATACAGTAAAATAACAACATGCAATGATCAAAACACAAATTCATTAAACAGTACTCATTCTAGAATCAATCAGTGTGAGGTATTCGGCTGGCCTGCTCACTGGATTGGGCCTTGCTGTAGTGGTACTTGGTCTACTGCATCAATCTCGCCATGACGGTACTGCCTTGGCAGTAACTCGACTTAATTGAATACCTACAGCTGTCCTATAGCCCTTTTCAACTTTCAATTCATTATATCCGTGCAAGTTATACACAACCATAAGTTCAACAATCAATGTACTATAATCAGATGGAATATACAATAGATTACTCACAACCGATTCAACAACTCACCTAGTACTCTTACGTGACTTTAAAATTAATTACAAGTCATCATAAACACATCAACATTGCTAACACTTTTAAACTATACACCAAGGAATTCACTTTATTCAAGTTCTTACTTCCTGAACCAATCTTTACTCCTTGAGTTCTATTAGGTATTGTAACAATTGATGATATGTCGGGCACACGCCTCCGTAACATCATCATAACAACTAAAAATTGAACATCATTATACACATATGCCGGAGGGTCTTATTTTTTCCTTTTCATTTGTGACACCCTATAACTTCCTAAGACTAGCCTTGAGATTTAAAATTTGATTATGTAGAATTCTGGGAAAAAGATCTCAGTACGAGTCACAGTACGACTCGTACAATTGAGGTACAGATCCTACCTGAACTCATAATTGGAGAATGGAGAAGCTCATTGAATGAGGTTGGGGAAACCACGATTCCATGTCACTAATCATGCTGCACTGCTACGGTTCATGCTGACCAATCATAGAAAAGTTCAGACAAATGGTCAGGGAAACTCTACGTAACCACGAGTCATGGTACGACTCGTGATATGATGATATGACTCGTAAGATGAGTCGTGATTAGGGTTAGAGGAAAAACTCAGGACTGAACTACGGATCAAGGTACGAGGCGTAGTATGTATCCGTGGAAAACTTCAGAAAGTTGGATTGAAGTTGAGTTTCTAACCACGAGTGGTGGTACGGATGGTGGGATTTGAGTATGACTCATAGGTTGAGTAGGACCACCTAGCGGGTAGAAAATTTATTAAGTTTTTTAGGGGCAATTTTGTAAAACTTTATCGACTTAACTCCTAAAGTATGCTATATTAGGATTTTTTAGAAGGGATTTTATAGGAATAGTCGACCCTCTCCCTCATTTTTTTCCCAAAGTCAGATAGAAGAAGCACGAAGAACTCAAAAAGTTCTCTTAGAGCAAACTACGGCTTTTAGGTTTCCTTCTCAGATTCTCAAGATTTCTTCCTAGGAATTCTACTCCAAGTATGTGGGATTTCTAAAAAGGAATTGCTCTTCCTTTTTCCCCCAAAACCTTCCTAAAATCTTTGTTAGTTCTAGCCTTATTTGTATCAATGTAGGGTTGTCTGTTAGTTAGAATACAAATTTCCTTCTTGTTATAATTTTCATGATTCATTAAAGTTGTAATTAGTTATACTTTATGTTAATATCTCCATCCATGAAAGATGTGTTTAGCCCTAGTCTGTGAATGTGATTTGAAGAGTCTTGCATAATTGTCCAGATACAAACCTTTCTTGATTCTGATAGTTCCTGTACTTAACAGAATAGTACAACTAGATTATCCCAAAAAGTCGAATTATTGATTGTTTAGTACCAGTTATTACTTAGCCTTTTTAATATCTTATAGAAATGTCAGCTAATCAGTTTGACTATACAAAAATGGTACTACTTCAGGTGCCGGTTGCGGGCAACGCCAAAACCATTTTCATTCTTTGTCTTCTCGTCAGGATTAGGAGAACTCGGCTAATGTGGTTGCGGGTATGTTACGTCTTTTCCACATTGATGTATATGCATTGTTATATTGAGGAGCCACACTTTCCTTCGTGACTCCATATATTGCTGTTCAGTTTGATATTAGTCCAGAAGTCCTGTCAGAATCATTTTTCAATTTCTACTCCGGTCGATGAGTCAGTTAGAGCCAGCTGGGAATCTTAGTGTTGAGTAAAGTTATCCCAGTTGATCTAGTAGAGCTAGACATGGTAGACTTCGACCTTATTCTTGGCATGGATTGGTTACATTCCTGTTATACCTCAGTCGAATGCAGAATTAGAGTCGCTAGGTTTCAGTTTCCTAACGAGCCAGCCTTAGAATGGAAAGGTAGTGTTTTAGCGCCTAAGGGTCGGTTTATTTTCTGCCTTAAGGCCTAAAAAATAATTTCAAAGGGTTGCATCTATCACTTGGTTAGGTCAGGGATTCCAGTTTCGAGACCTCGATTATTCAGTCAGTTCAAGTTGTTAGCAAATTTCCTAACGTCTTTCCCAAAGATCTTCCTAGAGTCCCTCCAGAGCAGGAGATAGACTTGGGCATAGACCTTCTTCCAAAAACCCAGCCCATCTTTACTCCTCCTTACAGAATGGCTCTAACCCGGGTAAGGCCAATGTAGTGGCTGATGCACTAAGTAGGAAGTCTATTGTCACGCCCGAACATAGGCCCAGATTGAGACACGGAATAAAGAACCCCGAGAGGCTCCAAGTCGACCTATGGAATGAGCATAACATCTAAGCTCAAGGTTTTAATGCGAAAATCTAACATATAGCATAGAGAAAGTCCAAAGATCTGATAATATCGAATAACTAAATACATAATACAAGTCTAAAGCTGAATCATACTATGTATGATAACCCTTTACTACCGACGAGTTGATAGGACAAGACCCCAACTAACTCCCTAAATTCTGAAACTGAAAATACTGAATGCAACTGATAAAGGGCCTTCGAAAGATAAGGACTCACCAACTCTGGCCGGGAGATGCTAAAACTGAGGATCTGGCTAATGGCGGATCTGAGCCTATATCATGAAACAATGCAACATAGAGTATGTGGTCAGTACGTGGAGTGTACCTAGCGTGCAAGGTAAGTAAAATAGCTAAGTAAGTAAAATAAGAGAATCATGCACATCATAAACATTTCATCATAAGAGTCTGAGAGAAGGGCTTGCATGCTATTATTTGAAAACATGGTTTAAACATAATTTGGTGCATAAGGATGTTGTGCTCAGCCTGAAATACAATCATGAAATTGAAAGTATCGAGCTCTACGTTGAACTGAATGACCAAAAGCTAAAAGCTAATAATCATAAGTAAAACTGAACATTGGGTCAAACTTGTAGAAACATAATATCTTAACTGATGAACATGAATAACTAATATTCATGTAAAACTTTAAAATAATAAATTTTGTAATTTAACACATTATAAAACATTTCCATGAATCATAATTCAACATTAGAAACATGCATAGAGAATTCCCATGGTAGATACTTAGATGATTCACAAGTTGGGTTAAAACCCCATAGATTCATCAACTTAGAATCACATGAAATTAAAGAGGGGTTGGAATGGGAGTGGATGGATACACCCATTCCTAACCCTATATACCTAGAAAATTCTGATTACACAACCTCTTGATTGCCCAAAGGAATTTGGGGAAGAACTTGATGAATCCTAAGCTTGATCACCCTTAGAAACTATTAGGCTTGCATGCATTGATAGGAATAGGTTTAGAATGAGTTAAACCCCCTTAAAAACACTTATTTGAGCTCAAAATAACGTAGTTTAGGTCTTAAGAGCTTTGAAGTTATGGATTTACCCTTACCAAATTCACAGGAATTTGGCTGCTATCTGGAGCAACGACCAATATAATGGGTCATCCTGAGTTCCAAAGATTCATTACTCCGCTCGTCGTTTCACCCCATTTATAGATTCAGGTCTGCTACAACGATCGGATAGGACGAGTCCTTACTAGCCCCAATGACTCATCATGCCGTCTGTTGTCACACTGCTCACTTCTTGGAACTCCTCTCAATGGAACCACACCATGACTCGTGGTCTTAAACAACGGCTTATGCTGTGACCCGTGAAAGCTACCTGGACACGGACTACCCTCAAAATGACTCCCTTACCACGACTCGTCATAACAACTAACGGGTCATCCTTAGACCCATTATTTCTAAGTTCACTTCTGCAAACCTGATGTGCTGTGAGTTTAAAGTACTTTCGATGCTTAAAACTAAGAAAATTGCATGGACGTAGGTATGTTTATATGGATATAAGATACTTTTACTTTGGTTTCAGGGAAAACAAGTGTTGGAGCAAAGATATGCAAAAGAAGCCTGAAAATACAAAAAATCAATCAAAGTACTAGTCTCAGTATGAATAGTACCTAGATTGTACGAGATGTACTGATAACCGTGATAAACTTTAGAATACTGAATAGAGAAGAAGGAAACATATGACTCTCAGTACGAGCCATAGCAGGAAGGTACGAGCCGTAATTGGAGCCGTGGAAAACTTCAGAGAATTTTCACAAGGCAACCTCTTGGTATGGGTGGAACCCAAAAGTTGTACCACTTACGCACAACCCGTACCATGACCCGTGATGAGCTCCAGTGACTATTCAAGACTTGGTGGAATTTCAGACACTACAGATAGTACGAGTTGTGGCAAAAAGGTACAAGTCATACCACAACACTCGTGAAACATTCCAGAAGATGTCCGAATTCTCAGAACCAAGCCACAGATGCATTGTATGACTCGTAGGAAGGAGGTATGAGTTGTAGAAGCTCACAACGTACGAAAGGCAGCTACGACCTATACAATCCTACTAACACTTCTTGGGAGCAATTCCTGATTTCTTTATCAATTTTTCTTGAGATTATTCTTGCACATTCAAAGAAGTTTTTCTCTCTACTATTGCTATTGTTGTAAGTATTTAATTATGTGTTTGTCTATGAATGTATATCATAATCTTACAACCATGAGAGGCTAAAACCTTCACAACTAGGGGTTGTGGGAAGCATGGAGGATTAACAAACTAGGGTTGCACAAAAGTAATTCAGAACCAACGCAAAAAGCTTGTATTGTATTCTCTTTATACTTAAACATTTCTTAACAGTGTACAACATTAGGACTTGTCCGAATTCTTTACTTGCTTGAACCTAGAAAGGTAGAGATTAGGAAAAGAGAATTACAATAAAGCCTTGATCTAGATGATCATTGTATTAACTTGAGCTGTGGTCGCAAGATAGTTAAATTTTAAACATATCAATAATGGTTAGTTTGAAATCGATCATGAGACCTGACCCGGTGATTGAGTATAGTCATCCAATAGGGACGAACCAGTCATTTGGATGAACCCTAGTTATCAGTTCTATAAGTAAGCATTGGGATTGATCACATGTGTATACCCGAAGTAGTTATGAACCCATGGGAAACACATACCCTAGTTATTTGCAAAACTTGACTTAATTCATAGTTATAACTTTGTTTTATTATTATTTTCAAATCCCCCCAAATTGGAGATAACTCACCAACAAGTTCACTTACCGGTATTAGTCTAGATCTTCCATATTCTCTGCAGGTTCGACCCCAACCTCTTAGTTTATTTTTTTTATTGACAACGTCCACTTCATGCGTCAGTAGGAGGTGTGAGTTTGAGCATTATCAAAAAGTGGCGCTGTTGCCGGGGAATACGGCTAAGACTAGATTAGTTGCTTGAAATTGACTTTTGGTTGTTATTTACTGAATTACATTTTCTTTTTATTTGAGATATCCACAGGTAGTTACTCAACGAATGCGAAGCACTCGAAGTAGTGAAAATCCCTTGATTTCTTTGAATCTCAAACTTGAATGGACACTGCGTAAAATGGAGAACCAGGAGCAGAGAGATGCCCGAATAGCTGAAGAAGCTAGGCAAGCAGAGCTAGCTCAGTAAGTTGCACTTCAGGATGTGGAGGATGCTAGGGATAAGCTTGTTAACGCTGGTCGACATAGGAGGGGAAACAGAGGTCATAGATTTGCCCCTCAGTTCTTCGATGATGAGGACCCAAACATTGACGAAGTCGGGTCAACTGGGGCAATTGTACCACCACCACTGCCCGCTGGGCCTAATTTTACATCATGAGCACCATGATTCAATTGTTAAACATGAAAGGGGTGTTCAGTGGTCGTGTAGCTGATGATGCCAACCTGCACTTGATGAAATTTGTGGGACTATGCAAGGTGTACAAGCTGTCGAATTCAGCCAAGATGCCATCAGACTCAGAATTTTTCCCTTTTCTCTGTCTGGGGAAGCCAAATTATGGTTATCAGAGTTGCCAACAACTCCATAAACAATTCGAGGGAGCTCAAACAGGATTTCTTAGAAAGATTCTTTCCACTCTCCAGGATATTGTAACTCAAGGACAAAATTTACAACTTTCGACAACTTAAAACTGAGGCACTTCATGAAACCTGGATGAGGTTCAAGAAGAAGCCGACAAAGTGCTAAACCATAAGTTTCTAAATGACAGTTTGTTGGAAATATTTTATAGGTCCTTAAACAACAGCACCAAAGCTGTAGCAGACATTGTGGCGGGAGGATCACTAATGAGTCACACCTGGGAGAAAGCTGCTACCATTCTTAATAGGGTGACAAAAGCAAATAGGGCATGGCACACCCAGGAAGCAGATGCAATGCTAGTACATATGCTGTTGGTTTGACTGCGGACCAACGCAAGAAAGAAGAAGAGCGTAACCAAGAGTTAGCTCATATGCGCACATCGTTGGATTTTCTTACTAAGCATATCATGGAGCTGGAACTGGAAAGGTGAATGCAGTGGCGACACAAGGACAGGAGCCAGGGACAGATAGATCCCCAGATTTCGAGGAGGAGGAAAACTTCTCGGACAACTAGGTGGCGGGTTTCCAAGCCAACGCCGAAGAGTCTGGACAAGACACTTGGCGCCAAGGTTCTGGAAACCAAGGTCAGAACCAATATAGAGACAACTATAACTAGTATAGGTATAAATACAGGAGCTGAGGTCGTGAGCTCAAAGAAGATTAGAGAAGAAATGATGGTTATCACAACGACCGAGCTGGTGTATACGTGCCCCCTAATGCACGTGAGGGAGAAGCTAAGCAGTCAAAATTAAAGAGCATGATAACTGAGATGCGGAAAAAGGTGAGGTCCACATATGATATATCAAGCAATTAAGCATGGGTTAGAGAGTGGAGTCACATGCGACGACTATCAAGCAGATTGAATAGCAGCTAGGGCAACTATCAGCATCTATGAACTCTAGACAAAAGGGTACACTACCTAGAAACACAGTCTAAAATCCAAAGAATGATGGCCACTGTATGACTAGGAGTGGAAAGACCACAATTGACCCCCCTCTACCGGTTGTAGTTGAGAGGAAGAAAGAGACCGTGAATGAAGATGATGATGATGTCGCTGAGAAGGAACATAATGAGGATGCTGAGTTGCCTGAGGCCTCACTTGGTGAAAAAGGGCATGAAGTTGAACAAGGATCTATAAAAATTTACAAGGCTATCTCGTGACCACCGCCACCATTTCCCCAAAGAATGAAGAAGAAGGTGGAGAATGGTAAGTTTCAGAAATTCTTATCAATGCTCAATCAATTATCTGTGAACATAATACTGGTTGAGGCATTGGAACAAATGCCGGGATATGCTAAGTTTATGAAGGAGCTTGTGACGAAGAAGAGGTCTGTGAGCTATGAGCCTGTTGATAATGTACATCATTGCAGTGCCATAGCTTCATGGGTCTTGGCCCAAACAAGGGAAAATCCATGTGCCTTCACTATTTCATGCATGATTGGCGATCTTGAGTTCGCAAGGGAACTTTGTGATCTGGGAGAAAGTATCAATCTAATGCCATTGGTTGTATTTAAGCAGTTGGCCTTGGGAGCCCCCACACCGACACCATGTGGATGCTAATGGCCGACAGAACTATCAAGAAGCCAGTGGGGATCCTGTTTGATGTGCTTGTCAAAGTTGACATATTCATATTCCCAGTAGACTTTGTGATCCTTGATTGTGAGGTTGATTATGAGGTCCCTTCATTCTGGGGAGACAATTCCTTGCCACTGGGAGGACCTTAGTAGAAATGGAGGTTGGCCAGTTGAAGTTCAGACTAAATAAAGAAGAGGTCACCTTCAATGTATGCCGGTCAATGGAGAAACCAAAAGAGTATAGAGTGGTCTCAGTGATAGAAGATGAATTTGATTTCCTTAAAGAAGTCTCAGTAGTCAAGAGACTTGCATCGTGCCGCGACGTTAAATCAGGCACTTCTTAGGAGGCAACCCAAGTGGTGGTTTGGTGAATTATGAGTAACCAAACCACTAGCATCGTGCCATGATGTTAAATCAAGCGCTTCTTGGGAGGCAACCCAAGTTAATAAACTAATGTGTGTTCAAGTGTACAGGGGAAACAAAACAGGTAGCATAAAAAGTGCAGAATAGGTAGATACTACGGGTGTCAATACGATTTATAACAGGGTTATACCGACCGTAGTACGAGTCGCAGTGAAAAGCAGAGAGTATTTCAGTGCATGAGTTTGGGGTACGGTTGGTCCTACAAATCGTAACTCCATTGTACGAGTCGTAGTACCTACTGTGGCTATGAACTATGCAAAGAATGGACAACAATAAAAGGAAAAGACCTACGAGTCATAGTACTAACCATACTCACATAGTACAAGTCGTAAGATGCACTCGTAGGTCCACAGGTAAGTCTTCCAGATCTTCGTGTCTCGAGTTCAAAGGATGAGTTGTGACGGGTCAAAATTTTCAAAATACACCCAACTCAGCCCAGATTTTCAAATCTGCCTTATACCCTATTTAAGCCTAAAACAAGTCGTACCCATTCTCCAGGCACTCATACCCAAGTCCACGAACATAACCCACAATTCTCTCACACCCGTAACTCAAAAATAAAGGATCAATCGAGCAATTTCGTTCTAAATCAAGCCTCGTCCAACCCTAATTTCTATTCTTCAGTCTAAGTAAGCTGTTAAAAAGTAAGTTTATTGATTTGAATTTGATAAAACTTGTATTGTTGATGTAATGGCACTAAAACCACCTGCGAGTCCTAGTTACTGCTTGAAAAATTCAAAACAGATAATGACCAAGGGTGTGATTAAGCTATGTACGACTGAGAAAGAATTGGAAACTGATGAACTTGCACATTAAAATGGCCAAAACGTGAGTTATGGGTAGTGACTAAAAAGGGTAGGAATGAGTAGTTATAAAATGGGTTAAAATACATGCCTAGATCTAGGGAATTTTGAGTACCCAAAACATAAAATAAAACTCCTTGTAACTGAACCAAAATAGAGGGATGGACAGGCTTCACCAGCCTTCCTACGACTCGTAGGATTGCTCGTTGGGACTGTCCCAACCCTAATTTGAAAAGACCACCAGGTACGAATCCCAGTACAGATTGTGGTTTACTGCGATGAGTCGTAACTAGCAGCCGTATCTAAAACCAAAAAAGCGTCAAGTCCACAGGTAATAGTATGATCCTTCCTATGACTCATGAGTTGTGGAAAAATACAGATAAGTTGTTTCTAAAGGGGCATCCTCATATGACTTTTAGTACGGATCACACCTTCATGGTACAAGTCGTATCTCAGAGTCGTAAT
This sequence comes from Datura wrightii, assembly GCA_035772735.1. Classification (NCBI taxonomy): domain Eukaryota; kingdom Viridiplantae; phylum Streptophyta; class Magnoliopsida; order Solanales; family Solanaceae; genus Datura; species Datura wrightii. Next base: position 31,132,481 of record JASDFA010000008.1, read on the forward strand.
ACTAATATGAGATAGTACAGGTATCTGTATGAGTCGTACCTCCAAGGTATGACCCGTACTGTTGACTCGTGGTAATTTACAGAGGAACTTTATTTAAAGCTTTTCTTAGAAACGGAATGCTAACTCTCTTTCTCTACAGGTACAATGACGATAAAGCGTAAGGCATCTAAGGTAACCGCTCATAGGCAATTGATTGATGAGACCTCCACATCTAAGAAAATAGGTGACTCCCCTAGTGGTTCAGTTAAGGAGTACAGGGTCGACACTTCAGATACAGATGGGACCCGAACCACTAAGGCGAAGGCCAAAGCATAATCCATGGAGGCCACTGCCACATCAACAGGTGCTTTCCAGTCTGAGGAGGGACCCGAAGAAAGATCACAAGAGTCAGGCAGTGGCTCAAATAATGATGAGGGGTCCGAGGAGGCCCAGTTCGATGGATAGAAAAATGAGACAGCATCTGAGGAAGGGGGAGCTACAGAGAGTCCACCTCCAGCCAGATGGACGATGAGGTGGCATGTGTTAGGGGCATAGGAGATATATGATCAGGGCCTAATATTGACAGCTAAGGGACACCTTAGGTGCAGTATTTAGGAAGAACCGCAGATCCTTACTGCTTCACTAAATGGAGTTGAGGAGATGAAGCGAATCTTTAGCTTCTATGGGCTAGGTTGGATGGAAAGAACCCTAACTACTACAGTCCATAGATGGTCAGGAAATTCTAAGACAATTACTATGCCACTATGGAGCAGAATGCATAGATAGGTAAGAGCTTGAAGGAGCAGCCTAAGCTCGACATGGTAATAGTCAGTGAGCAAGAGGTAAAAGTTTCTGAGAAAACCATTGCCCGAATGCTCTATGGGACACAATTCAGTGTTCCCTCGTCCATAATTGAGTTTAACAACATAATGGATGCCATGAGACAGCTCAAGAAGGTGGGTCTAGAGGAAAGATTGAGTTAGATCAGATGGTTAGATAACATCATTGCTGAGGACAAGGAGGAGGTCGAATGGGTGGCTAGAGGAAAGCAGGTCACTAAAAACTCACTGAATTTCATTGCAAAGTCCTGCTGGACTCTGGTGGTTCGCCATAGACTGATGCCAACTGCAAATGACAATACACTCAGCACTGACAGAGCCGCCCTGGTAGCATGCATGATGTCCTGCTATGAAATCAACATTCCTAGGGTGATAACTAACGAGATAAGGGATCAGGCTCTTGGTTGAGCATCACCATGCCCTTCCCCAGCCTTATTTATCGATTATACAGAGAAGCAGGTGTTCGACTGCTAACAGACGTGGATACTGAGATTGGTGGATAGAGAATAGCAAATATTAGCCTTATCTAGAATGTGATGAACCTAGTAACTCGGGCCCGACTTCCCACAGCAGTTCCACTGACCCAACCAGCTAGGGACACACAGGTAAATGCCCCTACCTCACAAAAGCAGAGCGAGACACTAGCTATAGATGCCCATAATTCAGAGGCAGCTCCCAGCATTTCTGCTGCACCATTGCCCAGCCTATCGAGCCAGACTCCAGCAGGGTATGACCTAGTGCCCCAGGATTTTCTCCAGAAGCTGGCCAAAAGACTGATGGTCGAGAGAAAAATTCAAGCAATGACGGAGAATGTCAAGCCTTGGGTTAATGCAGAGATAGAAATAGCCACACAGGCCTTGCATGCTAGGCTCAACAGGTTTGAGAGGCGATTTAATAGGCGCATGGTGGAGCAAACAGATACAGGTAGCCTTTGTGAGGAGTTGAGGGCTCTTCGGAGCCAAGTGGCTGAGTTGTCATCTCGATAGATGGTAGTCATACCAACCCCAACTCTTTCTAACTTGGATGTGGCTATTGAGGAGGAGCTTGATTGGCGGCCTACTGGCAGACCACAGTATCGAGCAAAGAGAAAGGGAAGAAGAGGGTCTCCGACGATGTCGTAGATAAGAACCCGAAAAAGAGAAAGAAGAAAGAAAGAAGAGAACACAAGCGGGAAAGAGTGCAGAGCCTGCAGAATCATGAATCACACATGTCAGAGCTACAGGAGCGAGCTAGAGGAGCGGGTAGCTCCACCATGGCTCAATCCGAGCTTGCTAGTGGCAGGGACCCTATGGGAGAGACACATTCAACCCCCACCATTCCGGAGGCTGTAGAGACGACAGAGTCTACTGAGGGGGTAACCACTCCCCTATTGTTCCACCAGTGAGTGCGGTGGTCACCGCAAGCGCCACGATTGCAGCAGAGGTACTTCATCTGCAGGATGACAGGAGTGCTTAGAGCGCCACATGTATGTTCCCTTCCCTCTGTTCTTATGTTTTTATACTTCGGGGATGAAGCACACTTTTCAAAAAGGGGAGGGGGTGTACTTGTATTTTTGGTTAATTCATCCGAGGTTTTTTCTTGCCATGTTTCTTTTCCCTCGGGCATGCTATCTAGTAGAACCGACATGTTTAGGATTTTATTTTTGTGAAATTTTGTTTAATTAGAAAGTAACTCAAGAGTACTCAGCCAATAAATTGCACTAGTTTTGGATTTGTGAAAATTTGACCCTGTTAAATTTTTTTGATAAATTAGTTGTGTACTTGTGACTGCATGCATGATTTCTGTGGATCTTTTAATGTCATTTAAGTATATTAGCATGTGTAGTTTTTGTTAAGCCATGAATAAACCATACAGGTAAAGTGAATATAAATCATGTACCATGAGTGAGTGAGGTCTGATACCTAGTTCAATATTGTATAGAGGATCTAGAACTTGTTCGGTTGGTCTCTTTGCATAGGTTTAAGGATGGTTGGTCAGGAAAGGATCATAGGAAATTTTTGTTGAGCCCATTTCTAGCCTAAATAACCCTACCAAAATGATGTGATTCCCTTGATCCCGATTTTGAGCCTTAAATGAGCCATTTTATTTGATTAACCGATTAACCGTACCCATTTTTATAATGAACCTGTTTTGGCCCTGGTCCCTCCTTGGACATTGTGAACCTCAACATAGGCAAAATTCCTGAGTTGAGGGTGGCTAGAGTAGGGGTGCATAAAGACTAGAAAGGTGAAAAAGGGAGAGAAAAGAGAAAACGGGTGAAAAACGAGGTGTGGTGTAAAAAAGAGAAAAACAAATTAATTCTGAAAAAAATTAAAAAGAAAATAATGCATGAAAAAGTTTGAAAACACACCATATCGTACACGTGTATAAAAAAGGGTGAAATAAGTGAAGTGGAGCCACATGTATGTAGATCCAAGGAGGGGTTTTAGTCACTCAAAAATTTTCATATTTACCTTACCCAGCCGGAAAGCCTACATTACAAGCCGAGACAACCTATTGTGATCCTAACCTAACCATCTGACAGACCGAAGTAGAGAAAATAAGGGCAAGCCTCTGGTATCCAATATGCAGTATTTGGAACTTCTTTGTGAGAGTGAGAGTCTTGCTTGTTTAGTCCTATATCATATATTTTGTTATATCTGTGAGTGGGGGACTTAGTTTGCTGTGAGGGTACATGGTTTGTGTTTGACTTTACTAGTGGTTTGTGTGAAAAGCATAGGTGATGACTTGACTACCTATTGATAGCTAGATGACATGTCTTGATCCCTGTTTATCATGTTTTGTAGCTGCTTGTAGTGCATGTACTAATTTAGTTCGTGGGAAATAGGTCAAAAGTTTTTTGGAGTCATAGTGCAAATTTTGTTTGATATTGGCTGTGGTGTCTTAGGTTTATTTTCTAGTTAAGCGCCGTGTTTAGTTTTTCTTTTTCTTTGACTGGGGACATGCAAAAGTTTTAAGTTGAGAGTGCTAATGTACTGTGAGTTTACAACACTTTTGATGCTTAAAACTAAGAAAATAGCATGGATATAAGGAACTTTTACTTTGATTTTAGGGAAAACAAGTATTAGAGCAAAGATGTGCAAAACAAGCTTGACAATACAGAAAATCCGTTAAAGTACCAGTCTTAGTACGAGCAGTACCTAGATTGTACGAGTCGTACTGAGAAACGTGATAAAGTTCAAAAGACTGAATAGAGAAGAAGGCAACATACGACTCTCATTATGAGCCATAATTGGAGCCATGGAAACTTCAGAGAATTTGCACAAGGCAACCTCTTGGTATGGATGGAACCCATGAGTCGTAGCACTTACATATGACCCTTACCATGAGCCATGATGATATCCAGTGACTATTCAATACTTGGTGGCATTTCAGACACTATAGACAGTAAGTTGTGGCAAGAAGGTGCGAGTCGTACCACAACACTCGTGAAACATTCCATAAGATGTTAGAATTCTCAGAACCAAGCCAAGGATGCATTGTATGACTCATAGAAAGGAGGTACGAGTCGAGAATCTCATAACACTTAGCGAAAGTTTCAGCCGGCCAAGGACGTACGAAAGGCAGTTACAACCCGTACGATCCTGCTACGTGTCATATGACAAGTTGTGGCACAAGCGGCGCCAGTTATGACAAATCTCCCTGTTAGCTTAGGAAAGGTTTATGATATCTGTATAAATACCTTTTACATTTTATTTTCATAAGAATCAATAGAGAATCAATAGAGAACATAGAATTGAGTAGTTTTTGTATGATTAACACTTCTTGGGAGCTATTCTTGATTTCTTAATCAATTGTTCTTGAGATTATTCTTGCACATTCAAAGAAATGTTTCTCTCTACTATTGCTATTGCTGTAAGTATTAAATTATGTGTTTGTCTCTGAATGCATACCATAATCTTACAACCATAAGAGGCTAAAAACCTCCACAACTAGGGGTCGTGGGAACCATGGAGGATTAACAAACTAGGGTTGCACAAAAGTGATCTAAAACCAATGAAAAAAAGTTGTATTATATTCTCTTCATGCGTAAATGTTCCTTAACAGTGTACAATGTTCGGACTTGCCCAAATTCTTTACTTGCTTGAACCTAGAGAGGTAGAAATTAGGAAAAGAAAATTTACAACAAAGCCTTGATCTTGATGATCTTTGTATTAACTTGAGCGATGGTCCCAGGATAGTTAAATTTGAAACATATCAATAAATGTAGTTTGAAATCGTTTATAAAACCTGACCCAGTGATTGAGTATAGTCATCCAATAGGCACAAACCAGTTGTTTGGATGAACCCTAGTTATCAGTTCTACAAGTAAGCACTGGGATTCATCACATGTGTATACCCAAAGTAGTTATGCACCCATGGGGAACACATAACCTAGTTATTTGCAAAACTTGATTTAATTCATAGTTATAACTTTTTTTATTATTATTTTCTAAATCCCCCAAATTGGAGATAACTCACCAACAAGTTCACTTACGGACATTAGTTTAGATCTTCATATTTCCCGTGGGTTCAACCTCAAACTCTTAGTTGGGTTCTTTATTGACAACGTCCTCTTCATGCTTCAGCAGGAGGTGTGAGTTTAAGCGTTATCAAAGCCCTCACCACAAGTGCCTCCAACGGGTCATTAGACCCACCAATAACCCATACCACTAGTCATTCTTAGAGAAATCTTAGATTTTTTTGTTGTTTTCATTTCAACTTCCCGAGTATAATCTTAGGAACTTCTAGGGTATTACATCTATGGGAAGCGTTTCTCATGTTGAAGATGCCACAGTACAACTCGTACAATCGAGAATGGATCTTACCTGGACTCGTAACTGGAGAATAGAGATGCTTAGTGAATGAGGTTGGGGAAACCACAACTCTATGTCACGTATCGTGCTACCCTGGTACGGATCGTGTTGACCAGTTGTAGAAAGTTTAGAGAAATGTTCAGGGAAACTCTAGGTAACCAAGATTCATGGTACGACTCATGATATAATGGTACGACTTGTAGGATGAGTCGTGAATGGGGTTAGAGGAAAAACTCAAGGCTGAACTACGGATCATGGTACGATCCATAGGATGGTTGTATGAGCTGTAGTATGTATCCTTGGAAAACTTCAGAGAGTTGGATTGAAGCTAAGTCTCTAACCACGAGTGGATTACAGATCGTGGGATTTAAGTACGACTTGTAGGTTGAGTCGGACCACCTGACAGGCATAAATTTTATTAAGTGTTCAGGGGCAATTTTGTAAAACCCTATCGACTTAACTCCTAAACTATTCTATATTAGGATTTTCTAGGAGGGATGTTATAGGAATAGTCGATCCTCTCCCTAATTCTTTCCCTAAAATCAGATAGAAGAAGCATGAAGAACTTAGACAGTTCTCTCAGAGAAAACTAGGGATTTTAGGTTTCCTTTTCAGATTCTCAAGATTTCTTCGTAGGAATGCTACTCCAGGTATGTGGGATTTCAACAAGGGAATCGCTCTTCCTTTCTGCCCCAAAACCTTCCTATAATCTTTATCATTTCTAGCCCTATTTGTATCAATGTTAGGGTTGTCTCTCAGTTGAAATACAAATTTCCTTCTTGTTATAATTTTCATGATTCTTGAAGGTTGTAATTAGTTATACTTTATGTTAATATCTCCTTCCATGAAATATGTGTTTAGCCCTAGTCTGCAAATGTGATTTAAAGAGTCTTGTATAATTGTCCAGATACAAACCTTACTTGAGTCTGATAGTTCTAATACATAACATAGTAGTACAGCCAAATTATCCCAAAAAGTTGAATTATTGATTGTTTAGTCCCAGTTAGTACTTAGCCTTTTCAGTATCTTACAAAAATGTCATCTAATCAGTTTGACTATACTCAGTCTCTTGAGGAGTTTAGTAAAACACCATAGTCTCAGCTATAAGTTGTTAGGGTGTTCTTTAGACGGTTTTGACGCTTTCAGCTAAAGTAGCTTTGGCCAGTCTTAGAACCCTTAATTTTAGTTATAGGTCCTTCAGACTCTCAATTTACTTTCAGATAAGTATTCCTGCTTAAGTCTTTTGATATCAGGTTTGAGTTATCAACCTAGTAGTCACAAATAGAAAGTTCCAATGGGAGTAGGACTTAGCACCGAGCGGGCTGGGGTTCAGCGCACCTAGGTTCCTAGAATTACATTGCCACCATAGGTTTTAGCCCAAATGGGCATCAGACAATGATCACCCAGTTCAACTACTATACTATGACAAGGTATAGTGGGCCTTTTACAATGGGTGGTATACATCGGACTCCGCATTTAACTCACGTGGTTACATATAAATTATAGTCTTTACCATGGTGTCCCACCATATAGTTAGTAGCGCTCAGTACAGAATAGTCACAATCTTCAGTTCAACTCAGTTATTCAGATTTCAATATGTAGTTATGTTCCTCAGTCAGTACTTGTGTTATAGTTATATTCAGTGTTATTAGTTCAGTTGTGTGTTTCTACTGTTCTTACTTACATCTTGCGTACTCAGTACATTCAAAGTACCAATGCATATTTTTCATGCTGTATTGTATTATGGTACTGTGCAGGTTCTCAGTCACAACATCGTCAGTAGTTCCCTTTAGATGATTTCAGCAGCATTATCTTGGTGAGTCCTCATCCTTCGAGTATGAGGTTTTAGTTCTCTTTCATTTTCTTGCTTTCATATTTTAAAGTTAGCTGGGGGCTTGTCCCAGCAACTCGTCAGTTCTTAGATGACTTTGAGAAAAAGTTCTATTCTATTATGTTTTGTTGTTGTTTCATAGATTTTCAGTACCTTATTAGACATTTTCTTTGAGAAAATATTTAGTTATGTTTTCTCATCTTTCGCTTCTATTTAATTTAGTATACTAGTGTAATGTTAAGCCATGGGTTAGCTTTGGGTCACTTGTGGCTCCAAGTACCGTGTCGTATTCAGGGTACAAACTCGGGCCATGACACCATTCATGACTTGTAGGAGACTCTAGAAATCCATGTACTGTATCAGTGGGGTACCCGTTCCCACTCATCTGCTCGTCCAGATGCTCCGCTCGAATACGAGCCACTTAATCGTAATCGCTTGCCCGAATGCTCCCCTTTGTCACGAGCCACTCAATCATAATTACTTGCCCAGATACTCCACTCTAGCACAAGCCACTCATCTCAGGACAAAATATGTTATTCACTTTCATTCTCATAACTCGGTACTTTGCCACTAAGTCAATTTACTTGACCTTTAGGAGGCCTCATCTCACCTCCATCAACTTGAATATCTAAATAATTGATCGATCACTTTCATGAAAATATGAAAAAATATGAACAACATCTCCAACATCCAATTCCACATTACATAAGTAACAACATCGTATCAGATTCATTCAACAATTGAATTCAACAAGGAAATTATTACAACAAATAATGTTCGGGGATCAATACAAATCATTATCATTCCACACACATACATATAATTATATAAAGTCTAGATCCTTCTAAACCGTAACCTACCTCGATTGGAGGATTAGAATGTCAATTACTCTGCTGAAGCCTTGCCTTTCCTTAGCGCCTTGGAATGTTCGAAAACTACAACAACAGTTATAGAGTAATTTATTATTTACTCTTCAAATAAGGTTCTGTTACATCTAAGCTCCCCAATTCTACCCGGTAACATGGTCTCAATCGCTACCCACTAAGGAATTCATTCTATTCTATTCACATAATCATTCTTATCTCGAATCATGGAGTTTCCGCTCTTAAACCCCTCATTAGAATTTACTAGGGGTAATAATCTTACTTCATCAAATTTCAGATCTCAATTACCCTACCCTTATGCACATGCATTCACAATTCCCTAAGAAGTCCTCATTACTCTCTTCTATACCTAAGGACCAACACCCACTAATTCGTTATTAATTAACCCTAGTTTCATCATTCTAGGATTCGTCAACTAGGAATTTCACCATTAAAGGTCCTCCTTTGATTCAATGGGGTTAGGGAATCAAAATTAGAGGGAAAAACCAAAATTCTTACCTTGGGAAGGAGAATTGCTCTGCCCATGAAAATTATCGTTAGCTTCTAACAATTCTTGCTTTTGAATAATAGGGTAAACCCTTGAAATCTCACTTAAAACCCACTTATTGTCTCCCGTCGTCCACTGCTGTGATCACATTTCTACTACAGCGGACCCACTATGGCGGTCAGGACGCTGTACGACAGATCCAACGGTTATTCTCCTAATCCATTACGACGGGCCTCTGACCATGGTAACAGTCTCACTGTAGCGATTTTTCCCGTGCTGTAGTGGTCCTCTAGTAACTAGTAGCTCTCATTACCTACACACAGATGATTCCTCAATTCAAAGTTTTAAATAAAACTCACCCAATACCTTTCCACCAACAACCTAGGCAAAAGAGGGTATTTTGGACTTATTTTTCTCCATAATGATGGACAAATCGTTATAGAACATTAGAATATTTCCTATAATTAGAGACATAGCAGCACATCATTATTTGATTAGCATTATGTGATATATATGGGAAAAATTATGTCATAATTATATTCATTCTAATACGAAAGATTCTTATGAAATATTATATATATTTAGGAGGATTCATTCAACATAATATGAATGATTCGTAGTAAATAATATAAGGAAAAAAACTACCTTGAAGCCATTACTTCCTTAAAAAAATCTTCAAAAAAAAGTCTATTAAAATTGACTTTATTAGTGATATATTCGGAACAAAGATGCAATGGTATTTAAAAGTTCGCGTCGTGCGATTATGGATGGTTCCTAATCGCGAAAAGCCAAATAATTCAATAGAGATGTTACTGAAGATGAAAATGCATTTATATCATCTTATTATTATTATAAATATATATGTTAAACCCTCTTACAGATATAATATAGATATTAAATTTTTTATAGGGAGATCGTATCCATGCAACTATAAGCAGGTATTTATTCGCATGTTCAGAGGAAAAATAAATGAGTTTGAAATTATATACCATGAAAATTTTTATTGTTGGTCTAAATAATGCGATATATAAGACCAATAAACATAGGTTGAGGCTGACGTTTACTAATAGAACAACTGTGATCGAAATAAATGATCCACAATTTGATATGTATATCTTTAATCTACGGTCTTATGAGTAGTTGATTGATTAACTTGATGTTGATGAGAATGACCTACTTAGTAATTATCAAATTTGCTTTTTATTTACATTGATTTGTTTTATCAAACTGATGAATATTTCTTTAAATAAACTAGATAGAGTAGGAGAGATTGTTAGCCACAGAGAAGTACAATCACAAAAGCAAGGCAATAAAGTTAGTATTTTTATGAATGTAGAGCTACAAGATTACGAGAAAGATTGCAAACATGATTAGAATTAACATATAGATTTCAACGTACTTCAACTGCTCCTTCTTTATAGACAAAAAATTACATATTCTTTACATTAATTTTTTAAACTTAAAAATAAATTTTGTTAACCACGTTTAGTACTCTTTTTCTATTGGAAGTTATCACATTTTTAATATTAAATATTTAAACTAAAAAAATAAATTTAGCAAATAAATTGCAATTGTTTACATTAATTTTTAAAAATTATAGATTATTTATATTAAAAATAAATATCAATAATAATTTTTGAATTCAAAGCAATTATATGATATATATGAAAAAAAACACACCATAATTACAGTCATTCTAATAGAAAATATTTCTACAAACTATTATATATATTTAGGAGGATTCATTCAATATAGTGAAAACGGTTCATAGTATACAATATATAGGATAGTGAAGCATGAGGTTAAGCCAAGTCGTGTATCGAGAAGCAACCACTTGGCACTTTTACAACAAAAAAGTATCTCAGATTATTGTATTATGATGAAATATAAATATTGTAAATATTTGTTATACCCCGTAGAATTCCCGGCACCTAGACGACCTATTTGCACATTGGTTAACCGTATTTGAAGGCCATACGTGCTAGAGAAAGGCCCGGGAAAGGATCGGACGAGAAACCTGTCGAACCATCGCAGAAGGAGCCGAGGCAGAGCCCCTCCGCGATGGCAGCGTGTCACGGAGGAGAGGCCTCCGCGTTGGCTCCGTGACACATTTGCCTTGTCCAGGCCCAAGATATAAAGCCCCACTTCGGTTTTAAGTGATAAAAACATTTAAAATTTCCAGAGAACAGAGGGCAAACGCAGAGGGAGAAAGAGGAACGAAGAAATTATATAATTTTCGTCCGATTATGCTGCTAAATGTTGCCCAAACTCAAATTAACTCCAGATACGGAGGTATTTAGCAGCAGAGAGCATTCCTGCGGATTCAGTTTCGTAAAATACGGCCGATGAATCGTCGAGCCACCGAGCTAAGGTAAGTGGAATTGCTCTAAATTAGTGTCTATGTGTTCCTAGCTGTGAAGTGAATATTTCTCCCTTCTGGACCGCTGAAAAATAGCGAGTTTTCGATCGTCTTTTGATAAGCCTAAGTTTAGGCTATAAACTATATCGAAAGTGACGTTGCTCTTTACAATAAAGCTATATTTAGTATTAATTGACGTATTTATGAATGCAGTTGGGAGAAAATAGTTGAAGTACCGGCCGAGTCTCGTCCGACGGACGAATAGTTCAAGGATAAGGTATGTAAAGCTAGTTCCCTCGGCAAGTTAAGTAATATCGGTGCAGTATAGTAATTTGCAGGCCAGTAGAATGTTCAGAAGTCAAGTGTTACGTTTATTGTGAATGTTGATACGGTACTAGAAGCATCAGATTGTAACTTGAGTGAAACTTACTAATACGACATAGCTTCTAACACAAGTATTAGAAACTGTTCAGCATGCTCAGTATGTGATGTGATACGAAATGTTAAGATATTATTGTATTCAGTTGAAATCCCGTAAAGAGATGTAATATCCGTAAGCACCTCAGAAATAGAATGGCAGGCTAAAATAAAGTTTAGAACACATGTTAGGAATAGTAAATCACGTTAATATAGAAACTCAGTATACATCATAGGTTGCAGCAGAAATACTATATTTCGTATAGCATTTGCCCCAGTACAGTCTGGCAGGAGTCTATATTCATATATACATATTTACCAGTCTCAGCACATATTAAATATGTACAGATTACTATCATTAGTTCAGCATGTAATATATACGATATTTTACCCCTATTAGCCTCAGCATGTGAGATACGCAGACAGTATTACTAGTTGAGACCGTTGTATTGTTTGGGGTTGGATTACCTAGCATCCATGACCGCCCTAGGGTTAATAGCTGTATCGACTCGTCCGCCAGAGGACGAGGACACGTCGCTCTACGGAGTGGCATGCCGTCCCCCAGGGGACGAAGATGGGATGCCAGTTTTTCCCATATTGTGCCTTGGTCGGCCCTTATACACCCCCGTCGAGCAGATACGCCCGGGGTGTTGATTCAGGAGTCCTCCGGACTCAGGTAAAGTTATAGTTAGGTGCTCAGCGAGCCCAAGTGCATACCCAGGGGACCGCAAGATGCTTACAGGGTTATAGGAGATAGGATGACCGGGGTAGGGGTATAGATTCTGTGCTGGTTGTACCTCCCGGCTTATGGGGGCCGGGTAAGGTTTGTGTGTGCTATGTATATTATGATATGTTATACTGTGTTACAGTAGATACGAGTAGATCGACAGTAGAACGATCAATCCTCAGGTATGACTCCTACTCTTTCCAGTATAATTAAGAGAAGGTATGACTTACAATATCAGACAGTTAATCTATTCCTTCTACTTCAGTTTCATCAGTTATATTATTGTTTTCAGATATTTCTTTCAGTCATTGCTTTACATACTCAGTACCAGCGGTACTGACGCCTGGTGGGGCGCTGCATTACTTGCCTGCAGGTACTCATAGACGAGCAGGTGATACCACGTGATTCCTGTCAGCGATCGAGTATTCAGCTCCTGTTATCCAGAGACTGAATTCCAGAGGTGTATTTTAGTTTCTTTTGTTGTATAGTACGGGTAGGTCGGGGCCCTGTCCCGATCATTGCTATTGCTATTCCTAGAGGCTTGCAGTCTGTATATATCTCCCTGTGGTCAGATGAGCCGGTCGTGTGAGGCCGTGCAGTTGTATAGCCGTTAGTATTCTTTCTTTCTTTTATGTTGGCCATGTGGGGCCATAGTTTGCCAGTAGTGGTGACCTTGCCGGTCACGTAGTTTCTAGTACTTCATGATTGAGTTATAGATAACTAGACAGCATGGTGGCCTTGTCGGCCCGCATAGGTTTCCCTGAATTGATATGTTTCTGGTCAGCTGCTAGTACAGGTACAGGAGGCTATAGGCCAATAGGCCGGGGGCTGTGTTTACAGCCGTTATATAGCCCTTTGTTTCTAGAAATATGAGTTAGAGCCAGCCAGGCACCAGATGTGCCCAGGCTTAGCAGTCCAGCAGTTCAGGTCCCAGTAGGGCACCAGGTGCCAGTCATACCCCCCAAGGCGGGGTGTGACAAACATGGTATCAGAGCAGGTCGTGTCCCAAAGAGTCTGCAAGCCGTGCTAAGTAGAGTCCTGTCCATGGATGTGTTGTGCAACACATACTATGGATTGGAGGCTGCAAGGCATGATAGGATAGTTGTCTTCTATTCTTATTCAGTCGTGCTGTAGAGCGGTGCAATATAGGGTTGAGTCCCTGAAAGCATACTATATTCTTTGGTTACAGATAATGTCAGACCAGCAACATCCTATCACAGGTCGGAGCTTAGATATTGCAGCAGGGGATGGTACCAGCAGGATGCCTCCCCCTCATTTGGAAATAGCCCGATCAGAGGGCACTACAGAGGCATCGTCCCAGCCTCCTCAGCAGTCTCCACCACGTCAGGAGCCACTTGGGGCGACATTACCCTCAGCAGTCCCTATACCGACACCTTCCGACCAGGAGGTTAGGAGTGCTGTAGTTATGTTAGCACAGATGATGGCTGCTCAGCGTCAGCCAATGCCGTCTGCAGTTGCGGAGTCATCAGGAGGGCCCGGTAGTTCGAGGGTCCGAGAGTTCTTAGCCCTGAATCCCCCACAGTTTACAGGTACGGACCGGACAGAGGACCCTCAGGATTTTCTGGATCAAATGCAGAGAATCTTCATGGTTATGCATGCCACGCCTACCGAATCAGTTGAATTGGCAGCATTCCGGTTACGGGATATTGCGGTGTTATGGTATGAAAGCTGGGAAAGGTCCCGAGGGAGAGATGTTTCCCCTCCCACCTGGTCCAGCTTTTCAGGAGCCTTTCTGGATCACTATTTGCCGCGGGAGATTCGACAGGCTCGGGTAGATCAGTTCCTACATCTAGAGCAGGGGGCTATGAGTGTCCGGGAATATTCCTTGTGGTTTGATTCTTTGGCTCGATATGCACCGGCCTTTGTTGATACCATGGCATCCAGAGTGCACCGTTTTATTATGGGGTTGAATCCAGAATATGTTGAGACTTGTATTACGGCCACACTGCGAGAGGACATGGACATTGCTCGAATTCAGGCATTTGCCCAGAATATTGAGGGCATCAGGCAGCGACATCGGGAGATCAGAAGGGTCAATCAGGAATAGCGTCGCCGGGACAGGCCAGTTGAGTTACAGAGGGAGGCCCGGGGAGGACCCAGGCCACGATTGTCAGACAGGCCGCCCAGGCCCCCGCCTCCGCCACAATCGCAGGGGGGTAGATTCAGCCGCAGGGGGCAGTCAGAGACTGGTAGAGGCTCGCAGATGGCAGATTCACCATTACAGAGGAGGGCGGAGCAGAGTAGGTATACCCTACCACTTTGCCCTATATGCAATCGACGCCATCCTGGAGCATGCAGATATGGCTCCACTGCATGTTATATTTGTGGCCAAGAAGGCCATTTGATGAAAGATTGCCCAGCCAGAGGTCTAGAGGACCGCGATAGACAGGATAGGGCATCAGCAGGGTCATGAGCCACAACATCCTCGACTGGGCGCAGGCCCTCAGTTTCAGCAGGCAGGGGTCAGGGCAGATCAGGGGCCTCCAGTACAGGTGCGGGTCCAAGCCGCACATATGCTTTACCAGGGAGGCAAGATTCGGAAGCGTCGCCTGATGTTGTGACAGGTATGCTAACTATCTGCTCACACCCTGCTTATGTGTTGATTGATCCAGGGTCTACTTTGTCCTACATTACTCCATTTGTGGCACGAAAGTTTAGTATTACACCAGAATTATTGCAGCAGCCCTTTTTAGTATCTACGCCCGTCGGTGACTCTATCACAGCTAGCCGAATCTACCGCGGGTGTACAGTAGAGGTTGCTGACCGTCAGACCACAGTAGATCTGGTCGAGTTAGAAATGATAGACTTCGATGCCATAATGGGTATGGACTGGTTAGTACCGTGTTTCGCCAATGTTGAATGTTGGACCAAGACGGTCCGATTCCATTTCCCAGGAGAAACAGTGCGGGAGTGGAAGGGTAGCACCGCTACGCCAAAAGGTAGGTTTATTTCCTACCTTCAGGCGAGAAAGTTGATATCTAAGGGATGTATTTACCATCTGGTCAGAGTTCAGGATGTCCAAGCAGAATCTCCGACACTCCAGTCTGTTCCAGTGGTAAATGAATTCCCTGACGTGTTTCCAGACAAGTTACCTGGTATTCCCCCAGAAAGGGAAATAGACTTTGCGATTGACTTGTTACCAGGCACTCAGCCGATATCAATTCCTCCCTATTGTATGGCTCCTACAGAACTCAGAGAATTAAAGGAACAGTTAAAAGATTTGTTGGATAAAGGTTTCATCAGGCCGAGTACTTCACCGTGGGGTGCGCCAGTTTTATTTGTGAGAAAGAAAGATGGCTCGCTCCGAATGTGTATAGATTATCAACAGCTAAACAAAGTTACAGTAAAGAACAAGTACCCGCTCCCCAGAATTGACGACGTATTTGATCAGTTGCAGGGATCCAGATACTTTTCTAAGATTGACTTGCGGTCCGGATATCACCAGGTCCGAGTACGTGAGAGAGATATTCCTAAGACAGCGTTCAGGACCCGATATGGACATTTTGAATTTCTAGTTATGTCCTTCGGGTCAACGAATGCCCCAGCAGTCTTTATGGACCTGATGAACAGTATTTTCAAACCTTTCCTGGACTTGTTCATAATAGTATTTATTGATGACATTCTGGTGTATTCTCGCTCTGAAGCAGATCACCGAACTCATTTGCGGACAGTGCTCCAGATCCTCAGGGACCGCCAGTTGTATGCTAAATTTTCTAAGTGTGAATTCTGGCTTAACTCAGTGGCCTTTTTAGGGCATATCGTCTCAGACGCTGGTATACAGGTAGACAAGTAGAAAATAGAAGCAGTTAAGTCATGGCCTAGGGCTACCACTCCGACCGAAGTTCGTAGCTTTCTGGGGTTGGCAGGATATTACAGAAGGTTCGTTGAGGGGTTCTTGACCATTGCGGCACCTCTAACCAAATTGACACACAAAGCAGCAAAGTTTCAATGGACAGAGGCATGTGAGCAGAGCTTCCAGGAACTGAAAGACAGATTAACCTCCGCCCCAGTATTAGCATTGCCGGAAGGCACAGAAGGTTATTCAGTCTATTGCGACGCGTCAGGCGTCGGGTTAGGTTGTGTGCTGATGCAGCATGGCAGAGTGATTGCATATGCTTCCAGACAGCTGAGGAAACACGAAAAGAATTATCCTACCCACGACCTGGAATTGGCCGCAGTAATTCACGCCTTAAAAATGTGGAGGCATTACTTGTACGGCGTCCATGTTGATATTTACACAGATCACAAGAGCTTACAGTACATTTTCACTCAGAGGGAGTTGAATCTGCGGCAACGCCGCTGGTTGGAGCTGTTAAAAGATTATGATGTGAATATTTTATACCACCCAGGAAAAGCTAATGTTGTAGCAGATGCCCTGAGCCGAAATTCAATGGGGAGTTTGGCGTATTTGCGACCTGAGAAACAGAAGTTAGCCAAAGAAATTCATCAGTTAGCTGGTCTAGCCGTTCGAGTAATGGAAACAGAAAATAATAGAGCAGTAATTCAGAATTCTGCAGTGTCATCATTAGTTACAGAGGTAAAAGAATGACAGTACGAGGATCCTAATTTAGTCCAGCTCAAAGATAGAATTCAGGCAGGTAAGGAGTCAGATTTTCAGATAACCGAGGATGATGTGCTACGTTGTAAGGGCCGCCTCTGTGTCCCGAATGTTTCAGGGCTTCGCGGGCGGATCATGCATGAGGTACATTACGCTCGCTATTCCCTTCATCCAGGAGCGACGAAAATGTACCACGACATCAGAGACATCTACTGGTGGCCAGGTATGAAAGCTGAGATAGCCGAATTTGTATCTAGATGTTCTAATTGTCAGCATGTGAAAGCAGAGCACCAGAAACCGGGCGGTTTGACGCAAGATATAACGGTACCTATGTGGAAATGGGAAGCGATAAACATGGATTTTGTAACAGGGTTACCCCGTACTAGACGCAGAAATGATTCCATTTGGGTAATAGTTGACAGGCTGACAAAATCAGCTCATTTCCTGCCAGTGAGGGCTACCTTCTCAGCTGAGGATTATGCCGAATTATATATCAGAGAAATAGTTAGATTGCATGGAGTGCTAGTATCTATCCTTTCAGATAGAGGATCACAATTCACAGCTAGATTCTAGCAATCGTTTCAGAAAGGTTTGGGAACACAAATTAACTTGAGCACAGCATTCCATCCTCAAACAGATGGGCAGGCAGAACGTACAATTCAGACGCTCGAAGATATGCTACGAGCGTGTGTGCTAGATTTTGGGGGTAGCTGGGATGAGCACCTTTCGTTAATTGAATTTGCTTATAATAACAGTTATCATTCAGCCATCCAGATGGCGCCTTTCGAGGCATTATATGGGCGAAAATGTAGATCGCCGGTGGGCTGGTTTGAAATGGGAGAATCAGTATTGGTTGGCCCAGATATTGTTCGGCAGTCAGAGGAAAAGATAAAGCTTATCCGAGAACGTTTACTGACCGCTCAGAGCCGCCAGAAATCGTATGCAGATATGCGGCGCAGAGATCTAGAATTTGCGGTAAATGACTGGGTATATCTGAAAGTGTCCCCGATGAAAGGGGTAATGAGGTTTGGCAAGAAAGGCAAGCTTAGCCCGAGATTCATTGGGCCATATCAGATTCGGCGAAGAATAGGCCGAGTTGCATACGAATTGAACTTGCCTCCAGAGTTAGCATCTGTTCACCCAGTCTTCCATGTCTCTATGTTAAGGAAGTTCATAGGGGACCCTTCTACAGTAGTTCCAGTTCAAGATGTCCAGGTCACAGAAGAGTTAGCATATGAAGAGGTTCCCGTGGCTATCTTAGACAGACAGATTCGCAGGCTGAGAACTAAAGATGTTGCATCTGTCAAAGTATTGTGGCGTAACAGGAACCGGGAAGAAATGACATGGGAAGCTGAAGAAGATATGAAAACCAGATACCCTCACCTATTTCAGGCCTAGTCAGGCGACAGGTATGTCCGTATTATTACTTATGCAGTACCTTATGGTTGTATGTCTGTAAATGATAAAGAAAGATTGATATCTAGTTATCCAGTGGATCCTAGAATATTATGTGCAGTGCCTGTATTGGACTTTTCTGCATTTCAGGTTTTTTCTATAGTCCATATTACAAGGGAAACTCTGCCGAAATATTTCTAGAAAGTAAGTAAGTAGTCCTCTAGATAACAGTGTACATTCGAGGACGAATGTTCTTAAGGGGGGGAGAATGTTATACCCCGTAGAATTTCCGACACCTAGACGACCTATTCGAACGTTGGTTAAGCGTATTTGAAGGCCATACGTGCTGGAGAAAGGCCCGAAAAAGGATCGGATGAGAAACCTGTCGAACCATCACGGAAGGAGCCGAGGCAGAGCCCCTCCGCGATGGCAGCGTGTCACGGAGGAGAGGCCTCCGCGTTGGCTCCGTGACACGTTGGCCTTGTCCAGGCCCAAGTATATAAAGCCCTACTTCAGTTTTAAGTGATAAAAACATTTAAAATTTCCAGAGAACAGAGGGCAAACGCAGAGAGAGAAAGAGGAACGAAGAAATTATATAATTTTCGTCCGATTATGCTGCTAAACGTTGCCCAAACTCAAATTAACTCCAGATACGGAGGTATTTAGCAGCAGAGAGCATTCCTACAGATTCAGTTTCGTAAAATACGGCCGAGGAATCGTCGAGCCACCGAGCTAAGGTAAGTGGAATTGCTCTAAATTAGTGTCTATGTGTTCCTAGCTGTGAAGTGAATATTTCTCCCTTCTGGACCGCTGAAAAATAGCGAGTTTTCGACCGTCTTTCGATAAGCCTAAGTTTAGGCTATAAACTATATCGAAAGTAACGTTGCTCTTTACAATAAAGCTGTATTTAGTATTAATTACGTATTTATGAATGCAGTTGGGAGAAAATAGTTGAAGTACCAGCCGAGTCTCGTCCGACGGACGAATAGTTCAAGGATAAGGTATGTAAAGCTAGTTCCCTCGGCAAGTTAAGTAATATCGGTGCAGTATAGTAATTTGCAGGCCAGTAGAATGTTCAGAAGTCAAGTGTTACGTTTATTGTGAATGTTGATACGGTACTAGAAGCATCAGATTGTAACTTGCGTGAAACTTACTAATACGACATAGCTTCTAACACAAGTATTAGAAACTGCTCAGCATGCTCAGTATGTGATGTGATACGAAATGTTAAGATATTATTGTATTCAGTTGAAATCCCGTAAAGCGATGTAATATCCGTAAGCACCTCAGAAATAGAATGGCAGGCTAAAATAAAGTTTAGAACGCATGTTAGGAATAGTAAATCACGTTAATACAGAAACTCAGTATACAACATAGGTTGCAGCAGAAATACTATATTTCGTATAGCATTTTCCCCAGTACAGTCTGGCAGGAGTCTATATTCATATATACATATTTACCAGTCTCAGCACATATTAAATACGTACAGATCACTACCATTAGTTCAACATGTAATATATACGATACTTTACCCCTATTAGCCTCAGCATGTGAGATATGCATACAGTATTACTAGTTGAGACCGTTGTATTGTTTGGGGTTGGATTACCTAGCATCCATGACCGCCCCAGGGTTAATAACTGTATTGACTCGTCCACCAGAGGACGAGGACACGTCGCTCTACGGAGTGGCATGTCGTCCCCTAGGGGACGAAGATGGGATGCCAGTTTTCCCCATATTGTGCCTTGGTCGGCCCTTATACACCCCCGTCGAGCAGATACGCCCAGGGTGTTGATTCAGGAGTCCTCCGGACTCAGGTACAGTTATAGTCAGGGGCTCAGCGAGCCCAAGTGCATACCCAGGGGACCGGCAGGATGCTTACAGGTTTATAGGAGATGGGATGACCGGGGTAGGGGTATAGATTCTGTGCTGGTTGTACCTCCCGACTTATGGGGGCCGGGTAAGGTTTGTGTGTGCTATGTATGTTATGATATGTTATACTGTGTTACAGTAGATACGAGTAGATCGATAGTAGAACGATCAATCCTCAGGTATGACTCCTACTCTTTCCAGTATAATTAAGAGAAGGTATGACTTACAATATCAGACAGTTAATCTATTCCTTCTACTTCAGTTTCATCAGTTATATTATTGTTTTCAGATATTTCTTTCAGTCATTGCTTTACATACTCAGTACCAGCGGTACTGACGCCCGGTGGGGCGCTGCATTACTTGCCTGCAGGTACTCATAGACGAGCAGGCGATACCACGTGATTCCTGTCAGCGATCGAGTATTCAGCTCCTGTTATCCGGAGACTGAATTCCAGAGGTGTATTTTAGTTTCTTTTGTTGTATAGTACGGGTATGTCAGGGCCCTGTCTCGATCATTTCTATTGCTATTCCTAGAGGCTTGCAGTCTGTATATATCTCCCTGTGGTCAGATGAGCCGGTCGTGTGAGGCCGTGCAGTTGTATAGTCGTTAGTATTCTTTCTTTCTTTTATGTTGGCCGTGTGGGGCCATAGTTTGCCAGTAGTGGTGACCTTGCCGGTCACGTAGTTTCTAGTACTTCATGATTGAGTTATAGATAACTAGACAGCATGGTGGCCTTGTCGGCCCGCATAGGTTTCCCTGAATTGATATGTTTCTGGTCAGCTGCTAGTACACGTACAGGAGGTTAGGCCAATAGGCCGGGGGCTGTGTTTACAGCCGTTATATAGCCCTTTGTTTCCAGAAATATGAGTTTGAGCCAGCCAGGCACCAGATGTGCCCAGGCTTAGCAGTCCAGCAGTTCAGGTCCCAGTAGGGCACCAGGTGTCAGTCATACCCCCCCCCCCCCCCCAAGGCGGGGTGTGACAATATTAACTAAGATTGTTGATCTGATTCCTAAAATTACGCATAATTTTAAGATGTAATACTCAAATTTAACTCATTATAATAAGTTAATTAGTATTGCTAAATAAGAAAAGATTGTAAAAATTTATTGCAAAGGCAATAATTATTGCGTGATATATTCGAATTTAAATCAGATACTGTTATGAAAGGTTAATATAATTTATAATATATAGATTAGAATATTGGTACTTATACATCAACAACATATAATTTTAGGATGTAATACTTGCTTTAACTAATTATAATCATTTAAATGGTATTATTATACAAGAAAAAAATTGTAAAAATTTATTGCAAAGCGACTAATTATGGCATGATACATTTAATTTATTTATAATATAAATTAAAATATTTTCTATAATTAGAGATACGAACAACACATCATTATTTGATTAGCAGTTATATAATATATATGGGCCGGAGGGGGAGAGGGGAAATTACGCCATAATTATAGTCACTCTAATAGGAAAGATTCTTATGAAATATTATATATATTTAGGAGGATTTATTCAATATCTGCTAAAATTGACTTTATCAGTGAGATATCCAAAATAAAGATGCAATAGTGTTTGCAAGTTCGTGTAGTGAGATTATGAATGGTTCCTCGTCGCGAAAAGATAAATAATTTAATTTTAATAAAAGATATTACTGCAGAATAAAAAGATATTTGTATTATCTTATTAAATTTATAAATAAATATGTTGACTACCCTCTTATGGATATAATATAGATATTCAATCTTTTATAGAAAGATCATATCTATGCAATGGTGGGTGGGTATGTTATCTATATATTCAAAGTAAAAATAAATGAGATGGAATTGTATACCATGAATTTGTTTTGTTGATCCAAATAACATGAAATATAAGACCAATAATGTAATGCCCCAGAAACTCAAAGACTAGACTTGGGACTTAAATTAGAGAAAACTGAAAAATCTGCATCAAGTCACAGAACGAGTCGTTATGTGACCTGTGGGGAGTGACCACGAGTCGTTAAGTGACTCATGGTGAGGCCAGTGGGCTTGATGAAATTTTTGGAGAAAGGGGTGATCACGGGGGTCATCACGAGTCGTGGTCAACACCACGAATCGTGATATGACCCGTGGTCTAGGATAAATTTAAGGCCACGAAGGAGTTGGGCAGTGCACTTAACGATTTGTCACCACGAGTCGTGGTCCATACCACAAGTCATGGTCCACGCCACGATCGTTAGGTGACTCATGGTCAGGACTGGGTCAAGAAGTAGAGGAGGTCAACAGTGTACCCAACGGGTGCACACCATGACTCGTTTGGGACACCACGAGTCGTGGTTTCACCCATGGGGACTCCTAGGTGTTTAAGGAAGTGCACCTCATGAGAGGTGACCACGAGTCATGGTTACAACCACGATCCGTTAGGTCAACGGTGAGGACAGTAGCAGTTTTTCCCTGCGAGTTTCAAGGGTCTTTCAGTAATTTTCTACCCTTCCAAACTTTAAACTATGTTGTTTTAAGCATACTTTCAGACTTATTGGTGGGACTAAATGGTTTCTTTCCTCATTCCCCACTCAGACCTTTATAAAATAGATTGTAGGAACTCTTTCAAGGTTTTTCAGAGAAAGAGTTAGGGCAATCTTTTCTCCTTAATTCATCAAGGAACTCTTCAGTCTTTTTCACCTGTCACGCCCCAAATTTACACCTTAGACGAAATACAGTACTTGAAGTCACAAGTGGCCCCAAGTAAACCCCTGGTCTATCATACACTAGCATTCTGAGTCATATAGAAACACATACAGAGGAAGTTTAAAGTAAAGATGTATTTACATGAAAGAAATAAAGCTAATTTATAGTGTTTGAATGTATTAAAACAACACTACAAATCTAAAATACCAATCTGAGTCCCAAAGCCACTATGACTGATGAGTTGCTGGGACAAGCCCTCAGCTAACTCCAAATCTAAATATAAGGAAATGAAAATATAACTGAAATGAATAAATCTTCGTCCTCAAAGGATGAGGACTCACCAACTGGTAAAGATGAGGTCTTTGATGAGCGGTCGGCTAACGAAGCTGAGACTGAGATCCTGCAGCTGTATCATAAAACGATATAACATAAAAGTATGCATCATTATTTTGAATGTACTGAGTAAGTGAGAGGAATATAACGCAATAAAATAAATAAAAGAAAATGCTAAACTGAAAAGATATGCAATGACCAAATAAAACTTTTGAACTGAATAACTAAAATACTGAGGTGGTATAAAAGACCCTGTCTGATGGTCAAAGCATGTTCTAAGTATGAAATACTGATTTGAACTGAACTGGATTGAAACTAGACCGAACTGACTAGTGGGAGAGTTTATAACCGATATATAACCACGTGAGCTAGATGTAGAGTCCAATGTATACACCCTAGTGGTAGGACCCAATATACCTTGCCAGGGTATAAAGGCATGAACTGGGTGATAACAAGACTCTGGGGCCTCTCAGGCCAATAAATACTATAACCTACAGTGGCAATGTAGTTCTGGGAACATGGGATGTAATACTGACACCTCAAGAAAATTCTGTAGTCAAACTGATCAGTTGACATTTCTTACCGACACTGAGAAATTTCATATTTTGACTAAGGCTAGACAATCATGTATCTGACTGAGAATTTAGCATGTAAAATAGTAAGGGAATTCTACACAGGTATAATCAATAGAATTCTAAGGTTTACCATTTCAACATGAATTTCTAGTCTGTTCTACCATCAAGAACTAGGACTGAAGTCACTGCACAGAGATAAGCATCAATACTACCATTAGCTGGTGGGAAAATACCCATAATTAATATACATGATGATTCCACATGAATTAAACAAGACATTATCAAGAATTTCTCAACATTCAAAAATCTGTAGGGCTAGAATTCACTTCTGCGGAAATAATATCAATTTACTCGTGAACTGATGGAAATCATGTCTAAAATTAATCATGGATATCATTCTATGCGAATTCAAAGAAGTTTACATATAATCTCTTCGCGTTCGAAAGCTCGGGGCTAGGATTCATAAAGAAATTTGAGAAGAGTTTTGGGGGACAAAAGGAAAGAACTATCCCCTTGTTAAATTCTCACATACCTAACTAAAATTCCCTAGAGAAGAAATCTTGAATTGCTGCAATGGATGAGGAAGCCTAGACTTTGCTTGGGAGCTCTTGAGTGAGAACCTGCATAATTTCTCTGAGAATCTGAGTGGGAATGAGGGAAAAACCATTTAACCCCACTATTAAGTCTGAAATCATGACTAAAATGACATAGTTTAAATTTTAGGAGGGTAGGAAATTACTGAAAGACCCTTGAAAATTCGCAGGGAAATCTGAGTGTTAGTCCCCATGGGTGACTCATGGTCAAACTCGTGAACTACACTACTTGGAGTACACTAAAGGTCACCATGATGGACCTAATGAGTCGTGGTTAGTGACCGCGAGTCGTGGTCACATCTCGTGGACCACACTGTCTAAAAGTCCTAGAGACCCTACGGGTGACCACAATTCGTGGTGTCCCAAATGAGTCGTGGTGAGGACTCGTTGGGTACACTACCTACCTCCCCTAATTCTTGATCAAGGCCTGACCACGAGCCACCTAACGGGTCATGGTGTTGGACCACGACTCGTGGTGTCAACTCGTTAGGTGCACTGCCTAACGTTTTCCGATTTCAAATTATCCTTGACCTCGGGTCACCCTATGACTCGTGGTCACACCCGTGGTCACCCAATGCACAAAAATTCAACTTAAGTTCCCAGGCCTCACCACGAGTCACTTAACAACACGTGGTCTGTCCTCACGGGTCACAGAACGACTCATTTTGTGACTAATGCCGATTTTCTAGCTTTCACTGATTCAAATCCCAAGTCTAGTCTTTGAGTTTCTGGGGCATTGCAACCAGGTATGTGGGAATTCAACAGGGAAAATAGTTCTTCCCTTGTGTCTCCAAAATCCTCCCTATTTCTCTATATTAGTGGTAGCCCTGAAATTACTGAATGCCAAGAAATTGCTAGTCATACTTCGTATAAATCATGTGAACTTTCATACCATGTTAACATTAGATATTTTCCATCAGTTTGTGATTGAAATGATGTTAAATCATGTGAAGTGAAATTTAGCCCTATTCCTTGAACTAGAAAATAATCTAAATTTGCATTAGCGCTTGGATATCGAATTTTAGTATGATTTTATCCATGTTAGGAACTCCCTTGTAGTTAGTAGCATTGAATCTCAATTAGAATATTGTCAATTCAGTTTTAGTAAGAATGTTCGAATTATCAGTGTCAGTTAGAAAATGTCAGCTGATCAGTTTGAATAGAATTTCCTGAGGTGTCGGTAGTACCTCCTAGTTGTCAGAATCAGATTCAGAATTCAGTTTTA
Source organism: Datura wrightii (assembly GCA_035772735.1). Taxonomy (NCBI): domain Eukaryota; kingdom Viridiplantae; phylum Streptophyta; class Magnoliopsida; order Solanales; family Solanaceae; genus Datura; species Datura wrightii. The sequence goes on from JASDFA010000008.1 coordinate 31,158,056, forward strand.
TTGGTCCACTAGGCGGTCATGACACTTTAGATAAATAGCTCTAACTAGCCTTAGGACCATAGTTTCTGATTTTAGTTTGGTTCTGTAGACGGTTACACCTCTTCTAGATAAGCATCTTTGACCAGTCTTAAAACCAGTTTCAGAATTTGGTCCGACAGGACTCTAGGGGTGCTTTCAGATATGTATCCCTGACTAGTATTGGGACCTAATTTCGAGCTATCATCTTAATATTCAGTCTAAGATTATCCAGTGGGAGTAGGACTTAGCACCAAGCGAACCGGGGTTTCAGTGCACCCAGGTTCCCAAAACTACATTGCCACCGTAGGTTATAGTATTTATTGGCCTGAGAGGCCTCAGAGTCTTATGATCACCCAGTTCATTCCTTTATACCCTGGCAAGGTATATTAGGTCCTACCCATGGGGTGTATACATCGGACTCCACGTCTAGCTCACGTGGTTATATGTCGGTTATAGACTCTCCCACTAGTCAGTTCAGTCCAATTTCAGTTCAGTTTCGATCAGTATTCAAGGCTTAGAACATGCATTGACCATCAGACAGGGTCTTTTAGACCACCTCAGTAGTTTAGTAGTTTTAGTTAGTGTTTGCATGTCTTTTCAGTTTAGCATTTTCTTTTATTTATCCCATTGTGTTATATTCCTCTCACTTACTCAGTACATTTAAAGTACTGATGTATACTTTTATATCATATCATTTTATGATATAGCTGCAGGATCTCAGTCTCAGCTCTTTTAGCCGATCGCTCACCAAAGATTTCAGCTATTCCAGTTGGTGAATCCTCATCCTTCAAGGATGGAGATTTGTTGCTTCAGTTATACTTTCATTCCTCTTTATTTAGATTTGGAGTTAGCTATGAGCTTTTCCCAGCAGCTCATCAGTCATAGTGGCTTTCAGACGTAGATTTGTTTTATAGACTCAGATTGGTTTTTAACACTTGTAGCTTTGTTCTAATATTTTCAAATATTATGAACCAGTTTATTTCCTAGAAGTATTTATATTTTTTCTTTAAACTTCCACTGTGTGTATTTGTATGTTACTTAGGATGCCAGTGTATGGTAGATCTGGGTTGGACTGAGGGTCACTTGTGACTCCAATTACCGTGTCCCGTCCAGGGTGTAAACTCGGGGCATGTCAAACTTGGAATTAGAGCACTAGGTTTAAAGTATCCTTGGAGGTCTGAAAGCCGCATGAGTAGTGTCCTCTTCATGGGTGTGAAACGCGCCACACTTCTGATGGGGAGGCTACGAGATGTTATTAGGAAAACTCCCTTTTATTCATACTCTTTATCGTGTGTTGAACTAATCATTCTCCTAACTCGTACTCTGCTTCATTTCAGTGAATCATGCCTCTACGATGTGGTAACGGAAGGAGGGTCGGTAATGCTCAACGACCTGCCCCACTAGCCCTAGTAGCCCCTCAAGATTACTTAGTATTTACCACAGAATTTAGGGCGGCCATTCAGCTGCTCAACCAAACTTTTACCAACCAGGTGAACCAGCAGGTGGTTCCAATCAATAACAACAGTTCCGCAGTAGCTGCTCGAGTGCGCGACTTCACCCGGATTAACCCTTTGGATTTTCATGGGTCTAAGGTGGGAGAGGACCCACAAGGATTTTTGGACGAAGTTAAAAATATCACCCAGGACCGATGGAAAGGGAGGAGTTCATTACAGCCTTCCTGGACAGATTCTTCCCTCGGGAGCTCAGGGAGGCAAAGGTAGCGGAGTCATGAACCTGAGATAGGGAAATCAGACAGTAGAGGAGTACACTCTGGAGTTCACCAGGTTGTCCAAATACGCTCCAGAGATGGTCGCTGAACCAAGGGCTTGCATGCTAAAATTTGTTAATGGGTTGTCGAACCCAGTCTTCAAAGAGTGTAGGACAGCGATGCTGATCAAAGATATCGACCTCTCCAGCCTGATTGTCTATGCCCAGCAGATTGAGGCAAAGAAACTGAGGGACATGGAGTGAAAGAACAAGTGGGCAAGGACTGGCCAATCAGATTATGGCCACTAGAGGTCCGGCAGTAGCAGCCACCCACAACAGCAGTAGAGGGCTCCAACACCCAGCTCAGCCAGCACCCCTACCTTTAGATCCCGCTAGGATCGGAGGGGTGGAGCATCTGGATCTCAGTCCCAGAGTTACAATGCTGGTAAAAGGTATCCAGCTTGCCCCAAGTGCGGAAAAAACAACCCAAGAGAGTTTTTTCAGGGTCGAGAGGGCTATTTTTGTTGTGGACAGCTTGGGAATCTGCTTAAGGAAGCCCGTCAGTAGGATGGGGGAGATCACAATCCACTATCTCAGCAGTTCTAGTAGGACGACTAGCTCAGTAGGCTAACACATCAGGTACGGAGGGCTGTCAATACCAAAACAGTTTTTATGCATTATCATCTCGTCAGGATCAGGAGAACTCACCGGATGTGGTCATAGGTATGTTACGTATTTTCCATCTAGATGTATATGCCCTGCTTGATCTAGAGGCCACACTATCATTCGTGACTCTTTACATAGCAGTTCAGTTTGATATCAGTCCAGAAGTCCTCTCAAAACCCTTCTCGGTCTCTACCCCAGTTGGTGATTCAGTTAGAGCCAGCCAGGTGTATAGAAACTACCCAATCTCAACCTTCAATAATGTCAGTCCAGCTGACCTTGTATAGTTAGACATGGTCGACTTCAACCTCATCCTTAGCATGGATTGGTTACATTCCAATTATGCCTTAGTCGACTACAGAACTAGGGTCGTCAGGTTTTAGTTCCCTAATGAGCCAGCTCTAGAATGGTCGGGCAGTAGTTCAGCATCAAAAGGTAGGTTTATTTCCTACCTTAAGGCCAAGAAGATTATTTCTAACGGATGTATTTACCATCTAGTTCGGGTCAAGGATTCCGACTCTAGGACCCCAACTATCCAGTCAGTCCCTGTTGTCAGCGAATTTCCAGATGTATTCCCTGAAGATCTTCCTGGAGTTCCTCCTTAACGGGAAATTTACTTCGGCGTAAACCTTATTCCAGATACTCAGTCCATCTCCATCCTTCCTTATAGAATGGCTTCGGCTGAACTTAAAGAGTTGAAGGGGCAACTAAAAGATCTTCTTGATAAGGGTTTTGTCAGACCTAACATCTCTCCTTGGGGTGCTCCAGTGCTATTCGTGCGAAAGAAAGATGGTACCCTCAGAATGTGCATTGATTACCGTCAGTTGAATAATGTCATAGTCAAGAACAAGTATCCCCTGCCCAAAATTGACGACCTGTTCGACCAACTTCAAGGAGCCAGCTGTTTCTCTAAAATAGATCTCAGATCGGGTAATCATCAGCTAAGAGTTAGAGAGTCTGACATACCGAAAATAGCTTTCAGGGCTCGGTATGGTCACTTCGAGTTTGTGTTTATGTCCTTCGGACTAACAAATGCCCCTGCAGCGTTTGTTGACCTAATGAATAGAGTCTTAAAGAAGTATCTGGATATGTTCATTGTTGTATTTATTGACGACATTCTGGTATACTCCAGAAATGAGGAAGAGCATGCTAATCACCTGAGGATAGTGCTTCAGACACTCAGAGACCACCAATTGTTCACCAAGTTCAGCAAGTGCAAATTCTGGTTAAAGTCCGTGACTTTCTTGGGTCATGTGGTCTCGGGTGAGGGTGTTCAGGTTGATCCTTAAAAGATAGTAACAGTGAAAGACTGGCCCAGACCCACCTCCCCAATTGAAATTAGAAGTTTCTTGGGTTTGGCCAGTTATTACCGATGCTTTGTGGAAGACTTTTCTTCTATAGCATCTCCTCTGACTAGTCTGACTCAGAAGAAGGTGAATTTTTGGTGGTCAGATGCGTGTGAGAAGAGTTTCTAGGAATTAAAAACTCAACTCACTACCACTCTAGTGTTGACCCTACCGGAAGGATCAGATGGGTTTTTAGTATATTATGATGCTTCCAGAATTGGACGCGGTTGCGTTCTGATGCAGTGGGGCAAGGTGATAGACTACGCCTCCAGATAGCTCAAATTTCATGAGAAGAATTATCCAACTTATGACATGGAGTTGGCGGTGGTGGTGTTCGTGTTGAAAATATAGAGACATTGCCTATACGAGGCTCACGTTGATGTTTCACCGAAGCCTTTAGTATGTATTCAGTTAGAAGGACCTAAATCTCTATCAGAGAAGGTACTTAGAGCTCCTGAAGGATTATGACATGAGCGTGCTATATTATCCGGGCAAAGCCAATGGCTGATGCCCTAACCAGAGTGTCTATGGGTAACGTGGCTCATGTTGAGGAAGGCAAAAAGGAATTGGCGAAGGACATTCACAGACTAGCGCGGTTAGGGGTGTAATTTGTTGACTCAGCTGAGGGTGGAATGGTTATGCAAAATGGGTCATATTCCTCTTTAGTTATTGAAGTTAAGTCCAAATAGGATGAAGATCCCATTTTACTTAAACTAAAGGAAGTGGTTCTCAGGAAAGAGATTGAGGCTTTCTCCAAAGGAGGAGATGGTGTGCTCCATTGCAAGGGCAGATTATGTGTACCAGACATTGGTAATTTGAGATAGCAGATATTTGCTGAAGCACATAGTACGAGGTACTACATCCACCCTGGTGCTACTAAAATGTACCATGATTTACAGGATATTTACTAGTGGAAAGGCATGAAGAGAGACATCGCCTAATTCGTAGCTAAATTCCCGAACTGCTAGAAAGTCAAGGTAGAACATCGAAGACCGGGAGGTATGACCCAGGATATCAGCATACCTACATGGAAGTGGGAAGAACTAAATATGGACTTTATTAGGGTCTATCTCGAACTCATCAACAACATGATTTTATCTGGGTAGTAATAGATCGGATGACTATGTCAGCATATTTTCTCCCAGTTAAAACTACAGATTCAGTTGAGCACTATGCTAGGCTTTATATTCGGGAGTTGGTCAGACTTCATGGGATAAGATTATCCATTATTTCAGACAGAGGTACCCCGTTCACCTCGCATTTCTGGAAGTCTTTTCAGAAGGGACTTGGTACCCACGTCAAGCTCTACACAACTTTTCACCCGCAGACAGATGGGCAAGCTGAGCGGAATATTCGGATACTATAAGACATGTTGAGAGCACGCGTGATTGATTTCAAGGGTAGTTGGGATGACCACTTACCTCTTATCGAGTTTGAGTACCACAACAGTTATCACTCCAGTATCCAAATGGCCCCGTTTGAGGCATTGTATGGTAGAAGGTGTAGGTATTCTATTGGATGGTTTGAGGTTGGTGAAGCTACTATAATTGGGCCAGACTCGGTTTATGAAGCTATGCAGAAGGTACAGTTCATCATAGAAAGATTGAAAACAACTCAGAGCCATTAGAAATCTTATGCTAATGTGAGGAGAAGAGAATTGGAGTTCGCTGTGGATAACTGGGTCTTTATGAAAATTTCATCCATGAAAGGGGTGATGAGATTTTAGAAGAAGGGAAAGCTCAGTCCGAGATATGTGGGACCCTAAAAAACTCTGAGGCGAATTGGAAAAGTAGCCTATGAGCTGGAATTACCTTCAGAGTTGGCTTCTATGCACCCAGTATTCCATGTGTCACTATTGAAGAAATGCATTGGTGATCGTACTTCAATTGTGCCATTGGACAGTGTGGAAGTAAAAGATAGTCCCTCATACGTGGAGGTCCAAGTCTAGATCCTTGATCATTAGGTTCGTAAGCTGAGGAACAAGGAAGTAGCTTCGGTCAAGGTCTTATGGAGAAATCAGCATGTTGAGGGAGCTACATGGGAGGCTGAAGTGGATATGATGGCAAGATACCCCCGTTTGTTCCCTTCCGACTCAGTTTTAGTTCAAGGTATCAACTCCCTTCCCAAAACTGTTGTTAGTTTGTATGTTTCAATTTCTTTCATGTAAATAAATATATGCATGATTAGTGAATTTATTTCAGACTTGTGATTCAGTTTAGAGATAGTCATTTCGCTAGCTTACAATTTTCATGATCAGTATTTGGGTATAAAGATTGCCAATCTCTGTTTTCCTATGTGTTTTCCAACATTTGAGGATGAATGTTCCCAAGGGGGAGATATTGTAATGCCCTGAAAACTCAAAGACTAGTCCCGAGACTTAAATAATAGAAAATTGGAAAATCTACATCAGGTCACAGAACGACTTGTTCTGTGTCGTTCTGTGACCCATGGGGAGTGACCATGAGTCGTTAAGTGACTCATGGTGAGGCCAGCAGGCTTAATGAAATTTTTGGAGAAAAGAGTGACCACAGGCTGTCATCACGAATCGTGGTCAACACCATGAGTCGTGATATGACTCGTGGTCTAGGATAAATTTAAGGCCGGGAAGAAATTAGGCAGTGCACTTAATGATTTGTCACAACGTGTCGGGGTCCATGCCACGACCTGTTAGGTGACTCGTGGTCAGGAGTGGCTCAAGAAGTAGAGAAGGTCGATAGTGTACTCAATGAGTCCACACCATGACACCACAAGTTGTGGTGTCACCTATGGGGACTCCTAGGTGTTTAAGGCAGTGCACCTAACGAGAGGTGACCACAAGTTGTGGTTACCAACCACGACCCGTTAGGTCACCCGTGAGGACTGACTAGCAGTTTTTCCCTGCGAGTTTTCAAGGGTCTTTCAGTAATTTCCTACCCTTCTAAACTTTAAAAAACGTCATTTTAAGCATACTTTATGACTTATTAGTGGGATTAAATGGTTTCTTTCCTCATTCCCCACTCAGACCTTCTGAAAATAAATCATAGAAACTTTCTCAGAGTTTTTCAGAGCAAGAGCAGGGCAATATTTTCTCCTCAATTCCTCAAGGAACTCTTCGGGTTTGCCACAAGGTATGTGGGAATTCAACAGGGGAAATAGTTCTTCCCTTGTGTCCCTAAATTTCTCTCTATTTCTCTCTATCAGTGGTAGCCGTGAAATTACTAATGTAAAGTAACTACTAGTCATACTTCGTATAAATCATGTGAAATATTGTACCACGTTAACATTATATATTTTCCACCAGTTTGTGATTGAAATGATGTTAAATCTTGTGAAGTGAAATTCATCCCTATTCCGTGAACTAGAAAAAAACTGAAATTTGCATAAGTGCTTGGATATCAAATTTTAGATTGATTTTATCCATGTCGGGAACTCCCGTGTATTAGTAGCATTGAATCTCAATTAGAAAATTGCCAATTTAGTTTTAGTAAGAATGTTAGAATTCTCAATGTCAGTCAAAAAATGTCAATAAATTAGGTTGACTACAGAATTTCCCGAGGTGTCAGTAGTACCTCCCAGTTGTAAGAATCAGATTTAGAATTCAGTTTTATTGGTCCAGTAGGCGGTCATGACACTTTAGATAAATAGCTCTGACTAGATAAGCAACTTTGACCAGTCTTAGAATTCACTTTCAGAATCTGGTCCGACAAGATTCTCAGGGTGCTTTCAGATATGTATTCCTGACTAGTGTTGGGCCCTAGTTTCGAGCTATCATCTTAGTATTCAGTCTAGGATTATCTAGTGGGTGTAGGACTTAGCATCGAGTCGATTGGGATTCCAGTGCACACAGGTTTCCAGAACTACGTTGCCACCGTAGGTTACAGTATTTATTGGCCTGATTGGCCCCACACTCTTGTGATCACCCAGTTCATGCCTTTATACCTTGGCAAGGTATATTGGGTCCTACCGGTGGGGTGTATACTTCAGACTCCACATATAGTTCACGTGGTTATATGTCGGTTATAGACTCTCCCACTAGCCAGTTCAGTCCAGTTTTAGTTCAGTTCAGATAAATATTCAAGACTTAGAACATGCTTTGACATCAGAAATGGTCTATTAGACCACCTTAGTAGTTCAGTTATTCAGTTCAAACGTTTTAGTTGGTCTTTGCATTTCTGTTTAGTTCAGCATTTTCTTTTATTTATTACTTTGTGTTATGTTCCTTTCACTTACTCAATACATTTAAAGTACTGACGCATACTTTTATGCTGTATCATTTTATGATACAACTGCAGGATTTTAGTCTCAGCCCCATTAGCCGACCTCTCACCGAAGATCCCAGCTATTTCAGTTGGTGAATCCTCATCCTTCGAGGACGGAGATTTATTGCTTCAGTTATACTTTCATTCCTCTTTATTTAGATTTGGAGTTAGCTGGGGGCTTGTCCCAGCAGCTCATCAGTCATAGTGGCTTTTAGATGTAGATTTGTTTTTCAAACTCAGATTGGTTTTTCAAACTTGTAGCTTTGTTCTAATATTTTCAAATATTATGAACCAATTTATTTCCTACTAAGTATTTAGTTTTTTGCTTTAAACTTCAGCTGTATGTATTTGTATGTTACTCAGGATGCCAGTGTATGATAGACCCGAGGTTGACTTGGGGTCACTTGTGACTCCAAGTACCGTGTTCCATCCAGGGTGTAAATTGGGGTGGGGTGGGGGGGCTTGAAAAACTTTTTAATGCCACGGAAACTCAAAAACTAGACTCGGGACTTAAATGAGAGAAAATTGGAAAATAAGCATCAAGTCACAAAATGAGTCATTTTGTGACCAGTGGGGAGTGATCACGAGTCGTTTATTGACTTGTGGGGTGAGGCCAGTGGGCTTGATGAAATTTTTATAGAAAGGGTGACCACGGGGGTTATCATGAGTCGTTGTCAACACCACGAGTCATGGTATGAACCGTGGTTTAGGAAAAATTTAAGGCCGGGAAGGAGTTGGGGAATGCACTTAACGATTTGTCAACACGAGTCGTGGTCCATGCCACGAAAACGTCAGGTCACTCGTGGTCACGACTGGGTCAAGAAGTAGAGGAGGTCAACAGTGTACCCAACGGGTCCACACCACGACTCATTTGGGACACCACGAGTCGTGGTTTAACCCGTGGGGACTCCTAGGTTTTTAAGGCAGTGCACCTCACAAGAGGTGACCACAAGTCATGGTTACCAACCACAACCCGTTAGGTCACCTGTGAGGACTGACTAGCAGTTTTCCCTACGAGTTTCAGGGGTCTTTCAGTAATTTCTACCCTTCTAAACATTAAACTATGTTGTTTTAAGAGTACTTTCAGATTTATTAGTAGGATTAAACGGTTTCTTTACTCATTTCCCACTTAGACCTTTAGAAAATAGATAGCAGGACCTCTCTCAGAGTTCTTCAAAGCAAGAGCTAGGGCAATCTTTTCTCATCAATTCCTCAAGAAACTCTTCAAGGTATGTGGGAATTCAACAGGGGAAATAGTTCTTCCCTTGTTTCCCCAAATTCCTCCCTATTTCTCTCTATCTGTGGTAGCCCTGAAATTACTGAATATCAAGAAATTACTAGTCAGACTTCATCTAAATCATGTGAAATATTATACCATGTTAACATTATATATTTTCCATTAGTTTGTGATTGAAATGATGTTAAATCTTATGAAGTGAAATTTATCCCTATTCCATGAACTAGAAAAAAATTTAAAATTTGCATTAGTGCTTGGATATTGAATTTTAGATTGATTTTATCCGTGTTGGGAACTCCCGTGTTGTTAGTAGCATTTAATCTCAATTAGAATATTGTCAATTTAGTTTTAGTAAGAATGTTAGAATGCTCAGTGTCAGTCAGAAAATGTCAGCTGATCAGTTTGATTACAGAATTTCCCGAGGTGTCAGTAGTATCTCCCAGTTGTCAGAATCAGATTCAGAATTCAATTTTATTGGTCCACTAGACGGTCATGACACTTTAGATAAATAGCTCTAACTAGCCTTAGGAACCAGTTTTATATTTTCATTTGGTTTTGAAGACGGTTATGATGCTTCCAAATAAGTAGCTCTGACCAGTCTTAAAACCCAGTTTCAGAATCAGGTTCGAAAAGACTCTTGGGGTTCTTTCAGATATGTATTCCTGACTATTGGGCTCCAGTTTCGAGCTATCAGCTTAGTATGCAGTTTATGATTATCCAGTGGGAGTAAGACTTACCACCGAGCGGACCACGGTTCCAATGCACCTAGGTTTCCAAAACTACGTTGTCACCGTAGGTTACAGTATTTATTGGCATGATTAGACCCAGACTCTTGTGATCATCTAGTTCATGCCTTTATACCCTGACAAGGTATATTGGGTCCTACCGATGGGGTGTAAATATCAGACTCCACGTTTAGCTCACGTGGTTATATGTCAGTTGTAGACTCTCCCACTAGTCAGTTTAGTCCAGTTTCAGTTCAGTTCAGATCAGTATTCCATACTTAGTACATGCTTTGACCATCTGACAAGATCCTTTGGACCACCTCAGTGGTTAAGTTGGTTTAGTTGTTCTTTGCATGTATTTTTAGTTCAGCATTTTCTTTTATTTATCCCATTGTGTTATGTTCCTCTCACTTACCCAGTACATTCAAAGTACTGACATATACTTCTATGTTGTATCATTTTATGATACAGCTGCAGGTTCTCAGTATAAGCCCCGTTAACCGACCACTCACCGAAGATCTCAGCTATTCCAGTTGGTGAGTCCTCATCCTTCGAGGATGGAGATTTATTGCTTCAGTTATACTTTCATTTCTCTTTATTTATATTTGGAGTTAGCTGGGAGCTTGTCCCAGCAGCTCATCAGTCATAGTGGCTTTTAGACGTAGATTTGTTTTCAAGAATTAGATTGGTTTTTCAGACTTGTAGTTTTGTTCTATTATTTTCATATATTATGAACCAATTTATTTCCTACAAGTATTTATATTTTTGCTTTAAACTTCCGTTGTATGTATTTGTAAGTTACTCAGGATGCCAGTGTATGATAGACCCGGGGTTGACTTGGGGTCACTTGTGACTCTAAGTACCATGTTTCGTCCAGGTTGTAAACTCTGGGCTTGAAAAACTTTTTAATGCCCTGGAAACTCAAAGAATAGACTCGGGACTTAAATAAGAGAAAACTAGAATATCTGTATCAGGTCATAGAATAAGTCGTTTTGTGACCCATGGGGAGTGAAATGACTAGTGGTGAGGCTAGTGGGCTTGATGAAACTTTTGGAGAAAGGGGTGATCATGGGGGTCACCACGAGTGGTGTTCAACACCACGAGTCATTGTCTAGGATAAATTTAAGGTCGGGAAGGAGTTGGGAAATGCACTTAACGATTTGTCAACACGAGTCGTGGTCCATGCCATGACCCCATAGGTGACTCGTGGTCAGGACTGGGTCAAGAAGTAGAGGAGGTCGACAATGTACCCAATGGGTCCACACCATGACTCGTTTGGGACACTATGAGTTGTGGGTCACCCGTGGGGACTCCTCAGTGTTTAAGGCAATGCACCTCACGAGAGGTGACCACGAGTCATGGTTACTAACCTCGGCCCGTTAGGTCACCGGTTAGGACTGAGTAGCAGTTTTTCCCTGCGAGTTTTCAAGGGTCTTTCAGTAATTTCCTACCCTCCTAAACTTTAAACTACGTCATTTTAGGCCTACTTTCAGATTTATTAGTGGGATTAAATGGTTTCTTTCCTCATTCCCCTCTCAGACCTTCAGAACACAGATCGTAGGACCTCTCTTAGAATTTTTCAGAGCAATAGCTAGGGTAATTTTCTCCTCAATTAACTCTTTGGGATTTTTCACCAGGTATGTGGGAATTCAACAGGGGAAATAGTTCTTTCCTTGTGTCCCAAATTCCTCCCTATTTCTCTCTATTAGTGGTAGCCCTGAAATTACTGAATGTCAAGAAATTGCTAGTCATACTTCATCTAAATCATGTGAAATATTATACCATGTTAACAATATATATTTTCCATTAGTTTGTGATTGAAATGATGTTAAATCTTGTGAAGTGAAATTAATCCCTATTCCATGAACTAGAAAAAAATCTAGAATTTGCAATAGTGCTTGGATATCAAATTTTAGAGTGATTTTATTTGTGTTGGGAACTCCCGTGTTGTTAGTAGCACTGAATCTCAATCCTAAAATTGTCAATTCAGTTTTAGTAAGAATTTTAGAATGCTCAGTGTCAGTCAGAAAATGTCAGCTGATCAGTTTGACTATAGAATTTTCCGAGGTGTCAGTAGTATCTCCCAGTTATCAAAATCAAATTTAGACTTCAGTTTTATTGGTCCACTAGATGGTTATGACACTTTAGATAAATAAATCTGACTAGCCTTAGGACCCCAATTTTGGATTTTAGTTTGGTTCTGTAGACGGTTATGAAGCTTTCAAATAAGCAGCTTTGACCAGTCTTAGAATCCAATTTCAGAATCTGGTCCGACAAGACTCTTGGGGTGCTTCCAAATATGTATCCCTAACTAGTATTGGGTTAGTTTTGAGCTATTAGCTTAGTTATTCAGTCTAGGATTATCCAGTGGGAGTAGGACTTACCACCGAGCGGACCGGGGTTCCAGTGCACCCAGGTTTCCAGAACTACGTTGCCACCGTAGATTACAGTATTTATTAGCCTGATTGGCCCCAGACTCTTGTTATCACCCAACTCATTCCTTTATATCTTGGTAAGGTATATTGGGTCCTATCTATGGGGTGTATACATCGGACTCCACGTCTAGCTCACATTGTTATATGTCGGTTATAAACTCTCCCACTAGTCAGTTCAGTCCAGTTTCAGTTCAGTTCATATCAGTATTCCAAACATAGAACATGCTTTGACCATCAAACAGGGTCTTTTAGACCACCTCATTAGTTCAGTTATTCAGTTCAATTGTTTTAGTTGCTCTTTGTATGTCTTTTCAGTTCAACATTTTCTTTTATTTATCCTATTGTGTTATGTTCCTATCACTTACTCAGTGCATTCAAAGTAATGATGCATACTTTTATGTTGTATCATTTTATGATACAGCTGCAGGATCGCAGTCTTAGTCACATTTGCCGACCGCTCACCGAAGATCTCAGCTATTCCAGCTGGTGACCTCATCCTTCGAGGATGGAGATTTATTGCTTTAAACTTCCACTGTATGTATTTGCATGTTACTCAAAATGCTAGTGTATGATAGACCCGGGGTTGACTTGGGGTCACTTGTGACTCCAAGTACCGTGTTCCGTCCATGGTGTAAACTCGGGGCATGACAAATAAACATAAGTTGAGGCTGACGTTTACTAATAAAATAATTATTAATAAAATAAATGATCCACAATTCGATATGCATATCTTCAATGTATGACCTTATGAGCAGTTGATTGACCAACTTTATGTTGACGAGAATGACCAGTTTGATAATTATTAAATTTACTTTTTATTTATATTGATATATTTTAGAAAACTAATGAATATTTCTCATTTATTCATTTGGTAATTTTGCAAATCTAAGTTATTTTTTAAAAAAAATCTATTTTTAATAATTTATTTCTTAAATATTATCCCTCATCATGCGGTACTAATACTAATTTATATAAATCATAGTAACTTCATCATTAATTTTTATTTAAATAATTTAAAAACCTAATAAAATAGAAAATATTTATTTCATAATCATTTTTCAAATTGAAGTATGATAAATATTTTCTAATATATTTCTTAAGTTAAAAGTTAAAATTACAAAAAATAGATCAACAATAATTCTATTGAGCGATATTTTAAAGATATTTTGTGATTTGAAGCAATGTAGTTTGTGTTTTATGATATTATGATTGTTATATCTTAACTTTAAAATTGAGAATTATATTAGTAAATATTTATCTTTCTTTAATTTAGAAAATTTTAAGAAATAAAATTATTTCCTATTTTATTAAAATATTTTTTTATCATTATTAAATTAAAATTAATGATGAATTATTGTGGTTTTATATATAAAAATTAATGATGGTGTAACGACCCACGCGATCGTTATAACACCTTGACGATATAAACGTGAAAAAATTCGACCCACCCGATCGTTATAACACCTTGACGATATAAACGTGAAAAAATTTAAATTTTTTGCGAGTCTGGGTTATGTCCTCAGATTTAATGCAATGGACAAATTTAGAATGGGAAAAGTTTAAGTCAGGTAGGCCCAGTCGCAAAGATGTCGAGCAGGCCAATTCCGCAGTAAATGAACTACCGCAGCGAAGAACTCCTTGCTATAGCGGTCGACACGGAATAGAACCCCGTAATTCTATCCAAATTTGGATTTAAAAACCTATTCCCAGAATGTTTAGTGAATAAAAACGCCTAGAAACAAAAGTTAGGATTTCTAACAAGGAAAGAAAATAAGAGGCTAGAGAGGTCAAGGACTTCACCATTCGTTATGATAATTCTCGACAAGAATTCGAAACTCGAGGTAAACAAGCAACTGTGGACTCCTTGATGGAAGCTTGGTGCCCAGGTAGGCTATGGTTCATCTATATGTTATACTTTGATTAGAAATTCGTATATGTGTGTATGATTGATATGTCTTTGATGAGTAAGACGAGAGTTCTCATGCTAATTACGATTAACCAAGTATGGTCGGTAACTAAATCGAGAGGGAAGTAATTGGGAAAAGATAAAAACGAGGTGATAAAGTAATAATATTATGTAATCACGTGGGTACGAAGAGTCTTGAGTCTAGACCATTGGATTTTTGTCTTAGTTGAAATACCTTAAGGGTTACTTCCAAGGTATAATAAGGGACTAGAGTATGGTCTTGGGTGAAGGTGTTCGGATAGTTCATGCATTCATATGGATTAATGAGTTAATAGTTTACTTGCAATGGTTTATGTGTTTGTCATTCCTATTTACATGTTGAATTAATTGTCGCTCCTAGTGGGAGAAGGGTAATTTGAAAGTAGATTTGGTTAATATGCAATTAAATTAATAGATAAGCATACTGTGAAGGACCTCGATGAGAGGAATCTAAGCAGGAAGCTTGGTTGGAGTATTGCATATGCAGTATCACTGCAATGCAACTATATCGCTGTAGCGAGACCGTTGCTGCGGCATTAACCCCGCTGCAACGAGGCCTAATCTTGTGAGCAGGCCAGTTTATGTTATGCTACAAATGATTCTGGGAATAGGGTAATGCAATGAATAATTGATTTGTAAAATGGTCTTGGACTATGATTATGTTGTAGATTGTATTAATTAATGCTCATTGTTGAATTTTATTTGTTTAAGTAAATTGAACTGTGGTATACTATTCCTGAAACTATGGGTGAAATTTGTGGTAACCAAGTGAGAGAATAAGGAGACCTATTGAGTTTGAAGAATGAGATATCCTTATTTTGAGATGAGAGGCTCCTAATCGAGTGAGTATCCAGATGAGTGGATTGGTACAATCAAGCATATGCGTGAGTACTTGGATATGAGTAGCTTGTACCCAAGGTGAGCATCCGGGCAGCAATATGGATGAGTACACAGACATGTATGACTCAATGTTCATACAACTAGGTGTACAGATATGAGTACACAGATAGGTATAATGAGATATTCATATGGTTGGGTATACAGTGCATGGATTTCTAGAGTCCCCTGCAGGTTATGACTGGAAGAATAGATATAAGATCCTCTGGCATGTGTGTACAGTGATGTGATGGAGGTGTGTGCCCAGCACATCACCAATGATATGATGTGAGACAGAGTTTAGTACAGGTATGATATGATATACATATGACTATGAGACAGAGATCAGACCAGGTATTCATACGAGTGGCAGACAACATATATATAAGTGTAATACATGATATACCAATACAATTTGGAGAAGATGCGAGAGACAATGATGAGATGATACATGATGACATGTTACAGATACAGTACTGTATGATGCAAAAATTGATATTGAATTGTACAGTGTGGAATTGTGGAGGTACATGTATGTGCTTGTACCCTTATTTTTGGAGGACATAACTCCAGTTGCATGGTTTGATGTTTTCCTTATTGAGTGTTTGAGTTACTTATTTAATGTCGTGATTGAATGCTTGTTTAATGTGTTCACCGCGAGTTGTAAAAAGGTAACATGGTTGATTTAGCGATGGTAGTGATTAGCTAGGAGATACTTGAATTAGGTATAATATTAGGGAATGGGTAAATGAGTAGAAATTTAAAAGGGTTAATTAATAGGGTTGAGCCAATAAATAGGTCTTGGATGACTGAAAGGACTTTGTTAATAATAATTGGGAATGAAAGAAAATAAGGCATGTTCATAGAGTTTAAATGGTGGGTTAAATGAGGACAAAGTCAATGGAACAGGGCTACTGCCTAAATAGGGAATCACTGCAGCGAATGAACTACTACTGACACGGTTAATTGTCCGCTGCAGCAGGGTGAGAAAACATAATAGGAGTTGTGATCAATGGCTAGAATTTGAGGGAAGGGTATATGGTTATTGTCAGAGTTACATAAATTAATGAATTGATTAATGAATTGGTAGAATATAAATATAAGTTGGATCGGTTGCAAGAAATTGGTTAATTGATTGAATTTGATTATATACTATTGTGCAAACTAATCTTAGTTGACTGATGATACCTACGAGTATGTATGGTGTACTGATACTATCTTATTACACTTTATTTGGGTGTAGGTTGTGGAGGGTTGAAGTTTTACGATTGGTGTGGAGTACTCAGCTTCAACTTTCACATTCTCTCTGCAAACGAAGCTATGTCATTTTATTTTATTGATATTCTATTTAGAGCTCTTGTAACTCTCTAGGCTAGATTGGGGAGAGTCAAAGTTTAGAAAGCATTGATTTGATACTTCAAGAAAAATGTTAACTTGTGCAAGCTAATGAGAATGTCTAATATTTTGTTTTGTGGTTTTAAAAAAGGGATTCTCCTATAGAGTTAGAGTCGATGTAGGTGGCCACACGACTCTCCCATTTGGGTCGTGTCAAGTTGGTAGCAGAGCATCTAGGTTACTCGGGGTCACAAGTACAAGAGCAATGTCGAGTAGACTCCTACGGATTGGTGTCTAGATGTCCACATCTAATCTTGGGGAAGCTATAAGACATCTAAGGAGTTCCACTTTTATTCTTTCCTATCGTGCCTTCCGAGCATGTTGGTCACCTAGGTTGAGTCCAATTGGTATTGTGATGGGCTTAATTGGTATCTGACGATATGGATTCTGGAAAATACGGGATGAACTGGTGTGTGAAACTGACTTAAGTTGATTGGAGGGACAAAAACCTTACAGGTATCCGACCTAGCGAGTTTCACTACAGTGAGGTGTGTCTTGCTGCAGTAGACTCGCTACAATGATTGTAGTTGGTCCGTGGCAGTAGAAGGTAAATCGCTATAGCAGACAGCTGCCAGGAAGATTCCAGAAACTCCTATTTTTAGAGGCAACAACAGCTATATCAAATGCGATAAAATCAAACAAGCGATACGAATACAGGAAAATAATGACAGGAGAGAATAAAAAACAGGCCAAACATGAACATTGTCTTACGATGCCAAACGAGCATCCATACACGGTAATAAAAGCAGATAGTATCCAAACAAGCAAGCAAAAGTCAAATTGTCTTACAAGGCCCAAAAGAGGGCTACCCAAATTAGTAAATAGTAGGAAATAGAGGAGGCGAAAACACAACGACCCCGCCTAACTAGAGGCCTCATTGCTGCTATTGATGAGATCACCGGCAACCTCATCACCAAGTTTGCTGAGAAAAGAGAACTCTGGCAGGTCGGCTTTGGTCTCCTAGAGTGTGTAGGATCCGGGGCCGAGGGTCTTCAGGATCTTCTTGATCCCCTTCCACATGTGGAAAAGGATCTTATCCTAAGGGCACCACTTCCTCCTCTCTCTCTCTCCAAGTCCTCTTGGAGCTCCACATGGCCCTAAGCCAAGGCAGTAACTGCCTCCTGTGTGCCCTCCGGGTTCAGAGTAGCTGTGTTGGATGGCCTGCTACCGATGGAGGTCGAGGAAACCCTCCCAGCAACTCGCGCATGGCATCCATCTCTGTCTCGATCCGCTCAAAGGGACCCATTTGCTTGGAAGTGTTGGCCTCGCTATCTACGTCGCTGGAAGTAGTCTTCCTTTTCTTCCTGCTCCTCCCTAAGGTCTCCTTCACACTTAAGAGGATCAAAAGGCACATCACAGGCTACCATGACATTGCTAGACTCTCGATGCACCTTGGTCCATTTGCACGACAAGGTAATGAGAGAGGGAAATGGCAGGCCAGTGATGGCCTTGGAGGCAAAATACCTCCACTCCTCTAGAATCAGTGATCCTACATTCACCTACACCTCGCTTAGGATGCACGGCACCACCAATACGCGGGCATAAGTTAGATTGGTAGCATTGGTGGATGGGCGGATCCTCCGGAATACCAAGTTAAGCCACCTCCTAGCATCCGCCTTGAAGTGAGTGCCTTGAATGCTAGTCCGAGTAATGCCCCAATTTGTTGGGGCCCTGTGCTCCTCCACCACTAGGATGTCCACCAGCTACTTTCCATTCCCTTCCTCATCCTGGGCCCTCAGCTCCTCCTACGGAGGGTTTGGTAGACCTAAGGCCTTATTTATGGCCACCACAATCAACATAATTTGCCTCCCCCAAACATGGGAAACAGGCTCCAAGAGGTTCCAAACCATAGTAAGGAGGTTAGCATAGAACTTCCTCACCCACACCTCGTTAACCTCACAAGGTTCCTTCATCAATGGACCCCACCCTAACTCCTGTAGGTGGGTATAAAATTCTGTAGCCTTCTCCATGACTTCCTACATGATCAAACCCTGCTCGTGTATCAGACCCTTGGCGGTTTGCTTATTGTGTCAAAATTGGCACTGGTTGGTCACGAACCAAATATAGTCATAACTGTGGAGGCTACCACTACTAGAAGATATAATGATGAGACCTGTAGGAAATAAGTGCGTTAGGAGGTGATCAGAACAAATAAGAGAAGAAAAGTTGGGAGCAGAAAAAAAGAAAGAAGGGGAATGAATCACGCTTGAGTGGATTGCTGTAGCGAGTATGGTTCAGCTGTAACGAGTCTGCAATAGTGGAAGGGACCGCTATGACCGTTCTGCTATAGCAGTTAAGACCCATTGCAGCAGGCATCGTCTTCCCCACCAGACCTTAGACCCCAATAATGGAGGTTGAAAATTGCAACCTTTGTTTTTCTCCAAATTTAAGCACAAATCGGGTAAGCCCAAAAGGCTTGAAGGAGCCAAACCGTCACCCTATCCAAAACCCACTATTTATAGTGTGAAACCCCCAATGAAAATAGTCCATAGTACGTAGAGAATGATCCAAAGGAGTTAAGGATGTAAAAACTAGTAGCATGCTTCGTAAAATCAACCCCACAATACCAAAAAGGAAGTTGGGTCTTCCTGCCCCAAAACAACCCCAAATCAATCAAAATGGTATAGAATAGGCAATGAACATAAGGATAATAGTATAATAAAATGAAGATTACCTGAGAAAAGTCGAGAAGATTGCTGAAGAGTTGAGAGGATTTGCATAAGTTTGAAGTGAAAAGTGAGACTAAAACTCAATACCAATGGTTATGGCCTTTAAACTGACTTTTGTTTCTGCAGTGAATCGATTTCTGCTATGGCGAGACCGCTGTGGCAGAAAATAAATCACTGCAACAGATGGCTTAAAACAGTAATGTTGCAAATTACCTCATGGGTCCCCCATATTTTTAGTCCTCGTTAAAGGAAATTCTTTGAGAGTAGGTGACGCCTATGAATGCATAGGCCACGAGGGAATACTGTAAGTCACAAAGAGAAATTCGTAAGACTCGGGGCCAGGCGAATCGAGCCAACACGGAGCTAGCAAGTAGTGGTGGCGGTGCGCGGAAATTTATTTTAAAAATATCATAAGAGGAAGAGGAATGGGGAAAAATATCTTGGCACCATGCGATATGCCTTAGGGCCTCGATATAAGGGTCTAGTAGGGGATACCGGTCTAAAAACTTAGGCATAATATCGGCAAAAACAGCAGTGCCAATAAGAGCATTAAAACTAGGACCCTGTGTCAAGTTAACCTGGGATAACTGAAAATCAAAGCCTGTTTTATGGGGTATTATTCGGGGACGAGTGGATTTTTAATTGGTATCTGATATAACGACTCATCCGGTCATTATAGCACCTTGACAACATAAACGTGGGAAAATTTAAAGATTTTACGAGTCTAGGTTATGTCCTCGAATTTAAAGGATTATGCAATGGAAAAATTTAGAATGAGATAAATTAAAATCAGGTGGGCCCAGTAGCAGGGATGCCGCAAAGGGTGATGTGGAAGAAAACCCCATAATTTTTTCCAGGTTTAAATTTTAAAACATTTTCCCATAAGGTTTAGTGAATAAAAACACCAAAAAACAAAAGTTAGGATTTCTAATAAGGAAAGAAAATAAGGAGGCTAGAGAGGGCAAGGACTTCACCATCCATCATGAAAAATCTCCACAAGAACTCAAAACTCGAGACAAGCACGCAGCTGTGGACTCTTTGACGGCAGCTTCCAGGTAGGCTATAATTTACCTATGTGTTAGAATTTGATTAGCAATTCGTATATGTGTATATGATTGATGTGTCATTGATGATTAATATGGCAGTTATCATGTTAATTATGACTAGCCAAGTATAGTCGGCAACTAAATCGGGAGGGAAGTAATTGGGAAAAGATAAGAAAGAGGTGATAAAGTTATCGTATTATGCAATCACGTGGTTGCGAAGAGTATTGAGTCTAGACCATTGTATTTCCATCTCAGCTGAAAAACCTTAAGGCTAATTATCAGGCATGTCCCGATATAAGACCAGAGCATGGTCATGGGTGTAGGTGTTGAGACGGTTTATGTGTTCATATGGGTTAATGAGTTAATAGTTCACTTGCGATGGGTTATATGTTTGTGATTCCTCTGTTACATGTTGAATTAATTGTTGCTCCATGTGGGAGAAGGGTAATTTGATGTAGATTTGGTTAGTATGCAATCAAATTAGTAGATAAGAAGACTGCAATGGACCCTGATGAGGGGAATCTAGGGGGGAAATCTTGGTCAAAGTACGCAACACCGTCTCCATAGTAGTAACCCTGCCGCAACTAGACCTAATCTAGTGAGCAGGCCAGTTTATAACGTGCTTCAAATGATTCTAGGAATAGGGTAATGCAATGAATAATTGATTCGTGAAATGGAATCGAACTATGATTGTGTTATAGATTGTATTTATTAATTCTCATTGTTGAATGTAATTTCATTAAGTGAATTAAACTATGATATACTATACCTGAAACTATGTGTGAAATCTATGGTAACCAAGTGAGAGAAGGAGGAGACCTGTCGAAATAGATATCCTTAATATGAGATGAGAGGCTCATGTCTGAGGTGAGTATCTGGACGAGCGGATTGGTAGGATCAAGAATGTACGTGAATAGTTGGATATGAGTGGCTCGTGCCTGAGGTGAGTATTCGGGTGAGCAGTACGGTATGAGTACACAGACATGTATGACTCAATGTTCATATAGCTGGGTGTAGGAATATGAGTACACAGACAGGTACGATGAGATGTTCATATGTTCGGGTGTACAGTACATGGATTTCTAGAATTCCCTGCAGGTCATGATTGGAAAGGCAGACATAAGACCCTCTGACTTGTGTGTACAGTGATATGACGGAGGTGTGTATCTGGAACATCACCAATGATATGACTATGAGACAGATATTTGTACAAGTACGATATGATATACATACGATTGCGAGACATAGATCAAACCAGGTATTCATATGAGTGATAGACAACATATATACAGTTGTAATACATGATACACCGATACGATTCAGATAGAATTCGAGAGACACATTGATGAGAGGATTCATGATGATATGTTATAGATATAGTACTACATGATTGTCACGACCCAAATGGCTGTGATTGGCACCCTCACTAATCCCTAGTGGGTGAACCACCATTTCCCCACAATTACCCTGACATCAAACATTCATAAAAAAATAACACTTTTATAACTAAATAAAACATTTGAAATGATAAAAACAAACATTCCCAAGATTCAATTGTCATTGCACTTCAAATGTCTAAGTATATAGCTAAGATTGATAAAACTAGAAACTAAGAGAAATTATAAATGCTTAAAACAGAGACATCTTCAACGGAGTAAAACCGCATGTCCTGCCTTGCTCACCTTTTAAGAATCCACTACTTCTTTAAAGGTGAGGTCGAGATGTACTACCGAGATCAGGTTCTGCACTCAGAAAAAAGTGCAGGAATATAGTCAGTACAAAACACGATACTGGTAGGCATCATCGACCAACCTTACATAATCAACACATAAGCATGCAAACAACAATATGAAACCAGTCCAGAACATCATACATATATATAATACATATTTCAGGGAATTTAGCTCTTCCCAAGTGACAACAGGCCTACTCACTAGATTAGGCCTTTCACTGCAGCAGTCGCTTGACTCTATCACAGTCTTGCCATAGCGGAATAAGTCCCACTGCACCGGTACTACCCTGGGTAGTAGCTTGACTTAGCTACACCTTCATCATTTCACTAACTCATTGCAATTCACACATCATCGTACTTATTCAGATATAAATGCATTCTATATACATCGATATTCGAACTATTACATAACCACATGCAATATAGAGTAAATTGTAACAAAGATAGCACAACTCAATTACTAGTTTTTATTTAACTATAGCAAACATCAAGTCTTTTTCACTTCTCCACGTTCAGGTACCTATCACATGATCAAAAGTTCAGTTCAACCATATTGCACTACTCATTCCGAGTTTTTAACATTTACACAATCACATCATAAAATAGAACAAATGGTGATATGTTGGGCACACGCCTCTGTCATACCACCATAAATGCTCCATCACTAAACATCGATGTACAAAATATGCTAGAAGTTCTTATTTCTTCCTTTCCAGTCATGACCAGCATGGGACTCTATAAATCCATGTATTTTACCGGTGTGGTACCCACTCCCACTCATATGCTTGTCTGGATGCTCCCCTCAGACATGAGCCACTCAATTAATATTGCTTGCTCGGATGCTCCCCTCGGGAACGAGCCTCTCATCTAAGGATATTTTATTATCACTAACCATTCTCACAACCATTGTAACATAGTTGAGTTTGTTATTATGACATTCAGGAGATCACAATCTACCTCTGTCACTTGAATATTCAAACAATTCATCGATCACTTCAATGACAATTCAAAAGAACACACTTAATAGTTCAACACAATTCCACGTCGATTCGGTGTCAACATCATATCAAATTTATTTCAATAATTGAATTTTAACTGGGCAATCATCAGACCAAATAAAGTCCAGAGACCCATTTAACATATTATCGTTCCGCATACATACCGACTATTATATAAAGTCTAACTCCTCTAACCATAACCTACCTCGATCTGGGAGGATTCAGATGGTAATCACTCTATTGGAGCCTTGCCCTTTTTTAATGCTTCCAAAGGTGCATAGTCTAAAATAAGAATACAACACAATTCAATACTTTATAAACCACACCATGATCTTAGGAACTCAAACCAACCGCTTTAAGGAAATTTTAAGAGTAAATCCCAACTCACCTATTTCTAAGTCTCAATTTCCACATGAACTATGTTTGCTAAGAACTACACATTGGGGAATGATCTTACTCGCCTTTTAGACTCGAAATCATTTCCCATAAGTTTCCCATGAATCAACCCTAGTTCTATCAACCTAGGGTTTCTTCGCTAGAAATTCATCAATAAAGGTTCGTCCTTGATTTCTAGGTGTTTACTTAACTAAGCCCAATGGAAGCAAGTCAAAAATCTTACCTTGAGATGAAAATCCAACTGCTCTGGAGGGAAAATTGCATTTTGCTCTTGAGATTTTGTGTTTTAGAAATAGTGAGGTGTAACCCCTGAAGTCACACTTAAATTCACTTTTTGATTCCCATCGTCCACGACAACATTTACTTTTCCGTTGTAGTGGACCCACCATAACAGTCATGCCGCTACAACAGATCCAACGGTTACTTCCCCGGTTCATTAGAGTGGAACTCCACCGTTACCATGGTCTCACTACAGTAGAAATGCCATTGTTGCAGTGGTTCACCGTAACCATTAGCTCCCTAAAACAACCAATTTTTCAGTAGCTCACCCCATAACAATTGTCTATCTACAGTCTAGCCTCGATATAGAGTTCTAAGTTTATTACCCCTCATAATTACAATACAGGTCCTTACATTAGATACCAATTAAAGCACCGTTTATTCCTGAAAGGTATACAAAAGCAAGGAAGAAAACATACCAGCCTTCACAAATAATTGAGGGTATTTGTTCCTCATGTTGGCCTTGATCTCCCAAGTTGCTTCCTTTATGAGACGATTCTTCCACTGGACCTTTATCGTCGCAATCTCTTTAGATATCAACATACACTCTTTCCTATCCAATATCACTATTGGTTCCTCCTCATAAGACAAATTCTCGTCCAGCAACATGGAGTCCCATTTGATGATGTACGTTCCATCCCCCATGGTATTTCTTCAACATGGAAACATGAAAGGTTGGATGTACCCCGAACAACCTTGGTGGCATGGCCAAATCATAAGCTACTTCTCCAATCCGTCAGAGTTTCTCATATAGCCCAATGTATCTCGGGCTAAGCTTTCCCCGCTTATCAAACCGCATTACCCCTTTCATGGGGGATACCTTGAGCAAGACTTTCTCTCTCTCCATTAATTTTATATCTCTCACCTTTTTTTCTGCATACTGTTTCTGTCTAATTTGGGCAGCTAACAGATATTCTTGGATTAACCGAACCTTTTCCAAAGATTTTTTAAGCAAATCGATTTCCCAGGTCTCACCTCAGATGCATCAAACTACCCAATTGGAGACTTGCATTTCCTCCCATACAAAGCTTCAAATGGCTCAATGCCAATGCTCGCATGATAATTATTGTTGTAAGCAAACTCTGCCAAGGGTAAGAATTTATCCCAATGGACCCCAAAATCTATAACACATGCACAGAGCATGTCCTCTAATACCTAGATGGTACGTTCTAATTGTCCATCTATCTGAAGATGGGAGGCTGTGCTCAAATCCAACCTTGTGCTTAACTTTGCCTACAAGGTCCTCCTGAAATGAGAGGTGAACTGAGTAACCCTATCAGACACAATCAACACAGGCACCCCATGCAACCAAATTACTTCTTTCACATACAGCTTGGCCAGTATCTTGGCATTGTAAGTCACTTGGATAGGCAAAAGGTGGGCAGACTTGGTCAATCTATCAACAATGACCCAAATGGAGTCAAGTTTCCCCAATGTATTTGGAAGACGCACCATGAAGTCCATTTCTATCCGCTCCTACTTCCACTCTGGGATGGGCATCCTCTAAAGTACTCCCCAGGCTTATGGTGCTCATACTTTACTTTTGGCGGTTCAAACACTGCGTGACATGATCTAATATGTCCCTCTTCAACCTACTCCACTAATAATGCCACTTCAAGTCATGGTACATTTTGGTAGCCCTTGGATGTATGGAGTACCTCGAGTTGTGAGCTTCTGCCAGAAGGATTTGGACAAGCTCACCAACTCGGGGAACACACACATGTCCCTTTATTCTCAGGACCCTTCGCCATCTAGCACCGCTTCCTTAGCTTCCCTCGGCAGAACCTTGTCTCGAATCTTACCAAGTTTCTCATCCTCAAAGTATTTGGGTTTTATCTCCTATAACACTGATGACTTGACCTCTATGCTAGCTATTATCCCACTTGTTTCTGTCAATATAAGTCTCATCAAGATGGTTTCCAATGTCTGAACTTCTCAACCGTTGGTCGTCGAGTAGCTTGCAAGCAAGCTAGACTGCCCATACTTACTGCTTTCCGACTAAATACATTTGCCACCACATTAGCCTTACTAGGTGATACAAGATGGTGACATTATAATCCTTGAGCAGTTCTATCCACCTCCTTTGCCTCAAATTGATATCCTTTTGAGAAAACACATATTGCAGGTTGTGATGGTCTGTGAATACCTTGCAACGAGCCCCGTATAGGTAGTGCCTCTAGATTTTCAGGGCAAACACCACTGCTTCTAGCCCCAGGTCATGTGTGGGGTAATTTTTCTAGTGCACCTTTAACTATCTCAAGGCATAAGTAATGACCTGCCCTTCCTACATTAACACAACACCCAACCATACCATGAGGCATCGTAATAAACAACAAAATCTTTACCTTTCACTGGTAACGCGAAGATAGGTGCCGTGGTTAGTAGGGTCTTAAGCTTCTGAAAACTCTCTTCACATTCCTCCAACCACTGGAAAGGTATATCCTTCTGCGTCAACCTTGTCAACACTGAGGTAATGGATGCAAATCTCTTCACAAATCGGTGGTAGTAACTGGCCAGCCTTATAAAGCTCCGAATCTTTGTCACGGTAGTTGGCTAGCGCAGTTTCTAACCACCTCCACTTTCTATGGATCCACTTTAATTCCCTCTTTAGAGACTACATGTCCCATAAAAGACACTGACTCCAGCCAAAACTCGCACTTGGTAAATTTTACATACAACTATTTCTCCTTCAACAATCCCAACACTATTCTCAGATGGTTTTCATGCTCCTATTTGGTCTTAGAGTACACCAAGATATCATCAATAAAAATAATTATGAATGAATCTAAATGAGGTTTGAAGATACCATTCATCAATCTTATGAACGCAGCTAGGGCATTAGTGGGTCTAAAGGACATGACCAGGAACTCATAATATCCATAACTGGTCTAAAAAGTTGTTTTGAAAATATCCTCAGCCAAAAATTTTCAACTGGTAATAGCTCGACCTTAGATCGATCTTTGAAAACACTGCTTCCCCTTGCAATTGATCAAACAAATCATCTATTTGAGGGAGTGGATACTTGTTCCAAATAGTTACCATTATCAACTGACGATAATCAATGCACATTCACATACTACCGTCCTTTTTTTCACAAACAAGACCGGGACACCCCATGGAGAGACACTCGACTTGATAAACCCCTTACTAAGTAGTTTTTGCAACTTTTCCTTGAGTTCTCTCAACTTAGCTGGTGCTATTCTGTATGGTAGAATATAAATGGGTTGAGTCCCTAACTCTAAACCTATGCATAAATAAATATCCCAGTCTGGTAGCATGCCAGACAGATTTGCAGGGAATACCTCTATGAACTCACAAATTATCGGGACCGACTCTATGGAAGGACCCTCGAAATTGATATCCCCAATATTAGCTAGATATGATGAACACCCCTGCTCTATCAATTTACAGGAACGAATATAAGAAATGATTTCATAGGAGTAGGGCTATAATTCCCTTTCCACTCCAACCTAGATGACCCTAGGCTCGATATATTGACAGTCTTAGCATGGTAATCTAAAATGACATGGTAAGGAGACAACCAACTCATCCCCAGAATCACATCAAAATCTACCATGTCTATGATCACTAAATCTACCAGAGTATTAAACCCTATAAAGTCAATAATACAATCACGACAAACCCTATCCATCACCACAGAATTCCCAATAGGAGTATCCACATGGATAGGAGTATCAAGTATATCACAAGCAAGATCTAATACCAAAGAAAAATAAGCAGACACATAGGAAAAAGTAGAACCCGGATCTAACAAAGCCATAGCCATTTTGTCGGACACAAAGATCATACATGTGATAACAACGTTTGAAGCCTCTACCTCGGGCCTATTGGGAAAAGCATAAAAGTAAGCTTGGTTATGTACATGAGAATCACCCTGATTGGGCTGCATCAGCCCTCTACCGGACTGAGTGCCACCCCTTGCTGTCTGAGCACCTCCTTTACTAGTCTGTGTACCGCTTCTGACAGCCGGCTGACTACCTCGCCCTAGCTGTGGACGATCCTTACTGAATGCACTACCTTCTCTCCTAGTAGGTGCTGGAGCTTGAGGAGCTGGGTGCGAAATAATCTATTTTCCTTGACCAAACTTGGGGAGCCATCTACAAATGTGGCCATACTCCCTACCCTCGTGGCATACCTTCTCGATCACCGGCCTCTAAGCCAAAATAGAAGAAATAGCGCGAGCCTCGAAGTCTAAACGAACAAGTTGAGTACCCCCAGATGTGCCGGACAGCTGCATAGAGGTCCCTAGAAGACCTCTGACTAACACTTGCATAGCTGATAAAAATAGGGCGTCCAGAGAAACCCTGTGGAGCTGGAGTCCTAGCAAAAGAGACACTGTAAGAACCCACTTTTTGAGCCTTCTTCTAGGCATTCTTTGCGTATCCTTCCTGTTTCCCCTCTATATTTTTCACATACTCTACTACCTCCTGAAAGGTCTTACCTACGGAGACCATCTAAATAGCTGAAAGCTGGAGACCCACATTCAGGCCTTTATCCAAACGCTTGATTCTCTCTTCCTCTATGGGTAGTAAGGGTAGAGCATACCTGGATAGTGAGTGAAATCGAGCCTCATATGGTGCAACAGACGAGCCTCCCTACTTGATAGTGGTGAACTCATCTCGCCTTGTATCTCTCAGAGTATTGAGTATGTAATTCTACAGAAATATGGAGTAAAACTAGGTCCAGGTCAATGATGGTCACCTTGCTGGTCTACACTCCACAAAAGCTCTTCACAAGAGCTTAGCATCACCATCAGTTGGAAGGTGACAAACTCCACACCGTACCTCTCCACCGCCCCATCTTGTGGAGCCTATCGTGACAATCAATCATGAACTTGTAGGCGTCCTCCGCCTCAGTACCATAAAATGTGGGAGGCTTCATCTTGGTGAATCTCCAGAACAAGCCATATTCCTCCCCTGTCATAACAGGCCTAACCACCGGCCTCAGGAACATAACAACCTCGAATATGTCATCAATGTGAGGAGCCACAACAGCTGCATGTTGTACCCCCGACTGCTGTCATGCAGAAGTCGCTGGCCCATTACCTACGAGGCTACTCATAAGGTTAAGGAATTGAGCTAGGACTTCAGAAGATGCTGCAGTAGTTGCCGCCTCTCCCTGCATCGGGACCTCCACCTCCACAGCCACCCCTACTGGACTGCCGGTGGTACAAGAGATGCTGACGTCTCTCGTGCTGGAGTAGGAGCATGGGCGCCTCCTCTAGCAGCGACAAGCCTCTACCCGCGACCTTAGCGCCATCATCTGCCGCGAACTGTAGCAACAGCTGCTGGCTCGGGTGCTGCTTCTTTATTTTCGCTGGCGCGTGTTCTCACCATCTATGACAGAAGCAAGGAAGATTTGTTAGATACCAATTTGGATCACGTAATCGCACAAAATGACAGAAGAAGGGAGTTTTCCAGAAGTCCTACCTCCTCTCGAAGATAAGTTACATGTATCCGCACCGACCCCGAGACTCTACTAAACCCGTCTAGTGTAATGAGATTGAGAAACATAGAGCTCTGATACTAATTTTGTCACAACCCAAATGACTGTGATTGACATCCACACTAACCCCCGGTGGGCGAACAAACGTTTCCCCACAATTACCCTGACATTAAACATTCAGAAAAAAGTAACACTTTTATTATTAAATGTAACATTCAAAATGATAAAAACAAACATTCCCATGATCCAATTGTCATTGCACTAAGATTGATAAAACTAGAAACTAAGAGAAACTATAAATGCCTAACGGAGAGACATCTTCAACGGAGGAGTAAAATGGCACATCCTGCCTTGCTCACCTTTTAATAATCCGCTACTTCTTTAAAGGTGAGGTCGAGATATACTACCTGGATCAGGTTTTGCACTCAAAAAAAAGTGCAGGAGTAGCATTAGTACAAAAAATAATACCGGTAGGCATCATCGACCGTCCTTACATAATAACACATAAGCATGCAAACAACAATATGAAACTAGTACTGAACATTATACATATATACAATACACATTTCAGGTAATTTAGCTCTGCCCAAGTGACAATCAGCCTGCTCATTGGATTAAGCTATTTGCTGCAGCAGTCACTAGACTACTATTGTGGTATCACAATACTAGAATAAGTCCCGCTGCAGCGGTACCACCTTGGGCAGTAGCTCGACTTAGTTACACCTTCATAATTTCACTAACTCACTGCATTTCACACATCATCGTATTTATTCAGATATAAATGCATGCTATCGACATTGATACCCGGACTATTACATAACCACATGCGATATAGAGTAACTGGTAACAAAGGTAGCATAGCTCAATTACTAGTACTCATTTAACTATAGCAAACATCAAGTCTTTTCCACTTCTCCACGTTTAGGTAACCACTACATGATCACAAGTTCAATTCAGCCACATTGCACTACTCATTCTGAGTTTTTAACATTTCCACAGTCATATCATAAAATAAAACAAATGGTGATATGATGGGCACACGCATCCGTCATACCACCATAAATACTCTATCACTAAACATCGATGTACACATATGTTAGAGGATCTTATTTCTTCCCTTCCAATCATGACTTGTAGGGGACTCTAGAAATCCATGTACTGTACCGGTGTAGTACCCGCTCCCACTGATAAGCTTGTCTGGATGCTCCCATCAGACACGAGCTATTTAATTAATATTGCTCACCCGGATACTCCCCTCGGGCACGAGCCTCTCATATTAGGATATTATTATTGTCCCTATACATTCTCATGACCATTGTAACATAGTTGAGTTCATTTTTATGACATTCAGGAGATCACAATCTACCTCTCTCACGTGAATATTTAAACAATTCATCAATCACTTCAATGACAATGCAAAAGAACACATTTAACAGTTCAACACAAATCCACATCGATTCGGTGGAAATATCATATCAAATTTATTTCAACAATTGAATTTTAACAGGGAAATCATCACAATGAATAATGTCCAGAAACCATTTAACATATTATCGTTGCATTACATACTGACTATCATATAAAGTATAACTCCTCTAATTATAACCTACATCGATCTGGGAGGATTCAGATGGCAATCACTCTGTTGGATACTTTCCCTTTCTCAAGGGTTCTAAATGCGCAAAGTCTAAAATAAGAATACAACATAATTTAGTACTCTATTACCCACACCATGATCTTAGGAACTCAAACCCACCCCTTTAAGGCAATTTTAAGAGTAAATCCCAACAGACCTATTTCTAGGTCTCAGTTTCCACATGAACTACTTTCCCTAAGAACTACACATTGGGGAATGAACATACTCCCCCTTTAGACTCAAAATCATCTCCCATAAGTTCCCCATGAATCAGCCCTAGTTCTATCAACCTAGGATTTCTTCACTAGTAATTCACCATTAAAGGTTCCCCCTTGATTTCTAGGTGCTTACATAATCAAGCCTAATGGTAGCAAGTCAATAATCTTACCTTCAGAAGAAAATCCAACTGCTCTAGGGAAAAAATCGCCTTATACTCTTGGGATTTTGTGTTATGGAAATAGTGAGGTATAACCCCCGAAGTCCCACTTAAACCCACTTTCTGATTTTCGTTGTCTGTTGCAGCGGACCTACCATGGTGGTCAGGATGCCTCTACAGCGGATCCGATGATTACTTTCCTAGTCCATTATGGTGGAACTCCGACCATTACTGCTGTCTAGCTGCAGCAGAAATTCCACCTCTATAGCGGTTCACCATAACTAGTAGCTCCCAAAAAACAACCAATTTTTCACTTGCTCACCCCACAACACTTCTCTATCCACAGTCTAGCCCCGATATAGAGTTCTAAGTTTATTAGCCCTCGTAATGACATATGGGTCATTACAATAATGCATAAATTGATATTGAATTATACAATATGGATTATGGAGGTAAAGGTAGGTGCTTGTGCCCTTATTTTTGGAGGACATAACTCCAGTGGTATAGTTTGATGCTTTTCTTATTGAGTCTTGAGTTACTTATTTAATATCATGATTGAATGTTTGTTTAATGTGGTCACTGCAAGTTGTAAAAAGGAACATGGATTATTTAGTGATGGTAGTGATTAGATAGGAGATAATAGGATTATGTATGATATGGGGGAACGGGTAAATGAGTATAATTTGAAAAAGGTTAGTTAATAGGGTTGAGTCAATAAATGGGTCTTAGATGACTGGAATAGACTTAGTTAATAATAATTGGGAATGAAAGAATAAGGTGTGTTCATATAGTTTAAATGGTGGGTTGAATGAGGAAAAGGTCAGTGGGACAGGGCTACTGCCAACGTCGCTATACCGAACAAACTACCACTAAGGCAAGATCGCTGTGGCGGTTAAGTGTCCTCTTGATGTGCCATGGTTTATCGGCATTTATGATGCTTAAAACTAATAAAATATGCTAGTCCGTGATATGTTTATATAGATATGATGTATTTTTGTTAAGTGTTACAAAGAAATAGGTTTGGAATATGAAATGGGAAAAATAAACCAAAAATGGGCTAAGTCTGGACTGCCAGTAAGGTAATGAGTCTTCATGTCATTTGATGACTCATTCCTTGATCCATTAGGAGAAGAAAGCTTTGAATTAGAAAATTTGGACTAAAACAGTACTGACAATGAGTTGACACCACTACTCATTAGGAGTGACGATGACTCATTGTGCGTGTTATGAGAATTGGACGTAAAAGTAGACCAGAAGTACTGAGAGTCTTAACGAGAAGAGAAATAAGTCGTCATACGACTCCATGACCTATCATCAGCAATCATCAGCAGAAGTCCAGAAAAGGAGCAAAATACTAAGTGTCAGGTCGTTCGGAGTAATGAGTCCTCATGAGACTCAATAACTCGTCGTGATAAAACATGGTCAGATATTCAGAACATTGGAAATTCAAGCCCCAAAGGCAAAAAAAGACCTAACGACTCATCGCGTTACTTAACGGGTCATTGGTTGAGCCATCATCATGAATGAAGATTTGCTGGGAACGACCCATCATGATTCATAACGACTCGTTTGGCCACCTAACGAGTCATCATCACTGCCAACCTTTCTTCCTTGTTTAGTTAGGAAATGATTTATTTTATTTTTATAAATACTTTAATTAGGTTTCTTTTTATAGTTTACAACTTTTGACAATAATTTTTATGTGTTCAATATTGAAGACTCAAGAAACACTTTTTCTAATTTTGTTCTTGAGTTTTTGAGATCTAAACAACCATTGATTATTGATTTTGGGTTCTTTTTTAATTCACGAGCTTTAATTCTGTCTACGATCACTTGTAAGTTTATAATTATGATTTCTACTACAATTTTAATTTTAATTCTTCTAGTATGCGTAGCTAAATCCCATAACTAGGGTTGTGGGAACCATGATGAATTAATAAATGCAGGAAAAATACTTTGTGATTCTTGAATGGGATTTATGTATGTATTGTTCTTCCATCGTTTTAATTGCCTCTTAACAGTCACAAATGTTAGAAATTGTCTTATTCTTACTTATCAGACTAAGGGGGTAATGAATTGGGAAAAGGATTATCAACGGTGATTTAGGACTATCAACCTTGATCTAATAGCTTGACCTTATCTGGGAATAGCTAATTCGATATCTAAGGTAAGGGTACCAA
This sequence comes from Datura wrightii, assembly GCA_035772735.1. Classification (NCBI taxonomy): domain Eukaryota; kingdom Viridiplantae; phylum Streptophyta; class Magnoliopsida; order Solanales; family Solanaceae; genus Datura; species Datura wrightii. Next base: position 31,191,419 of record JASDFA010000008.1, read on the forward strand.
GTGAACACTCGCATACGAATTAAGTTGCGTGGCAATAATCATCTAATAAGGAGACTAACCATTTAGGTGAAGTTAACATACTGATATTGCATATTAAACACCAGAATAACTCACTAGTATGATTAAGCCTGTGTAGTTATGAAGTCATGGGGAATACAATCCTAGTCACTTCACTTATTGAATACAGTCGATTCTAACCAAGATTCTACCCACTGTTACATATTATTTTAAATTATTTCTTGTTACAAACCTCCCCCATACGAAATAAGTATATTAATAGTAATAGTAAATGCATTAACCGAGGTCCTCGCCATACTCCTTATGAATTTTGACCCTAACCATTGTTGGATTCTATATTTGAACATCAGCCGCTTTATATATCTTTTGGAGGTGTAATTTGGGCGACATCAAAATTTGGCGTCCTTGCCAGGGAATACGGCTTAGGATTTAGTTAATTATGCTTGCTTTACTGTTGGTCCTTATTTTTGTTTTTTTTTGTTGTTTTTGTTTTCTTTCTAGGTCTCAGATTCGTGTATGCCCAGTACCCGGTTTCACGCCCCATTTTTCTCGTGAATATTGAAACTCGACATGTGACAACTCTTTCAGGGTTATTAAAGGAGTGTTGCTACCTAATGAATTATGGTGCGCTAGGACACCGTACTACACAAATAAATTTGTTTAACTAGCCTAAGTCACCGGAAATATGGTAAGGGTTCAAGTTACCTCAAAAGGAAGGTGTTAAGCGCCTTTCGAGGTCTACAACGTGGGTCCCTTTCAGATTCATTAATTATGTGGGGGATCAAGTAGCTAGCAAATAAAGTTGATTTTAGCCCTTTTTATGTAAACAAATTAAATGAACTATGTGATTAAGAATAATAAAGTATTCAAATAGCCTTTTAATTTAGACAAACAAGAAGAAAGAAGATTGAGACATTATAATGAAAGGAGTATAATAAGTCTAGCAATAATGATTGACGAATAAATGCGAAAAAAAATAAAAAATAAAAAATAAAATTGAGAAGAAACAATAACAAAACAGATAAATAAAAAATTTTAAAGGTTAGACCAAACCTCGAAGAGGCGTCTACGTATCCCTGAAGGGAATCAGGTTAGACGTAGTTCTGCATTTAAAAGGGGGTTATTTTAACCTAACGGAATCACCCTGTGCAACTAAAATAATAGTTCGCAACCTATTTTAAGTTACTCGTATTATTCAGCGAGCATAGACTATCATGTTCCACTACCCACTTAATTAATTATTTATTAATCCTAAAATAAGAAAAGACTAATCGTCCTAAACATGTGCTAACCCGCACCAATTGTAATGTCCAAGAGGCATTGGACTATTATTTTGGATTTGGGGTCTAAAATAAACTTAAGGCTATTAAAAGCAATTAACGTCAAATAAAACAAATAAGAACATAAAAGAAATAGCAGGTAAAGGTTTCACGTAAGCCTCTATATTGATTAAAAGACTACTGTGAGCATGGTATCTATTATAATGGATCCTATAAACAAGATATCAAATGATCAATTATATTGCATCATGAAATAATCCCTATAGGCAAGATTTCTGACATGAGGACATCAAATTCACATGTTTCAGAATATAATTAATTCTTAAACACGCACTAATCACAAACTGATTTGATATGATATTGCGTGTTATTATATAACAATTCATAAGCATAATGACTATTGAAATAAACAGGTATAAGTGTTATAGAAATAAGATTAGTTGCAAACTAATAAGAAACCCGTGGTTTAAAATATGCTGGTTGACAATTATCATATAGGTATGAATTCTAGTACTTATTCTTTAAAAGCATAATTTCTTAAAAAAGATAACTGTACAATTTTTTCCGTAAGCGTAGTTTCAAGTGTGGATTTAAATATGAATCCTATGAGCATGCTTTCTATCATTAATACACTATAGGAATGATATCAGAGACACATTGAATGAATTAAACCAGTTATTCAGGGGTAGGGATAAGGAATAAAATGACAAACAACACAACACATGTTCCTCGCCGCTTTCACATCCCCCTTTTTCTTTATTAGTATTCATTACAACATTACATCTAATGAAAATAAATAAAATAAATAAAAATATATGAAAAAATACATAAGGTTAATTTCTAGTTTCTAAAGTCCTCTCTTATCCAGGCGACTCTCCAATGGACCCCAAACAAAGGGTAAAGTGATACCTGCTTTAACAAACCACATGCAACATGTAAATATAAACAACAATGTATATTCATTTAAATCAAACAATAATATCACAATTATGAGTAAATTCGAGGATCAATATGTAGATACAAAGAAATCTAATAGACCAAGTTATACACATTGAATACAACTCACAAATAATCAAAGTAATGAAGTTGTATAGTCAAATGACTAACCAGTTAAGGAGCTTTTGAGCTAATAGAAATTAGAAATTCAGCAAAACTTCACAGACAGACAGACTTGAAAAGTATAAGAAGAGAAGAAGACCTGACTTTTTTTTTCTATAAGGTAGTAATAATCAAATGTTATTTTGCTAAAGGAATAACAAATGTTCCCGTAATAAAGAGAAGATGAAACAAAGTTATATTGCTAAAGAACCGAGTGAGGTTCGAATGGGTAGGAACTAGAATAGGTGCCGTTCTTTTTTCTAGTAGAGGGCAAATGACATGTTTATATATTTAGAGAGTACAATAAATTATGGGGTAAAAAGAGAAGGGAATAATTAATCATGCTAGAATTTTCCTTAATTAGAAGGGCTGAATCACTTAGGCATAGAATCAAAGTTTACAAAAAACAATGAATCATTTATAGCTGCTACATAATGCACAAGGTAAAAATATCTATTTACCATATTCAACACATAAAGCTGTCATGACTTACTCAAGAAGGAAAGGAAAATAATTAGGAGTTCAATAGGTAAGGGGGATATTCACAATAATTAGTCAAATAAACTTTTACTGTATTAGTTAGTTGGAATCAATCAGTATAACCTTATCAAATTAAGTTGTCATAGATGGAATAGTCAATCACAATAAACATCTCTCTAATAAAATTAATTGAAGGAAAATGCCTATCAATTTACCATAACTAGTAAGCATAATTAAATAAACTCACAAATGGAAACAAGTAAAACTCATGGAACAGGCTGTTAAAAGTCATATAAATATCATGTTAGTATATTTGTACATGAGCAGTTAAATTTTATGAAAAGAAAAGAGACAATCACTCTAAACAAATGATAGTCAGAAATGTTGACATCCAAATTTAGTAAGAATACCTTAGAACTGCAGATTCATGTGATCGTAGCATCAAAAGAAGCTAATGCAAATTTTAATCCTTCAATATTAAAGTTATCATTAATTGACTCTCACAGAAGAAAGAAAGAGAAAAAATAAGTTGGACCAAGAATAAGGACTTGACATCTAAAAACAATAATTCACAATTTTCAGCTTATAAAACAAGGATATGAATCAATTTTAACTAAGGCAGAGTCTAATCAAGGCAAGGAAGCATTGTTAAAAACTCAACATGCCAAGGATGTATTCAAACATCTAAACCATATATATGAGTCTTGATTCTTCAAATTCAAAAGCGCAAAAAGACTAGGTTTGTCAAAATATTAGAGCTGATACAATGTTCATAAATGTTGAGATGTTCATATGTGGCAATATAGGGGAACAAACAAATGATGATATAAAAATTATATACATGATTTATCATTCAAAATTCACAAAACTCAAATAAAAATGATAAATAAATTAAAAAAACTGTTAAGGACATATAATCCAAGCAAAGGTAAGGGAAATGATATTTGAGATTTGGTGAAGGACCGAGTGAGCAGTGACTTTTGGTTGTTCGTCTCACCGTTCTGTCATCCATCGGAGAAAGGGGGTCGATGGTTGAGGTAGGGGCAGAGAGGAGAAAGACAAAGGGGAAGAGGAGAGAAGGACAACGCTATTGTTTCGTGGTTCACGGCGGGGCTCCACTGGATTAGAGTTTGGTTGGCGGTGGTCGAGAATGGACGATGGTAGCGAGAGGAAAAAGTGAAAAGGTGCGGGTGGCCGAATGAGAGGAAGAAAATGGAGATGGCTTGAAGGGGTGAGGTTTTGCTGCTGAGCAGCCGAGAGAAGAGAGGGAAGGAGCAGCACAGTGAGGAAGAATCGGAGATGAGAAGGAGAGAGGGGATAGGGTACGACGGATTTGGGTGTTGAGAAAAATGAGGGAATCCTTTAGGGTTTGGGTAGGTGAAAATAGAAAACGTAAGAGAATTAGTTTTGGTCTGTTAGATTAGAGGTTTTTGGACAGTTGAGATCAAATGAGATCTTATGGGTCGAATTACGGGTTATGGGGCGGGTTACAGATAGTTAAACAGGTAGAATTAAATTGAAATTGAATTATTCTTTCAAATGTGGCCAGAATTTGATCAAATAGCTAAAATTGGCATAAATTAGATAGAAAGTGGCTAGATTGTAAATAAATTGAAGGGAAATTGAATTAGCTGCTATTAAATTAATAAAAACACTACACTTGCTAATGATTTAATAAATAAATAACATAATAGTTTAATTTATGATAAAATAATATAAATATTATTATTACAAAATTAAATACAAATAGCTTATAAGACTAAGTAAATTATATTTTGTAAATAAACCTTGTAAAATTGAAAATATGTATGCATATATATTATTATGCAATATATTATATATGACATAAATACATATAATATTAAAAAATTACAAACTTGAAATTAATGTAATAAAATATTTTAGAAGTATAATTTAAAATAAGGTATATATATATATATATATATATATATATATATATATATATATATATATATATATTTATATTGATATGTAGCTTAGACAGGACATAATGAGGTCAAAATTGGGTGTCAACACCCGGAGCCAAGGAAAGTCCCTGGTTCCAATTGGTCACGAACTTAAGAGAACTTTGAGGAATAGAAGGAAAATGGCCAATGTTCACTGGTAAGAGAGAGTGGATAAAGCTACCACATGAATGTTGGCTAAAGAACAGGCTCATACACGGGAAAGAGAGACAGCTAGACTTGCTGAAGAGCAATGCCAAGTTACTGATGCTGAGCGAGCTAGAAGGAATAGAGGTCCAGACCAACAGAGGCACCGGTACTTTGATAACGATGATGATGCTGATATTGATGAGGTCAGTGCTACTGGTGCTATTGTCCCTCCCTCTTTGCCTACTTGGTCAAGGTTTGATATTAATTGTGCAATGAGCCAATTACTCAATATAAAGGGAGTATTCACTGGTCATGCTATTGATGATGGACATACTCACTTGAAAAATTTTGTGGATATTTGCAAGGTATACAAACAACCGAGGGTGAGTCAGGATAAGGCTAAGGTTATTTCCCTTTTCATTAGGGAGTGAGGCAAGCAGTATTGACATCTTGCCGAATAGAATCACTAGATATCTATATTAATGTGTATCTCGTAAAATTAATTGATGTAAAGATACCCGGTGAGGCAAGACTGCAAGGCGTATGTGTGATTTGTTTAAAATGGATTGGACACATGTTGTCTCTGTCATTATATAAGGATTACTAAAACTATTGGAGTATGGGGAACAAAGATCTAAATGTTATGTTGGTCAGTTCGTATGATGTGATTTCAAAAATTTGAATACGGAATTTTGCATTTTTTTTATCGGGTGAACTTTCTTGACCTATTTCATTATAACTATATTAGGATTTTACACCTTCAATTTTTTTTATGATTTGGTATTCGCTTTCATTGTTATTAATATTTCAAGATGATATTCGTAATTCTTCATTTTGAATGTTACAAATAATTGATGAACTTACGTCGGACATTTTTTATTTTGAACTTCAATAAAAACATAACTTTAACAAATAGAAAGTATAATTGAATACTTAAATATTATTAAGAATATAGTATATATAGAACATATAAGGTTTTTGACATTTATATTGGAATTCAATCATTTTAGATTGGTTAAGTCAAAAGGTATATATAAATATATTTTTTCATGAAATATTTTAGAATATTTAACTTGTATATCAGATCAATTACACAATTTAAGAAAATTATTGAAATGATTCCCCTTCTAATAAAATTGTGTACATGATTACTTGTTTGATTAATTTTGTCAATTATTTAATAAAGACATCGAGATTAATGACATATAGTGTTACGTTCACAAATTAAGAGAAAAACTTTTTCTAAAAGAAAAAAGGAAGAAAAAAAAAAGGAGACAGTTAGCACGTACATTTAATGAGAGAAGATAAAAGAAAACAAAAATAAAGATTTTTATATATCCAAAAGAATAAAGAATTGCATTACAAAACATAAGTGAATAGATAATCTAAAGACAACTGCTACTATGAAATAAAATTAAATTTGGTGCTTATATGGGAAGCACTATTTAAAGATACGCTATTGCTTTGATTGTCAAATATAGATAAGCAAATATAAAACTTCGCAATTGTAGTGGATCAAAGTAATTAAATATAGAATTCTCGTTAGTATACCCAGTCTCTCGTATTATATTTGCAGTATTTGCAAGAGGAGAATCCAATTGGAATGAAGTTATAACGTCATATCTCCTGTTTTATCCATGATGGCCATTAAAAGATGCTGGATCAAGTTTAAGAGAAGCGTCTGACATTAAATTTACACAAATTTATATGATTGGTGGAGAACACTAAGGGTGATAAATGGACTGTTTAGGCTGAAATTGGACCAATCAAGATGGCTGAACTAATAGATGGGCTAATGCTTAATCTGCCCAAAGTTTATTAGATCATTCTCACGAATATTTATATTTTGGGGCAGTTTTTAATTTTTATCTCTTAAATTGGTGGTTTTTAATTTTTAACTTTCAACCATTAAGTGTTAAAAAAGTGATAAAAAATATCCTGACATCAAAAAAAAAATTACAAACCAAAAATTTATATTTTCATATCATAATATAACACAAGATATTACTTTGTTTCTACAGAACTTATATTATAGAGGCATAATTTCAATTTCAAAATTCATAAGGTTATGCCTTAAGAGACATAACTTATTCCTGCAAGATTTTTACCAAATAAGATAAAAATTCTCCAAACTTATCTCTTAAATAATTTACCGAACAAATAATCAGTAAAATTTTATTCTTATCCAAAATATATTACTCAATATGGAAAAAGGAAAAAAAACTAACGTACATCCTATGCTACGGATCAACAAAAGCAAGATTTATGTCTTTAATATTTATTATTAGTTAAAAGAGAGGAGGGTGGGGCATAGCTGTACGGTTGTTATATTCTCAGTCCTAAGATTGAGACAAAAGGGTTATTATGGTCCCCTACACACAACTCCTTTATTTTGGAAAATTAAAAATAAATATTTATTTGAAAAAAAAAAGAGTGGGGTGGGGGTGGGGTGGGGTGGGGGGTGGAGTATTATGGGGGATGGTGGGGTATTATACCTTTCATTATCCCCACGTATCCTTGGCTTTTCTCTTTTCTTTTATCTGGCTAGATAAATTTTAATATCTTCTCTTTTTCATTCTAAGTTATGATGCCCTCCAAAGTCGATCATTATATTTGTATCATGAATACGGAATCACAATAAAAAAAATCATCATATTTCGAGTTCATACAAGAAAGTTATGATCTTTTCAACGCATGTGGTTGTTGCTGATGTTGGTGCAACCATAAATGCGGCAATCACGGAGTATAAAATTTTCTAAATTTTGAAATTTCAATATTTTAGGAGCTAGAAAATTCTGATTGAGGCGATTTTCGATGCGTTTTTCTTGGGTAAATATTACATTATTCTATCTTTATTTTGTTCATTCTAAGAATAAATATTATATTTTCATGCTTTGATTCACGAATAGTTGATTGAATAATAATCGGATTTAGCTGATTTTTTACGCATAAACTTTCTGCCTTGTGGTTATACTGATTTTGAAAGAAATTCCCAGATTTGACATCGAGACTTGAGGTTGACTTTTTGACCCGATTTTTTAGCCGATTCTTTTTATGGAAATATGGATGTCTATGGGCTTGCATACTCATTGAGATTATATATTTGATCAAATTGGGACCATGCAGAGGCTTTAAGGAAGGACAAAGTCGTAATTTGACTGTTCAGACTCCCATTAAGGCAAGTTTAGACTTTGTTCGACTTTTTATGAAGTATTAATGTATGGATTGATTGTTTAAAAGGAAGTAATGGGTAATGGGGGTCCCGTGTAAATGAAATAACGAGCATTTATGCAGGTCAGTGTTAATGTTATGAGAAATTGGAAATTCTCTTTCTGAATTGATGTATTCTATAAATATGTGAGCATGATTTCTAGTTTATGACATCAGTTAGATGCGATGTTGCTCACTTGATAAATTAATGAACTTTATGAAAATGTTAGCATGATTTTTAATTTATGGTATTGGGTAGATGGAGTACTGCTCACTTGATAGATTGATCAAAGACAGTTGTCTTATCAAACAACAATTAAGATGGTGATTTACCAAGAAACACACTAGAGGAAAACTTGTTGATTAAGTAAACTGCAGTCTACAGTTCCTCCAAAATCTATGTGGTACACCACTTTGGAACATCAAAATATAGCTACTTCAAGTATATGTCTATGATTTCTTTTCATATCTGCATTATGTTGAGGAGGGTAAGGATAACTACTTTGATAAATAATACCAAAATAAGGAATAATTCTACACATTGAGAATTAAAGAATTCCTTGCCATTATCTTATCTAAGAATTTTCACACAAACACCAAACTGATTCTTTATTCCGAAGAAAAAGTCTTTCAAACACAAAAATTAATTCACTCTTGGATTATAACAAACAAGTCCAAGTGTGTACCACTATAGTCATCTACTATAGTGACAATATAGTTTTCTGTCATAAGTAAGTACCTTGAATGGTCCCCATACATCCACATGCATTAATTGAAAAATACTATCAGTCTTGAAACCGCTGCAGCGAGACCGCAGTGGCGGTGGTGATGGCCCTGCAGCGAAGCCCAATCTCGCAGGCGGGCTAATTTGCAACTCATCATTGAACTTTCGGGTATAAATGATGTAATAATTAACTGGTTATGAAATGACCTAGAACTATAAGTGTGCTATAGTTGGTAATGCGTAATTCTTGTTTGTGTGTGACTTTGTTGATATATGTTGTTTCTTCAAATGATGAGTGTAGTCTGTGATGATCGAGTAAGTAAACGAAGTAGTATGTAATACAGGAAGGTAAATCATCTACATATTGAGAATGAGAGGCCTAGGACCGAGGTGAGGACCTGGATGAGCAAACTAGTACTAACAAGCCGTGGGTGAGTGCTTGGATATGAGTGGCTCGTTCTCGAGATGAGCATCCGGGCGAGCAGTATAAGTGGGTACACAGACAAGTATGACTAAATGTTCATATGGTTGGGTGTACGGACATGAGTACACAAACAGGTATGATGAGTGGTTCATACGGCTGGGTGTACGGTACATGAATTTCTAGAATCCCTTGCAGGTCATGACTAAAAGAGAAAACATAAAACCCTCTGGCACGTATGTACAGTGATGTGGCGAAGGCATGTGCTCGGCATGTTACCGATGGTATGCATGCGAGATAGAGATTGTGCAGGTATGGCATGATCTACATATGACTGCAATGACAAGGATGTACATGTATACAAGTGTGATATGAGATATGCTGACATGATTCGAGTATAATGCGAGAGACATAATTGGGATGTAATATGTGATAATACGGTACAAGTATGATACTTCATAACATGATTATGGTGTCTAGATGTGGTGTGGAATTATGGAGAAACAGGTATGTACATGTACTTTGACTGTGGAGGACTTAACTCCATTTGTATGGTTTGTTATTTTCTTGTGTGTACTTGAGCTATTTAATTATATTGTGATTGAATGTTCGATCAAAGTGGTCCTTGTGGTGATAAATGGTCATATGACGGGCTTAACAATGATGGAGAATTACAGGGAGATCATTGGTTTAATTTTGTTGTTAATGTACGTAAATTAAAGAGGGTCAGTTAATCCTATGAGTAAATAAATAGGTCAATAAACAATAGAAGCAGACTTAGTTAGTGGTAATGGAAGGGTAAATGAAGTAGATGTGTTAGTAATGTTATATGGCGGGAAAAAAGAGGTAAGAATTAGTGAAACTGGGCTACTGCCTAAGCAAGGTGGCGCTGCAGCGGGCTAGTTGCTGCTGTCGCGAGACTACTGTAGCGGTCAAAGTACTAGCTGCAGTGGGGTGAGAGAGACAAATGGAGAGTTAAAACGAGGGTTTAAGTAGTAGGGTGTTTGCATGAACTTTGTTGAGTTATAAGCATCGAGGATGTAGCTAGTAAACCTGATGGATTATAATAAAAATCGTAGTAGTTATTATATTTATTAAGTCGATTGCATGCTAAATTATATGACGTTATGTGAACTAATCTTAGTCGACCAATGATGCCTACCGGTACGTGTGGAGTACTGATACTACCTTGCTACACCTTTTTGATGTAGGTTGTGGCAGGTTGAAGTTTCAAGAATGACGTGGAGTACTTAGCATCAGCTTCCGTAATCTTTCCACAGACAAAGCTGTATCATTTTATATTGCCAAATATTCTGTTAGAGCTCTTGTACTTGTCTAGGCTAAATCTTGGGGAATGATGTTCGGAAGGAAAGTTTAATTATAGTTTTAGAAATATTTTGTATTATGCAATTTATGAGTATTTAATCTATCTTATACGTTGGGTTGTTAAGGGGTTCTCCTATCGAGCTAAAGTCGATGTAGGTGCACACACGACTCGCCCATTTGAGTCATGACACACAATCATGATGTGCGGGTGAGGCATGATTTCGAACTTTGTCATCGATAAAAGCCTGAAACCTAAGTAACAATATACAGTACTATTTACACTATGGTGCATATTCTGCACTGTAGTACAACGTGAAGAAATTAAAAAGAGAAAATTTCCTTCTCTACCAGTGTAAGCATAACTCTGATCCGCCTCTTGGGTCGACTCAAGGCCAAGTGTGTGTTATGCAAATAACTCTCAGGTGCGACACAAAAGAGTCGAAGGCAAAGCTGGCACTTCCAGCCTGCTAGCCATTGCCAATTTCATATTTAGCAGCTGCATTTTTAGGTCAGACCAACTAATGAACCTGGGGAAGTTGTTTCAACAATTTGATAAGCTCATAGGTCCTTATGTCTCGACCGGAATGGAGGCAAATGTCAAGTGGGGTTAGACCATCCTGCAACATAACCATGTCTTTCTCAAATGAAAGCAAAGCCCATGAGATATTATTAAAAGAAAAGCAAGAAACTAGATCTTAAACCATACATACAAGAAAATATTATCATCTCGATTTGCCAACATCCCAGATCATCAAATAGAACGTATACATTCAAGATAGGGACCAAAGCTATGAGATCTTAAGAAGCAAAAAACATTAAAACAAGAGCTCAAAATGATTAAGCAGAAATAGACTTTACCCTGTTTGTCAGAGTCTTGTCAGCTCCCTTGATTAACAAAAGCCTCACTATATCAGTTCTACGGGATTGAACAGCTAGATGCAAAGGTGTCCACCCATCCTGAAAGAGAAAGTCATTCCATGTTCATAAACCTATACTGGAACACATAGGAGAGCACCAAAAAAATGTATTTCAAGATGACATTAAAGAATTAATTAGCCGTACATGATCTTGGAGGTTTATATCAAGATTATACAAGAGAAGGATTTTTATCATCTGAGTTGATGCCGTTCGAACAGCATAGTGCATCAATGTGGCTCCATCCTGTAATAAGTCATAAAGATTATTAAACCTATAACAAACCGCAATACTGTACCTGAAAGTTCATAAAGAACAGAAATCATATAGCTAATTCTTATGGTTGATAACAAAGCTAAGACTGAAATGTGGTTCAGTATGGACAGATTGCCTAATGCTGGGAGAAGAGAACAAAAGGACACTCTGATTTGTGGTTTAGTATGAGACAGAGTCTCGTTCAAGGGGAGAGAAGTAAAACAAAAGGACACTCGATCTGAATTGTCAAGCATTTGTAGAAGCTTGTGCTCACTTTGTCACGTATAAGTGGATTTGCAGATTCTCTTAAAAGAAAGTTAAAAATAGCCTGCTTCTTGCCAAGAATTGCTTTATGGATAGCTGTCAATCCGTCCTGTAAAATAAAGAAAAAATCATAACTCAGTAGGAGCTAGAAAAAGAAGTCATTACTTTCATAGCTATAGATTATTCCATATAACAACTTTATAAATATATTAATAAAAACAACAAATATGACGGAGAAGAAAGGACCATTCTACTGGTACATGTCACTTATTTTGTACCTTGTCTGGAACATTAATATCAACAACGTGCTTCAACAAAGAGGTGAGAAGGTAAAACTCTCCTGAGGCAGCTAAAGTATGCAGAGGCTGCCATTTTGCCTGCAAGGTTTTGGTAGAATTCAGGAATCAGTCTAAACCTTCTATTAGGAGGATTACTTGGACAAAGTGCATTGAAGATTGAAACAAGCTTGTATGGGAACGAAAATGAAGAAGAACAGCGTAAAATGATCAGCTTCAACACAATGCATAAGTGAGAATAGCCAATATAGGAGAAAACATATATATACATTTCATTAACACCAATATATAAGCTGACACAGAAGGCAGAAACTTACAGAGGTAGCAGGCACCAAATCAGGAAACCGCTTGTTTAACAGGACCTTTTCCTCTTTAGTGAACAGCTTACGAGGACCTACAAAGATTAGCATACCAAAGAAGTTCTGAATGATGCCCAAAAGAGGGAACAAATAAGCACTTTATTTATTAAAAAAAAAAATATATATATATATAAGAATTTGGGGAACAAACAACATCTCTATTATATGACCAGAAGGTCATATTAGTCTGTGGAAAAGAGTTTGAAATAAAAGGTATACACAACTACTGAATTGTCCAAACACAGCTTGTTTAACAGGACCTTTTCCTCTTTAGGGAACAGTTTACGATGACCTACAAAGATTAGCATACCAAAGACGTTTGGAGTTCTGAATGATGCCCAAAAGAGGGAACAAATAAGCACTTTGTTTATTAAAAAAATATATATAGAAATTTTTTTTTTTTTAAAAAAAGATAAGAATTTGGGGAACAAACAACATCTCAATTATATGACCAGAAGGTCATATTAGTCTGTGGAAAAGAGTTTGAAATAAAAGGTATACACAACTACTGAATTGTCCAATTTAATGACAGGGGAAAAACACATGATATGCACTAAGTAAATGCAATTAGCGCAACGAATAGTGGACAGCAGTAAATAAGTATTAGCCTTAAGCAATATAATCTTGACAGGGATTTGTATCTTAAATTTGGAAACAAAAATAAAACAGTGGGTAGAGGAATTTCTTCAAAAATAGAGTTCCTCAAACCTTCTCCAGGCTGAATGTTGAGAAGTCAGGAGATTATGAAATAACAAGGGCCTTAATTAAGCAGAATTGCGTCTTGTCCAAAATCTTTTTTCTTTTCTGATAGTTGCTAAATTCCTTTCAAGTAATGGGATTGGAGAAAACACTACAAGTATGAGATAACAGCTTCCAGGCGAGCCATAGACATCTACTTTAGTACTTCTGGATCAATTTATCCATATGTTCTTATCTTTTCGAAATATCAATATACTTCGACATACTGGCATGCTAATAGCTTGTCATGTTCCAAGATTAAACAGTCACAAACCCCCAACTAATGTGGCAATTGATGCTTATATCGCCACTGGCAAACTATATATACATGTAGTAATAAAAAACCAGAAGAAAGGAAACGAGGTTTAACCTTATATTCTATATGCTACGATAAAACACATGATCAAGAGTTAGGGCCTTCACCAATATTCAGCATCTACATTTATCTTTGCACTTCTGACATACTTTAAATGTCCAAGTCAACAATTCCAAGTTGGAAAGAATCAACTCGACTCAATTAACAGTGTTTTACCCAACAACAAACTAATATTTAAAAAATCAAAACTCAATTAACTTAGATTATTTATCAGATGCTTTGCTAGGCTTGCCTGTAACACTGTACTTGTTTATTACTAACATTATCTGAATCTAATATAAGCATATACTATAATATTTTGTGCACAAGTCATTTTTTGCAAGGTCTAGAAAAATAAGTATTCCATAAAATATACATTTTGTCAGAAAGTTTAATAAGAGCTGACACAGGTACACTATCTTAACTCAGCTCTCTCTCAGATCAATGGAATAGCCTGAGTTTAACACTTCTCCGGCCTGTTTTAAATGACACAATTAATTGGCAATGGAATAGCCTGAGTTTAACACTTCTCCGGCCTGTTTTAAATGATACAATTAATTGGAGAGTCAAACTGTTCTTTCAACAACTCAGTCGACTCTTTGGTTCAACAGAGAGGAGCCCGAGTTTGATACTCCTTCATCCCATTTTACATAACACTATTACTATTTGGAGAATCAAGCACTGTTTTCTTTGACTAACTAAAAATATTTAAGTATCAAAATTGAAACTTCTAGTACATATTATTTCTTAAAAATCGTGAAATGGATGTGCAAATTGCAACCAGAAACTAGATGTATTTTACTCTCCTCTTCTGAAACTCTTCACTCTTTTTTAGGACGGAAGAGTACAAAAACTGTTGATAACAGATCCCTCCAAACATAAAGAAAGCCATACCTTCGGGACTTTTAGCCGCATTGGCCTCATAAATCCCACTATTGAAGAACTCCGCAATATCTTCCAATCCACCACCATAAACCGCTGATCTAGGATCTCTTGGCAATACCCTTTCACTCGAACCCCTTGAAACGGCGCTCTCCCCTTCACTTTCGCTCAAATCAGCATCACTCTTCTCCTCATTCTTATCCCTTTTAACCTCTGAAAAATCTGGGTTTTCAAGCACAAGGGGCTTCAATTGCTTCAACTTTTCTTCCCTTGCTTTCAAATACTCCTCAATGCTACTGCCTCTCGGGTTACTGTCGTTACCAATTGGCCTTAAAGCTAGCCGCCTCCTCTCCGCACGTTGCCCAAACTCCAATTGCTGTGAAAGCTTACGCCTTTCCTTCTTGGTTATGTTAATTTCCCTCTGAACTTCAACCCATTCTTCAGGAATTAAATTCTCGGCCTGAATTTCTGCTGATTTCTTATTCTTGTTGTTTTGTGGTTTATTTTGGTTGTTGTCGGATTTTTGGACAAAAGGGTCCTCGAAAATTCCTTCTTCAAACACTATGCAGTCCCCGATTACGTGTTCTTCGTCTTCAAGGGGGGAGGGGAACTGATTTTGAAGAGAGAAGTTGAGAGAATGGGGAGGAAATTGGGAGCGAAAAGTCTTTCTGGGAAATGAAGGGGGTGAGTTGAGGAATTGAAGTTGAGAGAGTTTGTATAGTGAGGATATAGGAGATGGAGTGAAGTTGGGGATTCGAGGGTTTAGGATAGCTGTTGGTGACATGGTGAGATACAAACGAAGACGAAGCTGGATTTCGATTTTTAAACTAGCTCACGGTTCAAATGATAAACTATCACAATTTTATAAATTTCATACTTAAAATTTATATTTAATTTACATTAACCTACTAAATTTATATTTAATTTACATTAACCTACAAACTTTCAAGTGCTCAACACCCTGCTCATTACTACGTAAGTTATGTCACATGTGAGTTTGTTAAAGCTCCAAAAAGAAGCTTTTTAAATTTTGTTTGGAAAGTCATCGTATAATTAAATTAATATAATTATTAAAATAATAATTACATAGTTTAGTAATTATAATAATATATTTATTTATCATAATGTAATTACAAACATACTGTTTGCTTGAACAAATGTAATTATCTAGTTAAGTTAACTTTTAAAAATAAAAACTAATTATCAAAAATTAATATTTAACAAATATATATCTTTATAAATGATAATATATATATTAATTAATAAATATATATTTTTAAAAATATATTAATTTTAATAATTTATACACAAACACACACATATATATATATATAATATGATTTTAAAAAAAAAATATATATATATATATATATATATATATTAATTAATAAATAAATATTTTTAAATAATATGATAAAATAATAATAGATACATATTTTTATATTAAAATATTTTAATTTAATTAATTATAAATATTAAAATTCATATTTTTTGAAGAACATCACATGTTTGAAAAAAATATTAATATTATAATATAATATAATAAAATTATTCAAATATTTGACAAAAAATGATCTAACAATTCTAACTAAAAAATGAATGGCAAGCAATATGAAATAACAAATCAATACTACTAAAATAAATAAATTAGAACTAAAAATATAATACAAATTCAAAATTAAAAAAAAATAAACATAATATTCTTGTGTCAAATTTCAACATAACTTAAAATAAGTTCCAATATAACTTAAGTAGATATAATTCAAAAGAAAAGAAAAACAAGCCTACAACATCACTAAATAATGAAATTCTACGTAATCAAGAATTAGAATAATAATGTATTTTTTAAAAATTAATGAAATAAAAAATAAGAAATAAAAAATACGAGTAATTACAACATCTTTTCTTGTTGTGTGTTTAATCTTGTGCAGCTTAGATGGCTCACAAAATCTCTTGCTTTCACACTTCTATTGTTTAAAGTTTGCTTTGATCAATGTTACCCTAGTGGCCATGGGTTATTCTTATTTTGCACATACTAAATTTTGATGAGTTCTTTGTCTAAAATCTTTTCAATGATGTCAAAAGGGGGAAGAGGAGAATTTTGGCTATTTAGGGTGTTTGTCATCATAAAAAAGGAAAAAATTGTCACATATTAAGTTTTGATGATTGACAAAGTGTTTAATGTGATTGACATATTGTGGCATATCGAGATGGACTAGGTACAATTAACAACTCACACTGATGTGGCCAGACGAATGTCAATTTCTATCTATTATGGGCGCACAGATGACACAACATAAGTTGACTCCAGTCGAAAAAGGATATGTATGAAGCAATTAAAAGGAAAACCCAATAAGAGTGCAAGAAGGAAGCAAATATCACGAGAAGAGAAAAAGGAAAGGAAAATATTGACTTTCCTTCTGCAAGCCAAAAACCTAAAAGGCATATGCAAGTTGGAATCAAGCAACGGCGGTTTATAAAGATATAAATAGGGTCTTGTTGAGGAAAAGGGATTGTGACAATTGAGTACATGTAATAGCAAAAAGATTTTCATACAATTGTCGAACTTTGAGAGAGAGAGAGAGAGAGTTCTTTTTCTGATTATTGTTCTCAAGTTAGGTGTGAGTTTCTAACTCGAGTTGTGAGTTGAGAAACTAGTTAGAGGTAATTAGTAAAGTCTTGAGGTACTAGAGCTAGTCCCTTTGATTGCAGAGTTGTAATCTAAAACCTGCTCGTGAGTTGAATAAAATCCTATTTGATAGGTCGCGTTTTTGTTACTTCCTTAAGCAAGGAGGTTTTTTAATTTTACATCTATGTGTTCGATATTGTTATTGCTTGCACGTGAGATTGAATTAAACCAGGTTCAATATCGTATATAGCTGGTGGTGATTTCAGTTGGTATCAGAGGAGGGTTTTTCAATAAAGGCTTACACCTTGAAAAATGAAGTATGGCAGCACCACCAATGGCTCAAGAGGGACAATCAACCACGAGACCACCACTATTCAATGGTCACTATTACGGGTGGTGGAAAAATCGCATAATGAATTTTCTCATTAGGTGAAGACCACAACCTGTGGAATGTCGTGTTGAATGGACCTACCATCCTAAAAAAACTAGCTGAAGATGGAAAAACACAAATTCCAAAAGGAAGATTGGAGTACTCGAAGGAAGAAAAATTGGCAGTTGAGATCAATGCAAAGGCAAAGAAGATTCTAGTGTGTGGACTTGGCAGTGATGAATACAATCGAATCTCATCTTGTACCGATAGGAAGAAAATTTGGGATGCTCTCCAGACTG
Source organism: Datura wrightii (assembly GCA_035772735.1). Classification (NCBI taxonomy): domain Eukaryota; kingdom Viridiplantae; phylum Streptophyta; class Magnoliopsida; order Solanales; family Solanaceae; genus Datura; species Datura wrightii. The sequence goes on from JASDFA010000008.1 coordinate 31,209,452, forward strand.
TTCATGAAGGAACAAGTCAAGGGAAGAAATCTAAAATTGATATGCTAAATCATCAATATGAGCTTTTTAGGATGAATGAGGGGGAATCTGTTCGTGATATGCACACTAGATTTTCATCTATTGTCAATGAGATATACTATTTGGGTGAGATTATTCCCACAAACAAGACGGTAAGGAAGCTTATAAGCGTTCTTCCTGAATCCTGAGAAAGCAAAGTGGAAGTTATTTCTGAAGCAAGAGATCTCGACACTCTAACTATGGATGACTTGATAGGAAACTTAAAAACCTGTGAACTCAAGAAGTCTCAAGAAAAGGAAATCACTAGCTCTCATAAGGAAAAGAACCTGATCCTCAAGACTATAGTTGAAGACGACAACATAGCTCTGCTCACTCAAAGATTCCAGCAAATTATTAAGAAAGGATTTAATACTCAAAAGAAGAATGCATCAAAATCGTTTGACAAAAATCTTCGAGATCTGATTTGTCATAAATGTGGTGAATATGGGAACTTCATGAAGGAATGTCCTCAATGGGTATTAGAGTACAAGCGGAATTTGACTGTAAAATCTAAGGAAGGAAAAAAGGAGCAAATTTAGATTCCTAATAGAAGACTTACCACAAAAGAAGCGAACAATGTAGTGAAGCGAGCTCTAGCTGCTACGGGAGACACTTCAATTGATGAATTTGAAGAAGCCACTAAACAAAATGACTGTTCTCTCATGGCTATATATGACTCAGATGATGATGATGTACAAGCTCTAATGGCTGATGTGGATTCAGACAACGAAGATGACAAGGGCAAGGTAAGCTTTCTGGAACTTAGTTCAAAATTAAAACCTATTCTCAAAAAAAGCTGGCATCATTGTCACTCATTCTCATAGATGAGTTGAAAACTATGTTCATTGAAAAGGAATAAATAATGAATGCATTTGCATCTCTTAAGCAAGATAATGAAAAACTTGAAGAAGAAAAAAAAGAGTTGTTAAAAAGGGTATATGAGTGTGAAGTGATTCTCAAAGAAAATCATGAAAAAGGAGAAATTATAAAGAAACTCATTTTAGAATCCCAAACCTTGAGTACTAAGATTCAGAAGCTTTAAAAGATCTTGAATAAAATAAAGTTAAATTGGAAAGAGCCATAAAATGAACCAGATCTTCTGAATTTCTAATCTTTATGCATGAAAATCACTCTGACAAAAGACAAGAACTGAGATATAAAGATGGAACATATAACTCAAATGACAGACCTAAATTGCATAATATTTTCTTCTCTCATTGTGGGTTGACAGGACATCATCAAGAATAATTCTTAATCAAGCAAAAAGCCACAAGAAAAAAATTTTCATATGCAAAACCTAGGTTAATGTCTACAAAAAACAAAATAAAAAATGGAAACCTAAAAATCAATAGAAATATAATTTTGCCACATTGGGCTGAAAGAGATTTAATTCATCCATGCAAAAATAAAAAGGGACCCAAGCTTGTCTAAGTACCCAAATCTAACCTTTAACTATCTATGCAGGTTAAAATGAGAGCAAAGAAAGGAACCTAGTACATGGACAGTGCATGCTCTAGGCATTTGATAAGAATAGTGGAAAACTTTCTCTCACTTAATAGTCACAAAGGTGAAAATGTAGCCTTTGAAAATGGAAAGAAAGGTGAAATTGTTGGAATAGGAAAGGTTGGAAAGTCAATGTCACAAGCAATTGACAATGTGTATTACGTGAGGGGCTTGAAACATAATCTTCTGAGTATCTCTCAAATGTATGATAAGGGGAATTCTGTCTTATTTACATCAGCGGATTACAAAGTCACTAATCTGAATACAGGGAACTTGGTTCTTAAAGGGCAAAGATAAAAAAATGTGTACAAGGAAAACATTATGGATCCCATAGGGAAGGAACTTTCCTGCTTGAGCGCATTAATGGAAAGTTCTTTACTCTGATATAGACGCATAGGTCATGCTAGCTTTTCACATTTGAACAAGCTAGTGGGAAAAGAACTGGTACTTGGTCTTCCTAAAACCAAGTTCAAAAACAGTCTGATCTGTGATGCTTGTGCAAAAGGAAAACATGTGAGGCCGTCTTTTAAACCCAAGAAGGTAGTCAGTACCACCAGATGTCTGCCACTTATTCACATGGACTTGTGTGGTCCAATGAGAGTAACTAGTAGAGGAGGAAAATGATATATGTTTTTTATTGTAGATGACTATACCAGGTTCACATGGACATTGTTCTTGGCCTCCAAAGATGAAACATTTGACGTATTCTCCATATTTGTCAAAATGGTTCAAAATAAACTTAATCATGTACTGGTAAGCATTAGATCAGATCACATAACTGAGTTTGACAACTCAAAATTTCTTGAGCACTGTGCAGATTCAGGCATTGACCATAATTTCTCAGCCTCAAGATCTCCACAACAAAATGGGGTAGTGAAAGAAAGAACAGAACCTTGGAAGATATGGCCAGAACCATGTCGATAGCTAGTGGACCACCTCAAGGATATTGGGCTGAGGCAGTGAATACAACTTGTTATCTGATTAATAGGTGTATGATTAGACCACTGCTAGACAATACTCCTTATGAACTGCTGAAGGAAAGAAAGCCAAATATGGCCCATCTTAGGGCATTCAGTTGCAAGTGCTTTGTTCATAACAATGGCAAGGACGTACTGGGAAAGTTTGATGCTAGGAGTGATGAAAGAGTCTTCCTTGGTTATTCTTCACACAGTAAGGCTTACAAAGTCCTGAATAGGAGAACGAACTGTGTTGAGGAAAGTGTTCATGTAATCTTTGATGAACAAAAGGAAGCATATACTGGAAGTACACATGAGGACATAGAGGAGATTGGTATGGCACCGACTACAAACCTTGAGAGGGAACTAGGTATACAGGATGAAGGTACTCATGGTGAGATGCTGAACATTCCCGTAGAACGACCAACTAAACAAGGAGTCAGTCCTAATATGGCACAAAGTGACATTATTGAAGCACCAGAACTCATGACTAGTCAAAACTCTCCAGGAGATGAACCTGGTTTCTCTCTGGCAACAGAACAACAAGAGATACAAGCAGGACACTGGAAGCATAAAAGTTCTCATCCAATTCACAACATACTTTCTCCATTAGATACTGGTATACAAACTTGGTCCAAATTAAGAAACATGTGTGCTTTTTCAACCTACTTATCCATGATTGAGCCAAAAAAGGTCAAAGAGGCCTTGCTGGATACAAACTGGATCATGGCTATGCAAGAAAAGTTGGGACAATTTGAGCAGAGCAACCTGTGGAACCCGATTCCTCACCCTGACAATAGAACAATAGGAACCAAATGAGTATTCAGGAACAAGCTTGACGATCAAGGGATCATTGTCAGGAATGAAGCTAGATTGGTAGTCTAAGGGTACAATCAAGAAGAGGGTATTGATTATGATGAGACGTTTGCTCCTGTAGTACAGATAGAAGCCATAAGAATACTCATTGCTTATGCCACCTACATGAGATTCAAATTTTTTCAGATGGATGTTAATAGTGCCTTCTTGAATGGTCTTCTACAGGAAGAAGTATATGTGAAACAACCTCCAGATTTGAAGATCGCGAATTTCCCGATCATGTGTACAAGTTAAATAAGGCCTTGTATGGACTTAAATAAGCCCCAAGAGCATGGTATGAAAAACTCTCAAATTTTCTCTTGGCTCATGGAAACAACAGGGGGAAGGTCGACAAAACCTTATTTCTAAGAATACGAGGCAAAAACATTCTTATGATATAGGTTTATGTTGATGAAATTATTTTTGGAGCCACAGACCAGGTTCTATGTGATGAATTTGCGAAACTTATGAAAAATGAGTTTGAAATGAGCATGATGGGAGAGTTGAACTACTTTCTGGGAATACAGATCAAGCAAGCAAAGAAGGAACCTCAATTCATCAGCAGAAGTACGTTAAGGAATTGTTGATCAAGTATGACATGGAGAACTCCAAAGCTAATGATACTCCCATTGCGACTATTATTCAACTGGATGTTGATGGCCCTGGCCAATAGTTCAGGAAACAAAGTACAGAGGAATGATTGGGTCTCTATTATATTTGACAAGCAGACCAGACATTGTGTTCAGTGTGGGCTTATGTGCAAGGTTTCAAACAAATCTAAAGGAATCTCACTCGAAAGCAATAAAACGCATTCTGAGGTATCTTAAAGGATTAATGGACCTGGTTCTTTGGTACCCCGTCAGTGAATCTTTCAAACTTATTAGATATGGAAATGCAGACTATGCTGGATTCTTTGTGACAGGAAAAGCACATCTGGAATGGCACACTTCTTGGGACCATAATTGATATCTTGGGCAACCAAGAAGAAAAATTCAGTGGCTCTATCTACAACAGAAGCTGAGTATCTAGTAGTTGTATCATGTTGTACCCAGGTATTATGGATCAAACAGTAATTGGAAGATTATGGGATCCAAATAGATACAATACCCATTCTATGTGACAATGTCAGTGCCATGAACATGGAAAAGAACCCAGTCCACCACAAAAGAACAAAACATATTGATGTACGTCATCATTTCCTGAGAGATAATTTTGAAAAAGACATATTCTTATGGAATTCTGCAAGACTGAGGATCAGGTGGCTGATATATTTATCAAGTCCATGGGACGAGAAGCTTTTGAAAAAATTCGTGTGGAGCTTGGCCTTATCAGACTCACCTAAATTTGTGCATCTTTCTGACTTTTGACTAGAAAACTGTTTATTCTTATGCTTATTTAGTATTTTGCATTTTTATTTTTAATCCAATATTGTTCCTTTTATTAGGATCACACCTCAAGCAAGCTACAATTTGAGCGCTGGTAGGGATGATATGAACCCTACTTTCTATGCTGCTACAGATCGGACCACGTACAAGAAAGATTGAAATGATGACATGTTCTCTTGACAGTCAAATGGTATGTGCCCATTCTCTTTCAAATATGTTGAAGTTATTTATGGCACTACAAACACTCTTCACTTGAACCTGATCCATATCCTCTCTTCACATACTGAGTGTGATCGCGTTTTGTGCAAAAAAAAAAGGAGGCAAAACATGCTTCATTACTTCTCTTCTTGCACAAAGTCTGACAATTGTCATTCTCTGAACACGGTTCCTTCCTTTCATGTCCCATCCCCATTACTCCTCTGTCTATTCCACTTCCTTAGGCGGCTACTTGTAGTTCCTAGGTAGCTAGTCCTTCCTCATCATTTCCCTTCTATTTCTTTCTCTCTCTCTTTCTCTCTCTCTCTCTCTCTCTCCAGATTGCCTCCTCCTATTCTTCAATTTTTTCTCTTTCCCAAGCTCTCTAAAATGGATTCTTCTTCCACTACTACCCCTACTAACCCTGCATCCACTCAGGGGGATCCTACCATTATACCAGGTACAGTACCCTCTTCTCCTACTTCCTCAGTTGCCCCTTCGCCTATCCTTGTTCCCCCTCCTTCTGATCTTGACAAAGGCAAAGGTAAGGCTCCTCTTTTAACAACATCAGTGATAGAGGGGGAAGGACATTGTGTAGATGAAGATGATGACTTGCCTCTAAGTACCAAATGGGCATGACTTAAAACTTTCCCCACCTCTTCTGCCTGCAAGCACATTGCTATGAAACCCTCTCCACTTCCTAAGCGTCAAACCAGGGTTTCATCAAGGAGGTTCAGAAGGCTTCCGCCTCAGTGAAAAGAACCCATGGATCGACTAATCAAGTGGATGTTGCTTCATCCCATGATGTCTTGCATCTTGATAGCAGTGATAAGCCTGTCTCAAACCCTAAGGAACCTGTTCCAAAGAAACACATGGAGAGTGCCTCCACTTCAGACCCTGCTCTTTCTGATGCACCTACTAGTAAGAACATGGCAAAATTCATTGCCACGGGGAAGGAAAACTGCTTCGGTTGTCAAAAGGTTTTAAAGGGGAGGGTTATTAATCACTCAATTACTTTAGAACCTGGAATGACTAGGCTAATTACAAAATTAAGGTTTCAAGGGTGGACACATCTTTTTCTCTGTTCCCTTCTAGGGGTTCATGAGTTTGAAGTAGTCCAGCTCTATACAAATCTGGAGGTGGTACATGATGGGGAGGTGAAATTTACTGTGAATGGGGTTGGCTTCACACTGGATGCAAAGAAGTTAGGTGACAATTTGGTGATTCCTTGTGATGGCTATGCTGACTACGTTGTTCTCAGGCCCAAAAATGGTGATCTCACTACCAAGTTCACCCAAGGAAGGGTTACTACTGGGCCACGATGTGTGATAAAGGGAGAGATGGGTCCTGATCATAAGCTATTGTATGAACTGGTCAACAAATGTTTGCTACCCTGTACTGAGCGTCACCATGAGGATTCTCATTGTGATTTGGGGATTATGGGAACCATTGATGGACAACATAAGGTCAATATTCTTTCTCTCATGATACGCCACATTGCTCGGATGGCTGATCCAGCCAGGGAATCTCATGGACTCGCATATGATTTCTTCCTGACTAAGGTCTTTGAGGCACATAATATTCCACTGTCTATTGGAAAGTTGGGGTCAAAGATGGATTTGTTTGACCATAAGACATTGGAGAAATGCGAGCTAGTATAACCTGTACCAGGTTTCAAAGGGAAAGGGTCAGTTGGTCAGATGCTTCTCGACCTACAACTGGCTACTGCTAGAGTTTATGAATTGGAGAATGAAAATGCCCAGCTCAAGTGAGATGTCTCTATGGCTAATGCTAATATTTTCTCTCTTAAGTGTCGCTTAATTCTTGAGCAAACCTTGCACAATAGCAGAATTGACAAATTGCTTTCCTTGATGGAGAAAACCTAGCTCTCATTTCCTCTATCCTTCCTAGTGCCTTTCCTAACTTTCTCCTTTGTTGATACTTATCCTTAGATTATTAGGTCTTTTTTTGTTCAGAATAGGTTCTTTGTTTTTTTCTTGGTTGTGGTGCTATTTTTGACTTAGTGCTATATGTTTGGGACTGGTGCTAGTTTAATCTTGGTCTTTTCTTGTTGCATGTTTAATCTTGTGCAGCTTAGATGGCTTACAAAATCTCTTTCTTTCGCACTCTATTGTTTAAAGTTTGCTTTGATCACTATTACCCCAGTGGCCATGGGTTATTCTTATTTTGCACATACTAAATTTTTATGAGTTCTTTGTCTAAAATCTTTTCAATGATGTCAAAAGGGGGAAGAGGAGAATTTTGGCTATTTAGGGTGTTTGTCATCATCAAAAAGGGAAAATTTATCACATATTGAGTTTTGATGATTGACAAAATGTTTAATGTGATTGACATATTGTGGCATATCAAGATGGACTAGGTACAATTTCCAACTCACACTGATGTGGCTAGACGAATATCAATTTCTATCTATTGTGGGCGCATAGATGACACAACATAAGTTGACTCTAGTCGAAAAAGGATATGTATGAAGCAATTAAAAGGAAAACCCAATAAGAGTGCAAGAAGGAAGCAAATATCACGAGAAGAGAAAAAGGAAAGGAAAATATTGACTTTATTTCTACAAGCCAAAAAACCTAAAAGGCATATGCAAGTTGGAATCAAGCAGTGGCAGTTGATAAAGATATAAAAAGGGTCTTGTTGAGGAAAAGGGATTGTGACAATTGAGTACATGTAATAGCAAAAAGGTTTCATACAATTGTCAAACTTTGAGAGAGAGAGAGAGAGAGAGGGTTCTTTTTCTGATTATTGTTCTCAGGTAAGGCGTGAGTTTCTAACTCGGGTTATAAATTGAGAAACCTGTTACTAGTTAGAGATAATTAGTGAAGTCTTGAGGTACTAGAGTTAGTCCCTTTGATTGCGGAGTTGTAATCTAAAATCTTCTTGTGAGTTGAATAAAATCCTATTTGATAGATTGTGCTTTTGTTACTCCCTTGAGCAAGGAGGTTTTTTACGTTACATCTGTGTGTTCGGTACTATTATTGCTTGCACGTGTGATTGAATTGAACCAGGTTCAATATCATAGATAGCTGGTGGTGATTTCAAGGTGGCTTTTCAAACAGGGTTTAAAAGAACACCAATGATACTACACACATTATTTAATTATCATTTTTTTCAGATTTCATTTACATTATTAATGATTTTAGTTATAACATAAATTCTAACTAAATTAGTTAAATTAAAGAAATTAAAACTTAAAAGGAAATACAAAAAGATAAAGAGAAAAACAATAAGGTCTATCATTTTTGTCTTATAATCTTTGATTTTATCGTATCTTGGAATTGAAATGTATCGTGAATAAAAGGATCTTAAACTTTAAGAGGTTGAAGGACATATTTCTATATATTCACAAGTTCTTTTTGTCTCCGTTCTCTATTTTTCTTAGTTCATGGCTTAATTAGCCATCATAAAAGTCATGTAAGTGACTTTTCTCACCCCTCACGCGCCTTTAAGGAGGTGGTTACACACGCTTTTTCATTTATCAAGTCAGAGGGATTTTAACACCTAAAAGTTATAGTTCAAAGGGGTAACGTAAATTAGGCATATTTTAAATATGAAAGTAATAAAAACGTGATAGTTTAGGAGGGGTTAGTACCTGAAAATTATAGTTCATGGGATAATGCAGACTAAGTATAGTTTAAATATGAAACTAAAAAAATATGATAGTTTAGGAGGTTTTGATCCATTCTCTAATAAATTATCATGATTGGTAGGTTAATGTTTCTTCAAGTTTGAGTCCAACACCAAATGAATAATAAAACAATATCAAATTTTCAAATAGGACACTTAATATTGTGTAGAATTTGTTAAGCGGTCATTTGTGAAAATAAAAAAAAAATTAATTAGCTGGATTATTTTTTTTTAAAAAAAATTGACCTCATTGATCTTTCAATGATGTCTTGCTTTATGCCTCTTCTCTTTATTCTTTTGGTTTGGTAGTAAAGCTGAACTTTGCTAGTTAGGTTGCAAATTATTCTCACTGAAAAGCCTATCAATAACCCAAAGAGTTCACATAATAACTTAAAATTTGTGGTACTGTTGTAGCTATACGAGCATCTTATTAAGCGTAAAAGGGGAAGTTTAACATTATTTTTTGAAATATAGAATGGTGTTTTTTTTTGTGAAACGGACTAAAAATAAATGGACATGGTATTATACTTGTCATTAGTTGTAATATCATATGGGCATGGCATTATACTGCTAAAAAGAGTAGAAGTATTTGTGCTGAAAAAACATCAAAAGAAATCCTTTTTTTGAAAAGGGTGAAATCAAAAACAAAAAAGAGGTTTTAGGGATTTGCGGTGGGGTTTGACGCACCGCGTCACCCAGTTTCATGTATCACATGCCCACCAGCCTGGCAAGCTGTCAAGAACGATACTCATGCAAGGCAACTCTAGTACTATGATGCTGATAAAAGGAAATAAAGTTACATAATCATATTTGTTTGATCAGAATATTTTTCCAAGTATATAAGATGTCTTGAAAGTGATTTAGTTGCAAGTTGAAAATAACGTGAGAGACTGAAGTTTTAAATTAAAGTTTATAGTATCTACCTTCAAATGAGCACAACTTCCAAAGTAGAAAAAAATATTTTGTGAATTATATATTAAATTGAAGATTTTTGAATATAGTATCCAATGCTTCAACTCATTTGTCAATTGAAATTTGATACGATGATTAATAGATTTTTCACCAAAGATTGGCAATACAATTTTGAAGGCTACAGGGGACACAATACATTTGTGCTTCACTCCTCTTCAAATAGTCTATAAAGAGTGGACGAGTAGGGTGAAGTCTCACAAGTTTAGAAATTTCTTTGTAACACTCCAAATGTCCATAAGATTAAACGCGAGGTATGAAACAAAAAAAATAGCAGAATTTACACTAGATCACAGGACGAACCATCAAGTGACCCATTAGGAAACTTGACGGACTTCATTTAGTGATCCATTAAGCGAGGGATGATGGTGAAATGGTGAGATTAAAGAGTCTTAATGACTGGAGGAGTGATCCGTTAAGTGTGATGACGAATCGTTAAGATGAGGCATTAAATGAGAATCAGAGGGATGAAAATTTTCTTCAGAGGTAATGAGTGGGACTAACGACCCATCAAGTAGACTAATGGATCGTTAAGTGATTCGTTAGGTCTGCCAAGGTGAAATTTTCAGTCGAGTTATTAAGGGAATATCTATACTTCCTATGTTTTTAACTCCTAAAAGGGTGTATTGGAGGGTTTTATTCTTTTCTAACCCTCATTCTATTCATAACATCTAAAGTTGAAGATCAAATCCTCTTTCCTCAAGCAATCAAAGTTCTCCTTTCTCTCCAATTCTCTTGGGTTTCAAACCCTACTAAGATCCCTTCAAGCCCATATATGTAGGATCATGAATGGAGGATTTCTTCCACCCTCATGCCTTATTTCAAACTCACTTTTATGAATTCAAGTCTCCAATCATGATTTTTATGAATTTTTAGACTTAGACCCAATTTTAGTGAAAATTCTCATGATCTTCTATGAATTCAATTCTCTTATGATTCAATCCATGATTTATGATTAAAATTGCATGATTTATATTGAAAGATGTCATGCCCCACCTTGGGAGGCATGACTGACACCTAATGCCACACTGGGACCTGAGATGACCTGGCTGGGGATAAGCACCTCTATTGTCTGCCAACAACTCGAAATCAATAAAATAAATTGCTATATCTTGGATGTAAACACATCCTCGGGCAAGGCCACACAGTAAACCTGTGGAAAAGAAAACAGCTAACCCGGTAAGATTACAGTAAAGGGATCAAGACCACCATGTTGCCTAATCATAACAGAAAGAAAACAGGTAGTCATATATATACAACAGCCGACAAGGCTACTAACTGGAAGCTACGCTAGGCCCCACACGGCCAACAATAAAAAATCAACTAAAATTGTAGTCTACAAGCCTCTAATAGTGGAATACCCAAAAGTTGTACAACAAAAAGAGCAAACCTTTCTAACTACCAACTCCAAAGAAAAGGAGTTGACTGAACTACTAACTCTGGCTAATAGCTATGAAGGTCCTGAACCACGTCTATCAACACCTGCAGGAAAGTATGCAGTTCCCTAAAGATGGGCGTCATTACAATATATACCGAATATGTAAGGCAGCAATGAAAATGATTGAATAGAACTGATAAAAGAACTAAAAGTAATCAATATAAAGGATAAGAGTTATAACCTGAATAGTCTCACAACCTGAAGTATAGCGAATAAGTAAGTAATACAAACATGAATCTTACCTGAACCCCATAAGCCTGGAAGGTACAATCAGCAAAGAATAAACCACCTGGGCCCCCATAAGCCCTGACAAGTACAATTCAATCTATATACCCTAGTATGGTCAATATGAGTCAACGGATAACCATAGCCAACCTACCTGGCCTCTGGGTCAGCAACTGAGCTCGCTGGGCTCCTCTAGCTGTGTCTAAGCCCTCTAGGCTCCTGTAACTGCACCCTAGACATACAAGGCTCTACGTAGGGTCAATGATACCGATATGGTATAAAAGGAGGAGTCCATTCATGGATGGACTGTGATATGGCCTTATAAGCCTTAATATAGTCCTGTCAGACATGATATAGCTCCTCTGAGTGATCTATAGCCCCGTAGGCAATGACACAACTAGTAACCCCGAGGTTGGTCGACGGATGGCTATATAGGGTAGGGTTAATCCCAACCGAAATAATCAACTTTAATCTCAAAACTATATGTAGTATCTAATCACAATATATATGTTTACGACTTTCTTACAAGGACATAGGCGGTATTACTATACAATAGAAATAATTTGCCGAAGAGATTAGCCTTAACATACCTCGAATGTCGATTCTTGTTTATCTAAATAGTTCCAACCTGTAGCTGGAAACTTCACTTAATTGCAGCCTCTACGCTGAGAGAATAAGGCCATTTTAATACTAGGACTCAAAAATTAATGATATCTTTCATTAATATTAATTATAATTCAAATCCATTTAATTCGGTTGAAAACTCACAAATTCTTGAGAGTTTAGAAGGTAAAAATGCTTATCTATCACTTGTAGTTTCTTAGGACTCAAAATTATAAGTGATTTCGACAACTTTTACTCAGTGGGGTTTCGGTACTCCGAGCGAATTTTCAAGAAATAACTCCGCAGGGGCGTTCCTCGTAGGCTTGGAACTCGTTATCGAAGATGAATTTGTGTTTGAATGGAGTTTAATGGCGTAATTTGACGAAAAATAGATGAACTTGTCGCTTGCTCTCTCTTCTCAGCCAAGGGGAAATGTTTAAAATGATCCAAGCAACTCACAAAGAGACTTATATAGACGTTGAGGTGGTGGCATGGTGTGCCGGCCACAGCGCCAGGCCAGGGGCGCGATGTGTCGACCATAGCGGTGGGATAGCAGTGCAGCATAATGCCCAGTGTCCTGGCCTCCGACTCCGACCTCCTACCCGCTCGATGCTGTGCTCGTATGCTCACCTCCGAGCCCTTTATCCAAAACCCTTAACATACGTACACACGTGTCCATTAAAAGATAAAATTTATGGAGTGTAACATCATCCCCCCTTTGGAATATTCGTCTTTGAATGTAATCTTAAGCTTAAGAGAGTCAACTCCTTTAACTATTGCTAGAAAAGTTTGGCAGAGTCTCCTTTGTAATATGGACTATCCGAAAACCTAAAACGCAAAAAAGTCCAACATAGGCATCTCACAGGATGCTACAAGAAACAATACAACATAACTCCATATCATACAAGCGAATAACTAAATAGTACTAATAATATAAGCACATGACAACAATTAAACAACCATCTCACCTCAATCGCATAAATTGAGTCAAGTCTGAAATAATTGAGGATATCTAGACCTCATGTCGTCCTTAGCTTCCCAGGTCATCTCTTCTACATTTCAATTCCTCCATAGGACTTTAACGGAGGCTACATCTTTAGTTTTCAGTCTACGAACCTATCGATCTAGTATAGCAACTGGAGTCTCTTCGTAGGACAACTCTTCAGTAACTTGAATATCCTCCACTAGAACAACCCGAAATGGGTCTCCTATGCATTTCTCTAGCATTGACACGTGAAAGACTGGATGAACGGATTCTAGCCCTGAAGGCAGTTCTAACTCATATGCCACTCGGCCTATCCTTTGAAGGATTCGATATGGGCCAATGAACCTAGGGATAAGCTTGCCCTTCTTTCCAAATCTCATCACGCCCTTCATCAGAAAAACTTTGAGAAATACCGAATCATCAATATTAAATTCCAAGTCTCTACGCCACATATTGGAATAGGAGTTCTGACGACTCTGGGCTGTTAGCAACCGTTCTCTGATAAGTTTTACCTTTTCTTCTGATTGATATATCATCTCAATTCCGATCAACCTTGCCTCCCCTACTTCGATCCATCCTATGAGGGACCTGCATTTCCACCCATATAAAGCCTCATAAGGCGCCATCTGAATAGCCGAATGATAATTTTTATTATATGAAAATTCAATAAGGAGTAGATGCTCGTCCCAACTCCCTCCAAAGTCTAGCACACACGCCCGTAGCATGTCCTCGAGCATCTGAATGGTGTGCTCTGCCTGACCGTCTGTCTAGGGATGGAAAGTTATACTCAAATTAACTGTGTTCCTAAACCTTTTTGAAATGACTGCTAGAATCTAACTGTGAATTGTGCCCCTCGATCAGAAATAATGAATGCTGGGACACCATGTAGTCAGACTATTTTCTTAATATACAACTCATCATAATTTTTGGCTGAAAACGTAGTTCTAAATGGCAAGAAATGGGCTGATTTCATCAACCTGTCGACAATAACCTAAATGGAGTTAAATTTACGCCGAGTGCGAGGTAACCCTGTCACAAAGTCCATATTTAGTTTTTCCTATTTTCAAATAAGTATAGCTATCTCCTGAGTCAGTTCGCCAGGTTTCTGATGTTCCGCTTTTACCTACTGGCAATTAGGACACTGTGCCACAAACTCAGCTACACCCTTCTTCATTCTAGGCCACTGGTATATCTCCTTTATATCATGGTACATCTTTGTCGATCCTGGGTGAAGAGAGTAACGAGAATAATGTACCTTTTCAATGATCTACTGGCGGAGCCCTACTACATCTGGAAAGAAGATTCGATCTCTGAATCTCAAGACCCCGTCTTTTGTTAACTCAAAGGCCGATAGTTCGCCCTGCTGAACCTTATGTCTGAGTTGTACTAGACTAGGATCCTCATACTATCACTCCTTCACCTCTACAACTAGAGATGACACTGTTGTATTCTAGATCACAACCCCATTATCTTCTAAATCCACTACTCGGACTGTTAAATTAGCTAACTGGTGCAGCTCTTGAGCAATTCCTCATTGTTCTGGCCTCAAGTATGCTAGTCTTCCCATGGATATGTGGCTAAGGGCATGAGCTACAATATTAGCCTTTCCTGGGTGATATAAGATGTTCACGTCGTAGTCTTTCAGCAATTCTAGCCAATGACGCTGCCACAAATTCAACTCTTTCTGCGTGAATATATACTGGAGGCTTTTATGATCAGTAAAAATATCCACATGTACACCATACAAGTAATGCCTCCATATTTTCAAAGCATGAACTACTGTAGCTAACTCTAAATCGTGGGTGGGGTAGTTCTTTTCGTGCTTCCTTAGCTGCCTCAAAGCATAGGCAATCCCCTTATCGTGTTGCATTAGAACACACCCTAACCCAACACCTGAAGCGTCACAGTATACAATATAGCCCTTTGAACCTTTTGGTAAGGCCAATAGTGGTGCAGATATCAATTTATTTTTTAGCTCCTGAAAACTCTGCTCACAAGCCTCAGTCCAGTGAAATTTAGCTGCTTTTTGAGTCAATCTGGTCAATGGCATTGATAGGGTAGAAAATCCTTTCACAAACCTTCTATAATACCCGAGTTACCCTAGGAAACTATGAACCTCGATTGGGGTCGTGGGTCTAGGCCATGTCTTTACGGCCTCGATTTTCTGTAAGTCCACCTGGATACATGCATCGGACATAATATGGCCTAAGAAAGCTACAAAATTCAACTAGAACTCACATTTCGAGAACTTCGCATATAACTGGCGATCTTTGAGGATCTGGAGCACTGTTTGCAGATGATCTCTGTGTTCAGCTTCTTAGCGGGAATATATTAGAATGTCATCAATAAACACTATCACAAATAGATCTAAATACGACCTGAAAATGTTGTTCATCAAATCCATAAACACTGCTGGGGCATTCGTCAATCCGAAGGACATGACCAAGAATTCAAAATCACAATACCTGGTCGTGAAGGTTGTCTTCGGGATATCTTTTTCTCGGACCCGCTCTTGATGATACCCTGACCTTAAGTCAATCTTAGAGAAATATTTTGCCCCTGCAGCCAAACAAATCATCTATCCTCGGGAGGGGATATTTATTATTAATAGTAACTTTATTCAACTACCGATAATCTATACACATTCATAGGGAGCCATCTTTCTTCCTTATAAACAGAATTGGTGTACCCCACGACAAAGCACTCGAGTTATAAAACCCTTATCCATAAAATCTTTCAACTGTTCTTTCAATTCCTTCAACTCGATAGGAGCCATTCGGTACGGATGGATTAATATAGGTTGTGTGCCTGGTGGCAGGTCGATAGAGAAATTGATCTCACGCTGTGGAGGAATACCAGGAAGCTCATCTGGATACGTATCCAAAAATTCACGGACCACAAGAATGGACCGAAGAGTCGGGGATTCCGCTTGCATATTCCGAACCCTAAAAATATGGTAAATACAACTCTTCCTATAAACTTTCTCGCCCAAAGATAGGATATGAACCTACCTTTTGGCGTGGCTGCATTGCCTTTCCATTCTTGCACTAACTGCCCTGGAAAGTGAAATCGTAAGGTCCTGGTCCAAAACTCCACATTGGTATAACATGGAGCTAGCCAATCCATACCCATATTTACATCAAAATCAGTCATTTCTAGCTTCACTAAATTAGCAAAGGTCTGGTGACCGAAACTTTCTACTGTACAACCCCATTAAATTCTCTTAGCAATAATTGAGTCACCGATGGATGTAGACACCGAGAATGATCGCTGAAGAAATTCTGGTGTCATACTAATCTTCTGGGCCACTAATGGAGTAACATAGGACAAAGTGGAACCTGGATCTATCAAAGTATAAACTGAGTAAGAGCAAACATCTAGCATACCTGTCACAACATCTGGTGAAAACTCTAACTCATATCGCCTTGGTAAATCATAAGTGCGATCCAAACCACTGCAAGAACTAGATGACGTGATCTACATCAGCCTCTGCCAGCTAGAGCTGAGGGCCTGCGCCCTGTTGAAGATGCTGGAGCATGCAACCCTAATGAAGACCTGTTCGGCTGGTCCTGATCACCCTGATCCCTGGCTGGACAGTATCTTATCAAGTGAACCTCTTGTACACCAGTATAACAAGCAGCGAACCCGTATCTGCACCTCCCAAAATACCATCAACCATAAATGCTACAACGCGGTACAGTGGGCCTACTCTAATTTGACCCCTTCTGTTGCTGGGAACCTGATGCTTACGAGCTCTCATCGGGACCTAACTGTCCACGACGATCTGATCTACACTCTACTGCTATTGAGGTTGAGGTCTGGGTAGCCTACTTGATATTAGCGGCCTGGGTCTACCCTGAAATTATGTTTTCATATCAGTGGGCCTAGCCTTTTGGCGTTGCTCCTGGTTCACTCTTTCTACCTTATGATGATCCCGCCTAATCCCTTCGATATTTTTAGCAAAAGCTTGAATGCGGGCAATGTCCATATCCTCCTGTAAGGTAGCTGTAACACAGGTTTCCACATACTCTAGAAGCAGCCCCATGATAAACTGATATATCCTGGCTGGCATGGTATCCACAAATGCTGGCGCATATCTGGCCAAAGATTCAAACCTCATTGCATACTCTCAAACACTCATTGTACCCTGTTCCAGGCGCAGGAACTGATCCACCCGGTCCTGCCGGATTTCTCACAGAAAATAGTGATCTGTGAAGGCCTCTGAGAAACTAGACCAAGTCGAAAGGGGTACGTCTCTGCCTCAAAACCTTTCCCAATTCTCGTACCACAACACTGCTATGTCTCGTAGCCGAAATAATGCCAACTCGACCGACTCTATGGATGTAGCATGCACTACCCTAAATATTTATTGTAACTGGTCTAAAAAGTCCAGAGGATCCTCCCCATGGTCTGTCCTCGTGAATTATGGGGGACTCAGGGTAAGAAACTCTCAGACCCTCGAACTTCTAAGCCCTCCAGTAGGTTCAGCGACAACTGGTACCACTGGCTGGCGCTGAGCGGCCATCATCTGAGCTAGATTATAAACCACGCTCCTAACCTCCTTATTCGATGGTATAAGAATAACTGGGGGTAGTTCTGACGTATCTGTTTCCCTAGGGGCTCCTGGCATGGTGGAGAATGCTGGGGAGACCGGGATGAAGCCTATCTATCGCCCTCAGGTCGGGCCTGCTCTGACTGGGGCACCCTGCTAGTGCCCTCTCTTGCCACAATATCTAGCTCCAGACCAATCGTGGTCTGTCGTGCGTCAGATATTTTCTCTATAGATAAGCAGAATAACATAATCTTAGGGACTCAACCCTATACAACATGGCTCTATAGTATGAATGGAGAAGAGGGGTAACCACCCTATTATGCCACGTAGCCTCCTGCCTATAGTATGTGGTGCACATCACATCCATAGATAAGACTCTACTAGACATGACTTGCAGACTCCCTAGGATATGACGTTTCTCTGATACCAAGTTTGTCATGCCCCACCTTGGGAGGCATGACTGGAAACTAATGCCACACTGGGACCTGGGTTGACCTAGTTGGGGATAAGCACCTCTGGTGCTTGCCGGTAACTTGAAATCAAGAAAACAAACTGCTATATATCGATTGTAAACACATCCTTGGGCCAAAAAGGCCACGCAGTAAGCCTGTAAAAGAAAATAGCTAAGCCAGCAACATAACAGTAAAGGGATCCTATGCGAGCGGACAAGACCACCATGCAGCTAGTCATAACAGAAGGAAAACAGGCAATCATATATATACTACAGCCTACAAGGCTGCTAACTAGAAGCTGCGCTATGCCCCATATGGACAGTAACAAACAATTAACTAAAACTGTAATTTGCAAGCCTCTAAGAGTGTAATAGTGGTCGGGACAGGGCCCAGACCTACCCAAAAGCTGTACAACAAAAAAAGCAAACCTTTCTAACTATCAACTCCAGAGAAAAGAAGCTAACTGAACTGATAGCTGTGAAGGTCCTGAACCACATCTATCCGCACCTGCAGGCAAGTATGCAGCGCCCCAAAGATGGGCATCAGTACAATATGTACCGAATATGTAAGGCAGTAATGAAAATGACTGAATATAATTGATAAAAGAACTAAAAGTAATCAATAGAAAGGATAAGATTATAACCTGAATAGCCTCACAGCCTAAAGTATAGCTAACAAGTAAGTAATACAAACAAGAACCTTACCTGGCCCTCATAAGCCTGGAAGGTACAATCAGTATAGAATAACCCACCTTGGGCCCCCATAAGCCCTAGCATGTATAATTCAATCTATATACCCCTAGTATGGTCAATATGAGTCAACAGGTAACCATAGCCAACTTACCTGGCCTCTTGGTCTGCAACTGAGACCACTGGGCTCTTGTAGCTGTGTCTGAGCCCTCTGGGATCCTATAACTACACCCTGGGCACACAAGGATCGATGGAGGATTAGTGATGTCGATATGACATAAAAGGAGGAGTTCATGGATGGACTGTAATATGGCCTTATAGGACTGAATATAGTCCTTTCAAACATCATATAGCTCCTATGAGTGATCTATAGCCCCGCAAGCAATGACACAGCTAGTAACCCTGAGGTTGATCAACAGAAGGCTATATAGAGTGGGATCAGTCCCAACCGAAATAATCAACTTCTCAAAACTATCTATAGTAGCTAATCATAATATACATGCTTACGGCTTTCTTACAAGAACATAAGTCGTATTACTATACGACAGGAATAACTTGTCGAAGAGATCAGCCTTAACATACCTCGAATGTCGATTCTCGTTTATCTAAATAGTTCCAACGTGTAGCTGGAAATTCCACTCAATTGTGGCCTCTACACTGAGAAAATAAGGCCATTTCAATACTAGGACTCAACAAACAATGATATCTTTTAATAATATTAATTATAATTCAACTCCATTTAATTCGGCCAAAAACTCACAAATTATCGAGAGTTTAGAAGGTATAAATGCTTACCTATCAATTATAGTTGCTTAGGAGTCAATTAGAAGTGATTCCGACAACTTTTACTCAGCTGCATTTTGGTAGTCCGAGCAAAGTTTTAAGAAATAACTCCGCATGGGAATTCCTCGTAGGCCTAGAACTTGTTATCCAAGACAAATTTTCATTTGGACAGAGTTTAATGGAGTAATTTGACAAAAAAGGGATGAACTTATCGCTTGCTCTCTCTTCTTAGTCGAGGGGAAATGTTTAAGATGATTCAAGCAACTCACAAAGGGAGTTATATAGATGTTGAGGCGGTGGAAGGGGTGGCGTGGTGCGCCGGCCACAACGCAGGCCAGGGGACGCGGCGCGCCGGCGCTGCTATCCTGGCGCCCACTGCTCCTGGCCTCCTGGCCGCTCGATGTCGTGCTCGTATACTCACCCCTGAACCCTTCCTCACATGCTTCATACTCCAAAACCCTCAACATATGTACACGTGCATCCGTTAAACGAGAAAAACCTACGTGGTGTAATAAAAGCTCTCATGGATTTATATTTTCAAGTTACAATGAATTACTCAATTATGCACGAATTTCATGATTCTCAAACTTATGTATCATGGCCAGCTTCTGACATTATTTTCCATGGATAATTCACATATGTTATGCAATTTATGAATATCATAATTTATAACTAGCCCATGTAAAATCAAGTATGTTTCATGATTATGATATGAGCACTATGTATGTTTTGGAAGTAGTATTTAACACCGAGTAGGTCAAGGTTCAGCGCACTCAGGTCTCAAAACTACGTGCCACTGTAAGTTTGATAGAGGTCCTACCCAAAGAATGTTTTCCCTATTCGAATGGTCTCATGAGTGATATCATGCCTTCATGGTTCTTACCCTTGACAAGGTATGAACACCGTACCAACTAGGGCTACAGGTTGGGCTCCTTGTTTGCTCACATCGAGTATGCCAGATATGAGAATCTCTCGTTGTTCCTCATGATTTAAGATATTCAAGTTCATAATGTATGATATCATGTTTTATAGTATCTTGACCCATTTATCATTTTATGAGCTTTTACTTATGATTTCAAACATGTTAAGTCTTGTGATTTTACTTTCAAACTTTGGGTAAATATACTCCAGTGTAGGATGAACAACTCATGCTTATGACTATCTCACGATTACGACTTATAGCATGTTGTCCTTACTCTTATGTTTTACTTAACCTACATACTCAGTACATTCAAAGTACTAAACACATACTTTTGCATTATATCATCTCATGATATAGGTTCAGGTGACTAGTGATCTCAGCCTCACCACTAGATTCTATTCTGCTCCAGCTTCAGCATAGTTGATGCTGCTCAAATTATACATCGTAATGAGATATAAAATGATCGATGTTCAAATATAGAACTCAACCAAGGTTGGGTTCGAATCCCACGAGGAATATAGAAAGGACCTTAGTTAATGCGTTTAGCTACTATTATTGGCTTACTTATTTCCTATGGGGAAAATTATAACAAGAAATAATAGTAAACAGTAGAGAGTAATGAGTAGATCCTTAATTTAAAATTGATTGAATTCACAAAGTGAGTTGACTAGTATTGTGTTCCCCATGACTTCATAACGACAAGTCATTTTATACTAATGATTTGTTTCGATATTTAGTATGCAATATCCATTAGCTAACTTCACCTAAATAGTTGATCCCCTACTTAGATGATTATCACCATGCAACTTAATCCGTATGCGGATATATACTCAATTAACCCCACCCTTTGATATCAAATTAGCTATTTTCGGACAATGTCAAGCTATTAGATGAAGGTTGATAGCCTCAAATCTTCGTTGTTAATCCCTTTTTGCATTCATTACTCCCCTTGATATGGTGAGTAATAAGAAGGAAAATTCTAACATTTGCAACCGTTAAGACACAATTAAAACGAAGGGAAAAAAATAATACATGCATAACCCCGTTCAAGATTCACTAAGTATTTTTATCTATGTGTGTTAATTTATCATGGTTTTCACAACCCTAGTTACTGGTTTAGCTACTCATGCTTGAAAGATTACAATTAAAAATTAGAAAATAAATTATAATTGAAACTTAAAATACTTTGTAGAACAAACCACGCATCTTGAATAAATCAACAAGAATCTAAGATTAATAATCCAAAGTTGTTTGAATCCCCGAATTCAAGAACAAAATTATGAAACTTGTTTCTTGAACCTTAATGTTAATCAACAACAATGAACAATATGGTCAAAAGTCGTAATAATGCATAAATTGTAAAATAAACCTAAACAAAATATTTGTAGACATAAGACAAATCCTTTCCTAAATTAACTTGGATTCTGGTGTCGGCAGGTACCATGGTCCGTTGAAGTGTTCATTGGTCCAGTTGTTGTTCCCCTAAGACTTATCTTTTATTTTCAGCATTTGGCTTCAGACAATGGATCTTTGTGAGACTCTACGAGACGTTGGTTTTGTCTGTTGCTTCCTGGCCTCCTGAACATGGTCTCTGATCCTTGGAGTACGGTTTCTCAGGACGACCCGTCCTTTGATGACACGGCCTTTCCTGTCTGTCTGTTTAATGAGGCCTCTCTAATCACTCATCTATGATCTTTCCCACAACCAAACAAAATGGTTCATTATAAGTTCATACGGTCTATAGGATCCATCCGTTGAATGAGACTCATTTTGACATCCTCTCTGAGTCAACCCACGATCGATCAGGACGATTCATTGTATGCTCCTACGGTCTGTAGGTTTCATCAGTCACTTGGCACTCTACTTAGCCACTTCTCTGAATTGGATGCAATGACTTCCTGGGATGGCTTGTGGTAAGGACCAACAATCCATAGTAAGGCTCGTCTGAGGCACTTTTCCCTTTTTACTGTTCTTTTCTCAGTTTTAGCTCCCACGATTTGTTCTACTTGCAAAACTACCAAAACACATCATATCCACATATATGTACCTAAAGTCATGTTACATTCATAGGGTTTTACGCGTCGCTAGTGCCGTAAAATCACGACACATCAACACTCTCAACTTAGCATGTTTGTATGTCCTCAGGTAAATAAAATAAAATCAACCCATGACGATGCTTAACTACAGAAAACGTAGGAGATGCAGAGCAGTCCAAAATCACAAAGCATACAAGATGTTCACTCAATCAAACTCCCTCCTGCCGTGTTAAAACAGAAACTGGTGTCGCGACTCAACACTTCTCAGCATGATACAATAGGATCAATGGATGGCATCATATTATCACTACACAACCAAGCACACACAACTGACATTTCTCCTAGGTATGCCTAGAAATCAACCAATGCAATCACGTGCCTTCACCGCAAAGAAGTCCCACATACACACGTATATATGATCATGACAATGTTTTATCTTGGGATTGGGTAAGAACTCGCTCGCTCTCACAAAGAAATTCTAACTGTGCACATACAATACCATAAGCTTGCCTTTACTTTCAATACCTTGGTTTTCAAACGGTTGAACTAGGATCACTATAGGACCTTTTTTTTAGCTTGTAATATAGGCTCGGGTTTGGTATGGTAGATATAGGCATAGTAACTTAACCCTCCTTGGTACTACACTAACTTTGGCTCCACTTAACCTCTTTTTTTTTCTTTTTTTTCTCCATTTTTCCTTTTCTTTCCTTTTTTTTTTCTTTCTGTTACAACCATGTGTGCGGTTTTCATCCTTTCAAGCATCTCTTTTTCTTTTGCCCTTTTTTTTTAAAAATTCGACCCGCACCCGCCTTTAGTTTGCATTTCTCAATTATTTCCCAGCCTACTCATTTTATTCACCCCTGTAATA
This sequence comes from Datura wrightii, assembly GCA_035772735.1. Taxonomy (NCBI): domain Eukaryota; kingdom Viridiplantae; phylum Streptophyta; class Magnoliopsida; order Solanales; family Solanaceae; genus Datura; species Datura wrightii. The sequence continues at coordinate 31,232,576 of JASDFA010000008.1, forward strand.
GTCACCCTCAACTTAGGCAATTTGCCTGAGTTGAGGTTCACAATGTCCAAGGAGGGACCAGGGCCAAAACAGGTTCATTATAATCACAACAGAAAGGTGAATTGGCTAGACACAAAAAGGGTCAATTTCGGCTCAAAAACAGAATCAAGGCTAAAGTGTACTACTCATCAAAAACGGTCTATGATCCTTTCCTAATCTTAGGTCATTTTAGGCTAAAATGGACTACTCATAAAAGACGACCTATGATCCTTTCCTAATCTCCCGTCCTATACCTCGGTATGACTGAATAGGTAAGTTCTAGATTGACACACACAACAAAACTAACTCTACGCCTCACTCATACAAGCACTTTATTGCATGACAAGGTTCGAACTACCAGGTTCATGCATAACTTAGGCATTAATTGTCCTAGCGATACCTATGATGCCATACAAAGATCCACACTGGTCACACCTCACAACACAAGTATATTCACACAAAAGCATTTAGAAGGGGTGTCATTTTAACATACATCACAAAATCAGTTCATCACATGCTTTATTTGACTCCTATTGTGTCTCCTATTTTTCTTTCAGTTAACCAACCAGAAAAATAAAATAAAAACCCTAAATATGTCTGTTCTACTAGATAAAGAACACCCGAGGGAAAAGACATCCGGCAAGAAAAACCCTCAGGTTATGTTCAACAAAAATCAAGTACTACCCCAACCCTATCAAAAAAAATTATGCAGCGTCCTCGGCGCATTTAAGAAGTAAATTATGGGAATAGGGACATACCTGGGCATACTAGACACCTGTGGTCTGGCCAATGGGGGCTGCAGATGCAACACTAGAATCCTCACCGCTGGAGTTTCAGTCACGACTCCAACCTGTGTAGCAGTGGCATCGGCTATGGCCTGTGCATTCTTTGAAGTTGTCCGCACGGGGGAATTAACTGTGCCCCCACTCTCCTCGAGCACCACCTGTACACCAGAGTTGCCGACACCTTTCACTCCCTCTTGTATCTCTCTCTCCTGCGCAGTCGACTATCTTTGAGGAAAGCCTTCAATGCCCACTTTTCCTTGTTTTATTTTCTTCTTTCTTCATCCCCCGCTCCCTCGGCAGCCCGCTTCTTTTTGTATTTTAACACGGGGCTGGCTCAAGGTCAAAGAATTGAAAGATCTCTACATCCAAGTCCTCCTCTATCACTGACAAAGTCTGCGGTGGTAATAGTGGAGTCGTTCTGGATGACAACTCTACCACAAAGGCTCTCAATGCTTCTAGTTCTCTCTCCATCGCATCCCAGTCTCGGGTCTAAGCATCAGATCAAAAATGGTTGAGGCGTACCTCAAAACCATCCAATCTCATGTGTAACCCCCATGCTGCATCTTCTATCTCCTTTTTTACCCACGGCTTGACTTGCTCGAGCAACATGTCAATCTTTTGCTCTGCAATTGTCAATCTCTTGGCCATCTTTCTCATGTCAGACTCTAGGACCAGCAAGTACCTAGTGGGAATGGACTGGGATGTGCTGCCTGATGGAATAGGAGTGGTAGCTATGGCATCATCAGCTTGAGTGGAAGGAAACTCTATGGATTACTCAGCCTGGCCAGATGTATCACCCTACTCACCTCCTCCTGGTGCACTCTCACTTAATTTAGGTCTACCAAATGGAACTAGGACCCGGCGACCGGATTTAAATCATCCTTAATCAATTCTATGTCTGTCGTCCTAATGTTCATAATCAAATGATCAATATATGGGAAGATAGGCACTCCAAACTGTATGCATAACTAGTAAACCAGGCTCGAGAACGAAAGCGTAGTGTGATCTTTGACCGCCCGCTCCCAAATCTCTGTGGAAATAATTTAGGGAATGTTCAGTAGGTACTTGGACATAATGCATGCCACTGAAGCTACCATATCCTGCGCTCAAAACTTCATCATTCATTGTAGGCGCGAGCCAATGTCGGATAATGGACCACCATGACTTGGCTAAGAAGTTCAGGGAAGCCTTATAGATCGGTTTCCTGCCTGTGACCCATTCTGTTTCCTCCTTATCCTCAACAATAATATTAGCCATCCACCAAAAATGCATCAACTTGTCCTCGGTGCTCAATTTCCTGATCCCTTTCATCGCCTCTGTACAATGGTCATACTTAGTAGTTTAGGTCGACACTATATAGTCACCATCCATCAAGACCCTGGCGATGGTCTACTCGAATATGTTAACTGGGATAGCTCTCACCTGTATAGAGTCTAGCATGGATTCCTTCTTAATTAAATTCTTTGAGGGGGCCTTTGTTTCCAGGGTGCAGTAGTAATTTGCGTATAACTCACGCACCATCTCCATGTTATATTTACCTAGAGTGTTGGCCATCCAGTGCATGTTGTAGCCCTCAAAGAGCCTTTTGAGTTCTGGAACCTCATTCAGAGCATTGATTCGAATCTTAGGCTCCTACTAAATACTGCAGCTAGGGTTCCCTTTGTCATTGAGAGCAAGCCCTGCATAATATAAATCCCAGGAGCCTTGTACAAACCATCTTTTGGACCTCACTTCTAGTGTGGTAGCTAGGTCCCAGTCCTCCACCTACTCGCCAGACTTTTCAGTAGCACTTTCCTTGTCATCGGACTTCTCTACCACAGTATCATCATCCCTTGACTCCTCAACATCATCATTTCCTTCTTCTGCATCATCTATAGGAGGGTTTTCACCATCAGACTCGGCGTCTTCTCCTCCCTCTTCATACTGGGAAAGTGGTGAAATAGCCGTTGCAGCTTCCTGGGCTTTGGATTTTGCCCTCGCGGTAACCACTGGAGACTCGTCGGAGTTTTCAATGTTATAGTGCAACTCTGAACCACTAGAGCTATCCAATTCCGAATCATCCCAGAGTTGCTGCTTTTTAGCAATTTCCTTCCATACAACAGCTTCCTGTTGAAGTCATTTTACCTGTGAGACAAATTGTTAGCTTCACATAAGCAGGACAAGCTATATATTAATACTGTTGCTCTGTCATAATAGACGACCATTAGTACGGATCATTGTATGAAATGAAGACTCGTTTCAATAGTCGTTGAATCACTCTGAAAGTTGTTAAGTCAGTCTTTACCTATGAGCTAACACAATGGTCCGTTGTTAGATACAACGGTCTGTCTGAGCGGTCCGTGCTAGGGGAGTACAGGGCTTTAGGTTTCGAAACTTCACATAATGACTAGTTCAATGATCCATTATGTGAACCAATGACTCATTGAATTAGTAGTAGTGAGACTAGTTTCTGGGATCCCTAAGCAGTCCTAACGACCCGATCAATGAGCTGTTTTGGGGTACAATGGGTCGTTGATTGGGTCGCGCAGCCTACCCTCACCCGTATCTGTTCCATTCAAGCTTTGGTAAAACCCCAAGTGTTATTTTAGGCATTTGAATCAAATGCTTAGGGATTACTCAGCCTTTACCCCCATCACAATTTCATATTACACAGATTAGTTAGTCGAGCTATTAGGCTTCCATTCAGTGTCAAAATCTGTCCATACTCCTTCCTAGTCGTTTAATTCCATTATTAGGGTATCATGAGGGATAAGATTTTGACTTCATCACTCAAACAGAAATTAAGCAAGCTTGAACCATAAAAAGAAAATTGATGTCTCTTTAACCAAAAAGGTATCAACAATTGGGTGAAAAAAATAAAAATATATATAAATTGAACTCACTTTAGCAGGGACAGACGAAATCAAGCTTTTCATATATGGGGATTCATTGATTCAGTCCCGTACAGGGTGCAAGCAGTGCTTTTCATATTGGTTTCTATTGTCGTTGGGAGGGAGTAATGGTCGAGAGTGATTTTGAATATTTAGTGAAATCAGGTTTGTGGGGGTTTTAAGCAAGTGTTGTATGGGCAAGTTAGGTCGGGCATTTTTAAAATATTTTTAACCATGAATCATCCAACGGGTCATGTAAGCTACCAATGACCCATACCTTCTTCCCGTTAATGGAGTTCAGAAATCTTACCTGTGGAACCTACGGGCACATAGACGGCCGTTTATTCTCACAACGACCCATATTGTGCGTCTGTAGGTTCATTCCTTGAATTTCAGGCCTGCAGGAAGTGATTAGCACGGGAGATCCCACGACCCGTCTCAACTAAGTACGGTCTGTTCAGAGTGCCCATTGGAGCACTTCTAAAAGTGGGTACTCAGGGTAGCAATAACGACTTAAAACCACGAGCCATACCAAGTTATAAGGCTCATTTTGAGGCTCGTGGTTTCAGGTCTAAACTGAATCATCCGAGTTTCTTTTTTCCTTAAACCTACACATTTTAGCACATGTGAACACTACATTTATAATACAATTACAACTTGTGTTGCCTCCCAAGAAGCACCTTATTCAACATCGCGACACGACGCTGACATCTTAATTAATCAGGCTTCATTAGGATACCTCCATGGGTTTCCTCCCATGTAGCGCCTGATTTAACGTCATGGCACAACGTAAGTCACGGGGTTACTCTAACTTCACCCAGAGCCCGAACGTCTACCAGTTTGATTTCTTCACTCTTCCCCAGATATGCTCTCACCCATTGGCCATTCACCTTGAACCATTTGCCTTCATGATTTTCCAACTCAATTGCACCATAGGAGAATACTTGGACCACTCGAAATGGTCCCAACCATTTGGACTTCAACTTGCTAGGAAACAAGCGAAGCCTAGAATTAAATAACAACACCATATCTCCAAGGATGAACTATATTTTATCAATCTTCCGATCATGTTGTATCTTCATCCTCATTTTATAAATATATGAACTTCCATAGGATTTCAAATGAAATTCATCTAGCTCATTCAACTAATCAAGCCTCAAGTTCTCAACATCACTCCAATTCAGATTCAGCTTCTTGAGCGCCCACATGGATTTATGCTCAAGTTCGACCAGAAGATGACATGCTTTCCCATATATAAGTTGATAAGGAGAAATACCTATAGGGGTCTTGAATGCAGTTCGGTAAGCCCATCAAGCATCATCCAGCTTCTTAGACCAATATAGCTGGTTAACTTTCACAGTCTTCACTAAGATAGTCTTTATCTACCGGTTGGAGACCTCAACTTGCCCACAATATTATGGATGATAAGGTGTTCCCACCTTGTGTTTCACCTCATATTTTTCAAGCAAAGTCTGGAACAACCGGTTGTGTTTCACCTCATATTTTTCAAGCAAAGTCCGAAACAACCGGTTGCAGAAGTGCCAACCCCCATCATTAATGATTGCTCTAGGAGTCCCAAATCTGGAAAAAATATTCCGCTTCAAGAATGCGGTGACACTCTTACCTTCATTATTTGGAAGCTCAGTTGCCTCTACCCACTTAGAAACATAGTACACAACTACAAGTATGTACTTCATCCTATTCGAGCTTACAAATAGGCTCATAAAGTCAATGCCCCAAACATCAAATAGCTCAATGATAAGGATGGGAGTAAGAGGGAGCTCATACCTCCTTGATATGCCTCATTGCCTATGGAATGCATCACATGCCTTTGCAAAATCATGTGCATCTTGGTGAATGGTTAGCCAATAGTACCCATATTGCAAAATTTTATAGGTTGTGCGAATCCCACGGTGATGACCCCCAACAGGGGATGAGTGACATGCCTCCAATATGCTCAACATTTCAGCCTCAGGCACATATCTCTGAATTACCCCATCAGCACATATGTAGAATAATTAAGGTACATCCAGAAACACTTTCATACATCATACGTGAATTTCTTTTGCTAGTGAAAAGATAAATACTTCGGTACCACATCACTCACTAGATAATTAGCGAAGTCTGCAAACCATGGAATGAGATCCTGGCAAGCAGCAAAAACCTACTCATTGGGGAATATGTCATTAATATCAAGCTCATCTCTAAGTGCTACATGTGCCTCTAATCTCGACAAGTGATCTGCCACTTGATTTTCGGTCCCCTTCCGGTCCTTAACCTCAAACTCAAACTCTTGCAACAACAGAACCTATCTAATCAACCATGTCTTAGCATCCTTCTTTGCCATCAAATAATGTAGAGCTGCAAGGTCTGTATGAACTATCACCTTAGATCCAAGAAAGTATGCCTGAAACTTCTCAAATGTAAATACCACAGCCAACAACTCTTATTCCGTCACGGTGTAATTCTTTTGAGTTGCATTAAGCGCCTTGCTAGCATAATAAATGGGATAAAAAATCTTGTCATGCATTTGGGCCAAAACAGCTCCTAGGGCCACTCCGCTAGCGTCGCACATAACCGCAAATGGTAAGGATTAGTCAGGTGCCACTATGATCGGGGCAGTAGTCAATCTCTTCTTCAAGCATTCAAATGCCTTTAAGAAAACATCATCAAACAAAAACTTCACCTATTTCTCAAGTAGCTTGCACAAGGGATATGTAATCTTTGAGAAATTCTTGATGAATCTCTGATAAAATCCTGCATGACCCAAAAAGCTTCGAACACCCTTTACAGAAATTGGATGTGGTAGACTAGAAATTACATAAATCTTTACTCTGTATACCTCAATGCCCTTTCCTAAAATTTTGTGGCCTAGAACTATACCCTCTTTGACCACAAAATGGAACTTTTCCCAATTAAGCACCAAATTGGTCTCTTCGCACCACTGCAGCACCTTGCTCAAGTGAGCTAGACAATCATCAAATGAGCCACCCACCACTGAAAAATCATCCATAAAGACTTCAATGGTCTCCTTCACCATGTCAGATAATATGGACATCATGCAGTACTGAAAAGTGGCGGGCGCATTACATAACCCAAACGACATTCTCTTAAAAGAAAATGTTCCATAAGGACAGGTGAAAGTGGTTTTCTCTTTGTCTTGGGGGTCTGTAGAGATCTGATTGTACCCTGAATAACCATCAAGAAAGCAGTACCACCCTCTGCCTGCAAGTTGGTCTAGCATCTGATCCATGAATGACATCGAAATATGATCTTTCTACGTCCAGTGGCTTAGCTTTCGATAGTCCATGCATACTCTCCAACCTGTGACTGGTCTTAGTGGAATGAGCTCATTGTTAGCATTTGGAACCATAATGATTCCTCCCTTTTTTCGTACACACTAAACTAAGCTCATCCATTTGCTGTTAGTAATAGGGTAAACTACACATGCATCCAACTACTTAATAATTTCCTTCTTGACCACCTCTTGCATAGGCGGATTCAACCAACGCTGATGCTCAATGCTCAAAATATAATCTGGCTAAAGTTGGATCTTATGTGTGCAAATATCGGATGGGATCTCAATAATATCTGCTATGGTCCACCAAATGGCCTTTTTATACCTCTTCAGAATGGAGACTAAATCCTCCACTTGCCATTCCACTAAGTCAGCTGAACTATGACCAGTAATGTGTTTTTGGTCCCCAAAAATACATATCGTAAGTGAGATGGGAGCACCTTGAGCTCCAATACTGAAGGCTCCTCTATAGATTGTTTGGCCGGTGGGGTCACACAATTTTTCAGATCAAGATCAATCTTCTTTGGAGCATAAGTGTATGACCCCATACCTGCAAGTGCATTAACAATCTCATCACCCCCATTGATCTCTTCAGCATCAACATTCATCAACACTGCTGCTAAGTCCTTAATACTCACCTTCTTATCAATAGGCATGATTGGAAGCTCAGCCTCTAGAACATCAATCACTTAGACCACCCGCATGTCATTTGACTGTTTCATGGACTGACACACATTAAATGTCATCTCTTCATTATTCAATCAGAATTTCAGCTATCCGGTCTCCATGTCTATAAGAGCACACCCGGTCGCGAGGAATGGTCGCCCAAGGATAATGGGGACTTTGAAATCAACCTCACAGTCTAGAATAACAAAGTCGACCGAAAATATAAAGGACTCCACCTTCATTAGCATATCATAAAGAATCCCCACCAAATTTCTCACCGTGCGATCTACCAGCAATAGCCGCATTGTAGTTGGTTTGGGGTTCTCCCAAACCCAATTGTCTAAACACTTCCAACAACATCAAATTAATACTAGCACCTAGATCACATAAAGCCTTAGCAAAGTTAAAGGCTCCAATAGTGCACAGTATGGTGAAATCTCTAGGGTCTTCTTTCTTCTGCATAAGAGATTGGGATGCTATTGCACTACAGTGGTGCAGATTATCAATAGGCTCAAAGCTCACAGTCCTCTTTCTAGTGAGAAGATCCTTCATAAATTTAGCATAGCCAGGCATCTGCTCAAGTTCCTCAAACTAATGGGATATTCACTAACAATTGTTTCAGCATTGAAATAACTGTGTGATACTTCCTATCCGCAACCTTCTTCTTCAGCCTCTGCGGGAAAAGGGGAGGAGGTCTAGGAATGGGCATTATCTTTTGAGTTACCTCCTTATCTTTCCCTTTTTTAGACCCATGCTCCTCTACATTAATAGGAGTTGTCTTCTCAACTACATCATCAACCAAAACATGTTCCTCGGAGTCCACCACCTTATCATCATAAATCGTTGAGGGCTCTACTATCTCATCAGTCACAACCGGCATAAAAGGATCAACTATTGCCTTTCTGCTCCTAGAGTGACAGCCATGCAATGATTGTCATTTTTCAAATTTTGAATTGTGTTACTGGGAATTGTGCCCTTTTGCCTCTAGTTCATAGCAACAAACATCTTACCAAGCTGCTGCTCAATCTACTTAATGGCAGTGACATGTGACTTCACCTTTTGGTTCATACCGAAAACATCAATATGGAGTTCCTTAAAATGGCCATCTGTCGCCTCCATCTTCTTCAGTAACTTAGACAACATATCTTCCACCCTTGAACCTCTAGACTTTGGTTCACGGTTCCTTGGAGGAACATAAAGACCGTTTCTATCATTTTTGTACTCCTCATGTTTTTCCAGTCACCATTATCTCTGCCTCTACTTATGTCCCTATATTGGCCCCCATTGTAGTTGTTTCCTCTATAATAGTTCCGACCTTGGTTCCCCTGACCTTGATGCCAAGAGTCTTGGTTAGACCCTTGTGTGTTGGTCTGAAACCTGTCCCTTGATCATTCAAATAATTTGCTTTCTCCTCAGACTATGACTTGCTTCCATCATTTCTCGGGGCCTTGCCCTGGGAACCAACTACATTCACCTTTTCTATTCCAGCTCCCATAATATGTTTAGAAAGAAGGTCCATTATGGTTTTAATCTCAGCAATATCATGATCTCACTCTTCATCTTTTCTTCTCTGCTCCACAGACATACCCACCACATAAGTACCAGCTGGGACTTTTGACTCTCTTGTGTTCCATGCGCTGTTGGTTTTGGTGATTCTATCAAGGACCTCAACAACCTCCGCATATGTATGATTCATGATTGTTCCGCCAGAGACAATATCTTCCACCTCCTGGGTATTAGCATTCAGAGACCTATGAAATATTTCTAAGAGTGTATCATCTAGGATCCTATGGTTGGGCCTCTTTTTCAGCTTCTTCTTGAACCACAACCACGTCTCATGAAGTGCTTCAGAATTCAACTGCCTAAAGTTATAAATTTCATCTTTTAGTTGCAATGCTCTAGAAGGTGGAAAGAATCTCTCAAGAAAAGCTCTTTTAAGCTCCCTCCAAGTAGTGATAGAATCATTTGGTAATTCAACCAACCACAATGTTGCCTCACTCCCTAGAGAAAAGGGAAATAACCTCAGTCTTATCGCATCCTAACTCACCCCCGGTTGTTTGTATTCTTTGCAAATACCCACTGAATTTGTCAACTGAGTATGTGCATCATTAGTAGCATGACCCATAAATATCCCCTCCATGTTGAGCAATTGGATCATCGCAATGGTAATATCAAATTTTTCTCAGTAGGCAAAGAGGGAGGGACAATAGCTTCAGTGGCACCGGTCTCATCAATATCAGCATCACCGTCATCATCAAAGTACTGGTGTCTCTGCTGGTCTGAACCTCAGTTTCTTCTAGCTCGCTCAGCTTCAGCAGCTTGGTGTTGCTCTTCTGCAAGCCTAGCTGCCTCTCTATCTCTCGCACAAGCTTGTTCCTCAGCCAACATTCTGACTGTTGCTTCTTCCACTATTTCTTTCCCATGTGCATTAGCCATGTTCCTTAAAATCCACAGTGTTCGCTCAAGTTCATAATCAATTGGAACCAGGGATTTTCCTCAGCTCCTAGTACTGGACATACACGAACTGGAGACCTATAAAGAAGCAAAAGACAACAAAGAAAAATAAAAAGGAAATAAGGACCAACAGCAAAGCAAACACAATTAACAAAAGCCTAAGCCATATTCCTCGGTAATGGTGCCAAAATTTGATGTCGCCCAAATTACACCTCGTAATGAGATAAGCGGTTGATGTTCAAATATAGAACCCACCAAGGTTGGGGCCGAATTCCATGAGGAATATGGTGAGGACCTTAGTTAATATGTTTAGCTACTACTGTTGGCTTATTCATTTCCTACGGGGAAAATTGTAACAAGAAATAATAGAAAATAGTAGAGAGTAATGAGTAGATCCTTGATTTAAAATTGATTGAATTCAAAGAGTGATTTGACTAGGATTGTGTTCCCCGTGACTTTATAACCACAAGGCATTTTATACTAATGATCTATTCTGGTATTTCACATACAATATCGTTAAGCTAACTTCACCTAAATGGTTGATCCCCTACTTAGATGATTATCAACATGCAACTTGATCCGTATGCGGATGTATACTCAATAAATCCTTACCCTTGATATCAAATTAGCTATTCTTGGATAAGGCCAGGCTATTAGATGAGGGTTGATAGCCTCAAATTTTCATTGTTAATCCCTTTTTTCATTCATTACTCCCCTTGATCCGGTGAGTAAGAAGAAGACAAATTCTAACATTTGCAACCGTTAAGAAACAACTAAAACGAAGGAAAAAAATACATGCATAAACTCCATTCAAGATTCACTAAGTATTTTTACCTATATATGTTAATTCATCATGGTTCCCATAACCCTAGTTATGGGTTTAACTACTTATGTTTGAAAGATTTACAATTATAAATTAGAAAAAAAATCATAATTGCAACTTGCAATACATTGTAGAAGAAACCACACGTCTTGAATAAATCAACAAGAATCTAAGATTAATAACCCAAAGTTGTTTGACTCTCCAAATTCAAGAACAAAATTATGAAACTGGTTTCTTGAACCTTAATGTTAATCAATAACAATGAACAATATTGTCAAAAGTCGTAATAATGCATAAACTGTAAAATAAACCTAAATAAAATATTTATAGGTATAAAAAAAATCTTTTCAAAATCAACTTGGATTCTGGAGTCGGCAGGTACCATGATCCGTTGGAAGTTTCAATGGTCCGTTGGAGTGTTCGTTGGTCCAATCGTTGTTCCCCTCAGACTTATCTTTTTTTTTGGCATCTGGCTTCAGACAACAGCTCATTGTGAGATTTTATGAGCTGTTGGTTCTTTTTGTTGCTTCCTGGCCTCCTGAACATGGTCTCTAATCCTCGGAGTACGGGTGCTAAGGACGATCCGTCCTTTGATGACACGGCCTGTTCTGTTTGTTTGTTGAATGAGGCCTTCTCTAATCACTCGTCTATGATCTTTCCCATGATCGGACAGGATGGTCCGTTATAAGTTCATACGGTCTGTGGAATCCATCTGTTGAATAAGACTCATTTTGACATCCTCTCTGAGTTAACCCACAATTGATCAGGATGGTTTGTTGTATGCTCCTATGATCTGTGGGTTCCAGCCGTTGCTTGGCACTCTACTTAACCACTTCTCTGAATTGTATGCAATAACTGCCTGGGACGACTTGTGGTAAGGAATAACAGTCTGTAGTAAGGCTCGTCTGAGGCACTTTTCCCTTTTTACTGTTCTTTTCTCAATTTTAACTCCCACGACCTGTTCTACCTGCAAAACTACCAAAACACGTCATATCCATATAAATGTACCTAAAGTCATGCACATTCACAGGGTTTTAAGAATCTCTAGTGCCGTAAAATCACGGCACATCAACAGTTTTGGTGAGTCCTCATCATTCGAGGATGTCAGTTTTGATGCATGTCCTTTTTTGTCATTTCAGTTTTCAAACTTAGTGGAGCTAGTTGGGGGTGTTTTTCCATCAGCTCATCTTATGAGTAGAGTCTTTTAGACATAATGTATAAATACTCAACTGTTTGATTTGTAGTCTCTGTTTACATTTATGATAGTCCTAGACTTCCGCTTATGATATGTTATATGACCATTCCGCTCAGTTTATACTCTAAATTATGTTATGTATGTACCATGGGTTAGATTGGAACCATTCATGGTTCTAACTCCCGTGTTACGTCCAGGGTCTATGCTCGGGTCATGACAAATTTGGTATCAGAGCAACGGATTTAGGTGTATCCTAAGGTGTCTGAAAGCTAATTAAGTAGAGTCTTTTTCATGGGTGTGAAGCGCGTCACCCTTATGAGGAAGAGGCTACAAGTTGTTTTGGAAAATTTTCCTCCTTTCATGATCTATGTCATGCGATTAAGTTCAACCCTCTTTATTTTCTAACTCGTGTTGTACGTGTTTGTAGAAAATGCCTCCCCATAGAGTCAATGGAAGGAGAAATGAAAATGGCCACAGAAATGGCAGTGAAGATGGGCATCAGCTAGCCCCACCAGCACCAGTGGACCCTTTGAATGAGTAGGTGACTCGTGTTGACTTTAGGATTGCTTTTCAGATGCTAACCCAGGTTATAATGGCACAGGTCAACCGGCAGGAAGTTGCACCTATGAACCCTAATGGGGGTGCTGCAACAGTGAGAGTGTGAGACTTCACTAGAATGAACCCATTAAAGTTTCATGGTTCCAAACGGGATGAGGATCCATAAGAGTTTATTGAGGAGATCCAAAAGATTACACAGATTATAGGGATCTCAGGAGAGGAGAGTACAAATTTGGCCTCTTATCAACTTAAGGGGGTAGCTCACATTTGGTTTCGGCAGTGGAAGGCAGGTCATAGGATAGGTGCAGTTCTTGTCGATTGAGATGAGTTCATGACAGCCTGCTTGGGCACGTTCTTTCCCCGTGAGATGAGGAAAGCCAAGGTTGCTGAGTTTACAAATCTGAAGCAGAACATCATGTTGGTTCAGGAGTATGCTTTGAAGTTTACTTAGTTGTCGAAGTACGTTCCGAATATGGTTGTCGAGCCAAGGAATCAAATGAGTAAGTTTGTATAGAGGTGTCAAATTTAGTGGTCAAGAAGTGTAGGACCTCTATGCTCATCAGTGACATGGATATCTCTCGACTCATGATTCATGCTCAACAGATTGAGCAGGAGAAGTTGAAGGAGAAGAAGAGGGAGACTAAGAGGGCTAGAACAAAACACTTTGAGTACTCCTAGCAAAGGACCGGTGGTGGACACCGTGTGCAGCCTCAACAGAGGTCATCATCTCCAGTTCCACCATCAACCAATTTTCCATCTAGGCCTAGAGTTGATTAGAGAGGTAAAGCATCGGGCTCTAAAGGTTAGAGGAGCATGTTAGGAGAGCGCACTTTCTCGGCTTGTAGAGAGTGTGGTAAGAACCACTTAGGATAGTGATTGGTTGGCTCAGATACTTGTTTCAAGTATGGTAAACCTATTCACTGGCTTAGAATTTATCCTTTAGCCATACAGGGTAACGGTAGAAGCCGTGCCCCGGCCATTTCTTCAACAGCTCTCTCGGCAGGCGTATTCTCTAAAGTCGGTTTTGGGCAGTTCCAAAACCAATTCTATGCACTGTCATCTTTCCAGGAACAGGAGAGCTCACCAAATGTGGTCACTGGTATGTTATAAGTTTTTCATTTTGATGTTTATGCATTACTAGACCTAGGGGCCACATTATCCTTTGTGACTCCTTATGTTGTTATCAGTTTTGGTGTTAGTCCCGAAATCGTCTAAAATCCTTCTCAGTCTCTACTTCTTTTAGTGAGTTAATTATAGCTCGATTGGTATGCAAAAATTGCCCTATCACTATTCTTCAGAAAGTCACCACAGCTGGCTTGGTAGAGTTAGATATGACCGACTTTAATATTATCTTCGGTATTGATTGGTTGTATTCTTGCTATGCTTCAGTTAATTATAAAACCCAATCAGTAGAGTTTCAATTTTCAAATGAACTAGTACTAGAGTGGAAGGTTAGTTCAACGGTGCCTGTATGCCGCTTTGTCTCTTACCTTAGGACCAGAAAGATGATATCCGAGGGTTGTGTATACCATTTAGTTCGGGTTAAGGATTCTAAGTCCGAAACCCCGACTCTTCAGCTAGTCGTGGTTATATGTGAATATTAGGAGGTGTTCCTAGATAATCTACCATGAGTCCCTCTCGAGCTAGAGATTGACTTTGGTATCGACTTTCTCTTTGATATACAGACCATATCCATTCCTCCTTACAGAATGGAACCAGCCGAGCTAAAGGAGTTGAAGAATCTCTTAGATAAGGGCACGAATGGCTTTATGGTGTAATGTGATGCCTCTAAATTTAGCCTTGGGTGTGTGTTGATGCAGCATGGAAAATTCATTAGTTACGCCTCGAGATAGCTTAAGACTCATGAGAAGAATTACTCGACGCATAACCTTGAGTTAGTAGCGGTGGTTTTTCCTTGAAGATTTGGAGGAACTATTTTTAAGGGTTGCATGTGGATGTATTCACGGATCACAAGAGCCTTTAGTATGTGTTTACTCAGAAGGACCTGATTTTGTAGCAAAGGAGATGGCTTGAGCTTCTCAAAAACTATAACATAAGTATCCTTTACCATTCGGGCAAGTTCAATGTAGTAGCGGATGCTCTTAGTAGGTTTTCCATGGAAAGTGTGTTCCATGTTGAGGATGCGAGGAAAGAATTGGTGAAGGATATCTATCGGTTTGCATGCTTGGGGGTTTGCCTCATTGATTCAGCATATGGTGGTGTTATCATGAAGAATAGTGTAGAGTCTTCTTTGGTGTCGGAAGTTAAGGAAAGTCAAGATGAGGATCCTATCTTAGTGAAGTTAAAGGAAGTAATCCAAAATAAAAAAGTGGAGGTTTCTCCCAAAGATGGAGATGGTGTACTCAGATATTTAGACCAACTATGTGTTTCGAAGGTAGATGACTTGAGAGAGAAGATGTTAGAGAGGCTTACAGCTCTCTATATTCTTTCTATCCAGGTGCCATCAAGATGTACGATGATCTACGGGAAGTCTATTGGTGGAACAACATGAAGAAGGACATTACAGAGTTTGTGGCTAAGTGTCCGAATTGCCAATAAGTGAAGGTTGAGCATCAGAGGCCGGGAGGTATGCTACAGGATATCAATATTCCTATTCATAAGTGGGATGAGTTTAATATGGACTTCACTATAGGTTTTCCACGTATGCACTGACAGTATGATTCTATATGGGTGATCGTGGAACGGATGACTAAGTCAGCATATTTTCGGCCAGTTAAGACTACGGATTCAGCCAAAGATTATGCTAGGCTTTACATTCGGGAATTATTTTAGTTTCATAGGAATCCAATATCTATCATCTCAGATAGGGTACTCAATTCACTTCTCAGTTCTGGAAGTCGTTTTAGAAGGGTCTTGGTACTCATGTCAAGCTTAGCACAACCTTTCACTCGCAGATGGGTAGTCAGGCCGAGCGGACCATTCAAACTCTTAAGAACATGTTGAGAGCTTGCATGATTGATTTCAAGGGTAGTTGGGATAATCACTTGCCTCTCATCAAGTTTTCCTACAACAACAATTACCACTCCAGTATCTAGATGGCTCCATTTTGAGGCTATTTATAAGCGGAGATGTAGGTTACCTATTGGATAGTTTGAGGTAGGTAAGGCTATGTTCGTAGGACTAGATTCATCTTATGAGGCTCTAAAGAAGGTTTAGCTCATCCAAAAGAGGTTGAAGACAACTCAGAGTTGTCAGAAATCATATGCGGATGTTAGGAAGAGAGAGCTTGATTGAGGTTGATGATTGGGTGTTTCTGAAGATGTCACCCATGAAGGGAGTTATGAGGTTTGACAAAAAGGGGAAGCTTAGTCCCCCATATCTTGGTCCTTACAGGATTCTAACGCGAGTTGGCAATGTGGCTTATGAGTTAGAGTTTCCCGAGGACTTAGCATAAGTGCATCCAGTTTTCACTAGATTTTATTCTGCTCCAACTTCAGCATAATTTTGGTGAATTCTCATCATCTAAGGACGTCAGTTTTGATGTATTTCCTTTTATGTCATTTCAGTTTTCAGACTTAGTGGAACTAGTTGGGGGGTTGTCCCATCAGCTCGTCTTATGAGTAGAGGCTTCAAACATAATGTGTAGATACTCAGCTATTTGATTTGTAGTCTCCGTTTACATCTATAATAATCCTAGACTTCCGCTTATGATATGCTATATGATTGTTTTGTTCAGTTTATGCTCTAAATTATGTTATGAATGTGCCATGGGTCAGCTTGGACCATTTGTGGTTCTAGGTCCCATGTTACTTTCGGGGTCTATGCTCGGGTCGTGACATTCTTTGAGAGTTTTTTGGTGAGTAATTTCGACCCTGGGGAATATCCAACCACCCAAGGTGAGTGTTTATGGTTATTTTATGTTAATTACAACTAATTAACACTAGTATTAACCCCCATAAATGTTGAAAATTGTTAGATTTCATCCAAATTTGAAGAAACCTCAAAAATACCATTGAAATGAAGATCTTCAAGATTTGACTTCTAAGAGGTAATCTTACTACTTAATTTTCATATATTGTGTATAAATGAGAATATAACAATTGATTTGGAGTAAAAATAACAATTTACTTGAATTATTAGATAAATTCTAGAAATGAATCTTATGAATGAGATTAAATAGTTGATAATATTGTCAAACACACGCAAGCACACGTGGTCATCAAGTAATATAGAACGGTGAAGTCCCGATATCGTACCCACAGAACTTGATTGATTAATTTCTTAAGTTCTGAACCTTTATTTCACTGTTCAGAAAATACAAGTAAAATGGGAAAAATGATTCTGGGATTATTCTACGAACTTTGGAAAGTAAATTAAATTAAGAAATAAATTCGTTTGCAAGAGTTTGTGATTCAAATGATGATATAAATCTAGGCTCTTGGCACTTTTGCTTTCAGGTTAAGTTCTAGGATTCACATACACTAGAAAACATTCTTCTAAGATTATTAGTTTCAAGTTACGAACTCACTTCTCATCTATTCTCCCGAATATTTGAAAGGTGATCAATCTAATAAAAAAGCACGAAATCAAGTAAGTATAAACAACCTTGAAAAGAAATTGAAAGTCTAGTATAAATGAATATTCAAATTACAACAATCAACCATGGCCAAAACCCCATAACAGGAATTTATCCACTCATGTTCTGTTACACCCCGTAAAATTCCCGGCACTCGGATGACCTATTCCCACGTTGGTTAAGTATATTTGAAGGCCATACGTGTTGGAGAAAGGCCCGGGAAAAGATCGGACGAGAAACCCGTCGAACCATCGCGGGAGGAGCTGAGGCAGAGCCCCTCCGCGATGGCAGCGTGTCACGGAGGTGAGGCCTCCGCGATGGCTCCGTGACACGTTGCCCTTGTCCAGGCCCAAGTATATAAAGCCCCCACTTCGGTTTAAATCATTTAAACTCCTACAAATTTCCAGAATAGCGCAGAGAACAGAGGAAAACGAAAGAAAATTATATATTTACGTCCGATTACGCTGCCAAACGCTGCCCAAACTCAAATTAATCCCAGATACCCAAGTATTTAGCAACAGAGAGCATTTCTACGGAATTAGTTTCGTAAAATACGAACGACGAATCGTCGAGCCGCCGAGCTAAGGTAAGTGGAATTGCTCTAAATTAGTGTCTATGTGTTCCTAGCTGTGAAGTGAATATTTCTCCCTTCTGGACCGCTGAAAAATAGCGAGTTTTCGACTGTCTTTCGATAAGCCTAAGTTTAGGCTATAAATTATATCGAAAGTGACGTTGCCTTTTGAAATAAAGTTGTATTTAGTATTGATTGACGTATTTATGAATGCAGTTGGGAGAAAATAGTTGAAGTACCGGCCGAGCCTCGTCCGACAGACGGATAGCTCAAGAATAAGGTATGTAAAGTTAGTTTCCTCGGCAAGTTAAGTAATATTGAGATAATATAGCAATTTTTAGACCAGTAGAATGTTCAGAAGTCGAGTATTGCGTTATTATGAATATTGGTACAATGTGAGAAGCATTGGGTAGTCATGTATACGAAACCTATTAGTATGATATAGATTCTAACGCAAGTGTTGGAGAGTGCCTAGTATACTCAGTGTGTGATGTGATATGCTATGTTAAGATATTATTGTGTTCAGTCGAAACCCCGTGAAGTAGTACAGTATATGTAAAGCATTTCAGAAACAGAATAGCATACTAAAATGAAGTTTAGAAAGCATGTCAAGAATAGTAAACCAGGTTACTATAGAAAATCAGTATACCACATAGTTCAGCAGAAAGACTATATTGGTACATACATATATAGTACTTCCAGCCTCATCATGTATTAAGTATGTACATATTTCTATCACTAGTCCAGCATATAGTGTATACAGAAACTTAGTAAACAGCAGAGTTTTCAGCAGAAACATTATCTTATATAGCATTTGCCCAGTACAGTCTGGCAGGAGACTATATTCATATTTATACATCTTTACCTGCCTCAGCACGTATTAAACACGTACAGATCACTATCATTAGCTCAGCATGTAATATATATGACTCTTTACCCCTATTAGCCTCAGCATGTTAGATACACAGACAGCATTACTAGTTGAGACCGTTGTATTGCTTGGGGTTGGATTACCCAGCATCCATGACCGCCCCAGGGTTAATAGCTGTATCGACTCGTGCGCCAGAGGATGAGGATACGTCACTCTACGGAGTGATATGCCGTCCCGCAAGGGGACGAAGATGAGATGCCAGTTTCCCCATATTGTGCCTTGGTCGGCCCTTATACACCCCCGTCGAGCGGGTACGCTCGGGGTGTTGATTTAGGAGTCCTTCGGACTCAGGTACAGTTATAGTCAGGGGCTCAGCGAGCCCAAGTGCATACCCAGGGGACCGGCGGGATGCTTACAGCCAGTATAGGAGATGGGATGACCGGGGTAGGGGTATAGATTCTGTGTTGATTGTACCTCCCGGCTTATGGGGGCCGGGTAAGGTTGGTGTGTGCTATGTTATGTTATTTCATGTTATGCCATGTTGTGTTAGATACAAGTAGATCAGCAGTAGCACGATACGTTTCCAGGTATGACTCTCATCCCTTCCAGTAAAGATTGAGAGAAGGTAAGGTTTACATTATCAGACAGTTAAGTTATTCCTTCTACTTCAGTTTCATCAGTTATATTATTGCTTTCAGATTTTGTTTTCAGTTATTGCTTTACATACTCAGTACCAGCGGTACTGACGCCCGGTGGGGCGCTGCATTACTTGCCTGCAGGTACTTATAGACGAGCAGGTGACACTACGTGATCCCTGTCAGCGTTGAGCATTCAGCTCCTGTCATCCGGAGACTGAATTCCAGAGGTGTACTTCAGTTTTTGTTGTTATATAGTATGGGTAGGTCGGGGCCTTGTCCCGATCATTTCTATTACTATTCCTAGAGGCTTGAAGTCTGTTTATTTCCCTGTGGTCAGTTGAGCCGGTCGTGTGAGGCCGTGCAGTTGTAGCTGGTAGTACTTTTGCCTTCTTTTATGATGGTCGTGTGGGGCCATAGTTTATTAGTAGTGGTGACCTTGCCGGTCACGTAGCTTTTCAGTACGTTATGATTGAGTTATAGAGAACTAGACAGCATGGTGGCCTTGTCGGCCCGCATAGGCTTCCCTATAGTTTGCATGTTCTGGTCAGCTGTTATTACAGGTACAGGAGGCTATAGGCCAATGGGCCGGGGGCTGTGTTTACAGCCGTTATATAGCCCTTTGTTTCCAGAAATGTGAGTTAGATCCAGCCAGGCACCAGATGTGCCCAGGCTTACCAGTCTAGCAGTTCAGTTCCTCGTAGGGCACCAGGTGCCAGTCATACCCCCCAAGGCGGGGTGTGACAAACTTGGTATCAGAGCAGGTCGTATCCCAGGGAGTCTGCAAGCCGTGCTAAGTAGAGTATTGTCTATGGATGTGTTGTGCACCACATACTATAGGCAGGAGGCTGCGAGGCGTGATATGATGGTTACCTTTCCTTCTCAGTCAGTCGTGCTTTAGAGCGGTACAGTATAGGGTTGAGTCCCTAAAAACTTACCGTATTCTCTGATTACAGATACAAAGGCAGATCAGCATTTCCCTATCACAAGCAGAAGATCAGAGATAGCAACAGAAAAGAACCTCAGTCAGTTACCTGATAACTATAGCAGCAGGAGGGGGTATTAGAGGCCTCCCAGCGTAATACCTTTAGTGGCATTATTCCTAGTATACATTGATAACGTCAGAGTAGGAAGTCAGAAGTATAATGTTCATATGAGTTGATTTACGTATTAGTTATATAAGATTTGATTATGATTACAGATAAGGTCAAACCACCAGGTAAGTATAGGAAAGAGAAAAAAAAATGCAGGAATCCCAAATACATCTTTTTGGATATGGTACAGTTGAATGCTTTTATTGTTGTAATAAGAAAAGGGTTATTCCTATCTCTTAAGTTCGATACCAGTATAGAAAAGGAGCATAAGACTTGAGAGGGGGTTGCCGAATCATGCAGTAAGTAAAGATGGGTTGATTGATCCTAGTAAGTAGTGGAAGATATAGAGAGCCCTTATGATTACGTAGGCTGTGCAGACCCTTATGATAACCAGCCAGTAAAGAAAGTAAGACTGTTAGCTTACCCGAAGTAGGGGTAATAGACCTGCTAGTGATGAATGCCTAATAATAGTCAAGTTTGAGCCAGAAAAAGGCCAAGCCCGCCATATATGCTAACAGATAGCAAGACATACCTGTAAGATTATAGTTATGATCTAGTTGTGACATCGAGAGATATAGAGGTTATGTGAATCCGATGGGCTTGAGTATACGCCCAAAGAAGTATAGGCCGAGGCTTGATCAGTAATCTCATTAGCAATGAAAGGTAGGTACCTTGAACCCCAGAGTTCAGTTTAAGTAAGATGAGAGGAAGAAGCAGGAATGTCAGATCTTGTGGGGAAATTAGAACTACCCCAGATTGATAAAGTATCGTATTAGGGATTAAGCCTTGGGTTGACAGTAAGATTGCGGTTCAGAATACCGCAGGGTGTCCATTATAGAAAAGTTAAGAAGTTACGATACAGCAATTCTAATCCAGTGTAGCCTAGAGATAAGGCCCAGCAGACAGTTATGGGCTCTCAATATATGCCTAGTAAGGCTACAGGATTCAAGCGTCGACCCCCACCTCGCAGAGTGGCAGGATTTTAAATAGCAGACAATAACTAGAATGTTTATGTTTGTTACTTTCAGAATGGGGTGACAATGCAATGAAATAATAAGTCAGGGCAAGAGATAGTATTAGGCCGTAGAAGCGGTGTATCATGTACGGTATGAGACTCAGCAGAGCATGTCAGAGATTATGTATTACCGCAGAACTCAGTACATATTGTACGTAGCTATTGATATATATATATATATATATATATATATATATATATATATATATATATACAGATAATAGATATGCTGTGAGTGGCTGCCTATAAGGGCTACAATCACGGATGCTGGTTAGTAATAGAAACCATATACAAATTGCATTGCGAGATACCCCCTTGCCAAAAAAAAAAGGGAGAAGAAAGAGGGAGAAGAAAGAAAGAAAAGAAGAAGAGAAAGGGCGGATTAAGTGTGAGTTACGTATGAAGTCATAGAAACTATCTCAGTTCTCAGTTATTAGATTAACAGACTTATGTGTTGTTGTCAGATCTAGGCTCTAGGAGCTTACCAGAGTTATTGGCCTAAGATAGATGGCCAGATGATAAGGGCGCAATTAGACGGTCTATCGACCAGCTGGCGCCTGCATTAGCAGGGAGGCATCCCTGAAGATCGGTAACAGTAGTGCATGTGCCAGAACCAGGATTAGAGACCGAATAGGCAAATTTCAGAGATTAGCAATATCAGAATTGTTCTAGCATGTTAAGTGGTCATACGTCATTTTTCCAGCCTTGTAGGCGACAGTCGGCCTTAGTCAACCTAGCAGTTGTTATGTAGAACACCTCGTAAGTCAGCCGGCCGTCCCAGTCAGAATACCCGTGGGTACCCCAAGGAAGGGTCCACATCAGCAGTCAGCGACAGACTAGTATTTCAGCCGGTTTTCGTAAGACATTTAGATACAGAGCCTTAGCAGAAGACTAGTATTTACAGAATAGCTCATAAGACCGAGAATTCCCCAGAATAGTAGTATAAATCCAAGTGGATACACACAAGGCGTAAGAAATTAACAGTACCCTGCTAGCATAGTGTTTATTAAGACCAGGGGATCAGTAGACTCCCCGTGGAGATCCAGAGATTGATCGCCTGGGAGTAAGTTGATTAAATCCAGCCTTACAGTAGTTTAAGCAAAATAACAGAGCAATTAGATGCCCACGAGTTGGCGGTGATTCACGAACTATAAGTACTCCAGTAGTACAGTTAGAGCATTACTAGACTACTGTCACATTCGGGTCATTCAACCCGACTATTCGGTCATTTAAGATTATGTAGCCAGATCATTAGAGGTCATGGTCAGTATTAGGACCCTCTGATCAGATAAAGGCACAAGGTGCGCAGACAGTCGTTCAGGTTATCCCAGCAACAAGTAGCCTTAGCATGCGGCCAGAAGGCCAGATAAGCTCTAACTATACCGGTAGATTACTTGTCAGATTCTCCGGCATAATAAACCAGTATGAACATTAGTTATATGCCAATTCTTTATAAATGTGAATTTTAGCTAAGTTTAGTAGCCTTTTTGGTCACATGGTGTCGGAGGCTGGTGTACAGATAGATACACAGAAAAATCGAAGTAATGAGGACCTAGCCTGGACCTACCACTCCGATCGAAGTACGCAATCCCTGCGGTTAGCCGGGTACTGCAGAGGGTCTGTGGAAGTATTTTCCACTTTAGCAGTACCTCTGACTAAGTTGGCACAGAAGGCAGTGAAGTTCCAGTAGACTGAGGCGTGTAAGCAGAACTTCCAAGAGTTAGAAGCCAGGTTAACATCAACTCCAGTGTTAGTATCGCCAGAAGGTACAGAGGGTTGGTGCAGCATGGTAAAGTAACAGTTTATACTTTCAGGCAATTGAAGAAACGTGAGAAGAATTATCTTATCCATGACCTGGGTATCACCTAGTTAGCTGCAGTAGCTTATGCCTGAAAAAGCAAGAATTTTATGTCACCCGGGAAGGGCTAATACGGTAGTAGATGCCCTTAGCCGTAGATCTATGGGGAGTTGGCATACTTGCCGCCTGAACATCGGGAATAGACTCAAGAATTTCACTAGTTAGCTGGTTTAGCCGTTCACATAGCAGAAATAAAAGATAACAAAACGATAATACAGAATATCGCAGCATTGTCGTTAGTGGTGGAAGTAAAGGAACGGCAGTATAAAAACCCTAGCCAGGTTCAACTTGAACACAAGGTTCAGTAAGGAGAAGTGACATATTTTCAGATAACCGGGGATGAAATGTGGCGATATAAAGGCCGCATTGCGCTCCAGATATTTTGGGGCATCGTCAGCAGTTTATGAGCAAGGCGCATTACGCTCGCTATTCTCTTCATCCCGATATGACAAAGAAGTACCATGACATTGAAAAAAAAAACTACTGGTAGCCCAGTGTCCTAACTGCCAACAGTTGAAGGCAGAATATCAGAAACCAGGCAGGTTAATTTAAAACATAGCTGTGCCTCTTTGGAAATGAGAAGCGGTGAATACGAATTTTGTAGCAAGATTACCTCGTACTAAACACAGATATGACCCTATATGAGTGATAAATGACAGATTGACAAACATCAGCTCATTTCTTGTCAGTAAGAACTACTTTCTCGGCCGATGATTATGCTGAGTTGCATATCAGAAAGATAGTCAGATTACATAAAATACCAGTATCCATTATTTCAGACAGAGGAGCACACTTCACAGCTAGATTATGGCAGTCATTTCAGAAGAGTTTGGGAGCGCAGATTAATTTAAGCGCAACGTTCTATCCTCAGACAGATGAGCAGGCTGAGCGCACAATTCAGACGCTCGAAGACATGTTGCGAGCGTGTGTGCTAGATTTCAGTAATAGCCAAAATGAGCATTTACCATTAATCGAATTTGCCTCCAGAATTAGAATCCATTCATCCGGTCTTCTATGTAACTATGCTGAGGAAATGCATAGGAGACCCGTTCAGAGTAGTCCCAGTCCAGAATATCCAGGTTACGAAAAAGCTGGCCCGCAAAGAGGTTCCAGTAGCTAGCCTAGACAAACAGATTCGCAGATAAGGGGACCAGATATCCTCACCCATTTAAGCGACAGGTATGTCCGTATTATTGCTATGTAATATCTTATGGTCCTGTATGTATAAGTGAGACAGATTGATATTTAATTATCCAGTGGATCGTGCAGTGCCTGTGTTGGACTTTTCTGCATTTCAGGTTTTTACGGTAGTCCATATTACAGGGGAAACTCTGCCGAAATTATTCCAGAAAGTAAAGTAATCAGTCCTCTAGATAACAGTATTCATTCGAGGATGAATGTTCTTAAGGGGGGGGAGAATGTTACACCCCGTAAAATTCCCGGCACTCGGATGTATCGACTCGTGCGCCAGAGGATGAGGATACGTCACTCTACGGAGTGATATGCCGTCCCGCAAGGGGACGAAGATGAGATGCCAGTTTCCCCATATTGTGCCTTGGTCGGCCCTTATACACCCCCGTCGAGCGGGTACGCTCGGGGTGTTGATTCAGGAGTCCTTCGGACTCAGGTATAGTTATAGTCAGGGGCTCAGCGAGCCCAAGTGCATACCCAGGGGACCGGCGGGATGCTTACAGCCAGTATAGGAGATGGGATGACCGGGGTAGGGGTATAAATTCTGTGTTGATTGTACCTCCCGGCTTTTGGGGGCCGGGTAAGGTTGGTGTGTGCTATGTTATGTTATTTCATGTTATGCCATGTTGTGTTAGATACAAGTAGATCAGCAGTAGCACGATACGTTTCCAGGTATGACTCTCATCCCTTCCAGTAAAGATTGAGAGAAGGTAAGGTTTACACTATCAGACAGTTAAGTTATTCCTTCTACTTCAGTTTCATCAGTTATATTATTGCTTTCAGATTTTGTTTTCAGTTATTGCTTTACATACTCAGTACCAGCGGTACTGACGCCCGGTGGGGCGCTGCATTACTTGCCTGCAGGTACTTATAGACGAGCAGGTGACACTACGTGATCCCTGTCAGTGTTGAGCATTCAGCTCCTGTCATCCGGAGACTGAATTCCAGAGGTGTACTTCAGTTTTTGTTGTTATATAGTATGGGTAGGTCGGGGCCCTGTCCCGATCATTTCTATTGCTATTCCTAGAGGCTTGCAGTCTGTATATTTCCCTGTGGTCAGTTGAGCCGGTCGTGTGAGGCCGTGCAGTTGTAGCTGGTAGTACTTTTGCCTTCTTTTATGATGGCCGTGTGGGGCCATAGTTTATTAGTAGTGGTGACCTTGCCGGTCACGTAGCTTTTCAGTACGTTATGATTGAGTTATAGACAACTAGACAGCATGGTGGCCTTGTCAGCCCGCATAGGCTTCCCTATAGTTTGCATGTTCTGGTCAGCTGTTATTACAGGTACAGGAGGCTATAGGCCAATGGGCCGGGGGCTGTGTTTACAGCCGTTATATAGCCCTTTGTTTCCAGAAATGTGAGTTAGAGCCAGCCAGGCACTAGATATGCCCAGGCTTACCAGTCTAGCAGTTCAGTTCCTCGTAGGGCACCAGGTGCCAGTCATACCCCCCAAGGCGGGGTGTGACATGTTCAAGTGCAAAACCCAAGAATTCATTATTTGAATTAACAAAGTTAAAGTAAATAAGAAAAATCTAGAAGAAAATAAATTTCTTGTCTCTCTCCCAAAAAGACTGCGTACAATTGATCAATCTGTTGAAAAGATTCCTAACAGATGCCCTAGACTAGGTATTTATAAGCTAGGTAATAAATGACTCTTTTCCCTCAAGTAGTTCATCTTTTAGACTTAGAAAATTCGTCCGGGACAGGCCCTGGCGTGCCGCACCACTCATCTCGCCAAACTTGGCTTGAATTTTCTTTAAAGTTTGGTCTCAAGCGCACCGCACCATCATTTTGCTAAGGTGTTAGTCAAAATTCTTCAAATCTGGGACCTGGCATGCCGCTTCTGCCAATGGACCACAGTGTTAGAAAATTTTCCTAAGTTCGAAACCTCTCTGGCATGCCGCACCACTCAATTCGCCAAGGTGTTGATCAAAAATTCTTCTAAAGTTCGAGCTCTAGCGCACCACGCTAGCCATAATACCATCTTGAGCACAATTTTCTCTAAAGTTTGGTGGCTGGCACGCCACGCCATCTATCTCACCAGGATGACTTTTCTCGAATTCTTCTTTCTTCATACCTTGGACCATTTTAAAGTCTTTTTTCCATATGTCACCTGCTAAAATTATCAAAAAATACTTGTTATCTCATTTAACACATACATTCATGAAATAATGCATTTTATAAGGATAAACATCTCAAAACAAGGTAAAAGATGGGTAAAAGTATGGCAAATGGGCATAAGAATATGCCCAACATTACCACCCCACATTTAAGCCATTGTTCTTCCTCGAACAATCTTTACTTATATGCAACAGACACTTCTTTTTCACACCACTTGTCACCTCTATCAACTCTCACTCATGCAACTAGAACAAAGCACATGACTAAGTGGTTCATCAATTCAAAACCAATTCACAGCATATATACAAAGAAGTTCTTCATATTCAAAACTACATACCTTCTACAATTGACTCATCTTTTTCAAAACAGGGCCAACATGATTAAGTATGAAAAATGTAGCACATAATACACCGATCCTGATCAACTTATGCCCTCACTTATTTAGTGATGTTCCTTCCCTCATGTTATCAATCAAAGCTTGAAACATTGTAATCAAGGCACATTCACTCTCACAAATGATATTTCATACACATGCAACATACCAAAGGCTTGCCTCTTATGTACAATTAGATTACTTAATCACTTCAAAAAGAGTAAGATCATAAGGACTTTTTCTGGTGTAATGTCGACTAAGGATAGGAATGATTTTCTCTCAGAGTGGCTACCAATCCTAAGCACTTTAAGACATTTTCATTTCATCTTCCTTGTCCACCTCTTTTTCTTCTCACTGCTTACCTTTTCTTTCACTAATCCCCTTTTCTTTTCTCATACCCCTCTTTATACTACTTGATTGCTAGTTTCTGCATATAAGTTCAACAAGAATAATCAACCATTAAAAGTCTTTCATTTATTTACTAGTAGCAAGTAAACATGTTATTTCGTGTGGGTACCCCTCTCTCCTATTTTCTCGTCTTGTGATCCACATTTTTTTCCTTTATTTCTTTTCTTTCTCTTAACTTTTTCTACTTCGGTGGAACCTTCATTCTTAATTCTCAAAGTTCCTCGGACTATCTTTGGATCAAAAATTTCTGAAGGTCCCACAACAAAGTGAATAGTCTTCTTTGTGGCTAAGAAGAAAATTAAGGCTAATGGCTCAACGGAGTTAACTAGGGATAATGTTCAGGAAGGTACAACAACAACGGACAAAATGGATTTTTCAAAGAAATGCCTTAATCATATCTTACCTCTTCAGCAACTAGCTATCATATACATACTTAGACAAGTTCTAGATGTTACACTATATACAAAACACAATAACTCAAGCTCACCCCTCATAGCATCATGATCTGAGTCAGTTTGTTATGGATACATATCCACACAATCATATTGAATGAACTTTTATTATTAAGCCCTAAAATCTATTTTTTTGAGTCAAGTTAAAGAACCTACATGTCTCTCATGGAATTGTATCTCTCATGCATTCATGATGACCGCTGCTTCTAACTTTTTTCTAAGTGGAGTATCAAGAGCACAAGTGGTGGTTTTTGACTTCATCCTAAAAAATGAAAAAAAAATATAATGTAACTAATTTTTTCTTAAGATGGTTGTCATCCGTCTATCATCGGGGAGGCTACTATTCCTATGAAAAACATTTAAAAAATTGGCTCTCAATTAACAAAATAAAAACAACTACAGACGAACAAGCATATAACAAAGCATAAATTTTCAACAGTCATCCATATACTAACTATTACAGACTAAGCTACTAACAAGAAGTTTGACAACTATTCTATAGCCCAGTATAAATTTTAGCAGAGATAGAATAAATAGGAAATCTATTTCCTCCACTCCACACTTAAATGGTGCACTGTCCCCAGTGTACAAATATATCATGTCAATTAGGGACAGAGAAAAGTCATCATCATCAGAATTATACTCCTGATCATCATCTCCTTCTGCGTCATCAACCTGCATAACTCCAGTGGTGGCATCATCCTCCTCTTCATCATCATTGTCAATTACATCAGTCATCACTATAGGCTCATCATCATCTAATAGCTCTTCAAATGTTGTTCCCACCTTGTGCATCATCATAGAACTTTCTGTGAGTGGGTACCACTCCTCTTTAGTGCCGACATCTCCTCAATAGTTATGAGTCTACCTCCAATATTCAGTTGCAGCTCAAACATCCTAAATATGCAGGCTCTCCAACTATCATCCTGATCATTGCGCTCAGCTGGAGTAAGGATGGTGTTGATGAGATGGTTGGCTCCTTGACTTTTGTGACATCAATCATTTTTCCTGCCAAGTTCCCTGCTATGGCAGATGAGGGTCTGTCTCCTCTTCCTCAATGCCAAGCTCTCGCAAGAACTAAGTCAACAAGTTGTCATAACAGTACTTCCATCAGCAGTTATCTCTGGATTGCCTCATGTTGTCCCTCAACACTATGCCAAAGTTAATCGACAGCTCCTTCATCAGCATATACACCAATACCACTCGCTCTCGAATGACCTCCATGGTGTTTGTCCTTGGGAGAAATACATCCCAGACCAACTTGACCTAAACTTTGACCTCCTTAGTCAAGAAGGAGAACGAGAGTATTAAATGGGTGTCATTTTCACCTCTCGTGCACCACATAGAAGAATGCTCTCCACACAAAGTGTGGAAAATGTCACGGTATGGGGGCTTCTCAAGCATCATGAAATACATCTCTGGTTCCACCACTAGCGTGCCAAGGATGCATTGAAAGACCTAGCAGTGAAATGAACCACTTGTCCCCACACCTTGATCTTTGTGCTCTATCCATATGAGGTATTTCAATTTACATAAAATTCCCTCACTAGGGTGAGGTTTCACTCCTCTAGCTCATCAAACACGTACCCAAGCCCCAACTATCAGATGGTGTCCCGAATAGTGGGAAACTCAAGTTCCAGATGACCCTCAACAATCCAATTCTCCAAGGTATACTTGGCTTTATTTTGTGCATTGAACCACTTGAGCCCATGCTCCCCACGGCCTTGGTTCCAAACCTCCTAGCAGGGGGTGCCTTTTAGGCTGATGAGCTCGATGCAACTCCCTTCTTGAGCCTTTTGAACCCCTTGCTAGCAACTGCTACTTCCTTCCCTTTGTCTGTTCGTGATGCCATATTACCTGCGGAAAAACAACAATAACCTTACAAAATTAGTTCATGAATAACAAGGCTAGCGAATTAGGTGTAAGAGGTGAAACACGATCCCACACTTAATTCGCTAGCATAATTATGAGAATTCATCAAATAGGGTACTCAAGCTTCCCCTATTCTCATTTCAAATCTCATCAACCTAAATTATTCACCAACTTTACACTACAAACCATGTTCATGATTTTCCCTCACACCCCTCTTATTTATTTATTTATTTATTTATTTTTAAAAGTGCTTCAATTTAGCCATTCACTTCCCTTCTCAACTCTTAATTTACCATTCACAACAATCCAAGTATGAAAGTATTCAAAATAGATTCAACTAACAACTAATCATGAATTTCACTAACTTTGCACAATGAATTAACATAAATTTTTCAACAACCCAATATTTTCACAATTCAAGAATCACACTATTCAAGCAATTTCTTCCTCCGCAAAAGTACTCCAATTCACTAATTTCATGAAATTTCTCTACAACCTATTCATTACCCTCTTCATATCCACAACTCTAAACCACCCAAAATTCAACCAAAACAAGCAACACAATCAAGGATATAACATTATTATGGAAGAACATATGAGATATAAGTCATAAAAACTCACATTATGAAGTTCAAGATTCTTACCCAACAATGGTGATTTTTGAGTTTTTCAACTTAGGGAAGAAAGGGTAATGGGAGCATGATTACAAAATTAAATACCAAAGGAGTGAAGAAATTTACTTACTTGAGTTGAAGAAGTTTGCTTCACCAAGTTTTTTGGAGAAGACAACAATGGGGGAAAAAGGAGAGGGATTATGGCCTAAGAGAGAAGGAGAGAGAAAATTCTCTTTTTTCTGATTTTTTAGAGAGAGAAGATGAATGAAAATTTAAAATAAAGGCATGGGTCATGATTTTTTATTAAATTAGAGTCCTTGGGTCAGATTTGACCCATGGACCCAAAAAAAATTGCCCATTGCACATGGAGCAGCGCGCCACACATTATACCCTACATTTAGAAAAAAAAATCTTGGTGAATTGGGACTGGCGCGGTGCGTCAACCAGTACGACAACCTAAAAAAAAATTCTTTTAAAGTTCAACACCTGGCGTCCCATGCCAGGTATTTCACCCCGGACAAAGAATTTTTCCAACTTTCTTTCTCTGTTTTTTCACCTAAAATGCCTTGTTCGTCTCTACAAAATAAAAATATGTTAGAAAGATGGGTTGACTCCCACCAAGTTCCTTGATCTTGGGCAAATTTATATGCCCAAGTGATACTCAAAAGTACCATTTTAGCCTTGTTTATCTATCAATGTGTATACATTCTCATGTAATTGGTAATAAAATGTGAATTTATACTAACCAACATGATTAGCATTGTTTTGCAGGTAAAATGTAATTTCGGGAAGCTAAAATGCATGTTGGAGGATATCGGGGTTGGACTTGGATGCGAGCAAGGGACAAGACTTTGGACAACATGAAATAAAGGGGCTCCGCGATGGAGCCGTGTCACGCTGCCATCGCGGAGGCCTTCTGCCTGGATAGGGAAATTTCGCCCAAATTCCAGAGAGGGTCCGCGTCCGTCCGTGGCACGGTGGCTTGGCTCCGCGTTGCACGCCGTGCCACGTTGAGCTTTAATTCCTGGACCCCCAGTTCTAGTGAAGGTCCGTGTCCGTAGCGTGTCACGGAGGCAGTGCTCCGCGATGCACTCCGTGACACGTTGCTTGTTATTCCGGGAAAAATTCCCAGCAGTATAAATAGAACACTTAGGTTCATTTTTCAATATTCTGACTTGGTGGAGCAAGAACGTGGGTTACAGGCAGTTGAGGGGACGAAATTCTCAGGGTTTTTCTCTCTTTCCTTCTTGTATTCAATTGCTTGTATGATTAACACTCATTTAAAGATGTTTAATCCACAAATGAGTGGCTAATTCCTCTTCTTGCTGAGGTTATGAACAATTGTGTTGAAATGTGATCATTGATTCTTTGGTTTTTCATCTTTTCTTCCATGTTGTTCTATTAATTCTTGTTCTTACTGCATTAATGTGTGGCCTACGTTAATATACATCTAAAAAGTCTGGTTTCACTCGAGAGAGCAAGAAATTGGAAATTTGTGAATTAATAGGATATGATCTTTACTTGATTTGGGAAAATTGGGAATTGATTTGCTTTCAGGATAGAAATATACCTGAAAGTCGTATTAGTCAATTTAGGAACCGGGTTTGTATGGCTAGAACATGAATTGCATTTAATCACAGAAATGTAGGTGGATGGTTCATGATTCTTAAGTGAGGTTAAATACGAGAGTTTTAATCTCTTGACAAATGTTCTTGGCTAGCAACTGGAGGAAAAGATTAACCAAATTATGATGATAATAAATTTCATTACATGTTCGTTAACCTCAGCATGCTCTCATTCATAATTCAGACTCAAAGTAGATAATTGTTTAGCTTTAGTATAAAAATCATAAAACAAAATATCAAACTTTTGGTTACACTGTTGTCTGCATTTTAAGAATCGAAATATAGGACACTTGAGCAGATTGCACTTCATCCAAGTCCCTGTGGGATCGATACTTGGCTTACTAAAGCCACTTACTACTTGTTTGACCACGTGCACTTGCGTGTCATTTTATATACCCCACAGATCACACCGAACAAGTTTTTGGCGCCGTTGCCGGGGACTTGGCAATTGGTGAATTTGTTTTAAGTGTTAATTTACTGTATTTTTATTTTCTTAAGTGTTGAAAACTTGGTCTTAGCCTGTATTTTGCAGACTTAATTTCTGTTGAACACTGGCAAGAGACAAGGAGCTGGTGGAATCGTATATAGAGCCAGAAAGAATATTTCACAGTAAACGGAGAGAAGCTCTACAAAGAAAGCTGCAGTTGCTCAGACAGACGATCATGGAGCAACAACAGAATCCACCGGTAGTACGGGCAGAGTTAGTGCCCGAAGAAGTAGCAGCTCAGCCGGTTCGCGAGGTGGCACTCCCACATGCTAATAATGTCACATCTACCATCCGCAAACCTGAGCTAGGAGAGAGGTTTGAACTTAAGCAGAATATGGTGCAATTGCTGCACACTAGCGGGCAGTTTACCGGTCTCCCTCATGAAGATCCACAGCAGCATCTCCAAAATTTTTTGGAGATAAGTGACACTTATATCCCCGCTGGAGTGTCATCAGATTATGTCCGGCTTACATTGTTCCCATTCTCACTATTGGGAGAAGACAAGAGGTGGTTGAAAGCTGAGCCACCGAATTCTATTTCTACGTGGGATGATCTTGCAAGGAAATTCTTGATACGGTTTTTTCCCTCCGGTAAAACAGCAAGACTTAGGAGTCAGATTCTATGTTTCAAACAGAGAGAGGGAGAGAATTTATATCAGGCCTGGGAGAGATTCAAATCCATGTTGCGGGATTGTCCTCATCATCATCAGTCCAATGACGTGTTGGTGCACACTTTTATAGAGGGTTTGGAACCCCCCACCAAAATATTGCTAGACTCGGTAGCTGGAGGTCAAGCACTGGAGAAAACTTATGAGGATCTATATACCTTGTTGAATCGTATTTCGCAGGGCAATCCAGAATGGAATGCTGATTCATCAAGAGGTGGGACAAGGAAAGCAGCAGGAATGCTAGAAGTGGATGGGTTTACAGCTATCGCTGCACAGATAGCTGCATTGCAAAATCAACTTAACACCCACTTCAGCAACATGACAATGAACCAGCCTCAAGCCCCAGTTAATACAGTACAGCAAATGTGGTGTGAAGTGTGTGGAAGCAGTGAGCACTCAGCTGAGTGTTGTGGAGCCAATCCTGACTCAGTAAACTTTATGGGTAATGCGCAAAGGAACCACCAACAGTATGGTAATAGCTACAATTCCAATTGGAGGAATCACCCTAATTTCTCCTGGGGTAGCAACAACCATCAGGGGCAAAGTTCGGGTCAGGGTGTGCAAAGGAACCAAGGAGGGCAGCAGAATTATCAAGCACAATTTAGAAACAACAATGCACCTCCTCCACCACCATCACCCAGCATTGAGGAAATGTTCAAGACCATGATAGCTAACCAAGCTCAATTGCAGGCTGACTATGTGAAATTGGCAGCCGGAGTGAAAAACAACCAGTTAGCTACCAAGGCACTTGAATATCAATTTGGGCAATTTGCTAGTGCCCAAAACACAAGTCCTAGAGGAGGACTACCGAGCGACACAGATCCCAATCCCAAGCAGGTAAATGCAGTGACCACAAGGAGTGGTTTGTAGCTGAAAGAGGTGGAACCAGAAAGACCACCTCAACAGTCGGGAGCAGCAGAAGTTGAGAGGGAGCAAAGTACTGAAAGGGGGAAGACTAAGGAAGCTCAATTAGAAAGACCTCCACCCTCGTTTCCTCAACGATTAAGGAAACACAAGGAGGAGGCGTGTTTCAAGAAATTCATGGAGGTGCTGAAACAGGTACATATTAACTTACCTCTTGTTGATGTTTTGCAGGGAGTGCCAAAATATGCTAAGTATATAAAGGACATTGTGGCAAACAAAAGTCGGTTGACTGAGTATGCTACGGTGTCTTTAACGGAGGAGTGCACTTCCCGGATTCAAAATAGACTGCCCACAAAGCTCAAAGACCCAGGGAGTTTTACTATCCTAATTACTATTAGGCAGAGCATCCGAGCTCGTGGATTGTGTGATTTGGGAGTGAGCATAAATTTGATGCCTTCATCGGTATTCAGAAAGTTGGGTCTAGGAAGTCCTAGACCCACAACAGTAATCTTGCAATTGGCGGATCGATCCTAAGCCAGACCTGATGGCATTGTGGAGGACGTTTTGGTGCAAGTTGGCTCCCTAATTTTCCTAGTAGATTTTGTCATGCTGGACTTTGAACCAGACGCGGAAGTCCCATTTATTTTGGGATGTCCTTTCTTTGCGACTAGGAAAGCACTAATTGACATAGCTTCGGGGCAGCTAACAATGCGAGCACACAACAAGGTGGAGGTGTTCGATGTGTACAAGGCACCCAAGCTTCCGATGGTGCACGAAGAACTCTCGGTGATCAATGTGATTGATCAAGGTGATGATCAGTAGATTAAGGATTCACGGGAGTTAATGGGAAAACCACTGGATCGGTGTAAGCACTACTGGGGGGAGGACGGTGATCGAGAGAAATCGTCCTTCACCCTAGAGGACAACTGAGCTTAACGACGTTGAGCCGCGACGGTAAACCAGGCGCTGCACGGGAGGCAACCCGTGAAAATTTTTTTTCTTTCTTTTTGTAAAGTGTAAATAGATTTTTCTTTTCCTTTTTCATGATTTACTACAAAAAATTTTCGTTTTAGTTTTTGTTTTATTTGTATTTGGAGTGAAACCTATAATTCTAACCAATTTTGTATAGTGAGATGAATTTCATGTCAAATGGAGGAAAATATGCACGGAATCGCAAAGGAAAAGTTGAGGTATGAAAATTAACAAAAAGTGGCAAAACAGTGAGCTGGGGTGACAGCTTCGTGTCATGGAGGTGGACCTCCGCGTTACCTCCGTGACACGTTGAGGTACAATCTGGATTTTTTTTAAAATTTCCAGAATAGGCTCGCGATGGCTCCGTGTCACGAAGGCAGTGCACCGCGATGCACTCTGTGACACGTTGCCGCGTATATCGCGACGGGTCACACCGGGTCGCCGGGTGACCCGCACGATTTTCCTACTTTTTAACCCCGAAAAACCCCTTCCTTTCCTTATTTTTCAATTACTCCGCGACCAAAACCCCCCAAAACCCATCCCCCTTCAACGTGACACAGAGGAGGCTTAGCAAATCATCAAATTTGCGTAAATTCTTCAACTTCAAGGTATGTTCTTCGGTTCCACCTTAACTCTTGTCGATTTTCTTCGATATTGAGCATGTGAGGTGAGCTAAAATTGCCCTAAGTAGAAATTAATCATGAATTCAATTTAATTGTTGTTGATGAATGTTCAGAATGTCGTTATGATTGCTTGAACTTGTCAATTGCATAAATTAATCGAATTTGCTTGATAATATCATTTTTAGGGCTTGTTTTTGAATTTGAAGTTGAAAATGTAATGAACTTGTGAATTTCATATCGGGATGTACATGTTGAATGAGATGAGTCGATGTACTAATTGTTAGGATGTTAATAGAATGACGGATTCTCGGGTTAAGGGAATGTTGAAATTTGTAAGAATTTGGTTAGTTGTATAGGTTCGTGCAGATAAATTTTTGTTGTTGTTTTCGTTTCTTTGTTTTTCCTTGCTAAGTGCGATGGATAGAATGTTAGTGATGGTAGTGATTGTGATTGGCTATACGAAGTCTGAGTAGTACACAGAAGATATACCGTCGAATTTTTCGAACGCACAAAGCATGATTGTATAGTTGGGTATTGTGTGTAAATAAAGATAATCTTGCCGTATTGTTGTAACTGTAGATAAGAACTAAGTGTGGGGTAACCTAGCTTAACCTGACCTTAGCTAAAGTTAATATCCGTTAGCTTAACATTGATCTTGTCTACTTGGGTTGACAGGTAAAATGGCAAGCAGGCAAGAGAAAGGGAAAGGCGCATCAACTTCAGGCGCCGGAAGGAAGCGAATCGGACTGGGCACAGCAGTCCCAGCAGCACCAGCAGTTCCACGCAGCCAACACCGCCAATACGGAACGAGATGGGTGACTGATGAGGGGAAAAAGTGGTACACAAAGCACAAAAGAAAACAAATATTTCCCCGAGGAGCACATAGCACGGGAACCATTGGCACAGGAGTTCCCTAGGATGGTACACCGAATCGAGGCAGCTGGGCTCAATTTCATCTTTGAAGAGCCCAAGGAATGTAACTTGCACCTGGTTCGGGAGTTCTATGCCAACTGGAACCCGACGATCAGAAGTCACACCATCAAAATCAGAGGGCAAATAGTCACCTTGGAGCCCCACCACCTCAATGCCATCATAGGAGCGCGGGACACAGATGCCCACGTACTCCGACAGCTGAACATTACCCCACCGTATGCGGACATCAGACGCACATTTTGTGGGACTCGATCGACAGCTAGATGGAGCAGACACAAAGAGAGGGGCTACCACCAGACTCTGCCCTATTCACAGATGAACAGGGAAGCCAGAATATGGCTGAAGATTGTATGTTCCTGCCTCATCCCGGGGGTACATATGACAGATGTAACCCGGGATCGTGTATGCCTGGTGTATGCCCTGATGAAAGGGCTGGAGATCAACGTGGGGGCGGTGATTATCTCCGCCATGAAGAGAGCCCAGATGCATCAGGGGCAGAGGTATGGTTTTGGTGGACTACTCACCACCTTCCTTAGGGGCCTAGATGTTGAGGAGGAGGCCCTTGACTATATCCCGCAGATGGAGCGGCGGGCCTTAGATGTTAATAAAACTAAGGCTTCCGACACCACCCACGAGCCAGTGCATACACTTGGCGAGCGGCATGCTCGTGATGATAAGTATATGGCTCGAATGTATGGGATGCAGATGCTCCAACTGAGGATAGGCGGGAGGCCGGCGACAGAGGAGGAGCTATGGCAGCTCGAGCTAGACTACCCCTTCGGCAAAAAGGCCAGGGCTCTATGCCGAGTGTGGCCAATATTTGTAGAGCCCACAGATGATGATGTCCCCACAGATGAGGAGACACGTCGGTAGGACTCCGATGTGGAGTCCGATGAAGACGACGGGGGCGATTCAGACATGGGAGATGAAGCAGCAGCACCCGACGAGGAAGTGGAATACTTTGACTGATCAGGGAGTTCCACCACCCGATTTTGTGCTATTTTAATTTTTGTGAACACTGGGGACAGTGTTCGAGCTAAGTGTGGGGTAGGAGTAGTTAGGTGCTGGGTTGTGCTGTTTTGTATGTATGCTCTAATCTGTTGTCGTGCATGTGAAATTTTGTGTTCCCTGTGAGTTGTGAATTGTTAAGTTGTTGTTTTGTTGCTGAATGTTGCTAGCTGATTCTGATTCTATACATATTTTTGTTATCGAAATGATCGATATTTTTAAAATTTAAAATATTTTGTACATATTTTTTCTATCGATATGATCGATATTTTCGACAATTTTTTTACTTCTTGGGTTTCTCGGCGTTTGTTTTCGGTTCTTTTACTGAGAATGGTCCCATTGAACCGAAGTCATAGGAGTGACCGTTCCCTATGATGGATGGATGACGACCGTCTTAAGGGAATTGTAGTCGTTAGGAGTAGTTTTTTTCAATTATTTTTCAGTTTTTTTCTTTTGGAGGGTCGCATCCCAAAACCTGTAGTTACTATATGGTTGCGAAATTCTGGTTGCGTGTCGTACATGATATTTAAAATGCAAAGATGATTCGTATGAAAGCATGCAACTTTGTAAATATGTTGAGATACCTAGGCCATAGAGTTCGATTTAGTGTGATTGAGGCTTAATGTTTGAATTCCTGTAATTAGCTGATTGAAGAATCTGTGAATACATCTTGAATTGAGCATGTGCAAAAAGTGTGAAGTGAGGTGTTGTTATTCCATGCTATTGTGAAGTGTCTAGAACTTGCCTGGTGTGTGTGCAAAACAAAATGGAGGTGTATTGTGGGAAAGGATGTAGGCATTTTTTTGTTTTAACCGAGAGTTTCTATTTTTCCTTGTCGTACCCACCTTGATTGTATACCCTAGTCAGCCCGTTGAGCCTTTAGCCTATAATTTTTTCTGTTGTCAAAAAAGTGTAAACCGAGCTTAATCCCTTCTTTTCATTAGCCATAAAGTCTATACAAAACTCTTAAGCGCTTGAGAAGAGAAAATCATTTTCCCGAAGTGTCAAAGAGTGAGAATGGTGAAAAGAAAAAGAAAAGCAGAGTGATAAAAGAAAAGAAAAGGTTGAAGGTGCACTTGTTATAAATAAACTTTAATGAAGGCGCATGAATAATCTTTGTTGTTGTGTCAAGTGTGCTTAATACGATGGGCCATACTAAAGAAAAACATCAAGAATGGGATGATAAAAAAAAAAGAGAAACAATGTCCATGAGTCGATGGGATGTGTTGAAAAGGCGCTTAAGGATGCTAGTGGCTATTATTGGCTAACCCAATATTGACTAGTTCCGTAGCTTCCATT
Organism: Datura wrightii; assembly: GCA_035772735.1. Lineage (NCBI taxonomy): Eukaryota > Viridiplantae > Streptophyta > Magnoliopsida > Solanales > Solanaceae > Datura > Datura wrightii. The sequence continues at coordinate 31,271,332 of JASDFA010000008.1, forward strand.
ACAACCAGTTAAAGTCCTACGTGATCTTACATCGCACTTCTTTATATTAGTGGAGTAATACACTAAGGGCAAGCTTATGGGTCATGACATGATGCATGTGAATTCTTTTGGGAGAGAGAGCGAAATTGTGTTTACATGCCCCTGCTTAAAATTTTGTGAGTCATATGAGCAAAAAGGGGAAGATTCTGATGAGTTGTGAGGGAACATGCTTGATGAAAGATTAATTTTCGTGTCGGATATCTTGATCAGCTGATTTGCATGAGTTTGCCAATATCGAGAGTCGATTCTTAAAGTCTAGGAGGTCTTGATGTATTGAAGGTCATTGCATTGATAAGACCATGCATGTTTTCTTGATGATTTGTTGTATTGAATAATCAGTATGACCGTAGCCTAAATTGTCGAACCAAAGTAGCGAGGTTGGGACGTAAATTGCATGAAGTGTAGGATTGTTGTTCGAGGACGAAAAAGGATTTAAGTGTGGGGTAAGTGATCTTGGGCAAATTTATATGCCCAAGTGATACTCAAAAGTACCATTTTAGCCTTGTTTATCTATCAATGTGTATACATTCTCATGTAATTGGTAATAAAATGTGAATTTATACTAACCAACATGATTAGCATTGTTTTGCAGGTAAAATGTAATTTCGGGAAGCTAAAATGCATGTTGGAGGATATCGGGGTTGGACTTGGATGCGAGCAAGGGACAAGACTTTGGACAACATGAAATAAAGGGGCTCCGCGATGGAGCCGTGTCACGCTGCCATCGCGGAGGCCTTCTGCCTGGATAGGGAAATTTCGCCCAAATTCCAGAGAGGGTCCGCGTCCGGTCCGTGGCGCGGTGGCTTGGCTCCGCGTTGCACGTCGTGCCACGTTGAGCTTTAATTCCTGGACCGCCAGTTCCAGTGAAGGTCCACGTCCGTAGCGTGTCACGGAGGCAGTGCTCCGCGATGCACTCCTTGACACGTTGCTTGTTATTCCGGGAAAAATTCCCAGCAGTATAAATAGAACACTTAGGTTCATTTTTCAATATTCTGACTTGGTAGAGCAAGAACGTGGGTTACAGGCAGTTGAGGGGACGAAATTCTCAGGGTTTTTCTCTCTTTCCTTCTTCTTGTATTCAATTGCTTGTATGATTAACACTCATTTAAAGATGTTTAATCCACAAATGAGTGGCTAATTCCTCTTCTTGCTGAGGTTATGAACAATTGTGTTGAAATGTGATAATTGATTCTTTGGTTTTTCATCTTTTCTTCCATGTTGTTCTATTAATTCTTGTTCTTACTGCATTAATGTGTGGCCTACGTTAATGTACATCTAAAAAGTCCGGTTTCACTCGAGAGAGCAAGAAATTGGAAAGTTGTGAATTAATAGGATATGATCTTTACTTGATTTGGGAAAATTGGGAATTGATTTGCTTTCAGGATAGAAATATACCTGAAAGTCGTATTAGTCAATTTAGGAACCGGGTTTGTATGGCTAGAACATGAATTGCATTTAATCACAGAAATGTAGGTGGATGGTTCATGATTCTTAAGTGAGGTTAAATACGAGAGTTTTAATCTCTTGACAAATGTTCTTGGCTAGCAACTGGAGGAAAAGATTAACCAAATTATGATGATAATAAATTTCATTACATGTTCGTTAACCTCAGCATGCTCTCATTCATAGTTCAGACTCAAAGTAGATAATTGTTTAGCTTTAGTATAAAAAATCATAAAACAAAATATCATACTTTTGGTTACACTGTTGTCTGCATTTTTAGAATCGAAATATAGGACACTTGAGCAGATTGCACTTCATCCAAGTCCCTGTGGGATCGATACTTGGCTTACTAAAGCCACTTACTACTTGTTCGACCACGTGCACTTGTGTGTCGCTTTATATACCCCACAGATCACACCGAACATTCCTTATTTATATTCGTGGCATGACATTAATAGGTTGCCTCCCGTGCAGCGCCTGATTTAACGTCACGGTGCGATGCAAGACTTCTCACTCCTCCAATTGAGTGAGATGATTAGTAACCTGATCTCCTGTTGATTCAACTCGGAACACATATTGCTCAATGACCTGCTTAGAATTTCTTGGCTCCATCATTATGCTCAACTTAAACTCCTCATAGTGAGGTGGCAACCTTGTTGCTCTGAATACATCAAAAACCGCCTTCTAACCATCCACGGTCATTTGCATCATGCCTAACTTCACTCTTATGAATGCATCAGTTGTGGCCAAGAATCTCTTCCCAAAATGATGGGGAACTGCTTCGTCAGCCTCATAGTAAAGGATGATAAATTCCACTGGTAGGATGAATAGACCTACTTTGATAAACACATCTTCAATAATGCCTTCGAGATAAGTGATGGACCTGTCAGCTAACTGCAATATCACTATGGTGGGACGTGGTTCTCATAACCCTAAAGTTCTAAAAAATGATGCGGCATGAGAGTGATGCTTACACCCAAATCGTACAATGCTGATCCGACCTCTCGGCTTTCAATTATGACTGGAATAGTGAAGCTCCTGGGATCTTTTAGCTTCTTCAGAATCTTATTTTGAACCGGGGAATTACACTCTTCTGTGAGAGCTACTGTTTCAAACTCTGTGAGCCTTCACTTATTTTCCACAATATCCTTTAGACACTTGCCTGCTTAGGAACCTCTTGCAACAACTCTACCAACGGTACATTCACATGTATCTACATCAACATATCAAGAACCTTCTTACAAGTTGCATCCTCCTTCTGCTTTTTGGATCTCTGTGGAAATGGAAGGGAAGTCTAGCTTCCACCACTTTTGGCTATGAATTACTTGACTCACCAACCTCCTTATTGGACTTTGCACTTGCTTTATCTCTTCCTTATTATCTCTGGTATCAGTCCACGCAGCTCCTTACCACTGCGCAAAGAGATTATGCTGACATTCTCCTTAGGGTTCTTCTCAGTGTTACTTGAAAGTGCTCCTTGCGGTCTATTTGTTTGTTGAAGGGCCAATTGGCCCATTTGCCTTTCCAACTCATGGATTGACTTCTGCATCTCGTTAACAACCTGAGTTTGCTGAACCATCCACTGATTCATGGTCTCCTCTAAAGAATTTCTATGTTGCTGGCCCTGAGGTCTCTGGAAGTTGTTCAGGGACCTCTGAAAGTTTTAATTTCCTCCCCATGAGGGATTAGATGCATTCCTATATCCCTGATTGTAACTGTTTCCTACAAAACCTCCACCACGACCTTATTGACCCACAAAATAAATAGATTCTAGGCTTAGTGGACAACTTAACCTCACATGACCTTCTCCACACACTTCACATGATGGCAGTGAAGTCTAAACTTGCTGAACTTGATGAACCTGACTTGCAACTGGTGTGGTCACTAACTTACTGATCACATTCACCAACTGACTAATATTTGCCCGGATTGCTGCTACACCATCAAATTTAAGTTTCCCTAGGACTTTGGTTGTTGTAAAACCTCTGCCTGAATCTTGATAATCTTGGCTCCCAGCTGACATGAGATTCAACAGAGCCTCTATCTCATCGTAGCTTTTGGACAAGATTTGCCCATGTGCGGCTGCCTCCAGTAAAATCTTAGATTCTAGCTTCAGCCCTTCTATGAAGTTGTGCCCAATAATCTTCTTTGACTGCATATCGTGCGAACAATCTCGCAAGTATCCCTTGTATCTTTCCCAAGCCTGAGATAGGGTCTCTCCATCCTTCTGAACAAATCCTGAGACTTTCCTCTCAACTCCTTCATTCTCCTCAAAGAGAAAAACCTATTTATGAACTTGTTGGAAAGAGCTTCCCAGGTAGTAATGGACCCAGCTGGCTCATTCTGAAGCCACTCTTTCGCTTCTCCAATCAATGAAAACGGAAATAAAATGAACTTAACATACTCATCTGAAATATTTTGGTAGTGAAAATTCTCATTAAGTTCCACGAACGTCATCAAATGCCTGCAGGGATCCTCGTGTGGCTTGCCGTGATATTGATAAGTATTTTAAACCAACCACACGGTATCCTCCTTCAACTCAAAATTTCCACTGATGGTCGGCTTGATGATAACTTTGGAAGCATTCTCCAAGTTTGGCCTAGTAAAATTTAGCACTGGAATCCTGTCTTGGTTGTTTTCCTGTGCTTTCTCATTGTTTTCTCCACTTGCTAACCGATGAGAAGTCCTTTCAATTTTTGGATCAAAGTGAGCGAAGGATTGTCCCTGACTTCTAGTAGATGGCATACACTAAATAAACACCACCTGAAACTTTCAACAACCAACAACAAATGTAAAAAGAGAAATAGTCTAATAAAAATCCTAACCACAAATAATCAATCCATTCAAGTCCCCGACAACAGCACCAAAAATTTGATATTGTCAAGTGCACTTGGCTGTCAAGTAATATAGGACGGTGAAGTCCCAATATTGTACCCATAGAGACTTGATAGATTAATTGGATAAGTTTTGAACCTTTATTTCACTATTCAGAAAACACAAGTAAAATGGTAAAAATAATTTTGGGATTATTCTACAAACTTTGGAAAGTAAATTAACTTAAGAACTAAATTCGTTTGCAAGAGTTTGTAATTCAAATGATGATAAAAATCTAGAGTCTTGGAACTTTTGCTTTCAGGTTGAGTTCTCGGATCCTCATACGCTAGGCAACATTCTTCTAAGATTGTTAGTTGCAAGTTAAAAACTCACTTCTCAACTGTTCTCCCGAATAGCCAAAAACTATCTCATGAACCTTTAACACCTATATCTCTATGGTTGCAGGAGAAATATGAGATAACGGTTGAAGCTACTTGGTTCACCTGAATAGGATTGCAAGGTATATTTCTTTCTTTAACAACAAAATCAACTCTTGAACTATTGAACAAGATAATTGAAACATATTTTATGCTTTCTTTTAACCCTCATTAGTTTCCTCTTCCAAGTTTGACAAACAAGCCAACAGATAATATTTGAAAGGTGATCAATCTAATGAATAAGCATGAAATCAAGTAAGCATAAACAACCTTGAAAAGAAGAATTGAAAGTCTAGCATAAATAAATATTCAAACTATAACCATTATCCATGGACAAAACCCCAGAACAGGAGTTTAACCATTCATATTCAAGTGTAAAACCCAAAGAATTCATCATTCGAATTAACAAAGTTAAAGTAAAGAAGAAAAACCTAAAAGAAAATGAACTTCTTATCTCTCCCCCAAAAAAAAGACTGCATACAATTGATCTATCTGCTAAAAAGATTCCTTACAAATTCCCTAGACTAGGTATTTATAAGCTAGGTAATAAATGACTCTTTTTTCCTCAAAGTAGTTCAGCTTTTAGACATAGAAAATCTATCCCGGACAGGCCCTGGCGCGTTGCACCACTCATCTCACCAAACTTGGCTTGAATTTCCTCTGAAGTTTGATCTCAGGCGCGCTGCACCAGCCATCTCACCAAGGTGTTAGTCAAAATTCTGTAAATTTGGGACCTGGTGAGCCGCTTCTTCCAATGTACCAGAATGTTGGAAAATTTTTCCAAGTCTGGAACTTCTCTGGCGTGCCGCGCCACTCACTTCGCCAAGGTGTTGATAAAAAATTCTTCTAAAGTTCGAGCTCTAGCGTGCCACGCCAGCCATAGCACCAACCTGAGCATAAATTTCTTTGAAGTTTGGTGGTTGGCGCGCCACGCCAGCTTTCTCACTAGAAAAAGGTAAATATGCACCATTTGTTAGACGACGAAGGTATATATGTACCATTTATTAAACATTGAGGGTATATATGCATCATACTTTTAACGAGGGGTATATCCGCTCTAAATCACAAAATTGAGGGGTATATTTATCCTTTTCCCCTAAAATATTTGTGGGGTGTATTGAGAATATTGGAGCATTGAGAAGGAAATTTAGAGCATCGCATTATTATTTTGAAGCTTGAAATTGACATAATTAATGCTTACTCTTTTTAAGTTAATACATGAGATGATTCATAAATGTGCGTCCATTCTATGATGGAAGCTTCAAAACATAACAATAATCTAAATAAAACCTAATGCTTTCGGTCACAAACAACTTCAATTTTGTAAGAACTCAGATCTAAAATCGCTCTTCTCCTTCTCCTTCTTCTTTCTTTTGACGTTCAGTTTCTGCTTCTGTTGCTTCTGAAATTTCCTCCAACTAATTTATATTAAATTTAATTGAGGTTATTTTTTCTCAACTAGACTTAACGGAGATAAAAGTTGGGGGATTGCATGTAGATACAACTCCTATATAATTGATAATTTTTTAATCCAAAATATATTAGCAAATTTGAGGTATAATTGTATAAAAAATTTAGCAAATATGTAAAGACCGCGTTTTAATAGGAATCTAATATTTCTTTTCCTAATTTAATTGGCACTTTAATAAGCATTAAATATTTAAATTCCTATTTTAACTTGTATATAAAAGAATATTAATTGTTTTATCTTTTTACTCTTTTAAAATAGAAAGAGTTGCGTATCTATAACAATATTTATTTTTCTATATTATGTAACCTAACTGTAATCAAAAAGTTCTAGTGACTCTAAGATTCATTGGTAAACTCGAAAAATAATTTAACAAGATATCGATCTTTCATATTTTGATCCAGTATAGTGGAGAATGAAATGTAAATAACATGTTTGTAGATTATACCATTAACGTCATAGTTAGCAATACGTATATTGATTTTATTGAATTCATTCAAACAATTTTTATTCATTTGAAAGTGAAAATTATGTTACGATAATATTTCTATGGAAAGCCAGTTTTTCAAGAAAAAAGAGACATTGGTGTCTTTCATAAAAATGGTGTATACATTGATCAATAAGGTTTCAACAAATGATGTATATAATCAGAACTGCAATTAACTATCAAATAATAAATTGCGTACCAAAAAACATAGATCCCAGATATATTAAGTATATTGTGATATGAATCCACCATATATATATATATATATATATATATATATATATATATATATATATATATATATATATATATATATATATATATAACATCAAAATCAAAGTAAAATATCAATTCCAATAAATTAAAAAAAAATAAAACAAAACAATCCATATATGGATACAATAGATGTATACTTATAAAAATGCAACAATGATTTCTTAACATTAAAAATATATTGTAATGAATTTATTATCTTTAGTTGCGATAATCAGCCTCATTTCGATTTGATTGTTCAGCCTTTTCATTATCGAAATTTACACCCTCATTTCCTTTTGTTTCACTTTCTATATGGGAGGCATGACTGGCACCTGGTGCCCTACTAGGATCTGAACTGCTGAGTTGACTAAGCCTAAGCACCTCTGGTGCAGGACTGACTCTATCTCTAGAATCAAGAAAATAACGGGCTATATAGCGGCTGTAAATACAACCCCCGGCCGACAAGGCCTATAGCCACCTGTGAAAATAAACAGCTAACCGGAGACAAACAAACATAGGGAGTTTTATGTGGGCCTACAAGGCCGCCAGTCAACAGCTAAACAGGGCCCCACACGGCCAATAATATCTAACCATAGGGAAGTAATACAATTTGCAAGCCTCTAGGAGTAATAAGATGGTCGGACAGGGTCCCGACCTACCCATACTGTACAAACAAAAAAAATAAACCTCTATCACACAAGCTACGAAAGAAAGGAGATGATGGCTCTGTACGGCTGACTGGAACTATGAGGGACCTGTTCCTCGTCTATGTGTACCTACAGGTAAGTAATGCAGCGCCCCAGAAGAGGGCGTCAGTACAATATGTACTAAATATGTAAGACAATAGATAAGCTGAATAGGACTAGAAGTAAATAAAAAGAAGAGCCGAAAGATTAACCTGCACGCCTGCTGATTCGTAATCTACATCGAACTGACACTACATGTACCTAAGCTAAGACTGCATACTTACAAATTTATACGCTACAGTTAGCAGAAAAGAATTCATACATAAGCCAGGGTACAATCAGCATAGAACAACTCGTTCAGGCCCCCATAAGTCCTGGAGAGCACATCTCAATCTATATACCTCTACTCAGGTGTCTACAACTCCACTGGTACTGTAGCCAACCTACCGGTCCCCTAGGTCTACAACTTGGCCCGTTTGGCCCCTGAACTATAGCTGTGTCTGAGTCTGAGTCCGGAGGACTCCTGATATCTACACCCCGGGCGTAAGCGCTCGGCGGGGGTGTGTATAAGGCCAACCACGGCATATGAGGATCTGGATCCCCGTCTTCGTCCTTTGCGAACGGTATGTCGCTCCGTAGAGCGACATATCCTCGCCCCTGGCGGGCGAACGACACAACTATTAACCCTGGGGCGGTCATGGAAGGCTCCTAACTGAGGGCAACCCAACCTAGGTGCTATACTGACACATCAATCTATTTGTATAACGAGAGCGTATCTGGCCTTCTAGGCCTCATGCTAATGCTACTCGCTTCTGGGATAATCTGTATGGCTGTCTGCAGGCACGCCATGTGCCCATATTGATCCGAGGATCCTGATAGTGATCATGATCTCTAATAGTCTGGGATGAATAGAGCGAGGTCTGAAGTGGCCTAATAATACTCTGAATGTCCTACTCGAACATCTATAACTCATGAATAACTGTGGGGCTGCGGATAGCTAACTACTTTATTCTTCTAATTAAACAACTATAGGGCTGGGCTTGGTCGAACTTGCTTCTACGCGATCGGCACCCTGGTCCTTCATAGGGAGCTTACCGATCTCCTTAACTTTTGGTTAACACTGTACTAGCAGAGTACTACTGACTCCTTAAGCCTTGTCTGAATCCACTCGGATCTATATTACTGTTCTGGGCAATTCTCAATCTTATAGGCAATTCTATATAGACTAACCTTCTCCTGGCACACTATACCTGAATACCTTACAAGAATCGGCTAGGGTGCTAGCCCGTCACTGACTACTGATCTGGACCCCTTCTTGGGGTACCCACGGGTTTATCTGACTCGGACGACTAGGCTGGCTTACTGGACATCCTATATGATAACTGTTAAGTCGACTAAGACTGCCAAATACTGATAAGGCTAAAGGGATGGCAGACGATTACTCGATACACTGGAGAACCCTGGTGTCGCTAACTCTAGAATATACCTACTTTGTCTCTATTTCTGGTTCTGGAACGTGCGATAACACCAATGACCTCTAGGGATGCTTTCCTGCCAATACAGGCGCCAACTAGTCGTTAGACCGCCTAACTGCGCCCATACTATTTAACCAACTGATTTAGGACAATAACTCTTACGAGCTTCTAAAGTCTAGGCCTGGAAATAAACATATAAGTCGACCATCACAATAAACTGAGAACTAAAAGAGTTTCTATAGCGTTCATGACGCGAATCACATTTAACCTGCTCTCTTTTAGCGAGGGGTCCTACAGTACGATCTGTATATATATTTTCTAGCAGCTAACCAGAATTTATGTAACTGTAATCCCTATTAGCAGTTACTCGCAACATATCTACTATTTATATATGTATATCAATAGCAGCTAATTACAACATATCGAATTACAATCTAATGGTAGCAACCATCTACAACATCTAAGATCGTTATTTCTATTTGAGAACATAAGTCGTAACACTGTACGACAAGGATACTTGCCGAGAGTTAAGCCTTACATACCTCGTTCGTCGTTTTCTGACTAACTAATAAGTATCAGCTCGTATTCAACTGCCCTTATCAACTGTAATCATATTAATGGAAGAATAGGGCCAACTTCATTACTGAATTTGAAGAAAAAGATAACTTTATATATATAGTAACTATATTTCAACCTATCGAAAGATGATTAAAAACTCGTAATTTCTCAGGAATCTAGAAGGGAGAAATACTTACTTTAGGCACGTGATCGTATTGGCACTAGTTTGAAACAATTCCATCAACTTTGTCTCAGCGGGACGACGATCGCCGGGCGAATTTCACGAAACTAACTCCGTAGAAATACTCCCTGCAGCCTTATACTTTGATACCCGAAGTTAATTTGGATTTGGACGGCGTTTAATCGGATGAAAATTAAATATTTTTCTTCGTCCCTATTCTCTGTTGGTCGTGATTTATGATTTATAATCTCATTTCTAAGTGTGAGACTCTTATATACTTGAAGCATCAGAAAAGAAAATGTGGCACGTTGCCCAACGCGCTGATTCTGCTCCGTGCCACGTTGGCTAACGCGGAGGAGCAGCTCCGTGCCACTTTTCCCCTCTGGGCAGCTTGGTTCGGCCTCCTCTCGCGAAATCCCGACTTGGCACTCGTTCGTCCTTTCCCCGGGTCCTTTCCTTGTACGTATGTCACTCTAAAACTCTCAACCAACATACGAATAGGCCGACTAAATGCTAGAAACTTACGGGGTGTAACAACACCGAATAAAAAAGAAGTGATAACTGACTTTGGGTAAAAGTGATAATTTTAAAATAAAGTACCGAATTAAAAAGGATTTTAAAAGTAAATTGATAGGGGTGAATGCGTAATTTTATTATTTTAGTTCATGTATAACTAATACCCACATAACCTATTCCACCTTTTACCTCGCATAAAATTATATATAGATTTTCTCATAAGTTAGTGAATATTAATTATATAGAATTACTATAATACAACCAAACACCGTATAAAGTAATACATGAATAGCTTTTATACAACATTTGGAACCTACCAACCAAACATTGTATAAAATTAATACATGAATATCTTTTATCCTATTTAAAAAAACAAACATGGTATAAATAATACATGAATAACCAAGTTATTCATGCATTAATTTGGGCCTTATCAGTATCCAAACAGCCCCTTAGGGGCCGTTTGGTTACAGGTTAGAGTTATGTAGGTATTAGTAATACATGAATTAGTTATGAGAGAATCTATATATTATTTTATGCAGGGATTAGTTATGCAGGGATTAGTTATGTAGGGATTAGTTATGTAGGGATTAGTTATGCAGGGATTAGTTATGTAGGGATTAGTTATGTAGGTATTAGTTATGCAGGCATTAGTTAAGGGGGTATTAGTTATGTACGTTTTAGTTATGTAGAGATTACAATACATGAATTATTAATTATTAAATATTTAATTTATTGTAAATTAATAAATATTATTTACAAATAAATCAGTAAAACAAATATATAAAATTATTGTATAATTAATTTTTTTTTAGAAGAAGAAATGGAGGTATAAATGTACCTCGAAAAAAAAAGTGGATCAATAATAGTTTAATTTTATATATATATATTCATATTATCCAAAAAAAAAAGTTATAACTTATTCTGGGTATTTATACATAGAATAAAGTACAATTTTAAAAAAATATATACATAATTAAAAAAGATTTTAAAAGAGGAAAAATGTGTAATTTTATAATTTTAATCCAAGTATAACTAATACCCACATAACTTATTCCACTTTCTATCCCACATATATACATAGATTTCCTCATAAGTTATATGAGTATTAATTATGTAGAATTACTAAAACACAACCAAACATTGTATAACATTAATAGATGAATAATTTTTATATAACATTTGAAACCTATCAACCAAACATGGTATAAAATTAATACATGAACAACCAAGTTATTCATGTATTATTTTGGCCCTTATCCAGTAACTAAATGGCCCCTTAATGCTTGTTTTTATGCAAGTATTTTGGGGTATTTGATGTCAATTTCATGGACCCAATAAGTAAAAAATAAGAACTATTTTGTGCTAAATAGTAAATAAATTAAAAAAACAGGATTAATAATTACCAATTTGATGTGAAAAATAACACATAACACATTGTGCCAAATTTTCACAAAAGTTTGTGACCAAGGCTTATTACATCTTGTAATCACCCTAGTAATATTGTTCAACATGCCCGACCCAATTAGAGATGGCCAATGGTGATTTGAATTAAATTAAAGCGGATCAAAATAGACTAAATCATAAATGAGTTATTGTTCAATTCTGTTAAAAAATTACTTATGCAAAAATAAGTCGAGCAAGATGAGCTAAACAATGAACTATAACCCAATCTGCTCAATTCTTACCAAACTTTAATTTCTTTATATATTTTTTATAATTTATTTAACTACCAAAAGAAATTAATAAAGAGAATTTTCTTTTGTAATAATTACATATAGCATATTAAACACAAAAAGTTCCTTATTTAAATATTTTAACAAGATTTCTTGTAAGTCAATTTAGGCTACACTTAGCCCAAATCTACCAACATTTAAATGGATTGAATTTTAAAATCAAGATAAGCCAAGTTAAATAAAGAAAATTTTACACTATATGAGGAAAAAGAATTCCTAATTATATGTTTTAAAGATATTTTACCATAATTATCCAATTTTTTTTTTTAAAGTAGGGGTGGGGATATGGCTGGGAACTCAAAAAGGAGGAGGAAACATTGTTTACCTGAAACTATTTTCTTTATTCAGTCTCACATTATCATCGTCTTCCAATTATCAATAGTTGAAAATGGCTTTTACATTTTTATATTGGAATGGGTGGTGATTATAATGGTTTTCTGGTGGTGGCGGAAAGATGGAAATTCATGTATAGATATATAGTGTCTCACTGTATGTCTGTCGTATGCTTGGTGTATTTGTTATGTACAATGAATACACATGACACACAATGTATGCCTTGTGCATGTGAAGATATATCCTTGTATGTCACGTATAAGTTAAAGTGTATATATTGACATACAATTCGAGGAGGAAAAATTAAAGACGCTCCTAAAATAGAACAATCCATGCAAACACTTGAAATGGAACAAGCATTATTAGTAGTTACGTTAAATATTACGCTCTCTGCAACAGTTCCCTTCAACCTAAAACTCGAAATCTAACTTAAAAGAAAGTGGCCAACATCTGCATTATTAGTAGTTACGTTAAATATTACGCTCTCTGCAACAGTTCCCTTCAACCTAAAACTCGAAATCTAACTTAAAAGAAAGTGGCCAACATCTCCTCCTCTAGTAGTAGTGGCATCTCAAGTGAGCCCAAGTATCTTGAACATATCATTCTCAAGGAAGAATAAAGAGAAACTGACAAACAGCTACAAAGACACTAGCCAAACTCCTCTCTGAGTTCTACAAGTTGTAATACTTCTCTTCAATAACCACGATAAGTGGAAAAACCCCTGTTTTATTTGGTCATTGAGAGCACGCGGTCTGTAAATCATTTGATTTTGTAACAAACAAATTCCCTCTGGAAACAAAGCAAATTAGGATATTAGAAACAGATATTTTCAATCAAATTTCCATCATTTCAGCAGTAGAACTATATTTCCGATGGTTTGTAATTTCATTTTTGTTCAGTACTTAAACATTGTTGCAAACAAAGGTACAATTAGCAGGTCCGCTAGAGATGAGCACAATAGACGCACACCAAACATTCATTCGTTAATATCATTACCCTTCCTAGCCTAGACAAACCAAACTATAAAGATCCTCGCTAGCGGTTTTCCCTTGCCATTGGGGATTCAGAGGCCCTGACAAAGTCCTATCTGGAACCACGAGGATAGCTCCTACCATAAGGAGAATATGACCTAGAACGTTCCCTTCTTGACCTTCCCCCATAAGGTGAGCGCCTAGGAGAATAATCTCGTCCACCTCTATATGGTGAATGCCTTGGAGATCTTCGGTACCCATAGTCTTCACGGCCTCTATACCTACCACGGTCACCACGATAACCTTCAAAAAAATCAACCAGCAGTTAAGAACTTCACAACTATGCTGAATATGCAATACAAACTTGTACAATATTAGAAACACTCACCATCATCCCTAGCGTTCTTAAGCCCAAGATAGTGACCAGGCGTAGGAGTCCTTGCGCGTTTCCTTCGAGACTGAAAAATAGATATATGTCTCAACATGGTAGATCTGAACAAAATGTACATTTACAGCCAAAAGAAATGGGATATCTAGATCAAACAATGTAATCCCTGTGTAATAAAGAATGACCACAACATCCTCTCTTATGGGCAAAGAAATCAGATTCATTTACTTTCCCTTCCATAGTTGGTGAAGGAGTGGCACAGACATGTGAAGATACCATCAAATTTGTGTGATAGAGCAGCTTAGTTATTTTTACATGTTTTATCATAGGAAGAAAGATGGAAGATAGAAACAAGCGTCAGGTATCCGATACCATAAAATCCTGATTAGATTGTTGATAATGACCGTTGATTAGTTGAGAGTTGAAAGAATTTGCTGTAGTAGGATAGTTGTGGGGCAATATAGTTGCTATGTTTAGTTGATCAGATGCATGTGAAAAGCTGTTTTAGCGGGCAATTGATCAAGCTGAGTGAATATAATGTTGCAAGGGAAGAACTGATCATCTTTGATTGCTGCCAACAAAGCTGACGCAATGTCTTTCTGAATATAGCCAGAAAACCTCCAAGTTAAGAAGACAGATATGCAATAAAATAGGAAGCACATGGTTTCACCACTCCCGATACAAGTAGCTAACCTTTTCCACTGTAATGTAACGGCCTTCAAGAACCGATTGATTAAGGTGTTTAATGCAACGATTAGCATCCTCAAGAGTATCCATCGTTATAAAAGCAAAACCACGAGAGATCCGAGAACGCGGCTCCACGACAAGAAAAACCGATTTCACCTGGTCAACAGAATTCAAAGAAAACTCAGAAGAAATTGGAGATATCAATACAGGGATAACGGGATGCTATTCTGGTCAAGATGCCACCATAAATCAATCAGTTGATTTACACATTAACCAGACACAACTATGGATTACACGTGATTTTGGAGGGCAAAACCTTCTTTGAGCTAGGTAGAGATGCAGGAGAGGGAACTGGAAAAGAATGAGAACATAACCCACTAATACAACATACCTAGTGCAATCCCCCACGGGTGGGATCTAGAGAAGGTAGAATATATGCAAATCTTAGCTATCCTTACCTCGTAACGATAAAGAGGTTGTTTCCAATAGACCATCGGCTCAAGTAAAGCATTTCAAATAAAAAATGGAAAGCAGTGACAACAACGAAAAAATGCGAATATGGAAAGCCGTACATAGCATACAGAAAAAGGAAATCTTGTGATAATTGAAGCACAAGAAACACAGGCGGTAATAGAAAAGGAGAACTAGAAACTATGAGAATAGTGCTAATACTACTGGTAAGAAAGCAAGTATAGATATGATCCCCAAGCCAATCCAACAGGAAAGCAAGAGAACATTCAGCCACCAACTAACTTTCCACCCTAATCTGCGACATCCAAACCCTCCTATCTAAGGACGTGTCCTTGGTAAACTCAAGACAAGCTCAAAATAACCGACTAATACATAAACTTAAAATAACCAACCTTCCCCTCCTTTGAGAAATGCTCCTCCAGGTCCCTTTCTGTGACCCTTGTAGACAAACCAGTCACATAAAGTGTGTTGCCAGGATTAGAAACTTCTTCCCTGAAATAAGTCATATAGGACGAGATAAGCAGCTTCAAAACAAGCCATCAACACACAGCGGGGCATAATTCCAGGGAATATGCATGTATCACTACAACACAAATACTAAAGAAAAATTGTACCCAAGGATGTAGCCTACTAAACAATGAAGTGGGTGTTGATTCAAATCTAACGGAGACAAAAACACTAGGTGATTTCTTCCTATCTGTCTAGCGGATGGAGTTACCACTAGCAGGTACTCAGTTACTCAGTGGAATAGTCAAGGTGCTTGGACACCACTGTTATCAAAAAAAAAGAAAAATACTAAGGTAGAGTAGAGTTGAAGTTCAAACAGACCTTCCACGACTTCTTGACCTTGATCTGGACCTGGATCTTCCCCTTGGCCTTGAATATGACCCGGGTGGCGATCTAGACCTTGATCTAGATCTAGATCTTGATTTTTCTTCCCAAGGTGAAGGAGAGCGTGAATACCTGGACATTTGGAAAATATAGGA
This sequence comes from Datura wrightii, assembly GCA_035772735.1. Classification (NCBI taxonomy): domain Eukaryota; kingdom Viridiplantae; phylum Streptophyta; class Magnoliopsida; order Solanales; family Solanaceae; genus Datura; species Datura wrightii. The sequence goes on from JASDFA010000008.1 coordinate 31,287,263, forward strand.
TCAAACAATTTAAATAATAAACAAGATAAATGGGACAAAATATATTGACATAAAACAACATATATCAAAAGGACCCCTGAAATAATGGAGTCATCTTTTTTGCATGTAAAATTTCATACAAACCATAAAGTAGGAAAACAGTTAATACGCTAAACTCCATGATTTTTATGGAAACCTCAATGCTTGGAATACATTTAGAGAATGCTCGGAATATATCATGGAGTTATACTTAGATAAAGAAATGACACTCCAAATAATAGCAGTATAATTGGATAAACGTAAATTATTCAAAAATGTCATGCTCTAGCAGTTAAACATAAAGATTGACCAAAAACCTCAAAGATATAGCTTGAAGTGCAACTCCTTTAGCTTCCATCATCCAACGAAACCAGTTACTCACCATGAAACAACACAAAAGTTTCTTAGGATTTGACCCCATACTTATAATTGTGGGAAACACGGAATTTGTGTAAACTACTAACAATTTTTTACCATTCACTTTAAGTTTCTATAACTCAAAAGACGAGTCTAGAAAATTTTCTTCACAATGTTTGCAGTTCACTTTAAGTTCCAAAAACTCAAAATAGGAGTCTACGAAATTTTCTTCACAGTGTTTATAGTAAACATAAAAAGTGGAGTATCAAGAGTTTAAACCAAGGGAGTGGACAACTACAAATCTAAACTTTTCACAGAGAGTAGGTAGTTATTCTATGATGTTCATAGTAAGAATGTTTGACATTCATTGAAGGAGTGGGATTGTATATTTTACATGGCCTTGGACAACCCTCACTTAGGGTGTGTTCAGAATGAAGGAAAATGTTTTCTTGGAGTTCGTTATTTTCTTGTGTTCATTATGCAAGTAAAAAATATTATCCTGAAAATATTTATATATATCTAAGACAAAACTATAAGAAGGAAATGGGGTAGGGTGATGAGTGTTGGAGGAAGGGCAAGGGATTGTAGGGTGGATGTGTGTAGGGTTTGGGGGGGAGGGGGTTAGGGGAGTGGTTGTGAGGATAGGGAGGAGACAATACGACTTGTTTTCCTTACTTTCATAGGGTGGAGACAATGCGACTTGTTTTTCCTACTTCCATTGGGGAAGTCGTTTTTCTTATTTTCAAGGAGCTTGTTTTCTAACGAAATCTTTTTTCAAAATTTTTGACCAACCGAACATGAAAAAATAGAAAAACATTTTTCAAAAAATATTTTCCTCCATACCGAACAGACCCTTAAGAGCTAGCTTTTGCAATAGTTAGGTCCAAGGGTCCATGTTCTTATCATGGTATCAGAGTCAAACCCAACACCATTATTGTGATTTTCAATCTTTGATCTCTAAGTTATGTTATCCATAAAACAATAAGCAGTAAAGACTTTTGTCACACGTTTGAGTTAACCCAACCTCTTACAAAATCAATTTTTATGAGCCTACTAATCATAAAATAAACCATTTTTGGGAATGATAGCATGCTTAGATTTTTTGTATTAATACATATGTAAACCCATTTTTGGCTTGAATTTAATTTGCAAGTGAAATTATCTTTTTAAGGTAATGGCAGAATAATTCTTTACGTTGATGGATGACGAGATTACTTGGTTAACATTTTTGAAGCTATAATCAATATATTCAAAGGTGTGAAATTTAGAAAATTGCCAAGATGTGACTATAAGAATTTTCGCTTTATTGAGGAAAGAACAAATAATAGTATTTAAAAAAATGCATTTAGGTGTAATATATACGACAAGAATAATGTTAATGAATCAAGTCCCCTGAGCTTTGTTCTAGTTGGTAAGAGTGCGGCATGTGATGTGTGGGGTTAGGCGCACTCTGCCGCAGATAAAAGCCTAGCTTGGTACTTAAGAGGAGAAGGGTAGAGGATTAGACACATAGCATAGAACAGTGCACCAAATAGCGGTGGGGGATTTCTTGTTTATAAAAAGTAGAACTATGTAACCAAGTTCAAAACCCAAAATTCATTTTCTGAATCAGATGGAAAGAAATATTTCTAACTAATTCAAATCTAATGGCTGATTTTCTTACACTAAATTTCAAATTATACAAGTGCACTTCAGACCCAGCAAGTAGGGGCTGACCATATGAATCCCACTGTCTATGTAAACTCTATTTAAGCCTAGAAACTCTCCACATTCTCAACTAGTATATAAGTTTCGAACAACCCTAAGAGACTACTAGCAAACATTAGACTTAAAACTTAATCCTAACAAACTGATAATAACCTACATAGATATTTTCTTCCACTGAACCATAGGATAGACTCCAAGAAACGTCTTCAGACAAAATTTTCTTTTATATAATTTTAGGGTACCTTGTCCCCTTGGTTCCACAGATACAAACCGCCAACCAGTGCATCTGGAGGTCGATAAGGACATAATCGAATCATCTAAAGCAAAACTATCCCATCATATCTTCTACACATGTTACTTGCACATTCTGTTAAATGTGATTATTTATGATCTTGTATTACAGCATATCCATCTTAGCATTCACTACAACACTCACCTTGTAGATATGTTAGAATTTCAAAGGCACAACACCCACTCCTACATTGTTGGTCTTACAACCATTCTATAGAACTTACCATCACTTTGACAAGCATATGAATAAATCATTAAGAAAATGTAACAAGTGAGATATATAAAGTACAGTAGCTTAATTGGCTCTGTCTTAATGCATATTTTTTTAGTCAATATTTTTTCTTTAAAAAAGGTATATATTTAAGTCAAAATTGAAACCATAGTCATCGAAAAGCTTATTCAAATGATCCCAACTCCACATATTCCTCCTCTATAACACATAACCAAAGAGATCTACCTCCCACAAGAGTCATAAACAAGTAAACATAAAACATCCAATGATTTAAAAGACTCGTCAAAACCCCTAATGTACAACAAAGAAATGCAAGTACCAATTTTTAAGAGCAAGGTGCTTCAATAAATATAAAAATCAAATGCAGAATTGATGATAGATACAACGACAGACCTTTTGCGAGGAGAATCAGCCTGCAAAGAATCGAAATTAAGATCAATTGGCAATAATCAGAGAAAAAGGGATTAACGCACTCCATGTATAAAACATACGCAGAAAGATGCATTTGCAGGTAGGATGAGAGAGAGCTTACCATTTCCCAAGATACGAGAAAACCCTAAATCGCCAAAAGGGGAGAAAACAATTTTGCTTCTTTGGGGAAAGCGATGTGATGTGGTAATTATGCTCCACACTTGTGCCATACATATCAATACAAGAAAGTTTGGTGAAGCACATTAAATTACATATACGCCCTCGGAATTTTGTTGAATAATATATCTTCCCCTTGATTTTTCATAGTTTTCATAGTTGAAAGAAGAAAGCGTAGTCACAACTTTTATTTATTAACTTTTTGGTTAAACGGACTATTCCACTCTTTGGGTGTGTTTGGTACGAATCATAAGCTTCTTATTTTTAATTTTTTTTAAATAAATAAAAAACATTATTTCCAATCAAATTTCTTCATAATGGTGTTTATATGTATATATATTAATTATTACAGAAAAATATTATTTTAAAAAATATAATGTATAACATAATATGAAAATTGAATTCAATAAAAACTTAGCTATTATAGTGGAAATATTATTATAGAGAGATCCAACTAGTTAGTTTGGATTAGTTGATGGTAAACAATTGATAAATTTCAAGTTTTAAAAAAATATTTTTGAAGTGATAAAATTAATTTTGTAAATAATAGTTATATGAATTGATAGAAGTGCTAAAATTGTTAATAAACAATTAATGTGTTTGGTTAAAAAGTTTTGAAAATTGTTATTTTGTTAGATGACTAAAAAACCATTGAAATTTTTGATAAATTTAAAAGAATTTGTGTAAAGAAAAAGAGGAAGACATATATGAAGTCAAGAGGAAGTTAGAAATTTTGTTATGAAAAGATATTTTGAGAATTAAAAAAATATTGAAGATAAAATAACAAAATACATTTATATCTCTCTATAATAATATTGTTGGTTTTTAGATTTTTTAACTGTTGTAGTGACTGGTTCTTATATAATTATAACAATATTAGATATTTAAATAATACATAATTGTTATAGGAAAAAAGACACATAAAAAATTACTTAAATTTTAAATATCAAAGATATGCATACTTCACTAACTATGAATGTAGGAACTTTAATGCTAAATCTCGAGCTTAATCACACTTTATATAAAGAAAGAAAATCTTTTAATGATGAAAGTATATTCATATAAATTTTTTTGTCATAAATATGTGTTAAAGTATTAAAATATTGATCAAAATCTCTAGACCTATTATTTGTTCTTAGAGATTCTATTTTATAAAGACAATTAATTATATATTATCAAAAAAGAAGATAGTTGTTATAGAAGTAATTTTACAAAAAATGTATTGTTAAAAAGATAATGTTGTTGTTATAGGTAAAATATTATTATAGAAAGGTAAAATATAACATAAAAAGAATCAATTCGGAGAAAAACTTGATTATTCTAGTAAGATGTTATATAACGATGTTGTTATAGAGACATTTGACTTGGTCAAATCAAAAGTACTTGTAAGCTTAAACTTTACAAGTTCGGAATGACCAACTTATGACTTTTGACTGACTTTGGCTTATAAACACTTTTGTGTTTATCAAACATATAGATAAGATAAAAATTGTTTATAAGTTGATTTGACTAGCTTATAAGCTTAGTCAAACACCTTATAGGAGTGGGGACCAAAGGTTCAAAGGTGGATAGTTGGATATATAGGGAGGAGCCAATGAATTACTTCCATTAGAAAATTACCTTTTTCATTTTTAAGAATCTTATATTTTTAGAGATAATACTTTTAAAAAATTTTAATCAATTAAACATATCACACCATTTATATAAAGTTTAATTCACCAAGCCCGTCCAAAGTACAATTATATCTATTATTTATAATTTTTTAGTAGAAATTTTCTTATTTGTTTCAGAGTCAGATGTGGTAATTTTTTTGAATAAATAATTTGAAGTGTATCAATTTGAAATAAATTCACTTGCACTCGTGAGAGTATTACTATTTTATTTTTATAATTATTTAAAGTTTTCACCGAAACACTTAAATAATCTAGATTTCATTGTCTTTTGAATTTGATTACTTTAATTATTTTATTTGTCTTGCTACGAAATAAAAAAATACTTGAATGCTAATGTAACGTGCTCACTATATAGTCAATTTACACACCAAGTATCGAGAATGGACGGAGAAAATCTAACCCATCAATGTAAAACTATTTTTCCCAACCAAAAAATCCCACCTCAACGTAATTTCATCTTTTTGGGATAAAATAGTTCTTCCCTCCAATTATAAAATTAAACACTACTTTATACACTTTAGATGTCTTATTTATACCATGTTTCATAACTTTACGGTTACTACCATTAATCATTTCATTCTGATAAAAAACTTGTGGTACTTGATTCATATTTCATCCAAGATCAATTATTAAGGGTGGGCATTCAGTTTTTCGATTTGGTTCTTTCGATTTTTGATTTATCAAAAGTGCGTATCGAATACTGTACCAAACTAATTTGAATTGGTTCAATTTTTTTAAAAGCTCAATTTGGTTTATTCAGCTTTTTTAATTTGGCTCTTCGTTATTTATTTAAATGGAACAACTAAAACTAAGTATAATATTTGATGCAATGTTTGACAAAATTTAAAATATTCTGCAAATGTGCAATCTCCTAAGTGCAATTGTGCAAATGCTAAGTGAAAATATGCAGTTTGCTAAAAAGCTACTGCTGAACAATGAAACATAAGCTGGCAGCGACAGCAAGCAGAAGCTGATGCTGAAGTGCTCGGCAGTCAACACTCTGCAGCACAACAATGAACAATATAAAGTAAGCCTTAAATTTAGCAACCAACAGGCATTAAGACAACAACTTAAAGCCTTAAATTTGGCAAGCTAATACAAGAAGTAGGCAACAATCTAAATTCAACAAGCATAAATGTCTTAAAATATAGCCTTTTAGTAAGGCAAAAATGAGCAAAAATAAAACACAAATGTATCAAAATATAGCCTTACTAAGATAAAAATGAGCAGCAACACAAGCACTCCAATAGCCCCTACAATAGCCAAAGTGCCAAACAACTAGCAGGCTAGCAGCAACCTCTCATTGAGGCAAAAATGAATACCATTCTACCAGCCAAACACAATACTAGCAATAGCAATAAGAAATTAAATTTAAAATTCACCAAATTCAATATATAAGTTTAAATACGAATCTATCTCTCTTGATAGATATACGCTCCAAACATCTCTTGATGTGCTTCCTTAAATTATTTATATGGTTACTTTTTAGATGATAATTAAGTATCACACCACAATGTCAAGAACCTTGCCTGACGCCCTTTTTCATTGTCTTGAACCACAACAAAATATTCTCAAACTAGTGAATGAGCTTTAGGAGGCAATTGAACTTGAACCTGATAAAAAGTAAGATAAAATCAAATGTTAGAATATAGCTTTCAAGGTAAAAGAACAAAATCACAAAGTACGAAAGGGTATCACCAAACAATAAAGTATGAACTTACCAGTAGTAGCAAATTGCAATCATACACCAACAATGCAAGATTCTCTTTCATTGGTTGTCATCTCTAAAAATAATTTAATTAAATGTCGTATAATGTAAATAGATATATTATTTGTTCTAAAGCACACAAAAGAATATAAAATATTATCAAATTCAAGTTGCTCAAGATACTCTATTTGTTCTTCAACACTAATAGGATTAGTCTCTTTTCTAAGTCAATACTGGAATCAAGCAAGAAATTGTACACATTTAGAAGTTAATAAGTTTCTAAATAGATCAAGAATATGATCATCGGTACTAAAGACACATTCTAATGCCACATTAGAAATTGAAATAGCCAACACATCACGAGCCAACTCTCAAAGAAAATAAAACCTCGGAGCATTAATTTTCCACCAACTTAAGATATCAAAATCATCAGATTTAGGCTCTTGTTCTTCACTAATGTATCTATTCAACTTTGATTTAACATCCTTACTTCCACAATCTTCTTTTTGTTTCTTCAAGTAAAGCTTAGTTCTCAAAATTTTTATTTTCACACTTCCAGTTCTAAAAGGGCCATAACTAGAAGATGTATCCTGAGATAAAATAGTTTTAGATAGAGATGATTAATGATGCAGTTCTCTTGAATATTTTTTTATATAATTTCCAAACAAAGACTTCATATAATCATACACTCTTTTATTTACTTTCTTTTATATTTCCTCCTCAAATAGCTCTGTAAGCGTAAAGTTAACATACACAAACTTATTACGAGGATCCAACACAAAAGCAAGAAAATTATTTTATTCGTCTTTTTAGGATAACCCAATACTTCTTAAATTATACTTTCATCCACTCAATCATTTCACTCAAATTAACATCTTCACTTGCTAAACACACTTTGAAATGTATATTAAGCTCACATATATTCTCAAAATAAATATTACAAGTAACATAATATGAACCTAACACCTTTACGGTGAGCTAGTAAAATTTTTTAAGAAACTTTATCACATTCCTCACTTTCACCCAATCATCACATTCAAGTGGATCTTCAAAACTTTTGATAAACAAAGAAGGGGATGAATTTAAAATTTATTTTACGAATGTTTGTTTAGTCGACTAAGTGGAGTGATCAGTCGACTGAATTCCTACAGAAAACATTAGTAGTAAATAAAGCAAATTAAAGAACAGTATAAAAAATAAAAGATATAGAGTTTTATACTGATTTGGATCATTAGGATGGTGCCTAGTCCAGTCCCCTTGGATTGTAAGGGTTTCCTTAGAGCTTTGATGGAATTTTGATTACAAGAGGGGCTTCACCAACAGACTTGTAGAGTTGTGATTTTGAAAGATTCATACAACTTTTACTTGTATATCTACTTAAGTCTTTTTTTCTTTTGCTCTCACTGATAATTATTTCGAATTACAATGATTGAGTAAGACTATAATTTGTCAGGTTGATCAAGTGAAGTTGCACACTCTTTTTGAGTCTTCTGATTTTTTTTGTAGGCCTCGTGAGATGCTCTTGAAAAGGTAAGAAGATCAATTCTTTTGATCTTGGTTGATAGCTTTTTAAGGTTAAACCAAGGAATTTTCTCAATCAATTCTCCTTGATATGCTTGAGGTGATGATTGATTTCTTTCGACTATTTTCATACACTTTCATCTTGATGGATTTGACAGATTTTCTTCCGTTATTTGCTCTTCCTTAATTGTTGACATTTCTAGTTTTCTTATGTGATAGTTGATGATGTCAATCTTGGCTTGATCTACTATTCTTTTTAGTATTGATGCTAAAGCTTTTCAAGATAAATGCTTTTCTTTTGTGAATGCTACTAAGTTAGCTTTCCATCTAGAAAGTTTATTTTCTTTCCTTGCCAGAGGCTTCTTTTCTATCAATCTTTTTCTTGATTTTTTATTTTCTATGTGTTGATATTGAATACCTTTAAGATGGGTTCTTTCCTTTTGTGACTGCTGTTGAGTCAGCTTATCCTTCCATCTTGGTTTGGTTTCCATGACTTGGCCTTGATTCCTACATCAAATCAAATAATTAATTTGTCATCATTAAAATAATTTAGATATTTAGTTCAACAATCACTCCCTTTTTTATGAGGACATATTAGGAGGTATAGCATAGAGAACTTTTCTGAACAAAAGGAGTTTGCCAGATTTCCTCCCCCTCACTTGATGCTCTCTTTCTTCTTGAGTTTGTTTCTTCAAGTATTCTATGCGATATTTTGATGGACATACATGTATGAGAATTGTGTTTGGTACACAATACCATTTAACGAAGTTATGTATGATACATCATATGCAACACAAACTCAAGTAACATAATCAAAATAGTTAAGAACATAATCAAAACAGTTAGGCTACCACATATTTCAAAATAGTGAAGCAATCAAACACAAGTAACAAGTTAAGTAGCATCAAGACAAAACATTAAAACATTTGCATCCAGACAAAGCATTCTCCCCCTTCATCATCAAAAGAGGAGTAGAACCAATAAGAGAAAAGAGAAGAAAAGTTTGATGCCCATACAGAGGGCAAAGAGTTTAAAACACCAAAACACGGTGAGTGGAGAGAGTCAAGACCGACTAAAAAAGTATTTCAGACTATTTATGATACACTCAGAAGGAATGTTTGGATTTTTCAATGCTCTTAAATAGAGAGGCATAAGAGTTTTGGACTACGACAACTAGTTTATTGTCAGAAATCTCAGCTCGAGCAGTAGCAGAGTCGACTTGCCTCAGCACCAAGTTGAAGGACTTCACTCTTTTATGTTAAAAGAGAGTCAGCTGAGCTTTTGGATGAGTCATATCAAAAATCTCCTGAGCCAAGGAGTCATTACACCTGTGCAGGTCATTTACCACTTCACCAGGGGACAATTTGACTTCCTGAACTTCTGTCAATAGAGCATTAATAGCAACATCACCAGAGCTAGTTCCATTGGAACTTCCGGCTACAGTAGGCTTGATCTTGGGCTTATAACTTGCCTTTTATACCGCTGTCCAACATCAAGAACATATCCCATGCTAGCAAATGTGCGATAGTTATAGGTTGAGGAGATATCCTTCACAAGGTGTTTTGAGATGTCAACACCAATGACCTTTAGAATGCGAGTGACAATCATCCCATAATGCTGGCTTGCATTGCTTCCAGGGTCTTGGCTGCTTTCTAGCATATATGCGAGAATCCACTTTGGCCAATTTATCTTCAGTTTTCTGAGGAGACAATAAACAACAAACGCATCTCTAGTGGAGAGAGTACTAAGACAACTTTTCGGGGGAAGTAGAGTAGTGGCGAAGATATGAGCAATGATTCAATTTTCAAAGAAGATGTTAGTAGGACCAAAATCAAAGAGTTGAGTGCCATCCTCAGCAATAAGGACTTTGAATCTTCTAGAGAGACCTCAAAATCATCTGGCCACGACCCAGAAAAGAAACGGTATATTTCCAAAAAAAATGAGTATCAAAAACCTTTTCAAATAAAAATTGAATTAACACGATCCTATTACCCAAGACATGGGTTTCAAGTTCTCTGTTGTCATTAGAAACCCTTATTTTCATAGAACATTTTGATCGGTTCTTCAACATGCTTGTTTACACGTAGTAGAAATAGACAGTCTAATTTTTAAAAAGAAAAGAGGTGACTTATAGAGAAATTGGATAACTCAAGCTGTTCTAGGCATATGACTCTATCATGAGCAAAAGGTTGATCCTTGAAGGCGAGAAATCTTGCTTTTCCAGAGATGCTCCATAAAATCCACATGTCTTCCTGTCCAAAAGTAATAGCTAACTCATGCTTACTCCTTTTGGGTCATTAGGAAGAAGGTTTTTTTAGATGGGTAGATGAGAATTTGGGATATTCATCAATGGAGGAATAAGATATTTCCATTAGACAGAGGAAACATAAGAGTTTTTAATCCTCTTCCTGGATCAGCCGACACATTTTGCAGAGGATTTAGCTATGAAAGGCATATGAAGAGAATAGAATGCAAATGGTTTTGAGATATCTGAAAATAATGAAGAGGAGAGAGAGATAAATAGTAGAAAATGACGGTTTCAATTAGAAGGTTAAGGAGTTTGCAAGTGAAGGGACGGTACATGAAAGGGTAAAAAAGTAATAATGACCTCAGGAATAAAAAAGGTAAATAAATTAAGGAAAAGAAAGAAAATAAATTTTGAGAGTTAATTTTAGGAAAGAGGGATGATTTCGCCAAGTGCACGCAAGCGCAAGTGGTCGTCAAGTAATATAGGACGGTGAAGTCCCCCATTATCAATCCCTTTATAGACTTGTCAGATTAATTGCTCAAGATTAATATTTTATATTCAAATAAGCACAAGTAAAATAGGAAAATGATTTTGGAGATTATTCTACTACTTTAAAATGTAAATTAAACTAATGAACAAAAATCATTTTTGAAAGTGTGTCACGCCCCACCTTGGTGGGCATGACTGACACCTGGTGCCCTACTAGGGTCTGAACTGGTTTGGCTGAGCTTGCGCACCTTTGGTGCTTAATTAATACCAATCCTCAAATTAAGAAAACAACGGGTTATATCTCGGCTGTAAACACAGCCCCCAACCGACAAGACCTTATAGCCACCTGTAAAAGAAAACAACTAATCAGAACTAGGTAATAATGGGGAATCCTATGCGGGCTGAAAAGACCACCATGATGTCTAGTTATGACTGTAAAGTAAATACAGTACTAAACTAAGCTATGACTCACAAAACCTCTAACCAACAACTAAACAAGGCACCATACGGCCAACACGTAAGATAAAGCATACACGGGCCCCCACGACCATCAACAGCTAACCACAGGAAATCTGAAGCATTCTATAAGCCTCTAAGAGTGATATAATGGTCGAGACAGGACTCCGACCTACCCATGAACTGTACAAATAAAAGAAAGTAGGCCTTCTAACTATTAGCTTCGGAGGAATGGAGCTGACTGCCCTGCTAACTCTGGTTGAAAGCTAAAAAGATCCTGGTCCACGTCTTTCAGCACCTGCAGGCAAGTAATGTAGCACCCCAGAAGGGCGTCAGTACAATATGTACTAAATATGTAAGGCAGTAACTGTAAATAACTGAATGAATTGAAATGAAACTAAAAGTAACTAAAAAGAAGGGATAGAAATACCACCTCAATAGCTAAACTTCCTTCTATCTAATCTATCAGTATCTACTGTAGACAAGAACCTTACCTAGCTCCCATAAGCTGGAAGGTACAACCAACACAAAATAACCCACCCGGGGCCCCCATAAGCCCTGGTGAGTGCACATCAATCTATATACCTCTAACAAGGTCAAAACAGGTCAACTAGTGGTTATAGTCATCCTACCATTCCCCTGGGTCTACAACTGAGCCCGCTCGACCCCTGAACTGTAGCTGTGTCTGAGTCTGGTGGACTCCTGATATCTGCACCCTGGGCACCAGGCTCGACAGGGGGTGTGGTGCTGATATGACATATAATAGTCTAGCCATGAAATGGACTGTATGAGGACCTTGGACCCATCTTCGTCCCTTATAAATGGCATACCGCTCCTTGGAGCGACGTCATCTCGCCCCTGGAAGGCATCGACATAGCTAGTAACCCTGGGGTTGGCTATGGAAGGCTATACAGGGAAAAGACAATCCCAACCTACACATAATGACCTTAGCTAATAACAACAGCTAGTCACAATACATAAGCTTCTGGCTTCCTTACTGGAATTCAAATTAAATTATAATACTGAAGAAACTAACTTGCCGAACAAATTTGCCTTAACATATCTGGATTGCCGATTCCTGATTAGCTGGTGAGTTTTAATCCGTATTCAACAACTTTTTCTAATTGTAATCGTATTACTGAGAGAATGAGACTAGTTTCAGTACTAAATTCAGCAAAACAATAAATTTTAATACTAATACTAACTATACTTCAACTTATCAAAACACGGTCGAAAACGTATAATTTCTCGAGAGCTCAGAAGGGAGAAATACTTACTTGAAGCTTGTGATCGTATAGAAATTAGTTTGGAGCAATTCTTACAACTTTTACTCGACGGAGTTATGATTTGGCGGACGAATTTTTAGAAATCAACTCTATAGTAATGCTCCATGTAGGCTTATACTTCGATACCTGAAGTTAATTTGAATTTGGACAGCATTTGGCAGCGTAAACGGAAGAATTTAACTTAAAAATGTCGTAACCTTTGCTTTTGGGATGAAGATCTGTATATATCAAATATTTCATCAATAAAAGGTACTTTATATATATATATATATATATATATATATATATATATATATATATATATATATACTTGGTGGGTGGACACGGGGTCTGAGGCTCAGACCCTGTCGCGCCAGTTTACGGGCGTGCCACGGCGCCCAACGCGGAGGGAGAGGGTCCATGGCACGCTGCCCCTGTTGCAGCCTGCTCCAGCCTTCTCCCTTGCTTCCCCGATTCCATGCTCATTTGACCTTTTTCGGGTCCTATCTCATACGCGTCATACTCTGAAATTTTTGACTAACGTATGAATAGCTCAACTAAATGTTCGGAACTTACGGGGTGTAACATCCTCCCCCCTTAGGAACATTCATCCCCAAATGTCACTTTAGCTTATGAGAATCTAATTCTTTTAACTAATATTCTGGAAAAATTTCAGCAGAGTTTTCTCTGTAATATGGACCATCTAAAAACCCTGAAATGCAGAAAAGTCCAATACAGGCATTTCACATAACAGTATAACAACTCTTTCGCTGTAAGATGATAGACAATTGAGATTACATATAATATAAATTATAAAACAACAACTGAACCAACAACTTTACCTTAACTGTATAATCTGAATTAAGCCTGGAACAAATGAGGATATCTATATCTCATGTTATCCTCGGCTTCCCAGGTCATCTCTTCTCTATGCCTATTTCTCCATAATACCTTAACAGAGGCGACATCTTTAGTTCTCAACCTACGAACTTGCCAATCTAAATGGCTACTGGAACCTCTTCGTAGCATAATTCCTCGGTAACCTGGACGTCCTCAACTGGCACAACTCGGGATGGATCCCCCATGCACTTTCTTAACATCGACACATAAAAGACTGGGTGAACAAATTGCAATTCTGAAGGTAGATCTAGCTCATATTCCACCTGACCTATTCTTTGGAAGATTCGATACGACCCAATAAACCTCGGGCTGAGCTTGCCCTTTTACCAAACCTCATCACACCCTTCATTGGCGAAACTTTCAGAAATACCTAGTCGCCTATATCGAATTCCACATTTCTATGTCGTACGTCAACGTAAGATTTCTGACGGCTCTGAGCTATCAGCAGTCATTCTCTGATAAGCTTTACTTTATCTTCTTGGTGGATTATGTCTGGCCTAATTAACTCTAATTCTCTTACCTCGAACCAACCAATTGGGGACTTGCATTTTTGCCTATATAGGGCCTCATAAGGTGCCATCTGGATTGCTGAATGATAATTGTTATTGTAAGCAAATTCAATAAGAGGTAAGTGCTCATTCCAACTTCCTCCAAAGTCTAACACGCACGCCGTAACATATCCTCAAGTGTCTGATGGTATGTTCTGCCTGTCCGTCTGGTTGAGGATGGAAAGCTGTACTCAGATTAACTTATGTCCCTAGACCCTTTTGAAAGGACTGCCAGAATTTAGTTGTGAACTGAGCTCCTATGTCGAAAATGATCGATACTGGAACACTATGCAATCGAACTATATCTCTGATATACAACTCAGCATAGTCCTCAGTTGAGAAGGTAGCCTTGACTGGCAGAAAATGAGCTGACTTCGTCAATTTGTCGACAATCACCCAGATGGATCAAATCTGCGTTTGGTACGGGGTAACCCGGTCACAAAATCCATATTGATTACTTTCCATTTTCACATAGGCACTGCTATCTATTGTGTCAAGCCGTCGGGATTTTGATGTTCAGCCTTTACCTGCTGGCAGTTAGAGTATCATGTTACAAATTCTGCTACCTCCTTCTTCATTCCCGGCCACCAGTTAATCTCTTTTATGTCATGATGGATCTTTGTTGAACATGGGTGAAGAGAGTAACGAGAATAATGTACCTCAACCATGATCTTTTGGCAAAGTCCTGCCACATCTGGAACACAGAGGCAACCTCTACATCTCAACACTCCATCTACAGTAACCTCGAAAGCTGATACTTCCTCTCGTTGAACTTTATCTTTAAGCTGCACTAGGTTAGGATCTTCATACTGCCGTTCTTTCACTTTTACAACCAGAGATGATACTGCAGTATTTTGGATCACTACTTCACTATCTCCCGAGTCTACTATTCGGATAGCTAAATTGGCTAACTGGTACAATTCTCGGGCCAGCACTCGTTGTTCGGGCTTTAAGTATGACAAGCTTCCCATGGATTTGCAACTAAGGGCATCTGCTACAACGTTGGTCTTCCCTGGATGATATTAAATATTCACGTCGTAGTCCTTCAACAATTCTAACCAGCGGCGCTGCTGCAGATTCAACTCTTTCTGTGTAAAGATGTACTAGAGGCTCTTATGATTGGTAAAAATATCCACGTGCACTCCATACAGGTAGTGTCTCTAGATCTTTAAGGCGTGAACCGCTGCAGTTAATTCCAGATCGTGGGTAGGTAGTTCTTTTCATGCTTCCTCAGTTGTCTTGAAGCATAAGCAATTACCTTACATGTTGCATCAGAACACACCCAAACCCAACGCCTGAAGTATCACAGTACACTGCATATCCCTCTGACCCTTCTGGCAAAGCTAGTACTGGCGCTGACGTTAATCTATTCTTCAACTCTTGAAACTCTGTTCACAAGCTTCAGTCTAGTGAAATTTAGCTGCTTTCTGAGTTAACTTGGTCAAAGGCGCTGATAAAGTAGAAAACCCCTCTACAAATCTCCGATAATACCCGGCTAACCCTAGGAAACTGCGTACCTCAGTTGGAGTTATGGGTCTAGGCCATGTCTTTACTGCCTCAATCTTCTGTGAATCTACTTGAATACCAGCTTCTGACACAATGTGGCCTAAAAAAGCTACCGAATTCAGCCAAAACTCGCATTTAGAAAATTTTGCGTACAACGGACAATCCTTGAGAATCTAAACACTATTCGCAGATGACCCCGATGTTCTGCTTCCGAGCGGGAATATACCAAAATATCATTAATAAACACTATCACAAACAAGTCTAGATACGACCTAAAAATGATGTTCATCAAGTCCATGAACACCGCAGGAGCATTCGTCAGTCCGAAGGACATGGCTAGGAATTCAAAGTGGCCATACCTAGTCCTAAAAACGGTTTTTGGAATGTCCCTCTCTTGAACCCGAACTTGATGGTACCCAGATCTCAAATCAATTTTTGAGAAATACTTCAGCCCCTGTAGCTGGTCAAACAAGTCACCTATTCTGGGAAGTGGGTATTTATTCTTGATGGTGACTTTGTTTAGCTGGCGGTAGTCTATACACATGCGGAGGGAGCCATCCTTCTTTCTTACAAACAGAACTGGCGCACCCATGATGAAGTACTCAGCCTGATGAAGCCCTTATCTAATAAATCTTTCAATTGTTCCTTCAATTCTCTTAGTTCGGCAGGAGCCATTCAGTACGGAGGCATGGATATAGGTTGAGTACCTGGTAATAAGTCGATCGCAAAATCATTTTCCCTTTCTGGGGGAATACCAAGAAGTTCATCGGGAAATTCATTGACTTCTAAAATGGACTGGAGAGTCGGGGATTCTGCTTGCACATCCTGAACCCTGACAATATGATAAATGCACCCCTTCGCTATCAACTTTCTCGCCCGAAGATAGGAAATAAACCTACCTTTTGGCATGGATGCATTACCTTTACACTCCCGTACTACCTCCCCTAGAGAGTGGAATGGGACAATCTTGGTCCAACATTATATATTGGCATAACATGGTGCTAGCCAATCCATACCCATAATTCCATCAAATTTAATCATTTCTAATTCCACCAAATCTACTAATTTCTGGCAACCAACAACCTCTACTGTACAACCCTAGTAGACTCTCTTGGCTATAATGGAGTTATCGACGAGTGTAGACACTGAAAAAGGTCATTGAAGCAATTCGGGTGTGATACCAAATTTTTGGGCTACTAATGGTGTAACATAAGACAAAGTGGAGCCCGGGTCTATCAAAACATACACGGAATGAGAGCAGATGTCTAGCATACCTATCACAACATTCAGCGACGACTCCAACTCCTATCGCCCTGGTAAAGCATAAGTGCGATTTGGACCAGTGCCTGAGCTAGATGCCCCTAATTTGCTCGGCCTCTGCCGACTGGAGCTGAGGGCCTACACCCTGCTGGAGATGCTGGGGCACATGACCCTACTGAAGATCTGTCCTATCGGTCCCGATCACTTTGACCCCTGGTTGGAAAATCTCTCATCAGGTGACCCTCCTGCCCAAAGATGTAACACGCAAAAGAAAAAGACCTACATGCCCAAGGACGGCGTCGACTGCAAATAGGGCAAGGTGGCACGGTGAATCTACTCTGCTCTAACCCCCTCTGCTACTGCGAACCTGGTGGTCGTGAACTCTCGTCGGGTCCTGATTTCCCCCGATGACCTGGTTTATTACCTTGTTGCTGCTGTGGGGGTGGAGGTTTGGGTGGTATGCTTGATAATCATGGTCGGGGTCTGTCCTGGAACTCTGCCTGAATGTCACTAGGTCTAACCCTGCGACGCTGCTCCTGATTTTCCCTTTCTATCTCCCGCCGTCGTTTCCTGATTTCCTCAATATCCTGAGCAAATGCCTGAACACAGAAAATATCCATATCTTCTCGTGGAGTAGCTATGATACAAGTCTCCACATATTCTGGATTCATCCCCATGATAAACCGGTGCACCTTGTCCGGCATAGTATCTACAAAAGCCGATGCATATCGGGCCAGGGAGTAGAATGTCATAGCATACTCCTGAACGCTCCTAGAACCCTACTCTAGATGCAAAAACTGATCTACCCAGGTCTGTCGGATCTCCCTCGGCAAATAATGGTCCAAAAGGCCTCTAAAAAGTTAGACCAAGTCGGAGGGGAAACATTTCTACCTCGGGACCTTTCCCAACTCTCGTACCATAATACTACTATGTCCCGCAACCGAAATATTGCTAACTCAACCGACTCCACTGGTGTGGCATGCATTACCCTAAAGATCCGCTGTAGTTGGTCTAAAAAGTCCTGAGGGTCCTCATCCCGGCCCGTCCCCATGAACTGCGGGGGACTTAGAATGAGAAACTCTTGAACCCTCGACTACCAGGTCCTCATGAAGACTTGACGACCATGAGTGATACTGGCTGACGTTGTGCAGCCATCATCTGGGCTATCATAAAAATAACACTCCTGACCTCCTGATCTGATGGCATCGATATAGAAACTGTTGGAGGTAGTGTTGACACATCTGCGCCCTGGGCGGCTCCTGGTGTGGCGGAGAGTGCTGGGGAGACCGTGAGGGAGTCTCCCTTTTGCCCTCAGATTGGGTTGACTCTGACTGAGGCACCCTGCTAGTGCTTTCTCCTCCTGTGATATCTAACTTCCTGCCAGTCGTGGTCTGTCGCGTGTCCGATATTTCTCTGTAGGAAAATAGATTAAAGTAAGCTTAGGGAGTCAACCCTATACAACATAACTCTATAGCACGACTGGAAGATCACGAAGAGTAACCACCCTAACATGCCTCGCAGCCTCCTATCTATAGTATGTGGTGCACAACACATCCATAGACAAGACTCTACTTTGCACGGCTTGCAGATTCCCTAGGATTCAACTTGGCTCTGATACCAAGTTTGTCACGCCCCACCTTGGGGGGCATTACTGGCATATGGTGCCCTACTAGGGTCTGAACTGGTCTGACTGAGCTTGCGCACCTTTGGTGCATAACTAATACCAATCCTCAAATCAAGAAAACAATGGGCTATATCTCAGTTGTAAACACAGCCCCCGGCCAAGAAGGCCTTGTAGCCACTTGTAAAAGAAAATAGCTAACCAGAAACAGGTAATAATGGGGAATCCTATGGGGCTGACAAGACCACCATGATGTCTAGTTATGACTGTAAAGTAAATCCAGTACTAAACTAAGCTATGGCCGATAAGGACTCTAACTAATAGCTAAACAAAGCCCCATATAGCCAACATATAAGATAAAGCATACACGGGCCCCACACGACCATCAACAGCTAACCACAGGAAATCTGAAGCAATCTGCAAGCCTCTAGGAGTGATATAATGGTCGAGATAGGGACCCGACCTACCGATGAACTGTACAAACAAAAGAAAGTAGACCTTCTAGCTATTAGCTCCGGAGGAATAGAGCTGACTGCCCTTCTAATTCTGGTTGAAAGCTAAGAAGATCCTGGTCCATATCTATCGGCACTTGTAGGCAAGTAATGCAGTGCCCCAGAAGGGCATCAATACAATATGTACCAAATATGTAAGGCAGTAACTGTAAATAAATGAATGAACTGAAATGAAACTGAAAGTAACTGAAAAGAAGGGATAGAAATACTACCTGAATAGCTAAACTTCTTGCTATCTAATCTATCAGTAACTACTACAGACAAGATCCTTACCTGGCCCCCATAAGCCGGAAGGTACAACCAGTATGGAATAACCCACCGGTGGCCCTCATAAGCCTTGGTGAGTGCACATCAATCAATGTACCCCTAACAAGGTCAAAACAGGTCAACTAGTGGCTATAGTCGTCCTACCAGTCCCCTGGGTCTACAACTGAACCCGCTCAGCCCTTGAACTGTAGCTGTGTCTGAGTCCGGTGGACTCCTGATATCTGTACTTCGGGCACCAGGCTCGACATGGGGTATGGTGCCGATACAACATATAATAGTCCAACCATGGAATGGAATGCATAAGGACCTTGGACCCCATCTTTGTCCCTTGCGGACGGCATACCACTCCTTGGAGCAACGTCATCTCGCCCCTAACGGGCGTCGACACAGCTAGTAACCTTGGGGTTGGCTATGGAAGGCTATACAGGGCAAAGACAATCCCAAACTACACATAAGATACTGGCCTCAACTAATAACAACTGCTAGTCACAATACATAAGCTTCTGGCTTTCTTACTGGAATTCAAACTGAATTATAATACTGAAGAAACTAACTTGCCAAACGAATTTGCCTTAACATACCTGGATTGCCAATTCCTGATTAGCTGGCGAGTTTCAATCTGTATTCAACAACTTTTTCTAACTGTAATCGAATTACCGAGAGAATGAGAATAGTTTCAATACTAAATTCGGCAAAACAATAACTTTTAATACTAATACTAACTATACTTCAACTTATCAAAATACGGTCAAAAGCGTATAATTTCTTCAGAGTTCAGAAGGGAGAAATACTTACTTGAAGCTTGTGATCATATAGAAATTAGTTTGGAGCAATTCTGACAACTTCTACTTGGCGGAGTTACAATTTACCGGGAGAATTTTGAGAAACTAACTCTATAGTAATGCTCCCTATAGGCTTATACTTCGATACCTGAAGTTAATTTGAATTTGGATAGCATTTGGCAGCGTAAACGGAAGAATTTAACTTAAAAATGTCGTAACCTTTGCTTTTGGGATGAAGATCTGTATATATCAAATATTTCATCAATAAAAGGGACTTTATATATATATATATATATATATATACTTGGGCGGTGGACACGGGGTCTGTGGCTCAGACCCTGTTGCACCAGTTTACGGGCATGCCACGGTGTCCAACACGGAGGGAGAGGGTCCATGGCACGCTGCACCTATTGCAGCCTGCTCTGGCCTTCTACCTTGCTTCCCTAATTCCGCGCTCGTTCGACCTTTTTTCGGTATCTCTCTCATACGCATCGTACTCTTAAACTGTTGACTAACGTATGAATAGGTCAACTAAATGTTAGGAACTTATGGTGTGTAACAAAGTGTTTGTAATTCAAATGATGATGACAATCTAGGGTGTATGCACTTTCTCTGTTTGGGACTCAATTACACTAGACTAAACTCTTCTAATATTGTTAGTTTCAAGTTACGATCTCATTTCTTACTATTCTACTGAGTATTCAAGAACTATCTCATGGTCCCTAACACCTATATCCCTATGGTTGCAGGAGAAACATGAGACGGCAGTTGAAGGTGCTTGTATTCAATTGAATATGGTTGAAAGGTATATCCCTATCCTCGACAACGAAATCAACTCTAGAACTAATTTGAACAAGATTATTGAAACTTATTCTATGTTTACTTTTAACCCTCTTAGTTCCCTCTTCCGAGTTCAACCAAGAGCCAACATATAATATTTGTAAGATGACCATACTAACGAATAATCAATTAAAATTAGTAAGCATAAACAATCTTGATGAAGAATTAAAGTTTAGGATAAAAGATTATTCTTACTTCAACCATCACCTATTGCCAAAATCCTAGAACAAGAGTTTAGCCACTTTTGTTTAAACGGAAAACTAAAGAAATCATCATTCGAATTAACAAAAGCATAAGGTAAGGAAGAAAACCAAGAAGAAAATAAATTTCTGTCTCTTCCCCTAAAGACTGCGCACAAAATGATCTAAGACTGATCAAAGACTTCTAATAAAATGCCCTAGATGTTATATTTATAAGCAAGGTATCAAATGACTCTTTTGCCCCTTGGAAAGTTCAGCTTTTAGACTTCAAAATTCGCCCCGGATAGGCCCTGGGGACCACACCATCCATCTCACCTGACTGTGGCTAGCATTTCCTATGAAGTTCAGCCTCTGGAGCACCGCACCAGCCATTTCACCAAGGTGTTAGTCAAATTCTGCACATTATGGACCTAGTGCTCCACACCACTCACTGCACCAGCGTGTTAAAGAATTTTTCAAGTCCGGAATGCCTCTGGCGCGCCACACCACTCATCTCACCAAGGCGTTGATCAAAATTCTTCTGAAGTTTGGGCTCTAGCGCGCTGCACCAGCCAATGCACCAGCCTGAGTGCAATTTTCTTTGAAGTTTGGAGGCTAGTGCACCACCCCAGCTATCTCACTGGGCCGACTTTTCTCGAATTCTTTTTTGCTTACACTATGAGCCATTTTTGAGTCCTTTTCCATTGATTACCTGCTAAAACCATCTAGAAATACTTGTTAGCTCATTTAACACACATAAGCATGAATTTATGCATTTCATAAGAATGATGAACTCAAAACAAGGTAAAATATAGGTAAAAGTATAGCAAATAGGCATAAGAATATGCCCAAATTCAATGGATCACACCAAGATAATTTCTTAAAAAATAGAATCTATTTTCCAATAGGGATTTTGTAAAAATATTGGCCAACTGATTTTCAAAATCAATAAATTCTAAAGAAAAATCCCCATTTTCAACATGATCTCTAATAAAGTGATGCTTAATATCTATATGCTTAGCCTTGGAATGGTGCACAGTATATTTAGAAAGACTAATAGCACTAATTATATCACACAAGATGAGAACACATTCATAATAAAGATCAAATCTAGCAGCTAATGTTTCATCCATAGTAATTGAGTACCATAATTTCCAAGAGCTAAGTATTCAACCTCTATAGTAGAAAGTGTTACAAAGCTTTATTTCTTGCTTTGCCAAGATGTACAAGCTTCTCCAAGAATTTAATAGCATCCACTGGTGCTTTTCCTATCAGATTTGTCACCTGCAAAATCTGCATCTGAGGACCCGATTAGATCGACGACCCAAATGGTCGTGATTGGCAGCCTCACTAACCCCCCAGTGGACGAACCAACAAAACCCGATAACAATTCCTAAGGACCCAAAAATTAACACATTCATGAAAAAAGAAATCAAATATTATGTTAAAAAAAATAATTCCAGATCACTACACTGTGCATACCAAAACTAAATAATCAATTTCCCAGAACCTGATTGTCACTGCACAAGACGTCTGTTTCCACAAGGGAAGAAACTAAAACTAAAAATGAAATGAAGTGTCCAAATTTCGAAAAGGACATATGTAACGAAGGAGTGAACTGTTGTTACACCCTGTAAGTTTCTAACGAGTAGTCGGCCTATTCGTACGTTGGCTAAGAGTTTCGGAGTGCAACACGTACGAGAAAGGGCCCGAGGAAAGGTCGAACAAGCGTGAAATCAAGATCGCATGGGAGAAGGCCGGAGCAGGCCGCAACAGGGGCGACATGTTAGGACCCCCTCCCTCCGCATTGGGCTCCGTGGCATGCCCGTAAACTGCCGCGATGAGGTCCATGCAACGGACCCCTGTCCACCGCCTCAAGTATATATAAGTTCCTCCCTTTGATTTTATGTTATTTTCCTAAGTTCATATGGCCAGAGAGGGAAAACACGAGGGAAATAAATAAATTTCCTCCGTTTACGCTGTGAAACACTGCCCGAATTCAAATTAACTTCGGGTATTAAAGTTTAAGATTGCAGGGAGCATTACAACGGAGTTAGTTTCGCAAAATTCGCCCAGCGAATGTAGTCCCGCCGAGTCAAATTTGTCAGAATTGTGTCAGACTAATTTCTATACGATCATAGGCTTCAAGTAAGCATTTCTCTCTTCTGGTCTTTCTAGAAATTACGAGTTTTCAATCGTGTTTCATTAAATTGAAATATAGTTAATATTTATATATAAAGTTATCGTTCCGCTGATTTTAGTACTGAAATTAGTCTTATTCTCTCATTCATACGGTTTCAATTGAGAAAAGCTATTGAATACGAATTCGAACTCGCCAGTTAAGCAGAAATTACCAATCCAGGTATGTTAATGCATATTCTTTCGGCAGGTTAGTTTTCTCAGTATTGTAGCTTAGTTTAAGTCCTAGTAAGAGAACCAACAACATATGAATTGTGATTAGCTGTTGTTATTAGTTGAGACCAGCATTCCATGTTTAGCTGGGATTGACTATGCCTTGTATAGCCTTCCATAACCAACCACAGGGTTACTAGTTGTGTCGACGCCTGCGAGGGGCTAGATGATGTCACTCCAAGGAGCGGTATGCCATCTGTGAGGGACGAATATGAGGTCCGAGGTCCTCATATAGTCCATTCCATGGCTGGACTACTCTTATGCCATATCGGCATGCCCTGTCGAGTTCGGTACCCAGGGTACAAACAGCAGGAGCCCATCAGACTCAGATACAACTATAGTTCAGGAGTCGAGCGGGATCAGTTGCAGACCCAGGGGATGGGTAGGACGACTATAGTTATTAGATGATACAGTATGACCTCATTAGGGGTATATAGATTGAGGTGTACCCACTAGGGCTTTGAAGCCCCGAGTGGGTTATTTCGTGCTGAATGTACCTTCCGGCGGGGTGGTTCTTGTTTGCCTTAGTTATTGATAAATTAGATGATAAAAAGTTCAACTATTTAGGTATGATCTCTATCCCTCCATTTCAGTTATTCTTAGTTTCATTTCTTTATTTCAGTTATTTACAATCATTGTCTTACATATTCGGTACGTATTGTACTGATGCCCTTCCTGGGGTGTTGTATTACTTGCCTGCTGGTACAGATAAACAAGGAGCAGTTCCCTCTTAGCTTTCAGTTAGGATTGATAGCACAATCGGCTTCTTTCCTCCGGAGCTTGCAGATAAAAGGTTTACGCCTTTTGATTGTGTAGTTTATGCGTAGGTCGGGGCCCTATCCCGACCATCATATTACTCCTAGAGGCTTGAAGATTATTTATATTTCCTTGTGGTTAGCTGTTGGTGGCCGTGTGGGGCCCATATATGTTTCAGTTTATATGTTGGCCGTGTGGGGCCTTGTTTAGTTGTTAGTTAGAGGCCTTGTCGGCCATTGCTTAGTTTTGCACCGAATTTACTTTTCAATCATAACTAGATATCATGGTGGTCTTGTCGGCCTGCATAGGGTTCCCTATTACTATCTGTTTCTGGTTAGTTGTTTTCTTTTACAGGTTATAAGGCCTTGTCGACCGGAGGCTACATTTACAACCGAGATATAACTCTTTGTTTTCTTGATATGGAGAGTAAGCCTGCACCAGGAGTTCACAGGCCTAGCTAAGTCAGTTCAGATCCTAGTAGGGCACTAGGTGCCAGTCATGCCTCCCAAGGTGGGGCATAAAAATTGCGTCCTCATCTGCTCACCTTCTAACTCCCAAAAACTATTGGTTTACAGGTGAGGGCATGAAGAACTTTTGGGCTTGAACTCTATACTTATAAAACAATGTAGGGTAGGGTCAATGCGTGACACAGTGCTAGTAGGCATCATCGGCCGATCTTACATAATATCAGATAATTAAAACAATAGTGATATAAAAAGGGTCCTCAACTTTGTACAGAAATACAAGCCATTTTATGAAAACTTGCTCTACTCAGGAATCAACCGGCTTGCTCACTGGATTATACCTCTTATTGCAGTGGTCACTTGTCCGCTACAGAGGTCTCACCGCAGCAGAAATGGTTCTGCTGCAGCGGCTTTGGCATAGGTAGTAGCTCGACATGCTGCACTCTTCTCAGTTCATCCATCCCACAGTTCATTAGATCAACAGTTTAACATTTCACATACTCTCTCAGCGTAAAGGCTATAACTGAGTGGAATTACTAGCTCTAGGTTAGAAACTGTTCGGGTGAATGAAAATTGGCATTCGAGGTATGTAACGCTTATCTCTTCGGCAAGTTATTCTCATCATATATTGATACAACCTATGTTTCTGAATGAAGATGACGATCTTATATGTTGTAACTAGCTACTATCAGTAGATTATGACTATATAAGTTGTGGTTAGCTGCTAAAGACATATTGAGAATATACTGCAGTATCCCTCATAGGAAAAAGGTATGTTCAGTGTGATTAATGCCAGGAGCATCGTAGAGATTTCCCTAGTTTATTTATTTATTATTTAGAAGTATCCTGGAGTTTTGCTGTAATGACAAGGCCTTAGAAGTTTAAGTTTAGCTGTTGGGCCTGGCTCGGTGAGTTGGACAGTTTCGGGTGCAATGGGACATTATAACTCTTCGATTGACGCCTATATAGACAATAAAGCTCGCCTAGAGGCTGTTGGCTTGATTTGACGCCTCCAGGGCTAGAATTTAGATAGAATGGTCTTATGCTAGAGTAAGCAGCACCAGGGTTTCCTAGTGGAATGAGTAATAGCCTGCCATCTAGTTAGCCACTGCCAATGACTGCTAGTTATAGTTGACTTAGTGCTTGTCATATAGGTTGCCAGGAAGTTACCCCAGTTGTACAAGTTAGATAGACTCATGGGTACCCTAAGGAGGGAACCTTATCAGTAGTTAAATGCAGGGCCAACGCCCCAGCCTGCTCTTATAAGATACTCAGGTACAGATTTTCGTGAGTGGCTAAGTCCAGATAAACTTACCTACGAGGTCAGGAATCACCCATAGAAGACATATGAAATCTAAACAGACCAATTTAAGGCCTAAGGTACTAGAACCATGTCAGTAAAGTATTTCCTTCAGGCTAAGAATTATGGGCAAGCTGTCTGTGGAAGATTAGGGGCTGACTGCTCAGGAGCATGCCAGATCAATAGCAGCCCTACAGTTTTTCTAAGCAAAGGAACTAAATAGTTGGTCGTTTGCGACCTTGAAGTTCGCTTATGAGCTATCATCATCCTAGCATGACCTTCAAAGTGTCGTTTAGGCCACTCCAGACCTCACCCTATTCTATCTAGATCATTAGAGATTATGATCACTGTTAGGACCCTCTGATCAGGTGTAGGCATACGGGGTGTGCCTATTGGCAGCTATACAGACTATTCTAGGGGCGAGTAGCGATCACATTAGGCCTTAAGAGCTAGGTACGCCTTTTGAGTGGCTATATTAAGACTAAAATGTAGTATACTGGATGGGATTGACCCCACCTAAGATATGCTTCCATTGACCAACTATAGGATGGCTAGCTGTGTCATCGCCTACAGGGCTATTGATCGCTCAAAGGAGATATAAGATAATGTCATCTCCTATAGGATGTCCGAAGGGACCATACTCAGGCCTAGGCCATATTTATGCCCATCCATGTATGGACCTCTTTTTATGCCATACCAGCATCACTGACCCTCCATCGAGCCTTTTGTGCCCAGGGTGCAGTTATAGGAGCCCATCAGGCTCAGACACAGTTATAGGAGTCCAGCGGGTTCAGATGCGGACCCAGAAGCCAGTTAGGTTCGCTATAGTACCAGTAGAATCATAAGAACCTAGATAAAGGTATATAGATTGAATTATACTTGCCAGGGCTTATGGACCCCCCGGTAGGTTGTTTCTATGTTGCTTGTACCTTCTAGACTTATGAGGGCCAGGTTAGGTTCTTGCTTGTATACTTGCTTGTTAGATGTAGCCTATGAATGTATAGTCATACAGTTTTAGCTCATATACGTGTAGTGTTTTACTAGATGCAGGTTATGGATAAGAGAGCGTACAGGTTAACTTCTGCCCATTCTTGTTATTCACTTTCAGTTCTGTATCAGCTTCTATTCAGCCTTATTTACTGCCTTACATATTCAGTACATATTGTACTGACGCCCAACTATGGGGCGCTGCATACTTGCCTGCAGGTTTAGAAAGACAGATTGTGAGATCTCCTAGCAGCTATTCAGAGTCAACAGTTTGGTCAGCTCCTTTTATTCTGAGTTGCCAGGTTGTAGAGATCTGTCTTCTATCTGTATAGCATTTGGGTAGGTTGGGGCTCTGTCCCAATCAATATTTTCACTCCTAGAGGCTTGCAGTGTAGTCTTCAGTTAATTGATTGTTGTTGGTCGTATGGGGCCCATGTATGTCTTATTTTATGCGTTGATCGTGTGGGGCCTGGTACAACTGTTTGTTTTCATTTCTGTTATAATTAGATAACATGATGGTCTTTTAGGCCTACATAGGATCTATTTTATGGTCATGTTGGCTGGTTTAGCAGTTTTCTTTTACAGGTGTTGCGTAGCCTTGTCGGCCTGATACTGTGTTTATATTCGAGATATAGCAGTTTGTTTTCTTGATTTTGAGTCACTGGTAGGCACCAGAGATGCATATGCCCATCCTGATCAGCCTAGATCCCAGTGTGGCATTAGGTGCCAGTCATGCCTCCCAATGTGGGGCATGACAAAGGAGCACAGGCCTCTGCCATCTTCCCCTATTTCTCAACCACACGAAACATGTATACACACGCTAGAGGGTCTTATTTGTTCCCATCCAGTTATGAACTGTAGGGGACTCTAGAAATTCATGTACTGTGCTGGTGTGACACTTGCTCCCACTCATAAACTCATCTGAATGCTCCCCTCGGACATGAGTAACTCAAATAATGTTATTCGCTCGCCCGAATACTCCTCTCAGGCTCGAGCCTCTCATTTAGGATGTTAAATATTTTCATTTATCATTCTCATGAAATACATATCAAGTGCGTCATTTCATCATACAGAAAGTTACAATCTACTTCTCAAATAAGCCATTATAAATTAACAATTCTCTCATTAATGAAGTGTGATCACTTTACTAAACATTTATCGTAGGTAATTACATTATCATATACACAATCTTTTAAATAAGTCATCACAGTTCAATATCACATCATAGTCGCATTCTTGAGATAAATTATCAACAATAGACTCACATATCACGTAAACGGCCGAAGAACAATGGTATATCAACGTTGCACACTATTCATGCCATTATATAGGTCTATCTCTATAAACCGTAACCTATCCTGATTACTTGAAATTATCGGTTTCGCTACTCTACAATAGCTTTGCTCTTCCTCAATGCTTCAAATTGTTCAAAATCTACACACATGTAATCATTGGTTAAGCACTCCTTGAGATAGGGCCTAATTTGATCAAACCCTTCTCTTTTTAGGGCAATTTAATAGAAAACCCTTTCCTTCCACCTAGTTCTAGGTCCCCACCTTGTCTAACCAATCAACATTAATAAGAGGGACCCTAGAAAGTAAATATTACTCAAATTTTCTACAATCAACCCTTCCATTACTTCCCCACAATCTCATCCTTAGTTCATTAACTTAGGGTTTTCTCTATATAACTTCCACCATTAAAGGTCCACAAGAAATCTAGGATCAACACTAATCTAAGTAGGGGTAGGAGAATTGAGATTCTTACCTTCGGAGAGTAGTTCACTACTCTGGAGAAATTTTCCGCCCCTTAGCCCTTCTGATCAAGTTTTTGAGAATATTGGAGTAAAATCCCATAATTCCCACTTAAAACCCACTTTCTGACTCCCTCGATCTGCTGCAGCATTCACACTTCTTGTGCAACGAACCCGCTACAGTGGCCATAGGGTCGCCACAACAGTTGCAGCGGTTACTCCCTCATTTCGCTACGGTGGGACTCCGACCGCTACCACGATCTCACTGTAGCAAGAATCCCACCACTACAGTGGTCTCCAGGAACAGTAGCTACCCAAGATCTCACAGTTTTATACTTGGTTTATTTCACAACCTCCCTATCTCATCCTTAGCTAGTTTTTTGTGTTCTATGCCCTTAACCATCCCGTAATGTCGTCTGGGTTATTACATCAAATACCAATTAATATATCATTCATCCATGAACGCTCTATACAAAAGTAGGAAGGATACATACTAGATTCTATGAACAACCAGGGATATTTGACCCATATATCAACCTCGATCTCCAAGTGGCTTCTTCCACAGAACGGTCTCCAACTGAACTTTTACTGTCAGAATATCCTCGGATCTCAGCTTCCAAACCTCTCTGGCCAATATCGATACAAGATCCTCCTCATTTGATAGATTCTCATCCAGCAGCACAGAGTCCCACTTGATGATATACGTTCCATCCCTATGGTACTTTTTCAGCATAGACACATGAAATGTCGGATGCACTCCAGAAAATCCTAGCGGTAATGCCAGCTCATCAGCCACTTCCCCCACATGTCATAGTATTTCAAATGCCCAATATACCTCGAGCTAAGCTTGTCGGCTTTTCGAACCTCATCACCCTTTTTATGGGGGACACCTTGAGCAGCACTACCTCCCCTTCCATGAACTCCATTTCCCTGACTTTTTTGTCTACCTGCTGCTTCTGCCTACTCTGAGCAGCTGCTAGACGGTCCTGAATTATTCGAACCTTTTCCAAGGAATCCTTTAACAAATTCATCCCCCAAGGCCTCACCTCAAAAGCATCAAGTCACCCAATTGGAGACTTGCACTTTCTCTCATACAAGGCTTCAAAAGGTGCCATACCGATGCTCGAATGGTAGTTATTGTTATAGGCGAACTCTGCCAAGGGTAAGAATTTATCCCAATGACCCTCGAAGTCTACCACACACTCTCGGAGCATATTCTCCAACACTCGAATAGTTCGTTTCAATTGTCTGTTTGTCTGAGGATAAAAGGTTGTGCTCAAATCCAACCTCGTACTCGACTCGGCCTGCAAGGTCCTCCAAAAATGGGAGGTAAACTGAGTGCCCCTATCCGATACAATTGAAACAGGCATCCCATATAACCGAATAACCTCCTTCACATATATCTTGGCTAGTTTCTCCGTGTTTTAAGTCACCTAGACTGGAAAGAAATGAGCAGACTTGGTCAACCTGTCCATTATGACCCAAATTGAGTCAAGCTTCCCCAAAGTTTGCTAAACCCTGAACCGAATTCCCTCTTTGGAAACCCCATGCCCCAAAAAGGATACGGATTCTAACCAAAATTGGCACTTGGTGAATTTGGTATACAACTGCTTCTCCTTCAGCAATCCCAGCACAATCCTTAGATGATTTTCGTGCTCCTACTTGGTCTTAGAATAAACCAAGATATCGTCAATAAACATAATAACAGAGGAATCCAGGTAGGGTTCGAAACTATCGTTCATTAGACTCATGAACATGGCCGGAGCATTAGTGAGTCGAAACGACATAATCAAAAACTCGTAATGCCCATACCTGGTCTGAAAGGTTGTCTTGGGAATATCTTCAGCCTAAATTTTCAACTGGTGATAACCTGACCTCAAATCAATCTTTGAAAATACAACCGCTCCCTATAACTGGTCAAATAGATCATCTATTCGAGGAAAAGGGTACTTATTCCGAATAGTTACCTTATTCAACTGGCGGTAGTCGATGCACATCCGCATACTACTATTCTTCTTCTTTATAAACAGAATTGGGGCACCCCATGGTGATACACTCGGTCTAATGAATCCTTTACCGAGCAACTCCTACAACTGCTCCGTGAGTTCTCTCAACTCAAGTGCTATTCGATATGGAGGAATAGAAATGAGTCGGGGTCCTGGTTTCAAGTCTATACAAAAATCTATGTCTCGATCCGGCAGCATACCAGGAAAATCTGCAGGGAACACCTGAAGAATTCACGAACAATCAGGACCGACTCTATGGAAGGACCCTCTGAACTATCATCGTGAACATGCACCAAATACGTTGAAAAACCCCGCTCTATCAACTTACGAGCAGGAATGTAAGAAATAAGTTTCTTAGGAGTAGGCATACAATTTCCTTTCAACTCCAACCTAAAAGACTCTAGACCCGATATAGTGACCGTCTTAGCATAGCAATCTAGAATGGCATGGTAAGGGGACAACCAACTCATTCCAAAAATTATATCAAAATTAATCATGTCTAAGATCACTAGGTTTGCTTGAGTGTCAAACCCCATGAATTCAACAATGCAATCACAAACAACCCTATCCACTAATATAGAATCCCTAACAGGAGTAGACACACAGATAGGAGTATTAAGCACATCATATACAAGATTCAGACCCAAAGAAAAATAAGTAGACACATAAGAGAATGTAGAGCCCAGGTCAAACAACGCAATACCCATTCTATCAGCCACGAAGATCATACCTGTGATGAGGGTGTCTGAAGCCTCTACCTCCAGTCTACTAGGAAAAACATAGAAATGAGCCTAGTTACCCGCCTGAGAACAACCTCCGTTGGGCTGTGCCTCCCCTATACCTTCTTGGGTGCCACCCCTACCCACCGGAGCACGTCCTCTATCCTACTGAATACCACCTCTAGTATCCAGCGGGACACATCATCCCAGTTATGGATAATCCTAATTGAAATCACTGTCTCCTCTTCCAATAGAGGCTAGAGCTCGAGCAGCAAGATGGGGAACAATATGCTCGCCCTATCTGAATCTGGGGTACCATCTATTGATGTGGCCATATTCACCACACTCATGGTAGACCTTCTCAATAACTGGTCTCTAAGCTGGAACAGAAGAAATAGGTTAAGCCCCAAATCAGAACGAACCATCTGAGAACCCCCAACTGCATCTGATAGTTGCGTAGCTGTCCCTGGTGGACCTATGGCTGACACTTGTACGGTAGACTGAATAGGGCGCCTAGAGAAACCCTATGGTGCTGGAGCCTTCACCTAAGAACCACTGAAAGAGCTAGCTCTCCGAGCCTTCTTCTCGGCATTTCTAGAATAACCCTCCTGCCTCACCCCATCAACCGACTTCACGTACTCTACCACCTCTTGAAAAGTCTTACCCGAAGAGACCTTCTGCAGAGCTACTACGTGGAGACCCACATTCAGGCCTTTAACAAACGGACTTATTCTCTCCTCCTCGGTGGGTAGTAAGGGTAGAGCATATTTGGAAAAAGAGTGAAATCGGGCCTCGTATGCAGCAACTGATGAGCTCCCCTGCTTGATGGTGGTGGACTCATATCGTCTCCTATCCCTTAGAGTACGAGGAACATATTTCTCCAGGAATGTGGAGTAGAATTGGGTCCACGACAACGGTGGTGACCCTGCTGGTCTGCACTCCACGAAAGTCCTCCACCAGAGCTTTGCATCCCCCATCAGCTGGAAGGTGACGAACTCAACACCGTACTTCTCCACCACTCCCACATTATTGAGCCTCTTGTGATAATCTATGATGAATTCATAGGTGTCCTCTGCCTCTGTGCCGTAGAAGGTGGGAGGCTTCATCTTGATGAACCTCCAAAATAAGTCGTGCTCTTCCCCTGTCATCACTGATCCTGCCACTGGCCTCAGGAACATCACAACCTTCAATATGTCATCAATCCGCGGGGCCACAACAACTGCATGCTTAATTCCTAACTGTTGTCCTACTGGAGTTACTGGCGCTACCTCGGTGCCCACAAGGACACTTAGGAAGTTGAGGACCTGAGCTAGGACCTCTGAGGACCTTGGCTTGGCAGGAGCTTCTCCCTGCATTAGGACATCGACCTCAATCTCCATCTGCTCCTGTATTGCTGGTGGCACGGGAGATGCAGTCCCCTTACTGATTGGAGCAGGAGCACGGGCCCCTCCTCTAGTCGCAGCGAGTCTCTGGCCATGACCTCTGCCCCTTCCTCTACTACAACTGGGGCTGCCATTGTCGGCTTGGGTGTTGTGTCTCTGTTACCATTTACACGGGTTCTCACTATCTGAGAAGGAAAGAAGAAAAATTGTTAGATTGCAATTTGGATCATCAAATACCAATTGGAATCAAGTAATCGCAAAAGAGGAAAGGAGGGAGTTTTCCTAAAGTCATGTAGCCTCTCGAAGATAAGTTATGGATGTCTTTGCACCGATCTGCAAGACTCTACTAGACCCGTGTTAGTGCAATGAGATTAATGAACCTAGAGCTCTGATACCAACTTTGTCACGACCCAAATAGTCGTGATTGGTACCCACACTAACCCTCCAGTGGGTGAACTAGTGAAACCTGATAACAATTCCCAAGTGACCCCAAAATTAAAACATTAATGAAAAAAATCAACTATTATGTTAAAAAAAATAATTCCAGATCACTACACTACACATACCAAAATTAAATAACCAATTTCCCAGAACCCGATTTTTATTGCACAAGACGTCTGATTCCACAAGCTAAAAAACTAAAACTAAAAATGAAATAAAGTGTCCAAATGTATGAAAAAAGGACATCTGTAACGAAGGAGTGAATTACGTCCTCATCTGCTCACCTTCTAACTCCCAGATGAGGGCGTGAAGAACTGCCGGGCTCGAACTCTATACTTAGAAAAGAATGCAGGGGTAGGGTCAGTACATGACACAGTACTGGTAGGCATCATTGGCCGACCTTATATAATATTAGATATTTTTGTCATGCCTTACCTTGGGAGGCATGATTGGAACCTAATGCCACATTGGGATCTGGAATGACCTGGCTGGGCATATGCACCTCTGGTGCCTACCAGCGACTCAAAATCAAGAAAACGAATTGCTATATCTCGGTTGTAAACATAGCCTCGGGCCAGCAAGGCCACACAACACCTGTAAAAGAAAACAACTAACCTAGTTAACATAACAATAAAAGGGATTCTAGTGGGCCAACAAGACCACCATGCTGTCTAGTTATACCAAATAAAAAATAGGCAGTCATCTGAATACTACAGCCGACAAGGCTACTAACTGAAAGTTATACTAGGCCCCACACGACCAACATACAGAACTGAACATATATATGCCCCACATGGAAAATATAGACAACTAACTTAAGACTGTCGCCTGCAAGCCTCTAAGAGTGAAAATATTGGTCGGGACAAGGCCCCGGCCTACCCAACTGCTATACAAATAAAAGACAGATAAACCTCTACAACCTAGTAACTCAGAATGAAAGGAGTTAGCCAATCTGCTGACATTGAATAGCTGCTAGGAGATCCTATAATCTGTCTATCTAAACTTGCAGGCAAGTATGCAATGCCCCATAGTTGGGTGTTAGTACAATATGTACTGAATATGTAAGACAGTAATAAAAGTTTGAATAGAAACTGATAAAAAACTGCTAATGAAAAGTAAGAAGGGGCAAAAGGTAACTTGTAAGCTTTCTTACCCATAACCTGCATCTAGTAAGTCGCTACACGAAGATGAACTAAAGCTGTATAACTATACGTTCATAAGCTATATCTAGCAAGCAAGTACACAAACAAGAATCTAATGTAGCCCCCATAAGCCTAGAAGGTGCAAGCAACACAGAAACAGCCTATCGGAGCCCCCATAAGCCCCGACAAGTACAAGTCAATCTATATACCCCTAATAAGGTCCTTATGATTCTACCAGTACTATAGCCAACCTACCTAGCCTCTAGGTCTGTAACTGAGTCCACTAGGCTCCTGTAACTACACCCTAGGCACACAAGGCTCGATGGAGGATCAGTAATGCCAGTACGATATAAAAAGAGGTCCATAGTGGATGGACATAAATATGGCCTAGGCTTGAGTGTGGTTCCATCGTACATCGCATAGCTCCTCTAAGCAACATCATATAACCCCTCTGAGCGATCAATAGCCCCTTAGGTGATGACACAGTTAGCAACCCTAAAGTTGGTCAATGGAAGGCTATCCTAGGTGGGATCAATCCCAATCAATATGATACATTTTAGTCTTAATCTAGCCACTCAAAAGGCATATCTAGCTCTTAAGGCCTAATGTGACCGCTACTCGCCCTTGGAATAGTATGTATAGCTACCAACAA
Organism: Datura wrightii; assembly: GCA_035772735.1. Lineage (NCBI taxonomy): Eukaryota > Viridiplantae > Streptophyta > Magnoliopsida > Solanales > Solanaceae > Datura > Datura wrightii. The sequence goes on from JASDFA010000008.1 coordinate 31,322,245, forward strand.
CCACACCCCATGTGCCTACACCTGATCAGAGGGACCTGGCAGTGATCATAATCTCTAATGGTCTAGACAGAATAGGGCAAGGTCTGGAGTGGCCTAAACAATACTCTGAATATCATGATAGGACAATGATAGCTCATAAGAAAATAGTAAGGGCGCAAGCGACCAACTATTTAGTTCCCTCGCTTAGAACGACTATAGGGCTGCTACTAATCGGACTGATCCTGAGCAGTCAGCCCTAACTTTCCACAGACAGCTTGCTATAATTCTTATCCTAAAGATAATATTGTACTACTGTGGTTCTAGTCTTAACTTGGTCTGCTCAGATTTCATATGACTTCTCTTGATTCATAGCCTCGTAGGCAGGTTTATCTGGACCTAGCCACTCGCGACAACTTGTACCTTGGTATCTATAAGAGCAGGCTAGGGCGTTGGCCCAACATCCAACTACTAATAAGGTTCCCTCCTTAAGGTACCCAGGCGTCTATTTGACTTGCACAACTGGGATGACTTCCTGGGCGACCTGTATGACAAGCATTAAGTCGACTGAAACTAACAATTACTGACAGTAGCCAACTATATGGCAGACTGTCACTTAGTTTACTAGGCAACCCTGGTGCCGCTGACTCTAAGGTAATACCATCCTATCCAAATTCAAGCCCTGGAGGCGTCAAGGTATGCCAGCGGCCTCTGGGCAAGCTTAAATACAGGCGTCAAACTAAAGCTTATATTGCCCTACTACGCCCTATGCTGTCCAACTTACCAAATCAGGCCCAATAGCTAACCATAAACTTCTAAGGCCTTGGCATGACAGCTAAACATCAGAATTCTACTAATACTATAAGCAAAAGAATAGGGAAGTCTCTATGATGCTCCTAGAATTAGTCACACTCAGCATGCCTTGTCTCGACGAGTAATACTGTGGTATAATCTCAACTTGTCGCATAACAGCTAACCATAACATACATAATCGCTATTTACTTGCAGTAGCTAATCACAACATATAGGATCATTATCTACTTTTGAAGACACTGGTCGTATCACTATACGATGAGAATAACTATCTTTAAATATTTTAAACTGTTTCAAATGGATGTCAAAGGTGTTTTTTTAAACAAGTTCATAAAAGATGAAGTTTTTGTAAAACAACCTCCTGGTTTCGAAAATTTCTCTTGCCCTGACCATCTTTACAAACTCTCTAAAGCTCTTTATACTCTCAAACAAGCTCCTAAAGCCTAGTACGAATAGTTAAGTTCCTTTTTAATCAAAAATGACTTTCAAAGAGGAAAAATCGATACTAATCTTTTCGTTCAACTATCCTCCTCTAACATTTTAATGATTAAAATATATGTAGATGACATTATCTTTGACAGTTCTGACCCTTTTAATATAAAAGTTTCGCATATTTAATGACAGGAGAATTTGAGATGAGTGTGACGGGAGAACTAACATTTTTCCTAGGACTGCAAATACGCCAGTCGACTAAATGAACCTTTATCAGTTAAACCAATTACACCAAGGATCTGATAAAAAGATTAGATTTGGAAAAATAAAAAGTTTTTGGGACTCCTATGAGTCCTTAAAAGTGTCTTAAATTCAATATATTTGGAAAATATTGATGAGAACATCTATCGCGGGATGATTGGATCATTGCTCTATTTCACAGCCAATCGACCAAACATTATGTTTAGTGTATGCAAAAAATGTGCTAGATTTCAATTTACTCCCGACGAGTATCATCTAACTGTAGTAAAATAAATCATTCTCTACCTTATCGGAACTCAAGATTTTGAATTATGGTATCCTCACGGAGGAAATATAACGATTCGAACGTCGTTACATGATAGTTAAGGGCATAGAACATAGAAACCTAACTAAGGATGAGATAGGAAGGTTGTGAAATAAAATAAGTATAGAACTGTGAGATTTTGGGTAGCTACCGGTCCGGGGGACTGCTGCAGCAGTGGGAATCCTGCTGCAATGAGACCATGGTAGCGATCGGAGTCTTGCTGTGGCGAAATAAGGGAGTAACCACTGGAACCGTTGTAGTGACCCTATGGCCGCTGTAGCGGGTTTGCTGTAGCAAAAGTGTGACTGCTTCAGTGGACAGCGGGAGTCAAAAAGTGGGTTTTAAGTGAAAATTACATTGTTTTACCCAATTATTCTCAAAAACTGATCAGAAGGGCTAAGAGGCAAAACATTTCTCCAGAGCAGTGAACTACTCTCTGAAGGAAAAAATCTCAATTCTCCTACCCCTACTTCGATTGGTATGGATCCTAGATTGCTTGTGGACCTTTAATTGTGGAAGTTATATAGAGAAAACTCAAAGTTTATAAACTAGGGCTGAGATTGTGGGGAAGTAATGGGAGGGTTGATTGTTGAAAATTTGAGTAATGTTTACTTTGTAAGGTCCCTCTTGTTAATATTGATGGGTTAGACAAGGTGGGGACCTAGAACTAGGTGGAAGGGAAGGGTTTTATGTTAAATTGCCCTAAAAAAGAAGGGTTTGATCGAATTAGGCCCTATTTTGAGGAGTGATTAACCAATGATTATATGTGTGTATATTTCAAACAATTCGAAGCATTGAAAAAGGGCAAAGCTCCTGAAGAGTAGCGAAGCCGATACTTTCAAGTAATCGAGGTAGGTTACAGTTTATAAGGATAGACCTATATAATATCATGAATAGTGTGCAATGTTAATATACGATTGGTCTTCAGACATTTACATGATATGTGAGTCTATTGTTGATAATTTATCTCAAGAATGCGACTATGATGTGATATTGAACTGTGATGACTTGTTTAAAAGATTGTGTATATGATAATGTAATTACCTATGATGAATGTTTAGTAAAGTGATCATGCTCCATTAATGAGAGAATTGTTAATTGATAATGGCTTATTCGAGAAGTAGATTGTAACTTTATGTATGATGAAATGACGCACTTGATAAGTCTTTTATGAGAATGATGAATGAAAAGATTTAACATCCTAAAATGAAAGGCTCGAGCCTAAAGGGAGTATCCGGGCGAGCGAATAACATTATTTGAGTGCCTCGTGTCGAGGGGAGCATTCGGACAAGCTTATGAGTGGGAGCGGGTGCCACGTTGGCACAGTACATAGATTTCTAGAGTTCCCTGCAGGTCATGACTGGATGAGCACAAATAAGACCCTTTGGCGTGTGTGTACATGTTTTGTGTGGTTGAGAAATAAGGGAAGATGGCAGAGGCGTGTGCCCGTCATGTTACCCTTGGTTGTGTTATTTGCGTATTATTTGTGATTTCATTTATGTTCATGAGGTGGATGTGAAACATGCTACGAGAATGTGCAAAGTATCGTGGATTTGATGTGAGATGATAACAATGAACTTGGTTTTAGTGCTAAGTGTGACTTTGTCATTGTGTGTAGTTATTGAGTATTTCTCTCTATGAATAACTGGGGTATTGTAGCTCTTAATAGCTAATGCAATTTTTGTTATATTATAGTTGTTTGATGGATTTATAGAGTATGTGAAATGTTAAACTGTTGATCCAATAAACTGTGGGATGGATGAACAGAGAAGAGTGCAGTATGTCGAGCTACTGCCTACATAGAGCCGCTGCAGTAGAACCATTTTCGCTACGGTGAGACCACTATAACGGACAAGTGACCGCTGTAGTGGAAGATCTAATCCAATGAGCAGGCTGGTTGATTTCTGAGTAGAGCTAGTGTTCATAAAATGACTTGTATTTCTGTACAAAGTTGAGGACCCTTTTTATATAACTATTGCCTTAAACTATTATACCCCGTAAGTTTCTATCATTTAGCGGACGCATGCGTGCATATGTCAAGAGTTTTGAAATATGACGCATGTGAGAAAGGGCCTGAGAGTTGAATATACGAATTTGGCATCGAGCGGGCAGGAGGCCAAGGTCGAAGGCCAGGCACATGGGGTGCCACACCGCGCCTACCAACCGACGCCATGGCCGGCGCGCCGTACCTCTAGCCTAGTGCGATAGGTGGCACATCGCGCCCCCTGCCTTTGGCCTTCTTATATATAAATCCCTTATTGATCATATTGAATCATTCTTGAGATTTCCCTCGACCAAGAAAAGAGAGTAAATTCTAGTTTCATCTAATTCTCGTCAAATTACGCCGCCAAACTCCGTCCAAACACAAATTCATCTTGAATATCAAGTTCTAGGCCTAGGAAGAACATCCCTGCAGAGTTATTTCTTGAAAATTCGCTTGGAGGACCGGAACTCCATCAAGTAAAAGTTGTCGAAATTACTTCAAATTGAGTCCTAAGAGGCTACAGGTGATAGCATAAAGACCATAATGGAGTGGAATCACTGGCTTCAGATTGGAAACTGTTTGGGTTAATGAAGGTCAGCATTCGAGGTATGTTAAAGTTTACCCTCTCCCTAGTCAGTCAAAGTCCTAAGGGATCCAAGATTGACGACTCCTCGGCATATTAGGATTTCCACTGATTGGGACATCCGATGGAGCCTCCTTTATAGGGCCAGTTCCTCCAGGTACAATTTCTTTAAAACATCTGGCGTATGAAAATAGTGATTTTAACTCATTATAAGAAGCTTTAAAATTTTATGATCATGCAAATTAAATTAAATTAATTAATCCATAAAGCTTTATCTATTTTCAACTTGTGCATGGAGCTTTGAATGCAAATTAGTGGTACTAATAAGAAAAGTCAAATTCTAGTAGTGAAAGATAGACATAAATCATGGTTCAACAAAGATAATCATAACTTGGCTTTCAGCATAGAAGATAACATGTCAAAACTACTTTGTAATACTTACTATTTTAGTAAAGAAACATGTTAGCTAAAAAAGGTGAATAAAGTAACTAAGGCAGATCACTTCAGAAAAATCATCCACAAATAACAACCCGAGATAGATCTACAACAAATAAATATTTAGACTTTTAACATGAGACGTATATTATCTATTATAAGCTTCACAAAAATAGTTAACTATGCCAATATAAATCTCGCATACGAAAGTACATTTATACTTATTAAAAAAGAATATGATATCACTCAATTATGTCTCAATCTCAAAGTATTTACGATCAGCAATGTAAACTCCGCCTCATTTAGATTCATTTCGTTGCAAAATTAATAATTTTATCTTTTTAATGTAAATTAAGAACCAGACATATAAGCTACTTGGATAAAAGGAACATTTCAATTCTATCTAATTTTTCTACAACCAAGTATAGTTTTATATAAGTTCTTGTGATTAAAATTTGAGTATTATAGTCTATTTTGTTAAAAAAAAAATTCACTCACTTCTATTGTTTTCATCATTTTTACACATACATAGAAGGAAAAACTTGTTTTAGATTTTATCTAATTCCTATAAGTGTATTTTTGTTTCATACATTGACTTGTCTTCATTTTTAAGTAGACAGAATACTATTGTCAATTTTCACTTTTCAACTTTTATAAAAGATCTTATATAATCAAAACAACTTGTATAATTAGAAAACAATTATAAATCCTTCTTAAATTTCAAATCTTTCCCTAAATAATAACAAACATACCAAGAAGTAATGCACATAGATAATCTGACATATCAACATACAAAATGCTATCGAATTGATAAACTGAGATTAGTGCATCACCAAGTTTATTTTGTAGTTCTCATGTCAAAATTCACGTTAAGATTCTCCGACATCCTCAGATATTGGTGGACTGCACTAGGGATATATGATAAGAATACTTTCCTCACGTCCCAAGACTTTGCGTTCAACATCAGAATTCTACATGAAGTCTTTTGTGGAGATACAGGCCAGAGGCATTTTTTTACTTAATGATAGAGCTTTATTTTATATTATGGATAAATTTATAATAAGCAGAAGATGCTTTTTTTTTTGAAATGGGATGAAAGATAGTTTTCTCTTAGTAAATTTCGTTATATTGTCCAGGAATTTTTTTCTATAATAAATATTAGCTGCACTAGTTTTTAATTATAGAATAAAGTATTTTGGCATAAAGTTTGTCTGTAAAATGGTTAGAGGCCTCATCTTTTGTGATATTTCATTGAGGATCATATTCAGGTGTCTACTTATGCCAAAAATGGCTTTGTTTATTGAATATACGTCGGCATGTTTAAAATATCATTTTGCGTAATATAACTTTTACCTTCTATGATCTAAGTCAATCATACTTTGTGTCTTTCTCTAAAGATGAAAGGGAAAGGATTTGTCTGATGATACCTTTAATAGGGCACCAGTTTTTCAGGTACACTATCTCAAACAACAATCAAGCATTATTCGTCTTGTATGGTTTAAGAAGAGATGATGAAAGGGAAAGAATTCTTTTGCCTTTTCTCTCTCTTAATTATCTGATTATTTTGACATTCCCAGTTATTGTTAGTTATTCTGAAATTAAGAGAGGGTAATGAAAAGTTGTAACTATTATTGATTTTTCTTTTGACGAATATCCCTAAAGACACATAAATATTGTCAATAATTTTTTACAATCAATCATTAAAACTTCAAACTTCTCATTTTTATAGTGCAGAGTACTATCAAAGATATACAAAAAAATAAGTAATTAACACCATCAATACTCTGAAAAAAGGAGAGCAATAAGGTTAGAGTCTTTGGTTTGCTAAGCCACCTTGATAGCCTATGCCTCTTAACTGATTGTAGATGAGTCTTACATTAATACTACTTTAGATTGTTTTAGTTGTTTCTATCATTTCTAGAAAGCTTAAAATAGGTTTAGCTGTAAATGTTGCTTTTAAGAGCAACACATGGACATAGTGTAAATGAGTGTGTCTTCTTAATTTTTTTTATTTAGTGACAAATAGTTAAAACTTATTGGAATTTATGATCTAAGGATGTGATTGTAGGGACTATATGAGAGATTGCGATTTCAGTAATGCGATTGAAAATCTATATGCTTCTTTATATTTTTCTTCTTTGTTCTCATAAAATTATGACCATAGTGTCTCTGTATTAATATCCTAAAAGTCTGCAAGTTTGAACTCCCTTACTCCTCCCTATAATTATGGTTAATAATCTGTATTAATAAATGCACTAATTGAAATTCAGGCAAATTACTCATCTAAACTCTGAAATTGATACCGTAGTTATGAGACAAGTGAAAAAATAATAAATACACAGAAAATTAACTGATTCCAATCAAAAGAGAGAGAAACTGGCAATTTTTTTTTTTGAGTTGGGGAAAGATGAGTCACACATTTGTTCTTTGAAAAAGAAGAGGGTTCTGAATTTGGCTGAATGGATTTGGAGTTTATTAGGTCATAGTCATTCATAAAGATTTTATGTGTCTCCGTTTATCTGTTGTGTAGTTGGTGCAATTTGCTAATTGCACAGGTATGTCAATGATAGTGTATTTTTGATGAGTCAGCAAGTGAAAATTATATCACAAAGTCTGAATATGGAGGGCTTTGTTTGGTGTATGCTTTACTGTCATCTTTATGAGTTATTTGTTTCCTTTGATGCTTTTTGCCATTTATTTACTTTCTATTAAGGTAACATGCCAAATTTTGTTGTGCCTTTTGAGATTCTTCAAGAATTAAGTCTAAAAGCTAAGGTGATGTGAATTGAAAAATGGAGATATCTTATTTACATATTATCTAGATATTTGCATTATCATTATTTATTTATTTTAGTTAATTTTTCATATTTTAATATAGTTCAAATTCATATATGCTGATTAAGTGGGTTACTTCTATTTAAGTTGAATATTTCTCAATATTCTTTCTCAACTATTTTATATAAGATCCTAAAGAAATCATTAAAAAACATGAAAAATTAGTTTTTTACTAAGAAAAAATAAATTACTTTTAAAAAATCTAAAATTGATATTTGATCGTATTTTAAATTCTTTTACAATCGCGCGAAGTGCAAGAAAATATACTAGTTCAATATATTATATAATTACGATTTATAAAAAAATGATGTGGTATAGTTCTTTGGCCAAGAATTGTCTTTTTTGGCTCTATTCACTACTTATCTTATTCTCGTTCAATCACTAACATAATAAATATTTCAACATAAATATTTTTCTTTTATTTCAAACTTCTTGATTTTTTTTTTAATTTTTTTTGTTTATTTTTGTCTCTCATAATAAAGCTAGGCATAGAAAAGTTTATATGGCACCGCTCTATGGCCTAGAAAACTATTTATCTTTTATCTCTCTTTCTAAATTTTTTTCTTCATTCTTTTATTAATTAATTAATTAATTAATTTAATAATTAAAATATTATCATACTTACTACATATAATTATATTTCATAAGTTACAAAAAAACCTCCATTATTTGTATTCTCTACTTAAATAACATGTCTCCTCAACTCCCTTCTACCTAATTCTTATGGCTTGACCATTCTATAAATAACAATCATTTATGGAGTTGTTGGATGTTCAATTTTTATTTTCGCCTCTTTTTTCTTAATTAGTATGTCTTTTTTCTCTATTCTTGATTTTTCTCTTTACTGTTTTCATCGATTATGTGTTTAATAACCAAAAGAGAGGATATAGAAAAGGTGATAGTAGCAATATGAATATTACTTTGATGAAGATCATAGATATATTCTTCAAAATTTCTTCTTATATCATAATAGTGAAATATAAGTTCATCAAGATGAAGAAGCATGTTTGAAAGCGGTGTAAGATTTATCAAAGAGAGTTGATCAAATTAGGTTGGTATAAGTTCATCAAGATGATGAAGAAATTTTAATGGTGGTGAAAGATTCATCAAGAGAGATGATCAATTAGCTTAGAAAAGTAGAAGTTTGAATGATTTACCAATATATATACACACACACACACACACTTATTATTTCTTATTTTAGTATTTTCAGTTAATTATTTTTTAAAATACAAGATATGTGCCCTCCAAGAACAAAGTTCAATAATAAAGTTTTAGACTTTGTATATCAAGGGCAACATGAAATGGTCTTCAATTGATTATCTTATTTCTAATATAAAACTTTTTTATTTTATATATATATATATATATATATTATACAATGTTGTTGATGTGACATAGTTCTATGGACAAGAATAACTCTTTTTGACATATTTCTCTTCTTTTCTTTTCTCATTTAATTTAGTCCATTTTTTGCTTCTTCTCTTTTGTATAAATCATTATCTTTTTTGTTCCGTGTATGTCATTTTAAGATGTTAATAAATCTCTATATAAATCACTTAATTAAATTTTAAGACATTTAATAAAATATAGATGAAACTACTTTAATTTTCAAGATTTTTTATTTTCTAGAACACTTGTCTTAGAGGAAAATTTTACGTCATCATATTTTATATTTTTTCATTAATTTTTTATTTTTTATCTTTCCTTTTCTAGTTCATAAGTACTAAGTTAAATTGGTTGTTCTTTATTTAACTTGGAATATATTTCTCACAAATTCTTTGTCAAAGAACTTCATGTATAGGATGCTAAAATAGTCATAATCAGAAAATAGTAGATTCATAAACAAATATTATCTTAACAAAGATTGATTTTATTCAATATAAACTATGGGATTATATTTCATTACATATTAATTTTATTTTAATAACTGCGTGAAGAGCGATCAAGTACACTAGTTTAAATTATAAAATGATAACGTTAATCTAAATTACATATGGATATCAATAGGTCATTATTTTATTTATGTCGTATCACTTCTTTGTTTTTGGGTAGAAAAATATCTTTTTCATTGTATTGTGGAACAAAATGATGGTTATGGTGGCTTTTAGTGATGGATATGTTAGCAGAAGTTGTTTTTCGTGTAAAATCCTAAACATGTGTAACTAAACTTTTCCAAACTCTAGTCTCTTTCATTAATATCATCTGTGCAATCCTCCATGCCATCAAAGGTATGCTTCTTTTCAGTGAGATGATTATATCCATCTTTGTGGATGGCTATCAGGTCTCCTCGTCATTCTAGTTTAATTGTCAATCGATAGTTCTGTCCTTTGAAATCAAGTGATACACAGAACTTCTCTCACTAAGAGGTAACCCAACATTGTTATGGTTTCCATTTAATTGAGCCGCATGTATAGAATGAACATGATTGAATTTCTTGCAAAACATATTAGAGAAACTTAGCAAAGAATTAACATGTCAAAACGATACTATAGTTGTCCATTTTCTACGGTTGGCGCTACATTGTTTACTCCTAAATCAACAAATTAGAATAATAATTGAATCAGTTAATGTGCTTAAAATACAAATGATTGAAATAATTTAAAAAAATAAAATTATTAATGCTAAATTGCTTGTTAGACATGGTTAAAATGATTAAAGGAAATGATGAACAATTAAATATTTGATAATATAAAAAAAAAACAAATGATATTTAGCTTGTTCTTTGGAGAGATTGTTGGCAACATCACCAAGAAAGCAAGTAATGAATGAGTCTGATAGCTTGAGAGCATTTTCAAAACGTCAGAAAGATAACAAGTAAATGAAAAAATGTGATGGATTACAAATAAGGGATACAAATATATTTAAAGTTAAATCCTAGGTAATGTCTCACATGAATTTCGCACCCTATAATGACTCATATTTGCATATTATTTTTTGTTACGTGCTAGACAGTGTAATTGATGTAGAAGGTCCTGCATTATTCAGGAATGATCACACTCTTAAACTTATCTTCACTTGTTACTAGGATGTATCCCAGCCTTATGACTCCAGAACCTGACCAACAATGATGATAGGTCTGTCCCTTCATGAAATATGCATAATGATACCGATAAAGCTCATACACTGAGGATGATTTCACCTTTGTCGTGTCATATTTAATGTCTTCAATCTTCACGTAGATGTCCAACATTCGAGTTTGAATTTTGACCCATATGTTATGAAACACATCGTAATTCAATAGTGTCTATTATATGTTAATAGGTATGTAGACAATCAAATTTTGTACCCAAAAAATAATAATCAGGACGAAAAAATATAGCAGCAATTATAGTATTTTATTTCAAGTATGAGACAATCTCTATAGATCCTCCGATTCTCCTTTCAAATATAAATTCAAGGGCTTTGTGCTTAAATTAATTTGTATTTAAATTCAAGGGATTTTTCTTCGAATTGATTTTGACTTGTATTTGAATTCAAGGGCTTGATTATTGATCTTGAATCTTCGTCTTGATCTTTGAAACTTGTAGAGAAATACTTGAATGCTTGAATTCTTGTAGTTTGTAAAGAAATCTATGGTGTTTCATAACGAGCTCTCTCTAGCTTCTTGTCATAATTCTGGTCCCTTTTCTGAATTATAAGATCCTTATTTATAGTTCTAGGATGAAAGAGTTGTGATAAGGATGAACTTCTTTCAACCAATAGATTTAAGTTAACATGATGATATTTAATTGACTGAAACATGTTACTTGTACTCATGGCGTATTTAATTAGCCTTTGATTTGACTAGGTATGCTATGTCATTTTGACATGTGAAATGTTCCTATTGGATCTTTCATTTGACTTGGTGTGATACATTATTTGATACAAGGCACTGATTTAGACCTCTAAGATAAGATGACAACTTGGGCCAATGTCACGACCCAAATGGTTGTGATTTCAAGATGACAATTTGGGACAATGTCACGTCCCAAATGGCCGTGATTGACACCCACACTAACCCTCCAGTGGGCGAACCAACGAATCCCGATACTACCCCTAAAATGAGACATACAAAAAGGTAAATGCATTCTTTAATCTGAAATGACTTCACATCATGAAACAATCGCTTAAACCAACCTTATAAAGAAAAGAAATACCCAAGATCTGAAAGTCATTGCACAAGAAGTCTGTTTACAACTCTAAGAATGTTTTAAAATAAACTAAGAACATAGAAACATAAGTGTCCAGAAGAGAAGGACATCTTCGAATGGGGGAGTAAACTGCGTTCCCATCGGCTCACCTTCTCAAAACTCTAAAATTGCTAGTTCATAGGTGAAGGCGTGAAGAACTGCTGAGCTCGAACTCTGCACTCAGAAAAGAATGCAAGGGTAGGGTCAGTACATGACACAGTACTGGTAGGCATCATTGGCCGACCTTACATAACAACAGATGAGTACAGTAATAGAGATATAAAAAGGGATCCTCAGCTTTACAGTGATATACAAGCCATTTTATGAACACTAACTCTACTCAAAAATCAGTCGGCCTGCTCACTGGATTAGGCCTCTCACTGCAGCAGTCACTTGTCCGTTGCAGCGGTCACACTGCAGCGAAAATGGTTTCACTGCAGTGGCACTACATAGGCAGTAGCTCGACGTGCTACACCCTTCTCAATTCATCCATTTCACCAGTTCATTAGATCAACAGTTAACATTTCACATACTTCATAAATCCATCAAACAACCAAATAAAACAACAATCACATAGCTATTATGGGCTACAAATCATTAGTTACTCATACCTACAACTGCTAACTAACCGCATAGGGTAACAAAGTTGCACTTTACATTAAAACCATGCTCATTATTATCAATTTGCACCATATCCAATATAATTTTGCACATTCTTGTAGCACATTCACATTTACCTCAGAAACATAAATAAAATCACAAACAAATTAGCAAACAACACAACCAAGTGTAGCATGACAGGCACACGCCTTCGCTATCTCCCCTTAACACTCAACCAGACGAATCATGTACACACATGCCAGAGGGTCTTATTCCTGTCCATCCAGTCATGACCTATAGGGGATTCTAGAAATCCATGTACTATGTCAGTGTGGCACCTACTCCCACTCATACGCTTGTCTGGATGCTCCCTTAGACACGAACCACTCAAATGAAGTTATTTTCTCGCCCAGATACTCCACTCGGGCTTGAGTCTCTCATTTTAGGATATTAAATATTTTTATTCATCATTCTCATAAAAGGCATGACAAGTGCATTATTGCAGCATACAGAAAGTTATAATCTACTTCTCAGTTAAGTTATCATCAGGTAACAGTTCTCTCATTAACGGAGTGGGATCACTTTACTAACCATTCATCACAGGTAATTACATTAACATATATACACAATCTTTTAAATAATTCATCACAATTTAATACCACATCTTAGTCACGTTCATAAGATAAATTAACACAATAGACTTACCTATCACGTAAACATTTGAAAACCAATCGTATATCAACATTGCATACTATACATGCCATTATATAGGTCTATCCCAATAAACTGTAACCTACCTTAATTTGGAAGGTAACAATTCAACTACTCCGAGGTAGCCTTGCCTTTCCCCAAGATTCGGAATGCGTAAAATCTACAACACAAGAGTAATTCGTTAACTACCCTTCAATTTAGAGTCTAACAGATCAAACCCTTCCCTTCGGGGTGATTTTCAAAAGTAAAACCCCAATTCTACTTGATTCTAATTCAATTCCTCGAGCAATCCTTGTTCCCAACACGTGATTATAGAAGTGATCAAAACTTATTAACTCAACCCAATTCATCCCCTAATCACCCTACAATTCAGCCCTAATTAACAGCCTAGGTTCTTCCTCTACCAAATTCCCACTATTATAGGTCTACAAAGCTTCTAGGATCAAAACTACTCACTTTAGAGATAGAGAATCGAAAATCTTATCTTAGGTGAAGAGATTACTACTCTGGAGAGTTTTTCTGTCCTCTAGACCTCCTGATCACGTTTTAAAAAATAATAGGGTGAAATCCCATAATTTTCTCTTAAGCCCACTTTTTGATTCCCGTCGTCTACTATAGCAGTTATATTTCCACTGCAGCAGACCCGCTATAGCGGCCATAAGGTCACTGCAGCGGTTCATGTGGTTACTCTCCAATTTTTACCACAGCGGGACTCCGACCGCTACCACAGTCTCGCTATAGGGGGAATCACACCGCTGTAGCAGTCCCCCGACTAGTAGCTACCCAAAATGCATAATTCTATACTTATTTCACCACCTCCTTATCTCATCCTTAGCTAGTTTTCTTTATTCTATGTCCTTAACCATCCCATAATGACGTCCGAGTCATTATAGCCAATAAGGTGGGCTCATCATTTATAGCCCGAATCTATGGACTAGCCCAATAAAATTGGAGCATTAATTAAATTTATATTTATTGGATCATTAATTAAATCCAATTATATCAATCTATGGTATTTATTTGGACTAACATATTGTCACGCCCCGAGTTTACACCCTAGACGAAACACGATACTTGGAGTCAGAAGTCACCCCAAGTTAACCGCTGGTCTATCATACACTGGCATCCCGAATAATATACAATATATACAATGAAAGTTTAAAGAAAAAATATAAATACTTGTAGGAAATAAACTAGCTCATAATATTTGAAAATATTAGAACAAAGCTACAAGTCTAAAAAAACAATCTGAGTCTGAAAAACAATTCTACGTCTGAAAGCCACTATGACTGACGAGTTGCTGGGACAAGCCCCCAGCTAACTCAAAATATAAATAAAGAGGAATGAAAGTATAGCTGAAGCAATAAATCTCCGTCCTCTAAGGATGAGGACTCACCAACTGGAATAACTGAGATCTTCGGTGAGTGGTCGGCTAATGGGGCTGAGACTGAGATCCTACAGCTGTATCATAAAATAATACAACATAAAAGTATGCGTCAGTACTTTTAATGTACTGAGTAAGTGAGAGGAACATAACAAAAGAAATGTTGAACTAACAGACATGCAATGGCCAACTAAAGCTACTGAACTGAATAACTGAAATACTGAGTTGGTCTAGAAGACCTTGTTTGTGGTCAAGCATGTTTTAAGTCTGAAATACTGATCTGAACTTAATTGTACTGAGACTGGACTAAACTAACTAGTGGGAGAGTCTATAACCGACATGTAACCACATGATCTAGACAAGGAGTCCAATCGGTAGGACCCAATATACCTTTGTCACGCCTCGAGTTTACACCCTAGATAAAACATGGTACTTAGAGTCACAAGTGACCCCAAGTCAACCCCTTGTCTGTCATACACTAGCATCCTGAGTAACATACAAATACATACAATGGAAGTTTAAAGAAAAAATATAAATACTTGTAGGAAATAAACTGGTTCATAATATTTGAAAATATTAGAACAAAGCTGCAAGTCTGAAAAAAAAACCAATCTAAGTCTGAAAAACAAATCTACATCTAAAAGTCGCTATGACCGATGAGCTGCTGGAACAAGCCCCCAGCTGACTCCAACTCTAAATAAAGAGGAATGAAACTATAACTGAAGCAATAAATCTCCATCCTCGAAGGACGAGGACTCACCAACTAGAATAACTGAGATCTTCGGCTAGCGGTTAGCTAACGGGGCTGAGACTGAGATCCTGCAACTGTATCATAAAATTATACAACATAAAAGTATGTGTCATTACATTAAATGTACTGAGTAAGTGAGAGAAACTAACATAATGGGATAAATAAAAGAAAATGTTGAACTGAAATGACATGCAAAGACCAACTAAAGCTACTGAACTGAATAACTGATAACGCTCAAACCACACTTCCAACTAAAGTATGAAGCGGACATTGTCAATAAAGAACCCAACTTAGAGGTCGGGGTCGATCCCACAGGGAATATGAAAGATCTAGATTACAGCCGGTAGATGAACTTGTATGGTAATTACTTCATAATGGGGGGATTCTAATAAAATCAATAATAGAAATAACCAGCAGTCAAGATTATATTTGCAAATCAATAGTTAAAGGATAACTAGGGTTTTTGTTCCCCATGGGTTCGTAACAACTTTGGGTATACACTCGTGAGCTTCACCAATACTTACTTACAGAACTAATAACTTTGGTTCATTCAAACGATCGACCAATCCCTATTGAATGACTATCCTTAATTACTTGACCAAGTCTCATGAGTTTTTCAAACTAACCGTTATCACTAAGTTACAGATATAACTATCCTGCAACTACAACTCAAGTTAATACAATGATCATCAAGATTAAGGCTCTGTTGTAATTCTCTTTTCCTAATCTCTACCTCTTCGACCAAAGCAAGTAAAGAATTCAGGCACTTCCTAATGTTTTGCACCGCTAAGAATCATTAAAGATGAAGAGACTACAATATAAGTAATTAGTATTGGTTTTAAAATCACTTTGTGCAACCCTAGCTTTTTAATCCACCATGGTTCCCACAACCCTAGCTATGGATTTTTTAGCCTCTCATAGTTGCTAGGTTGTGAATTGTGTTCATACTTTAAAAGATAATTGAGAAAAATGATTCCTTCAATTAATCCACGAAATCTTGACTAACAAGTAGCAAGAACAATATGAATCCAAGAAAAGGTTGATTACAAGGTTGAACCAACTCAATTCTCTCTTTCAATGATGTAAAATTTCTTACTAAAATGTTTTCCTACTAAAATTAAGTCTACTCGTCGTCCCCTATGAAAAATAAAACATAAAATGTATTTATAGAGATACAAGAATCCTTTTCCTAAACTAACAGGACTGCTTTCCATATCTGTAGCCGACCTCATCACGGGTCCACCTACGACTTGTAGGGGCTTCACATGGACCGTGGCATCGACTCGTGGCTTGAAGTGTCGGCTGAATTTTGGCTAAGTATTGGTATAAGGTATGATTCGTACCTACATCCTACGACTCGTACATTGCAACCGTGGCTTGATCCTGGTACTTTTAACCTTTGTCTGAACTCCACCATGATCGGTATGGTACGACTCGTACCTTTATCTCACGGGTTGTAGGGTACTCTCGTACTGAGAATCAGCCTCCTGCGAAATTCTTCTGGATTTCATAACGACTGGCTTACCACGACTAGTACCATCATGGTATGATCTATGACAAGTCTCATGGAATCAATCTTCCAGGTTAAACTTTTAGCTTTTTATCAAGGCCCTCAGCATGACTCGTAGGTCCATCCTACGGATCATACTGTGGACTGTACTTTTTGCCCTTTTTTGAACACTTTTAGCTTTCTTTTACAATTTATTATTCCAACACCTATTTATCCAGAAATCAATGGAAAAGTGTCTCATATCCACATAAATACACCTAAGTCCATGCTATTTAATTAGTTTTGAGCGTCAATAGTGCTGTAATTCCACATCACCTAATAACTGAACTACTAAGGTGGTCCAAAAGACCCTATCTGATGGTCAAACCATGTTCTAAGTCTGAAATACTAATCTAAACTGAACTGAAACTAGACTAAACTGACTAGTGAGAGAGTCTATAACCGACATGTAACCACGTGAGCTAGACTTGTAGTCCGATGTATACACCCCATCGGTAGGACCCAATATACCTTGCCAGGGTATAAAGGCATGAACTTGGTGAAACAAGAGTCTGGGGCCAATCAAGATAATAAATACTGTAACCTACGCTGGCAATGTAGTTCTGTGAACCTGGGTGCGCTTGAACCCCATTCCGCTTGGTGCTAAGTCCTACTCCCACTGGATAGTCCTAAACTGAATACTAGGCTGATAGCTTGAAATTGGGTCCCAAGACTAGTCAAGTATACATATCTAAAAGCACCCTGAGAGTCTTGTTGGACCAGATTTTAAAACTGGATTCTAAGACTAGTTAGAGCTGCTTATCTGGAAGCGTTGTAATCGTCTATAGAACAAACTAAAATCTGATACTATGGTCCTAAGGCTAGTCAGAGTTATATATATAAAGTGTCATGACCGCCTAGTGGACCAATGAATCTGAATTTTGAATTTGATTATGATAATTGAGAGGTACTACTGACACCTTGGGAAATTCTATAGTCAAACTTATTAGCTGACATTTTATGACTGACACTGAGAATTCTATCATTCTTACTAAAACTAATTTGACAATATTCTGATTGAGATTCAATGCTACTAACAATATGGGACTTCCCAACATTGATAAAATCAAACTAAGATTCGATATTCAAGTGCTAAGGCAAATTAAAGATTTTCTAGTTGAAAAATAGGGCTAAATTTCACTTCACAAGAGTCAACATCATTTTAGTCACAAACTGGCGGAAAATATCTATAATTTACATGGTATAATAATCCATATGATTTAGACAAAGTATGACTAGAAATTTCTTGACATTTAGTAATTTCAGGGCTACAAATGATAGAGAAAAATAGGGAGGAATTTGGAGACACAAGGGAAGAACTATTCCCTTGTTGAATTACCACATACCTGGTGAAAAAGCCCAAAGAATTCCTTGAGAAATTTAGGAGAAAAGATCGCCCTAGCTCTTGCTTTAAAAAACTCTGAGAGAAGTTCTACGATCAGTTTTCTAAAGGTCTGAGTGGCAGAAACCATTTAATCCCCATTAATAAGTATGAAATTATGTTTAAACCGACGTCGTTTTAAGTTTAGGAGGGTAGGAAATTACTGAAAGACCCTTGAAAACTCGCAGGGAAGAACTGCTTATCAGTCCTCATGGGTGACCTAACGGGTCCTGGTTGGTGACTACAAGTCGTGGTCACCTCTCGTGAGGTGCACTGCCTTACACACCTAGGAGTCCCCACGGGTGATCTTGTGGTGTCCCAAAACGAGTCGTGGTGTGGACCCATTGGGTACACTGTTGACCTCATCTACTTCTTGACCCAGTCCTGACCACGAGTCACCTAATGGGTCATGGCATGGATCACGACTCGTGGTGACAAATTGTTAAGTGCACTACCCAACTCCTTCTCTGCCTTAAATTTATCCTAGACCATGGGTCATATCATGACTCATGGTGTTGACAACGACTCGTGATGACCCCCGTGGTCACCCCTTTCTCCAAATATTTCATCAAGCTCACTGGCTTCACCATGAATCACTTGATGACTCATGGTCACTCCTCACGGGTGACCTGATATAGATTTTCCAGTTTTCTCTAATTTAAGTTTCAGGTTTGGTCTTTGAGTTTTCGGGGCATTACAATATCTCCCCCTTGAGAACATTCGTCCTCGAATGTTAGAAAACATACAGGAAAGCAGAGATTGACAATCTTTATACCCAAATAATGATCATGAAAGCTGAAAACTAGCGGAATGACTATCTTGAAACTGAATAACAAGTTTGAACCGAATTCACTAATCATGCACATGTTCATTTACATGAAAGAAATTGTATCACACGAACTAAAAGCAGTTTTGGGAAGGGAGTTGACACCTTGAACTGAAACTGTGTTGGAAGGGAACAAATGGGGGTATTTGGCCATCATATATGGTTCAGCCTCCCACGTAGCTCCCTCAACATGCTGATTTCCCCATAAAACCTTGACTGAAGCTACCTCCTTGTTCCTCAGCTTACGAACCTGACGGCCAAGGATCTAGACTGGGACCTCCTCATACGAGAGACTATCTTTCACTCCCACGTTGTCCAATGGCACAACTTAAGTTGGATCACCAATGCATTTCTTCATTAGTGACACATGGAATACTGGGTGCACATAAGCCAACTCTAAAGGTAATTCCAACTCATAGGATACTTTGCCAATTCGCCTCAGAATTCTGTAGGGTCCCATATATCTCGGACTGAGATTTCCCTTCTTCCCAAACCTCATCACCCCTTTCATGGGTGAAATTTTTAGATAAACCGAGTCATCCACAGTAAACTCCAATTCTCTTCTCCTCACATCAGCATAAGATTTCTGACGGCTCTGAGCTGTTTTCAATCTTTCTCTGATGAGTTGTATGTTATACCCCATAGGATTCCCGGCACCTAGATGACCTATTCGCACGTTGGTTAAGCATATTTAAAGGCCATACGTGCTAGAGAAAGGCCCGGGAAAAGATCGGATGAGAAACCTGTCGAACCATCGCGGAAGGAGCCGAGGCAGAGCCCCTCCGCGATGGCAGCGTGTCATGGAGGTGGAGCCTCCGCGTTGGCTCCGTGACACGTTGGTCTTGTCCAGGCCCAAGTATATAAAGCCCCACTCCAGTTTTAAATGATTAAACACTTATAATTTCCAGAAAACAGAGTAAACCATCAGAGAAAGGAAATAGAACGAAGAAGGTAATATAATTTTCATTCGATTACGCTGCTAAACGTTGTCCAAACTCAAAGTAACCTCAGATACCGAGGTATTTAGCAGCAGAGAGCATTCCTACGGATTTAGTTTCGTGAAATACGGCCGACGAATCATCGAGCTACCGAGCTAAGGTAAGTGGAATTGCTCTAAACTAGTGTCTATGTGTTCCTAGCTATGAAGTGAATATTTCTCTCTTCTGGACCTCTGAAAAATAGCGAGTTTTCGACCGTCTTTCGATAAGCCTAAGTTTAGGCTATAAACTATATCGAAAGTGACGTTCCTCTTTAAAATAAAGCTGTATTTAGTATTGATTGACATATTTATGAATGCAGTTGGGAGAAAATAGTTGAAGTACTGACCGAGCCTCGTCCGACAGTCGGATAGTTCGAGGATAAGGTATGTAAAAGCTAGTTTCCTCAGCAAGTTAGTAATCTTGGTACAATACAGTAATTTAAAGGCTAGTAGAATATTCAGAAGCCATGTATGATGTTTACTACGAATGATGGTACGATATTAGAAACATCATGTTATGATCAGCGCGAGACTTGTTAGCACGATATAGATTCTAATATAAGTGTTAGGAACTGCACAACATGCTCAGTATGTGATGTGACACAGAATGTTAGGATATCATTGTATTTAGTTGAAACCCAGTAAAGCAATGTAATATCTGTAAGACATCTCAGAAATAGAATGATAAGTTAAGTGAAGTTAGAAAGCATATTAGGACTAGTAAATCATGTTACTATAGAAACTCAATATACATCATAGTTTCAGCAGAAAGACTATATCTTGTTCAGCATTAGCCCCAGTACAGTCTGGCAGAAGACTATATTTGTACATATATACTATTACCAGCCTCAGCATGCATTAAGTACGAACATATTACTATCGCTAGCTCAGCATATAGTATATACAAATACTTTACCACTATTAGCTTCAGTATGTGGGACATGCAGATAGTATTACTAGTTGAGACTGTTGTATTGTTTGGGGTTGGACTACCTAGCATCCATGACTGCCCAGGGTTGATAGCTGTATTGACTCGTCCGCCAGAGGACGAGGATACGTCGCTCTACGGAGTGGCATGCCGTCCCAGAGGGGACGAAGATGGGATGCCAGCTTTCCCCATATTTGTGCCTTGATCGGCCCTTACACACCCCTATCGAGCGGATACGCCCGGGTGTTGATTCAGGAGTCCTCCGGACTCAGATGCAGTTATAGTCAGGGGCTCAGCGAGCCCAAGTGCATACCCAGGGGATCGGCAGGATGCTTACAGGGTTTATAGGAGATGGGATGACCGGGATAGGGGTATAGATTCTGTGCTGGTTGTACCTCCCGGCTTATGGGGGCCGGGTAAGGTTTGTGTGTGCTAGGTTATGTTATGTTATGTTATGCCATGTTATGTTAGATACGAGTAGATCAGCAGTAGAACGATACGTCTCCAGGTATGACTCCTACTCCTTCCAGTATAATTGAGAGAAGGTATGACTTACATTATCAGACAGTTAATCTATTTCTTTCTACTTCAGTTTCATCAGTTATATTATTGTTTTCAGATATTTCTTTCAGTTATTGCTTTACATACTCAGTACCAGCGATACTGACGCCTGGTGGGGCGCTACATTACTTGCCTGCAGGTACTCATAGACGAGCAGGCGATACCACGTGATTTTTGTCAGCGATCGAGTATTCAGCTCCTGTAATCCAGAGACTGAATTCCAGAGGTGTATTTCATTTTCTTTTGTTGTATAGTACGGGTAGGTCGGGGCCCTGTCCTGATCATTTCTATTGTTATTCTTAGAGGCTTGCAGTCTCTATATATTTCCCTATGGTCAGATGAGCCGGTCGTGTGAGGCCGAGCAGTTGTATAGCTGTTAGAGCTAATGTTTCCTTTATGTTAGCCGTGTGGGGCCATAGTTCGATAGTAGTGGTGACCTTGCCGGTCACGTAGCTATCCAGTACTTCATGATTAAGTTATAGATAACTAGACAGCATGGTGGCCTTGTCGGCCCGCATAGGTTTCCCTATATTGACATGTTTCTGGTCAGCTGTTAGTACAGGTAGAGGAGGCTATAGGCCAATGGGCCGGGGGCTGTGTTTACAGCCTTTATATAGCCCTTTGTTTCCATAAATGTGAGTTAGAGCCAGCTAGGCACCAGATGTGCCCAGGCTTAGCAGTCCAGCAGTTCAGGTCCTAGTAGGGCACCAGGTGCCAGTCATACCCCCCAAGGCAGGGTGTGACAAACTTGGTATCAGAGCAGGTCGTATCCCAGGGAGTCTGCAAGCCGTGCTAAGTAGAGTCCTGTCCATGGATGTGTTGTGCACCACATACTATGGGTAGGAGGCTGCAAGGCATGATAGGATGGTTGTCTTTTATTCTTATTCAGTCGTGCTGTAGAGCGGTACAATATAGGGTTGAGTCCCTAAAATCTTACTATATTCTTTGGTTACAGATAATGTCAGACCAGCGACATCCTATCACAGGCCGGAGCTTAGATATTGCAGTAGGGGAAGGCACCAGCAGGATGCCTCACCCTCGTTTAGAAATAGCCCGATCAGAGGGAACTACAGAGGCATTATCCCAGCCTTCTCAGCAGTCTCCACCACATCAGGAGCCGCTTGGGGCGACACTACCTTCAACAGTCCTTATGCCATCTACAGTTGCAGAGTCATTAGGAGGGCCCGGTAGTTTGAGGGTCCAAGAGTTCTTAGCTCTGAATCCCCCACAGTTTACAGGTACGGAACGGACAGAGGACCCTCAGGATTTTCTGGATCAAATGCAGAGAATCTTCAGGGTTATACATGCCACGCCTACAGAATCAGTTGAGTTGGCAGCATTTCGGTTACGGGACATCACCGTGTTATGGTATGAAAACTGGGAAAGGTCCCGAGGGAGAGATGTTTCCCCTCCCACCTGGTCCAGCTTTTCAGGAGCTTTTCTGGATCACTATTTGCCGCGGGAGATTCGACAGGATCGAGTAGACCAGTTCCTGCATCTGGAGCAGGGGGCCATGAGTGTTCGGGAATACTCCTTGCGGTTTGATTCTTTGGCTCGATATGCACCGGCCTTTGTTGATACCATGGCATCCAGAGTACACCGCTTTATCATGGGGTTGAATCCAAAATATGTTGAGACTTGTATTATGGCCACACTACGAGAGGACATGGACATTGCTCGAGTTCAGGCATTTGCCCAGAATATTGAGGGCATCAGACAGCGACATCGGGAGATTAGAAGGGTCAATCAGGAGCAGCATCATCGGGACAGGCCAGTTGAGTTACAGAGGGAGGCCCGGGGAGGACCCAGGCCACGATTGTTAGACAGGCCGCCCAGGCCCCCGCCTTTGCCACCATCGCAGTGGGGTAGATTCAGTCGCAGGGGGCAGTCAGAGACTGGTAGAGGCTCACAGATGGCAGATTCACCATTATAGAGGAGGGCGGAGCAGAGTAGGTATACCCCACCACTTTGCCCTATATGCAGTCGACGCCATCCTGGAGCATGTAGATATGGCTCCACCGTATGTTATAATTGTGGCCAAGAAGGCTATTTGATGAAAGATTGCCCAGCCAGAGGCTGAGAGGACCGAGATAGACAGGATAGGGCATCTGCAGGGTCACGAGCCACAGCATCCTCGATTGGGCGCAGGCCCTCAGTTTCAGCAGGCAGGGGTCGGGGTAGATCAGAGGCCTCCAGTACAGGTGCGGGTCCAAGCCGCACATATGCCTTACCAGGGAGGCAAGATTCAGAAGCGTCACCTGATGTTGTGACAGGTATGCTAACTATCTGCTCACACCCTGCTTATGTATTGATTGATCCAGGGTCTACTTTGTCCTACATTACTCCATTTGTGGCACGAAAGTTTATTATTGCACCAGAATTATTGCAGAAGCCCTTTTTAGTATCCACGCCCGTCGGTGACTCTATCACAGCTAATCGAATCTACCGCGGGTGTACAGTAGAGGTTGCTGACCGTCAGACCACAGCAGATCTGGTCGAGTTAGAAATGATAGACTTCGACGCCATAATGGGTATGGATTGGTTAGTACCGTGTTTTGCCAACGTTCAATGTTGGACCAAGACGGTCCGATTCCACTTCCCAGGAGAAGTAGTGCGAGAGTGGAAGGGCAGCACCGTTACGCCAAAAGGTAGGTTTATTTCCTACCTTCAGGCGAGAAAGTTGATATCTAAGGGATGTATTTACCATCTGGTCAGAGTCCAGGATGTCCAAGCAGAATTTCTGACGCTCCAGTCTGTTCCAGTGGTGAACGAATTCCCTGATGTGTTCCCAGATGAGTTACCTGGTATTCCCCCAGAAAGGAAAATAGACTTTGCTATTGACTTTTTACCAGGCACTCAGCCGATATCAATTCCTCCCTATCGTGTGGCTCCTGCAGAACTCAGAGAATTAAAAGAGCAGTTGAAAGATTTATTGGATAAAGGTTTCATCAAGCCGAGTACTTCACCGTGGGGTGCGCCAGTTTTATTTGTGAGAAAGAAAGATGGCTCGCTCCGAATGTGCATAGATTATCGGCAATTAAACAAAGTTACAGTAAAGAACAAGTACCCACTCCCCAGAATTGATGACCTATTTGATCAGTTGTAGGGAGCCAGATACTTTTCTAAGATTGACTTGCGGTCCGGATATCACCAGGTCCGAGTACGTGAGAGAGATATTCCTAAGACAGCGTTCAGGACCCGATATGGACATTTTGAATTTCTAGTCATGTCCTTCGGGTTAACGAATGCCCCGGAAGTCTTCATGGACCTGATGAACAGTATTTTCTGACCTTTCCTGGACTTGTTCGTGATAGTATTCATTGATGACATTCTGGTGTATTCTCGCTCTGAAGCAGATCACCGGACTCATTTGCGGACAGTGCTCCAGATTCTCAGGGACCGCCAGTTGTATGCTAAATTTTCTAAGTGTGAATTTTGGCTTAGCTCAGTGGCCTTTTTAGGGCATATCGTGTCGGATGCTGGTATTCAGGTTGACAAGCAGAAAATAGAAGCAGTTAAGTCATGGCCTAGGCCTACCACTCCGACTGAAGTTCGTAGCTTTCTGGGGTTGGCAGGATATTACAGGAGGTTCGTTGAAGGGTTCTCGACCATTGCGGCACCTCTAACCAAATTGACACAGAAAGCAGCAAAGTTTCAATGGACAGAGGCATACGAGCAGAGCTTCCAGGAACTGAAAGACAGATTAACCTCCGCCCCAGTATTAGCATTGCCGGAAGGCACAGAAGGTTATTCGGTCTATTGTGACGCGTCAGGTGTCGGGTTAGGTTGTGTGTTGATGCAGCATGGTAGAGTAATTGCATATGCTTCCAGACAGGTGAGGAAACACGAAAAGAATTACCCTACCCACGACTTGGAATTGGCCGCAGTAATCCACGCCTTAAAGATGTGGAGGCATTACCTGTACGGCGTCCATGTTGATATTTACACAGATCATAAGAGCCTACAGTACATCTTCACTCAGAGGGAGTTGAATCTACGGCAACGCCGCTGGTTGGAGTTGTTAAAAGATTATGATGTGAATATTCTGTATCAACCGGGAAAAGCTAATGTTGTAGCAGATGCCCTGAGCCGTAAGTCAATGGGGAGTTTGGCGTATTTGCGACCTTGGAAATGGAAGTTAGCCAAAGAAATTCATCAGTTAGCTGGTTTAGCCGTTCGAGTAATGGAAACAGAAAATAATAGAGCAGTAATTCAGAATTCTGTTGTGTCATCATTAGTTACAGAGGTAAAAGAATGACAGTACGAGGACTCTGATTTAGTCCAGCTTAGAGATAGAATTCAGAAAGGTAACGAGTCAGATTTCCAAATGACGGAGGATAATGTGCTACACTGCAAGGGGTACCTCTGTATCCCGAATGTTTTAGGGATTCGTGGGCGGATCATGCATGAGGTACATTATGCTCGCTATTCCCTCCATCCAGGAGTGAAGAAAATGTACCATGACATCAGAGACATTTACTGGTGGCCAGGTATGAAAGCTGAGGTAGCTGAATTTGTATCTAGATGTTCTAACAGTCAGCAGGTGAAAGCAGAGCACCAGAAACCGGGCGGTTTGACGCAAGATATAACGGTGCCTATGTGGAAATGGGAAGAGATAAATATGGATTTTGTAACAGGACTACCCCGTACCAGACGCAGAAACGATTCCATTTGGGTAATAGTTGACAGGCTGACAAAATCAGCTCATTTCCTGCCAGTGAGGGCTACCTTTTCAGCTGAGGATTATGCCGAATTATATATCAGAGAAATAGTTAGATTGCATGGAGTGCCAGTATCCATTATTTCAGATAGGGGAGCACAGTTCACAACTAGATTCTGGCAGTCGTTTCAGAAAGGTTTGGGAACGCAGATTAACTTGAGCACAACATTCCATCCTCAGACAGATGGGCAGGCTGAACGTACAATTCAGACTCTCGAAGATATGCTACGAGCGTGTGTACTAGATTTTGGGGGTAGCTGGGATAAGCATCTTTTGTTAATTGAATTTGCTTATAATAATAGCTATCATTCAGCCATCCAGATGGCGCCTTTCGAGGCATTATACGGGCGAAAATGTAGGTCGCCGATTGGTTGGTTTGAAATAGGAGAATCAGCATTGGTTGGCCCAGACATTGTTCGGCAAGCAGAGGAAAAGATAAAGCTTATCCGAGAACGTTTACTGACTACTCAGAACCGCCAGAAGTCTTATGCAAATATGCGGCGCAGAAATCTAGAATTTGCGGTAAATGACTGGGTATATTTGAAAGTGTCTCCGATGAAAGGGGTGATGAGATTTGGCAAGAAAGGCAAGCTTAGCCCTAGATTTATTGGGCCATATTAGATTCGGCGAAGAATAGGTCGAGTTGCATATGAATTGAACTTGCCTCCAGAGTTAGCATCTGTTCACCCAGTATTCCATGTCTCTATGTTGAGAAAGTTCATAGGGGACCCTTCTACAGTAGTTCCAGTTCAGGATGTCCAGGTCACAGAAGAGTTAGCATATGAAGAGGTTCCCGTAGCTATCTTAGACAGACAGATTCGCAGGTTGAGGGCTAAAGATGTTGCGTCTGTCAAAGTGTTGTGGCGTAACAGGAATCGTGAGGAAATGACGTGGGAAGCTGAAGAAGATATGAAAGCCAGATACCCTCACCTATTTCAGGCCTAGTCAGGCGACAGGTATGTCCGTATTATTACTTATGCAGTACCTTATAGTTGTATGTGTGTGAATGAGAAAGATTGATACTTAGTTATCTAGTGGATCTTAAAAATATTGCGTGCAGTACCTGTGTTGGACTTTTCTGCATTTCAAGTTTTTGCTATAGTCCATATTACAGGGGAAACTCTGCCAAAATTTTTCTAGAAAGTAAGTTAAGTAGCCCTCTAGATAGCAGTATACATTCGAGGACGAATGTTCTTAAGGGGGGAGAATGTTATACCCCGTAGGATTCCCGGCACCTAGATGACCTATTCGCACGTTGGTTAAGCATATTTGAAGGCCATACGTGCTAGAGAAAGGCCCAGGAAAAGACCGGACGAGAAACCTGTCGAACCATCACGGAAGGAGCCGAGGCAGAGCCCCTCCGCGATGGCAGCGTGTCACGTGGAGCCTCCGCGTTGGCTCCGTGACACGTTGGCCTTGTCCAGGCCCAAGTATATAAAGCTCCACTTCGGTTTTAAATGATTAAACACTTATAATTTCCAGAAAACAGAGTAAACCATCAGAGAAAGGAAATATAACGAAGAAGGTAATATAATTTTCGTCCGATTACGCTGCTAAACATTGTCCAAACTCAAAGTAACCTCAGATACCGAGGTATTTAGTAGCAGAGAGCATTCCTACGGATTTAGTTTCGTGAAATACGGCCGACGAATCGTCGAGCTACCGAGCTAAGGTAAGTGGAATTGCTCTAAACTAGTGTCTATGTGTTCCTAGCTATGAAGTGAATATTTCTCCCTTCTGGACCTCTAAAAAATAGCGAGTTTTCGACCGTCTTTCGATAAGCCTAAGTTTAAGCTATAAACTATATCGAAAGTGACGTTGCTCTTTAAAATAAAGTTGTATTTAGTATTGATTGACATATTTATGAATGCAGTCGGGAGAAAATAGTTGAAGTACTGGCCGAGCCTCGTCCGACAGCCGGATAGTTCGAGGATAAGGTATGTAAAAGCTAGTTTCCTCAGCAAGTTAGTAATCTTGGTACAGTACAGTAATTTAAAGGCCAGTAGAATATTCAGAAGCCATGTATGATGTTTACTACGAATGATGGTACGATATTAGAAACATCATGTTATGATCAGCGCGAGACTTGTTAGCACGATATAGATTCTAATATAAGTGTTAGGAACTGCACAACATGCTCAGTATGTGATGTGACACAGAATGTTAGGATATCATTGTATTCAGTTGAAACCCAGTAAAGCAATGTAATATCTGTAAGACATCTCAAAAATAGAACGATAAGTTAAAGTGAAGTTAGAAAGCATATTAGGACTAGTAAATCATGTTACTATAGAAACTCAGTATACAACATAGTTTCAGCAGAAAGACTATATCTTGTTCAGCATTAGCCCAGTACAGTCTGGCAGAAGACTATATTTGTACATATATACTATTACCAGCCTCAGCATGCATTAAGTACGTACATATTACTATCGCTAGCTCAGCATATAGTATATACAAATACTTTACCACTATTAGCTTCAGTATGTGGGACATGCAGATAGTATTACTAGTTGAGACTGTTGTATTGTTTGGGGTTGGACTACCTAGCATCCATGACCGCCCAGGGTTGATAGCTGTATCGACTCGTCCGCCAGAGGACGAGGATACGTCGCTCTATGGAGTGGCATGCCGTCCCACAGGGGACGAAGATGGGATGCCAGCTTTCCCCATATTTGTGCCTTGATCGGCCCTTACACACCCCTGTCAAGTGGATACTCCCGGGTGTTGATTCAGGAGTCCTCCGAACTCAGATGTAGTTATAGTCAGGGGCTCAGCGAGCCCAAGTGCATACCCAGGGGACCGACAGGATGCTTACAGGGTTTATAGGAGATGGGATGACCGGGGTAGGGGTATAGATTCTGTGCTGGTTGTACCTCCCGACTTATGGGGGCCGGGTAAGGTTTGTGTGTGCTAGGTTATGTTATGTTATGTTATGCCATGTTATGTTAGATACGAGTAGATCAGCAGTAGAACGATACGTCTCCAGGTATGACTCCTACTCCTTCCAGTATAATTGAGAGAAGGTATGACTTACATTATCAGACAGTTAATCTATTTCTTTCTACTTCAGTTTCATTAGTTATATTATTGTTTTCAGATATTTCTTTCAGTTATTGCTTTACATACTCAGTACCAGCGGTACTGACGCTCGGTGGGGCACTGCATTACTTGCCTGCAGGTACTCATAGACGAGCAGGCGATACCACGTGATTTCTGTCAGCAATCGAGTATTCAGCTCCTGTAATCCGAGACTGAATTCCAGAAGTGTATTTCATTTTCTTTTGTTGTATAGTACGGGTAGGTCGGGGCCCTGTCCCGATCATTTCTATTATTATTCTTAGAGGCTTGCATTCTGTATATATTTCCCTGTGGTCAGATGAGCCGGTCGTGTGAGGCCGTGCAGTTGTATAGCTGTTAGAACTTGTGTTTCCTTTATGTTGGCCATGTGGGGCCATAGTTCGATAATAGTGGTGACCTTGCCGGTCACGTAGCTATCCAGTACTTCATGATTAAGTTATAGATAACTAGACAGCATGGTTGCCTTGTCAGCCCGCATAGGTTTCCCTATATTGACATGTTTCTGGTCAGCTTTTAGTACAGGTACAGGAGGCTATAGGCCAATGGGCCGAGGGCTGTGTTTACAGCCGTTATATAGCCCTTTGTTTCCAGAAATGTGAGTTAGAGCCAGCCAGGCACCAGATGTGCCCAGGCTTAGCAGTCCAGTAGTTCATGTCCTAGTAGGGCACCAGGTGCCAGTCATACTCCCCAAGGCGGGGTGTGACAAACTTGGTATCAGAGCAGGTCGTATCCCAGGGAGTCTGCAAGCCGTGCTAAGTAGAGTCCTGTCCATGGATGTGTTGTGCACCACATACTATGGGTAGGAGGCTGCAAGGCATGATAGGATGGTTGTCTTTTATTCTTATTCAGTCGTGCTGTAGAGCGGTACAATATAGGGTTGAGTCCCTAAAAGCTTACTATATTCTTTGGTTACAGATAATGTCAGACCAGCGACATCCTATCACAGGCCGGAGCTTAGATATTGCAGCAGGGGAATGCACCAGCAGGATGCCTCACCCTCGTTTAGAAATAGCCTGATCAGAGGGCACTACAGAGGCATTATCCCAGCCTTCTCAACAGTCTCCACCACATCAGGAGCCGCTTGGGGCGACACTACCTTCAGCAGTCCCTATACCGACACCTTCCGACCAGGAGGTTAGGAGTGCCGTAGTTATGTTAGCACAGATGGTGGCTGCTCAGCATCAGCCAATGCCGTCTACAGTTGCAGAGTCATTAGGAGGGCCCGGTAGTTCGAGGGTCCTAGAGTTCTTAGCTCTGAATCCCCCACAGTTTATAGGTACGGACCGGACAGAGGACCCTCAGAATTTTCTGGATCAAATGCAGAGAATCTTCAGGGTTATGAATGCCACGCCTACAAAATCAGTTGAGTTGGCAGCATTTCGGTTACGGGACATCGCCGTGTTATGGTATGAAAGCTGGGAAAGGTCCCGAGGGAGAGATGTTTCCCCTCCCACCTGGTCCAGCTTTTCAGGAGCTTTTTTGGATCACTATTTGCTGCGGGAGATTCGACAGGCTCGGGTAGACCAGTTCCTGCATCTGGAGCAGGGGGCCATGAGTGTTCGGGAATACTCCTTGCGGTTTGATTCTTTGGCTCGATATGCACAGGCCTTTGTTGATATCATGGCATCCAGAGTACACCGCTTTATCATGGGGTTGAATCCAGAATATGTTGAGACTTGTATTACGGCCACACTGCGAGAGGACATGGACATTGCTCGAGTTCAGGCATTTGCCCAGAATATTGAGGGCATCAGATAGCGACATCGGGAGATCAGAAGGGTCAATCAGGAGCAGCGTCGTCGGGACAGGCCAGTTGAGTTACAGAGGGAGGCCCGGGGAGGACCCAGGCCACGATTGTTAGACAGGCCGCCCAGGCCCCCGCCTCTGCCACCGTCGCAGTGGGGTAGATTCAGTCGCAGGGGGCAGTCAGAGACTGGTAGAGGCTCGCAGATAGCAGATTCACCATTACAGAGGAGGGCGGAGCAGAGTAGGTATACCCCACCACTTTGCCCTATATGCAGTCGACGTCATCCTGGAGCATGCAGATATGGCTCCACCGCATGTTATAATTGTGGCCAAGAAGGCCATTTGATGAAAGATTGCCCAGCCAGAGGCCGAGAGGACCGAGATAGATAGGATAGGGCATCTGCAGGGTCACGAGCCACAGCATCCTCGATTGGGCGCAGGCCCTCAGTTTCAGCAGGCAAGGGTCGGGGCAGATCAGAGGCCTCCAGTACAGGTGCGGGTCCAAGCCGCACGTATGCCTTACCAGGGAGGCAAGATTCAGAAGCGTCACCTGATGTTGTGACAGGTATGCTAACTATCTGCTCACACCCTGCTATGTATTGATTGATCCAGGGTCTACTTTGTCCTACATTACTCCATTTGTGGCACGAAAGTTTAGTATTGTACCAGAATTATTGCAGCAGCCCTTTTTAGTATCCACGCCCGTCGGTGACTCTATCACAACTAATCGAATCTACCGCGGGTGTACCGTAGAGGTTGCTGACCGTCAGACCACAGCAGATCTGGTCGAGTTAGAAATGATAGACTTCGACGCCATAATGGGTATGGATTGGTTAGTACCGTGTTTTGCCAACGTTCAACGTTGGACCAAGACAGTCCGATTCCACTTCCCAGGAGAAGTAGTGCGAGAGTGGAAGGGCAGCACCGCTACGCCAAAAGGTAGGTTTATTTCCTACCTTCAGGCGAGAAAGTTGATATCTAAGGGATGTATTTACCATCTGGTCAAAGTCCAGGATGTCCAAGCAGAATTTTCGACGCTCTAGTCTGTTCCAGTGGTGAACGAATTCCCTGATGTGTTCCCAGATGAGTTACCTGGTATTCCCCCAGAAAGGGAAATAGACTTTGCTATTGACTTGTTACCAGACACTCAGCCGATATCAATTCCTCCTTATCGTATGGCTCCTGCAGAACTCAGAGAATTAAAAGAGCAGTTGAAAGATTTATTGGATAAAGGTTTCATCAGGCCGAGTACTTCACCGTGGGGTGCGCCAGTTTTATTTGTGAGAAAGAAAGATGGCTCGCTCCGAATGTGCATAGATTATCGGCAATTAAACAAAGTTACAGTAAAGAACAAGTACCCACTCCCCAGAATTGATGACCTATTTGATCAGTTGTAGGGAGCCAGATACTTTTCTAAGATTGACTTGCGGTCCGGATATCACCAGGTCCGAGTACGTGAGAGAGATATTCCTAAGACAGCGTTCAGGACCCGATATGGACATTTTGAATTTCTAGTCATGTCCTTCGGGTTAACGAATGCCCCGGAAGTCTTCATGGACCTGATGAACAGTATTTTCTGACCTTTCCTGGACTTGTTCGTGATAGTATTCATTGATGACATTCTGGTGTATTCTCGCTCTGAAGCAGATCACCGGACTCATTTGCGGACAGTGCTCCAGATTCTCAGGGACCGCCAGTTGTATGCTAAATTTTCTAAGTGTCAATTCTGGCTTAGCTCAGTGGCCTTTTTAGGGCATATCGTGTCGGATGCTGGTATACAGGTAGACAAGCAGAAAATAGAAACAGTTAAGTCATGGCCTAGGCCTACCACTCCGACTAAAGTTCGTAGCTTTCTGGGGTTGGCAGGATATTACAGGAGGTTCGTTGAAGGGTTCTCGACCATTGCGGCACCTCTAACCAAATTGACACAGAAAGCAGCAAAGTTTCAATGGACAGAGGCATACGAGCAGAGCTTCTAGGAACTGAAAGACAGATTAAACTCCACCCCAGTATTAGCATTGCCGGAAGGCACAGAAGGTTATTTGGTCTATTGCGACGCGTCAGGTGTCAGGTTAGGTTGTGTGTTGATGCAGCATGGTAGAGTAATTGCATATGCTTCCAGACAGCTGAGGAAACATGAAAAGAATTACCCTACCCACGACCTGGAATTGGCCGCAGTAATCCACGCCTTAAAGATGTGGAGGCATTACCTGTACGGCGTCCATGTTGATATTTACACAGATCATAAGAGCCTACAGTACATCTTCACTCAGAGGGAGTTGAATCTACGGCAACGCCGCTGGTTGGAGTTGTTAAAAGATTATGATGTGAATATTCTGTATCACCCGGGAAAAGCTAATGTTGTAGCAGATGCCCTGAGCCGTAAGTCAATGGGGAGTTTGGCATATTTGCAACCTTAGAAACGGAAGTTAGCCAAAGAAATTCATCAGTTAGCTGGTTTAGCCGTTCGAGTAATGGAAACAGAAAATAATAGAGTAGTAATTCAGAATTCTGCTGTTTCATCATTAGTTACAGAAGTAAAAGAATGACAGTACGAGGACTCTGATTTAGTCCAGCTTAGAGATAGAATTTAGAAAGGTAAGGAGTCAGATTTCCAAATGACGGAGGATAATGTGCTACACTGCAAGGGCCGCCTCTGTGTCCCGAATGTTTTAGGGCTTCATGGGCGGATCATGCATGAGGTACATTACGCTCGCTATTCCCTCCATCCAGGAGCGAAGAAAATGTACCACGACATCAGAGACATTTACTGGTGGCCAGGTATGAAAGCTGAGGTAGCTGAATTTGTATCTAGATGTTCTAACTGTCAGCAGGAGAAAGCAGAGCACCAGAAACCGGGCGGTTTGACGCAAGATATAACGGTGCCTATGTGGAAATGGGAAGCGATAAATATGGATTTTGTAACAGGACTACCCCGTACCAGACGCAGAAACGATTCCATTTGGGTAATAGTTGACAGGCTGACAAAATCAGCTCATTTCCTGCCAGTGAGGGCTACCTTTTCAGCTGAGGATTATGCCGAATTATATATAAGAGAAATAGTTAGATTGCATGGAGTGCCAGTATCCATTATTTCAGATAGGGGAGCACAGTTCACAACTAGATTCTGGCAGTCGTTTCAGAAAGGTTTGGGAACGCAGATTAACTTGAGCACAGCATTCCATCCTCAGACAGATGGGCAGGCTGAACGTACAATTCAGACTCTCAAAGATATGCTACGAGCGTGTGTACTAGATTTTGGGGGTAGCTGGGATAAGCATCTTTTGTTAATTGAATTTGCTTATAATAATAGCTATCATTCAGCCATCCAGATGGCGCCTTTCGAGGCATTATACGGGCGAAAATGTAGGTCGCCGATTGGTTGGTTTGAAATAGGAGAATCAGCATTGGTTGGCCCAGACATTGTTCGGCAAGCAGAGGAAAAGATAAAGCTTATCCGAGAACGTTTACTGACTGCTCAGAACCGCCAGAAGTCTTATGCAAATATGCGGCGCAGAAATCTAGAATTTGCGATAAATGACTGGGTATATTTGAAAGTGTCTTCGATGAAAGGGGTGATGAGATTTGGCAAGAAAGGCAAGCTTAGCCCGAGATTTATTGGGCCATATCAGATTCGGCGAAGAATAGGCCGAGTTGCATACGAATTGAACTTGCCTCCAGAGTTAGCATCTGTTCACCCAGTATTCCATGTCTCTATGTTGAGAAAGTTTGTAAGGGACCCTTCTACAGTAGTTCCAGTTCAGGATGTCCAGGTCACAGAAGAGTTAGCATATGAAGAGGTTCCCGTAGCTATCTTAGACAGACAGATTCGCAGGTTGAGGACTAAAGATGTTGCGTCTGTCAAAGTATTGTGGCGTAACAGGAATCGTGAGGAAATGACGTGGGAAGCTAAAGAAGATATGAAAGCCAGATACCCTCACCTATTTTAGGCCTAGTCAGGCGACAGGTATGTCCGTATTATTACTTATGCAGTACCTTATAGTTGTATGTGTGTGAATGAGAAAGATTGATACTTAGTTATCTAGTGGATCTTAAAAATATTGCGTGCAGTACCTGTGTTGGACTTTTCTGCATTTCAGGTTTTTGCTATAGTCCATATTACAGGGGAAACTCTGCCAAAATTTTTGTAGAAAGTAAGTTAAGTAGCCCTCTAGATAGCAGTATACATTCGAGGACGAATATTCTTAAGGGGGGGAGAATGTTATACCCCGTAGGATTTCCGGCACCTAGATGACCTATTCGCACATTGGTTAAGCATATTTGAAGGCCATACGTGCTAGAGAAAGGCCCGTGAAAAGATCGGACGAGAAACTTGTCGAACCATCGCAGAAGGAGCCGAGGCAGAGCCCCTCCGTGATGGCAGCGTGTCACGGAGGTGGAGCCTCCGCGTTGGCTCCGTGACACGTTGGCCTTGTCCAAGCCCAAGTATATAAAGCCCCACTTCGGTTTTAAATGATTAAACACTTATAATTTCTAGAAAATAGAGTAAACCATCAGAGAAAGGAAATAGAACGAAGAAGGTAATATAATTTTCATCCGATTATGCTGCTAAACGTTGTCCAAACTCAAAGTAACCTCAGATACCGAGGTATTTAGCAGCAGAGCATTCCTACAGATTTAGTTTCATGAAATATGGCCGACGAATCGTTGAGCTACCGAGCTAAGGTAAGTGGAATTGCTCTAAACTAGTGTCTATGTGTTCCTAGCTATGAAGTGAATATTTCTCCCTTCTGGACCTCTGAAAAATAGCGAGTTTTCGATCGTCTTTCGATAAGCCTAAGTTTAGGCTATAAACTATATCGAAAGTGACGTTCCTCTTTAAAATAAAGCTGTATTTAGTATTGATTGACATATTTATGAATGCAGTTGGGAGAAAATAGTTGAAGTACTGGCCGAGCCTCGTCCGACAGCCGGATAGTTCGAGGATAAGGTATGTAAAAGCTAGTTTCCTCGACAAGTTAGTAATCTTGGTACAGTACAGTAATTTAAAGGCCAGTAGAATATTCAGAAGCCATGTATGATGTTTACTACGAATGATGGTACGATATTAGAAACATCATGTTATGATCAGCGTGAGACTTGTTAGCACGATATAGATTCTAATATAAGTGTTAGGAACTGCACAACATGCTCAGTATGTGATGTGACACAGAATGTTAGGATATCATTGTATTCAGTTGAAACCCAGTAAAGCAATGTAATATCTGTAAGACATCTCAGAAATAGAACGATAAGTTAAAGTGAAGTTAGAAAGCATATTAGGACTAGTAAATCATGTTACTATAGAAACTCAGTATACAACATAGTTTCAGCAGAAAGACTATATCTTGTTCAGCATTAGCCCAGTACAGTCTGGCAGAAGACTATATTTTTACATATATACTATCACCAGCCTCAGCATGCATTAAGTACGTACATATTACTATCGCTAGCTCAGCATATAGTATATACAAATACTTTACCACTATTAGCTTCAGTATGTGGGACATGCAGATAGTATTACTAGTTGAGACTGTTGTATTGTTTGGGGTTGGACTACCCAGCATCCATGACCGCCCAGGGTTGATAGCTGTATCGACTCGTCCTCCAGAGGACGAGGATACGTCGCTCTACGGAGTGGCATGCCATCCCACAGGGGACGAAGATGGGATGCCAGCTTTCCCCATATTTGTGCCTTGATCGGCCCTTATACACCCCTGTCGAGCGGATACGCCCGGGTGTTGATTCAGGAGTCCTCTGTACTCAGATGCAGTTATAGTCAGGGGCTCAGCGAGCCCAAGTGCATACCCAGGGGACCGGCAGGATGCTTACAGGGTTTATAGGAGATGGGATGACCGGGGTAGTGGTATAGATTCTGTGCTGGTTGTACCTCCCGGCTTATGGGGGCCGGGTAAGGTTTGTGTATGCTAGGTTATGTTATGTTATGTTATGCCATGTTATGTTAGATACGAGTAGATCAGCAGTAGAACGATACGTCTCCAGGTATGACTCCTACTCCTTCCAGTATAATTGAGAGAAGGTATGACTTACATTATCAGACAGTTAATCTATTTCTTTCTACTTCAGTTTCATCAGTTATATTATTGTTTTCAGATATTTCTTTCAGTTATTGCTTTACATACTCAGTACCAGCGGTACTGACGCCCGGTGGGGCGCTGCATTACTTGCCTGCAGGTACTCATAGACGAGCAGGCGATACCACATGATTTCTGTCAGTGATCGGGTATTCAGCTCCTATAATCCGTAGACTGAATTCCAGAGGTGTATTTCATTTTCTTTTGTTGTATAGTACGGGTAGGTCGGGGCCCTATCCCGATTATTTCTATTGTTATTCTTAGAGGCTTGCAGTCTGTATATATTTCCCTGTGGTCAAATGAGCTGGTCGTGTGAGGCCGTGCAGTTGTATAGCTGTTAGAACTTGTGTTTCCTTTATGTTGGCCGTGTGGGGCCATAGTTCGATAGTAGTGGTGACCTTGCCGGTCACGTAGCTATCCAGTACTTCATGATTAAGTTATAGATAACTAGACAGCATGGTTGCCTTGTCGGCCCACATAGGTTTCCCTATATTGACATGTTTCTGGTCAGCTGTTAGTACAGGTACAGGAGGCTATAGGCCAATGGGCCAGGGGCTGTGTTTACAGCCGTTATATAGCCCTTTGTTTTGCAGAAATGTGAGTTAGAGCCAGCCAGGCACCAGATGTGCCCAGGCTTAGCAGTTCAGCAGTTCAGGTCCTAGTAGGGCACCAGGTGCCAGTCATACCCCTCAAGGCGGGGTGTGACATTGTACCTTTTGCATATCTTCATGAACCAAGTCTAGCCTGATTATTGTAGCTTCACCAACCTCAAACCATCCAATAGGAGACCTACACCTTCTACCATACAATGCCTCAAACGGGGCCATCTGGATGCTGGAGTGATATCTATTGTTGTACGCGAACCTGATAAGAGGCAAATGGTCATCCCAACTGCCCTTTAAATCGATCGCGCATGCTCTCAACATATCTTCTAGGGTCTAAATAGTCCACCGAGCTTGCCCGTCTATCTGCAGGTGAAACCCTGTGTTGAGCTTGACCTGGGTGCCAAGTCCCTTCTGGAAAGACTTCCAAAAATGTGAGGTGAACTAGGTACCTCTGTCTGAAATAATGGATAATGGCACCCCGTGAAGTCTGACCAACTCCCAAATATAAAGCCTAGCATAGTCCTCAGCTGAATCTGTAGTTTAACTAGGAGGAAATGTGTTGACCTAGTCATCCGGTCTACTACTAGCTAGATAGAATCGTGTTGTCGACAAGTTCGAGGTAGATCAGTAATAAAGTCCATATTTACTTCTTCCCACTTCCACGTGTGTGTGCTGATTTCCTGGGTCATACCTCCCAGTCTTTGGTGCTCTACCTTGACTTCCTGG
Source organism: Datura wrightii (assembly GCA_035772735.1). NCBI lineage: Eukaryota > Viridiplantae > Streptophyta > Magnoliopsida > Solanales > Solanaceae > Datura > Datura wrightii. The sequence goes on from JASDFA010000008.1 coordinate 31,360,683, forward strand.
CAGTTCGGGCACTTAGATACAAATTCGACAATGTCTCTCTTCATGTCGTTCCACTAGTAAATATCCCGCAAATTGCGGTACATTTTAGTAGCACTAGGGTGGATGGAGTATCTCGAGCCGTGTGCTTTAGCCAATATCTGCTGTCTCAGGTCATCGACGTCCAGTACACACAACCTACACTGGTAATGGACCACACCATCTCTCCCTTTGGTGAAAGCCTCAACCTCTTTCCTGAGAACCGCTTCCTTAAGTTTAAGTAAAATGGGTCTTCATCCTGTTTGAAATTAACTTCAACGACCAAAGAGGAATCTGACCCGCTTTGCATCACCACTCCACCCTCAGCTGAGTCAACCAACTACACCCATAGCCAAGCTAGTCTATGAATATCATTCGGCAATTCCTTTTTTCCTTCCTCGAGATGAGCCACGTTATCCATAGACACTCTTCTTAGGGCATCAACTAGCACATTGGCTTTTCCTGGGTGATATAGTATGCTCATGTCATAATTCTTCAGGAGCTCTAACCACCTTCTCTAATGAAGATTTAGATCCTTCTAACTGAATACATACTAAAGGCTCTTATGATAGGTGAAAACATCCACATGAGCTCCGTACAAATAGTGTCTCCATATTTTTAATGCAAACACCATCGCCACCAACTCCAAGTCATGAGTTGGATAATTCTTCTCATGAACTTTGAGCTGTCTGGAGGCGTAGGCTATCACTTTTCCCCCTACATCAGAACGCAACCGAGTCCAACTCTGGAAGCATCGTAATATACTACAAACTCATCTAATACTTTAGGTAGGGTCAACACTGGAGCAGTAGTGAGTTGAGTTTTTAATTCCCGGAAACTCTTCTCACACACATCTGACCACTGCAAATTCACCTTCTTCTGAGTCTAGTTAGAGAAGATGCTATAGAAGAATAGCCTTCCATAAAGCGTCGGTAATAACCAGCCAAACCCAAGAAACTTTTGATTTTCAGTTGGGGAGGTGGGTCTGAGCCAGTCTTACTACTGCTATCTTTTGAGGATCGACCTGAATACCCTCACCCGAGAATGACCCAGGAAAGTTACGGGCTTCAACTAGAATTCGCACTTGCTAAACTAGGCGAACAGCTGACGATCTCTGAGTGTCTGAAGCACTATCCTCGGGTGATTAGCATGCTCTTCCTCATTTATGGAGTATACCAGAATGTCATCGATAAATACAAGGACGAACATATCCAGATACTGCTTGAAGATTTTGTTCATAAGGTCCATAAAGGCTATAGGGGCATTTGTTAGTTCAAAGGACATAACCACAAACTTGTAGTGACCATACCGAGTCCTGAAAGCGGTTTTCTGTATGTCACACTCTCTGACTCTTAGTTGGCAATACCCCAACCTGAGATCTATTTTGTAGAAACAACTAGCTCCTTGAAGTTGGTCGAATAGGTCATCAATACTGGGTAGGGGATACCTGTTCTTGACTGTGACTTTGTTCAACTGACGGTAATCTATGCACATTCTAAGGTACCGTCTTTCTTTCGCATGAATAGCACTGGAGCACTCCGGGGAGAGATGTTGGGTCTGATAAAAGCCTTATCAAGGAGATCTTTTAGCTTCTCCTTCAACTCCTTAAGTTCAGCCGGAGCCATTCTATAAGGAGAGATGGAGATGGGCTGAGTATCTGGAGTAAGGTCTATGTCGAAGTCAATTTCCCATTCAGGAGGAACTCCGACAAGATCTTCGAGGAACAAATCTAGAAATTCTCTGACAACAGGGACTGACTGGATAGTTTGGGTCACAGAGTCAGAATCCTTGACCCGAACTAGGTGGTAAATACATCTCTTAGAAACAAGCTTCCTGGCCTTAAGGTAGGAAATAAACCTAGCCTTTGGCGTTGAACTACCGTCTGACCATTCTAGAACTATCTCACCAGGGAACTAAAACCTGACGACCCTAGTTCTGTAATTGACTGAGGCATAATCGAAGTGTAGCCAATCCATGCCAAGGATGAGGTTGAAGTCGACTATGTCTAAATCTACAAAATCAGCTGGAATGACTTTATTGAAGACTGAGATTAGGCAGTTTCTATACACTCGGCTGGCTCTAACTAACTCGCCAATTGGGGTGGAGACTGAAAAGGGTTCTGAGAGGACTTCTGGGCTGATATCAAACTGAACTGCTACGTAGGGAGTCACGAATGTGGCCTCTAAATCAAGCAGGGCATATACATCTAGATGAAAAAGACGTAACATACCTGTGACCACATCCGGTGAGTTCTCCTAATCCTGACGAGATGATAATGCATAAAAACAGTTTTGGCACTGACCACCCTCCATACCTGATGTGTTAGCCTGCTGAGCTGGTCGGCTTACCGGAGCTGCTGAGGTAGTGGATTGTGATCTCCCCCGTCCTGCTGACGGGCATTCCTTAAGCCGCCAATGCCCAAGCTGTCCACAACCAAAACAACCCTCTTGACCCTGAAGACACTTTTCTTGCTGGTTCTTGCTGCACTTGGGGCAAGATGGATACCTATTACCAGAACTGTAACTCTGAGACTGAGAGCCAGACGCTTCACCTCTCTAATCCTGGCGGGATTAAAAAGTAGGGGCTTTGGCTAAGCTGGGCGTTGGAGCCCTCTGCTACTGCTGCTGCCGTTGTGGGCGGCTTCTACCGCCAAACCTCTAGTGGCCATAATCTGATTGTCCAGTCCTTGCGTACTTGTTCTTTCGCTCCGTATCCCTCAGTTTTTCAGCCTCAATCTACTGGGCATAGATAATCAAGCTGGAGAGGTCGATATCTTTTATCGGCATCGTTGTCCCGCATTCTTTGAGGACCAAGTTCAATACCCCATTTACAAATTTCATCATGCGAACTCTTGGCTCGGCCACCATCTCTAGAGCATATTTGAACAACTTGGTAAACTCTAGAGCGTACTCTTCTACTGTTTGGTTTCCTTGTCTCAGGTTCATGAACTCCGCTACCTTGCCTCTCTAAGCTCCCGAGGGAATAATCTATCTAGGAATGTTGTAGTGAACTTCTCCCATTCCACCAGTCTTGCATCCGCTGGCCTCCTCTCCTTCCACTGTTCATACTAGACTTGGGCTACCCCTTTTAGCTGGTAGGCAGCCAAGTCAGCACTCTTTGAGGGACTGACACCCATAATTCGGGTGATATTTTTAACTTTTTCCACAAATCCTCGTGGGTCCTCTCCCACCTTAGACCCATGAAAATCCGGAGGATTAATTCGGGTGAAATCCTACACTCGGGCAGCTATTGTGGATCCGTTGTTGTTGATTGGAACCACCTACTGGTTCAATTGGTTAATAACAGTTTGGGCGAGCAGCTGAATGGCCGCCCTAAATTCTGTGGTAGATACCGAGTCATCTTGAGGGGCTGCCAGGACTGGTGTGGCAGGTTGTGGCGCATTCTAGACCCGCCTTCCATAACCGCGTCGTGGAGGCGTGATTCACTGAAACAAAGCAGAGCATGAGTTAAGAGAATGATTCCGGAATTGAGTTTCAACACATAATAAGGAGTATGAAATAAAGGGAATTTTTCCTAATAACATCTCGTAGCCTATCCGTTATAAGTATGGTGCACTTCACACCCATGAAGAGGACTCTACTCGATGTGGCTTTTAGACATCTGAAGATACTCTAAACCAAGTTCTCTGATACCAAGTTTGTCACGCCCTGAGTTTACACCCTGGACGAAATACGGTACTTGGAGTCACAAGTCACCCCAAGCTAACAACTGGTCTATCATACACTAGCATCCTAAGTAACATACAATATATACAGCGGAAGTTTAAAAAACGTGTATAAATACTTGTAGGAAATAAACTAGTTCATAATATTTGAAAATATTAAAACAAAGCTACAAGTCCGAAAAAAAAATAATCTGAGTCTAAGAAACAATTCTACCTCTGAAAGCCACTATGACTGACAAGCTGCGGGGACAAGCCCCCAACTAACTCCAAATCTAAATAAAGAGGAATGAAGGTATAGCTGAAGCAATAAATCTTCATCCTCGAAGGATGAGGACTCACCAACTGGAATAGCTGAGATCTTCAGTGAGTGGTCAGCTAACGGGGCTGAGACTGAGATCCTGTAGCTATATCATAAAATAATACAGCATAAAAGTATGCATCAGTACTTTGAATGTACTGAGTAAGTGAGAAGAACATAACATAATGGAATAAATAACAAAAGAAATGTTGAACTAACAAACATGCAATGACCAACTAAAGCTACTAAACTGAATAACTAAAATACTGAGTTGGTCTAGAAGACCTTGTTGGTGGTCAAGCATGTTTTAAGTCTGAAATACTAATCTGAACTTAACTATACTAAGATTGGACTGAACTGACTAGTGGGAGAGTCTATAACTGACATGTAACCACATGAGCTAGACGTGGAGTCCAATGTATACACCCTATCAGTAGGACCCAATATACCTTGCCAGGGTATAAAGGCATGAATTGGGTGATCACAATAGTCTGGGGCCAATCAGGCCAATAAATACTATAACCTACGCTGGCAACGTAGTTGTTGGAACCTGGTGCGCTGAAACCATGGTCTGCTCAGTGCTAAGTCCTACTCCCACTAGATGGTCCTAAACTGAATACTAGGTTGATAGCTCAAAACTAGGGCCCAAGACTAGTCAGGTATACATATCTAAAAGCACCCTGAGAGTCTTATCGGACCAGATTCTAAAATTGGGTTCTAAGACTAGTCAGAGCTGCTTATTTGAAAGCGTCATAATCATCTACAGAACAAACTAAATTTTGATACTAGGGTCCTAAGGCTAGTCAGAGCTATATATATAAATTTTCATGGCCTCCTAGTGGACCAATGAAACTAAATTTTGCATCTAATTCTGATAACTGAGAGGTACTACTAACACCTCAAGAAATTCTATAGTCAAACGGATCAGCTGACATTTTCTAACTAACACTGATAATTCTATCATTCTTACTGAAACTAAATTGACAATATTCTGATTTAGATTCAATTCTACTAACAACATGGGAGTTCCCAACACTGATAAAATCAAGCTGAAATTTGATATTCAAGTGCTAAGGCAAATTCAAGATTTTCTAGTTGATGAGTAGGGCTAAATTTCACTTCACAAGATTCATCATCATTTCAGTCACAAACTAGTGGAAAATATCTATAATTGACATGGTATAATAATCCACATGATTTAGACAAATTATGACTAGCAATTTCTTGACATTAAGTAATTTCAGGGCTACAATAGATAGAGAGAAATAGGCACGAATTTGGGGACACAAGGGAATAACTATTCCCTTGTTGAATTCCCACATACCTGGTGCAAAAGCCCAAAGAATTCCTTGATAAATTGAGGAGAAAATATTTCCCTAGCTCTTGCTCTAGAAAACTCTGAGAGAAGTTCTACGATCTGTTTTCTGAAGGTCTAAGTGGGGAATGAGAAAAGAAACCATTTAACCCCCACTAAAGTTATGTTTAAAATGATGTAATTTAAAGTTTAGGAGGGTAGGAAATTACTAAAAGGCCCTTGAATACTCGCAGGGAAGAACTGCATGTTAGTCCTTATGGGTGACCTAACAGGTCGTGGTTGGTGACTACGACTCGTGGTCACTTCTCGTGAGGTGCACTTTCTTGCACACCTAGGAGTCCCCACAGATGACACAACGACTCGTGGTGTCCCATAACGAGTCGTGGTGTGGAGCCGTTGGGTACACTATTGACCTCCTCTACTTCTTGACCCATTCCTGACCACAAGTCACCTAACAGGTCATGGCAGAGACCACGACTCGTGGTGACAAATCATTAAGTGCACTGCGCAACTCCTTCCTGACCTTACATTTATCCTAGACCACGGGTCATATCATGACTCATGGTCTTGACCATGACTCTTGATGACCCCCGTTGTCACCCCTTTCTCCAAAAATTTCATCAAGCCCACTAGCCTCACCACGAGTCACTTAACAACTCGTGGTCACTCCCCACGGGTCACAAAATGACTCGTTCTATGACCTGATATAGATTTGCAAGTTTTTCTGATTTAAGTCCTGGGTCTAGTCTGAGTTTTTGGGGCATTACAACCTTGCCAGGGTATAGAGGCATGAACTGGGTGATCACAAGAGTCTGGAGCCAATCATGCCAATAAATACTATAATCTACGCTAGCAACGTAGTTCTGGGAACCTAGGTAGACCGGAACCCCAGTTCGCTCAGTGCTAAGTCCTACTCCTGCTGGATAATCCTAGACTGGCTACTAAGTTAATAGGTCGAAAATGGGGCCAAGACTAATCAAGTATACATATCTAAAAGCACCCTGAGAGTCTTATCGGACCATATTCTAAAACTGGTTTCTAAGACTGGTCAGAGCTGCTTATTTGAAAGCGTCGTAACCATCTACAAAACAAACTAAGATCTGATGCTGGGGTCCTAAGGCTAGTCAGAGCTTTATATCTAAAGTGTCATGACCACCTAGTGGACCAATAAAACTAAATTCTGAATCTGATTTTGATAACAGGGAGGTACTACTGCACCTAGAGAATTTTTGTAGTCAAACTGACCAGCTGACATTTCTGACTGACATTGAGTATTCTAACATTTTGACTGGAACTAGGCTATCATGTGTCTAACTGAGAATTCAGCATATACAAATAATATGGGAATCCACAACACTGATAGAATCAAGAAAATTTCAAGGTTTAATCAATATAGCAAGATTATAGTCTTTTCTACTCTCAAGGATTAGGGCTAAACTTAATGTACAGGGATGAGCATCAATACTGTCACAAACTAGTGGAAAATATCTATAATTATTATAAAATTATATTCCAAACGAAGCATTACTAAGAATTTCTTAACATTCGAAAATCTACAGGGCTAGAAATGATAAATAAAATAGGGAGAAATTTGGGGAAACAAGGGAAGAACTATTCCCTTATTGAATTCCCACATACCTGATAAAGAAATCCGAAAAAATTCCTTGAGAATATGAGGAGAAGTAGACTACCCCAGTTCTTGCTCTGAGTGTTCCTAAGAGAATTCTACGATCTATTTTCTGAAGGTTTGAGGGGGGAATGAGGAAAGAAACCGTTTAACCCCACTAATAAGTCTAAAAATATAGTTAAAACGATGTAGTTTAAACTCTAGGAGGGTAGGAATTTACTGAAAGGCCCTTGAAAACTCGCAGGGAAAAACTGACTGTCAGTCCCCACGGGTGACCTAATGGGTCGTGGTCAGTGATCACGACTCGTGGTCACACCCTTGAGGTGCAATGCCTGGAAATTATGATTGGTCACCACGAGGTACCTAACGATTCATCCTCTCTGGCCACGACTCGTGGTCACCACTCGTTCGGTACACTGTATCTGATTCTTACCTTGCTTCATTCTGCTGCTCACGACCCTCCCCACGAATCGTGGTGACTGACCACGACTAGTGGGGTCCTTCTGTTAGGTACACTACCCTCTTACTACTCTTTTCTTACTCACCCCACCCCATGACTAACCTAAAGAGTCATGGGACTGACCACGACTCATGGTCACGTCCATGGGGATCCCAATTCTCAAGTTTTCAAACTCATCACTTGTCCTCTCCACGAGTCACATCATGACTCGTGGTCCTAATGCCTGGTGCCAAATTTTAACTTTTCACCGTTTCAACTTCCGGGTCTGATCTTTAGGTTTTCGGGGTATAACAACATCTACCCCTTGGGAAGATTCGTCCTTCGAATGTTGGAAAACACATAGAAAAGTAGAGAAATGCAACTATCATATTCAAATACTGATCATTTAAAACAAAAATTAACGGAATGAATACCTTCGATTAAAACTACATAGCTGAACAAAATATACAAACCATACATACATCCAAATACATAAAAGAATCCTGAACACATGAACTAAACATGAAAACTAAAAAAAGTTCTAGGGCAAAACTGATATCTCAAGTTGTAACTGAGCCGGTGGAGAATAAGTGTGGGTATCTAACCATCATATCTGCTTTGTCTTCGCACGTAGATCCCTCGACATGTTGATTCCTCCATAAGACCTTGACTGAAGCTACCTCCTTGTTCTGCAGCTTAAGAACCTGATGATCAAGGATCTGGACAGGGACCTCCTCGTATGAGAGGCTATCTTTTATTTCTACACTGTCCAATGGCACAGTTGAAGTTGGATCACCAATGCATTTCTTCAATAGTGACACATGGAATACTGGGTGCACAGAAGCCAACTCTGAAGGTAATTCCAGCTCATAGGCAACTTTGCCAATTCGCCTCAGAATTTTGTAGGGTCCCACATATCTCGAACTAAGTTTCCCCTTCTTCCAAACCTCATCACCCCTTTTATGGGTGATTTTTTGATAGACCCAGTCATTCAGAACAAACTCCAAATCTCTTCTCCTCACGTCAACATAAGATTTTTGATTGCTTTATGCTATTTTCAATCTTTCTCTAATGAGTTGTACCTTCTACATAGCTTCATGAGCTGAGTCTGGCCTGATTATTATAGCTTCACCAACCTCAAACCATCCAATAGGAGACCTTCCCTTCTACCATACAATGCCTTAAACGGGGCCATCTGGATGCTAGAGTGATAACTATTATTGTACGCAAACCCTATAAGAGGCAAGTGGTCATCTCAACTGGCCTTGAAATTGATCATGCACGCTCTCAACATATCTTCTAGGGTCTGAATAGACTGCTCATCTTGCCCATATATCTCCGGGTGAAAAGCTGTGTTGAGCTTGACCTGGGTGCATAGTCCCTTCTGAAACGACTTCCAAAAATGTGAGGTAAACTGGGTAACCCTATTTGAGGTGATGGATAATGGCACCCCATGAAGCCGGACCAATTCCCGGATGTAAAGTCTAGCATAGTCCTCAGTTGAATCTGTAATTTTAACTGGAAGGAAATGTGCTGACTTAGTCATCTGGTCTACTACTTCCCAGATGGAATTATGTTGCTGACGAGTTCAAGGTAGACCCTAATAAAGTCCATATTTACTTCTTCCCACTTCCATGTGGTTATGTTGATATCCTGGGTCATACCTCCTGGTCTTTGGTGCTCTACTTTCACTTGCTGGCTGTTCGGGCACTAAGCTACGAATTGGGCAATATCTCTCTTCATGCCGTTCCACCAGTAAATATCCCGCAAATCGCGGTACATTTTAGTAGCACCAGGGTGGATGGAGTACCTTGTACTGTGTGCTTCAGCAAATATTTGCTTCCTCAAATCACCAATGTCTAGTACACACAATCTGCCCTGGTAATGGAGCACACCATCTCCCCCTTTGGAGAAAGCCTCAATCTATTTCCTGAGAACCGCTTCCTTGAGTTTAAGTAAAATGGGATGTTTATCCTGTTTGGACTTAACTTCAACAACTAAAGAGGAATCTGACCCACTTTACATAACCACTCCACCCTCAAATGAGCCAACCAACTGCACCCCTAACCGAGCTAGTCTGTAAATGTCCTTCGTCAGTTCCTTTTTGCCTTCCTCAACATGAGCCCCCTATAGGTAATGTCTCCATATTTTCAATATGAACACCGCCGCCGCCATATCCAATTCATAAGTTGGATAATTCTTTTCATAAACTTTGAGTTGTCTTGAGGTGTATGCTATCATCTTGCTCCGCTGCATCAGAACACAATCGAGTCCAACCCTGGAAGTGTCACAATATACTACAAATCCATCTGATCCTTCCGGTAGAGTCAACACTTGCACGGTAGTGAGTTGAGTTTTTAACTCCTAAAAACTCTTCTCACATGCCCCTGACAACTAGAGTTTCACCTTCTTCTAAGTGATCCTAGTCAGTGGAGACGCTATAGAAGAAAAGCCTTCTACAAAACGTCGGTAATAACTGGCCAAACCCAAGAAACTTCAGATTTCGATTGGGGAGGTAGGTTTGGGCTAGTCTTGCGCTGTTGCTATCTTTTGAGGATCAACCTAAATTCCCTCACTCGAGACTACATGACCTAGGAAAGTCACCGGCTTCAACCAGAATTCGCACTTGCTAAACTTGGCGAACAGCTGGTAGCCTCTAAGTGTCTGAAGTACTATGCTCAGGTGATTAGCATGCTCTTCCTCATTTATGGAGTATACTAGAATGTCTTCGATAAATACGATGACGAACATATCTAGATACTGCTTGAAGACTCTTTTCATCATGTACATAAAGGCTGTAGGGGCATTGTTAGTTCGAAGGACATAACCACAAACTCAAAGTGAGCATATCGAATCCTGAGAGCTGATTTTGGCATGTCCTACTCTCTAACTCTTAGCTGGTGATACCCTAACCTGAGATCTATTTTGGAGAAACAGTTGGCCCTATAAAGTTGGTCGAATAGGTCGTCAATTCTGGGTAGGGGATACCTGTTCTTAATTGTGACCTTGTTCAACTGACGATAATCGATACACATTCTGAGAGTACCATCTTTCTTTTGCACGAATAACACTAGAGCACCCCGGGGAGAGATGATGGGTCTGATAAAACCCTTATCAAGAAGATCGTTTAGCTGCTCCTTCAACTCCTTAAGTTCATCCTAAGCCATTCTATAAGGAGGGATGGAGATGGGCTGAGTATCTGGAATAAGGTCAATACCGAAGTCAATTACCCATTCAGGAGGAACTCTGGGAAGATCTTCAGGGAACACATCTGGAAACTCGCTGACAACAGGGACTGACTGGATAGTTGGGGTCTTAGAATCGGAATCCTTGACCCGAACTAGATGGTAAATACATCCCTTAGAACTATGCTTCCTGTCCTTAAGGTAGGAAAAAAACCTACTCTTCGTGCTGAACTACTGCCCGACCATTTTAGAGTTGGCTCATTAGGGAACTGAAACCTGACGACCCTAGTTTGTAGTTGACTGAGGCATAACTGGAGTGTAACCAATCCTTGCCAAGGATGAGGTCGAAGTCGACCATGTCTAACTCTACAAGGTCAGCTAGAATAACTTTATTGAAGACTGAGATTGGGCAGTGTTTATACACTCAACTGGTTTTAACTGACTCGCCAACCGAATAGAGATTGAGAAGGGTTCTTAGAGTACTTCTGGACTAATATCGAACTAAACTACTATGTAAGGAGTCACAAATGATAAAGTGGCCCCCCTGATCAAGCAACGCATATATATCTAGATGGAAAAGATGTAACACACCTGTGACCACATTCGATGAGTTCTCCTGATCCTGATGAGATGATAATACATAAAAATGGTTTTGGCATTGACCACCCTCCGTACCTGATGTGTTATCCTACTAAGCTGGTTGGCCTACTGGAGCTTCTAAGGTAGTGGATTGTGACCTCCCCCGTCCTGCTGACGTACACTCCTTAAGCCGATGCCCAAGCTGTCCACAACCAAAAAAGCCCTCTCAACCCTGAAGACACTCTCCTGGGTGATTCTTACTGCATTTGGGCCAAGATGGATACCTGTTATCAACATTGTAACTCTGATACTGAGAGCCAGATGCTCCACCCGTCTGATCCTAGCAGGACCGAAAGGTAGGGGCGCTGGCTGAGCTAGGTGTTGTAGCCCGCTGCTGCTGCTGTAGGTGGCTGCTACCGCTGTAGGCGGCTGGTGGACATAATCTAATTCACCAGTCCTTTCTCGCTTGTTCTTTCTCTCCATGTCCCTCAGTTTTTTAGCCTCAATCTGTTGCGCATAAATAATCAGACTGGAGAGGTCGATATCCTTTATTAGCATCGTTGTCCTGCACTCTTTGAGGACCAGGTTCGACACCCCATTTACAAATTTCAGCATGTGAGCCCTTGGCTCGGCCACCATCTCTAGAGCGTATTTGGAAAACCTGGTGAATTCTAGAGCATACTCTTCTACGGTCTTGTTTCCCTATTTCAGGTTCATGAACTCCACTACTTTTGCCTCCCTGAGTTACCGGAAGAAGAATCTATCCAGGAAGGCTGTAGTGAAATCCTCCCAATCTACCGGTCCTGCTTCCGCTGGCCTCCCATCCTTCCACTGCTCGTACCAGACTTGGGTTACCCCTTTCAACTGGTAGGCAGGCAAGTTGCACTCTCTGAGGGACTGACATCCATAATTCAGGTGATCTTCTTAATCTCGTCCACAAATCCCTGTGGGTCCTCTCCCACCTTAGATCCATGAAAGTCCAAAGGGTTCATCTTGGTGAAATCCCACACTAGGGAAACTATTGCGGAACCATTGTTGTTGATTGGAACCATCTACTGGTTCACCTGGTTAGTAACAGTTTAGGCGAGCAGCTGAATGGCCACCTTGAATTCTACGGTAGACACCGAGTCGTCCTGAGGGGATGTCGGGGCAGGTCGCTAAGCATTACCGGCCCTCCTTCTATTACCACATCACGATGGCATGATTCATTGAAACGAAATAGAGCACGAGTTAGGAGGATGATTCTGGAACTAAATTTCAACGCACGATACAGAGTATGAAATAAAGGGAATTTTTCCTAGTGACATCACTTAGCCTCCCCGTCATACATGTGGCGTGCTTCACACCTATGAAGAGGACTCTACTCGATGTCCCTATGGGTGATCTAATGGGTAGTGATCAGTGACCACGACTCGTGGTCACACCCGTGAGGTGCACTGCCTGGAAATTACAGTTGGTCACCACGAGGGACCTAACGATTTGTCCTCTCTGGCCATGACTCGTGGTCACCAGTTGTTCAATACACTGCCTCTAATTCTTACCTTGCTTCATTCTGCTGCACACGACCCTCCCCATAAATCGTGGTGACTGACCATGACTCGTAGGATCCTTCCGTTAGGTACACTACTCTCTTCCTACTCTTTTCTTACTCATCCAATCCCACGATTAACCTAACGAGTTGTGGGGCCTGACCACGACTTGTGGTCACGTTCTTGGGGATTCCATTTCTCATATTTTCAAACTCAACACTTGGCCTCCCTATGAGTCACATCACAACTCGTGGTCTTCCCTCACGGGTCACCTCACGACCCATCCTGATGCCTGGTGCCAAATTTTAACTTTTCACCATTTCAACTTTCGAGTCTGATCTTTGAGTTTTCGGGGTATAGCATACATCTAAATTTCTTCTGAATTTAAATTTAATAAAATTTTGTTATCCACAAATGCCTCCTGCTTCAAGACTTGCCGGAGCATCCAAACATTTTTGACTAATATATGCCACATCAAGTAAAAATATATTAGAATTTGAATTAAATATTCACTTAATATTTTTGTTGATTTTATCTATTTTTCACATTATAACTTATGATGATTTGGAGATTTGACTTAATTTCCTTGCACATTAATCTCTTCTCCATATTTACATGGTTCTTTTTCAATTTACATGTGATTAGAAAATTTTTATTTTTTGTCTTATATGAATTTTTTTTCCTTCCCTAGTTTGACTTGAACAAATGACAGCTACCAAGCCCACATAGACTAAATCTCTCCGCTATCCACCTTTAACATTTATACCAAATCGACAAAATATATGTTCAATGACATTTTCATAATCTATATAAACCCCTCAATATATCAATTAATCATTAACCAATAGGCATCTTCAAGTCAGTTCAAATCCGAGCTCAGACAATCAGAAAACACTAACACAAAGGTGATTTTCTCCTTTTTCTTATTTCCTTTCTTACGAAATTTTTTATCTTAAAAGAGTGATAAAATTTTTTATTGAAAAAGATGATCTTGAAGTAATTTTAGAGCCAAATACTTAGCATTATTTGACAGCAAAGACTTTACACCTTCTGAGTCAAGTGTTGCCTCGTCCGAGCCAAAGACTTTACACCATCTGGGTTAAAGACGTCATGTTTCCCTAGGTGAAGACTTTATGCTTTCTTAGCCAAAGGTGCCTCATTGTCCGAGCTAAAGACTTTACACTGTCTAAGGCAAAAACGCGATCCGTAGCAAAGACCTCTTCACTGTCTGAGCCAAAGATATTGAATTGTCCGAGGTGAAGACTTTGTATTGTCTGAGCTAAAGACTGTATATTTCCCAAGATGAAGACCTTACACAATTTGAACCAAAGAATTCACACCATATAAGGTAAAGACTCTACATGGTCCGCAGCAAAGACTTCACACTGTCTGAGTCAAAGACTTTATATTATCCGAGGGAAAGACTTTATGCCGTCTGACCCAATGACGTCACTTTTTTCAATCTAACGACTTTACACCATCTAAGATAGAAGCTTTTCATAGTTCGGGTAAAGACTTCACATTTTCTGAGGAAATGACGTTACATTATTTGAGGTGAAGACTTTACGTGGTCTGAGCCAAAGATGTCACATTGTCTGAGCCAAATACTTTAAACCATCTAAGATAAAAACTTTTACACCATCTGAAAGACTTTATATTTTCCAAGGCGAAAACCTCACACCATCTAAGCCAACAGCGTCACATGATCCAAGCCAAAGACTTTAAACAGTATAAGGCAAAGGGACAACTTAAGGTGCAAAAGAAAAAAACTTGTCCACCTTAAGACTGAAAATTTAGAGATTCTTTTAAGGATAAATTCGTGCAAAGGCTAGTATAGGGTGTAAATGGGAAAATTTTGCCCACATAAAACTAAAAATTAGAAGGCCTTGGCTTTAAGACTTAGTAAATTTGAAAACTTCAACATGCAATTGTGTAGACTTCAATTTGAAGACATGACTGATTTGAAGACTTCAACTCACAAATGTGATGGATTTGAAAACTTCAACTTGAAAACTTTGTGCATATGAAGACTTCAACTTACAAACATCATGAATTTGAGAACTTTAACTTTAAAACTCGTGTGATAAGGAGCATTGTAACATATGGTTTAGGCTAGTGCAATGAGGAGTATTATAACCTGCAGTTGAGGCTCGTGCGTTAAGGAGCTTCATAACTTGCATTTTAGGCTCGTATGATGTGGAGCATTATAACTTGCAGTTTAGGCTCCTATGGTAAGGAGCATCATAACTTGCAGTTTAGGCTTGTGCGATAAGGAACAACATTACTTGCAGTTCAAACTCGTACAATAAGGAGCATTTTGGCATGCAGTTTAGGCTCATGTGTTGAGGAGCTTCATAACTTAAAGTTTGGGCTTATGTTAATAAGGAGCATCACAACTTGTAGTTTAGACTGGTGCAATAAGGAGCATTAGGGCTTGCAATTTAGGCTCATGCATTGAGGAGCTTCATAACTTGTAGTTTAGACTTATGCATTGAGGAGCTTTGTGATATACATGGACTCTTTAAATTCAACTTCAGATTAAAACATTCTATCATGACCCGAGCATAGACCTCGAATATGACACGGGACCTAGAACCACAAATAGCTCCAAGCTAACCCATGGTACACGTATAAAATAAATATAAGCATACTCTAAGTGAAAATAAATTATAAGAAGAAGTATAAGAGGAAGTATGAGATATCTTAAAGCATAAATAGAGAAAACAACTCAACACCGGTGAACATCTATACATCATAGTCTAAGAAGCCTCTAAAACATAGGACAGACTGATGGGACAAGCCCCCAACTATCTCTATTAAGTCTGTAATGGAAAAGACATAAAAGGGACATAAACTAAAAACTGACGTCCTCAAATAATGAGGATATACCAATAGCTAAGTTGAATTAGAGCAAGAAAGAAGCTTATGACGGGGCTGAGATTGATCACCCAAACCTATAATATGAGACTATAGCACCAAAGTATGCATTCAGTACTTTGAATGTACTGAGTATGAGGGATAAGTCAAAAAATAACATAAGGGACATTATGATAAAATCATGAACATAATAGAGATCATAAGCATGAGATTTCCATCAGAATCTGAAGTATAATGACCCAAGCTATTGAAAACGAAATCATAAAGCTTAATAGGTTTGAAATCATAAGTAAAATGTGTAAACTGATCAATGGGTCAAAATACACTATAAAATATAACATCATAAGTCCTTCACATGAAAAAAATGAAATACGAGGAACAAAGGGAGATTCTTATAATTGACATACTTCAAGTGGGCATACATGGAACCCAACTTGTAACCCTAGTTGGGAGGTGCATTCATACCTTGCCAAGGTTAAGAACCATGAAGGCGTGATATCACTCATGGGCCCCTTCGGGCATGGGAGACACTCTCAAGAAGGACCCCATCATGGCTACGGTGATATGTAGTTCTGAGACCTAGGTGCACTGGAACCTTAGCCTACTCTATATTAAATACTACTCCCAAAATATATATATTGATCATATCATAATTATGAAACATACTTGGTTTTGCATGGGTGTTAAATACTACTCCTAAAATATACATAGTGCTCATATCATAATCATAAGACATACTTGATTTTGCATGGGCTAGTTAGCAATCATGAAATTCTTAAATTTCTTAACATACGTGAACTAGTCTTGCAAAGAATGCTGAGAAATCAACCATGATACATAAGATTGATATTCATGAGATTCATACATACTTGAGTGAAATCATGCTAACTTGAAAATAGAGAATCATGAGAGTTTTCCATAGAAATCGTGTAATTATAATCATAAATCATAATTAGAATCATGAGAGAAGCAATTTCATAAGAGATCATGGAGTTTTGCATCAAAGGGGTCTAACCCTAGAAATTTATGAAAATCATAATTGGAGATTTGAAGGAATTGAAATAATTTAATTTAGCTTGGGATTGGGCATGAGGGTGGGGATTTGATGAACTCTTGCCTAGACTTGAGACCCAAGAATGTTAAGAAAAAGAAGAACCCTAATTGCTAGAGAGCCTTGAGAGGTTTGATCTTCAACTTACAGCGTTTTTTGAGGGAAATGAGAGTTTAGGCTAAGTATAATCCCCTAATAATCCCATTAGGAAACCCAAAACAACCTCACTTAGGATACAAAAACACCCCTAAAAATTTGCACTTAAAAATAGACTGCCAAGTGGTACGACCCATACCACTATCGTACCACCCTGCCACGTCTCGTACTAAGTCTCATAGCTACGAATACCGCCCTAGATAATTCTTTGAACCTCTTTCCCACGACCCCTCAGTATGAATCATACCATCTTAGTACAAATCTTAGGATCTAGTCGTGGTTTCTTGACCAATTTCTGCGGCTTCTCAATATCTCATCTTACAAATCTTGGTATGACTCATACCACTTCATCACGAATCTTACTAAGAATCTTACTAAGGAAAAGTCAGTTTTTTCTGTTGATTCATACTCCATATTTAGGGTCAAGTCTTAGGGACTTTTGAGGTATTACATTGTCCCCCCTTGAGAACATTCATCCCAAATGGAGACAAAAGAACTGAGAAGATAGGGAAAGAGTTGCAATCCCAAAACTGAAAGCTATAAGCTAGGTGCTGATGGAGTAACAAACTCCAAATGGAGATACACATAATAAACTGAGTTCATAAATCATACATGCATACTAAGACATGAAAGAACTGAGATACATGAACTGGACATGAAACTGAGTAGCAGTTTCATGAAGGGAACTAGCACCTCATACTGAAATTGAGCTGGAAGGGAAGAGGTGGGGGTACTTGGCCATCATATATGCTTCGACTTCCTAAGTAGCTCCATCTACACGTAGATTCATCTAAAGGACTTTTACTAAAGCAACCTCCTTGTTCTTCAACTTCTTAACCGAAACCTCTTTATAAGTGAGGCTATCCTTTACCCCAATTCTCTCTATAGGCATAACCAGAGTCGGATCGCCAATGCACTTCTTCAACAAAGACACATAAAAAATTGGATGCACTGATGCCAACTCTTTTGGCAACTTTGACTCATAGGCCACCTTGCCAACACGCCTCAGAATCCTATAAGGATCCATATAGCGGGGACTAAGCTCCCCTTTCTTGCCAAACCTCATAACCCATACATGGGTGACACCTTCAGAAACACCCAATCATTAACTACAAACTCCATCTCTCTCCTTCTAACATCTGCATATGATTAATAATGACTCTGAGCTATTTTCAACCCTTCCCTGATAAGATGAACTTTTTATGTAGCCTCATGAACTAATTCTGGCCCTATCAACATAGCCTCACCTATCACAAACCATCCAATATGTGATATACATCTCTGCCCATAAAGAGCCTCAAACAAAGCCATCTAATGATAGAGTGGTAATTGTTATTTTAGGAAAACTCTACGAGAGGCAAGTTATCATCCCAACTATCCTTAAAATTGATCACACAAGCTCTCAACCTATCCTCCAAAGTCATAACACTCGGCCCGCCCATCTTCTATGGGTGCAAAAGTTATACTAAGCTTCATCTGAGTACCAAGGCCCTTCTAAAATAATCTCCAAAACTGAGAGGTAGACTGAATACCCCTATTTGAAAATGTAAAGTCTAGCATAGTCCTCGGCCGAATTGTAGTCTTAACTAGCAGGAAATGTGTCAACCTAGTTATCCAGTCTACAATCACCCATATAGAATCATGTTGTCGGTGGGTACAAGGCAACCCTGTAATGAAGTCCATGTTTATTTCTTCCTATTTCCAAGTAGGAACATTTATCTCCTGAGTCATACCTTCGGGTCTCTGATGCCCAACCTTAAGTTATTGGCAATTCAGACACTCAGCCACAAATGTTGCGATATCTTTCTTCATGCCATTCCACCAATAGACTTCCCATAGATCATGGTACATCTTGGTGGCACCTGGATGGATAGAAAATTGAGAGTTGTGAGACTCTCTCAACATCCGCTCTCTCAAGTGACCCACATAAGGAACACACAATTGCCTTGTCTTAACCTCCATCACCAATGAAGATTCAAATCTATTCTGAACAATAACACCACCATCTACTGAATCTATAGGGCGAACCCCAAGTCGAGAAAGCCTATGGACATCTCTAACCAGCTCCTTTACACCATCCACATAAGCCAAACTTTCCATGAAAAACCTTCTAAGAGCATCGGCCACTACATTAGCCTTCCCTGAATGATAAAGAACACTCATGTCATAGTCATTCAGAAGCTAAAGTCATCTTTTTTGCTGCAAATTCAGATTTTTCTAACTAAACACGTATTGAAGGCTCTCGTGATATATGAACACATCCATATACATCCATATAAATAATGCCTCCAAATCTTCAAGGCAAATATCACCGCTGCTAACTCAAGTTCATGTGTCGGTTAATTCTTCTCATGAGTCTTAAGATGTCTTGATGCATAAGCAATGACCTTCCCATGCTACATCAACACACGCCCAAGGCCAATATTAGAGGCATCATAACACACTATAAAACCATCCATGTCCTCTTGTACCTGAATACCCTCACTTGACACCACATCGCCAAGAAATGCAACTAACTGCAGCCAAAACTCACACTTGCCAAACTTAGCAAATAGCTAACGGTCCTTAAGAGTTTGCAACACATTCCTCAAATGGGCAACATACTTGATGTGTTGTGGTTTTATGGCACTTTCAAAGATTAAAATATAAAAAAATGCTAGGACTTGGTGTGTTTATAAAAATATGAGGTTCTTTTACTATATTTGCAGGAAAATCAGTTTCAAGAGTTAGGTTGCAGAAAAGAAGTGAAAAAGGGCATAAAATGGTGTTCTATGTGTCACAACACGAGTCGTACCATCTAGATATAGGTCGTAGCTAGTACCCATGACAAAGAAGCAAAAAATGCACAAGTTCAAGTCTCAAGGTACGATAGGATGCCACGAGTCATGACAGCATTGTATGACTCATACCACAGGCTCGTGGTGAGAAGAAAAGAACCAACCACTTGATATCCTAAGGGTACGAGTGGATTGCATGGATTGTACCAGCATGGTACTGGTCGTAGTGAGGATTCGCAGGATGATCATCATGGATGTTGGATTTCAGAAGTTAATGTAACGAGTGCTAGCCACGACTCGTGGTGACCTACCATGAGAAGTAATGGACACCAATACCTGAGAAGATCATAAGTTGCCCAGTGATAGTATCAAAAATATAACTCTTCGTAGAAAGAGCATAAATGGTCATTGTATTAAAACAAATATCCCAATAGATATCAGGGTTGAATCCCACAGGGACTAGTAAATGATATGCACGAGTGTCGTTTGAGAAATTGAATTTAGCCCGCAACACTTGAAAATAACATAGAAGTAAACATTTTGGGAGAGATTGAGATTTACAATAGGATATAACTTCTAATTTGGCTAACTAAGATAACAAAATTACCAAGGTTGTTGACAATAACGTGAAAGACTAGAGGTGTGATGTAGATAATATGCTAACTAGATAGGGCCATTCTAGGTCATCTCATGAGTTCGAGTTATGTAAATAACCTCAGGAAAGTGAACATTTGATGTTTTTCAACCTCATAAATACCTCTTTCTAGAGTTCATTCAAACCACTAGACACAATTAAAGCAACCCGATCAGATTTGAATTATTAGTTGCACTAATTTCTAGATATTAGCTATTAATTAAGAGTGAAATTGTAATTTTGGCTATTTCCAGCCTAATTTCACAATTTCACTTCCATGTCCACCATTAAATTCTCTCCCAATACTCAATTCTTCTTTTTTCAAGAAAAAATCAAGAAAGAACAATTAGACCCATATCAACAACAATGGATCTTCAATTATAGATTGGAGAGAATTTAACAGATTTACACGAATTAAATAATATTGAGATAACTTTAGCAATACCTACTGTATTTAAGCATTCATCACCATACACATCTAGTTAATAATTTAGCTACTCATAGTTAAGAAATTCGAAGGCACATTTAACAATAAACTCATTGAATTCAATAATATGAGTAGCAAAATAAAATTCAACAAAAAGTCTTCAATAATGATAGTACCTTGCTATGGAGGAAGAAGAAGAAAAAAAAAAAGAAAACAAATCTTTACAATTTCCACCAATAGGATTCCTAATTTCTTCTCCTACCAAGAGAATTTTCTAAAAGCTAAAAGTTAAGATCTAATGGGTACAAAGTACTTCTCTCTAGAATATATCCAAAAGTAGGGTATCCACTTTTCTCTTTTTTTGTGCTGGACATTTTTACCCCTGATCCGCATTCTGGCACTTGCGGGAGTACCGGCAGTTCTCCATTACATTCCGCGAACCACCGGCTCTAATTAATTTCGCCTTCAGTGAGTTCCAGTGGCCTTAGGTGATTCCTTTGGCGCTTCATTGATCTCCACTCGTGCGTCGTTGATTTTTTTTTCTTCGATCCAGCAATTTCAGGTGTCATTCAGCGAATGGACCAGCAAGTCACCGATTGAAGTTCACATTTTCCAGTTGCTATAATTCCCAGAGGCAGTGTTCATCAGCTTTTGATCGGCATTTGGCTGATGTTTCATCGGTCTTCTCTGGTGAAGCACCGGTTTTCACCTAATTTCCTTCTTTTTTCTCCCTTTCTTGCTCTTTTCCACAAATCAAATATCTACACACAAAAAGAAAAAAAGGGGCATAAAATCCATTTAAATGACTTGAAAACTAGACTAAAGTTCATGTTTAAGAGCCAAATGAGTTGGTAAATTACCAACTCATCAAACCCCCAAACTTGAACCATTGCTTGTCCTAAAGTAATGCAGTTATTATCAGGTAAACAACATGCCATTCCACACAAATGAATGCATCGATGACCAGTTGACTTCAGACAACCCGAAAATTCTCACCGACTCACCGAAAAAGAGAAGTAATTTCCCCAAAATAAGAAAGATAGGAACATTTCAAGAGGCCACCATTATTTAAAAGTGTGATTTACAAGAGCTTTCATTTTGCAAAACAAAGGCATAACTCATCCATGAAGTACACATATCATCTTAATTCATGATCATTGCACATTCTAAGCTTGCATTTCTCATGCCCTATGCACAAATTTACCTTTAATGCAATGTGTCCTCAAAAGGGATGATGCCACTAATCGAACAGAAAATCCCTATTTATTTTCATGAAATCAATGCATTCACACAAGGGATTGCGCAAAGAGAAGATTGCATTCACTTTCCCAAAAGAAATCTGCATGCATCCAACTCGACCCATAGGCTTTCCCTTTGTGTAATTCGCCACTAATGTAGAGCAATTGCACTTAAAATCAGTTAGGACTTGTGGTTCATGATGTAGGCTAGGGCTAAGGGTAGTATAAATGTTTTTATTTAGTGACTAATGCCTCCCTAATACCTTTATAAACAATTGTAACATCCCATTATCTTATTGAGATTACTCCACCGTATTTCTCCTTGTTCATTATCTTCATCATTTATGCTACACAAGCCACCTTTATAATACCTATGAATTTCACTTTTGGCCTTATATCTGCAAGAGATAGCACTTTTTTACTATTCTTCCTCTTTTGATGATTTGAGGTCTTTCAACCCATCGATTCATTTATTTCATCACAATCCTGGTGTTGCCTCACATTGAAGCTCTCATTTTCCCCCTTCTCTTGCAAACTCCAAAATTTAGGCTTTTTCCTCATCTCACATTCATTTCCTTATCGCTCCCCATTTCATGGGCTTGAAGCCCCCATTATATTCATTCTTTCATCACTAGAAACTAGCGAGGATGGGTGCCAAAGAGAAGGATTAAAGATGGTCATTAGGCTTGTAATGTGGTTTTCAAAGAAAGGGTCCAAGGCTCAAGCATTGGCTATCAAAGATCAATGTTCAAGGAGTTCAGTTTGGGTGAAGTGACTTAACAAAAAAGGGCCTAAGAACATGTTCTAAGTGCAACTACATCTAGGATTTCGCCTTGAGTCACACTTGGGGCAAGTTCTAGATAAGAAGTTGTGCATGAGATTCACAAAAGTCCTCACCACACAAGACATCACACCTAAAGAGTCCTTAAAAGTCATTATCCACACAGAATCTTGATTTAAGACATCAGAACATGCAAATTCATAAGTCAAACAAGGAATCTACAAAGTATGAAAAAGAGTGTTATGTTCTCATTTCAAACACCTGTTCATTATTTCTCATTTTTATGCGACATTTTAAAATTTCATTTCAAAAAATTTCTGGTGGTACCTCTCAAAACAGCTCCATAAAGACTCAAAAGTGACATGGCATTTTTCCTTAAGAAAGTCGCCACTCAAACTATCATCAGGAAATGCCAACCTGGTTCGATAATAAAAAGAAAACAAAAAGAAAAGAAATGCTCCTCGGGAAAGAACCATGGTATGAAGAAAACCCTTGGAGTTTGATTATTATTCTACTATTTACATAGTGAACAAACAAAGGACTAGGGTCCTAAAGGAGTAAGCAATTCAATACAAGGACCCCATTCTCATCATTAGCCACTAACATTCATCCAAAAAAATTCAACCAAGTCATTCATTTTTTCTTTTCAACATCACAGGCCCGACGAGGGCAATCATCAACAAGAGTAAAAATTGAGCCCGACAAAGTCTCACTATTCATCAAAGATAATAAAAAAACATAAAAACCCGACAAGGCTACTTCAACTCATCTTAAAATAAATCATCAGTGACCCCCCAACAAACACTCATCCTCCCCCCCCCCCAGCTAAGAGAATACATTTTCCCCAATGTATGCATGCAAAATAAAAGGGTAAGAGACTCCTTGAGCAGATCACTCCTCATCCTCATCATCCGCAGCTTCCCTCATTCCAGTGGCACCAGCAAAATCAGCCTCTCCTAGATCCTTGGTGTCGTCTCCCAAGCCCTTAAATAAATCGTCAATTGGGCCTCAAACTGTGGAAGGAGAAGCGATTGCGGCATCGAGAGCACTCATGTCAGGCACTTCCATAGGTGTTCAACTTTTCCACTCCCACACCTTGCTTCGTAGAGAAGTGACAGCCCCCTCCACTGTGTCCACCCGTTTGCGTAATATTGTAAGGCTCTCATACATTGATTTCATTTTCCTTTTAACTATTTTAGTAATGAGTGTAGGGAGATTTCTAGCCAACTTATGGAGTTGGCTCTCATGGGAGTTGGTCATTTCCACAAGTTTGTGGAGACCACTCGGCTGGGAGGATGTAGGAGGGGGAGATGCTCCCCTAAGAGGTGTGTCGCTAGAGGTTTGTCCCGTAGCTTCTTGGTGGGACACATTCAAATCTGGTGCATGCGGTGACTGATCCAATCTATGGGATGATGATCCCTTAGCAAACCCAAAAGCTTGTAAACTCTTCCACTTGATTGCGAGTGCCTCAGCATCTCTTTTCCTGTCTAAGGCGATCACTCCTGAGGTTGGGACAAGGGTCTCATCAGGGAATAATAGCACTCCCGCTTGTAAACACAACTGGGAAATGAGGACCACATAAGGCATGGAGGTCTTGGCCTGTCTTTCATCTGCTGAACCACAATCTCCTAAAGTTAATGGGGACTCCGGACATGATGCAAGCAATGAGAATTTCTGACTCCAAGCTGACACGCTGCTCATTTTTGGAAGGAATGATGCAGCCATAGATAAAATCCAACCATAACTTCGCCTCGAACTTCAAATCATGGCGAGAAATTTTGCCACCCATGGAGGTCCATAGTGAGGTGTCAACTATGATGATGGGGGCTATCCAGGTGAACTGATTTTTTATGTCCGAAGTCCTGGCCATATACTCTGTACCCTAGTCAATTTTGTCTTCACAAAATAAATAATTGATTGCAGCAGGAGTTATGTCTACCTCCACCCCGCATACCATGACTGATGGTAGGCAGGGGACTTCATCGATTTTGTCTTTGTGCTTTATGACGTCCTTTCTAGCTTGGTAGGAGGCATAGAATTCCGGCACTAGGTTAGGGTAATAGTCCGGGAGAGGATTGACAAAAACATGCCATTGCTTGTCTGTGAATTGAGCAGTGATGTTGGGCAAGTCCCTGCATAGTCCTGCCAAATCGAACCTTTTCTCCACCATTATCGACCGGCCCTTGAATATAGTGTAGTGCCCTTTCATGTCGGGAACGCAAAATATGATGGTCTCCCTAGAGTCAGCGGGTGTTGCGGAGGCTTTAGCCCTTGCCTTTGCCTTTGGTGGTTGAAGAGGTTGGTGCCTTTCCTTTGCTTGTGTTCCAAGATGAAGATATTTTCTGCAAACATGATGTTAGTGGAAGCCATAGTGCATTGGAATAAAATAACTAAACATTATACTAAAATTAAGAGGAGAAGCAAAGATGAAAAACCATCATTTACAGAACTGGCAGCACCAACAAGCCGTAAAATGGTATTTGCGGACCGCCGCTGGCTCGCCGATGTGCAGCAGTAAATTGGGTAGACAAACATTCCACCGGCAACAAGGTGGTGAGTTGTCGGTTTCGATCTGCGAACCACCGATGTAATGCGGGTTCCAAGCAGTGGCCTGAAGCCAATTAGAGGTTGGACCTGCGTTCCATCGGCTTTTTGCTTGACCCAATCGATGAATAGCCGAATGTCATTGTTCCCAAAGAAACTCCAAGAATTTCAATGGCACCAAATTACAAACACCCACTCACATTATTTTAAAGCATAATTCTACACAGTGAAAGGACTCAAATGATTAATTACCCTTAAGAATGATGTCACCCAATCTGTCATAGGGAAAAGTATGACTTTTTAATCCATTTGGGTTACTCAAACTTCACCTCATTTAAGTCCACACAAATATCACAAATATCTCATACCCCTTTCAGCTAGAAATTGCTATTTCCCCACACTTCCAACAAACAAAGCATCAACCATAAAACTAATGGAAGAGAAGGGCATTAACAAGGAGGGAATGTATATTAAATCCATAGGAATATGCAATCAAGGTTCCACTGATGAAAAAGTACAAAGAGTTAGAGATACATTACCACACTTAGGAGAGAGTTTTGTAATGACTAATTTGTGATGTTCTGATAATGCTCAACAATGGCACTTCTGATACTTGTGTAGTGTAGAGGGAGAATGTGAGTGTGGTGAGAATTTGGTGAAGAGAGTGAGGGGTTTTATAGGTGAGCAGGTGAGAATGTTGTTAGTGGAGGAGAAGGTGGGATAGTAATGGTGAGTTAATGTGTTTATGGGAAGTGGGAGAAAGGGAGTTATGGGAATATGGAAAGGTAGGGTATTGGGAAGACAAAAAGGTTTGTGGGAAAATGGTAAAAGGGAAAAGAAAAACCTAAGGGAATATTTTTCAGATTAGGGAAGCCAAAGGAGACATATGGGGTCAGGTGGGTCCATCTTTGATTTATATTCTAAAACAAACCCGTGCCTCGACCGGCGTTCCATCGACGATCGGCAATATGATCTGGTGCTTAGCTGCCTTACCTTTTTGTGCTTGAATTCATGCCCAATTCGCTGTTTGAAAACTGGAGATAGACCGGTGGTTCATGAATGGGGTCGGCGTTCTGCCGATGGATCGCCGCTTGGGCACCCAATGCTCAAGTAATCTGTGTTGGACGGGTGGTTGACCGGTGGTACACGATTCTGAATCAGCGGTCTCCCGGTTGAACACTCGTGTTCCCATATTTCTTCTTTCTTGTATCAGGGCGGGGCGTTTGCGCATCTGGATCGGCGATTCGTCGATCCCCAGTGAGTTACCTGCCTTATTTTTGTGGTTTCTCTCCTTGCTTCTCACTTCATTTGTCCTACAAAATCAAAAACAACAATGACATAAAATAAATCAAATAAAATACTTGGGTTGCCTCCCAAGAAGCACCTTAGTTAATGTCGTGGCACGACGTAGCTCTCATTCAGCAATCTTTCTTCGAAGGATCATCCTTCGACTCAAACTTCTCAATCTCAACTCTACTCTCCTCATTCTCTGCATGCAACACTTCGATCACCTTACACTCTTTGGGAGTTTTCGCTGATGGACACACTTTGAAGGTGACTTCTTCACTTTTGACTCGGAACTTGATCTCTCCTAGCTCCACATCAACCAAAGCTCTACCGGCGAGCAATGGTCTCCCCAAAATAATTGGCACTTCAACATACATTTCACAATCAAAAACTACGAAATCAGCTGGTAGAATGAATTTATCCACCCTCACCAATACATCTTCTAATACACCCACAGGTTTCTTTATGGAATGATCCGCCATTAGCAACCTCATTGATGTTGGTTTGGTCCTTCTAAGTCCCTTCTTGAAAATGATGAAGGGAATTAGATTTATGCTCGTGCCAAGATCGCATAGAGCTTTCTTAAACACATATATCCGAATTGTACAAGAGATTGTGAAAGCTCCTAGATCTTTTTGCTTGAGGGCAAGATTTCTCATCATCGTCGCACTATAGTGGTGCGTCATCTCCCCACTACCTACACCAACCACCTCCTTTTTTTCAGCAACTCCTTCATAAATTTGGCATATCCGGGCATTTGAAGAAGGGCATCCACCAACGGTATAATAATAGACAATTTACTGAACATGTCAATGAATTTGCTGAACTGGTCGTCCTTCTTTTTCTTAGCCAACCATTATGGATGAGGGGGTGGAACTCTTGTTTCAACTTTGTCATCATTTGAGGCCTTCATGCCTACCTCATCTTCATCAACATGTGAGGGAACTTCATCATCCTTCCCCTACTTTCATCTTCACTCTTTTCCCCACTACTTGGTGCTTTTGGCACCTCATCAAATTCATTTTCCCCATTTGATTTAGGAGCAACAACCTTCTTAGGCTTAACTCTTGCATCTCCAACCAATTTACGACTCCTAATAACAATAGCCATGCATTGATTATCTTTCTCCGGATTTGGCATTGTATCACTTGGGAGCATTCCCTTCATTCGGGGATTCATTTGAGCGGACAAGTAGTTCATTTGAGCTTTCAAATGCTTAATGGAGGCTGAATGAGAGCTCACCGTCTGGTCAAGGTTAGACACCTCTCCTTTCAATTCCTTAACCCCCCCTACCAGTTGATTCCACTTTTTTAGGACTATTTCTAACATCTCCTCAATTTTGGAGCTACCTGCATCGCTCACACCTAGCTGACTTGGGGTGTTCTCAGCTTTTGGATAGGGAACATATGGGTTTGAACTCCGGTGGTAACGGTCTCCCTCTCGATTCGGCTCTCTATTGCCTCATATTTCATTTCTTTTGGGCCATCCCTGTGCATCACAGTTTCTCCAACCTTGGTTCTCTTCCTTTGGGCGCCAAGGGCCTTGATTAGTCCTATGAAACCCGGGTCAAGAACCCCCCATCTAATTTTCCATGAATTGGCATTCCTCATCGTACCTTGTTGGCGACAATTCGCCTTCAAATTGCAATGGACCTTGCATGCCTACAACATTCACCACCTTGGGCCCTGCCCCCATCATATGTTTGGTCATTAGTTCCAACTACGTCATCATTTAAGCAAGTTTTTCATCTCGCTCTTCATCTCTTTTCCGCAACTCAGCTGCCAATGCATTAGAGCTAATGTCATGTGTAGATACATTTGTCTCTCTCATGTGCCAGGCCCTATTTGTATTTGTCATTCTGTCCAAAAATGCTTTAGTTAACCCATATGTTTGATCCATAATAGACCCTTCGGCTAAATTTTTGGCAACAGATTTGTTGATGGAGTCGAGAGCTCGATAAAAGCTTGGGAGAAGCACTCCATCAGGGAGGCCATGGTTGGAACAAAGAGATACCTTCTTTTTGAACCGTAGCCATGCTTCATGCAATGGTTCTCCCATCTCTTGCTTGAAGTTTGTGATGTCATCCCTCAGCTGCAACATATTTGATGGAGGGAAGAAATGATCCAAAAAGGCTTCAGTTAATTCTTGACAAGAAGTAATACAACCAGGAGGCAGTACCTCCAACCACATCATTGCCTCACCCATTAGGGAAAATGGGAAGAGCCTTAACCTGATAGACTTTTGACTTATGTTTGTGATGTTGAAAGGCTAGCATATATCCAAGAAATTCCTCAAGTGACGATTTAGGTCCTCACATGGTTTACCCCCAAATAGTCCTTCATTTTAAGCAAATGTAGCATTCTACTTGTGACGTGGAACACGGCATTCCCTACCACAGGCGGTAGGTGAATGGCTCCTGCCACTTCGGGCATCATCGGGTTATCTTCCTCATGCTCTATATTACCCTCCACTAAGTTATCCCCTGCTTGTGAATGATGACTCACATGACTTTATCCTAACAAGAACAACAAACTTTCTGTGAACACCTACGATGCAAGACTAATTCAAATTAACAATCAACACAAGAGTATCAAGTGCTATTCTCTGGGAACGACACCATTTTTGATAACGTCCAAATTATACAGTTCGTAAAAAGAGCATAAACGGTCGTTATATCAAAATAAATATCCAGGCGGATGTCAAGGTGGAATCCCACAAGGATAAGTGAATGACATGCACGAGTGTCATTTGAGAAATTAAATTTAGCTCGCACCACTTAAAAATAACATGGAAGTAAACATTTTGGGGGAGATTGAGATTTACAATAGAATATAACTTCTAAATTGGCTAACTTAGATAGCAAAATTACAAGGTTGTTGATAATAACGTAAAAGACTAGAGGTGTGGTGTAGATGATATGTTATCAAGATAAGGTAATACTAGGTCATCTCATGAGTTCAAGTTATGTAAATAACCTCGGGAAAGTGGACATTTGATGTTTTTCAACCTCATAAATGCCTCTTGCTAGAGATCCTTCCAACCACTAAGCATAATTAAACCAACTCGATCAAATTTGGATTAATAGTTGCACTAATTTCTAACTATTAGCTATTAATTACGAGTGAGAGTGTAATTTAGGCTATTCCCGTCTCAATTTCACAATCTCACCTCCATGTCCACCAGTAAATTCTCTCCTAGTACTCAATTCTTATTTTTCAAGTAAAAATCAAGAAAGAATAATCAGACCCACATAAAAAACAATGGATCTTTAATTATAGATTGGAGAGAATTTAACAGATTTACATGAATTAAACAATATTGAGATGACTCTAGCAATACCCACTCTAATTGAGCATTCATCACCACACACCTCTAGTTAATGATTTAGATACTCATAGTTAAGAAATTCAAAGGCACATTTAACAATAAACTCATTGAAATTCAACAATAGGAGTAGAAAAATCAAATTCAACAAAAAGTATTCAATAATGGTGGTACCTTGCTATGGAGAAAGAAAAAGAAGAAAAACAAAACTATTCTTTATAATTTTCATCAATAGGATTCTTACTTTCTTCTCCTACCAACAGAATGTTCTAAAAACTAAAAGTTAAGATCTTATGGGTACAGAGTACTTCTCTCTATAATATATCCAAAATTACGGTATCCACTTCTCTTTTTTTTCATGCTGGACATTTTTACCCCTAATCAGTGTTTTGGCACTTACGGGAGTACCAACAATTGACCGGTTACATTCCGCAAACAACCAGTTCTGACTAATTTCGCCTTCAGTGAGTTCCAAAGTCCTTAGGAGATTCCTTCAACATTTCTCCTGTCTCCATCTGTGCGCCATGAATTTTTTTCTCTTTTTTCCAGCAATTTCAGGTGTCATTCAGTGAATGGTCCGGCGAGTCACCGGTTGAAGTTCACTTTCGTCAGTTGCTATAATTCCCAGAGGCAATGTTCATCAACGTTTGACCAGTATTTCACGGGTCTTCTCCGGTGAAGTGTCGGTTTTCACCTGATTCCCTTCTTTTTGCTCCCTTTCTTGCTCTTTTCTACATATCAGATATTTGCACACAAAAAGGCAAAAAAAGGCATAAAATCTATCTAAATGACTTGAATATTAGACTAAAGCCCATGCTTAAGAGCCTAATGAGTTGGTAAATTACCAACTCATCACCCATCATAGTACGAGTACTGACCACGACTCGTAGCACCATGCTATGACTTGTATGTCATCCTGACGGCTGCAGTCCCTATTAATTTAAGAAAAGATTTTTAATGATTGTATAAATACTTTTCTTTTATTTTTTATTAGAGAGGCTGACAGTTTACATTATTAGGGTATTCTGGAGTATCCTAACACGACTTGGAGATTAAAACTATACGAGAGAGAAATATTTTTTCTTCGTTGTGCTCTTGACTTTCAAGGATTATTTTGCAATTGATTATTGGGTAATTATTCATTCACTATTGTAAATCTTTAATTATGAATTCCTCTATGTTTTCTGATTTCTTTCTTGAAACTATGAGTAGCTAAACTCCCACAACTAGGGTTGCGGGAACCATAGGAAATAACTACTTAGGGTTAAGACAAAGTGATCCAAAATCAATACGAATGCTTGTATTATTATTTCCTTCATGTTAATTATTTCTTAATGGTGTGCAACCTTAGGACTAGCCCGTATTCCTTACTTGCTTGAATCTAGAGAAGTAGAGATTAGGAAAAGGAAATGACAACAAAGACTTAAAATTATCATCTTTCAATTAATAACTTGAGTTGTGGTCACAGAAAAGTTCATTTGGAATCATTGATAAGGGTTAAGTTGGAACCACTCATGAGACCTAATTCAGTGATTGAATATAGTCATCTAATAGGGGTGAATCAATTGTTTAGATGAAAAGCAACTAGCACCCTAAAGCTGGTCGAACAAGTTATCAGTTCTAGGAATAGGATATACCTTTAGAAATACCTAGTCATCCACGCCAAACTCCAAATCTCTTCTCCTCACATCAGCATATGATTTCTGATGACTCTGAGAGGTTTTCAACCGGTCCCTTATCAACTGCACCTTCACCATCTCCTCAAGGACTGAATATAGCACTATCATGACTGCCTCACCAACCTCAAACCATCTAATGGGAGATCTACACCTCCGCCCATAAAGAGCCTCAAACGGTACCATTTGGATACTAGAGTGATAGTTGTTATTATAAGCAAACTTGATTAAGGGCAAATGATCCACCCAACTACCTTTAAAATCCATAACACATGCCCTCAACATTTCCTCAAGAGTCTGGATTGTTCGTTCGGCTTGGCCATCTGTTTGCGGATGAAAGGCTGTGCTGAGCTTGACTTGAGTCCCAAGTCCCTTTTCAAAAAACCGCCAGAACTGGGAAGTAAATTGAGTACCTCGATCTGAAATAATAGACAAGGGCACTTCATGCAGTTGAACCAACTCCCGAATATATAATTTGGCATAATTATCCGCTGAATCTGTGGTCTTGACCGGTAAAAAGTGCCGCAATGGATGAGAAACCCTCAATAAATCTCCGATAGTACCACGCTAGACCCAAGAAACTCCAAATTTCTAAAGGATTCACCGGTCTGGGTTAGTTCTTCACTGCCTCAATCTTTTGGGAATCTACTCTTATGCCTTCACTTGATACCACATGACCAGAAATGCCACCGAGTCTAGCCAAAATTCACACTTGCTAAACTTTGTATATAGATGACGATCCTAGAGGGTCTGCAGCACTAAT
The DNA here is from genome assembly GCA_035772735.1 of Datura wrightii. Taxonomy (NCBI): domain Eukaryota; kingdom Viridiplantae; phylum Streptophyta; class Magnoliopsida; order Solanales; family Solanaceae; genus Datura; species Datura wrightii. Next base: position 31,392,890 of record JASDFA010000008.1, read on the forward strand.
CTCAAATGAGCAACATGCTCCTTCTCACTCCAGGAGTATATAATAATATCATCAATGAAAACGATTACGAACATGTGCAGATATTGCTTGAACACCCTGTTCATCAGGTCCATACAAGACCCAGGAGCATTGGTTAGTCCAAATGACATAACTACAAACTCATAATGGCCATACTGAGTTCTAAAGGTTGTCTTCGGGATATCACACTCCCCAACTTTAAGCTGATGATACCCAAACCTGAGATCTATCTTTGAGAAACACCTGGCACCTTAGAGCTGGTCAAATAAATCATTAATCCTGGGAAAGGGGTACTTATTCTTGACGGTGACCTTATTAAGTTGCCGATAATCAATAAACATTCGAAGGGATCCATCCTTCTTCCGAATAAATAGAACCGGTGCACCCCATGGAGACTTGCTCGGTCTAATGAAACCCTTATCCAATAAGTCCTTCAATTGTCCATTTAACTCTTTTAACTCAGCTGGGGCTAGAGGGCTAGGAACGACAGCTACGGGGTTTCTCAAACCAAGTCAGGAGGTAGATCACATCAGCAGTCCCAGCACAGGTCCACTGCTCCAGCTCCATCATCGACTAGCACGTCGTCTAGGTTCAGGGGAGACCAAAGGAGTAGGGCTACAGACTCGAGGGATCATGGTAGCATGTAGGTGGAGCGTACTTTCCCAGCTTGTGCAAGATGTAGCAAAAACCATCCCGGGAAGTGCCTGGTCGGTGCGGATGCTTGTTTTGGGTGTGGAAAACTCGAGCATAGGATTAGAGATTTCCCTGCAGCCAGTTCTACCACTCTAGCTACATGACCCCCTTAGCAGGGTGCCTCCGCTAGTTCGATAGGTGGTCAGCGCCGAAACAGGTTTTATGCCCTAGTGCCTAGCCAGGAGCAGGAGGCTTCGTCATATGTGGTCACGAGTATGCTGCAAGTCTTCCATATTGATGCTTATGCTTTGTGAGATCCAGGAGCTACCTTGTCTTTCGTGACCCCTTACATTGCTAGTAGTTTTGTAGTTAGTCCTGAAATTCTATCAGAACCATTCTCCATATCTACTCCAGTCGATGAATTAGTTGTAGCTAGGCGGGTATATAGAGGTTGCCCTATTACGTTGTTGCATAAGATTACCTCTGCGAACTTAGTAGAATTGGCCATGACTGATTTTGACATCACTTTGGGTATGGATTGGTTGTTTGCATGTTATGCTTCAATTAATTATAGGACCCATGCAGTGGAATTCCGATTTCCGGGTGAGACAGTTTTGAAATGGAAGGGTAAGTAAGTTGTACCATCCGGTCAGTTTATTTCATATTTTAAGGCTAGGAAAATGATCTCTAAGGGTTTCATATACCATCTAGTTAGGGTTAAGGATGTAGAGTCCAAGACCCCAACTATTCAGTCCGTTCCAGTGGTGTATGAGTATCCGGAGGTTTTTCTCGACAATTTACCAGGTGTTCCTCCGGAAAGAGAAATTGATTTTCAAATTGATCCATTACCTAATACGCAGCCTATCTCTATTCCTCCTTACAGGATCACTTATTCTTGAAAAAAGGGTAAGTGGAGGTCGATTGGGGCAAAAGAGGAGGAGACACCTAGGAAGAAGAGAAAGAGAGCAAGGAGGGAGCACAAGCAGGCGGCAGTAGCCAATCAACAAACTCACGACATGCACATGGTGGAGATGTATGAGAGAGTGAGAGGAGTGGGGAGCTCCACCACTGCGCCCAGTCAGCTTGTGACTAGCGAGGACCCTTTGGGTGAGCTTTTAGCCCTAAGGACCATAAAGATCATTAAGATTATCGAGATTACTGAGGCGATCGAGAAAAAACCCCACCATTACCATTGTACCATTGAGTGCGTCGGCTATCGCTACCACCACCATTGTTGAGGCAGAGAGTGTGCCACCACACCCACCTACTGAGGATGACAAGAGCGCCAAAGGTATTTCCCTTCTCTGTTTCTATTTTGATGCGTAGGGGAGAAAGCATATATTTTTATGAGGGGGTAGTACCTGCCCTTGTGCTTTTTGTTTTGCCCGAGGGTTTTTCTTATCATGTTTCTTTTTCCTTGGGCATGTTATCTAGTAGAACTATCATGTTTAGGATGTATTCTTTGTGTAATCAGAAGTATTCTAGGAGCACTTAGCAACCAATAAAATGCACATGTGTTGGAATTTGGAAAATCTTGAAAAAATAGCCCCTTTTAAATTTTTGCGATAAGTTGTGTGTGTATACTGCAAAGCATGACCAATGTGGATCTTTTTATGGCATTAGATATATGAGCATAATTAACTATAGATAAATTGTGCATGAAACAGATAGAGAGTAGTGTGGTATAACCCTATTCCATATGAGAGTGAGGTTCTTACTTAACTCAGCTCTATATGTGTGATCTAGAACTTGACTGGTTAGTCTAGCTTAGGTTGAAGGATAGTCGATTAAGAAAGGCTCATAGACCATTTTTATTTAGCCCACTTTTAGCCTAAATTGTCCTACCAAATAAAACAAGTATCCCTTGATCCATAGTTTGAGCCTCATTATGATCTTTTCTTTGATCAAGCCCAGTCACCTTTCCAATTGTTTATAATGAACCTATTTTTGCCCTGGCCCCTTCTTGGACATTGTGAACCTTAATTGAAGAAAAATGTCTAAGTTGAGGGTAGCTAATGTAGGGATGCATAGACTATGTGGGGAAGATAAATAGAAATCTGGTTAGTGAAAAGACGTGTGTGGTAAGAAAAAGAAAAGAAAAAGAGAAAAAGAAAAAAAGAAAAGTGAAAAGAAATAGAGACAAAAAGAGAAAAGCGAAAAAGTGAAAAACAAACCATACCCATAAGTTGAAAGGAGAATAAAAGGAGAAAGCAGAGGAAAGCAGATAAAAAAGTGGAAGTGGAGCCATAATACATGCAGTGCCAAAAGGTTGAGTCACTTTATCCACATTCACCATACCCGTCCCCAAGCATACATTATAAGCCAAGAAAAGTCCTATAGTGAGCATGTTTTGGCAAGGGCTGAGTGAGGAGGCCACGGGCCTGACCATGAGTCGTGGTCAGACCTCACGACTCGTGAGGTCACCCGTGGTCTACCTTGGAGGTTTGGAAAGTTGGGATGGGCAGTGTAGGCCACGGAAGGTGACCACTAATCGGGGTTTGACCTCGTGACTCATGAAGTCACCCATGGGGTCCCTTGGATGTTTTGGACAGTGGACTTAACGGACCCTGGAAATGAGTCGTGCCCTGTGGCAACAACTCGTGAGGTCCCTCATGGGTACTGGTGACTAGAAATTTCTTGCATTTTATTAAGGGTGTTTTCATAATTTCTAAGTTTCTAAGGCCTAAACTACGTCGTTTTAAGGTCAGAATAGGGTCTTTTAAGGGGGATTAGTTCATTCTAAGTCTCGTTCATGCATGCAAGGTTTTGACAAGTGATCTAAGGGGAGATTTCAAGCTTTTCACCTCAATTCCTTCAATTTCATCCTTGAGCTTTTAAGGGGGGTTAAGAGTCGATAATCCCAGGTATGTAGGGTCTTCAATGGGTGGATTCTTCCACACTCATGCTCTTTCTCTATTATTTATTCAAAATTTATTTAAAAACTCATGGGGTTTTGTATTTGATTTGTATAAAATTTAATGATGTAATTATGGGTCTTGTGATTTGGAAATCTTATCATAATCTACTAATTTTGATCATCTTTTTAGAGATTTAAATTGATTATAATATTATTGAATTTGAATTTCTAAACAATTAAGCTTGATTATGCATGGCCCATGATGAATCAATTTATGACCCATTGATCCATCGGTGTTTTGATAAGCCCAGCATGAATTATGAATTTATTATGTTATCTATTTTGAACTTACGAATTTCAAGCTATATGCATGATCTACAAGTATGTATGAATTTTATCAATCATGAATTATGTTTTTTGGCGGACCCATGAGCCTCAAGTCATGGCTAGTTCTTATATGTTAATGCATGTTTACGATTATCATGATTTAACTAGTCCATGAACTCATGTATCTATTATTATGAGCATTATATATATGTTTCGGGAGTAGTATCGAGCACCAAGTAGGTTCGGGGCTCAGGTTAAGCCCCGGATCTCATGAACTACGTGCCACCGTAGGTATGTTGGGACCCTTTCATATTTTTCCCTGGCTCAAATGGCCCTTTTCATGTGTGATCTCGCCCTTCATGGTTCCTACCCTTGGAAAGGTACAAACACTCTCCCGACTAGGGTTACAAATTAGGCTTCATGTGTGCTCATATGGGATATGTCGGTTAAGAAAATCTCCCACTGTTCCTCGTGACTTATGCATGTTATGATTACATATTTTTGGCTCAAGTCATGTTAAGTAAATCTTTTTTCCTACGATCATGATTATGTTGTATTACGAAAGTTTGAAAACCTTAAGCCTCATGATATGTTATGATGATTTACGATACAAGCATGATGTCCTACTCTTATGATCATTTACTAGATTTATGTATCTTAAATGTCTGTTTTACTTACCTTGCATACTCAGTACATTCCATGTACTGACCGCATACTTTCTATATTGTATCATTTTATGATACAGGACCCAGATCTCAGGTTCAGCCTCTCCCATAACTTGCTCCCAGCACCTTACTCTCAGTTCCCTTTGGTGAGTCCTCATGTTTCGAGAGCCTTGTTTTCAGACTTTACGTTCCTTTCAGATTTAGTATGGTAAGGTTAGTTGTGGTCTTATCTCTTCAACTCATCTATTATGATTAGAGGCCTTCCAGACTGTATGTAGTAGTCAGCGTTGATGTATGAATCATGTATCCTTGTCTTTACTATTCCATGTCATGATTTCCACCTATTTCATGTTATTATGCTAAGTATTCCGCTTCATGTGAATGGTTTAGATGTATGCTCATTCCATGGGTCGACTTGGAGTCTCTCGGGGATCCTTGTCCCGTGTTAATGATCCAGGTGTACTCTCGGGTCATGACAGAGGTATATCCCAAAGTCGATCTCTCACTCCAGAGAGACTCTTGATAGATCATCTAGAACACCTCTGGGTACTCATATACAATAGGAACTGACTGGAGAGTCGGGGCTTGGATATAGAATTCTTAACTCAAACTAAATGATATACACAACCCTTAGAGATCATTTTCTTAGCCTTAAGGTAGGAGACAAAATGACCTACAGGCACTGCTGAACTACCCTTCCACTCTATGACTGGTTCACCCAGAAATTAGAACTCTACTATTTAGGCTCTACAATTAACTGAAGCATAACAAGCATACAATCAATCCATGTCGAAGATAACATAGAAGTCAATCATGTCTAACTCTACTAAGTCGGTTGAGGTGGCTTTTTAAAAGAACTATAACAAGGAAATTTCTGTATACCCTCCGTGCTAAGACTAACTTACTGACAAGAGTAGAGACTAAAAAGGGTTCTGATAGGATTTCGAGACCAACGCCGAAACTGATAGCAACATAGAGAGTAACGAACGATAATGTGGCTCCTAGATCTAGCAGTACATAAACATCAAGATGAAAAACTCATAACATACTCATGACCACATCTGGTGAACTCTCCTTCTTCTGGCACAATGAAAGGACTTAGAAATGGCTCTGGCATTGTCCGCCACATGAACTACATGATGTACCCTGCTGGGATGGGCGAGCTAGTAAAAAGGTAGCTGGGGCACGGTCTCTACCGTCACCCTAACTAGCTGAAGGACAATCCTTGAGTCTATTTCTAGGCTTACCACACCCAAAACAAGCACCCCTTCCAATCAGACTCTCCCGTGTGGTTCCTAACACACCTCCTGCAAGTTGGGAAGGTGCGCTTCCCGGACATGTTCCCCTAACTCTTAGAGTCTAATGCTCTGACCCTCTGATCACCCCTAGCCCTAGATGGAACACTAGTTGATGATTGAGATGGGATCGATGACCTCTTATCGGACTGAGAGCGATATCCACCTCCTGTCCTCCATTGTGAAAACTTGAAGTCCCCTATCCTAGCCTTCTTAGTCTCTCTCTCTCTCCTTCTCCTTCAAATTCTCCTTCTCAATCTGCTGGGCATGAATCATGAGTTGAGAGATATCTATATCACTGATAAATAGTGGTCCTGCACTCCTTAACCACTAAATCTAAGACTCCCAATACAAACTTTCTCATATGAGCACTTCGCTCGACAACCATCTTTGGGGCATACTTGGACAATTGGTGAATTTCAAGGCATACTCCTAATAGTAACATTATTCTACTCCAGGTTGATAAACTCTGTTGCTTTTACTTTCCTCAACTCTCGAGAAAAAAATCTATCTAAGAAAGTTTTCACAAACTCATCCCAATCCACAGGAACTATTTCTATGTTACGGCCTTCCTTCCATTGCCTGAACCATAAGAGAGCTACCTTTTTTAGCTGATAGGAGGCCAAATCTTCACTTTCTTCTCCTTAAACCTCCATGGTATAGGTAATCTTATGGATCTCATCAATGAACTCCTATGGATCCTCGTCCAACTTCGAGCTATGAAACTTTGGCGGGTTCATCTTGGTAAAGTCTCGCTCTCTAGCCACTGCAGCACTCCCATTAATATTCATAAGTGCAACAGTCTGCAAGTTGACCCGGGTTGTCATAGACTATACCAACATATGAAAAGTAGCCCTGAACTCAACATGAGTCACCTACTCATTCAAAGGATCTGCTGGAGCTAGTGGGGCTGGTTGATTCCTATTGCCATTTCCATTATCTTTTCTCCTTCTATTGGCTCTTCAGGGAGGCATTTTTTGCAAATGCATATTGCACGAGTTAAAAGAACAGAGAGTGATGGACTTTATCACATGACATAAAATCATAAAAGAAGGGAAGCTTCCTAAAATATCTTGTAGCCTCTTCCTCATAAATGCGGTACGCTTCACACCCATGAAAAAGACTCTACTTAACGCGTGTTTCAGACACCTTAGGACATACCTAAATCCGATGCTCTAATACCAAGTTTTTCATCACTCAAACATAGACCCCGGTGATGATACAGGACATAGAACGACAAATGGATCCAAGCTAACCCATGGTACATGTATAACATCAGCACAAGTATACACTAAGCAGAAATAAATCATAAGAAGAAGCATAAGCAAAAGTTTGAGATATCATAAAGCGTCAATGGAGACAACAAGTTAACACCGCTGAGCATCTATACATCATAGTCCGAGAAGCCTCTGAAACATAAGATGAGATGATGGGACACGCCCCCATCTAGCTCTTCTAAGTCTGTAATGGAAAAGACATAAAAGGAAAATAAACTAATAACTGACATCCTCATATGATGAGGACTAACCAAGAGCTGGGTTGAAATAGAGCAAGAGGAAAGCTAACGAGGGGGATAAGACTGATCACCCAAACCTATATAAAGAGATGATATAGCACAAAAGTGTGCGGTTAGTATTTTTAATGTATTAAGTATGGGGGATAAGTGAAACATAATAGAAGGGACATTATGATAAAATCATGAAGGTAATAGAGACAATAAGCATGAGATTTCCATCAGAATCTAAAGTATAATGACCCAAGGTTTTGAAAATGAAATCATAAATCTTAACAGGCTTGAAATCATAAGTAAAATGCGTAAACTGATCAATGGATTAAAATACACTATAAAACATGAGATCATAAGTCCTGAACATGAACAACATGAATCATGAGGAAAAATAGGAGATTCTTATAACTGACATACTCCAAGTGAGCATACATAGAGCCTAGCTTGTAACCCTAGCTGGGAGGTGCGTTCATACCTTTCTAAGTATAAAAATCTAAAAGGCGTTATATCACTCGTGAGCCCATTTGCTTATAGGAGACACTTTGTAGGGGGACCCCATCATGGCTACGGTGGCACATAGTTCTGAAACCTGGGTGAACTGGAACCTCGGCCTACTCGATGTTAAATACTAGTTCCAAAACCTACATAGTGCTCATATCATAATCATGAAGCATACTTGGATTTGCATGGGCTAGTTAGAAATCATGAAATTTATAAATTACTTAACATACGTGAACTAACCATGAAAATAACGCTGAGAAATCAGTTATGATACATAACCTTGATATTCATGACATTCATACATACTTGAGTAAAATCATGCAAACTTGAAAATAGAGAATTATAAGGGTTTTCCATAAAAATCATGTAATTATAATCATCATTCATAATTAGAGTCATGAGAGAATTAATTTCATAAGAGATCATGGAGTTTTTCATCAAAGGGGTCTAACCTTAGAAATTTATGAAAACCATAATTGGAGACTTAAAGAAATTGAAATCATGTAATTTAGCTTGGGATCAGGAATGAGGGTGGAATAAATCTCTCCTTCATGACCCCACATACCTGGACTTTGATGAATTCTTACCTAGACTTAAGACCCAAGAAAGTTGTGAAGAAGAAGAACTCTAATTGCTTGAGAGCCTTGAGAGGTTTGATCTTCAACATACGGTGTTTTGAGAAGAATGAAAGTTTAGGATAAGTATAATCCCCTAATTATCCCGTTAGGAAACCCAAAAAAACCTTACTTAAAAGATAAAAGCATAAGAAGTTATGAAAACACCCCTAAGAATTCGCACTTAAAAACAGACTGCCCATTGGTATGACCCATACTACGATCTATACCACCCTGCTAAGACTCATACTGAATCTCGTAGCTATGGATCCTACCCTAGATAATTTTTGGGACCTCCTTCCTACGATCCCTCAGTAGGACTCGTACCATCCTAGTACAAATTGTAGGATCCAATCATGGTATCCTGACCAATTTCTACTGCTTCTATGAACCCCATCTCACAAGTCTTGGTACGATTCGTACCACCTCATCACTAGTCATACTAAGACTCTTACTGAGGGAAAGTTTTAGTTTTTTTACTGATTCATACTCGATATCTAGGGTCTAGTCTTAGGGACTTTTGGGGTGTTACACTTTCCCCTACTATGAAGTTCTTCTATGTATTCATCTTTGCGAGGCTCATAGATAGCCAACCATTAATCACCACTTAGAGCTATGTTCAATTCTATATCATATGTATAGGTCGCCAACTCTTCAAATGTAATGGGCTTTAATCTTTGCAAGATATAGAGAATACCCCAATTCATGCTTTGGATACATATTTCAATGCTAATGTAGAAATAAATAAAACACTATGATCTGAATGATTAAATCTATACAATTGACCCCTATTTTTACAAGTAAATTGACATCTAATTCTAACCAACTGACCCCATGTCAATTTTTAATTGGTTAAGAAAATTTATCCTAAACTAATTATGTAATGAAATAAGAGAAAAAGAATATTATATAACAAATAAAAAAGGAAAGGAATCCTTTAATAAAATAAAAGGAATGATATGTGCAAAAATTTAATAAAAAAGGAAAGGAATTTTATGCTAAAAGGAAAAGAATCATATGTGTAAATTGATTTTCCAACCCCCCCCCCCTCAAGTTGGAGGGGTGGAAGAGACATCCAACTTGCCTAGAAGTTGATGATGAATAGGTTTTGTTAATGATTTGGTAAAAATATCGGCCAGCTGGGAAGTTGATTTCACATAAGACAACGGATCAGTCGGGTGAGATACTGTTGACGGATGAAGTGATGGTCAATCTCAATGTGCTTCATACATTCATGAAAAAATAGATTTTTTGCAACATGAATTGTAGAAAGGTTGTTAGAATGAAGAGGTACAGACAATAATATCGGTACTCCAAGATCATTAAAAAGACAAACTAGCCAAGTAAGCCCAGCTACGACCCTCCTTATAGATCGATACTCAATTTCAGCAAAGATGAGAAAAATTGATGTTTGCTTTTTTAGGTTTCCATGAAATAGGAGAAGATCTAAACAAAATATAAAACCCACTTATTTATATTTGTGAATTGGACAAGTAACAAGCTAGAGTCATAAAATGCCATCAATTAGAAAGAATCAGAAGCAGACATAACAAACCAAGTCCTGGATCTTTAAGCAAATAACGAAGCACCTTAGTGTAGCTGCAACATGAGGTTCACATGGATACTGCATAAATTGACTCAGATGTTGCACTGTAAACGATAGATCAGGCTTTGTATGTGTGAAATAATTGAGTTTCTCCAATAAATGTCTGTATAAAGTAGAATCTTTGATAGGAATGTCTTGATTGGCTAGTAATTTGATACTAGGATCCAAAAGGTGAATAAATAGGAGATAAATGTAGAGAATCAAATTCCTTCAATAAGTCTAATGTGAAATTCTTTTGAAAAATAACCATTCTAGTAGATTCTTGGCAATCTCCATACCAAGAAAAACATGCAACTGCCAAGATCCTTAATTTTGAATTCATTGTCTAAGAAGAGTGTTAAAATCTGCAATTCACCTTCATCATTGTTTGAAGAGTTTTAAATCCTGTAATTCACCTTCATTGTTATAGTTAATAATATTTCATCCATATTTATTATCATGATAGAAATAGAGTTGGCATACTTCTTAAAGAAAAGAGAATAATCATTAAGACAATGATTGAATCTTTAATTGAAAGCAAAAGTGAGTTTTGCATACCATTGTCTGGATGCTTGTTTAAATCCATAAGTGAATTTTTTGAGCAAACAGACATGGTTAAGAGAAGGTGGTGTAAGGACAGCAGGAAATTTCATATAAACTTATTCATTTAAATCACCATAAAGAGAAGCATTATTAACATCTAACTAAAAAATATTTCATCCATTTTTAGTGCAATAGCTAGTATGTATCTGATTGTAGTCATCTCGACTACTAGGTAAAAGTTTCATTATAATCAACTCTTTTTCTTGGCACATCACCTCTAATTATAAACCTAGCCTTGATTATCTCATTGCTTCCATCAGAGTATTGCTTAATCTTATAAACTCATTTAGATAGTAGTGTTTTCTTTCCAATAGGCAGCACAACAGCATCCCATATGTTGTTGTGGTTTAAAGCTGCAAGTTCTTTATCCATAGTTTCCTACCAACATGGATGATGTGTTGTCAAAATATAGTTCACAGGTTCCTATATACTAGTAATAGAGTTGAGAATAACTTGATTGTTAGAAGATAATTTACTAAAATATAAGAAATTAGGAATAACAGGACTTAGAAAATACGTAGAAGTCACATATGTAAGGTGAAGAGCACTACAAATGTAATCTTCCAAATAATAAGGTTGCTTATGATTCCTAGAAGATTTTATAAGTATAGTTTGAATAATAGAAAATGAAGAAGAAGTGCTAGCAGGTATATCAGAAGTGGAAGAAATAGGTGAAGTATCACTGGAAGTAAATGGAGATTGAGGCTAGATACTAGGCGTAGAAAAATTATCAGAAACAGGCACATAATAAAAAGTACAATCTGATGAAGAAAAAACAATTGAGAGAGAATTAGAAGAAGTATATATAGTAGAAGGGAAGAAAATAAGATGAAAAATAGATTGTGAAAGAAAAGGAAAGTACTCATCATGAAAAATCATATCTCTAGAAATTGAAAATTTCTTAGTTTGTAGATCCAATATCTTATAATTTTTTTCCATAAAGATATCCCATAAATACACAAGGTGAAAATTTAGGATCAAATTTAGTTCTATTTAAGAAAGAGTAGAAACAAAACACAAATACCCAAAATACTTTAAATGAGTACAAGATGGTTTAACTTTGAACAAAATCTCAAAGGGAGTCTTCGAATTATATACACTGGAAGAAAATTTATTTATGAGGTAAGTAGCAGTTAATAAACATTCTCCCCAATAGTTAATAAGAAGATGAGATTGAAATAGAAGAGCTCTTGATGTTTTCAATAGATGCTTATGTTTTCTCTCCACTACTCCATTATGTTGTGGAGTGTAAATGCAAATGGTTTGATGGACAATTCCTTTGGAAAGAAAAAATTAAATTGAACTTTCCCATTTCTCAATTAAAAAGCATTATCAGTTCTTATAATTTTAACTTTGAAATTGAATTGAGAAAAGATTAAAGGCCAGGAAAAGCATTTGATTTAGTACTAAGAAGATGAGTTCAAGTAGCTCTACTAAAATCATCAACAAGTGTAAGAAAATATCTAAATCCATCATATGTAGTAGATTTATAAAGATCCTAAGTATCCACATGAATTGGATCAAATATAGATTTAGTGTAAATAGAAGTAGAAGGAAAAAATATCTTTGATTACCTTGTCATAGGGAAAATAACACAAGGAAAAAAGAAATTTGAATAAGACATAAAAGCTGGAAAAACTTTCTTCGTATTACTCACTGGAATATGGCCCAATCTATATTTTCATTTTTTTTTTACATTGGAATAAAAATTACATGAACAAGAAGTAAACACATCTTCTAAAGAACTAGAAAAATATAGACTATGAGGACTGGAACTAGGTAAGCTCTTTATAGAAACTGTTGGCTGACATGATTTGAGAATGTATAGACCTTCTTGCTCTTTACTAAGCATTTGATGGCTCTCACTGAAGAGCCCTGCGATAAAAAATAAGTATTATGGGTGAAGAGTACATATTTCTGAAGCTGTTAATGGAAGTAAGATTGAACCTAAAAGAAGGAGTACATAGAACATTTTAGAGAGTTAGATTATATAAGAGAGATATAGATCCTAAATGAGTAATTTTCACTTTGTGAGAATTAGAAAGAGTTACTATAACAGGTTCAGGAAAAAGATTTAAATTAGTGAAAAGAAATTTTTACCAAAAGTCATATGTTCAGATGCACCACTATCCAATATCCAAGAATCACTGTCAACTTTAAATGAGTAAGCCTGAGAATTAAAGAACTCAGTCATACCAGCACATGTTGTGTTTGTAGATGCATCGGTATTCACTGCATTCTTCTGATTTAGCTTCTGCAAAAGTTGAAAGACTATGCAACATTTAACTGACTTAGATCTAAGGTATTCTCTATACCCTGTTGAGATCCTTCTCCTGTACTAAAAATATTACCAGCAATAGGTCCCTTTTGGTATTTTTTAAATCTAGTGAATTTGAAATCAAGGAAAAAATCATGAATCTTATAGCAGTGGTCAATGTCATGGTCTATTTTTTTGCAGTCATTACACACCAGAGAATTTTTCTTAATACAATTTCTTTATTGAGATTTATAGCCATTGAACCTTTTCTCTCTGGAACTAGCAACAAAATAAAAAGTTGATTCTCCTCGATAAGCAGGAGGGGCATGAATTTCCCTTTATTGTTTATCTTGAATAACAAGGGAATAAGTTTGACCAATAGTGGAAAGAGGGGAGGATATCAAAATGTCACTCCTAACCCCTATTAAAATGTTTAGACCCATAAGAAATTGAAGCAACTTTTTATCTTGGTGAGCTTAAGGACTTTTTTTTCTCCATACGCATACTCACAATTGTAAGAAGAAAAAGTACTTAGTGCATCTAACTCATCCTATAGACTCTATCACCTTTGTGAAATACGTAAAAATACTAGAATTTTCTTGAATTGCACCATTTAAATCTTTTTGAAGTTGAAATAATTTTGCACCATTTGCTTGACCAAATATATCTTTCAAGTTAGACCATAAAATTTTGACACTCCTGGAGTATAAAACAGATTCAGCAATCTCCTTGGAAAGAGAATTGAGAAACCATGATAATACCATGTTATTACATTTAGACTAGGCCTTTAGAAGATTTATATCAGTAGGAACAGCTAGGGATCCATCAATAAATCCTGGTTTGTTTTTAGCTGAAAGAGCAATAGTAACATCCCTTCTCCAGCCAACATATCCCCTACCATCAATGATTGTGGAGACAAGGTTCATGCCGGGATAATCAAAAGGGTGAATGTGGAAAGCATGTGATAAATCCACTACATTAGTTGTAGAAATTGAATCACTCTTTTTAGTGATTTTAATTGAACATTGTCAATAGAAGATATTTCAAAAAATTAAGAAGAAAAAAAGAGAGTAGAACAAAGAAAAATTAACACTGCTATGATACCATGTAAAAATAAATAAAATAGTATGAAAATATTTTCTTCTTATACTTTCGAATGATTGAATTTGTATAATTGACCCCTATTTATACAAGTAAATTGACATCAAATTTTAACCAACTAACTACATGTCAATTTCTAATTAGCTAAGAAAATTTAACATAAACTAATTATATAATGAAACAAGAGAAAAAAATATTACATAATAAATATAAAAAAAGAAAGGAATCTTATAATTAAAAAAAAAGAATCATATATATTAAAAAAGAAAGAGATCCTATAATAAAAAGGAAAAGATTCATATGTGTAAAAATAAAAAATGATCCTATAATAAAAGAAAAAAAATCATATGTGTAAATTGGTTTTCCAACAGTTAGAAATTTCACTAAGGTCAACTTTGCAATTGATGCTCAAACTCCTCCATCGATTGATGAAGTCAATAGCGAGCTCACCTTTATGTTAGAGGATATTTGTAAGCTCAATTATTCTAACATATGCCTTGTGCTATAAAAATGATTGAAGAACTCTTACTCCATCTTGTAACACCCCAAACTTTCCTAGCCCAAACTCAGACTTTACATGCAAAATAGAAAGCACTAGAAAATTTTATCATAGAACGACCTAGACAATGAGTCGTTGTCACCTGTAAAGGACCGTTGTGTAAATTGGTTTTCCAACAGTTAGAAATTTCACTAAGGTCAACTTTGCAATTGATGCTCAAACTCCTCCATCAATTGATGAAGTCAATAGCGAGCTCACCTTTATGTTAGAGGATATTTGTAAGCTCAATTATTCTAACATATGCCTTGTGCTATAAAAATGATTGAAGAACTCTTACTCCATCTTGTAACACCCCAAACTTTCCTAGCCCAAACTCAGACTTTACATGCAAAATAAAAAGCACTAGAAAATTTTATCACAGAACGACCTAGACAACGAGTCGTTGTCACCTGTAAAGGACCATGATTTGAGTCGTTGTCAGTCCTGCAAATTTCCTTTCGGAGACTAATGAGGCATAGGACGATCCATTGGAAGCATTAACGAGTCATCTTGTCATTCATTTGTTCCCAAGTCCAGACGCTGCTAGACCTTCCCCTGAACTAATGAGTGGGACTAATGACTCGTGGTTCATACCAATGAGTCATTGTTGCCACCGGTTGCCTGAACCAGCAATCCCTTCAGGTCAAGGCAGTGGTGACCATGAGCAGACACAATGACTCGTTAGTAGACTATGTTGTCCATTAGCAGAGGAACAAAGCTTTTTCTATAAGTGACCATGAGAGGAACCAACGACACGTTGGTCCATCCACAAAGTTGTGGTTCCCTTCCGTGTTCCATTTTCAGTGAGCATTAAATTTTTGGCCCAGGACCAACGAATGGTCCCAACGAGTCGTGGTATCAACCAACGACTCATTGTGTGACCCGTTGGTTTCTGTCGGGCAGTTTTTCAGATTTTTGTTCGGGGATATTTTTGAAACTTCCCACCTTTTTAATCCCTAAGCTATGTCCTTTTGGGTTATATTCAGGGGATTTAGGGAGGTAATCGAAATTCCCTCTTCATTCCTCTCATTCTCTTAAGTTCAGAACTTAGAAACCTCAGACAGGAGACTCAGAGTAAGATCAAGGGTTTCAAGTTTTCTCCTTAGATTCTCCAGATCCTTTCTAGGAAATTCAACTCCAGGTATGTGGGAATTTAATAAGGAAATTTTTCTTCCCTTGTTCCCCAGAACCCTTTAATAATTGATTGTCAGTCTTAGCCCTGAATACCAGAAATAAGGTTAGCTTCAGTTAGATTATGAATATTCTTGTGAATTTGAAATCCTTGTGAACTCTTGCAATGTTTTCATCATTTATCACGCATGTTGTTATTCTCTTCATGAAATGTTGTTTAGCCCTAGTTCTGCAAATACAGTAAACCCGATCTTGCATAATTGTCTAGATACAAATACTGCTTGACTTTATTAGTTCTTCAATTTTCATGTTATTACCATTTTGTGGATTCACAGTCAGTTTGAATGCTAGTTTAGTCTCAGTTAGAAATTAGCCTTTTTGAGTATCTTACAATAAGTCAGCTGATCAGTTTGATGATAGTTAGTTCTTTAAGGAGTTCAGTTATGTAACACTCCCTAGTTTTAGTTATCAGTTAGTTCTCTAGACGGTTACCATGCTTCCAGATAAGCAGATCTGACTAGTCTTAGTACCAGCAGTTTCAGTTACCAGTAAGTTCTTTAGATGGTTATGACGCTTTCAGATAAGCAGCTCTGACCAGTCTTAGAACATCAATTTTTAGTTATCCGGTCCTACAGACTCTCAGGTTACTTCCAAATAAGTATATCTGACTTAGTCTGGACCCCATCTTCGAGTTATCATCTTAGTAGTCAAGTTAGGACTATCCAATGTGAGTAATACGTAGCACCGAGCAGACTGGAGTTCCAGCGCACCCAGGTTCCCAGAACTACGTTGCCACCGTAAGTTATTGGCCCAACGAGCCCCAGACTTGTGATCACCCAACTCATCCACTATACCCTGGCAAGGTACAGTGGGTTTTCTCCGATGGGATGTATACATCGGACTCCATGTATATCTCACATGGTTATATGTTAGTTATAGACTCTCCAATTTGTCAATACAGTTTTATTTCAGTTTAGCTTAGTTCAATCACTCAGTTCCAGGATATGTTTATGACCATCAGTCAGGTTCATTATTGACTATATCAGTTATAGCTCAACTTCTATCAGTATTCAGTATCAATTGGCCATTTCATGTTATTTTAGTTCAATGCTTATTTTTTCATGCTTATAGTATTTTTCACTTATTCAGTACATTCAAAGTATTGACACATACTTTCTATGTTGTATCGTATTATGATACAGGCGCAGGTTCTCAGTCTCAGCATCATCAGTAGTTCCCTCAATGATTTCAGCAGCAGCAATCCTTTGGTGAGTCATCATCTTCCGAGGATGATATTTTCTTTTTAGTTAGTTCTTATTAGATAGATTTTAGAGTTATCTTGGGGCTTTTCCCAAGAACTCATCAGTTAGTAGTTGGCTTTCAGACACAGTTGTTTAGTATCTTTTTCATATATGTTTACTCTTTTCAAATAAGTATTTCTTGGATAATTATTTTTATAAAGATTCCACTTATGTTTATGTTACACACCGTAAATTTTAAAAGAATAAATAGCTTAATGGCATGTTGGTTAAGGGATTTAGAAAAAAAAAAGGATAAAAAGTTGGTTTGCATTATTCAACCAGAAAACAGAGGGTATAGCCAAGTTAAGGCAAAACCCACGACATTTTTTATATATTTCCTGTCGATTACGCTACAAAACGCAGTCTAAACTCCGTTTCGGCTTAGATACCAAGGTATAAAGCTGCAGAGAGCAATCCTACGAAGTTGGTTTCCTGAAATTTGGCCGACGAAACGTCGTGTTACCGAGTTAAAGTAAATAGAATTGCTTTAAATTAGTACCAATGTGTTCCTAGCCTTGCAGTGAGCATTTATCTCTTCTGGAATATCGAGAAATAACGAGTTATCGACCATTTTTCGATGAGTCAAAGTTTGGGATAAATATATATCTAAAGTGATAATTTCTCTCGAATATTAATGTATTTAGTTCTAATTGACATATATGTAAATGCAGTTGGGAGAAATAGCTGGAGTACTGACCGAGCTTCGTCCGTTAGTCGGATAAACCAAGGTTAAGATATGTAAAGCCAGTTTCTTCGGCAAGTTAGTAGTTTTAGCCTTGTATAGCACAGTAAACTCCGTAGTAGAATTCCCGAAGTTGAATGTTGAGTATTGTGCAAGTTCAGTAAATCTGGTTTGCGTTGTTATATCGTACTCATTCCGAAAGTTAGTAAAGCATGTGCCAAAATGGCAAGTTAGAATTCCAGACCCAGTATAGCCCAGTATGTGATTAGCAAGCATGTTTCTAGAATAATATGACATATATTCAGAATAAGAGTTAGTAAAGTAAAATCAGACAGTAAGATGGTATCTTGGCTACAGATTAGCCATGTTGTTAGATAAAGATCACAGATTTAGTATAAAGCAGTATGAGAATCGGTATAATACAGAAAGAGATCAGAATAAGAAATCAGAATTCAGATAGTATTTTTTCAGTTTAAACATGCTTGCTATATATATGTGTGTGCTTATTGTTTGTTGAGACTTGGTTGTGTCGTGAGGGCACCCTTTTGAGCGTCCTCGCCGCCCCTGGGTTGGTAACTGTGTCGCCCACTGAGCGGGTGGGTTTACATCATTCCAAGGAGTGGCATGTCGTCCCCAGTTTGGACGAAGATAGGATGAAGATTTCCCCATATCAGGCTGATCAGAATTACAGTACAGATAGCCATGTTGTGCGCAAGCGCCCAGGGAACAGATTCAGATACAGTTACAGTTACAGATACAGTATAGGAGTCCTCCGGACTCAGACACAGTTATTTATATCAGAGGCCATAGCCCGAGCTGGAGACCCAGGGGGCCGGCAGAGGTGCTTGTAGCTAGCAAATGAGTGGAGTGACTTATTTTTGGCTGGTTTTGACCCGGGTAGGGGTATATAGATTATTTGCTTGCATGGTGCCATCCGACTTATGGGGGTTGGTATTGGCTCTTGTTTGCTATATATATATATATATATATATATGTATTTATGTGTTATATATTAGTTAATAGACAGCAGGCCGATGCGTCTACAGGTACGTTCCTGCCCTATCACAGCACAGAAAGTATGATTCAGTTCATATCAGTTCTTACAGATTCAGTTTGCTTTGCATACTCGGTACCAGTGGTACTGACGCCCGTGGGGGCGCTGCATTGCTTGCCTGCAGGTACACATAGATGAGGAGTTGATCCCTCGTGATCCAGTCAGCAAAGTTATCAGCTCCTATCCTCCGGAGCTAGACAGTCGGAGGTTGTTCCTTTTTCTTTTTTTATTACAGTTTGGGTAGGTCAGGGCCCTGTCCCGACCATTCTATTATTACTTCCTAGAGGCTTGCAGTCTGATGTTTCCCTGTGGTGGTGGAGCCGGTCGTGTGGGGCCGTGCATGTATATATGTGTTTAGTTGTTGATGTTGGCCGCGTGGGGCCTTCTTCTGGTTATAGTTAGTGACCTTGTCGGTCACAAATGTGAATAGAAGTTGCTTCAGATTATAGTGTCATTGTTCATGTTAGCTGTTGTGCATTGTAGGTAGCTATAGGCCTAATCAGCCGGAGGCTATATTTACAGCCGCTATATAGCCGGTTCGTTTCTTGAAATAGAGCCAGAGTCTAGCAGGCACCAGGTGCCCGTCATACCCCCCAAGGTGGGGTGTGAAAAACTTGGTATTAGAGTAGTTCGTGTCCCAGGGAAACTGCAAGCCGTGCTAAGTTGAGTCTTGTCTATGGATGTATTGTGCACCACATACTATAGGCAGGAGGCTGCGAGGCATAATAGGATGGTTACCCTTCTTTCATACTCAGTCGTGCCATAGCACAGTACAATATAGGGTTGGTTCTTTTGAAACTTACCACCCTCTTTGTCTACAGATACTATGGCAGATCAGTGGCACCATTCTACAGGCAAGAGATTAGATACAGCGCAGGCGAGGGAACCAGCAGGATGCCTAACTTAAAGCCAGACTCAACCCGGTCTGAGGGCGATACAGAGGTGTCATCTCGACCCTCCCAGCAGTCTCCGCCTCGTCAGGCACCATTTGAGGCAACACCGCCTCCCACAGCTCCTGCACCCATTTTATCTGATCAGGAGCTACGTAGTGCGGTGGTTATGTTAACCCAGATGCTAGCTACTCAGCGTCAGCCAGTACCACCTGCAGCACCAGAATCTCTAGGTGGGCCAGGTAGTTCCAGGGTTAGAGAATTATTTGCATTGGGACCCCCACAGTTCACTAGGTTAGATCAGGCAGAGGACCCCTAGGATTTTCTAGACTAGATGCAGAGAATTTTCCTGGTTATGCATGTGACCCCTATAGAATCAGTTGAGCTGGCAGTGTTTCGGTTGCGGGACATAGCTGTATTATGGTACGAGAGTTGGGAAAGGTCTCGAGGGACAGATGTTGCCCCTCCAACCTGGTCCAGCTTCTCAGAGGCCTTCCTTGATCGTTACTTGCCACGGGAGATCCGGCAGGCCCGGATGGATCAGTTTTTGCATTTGGAGCAGGGGGCGAGGAGCGTACGAGAATATGCTTTACAGTTTGACTCCTTAGCCCACTATGCTCCAGCCTTTGTGGATATTATGTCGTCTAGAGTTCACAGGTTTATTATGGGTCTGAACCCAGAATACATTGAAGCATGCATGACGGCTACGTTACGAGAAGATATGGATATTGCTCGTGTACAGGCCTTTGCCTAGACCATTGAGGGCCTTAGACAGCGGCAATAGGGCAGTAGATAGACAAATCAGGAACAGCGCCGCAGAGACAGATCAGATGATATGCAGAGGGAGGTTCAGAGAGGACCTAGGCCCCGATTGTCAGACAGACCCCCTAGACCCCCACCTCCACCACAGCAGCAGCGAGGTAGATTTGTTCGTCGAGGATAGTCAGAGTCTGGTGGCAGTTCTCGAATAGTAGATTCGCCGCAGCAGAGGAGGGGAGAGTAGAGCAGATTCACACCCTCACCCTGCCCTAATTGCAGCCGACCTCACGCCGGAGCTTGTAGATACGGCTCCTCAGGATGTTATATTTGCGGGCAAGAGGGGCACCAGATGAGAGATTGTCCGACCAGGGGGAAAGAGAGCAGAGATAGTCAGGACAGGGGATCCGCAGGGCCACGAGCTCCAGCAGCCTCAGCAGGGCGTAGGCCCTCAGGTTCAGCAGGTAGAGGCCGAGGTAGATCAAGAGCCTCTAGTTCAGGTACGGGCTCAACTCGTACCTATGCATTACCAGGGAGACAAGACTCAAAGGTGTCTCCAGACGTAGTGACAGGTATGATGACTATCTGTTCATGCCCTGCTTATGTACTGATTGATCCAGGGTCCACTCTGTTATATATTACCCCATTTGTGGCTTGAAAGTTTAATGTCGCACCAGAGTTATTACAGCAGCCCTTTTCAGTATCCACACCCATCGGTGACTCTATTATAGCTAGCAGAATTTATCGAGGGTGTACAGTAGAGGTTGCTGATCACCAGGCTCATTTACGGATAGTGCTCCAGATTCTCAGGGTCCGTCAATTATATGCTAAGTTCTCCAAGTGTGAATTCTGGCTGAACTCAGTAGCCTTCTTGGGGCATATTATGTCGGATGCTGGTATACAGATGGACACACAGAAAATAGAGGTGGTCAAGACTTGGCCCAGACCTACCAGTCCGACCGAGGTCCGCAGTTTCCTGGGTTTAGCAGGGTATTACCGGAGATTTCTTGAAGGATTCTCCATTATAGCAGCACCTCTGACAAATCTTACACAGAAAGTAGCGAAATTTCAGTGGACGGAGGCATGTGAGCAGAGTTTTCAAGAGTTGAAAGACAGGTTGACCTCCGCCCCAGTACTAGCATTGCCAGAGGGAACAGATGGGTATGCGGTGTATTGCGACGCTTCAGGCATTGGACTGGGTTATGTGCTGATGCAGCATAGAAAGGTAATTGCTTATGCTTCCTGACAGCTGAGGAAGCACGAAAAGAACTATCCGACCCATGACCTGGAACTGGCCGCAGTGATCCACGCTCTGAAAATTTGGAGGCATTATCTGTATGGCTTTCATGTAGACATTTTTACAGATCATAAAAGCCTGCAGTACATTTTCACACAGAGGGAGTTAAATCTGCGGCAACATCGCTGGTTAGAATTGCTGAAAGATTATGACGTAAATATTCTCTACCACCCAGGGAGAGCTAGTGTAGTAGCAGATGCCCTCAGCCGTAAGTCAATGGGGAGTTTAGCGTATTTGCGACCCGAGAAACAGGAGTTAGCCAAGGAAATTCATCAGCTAGCTGGTTTAGCCATTCGAGTAGTAGAAACAGAAAATAACAGAGCGGTGATTCAGAACTCTATTGTGTCGTCGTTAGTTACAGAGGTAAAATAACGGCAGTACGAGGACCCTGACTTAGTCCAACTCAGAGATAGAGTTCAGAAAGGTAAGGAACCAGATTTCCAAGTGACTGAGGATGAAGTGCTGCATTGTAAGGGCCACCTATGTGTCCCGAATGTTTCAGGGCTTCGCCAGCAGATCATGCATGAGGTACATTACGCTTGCTATTCCCTCCATCCACGAGCAACAAAAATGTACCACGACATCAAAGACATCTACTGGTGGCCAGGTATGAAAGCTGAAATAGCTGAATTTGTATCTAGATGTCCTAACTACCAGCAGATGAAAGCAGAACACTAGAAACCGCGCGGTCTGATGCAGGATATAGTCGTCCCTTTGTGGAAATAGGAAGCAATAAATATGGATTTTGTAATAGGGTTACCCCGTACCAGACGCAGAAGCGATTCTATTTGGGTAATCGTTGACAAATTAACAAAATCAGCCCATTTCCTGCTAGTACGAACTACATTCTCTGCTGAGGATTATGCTGAACTGTATATCAGAGAGATAATCAGATTGCACGGTGTTCCGGTGTCTATTATCTTAGATAGAGGAGCACAATTTACAGCGAGATTCTGGCAGTCGTTCCAGAGAGGCCTGGGGACACAGATTAACTTAAGTATAGCCTTTCATCCTCAGACAGACGGTCAAGCAGAACGAACTATCCAAACGCTCGAAGATATGCTACAAACGTGTGTACTAGATTTTGGGGGTAGCTGGGATGAGCATCTGCCGTTGATTGAATTTGCCTATAATAACAGTTATCATTCAGCTATCCAGATGGCGCCCTTTGTAGCATTATACGGGCGGAAATGTAGATCACCCGTTGGCTGGTTTGAAGTGGGGGAGACAGCGCTGATTGGGCCGGATATTATTCGTCAGTCAGAGGAGGCGGTGAAGCTTATTAGAGAATGCCTACTGACTGCTCAGAGCCGCCAGAAGTCTTATGCAGATATACGGCGCAGAAATTTAGAATTTGCAGTGGATGGCTGGGTATATTTGAAAGTGTCTCCGATGAAAGGAGTGATGAGATTTGGCAAGAAGGGCAAGCTTAGCCCGAGGTTCATTGGGCCATATCAGATTCGATGAAGAATAGGTCGAGTAGCATACGAATTGAACTTGCCCCCAGAATTAGAGTTTGTTCACCCAGTATTCCATGTATCTAGACCCAGTATAGCCCAGTATGTGATTAGCAAGCATGTTTCTAGAATAATATGACAGATATTAGGAATAAGACTTAGTAAAGTAAAATCAGATAGTCAGATGGTATCTTGGCTACAGATTAGCCATGCAGTTAGATAAAGATCACAGATTCAGTATAAAGCAGTATGAGAATCGGTATAATACAGAAAGAGATCAGAATAAGAAATTAGAATTCAGATAGTATTTTTTTAGTTTAAACATGCTTCCTATATATATATGTGTGTGTGTGCTTATTGTTTGTTGGGACTTGGTTGTGCCGTGAGGGCACCCTTTTGAGCGTCCTCGCCGCCCCTGGGTTGGTAACTGTGTCGCCCACTGAGCAGGTGGGTTTACATCACTCCAAGGAGTGGCATGCCATCCCCAGTTTGGAAGAAGATGGGATGAAGCTTTCCCCATATCAAGCTAATCAACATTACAATACGGATAGCCCTATTGTGCGCAAGTGCCCGGGGAATAGATTCAGATACAGTTACAGTTACAAATACAGTATAGGAGTCCTCCGGACTCAGATACAGTTATTTATATCAGAGGTCATAGCCCGAGCTGGAGACCCAAGGGGCCGGCAGAGGTGCTCGTAGCTAGCAGATGAGTGGAGTGACTTATTTTTGGCTGGTTTTGACCTGGGTAGGGGTATATAGATTATTTGCTTGCTTGGCGCCATCCGGCTTATGGGGGTTGTTACTGGCTCTTGTTTGCTATATATATATATATATATATATATATATGTATGTATGTATGTGTTATTTATTAGTTAATAGACAGCAGGCCACCGCGTCTACAGGTACACTCCTGCCCTATCAAAGCACAGAAAGTCTGATTCAGTTCATATCAGTTCTTACAGATTCAGTTATCTCCTGCTATTCAGAATTGCTAGTTATGTTATTTGTATTCAGTTGTATTCAGTTTTCTTTGCATACTCGGTACCAGTGGTACTGACGCCCGTGGGGGCGCTGCATTGCTTGCCTGCAGGTACACATAGACGAGGAGTTGATCCCTCGTGATCCAGTCAGCAAAGTTATCAGCTCCTATCCTCCGGAGCTAGACAGTCGGAGGTTGTTCCTTTTTCTTTTTTTATTACAGTTTGGGTAGGTCAGGGCCCTGTCCCGACCATTCTATTATTACTTCCTAGAGGCTTGCAGTCTGATGTTTCCCTGTGGTGGTGGAGCCGGTCGTGTGGGGCCGTGCATGTATATATGTGTTTAGTTGTTGATGTTGGCCGCGTGGGGCCTTCTTCTGGTTATAGTTAGTGACCTTGTCGGTCACAAATGTGAATAGAAGTTGCTTCAGATTATAGTGTCATTGTTCATGTTAGCTGTTGTGCATTGTAGGTAGCTATAGGCCTAATCAGCCGGGGGCTATATTTACAGCCGCTATATAGCCGGTTCGTTTCTTGAAATAGAGCTAGAGTCTAGCAGGCACCAGGTGCCCGTCATACCCCCCAAGGTGGGGTGTGAAAAACTTGGTATTAGAGTAGTTCGTGTCCCAGGGAAACTGCAAGCCGTGCTAAGTTGAGTCTTGTCTATGGATGTATTGTGCACCACATACTATAGGCAGGAGGCTGCGAGGCATAATAGGATGGTTACCCTTCTTTCATACTCAGTCGTGCCATAGCACAGTACAATATAGGGTTGGTTCTTTTGAAACTTACCACCCTCTTTGTCTACAGATACTATGGCAGATCAGTGGCACCATTCTACAGGCAAGAGATTAGATACAGCGCAGGCGAGGGAACCAGCAGGATGCCTAACTTAAAGCCAGACTCAACCCGGTCTGAGGGCAATACAGAGGTGTCATCTCGACCCTCCTAGCAGTCTCCGCCTCGTCAGGAACCATTTGAGGCAGCACCGCCTCCCACAGCTCCTGCACCCATTTCATCTGATCAGGAGCTACGTAGTGCGGTGGTTATGTTAACCTAGATGCTAGCTACTCAGCGTCAGCCAGTACCACCTGCAGCACCAGAATCTCTAGGTGGGCCAGGTAGTTCCAGGGTTAGAGAATTATTTGCATTGGGACCCCCACAGTTCACTAGGTCAGATCAGGTAGAGGACCCCTAGGATTTTCTAGACTAGATGCAGAGAATTTTCCGGGTTATGCATGTAACCCCTACAGAATCAGTTGAGCTTGCAGTGTTTAGGTTGCGGGACATAGCTGTATTATGGAACGAGAGTTAGGAAAGGCCTCGAGGGACAGATGTTGCCCCTCCGACCTGGTCCAGCTTCTCGGAGGCCTTCCTGGATCGTTACTTGCCACGGGAGATCCGGCAGGCCCGGATGGATCAGTTTTTGCATTTGGAGCAGGGGGCGAGGAGCGTACGAGAATATGCTTTACAGTTTGACTCCCTAGCCCCCTATGCTCCAGCCTTTGTGGATATTATGTCGTCCGGAGTTCACAGGTTTATTATGGGTCTGAACCAAGAATACATTGAAGCATGCATGACGGCTACGTTACGAGAAGATATGGATATTGCTCGTGTACAGGCCTTTGCCCAGACCATTGAGGGCCTTAGAAAGTGGCAATAGGGCAGTAGACAGACAAATCAGGGACAGCGCCGCAGAGACAGATCAGATGATATGCAGAGGGAGGTTCAGAGAGGACCTAGGCCCCGGTTGTCAGACAAACCCCCTAGACCCCCACCTCCACCACAGCAGCAGCGAGGTAGATTTGTTCGTCGAGGATAGTCAGAGTCTGGTGGCAGTTCTCAAATAGTAGATTCCCCGCAACAGAGGAGGGGAGAGTAGAGCAGATTCACACCCTCACCCTGCCCTAATTGCAGCCGACCTCACGCCGGAGCTTGTAGATACGGCTCCTCAGGATGTTATATTTGCGGGCAAGAGGGGCACCAGATGAGAGATTGTCCGACCAGGGGGAAAGAGAGTAGAGATAGTCAGGACAGGGGATCCGCAGGGCCACGAGGTCCAGCAGCCTCAGCAGGGCGTAGGCCCTCAGGTTCAGCAGGTAGAGGCCGAGGTAGATCAAGAGCCTCTAGTTCAGGTACGGGCTCAACTCGTACCTATGCATTACCAGGGAGACAGGACTCAAAGGCGTCTCCAGACGTAGTGACAGGTATGATGACTATCTGTTCATGCCCTGCTTATGTACTGATTGATCCAGGGTCCACTCTGTTATATATTACCCCATTTGTGGCTTGAAAGTTTAATGTCGCACCAGAGTTATTACAGCAGCCCTTTTCAGTATCCACACCCATCGGTGACTCTATTATAGCTAGCAGAATTTATCGAGGGTGTACAGTAGAGGTTGCTGATTTTCAGACTACCGTAGATCTGGTAGAGCTAGAAATGATTGATTTCGATGCCATTATGGGTATGGATTGGTTAGTGTCGTGCTATGCCAATGTAGAATGTTGGACCAAGACGGTCCGATTCCACTTTCTAGGAGAGGCAGTGCGAGAGTGGAAAGGCAACACAGCTACTCCAAAAGGTAGGTTTATTTCCTACCTTCAGGTGAGGAAATTGATAACGAAGGGATGAATCTACCACCTAGTCAGGGTTCAGGATGTTCGGGTAGAATCTCCGACACTTCAGTCTATTTCGGTGGTGAATGAATTCCCTGATGTATTTCCAGACGAGTTACCTGGTATTCCCCCAGAAAGGGAGATAGATTTTGCAATTGACTTGCTACCAGGCACTCAGCCTATATCAATTCCTCCGTATCTCATGGCTCCTGCTGAACTCAGAGAATTAAAGGAGCAACTGAAGGACCTGCTAGATAAGGGTTTTATCTGGCCGAGTACTTCACCGTGGGGTGCGCCAGTTCTATTTGTGAGAAAGAAGGATGGATCGCTCCGCATGTGTATAGATTACCAGCAGCTGAATAAAGTTATAGTAAAGAATAAGTATCCGCTTCCCAGAATAGATGATTTGTTTGATCAGTTACAGAGGGCCAGATATTTCTCCAAGATTGACTTGCGGTTCGGATATCATCAGGTTCGAGTTCGTGAAAGAGACATTCCCAAAACAGCTTTCAGGATTCGATATGGACACTTTGAAATCCTAGTTATGTCCTTTGGGTTGACGAATGCCCCAGCAATATTCATGGACCTGATGAATAGCATTTTCAGACTATACCTGGACCTGTTCGTGATAGTGTTTATTGATCATATTCTGGTGTATTCTCGCTCTGAAGCAGATCACCAGGCTCATTTACGGACAGTGCTCCAGATTCTCAGGGACCGTCAATTATATGCTAAGTTCTCCAAGTGTGAATTCTGGCTGAACTCAGTAGCCTTCTTGGGGCATATTATGTCGGATGCTGGTATACAGGTGGACACACAGAAAATAGAGGTGGTCAAGACATGGCCCAGACCTACCACTCCGACCGAGGTCCGCAGTTTCCTGGGTTTAGCAGGGTATTATCGGAGATTTCTTGAAGGATTCTCCATTATAGAAGCACCTCTGACAAATCTTACACAGAAAGTAGCGAAATTTCAGTGGACGGAGGCATGTGAGCAGAGTTTTCAAGAGTTGAAAGACAGGTTGACCTCCGCCCCAGTACTAGCATTGCCAGAGGGAACAGATGGGTATGCGGTGTATTGCGACGCTTCAGGCATTGGACTGGGTTATGTGCTGATGCAGCATGGAAAGGTAATTGCTTATGCTTCCTGACAGCTGAGGAAGCACGAAAAGAACTATCCGACCCATGACCTGGAACTGGCCGCAGTGATCCACGCTCTGAAAATCTGGAGGCATTATCTGTATGGCTTTCATGTAGACATTTTTACAGATCATAAAAGCCTGCAGTACATTCTCACACAGAGGGAGTTAAATCTGCGGCAACGTCGCTGGTTAGAATTGCTGAAAGATTATGACGTAAATATTCTCTATCACCCAGGGAGAACTAGTGTAGTAGCAGATGCCCTCAGCCGTAAGTCAATGGGGAGTTTAGCATATTTGCGACTCGAGAAGCAGGAGTTAGCCAAGGAAATTCATCAGCTAGCTGGTTTAGCCATTCGAGTAGTAGAAACAGAAAATAACAGAGCGGTGATTCAGAACTCTATTGTGTCGTCGTTAGTTACAGAGGTAAAATAACAGCAGTACGAGGACCCTGACTTAGTCCAACTCAGAGATAGAGTTCAGAAAGGTAAGGAGCCAGATTTCCAAGTGACTGAGGATGAAGTGCTGCGTTGTAAGGGCCGCCTATGTGTCCCGAATGTTTCAGGGCTTCGCCAGCAGATCATGCATGAGGTACATTACGCTCGCTATTCCCTCCATCCACGAGCAACGAAAATGTACCACGACATCAAAGACATCTACTGGTGGCCAGGTATGAAAGCTAAAATAGCTGAATTTGTATCTAGATGTCCTAACTACCAGCAGGTGAAAGCAGAACACCAGAAACCGGGCGGTCTGATGTAGGATATAGCCGTGCCTTTGTGGAAATAGGAAGCAATAAATATGGATTTTGTAACAGGGTTACCCCGTACCAGACGCAGAAACGATTCTATTTGGGTAATCGTTGACAAATTAACAAAATCAGCCCATTTGCAGTGGATGGCTGGGTATATTTGAAAGTGTCTTCGATGAAAGGGGTGATGAGATTTGGCAAGAAGGGAAAGCTTAGCCCGAGGTTCATTGGGCTATATCAGATTCGACGAAGAATAGGCCGAGTAGCATACGAATTGAACTTGCCCCCAGAATTAGAGTTTGTTCACCCAATATTCCATGTATCTATGTTGAGGAAGTTTGTAGGTGACCCTTCCACAGTTGTTCCAGTTCAGGATGTCCAGGTCACGGAAGAGTTAGCATATGAAGAGGTTTCAGTAGCTATCTTAGACAGACAGATTCGTAGATTGAGAACTAAAGATATTGCGTCTGTCATGGTATTGTGGCGTAACAGGAACCGAGAAGAGATGACCTGGGAAGCCGAGGAGGACATGAAAGCCAGATATCCCCACTTATTCCAGGCATGGGCAAACAGGAGGTATGTTAGAACTGTTTTTCCTTATGAATGCTTATATTTCATATATGAAAGTAGGCGATTGATTATAGACAGATATATATATGAATATTATTATATCGTGTGGAGTACTTGTATTGGGCTTTTCTACTTTTCAGGAATTTCAAGATCGTCCATAATACAGGGGAAACTCTGCCGAAATTTTTCCAGGGATAAGTCAGCCAGTTAAGATTTCTATAGTCAGAATGTCATTCGAGGATGAATGTTCTTAAGGGGGGAGGATGTTACACCCCGTAAATTTTAAATGAATAAATAGCCTAATGGCATGTTGGTTAAGGAATTTAGAAAAAAAAAGAAAAAAAAAGAGAGGATAAAAAGTCGATTTGCATTATTCAACCAGAAAACAAAGGGTATAGCCAAGTTAAGGCAAAACCCACGACATTTTTTATATATTTCCTGTCGATTACGCTACGAAACGCGGTCTAAACTCCATTTCAACTTAGATACCGAGGTATAAAGCTGCAGAGAGCAATCCTACGGAGTTGGTTTCGTGAAATTTGGCCGGCGAAACGTCGTGCTACCGAGGTTAAGTAAATAGAATTTCTTTAAATTAGTACCATTGTGTTCCTAGCCTTGCAGTGAGCATTTATCCCTTCTGGACTATCGAGAAATAATGAGTTTTCGACCGTTTTTCGATGAGTCGAAGTTTGGGATAAATATATACCAAAAATGATAATTTCTCCCGAATATTAATGTATTTAGTTCTAATTGACATATATGTAAATGCAGTTGGGAGAAATAGCTGGAGTACTGACCGAGCTTCATCCGTTAGTCGGATAAACTGAGGTTAAGGTATGTAAAGCCAGTTTCTTCGGCAAGTTAGTAGTTTTAGCCTTGTATAGCACAGTAAACTCCGTAGTAGAATTCCCGGATTTGAATGTTGAGTATTGTGCAAGTTCAGTAAATCTGGTTTGCGTTGTTATATCGTACTCGGTCCGAAAGTTAGTAAAGCATGCGCCAAAATGGCAAGTTAGCATTCCAGACCCAGTATAGCCCAGTATGTGATTAGCAAGCATGTTTCTAGAATAATATAACAGATATTAGGAATAAGACCTAGTAAAGTAAATTCAGACAGTCAGATGGTATCTTGGCTACAGATTAGCCATGCAGTTAGATAAAGATCACAGATTCAGTATAAAGCAGTATGAGAATCGGTATAATACAGAAAGAGATCAGAATAAGAAATCAGAATTCAGATAGTATTTTTTCAGTTTAAACATGCTTGCTATATATATGTGTGTGTGTGCTTATTGTTTGTTGAGACTTGGTTGTATCGTGAGGGCACCCTTTTGAGCGTCCTCGCCGCCCCTGGGTTGGTAACTGTGTCGCCCACTGAGCGGGTGGGTTTACATCACTCCAAGGAGTGGCATGCCGTCCCCAGTTTGGAAGAAGATGGGATGAAGCTTTCCCCATATCAAGCTAATCAACATTACAGTACAGATAGCCCTGTTGTGCGCAAGCGCCCAGGGAACAGATTTAGATACAGTTACAGTT
Organism: Datura wrightii; assembly: GCA_035772735.1. Taxonomy (NCBI): domain Eukaryota; kingdom Viridiplantae; phylum Streptophyta; class Magnoliopsida; order Solanales; family Solanaceae; genus Datura; species Datura wrightii. Next base: position 31,423,550 of record JASDFA010000008.1, read on the forward strand.
ACAGATACAGTATAGGAGTCCTCCGGATTCAGACACAGTTATTTATATCAGAGGTCATAGCCCGAGCTGGAGACCCAGGGGGCCGGCAGAGGTGCTCGTAGCTAGCAGATGAGTGGAGTGACTTATTTTTGGCTGGTTTTGGCCTGGGTAGGGGTATATAGATTATTTGCTTGCTTGGCGCCATCCGGCTTATGGGGGTTGGTACTGGCTCTTGTTTGTTATATATATATATATATATATATATATATATATATATGTATGTATGTATGTATGTGTTATATATTAGTTAATAGACAGCAGGCCACCGCGTCTACAGGTACACTCCTGCCCTATCACAGCACAGAAAGTCTGATTCAGTTCATATCAGTTCTTACAGATTCAGTTATCTCCTGCTATTCAGAATTGCTAGTTATGTTATTTGTATTCAGTTGTATTCAGTTTGCTTTGTATACTCGGTACCAGTGGTACTGACGCCCGTGGGGGCACTGCATTGCTTGCCTACAGGTACACATAGACGAGGAGTCGATCCCTCGTGATCCAGTTAGCAGAGTTATCAACTCCTATCCTCTGGAGCTAGACAGTCGGAGGTTGTTCCTATTTCTTTTTTTATTACAGTTTGGGTAGGTCGGGGCCCTGTCCCGACCATTCTATTATTACTTCCTAGAGGCTTGCAGTCTGATGTTTCCCTGTGGTGGTGGAGCCGGTCGTGTGGGGCCGTGCATGTATATATGTGTTTAGTTGTTGATGTTGGCCACGTGGGGCCTTCTTCTGGTTATAGTTAGTGACCTTGTCGGTCATAAATGTGAATAGCAGTTGCTTCAGATTATAGTGTCATCGTTCTGCTTAGCTGTTGTGCATTGTAGGTAGCTATAGGCCTAATCGGCCGGGGGCTGTATTTACAGCCGCTATATAGCCGGTTCGTTTCTTGAAATAGAGCCAGAGTCTAGCAGGCACCAGGTTCCCGTCAAAGCCCCCAAGGTGGGGTGTGACAGTTTACTTAGTTTACCAATGCAATGTTAGACCATGAGTTAGCTTGGGGTCACTTGTGGCACCAAGTACCGTGTCTCATCCAAGGTGTAGACTCGGGTCGTGATATTTCTCCTCCCAACTATCTATAAAATCATATTCGAGATTTATATACCAACAAATGCATTTTATTTAAGAGATCGAACAAACTGCTTGATAGGATAGTCATTATAAGTCCCAGCATCATTGCAAGTCTTAATGAAATATGCTATATGTTGTTAGGAATTTCCTTTGCCATTAAATTATTGCAACTTAGGAGGTTCATAGCCAGCTTGCATTTTCAAGTTATCAATCCTTTGCGTATATGGATTTGCATGCGTGAGGAAAAATTTAAATGAAGACTTTGATTTATCTTTGTGGCCCCTATGATGAAGTCCTTAAATTGGTCAAAAGGAATCAAACCTTCAATAGAGACTTGAATTTCTTTGAGCATTGTTGTTTGCTTTGTGGAGGACTCTCTTTTCTATTGAATTTTAGAGGAGCTTTATATGTGCTTGAGTTGATTCTCTCTCAGTCATGCTCTCCATCTTATATGTTATCTTGAAAAGTTTAGCATCTTGTTCTTGCACGTGCTTTGTCAAGCCTTCAATCAATTTAGTTAAACTTTCAAGTTGTTCTTCTATAGTGGAAGCGTCAATCATCATTGTTTGCTTTATTGTTTTGGATATTGGATAATAGCATAGATCATCATATAGGTTGATCTTTGTTTGGCTCACCTTATGTGGTGTAAGTGGAGAAGATTCTTCGTTTGAAGTATCATCATCTCCCTTCGTGGAAAAGATCTTCAATTCAGAGAGGTCAAGTAGAGCTAGAGTCTTCTTGATACTTTCAGCAATATTGCTTCCTCCTTCTGATGCATTAGTAGATAATCTTGCTCCTTTTGAGGATGAAGATCCAATGACTAGAGTTAATGCAGATGATGCTTGGAGTGCTTGTTGTCCCAGTATACTTGTTTTGCTTCTCATGATCGGTCCAAGGCTTTCAAAGGTAACACCGAGGATGTTTTATACATCATTAGAGAACTTGGAGTTAGCAACCTTAGGGGAAATTGATTTTCTTTGAAGTTATTTTGATGTTTTTAATCTTTGAAGGTTGAAAAGATGAGATGAGAGGTAGAAATTGTCCCACTGGGCGTGCCAGAATTTATAGACAATAGATTTTTGCACGAAAAAATTAATAATCAAGACGAAAAAATGTCGCGACAATCGTAATATTTTATTTCAGTTATGAGTGTACAATCTCTATGGATCCTCTGATTCTTCTTTTCAAATATAAATTCAAGAGCTTTTGAGTTGATCTTGAAGTTGAACTTGATTTGATCTTGATTTGTATTTGCATTCAAGGCTTTTGAGCTTGATTTTAACTTGTATTTAAATTCAAGGGCTTGAAGCTTGATCTTGAATCTTTGTCTTGATCTCTGAAAATTGTAGATAAATATTTTGGTGCTTGAATTCTTGTAGCTTATAGAGAAATCTGCGGCATTTAATCCACGGGTTCTCTCTGACTTCTTGTTGGAATTCTGGTGTCTTTTCTTAATTATGAGACCCCTATTTATAGTTGTAGGATGGAAGAGTTGTGATAAGGACAAACTTCTTTCAACTAATCATATTTAAACTGATATGACGTTATTTGATTGGCCGGAACATGTCACTTATATACACGTGGTGCATTTTAATTGGCCTTTGATTTGACTGGATCTATATCATTTTGACATGTGGCATGATCTTATTTTCTCTTTCATTTGACTTGACGTGACACGTCATTTGACACATGACACCCATTAGGGCCGGTAGGATAAGATGACATCTTGGGCCAGTGAGGTGGGCTCATCATTTTTAGCCCAAATCAATGGACTAGCCTAATAAAATTAGAGCATTAATCAAATCCATATTTATTGGACCATCAACTAAATCCAATTATCAATTTACGATATTTATTTAGACTAATATATCTAAATTTCATGTAAATTTTTATTTAATAAAATGTTGTTATCCATGTGGTGATAATGATGAAATAAATCAATAATTATCTATAAGTCTTGGAATTACTTATGTAATATGCAAGGGAACAACTGTGTATAATATATGTTAGTAGGAGATAATACTAGAATAAATTAATATGTTGAATGTGTAATATGCAACAATCTACAATGTTTATCCAATCCATGAGGATTACGCCGATTAGTAATACTGTTGGTTAAGTAATCAGTATTATAAATATAGTACAACCATAAACAAAATAGGCTCGATTAAGATCAAAATCAATTCTATCTTTAAGAAAGAAACAGAAATAGAGTGTAGATTCTATATGGCTTCAAAATTATCCTCGTTTCTTCTCATGATTATCATGGTGATTGGTAAGTTTTAGGTGTTTTGATATTTTTTATTTACCACTTTGAAACAGTAATTTTAAGTTAGTCTTTGATCATAAATTTTGATTAGATTTTGAAAATTTATCTTTAGATATTTATTTGATCATGAAGTTTGACTAAATTTTGAAAAATCTGATCTTCAAATATTTTTAAATTCTCATTCCACTCACAAAATTTTAATTTTTTTTTTTTTAAATAAATACATGTCCAAACGCAATTTTAAAAACTCAAATTTTTAAATTTCAACTTTAAAATTTATGATCAAATAGAAGCTAAAATATTTGCATTGGCGGGTATTTTAGGAATGGTGAGTGAAGCGCAAAAAGAGTGTTGCTATTCATGTGAGACAGATGAAGATTGCAACAGGCAGAGTGGAACATATATAATGTACCATTGTTCCCTCAACGTTTGTTCATTTTGTCCTACTTTTGGCCGTTCTTCACATTTCGGATTTAATGCTACTTATAACAAAACTTGCTCCCAATTAACAAGTTTCTCCTATATAACTCCTTTTTATAAATTTCTAAATAAAATGTCATATTAATAGCAAATTCTTACTTAAATACTCCTTCCATTTGAAAATATGTGGTGCTTTTAGCTCATGCACACCCCTTAAAAAAATTAGCCATTCCTAGAAAGAAAATTATATTTTTACCTACTTGCCGCTAATAAATATTTTGAAAAAGATGTAACTCTTTAATATTTTATTAATTATGTAAAACTCTCTCAATTTAAATAAGGGTAAAATTGGAAGAATATCATTAATGTCTTTTTGAATATGTAAAACACTACTTATTTTGAAATTAAATCAAAAGGCTAAAACACCACTTATTTTGAAACGAAGGAAATATGTTTTATTTGTATCATCCGATTGCTACTTTTATTATTAAGAGTCTGTCTAACTTAACTGATTTAAAATATATATGATAAACAGTTTTAAGTACTAAAACTGATTTAATAAATAAGAATTTGTATATTTGGATAAGATGTTGAAATCAATAATAAACAACTCAAGTGTCTGGCTAAAAAATGTTTGAGAAGCATCTTTTTTTATTAAAATGACTTAAATGTCCTTAGAGTTGTTTACACTGATTAGGTCATGATGAGCACCTTTTACCAAGAAGTCATTTTATGCTCTTGGCTTAGAAAATCATTTACGGGCGGAGTATTGACCAGTCAAGGACTTGCACATCCAGAAAATGAGAGTAACAAATATGAGGCCTATATTGGGATGGAAGTGTGGGTATAGTAGAAGAAATAGAATTAGGAATGAAGCTATTGGGGAAGGTAGGAGTGACCTACGTGGTGGACAAGAAGAGAGAGGCGATACTGAGATGCTTTGGGGCACGTATGTGAAAGAAGATACACAAAAGCCCTAGTGAGGAGATGCGAGAGGTTTGCCATAGTGAGTACTAAGAGTGATCGATGTAGATAAAAGAAGTTTTGAGAAGAGGTAATTAAAAAAAACATAGCTCACTTGTCATTTTTGACTTATAAAAATTGTTAATATTACAAAATGCGTAGATAAAGGAAAAGGAAATGATTTTCTGATTTAGTATGCCTGAGTATAGGGCATAATATGACGGGTTTAAGATATTACAAATGATAGATGCTACAGTTTGAAAAATAATTAAGATGCATTTTATAAGATGGAGGCTTGAAGGTTTACATATTATGTCTATTTATTGTTTAGTTTGAGGCATATTGTTTCTCTGCAACTTTCAAAAGATATCAATGATGTAAATCCCTTACAAAATAAATCTATTTGATTAGGCCAAATTCCAATAGGATACAGCTTTATTCTACAACTCGAGTTTATACAATGTGCCAGAGTAACGAGGCGCGCTAAGTGAGATGCCAAGTTAAATCAAAAGCCCGCCGAGTTTGCAAACGACGTGCCTAGTTTAATTGGCTGGTTGTCACATGTTCAACGCCACAACCAAATTGATGTGTGTAAAAACTTGTACTTATATATTGACAAAGCAGCAGCAAGTGCAAGATCTTTGCCATGGAATCCACAAAATTGAGGCCCCGAGACATCGGAACTCTTTGACCAGGGAAAGGGTGGAAATAAGTTACACTAAATTAAGAATAAATGGTGTATACCCAAAATATATAACACTGTATTCGACAACTCAAGTCCCTCTTTTCTATTACTTCTATATGTAATGTAAAGAACTATGACACATTTGCCTTCATCTAAGAGCATTTACAAAAGTCAGCAAGGAGTCTACATCCCTCTTTTCTGATGGGTACTTAATTGGATGTGAAGCGTGCTTAGGAAAGAATAGTATTGTGGGGAAGCTTCCCAGCTGTAACTCTTGCTGTGCAAATGTTTTCTGCTCACCATCTGCCCTGAACTTCCCCACCTTTACACCTGAACCTCCCAACTTCTCTGCCAATTCAACATATGATCCTTCCATTGCCTGTGAAAATTTAATAAAGAAAAACATCATCAGCCTGATTCCCAAATGCATTCTTGAGAAGAAAATAAGCATATACAAGAAATGTTGTGTTGGAATGTAGCAGTTATTCAACTATTAATAATCAATTACCTGGCAGAAGCGGCACCAAGGAGCATAAAGAACAACAAGCCAAGGCTCTCTACGGCTTTCCAATTTCAATAGGTTCTCAACTCCAGGTCTACTCAAGGTAACAATATCCTTAGTGTCAAAAATATCAGCAACATTACCATTTGCTTGGACAGCACTGTTCCCATTACCATTTACACTTTCATCCTTGATGTTTCCTTTGTGTAAGCCACATTCCTTGGCCTTCGCATCCTCCCACCACCACCTTCCTTCTCTCTCATGTTGCCAAGGCAGGACCGGCCTGGTGCAAGGTTCACATCCAATGGAGATGTAACCTTTGGAATGCAAAGAGTTCACGGGCACATTCATTGCACGTAGGAAATTCCATATATCCTTGCCATTTACATTGGCCACCGGGTTCCACTTCACCAAGCTGCCAGCACCACCATCCAATCCCTCGAAAGAGGGATCAACCTGAACAACCGGAACTTCAGATCGAGTTCCAGGGGACTGATCTTTTCTTTGCCCCGTGATCCAGGCACGTAAACCTTTGAGGGCTCTCCTCAGGGGCCTAACTTTCCTAACACGGCAGCATTCTTGGTGGCCATCCTCATAGAATGAGAAAAGACCCTTGCTCCTTACCAAGGCCTGAACTTCAACAGCATCAGGGAACATGTATTCGATGCGAATGCCATAGTGCTTCTCAACAGCATCAAAAAATTGGTAGGTCTCTGGATTCAACCTCCCGGTGTCAAGGCTGAACACTCTGAATGGTCGGCCAGTTAAATGTGCATACTCTATCAAAGCAACATCTTCTGAACCACTGCAAAATAAAGTAGTGTTAAAGAGCATCATCTTAAGGAGTAAACTTTCTATATATCAGGAATTAGCAAAATAGGAATTTCTCCATCGCAAATTTTCTATACAAGTTGAAGATTAGCAAGCTATGAAGATAAAATTAGCAAAATAGCAAAGCAAAATGAGTTTCCTCTGGCATCAATCAATGCGGAACAAACACAAGAGTCAATTACACTAATAGGTGGAATCTATGTTGAGATACATTATCTCCCTCGGATAAAATAACATACAGATACTGATTTAAGCATTAATTGCATTCAATAACCTTCCTTGCCACTGAAATTATCAAACTGGAAACTTCAAAAACATTCAAAACAATGTAAACCATCTGTCAGCATTACATTCAAAATTTGATACTTCACTTTCTCTCTTTACTCAAATCATGAATTTAGCTTTTTCAAATTGCTATCCCTAATCAACTTTAAAATTCTTCTACTTTCACTAAACACGGGGTTTCATACAATAATTTGGACATGAAATAGTACAATCTATCAACTCAATAACAAAGATCAGAACCTGAAAGCAATGGCAATATCATCTCCAAATCTATCAAGGGCATTATCCATTATCTCAAGAGGTGAAGCATTTTCAAGATCCTTAGCCAGTTTCTCAAAGTCCTCTGCCTCTATGACCTTCTCTGCTACCTCTGCATGTACACAGCAAAGAAAAGAAAACAACACAATCAATTTCTTTGCAAAAGAATTATTAAACCAGCCACCTACAGAGACCAAGTCATGAAATTCAACATACCAGGAGCAACAATGGTTGCTGCTGAGGGGACTATCGACTCATTCCTTTTAGGCTCGGCATACAATGGCTTCACATCACAACGCCTCCGAGAAAAATTCAACGATTTCGATGGGATTTTAGGCTGATCCAATAGCTGAAAGTTCCCCAATTGGGTTACTGCAACGATAAAACAACCAGAAATAGAGAGGAAAATATCCAAGAAACATAAAAATAATTGAACCCAGATGATAGAATTATTATTTAAGGGTAAAAATTGAAACTTGGAAAGGAGACAAAAAAAAGGTACCTATGGGTTGTTCATGAGAAAATGAAGATAGAGAGCCATGAATTGCAGTTGAAGAAGTGAAAGCCAAAGCCATTTCTCAAACAGATCTTATAAAACAAAGATTTTCACAGCTGAAGAGAGAATTTATCTATAAAAAATAGCTTAAATTATTGAATTGTTTAGATTTGGCTATGAAAATATGTGAGATTTGCAGGATATTTCAAAACTTGAAGAGAAAAACTTGGGGATTATAAAAGGACAAAAAAGAGGGCTATGTTAAAGGTACATTGAATCTGGACATATTTTAAAATTCAGATGCAAAATCATTGTGGTGTATGGTCAATGTGTCCAACAGTAGTGACTCAGTGCTTCCATCATTTAGGCGGATTGATGAAACACAATTTATAATTCTCTGAAGAAGTTTCATATTTGTTTTGAAAAATTACTTTCATTTCATTCAAATGGGTGTAATTATTAGGTCATAATTATAGTGATATATTTATTTGTCATAATGTAATTACTAAACGTACAATTTAATTGCATAAATATAGTTACGTATTTAGATTAAAATTTTAAAATAATAATTAATTATACAAAATTTAAAAGTAGAATTTAAAGAATATGTGCTTTTATAGATAATATTAAATTAGGTATTTAAAATATATATTATCTCATGAAAATATTAATTAATGAAGATATATTTTAACTAATAGTTTGAAATGTAATTAATATATATTTTAAAATTAATTATAAAAACTAAAAATTATATTTTTTAAGAATATCATAGAATACATGTTTTAGGCAAAAAGTTAATATTATAAATATGATGTCATAAAATTATTCAAATACTTGTCAAAAAATAATTTATCGATTGTAATTGAAAAATGAATCGCATGCAATGTTAAATAACAAGTCAATACTATTAAAGCAAATAAATTAAAACTGAAAAAATAACATAAATTCAAAATTTAAAAAATTAACGTAATATTTTTATGTTAAATTCCAACATAAGTTAAAACAAGTTCCAGCATAACTTAGGTAAATATAATTCAAATGAAAAAAAATATAAGTCTATCATATTATTCAACAATTAAATTCTACTTTAATTCGAAAACTAGAATAATAATGCATTTATGTTAAATGAAGAAAATAAAAAAAATTGAGCAATTATATGAAATTGCAAGAGGTAAAGGTTGGAAAATGAGAAGAAAGAAAATGAAAGATAAAAAATGTAAAATATTTTTTTAAGCAAGTTAATGTAATAAAAATAAAAATAGGAAATTTAAAAAATTAAAAAAGAAAAGGAAGAGATTTAAAAAAAGTAATTTTGTGATTATACCATGTAATTATGCAATTTACATCTTTCCCCTAAAAATTGGAGATTGTAACTACACCCTCCCAATTAAAATCAATTCTCTGCTAATCAAGTAATTACCTGGACAAACAAACATGTCAAACTATGTAATTACACTCAATTATACTCAAATTTAATTTTCAAGTGGCTTTTCAAACAGGCATATATGCTTTAGAGTTAAACTGATTTAGATTCACATTGGTAGGGATCATTTGGGGGAATCACTCTCTGTCATACTCAGAGCTCGAAACCAAGACCTCTGATTAAAGGAAGAACAGGGGCAGCCATTGCACCACATCCTTTCGTGGTGAAAACTCTAGCCTATTTGGCCAGGGTTCTAAAATTAGCTTATTTTGAGAAATGCTTATTAAAAAAAGTACTTTTGGTAAGAAGCAGTTTGTGTTTCAATAATCACGTTCACATAATCTCGAAGTCATCGAACAAGTAGATAAGCATCAATTAACCCATAACATGGCACAGGTACCCCATAAATATTCATAATCTCATTTATATTACTTATTACCAATTAATTCAACAATCAAATAACACTAACACTTCATAAGATCAAAAAAGTTTCAACTTGCCTTAATTGGAGCTCAAATGATCAAATTATGAATTTGCCCTTTCACAACACCTCTGAGCAATCCCTCATCTAGTCAAATACGATTTCATGAGTATACAAGTTCATAGGTACCAATATTTTCATATAAATTTTAGTTCGAAAATCAAGTCAAAAAGTCAACTCCAAATTCACTAGGTCAAATCTGAAAATTTATTTTAGAATCTATTTGCCCAATAGGTAGAAAGGTTATGTTCCTAAAATCAAGTAAATTGGATTCTTAATCGATCTCCAAATCCATGAATTTCAAAATATTCAAACTTAGAAAAAATTCTCCAATCCCAGATACCAATTAAATGATGAATTAAACGATAGAATAGTATCAAATTTGTAAATAGAAGGTTAGAATTTACCCCAAGATGAAATCTAGAAAAAAAACCCTTAAATAGCAATCGAGCTCCCAATCTCCCAAAAATCCAAAATTAATTTAAGAATAATGGGTCAAGTTTAGCGATTAATTCTATCCAGGTACACAGACCTTCTTCCGGACGTAGCCCAGCCTGGCAATCGTGACCAAATGAACCGACCCAGCTCATCGTAAATGTGATGAGTAATCCGAACTCGACCCAAGCTTTCCTCTTTGCGAACAAGAGCCAGTTCTTGCGAACGCGATGACCAACATTTTATACACTTAGCGATCGCGGTCATAGTCCCTCCCTTACAAACATGTAGAACAAAACCAATGGCATAACCGGTGCATCAATAATGGCCAAAACTTCGAATCACCCCTCAAAACTTATCCGGAAATTATCGAACAAAAATCAAATATGCATATTGACCATAAAACACATTTCAGACCCATCGAAATCATCAAATTACTGATCCAAGACCATCTTGATGAAAAATTGATTGTGGACAACTTACAATTTTAAAATACTAGAATTCCAATCAAAGGACGAAATCACCTCCGAGAGCCTCAGAATCCGTGCAACATTCAAATGACTCATAAATCACCCTTGAGACTTAATAAAGCTGTCAAAACTCAAATCTGATCCTCTTTAACCTAAATGTTAGCTTTTATCAAACTTTCAAAACTAAAGATCTTCTTAGAAACACATCCAATCACGTCGGATATTGTGTCACCCATCCTTTTTTTTTTTCTCAAAAACTCAAAAGGATCACGAGGGTCGTAACAATTAAGATTTGTATTATTGGATTGTTGCATTTTCTATTACTGTAGAATTCAAAATTATGTGAGATTTTCTTGATTTTTAGAAAAGACATTAGTAATCACATAGAACTAATGAAAATAATTTTGTTGGACCTTTCAGATGTTTGTAGGAACTCACATTTGCCTAAAATCTTTCGTTTTAAAACATTTGAGAAGCAAAAAATCCTTGAAACCGTCGTTTGTATTATGCAGGCGTTGTTAAAACCCTTTGAAATTGATTCTCAATGAACTTTAATTAATTCAAGGGAAATATCAGATATCTTCCTCCAAAGGAAACTTTTCTATCAACTTCTCTTTCTCACAGTAGTAATTTGAATTGGCAACATTTAGGAAGAAATGGATTTAAATGCAATTTTGGAGATGAAAATGTCCAATGGCAGAAGAGTGCTATTTTGCTTTTGAAGTTTCATACTAGAACTATAGGGGTGGCTAATTGGCTATAGCTAATGCAAGTGATCAGAGGAAATTTCATGATACTGACCATCTGAAGTTAGATACTTATGAACGACTCAACATCAGCTCATTTCCTATTCGAAATTCGATGAATAATTGACTATACCTTCTATCCTTTTTCACTTTAGTTTCAAGCTTTTGTTCGTGGCAGAGTTCAAACTCGTGATGTGCACCTTATTCACACACTGTTAGCTGCGTTCTTACCACTTTAACATAAACCCTGGCGTCTTTTAAGTTATTTAACTACTTTAGTTTAGGCGCTCCTCCTATTGCTAAATATTGACATATACATATTATATATATAAATCCACTCTGGGAGGTGTATACTTAGTATTAGCAGCAATGAATACACTTCTTTGAAGTATATAAGTTGATTTCTCTGAACTTTTTCACTCCATTGATCATCCTTCATACTATATGTATTTCTTGAGAAAAATAAATTCTCTTTAATATATAATAATTGAGGCCCCATTTTTTGCTAAAGTTGATATTTGTTTACAGTAATACTTAGAACAGATGTTTTAGTTGGAACTTCTTTATTGCTATATTAAATATAGAAAGAGATTGATGCCCTAACTAGACCAACAATCCTCATGCTATTTTTATCTAAACAACTGTTCTACCTTCAAGTTTCAAGTTTGGAACAGCTGTAACTGAGATTGGAATTCCTTCCATTCCTCTGTAAACAAAGTGTAGCTTGAGTTTTTGGCCAAAACATCTAGCGAAACCTCCTTATTTTCAATCAATCTCCTAGCATATTGATCAAACTTAGTGATATCTTCCAACATCTTGATAAACTTCCTTGCATCAGCCTCAGCTCTAACCTCAACAAGCCTTTCTCTTGCCTCCTCAACATGAGCCCAAAAGCATGAATCTTGTGTAGAACTCGCGAACCGGCTCCTCGCAGTAGGATGATCGGTGCCATTCTCACTCCACCACTTATCAAAAATCTTGTACCTTCTATCCCTTCCATGCTGCATGTAGTGGCCTTTCACACGATGTATCCCACTCCTGTAATACTCTGCAATATCAAGTGGCTCGACAAGGAGTTTGTAGAACTGAGCAGCATTTACCCACTTTGCACGTTTATGAAAATCATAGGGCAGTTCATTAGCTTCCAACTTGTCAATCAGAGAATCCCAAAACTGAGCAAGTTTGATCCTGTTCATATTCACCTTAAAGTCTCTTTTTGAGGCACCTCTTTGCTTGAATGAATCGTAATATCCCATTTGATCACCAGAATTGTCACAAGATGCTTTATACCACTCTATCTGTGCTCTGAGTGGATTGATCTTGGATAGACCAATTGCAAGGTTGGCGCTGTTAAGGTTGCGAGTTCGACCCAACTTTTTTGCCTTTTTCAGGGCTTCCTTAGCATCTTCTGAATTCAATCCCTGTTTGGTCAAGTAGATAGAAAAATTATTAGTCTCGCTCTTCCACGGGTATCAGAGAATGACACGAAAACTAGAATCAACAATAGCAGAGCAATTTTCATCCCTTTAGAGCAATGTACGAGTATCAATGCATGTGATATAGTACCAATAGAGCATACATTGCTCTTTCATGATGAAAATTGCTCAGCAACATCACTAGTTAATTAGAAAGCTTGACAACATTACATGAGAAGCTATTCCTAGCGACTCCAGTGCTAATGTTATCCCAGCTTCATAGCTTGACTCAGGTAGATTGCCTCCCATGAAGCTTCTATTCTCCATAAATTGCCAATGAACTTTCTGAATGAAATTAGCATAACCAAGATGATCCTCTAGGCTAGAACTTGGCGAGCCATTCAGTAACGTCAAGTACAGCAACTTAATGACAAGCATCCCATTATCAACACAAATTGCACCTATGTTGGTACAGAGCAAGTAGCTCCCAGAGGGCCAGAATGAACTCTTACATTCACCTTTTGATACAACTCCAAGAGAATCCAACACAACGCGGAACAGCTGAGTCTTGTTTTCCTGAGATAAGTGAGAAATAAACTGGAAAGAACATGAAGAAGAAGCCAGTGGAGTAGATGGAGCAAAGAAGAGTCTTGGGACTATATCATGCTGTGAAACCACATGGCAAAAGTGTCCAGCCCATCTTTCTTGAAGAATGGCTCGGGAATAGGAGTCATTGCCAAGCATTGGAGAGCCAAAAGTAATGCAAATCACAGAGCAAATAGATTGCAGGTGGCAGAGAAGCCAAAGAGCTAAGAGGGAAGCAATTGCTCCTCCAATTGAGTGTCCCGTTATGACTATTGACTTGGTCGTGTTCATTATTTCTACCATCTGCACATTTTCAAGAAAAAGTGAAATTCAAGGAAAATGATTTCGGAAGACAATCCTACAAGTTGTTTAATTCTTGTATTGTTGTGTTCAGGTCAGTGGGCAAAATGCACAAATAACTTATCAATAATTATTGGCAAAAAGAATATGTGAGGTATATCTAAAGTTAGAGATTCATTAATTTCGTAAAATCAAAATTTTAAAAATTGATTATTCTTCACTTTTAATTTTTTCAATTTCCAATTTACCATCAAAAGATACTTTACGAAAGAGCTTTGAGTTTTAGTAGGTACCATTTAAAATGATCTCTCACAAGGTAAATCATCCCATATTTATACCAGATTACATCAACTTACGACAATTAATGGATACTGATTTAATATAACTTAAAATTCACTATTAACATTAAAGTGATAAAATTAAAAGAGGTGGAATATATATAATAAATATTCATGATTAAGTCGTAAAATTTTGTGTACAAACGCATATTTCTCTATTGATTTGGTGAAAGTCACTGAAAACACAGGTGTAGATAAATTTTAACTCACATTTTATTTCTGACGATAGTTATATAGCTGGAGTACTGAATGAAGACTAGCTATTGGAGGTGTGATAATCATATGTTCACAATAGCTTTTTATTTTTTTACTTATATGCTATTTTCATAATTGCTAATATAAATTAAGTTAGAAAAGTCATAAAATTTTGAATGATGATGGTAAGTTGTAAAATTATAGTAAGATCAACACATGCCTAAATAACTTAATAAATTTGACTATATCATAAATATAATGCATGATATACCTCTAAAACTTTTCTCTAATAATAATAATCAATACACTCAAAATAATTGTCTGAAAGGAATTATTTGGTATTTAAGTAGTGGAAAAATTTATTCGATTAATTGCAAGGAACTCTGCTTTTATATGGGCCAGTAGAAGTAAGGCGCTTAGAAGGGGAAAAAACCCACACGTTAGTAATATAAACATTAAATTCGAGGATAACTTCATTTCCTCCATAGAGAAATTGATTTTAAGCGGGTTCAAAAGATGTATGGAGTTTTTACTGTCAATTATCATAGATGGATTTCCATAACAAGAGGTTGAAAGCAAAAATGAATGGATTGTGATTTTTTTTAATCAAAAATATCTATTTTTACATATAAGAAATCTTCAATTATACATAAGATATTTGAAAACATCATTTTCTTTTTTCATATCTAATTTCTAGAAGGCGAAGAGATCCCATTAACTTGAGTTTTACTGTTGATTTGTTGTTTAAATCTTGTGAAACCGATTATTTGTATTAGGTTAATAAAACTTAACAGTGATTTTGTGAAAATTGTGTCCAAAAATCTGAAAAAACTTGAAAATTCAAACGGGTCTTGTTGATCTTTGAGTTGTTGAATTTAATTTGTTATTGGATTTTGATGGTATTGGCAGCTTTCTACTGACAACCACGATGGTAGCAGAGAAGATGAAAATGGAGATACAAATATAATCTTCAATATTTTTTTTAACGTTAATATACTTTGAAAAAGATTGGATATATAAATGATTGCCCGTGTTAAAAATGTGTGTCACACCTCAATTGGTCAAGGGTACGTTTATAGGTAGCAAATGAGTGGGTTGGGTTGAATTTGGACGTTATTAATCCGTTCAAAAATTATTTAGGTTGAAAAGAGCTAAAATGCAGGTCATAATCTAACTCGCTCAACTCTAATTAAGTTTTAAGAGAAAATCACATCCCATAACTAAATAAGACTTTATATTACTAAATTTAAAGATATTTTATTTTATTTACAAAATATAACAAGTATATTACAAAACATAATAGATTTGGACGGATAACATACCCACAATTTTGGGTTGATTTTAGGAAGATCATTTTTGGGATTAATTATCGGTTATTTACCATATTTTCTCATATTCTTTTTAATTTTTTTTCTCTCTCTCTACAATAACGGATTTTCTCAATTTGGTCTCCTTCACTCAATCCAAATCAAGAACAATTTACTCTTCAGGGAATCCATTTGTCATCTTCTTGAACGTCTTTTTTCACTATCCGAGTTTAAATTGTTGTTTTTGGGTTCATTATCTTGTGTGAAAAAAATGAGTATAAATTCTCTTCTCCACAAAAGTCCTAGATTTATTCCTTCAACAAGCCTAAAAATAAGGCTGGAACCAAGTTTCGAATTGATTGTATTCACTCAAACGTTGGTTAAGAATGAAGGAAGGGGAAAACAAATTAATGTTGGCGTATCAAACAATGAACTTAGATCTAAACTCAAACATTGGTAAGTCAAAGAAACAAAAAGGAAGGGAAAAGGGATTTCATCCTGTAAGTTAAAGATTATCCCTAACGACTCTGATTTTAAAGACAAATCTCAAGATTGAAAAAGGAAAATACCAAATATGAAAAAAAATCATGCCAAAATTGAAGGTAATAAAAATATATTTATTTGGATATATGAATTGTGTACATAAATTTGGGGTGATTAGGTGTTTTATGTGTTTTTTCTTTCCGTGTGTATGAAATTGGTATATTCGATAAATTAAACTTTGATTTATTATTTAATTTTTATATGAATTGTGCATGAAAAGTAGGTTGTACAAATTTTTGAGTTTTTGAGGTTATCGAGTGTGTACAATATTTATAACATCTGTATATCTTAGTAATTTTTTAAATGTATGAATTGTGTATATAAATTGTTGTGCTTAAGTTTTAAATCTATCTTCATTCCACGTGTATGGAATGACTATATCTGATAAATCTATTTTAATTATTGATTTTCATATTAATTATGTAAATTTTTGAGTTTTGTGTGGTTATTGAGTGTATGCAGTATTTATAAGATTTGCATACCTTAGTATTTTTTGAATGTATGACTTGTGTATATAAATTGGTGTGCTTAAGTTTTAGATGTGTC
The DNA here is from genome assembly GCA_035772735.1 of Datura wrightii. Classification (NCBI taxonomy): domain Eukaryota; kingdom Viridiplantae; phylum Streptophyta; class Magnoliopsida; order Solanales; family Solanaceae; genus Datura; species Datura wrightii. The sequence continues at coordinate 31,440,150 of JASDFA010000008.1, forward strand.
TTTCTTTCCACGTGTACGAAATGAGTATATCCAATAAATTTATTTTAATTACTTAGTTTTGTATGAATTGTGTATGAAAAGTGAGTGGTATAATTTTTTGAGGTTTGTGTGGTTATTGACTGCATGCAGTATTTATATGATTTGTACACCTTAGTAATTTTTGTATGTATGACTTGTCTATATAAATTGGTGTGCTTAAGTTTTAGTTATCTCTTTCTTTCCGCGTGTATGGAATGGGTATATCTGATAAATCTATATTTAATTATTGATTTTTGGGCTATATAATTTTTTGAATTTTGTGTAATTATTGAATGTTTGGAATATTTAAAAAATCTGTATACCTTAATATTAGATTTTTTAGCATTTATATGTGTATGAAATATATATTTTATTTGGTTTCTATCAATTGTCAATGAACAACTCAATTGATAATATGTGATTATATACATCTGTAATTATTTCGATCAGTTGTGAAATATTTTTAAAAATTTCAATCGAGTGGAATATAGAAAAGATTAGGATTGAGAAAATAGTTGGGGAGATATATTTGAAAGAAGATCAGGAAACTTAATTGAAAGTATTGATTTATAACGTGATTCACAGGAGTATATAATCGTGCTTTTGTTCTTCACCGGATTTGTATAGGTTTTGTGAGATTTCTATTGGTATGAATTGAAAAGTGAAAAACTATTTGGTAGGTTTTGTAATATAGTTCTTATTTTGTGTGTGTATGTATGTATATATATATATATATATATAGGGTGAAAATCGTTTTTACTTCTCAACTCTACTTTAAAAATTAAATTTTCTCCTCAATTTTGAACAATAGACATTCTCCCCTTTTTATTCCAATTGACTTTTTAAAATACCTGTTTTATCCTTGTTATTTTTAATTCTCCATTTATGTAATATCTTTTTAAATTATATATACTACTTATTTTTTAACCTAGATAGTTATAGTTTCTTCTATCCTTTTAATGCAGCTAGAGGATTGAGACAAGGTGATCCTATGTCTCCCACCTATTTGCAATAGGGATGGAGTATTTAAATAGAAGTCTCAAAACTTTGAAGCATAACATGAACTTTAAGTATCACTCTATGTGTGCTAAGTTGGACATAACTCATTTGAGTTTTGCTGATGACCTTTTGTTGTTTTCTAGAGAGGATTGTAAGTCTATTGCTCAATTGCATGATCAGTTCTGTATCTTTTCCAAGGCATCTGGCTTGCAGGCTAACCTGTCTAAAAGTGCAGTTTCTTATGGTGGTATAAATATGCCTACTCAGTAGCAGATTTAGGGAATAGTCTTGGTACACTGCCTTTCCGATATCAAGGCATCCCATTGACTACTAAGAAGTTGAGTGTACTGCAGTGGCAACCCTTAGTGGATAAAATAGTAGCCAGAATATCAACTTGAATAGCCAAGAAACTTTCTTATGTTGGCAAATTGCAACTAGTTCAAAGTGTTATATTTGGAATTCAATCCTATTGATCCTAAATATTTGTTATACCTGCTAAAGTCTTGAAGATGATAGATGCGCATTGTAGAAGCTATATCTAGTCAGGGACTAACAATATCACCAGGAGAGCTTCAATATCTTGGGATAAGGTCTGCACTCCTAAAGTTGCTGGAGGGCTCAATCTGGTAAAATTGAAATTGTGGAATGAGGCTGTCATAGTAAAATTATGTTAGGAACTAGGAAACAAAAAGGATAAACTATGAATTAGATGGATTCATTGCTATTATATTAAAAATTAGATGGTGACTACCATGTCTATCCCACAGCAAGCATGTTGGATGGTTCGAAAGATCGTCCAGGTTAGAGGTAATGTGTCTAATATCACCAACAACAAGAAATCAGTCTTAAAGTCTGTATACTTGAAATTGTTGGATGACTTGGTTAAAGTGTCATAGAAAGGGCTTATGTATCATAACCAAGCCAGACCCAAAGCTCTATTTACTCTGTGGCTGCAAGTGCAGGAAAGGCTGATGACTGCTGATAGAGTATTGAAGTGGGGTATTCAAGTTGATCTTGTATGCAGTTTATGTAGAACAGTAGCAGAGACTAGAGATCATGTGTTTGCGGAGTGTATCTATAGTCAGGCCATATGGAGCAGATTGTTAAAATAGGTGGATATATCTTATCCAGGCTTTACTTCGTGGGCAGGATTGATGCAGTGGATTATTTAGAGGACTAAAGAGAGGAGTCATATGACGCAATTGATTAAACTTTTATATAATGAATTTGTTCACGTTGTCTGAATAGAGCGCAATATTAAAGCGTTTGACAAGAAAGAGCATCATCAAGAGTTTTTGACTAGACAAATTGTCTTCATCACATGCTATAGAGCTAAATATCTCATTAAAGCATTGCTAGACAAACACAAGTTTTAGTACTACTGTTTGTTTCTAGGCAGTATTTCAGGTAGTCTCTTTGTAGGTTATGATAGATTTATTTTGAATGAGTAAATTGTGGTAATCTACTCTGTTTGTAATTCTTCCAGTTGGTGATTAATAAAAATACCAAAAAAAAAACGAACAATACTTCTATGAATTTGTCATAAAATCTAATGTTATTTAGTATTCTTTTAACTATCTTTATTTAAAAATTATATGCATGTCGGCGAGAAGAGGAGTGTACCATGAGAGAACCAAGGAGGTCAACCTCTTTCACATATACAACATGAATTCTGACAATGTAGTTGGACAATGTGTATATATGTATCCTCTTTATTTTCCGCTATTGTCTATATAAATAAATAAAATTTGATTATTATTAATAGAATATTTCATAAATTATAATTTGAAATTAATTATATTATAAATAAACAATCTTCAAATTTATCATATGTTTTATTAATTTTTTATATTTCATGCATTGAAATATATTTATAAAATTATTATTACTTTTTATTTTCACTTGTATACATAAATATTAGAGTTTTGATTATTATTAATATTTTTTTGTTATGCTAATTTATATCATTATTGAGCATCATTAATTTATACACTCAATTAGTATTTTTTTATTTTATTTTGTCCCAAAAGTTAATATTTATTTATCTTATTAAATATATTGTTACATTAGACTTAAAAAAAATATATACTATGATTCTAAAGAAGTAAAAAGAAGAAGATAAAGTTGATAATGTAAGGGTAAAATAAGTATTTTAAAAAGTCAATTAGGATAAAGGGGGGAGATTGTCCATTATTCAAAGTTGAAAGAGGAGTTTGATTTTTAAAACAAAATGGGGATGAAAACAATTTTCACCATATATATATGTGTGTGTGTGTGTTTTCCAAGTTTTAATTGCTTTATTCATTTTTTTATAATCTTATAATAACTTATAAAATTTTATTTTTTTTATTATGACTAAATATAATATAATATATAAAATAAAATATTTTTTAAAAAAATATTTTTGATAAGATTTTTCATAAACCAATTTGGGCGAGATATCAACCCAAATTTTAATATGTTGAGCTAATGAATGGATGGGTCAATAATTAGCCTAAACTTGAATGAGTTGGACGGGTTATTATTTCATGAGCTGATTTTGCCACCTCTAAAGGTATCCAATATATTTTCTCCATTTCAAATTAAATAATATTTTATATAATTAAAAAATATTAATAATATTTTTTAAATTTTACTCTTATTTAAAATAAAAAAAAATACTTTACCAAAAAACTACCAAACATCTATGATATCCAATAATGCACTTGGAATAAACTTTGGCCGACATAAATATTCGTTTTGAAAAGCTCAGGCTTTGCTTTTTCAACTTCATAAAAGTCTAAAATAAATAAATACAAGTTTTAGTAAAAATAGAAGATACAAGAATGTAGTACCTACAGGTCCTAAATGACGTGACATACATCTATTTTGACATATTTTTTTATTTAGTAAATATTTAATAATAATAATAATAAATTTTAGTAAAAATAGAAGGACCGGCCCGCTGAGTATTTAAATTTTATTTATTTATTTTTTTTCTTTCTATTTTAATTATTAGATTTATTAAAAATAGTTGTTTCAAAATATTTCTTAAGTTTCATTTTAATAGTTTTGTATATTAAAAATAGTTATTTAAAAAATACTTGCTAGTTTCAAAATTCAAGAGATAATTAATCATATTTTTTCAATTCTACCCTTAGTACTTAAAGTCATTCTAAAATGTGAAAACTATTATTATTGTTAATAGAGATATATTAGTCATATAACTATTCCTATTAATTTTTTCTTAATGGATGTGTAAATTTTATCCTAGCAATTAAAATAGAATATAAGGAGTACTTGCTAGTTTTAAAATTCAAAAGTTAATGGATCATTTTCTTTTTCAATTTTACCCTTATTACTTAAAATTATTCTAAAATATAAAACAAATTATTATTCTATACTTTTAAAAAATTAATAAAATTATAATAGTTAAATTTACATTTCTATTAATTTTTTCTTAATGAATATATAAATTTTATCTAAATAATTAAAATAAAATAAGGATAGTATTTTAAAAAAATATATCTGACCGTTGGGATGGCCAAAAAACGGCTTCATAGGCACTATCTCCTTCTTTTCAATTTTTTAATTTAATCCTTAAAATTTTTAAATTACCTTTTAACCTTATTTCTAAACTAGAAAGACCGCTCTATCTTTTTTTTAAAAACATATTTTTCTACAGCTCTCTCATTCTTTCTCCAAATTTGCTAATTATTTAAGTATTAAGTTTTTTTGTGAATTGATTAATAATTTGGAGTAACTTTCAAGTTTTAACATTTATTTATGGTTTACAATTATAATTATTTTCTTTTAAGCAGATATTTTGTACACTTGTTTCTTCTTATAATTTCTTTAATTTTAGTATATAATTTTTATATTTAATTTATTTTATTTCAGTTAAATTTCATATTTAATTTTATTATATTTTTAAAATTATGACTCCTAAAAAAGTATTTAGTATGAGTGTCCTTTCACTCTCAGTTTTTTCTATTCTCGAAATTTATTTAAGTGCTACTATACTTAACCCATTTTTAAAATTATGAGGTGCAAAAGAACTTGTTACTAAAATTTGTGAGAATTTAGAAATTGTTGAAAATGAAAACTCAACTGTTTCAAAATGTCAAAATAACATATATGTTCGTGTTAAAATAATATTTAATAAGTATAAAACTATGGAAAGAATGACAATATAGTTCCTTCTCCAACTTCTAAGGTAAGATGGAGCTATTGAAGGTCCGGAGGGGTACATTGGTATTGATTATTCTAGTAATAAAAATTGCCTTCATTTTTATCTTAATCAAGAATTGGAACCTATTAATGATGAAGAAGACAAAGAGTAGCTTTTATCATGACGGAGAGAGCGTCGGAGGAATTTCTATTACTTTCAAGAATGGATCGAGATGTACTAGTTATCAAGTATCATCAGTAGCTTCGGAGAATATTTTTAGCGTAGGAAGCTATCAAATCGGAGATCACAACATGCATTAAAAGAGGAAAACTTAGAGATTTCCGTCTTTCAAAGATTGGATAAATGCAAAAGAAGAAATTTTGGCCAACCAAAATTAATTACTCGAGAAGAAGAAGAAGAAGAAGAATACAGTGAAATACTTAGCACTAATAGCGATGACAACATGAAAATCATAGACAATCAAGCATCAATGTCAATTTCAGAGACCCTTCCGATAAAATTATACGAAACCTAGAAAAAAGTTATATAAGAACGTACCAATATTGATATAATAATTACAATTAGCTACTTAGAAGTCTAGATCAAACAAAACTCTTTCTAGAAGATGACTGTATAGATTATATTGTTTTTTATATTTGTGTCACTGCATATAAAATTCAAAATTTCTATTAAACAAACTAAAATGTTTATACTCAGTTACTTCATAGAGATCAAACTTAAGATTATTTTTCTTTTTATGACTACGAAAAAATAACAAGACACTAAAATTTTTATAAATACTAAAAATTAATATTAATTATAATTTCTTAATCAGCTACTTTATAATTTAGTAAGTTTGAAGTTTTATTTTGAATATGATCTACTTTATTAAATTAATATTAAGTTATAATTTCTCACTAATTTATAATTTTTAAATTCAAATATTTAAATAAATTTAAAATTAAAAAGGCCCTCAAACGTTCCTTGACCCGTCTTGTCCCATTAGATAGTGGGATCGGACGGGCCACCTGAGTTCGTCCCGTAGACCCGTCCCGAATAGACTCGGTCCCCATCCTTCTAATATTTTGGTCTTATCCCGTCTTGTCCTATCCTTCTAAAATTGACCTATCCTATTGACAACCTTACTCTTTTTTTTTTTTTCAAAAAAGATAGAGCTTTACTGCATTTTATTCATCTTTCACTGAAAGGTATAATTGATCTGAGGGAGTATACAATCAGAGAATTACGTCTCCTTAATTAGAAAAGGAGGATAGTTTACTATCCCATAGTTGATGATGTAAATGCAAAAGCTAATCTTGGAACTTGACTGAGTAAATAGAATCAAGTAATTCAAGGCTTACGAAAGAGTCCTATTGCTATACAAGGCTAGAACTTGGTCACCATCAAGGAGGATCCCAAGTTATCTCTTTCTTCTTTTAATTAATGAGTCTAAAACTTGCCAAGTTCCATCTGTTCATTAACATGAGCCCTTTAACCTCTGTTGGGAGATCAACAGTCATCATAAATTTTGTTGTTAGAATTAGCATGGCTTAGAGAGGCCAATATTAGCTACTTTATTTGCCTCTCTATATATAATATTGCAGTATATACCCAGTAGTCTCCATAAAAGTCTTTTAGCTCCTTCACTTAGCATAGCTTAAAAAGGCCAACATATCAGCTCTTTTATTTGCCTTTCTATAACAGTGTTGCAGTATGTATTCAATAGTCCCCCAACAATTTTTTAGCTCCTTCACTTCTTCTTGGATCCTCCATGGGGTATAGTTAAGATCATTTACAGAGTCAACCAGGAGTTTGGAGTTACTTTTTCCCTATATTAGGTCATAACCATTACTAATGCATCATTTAACACCAAACAACAGGGCCATTGCTTTTACCCAATTGCTCATATCCTATCCTAGTTTCAAATAATAAGCAAACACTAAGTGACCAACAAGATCTCCGATCCCTCCACCTACTCCGCATTCCTCTTCCTTGTAGCTACCATCAGAGTTAATTTTCACCAAAGCTGTATGAGCCATCTCACCAGTACTTACATGTATGGATTGATAGAATTTCTTGATTTATGAACTTAGCTAGAGAATTTTTATTTTTTCGCTTTGTAGATTCAAAGAGTTAATTTTTTCTTTTTGTTAATGCGTATTGTTTTGCAAAATTTTTGTTTATACGTCGAATTTTTTCTTTTCCTTTTTTTTTTTTTTGAAAAAAGAAAAGATTAGACATAAGAGAAGAGCAAATGGGGGAAGGAATTATAAAGTGAAAACTGAACCCTCACAATAATGCAAAAATTTAGATAGCCAACTAGTAAGCTATTAAAATTTTCGGTACTGAATGTTATTGATTATTAATTAAGTAGTTTCATTTTTGTTTTTTTGGGCTCAAGAACCAGTAACTATTTTCTACTTAATTTCTCGAAAAGAAATATCATATATGACTCCGCATATTCCGCCCACAAATAAATGAATGAAAATTTTCTTCTTAAACTTTATCTACTTTCCTGCACTATTTAATCTTAACCTTGTCATATTACCTTCCTTAATTTGTTTGAAGCCACTTGATATAAAAAATATTTTTTATTAGGATATAAGATGTAAATACATATTGAATTTTTATCACTATTTATTTTTTTTTTTAAAATTGAAAAAATAAGATCTCTTGTCTTTTTATAATTTGAATAGAAGAAATAATCTTTTCAGATTTTTTTTGTGTAAAAATAATGATATTTTATGTGTAAAAATAAAAATTGCTTGTAAAACGATTATAAAGCTAAATCTTTTTTATAAAGGGTTAAATTTTTTTTTGTAATTCAAAATTCATAACCTTAAAATTAAAAATGAAAAATATCCACGACTTTCTCTCCGCATGAAATGGACAGAGGGAGTACGAAATTGAACAAAAGAAATTTAATGTAAAACATAAGGAACAATTAACAAGCGGAAACATTGATAGGTAGAAATTGAACTTGGGTAAAAAGGGGGAAGTTACCAATTTTAGTGCAATATCCATTGTAACAGCTAACAAGAAAAGCTATTACCAGCATGAGTGAGTTTCAGAACTTGAACAATTTATAAAGGCAATAAGTCTCCATATGTATCATGGCTATTGACTCTTGACTTTTTGACTAGGAGGTTGAAGTTTGAAGATTTCAAAGGCCTAGTTTTTTTAGAGTTAATTATATTACAAAAATTTTACGTGATTTAATTACGAATTAATTTTTTGTATTTTAAAATTAAACACTTACGCTCTTTATATTATAGAATTTCCACATTTACACCCTCTATAATATTACCCTCATTTTTTAAAAGAAATTTAAATCTTTTATATAATGAAAAATTCTATACAAATGAAACTTCATATAACTAAGTAAATATAAGACAAATTTGAAGCGAAAAAATAGATAAAATACTAAAATAAAAAAGAGAAATTTCTGTAAAATAAAATATCATAATTAATTAAAATTATGAATAATTTATGTATTTAAAATGTAAGAAAGTTTGATACACTTCTATACCAAAAAAATAATGGAGAAGATCCAAATCTTTTATATTTGATTTGTTATTGTATTGTGTGATTTTGCATATTCATAAAAATCATTAAAAAGAATCGTTTTATGGTTCTTCCATATACAGTTTTATTAAAATTGGTATATTTTATTAAATAATTTATGTTTATTTCCAATTTATGAGTCTTGAAAGATAATATTTTTTAAAAAAATAATCATTCTTTTTATAGTCAAAGGCATGAATAATTATTTTTGTTAAATAATTTTATTTTCGTTTTAAAATTTTTTAAAAACAAAGTGTGTTTCCCCCTGAAATCTCCAAATTATTGGCTCTTCATTTTGCAAACCTCTCAAGGCTCCATGTTGTATCTAGCGCCATCAGAATGAGCTAGACTCATTAGACCAATCTATGAAATAATTGTTTTTGTTAAATAATTTTATTTTTATTTTAAAATTTTTTAAAACAAAGTGTGTTTCCTCCTAGAAATCTCCAAAATATTGGCTCTTCGTTTTGGAAACCTTTCAAGGCTCCATGTTGTATCTAGAGCCATCAGAATAAGTTAAGACTCATTAGACCAGTCTATGAGTCTATTTGGTTTGACATATGCTTTATAATTTATAAGTGAAATGTTATAAGTTTGAATTTTTAATTTTTAATTTTTAATTTAAAATTTATTTTGTTTAGTCGAAGAAAATGATTTTTAAATATAAGTTTTTAAAATATTTTTTAAATGTTAAAATTTATTTTATAAATAAACAGTTATGTATTTGGATAAAAGTACTAAAAATGAAAAAAAGTTATTGATATGTTTGTTATAACTGTTAACACTATAAAAAATGATTACTATGATATTTTTATTTCTAAAATAATTAAAATTTTCATTAATTTATATTATTTATCTATTTTTAATATAAACTAATTATTTCAGTTATTTTAAATTCTTAACATATATAATTTGAATAAAATTAGTTAAATCTCCCCGTTTACTTTTTATTAGGAGTATAGTTCTATTTTTATTTGTAAAATCGAATATATTAATTTAAATGAATTAATACTATCTTGATTTTTTCTCTTTTTTTATTTTCAGATTTTTAATTATTTTCTCTAATATCCAAAAAAATAAATTTTTTTCAAAGATTTGAGTGAGGGTACTGTTGTAATTAGGAAAATATTATGGGATAAAAGGGTAAATAATTTGATCAAACTTAAATGACTTATAAGCCAAAAAATAAAAAATTAATATCTATCAACTTTTGACTTTTAACTTTTTTAAGCATCTTTTGGTAAAACAAACACTACAAAAGTTTAAAAAGTACTTGTCTAAACCAAACACCCTCATAGTTTTGTTATTTTAATTTAAAAATAAATGCTTAAAACACTTTTTAAACTATTCAAATACTATAAAAATACTTTAAAATTATTTTAATTTAAAAACACTTAAAAATAAATCAATCTAGAACCTAACTCAATTCATCAGTTATGATTGTGCTCAGATTTTCTGGCTCATTTTAAATATGAGGCAATTAAGCTCAACCTAACTTAGCTTGTAGCCTCTGTAGTTGTATCACTTGTTTTAATAAGGCTTAAATTTTTTGAGATAATTTAGTAAAATATATTATATATATATATATATACTGAATTTGAAATAAGCTAAAAAAATACTGCAATACTAGCAGTAGAGCAGAGTAAAAACCCCAAAGTTAGATGGAAATACTTAAAAAAAAAGTAAATAACCTGATCACGGAAGAAATTGTCCGTGTAAACTGATAGAAAAAGATGCAATAATCCGGCATGGACCATTGGCGGATCCGGGCCATCCAGACACAAGGCAGAGAAAAGTTCATCGGGAAGAGGCACTAAATTCCGGCAACTTTGGTCCGCTCCGGCGGCCAATTTAACGCCGGAAAAGCCCAAATATGCTGTCCCACCAACTCGAATCACAGCGAAGTGGCAATCCACCGATGCGTCGGCGATGCCGCAAACCTTCCACGACTCCTCCAGCAGCGGCGTCGACGCCACAAGAGCTGCCAACGTCTCGCTGGACTCGAACCTGCAGGCATCATGAGTTCTCTTTAATTGGGTGAAAAAAAAATTCTAACTGCCTGTGGAAAAGTTTGTGTTTACTCACGATGAAGCTTCCGATTCCATAATTTTCAAAGTTGTTGTGAGCAAAAAAGATATTTTAATTAGTCTTTTGAGACTTTGACATATGTGCGTACACATCATGTATTACTTTGCGCGTGCTGTCCAAAATGAGTTATTATTTGAAATGTAAGGTACGCAACAACTTTGACCTATTTGCGTACTATTTCTCAAATTACAATCATTTTTTTCTAATTAAATATTCTTTTATGCAAGTCACATCAACCACTAGCTTATTTATAGAGTTGTTTCTTTGAATGCTAATTCAAAGTCACTTTAAATTTTTTTTGGATAACAAAGTCATTTCATTTATGAAAATATTCTATTGAAATTACTTTTATTTTTTTAGGACACTAAAGTCATTTAATTATTATTTTCTCATTTTAAAAAATACAAAATACATATTTAATATATCATATTATATCAAAGTATGTATTTTTTTAATAATAAATTTATTTAACTCGTGATCTTTTTTAATATCTTGTATGAACCTTGAGATCTCTTTATAATACTCGTTTACTCTTGATCTGTGAAATGGAATAATTATCAAATTAAAAGATGAATATTATCACGCTCCAATCTTGGAGAGGTGTAACTGACACCTGATGCTCACCTGATCGAGCAAGCCAGTAAAACTCAACTATAGAGAGATACTTGGATCAACAAGACCACCACAACAGGTTGCTATGCACAATGCAAAAATAGGAACCGGCAAGGTCACAATAATAAAACCGACCCTAAAGATAAGGTCAGCAAGGCTACAACAAAATGATATATATAGAAGGCTGGCAAGGCCATAAACAGTAAGTTAAATAACCCACACATCAGTCCAGAAAGCCTCTAAGAGTACTAACAACTAATAGTCAGGACCGAGCCCCAACCTACCCATCAACTGTACACAAAAACTCATAACATGCAAAATTGAATAACTAGACTAACTGCTCCAGAAAGAAAAAAGCATACCAATCAACAGTTGAAAGCAGTAGACTCGTACTATAGAAGTTGATTTGGGCCTTTATCGGCACCAGCAGTACAAGATACAGTGTTCCCAGACAAAGAGACATTAGTACGAATAATATGTATTTGTATGTAAAGTTGAAAAATAATAAATACAAGAGCAAATGTAGTAGGAGATAAGAGAGATACAACCTAAAACTCTGAGTGCCACAAAGGAGCAAATAACTTGGAACTCAAGTGAAACCTAACACAACTCAATATAAGTTCTGCACTTCTTACCATATCTATATGTCCTTTCACCTATAATCAAGATACATTTCGTACATTTCATTTATATTCTGTATGTGGCTCCGCACCTGATAGACAATAACTTCTCTCCTTGTCCATTCACCACCCGAAGTATGGCATGTAACTGAATTTTACAATTGTAGCTTGTACAACACAATGTGTAATACTTATAAACTCGATCTTTGTAATATTAAATCAACTTCAAACTTTCTTGACACTTTATAACTTATGATCAACTCCTCCAAACATTTAAGAAGCATAAAAAAAATTCAATTCGATTTTAATCACATACATAAAACGAGTCGAACCTTAGCACAAAAGTATGAGGTGTTACACTTTTATCTTATGCGCTTATTTAGTTCATTAAACATTTAGTTCTTGATTTATTTTATTTCTTTTCCGGCCATCATTTTTTTTGCGCCTTTCTATGATAACTATTACACCTTCCCGCTCTCTTCTCAAGTGTCCTTTCATATAAAAAATCAATCTGATCTCTATATCCTAACACCTCATTTCTCTCTCACACATCTTCTTCTTTTTTATTTTTATAATTTCTCTCTCTTCTCTCTTCCTCATCGGTCTCTGAAACTCTTCCTTTTCTTCAATGGCCAAATCTCAAAAGAACTCTGTTGACACCCGATTTTGATCTCCCCATATCTTATTTAGGCTGTTATTTTACTTATAAATTTTAAGATATTTTTAAATAGTCACAATATTTTTATATTATTATTATTATTATATACGTAGTCATGTTATCATTTAATATTTTGTCTAGTTAATTATGAATGCCATTATTATTTTTGTTACATTCACAAGTACAAACTTTTCTTTCTGTATTATCATCATCATCATCATCATCACCTTTTTTTTACTTATTGAATTATTTATTTATTTATTTATTTTACTTGTCTACACTTATTCACTATTTTCTTTTTGAAACACTAGAGCAAATATTTTAGAGTTATTATTATTGTTTTACCGTAAATGTTGATAAATTATTTTTTTTGAAAATAAAATACAATTTCTAATTTTATATTTTTTTGATTACTTAGTAATTTAGTAGTTACTAGTTTTAAATATTTTGGTAGAATATTATTTAGACCCAAATAACAATATTGAGCACAAGTTTTAAATTTAAAATTTTATCAAATCCTTTTATAGTTAGAAAAATTCTTTTATATCTTTTCTTTTCATGGATTAAGGTATCTTTTTTATAAAAATTAATAAAAAGTTTATTCTTTCCTTTTAGAAAAAATATATTATTTCCTAAACAATTAATATATATTATTTTTTCTAAAATTTACTCCTATAATTGATTCTCTTCCTATCTTTACTCCCTCCCCATAACGTTTTTTTTTTGGGCTCTTTTTTGACTCTCCCTTCTAAAATTTTTTTTTTCTCTCCCTCAACATTACTCTCACAGAGGGAGCTATCACAGCGCACACACACTCAAAAAAAAAAAAAAACACGCAAATAAAATACATACCCCAATATAATGCACATACAGAATGAAGGAGAGCGGAGCTGACTTCTACTAATTTTTGTTATTAAAGAAATTTTTTTTAGAGGTATTTTCTTTGCCCATATCTTTACATCTCATTTGTCTAGTTTCTGTAGTTTTACATCTAAAATGGGTGATCAATGCATAATTGGTGTTCACAGTTTCACGGTCTTTCTTTTCAAGTGATTGACTCTAAACCGTGTGCATAAACTTTTAGCAACTTATTATATAGTTCGTTACTATTTTATGCTTGTAGTGTTTTGAATTCTTTATTGATGGGTTTGGTTAAGCTGCTACATGTATTATTCAAACTTTCCTAGTTATACATTTTTATAGTTCCATTGGTGTATGTGATGTAGTTTCTCGCTAGATCCCTAGATTTATTTCATAAGCTGCTTTTTTAATTAAGTTTTTGTTGGAAAGAGATTCATCCTATAAAATAATATATTTTTCTTATCTTTTCTTCATTATGTTTAAGTCTCGAACATGTATTTTAATAATTTGTATTAGCCTTATTTAATTATTTATTTTTACTTTTATATAAAATGGATTCATTCTTTTCTATACTAAAGTTCGTGTCTCACCATTTTGGTATATGTAGTTTAAATGAATACTTATGATAAAAGTTTAAAAAATATTACCAACTTTCTTTCGTAGTTGGAGCTTTATTGTATGATTAGTGAAAATAAGTTCTAGAATTCTGCTTAGCATTTACTCCATTTTGGGTCATATTCATTCCAACACTGTCATATACAAATGTAATTTATTCTTCCTTCTTTTGGTTTTGGTTTTAATTATTATTATTATTATTATTATTATTATTATTATTATCATTATTATTATTTTAAGAATGTCGATAGGAAAGTATATATTATGTGTAGAATTTTTGTGTTTCGTTAGTTTGGTTGTGATTGTCTTTTCTTATTCTGGGAATTGCTATTCCAGTTAATATATATATATATATGAATTGAGTTACGTTTGATTTAGTCTGTTCCATCACTTTGATATTTAATTCTTCTTCTGATCAGTTAAATATTAAGAACAGACATACTCTCATACTCTTTGAATATTTTTTACATGTACTACAACGGAGTGGAATCTTTTGGAGTTCAATCATTGCGAGTGTCGTATTTAACGCGCCAACCAGAGCTCAAGCAAAATCGTCACCCCAAAAGGGATAAGGTAAGTTATGGAAAATGATGAAATAGGCAGGCTAGCTGACTTCTTGTATGAAGCGCACATAACTGCTTTAGAAAAATAAAGCAACTCGTTACTCCCGTCCTTTCTAAATTTTATATATCACCTCTTTAAAAGTCTCAAAGATTTGACAACTTTAAATATTATGCTACATCATCGATATACTTTCATGCAATCTGAAAATCAAAATATATATGTATTTTAGCTATATGCAATTTTTAAATGCTTAAATATTTATTTCAGTACTCTTGTACATTTGTTGAAAATTATTTCGTCTTGTTTTAAGGCGTTTAAGAGGGTTAATCATACTAAAAATAGAATAGATGGGAATAACATCGCATTGGACCCGTTTTTAGCCTTGTCACACCCTGATCCCACTCTCTTAATCTTAATTTTATATATTGCTGATTTTTTATTTATTTTAGTATTATGTTTGGAAGCAACTAAGTTACTTTCTTTATCCTTTACTTTTCAGATTTTTTATTTAGTTTTTTTTTGCTTGTTTGTATTATTTAATTATTTTAAGTGTTTTGTTGGAAGCGAACAGGTACGTCTTCTCTCCTTTTATGCTTGAAAAATATTTGTAGAGGGAGTATATTTTTATTAAAATAAACTTTGTATGTTTAATCACCTATTTATTTGGACTTGTTTTAATTAAATAACTAAGTTTACGTGCCTGATTTTATTTATTCATTTTGATCAATAATAATTTTACATGTTTAATTATTTGGCTATGTTAGAACTAAATGAAAATAATTGACCTTACTTTATCACCAATTTTCCCACATAATTAATGAATTCGGAAGGAACCCACATTTGTGGACCTCGAAAGGTGCTTAACACCTTCCTTTCGAGGTAACTTGAACCCTTACCCGACTCTGGCGACCTAGGCTAGTTCAAACAATTTCTTTTTTTAATTTAGAATGGTGCCCTAACGCACCTTAATTCATTAGGTGGCGACTCTTTGTATTAATTATCTTAAAAGAGTCGTCACTTGTCGAGTTCCGCTTTCCGCGAGGAAAATGGGGCGCGACAAACTCTCCTTTATTTAATCGCAAAAGTACTCGCACCAAAGAAAAAGGTAAAGCTTCATCTTATGTTCCCGTCGATTCTGATGTCTCTAACCACTGCACTCTTCCTATGTCCTCAGATACCTCTCAGAATCTCCTGGGAAAATGTCTCGGTGATCTTGGTGATTGTGTTGATTCAAAGAAAATGTTCAAGTATGAACATGAAGCTTGCTTGATGGTAATGTAGACTTCTGGCGATCTTCTTATGAAGCCCTCTTTCAATCTCTCAAAGACAAAACCCTAGTTCATGGTAGGTTGCTATTTTGATCTTCTCTCTACTTTCAATGTCATGTCAAAGATCTTTTTGTGTTTCAGAGCCGGTCTAATTTCTTCTCCTCTATCTTTAAAGATGCTTATGAACCCTTATTTGTTTCTTATGTACTAATCTCATATCATCGAAGGTCAATAAACTTGAAATCATAATTTTTGGAAAGCATAACTTTTTTGAATGTGTGTTGTTTGATTCTATATTCAGAATTCAATGCTCTAGTTACTCTGTGCTAATGAAAAATTCTCACCTTCTTATTTTGAGGTTTCTTTTAAATAAGACAAATAGAATATTGCTTTGAAAAATCCTGATTTCCTCCCCTCTCATTAGACCCCAAAGATCTCTTTTTTGACACAAGAGTCCTTGCTCACATTGTTGCTACTACTCTTATGTCTCATGCAATTTCTCTCTCCGCTCTTACTCAACATGATACTTTTCTTATTTACTGTCTTGTATCTAAATGAAAAATCAAGCTCTCTTCATTTGTGCTAAACTACATGGTAGAAATTGCTTCTAATCCTTCAAGTCTTTCATATGGCTTGGTCATCTCTCGTATCCTAGAAGCAAATAACATAAACTTGGCTACTTTCCTCATTTGCATATCAAATAATCCTATAACTTTAGAGCTTTTGTAAGTATGAACTATGTCCGTACTAATGATTCTTGAGTTCTCATAGTTGAGTCTGATACTCTTGTGGTCACAACCCCTTTTAAAACCAAGTCTTCCACCTCTTCTACTTCTACTCTAACAAATCATTTTGTTGAAATTCTTGAAAAACATATTGCAATGTATGAGAAGCTTGAGTCCTTCAAGGATATCCTCATTACACTTAGTTCTAAATGGAAGAGGTTAAGGATACTATCAAAGAAGTAGGTACTGATATGACGCGATTTCACATCAAGCTGGATCGAGTCAATAATGAGGCTACAAAGGTAACTTACATTCAAGTCAGTAGTGAGGATCTCCCTACCATAATTTATACAAAATTTGAAGCCTTGAAGGATGCTATTATCAATATGCTCTCTTATTTTCAATGATGGTTCTGTTAACAGGATGATGTTTTTGCTTGTTTTGGTTACTAGTTTATAACTGAACCTATCTGTTGTTTGTTAAACTGTGTTATCTCATTTTCATGTATGTGTCTACTTTTCTCTATATTTTTCTTTTTGTTGATGTTAAAGAGGAAGTACAAAGATAGGAGGAGTACTAAGGACAACAACCTACTAGAAGTCAACTAACAAGCCCTTTATTAAATAGGAAAGTTGACTACTTCATTATACGCTTAAGCTGTCATCATAACAAAGAGAGAGATTTTTAATGTTTGAATTTTAATGATGAACAACTTATTGTGCAGAAAAATTCAGTCAAAAAAATAGTCCTAGAAAGTAAAATAATCAAGAGGGAATCATGTTTACAAAGGAAACAAGTAGCAAAGGAAATTAAAGAAAGCAAGTATAAAAGGTCTTAATTGATATCAATCCAAGAATTAATTAAGAAATCAAATATCAAAATCATTCAATTATGACATAAGTATGAAGGATCCATTGAAGACTATCAAGAAAGTAACTTGTCAAATTTTTTTCCCATTAAATCGTGGCGGCCAGGAAATAAGATAAACACCAAAAAATTTTGTCTAAGGTAGTTTTTTTTAAGGGAAAAAGTATCAAAATATTTTGTTGAAAGGAAATAAGAAGCTATATCAACGAGCATAAATAGCTAGACATTATTCATGGAAACAGGATAAATCTATTTATTTTTTCATGGATCAAATCTCTTACATTGCTATCTCTTTCAAATGAAGCTTGAACATATTTAAAGGTTGTCATTCCTATAAGAGAAAATATATATTCAGTTTGAACCTTCTTTAGTTATTTTCTCTACTTTGACAAGCATTGTAATTCTTAGTGATTCTGTACTCAAAAAAAGAAAAGGAATATAATGTTGGTGAGGTTTTATATCAAAAGCTACAAGAAAAGAGATAAATATAGACATTGGAATTACACTAAAAATTATTGTATAAGATCAAGTTATAAAAGCTAACAAAAATACCCTTACAACCCAAGGGGGTTGGACTAAGATCCTTTTTGGTTCTAACTAGTATAAAACATCTTGTGTCAAATTACTTTAAGTATTTTCATTGTTGCTTTACTTCCAGACTGTTACTTACTAGATTCATAGTTGACTACTGCAAAGATTGACTTATAAAAAAAAAGGCAATTCCCCCTTCCCCCTCCTCCTCCCCCTTCCCCCATACACACAGAGACATACTTTCAATGTTTGCATGTGATTTGATAATTTTTTTCTCTAACATGGGTGTTATCAAAGAAACTATAAAAAAATATTGAGTAGCTATTTTGACATAAAATATTTGAGTGAGATAAATTTTATTCTTTGAAAATTTGATAAGTCACATTATATTGAAAAATTGTGAAATACAATTTTATTAATTGTATGTGTCTTGCAATTTCTTTTAATGCAATTGTATGCAAATGATGTGATTAACTAAAAAAAAATATATGTTAGCCTAATAAAAAAAAATATGAGATATGTGACCGACTGTACTTGACTTAATATTGTGTATGCAATAAAAGTAGTACTTAGTAGGTACAAGCAAGCCAAGTATATTTACGCATTATAAAAATTTATGGCTTATTTTATAAAAAAATATTTTATTGTACTCAAAGACTTTTGATGTAAATGAGACCACTTGATGCTATTTATTGATTTTTGAAAGCAGCAACACCAATACCAACACTAGCACCGCACCAACAACAACACCAACAGCCAGCAGCAACAGCAACACCAGTAGTAGCACCAGCAGCACCAGCAACAGCAGCAACAACAACGACAACAACAACAGCAGCAATAACAACAACAACAACAACAACAACAACAACAACAACAACAACAACAACGCAACAACAACAACAACACCAACAACACCAACAACACCATCAATAACAGCAACAACAACAACAGCAACAACAACAACAACAACACCAATAACAACAACACTAACAACAATACCAACAACACCAACAACAACAATAACAACACTACCACCAACAACACCAGTAGCAACAACAACAACAACAATGTCACCACCACCAACAACACCAACAACACCAACACCACCACTACCAACAACAACAACAAACAATAACAACAACAACAACAATAACAACACTACCACCAACAATACCAGTAGCAACAACAATAACAACAATGTCACCACCACCAACAACACCAACAACACCAACACCACCACTACCAACAACAACAACAAACAATAACAACAACAATAACAATAACAACAACACCAACAATAACAACAACAATAATAATAACAATAACAATAACAATAACAATAATAATAACAATAACAAGAACAACAACACCACCACTACCACCACCAACAACAACAATAAAAAACAACAACAACAAAAAATAATAACAAGAACAATAATAACAACAACAACAATAACAATAACAATAACAATAATAACAACAACAACAATAACAATAAAAATAACAACAAGAATAACAATAACAATAACAATAACAATAACAATAACACTAATAAAGAGGTAATGTACAATTATAATGAAAGTCCTACTCAGTATTCCCTCTCTCACTTGTGTCTTGTCATGTTTAGCCTTTAATCTATCATATATTTTCTCTCGATTAACGTAAAGGACTTATAATAATAATAATAATAATAATAATAATAATAATAATAATAATAATAATAATAATAATAATACGACAATCACAATAATAACAATAATAACAAAAATAACAATTATAACAATAATAAGAATAATAACAATAATAAGAATAACAACAACAAGAACAACAATAACAACAATAACAACAGTAATAATAATAATGATAATAATAATAGTAATAATTATAATAATAACAACAAGAACAACAACAACAACGATAACTCTACCATGGAGGTTGAGTTTGTTGCTTCAATTTCAGCTAGTGAAGAAGAGAATTGATTGAGATAGCACAAATATTATCGATAGAGTACAAAATTATTATTATAACTGTAAAACCAGACCTATAAGGAGAAAACATAATATTGTAAGATCATATTTTGCAAGTGATACCTTTAATATTGATTGTCTTAAATCTTGCGATAATCTTGCAGATTTACAAACTAAGGCCTTAGCAAGAAAAAAAGTCTAGAGCACATCGAGGGAGATGAGATTCAACCCATAAATTCATGAGTTATATATGAGAAAATTCAACTATTATGATCCGTACATAGGTCCCGATCTAGACATGAAATCTAGAATCATAAATGGCTCCAAGTCAACCTATGGCATGAACATGATAACTAAAGGCCAACATAAACAAAACTGATAACTAAACTCTAAAATAGCAGAAGTTTGAAGAACAAAACGTCTAACGGAAA
This sequence comes from Datura wrightii, assembly GCA_035772735.1. Classification (NCBI taxonomy): domain Eukaryota; kingdom Viridiplantae; phylum Streptophyta; class Magnoliopsida; order Solanales; family Solanaceae; genus Datura; species Datura wrightii. Next base: position 31,460,688 of record JASDFA010000008.1, read on the forward strand.
TATCATAACATTGAATATGAAATTGAATACACAAATCTATGTCTGAAAAGCCTCTACTAACTGATGAGATGCTGGGACAAGCCCCCATCTATCTCTAAATCTGAAACAATTTAACATGACAATACTGAAAAGTAGATGTCCTCGGAGGATGAGGACTCACCCAAAGCAGGGTCTAAGCTGGAATGAGGGCTGAACTAATGGCACGTCTGAGCCTGATCGCTAGGACCTGTATCATGAAATGATACATCATAGAGTATTCAGTTAGTATTTGAAGTATACTGAGTATGCAAGGTAAGTAAAACAGGCTGAATAAGTATATATTGAAATCATGTACATCATAAATCATAACATTACAAGATTCTGAGAGTAAAAACTGCATGCTGATATCTGAAAATATGAATAAACATAAACTGGATCTCATAACTGAATCAAATAACCCAAAGCTGAAACTGAGATTCATATGTAAAAATTGATAACCTGATCATTGGGTTAAACCTACTAAAAATATAACATCATAACTGATAAATTGAGTAACTGAGATCATGAGGAACAATGGGAGACTTGTCATATAACCGACATCTTCATGATAGAGCTTACGTGATCCCAACTATTACGCTTAAGTGGGCAGAGCCGTCCAAAGCTTTGCCAGAGGTAAGGACGGTACCATGATATTGATATCAAGCTGATGGCCCATTTAGAGCAGGGGAAGCTCACAAGGGAATTTTCAAAGTAACTGGATAATCCTACGTTGGCACATAGTTCTGAGATACGGGGTTTTTCTGAACCCCTAGCCAACTCGGTACTAGACACTGCTCCCAAAGACATGCAAAATGCTCTCCATCATTTTTTAACAAAGCTGAAACCATCATTTTTCAATGAAGCTGATAATAAAATCAGATGCATAATCTGAATTTGAATATAGGGAGTCCTGGCTCCAAACATACCATAAGCTTAATATGGGAGTATAGACTCCAAAATCGCTGATTCATAAAACTGAACTGAATAATAAAAACATGCTAAATCTAAGTGAGATTACCCAAAATTTGAAGATCATGAATACTTGAATTACACTTTACTAGTAAAAATTATAAATTCATATATGAGTAATTCATAGACATAAATACATGCTAGATACTTCATCATACTTGAAATCATCAATCATAGACTAACTTTTCCATGAACTTGCATGATTGGGAATAATCTTTTAAAACTTGAAATCATGAATTTGTAATCAATTAGTACATAAAATCAGCCCATGAATCTTAAAACATGCTTTAAAACATGAAGGGAATTGACCTACAAATAAATCATAGAGAATTTCACAAATTTGAATTAAAACCTCATATGATCATACACTTGAATTAATACTTGAATTCACGAACTTGAAGAGAAATTTGGGCATGAGAGTGAAAGGAAACTCTCATTCATAGCTCTACATACCTGGGTAAACTAATTCTCAACTTGACTTAGAGATTTGAAGGAGAATTGGAGGATTTCTAAGCTTGATCTTCAATGGAACCCTCTAGACTTGCATGCATGGGAGTTGAATGAATTAGAACAGGTTAAACTCCCTTAATACACTACTATCAGGGCTTAAAACGACGTAGTTTAGGGCTTAGAATCTTAGAAATTACGAAAACACCCTTACTAAATTCACAGGAAAATAATCACTGCCAGTCCTAATGAGGGATTAGATGAGTCATTACCAAATAGGACGACTCATCATCACCATTGGACAAATTCTACTCTTACTGAACTGCTTCAACTAATGACTGATATGACGAGTCGTTAACAAGGACGACGACTCGTTACTTCCTTTCATTGACACCACTGCCAATCTCACGCTATCCAACCAACGATTGACCTAATGAGTCATGAAGTGACACCACGACTTGTCCATCCATCCGATGCCAGCACTGCCCCATCATTCTTCTAACCACCTGATGGGTCAGACCACGAGTCATTGAGAGACACGATGATTCGTCGTCCCTTCCGTTTCCACCACCCGAGGACGACTTCTTCTCAACTAGTCGCCACCTGACTGGTCACTTAATGACCCGTTAGGTCACACCACGAGTCACTGGATAGCTCGTTCTATGACCTGGTGCGAAATTTCTGTTTTTCTCAATTCCAACTCACGGGCCTGATCTTAGGGACTTTCAGGGTATAACACTAACTTGGGGAATAGAGATCCTATGACTAGATTCAATGGAAAAAACAAATCATCAATCTTTGTGAAATGAATTATTATATGTTTTTTGTTCTCCCTCTACGATGTGAGTGCATTTATCGTGTAAAGATTATGGAGACTGAGACTATGAACTCTTAATAAAAATTTGTATCTCGTATGAATAGAGTGTTAGAGTTATAGGATCAACTTTGAAAAATTGCACCCATGTGAGAATGAAAGTTGACTGCTTTTTATGAGAATTAGACTTATTATGAAAAATACTCATGAAAATAGAAATAGCACAATGTCGTAATATGTTGGCTAATAAAGTTTATGTCAACACTTTAATTATTATGTGTAAGTGGCGATACTTCATATTTCTCAAGCAGTCATGTTCAAGTATGAGAACACTATTGACTCTGGAGTAAATATCGTTGTTTTACTACGTGAAGGTTCAGTGCAGATTACACCTTAGTTATGCATAATAGGCTCCCTATTAACTTAGTTGGTGAATTATCTTATTTTAATACTAAAATAAGTGGGGGAATGTTAATATTTATGGGCATTTTAATATTAAAATTAAAATATTAAAGTGCATGAAATATTAATGGGCATAAGTGGAGAAAGTGATGTCATTATTCTTTATAACTCATGTAACTACAATGACATGTCTCCTCATTATTTTCTACTAGTTATCCACTACACCTCAAATTACTATCCACTTTCTTGACATTTACTCGTGGAAGAAATTATATACCTCCATAAAGGATGTCTTCTTTCTTGTGTTGATAAGATGAGAATGATGAAAAATATTGTGTTATAGGTGAAAAAGAATATTGTATTTATGTTTATTATTTGAGGTTAGTGTAGTGAAAAAAAAAGTTGACATAAAGAAAAATATTTTCAAGTTCCCCACTTACTCATAGAAAAGAGAAAATTTTTTATGTTGAAGGAAGGTGTTCTTTTTGGTAGAGCTTTGGTCTATTCCACTAGTCGTAATTGTTTGAGTCATATGACGTTGTCAGGCTGTTATATTCTGAAAGCGACAAATCAAAAATTATACTAAATTGATGAAAGTTGTACCTAAATGAGCTTGAATCTCCAGCAAAATATCTACCAAAATATTTATTTTATTTTTTAAGTATAATTTATAATATTTTAACCAATGTATTATAACACAGCTTAAAGCTAGGCCAAAAAAGTCATATATATTTATAACATGAGAGTACAAGCAATATCATCAAACCGATACAACTAAATGGATAAATACAATCTATCTAGTTATTATCTCTATCACGGTGCAAGGTGTTAAGAATAAAAACTACTATTTACTTCCAATTTTTTCTCATGTAAAAGTAATGAAATAATGTATTTTAAAATGTTATACAAGTTTACTTCTAGTTGGAAACTCATAGTGGAAAATGTCCAACTTATCGTCACAGAAGGAGTAAGTAAATTTTTTTTAAAAATTATTTTTTAATTCCTTTTGACGGGTCTTTAGTCTATTTGGGGGGTATAAACAAAATTTATAAATCGTATTAAATTACTATTTTGAATTAAATCTAATTAAAATTTCTTTTAATGTCTAGTGATGTCTGATACTTATTAGTTATGCTTAGTTTAATATGACTTATTACTTTTAGTGTATGATCATTTTCATTATGACTTATTAATTAGTAATATTTATTTTATGCGATTTCATTATTTTTTTAAGAAAATATTTTAATATAATGTCATCATTGATCTTCTCATATTTGTGTTGTTTTCTTAATTAAGAAATTCTTTAGATAGTTATATGTGACTATAATTAAAGAAATATTTTAAGTACAAGTTATATGTTTTATATGAAAACTTTATCGAAGAAAAAAAACTCAAAATTTAAAAATTCAATTTTGTTTATATATTAAAAAATCTAATATAATTAATTTAATTTGATATTTAAAAAAATTCAAACTCATCAAACTATGTACACTCTTAATATGTATTTAATTATAAATTTTATACAGTTAATTTAATTTGATATTTGAAAATTTCGAATCCATTCAAATTATGTGCACTCTTAAAGAAACCAGGAATCGAACTCATGTTTCGTCAAACATTGTATCTCCCAGTAAGTAGGGCAAAGGAAATTGCTTAGAAGATGCTGCAAAGGAATAAACAAGCCACAATTGCATTGGTAAATGAATTAAGTTTGGGCCACATCATTTTTGGTTGTTCAGAATCCATACACCGTGTATGTAGTACAAATTTGCGGTCAATATTATTTATATTTTTTCTATTATATAGAAATATGAATTGGAGGATGATCCAGGTAACAGAATAATTTTACAGCCAATTATCATTACATTTTTTTTCATGGACATTATTTTCTATAAAAAATAATCTTTTTGGTAGTTATATAACTCAAATATTTATTTTCATTTAGTAAAATAACAAAATATGCTAATCATATATCATAATTTTATTATTTTTTTGATAAATATTTTATTTGTATTATTTATTTTCTATATTAGATAAAGAAGACAATATTTTTTCTTAAGAGGAAGTTCACAATAAATATAATTTATATATATTTAAAATTAAATCTTTATTATACTATTTCAAATTAATATCTTTATACAATTTTTGAAATTTCAATTACCACATTGAATTGCAATTTATATGATGCTAACTTTATTGACAATTATTCAGTATACTTGTTAAAATTTTAAAAAGATATAAAATTTTGTTTCAAGTCTTTTTTAAATTTATAACAAAATGTTAAAATATTCTCAAATTGTATAGGAAAAGGTCTCCCTCTTTAAAATACTATTTGAAAATAATTTTTAAGAAAATTAAAGCAATAAAAAGAATATAGTCAATACATATTTGACAACATGAGAAGTATAATTATGCAAGAGTAAATTTCTCCATCTATGGTCAAACTTAATTGGATAATGCTTTTTCTTCTGTGATCAAATCTAGTTGAGTACGTTTTCCGTGTTCACTAAGAATTCAATATTACATAAATATATAATTGACGATACTTTTAAAAAACTAATAAAAAAGAGACAATGGAAAAGTATGAAAGAAAAAACAAGAAAAAATAATTTCTTTTCTTGAATAATATATCATAAAGGAATAAAGTATATTAGAACAGTTGAAAATACTAAACAAATATAAGTATATATTTTAAATTTAATAAGAATCTACACGAACAATATTTTTAGAAAAAATTTAATCAAATTTTAGTTTGGTGCGTAGAACCTTTTTAAAAATAAAATAAAAGGTTAGAATCTATATAAATAATATGATAAGTTGAGTAAAAATATTAATATACTGTAAAAATTTTATGCAAAATTTCAAATATTGATAAATATTATAAATTGGTAGAAAATAATGAGATATTAATACGATCTTTAAAAAATTAAAATTAGGAAACATAATGAAAAAGAAAAAAAAATACTATTACTATTTTAATTTATTTGTCTTATTTTTCTTTTTAATTCATTTAAAAAAAAACTCCTTACTATTTTGACAACTCATTAATTTCAATTTTCAATATGTCATGTTTAAGACCACAAGAATAAAGAGAATTTTGGTATTTTTCATATCTTTAGTTTAATTTAAGACTACAAGATTCAAAATCTTCTTTACTTTGTTAAATTCAATGTCAAGTCAAAATCAGAAAAATAAATTAAAACTGAAAAAAATATATGCAATCATGACTCCACATATAAGCTCTAATCACACAAAAGTATATTAATATTTATTTTTCTATTTTGAAATATCTATAAGGTGTGTAATTAACAATAATCATAAACATTATATAAAAAAAGAAAAAAATAAAAAAATTATTACGCCCGTGCATCGCACGGGATATACAATCTAATATATATATATATATATATATATATATATATATATATATATATATATATATATATATATAATTTTGTAACGACTCAAACATCGTTATGGGATGATTAGGGCCTAGAACACTGGAAACAGGCTAAGGGAGGGATAGAATGTGCTGTGAAATATTCTAAGTGTAAAATTGACCGAAATTGGGTAACTACTGGTTCAGGGGACAACTGCAGCGGTGAAATTTCCCGCTACAGCGAGGAGTCCCGCCCTGACGAATTTGAGAAGCAACCGTTGGAACCGCCGCAACGATAATTTGGCCACTGTAACGAGTCCGCTGCAACGGACGATGGGAATCAGAAGTGGGTTTTAAGTAGAAATTCTGGCATTATTTTTTATTATTTTCAAAACGCGAGAGAACAAGGTTTGAAGGTGATTTCTTCTCCAGAGCAGAGAATTGATATCCTAAGGTGAGTTTCTTGATCCCTTGCCCCTTTAATGGTTATTATCAATTGTAGAAAGCTTAGGGGACCTTTTAATGGTGGAATTCTATGCTTAGAGACCCTAGGTTGATAAACTAGGGTGGATCATAGGGAGTAATGGGATGATTAGATTAAAGGGTTATGGGTTATAATCGCTTCTCAAGAACTTTCTTGCTAACAATTGTGGGTTAGACAAGGATGAAGATCTAGAATTAGGTTGAAAGAAAGGATTTTACTGTTAAAGTGCCCTAAAATGGGAGGGTTTGACCTATTTAGATCTACAATTTAAGAGTAAGCAATGAATTACTCTATATTGTTTAGATTTTGAGTATTCCGAAGCCTTGAGGAAAGGCAAAGCTCCTACAGAGCAGTTGAATTGCTATCTTCGAATATCGAGGTAAGTTATGGTTAGAAGGTTAGACCTTGTATAATGACTTGTATGCATGTGTGATAATGATATGTGATTGGTCTTTGAATATTATTTGATATGAAATTATTTATTTGAATAAATAGTGGAGATCATGTTAATATGAGATGATTATGAACCATTATAAAAATTTCATGAAATTGTGAAATAAAATTCTTTTAAGAAGCTATAATGTGAATCGATGAATCGTACTTGTGCAAGTGATGCAGTGGAATGTAGACTCCTAAGTGTTGAAATATATATATATATATATGTGTGTGTGTGTGGGGGGGGGGGGGGGGGGGGGATGGGGGTTGTAACTTGTTACATTCCGTGATGAAAGATGACTTGAATAGTAAAAGTATCCCGAGATGAGTGGCGCGTGTTGAATGGCTCGTGTCCGAGAGAAGCATCCAAACGAGCATATGAGCTACCACATCGGTACAGTACATGAATTTCTAGAGTCCCCTACAGGTCATGACTGTAAGAGCAAAAATAAGACCCTTTGACATGTGTGAACACTGATTTTGTGGATTGAGTGTTCTGGTGATATGGCGGAGGCGTGTGCCTGTCATGTCACCATTTGTTTACTTTGTTTATATTATGTTTGTAATCATATGTAAGACTGAATGAAGTATGTGCTAAGTAGTTATGGAAATTATGGATTTTGTTTGTGTATTTGAAATGAAGGACATGAACCTGATTCTAAGTGTGACACAGTCACGATGCTGATAAGTGTTGCGTAGATTTTTCTTATGAATACTTGTTGTGTTTGTAAGTGATAAGGATTTGTATTTGTTGTTGCTCAGACTTGTGCGATATTTGAATTGATTTGTAGAATATGTGAATCATTGACTCATATGAACTAATGAACTGATGAAGATGCAGCTAAGTTGAGCTACTACCTAAGGCAGTACCTGATCTTGGGCATATTTACGCGCCCAAGTGCTATTTTATAACTTAATGTTAGCCATGTTTATTAATTTAACTAATTATATTTTCATGTATTTGTGTATATTTTTATGCTGAACTATCAACATGATTAGTCTTTGTGTTGTAGGTGAAAATGCTAAGGAGGAAGCTAATTATGAAGTTAAGCATACAATAAGGAAGTTAGGACGTGATTGCAAAGAAGTCACATGAAGAAAGCAACATAGTGTCATGGACGTGCCATCCAGCATGCCACACCGGTAGAAGGGCACGCTAGGCAGCGTGTCACTCTGGCTGTGTGCCGCGTTCACTGTCGTGTTATGCGAGGGCATGCGCGCACGCGAGGGACAAAGCAGCAGCAGCAGTGCGTGATGGCGCTGTGCCACGCCATGCGACCTGCACGACAGGTGTTGTGCCATGCTGGGAAACGCGACCCAGCGCATGCCATGACATGTCGAGATTCCCCAATTCTAGTGAAGCAGCGCAACAGCTCCATGCCATGGAGGTTGAGCTATGCGATAGGCAGCGTGGCACGGAGCTGTTCCATGTCCAGCCAATTTTTGCAAAATTCCATTAGTATAAATTGAACCTTTAGATTCTAATTTCATTATTACGAAAATATTTTGGAAAAGTAAAGGGGAGAGAAGGGAGAAAAGGAAGAACTTTTCTTAGGGTTCGAATTCTTTCATTCTCTTTTAATCATTCTTGTAAGTACTTTGCTTCGAACATGTTTTTGAGTGTTTGTATGAACATGAGTGGCTAAAACCCTTCTTCTAGGGTTGAGGCCACATAATATGAGTGTATTTGCATGAATTCATCTTTGGTTTGAGTTTTCATTATTGTTTTATCTTGCATTCTTATTAATAATTGTTTCAATGCTTGATCACCATTGAAATGAATTTGTTAAGCTTAGACAAACGCTCTAAAGAGTAACTCTAGGTTAGAATGAGAGAATGCTGGGAGAAAGTTCTTGTCTTCACGATGGGATTCACGGTTAGGATAGTAATTATACCTAATTTGCTTTGCTTGGTTAATTAAACGGGAAAATAGCTAGACACTTAGGATTAAATTTTCACATCACCTCTCTCAGATGTAGTTATGAAGTTAATTCTAGATTAATTGATTAGAGGTACGAAAGTCCATAATCAAGGGCATAAACCTCGTAAACCACATCCACATTGTTAATATCTCATGAAGTAGGATGTCACATTCCCGCTCAATGATGTAGGTGTGAGACTAGTTTGTTGTGTTTAGAGGCTCGAAAGACCATGAAAACTGCATATTAATTCTGTGAGACAACACATGAATTTCATCTACTTAAACCACTGTGAATTGTAGCATTGTATGATTGTCAGGCCTTAACTCTAGATGCTTCTTATTATTGTATTTCCAAATTAATTATGGTCACTGTAGATATAAATAAAACATTAAAAATCTCTACAGCCAACACTTGTGAAATTTGAATTTAGCACTTGAACTTGAATATTTACTAAAATAGTCCGGTCCCTCTGGGTTCGACATCTGGCTCTTCAAGAGTCGCTCTACTACTTGTACGATCACATACACTGGGGCGCAACAAGTTTTTGGTACCATTGCTAGGGACTGGCAGCGTTTAGTGAATTTTTAGTTTTTGTGTGATTTTTTTCCTAAGTTTTGAAAAACTTGGTCTTAGTCTGCTTTATTGCAGGTAACAGATTGTTCTTGCAGAACTAACAACGAATAGAGAGCTGGTGGAATATTTAGTAGAGTCTGAACGACAATTGCACTTGCTCCGGAGAGAAGCTCTAGAGCAAAAGTTGCAGTGGTTATAGGAAAAGATACAACAGAATCCACGAGTTGGGCAAGAAGAGTTGTTGCCCGAGCTAATGGCAGCCCAACCTGTTCGCGAAGTGGCAATCCCACTCATGACAAATGTGACCTCCAACATCTGCAAATCGAAGCCAGGAGGAAATTTTGTGCTTAAGAAGAGCATGGTGCAGCTATTGTATTCTAGTGGTCAATTCACTGGAATGACATATGAAGACCCATAACAACACTTATAAAACTTCTTGAAGATCAGTGACACTTTTGTCCCCACCGGAGTGTCAACTGATTATGTCAGACTCACCCTCTTCCCATTTTCACTATTAGGAGAGGTGAAGAGGTGGCTGAAGGCAGAGCCACCAAATTTCATTACATATTGGGACGACCTAGCAAGGAAGTTCCTAATCAGATTCTTCTTTTTAGGCAAGAATGCCAAGCTCAGAAGCGAGATCTTAAGTTTCAAGCAGCGGCCTGAGGGGAACTTATACTTGGCCTGGGAGAGGTTCAAGTACTTGTTGAGAGACTGCCCTCATCATCAGTAGTCGAATGAGGTGTTAGCTCACACCTTTATGGAAAGTCTAGACCCACATATGAAAATTTTTCTAGACTCCGCATCAGGTGGGCAAGCACTTGAGAAGACATATGATGAGCTGTACACTCTACTGAATAGAATTGCTCAAGGGAATCCAGAGTGGCATCATGAATCATCCAAAGGGGCAGGAAAAAGAGTAGCAGGGTTGATTAAGGTAGATAGTGTCAATGCCTTGGCAGCACAGTTAGCGTCACTACAACACCAGATAATGACTTAGTTCAGCAAACTGAGTATGACCTAGCCACAGGGACAAGTTAATGCAATTCAACCAGCTCCTAGTTGGTGTGAGATTTGTGGAAATAATGGGTACAGTGCATACTCTTGCGGGGCCAATCCAAAATCAGTAAACTTTGTAGGGAATGTTCAGAGAGGAAATCAGAGTTATGGGAACACCTACAACAAAAACTAACAGAGTCACCCAAATTTCTCTTGGGGTGGCAATCAGAGTCAAATCTATCAGCAGCCTCAGCAGCAGCAGAACAGAAAAACATTGGCCAATCCAGCAATAGCAACATTGAGGAGATGTTGCAGAAAATCATGGCCACCCATACCTAGTTGGTAGAAAATCAGGAAAGGATGGCCTCGGACTTGAAGAAATGCAGATGGCTACCAAAAATATAGAGAAGCAGATAGGTCAGTTGGCAGCTGCTCAACATACCAGTCCTTAGGGAGGGTTACATAGTGATACAGATACAAACCCCCAACAGGTAAATGCCATCATTCTGAAGAGTGGAAAGCAGTTGGCTGATGCACCACCAGAATGAGAAGAGAAATGAGGTGCAACTAGAGCTAGTCAGATAAGGTCCATCAACTGAGAGAGGAGATCATTAGAGTGCTGTAACACGAAATGCACAATCATCATCGCAGCCAACACAAAGAACACCACCATCATTTCCACAAAGGCTCAAGAAGAGCAAGGAGGAAACATGTTTCAAAAAGTTCTTTGATACCTTCAAAGAACTTCACATAAGTTTTCCTCTACTTGATGTTTTGCAGGGTATGCCAAAGTACACCAAGTACTTAAAAGACGTGGTGGCTAACAAAGTGAGGCTGGTAGATGTCTAGACGGTGGAACTTACTGAGGAGTGCAGTTACAGAGTGATGAGAAAAATGCTAAAAAAGCTCAAAGAGCCAGGGAGTTTCACCCTCCCCGTACAAATTGGTGAAACTGGAATCATGAGAGCCCTATTTGACTTAGGGGCGGTAGTGAATTTAATGCCCCTATCTCTATCTAAGACACTGGGTTTGGGGAAACCAAGGCCGACTAGAGTGATGCTGCAACTGGTAGACAAGTCAACAATGGCCTTAAAGAAAATTATTGAGGACCTTCTCATCAAAGTAGGTAAATTTATTATACCTTTTGACTTTATTATTCTGGATTTTTAAGGTTGATGATAAGGTACCCCTAATCCTAGGACGGTCATTCTTGGCTATTGGTGGAGCAATAATCAATGTGAGAGTTGGTACCCTTAAAATGAGGGTCAATGATGAGGAAGCGCTCTTCAGAGTCTACCAGGAGATCAACCCACGTACACACTACAGAAAGCTTTGCAAGATCTCTAGATCACAAATGCTAAGTGTGGGGTGGTGGATTCTATGGGTCCGCTTTTGCAGGATATCTTGACACTTAAGCTTGAGTCTAATGGAGAACAGAAATTGAAGAAGGTAATGGAAGAAAAGAGGGACAGAATGGAGGTTGTTCCCTCTAAAAATAAAAAGAAGAGAAGATGGTTTTCGAAAGGGAACACCTGTTTGAGGTTATCCTAAAAGGGATAGTTCACGACGTGTTGCGACGTAAAATTAGGCGCTGCTTGGGAGGCAACCCAAGGGTACCACTGGTACAATTTTATTTTTCTTTTGTTTTGATTTTGTTTATTTTCACCTTTTCTTGTTGTTTTTGGTGAATTAAGCACAGATTGAGGGAAAATCTGAGTACTTTTAGAAGAAGAAGCTAAGGAGCATGAAAAAAGATGAGTGTGGGGTTGGTGACCCATGTGTTCAAAAATGGATGAAAACATGCTGCTAGCTAGGCCTAGAGGCCTCAGGAAGCATCTCTCACCTTTTCTTTGAGTATAATTGATGCTTTGGGGATATAACATAATTTAAATATGGGGTGAGGGACATTTCAAAATTTTGTGCTAAGTGGTTTCGGTTGAATGTTATGCTGGGTATAATGATTTTGTTGAAAAAATTTGAATTGAGCACTCCACCCTTTGATTTTTTTGTTAGTTCTTTTCCAAAGGGGGGCACTTTGAACTGAGTAAAATAAAAATTTTCCTTTGTCTGTAAATAGCTATTTAGTCATAGTTAGGTACTTTCTCCAAAAATGGATGGATGACGATCGTCTTGAGGAAAAATGAGCCAATAGGTGTTGGGTTTAAACCCTTAGTTGATTTATAGCTTGATGTTCTTGTTATGTGCTGTACATGATTGTGAGATGCAAGTGGTGTTAACTTTGAAGCATGTGTAGCAGTTATATAACTTATTTTGAGACACCTAGGCTCTTGAATATGTATCTATGTACTTAAAGCTTAATTCTAAATTTTTGTGATTAGCTGAGTTAAGCATCTACTGAATCTGTGTCGAATTTAGCATGTGCTGTGAGTGTAAGTTTTTTTTGAATATTGCATGCTATTGTATAGTGTCTAGAACTTGGTTGATGTGTATATAAAATGAAAGGAGGGATGTTAATTGTAGGAGATGATTTAGGTATTTCTTTGAATGAGTTTAATTTTACCCTTTGTTTTACCTACCCTTGAGCCTTAAACCTATTCTTTGATAGCTGCAACATAAGCTTAATCCTTTTCTTTCAATAGACTTGAATTTGATCCAAAAATCCTAACGCTTAAGTGAAAAATACAAGAGAATAAAGGAGTAAGAATCTTGAAAAAGAATAAAAATAGTGTTTGTGGGATTTGAAGAAAAGATTATAGGTGCACTTGTTTGAAAAATGCATAAGTGTTAGGCGGGAGGGAAAGACCAAAAGAGAAAAAGTTTTAAATGCTTAAGTACTCCCTACTAACAATATAAGTCTGCCTAATGAAATGGGGAAACAAAGAGGAAATTGAGAGTTGAAAAGAACAAGAGGTGAAGTAAAAAAAGGAAAGAAAAGGAGCTTAATGAGCAAAAGTGATATATTAAAAGCGCTTAGGGAAGATAGTCACTAATATTGGCCATAATAGTACCTACCTGTCCCTTATCTTACATTACAACTCGATAAGTCCTACTTGATCTTACTTTCAAACATTCCTAAATTAGCGGATTAAAATACTAAAGGCAAACTTATGGGTTAATACATGTTGCATGTGAATTCTTTATGAGAGTGAGCTGAATTCTTATTCATATACCCATACATGTTATAATTTGAAAACTTGCGAGTATAAAGTGGGTATCTCTCTTGTTGTGAGGGCACATGTTTGAGGAAGGATAAAATTCAAGTCGGATTTCTTGATTGGTTATTGCATGAATTTGACGATTTTGTGAGTCGATTCTTGAGTATAGGAAGTCTTAACTTAGTTGTATGTGATTTCAGTGGTTATATATTGCATCCTCTATTTTAAACTTGCTATCTGAAACAATCGATGTAGCCTTATCTTGAGTCATCTTGCTTCAATTAGTTATTGGTGAGTCCTTTGTGTGCATGAGATGTAATGGAGTTGTTTGAAGGCGAACAAGGCTTTAAGTGTGGGGTAGTGATCTTGAGAATATTTACGTGCCCAAGTGTTATTTTATAACTTAATGTTAGCCATGTCTATTAATTTAATTAATTACATTTTCATGTATTTGTGTATATTTTTGTGTTGAATTAACCAACATGATTAGTCTTTGTGTTGTAGGTGAAAATGCTAAGGAGGAAGCTAATTATGAAGTTAAGCGCACAATAAGCAAGTTCGGAAGTGTTTGCAAGGAAGTCGCATGAAAAAAGCAACATAGTGTCATGGCCGTGCCATCCAGCGTGCTACGCCAGTAGAAGGGCGCGCCAAGCAGCATGTCACGCTGGCCCTGTGCCGCATTCACTGCTATGCCATGTGAGGGCATACGTATGTGCAATGGCGTCGTGTCACGACCTGCGACCTGAACGACAGGTTGTGCCACACCGGGCAACGCGCACCAGCTTATTTCACGATATGCTGAGATGCCCCATTTCAGTGAAGCAGCACGACAGCTCCCTGCCACGGAGGTTGAGCTGCGTGATGGGAAGCGTGGCACATAGCTGTTCCATGTCCGACCAATTTTTGCAAAATTTCACTTAGTATAAATTGAACCCTTAGCTTCTAATTTCATTATCATGAAAATATTTTGGAAAAGCATAGGGGAGCAATGGGAGGAAAGGAAGAACTTCTCCTAGGGTTTGAATTCTTTCATTCTCTTTTAATCATTCTTGTAAGTACTTCACTTTAAACATGTTTTTGAGTGTTTGTATGAACATGAGTGGATAAAACCCTTCTTCCAGGTTTGAGGCCACATGATATGAGTGTATTTGAATGAATTCATCTTGGTTCGAGTTTTCATTATTGTTTTGTCTTGCATTCTTATTAATTGTTGTTCTAATGCTTGATCACCATTGAAATGAGTTTGTTAAGCTTAGGCAAAAGCTTGAAAGAGTAACCCTAGGTTAGAATGAGAGAATGCAGGGAGCAAGTTCTTGTCTTCAAGATCGGATTCGCTGTTAGGATAGTAATTATACCTAATTTGCGTTGCTTGGTTAATTAAACGGGAAGATAGCTAGACACTTAGGAGTAAATTGTCACATCACCACTATTAGATGTAGTTGTTAAGATAATTCTAGGTTAAATGATTAGACATACGAAAGTCCACAATCAAGGGCATAAACCCTGTAAACCACATCCACATTGTTAATTTCTCACCAAGTAGGATATCACATACCCGCTCAATGATGTAGGTGGGAGATTAGTTTGTTGTGTTTATAGGCTCGAAAGACCTTGAACACTGCGTATTAATTCTGTGAGACGAAAAAGAATTTCATATACTTGAACCATTGTGAATTGTAGCACTACATGATTGTCAAGCCTTAACTCTAGATGCTTCTTATTATTGTATTTCCAAATTAATTGTGATCACCGTAGATTTAGATAAAACATTAAAAATCTCTATAACCAATACTTATGAAATTTGAATTTAGCACTTGAACTTGAATATTTGCTAAGATAGTCTGGTCTTTGTGGGTTCGACATCCGGCTCTTCAAGAGTCTCTTTACTACTTGTACGACTGTGTACACTTGTGCGTGCATTGGTGCGCAATAGTACCACTGCAGTGAACGACCCAATCCAGTGAGCAGGTCGGCTGTCACCTGGGTGGATCTAGTGTGCTTGAAATAGTTTTTGTACCTTTGTGAAATGCTGAAGACTTGTTTTATATCATTGTTTCTATGTTTACACATTATTATGTAAGGTCGACTGATGATGCCTACCAATACCGTGTTATGTACTGACCCTATGACTGCACTTCTTTTCTGAGTGTAGAGTTTGAACCAAGAAGTTCCTCCCATCCTTAACTGTGAAGCAGCAACAATTTTACTTGAAAGGTGAGCAGACCAAGGGGGCAGTATCACTCTCCCGTTGAAGATGTCCTTCCTTTCTGGACATTTAACTCATTTGTGTTTTAGAATTAATCGTTCTTAAAGTTGTAAACAGACGTCTCTTGCAATGACAATTAGGTCTTGGAATTAGTTTAGTTTTTTTTTGTAAGAGGATTGTTACTGCTTCTGATGATTCCTTTTATTTTATTATAAACTCTTATCTCTTTCTTAATGTCTGATGTTAGGCTATTTATTGGGAATATTTGGTTTGCCCACCGGAGGGTTACTGTGGGTGCCAATCATGACTATTTAGATCATGATAAAGTTGGTATCAGAGCTCTAGTTTCATTGATCTCATTGCATAAGACGGGTCTAGTAGAGTCTCACGGATTGGTGCAGAGACGTCCATAACTTATATTCGAGAGACTGCAGGGCTTTAGCAAAACTCCCTTCTTCCTTCTATTGGTGCGATTACTTTATTCTAATTGGTATCTAATAATCCAAATTAGTATCTTACAACTTTTCTTTCTTTCCTTCTAAGATGGTAAGAACATGCGCAAACAGTAACAGAGACGCAGTAACCGAACTAGCAATAGCAACCACAGTTCGTGGCATAGGAAGGGGTAGAGTTAATGGATTGAGGCCTACTATTTCTAAAGGAGGGGCTCGTGCTCCTTCTCCAATTAGGGGGAGGTTTGCATCTCCTGTGACACCAGCAGTATAGGAGCAGGTTGCTGTTAAGGTTGAAGTTTCGACTCAGGGGGAAGCTCCTGCCGTTCCAGCATTCTTTGAGGTTCTGGTTAGGTCCTCAATCTCTTGTGTGGCCTCATAGGTAATGGAGCATTGCCAACAACTCTTGCGGTGTAGTAGTCCAGGATACAATATGCAGCTGTTGTGGCTCCTTGAATTGATGACTTGTCGGAAGCTGTCATGTTCCTGAGATCGGTAGTGGGACTGGTGATGACGAGAAAGGAGCATGACCTATTTCGAAGGTTTACTAAGATGAATACTCCCACTTTTTACGGCACTAAGGTGGAGGATGCCTATGAGTTCATCATTGACTGTGATGAGAGGATCCAAAAGATGGGAGCGGTAGAGAAGTATGGCTTAAAGTTTATTACTTCTCAGTTGATGGGAGATGCTAAGCTCTAGTGGAGAGATTCTGTGGAGTGCAGACCAGCAGGGTCACCGCCGTTGACTTGGACCTAGTTCTACTCTACATTTCTGGAGAAGTATGTTCCCCGCACTCTGAGGTGTAGGAGACAGGATGAGTTCACCACCATCGAGCAGGGGAACTCATCTGTTGCAGCATACAAGGCTCAATTTCATTACCTGTCCAGGTATTTCCAACCTTTACTACCCATAGAGGAGGAGAGAATTAGGCGGTTTGTTAAAGGCCTAGATGTGGGTCTCCAGGTATCAGCTCTTCAGATGGTCTCATCAAGTAATACCTTCCAAGAGGTGGTGGAGTATGTGAAGTCCATGGAAGGGCTGAGACAGGAGGGATATGCAAGGAAAGTCGAGAAGAAAGCTCGAAGGGTGGGTTCCTTCAGTAGTTTTTTTGCCAGGGCTTAGGCTACGCAGGGTTTCTCTAAGCTCCCTATTTAGTCTACATGCAGGTATTAGCTGGAGGTCCATCAGGGACAGCTCTGCGATCATCAGGTGCAGTCGGGGGTAGTCAAGTTGTTCGATCAGACATCAGAGCTTGGCCTATTTCCTCTATTTCGTCTTAGAGGCCCGTGATTGAGAAGGTCTATTATGAGTATGATGAGAAAGACCACATCCGTAGATGGTTCCTTAAGTTCGTACAGGGAGAGCAGATTATTCCTCACCCCGCTCCTCGAGCTCTAGCCCCTACCTAGAGAGGAGGTAGTGCATTCAGTCAGGATCATTCACAGGTGGGATGAGGCAGTCATCCAACCATTAGAGGTGGTGCTCAGCAGAGTAGAGGATGTGCTCAGGTGGGTAGGGGTGTCATCCAATTAGGTATAGGGTTGGCACAGCCCAACCGAGGTGGTTCTCAGGTGGGTAATCAGGCCCATTTCTATGCTTTTCATGGTAGACCAGAGCCAGAGGCTTCAGATGTCGTTATTATAGGTATGATCTTTGTTTTCGACAAAATGCCTATTGCGTTGTTTGATTCGGGCTCTATATTTTTTTATGTGTTTGCTTATGTTGTTTTAGGTTTGGATCTTGTTTATGATGTTCTTGATACTCCTATCCCTGTTTCTACTCTTGTTGGGGATTCTGTGGTGGTGGATAGGGTTATTCGCGATTGTGTTGTTGATTTCATGGGGTTTGACACGCTGGCAGACTTAGTGATCTTAAACATGGTTGATTTTGATGTAATTTTGGGAATGATCTGGTTGTCTCCTTACCATGCCATTCTAGATTGCCATGCTAAGACCATTACTGTATCAGGGCTACGGACGTACAAGTTAGAGTTGAAAGGGAATTGTATCCCTGCACATAATAAACTCATCTCCTGTAAGTTGATAGAGTGGGGGTTGTTCAGCATATTTAGAACATATTCAATACACTAGTTCCGAGGGTCCCTCCATAGAGTTGGTCCCGATTGTTCGTAAGTTTTTAGAGGTGCTCCCTGTAGATCTGTTCGGCATGTCGCTGGACCGTGACATTGACTTCTGTATAGATTTAGAGCTAGGGACTCAACCTATTTCTATTCCTCTGTATAATATGGCACCTGCTGAGTTGAGAGAACTCAAGGAGGAATTGCAAGAGTTGCTTAGTAAAGGGTTTATTAGACCAAGTGTGTCACCATGGGGTGCCCCAATTTTGTTTGTGAAGAAGAATAATAGTAGTACACAGATGTGCATCGACAACCGTCTATCGCGCTCCATTTTTCTCGTAAAAAGCGAAACTCGACATGTGAAAACTCTTAAAGGATTGTTAGAAAGGAAGAGTCGCCACCTAACGATTTGAGGTGCGTTTGGGCACCGTATTAACCTAAGGGTCTGTTTTACTAGCCTAGGTCACCAAAGTCGGGCAAGGGTTCAAATTACCTCAAAAGGAAGGTGTTAGGCACCTTTTGAGGTCCACAAATGTGGTTCTCAGTCGGATTCTTTAATTATGTGGGGTATTTGCTAAGCAAGCAAATAAGACTAATTTTAACTTTTCTTACGTCAAACCAGTTAAATGAACTATGTGATCAAAATAATAATGTGTTCAAATAGCATTGTAATAAATGAAATAAAATAAAGAGAGAAAGACATAATGCGAGGAATATAATTAATTTATCAAAAATTATACAAACTTAATTATTAACTGTCACGCCCCACCTTGAGAGACATGATTGACACATGGTGCCCTACTAGGACCTGGACTGCTGAGCTGACTGAGCCTAAGCACCTATGGTGCAGGGCTGACTCTAACTCTAGAATCAAGAAAACAACGGGCTATATAGCGGCTGTAAATACAACCCCTGTCCGATAAGGCCTATAGCCACCTGTGAAAATAAACAGCTAAACAGAGACAAACAATCATAGGGACCGACAAAGCCACCATGATATCTAGTTATAACTAGAAAGTAAAATCAAATGCTAAACTAAACTATGACCAACAAGGCCGCCAATCAATCGCTAAATAGTGCCCCACACGACCAACATACATAATCTAAAACACATATGGGCCCCACACGACCTATATCATCTAACCACAGGGAAGTAACACAATCAACAAGCCTCTAGGAGTAATAAGATGGTCAGAACAGGGCCCTGACCTACTCATACTGTACAAAAAAAAGAAGTAAACCTTTATCACACAAGCTCCAAAAGAAGGGAGGTAACAGCTCTGTACGGCTGACTGGAACTACGAGGGACCTGCTCCTCGTCTATCTACACCTGCAAGCAAGTAATGCAGCCCCCCAGAAGAGGGTGTTAGTACCACAGGTACTGAATATGTAAGGAAGTAACTTTAAATAACTGAAAGTAAGGAAATACAATTGACAATAACTGAAGTAAAGAAAACGGACTGAAGATGACTGAAGTAGTGAAATCATGGTTAAACATAACTGTAATAAGGAGGGGTCATACCTAACAAAAGAGGCGTCTTACTGTCTGAATATCAGTAACTAAAGCAAACATAAACCTTACCTGGCCCCCATAAGCCGGAAAGTACAATCATCACAAAATAACCGACCTGGGCCCCCACTAGCCCTAGTGAGTACACCTCAATCTATATACCCCTATTCAGGTCATACTGAGTCAACTACCAGCTTTAAGCGTCCTATCGATCCCATGGGTCTACAACTGGGCTCGCTCGGCCCCTGACTGTAGTTGTGTTTGAGTCCGGAGAACTCCTGATATCTACATCCCGGGTGTAAACGCTCGACGGGTGTGTGTATAAGGCCAAACACGACATATGAGGATCTGGATCCCTATCTTCATCCCTAGTAGACGGCATGCCACTCCGTAGAGCGATGTATCCTCGCCGCTGGCCGGTGGCAACACAACTATTAACCTTGGGGTGGTCACGGAAGCTATACAGGTGTAATCCAGCCCAAAACAATACAAATTACGAGCCTCAACTGACAACAACTACTAGACATGATAACATACTCCTAACATGCTTTATTGGAATTCATACTGGACTACTATACTGAAGAAACTAACTTGCCGAAACAAAATGCCTTAACATACCTCATTCGCTGTTTACTGATTAACTGTCGAGTTTCAGCTCTTGTTCAACTGCCCTTCTCAACTGTAATCATATTAACGGAATAATAGGGCTACTTTATTACTATATTCGAATAAAATGATAACTTATATATATATATATATGTACAGACTATACTTCAGCTTATCAAAAGACGATCAAAAACTCATAATTTCTCAAAAATCTAGAAGGGAGAAATACTTACTTTAGGCACGTGATCATATTGACGCTAGTTTGAAATAATTCCACCAACTTAGGCTCGGCAGGACGAAGATTCACCGGGCGTATTTTACGAAAATAACTCCGCAGCGATGCTCTCTGCAGCCTTATTCTTCACTACCCAGAGTTAATATAGATTTGGACGGCATTTAGCTGTGAAATCGGATGATTTTCAATAGTTTTCCTCGGTTTCCCTCTATTCTGGCCGAGAATATATGAAGAATGATCTAACTTCTAAGTGTGAGGCCTTTAAATACTTGAGGCGGCAGACAAAGCAACGTGACACTCTGTCGGTCGCGCCAATTTACGGGTGTGCCACTTTCGGTAACGCGGAGGGGGCTGTGCCGTGCCACTTTGCCCCTTTGGGCAACTTGGTTCGGCCTCCTCCCATGAAATCCCGACTTGGCACCCGTTCGGCCTTTTCTCGGGCCCTTTTCTTGTACATATGACACTCTAAAACTCTCAACCAATATACTAATAGGCCGACTAAATGTTATAAACTTACGGGGTGTAACATCCTCTCCCCCTTAAGAACATTCATCCTCGAATGTTAACTTCTACTTGCAAGAACCTTAACCTTTCTATTACCTATTCTGGAAAAATTTTGGCAGGTCTCCCCTGTAATATGGACTATCCAAAAACCCTGAAACGCAGAAAAGTCCAATATAGGTACTTCACACAATACTATGGCATTCATTTCACAATAGACTGAAGTCAATCATTCACATATACATGTATATAATGCAACTTATGAAATAACCACAACAATATACATAAAGCTGCACAATTTGACTAAGTCTGAAATAACTGTGGATATCTGGTTTTCATATCGTCTTCTGCCTCCCAGGTCATCTATCTCCTCTCGGTTCTTATTCCGCCATAACACTTTAACGAAAGCAATATTTTTAGTTCTTAGTCTACGGATCTGGCAATCTAGTATGGCTACTGGAGCTTCTTCATAAGCTAACTCCTCAGTGATTTGGACGTCCTTGACTGGGACAATCCGGGAGGGATCTCCTATGCACTTCCTCAGCATTGATACATGAAAAACTGGGTGAACAGATTCTAATTCGGGAGGTAAATACAATTCATAAGCCACTTGGCCTATCCTTTGGCGAATCTGATAAGGTCCAATAAACCTCGGTCTGAGCTTGCCTTTCTTACCAAATCTCGTCACACCCTTCATCGGTGAAACCTTCAGGATATCCAGTCACCCACATTAAACTCTAGGTTTCTCCACCGCATATCAACATAAGATTTCTGGCGGCTCTGAGCAGTCAGCAGACGTTCCCTGATAAGCTTTACTTTCTCTTCTGACTGATGAATAATATCTGGCCCAATCAATGCTGATTCTCCTACCTCAAGCCAACCAATTGGAGACCCGCACTTCCGCCTACACAACACTTCATAAGGTGCCATCCGAATTGCTGAATGATAACTGTTATTATAGGCAAATTCAATAAGCGGTAGATGTTCATCCCAGCTGCCTCCAAAATCTAGCACACACGCCCATAACATATCCTCGAGCGTTTGGATTGTATGTTCTGCCTGCCCGTCTTTCTGAGGATGGAAGGTTGTGCTCAGGTTAACCTGCGTCCCCAGGCCCCTCTGACAAGACTGCAAAAATTTGGCTATAAACTGTGCCCCTCTGTCAGAGATAATTGACAACGGAACACCATGCAATCAGACTATTTCTCTGATATACAACTCAGCATTATCTTCGGCTGAAAAGGTAGCCCTTAATGGCAGAAAGTGAGCTAATTTTGTCATCCTGCCAACAATTACCCAGGTAGAATCATATTTACGCCTGGTATGAGGTAACCCTACTATGAAATCTATATTAACTACCTCCTATTTCCATTAAGGCGCCGCTATATCCTGTGTCAGTCCGCCTGGTTTCTGATGCTCAACTTTCACCTGTTGGCAATTGGGACATTGAGCTACAAATTCTGCTATCCCTTTTTTCATTCCCGGCCACCACAATCTCTGTTACGTCATGGTACATTTTTGTCGAACCTGGATGGAGAGAGTAATGGGCATAGTGTACCTCGCCCATAATTTGCTGGCGAAGCCCTGTCACGTCTGGAGCACAGAGGCGATCCCTATATCTCAAAACTCTATCCTCGGTTACCTGAAAATCTGTCACTTCCCTTCATTGGACCCTATTTCTGAGCTGAACCAGGCTAGGATCTTCATACTGCCGTTCTTTCACTTCCATCACCAATGATGACACTGTGATATTCTGGATTATCACTCCATTTTCTCCTGATTCTACTATACGAACGGCTAAACTGGCTAGCTGATGCAATTCTCGGGCCAATTCCTGCCGGTCGGGTTGTAAATATGCCAAGCTTCCCATGGATTCGCGACTAAGGGCATCTGCTACAACATTGGCCCTTCCTAGGTGATATAAAATATTCACATCATAATCTTTAACAACTCCAACTAGTGACACTGTCGCAGATTCAACTCTTTCTGGGTGAAAATATACTGCAGGCTTTTGTGATCAGTGAAAATATCTATGTAGATGCCATATAGGTAATGTCTCCATATTTTCAAGGAATGAATCACCGTGGCTAACTCCAGGTCATAGGTAGGGTAGTTCTTCTCATGCTTCCTCAGCTGCCTGAAAGCATAGGCAATCACCTTACCATGTTGTATCAAAACACATCCTAACCCAACACCCGAAGCGTCGCAATAGACTGCATAACCCTTTGTACCTTCTGGCAATTCTAGCACCGATGCTGATGTCAATCTGTCTTTTAGTTTCTGAAAGCTCTGCTCATATGCCTCAGTCTAATGGAATTTTGCTGCCTTTTGCGTCAGTTTGGTTAAAGGTGCTGCTAAAGTAGAAAATCCTTCCATGAACCTTCTGTAATACCCGCTAACCCTAGGAAACTATGTACCTCAGTCGGAGTGGTAGTCTAGGCCATGTTTTCACTGCCTCTATCTTCTGCGTATCTACCTGTATACCAGCATCTGACACAATATGGCCCAAGATGGCTACCGAATTCAGCCAAAATTCACATTTAGAAAATTTTTCATATAGCTGGCGATCTCTAAGAATTTGGTGCATTGTCTGTAAATGATCCTGGTGATCTACCTCTGAGCGGGAATACACTAGAATATCATCGATAAATACTATCACGAACAGGTCCAGGTATGGTTTGAAAACGTTTTTCATCAGGTCCATGAACACTACTGGGCATTTGTTAGTCCGAAGGACATGACTAGAAATTCAAAGTGGCCATATCTGGTCCTGAATGCAGTCTTTGGAATATCTCTTTCACGAACCCAGACCTGATGATATCCTGACCTTAAGTCAATCTTTGAAAAATACCTCACTCCCTATAGCTGATCAAACAAATCATCTATTCTGGGAAGCGGGTACTTATTCTTGATAGTGACTTTATTCAGCTGCCATAATCTACAAACATACAGAGGGACCCGTCCTTCTTCCTCACGAACAGAACTGGCGTACCCCATGGTAAGGTACTCGGCCTTATAAAGCCCTTGTCTAGAAAATCCTTCAATTGTTCCTTTAGTTCTCTGAGTTCAGCAGGAGCCATCTGATATCGAGGAATAGATATAGGCTGAGTGCCTGGTAATAGATCGATTGCAAAATCAATTTCCCTTTCTGGGGGAATACTAGGAAGCTCATCTGAAAATATGTCGGGAAATTCATTAACCACTGGGATAGATTGAAGGGTCGGAGGCTCTGCCCGAACATCCTGAACTTTGAAAATATGATAAATGCACCCTTTTTCTATCAATTTTCTTCCCGAAGATAGGAAATAAACCTTCCTTTTGGCGTGGCTGTATTACCTTTCCACTCCCGTACTACCTCCCCTGGAAAGTAGAATTGGAAAATCTTGGTAAAAAATTCAACATTGGCATAGCATGGAGCTATCCAATCCATACCCATAATGACATCAAAATCAACCATTTCTAGTTCTAACAAGTCTGCCGTAGTCTAACGATTGGCAACCTCTACTGTACACCCCCGATAGACCCTTCTGGCTGTAATAGAGACACCAATAGGTGTATACAATGAGAAAGGTCGCCGAAGCAATTCCGGCATAGTACTAAACTTTTGAGCCACTAACGGTGTAACATAGGACAAAGTGGATCCTGGATCTATCAATACATAAACAGGATGAGAGCAAATGTTCAGCATACCTGTCACAACATCTGGTGACGACTATGACTCTTGTCACCCCGGTGGTGCATAAGTACGGTCTGGGCCGGCACCTAAACTGGAGGCCCCTGATCTGCCTCGGCCTCTGCCGGCTGAAACTGAGGGCCCACGCCCTTCCGAGGATGTTGGAGCTCGTGATCCTACTGAGGACCTATCCTATCGATCCCGGTCACCTTGACCCCTAGCTGGAGAATTCCTAATCTAGTGATCCTTCTGTCCAAAAATGTAGCATGTTCTGGAATCATACCTGCACGCTCCAGAGTGGCGTCGACTGCAAATAAGGCAAAGTGGTATTATAAACCCACTCTACTCTACTCCCCTCTGATGTTGTGAACTTACTGCTTGTGAACCTTCGTCGGGCTTTGGTTGCCCTCAGTGAATAGACCTTCTCCTCTACCGCTAAGGTGGAGGCGGGGGTCTATGCGGCCTATATGATAACTGCGGCCTAGGTTCTCCCCGAGACTCCTCTTGTAATTCACCCGGTTTGTCCCTGCAGCGCTGCTCCTGACTTGTCCTCCTAATCGCCCGTTGCTGTTGTCTGATACCCTCAATATTCTGAGTAAAAGCCTGCACATAGGCAATATCCATATCCTATCGGAGTGTGGTTGTGATGCAGGTCTCAACATATTCCGGGTTCATCCCCATAATAAAGCAGTGTACCCTGGCTGGCATTGTGTCTATAAAATCTGGTGCATATCAAGCCAAGAAATCAAACCGCATGGCATATTCCCGGACACTCATCGACCCCTGCTCCAAGTGTAGGAACTGATCAACCCGGGCCTATCAAATCTCCCGCAGTAGGTAATGATCCAAGAAAGCCTCTGAGAAGCTGGGCTAGGTCGGAGCGGAAACATCCCTCCCTTGAGACCTTTCCCAACTCTGTGGGTGTAGCATGCATCACCCTGAAAATCCTCTTCATCTGGTCTAAGAAGTCTTGAGGGTCCTCGGTCCGATCTGTCCCTGTGAATTGCGGGGGCTTAGTTCTAGGAACTCCCCGGACCCTCGAGCTACCAGGCCCTCCTAAGGATTCTGCAACTATAGGTGGCACTGGCTGGTGCTGAGCAGCCATCATCTGAGCTAGCATAACCACTGCGCTCCTAACCTCCTGGTCGGATGGTATGGGTATACAATTTGCCGAGGCGGTGCCGTCACACCGGCTGTCCCAAGCGGCTCCTGACGTGGTGGAGACTTCTGTGGAGGTCGAGATGATACCTCCGTATCGTCCTTAGATCGGGCCGATTCTGACCGTGGCTGAGGCACCCTGCTGGTGCCCTCTCCTGCTGCTACATCTAGCCTCCTGCCTGTCATAGGGTGTCGCTGGTCTGACATTTCTCTGTAAGCATAAGAATATAATGAGCTTAGGGACTCAACCCTATACTGTACCGCTCTATAGAATGACTGAATAAGAAGAAAAAGTAACCATGCTATCATGCCTTGCAGCCTCCTGCCTATAGTATGTGGTGCACAACACATCCATAGACAAGACTCTACTTAGCATGGCTTGGAAACTCTCTGGGATATGACCTGCTCCGATGCCAAGTTTGTCACGCCCCACCTTGGGAGGCATGACTGGCACCTGGTGCCCTACTAGGACTTGGACTGCTGAGTTGACTGAGCCTAAGCACCTCTAGTGCAGGGCTGACTCTAACTCTAGAATGAAGAAAACAACGGGCTATATAGCGACTATAAATACAACCCTCGGCCGACAAGGCCTATAGCCACCTGTGAAAATAAATAGCGAACCAGAGACAAACAATCATAGGGAGTCCTATGCGGGTCGACAAGGCCACCATGATATCTAGTTATAACTGGAAAGTAAAATTAGATGCTAAACTAAACTATACCGACAAGGCCGCCCATCAACTGCTTAACAGGGCCCCACACGGCGAACACATATAATCTAAAACACATATGGGCCCCACACGACCGATATCATCTAACCACAGGGAAGTAACACAATCCACAAGCCTCTAGGAGTAATAAGATGGACAGGACAGGGCCCCGACCAACCCATACTGTACAAATAAAAGAAGTAAACCTCTATTACACAAGCTCCGGAAGAAGGGAGCTGACGGCTCTGTACGGCTGACTCGAACTACGAGGGACCTACTCCTCGTCTATCTGCACCTGCAGGCAAGTAATGCAGCACCCCAGAAAAAGGCGTTAGTACCACAGGTACTGAATATGTAAAGCAGTAACTTTAAATAACTGAAAGTAAGGAAATAGAACTGACAAAAACTGAAGTAAAGAAAACGGATTCAAGATGACTGAAGTAGTGAAATCATGGTTAAACATAACTGTAATAAGGAGGGTAGGGGTCATACCTGACAAACGAGGTGTCTTACTATCTAACTATTAGTAACTAAAGCAAACATAAACCTTACCTGGCCCCCATAAGCCGGAAGGTACAATCAGCACAGAATAACCCACCTGGGCCCCTATTAGCCCTAGTGAGTACACCTCAATCTATATACCCCTATCCAGGTCAAACTGAGTCAACTACCAGCTTTAAGCATCCTGCCGATCCCCTAGGTCTACAACTGGGCGCGCTCAGTCCCTAACTATTGCTGTGTCCAAGTCCGGAGGACTCCTGATATCTACACCCCGAGTGTAAACGCTCAACGGGGGTGTGTATAAGGCCAACCATGACATATGAGGATCTAGATCTCCATCTTCGTCCCTTGTAGACAGCATGCCGCTCCGTAGAGCGACGTATTCTCTCCCCTGGTGGGCGGCGACACAGCTATTAACCCTGGGGTGGTCACAGAAGCTATACAAGTGTAATCCAGCCCAAGACAATACAAATTATGAGCTTCAACTGAAAAAAACTACTAGACATGATAACATACTCCTAACATGCTTTACTGGAATTTACTAGACTACTATGCTAAAGAAACTAACTTGTAGAAATAAAATGCCTTAACATACCTCGTTCGCTGTTTACCGATTAACTGGCAAGTTTGGGCTCGTGTTCAACTGCCCTTCTCAACTGTAATCATATTAATGGAAGAATTGGGTTACTTTATTACTATATTCGAAGAAAACGATAACTAAAACATATATATATATATATATATATATGTACTGACTATACTCCAACTTATCAAAAGACGATCAAAAACTCGTAATTTCTCGGAAATCTAGAAGGGAGAAATACTTATTTTAGGCACATGATCGTATTGACACTAGTTTGAAATAATTCCACCAACTTAGTCTAAGTGGGACTAAGAGTCGTCGGGCGTATTTTACGAAAATAATTCTGCAGCGATGCTTTCTGCAGGCTTATAATTCACTTTCCGGAGTTAATTTAGATTTGGACGGCGTTTAGCTGCATAATCAGATGATTTTCAATATTTTACCTTGGTTTCCCTCTATTCTGGCCGAGAATATATGAATAATGATGTAACTTCTAAGTGTGAGGCCTTTAAATACTTGAGGCGACAAACAAGGCAACATGGCACTCTGCCGGTTGTGCCAATTTACGGGCATGCCACTTTGAGTAATGCGGAGGGGGCTGCTCCGTGCCACTTTTCCCCTCTGGGCAACTTGGTTCGGCCTCCTCCCGTGAAATCCCGACTTGGCACCCGTTTGGCCTTTCCCCGAGTCCTTTTATCGTACGATGACACTCTAAAACTCTCAACCAACATACGAATAGGCCAACTAAATGTTAGAAACTTACGGGGTGTAATATTAACATAAATAATTTATAGATTCAAGAAATAATATTACACAAATAAATTTATAAAATTATATAAATATTATCATAAAAATTAAGTAAAATATATATTTTAAAATAAAGATTTGCAACATATATTAACACGAAATATACTGTGTATGACAAGATTACTTAATTGTCACACCCCACCTTGGGAGGCATGACTGACACCTGGTGCCCTACTAGGACCTGAACTACTGAGCTGTCTGAGTCCTAACACCTCTGGTGCGGGGCTGAATCAAGAAAATAACAGGCTATATAGCGGCTGTAAATACAACCCCCGAACGACAAGGCCTATAGCCACCTGTGAAAATAAACAGCTAACCAGAGACAACAAAGATAGGGAGTCCTATGCGGGATGACAAGGCCACCATGATATCTAGTTATACCTGGAAAGTAAAATCAGATGCTAAACTGAGCTATGACCTACAAGGCCGTCAATCAACAGCTAAACAGGACCCCACACGGCCAACACACATAATCTAAAACACATACGGGCCCCACATGGCCGATATCATCTAAACACAGGGAAGTAATGCAATTTGCATGGCTCTAGGAGTAATAAGATGGTCGGGACAGGGCTCCGACCTACCCATACTGTACAAACAAAAGAAATAAACCTCTATCACACAAGCTCTAGAAGAAAGGAGCTGATGGCTCTGTATGGCTGACTGGAACTATGAGGGACCTGCTCCTTGTCTATCTGCACCTGAGGCAAGTAATGCAGCGCCCCAAAAGAGGGCGTCAGTACCACAGGTCTGAGTATGTAAAGCAATAACTGTAAATGACTGACAGTAAGAAATAGAACGGACAATAACTGAAGCAAGGAAAACGGACTGAAGCTAACTGAAGTAGTGAAATCAGGGCTACACATAACTGTAATAAAGAGGGTAGGGGTCATACCTGACAAAAGAGGCATCTTACTGCCTAACTATCAGTAACTAAAGCAAACATAAACCTTACCTAGCCCCCATAAGCCGGAAGGTACAATCAACACATAATAACCCACCTGGGCCCCCATTAGCCCTAGTGAGTACACCTCAATCTATATACCCCTATCCAGGTCATACTGAGTCAACTACCAGCTCTAAGCATCCTGCCGATCCCTTGGGTCTGCAACTGGGCCCGCTCGACCTCTGACTCTAGCTGTTTCTGAGTTTGAGTTCGGAGGACTCCTGATATCTACACCCTGGGCGTAAGCGCTCAACGGGGGTGTGTATAAGGCCAACCATGGAAATATGAGGATCTAGATCCCCATCTTTGTCCCTTGCGGATGGCATGCCGCTCCGTAGAGCGACGTATCCTCTCCCCTGACAGGCGGCGGCATAGCTATTAACCCTGGGGTGGTCACGAAAGCTATATAGGTATAATCCATCCCAAAACAATACAATTTACTAGTCTCAACTAATAAAAACAACTATACATGATAACATACTCCTGACATGCTTTACTGGGATTCATACTGGATTACTATGCTGAAGAAACTAACTTGCCGAAAGAAAATGGCTTAAAATACCTCGATTGCCGGTTTCTGATTAATTGATAGGTTCCAATTAGTATTCAATGGCTCTTTCCAACTGAAATCATGTTACTGGAAAGATAGAACTAGTTTTAACACTAAATTCGGCAAAAAGGAAAACTTTATATGTAAATATTAACTATATTCCAACTTTACAGAACACGGTCGGAACGTCATTATTTCTCGAAAGTCTAGAAGGAAGAAATGCTTACTTTAAGCCTAGGATTGTATTTATACTAGTTTGGAGCAATTCCAACAACTTTGGCTTGGCGGGACGACGATTCACCGGGCGAATTTCACGAAACTAACTTCGTAGAAATGCTTCCTGCAGCCTTATACTTCGATACCCGAAGTTAATTTGGATTTGAACGGCGTTTAGCGGTGTAACTAGATGAAAATTATATGTCTCCTTCGTCTCTATTCTTTGCTGGTCGTGTTATATATGAAAAATAACATGAAATCCAAGGGTGAGGCCTATATATACTTGAAGCAGCATACAAGGCAATGTGGCACGCTGGCCAATGTGTTGATTCTGCTCCTACCACTTTGCCCCTCTGGGCAGCTTGGTTTGGCCTGCTCTCGCGAAATACCGACTTGGCACTTGTTCGGCCTTTCCCCGGGCCCTTTCCTCATACGTATGATACTCTAAAACTCTCAACCAACATGCGAATAGGCAGACTAAATGCTAGAAACTTACAGGGTGTAACATCCTTCCCCCTTTAAGAACATTCGTCCTCGAATGTTAGCTTCTACATGCAAGAACCCTAACCTTGCAATTACTTATTCTGGAAAAATTTCAGCAGAGTCTGCCCTGTAGTATAGACTATCCAAAAATCCTGAAATGCAGGAAAGTCCAATACAGGTACTCCACACAAGACTATGGCATTCATTTCATAATAGACTGAGGTCAACTACTCCACATATACATGCATATAATGCAACTTATGAAATAACAACAACTACATAAGCGCTTAAGAGTTTTGGATCAAATTCACGGCTAATGAAAAGAAGGGATTAAGCTCGGTTTGTACCTCTCAAAGAATAGGCTAAAGGCTCAATGGGGCTAACTAGGATGTAACATTCAAGGTAGGTATAATAAGGGAGAAACTTCGGTTTATTCAAAGAAATGCCTACATGCTTTCCTACAATCCACATCCTTCATTTCGTTTAGTATACACACCAGGAAAGTTCTAGACACTTCACAATAGCATGGAATAGTCAAAACCTCACCTCACACTCATTTCCCATGCTCAACTCGAGACATATTCACAGACTCTTCAATCAGCTAATTACAAGAATTCACTATTAAGCCTCGATCACACCAAATTGAATTCTATGGCCTAGGTATCTCATCATGTTTAACACATTTGCATGCTTTCATACGAATCACCTTTGCATCTTAATATCATGTACAACATGTAACAAGAATTCCAAACCATTAATTAGTGATACGTTTGGGAAACAAACAAAAGAAAGAATAAAAAGAAAAAACTACTCCTATCGACTACATTTCCCTTAAGACGGTTGTCATCCATCCATCATAGGGAACAATCGCTATCCACGACATCGGTTCAATGGGACTATTCTCGAGAACAGCATCGAAAACAAAAATCGAGAAACCCAACATAAAAATTTCAAAAACAAATTCGATAGAAAAAGATAAAAATATAATTTGAAAAATATTTACACATCATACACAACAACAACACAACAACAACTCAAGATTCATTACAACACCAACATTAATTACAGAACACGAAACATAGAGTCACAAGATCACATTTAGCACAAGCACAACAAACATAAACAAAATATAAACAAAACAGCTAGCACCTAACTGAACACTATCCCCAGTGTTCACATAATTGCAAAATATCACAAAGGTTGGGTAGTGAAACTCCCTAATCAATCAAAGTATTCAACTTCTTCATCAGGTGCCAGTGCTTTGTCTCCTATATCAGAATTACCCCCGCCATGCTCGTCCGACTCAACATCTGAGTCCTCCTCGCGTGTCTCCTCATCGGTAGGGACATCATCATCCACGGGCTCCATAAATGCGGGCCCCACTCTGCATAAAGCCCGAGAATTCTCATTGAATGGGTAATCCAACTCGACCTGCCACAGCTCATCCTCCGTTGCGGGTCTCCCATCGATGCACAATTGCAACATTTGCATCCCGTACATGCGGGCCATGTACTGATCATCCCGAGCATGTCGCTCGGCTAGGGTGAGCACCGACCCATAAGTAGTGTCAGGTGCCTTGGTTTTGGTGACATCCAAGGCACGCCTGTCGATCTGAGAGATGTAATCTAGGGCCTCCTCTTCAATATTGTGGCCCCTCAGGAACGTGGTAAGCAGACCACCAAAAAACCCGTATCTATGACCCTGATGCAGTCGGGCTCTCTTCATGGCGGAGATGATCACCATCCCAACATTGATTTCCAACCCCTTCATCAGGGCATACACCAAACAAACTCTATCCTGGGTGACATCTGTCATGTGCACCCCCGGGATCAGGCATGAACACACAATCTTCAACCAAATTCGGGCCTCCCTGTTCATCAGAGAATAGGGCAATGTCTGATGGTAGCCCCTCTCCTTGATCCTACCCCACCTGGCTGTCGATCGGGCTCCACATAAGGTGCGTCTGATGTACGCATAGGGTGGAGTGATGTTCAGCTGACGGAGGACATGAGCGTCTGTGTCCCGCGCCCCCAGGATTGCATTCAAGTGGTGGGGCTCAAATGTGATTACCTGTCCTCTGATTTTTATGGTGTGGCTGCGTAAGGTCGGATTCCAATTGGCATAGAAATCCTGGATAAGATGGAGATTGCACTCCCTGGGTTCTTTGAAAATAAAGTTTAGCCCAACGGTGTTAATCCTGTGTACAATCCGCGGGAATTCCTGTGCCAGTGGTTCCCGTGCTATCTACTCCTCCGGGAAGTATTTGGTTTCTTTATGTTTAGCATACCACTTCTTCCCCTCATCAGTCACCCATCTGCTTCCGTATTGTCGGCGTTGACCTCTAGGATCCACTGGTGCTGCTGGAACTGCTGTCCCCATTCTTACCCTCTTTCTGCTGGCGCCCGATGTGGATGCGCCCTTTCCCTTGTATTGTCTTCCTGACATTGTTCCTATACATTCAAACATACAGTTCCAATGTTATTCAAGTCATAATTAGCTACAACTAAGGTTGGGTTTAATTGGATCACCCCACACTTAGTCTTTAGCGGCATTCAACACAATTTGACAAGACATTCATGATTTTGCCATTCTTAGCATTCAACATGCTTAGTGCATTCGTATAAGTCGATGGAACAATTACTTTGTACTACTCAGACTTCGTACAATGAACAAAAATTTCTCCATTGATTCAATTACCTCATCATTAGCACTTTGCAATTTTTTCAACAACCTATGTAATTCTCCAATTGCATTATCTCGAAAATCCCTCTTCTAACTTAGCATATTCAACATCAATCACAATACATTTCACTTCACCCAACATGCACAACCCAATTTATCAACATTTTAAAGCATTTAGTCTTCTTCCTATTCAATCCTCAACCCTAGCTATCAATTTAGCAAGAATTTCAACAAAACATGCAATCATTGAGTTAATCTACTCACAACGATACTATGAACATCATTCAATCATAACTCAATTGATTTCAAGCTTATTTCTCACTTAGGGCACGATTTCACCACAAAACATGTTCAAGAATCGAAAATTTGAGCAATGATAAGGAAAAATTCAAGAACATACCTTTACTTCGATGAAATGGAAGAAAACTCGGAGGAAGTTGATCACTAATTCCGTGCCACGTTGGGGGAGAAGGGAATTTTAAGTGTGGGTCGCGGAGGAATCGAAAGAATAGGAAAAACATGAAGGAAATTGGGGTTCAAAAGAAGTTCTTCGTGCGGGTTACCCGGTGACCCTAGGTGACCCGACGCAAAATACACCTCAACGTTTCACGAAGGGTAACGTGGAGCACTGCCTCTGTGACACGGAGCCATCATGCAGGTATTCTGGAAATTGTTAAAAATTCGGAATACACCTCAATGTGTCACGGAGGGTAACACGGAGGCCCTCCTCCATGACACGGAGCCATCGCGCAGGCTCACTGGAATTTGCCAATTTTTATTTTCTTACCTTGATTTTTTTCCTTTGCGCTTTTTTGTATTTTTGCCCTCCGTTCCACCTGAAAATCATTTCACCACAAGAAATTGATTAGAAATCATAGGTTGCAACACAACAATTTTTATTTTTCTTTTTCTCTCTTTTTCTTTTTTTTCCAAATAATTCTACTCTTCTATTACAACACATTCACGGGTTGCCTCTCGTGCAGTGCCTGATTTACAGTCGCGGCTCGACGCTACTCATTCTCAATCATCCTCTAGAGTGATGGACGTCTTCTCTCAAATAATATCCTCACCCCAATAATGCTTATATCATTGCCCATTCACCAAAAATGTTGCACTTCTATCTTCTTGCCACAACTCCACTGCCCCGTGTGGGGTCATTCTCACCACTTCAAACGGCCCTGACCACTTAGACCGCAATTTACCTAGAAAAAGCTTCAATCTTGATTAAATAACAACACTTTCTGCCCCGACTCAAAGATCCGATGCACCATATGCCTGTCATGCCACCTTTTAGTTTTCTCCTTGTAGCATTTGGCACTTTCATAGGCATGCCATTGAAACTCATCTAGTTCGCTGAGTTGCATCAACCTCTTCTTCCCTACTAGCTCCGGATCCATGTTTAGCTTTCTCACGGCCCAAAAAGCTCGATGTTCCAGCTCCATAGGAAAATGACATGCCTTTCCATAGACCAATCTGTATGGAGAAGTCGCAATGGGTGTCTTGTATGCAGTTCTATAAGCCCACAACGCATCGTCAAGTTTGCTTGACCAATCAATTCGTTGCGCATTCCCTGTCTTTTGTAGAATCTTCTTTATCTCTCTGTTCGAAACCTCCACTTGCCCACTAGTTTGGGGATGATACGCTATTGCTACCTTGTGCCGCACCCCACACTTAGCTAGCAAATTCTTGAAACTCGCATTCACAAAATGAGCCCCTCCATCACTGATAATGGCTCGGGGTGTCCCGAACCTGGTGAATATTTGCTTTTTCACAAATTTCGTCACCACCTTGTTGTCATTCCTGGGACAAGCTGTTGCCTCAACCCACTTAGATACATAGTCAACCACTACCAAGATGTAACGATTACCAAATGATGGTGGAAACGAGCCCCTGAAGTCTATTCCCCATACATCAAAAATCTCAACCTCTAATAGCTGCTGCAGTGGCATCTCCTGTCTTCTACCGATTGTTCGTATTCTTTGACATCTATCACACATTTTTACATATGCTATAGAATCTCTGAATAGTGTAGGCCAAAAGAAACCTGACTGTAATACCTTGTGAGCTGTCCGCTCGCCTCCGTGGTGCCCTCCATACAACGATGAGTGACAACTCCTCAATACTTTTGCAATCTGGCTCTCTAGGATGCATCGTCTCATCACTTGATCCGGTTCCTGATTAAACAGATACGGCTCATCCCATATGTAATACCTACAATCATGTCTCAACTTCTTTCTTTGCTGAGCCGTAGCCTCCGGTGGGTAGACTCCACTTACCAGCAAATTCACAATGTCTGCATACCAAGGGATTTCATCTTCCCTTATTGCCAAGAGCTGCTCATCTGGGAACTTTTCTTTGATGCTGTCACCTTCCTTCACATGCAACCGGCTTTCCAATCGCGATAGGTGGTCTGCCACTTGATTCTCGCTCCCCTTTCTATCCCGAATCTCTAGGTCAAACTCTTGTAGCAACAATATCCATCTGATTAGTCTGGGCTTTGCATCCTTCTTGCCAAACAGATACCGAATTGCTGCATGATCAGTATACACCATTACTGTAGAACCCACCAAGTAGGACCTGAATTTATCAAATGCGAACACCAATGCTAGCATCTCCTTTTCCGTGACTGTATAAAGACTTGGGCTGTGTCAAGTGTTTTTCTTGCATAATAAATGGAATGAAAATTTTTATTCCTCCACTGCCCCAATACAGCTCCTACAGCCACGTCACTTGCATCACACATTAATTCAAACGGTTGCTCCCAATCCGGAGAAATGAGAATAGGCGCTTCCACCAGTTTCTGTTTTAAGTCCTCGAATGCTTTAACACAATCCTCGTCAAACTCGAACTTCACCTCTTTTTCCAGCAACCGGCATATCGGTCTAGAGATTTTAGAGAAGTTCTTGATGAACCGTTTGTAAAACCCTGCATGGCCGAGAAAACTGTGAACACCCTTCACTGACACTGGTGGTGGTAGCTTTTTATTCACTTCGATCTTTGCACGATCGACTTCCAACCCCTTGCATGACACCTTATGGCTAAGGACAATACCCCCCTTGACTAAAAAATGACATTTCTCCCAGTTGAGCACAAGGTTAGAGTCTTCACATCGAGCTAGCACCCTGTCAAGATTCTGCAAACATGTAGCAAACGAATTACCGAAAATAGAAAAATCATCCATAAATACCTCGACAAAATCTTCCACCATATCGTGAAAGATTGTCATCATGCATCTCTGGAATGTGGCTGGTGCATTGCATAGACCAAATGGCATCCGCCTAAAAGCATATGTCCCATAAGGACATGTAAAAGTGGTCTTCTCCTGGTCCTCCAGTGCTATGGCTATTTGATTATAGCCAGAATATCCATCAAGGAAACAATAATATTCTTGACCTGCCAACCTGTCTAATATCTGATCAATAAATGGGATAGGATAATGATCTTTCCTTGTGGCCTTATTGAGCTTCCTGTAATCCATGCAAATTCACCAGCCTGTGACTTTGCATGTGGGAATCAACTCATTCTTTTCATTGGTGACCATAGTCATCCCTCCTTTCTTTGGGACACACTGAACGGGGCTAACCCATTCACTGTCTGAAATGGGATATACCACACCTGCATCAAGCTACTTGGTAACTTCCTTCCTAACTACATCCTTCATCACCGGATTCAACCTCCGCTGATGTTGCACAGTTGGCTTGGATCCTTCTTCCATAAAAATCCTGTGTGTGCAAAAAGCTGGACTAATTCCTCTGATGTCCGACATTTGCCAACCCATTGCTTTCTTCCGTCTCTTGAGTACCACCAATGCATCTCTAATTTGTGCCTCTGTCAGTTCTGCAGAAATAATGACTGACAAGGTGTCATCTTCCCCCAAAAATACATACTTCAGATGTGGAGGCAATGTCTTCAACTCCAATTTTGGTGCCTCCTCAATTGATGGTTTTGGAAATGGTTCCAAGGACCTCATCAATGTCTGAAAATCTTGCTTCCTGGGAAACCATTTTGGCTCGTTCAGCATCTGCACCATCTCATACGTAACACTGTCTCCAAAATGATCGGAGCCCATCAAGGCTCTCTCCAATGGGTCCTGAGAGTCTACAATCTAAAGAAGTGATTCCTGATTTAGCACATTGATCGCTGACAGCTCCTCAGACATGGCCGGAAGCTTCATGGCCTTGTACACATCAAAAACCTCTACTTTATCATGTGCTCGCATGGTTAGCTGCCCAGCAGCCACATAAATCAAAGCTCGCCCGATTGCCAAGAAAGGACGTCCTAAAATAAATGGGACTTCCGCATCCGGCTCGAAATCCAAGATAATAAAATCCACCGGGAAAATGAGGGTGCCCACTTGCACTAGAACATCTTCCACAATACCATCTGTCTTGCCAAAGAACGGTCAACTAGCTGCAAGATCACAGTAGTTGGTCTAGGGTTGCCTAGCCCCATCTTCTTGAACACCGATGTCAACATCAAGTTTATGCTTGCTCCCAAATCGCATAATCCACGAGCTCAAATACTTTGCCCGATTGTAATCTGAATGGTAAAGCTCCCAGGATCCTTGAGCTTTGTCGGCAACCTGTTCTGTATCCAGAAAGTGCACTACTCAGTAAGCGCACCGTATCATACTACGTCAATCTACTTTTGTTTGCTACGATGTCCTTGATATACTTGGCATATTTCGGCACTCCCTGCAAAACATCAACCAAGGGTAAATTAATGTGTACCTGTTTCAGCACTTCCATGAATTTCTTAAAGCAAGCTTCTTTCTTGTGCTTCTTTAATCTCTGAGGGAATGGGGGTGGTTGTCTTTCTATCTCAGCTGCCTTCTCCTTCCCCCTCACATCATCATGTTCCCCATCTTTTTCCACTACTCCAGATTGCTGAGGTGGTCTTTCTGGTTCCACCTCCTTAAGTTGTAGTCCACTCCTTGTGGTCACTGCATTGACCTGCTTGGGATTTGGGTTAGTATCACTTGGTAGTCCTCCTTTGGGCCTGGTATTTTGAGCTCCAGTTGTCCAAACTTGTACTCCGACGCCTTTTTAGCTAACTGCTGATTTTTCATGTCAGCCGCTAATTTCACATAATCAGCCTGCATTTGCGCTTGGTTAGCTATAATTGTTTTGAACATATCCTCAATGCTGTTGGGTGGTGGAGGAGGTGCATTGTTTCCTCTGTATTGAGATTGAAAATTCTGATGCCCCCCTTGATTTCTCTGCATGCCCTGATTCGAACTCTGTCCTTGATGGCTATTGCTCCCCCAAGAGAAATTTGGATGATTCCTCCAATTTGAGTTGTAACTGTTGCCATAATGTTGATTATTATTCCTCTGGACGTTCCCAACAAAATTTACCGAGTCTGGATTGGCACCACAACACTCAGCTAAGTTGTTCACTACTCCCACATACTTCACACCATACCTGATGAACTGCATTGACTGGGTCTTGTGCTTGATTCAAGCTCATACTGCTGAAGTGGGTGTTGAGTTGATTTTGCAACGAAGCTATCTGTGTAGCGATAGCTGTAAAACCATCTATCTCAAAAACTCCAGCCGCTTTCCTTGTTCCTCCTCGTGTTGCGTCCGCATTCCATTCTGGATTTCCCTGTGAAATAAGATTTAACAAGGTATAAAGCTCCTCATAAGTCTTCTCCAATGCCTGCCCCCAGCTTCTGAATCTAACAAAATTTTAGTATGTGGTTCCAAACCCTCAATGAATGTATGCACCAACACATCATTAGACGGTGATGATGAGGACAATCTCTTAACATTGACTTGAACCTCTCCCAAGCTTGATACAAATTCTCACCCTCTCTCTATTTAAAACTTAGAATCTGACTTCTAAGTCTAGCTGTCTTCCCAGATGGAAAGAATCGTATCAAAAACATTCTTGCAAGATCATCCCAAGTAGTGATAGAATTAGGTGGTTTAGCTTTCAACCACCTCTTTGCTTCCCCCAATAATGGGAACGGGAATAATGTAAGCCTCACATAGTCGGATGATACTCCAGCGGGAATGTAAGTGTCACTTATCTCCAAAATATTTTGGAGATGTTGTTGTGGATCTTCATGAGGGAGACCTGTGAATTGCCCGCTGGTGTGCTACAACTGCATCATATTCTGTTTAAGCTCGAACCTCCCTCCTGGATCTGGTCTGCGAATACTATATGTAACATTGTTTGCATGTAGGATTGCCACTTCGCGGACCGGTCTTGCTGCCATCTCCTCAGGCACTAAAACTGCCCTCACAAGTGGTGGATTCTGTTGCTGCTCCAGAATTGCCTGTCTTAGCAATTGCAGCTTCTTCTCTAGAGCTTCCCTTCTTTGGCGATGAAATTGTCTCTTCGGCTCTATAAATGAAACCACCAACTCCTTATCTCTTGTCAGCGTTCAGAAAAAAATTCAATACCTGCAAGAGAAAGGCTAAGATCAAGTTGTCAACACTTATATTGAATTTGTAAACTAACACTAAGAAAATAAATTTACCAATTGCCAGTCCCCAGCAACGGTGCCAAAAACTTGTTCAACTCAAAACTACATGCAAGTGCACGTGGTCGTACAAGTAGTAAAGTGGCTTTATTTCAAGCCAAGTATCGATCCCACAGGGACTGAACTACGGTATTAATTAACTTAAGCATCAGTGAACGATATCTCTATGAATGCAGACAACCAAATAAATAATGTTTTATGAGTTAAGATCACTAAGTAATAAGAATCTAAGTCAAGATTATAATTTGAGTCTGAACAATAGCAATGAACAAGCTGAGGTTAAGGCAAGCATGCAGAGATGTAATTTATTAATTCAATTAAGCTAATCTTCTCTTTGGTTGCTAGCCAGGAATTAATTGCCCATGGATTGGATCTTTCGACTCCTATCCAATTGAAGAGTCATGAAACTTTATTCTACATTTCTATGATATAAGAATCTCATGCTCTAGCCATACATAACCGATTCCATAAATGACTAATAAGACTTTCAGATATATTTCTATTCTGAACGTAAATCTTTTCTCAATTTTCTCAGCTAAGAAAAGATCATATCCTACCAATTCACATCTATCCAATTCCTTTTCTTTTCAGAATCAAAATTGGATTTCTAAGATATACATTAACATTGGCCAAACATTAATGCAGTAAAAACAATAATTGATAGAACAACCATTGAAGAAAAGATGAAAACTAAAATGATCAATAATTACATTCCTCTACAATTCCTTAACCTCAACAAGAGGTGAATTAGCCACTCATTTGTGGATTAAACATCTTCAAATAAGTAGAATTCATACAAGCAATTGAAATTAAAGAGAAAAGGAAGAGAAGAACCCTAGAATTTTCGTCCTCTCAACTGCCTGTAACCCACGTTCTTGCTCCACAAAATTAGAATGTTTAAAATAAAATCTAAGTGT
Organism: Datura wrightii; assembly: GCA_035772735.1. Classification (NCBI taxonomy): domain Eukaryota; kingdom Viridiplantae; phylum Streptophyta; class Magnoliopsida; order Solanales; family Solanaceae; genus Datura; species Datura wrightii. The sequence continues at coordinate 31,501,551 of JASDFA010000008.1, forward strand.
GCTATTTATACTATTGAGAATTTTTCCCAGAATAACAAGCAACGTGGCACAGAGTGTATCGCAGAGCACTCCCTCCATGCCACGGGGCTATCGCGGAACTCCACTGTAAGACGGCTCCCAGGTAACTGCACCTCACCGTGGCACGACTTGTATCGCGGAGCTTTGCCTCCTTGCCACGATGCTATCGCGCACCTTCACTAGAACTTGAGGTTCCAGGTAATCACACTCAACGTGACACAGACTGCATCGCGGAGCACTGCCTCCGTGCCACGGAGATAACACAAACCTCCACTGGAATTTTACATAAATTCATTCCAGGTAGAATGCCCCCGCGATGGTAGCGTGACACGACGCCATCACGGAGCCCCTATTTTTGCCAACTTCCCTTGTCAACATCCACTTCTTGCTTCCAAGTCCAATCCCGCACTTCACCAACATATATATTAGCTTCCAAAATTTCCTTCTACCTGCAAAACAACACTAATCATGTTGGTTAGTATAAATTCAGATTTACCTAAGAATCACATGAGAATATACACATAAAAATAGATAAAAAAGTCGAAATGAAGCATTTGAGTATCACTTGGGCATGCAATTCTGCCCAAGATCATATGTAAAACATAACTGTAAATGACTGACCGTAAGAAATAGAACTGACAATAACTAAAATAAGGAAAATGGACTGAAGCTGACTGAAGTAGTGAAATCAGGGCTAAACATAACTGTAATAAGGAGGGTAGGGGTCATACCTAACAAAAGAGGCGTCTTACTACCTAATTATCAGTAACTAAAGCAAACATAAACCTTACCTGGCCCCCATAAGCTGGAAGGTACAATCAGCACATAATAACCCACCTGGGCCCCCATTAGCCCTAGTCAGTACACCTCAACTATATACCCCTATCCAGGTCATACTGAGTAAACTACCAACTATAAGCGTCCTGCCAATCCTTTGGGTCTGCAACTAGGCCCGCTTGGCCCCTGACTGTAGCGGTGTCTGAGTCTGAGTCCGGAGGACTCTTGATATCTACACCCCGGGCGTAAGCGCTCAGCGGGGGTGTGTATAAGGCCAACCACGACATTATGAGGATCTATATCCCCATCTTCATCCCTTGCGGATGGCATGACACTCCGTAGAGCGACATATCCTCGCCCCTGGTGGGTGGCGACACAACTATTAACCCTGGGGTGGTCACAAAAGCTATACAAGTATAATCCAGCCTAAAACAATACAATTTATGAGTCTCAACTGATAACAAAAACTATACATGAAAACATACTCCTGACATGCTTTACTGGGATTCATACTGGATTACTATGCTGAAGAAACTAACTTGCTGAAAGAAAATGCCTTAACATACCTCGATTGTCGGTTTTTGATTAACTGATAGGTTCCAATTAGTATTCAATAGCTCTTCCCAACTGAAATCGTGTTACCGGAAAGATAGGACTGGTTTTAACACTAAATTCAGCAAAAAAGGAAAACTTTATATGTAAATATTAACTATATTCCAACTTTACGGAACATGGTCGAAACCTCGTTATTTATCAAAAGTCTAGAAGGGAGAAATGCTTACTTTAAGCCTCGAATTGTATTAACACTAGTTTGGAGAAATTCCAACAACTTTGGCTCGGCGAGACGACGATTCGCCGGGCGAATTTCACGAAACTAACTCCGTAGAAATGCTTTCTGCAGCCTTATACTTCGATACCCGAAGTTAATTTGGATTTGGACGGTGTTTAGTGGCGTAATTGTTACACCCCATAAATTCTTGACATGTAGATGGCCTATTCGCATGTTAGTTAAGAGTTTTAGAATGCCATACGTGCGAGAAAAGGGCCCGGGGAGAGACCGGAGAAGCGCCAGGTCGGCGCGTCGCAAGGCAAATGCGACTTATAAATCGCATTCGATGAATGCGACTTATAAAGCGCATTCGACGAATGCGACTTAAAGGTCCCAAGTATAAAAGCCCCCACTTCGGATTTTAATGATATAAATTCATAATTTCCAGAGAGTAAATCGAGAAAATAGCCGAGAATGGAGGGAACGAAGATTTCTATCCGATTACGCGATTATACGCAGTCCAAACTCGAAATAATCTTAGGTAGTGAGGTATTAAGCTACAAGGAGTATTCCTACAGATTTAGTTTTGTGAAATTCGGCCGGCGAACCATCATCCTACCTAGCTAAGGTAAGTGGAAATGCTCCAAATTAGTGTCAATATACTCCTAGCCCTGAAGTGAGTATTTCTCCCTTCTGGACTTCCGAGAAATAGCGAGTTTTCGGCTGTTTTTCGATAAGTTAAAGTTTGGGCTATATATATATTCAAAGTAGTATTTTCTTCCATAATATTGACGAATTTAGTTCTAATTTCTATGAATGTGAATACAGTTGGAAGAAATAACTGAATATTGGTCGAGTTATGCTAGTTAGTCGGAAGGCCGACAATTGAGGTATGTAAAGCTAGTTTCTTCGGCAAGTTAGCAATTCTACCATAGTAAAATAGAATAAATTCCAGAAGAAAGTTCCAGAAGCCGAGTATTAAGTATGTTTGTATTGTTATGCCATGTTCAGAATAAAGGTCAGTAGATTGGTATTAAACAGTGAGATATTATTTCAGACTCAGTACCAGATTCAGTTTAATCCAGCCAAAGAATCAGAATATAATATAAAAGCATGAACAGTATGATCAGATTTATTATACATGTTATATGTGATTATTGTTGTTTGTTGAGACTTGTTTGTGATATGTGGGCACCCTTAGAGCTTCCTTGCCGCCCCAGGGTTAATAGCTGTGTCGACTTGCCCGCTAGAGGGTGAGTATACATCACTCCAAGGAGTGGCATACCGTCCGCAGTAGGACAAAGATGGGATGCAACATTCCCCATATCAGGCTGATCAGCATTACAGTATACCCTGTCGAGCGCTTGCACCCAGGGCACAAATTACATATTAGAGTTACAGGAGTCCTCCGGACTCAGATATAGTTATAGTCAGGGGCCCAGAGAGTCCAAGCTGCATACCCAGGGGGCCAACAGGGTGCTCATAGTTATTAGGTGAGTGGAGTGAATTTATTTTTGGATGGTTTGACCCGGGTAGGGGTATATAGATTGCATGTTGATTGGCACCTTCCGGCTTATGGGGCTGGTATAGGTTCTTGTATGCTATATATATATATGTTACTTACTAGATATATATACATGTTACTTATAAAATGGATAGTTAGCAGGACGCCGCATCGACAGGTATGAGTCTTATCTTTCTTCCAGTGCAGTTAAGCTCAGTACAGATTTTGCTATTCCAGACAGTTTTAGCTACCCCCTGTCATTTCAGCAACTATCAGTATTACTGTTTATCTTCAGTTATGTTTAGTTTTGCTTTGCATACTCGGTACCAATGGTACTGACGCCCGTTTGGGGCTCTGCATTACTTGCCTGCAGGTACTCAAAGATGAGGAGCCGATCCCTCGTGATTCCAGCCAGCACATAGAGTCATCAGCTCCTGTCTTCCAGAGCTAGACAGATAGAGGTTTATTTCTTTTCTTTTGTTGTACAGTATGGGTAGGCCGAGGCCCTGTCCCGACCATCTTATCAGTATTCTTAGAGGCTTGCAGATTGTATATTTCCTGTGGTTAGCTGTACCGGTCGTGTGATGCCATGTGTATGTTTTATCTTTTTTAGAATGGCTATGTGGGGCCTTACTCAGTTGGTAGTGGTGACCTTGTCGGTCACGTAGCATTTTAGCACCTGTTTCCTTGATTCAGAAGTAACTAGACCGCATGGTGGCCTTGTCGGCCCACATAGGTTCCTTTATACTACTGTTGTTCTGGTTAGCTGTTGTTGTCTTACAGGTGGCTATAGGCCTAGTCAGCAGGAGGCTGTTTTACAACCGTTATATAGCCCGTTGATTCCATGAATCCAGAGTTAGAGCCAGCCTGGCACCAGAAGTGCTTAGGTTCAGTAGTTCAGCAGTCCAGGTCTTAGTAGGGCACCAGGTGTCAGTCATGCCTCCCAAGGCGGGGCGTGACAAACTTGGTATCAGAGCAGGTCGTGTTCTAGGGAGTCTACAAGCCGTGCTAAGTAGAGTCTTGTCTATGGATGTGTTGTGCACCATATACTATAAGCAGGAGGCTGCAAGGCATAATAGGATGGTTACTCTTTCTTCATATTCAGTCATGCCATAGAGCAGTACAGTATAGGGTTGAGTCCCTAAAACTTATCATACTCTTTGTTTACAGATAAAATAGCAGACCAACGACACCTTGCCACAGGCAGAAGACTGGATACTGTAGCAGGATAAGGCACCAGTAGGATGCCTCAGCTTCATTTAGAATCAGCCCGATCTGAGGGAGATACAAAGGCATCATCACAGCCTTCTCAGCAGTCCCCACCTCACCAGAAGCCATTCGGAACGACACCGCCTCCGACAGCTCCTGTACCTACACCATCCGACAAGGAAATTCGAAGTGCAGTAGTGATGTTGGCACAAATGATGGTTACTCAACGCCAGTCAGTGCCACCTGTAACAGTAGAGTCATCCGGTGGGTCTGGCAGTTCGACGGTCTGAGAGTTTTTGGCACTAGGTCCCCCACAGTTCACAGGGTCGGATCAAGCAGAGGAACCCCAGGATTTCCTGAACCAGATGCAGAAAATCTTCCAGGTCATGCATGTGACATATACAGAATAAGTTGAGTGAGCGATATTCCGACTGCGGGATATTGCTGTGTTGTGGTATGAAAGTTGGAAAAGGTCCCGAGGGAGAGATGTTGCCCCTCCGACCTGGTCCAGCTTTTCAGAGGCCTTCCTAGATCGTTATTTGCCACAGGAAATTCGACAGGCTCGGATGGATCAGTTTTTGCACATGGAGCAGGGGCGAGGAGTGTGCGGGAATACGCCCTACAGTTCGATTCCTTGGCTCGCTATGCTCTAGCTTTTGTGGACACCATGCCATCTAGAGTCCACCGGTTTATTATGGGTCTGAACCCAGAATACATTGAGGCATGCATGACAGCTACGCTGCGGGAGGATATGGATATTGCTCGGGTGCAGGCCTTTGCCCAGACTTTTGAGGGCCTTAGACAGCGGCAACAGGATAGTAGACGTATAAATCAGGAGCAGCGCCGCAGGGATAGATAAGATGAAATATAGAGGGAGATTCAGAGAGGACCCAGGCCCTGGTTGTCAGACAGGCCACGTAGACCCCCACCTCCATCACAGCAGAGGGGTAGATTTATTCGCCAAGGACAGCAGAGTCTGGTGGCAGTTTTCGAACGGTAGATTCACCTCACCACAAGAGGGCAGAGCCGAGAAGGTACACACCCCCATCTTGCCCTATTTGTAGCTGACCCCACACTGGAGCTTGCAGATATGGCTCCACAGGGTGTTATATATGCGGGCAGGAGGGTCATGTGATGAGAGACTGTCCAGCCAGAGGTCAGGGTAGCCGAGATAATCAGGACAGGGCGTCAACAGAGCCGCGAGCTCCAGCAGCCTCGACAGGGCGTATGCCCTCAGGTCCAGCAGGTAGAGGCTTAGGTAGATTAGGGGCTTCTAGTTAAGGTACGAGCCCAAGCCGTACCTATGCATTACCAGGGAGGAAGGAATCAGAGGCGTCTCCAGATGTGGTAACAGGTATGATGACTATTTGTTTGCACCCTGCTTATGTATTAATTGATCCAGGGTCTGCTTTGTCCTACGTTACCCCATTTGTGGCCAGAAAGTTCAGCGTTGTACCAGAGTTGCTTCAGCAACCCTTTTCAGTATCTACACCCGTCGGTGACTCCATCATAGCCAGAAGGGTTTATCGAGAGTGTACAGTAGAGGTTGATGACCGTCAGACTATAGTAGATCTGGTAGAATTAGAGATGATTGATTTCGATGCCATTATAGGTATGGATTGGCTGGTGCCGTGCTATGCCAGTGTAGAATGCTGGATCAAGACGGTCTGATTCCACTTTCCAGGGGAGGCAGTACGAGAGTGGAAGGGCAGTACAGCTACGCCAAAAGGTAGGTTTATTTCCTACCTTCAGGTGAGGAAGTTAATAGCTAAGGGATGCATTTACCCACCTAGTCAGAGTCCAGGATGTTTAGGTAGAGCCTCCGACTCTCCAGTCTGTTCCAATGGTTAATGAATTCTCTGACGTATTTCCAAATGAGCTACCTAGTATTCCCCCAGAAAGAGAAATAGATTTTGCAATTGATTTGCTACCAGGCACTCAACCCATATCAATCCCTAAGTATCGTATGGCTCCTACTAAACTCAGTGAATTAAAGGAGCAACTGAAAGATCTTTTAGATAAGGGCTTTATCAGGCCGAGTACTTCACCTTGGGGTGTGCCAGTTCTATTTGTGAGAAAGAAGGATGGCTCACTCCGCATGTGTATAGAATACCGGCAGTTGAATAAGGTTACAGTCAAGAATAAGTATCCGCTTTCTCGAATAGATGATTTGTTTGATCAGTTATAGGGGGCCAGATATTTCTCCAAGATTGACTTACGGTTCGGATACCATCAGGTTTGAGTTCGTGAAAGGGACATTCCAAAGACTGCCTTCAGGACCAGATACGACCATTTTGAATTTCTAGTCATGTCCTTTGAGATGACAAATGCCCAAGCAGTATTTATGGACCTGATGAACAACATCTTCAGACCATTCTTGGACCTATTCGTGATAGTGTTTATTGATGATATTCTGGTGTATTCTCGCTCAGAGGCAGACCACCAGGATCATTTGTGAATAGTGCTCCAGATTCTCAGGGACCGTCAGTTGTATGCCAAGTTCTCTAAATGTGAATTTTGGCTGAACTCAGTAGCTTTCTTGGGGCATATTGTGTCAGATGCGGGTATACAGGTAGACGCGCAGAAAATAGAAGTAGTAAAAACATGGCCCATACCTACCACTCCGATCGAAGTCCGTAGTTTTCTGGGATTAGCAGGGTACTATAGAAGATTTTTTGAGGGGTTCTCCACCATAGCAACACCTCTGACTAAGCTGATGCAAAAAGCAATAAAGTTTCAGTGGACAGAGGCATGTGAGCAGAGTTTCCAGGAATTAAAAGACAGATTGACCTCCACCCCAGTATTAGAATTGCCAGAAGGTATAGAGGGTTATGCAGTTTATTGTGACGCTTCGGGTATTGGGTTAGGATGTGTGTTGATGCAACATGGTAAGGTAATTGCTTATGCTTCCAAACAGTTGAGGAAACACGAAAAGAATTATCCTACCTATGACTTGGAACTAGCCGCAGTGATCCACACTCTAAAGATATGGAGACATTACTTGTACGGCGTCCATGTGGATGTTTTCACTGATCATAAGAGCCTACAATATATCTTCACTCAGAGAGAGTTAAATTTGCGACAGCGTCGCTGGTTGGAATTGCTAAAAGATTATGATGTAAATATTCTATATCACCCAAGAAGAGCCAACATAGTAGCAGATGCCCTCAGCCGCAAATCCATGGGGAGTTTGACGTATTTGCAGCCCGAGCAACGAGAGTTGGCTAGAGAAATACACCAGTTAGCCAGTTTAGCCATTCGTGTAGCAGAAACAGAGGACAACAGAGCAGCAATTTAGAACACCGCAGTGTCGTCATTAGTTATGGAGGTAAAGGAACAACATTATGAGGATCCCTACCTGGTTCAGCTTAAAGACAGAGTTCAGCAAGGGAAAGTGCTAGATTTTTAGGTAACTGAGGATGAAGTGTTGCGATGTAAAGGCAGGCTTTGTGTTCCAGATATTTCAGGGCTTCACCAATAGATTATGAGTGAGGTACATTATTCCCGCTATTCTCTCCACCCAGGCGCGATGAAAATGTACCACGATATCAAAGAAATCTACTGGTGGCCAGGTATGAAGAGGGAAATAGCAGAATTCGTAGCCTAGTGTCCTAATTGCCAGCAAATAAAAGTGGAACACCAGAAACCAGGCGGATTGACTCAATACATAGTTGTGCCTCTTTGGAAGTGGGAAGCAGTAAATATAAATTTTGTAGCAGGGTTACCCCGTACTAGACATAGAAATGACTCGATTTGGGTAATTGTTGACAGACTGACAAAATCGGCCCATTTTCTGCCAGTAAGGGCTACTTTCTCTGCCGAAGATTATGCAGAGTTGTATATTAGAGAAATAGTCAGACTGCACGGTGTTCCAGTATCCATTATCTTCGACAGAGGGGCGCAATTTACAGCGAGATTTTGGCAATCATTTCAGAGAGGCCTGGGAACACAAATTAATCTAAGCACATCATTCCACCCTCAAACAGATGGGCAGGCAGAACGTACTATTCAGACGCTCGAAGATATGTTACGAGCGTGTGTGTTGGACTTTGGAGGTAGCTGGGATGAACACCTACCGCTTATTGAGTTTGCGTATAACAATAGTTACCACTCAACTATCCAGATGGCGCCCTATGAGGCTTTGTATGGGCGAAAATGCAGATCGCCAGTTGGCTGGTTTGAGTTAGGAGAGTCAGCTCTGATTGGGATGGATATTATTCATCAGTCAGAGGAAAAGGTAAATCTTATCAGAGAATGCCTACCAACTGCTCAGAGCCGCCAGAAATCGTATGTTGATGTGCGGCGCAGAAACCTAGAATTTAATGTGAATGACTGGGTGTTTTTGAAAGTTTCTCCAATGAAAGGGGTGATGAGATTCGGTAAGAAAGGTAAGCTTAGCCTGAGATTTGTTAGGCATTATCAGATTCATCGAAGAATAGGCCAAGTAGCATACGAGTTGAACCTACCTCCAGAATTATAGTCTGTTCATCCAGTTTTCCACGTCTCTATGCTGAGGAAGTATATAGGAGACCCCTCCAGAGTTGTTCCAGTTCAGGATGTCTAGGTTACGGAAGAGCTAGCTTGTGAAGAGGTTCCAGTAGCCATACTAGATAGGAAGATTCGCAGGTTCAGAACTAAAGATATTGCTTCTGTCAAAGTATTATGGCGTATGTAATGAATACTAGTGTTATGTGGAGTACCTGTATTGGACTTTTCTGCGTTTTAGGATTTTTGAGATAGTCCATATTACAGGGGAGACTCTGCCGAAATATCTCTAAACTAAGTCCAATAAGTTGAAATTTTTGCAAGTAGAAGATTACTTTCGAGGACGAATGTTCTTAAGGGGGGGAGGATGTTACACCCCATAAATTCTTGACATGTAGATTGCCTATTCGCATGTTGGTTAAGAGTTTTAGAATGCCATACGTGCGAGAAAAGGACTCGGGGAGAGACCGGACAAGCGCCAAGTTGGCGCGTCGCAAGGCAAATGCGACTTATAAATCTCATTCGACAAATGCGACTTAAAGGTCCCAAGTATAAAAGCCCCCACTTTGGTTTTTAATGATAGAAATTCATAATTTCCAGAGAATAAACAGAGAAAACAACTGAGAATAGAGGGCACAAAGATTTCCTTTATACTACTGTTGTTCTGGTTAGCTATTGTTGTCTTACAAGTGGCTATAGGCCTAGTCGATCGGAGGCTGTTTTACAGCCGTTATATAGCCCGTTGGTTCCATGAACCCAGAGTTAGAGCGAGCCTGGCACCAGAAGTTCTTAGGCTCAGCAATTCAGCAGTCCAGGTCTTACTAGGACATAAGGTGCCAGTCATGCCTCCCAAGGCGGGGCGTGACAGTAATCGGATGAAAATTATATGTCTCCTTCGTCTTTATTCTCTGCTGGTCGTGTTATATATGAAAAATAACATGAAATCCAAGGTGAGGCCTATATATACTTGAAGCAGCAAACAAGGCAACGTGGCACGCTGGCCAACGCGCTGATTCTTCTCCGTGCCACGTTGACTAATGCGGAGGAGCAGCTCCATGCCACTTTTCCCGTCGGGGTAGCTTGGTTTGGCCTCCTCTCGCGAAATCCCGACTTGGCACTCGTTCGGCCTTTCCCCGGGCCCTTTCCTCATACATATGGCACTCTAAAACTCTCAACTAACATGCGAATAGGCTGACTAAACGCTAGAAACTTACGGGGTGTAACATTAATATCAGAAAATTAATAAATTAAAATTTATGCAAATTATATATATATATATATATATTTATTTATATTTATATATATAAAAAATAATTTTACAAGAATTATGATAATTAATTATTATTATTATTTTTTAAAAACATGAATGCTAGCCAAACAATTGCGTAAAAAAGGTGAATAAAATATACGTATCTAAGCAGCTTATGCGGGGCATAGGGAGGTCAAAATTGGGTGTCAACAACTGCCTCTTCTTTGCTTGGAAATGAAGGATGAATGGTCGAGCAAAGAACGTTGACTTAGTAGCCAATTTTTGTCCGACCGAGAAATGATCTCAATGGGGCTGAACGAAAGGAAATAGAAATTGTGAAGCATTGCGGACGAGACTTTGGTATCAAGTCGCCTACATATCTCGGGTTTACGAGAATCAGGCCGCGTGTAGGTCTCAATTTAGGGACGAACAAAATCCCTAAAAGAAAATTCATAATATGGGCTTGAATAAAGAATGAAAGAAGTATGAAATGATGAGAATAAAAAGACGAGATAGAGACAAAATTATTACTTTCATATTAAAATGTAGTAATATCAAAATGAGGGATAAAAAGGTAAAAGATTGAAAGGAAACAAAAATGAAAAGTACTTGTAAGTATGGTGAAAAGTGGTAGAGCTTGAAAATAACTAGATAGATAAAACAATAATGATGAGAAGAGACCAATAGAAATTCTTTTTGTGCAGATAAAAGTATATCTTGGAGAAATTTTAAGAAGGTAATGCTTAACCTGAACAACATCAAAACAATAGGACCATGCTTAGCCTTTAAAACTTGGAGGGTGGCGCTTAATCCGTCCAGAAATCAAAAGAATGTAGCACAATAATAGTAGCTTAGAAGTAAAACAACGACTTTAAAAATGTGATAGGAGCTTGAAAGTAGCATAGAAGTAGCTTGGAAGTAACTTGCAAGTTTGAAAGTAGCATGGTAGTAACTTGATTTAATGAGAGTAACTTAAAATAACACAATAATAGCCTGCAAACCTTAAAATACTGGATAAAAATGATTAGTCAATAAGCATAATATATTATTTTGCAAATATAATGACTAGCTCGAATAAATTTGAGAGGGTAGTTCTTAACCTAATAAAAATTAAAAGGTAGTGCTTCACTTTAAAACTGGGGATAGTGCTTAACCCATAAACCAATGCTTAGACCTTAAAAGATTGGAGGGTGGTGCTTAACCCATCAAGAAATCAAAGAGTTAAAATAGCACAATAATAGTAGCTCAAAAGTAGTAAAATAATAGTTTGAAGAAAAATAACTCAAAAGTAGCTTGAAAGTTTGAGAATAACATAAGAGTGGTAAAATGACATAAGAGATTGAAAGTAACATGATAGTAGCTTGATTCGATATCATGAGAGTAACTTGAGTAGCCTGCAACTTTAAATATTGGATAAAAGTGATTAGTCAATAAGCATGAGATAATATTTTACAAAATTAACGATTATCTCGAATAAAATTGAAACAAAAGTGCTTAGTCCGATCAAAATTTAGAAGGCAATGCTTAGCCTTTAAAAATCAGGGGCTAGTGCTTAACCCATAAAACAATGTTTAGCCCTTAAAAGAATGGAAGGTAGTGCTTAATCCATAAGGCAGTGCTTAACCTGTAGGAAAATGCTTAGCCCTTAAAGAAACACTTAGGGTAGTGCTTAACCCGTAGGACAATGCTTAGCGTATAAAAATTTAGGGCAATGCTTAACCCATAAGGCAGTGCTTACTCATAGGATAATGCTTAGCCCTTAAAGAAACATTTAGGATAGTGCTTAACCCGTAGGACAATGCTTAGTCCATACAAAATTAGGGTAGTGCTTGACCCGTAGGACAATGCTTAGCCCTTAAAGAAACATTTAGGGTAGTGCTTAACCCGTAGGACAATGCTTAACCAATAAAAAATTAGAATAGTGCTTAAACCATTGGACAAAGATTAGTCCTTAAAGAAATATTTAAGGTAGTCTTAACCCGTAGGACAATGCTTATCCCTTAAAAAAAGGAGAGTAGTGCTTAACCCATTCGGAAATTAAAATATTAATACTTAGCTTCAAATAAACAGCATTCAGCTTTGAGTAACTTACTAAGAGGGTAGCGCTTAACCCCGTTCATGGAAGAACTTCAAGTAGTTTAGCTTTTCAGTTGATAATGAATACCTTCGCAAATCCAGATGATATATAGAATGATTGCAAATTTGGTACCTGTTGCTCCTATGCTCAAAGAAAAAAAATCATAAGATTAAAAAGGGGGAAGGTTGATTTGTGCCTCTATTCGTATGTTGCTATCTCGATCTCATGAGCTTGATGATCAGACTGGATGTCACACCTTTCCATAGACGTTCTTTTGGGAAATCAATTCCTTGACTTGACTGTGTCTTGATGAAATTTTGAGATCCTTATCAAAAATTTTTCCCCAGTGTAGAACATTACGCAGACTTCTTCTGCAAATGACGTAAAGTTGTGAATTTTTGAGGTCCCCTAAAAAATTCTTCCCCAGTTCTGTAGAAAATCTTGATCCGTGAACTTTAGAGATCCTCTCAAAATTTCTGCCCCAGTTGGTGCTCAAAAAGGGAAAAAGAAATTTTATTAAGATATAGACTGAATCCCGTAAGGGCGCTTACATATCCCTCTTAAACTTGAATCAGGTCCAACGTAGTTCAGAGTACAAGTAATGAAAGGTTTTAGAATAAAGGAATAAATCAAACTGAGGGTAGCTTCCAACTTCAACATGCTTCATTTCGGGTGGATCACCTTGGCATCAATCAGTGCTTGAATCTTGTCTTTCAAAGCTCGACACTCTTCTGTGATGTGTCCTCTCATCCCTAAATGATAGTCGCAAATCTTATCATCATTAAGCCATTTCGCATGTGTATCCATCACTATTGCGGGAATCAGAGCGATATAGCTGGCAACCTTTAATAGCTCATACAATTGGATTATAGGCTCACTCAAAGGAGTATATTACTTAGATGAACTTTCTCGGGGTCTCGCGGGCTTGTGAGATTGTTGAATCGGTGGATTTTGACAAACTGGTGGCCTTTGAAGTGAGGTGGAGGAAGCTAAAAATGTGCAGGTTGTGCATTATGAACAGGATAAGTCGTAGGGTGGTAAAATGACATTGGGTGATTGTATGTTGGTGTAGGAACTTGAAATGGAGGCTCTTGATATAGGAGTAGAGGTGCTTGGTAGCCTCCAAGGAGTTTTCAGCCCTTCTGTAGGCGATACAACATTCACCTCTTTCACGTTCTTGTTCTCAGTGGTCCTTCCAGACTGTGAAATCTTGCTAGCCACTTGTAATGCTCCCTAATCGATAATGGTACCATTCTTGACACCGTCCTCAATATTTTCTCCTAATTTGATGATTTCAGCGAAGCTCTTTTCACTTACCAGCATCAACCTATCATATACTTGCGGGTCTAGATTCCGCGTGAAGATATCCTTCATTTGAACTTCCTCTATTGGAGATCGCACTTTGGAGGCCTCATACCTCCAATGGGTTGCATATTCCCTGAATGTCTCTGTAGGATTTCTTTTCAAGTTCTGGATGTAGTGTAAATCCGGTGCGTTCTCTATATTGAAACCGAACCGCTCTACAAAAGTTGTAGCCATATCAGTCCAATTAATCCATTTTCTAGGATTTTTCTCAATGTACCAACCTAGGGCGTCCCCAGTCAAACTTCTCATGAACAACTTCATTTGGATTTTTTCATCTCTCCCTACTCCAATCAACTTGTCGCAATACATCCTTAGGTGGGCTTTCGGATCACTAGTGCCATTGAACATTTCAAACTTTGGAGGTTTGTATCCCACTGGTAGCTCAACGCCAGGATGTATGCATAGGTCTTCATAACTTAGGCCTTTTATCCTGTTGGACTCTTCAATATTCTGTATACAGCCGTTCATCTTTTTGAGCTCTGCGACCACAGACTATATCAAGCTGTCTTTCTTAAAGAGTGCAGATTCTCCTAGGTGATGAGTGACTGGAGCAGTCTCGATATAAATGGGGTTTAGGGTATGATCTCTCGGAGCATAGGCGTAAGACATATTGGATGTAACTGTAGGAGGTAAGTAATGAAACATGGTGGGCAGTCTTTGTGGAATGGCTTGATTTGAAGGAGTTGCATAAGCATTATGCGAATGTTGTATATGATTTTGAGGAAGCGAGTAGGCATGACTAAGATTGTTTTGAGGATATGAGGCTTGATGGGATGCCGGAGGAAGACTTTTAAAAGTGACATGAGGCTTGGTAGGAGCATGAATCTCAGCCTGCTGTTCTAACGAAGTTTTCAGGGGGACCGACAGATTGGTTGTATTATGAACTCGAGATAATTCTCCTTGAAGTTCTAAAATCATTTTCTCCATCCTTATTATCATGTCATTATACTCAGGTGGATACTTCCTCTATGAACTTTCAGCGGAATCTCTTGGAGCGACCGTATCAATTCTGACTGCTGAACTATCACTATCATTCATTGTCTTTTTACTTCTGTGGACCGACTAGGAGAAAGGGATGGCGGGCAATTGTGCACAAATCAACCTTAGGAAAGGGGATAATCAAGATAGACAATAAACAAAAAAATAAAATCAGTAAAGAAATTTGAGTATAACACGTTGTAGATAACAGATTAAAGGATATAAACACACTTCATGTTGTAAATGAAACATTAAACACATTAATATGTTTTCCTAATTTGGGGGCCTCTTTTGTGCTAGAGGTAGGCATAGCGCATTTTGAGAGTCGAATAGCCCATAATGTGTCACTCCATTTGCTCCACTAGAATCCCAAATACATAAAAAAATAAATAAATTATTACTTTATTTACATAATGAGATATTATAGGAAAATAAAGATTATATAAAGTAAAACTACAGCCTAAATGGAAATGCTCTTCCATCTTCGATCTCTTCTTGGCTTATACGACGTCAATTTGTGCTCAACAACTGCATCATAAAGTGTTAGCTTTATCCTTCCCACCTAAGGAGCAAATGGTCCACATTTTTAGGCATATCGACCTCTCAAATAAAAATGCAAATAGATATAAAAATGTCCTTTTCGAGGCCATAAATCTCTTTGGACTTTGGGCAAAGTTAAACTAATGGTCTCAATACACCAAGGGTATCGAGACTTCCCAAGAGATAATGCATGCATGACTTAACAGTTTCTAATCATTGGGTAGGCGGACTAAAAAATTCTTATGTGAAAAGGCACGAGGTCACATTGTAGTAAAACTATTCATTCACCCCATGTATATGCCAATTCTCTAAATGAGTTTTGAAAGGATTTTGGAGAAGTGCAAATCACAACTCGCGCATACGGAGTGTGATAGTGAGAAATTCCCAAGTGGGGGAAATATGAATGGAATGACAATTATTAATACATAATGAAATGTGGTAACACAATAAATAGTTAAGAGAAGTAATAAAAATGAAGCAACAAAAATAAATAAACATGACATAGATTATTTTAAATAAAGGAATAGTTGGAAAGGATTAATATTAAATAATAACATTAAACAAGAAAACATACAAGTAAAATAAGAAAACAAATAATGGGAATAAGGGGGGAAAGGATTAAACGTTGATAAATATAATAATTTAAGCAAGGAAGCAAATAAAGAGAATAAGGAAAAGGATTCACATGGGAGGAAACAAATTAACTTGAGAGAGTAACAAATCAAATTAGACATATGCACTTATAATTCACATAACTTACGAAGGCATCCTTTTCGGGATTTTAATAATCCTTTGGGACACAAGGTATGTTTACCATTAGTCGTGACGCACCATGGGCGTCACGACTTCTTAGGTATGATATATATTCCTTATTAAAGGATTACACGGTCAAGATCTAAGAGTAAGAGTGGGTTTAGACACGGTCCCCTCAGGCAGACAACTTGAGAGTGAGAAAGCTCATGATCGTCGACGCACTGCTGATCGATCAAATCATGAGACATTCCTCGACACGGGAGTTAAAAGTGAACAACCATGAAACTACGCAACCGTTATCAAGTGTGTGCATGTGAATATGCAAGGAAAGACATAAAGGTAGGAGATTAAAATAGATTGACAATTCATAAAAATAAATAAAAGGAAAAGGAAAGAAATTAATCATGCGGAGAAAAATAATTCAAATAAGGCAAAATTGACAAATAGAACATACTATAACATATAAGGAAATAAAATATGCTACAAAAAATCGATATGCAAATATAGAAAAATTAACCTTAACTAAAAGTGAAACAAATAAATTTCGCAAGTAAAAGAAAAACGAATATGCATGCAAGAAAAACACGAAATTCCCACATAAAAGCGAACACGTATTGGTTAGAACCTAAATATATCCCCAGCGGAGTCGCCATGCTGTCGTGCCCCATTTTTCTCGCGAAAAACAAAACTCGACATGTAACAACTCTTAAAGAATTGTTAGAAAGGAAGAGTCACCACCTAACGATTTGCGGTTCGTTAGGGCACTGTATTAACCTAAGGGTCTGTTTTACTAGCCTAGGTCACCAGAGTCGGGAAAGGGTTCAAATTACCTTGAAAGAAAGGTGTTAGGCACCTTTTGAGGTCCACAAATGTGGTTTCCAACTGGATTCTTTAATTATGTGGGGTATTTACTAAGCGGACAAATAAGATTGATTTTAACTTTTCTTACATAAAACCAGTTAAATGAACTATGTGATCAAAATAATAATGTGTTCAAATAGCATTATAATAAATGAAATCAAATAAAGCGAGAAAGACATAATGCGAGAAATATAATTTATCCGAATAATGATTGACAAGAAAAGGCAAATAACAAAATAAATACTAATTAGAAGAAACAATGACAAAACGAATAAATGAAAATTCTAAAGATTGGACTAAACCTCAAAGAGGCGCCTACGTATCCCTGAAGAGAATCAAGTCAAATGTAGTTCTGCATTTAAAAGGGGGGGGGGTATTTTAACCTAACGGGATCACCCGTGCAACTTAAATAATACTTCGCAACTCGTTTAGGTTGCTTATATTATTCAGCGGGCACATACTATCATTTCCAACTACCCACCTAATTAATTAATTGTTAACCCTAAAGCGTTTCTAGGCAGAAAAACTAACGTCCTAATATTTGCCTATCCGTCCCAAGCTTAGTATCCAAGAGGCATTAGACGATGATTTGGATTTTGGATCTAAAGTATACTTAGGTTGTTTTTAAGGGATTAAGGGGTGATCAGCATAAAGCAAGAAGATTACGACAAGAACAATGATGGTTTCAAATAAGCCTCAACATGATTTCTAGACATGCGATAAACCTACATTCACGATATCTAGTGCAGAAATCAAATCTCAATGCATGGCACATAATACATCTTTATTAAACAGGATTTTTAAACGTGGGCAGATTAACACGAAGATGACTTTAAAAACTAAAACTCTAGCATATTAATAGAGCATATTGACCAAATGTTCATAAGCCATGGAGTGCTTTCTAAGGAGAAGTTTACAAGATGTTCAGTTATTTCTCCTATAGACAAGATTCCTATATGATGTATATTGTCATACAAATATTAAATCAAGGCAATGTAAGATACCAAATGCGGTACACTAAACTCGAACATAAACACAAGACAACAACTAATTAATTCGTGGCAGGTAAACATTCCCATAAAGGACTGCTGTTAAATTCATTAACACACAGTTTATAGCTCAATTAATTATCGCCGATTTTGGTTTAAACAGATTGCCATAATTCTGATTTCAAAACCTCCATACAGGCTATACGTAACACAATTTAATAAATATCAATGTTGAGCAAATAAATAATAATAATAATAATAATAAATAAATAAATAAATACCAATGTAGCTAGAATTATCTCTGTAGGCAGATATACTAACTATTTACACATAAGTCGTGTTTTAACTCAGATCATTATAATTCCTATAGGCATGGTATCTGGCGTTGCATATATTATTAAATAAATTAAATTCCTAAGGAAATGATTTCTATTGCGTCAATCCTATAGACATGCTTTCTATGCTAAATTGGCATTTAAGAAAACAGTAAAGGAAGATAAAATCCCCCCCCATAAACCCCCTTTTCATTATTATTAGCGAGTTTATACAATCAATAAAATAATAATAATAAAATAAGTAAGTAGATAAATAAATAATTAATAAAATAAAGAATTAAATGATTTTCGTTTCTACCTCGAGCTTGAACAAACTCCATATATTTTGAAAGAACCTGTTGAACAAAATGAAGTACCACAACAAAGAACATACGCAGAAAGGTACTCTAATATTACGAAGTCATAATTTATTTAAATCTATAGAATAGTTCATTTAGACATATGAGCATATTAAATAACAAATCTTAGTGCTGCGCGGCAAGACATCATATAAAAAAACATGCTAGAATGCTACAAAACCACAATTAATGGCATGATGCCAGTAGCCAAACTTAATAAATATAATTGGGTGAAGTAAACTAACTGGTTGAAGCTAGTGAGGCAATAAAAAGTAAATATATAAATAAGAGGAAAATCTCGAATACTGAATAGTATTTGACTGATAAGAGAAAAATTATATCACTAGAGAGAAGGAATGGTCGAATATTATGTTGCTAAAGCAATAGCAATATTCTGGTTGTATTCCTTAAAGGATAATAGTATCTGAATGCTAAAGAAAGATAAAGAAAGATTGCTAAAGAATCAGTAAGTTCCCATGTTGTATTGTGGGAGGAATAGTAGACTTCCCTCTCAAAGTGGAAAAAAATGCATATTTATATACTAAAGAGTGTTCATGAATATGGACGAGAAAACAAATCTTCTAAGTAATCAATTAGAAACATAAAGGTAAGGAAAGTAATCAAGGAAATCAATCACAGAATATTTACCTTAATTAACATAGCCAGAATCAATTAATGCTAAACAATTCAAATTTTACTAAATAAGTAAAATATTAAGCTGGTTGGATTACCATAAATAGTCGGAATATCAAAAATTACCAAATATGTTTAATATATCAAAGGAAATAAGTGATAAAGCTATCACACATAATTATGGAAGGTAATTTAATGAAATTTACCACAAATATCTTAGTGCCAAGGAAAGGGAAGAGATCATGGGATATTTTACCTAATCGAAATAATTCACTTGATATAGTAAGGTCATTTAAAGGATTCAAATTATAGCTAATTTCAAGACTATCCTATAACTGTATAAGGTAAGAACTTCTAAGTTACATAATAGTATGGATTAATAGTCACGCATTGAGAAAAACAAACAGGAAAATAATTACTCAAACAAATATTAAGTTTGCCATAAAATTAGTGCTAAGATATATTACTCAAACAAAATAAATTTTACCATAAAATGCTAAACTTATCCATATTCAACGAATATTTTATGGAGAAAGGATTTCCAAGCACCATGTTTGAATAGTAATGGATCAAACTTCAATCAATTAAAGTATGTCTATGATTTTAAAAATCAATTAAAGAATATGAAATCACGAGTTATCATTTTTAGCACTTGAGACTATTCATGAACTGAACTTAGAGCAAGAAAGTGAAATAATCTAAACTAATCATACTAAGACTACCGTTCATAATTAATTAAGGGAATATCAATCAGGAGAGCATGAAACAAGGAGCATATCAAATACGCATACCCTCAATGCCTATTTTCTATGTTGTACATAATCAAATTGAGGAGGAAACAACAAAAATTACACGTAGCTAAACAAAATTCGATTAACAATGCAAAGTAATTTTACAAAGTAAAGAGAAATGAGCACAGAATCGATGTCAAAAAAATGAATCCTAGTTAGTTAAGGATATTATTAACAATAGAGGTAATTTAGACAAAATCATTTGGATCTAATTACAACACACCTGGAAGCAAACAATAAAGAAAAAAGAAGAGCGAAGGGAAAAAACAAAAAGGAGAGTACAGGTGCACGGTTGTGAGTGGTTGTGTTGGGTTTTCCGGTCAGAGAGGAAGGAGACTAGAGAGAAGGTGAGGTGGTTTTTGTGCCGGCATAGTGGTGGTTGGCCAGAGATGGCGAGACGGACGAGCCAGGGGTGGTTTCGGCGGTGACGCTAATAGAGGATGAGAGAGGAGAAAAAGGGCAAGCTTGGGGCGGCTAGTGTGCGAAGTTGGTGGTGTGGCGGTAAGGTTAGAGAGGGAGAATGAAGAAGGGAGTGGGGTATGGCTGTTGGTGGCTGCCGGCTTCACCGAAGAAACAACAGCGGTAAGAGGTGTGCGGCACCGGCCTTTTGTGGTTTTCTGGCGGTGAAGGTGAGAAGAGAAGAGGGAGAGCAAGAGAAGTTGAGAAGAGAGGGAGGGTAAGATGGTGAGGGGGGCGGCTAGAGGGAAAGGGAAAATGATAGTAGGTTTAGGTTTTGGGGGTTTGGGTAATAGAAATAGGAAAGAAAATGATGAGTTAATCTTCGCCATTGGATTAAAACAAATGTAACCTCGGCATGGAGGAGGCGTCAAAGATGATCGAAATCGGGATTTTTCTATTTCACGGGTCAAACGGGTCAATAATGGGTTAATGGGTAGGGCAATGTTTGATTGAATTTACATAGTAGCCAGAATTATTTAAAATAGGCTACAATTGGCACATATTTGATAAAAGTGGCTAGATTTTGAACGAATTAAGAAGAAATTGAATTGGCTGCTATATAATTAACAAAAGTACTACACTTGTAAATGATTTATCAAATAGATAATATTTAAATTACAGAAGAAACCATATAAACATTATCATCAATATAAATAAGTTATAAAATTGAATAGACTTATGTAAATATTATATAATTAATAAAATATAATATTTGGTAAATAATGACTAGGAAATATAATTAATTTATCAAAAATTATACAAACTTAATTATTAACATAAATAATTTATAGATTCAAGTAATAATATTACGCAAATAAATTTATAAAATTATATAAATATTATCATAAAAATTAAGTAAAACATATATTTTAAAATAAAGATTTGCTACATATATTAACACGAAATATACTGTGTATGACACGATTACTTAATATCAGAAAATTAATAAATTAAAATTTATGAAAATTATATATATATATAAAATTTTGCAATAATTATGATAATTAATTAATTATTATTATTTTTTTAAAAAAACATGAATGCAAGCTGAACAATTGCGTAAAAAAGGTGATTAAAATATACGTATATAAGCAGCTTATGCGGGGCGTAGGGACGTCAAAATTGGGTGTCAACACCGTCAGTTGAAGAAGGTGACTATTCAGAACAAGTACCCTCTTCCTCAAATAGATGATTTGTTTGATCAATTACCGGAGGTAGCTGCGTTTTCAAAAGTTGACTTGAGGTTTGGTTATCATCAGCTGAAAATTCAGGCTGAAGATATTCCTAAAATAGCCTTTTGAACTAGGTATGGGGCATTATGAATATCTGTTCATGTCATTCGGACTCACTAATGCCCCAGCTGTGTTCATGAGCCTATGAATATTATTCTCAAATGTTACTTAGACTCCTTTGTTATTGTGTTTATTGACGATATCTTGATGTATTCTAAGACCAAGCAGGAGCATGAAAATCTTCTGAGAATTGTGCTGGGATAACTAAAGGAGAAGCAGTTGTATGCTAAGTTCACCAAGTGTGAGTTTTGGTTGGAATCAATGTCTTTTCTGGAACATGTGGTTTCCAAAGAGGGAATCCAAGTTGATCCACAGAAGGTGGAGATGGTCAAAACCTGGGTGAGGCCAACTATCGTGACAGAAATTTGGAGTTTTGTGGGGCAGTTACTACCATTGGTTCGTGAAAGGTTTCACCTCTATTGCTTCGGCCCTGACCAAGTTGACGCAAAAGGATGTACCTTTCCAGTGGTTAGAGGAATGTGAAGCAATTTTTCATAAACTCAAGACTCTGCTAACCACAACACCTATCCTGGGGCTACCAGTGGAAGGTAAAGACTTTGTTGTTTATTTGTGATGCCTCATAGTTTGGGTTTGGGTACTATGTTAATGCAGGAGGGGCAGGTTATTGCTTATGCCTCGAGATAGTTGAAGGTTCATGAGAATAATTACCCCACGCATGACCTGGAGTTAGTGGCAGTGGTGTTTGCCCTGAAAATTTGAAGGCACTACCTGTATGGAGCTTGATGTAAGGTGTTGACGGATCATCGCAGCTTGCAGTATGTGTTATCCCAGAAAGATCTCAATTTGAGGCAGAGGAGATTCATAGAGCTGCTTAAGGATTATGATATCACTATCCTGTATCTTCCAGGAAAGACCAATATTGTGGCAGATACATTGAGTTATAAGACGGTGAGCATGGGCAGTTTAGCTTGTTTGAAAGCTGCTCAACGGCCGACGCTCAGAGAGGTTCAAACTTTGGAAAACAGTTTTGGTGAGATTGTTCATTGACTGAAATAGGTGGAATATTAGCTAGCAAGGAGGCTAAGTCATCCCTATTAGAGGAAATCACAGCAAGACAGTTTGAAGATGAAAAGCTGGATCAAATTCGAGGTAAGGTTTTGCAGGGAGAAGGCAAAGAAGTAGTGTTAGATGATGAAGTGGCCCTGAGAAGAAAGGGCCGGGTGTGTGTTCCCCGAGTTGGTAAGCTAATTAAAACTCTTTTGGCAGAAGCCTACAACTTAAGGTAGTCCATTCACTCCGGAGCCACCAAGATGTACCATGACATGAAGCAACACTATTGCAGGGCAGGATGAAGAGAGATATAATTGAATATGTCGCCCAACTTTTAAATTGTCAGTATGTAAAGTACGAGCACCAAAAGTAGGGAGGAGTACTTCAGAGAATGCCTATCCCTGAGTGGAAATGGGAGAGAATAGCAATGGATTTTGTGGTGGGTCTTCCCACGACTTTGGGAAAATTTGACTCAATTTGGGTCATTGTGGACAATTCACCAAGTCGGCTCACTTCTTGCCGGTTCAGGTGAATTACAACACCGAGAAACTAGCTAAACTCTATGTGAAGGAAGTGATATGGTTGCATTGGGCGCCTATTTTGATTGTGTCAGATAGGGGCTGTCACGACCCGAACGGAGGCCTGGATCGAAAATATGGGACAAGGAGCCCCGAGAGATTCCAAGTCAACCCATGGCATGAACATACTTCTAACTCAACCGATGAAACTGAAGAATCAACAACATAATTATAGCGGAAGTCTAAATTAAACATAACATCAAAATATATAATCTGAAGCTGAATACATCCTTTGTCTGAAAAGACTTTAAACATGACGAGTTAATGGAACAAGACCCCAACTAACTCAATAAAGCTTGAACTGGACATACATAAAGGAAATCCGAATAAGTCCAGTCCTTGAGAGATGAGGTCTCACCAACAATGTAAGATGCTAACTCCAAAGACTGACTATGAACGGGGCTGAGCTTGAGAGCCAGGTCCTGTATTATGAAATGATACAGTATAGAGTATGTGATCAGTACGTGGAATTTACTGAATATGCAAGGTAAGTAAATCTGCTTAAGTAAAATCATTTAAAGACATGCTTAATGTAAAATATAAACAATAAGGATCTAAGAGTAGGGCTTGTATGCATTCTTTTTGAAATCATGATCTCATCATAACATAACATAATATCATTACTGAATCAATTAACTAAAAGCTGAAATCTAGTAGTCATGAGTACAAACTGAACATTGAGTCAAACCTGCTTTAGAGCATATATAGATATACAAATCTCATGAATGATGAACATGTATAACTGAAATCATGAGGAACAATAGGAGACTCATCTTTTAACCGACATACCACAATAGAGCTTACGTGGTCCCAACTATCATATTCAAGTGGGTAGAGCCGTCCAAAGACTTGTCGGGGCTACGGACGATACCATGATATCGATATCAAGCTCGAGGCCCAATCGGGGTAGGGGATAGCTCACAAAGGAGGTCCAGAAGTAATATATTAATAGTATAACCTGATTTGGCGTGTAATTCTGAGGCATAGGATGATCGACCCTTAGCCTACTCGGTGCTAGACACTACTTCCAAAAAGACATGCATATGCTCTACATCATTTTTCAACGAAGCTCAACATCGTCTATTGGCGAAGCTCAATAATCAAATACATCTCAAATATGAAATCATGCATATGAGAAACTTTAACTCAAACCATACCACAAGCTGAAAGATAATTGGGAATCTTCGCTTCAAAACCATGTGGTAAGCTTAATTCAAAAAATCATAAATCATACTTAAACATGTGGGCCTTGCCCAGTACTTTCAAATGCTTGAAAATACTCAATTCACATCGACAACATGATTATAAATATTTGTAGCTTGAAAATATGCTTTTCATCATACTATCTCATCATAATCATACATTCATCACAAAACTCATCTTTCATGAACTTCTCATCAATGGGCTTTTTAATTCATAAAACTTGAGACATGATTTTAATTGAAAACAATATAAAACTTGCCCATGATTCATAATTCAATAGTATTACATATTTAAATCATACCCAAGTAGAGAAATTAGGAATATCATGCATTGGATTAAAAACCCCATAGATTAGACATAGGAAACCCATGATTTAGAGAGGAATTGGGCATGAGTGTGAAAGAATTCACCCATTCACAACCCCACATACCTGATTGAGGCTGATTCTTATACTTCTATGATTGCCCAAGAGGAATTGAAAAGAATTTGAAGAAGATTAAGTTTGTTCACCCTCTCTAACCTTCTATCTTTGTATGCATGAATGAATATGTCCTAAAATGAACTTTACCCTCTAAAAAGACATCATTCATAACTTAAAATGACGTAGGTTAGGCCTTAGAATCTTAGAAATTATGGAAAAGCACTTACTAAATTCACAAAAAATAACTGCCAGGTCATCCCCATGATGGACCTAACGACTCGTCAGCCTTGGCCACGACTCATGGCATGATTCGTCGAGTACACTGCTCATCAGGTCTTCAAGAATCCTCACGGGTGACTTAATGATCCGTTGCCTGGTGACCATGACTCGTGGTCACCAATCGTCAGATACACTGCCTATGACTTCAAATAATGGCCACGACTCACTCCACGAATCATGGTGACTGACCACGATTCGTGGGTGCCTTCCGTTAGGTACACTGTCTTTCTCTTCCTCTTTTCTCAATCACCACTCCCTACAACTGATCTAACAACTCGTGGGGCCTGACCAAGAGTCGTGGTCATGTCCTTGGGGATCTAATTTCCCAATTTTCAACTCATCACTTGAGCCTCACCACGAGTCTCACGGGCTTCTCTCATGAGTCACCTCAGGACCGTTCTGATACCTAATGCCAAATTTTAATTTTTTCTATATTTCAACTCTTGGATCTGATCTTTGGGCTTCCAGGTTATAATAGGGGCACTCAGTTTACTTTTCATTTCTAGAGAACTTTGCAGGCTAAGTTGGGCAGAAGGTTGGAATTGAGAACCGCCTTCCATCTTTAGATAGACTGATAGTCAGCAAAGACTATCCAGGTATTGGAGGACATGCTCCAGGCATATGTGATAGATTTTGGAGGCCATTGGAACACATTCTTTCCCTTGGAAGAGTTTTCCTACAACAACAACTATCACTTGAGCATTGACATGATGCCATTTAAGGCTTTGTATAGGAGAAAATGAAAGTCGACAATTGGTTGGTTTGATGCATTTGAAGTAATACCCTGGGGAACTAATTTTCTGAGGGAGTCCTTGGAAAAAGTTTGAATAATTCAGGACCTTCTGGTAGTTGCTCAGAGTAGACAGAAGCAGTACGCAGAAAAGAAGATGACGGATATAGAATTCATAGAGGGAGAGTAAGTGTTGCTCAAGGTATCTCCTATGAAAGGGTGATGAGGTTCGGAAATTGGGGCAAGCTTTACCTGAGGTACATCAGAACATTTGAAATACTTCAGTGTGTGGGGGGAAGTAGCTTATGAATTGGTTTTGCCGCCAGCATTGTCGGGGGTGCATTCGACATTCCATATCTTAATGTTGAAAAAGTATCATGGGGATGGAACATACATTATCAAATGGGACTCTGTGATGTTAGATGAGAATTTGTCTTATGAGGAGGAGCACATAGCAATATTGGCTAGAGAGGTTTGGAAGCTGAGTTCGAAGGAAATTATGACAATAAAGGCCTAGTGGAAGAATCGCCCTATTGAGGAAGCCAGTTGGGAGAACGAGGCTGATATACGGATCAAGTACCCTCAGCTGTTCGTGGAATCTAGTAAGTATTCTCCCTTTCTTTATATAGACCATTCAGGGACAAATGGTATTTTAATTGACATCTGATGTAACAACCCGAACATCGTTACGGGATGATTACAGACCTCGAACATTGGAAACAGGATAAGGGAGGGATAGAATGTGCTGTAAAATATTTAAATGTAAAATTGACCGAAATTGGGTAGCTACTTGTTCGGGGGACTGCTGTAGCGGTGAAATTTCCCGCTGCAGTGAGACCCTAGTAACGTTCAGAATCCTGCCATGACAAATTTGGGAAGCAACCATTAGAACTGCCACAATGATATTCTGGCCGCCGTAGCAGATCCGCAGCACTGAAAGTGTGACCGTTGCAGCGAACGAAGGGAATTAGAAGTGGGCTTTAAGTGGAAATTCTGGGGTTATTTCTAATTATTTCCCAAACGTGAGAGAGCAAGGTTTGAAGGTGATTTCTTCTCCAGAGTAGAGAATTGATACCCTAAGGTGAGTTTCTTGATCCCTAGCCCCTTTAATGGTTAATGTCAATTTAGAAAGCTTAGGGGACCTTTTAATTATCATGCCTTACCTTGGAAGGCATGACAGGCACCCAGTGCCACACCGAAATCTAGCTAACCTATCTAGGCTTATGCACGTTTGGTGCTTGCCTGCAACTCAATTCAATAAAACAACGAGCTATATCTCAGTTGTAAATATAGCCTCCAGTCGACAAGGCCATATAGCCACTATAAATACAAATAGCTAACCAATAACAAGCAATAACAGGAAATCTTATGAGGGCCGACAAGACCATCATGCTATCTAGTTATAACTAAAATAAAAATCAGGTAAATATAACTATACTATAGACGCCAAGGCCACTATCTAACAGCTAAACAAGGCCCCACACAACCTTCACATGAAATAAAATATATATAGGCCCCACAAGACCAACAACAACTAATCACAGGGAATCTGTAAATCTGCAAGTCTCTAGGAGTGGAATAATGGTCGAGACAGGGCCCTGACCTACCGATACTGTACAATCAAAAGAGCAAACCTTCTGAGTAATCAACTTCGGAGGAGGGGAGCTAATGGTACTGCTAAATCTGGCTGAAAGCTAAGAAGGTCCTGATCTGCGTCTATCCGCACCTGTAGGCAAGTAATGCAGCGCCCTAAGATGGGCGTCAGTTGAACTTGGGCATAATTATATGCCCAAGTGATACTCAAATTCTTCATTTCGTCTTGTGTATCCATTGATAATTGTACATCCTCATGTGATTTGTAGTTAAAATGTGAATTTATACTAACCAACATGATTAGTGTTGTTTTGCAGGAAAAATGTAATTTTAGGAAGCTAAGATGCATGTTGGGAGAAATCAGGAATAGACTCTGAAGTGAGCAGTGGAAAATGCCAAGGTTATGTAGCAAATTAAGGGGCTCCGTGATGGAGCCGTGTCACGCTGCCATCGCGGATGCATTCTGCCCCGGATGATAAAAATAGGCCAAGTTCCAGTGAAGGTCCGCGTTAGGGCCGTGGCACGTTGTCCAAGCCCCGCGTTGCACGCCGTGGCACGTTGGGCATAATTACCTGGAGGACTGGATTCCAGTGAGGGTCCGCGTTTGTGGGGTGTCACGGAGGCAATGCTCCGCGATGCACTCCGTGACACGTTGCTTGTTATTCCGGAAAAAATTTCCACTAGTATAAATAACACACTTAGGTTTATTTTTAATTATTCTGACTTGGTTGAGCAAGAACGTGGGTTACAGTCAGTTGAGTGGATGAAATTCTTAGGGTTCTTCTCTATCTCTTGCTTCCTTATTTCAATTATTTGTATGATTTACACTCATTTAACGATGTTTAATCCACAAATGAGTGGCTAAATTCACTTCTTGCTGAGGTTAAGAACATTTGTAGTGGAATGTAATTATTGATCATCTTGGTTTTTCATTTTTTCTTCCATGGTTGTTCTATTAATACTTGTTCTTACTGCATTAATGTGTGGCCAATATTAATGTATATCTAAAAAATCCGGTTTGCGCTCGAAAGAGAAAGAAATTGGAAAGTTGTGAATTAATAGGATATGATCTCTTCTTGGTTTGGGAAAATTGAGAATTGATTTACCTTCAGAATAGAAATATATCTGAAAGTCATATTAGTCAATTAAGGAATCGGTTTCGTATGGCTAGAACATGAATTTCTTCTTATCACAGAAATGTAGGTGGAAGGTTCATGATTCTTAAGTTGGGTTAAATACGAGAGTTTTAATCCATAGGCAATAATTCTTGACTAGCACCCGAAGGAAACATTAACCAATTTGTATCAATAAATTGCTTCCCTGCATGTTCGTTTTAGCCTCAACATGGTCATTACTATAGTTCAGACTCAAATTGTAAATTTGCTTTAGAGTAGTATAAATTAGGAAACAAACTCCAAAAATCTTCTTGAAACTGTTGTCTGCATTATTAGAGTTAGAGTTTATTAACACTTAATTAGATTATTACCGTGGTCCAATCCCTGTGGGATCGATACTTGGCTACTCTAGCCATTTTACTACTTGTTCGACCACGTGCACTTGTGTGTAGGCATTCCAAACCACCGAACATCAGTATAATATGTATCGAATATGCTAGGCAATAACTGAAAATAACTGAACAAAGCTTAAGATGAAACTGAAAGTAACTGAGTGGAAGGGATAGGGATATAACCTAATTAACTTAACTTCCTGCTACCTAATATATCAGTAAATAGTGCAAACAAGAACCTTACCTGGCCCCCACAAGTCATAAGGTACAACCAACATAGAATAACCCACCCGGGCCCCCCATAAGCCCTGGCAAGCACACCTCAATCTCTATATACCCCTAAAGGGGTCACAATAAGTCAACTAATAACTATAGACAACCTACCAGTACTTTGGGTCTGCAACTAAGCCCACTCGGCCCCTAAACTATAGCTTTTGTCTAAGTCCGGTGGACTCCTAATAACTGCACCTGAGCACCAGGCTCGACGGGGGTGTACTGCCGATACGACATAGAAATAATAGTCCAGCCATGGAATGGACTGCATACTAATCTCGGGCATCTACATCATCTCTAGATGACATATCGCTCCTTGGAACGGCATCATATAGCCCCTGGCGGGCAACGACACACCTAGTAACCTTGGGTTGGTTATGGAAGGCTATAAAGGGCAAAGTTAATCCGAAACTAAACATAGAGAACTGTTCTCAGCTAATGGTAACAGTCATTCACAACAACAATACTTCTGGCTCTTTTACTGGGATTCAATCTGTACTACAATGCTATCGGAACTAACTTGCTGAAGGAATTCGCCTTAACATACCTCGATCGCCGATTCCCGATTAACTGGCGAGTTTCAATTTGAATTCAACAGCTCTTCCCAAATGTAACTATAAAACTAGGAGAAGGGGACTAATTTTAATGCTAAATTCGGCCAAAATGATAACTTTTTATACTAATAACATTAATACTTCAACTTCGCAGAATACGACCGAAAACCTATAATTTCTCGAGAGTTCAGAAGGAAGAAATGCTTACCTAAAGCCCGTGGCGGTATAGAAATCAATTAGGAGCAATTCTAACAACTTATGCTCGGCGGGGTTCCGATTCTCCAGGCGTATTTCAAGAAACTAACTCTATAGTAATGCTCCCTACAACATATGACTCGATACCTGAAGTTAATTCGCGTTTTGAATGCGTTTGACAGCGTAATTGGAATAAATTACGTGAAAAATGGCGTATCTCTCTTCTCTGTACAAGGGTCTGTTAATATAAAATAAAACCAATTGAATCGATTGAATTTATATATAACTTGGGTGGTGGACAGGGGGGTCTGTGACACGGACCTCATCGCCCAATTTTCGGGCATGTCACGGCACCCAACGCGTAGGGAGGGGGTCCGTGACACGTTGCCCCTGTTGCAGCCTGTCCGGCCTTCTCCCTTGCTATTTCAACTTCGCGCTTGTTCGACCTTTTCCTAGGGATTTCCTCGTACATGTTTTATTCTAAAACTCTCGACTTACGTACGAGTATGCTGACTAAATGATAGAAACTTAAGGGGTGTAACATCCTCCCCCCTTAGAAACATTCGTCCTCGAATGTCAACTACAACTTACAAGAGTTAACTCTTTTAATTAATGTTCTGGAAAAATTTCGGCAGAGTCTCCCCTGTAATACGGACTATTTGAAAAACCTGAAATGCAGAAAGTCCAACACAGGTATCTCACAGGGCACTATAGAACCTATTTTACAACAAAATGGTAGTTAACCGAACAATATAGGTAACATAAAGCGTAAAATAATAGTTGAACAACAACTTTACCTTAACTGCATAATTTGGATTAATCCTGGAACAAATGAGGATATCTGGATCTCATGTCGTGCTCAGCTTCCCAGGTTATCTCTTCTCTATTCCTGTTTCTCCACAGTACCTTAACAGAGGCTACGTCTTTAGTCCTTAGCCTACGAACCTATCAATCTAATATGGCAACTGGGATCTCTTCGTAGGCTAACTCCTCAGTAACCTGAACGTCCTCAACTGGTACAACTAGGGACGGGTCCCCTGGTGCGCCCAGCGCACTCGCAAGCATACGCAGTCGTGCAAGTAATATAGTGGCCCTTTTTAAGAGCCTGATGTCGAACCCACAGGGATTGGACCAATTCAACTAATTATCAAGTTCAAGTGTGATATTAACTTTCGCAAGTGGTGATTAGAGAAGTTTTCAATAAAGTTTAATTAAATCTAGAGGTGGTCATAGAAATACTCTGAGATCATACAAGAAGCAACTAGAGCTAAGGACGGATAGGCATGCGATACTATGCTTTGTAATGGTTAAAGTATGGAATTGTCAATTGTCGTCTCACATAATTGAAATTGCATGTTCATGGTCTTTCGAGCCTCTAAACACGACAAACTAGCCTCACAACTACATCGTTGAGCGAGGATGTGACATCCTAGTTCGTGGGAAATTCAATTACGTGGATGTGGTTTACGGGATTTATGCTCTTGATTAAGGACTTTTGTACCTCTAATTATTTAACTCAACTTAGTTTCAAAACTACTTCTATGAGTGGTGGAGTGACATTTCTAAGTTGTTTCATGTTATCATCTCATTTTATCAACCAAGCAAGACTAATTAGGTATAATCTTTTATCCTAACCGCGAATCACATCAAATGATATGAACTTGCTCCCTACATTCTCATGTTCTTTCCTAGGGTTTCTTTCTCAAGCGTTTACCTAATCTTAACGTGTGTATTTTCATGGTGATCAATCATAAAAACAACCATAATTAAGAATGTAAGACAAAACAACAAGTAATAACTTAAAACCAAAACAAATTCGCATAATCACAACCGTATCTTGTGGCTTCAACCCTAGAGGAAGGGTTCTAGCCACTCAAGTTCGTACAATTACTAGAAAACATAATTAAAGTAACATACTTACAAGAATAAGTAGAAGAGAAGATGAAATTTAGGAACCCTAGGTGAGTTCTCCCACTTCCCCCTTCACTCCTTGGTAGTTTTTCAGAAATATTACGTGACAAAATGATTTTAGGAGCTAAGGGACCTATTTATAGTAAATGAGAAATGTATAAAATTATGCCCGACATGGAATAGCTCCGTGGCATGGAGGTGGTCGCGCCAATTTACCTCTGTGACACAGAGGAATCGCGCATGCACACTGGAAACACAAAATAGTCGCCAAGCAGCCCCCTGCCGCGTTGGCAGTGTTTCATGCTGCTTGTGCAGCACGTTAGGGGCCGTGGCATGCCCTTGTCGTGTAGCCTTCCTGCCGTGGCACGTTGCCAATGCGCAGGTGGGCTGTTTCACGTGTCCTCCTTGCCGATTTTCGCGTTTTGCTTCCAATTCCATGCCTCCACTTCACCAAATCAAAGATTAGTTCCTCGAATTCATTTTAAACCTACAACAACAATAACTAATCATGTTGGTTAGTATATATATTCACATTTACATAAAATGAATGTATATAATTAAGTAGATAAAAAAGACAAAACTAAGTTATAAAGCATCACTTGGGCATGCCATTTTGCGCAAGATCACCTACCCCACACTTAAAGCCTTCTTCGTCCTTGAACAACCCTTTTTACATCTCTTGTAAATGAAGACTCACACATAACTAATTTAACAAGACAATTCAAGCTATGGCTACAATGACTGTTTAGGATAGCAAGTTAAAAATAGAGCATGCACTATTTAATCATTGAAATGATATACAACTACGTTAAGACTTCCTAACCTCAAGAATTGACTCTCAATCCTAGAAAACTCATGCAAATCAACCGATCAAGAAGTCTGAAATGAATGTTATCTCTCATTGAACATATGCCCTCACACAAGAGAGTTACCCATTTTTACTCGCAAGTTTTTAAAACAAAACATGTATGGGTATATGAATAGAATTAAGCTCACTCTCTCAAAGAATTCACATGCATCATGTAGTGAACCATAAGCTTTCCCTTAGTGTTTTACTCCACTAATTTAAGGATGTATGAACGTAAGATCAAGTAGGACTTAATGGGTTGTAATGTAAGCCAAGGGACGGGTAGGTACTGTTATGGATAATAACAGTGGCTATCTCCCCCAAGCACTTTTAATAACTTAAACCTTCATTAAGGACATCTCTTCTCTTACTTCACCCTCATTCTTTTAAATCTTGAATTTTCTCTTCTTGTTCCCATTTCTTTAAGCACACTCAGCTTATTATTAAGGAGTACTTAAACAACTTTTTCATTTATTTGTTCTCTTACTCCCTACTCATACTCAGGCATTTTCAAACAAGTGCACCCTTGACCTTTCTCAACTTTTACAACTGCTACTTTTCCTTCTTTTTCATGCTTCTCACTCCTTCACTATTTCGGATTTTTCCCTTAAGCGCTTAGGAGTTTTGGATCAAATTCAAGGATAATGAAAGAAAAGGATTAAGCTTGTATTGTAGCTATCAAAGAATAGACTTAAGGCTCAATGGGGCTCACTAGGATTCAACATTCAAGGTAGGTAAAGTGAGGGATAAAAATTAGGTTCATACGAAGAAATGCCTAAATCATCTTCTACAATCCACATCCTTCATTTCGTTTTATATACACACCAGGAAAGTTCTAGACACTCCACAGTAGCATGGAATATTCGAAAAACTTAGACTCACAGCACATGCTCAATTTAAGACACATTCAGCGGACTCTTACTCAGCTAATCACAAGAATTCAAAATTAAGCTTCAATCACATCGAGTCAAATTCAAGAGCCTAAGTGTCTCAAACAAAGTTATACACTTCTTACATGCTTCAACACTAACCACACTTGCATCTTATGTATAGCACATAACAAGAATATCAAACCATTAATTAGCTTACGGGTTCAAAAACCAAAACCTATTGACTAATTTTTCCTCAAGACGGTCGTCATCCATCCATCGTCGAAAATAGTCTCTAAATATGAATAAAACGTTATATACATACAAAGAAAAATATTTATTATTCGGTTCAAAGACCCCCATCGGAAAAGAACCGAAAAGAAAAACCAACGGGTGATGAAGTCATGCTTAACTCAAAAAATTTATTCCAATATTTCTCACAAGCATACCATCACCAAAAATCATTAAGCATAAAATTTTAAATTTTCCTCACCCCACACTTGAATTATGCTATGTCCCCGTAACATCAAAGTAAAATTAAACAGGGTGAGAAATACTCCCTGAGGCCTCTAGGCCTAGCTAGCAACATGTTTTTCTTTAAATCTGCACAAGTGTGTGTTTGACCCCACACTTTTACTTTTCCATGCTTCTTAGCTTCCTCCTCCAAGGGTACTCAGACTTTCCCTCTTTCTTTGCCTAACTTTATACCAAAATCAACACAAGTTGACAATAAACAAAAACGCACACACAAACATTAAGAATTGTAACTGTGGTACCCTTGGGTTGCCTCCCAAGCAGCGCCTTATTTTACGTTGCGGCACGACATGGACTATCCTTTTCAGGACATCCTCATACCTAGGTTCTCTTTCTAGAACCATCTTCTTTTATTTTGACTTTTAGAGGAAGCAACCTCCACTCTATTCCTCTCCCTCCAACTTCTTATCACACTGAAGCCCTTCATCAAACTCACATGAAAATTAATCATTACCTTTGGCTGTGGACCTGTGGAATCTGCCACCCCACACTTATCCTCTTACAACACACTAACCTTACACAGGTTTCTGTAGTGTCTGGGTGGGTTGATCTCTTGGTATACTCGGAAGAGTTCTTCTTCATCCTCGACCCTCACTTTCAAGGTCCCTGCTCTTACATCGATCACCGCTCCTCCGGTGGCCAAGAATGGCCATCCCGAGATTAGGGGTACCTGGTCATTAACATGAAAATATAATATAATAAAGTCAGCGGGTATAATAAACTTACCCACTTTGATGAGAAGGTCCTCTATTATTTCATCAGGTGCCACTCGCGACTTATCTGCTAGCTGCAACATCAATCTTGTTGGTCGCGATTTACCCAACCCCAGGGTGTTAAAAAAGATAGGGGCATTAGATTAACTGCTTCCCCGAGATCACACAAAGCTCATATCACTTCAACTTTACCAATTTGTATGGGGAGGGTAAAACTCCCTGGGTCTTTGAGCTTCTTAGGAATCTTGCTCAATACCCTGTGACTACACTCCTCCGTCAGTGCTACTGTTTGGACATCTACCAATCTGACTTTATTGGCCATCACATCCTTCAAGTATTTAGCATACTTGGGCATTCCCTGCAAAACATTAAGAAGAGGCAAATTTATGTGAAGTTCTTTGAAAATCTCAAAGAACTTTTTGAAGCATTCCTCCTCCTTGCTCTTTTTGAATTTCTGAGGAAATGGTGGTGGTGGTCTCTGTGCTGGCTGCAATGAAGATTGTGAATTTTGTTGCACAGCACTCTGATTCTCTCCCTTGTTAGTGGATGGTCCTTTTCTAACCAACTCTGGTTGCACCT
Organism: Datura wrightii; assembly: GCA_035772735.1. NCBI lineage: Eukaryota > Viridiplantae > Streptophyta > Magnoliopsida > Solanales > Solanaceae > Datura > Datura wrightii. Next base: position 31,536,770 of record JASDFA010000008.1, read on the forward strand.
CATTTCTTTTCTCTTTCGACACTGCATCAGCTAATTGTTTGCCGCTCCTCAGTCTGATGGCATTGACCTGACGGGGGTTAGGATCTGTGTCACTAGGTAGTCCTCCCTGCGGTCTCATGTTCTGAGCGGCTGCTATCTGACCCATCTGCTTTTCTAAATTGTGGGTGGCAAATTGCTGATTCTTCAAGTCTGATGCCATCCTCGCCTGATTTTCCGCTAATTGAGTCTGGGTCTCCATGATGTTCTGCAACATTTCCTCAATGTTGCTGCTCAACTGACCATCATTCTGTCTATTCTGCTGATACTGCTACTGCTGAGGTTGCTAGTAACCTTGCCTTTGGTTTCCACCCCAAGAAAAATTTGGGTGGCTCTGTTAATTTTTGTTGTAGTTGTTTCCAAAATTCTGAGTGTTCCCTGCACATTCCCAACAAAATTGACTGATTTCGGATTGGCTCCACAAGATTCGGCATTGTGCCCATTGTTTCCACAAATTTCACACCAACTCGGAGCTTGCTGAACTGTATTAACATAGCCTTGTTGTTGGTTCATACTCAGTTTATTGAACTGGGTCATCATTTGATGCTGGAATGAAGCTAACTGTGCCACCAAGGCATTCATACCGTCTACTTCTATCAGCCTTGCTCTTTTTCTTGCCCCTCTTGATGACTCGCTGTGCCACTCTAGATTTCCTTGAGCAATTCTATTCAACAGTGTGTACATCTCATCATACGTCTTCTCTAAGGCTTGCCCACCTGATGCAGAGTCTAGTAAAATTTTGGTGTGTGGGTCTAGACTTTGTACAAAGGTATGAGCCAGAACTTCATTGGATTGCTGGTGATGGGGATAGTCTCTCAGTAATGACTTGAATCTTTTTCAAGCCAAATACAAGTTCTCATCAGGCCTTTGCTTGAAACTCAATATCTCGCTTCTAAGTTTGGCAGTCTTGCCTGAAGGAAAGAATCTGATCAAGAATTTTTTCACCAAATCATCCCAAGAAGTTATGGAGTTTGGTGGCTCAGATTTCAACCACCTCTTTTCCTCTCCCAACAGTGAGAATGTGAAGAGGGTAAGTCGGACATAATCTGTGGACACTCAGGTGGGGATGAAAGTGTCACTAATCTCTAGAAAGTTCTGTAAGTGCTGTTGCGGGTCCTCATGTACCATCCCAGTGAATTGACCACTAGAATGTAACAACTGCACCATGTTCTACTTCAATTCAAAGTTCCCTCCAGGTTCCAGTTTACGGATACTAGAGTTCACATTCGTCGCTTATGGGATTGCCACTTCGCGAACTGGTCTGGTTGCCATTGCTTCAGGTGACAACTTTGCTTGTCCTGTGGGTGGTTGTTGTTGTACCCTCTATTGAAGTCTTTTCATCTTTTGCTCAAGAGCTACTCTCCTTCGCAAATGAATTTGACGTTCTGGTTCAAGCAACGTTTCCACAAGCTCTCTATTCCTCGCCAGCTCGGCAAGACAACCTGTCACCTGCAATAAGTCAGACTAAGACCAAGTTTCTCAAAACTTAAGAAAATTTAAAAGTCACACAAAAATAGAAAAATTTGCAAAATTTCGCCGAGTTCCCGGCAACGGCACCAAAAACTTGTTACGCCCAGCGCACTCGCAAGCGTACGCAGTCATGCAAGTAATATAGTGGCCCTTTTTAAGAGCCGGATGTCGAACCCACAGGGACTGGACCAATTCAGCTAATTATCAAGTTCAAGTGTGATATTAACTTTCGCAAGTGTTGATTAGAGAAGTTTTCAATAAAGTTTAATTAAATATAGGTGATCACAGAAATACTCTGAAATCAGTCAAGAAGCAACTAGAGCTAAGGCCGGATAGTCATGCGATACTATGCTTTGTAATGGTTAAAGTATGAAATTATCAATTGTCGTCTCACATAATTGAAATTGCATGGTCATGGTCTTTCGAGCCTCTAAACACGACAAACTAGCCTCACAACTACATCGTTGAGCGGGGATATGACATCCTAGTTCGTGGGCAATTCAATTACGTAGATGTGGTTTACGGGATTTATGCTCTTGATTAAGGACTTTCATACCTCTAATCATTTAACTCAACTTAGTTTCAAAACTACTTCTACGAGTGGTGGAGTGACATTTCTAAGTTGTTTCATGTTATCATCTTGTTTTATCATCCAAGCAAGGCTAATTAGGTATAATTTCTTATCCTAACCGCGAATCACATCAAATGATATGAAGTTGCTCCCTACATTCTCATGTTCTTGCCTAGGGTTTCTTTCTCAAGCGTTTACCTAAGCTTAACGTGTGTATTTTCATGGTGATCAATCATAAAAACAACCATAATTAAGAATGTAAGACAAAACAACAAGTAATAACTTAAAACCAAAACAAATTCGCATAATCACAATCATATCTTGTGGCTTCAACCCTAGAGGAAGGGTTCTAGCCACTCAAGTTCGTACAATTACTAGAAAACATAATTAAAGTAACATACTTACAAGAACAAGTAGAAGAGAAGATGAAATTTAGGAACCCTAGGTGAGTTCTCCCACCTCCCCCTTCACTCCTTGGTAGTTTTTCAGAAATATTACGTGACAAAATGATTTTAGGAGCTAAGGGACCTATTTATAGTAAATGAGAAATGTATAAAATTATGCCCACCATGGAATAGCTCCGTGGCACGGAGGTGGTCGCGCCATTTACCTCCGTGACATGGAAGAATCGCGCATGCACACTGGAAACACAAAACAGTCGCCAAGCAGCCTCCTGCCGTGTTGGCAGCGTGTCACGCTGCTTGTGGAGCGCGTTAGGTGTCGTGGCATGCCCTTGTCACGCAACCTTCCTACCGTGGCATGTTTCCAATGCACAGGTGGGCTGTTTCGCATGTCCTCCTTGCCGACTTTTGCGTTTTCCTTTCGATTCCATGCCTCCACTTCACCAAATCAAAGATTAGTTCCTCGAATTCATTTTAAACCTACAAAAACAAGAACTAATCATGTTGGTTAGTATATATATTCACATTTACATAAAATGACATGAGAATGTATATAATTAAGTAGATAAAAAAGACAAAACTAAGTTATAAAGCATCATTTGGGCATGCCATTTTGCCCAAGATCATCCCCTATACACTTCCGCAGTATTGACACATGAAAGACCGGCGATTCTAACTCTAGAGGCAAATCTAGCTCATATGCCACTTGGCCTATTCTCCGAAGGATTGGATACAACCCAATAAACCTAGGGCTAAGCTTGCCCTTTTTACCGAACCTCATTGTGCCTTTCATTGGCGAGACCTTTAGAAATACCCAATCACCAATACTGAATTCTAGGTCTCTACGCCGCACATCAGAGTAAGATTTCTAGCGACTCTGAGTTGTTGGCAAGCGCTCTCTGATAAGCTTTATTTTCTCCTCTGATTGGTGGATCATGTCTGGTCCAATTAATTCTGATTCTCCTACCTCGAACCAACCGATTGGGGATCTCCATTTCCATCCATATAAGGCCTCATATGACGCCATCTGAATTGTCGAATGATAGTTGTTGTTTTAAGAAAATTCGATAAGGGGTAAATGCTCATCCTAACTACCCCCGAATTCTAACACACATGCCCCCAACATATCCTCGAGCGTCTGAATTGTACATTCTGCCTTCCCGTCTGTTTGAGGATGGAAGGCTGTACTCAGATTAACCTGCGTTCCTAAGACTTTCTGAAATGACTGCCAGAATCTAGCTGTAAATTATACTCCCCTGTCAGAAATGATAGATGCTGGGACACCGTGTAACCAAACTATCTCTCTCATATACAACTCAACGTAGTCCTCGACCGAGAAGGTAGTCCCGACTAGCAGAAAATGAGCTGACTTCGTTAATTTGTTGACAATCACCTAGATATAATTAAATCTATGCTTGATATGGGGTAATACTTTCACAAAATCCATGTTGATCGCTTCCCATTTCCATATAGGTACCTATCTCCTGTGTCAATCCGCCGGGTCTCTGATGTTCAGCTTTTACTTGCTGGCAATTAGGGAATTGTGCTACAAGTTCGGCTACACCCTTTTTCATTCTAGATCACCAATAAATATCTTTTATATTATGGTATATTTTCATTAAACCCAGATGAAGAGAGTAACGAGAGTAGTGTATCTCATCCATAATATGCTAGCGAATCCCTACTATATCTGGAACACAGAGGCGACTCCAAAATCTCAAGACCCCATCTTCTGTTACCTCAAACGCTGATACTTTAACTCGCTGAACTTTATCTCTGAGCTATACCAGGTTAGGATCCTCATACTGCCTCTCTTTTACCTCTACAACTAGGGATGATACTAAGGTATTCTAAATCACTGCCCCACTATCTCCCGAGTCTATTATTCAGATGGCTAAACTGGCTAACTGGTGCAATTCTTGGGCCAATACCCACTGTTCGGGCCTCAAATGTGCTAAACTCCCCATTGATCAACGACTAAGGGTGTCTGCTACAATGTTAGCATTCCCTGGAAGATACAAAATATTCATTTCGTAGTCCTTAAACAATTCTAACCGACGAAGCTGTCGTAGATTCAACTCTTTTTATGTAAAGATGTACTAGAGGCACTTATGATCAATAAAAATGTCCATTTGCACCCCATACGAGTAATGTCTCTAGATTTTTAAGGCGTAAACTGCTACCGCTAACTCCAGGTTGTGAGTGGGATAATTCTTTTCATACTTCCTCAGCTGTCTTGAAGCATAAGAAATTACCTTGGCATGTTGCATCAAAATACACCCTAACCCAATGCCTGAAGCATCACAGTACACGACATAATCCTCTGAACCTTCTAGCAAACCTAGAACGAGCACTGATGTCAATCTATTTTTCAAGTCCTGAAAACTCTATTCACATTCTTCAATCCAATGAAATTTAGCTGCTTTTTGAGTTAACTTGGTCAAAGGCGCTGATAGAGTAGAAAATCCCTCTACAAATCTTCTGTGATACCCAACTAACCCCAGAAAACTATGTATCTCAGTTGGAATTGTAGGTCTAGCCCAGGTTTTTACTGCCACAATCTTTTGTGGATCTACCTGAATACCAGCATCTGACACAATATGCCCCAAAAAGGCCACAAAATTCAGCCAAAACTCACATTTAGATGATTTTACATACAACTGGCGATTCTTAAGAATCTGGAGCACTGTTTGCAAATGACCTTGGTGTTCTGCTTCTGAGCGGGAATATGGCATAATGTCATCAAGGAATACTATCATAAAAAAATATAGACACATCCTGAAGATGCTATTCATTAGATCCATGAATACTGCAGGAGCATTCGTTAACCCGAAGGACATGACTAGAAATTCAAAATGGCCATACCTGGTCCTAAAAGCCGTTTTCTGGATATCTCTCTCCCGAACCCCAACCCAATGATACCCAAGCCTTCAGTCGATCTTAGAGAAATACTTCGCCCCTTATAGATGATCAAACAAGTCATCTATCCTAGGAAGTGGGTATTTATTCTTGATAGTGACCTTATTTAACTGCCGGTAATCTATACACATACGGAGAGAGCCATCTTTCTCTTTTACAAATAGAACTGGCGCACCCCACAGTGAAGTACTCTGCCTGATAAAGCCCTTATTCAGTAGATCTTTTAGTTGTTCCTTCAATTCTCTGAGCTCAGCAGGAGCTATTCGGTACGGAGGGATGGATATATGCTGAGTACCTTGTAATAGGTCGATAGAAAAATCGATTTTCCGTTCTGAGGAAATACCATGAAGTTCATCTGGGAACACATCTGGAAATTCATTGGCTATTAGAATGGACTGAAGAGTCAGGAATTCTGCTCGGACATCCTGAAACCTGACAATATGATAGATGCAACCCTTTGCTATCAACTTTCTTTCCCGAAGATAGGATATAAACCTACCTTTTGGTGTGGCTGCATTTCCTTTCCACTCTCATATTATCTCCCCTAGAAAGTGGAATCGAATAGTCTTGGTCCAACATTCTACATTGGCATAACATGGTGCTATCCAATCCATACCCATAATTGCATCAAAATCAATCATTTCTAGTTCCACTAGATCCGCCGAAGTTTGGCGACCAACAACCTCTATTATGAAACCTCGATAGATTCTTTTAGCTATAATCGAATCACCTATGGGTGTAGACACTGAAAAAGGTTGCTTAAGCAATTTTGGCGTTATACCGAACTTCTGGGCCACTAATGGTGTAACATAAGATAAAGTGGAACCTGGGTCTATCTAAACATATATGGAATAAGAAAAAATGTCCAAAATACTTGTCACAACATCTAGTGATGACTCTGACTCCTGTTGCCCCAGTAAAGCATAAGAGCGATACAGACCGGTGCCTGCACTCGATGCTCCTAACCTGCCTCGTTCTCTACCGGCTAGAGCCGAGGGCCTACACCCTGTTGAAGGTGTTGGGGCATGTGACCTTACTGAAGATCTGTCCTGTCAGTCCCGATCACTTTGACCTCTGCCTCAACAGTCTCTCATCATGTGACCTTATTGTCCACATGTGTAACATGCAGTAGAACCATATCTGCATGCCCCAAGGTGACGTCGACCAAAAATAGAAAGGTCACATAGTGTGTCTACTCTGCTCTAACCCTCTCTGCTGCTGTGAACCCGATGGCTGTGAGCTCTCGCCGGGTCCTGACTGCTCCCGACGGCCTAATCTACCACCTTGTTGCTATTGTGGAGGTGGGGTTCTGGATGGTCTGCCTAACAGTCGTGGCCTAGGTCTGCCCTAAAACTCTGCCTGGGTGTATCAGTAGGTCTAGCCCTGCGGCGCTGCTCTTGACTTGCCCTCTCTATCTTCCGCTACCACTGCCTGATCCCCTCAATACTCTAAGCAAATTCTTGAACATGGGCAATATCCATTTTCTCCCGCAGAGTAGCCAAATCACAAGTATCCACATACTCTGGAAGCAGCCCCATAGTGTCTATGAAAGTAGGTGCATATTGGGTCAGGGAGTCAAATCTCCTAGCATACTACCGAACACTCATCGAACCTTGCTCCAAATGCAGAAACTGATCTACCCGGGCCTGTCAGATTTTTCGCAGTAAATAGTGGTCCAAGAAGGCCTCTAAAAAGTTGGAACATGTCGAAGGGGGAACATCTCTACCTCAGGACCTCTTCGAACTCTCGTACCATAATACTGCTATGTCTCGCAATCGAAATACCGCTAACTCAACCGACTCCGTGGGTGTGACAGCATTACCCTAAAGATCTGCTGCAACTGATCCAAGAAGTCTTGAGGGTCCTCATCTCAATCCGTCCCTATGAAATGCGGGGGATTCAGAGCGAAGAACTCTCGGACCCTCAAACTACCAGTTCCTCCTGAAGATTAAGAAACCATGGGTGCCACTAGCTTATGCTGCGCAGCCATCATCTGAGCTAGCATGAACATAATGCTCCTGACCTTCTAGGCTGATGGTATTGGTATAGGAGCTGCTGGAGGTGGTTCCTACACATCTGCCTCTTTGGATGGTTCGAGCGTGGCAGAGAGTGCTAGTGAGACCGAGATGGAGTCTCCCTATTGCCCTCAGATCAGGCTGGCTCCAACTGGGGCACCCTGCTAGTGCCCTCTCTTATTGCGACGTCTAACTTTCTGCCAGTTGTGGTCTGTCGCGTTTCCGACATTTCTCTGTAGACAAGCAGAATATAGTAAACTTAGGGACTCAACCCTATACAACACAACTCTATAGCACGACTGAAAGAGAAAGAAGAGTAACCACCCTAACATGCCTCGCAGCCTCCTGTCTATAGAATGTGGTGCATAACACATCCATAGATAAGACTCTACTTGGCACGGCTTGCTGACTCCCTGGGATATGACCTGCTCTGATACCAAGTTTATCATGCCCTACCTTGGGAGGCATGACTGACACCTAGTTCCACATTGAAATATGGATGATCAAGCTAGGCTTATGCACGTTTGGTGCTTGCCTGCAACTCAATTCAAGAAAACAACGAGCTATATCTCGATTATAAATACAGACTCCGGCCGAAAAGGCCATATAGCTACCTGTAAATGGAAATAGCTAACCAATAACAAGCAATAACAAGGAATCCTATGCAGGTCGACAAGACCACCATGCTGTCTAGTTATAATTGAAATGAAAATCAGGTAACTATAGCTACACTATAGCCGACAAGGCCACTATCTAATAGCTAAACAAGGCCCAACACGGCCATCACACGAAATAAAACATATATAGGCCCCACATGACCAACAACAACTAACCATAGGGAATTCGTAAATCTGCAAGCTTCTAGGAGTGGAATAATGTTCAAGACAAAGCCCCGACCTACCGATACTGTACAATCAAAAGAGCAAACCTTCTAACTAATCAGCGTCGAAGGAGGGGAGCTAACTGTACTGCTGACTCTGGATGAAAGCTAAGAAGATCCTAATCCGTGTCTATCTGCACCTACAGGCAAGTAATGCAGTACCCCAAGATAGACGTTAGTATAATATGTACCGAATATGTAAAGAAATAACTAAAAATAACATAATAAAGCTTAAGATGAAACTAAAAGTAACTGAGTGGAAGGGATAGGGATATAACCTGATTAACTTAACTTCCTGCTGTCTAATCTATTAGTAAATATTGCAAACAAGAACCTTACCTGGACCCCACAAGTCGAAAGGTACAACTAGCATAGAATAATCTACCCGGCGCCCCCATAAGCCCTGGCGAGCATACTTCAATCTCTATGTACCCTTAACGAGGTCATAATGAGTCAACCAATAACTATGGCGAACCTACTAGTCCCTTGGGTATGCAACTAAGCCCACTCGACCCTTGAACTGTAGTTGTGTCTGAGTCCGGTGCACTCCTAATAACTGCACTCGAGCACCAGGCTCGATGGGGGTATACTGGCGATACGGTGTAGAAATAATAGTCCAGCCATGGAATGGACTGTATACGGCCATCGGGCCTCTACATCATCTCTAGATGGCATATCGCTCCTCGGAGCGGCGTCATATAGCCCCTAGCGGGCAACGACACAACTAGTAACCCTGGGTTGGTTATGGACGGCTATACAGGGCAAAAACAATCCCAAACTAAACGTAGAGTACTTGTCTCAGCTAACTGAAAAAACTTTTCATAATAACAATTCTTCTGGCTCTTTTACTAGGATTCAATCTATACTACAATGCTATCAAAACTAACTTGTCGAAGGAATTTGCCTTAACATACCTCAATCGCCGATTCTCGATTAACTGGCAAGTTTCAATTTGAATTCAACAGCTCTTCCCAACTGTAAGTGTAATATTGGGAGAAGGGGACTAATTTCAATATCAAATTCGGCCAAAATTATAACTTTTGACTAATAACATTAATACTTCAACTTCGCAGAATACGGTTGAAAACCTATAGTTTCCCAAGAGTTCAGAAGGGAGAAATGCTTACCTAAAGCCCTTGGCCGTATAGAATCAATTAGGAGCAATTCTGACAACTTCTGCTCGGTAGGGTTCCAATTTGCCGAGTGACTAACTCTATAGTAATGCTCCTGCAGGCTTAGAACTCGATACCTGAAGTTAATTCACGTTTGGACTACGTTTGACAGCGTAATCAGAAGAAATTATGTGAAAAATGGCGTATCTCTTTTCTCTGGATGAGGGTCTGTTAATATAAAATAAAACCAATTGAATTGATTGAATTTATATATAACTTGGGCGGTGGACAGGGGGTTCGTGACACGGACCCTATCGCGCCAATTTTAGGGTGTGTCATAGCGCCCAATGCGCAAGGAGGGGGGTACATGACACATTTCCCCTATTGCAGCCTGTCCGACCTTCTCCCTTGCTATCTCGACTCTGCGCTCGTTCGACCTTTTTCAGGACCCTTTCTCGTACGTGTTGTACTCTAAAATTCTCGACTTGCGTACGAGTATGCCGACTAAATGATAAAAACTTATGGGGTGTAACATTAATGGTGGAATTCTATGCTTTGAAACTCTAGGTTGATAAACTTGGATTGGATCATGGGGAGTAATGGGATGATTAGATTAAAGGATTCTAGGTGATAATCGCTTCCCAAGGACTTTCTTGCTAATAATTGTGGGTTAGACGAGGACGGTGATCTAGAATTAGGTTGAATGAAAGGGTTTAACTGTTAAAGTGCCCTAAAGAGGGAGGATTTGACCTATTTAGATCCATAATTGAAGAGTAAGTAATGACTTACTCTTTATTGTGTTGATTTTGAGCGTTCAGAAGCTTTGAGGAAAGGCAAGGCTCCCAGAGAGTAGCTGAATTTCTATCATCAAATATCGAGGTAGGTTATGGGTAGAGGGTTAGACCTTGTATAATGACTTGTATGCATGCGTGATAATGGTATGTGAGTGATCTTCAGATATTATTTGATATGAAATATTTTATTTAAATAAATAGTGGAGATCATGTTAATATGAGATGATTATGAACTGTTGTAAAAATTTCATGGAAATGTGAAATGAAATTCTTTTAAGAAGCTATATGTCAATCGATGAATCGTACTTGTGCAAGTGGTGGAATGGAATGTAGACTCGTGAGTGTTGAAATATATATATATATGTGTGTGTGGGGGGGGGGGTGTGGGTTGTAACCTATTACATTCCGTGATGGAAGATTATTTGAATAGTAAAAGCATCCTGAAATGAGTGGCTCATGCCTGAGGAGCGCATTCGGGTGAGCGATAGTGTTGAATGTCTCATGTCCGATGGGAGAATTCGGACGAGCATATGAGTGGGAGAAGGTACCGTGTCGGTACAGTACATGAATTTCTAGAGTCCACTGCAGGTCATGATTGGAAGGGGAAAAATAAAACCCTCTAGTATATGTGTACACTGATTTTGTGGATTAAGTGTTGGTGGTGATATGGGGGAGGCGTTTTCTCGTCATATCACCATTTGTTTACTTTGTTTATGTGTAGTTTGTAATCATATGTAAGAATGAATAAAGTATGTGCTAAGTGGTTGTGGAAATTATGGATTTTATTTGTGTATTTGAAACGAAGGATATGAACTTGATTCTAAGTGTGACACAATCACAATGCTAGTAAGTGTTGAGTGGATTTTGCTTGTGATTACCTGTTGCGTTTGTAAGTGATAAAGATTTATATATGTTGTTGCTCAAACTTGTGCATTATTTGAATTAATCTGTTGAGTATGTGAATCGTTGACTTTGGTGAATTGATGAAGGTGCATCTAAGTCGAGCTACTGCCTAAAGCAGTATGGTTGCAGCAAAAGAACCAATTCAGTGAGTAGGCCGGCTGTCACCTGGGCGGAGCTAGTGTAATTGAAATGGTTTTTGTACTTCTGTAAAATACTGAAGACTTATTTTATATTATTGGTTCCATGTTTACACGTTATTATGTAAGGCTGGCCTATGATGCCTACCAGTACAGTGTTATGTACTGACCCTACACTTGCAATTCTTTTCTGAGTCAGAGTTCGAAAAAAAAAGTTCCTCCTGTCCTCACCTATGAAGCAGTAGAAATTTTACTTGAAAGGTGAGCAGACCAAGGAGGCAATATCACTCTCCTATTGAAGATGTCCTTTTTTTTTCTGGACATTTAATTCATTTGTGTTTTAGACTTAATCATTCTTAGAGTTGTAAGAAGATGTCTTGTGCAATGATAATCAGGTCTTGGATTAGTTTAGTTTTGTTTGGTTTTGGTTGTAAGAGGATTATTATTGCTTCTGATGATTCCTTTTATTTTATTATAAGCTCTTATCTCTTTCTTAATATTTGATGTTGGGATATTTATTGAAAATCGTTGGTTCGCCTACCAAGGGAGGGTAGGGGGGTTAGTGTGGGTGCCAATCATGGCTATTTGGGTCATGGTATATTTATATTTATATAGAAGCATGAAGAGGAGGACACCCAATGGTAGAAAAATAATTTTAAATCTATTAAATAAGTATATTGATCAATAACTATTGAATTTCTTTCCATGGATCCACTTCTCATTTAGTTTTTTTATTTTTTTTAAATGCACTACTTTTCACTTTTATTATGTAATTAAAAAAAATCATAAATAAGTTACTTTATGTAGTATTTTTAACTATAAATTATATTTTTGATAATTATATAACACAAATGTACACCAAAATATGATGTTTATATATAACAAAAAAAGTTCTTCAAGAGAAACTATTTCATTTGTATTTTTTTTATTGAACTTTTAATTATAAAACATATCATATTCGGAAATTATCTAACTCAATTGATCATTTTTATTTAGTAAAATAACAAAATTTGATAAAACAATTTTATTATTTCTTTAATATATATTATTCCATTTGTATTATTTATTTTCTATATTAGGTAAAGAAGGCAAAAGAATTTTCTTAAAAAGAAGGTCACGATAAATATAATTTATATAGATTCACAATTAAATATTTATTATATTATTTCAGATTAATATCTTTATACAAGTTTTGAAATTTCAATTGCCGCATTGAGCTACAATTTGTACGGTACTAACTTGGTTTGACAATGATTCAATGTACTTGATAAAATTTTAAAAAGATATAAAATTTTGTTTCAAGTCCTTTTTTTTAATAATAAAATGTTAGAATATTTTCAAATTGTATAGAAAAAGGTCTCAGGTCTCCCTCTTTAAAACACAATTTGAAAATAATTTGAAAAGAGTATAATCAATATATATTTGGCAATATAAGAAGTATAATTATGCAAGAGCATATTTCTCCATCTACGATCAAACTTAATTGGATATGCTTCTTCTAATATGGTCAAATTTAGTTGGGTACTTTCGCTGTGTTCACTAAAAATTCAATATTACAAAAATTTTAAAATACACAAATATATAATTAATGATACTTTTAGAAAATTAAAAAAAAAGCCAATATAAAGTATGGAAAAAAAGAAAAGAAAAGTAATTTCTTTTCTTGAATAATATATCATAAAGGAAACAATTAAAAATACTAAATGAATATAACTATATATTTTAAATTTAAAAAGAATTTATAGGAATAATATTTTTTAAAAAATTAATCAATTTTTAGTTTGATGACGTAAAACTTTTAAAAATAAAATAAAAGGTTAGGATTATATAAATAATACTACAAGTTGGATAAAAAAATTTAATATACTGTAAATTGTTTATGTAAAGTATAAAATTTCGATAAATATTAGTGATAGAGAATTCTGAGATTTTAATAAGATCTTAAAAAAATTAAAATAAAGAAACATAATGAAAAAGAAAATAATACTATGTCTATTTCAATTTTTTTTATCTTACTTTTCTTTTTAGTCCGTTTAAAAAAACTCTTTTCTGAATCTTTAATTTTAACATTCAATATGTCATGTTTAAGATCACAAAAATAATTTTAGTACATTTTACATATCCTTAGTTTAATTTAAGATCACAAGATCCAATTTTTTTTACTTTGTTAAACTTGTGTCAAGTCAAAATTAGACAAACAATTAAAACGGAGAAAATTAAAATTGTGGCTCTAACATATCAGCTATAATCACACAAAAGCATATTTACATTTTATTTTTATATTTTAAAATATTTATAAAGTGTGTTATTAGCAGTAAATCATAAAATATTATTACAAAAAAATTATTAGGCCCGTGCATCGTACGGGTATACAATCTAGTATTATATATATTATATAGAAATGTGAAGAGAAGGACGACCAAGGTAGTATACTCATTTTTTTTAAAAAAATCATTATTTTTTAATTTGTGATTGTCTCAACTTTGATAATAAATTCTTAATAATAAAAAAATCAAGCATATTTTTTTAAATGTCAAGTGTATCTCAAATGATTGAATATCTCACATGGACCTCATATTTTTTCATCGCAATTTTTTTATGGGTTGAAATTTTAGTTATCAAAAAATATATAATTAATTAATTTTTATTTATATATTCAATCATTGCACAAAATAAGTATAATAATAAAATAATTTTTTAAAAAATATTTAAAAATATTCATTTATCCACACTATCTGAAATCAATTATAAATTATAAATTTTCTCATGTTTAAAGATAATCTTAAAGTATGGTTGTTAAAACTCAAAAATTGATTTAAGTAATATTTTTTTTCATATTTTATTTAGATATTATATTTTGTATCCTTAAATGATGTAATAAGTTTATTTAAATAATATACATTATAAAGTAAAGAATTTTTTACTATCAGGTCTAAAGATATTTATAGAAAGATTTTTATAAAAATAGATTTACAATTTTAAATAAGATAAATTATATATTGTAATAAAATAAGTAAATATAAGTGTAATTTTTTACACTAATATTATGTATGATATACACTCACTTCTTTTATGAGTAATTTTTTATTTGATTTCTCTTTTGATGTATTGTACTTATATTGGAGCCTTACTGATCTGACTTCTCGCCACGTATGACCCATACAAGGAAAGAGCTTTCTACCAACAATATTTGTATATCTAGAACTCGAAGCCGAGACCTTTAGAGGAGCTTTCTCATCTACTGCACCACATACTTTGCTGATCCATCAGTAATTTTCAACTATTGATAAATTGTCTTAAAATTTACCTTTTGTAATTTTATGTTATTTCATTATGAAAATTAACATATGACATATTTATAAAATAAAAAATAATTCTTATCTCCTTAACATGCATTATTTTATTTACTTACTATATACTAAATTAGTTAAAGAAGGCTATAACTTTTTTATTGAAAAAAATTAAGATACTTATAATTTATGAAATTATATGCAAATTTTTATTATTTTATTACCAATTAATGTTATCTAAAAAGAGTTATATAAAGTATAATTTTAGCTACCTCATTGAATTACTACAACTTATACTACATTAATCTTTGTTAGTACTTTTGGAGTTCTCGTTGTTTGAGGTAATACATTGTCTCACCATGCATGTAAATCCCTTTGAAAGCTCTCTTTGCTTATTGTACTAATTTTTTTCTTGATTTTATCGTGTATAAAATTATTTAAATTAAAGCTATATATTTCTTTTCCTGTTTTATCATGTTATAAAGCATAATGTGGTACGTTTTGACTTTTATCAATTAAGCAACACTTGCAAAATTAATTTATTTGTATTCAAAATTAATTTAATGATAGATCGAAATACTTTTTTCTTCGTCTAACTCAATGAAATTTGTTAATATAAAGAAGACATATAATTTTAATCTACTTTTTTGTAAAATTTTCAAATACATGGTCAAAAATATCATTGATATTAGTTAAATATTTGATATAGTGTATTTATTTGACATAAAAATAAAATGAGTATGACATTATTTGTGACTACTTAAACAAGTTATAAGTCATTGTCACATTTTGTAGAAATAAAAAGATAATTTATTATCAAGTGTAATTCCCATTATCATTCTCAATCATGCTTAGCTAAAAATAATTGTGACTAATTTATTTTTAAAAGAATAATTAAACACATATCAATACAATTTAATATTAAAATCACCTTATGTAACAAAAGCTAAAATTCCTCTCTCTTCAAGTTTCAATATTTCAGAATTATCCGATTAATCATAATTACTTTGATGAAAATAGTTTAAAGCTCTAATTGAAGCCAATATTTTCATTATGTATTTTTTCAAGCTTGAACATAGTTGAAAGATATAGAGAAATGAAATATTTCGTTAAGATCTATAAGTTAGCAATACAATTTGAGTCAAGGATGTAACCATAAGTTGTAGTTTTTATGCATTTGTAAAAATATCGCTATATTTAACTTTTTGCCCATAAGTCGTGTTATCAAGGGAAAGGGACTTAGTTTCAATAGCTGGAGAGGCACAAGAAAAATAAATGGAACACTATAAAAATTTTAAAGGCAAAACATATTTCTTTGGCTACATTCAATTGCAAGAGAAGATAAAAGGTTATGATCACTCTTTTATTTAATCATGTTCTTGGCCGACACACCTGCATTAGGTAATATTTTAAGGTAGAAGATTATTTTTTCATAACTTGAATATCAGTTAGCCTACATTCTTGTCATCGTGAATTTTTATGCTTAATTGATATTATTCTTTTGGCAAAGAATCATTGTATATATTATGAAATTTTCTATTGATTCATTAGTTGCAAACATGCAGTGTAAAATAAAATTATATTAAATTTTAAATTATTGGTCCCTCAAACGCGAGTAATACTCATCTAGTATATAATTATAAGCTATAGCTTGGTCACTTGATCAAAAGTCCTTTAGTCATAAGAAAAACCTACTTTAAAGAATAAGAAAAGCAGAGCATGGCCAACTAGAGTAATCACATAGATTGTTTACCTTGAAATTAATACAGTTCAATTTATAGGGAGTCAAGAATATGCATTATTCTTTAACTCTATTTTAAATTCGATTTTACTAGCCATTTGGTTAGTAGTATGTGATAAAAATAAATAAAGCACAACACAAACTAGCAAGATAAGGTAAAGAGAAATAAATCTGAATGTTTACAGTGCAAACGCATGTGCACCCGAGACCTTAGCCTTCGACTCGAGAGAAAATACTTTAAATAACTTAAGCTAATTCAAAATAGAGTAAAGAAAAATGCTTTCTGATCACGCCCAAATTATACCTCGCAATGAAGTATAATGCGGTCGCTGTCAAATATAGTAACCCCAAGTAGGTTGGGGTTGATCCCACATGGAATCGGAAAGAAATAATATATTAATGATGAGTAAATCAATCAGTAGTCAATATTTTAAAAGGGGGGTTGCAAATAAAAAAAAAAATTTAAACAGTGACTAAATTATTATCAAATTGATGAAACAAAACTAGGATTGTATTCCCCATTATTTCATAATGTAGCAGGCTTATTTTATTAGTAATATATCCTGGTGAATTTTGTGTAAGATTGAATATTAAGTTCATCTAACATCTCTCGACCTACATAGATGAATTTCACCTAAATCCTCTCGGACTTTAGGTGTGCAATTTTTCCATCGCCATAAGTTTTGGATTAATTATCCTCGGTTAAAGCTTAAGTTAATTAGATGAGGGTTGGTAACCTCAAATTTCCATTGTTATTCTCTTTTCCTAGCTTCAACCTCTTTGGTCAAGCAAGTTGATGATACAGACATGTTTCAATATTTGCAACCGCTAAAACTAATTAAAACAAAGAGAATAACAATCCACTATTCAAAAATTGCTATTTTATTTTTCATATTTCCGTTAATCCATCATGGTTTCCACAATCCTAGCTCAAGAGATTTAGCCTCTCATATTTGAAAAAATAATAACTTAGGATTTATAAGAAGTCATGATGAAATACTTACAATGATGTGAAATTATTTGCCAAATCTCGAAAGCTATACAAAATTACATGAACTCGATATTTTCTCCAACACTAGCATGGAATAATATTTTTCGCACTTACAACTATTATGATCAAAGAATAAGTGGTGAATTCAACTTTATAATAAGATTCTATAATATTCGACAATATTAAACACCTAAAACTTCCTAAGAAGGGGTGCATATAGTAGTAGAATTAATCTGCATCTGTTTCTACTTGGATAGGGATTGGACTTTGAAGGCTTTGAGTCGGCAATCATAGCTCTGTGTCACGGCCTCATCGCGCTATACTGGCACCGTATCGCACAGGTCCTTGCATAGATATGCCTGCATGATTCCATTTTCTATTATGCTGTGACACTTGCTCCTTTTGAGTTTGTCTTGGCAACTCTTGCTCTTTTAAGCCTCAAATAAGTCCAAATCTATCACTTTAATCCCTGCAAATATCCAATCATGTGCTTTAGCTCTTTTTAACATATAAAACCAAAGAAAACCCACATAATTTGTTATCAAAATATAATTAAGTATGGGTAAAATATGAAAATTAAATACATAAATACGCCCTACATCACCACCCTAGACTTAAACTATTTTTCATCCTCGAATAATCTACTACTTTCCCACTAAAGTTTAACCACAAAATTCACCTTACAAATAGGTCTACTTACACTCAGAGTCATTAGACAAGTTTATCAAGCTCCAAAAATCTACTCAATATGCATATAAGATCAACATTCAATGGTCACAATTTGCAACATTTAGCTTCTAGAACTAACTCAACAAGATATATTTGGGCCAACATGAATGATATGTAATTTAGCAATTGTAACACCCAAAAAGTCTCTAAGACTAGCCCCTAGATTTAAAACTTGATCATGTATAAAATTGGGGAAAAGGTCCTGAGTACGAGTCATAATATAGATCATAGGACCCTGGTACGATTCATACCAGGACTTGTAGCAGGAGGATTAGAGAAGCAATAAGTACTGCTAGGAGACCACGACTATATGTCATGATTCGTACCACCATTGTATGGATCGTACTGACCAGTCGCGAGAGAAGTGTTTAGGAAAGATTTTTGGAAACCACGAGCCATAGTATGGCCTGTGGTATGATTGTATGGATCATAGGGTCATGGTACAGTTTGTTCCATCTGTTCGTGACTTGAGATATTATAACGCCTTGGACTTTCGGGCTAAGTTGAAAATCATTCTAGGTATGTGGAAGATCCAAACCCGATGAATTTTATAAAAATCAGGTGTTAAGATCAATCTTAAGTATGATAAGTACATTGGATACAAATTAAGTTCATAAGGAACCTTTAGCATAAAGTTGAGTTAAGAGCTTTTCTATCGATTAAGTTTTCATACAAGTTCTTGCAAGGGTCAATTTTAAATGACTATAACTCCTATTTTATAAGGTGTGTTTGGGTGATCTAGTGTATTAAATTTAATCCCTTTTCATCTTATTTCCAATGCATCTGACCTTGCATCAATCGGAGTTCGGAGTAAAACATTATGACCAGTTTAATGAAGCACTACCAGGTTTGACGGATAGGACTAGCCAGTCACCACGAGTCATGATATGACTTGTGATGTGTAATTATGCCTCATACCAAGCACTCGTAACAAGAGTTTTAGCAAGATTTTAAGTCACTCAAACATCATGAATTGCATACCGCGACCTATGGTATGTCACCACGAGTCATGGTACGACCCGTGAGGGCTAGTAGGGGAATTTTTCAGCTCATTTTCATAAGGGCATCCTAGTAATTTTCTATGCTTTTGACTCCTAAACTATGTTATCTTAGAATAAATTAGCAGGGGATTAAGGGGAGATAGTCAATTCTTCTCCCTCATTCTCACATAACTTCTCAAGAACAACATGTAAAAGCTTAGGAACTCTCCTAAGTAAGAACTAGGATTCTTCCTACAATTTCAAAAATTCAAGCTTCTTCTTCTACAGGTATGTAGGACTCCAACAAGGGTTTTCTCTCCCTTATGTCGTAAGATTTTTAGTAGGGCCTAGCTTTGAAGTTTTTAAAAATATGACCTAGGGTTTTATTCTAATTGTTGAATTTCCCTATCTTCTCAATGTTATAAAGTTTTCATGAATATTATTATCTGAAATTCATGTCTTGATTTCGTTTCTATAGTATGATTTCCTAGCCCTGATCTTTAGCATGATTTTGGAATAAAAATAGCATGATTTTGGAATCCGGTCAAAAATGTTGTATTATCATGATTCTATCTTTTGAGTATGAATTCTAGCATAAATGCTTTAAATAAAAGTCAATATTTTCAGATTATAAGTATGCTCAGTATCTTCAGAAATATCACTTATTAGTTATTAGTATTTTAGATATTAGTTTATCAGGTCCTTTACACTCTCAAGACACTTTTAGATAAGTAGTTCTGACTTAGTCTTAGGACACTAGTCTTGCGCTAATCAGTACAGTGTCTCTGTGTGTGTGTGTATATATATATTATGTCTTTATTTTGGAGTAGTACTTAGCACCGATCGGGTTGGGGTTTCAGTGCACTCAGGTTTCTAAAACTACGTGCCACCATAGTTATTAGCCCAAATGGATTTTTTAGTTAGTGATCACATATTCTAGTCACTATACCCTAGCAAGGTACAGTGGGCCCTATCGATAGGGAGTAAACATCGAACTTCATGTTTAGCCCACGTGGTTACATGTCGGTTAACATGCACTCTCACAATACAATTACAGTCTTCAATTTAGTCTCAGTTCTCAGTCTTCAGTATAGGTATATGACCCTTAAAATAGTTTTACTAGAATTTACAGTATTTTAAGACTTCCATACTACCTTCGATATTTATGCATTCAGACAGGGTCATTGTATCTCAGTTCATTCACATATTGTCAAATTTTATTTGCATACATATTATTTTAGTTTCATATCTCACATGCTCAGTACATTCAAAGTACTAACTGCATACTCTCTATATGCTATATCGTTTTATGTTATAGGCTTAAATACCCAGACTCAGCTGCGGGGTTAGTCCCCATCCAGCAATATATAGCAGATCGACATTGGTGAGTCCTTATCTGCCAAGGGTTGGAGTCCCTTTACTTCAGTTATTATCATTTTCAGTTTTCAGATTTTAGAGTTAGCTAGGGGCTTATCCCAGCAGCTCATCAGTTTTAGAAGGCTTTAAGATAGAGGGTATTAGTTTCAGCTTTAGTTCTCAGTTTTGTTTGAAATTTCAGTATCTTATCAGATTTCATCTTTACTTACAATAGAATGTTTTTATTTTCAAATAGATTTTGCTTAACATTTCTTATAAATTGCAGTATGTTAGAAATGTGTTATTCCATGGGTTAAACTTGAAGCCACTTGTGGCTCTAGGCACTGTGTCACGTTCAGTGTGTAGACTCGGGTTGTGACAGCAATCAAGATACACCAAAATCTCACCATTATGTTCCCCTCACTATTTGGAGAGATGCCTTTTCACTCACATGATATTTAACAATTTTAACTTGGGTATAGATAAAACAAAATTCGCTCACTCTCCCAAAGAACTCAACATGCATGCGAAAGATGACCCATAGGCTTGGCCTTAGTGTAAATACTCTTCTAATGTAGAACATCAAATCTACGATCAATTAGGACTTAAGATGGTTATAATATAGGCTAAGGGAAAAGTAGAAACTATTTGGCTACGATAGAAACTATTCTCTCTAAGCACCGTAATACTTCACAACTCTTTGACTTTTTAGCACATTCCTCAATCTCCTATTTTCTCCTTATACTTCCTTTTATTTTTAAATTTTGCAACTTAGGTGACTAGTGAGAGATTCTAAACTTTAAGCTCATTCACTTTTTTTTCATTCTTTCATTGTTCAAACTTTTTCTCTTTATCTTTCCCTACTACATCACCCTCCTTGTTTTGCATTTTTAACCTTTTTTTTTTCCTTCTAATTTACGCACTTTAGCTTTTCCATTCTTCTCTTCACTTGTGCTCCTTTTATGCAAAATTCTCAATTAAAGTTCTCTAGGAGTCATTTGGATCAAATAAAGGTCAATAGAAAGAAAGGGATTAAGCTTGTAATATGGTTATCAAAAGAATAGGCTAAGGCTCAAAATGACTAACTAGAATCATCACATTCAAGGTAGGAAAAATCGGAATACGAATAGATTACCAAAGAAATGCCTATATCACTTTCTAGATTCAACATTTTCATTTCGCTTCACACATACACCGGGCAAGTTCTAGACATCAAATTACAAGCATGGAGTAAGCAAAAATATCTCTCACACACAATGACACAAATAGTTCAATAATGGTAATCATGATTACATAAACATATATATCCATATTTAATGTTTCATATTACAAGCCCAATTATTCAAGCATAGGAGTCAAGTTCCAAAAGTCTAAGTGTTTCTACCTTTTCATGCTTTTTGAGTGAATTATACAAAGTTTCAATGATATTCTAAGTGAATCACCTAGCATTCATAAGGTCTCAAGTTCTTGCTCTCCTAACAATGACTAATTTTTCCTTAAGACGATCGTCATCCATCCATAATCGGAAACAGTCATGACTATGACTCAAAAAAATTGAGACCCTCTAATTGATTTTAAGGGACTGTCCATCGGAAAAGTACTAAAAATAAAAATTGTACCAAAAATATCACAAAAATACTTCAAGCTAGCAGGAATAAATCATGCATCACAAAAAAATCTAGGTCCACCATCAACAACACAAATGGTTCAATAATGATAATCATGCAGTTTTCAACCTCTCATGAATGATCTTAACCTTCTCTATGGCTTGTTGCACTAAGTCTCATCCTATCAACTACACTGCACCATATCAAACCAACCAATCGGAGATCTACATCCAAGAGCCTCTTAGGGAGCTATATGAATGCTAGAATTATAACTATTATTATATACAAACTCAATAAGAGGCAAATGGTCATTCCAATTCACCTTGAAATCAATAACACATGCCCTCAACATACCTTAGAATGTCTGAATAGTCCGCGCTGCTTGACCATCTGTCTATGGATGAAAACTGTACTAAGGTTCACCTTCGAACCCAAACCTCTCTGAAATGACCTCCAAAACTGGGCAATAAACTGTGTGCCCCTATCTAATATGATAGATATTGGAACTCTATTAAGTTTAACTATCTCTCGAATATACAATCTAGCATAGTCCTCGACTAATCCATAGTCTTAACCGGTAAGAAATGAGCTAACTTAGTCATTCCATCTACTACCACCCAAATAAAGTCATGCTATCTACAGGGCTTTAGTAGACCGATGATAAAGCCTATATTGATTATCTCCCACTTCCACTCGGGGATTTCTATATTCTGAGCTACACCACATGGCCTTTGGTGCTTGACCTTAAACTGTTGACAATTTGGGCATCTTGCCACAAAGTCTGCAATTTCTCTCTTCATCCCCTTCCACCAATAGACTTCTCTTTAGTCATGGTACATCTTAGTGGAACTTGGGGGAATAGAATATCTAGAGTTGTGTGCTTCTGCCATGATCCTACCATTGAGACCATCTACATTTGGTACATATAATCTTCCTTAATATCTTAAGACACCATCTCTCCCTTGTGCGAAAACCAACATCTTCTGCTTGTGGACATCTTCCTTTAGCTCAAGCAAGAGGGGATCTGTGTCTTGCTTTTCCTTAACTTCTGTCACTAGAGATGATTCGACCCCATTCTGAACAAGCACACTACCTTAGACAGATCCCCAAGCATGAGAGTCTATGCACATCTTTAGCCAATTCTCTCTTCTCGTCCTCTGTAGGAGTTGTACCTCCCATAGACAACCTCCTAAGAGCATCAACAACTACATTATCCTTACCTGTGTGGTAGAGGATATTTATTTCATAATCCTTAAGCAACTCAAGCTACCTCCTCTATCTGAGATTCAACTCCTTTTGGCTGAATACATACTACAGGCTCTTATGATCTGTAAACACATTAACTTGCACACCTAGAGATAATGGCGCCAAATCTTTAATGCAAATACTACCGCTGCCAACTCAAGGTCATAAGTCGAATAATTCTTCTTGGACTTTAAGTTGTTTTGAGGCATAAGTTATAACCTTACCATTTTGTATCAATACGCAACCAATGCCTACGTTGGCTGCATCACAATATACAACAAAATCACCCGTTCCCTCTGGTAGGGTCAATATAAGAGTAGTTGTCAAATGAGTCTTCAATTCCTGGAAGCTTTTCTCACAAGCTTTAGACCAATGAAATTTGACCTTTTTCTGGGTCAACTTAGTTAATGGAGCAGCAACAGTTGAAAATCCTTCTACAAATCTCCTGTAGTAACTAGCTAAACCCAAGAAACTCCTGATGTCAGTTGGGGTTGTGGATCTGGGCCAACTCTTCACAGCCTTAATCTTCTGAGAGTCAATCTGAATACCCTCGTTGGAGACTATATCGCCTAAGTAAGCCAATGATTTCAGCCAAAATTCGCACTTAGAAAACTTGGCGAATAACTCCTTGTCCTTAAGTATCTACATGACTATTCTAAGATGTCTAGCATGCTTCTCCTCACTCTTGGAGTAAACCAAGATGTTATTGATGTCGCTCAAGCGCACACAAGCGCACATGGTCATCAAGTAATATAGGACAATGATGTCTCAATTATTGATCCCTCAAGGACTTGTTAGATCAATTGTTTAAGGTTACTTCTTTATTTCACTATTCTAACAAAGATATAAAATGGGGAATGGTTTGAAAAATTAAACAACTAAACTTGAAATGTAAAATTAACTGAAGATTGTTGCAAAACTTGTGTATACTTCAAATGATGATGAAAATCTAGGGAAATGACACTTTCACTTTAGGTTGAGTTTTCAAGACGTGATTACGCTAGATTGATTCTTCCTAAGGTTGCTAGTTACAAGCTACTATCCCATTTCTTGCCACTCTCCCGAGCATCCAAGAACTATCTCATGAATCCTAATGCTTATATCCCTATGGCCTAATGAGAAATATGAAACGACGGTTATGCCTACTTGTATTTCAATTAAACAGGGTTGAAGGGTATATCTCTATCCTCAACAACAACTTATAACCTCCAACTAATGGGCCAAAGGATCTTTGAATTTCTGTTTTACATTTATTATTAAACCTTTTGGTTTCCTTTCCTAAGTTCAATCAAAAGACAACAAATTTACTCACAAGGTGATCAGTCTAGTGAATAAGCAATTAAAACAAGTAAATATAAACAACCTTTAGTGAAGAATCAAACTAGCATTAACCAATCTCCCAAATGTCAACCATCAACCGTGGCCAAAATCCTAGAATGCATGTTTAGCCACTCATAGACAAATGAAAAAACATAGAGATCATCATCATTCAAAGTAAAGAGATAACGAAAAGAAGAAACCTAAGCAGGAACTTGTCTCTCCTCCAAATTCTGCATTTGCAACCTTCTACAATCAAATAAAATGATGTAAGACATGCTAAAATTGTCCTAGATGTTGTATTTATAGGTGAGCCCTTAATTGACGCTTTTACCTCAAGTATTTAGCTTTAAAATCAATAAAAATCAATCAAGGATGTGTCTAGCGTGCCACACCCTCCATAGCCCCAAGTCCAGGTCAATTTTCCTTTGAAGTATAGCTCCGGGCGCCTCACTCTAGCCATATATCACTAAGGTGTTAGCCAAATTTCTGCACTTTTAAACACCTCTGGCGCCACACTCCATCCATAGCACCAGAGTGTTAGTCAAATTTCTGAGCTTTAGGACCCTTCTGGCGCCCCACTCTATCCAATAGCACTAGAATGTTGGAAAAATTTCCTAAGTTTGGAATGCTTCTGGGGCTCCATGCCATCTATCTCACCAAGGTATTAGTCAAATTCTTATATCTAAAGTCACCTGGCACCCAACGCCATCCATAACACCAACTTTGGTGCATATATCTCTGACTCACAAGTGTTGGCGCGCCACGCCAGCCATAGCCCCAAGCCAACTTTCACGAACTCTTCTATCTCACACCTCGGGTCATTTTAGGGTCCTATTTCCTTGGTTTCCTGCTCAAAATATCTAAAAACATTTGTTAGCTCACAAGATACAGGAAAACATGAATTTACGCATTTTATAAGGATTGTTTACTCAAAACAAGGCTAAATATGGGTAAAAACATGGAAAATGTGCGTAAGAATATGCTCAACATCACCACCCCATACTTAAACCATTGTTCTTCCTCAAACGATCCTCAACTCCATGCTCAAACTCATATTTTCTCCCCACATGTTACCTCAATTCTCACTCAAACAACTAGAAAAAGATCATATGACTAAGTAGTTCATCAACTTCTAGCAATTCACATCAAGCAGATGCAGAGTTTTCACATTCAAAACTACACAACTTCTATAACTGACTCATTTTTCAAAACAGGTCCAACATGATTAAATACGAAACATGCAATAATAATACACCGACTTAGACATCTTATGCCTCTCACTTTTAGTGATGTTCCTTTATTAAATTATCAATGAAAAACATGGAACATAATAAGTAAGGCACACTCACGCTCAGAAATGATGTATCATACATACGAAACATACTATAAGCTTTCCCTTTATGTACACTTAGACTACTTAGTCATTTCAAGAGATTAAGATCATACGGACTTTTTCTGGTTGTAATGTCAGCTAAGGGATAGGTAGAAATGATTTTTCTTTTATAGTGACTACCAATTGTAAGCACTTTTAAGACATTTTTTTAAATCTTTCAAGTCCACCACTCTTTCCTTGTTGTTCACTCTTCACTTTTCATTCACCCTTTTTCTGTCATGACCCGAACATAGGTTCGGACCGAGACACAGAACCTAGAACTACGAATGGCTCCAAGTCAACCTAGGACATGAACATGATAACTAAAGAACATACATAAGAGGAATCTGATAACTGAAATATGAACAAGTGGAAATCTGAAGCACACTTCAACTATACAGAGTTAATATTGACAAGCTAAGATTCTACATATTGTCTGAAAAGCCTCTAACATAACTAAAGAACTGATGGGACAACATCCCTAACTAGCTCACTACAAGTCTAAAAAGAAAGTAATACAACTCAACAATCTGAAGGTCCTCGAAGGATGAGGACTCACTAATAAGAGAACTAGACTAAGCTGAGGGACCGAGTTTGAACGTCTGAACCTGTATTATGAAATGACACAACATAGAGTATGCAATCAGTACTTGGAATATACCGAGTATGCAAGGTAAGTAAAACAGGCTAAGTGTTAACTGAAATCATGCATATAAATATAAATTAGTAGATCATAAGAGTAAGGATTGCATGTTGATATCTGAAAACATGAATGGTCATAAACTAAACCTCATAACTAAATCGAATGACCTAAAGATAAAACTAAAATCATAAATAAAATTTGATAAACGTATAACTAGGTCAAACCTGCTAAAAACATAATATCATAAGGTATAAACATGCATAACTGAGATCATGAGGAACAATGGGAGACTCGCCATATAACCGATACTATCATGATAGAGCTTACATGATCCCAACTATTACACTCAAGTGGGAAGAGCCATCCAAGGCCTTTCCAGGGCTAAGGGCGTTACCATGATATCGATATCAAGATGAATATAGGAGTATAGACTCCAAGATCATATGGTAATCTGATTTATAGAACTGAACTGAATCATGAAAACATGCTAAATATGAGTGGGATTACCTAAAATATGAATCTCATGCATACTTGAAATAGACTTCACTAGTTAAAATTATAGATTCATATATGGGTAATTCATAAACATACATATATTCTACAAACTTCATCATACTTGAAATCATCAATCATAGACTAACTTTTTCATGTACTTGCATAATTGGGCATAATCTT
Source organism: Datura wrightii (assembly GCA_035772735.1). Classification (NCBI taxonomy): domain Eukaryota; kingdom Viridiplantae; phylum Streptophyta; class Magnoliopsida; order Solanales; family Solanaceae; genus Datura; species Datura wrightii. The sequence continues at coordinate 31,563,957 of JASDFA010000008.1, forward strand.
CTACAATTTAAAATCATAATTTTTTTAATCAATTAGTACATAAAATATGCCTTTAAATCTTAAAACATGCTTTGAAACATGAAGGGAATTGACACATAAATAAATTGTGGAGAATTTCATAAATTTGGGTTAAAACCCCATAGGATCATACACTTGAATTAATACTTGATTTCATGAACTTAAGGAGAAATTTTGGCATGAGAGTGAAAGGAAACTCTCATTCATGGCCCTACATATCTGGGTAAACTGATTCACAACTTGACTTTGAAAGCCCAAGAGAGTTGGAAGAGAATTAGAGGATTCTAGGATTGATCTTCAATGGAAAAACCTCTAAACTTGTATGCATGGAAGTTGAATGAATTAAAATTGGTTAAACACCCTTAATACACTTCTTTCATGGCGTAAAATAACCTAGTTTAGGACCTAGGAGCTTAGGATTTATGAAAATACCCTTAGTGGAAATTTTGGAAAATAAACACTGCTAGTCGTCATGACTCTCACCATGAGTCATACCATGAAGTGACGACTCATGGTCAACTCCTATTGTCACTACTGGTTGTAAGACTGGTTCTTGAGGATCACATCACGGATGCTTACGATGAGTTGTTACATGACATCACGGTTCGTAACACCTTTCATTGTCACTGAGCCTCAATTCTCACTGTCTCTAAATTTTCCCGTGGGTTACAAACCACAACTCATGATTTACTACCATGGGTTGTAACCCCATTCATGAAATCCCATCCATAAGCAGAACCTCCAAACCACGACCCTTATCATGACTCATTGTTTCCAATAATGAGTCATACTACAATCCATCCTTTCCAACCCTGACATCCTTATGTCTCACCACGACTCCTGACCATGAGTCATACCAACACACCATGAATCGTGGTGTGACTCATGGTTTAGGAATCCAACTTTAGCATTCCACCACGACTCCTCCAATGGTCCGTTACTTTTCACCACGACTCGTTATAAGGAGAAATGGTAAGAGGTAAATGATCATCTAGATGCTTGAGTGGTAACTGTTGTTATAAGCAAACTTGATAAGAGGTAAATGATCATCCTAACTACCTCTGAAGTCGATCACACATGCTCTCAACATATCCTCGAGAGTCTGAATGGTACGCTCCGCCTGACCATCTGTCTGTGGGTGAAAAGCTTTGCTAAGGTTGACCTGAGTACCAAGTCCCTTCTGAAATAATCTCCAAAACTGTGAGGTGAACTAAGTACCTTTTTCTGAAATAAAGGACAAGGGAACTCCATGCAACCGAACTAACTCTTGAAGATACAATTTAGCATACTCCTCTACTGAGTCGATAGTTTTGATTAGTTAGAAATGAGATGCCTTGGTCAACCTATCCACAACCACCCAAATAGAGTCATACTATCAGTGGGTACAAGGAAACCCTATAATGAAATCTACCTTAATCTCCTCCCACTTCCAACTAGGAATACTGATACCCTGTAGCATGCCTCCCAGTCTCTTATGATTCATCTCCCCAGCCTATACTTCTCTCTATGTTATCCATAATAAAGTTTGAGTTTGACAACACACTTTCCTTCACTTTCAAACCTAGATCGGCTACACCTCTTGCAATCTAAAGTTATCCACTAAGAATATTACTCCCCTAGCTTAATAAGAAAGTCGCGTAAGATCGAGCTCTAATCAAGAGTCACTAGTCACACCATACTATAGTTTACCTATACATCACCATCTTATTCAAACCTATCACCTATGATTATCCCATGGATCCTTGTAGCTAACACTATTGGAGAATTCCCCTATCTTCTACGCTTGGCAAATAGCTGCGCTCCATGAACGTCTACATATCTGGCTCCTACGGTAGGAAAATATTTATCCTATATGAACACATTGTAACCATTAATTCCATCATGGGGAGACTTACATCGGGTTTAGAGTAAGGAAATTCAGAGCATGAATTGTTCAAGAAATCTGAGCTGGGCGTATACTTTATATAACATGATCTTATGAACCGTTAAGGAAAATCTTAAGGACTGAGTTCATAGAGCTGGACATGCTGAGAGACATTAGTTTACATACATAACGAGGGACATGACATGAAGTTAAGATTTATGGAATCGTGAAAGAAGATTGGGACCACCTTCTGAAGTGGTTACTTCTCATTCTATGAATCTAAACATGAATACACGTAAGGTGTGCTTGGATCTTAGACATAGGAATAACATGCTTACATACAACATGAGCAGAGTATCCTATTGACAGAAGTATAGGAAAACACTTGAATAAGAGTATATCCATCGCCCATAGTTGTTGATCCTGGACTTTCATCTTATCATCTCCCCTTTAGCTTAAAGTCATCGTTCTAAGGCTCTTAGACCATCTCTTAAGGCTAGGCTAACGTCACTAGCTCTTGACTTTTCATTTGCCCCTAAAGCTACCACTGAAGACTTTATACTTACCATCTCTTACCCTCCACGGAAAGAATCTTATAAAAAAATGCTAAAAGGGACCTTATGCCTTATATTGGGGAAATTCCTAGGTCTAGCAACATGCAAGAATCGACATGAAAAACTCATAACATACTTGCGACTACATTTGGAGCAAGACGTCACCTACACTAGGTAACCCACCCTGCTGAGATGGGCAACCTGCTGGCGTTGCTGTTTTGATGGCTGGAGCACTGGGTCTATCCTTGCCCTGTCTGGCCGACGGGCAATCTCTAAGAATGTGTTCGGGCTTACCACACCCAAAAAAATCATATCTACCAACTAAACACTCTCTCGAGTGTCTCCTATGGCACTTTAGACATGCTGGCCACTTGGACTGGGCTGCTGAAGGGGTGGCCAGGGCACGACCTCTTTGGACACTCTACTTGGCTGATGGGCAGTCTTTGAGTTTATGATCGGGCTGGCTACACCAAAAGTAACCATATAAACCCATCAAGAACTTCCCTAGGTGGTTCTTCCCATATGTTCTACATGCTGGGTATGTAACCTCCCTTACCCTAGCCTTGTTTCCCCGAGTCGAAACTAGAGATCTCTGCGGAAGTTGAAGGTAATTTCCACCACCTGACCCTTTCTAGAAAAACTCAAAGTTCCCCATCCTAGCCCTCTTGTATCCCTTTCCTCTCCCCGTGAACTCTTTATTCACTATAGAACCAAGAAACCTAGGAAAACTCTTTCCCGAGAAGCCTTGCACCCAAGTAGCTGACGCATCTTTGATGGAGTCCGCTGGTGTGATTGCCTACTGGTTAAGCTTAGAGGTCATGGCACATAGCAACGCTCTGAAGGTAGCCCCAAGCTCTGCATCCATAACCTGACTAAATAGGGGCCCTGTTGGAGTTGATGGGGTTGGCTGAACTCCATTTGTTCTTCGGGGAGACATGCTTTTACAAACGTGTATAGCATAAGTTAGGAGAGTAGGAGAGTTGAACTTCATAGCATGAGATAGAGTCATGAAAGAAGGGAAGGTTCCTAAAACATCTTGTAGTCTCTTCGCCATGAGTGTGGCACACTTCATACCCATGGAAAAGACTCTATTCAATGCCACTTTCAGGCACCTAGGACACTTTAAAACCTAATACTCTAATGCCAAGTTTTTCACGACCTGAACATAGGTCCAAACCGAGATAGGGAACCTAGAATCATGAATAGATCCAAATCGACCTATGGCATGAACATGATAACTAAGGATAATATATAAGTGGAATATGATAACTGAAATATGAACAAGAGGAAATCTGAAGCACACTTCAACCATACAGAGTAAATATTGACAAGATGAGATTTTATATATTATGTGAAAAGCCTCTAACATAATTGAAGAGCTGATGGGACAACATCCCAAACTAGCTCACAACAAGTATGAAACTAAAAGTAACACAACTCAACAATTTGAAGGTCCTCGAAGGATGAGGACTCACCACTAAGAGCACTGGACTAAGATGCAGGACTGAGTCTGAACGTTTGAACCTGTATCATGAAATGATACAACATAAAGTATGTGGTCAGTACTTGGAATGTACTGAGTATGCAAGGTAAGTAAAATAGGCTAAGTAAGTGTTAACTGAAATCATGCATATAAATATAAATTAGTAGATCATAAGAGTAAGGACTGCATGCTAATATTTGAAAATATGAATAGTCATAAACTAAATCTCATAATTGAATCGAATGAACCAAAATTGAAACTAAAATCATAAGTAAAAGTTGATAAACTGATCACTGGGTCAAACTTGCTAAAAACATATTATCATAAGGTATAAACATGCATAAATAAGATCATGAGGAACAATGGGAGACTCTCCATAAAACCGACACTATCACAATAGAGCCTACGTGATCCCAACTATTACACTCAAGTGGGAAGAGCTGTCCAAAGCCTTGCCAGGGCTAAAGGCGCTTCCACGATATCGATATCAAGATTAATGCCCATTCGGGAAGGGGAAGCTCTCAAGGGAGGTCCCAAGGTAAATGTATAATCATATATTGGCGCGAAGTTCTAAGACTCGAGGATATTATTAACCCCTAGCCTACTCGGTGCTAGACACTGCTCTAAAAAACATGCAAGGTGCTCACAATCATTTTTCAATGAAGCTGAAACCATCAGTTTTCAACAAAGCTGATAATGAAATTACATGCATAGTCTGAAATCTGAATACGGAGAGTCCTGACTCTGAACATACTATAAGTTGAATATGGGAGTATAGACTCTAAGACCATATGGTAAGTTGATTTATAGTACTGAATTAAATCATGAAAGCATGCTAAATCTGAGTGGGATTACCCAAAATATGAAGATTATGCATACTTGAAATAGACTTCACTAGACAAAACTATAGATTCATATATGGTTAATTTGTAAACATATATACATGCCAGATACTTCATCATACTTGAAATCATCAATCATAGACTAACTTTTTCCTGAACTTACTTAATTGGGCATATTCTTCTAAAGTTTGGAAACATAAATTTTGAAATAAATTAGTACATAAAATCTGCTCATGAATCTTAAAACATGCTTTGAAACATGAAGAGAATAGACCCATACATAAATCATAGAGAATTTCATAAATTTGGGTTAAAACCCCATAGGATCATACACTTGAATTAACACTTGATTTCATGAACTTCAGGAGAAATTTGGGAATGAGAGTGAAAGGAAACTCTTATTTATAGCTCTACATACCCGGGTAAACTAATTCTCAACTTGACTTTGAAAGCCCAAGAGATTTGGAGGATTCTAGAATTGATCTTTAGTGGAAAAAACTCAAAACTTGCATGCATGGAAGTTGAATGTATTAGAATAAGTTAAACTCCCTTAAAATACTTCTTTTAGTGCTTAAAATGACGTAGTTTAGGACCTAGGAGATTAGAATTTATGAAAATACCCTTAATGGAAATTTTGGAAAATAAAACTACAGTCATCACCACTCTCACTACGAGTAGTACCATGAAGTGATGACTCGTGGTCACCTCCCATTGTCACCACTAGTCGTAAGACTGGTTCTTGAGGATCACATCACGGATACCTATGATGAGTTGTTACATGACATAATGGGTCGTAGCACCGCTCGTTGTCACTGAGCGTCAATTCTCACTATCTCTAAATTTTCCCACGTGTTACAAACCATGACTTGTGGTTTCCTACTACGGGTCGTAACCCCACTCGTGACATGCCATCCATACATAGAACCTCCCAACCACGAACCTTATCACGACTCATTAATTCTCACAATGAGTCGTACCACCATCCGTCTGTTTCAACCCTAGCGTCCCTGTCTCTTACAACGACTCTTAACCATAAGTCGCACCCACACACCATGACTCGTGGTCTGGATATCCAAATTCAGCATTCCACCATGACTCCTTTCACGATTTGTTACTTCTCACCACAATTCGCCCCACGAGTCTTTCTGAGGAAAAACATAGATTGTTTTGCTGAACTCATTTTCAATTCTCTCATCTAGTCTTAGGAACTTTTGGGGTATTACATTTTCTTTTCTTTTTATGCCCCTTTATTCACTACTTTACTACTAGCATTTTCTAATAGAATTACTAAGAATTTTCACTCTTAACACTCTTTCTTTTATTGTCCTAGCAACAAGTAACCAACACATTTTATAGGCACCCCTTCTTCCTTCTTTCTCCTCTTACTTTCCACACATATTTGTTTTCTTTCCATTCCCTTATCATTCATACATTGGTGGACCTTCACTTTCAAGCCTCAATGTGCCTAATACTACTTTGGATCAACAATTCTGGAGGTCACACAGTGAAAAGGGAATAAGCTACTTTTGTGGGTAAGAAAAGAACAAGCCTTATGGCTCAAGGGGATTAACTAGGAAAAATATTCAGGAAGGTAAAACAACATGGGGAAAAATGGCTTTTTCTAAGAAAACACCTTAATCATATCTTAACTCTCTAACAACTAGCCATCCAACGTACACTAAGGCAAGTTCTAGATGCTATAATATATACAAAATAAAATAATTAACCTCACCTCACATGGCATTAAGACTCTAATCGGCTTCCTATAGCTACACATTCATACAATCACATTGAATGAAATTCTTCATTATTAAGCCCTACAAGTATATTGAGCCGAGTTAAAGAACTTTGTGTGTCTCTTATGGAATTCTCACTTAAGATGACCAGTTCATTGCCTCTAGCTTAGCATGTAAGAGGAATGTCAAAGAGTATACAAGTGATTGTGCCCGACTCAATCCTAAAAAATTAAAAAAAATGTGACTAATTTCCCTTAATATGGTCATCATTCATCTATAATAAGGAAGGGTCACTACATCTAAGATGAAATAACAAAAAATAATTGACTCTAAAATAAAAAATTCACCCGGTTCAAAGGTCTCCCCTTCAAAAAAGGAACAGAGGCCATAACAAAAATCGAAGGATAGGTGAGACATGCTATTTTTAAAAAATTTTGAATAAAAACTTGATGGCATACTCACCCTTAACCTCAAAATCCAAGGAGACATACCCTCACCCCACACTTCAAATCTTGCTCTGTCCTCAGAGCATCTAAAATTAAAGATAAGATAAGAGTGAGAAATTACTCCCTGAGGTCCTCTAAGGCCTAGCTAGCAGCAGGTGTCATAGATTCACGGGTTGCACGACCCCATGCTTAAGCTCGAGACATGCTCCTTAGCTTTAATTTCGAGTACTCAAACTTCCCCTTCTCTACACAAAAAATAAAAAACAAATGTTACACTATATTAAAAAAATAATACAAACTACACTATTACAAATTAGGTTGCCTCCCAACAAGTGCCTAATTTAACGTCACGACACGACGCCATCAAGTTTCATCACTTTTCCTTCCACTTTGAACTTATAAATTTCACCCCTAATTTCTTTTCCAATTTTCTATTATGCTTAAGAGGCGGTGTTGTAAACATGAAGGGACCAAGTAATAGATATTGCATCTTACCCTTCTTGGCCCTTAAGCAAGGGATGTCATTGTGTGTCTTTGGCATAATAAATTTTACAATGTGGGGCTTTGTTCCTCATATGCACATCTCTCCATAGGGTTGGAACGCTCTATTTATAGGTTGCTAACCAAATGTCAAAAAGTGTTTAGAATGAGGACCAATACACCATAACTCCAAAATTGAATTATGATTGATATCCTCACTTTTATCCACCTCCTCAACAGCGTCATCAACTAACAAAGAATAGTCTAATGGTTGGGATTCTTTGTCTTGTTTCATGCATTGTATAATATCCACAACACTTTATGGTTGAGCCTTATACGCCTCAACTTTTTCATCCAAAAGACCCTGCAGGTCATGGATACTTCAGCCAAATTGGTCTATCTCTTGTCTGAGCTTCTTTTCTTCCACTTGAGGTTCCTATTTTGTAGTGGCTAAGACCGTGACTTGCGAATCAATGAAAGTTGCAACCTCAGCCTTCATTTCCGTGAGCTTGGAATTCATCCTTTTTAAAGCTTCTCCCTGTTCTGTAAGTTGCTCCCTCATTAGTTCCATATGCTCCAGGATCACTTTTTCCATATCGCTTACTTGAGCATGATGTTCCTCCTCTTCATTATTCCTATAAGCATAAAAAATAAAAAGGAGGACATTAATAGGGGCTTGGGCAAGGGGAACAAAAATTTGAGCAAGCCATCCAGACCACCATATATATCACAAGTATGACAGTGTTGCCACAAGTGGTGTCCTTCATAATTTAGAAACGGATCACCGAAATATGAATACCCATTATTAGATCCATTTATATACCAAGGTGTCATGTTAAGAGGAGTGCTAAAATACTATAAAAAAGAAAAGTAAAAATCTATATAATATACACACAAAAATTAATTATTGAATCACGAAATAAAAATTCTAACCTAAAAATAATTAATCAATTTTCAAGTCCCAACAACCACGCTAAAAACTTGATATCGCCTAAGCGCACGTGGTCATCAAGTAATATAGGAAAGTGAAGTCATGATTATCCATCCCTTAGAGACTTGTTAGATCAATCATTTAAGGTTGCTTCTTTATTTCACTATTCTAACAAAACAGATAAAATGGGGAATGTTTGAAAATTAAACTACTAAACTTGAAATGTAAAATTAACTAAAGATTGTTGCAAACTTGTTTGTACTTCAAATGATGATGAAAATTTTGGAAAATAGCGCTTTCTCTTTAGGTTGAGTTTTCAATACGTGATTATGCTAGATTAATTGTTTCTAAGGTTGCTAGTTGCAAGTTACTATCCCTTTTCTTGCCATTCTCCCGAGCATCCAAGAACTATCTCATGAATCCTAATGCTTATATCCCTATGGACTCATGAGAAATATAAAACGACAGTTATGCCTACTTTTATTTCAATTAAACAGCGTTGAAGGGTATATCTCTATCCTCAACAACAACTTATAACCTCCAACTAATGGGCCAAATGATCTTTGAATTTCTGTTTTACATTTACTTTTAACCCTTTTGGTTTCCTTTCACAAGTTCAACCAAAACCCAATAGATTCACTCATAAGGTGATCAGTCTAGTGAATAAGCAATTAAAACAAGTAAGTATAAACAACCTTTATTGAAGAATCAAACTGGCATTAATCAATCTTTCAAACATTAACTATCAACTATGGCAAAACCATAGAAAAGTCATTTAATCACTCATAGACAAGCGGAAAAACATAGAAATCATCATCATTCAAAGTAAAACGATAAAGAAAAGAAGAAGCCTAAGTAGGAACTTGTCTCTCTTCCAAAAACTACGTTTACAACCTTCTACAATCAAACAAAATGATGTAAAATATGCTAAAAATACCTTAGATGTTACATTTATAGGTGAGCCCTCAATTGACACTTTTATCGTCAAGTATTTAGCTTTAAAATCAGCAAAAACCCTAAGATGTTTCTGGTGTGCCACGCACTCCATAGCCCCAAGTTTAGGTCAATTTTCCTATGAAGTATAGCTCTGGCTGCCCCACTCCAGCCATAACACCAAGGTGTTAGCCAAATTTCTGTACTTCTAAACACCTCCGGCGCTCCACTCCATCGGTAGCACCAGAATATTAGTCAAATTTCTGAGCTTTAGGACCCATCTGACACCCCACTCCATCCATAGCGCTAGAATGTTAGGAAAATTTCCTAACTATGGAATGCTTTTTGGGCTCCACGCCATCCATCTCACCAAGGTGTTAGTCAAATTCTCATCTCCAAAGTAAGGGACCTGGTGCCTTACGCCATCCATAGCACCAAAGTTGGTGCATATTTATCTGAAGCACAAGTGTTGGCATGCCATGCCAGCCATAGCCCCAGACTGACTTTTTCAAACTCTTATTTCTCACACCTCGGGTCATTTTTGGGTCCTTTTTCCTTGGTTTGTTGATCAAAACATCTAAAAATATTTGTTATCTCACTAGACACAGGAAAATATGAATTTATGCATTTCCTAAGGATTATGAACTCAAAAAAGCTAAATATGGGTAAAAACATGGCATATGGGCATAAGAATATGCCCAACATCGGTCATTAATGATCAGAATAACAAACATGTCGAAATACTACTTAAACACTTTGTTCATGAGGTCCATAAATGCTGAAGGAGTGTTAGTAAAACCAAAGGACATAACAACAAACTCAAAATGACCATAAGGGTCTTGAAAGTTGTCTTGGGAATATCACACTCCCTAACCTTTAACTGATGATACCTCGACCTGAGGTCTATCTTTAAGAAACAAGTTGCACTCTATTGTTGGTCAAAAAAGTCATCAATCCGAGGAAGGGGATACTTATTCTTGATAGTGACCTTGTTCAACTGCTGGTAATTGATACACATCCTAAGATTACCTCCTTCTCTCGACGAAGAGAACTGGAGCAGCCCAAGGTGAAGTACAGGGGCAATTGAAACCCTTATCAAGAAGATCGTTTAACTGCTTCTTTAACTTTGTTAAATCTATTGGATCCGTTCTATATGAAAGAATAAAAATAGGCTGAGTATTAGGAAAAACATCTATTTATAAATCTATTTTCCTATCTGGAGGGATTTTAGGAAGATCATCTAGGAAGACCTCTTGGAACTCATTTACGACTGGAACTTACTGAAGGGATGGTGTCTCAACATTAGAGTCTCTCACTCTTACTAAATGATAGACACATCCCTTAGAGATTAACTTTCTGTCCTTAAGGTATGAAATGAGATTACCCTTTGGCATAACAAGATTACCCTCCCAAACTAGGATTGGATAATCTAGAAAATGAAATTCTACTACTCGGGTGCTACAAGTAATTCTACTGGATCAACTGTGGTATCTCTATGATGGACTGAAACTATACAATCTCTATAGATTCTCTTAGGCAAGACTGACTCGCTGACCAGAGTTGTCATGACCCAAACATACACCCGGATCATAGACACAGGACAAGAACCGCCGAGAGACTCCATGTCGACCCATGGCATGAGCATACATCTAGTCCAATCACAAGAGCGGAAGACTTTACATATAAAAACGTAATCATAACGTAGACAAAGGAGAAAATCAGTACAAGACTTATAGAATACGGTTGAATACAACTTGCAGTCTGATAAGCCTCTAAACATGAAGGATGGATTGATGGGACAACTCCCCAACTAATCTAACATCCAAAAACTAAATGAACAACATAAAGTATGAACATACAACCCTCGAAACATGAGGACTTACCAATATCCCTGAGAGCAAATCTGAAACTATCTACTGGTGAGGATGAGACTAAGAACTGGGACTTGTCTCATGAAACAATACAACTTAGAAAGTATGCTGTCAGGATGTGGAATGTATTGATTATGCAAGGTAATTAAAGTGGACATTTAAAATATGTATAAAGTTCATAAATGATCATAAGAGTAGGACATCATGCTCGTATCATAAATTATATAACATATCATAGGACTCAAGGTTCTCAAAACATTCGTAACATAAAAATAATCATAATAGAAGAGCTTTACTTAATATGAGTTGAACCAACATACATAATCATAACATGCATAAATCGTGAGGAATAGTGAGAGATTCTCTTAACCGGCATACCCCATATGAGCACACATGAAGCCCGACTTGTAACCCTAGTCGGGAGGTTGTTCATACCTTGCCAAGGATAGAAAGTATGATATCACCATGAAAAGGGCCATTTGGGCGAGGGACTAACATGAAAGGGGTCCCGACATACCTGCGGTGACACGTAGTTCATGAGATCCGAGGCTTAACCTGAGCCCCGAACCTACTCGGTGTTCGATTCTACTCCCAAAACATATATAGTGCTCATAATAATACATACATGAGTTCATGGGCTAGTTAAATCATGATAATCGTAAACATGCTTGAACATATGTGAACTAGCCATGACATGAGGCCCGTGAGTCGGCCAAAAACATAATTCATGATTTACAAGATTCATACATACTTGTAGATCAGGCATATAGCTTGAATTTCATAAAATCATAATGGATAACATAACTAATTCATAATTTAAAATATAATTCATGCGGGGCTTGTAAAGAACATCCATGGGAAAATAGATCATAAATCAATTCATCATGGGGCATGCATAATTAAGCTTAATTACTTAGAAATCAAAATCAACAATATTATAATTAATTTGAATGTCAAAAGATGATCAAAATCCATAGATCATGATAATATTTCAAAACAACAAAACCCATAATTAAATCATTTCATTTTTAAAAATAAATTACAAAACCCCATGAGTTTTTGATAAATTTTAAGTAAAATCATAGAGTAGGAGTTTAGAATGAAATTGAAGAATTGAAGCGAAGAACTTTAAATCTCCTTAGATCACTTTTCAATATCCTTGCATGCATGAATGAGAGTTTAGAATAGGTCATTTTTTAAAACCCCAGCTTTACCAAGCCAAAACGACGTAGTTTAGAGCCTCATATCATGAAAAATTTGAAATTAACCTTAATGAACTTTCCCTAAAATCTGGCCGGATGGAACCAACGGACACTCTAACGGGTCGTTGGAACAAATGATGACCCGTCATGACACTCGTCGTATGCACTGCTGAAGGCCTACTTCCAGAATCAACAAACGGATGGAAAGGATGAGTCTTCCTACCAACCAACGGTCTGTTACTTCTCTCACGGTTTGCTCATGGACCTTGGCATCTTAGCTTCTAATGTACCACACCACGACTCGTCACAACAAATGGTGAGTCATTGTTTTCCTTCCGTCAAGCCCATTGGAAACCCTATCCTCCCACAATGACCACTACCAATGACTCATTGTTCCTCCTGACGAGTCGTTGGGAGAACCGTCATGGCCCACCTGAAGAACCCAACTACTTCCAACGACTGCTAACAATGACTCATTGTTTCCCACAATGAGTCATCATGTCGCCCATTGTCTGCACTGTCCCCAGCCTAATACCAACCAATGACTAGTTACAACGACTTGTGGTTTGATACCATGAGTCATACCTTGGACCTTCCTGAGAGATTTTCCCAATTTTCTATAGTTTTCAACTTTTCACTTCCGGGTCTACTCCTACGCACTTCCGAGGTATTACAAGAGTAAAAGCACTAACTAACTTTGTTTTAGGGAGATTCCAAACTTAACAGCTACATATGGCATCATAAAAGATAATATAACATCTTGATCAAGTAAAGCATACACATCAATAGAGAAGACTTTCAACATACCAGTGACAACATATGAGGAGTTCTCCTGATCCTAGCGACTAGACATATCATACATATGGTTTTTACCTTCGCCTGTCCCTCAAGAAGTGCCCCATTTGGCAACTCTACCTGCTGAGGGAATCGACTGAGTTATGTTACCCCATTACCCTGTCATACTGGATAATCTCTTAGAAAATGGCCCTGCTGGCCGTATCCGTAGCATCCATCTCAACCCGAACAACACTCACCCAAGTGGGCCCTACCATTCTTGATACAAGGTGGGTATTGAGGAGTTTGCTGAACTGCATTACCCCTATGTTTGTGACGTCTCATAATTCTTGTTACCTATGGCTGGAGCATTAGTAGCTGACTATGCAGGTCTAGAGGACCTTTTCCTAAAGAAGAACCTATTTCCACTTTTGTTCCTCTATTGTACAATCACATTGCTTGCTGGGTGTTTACCATAAGTCTAGAAATATCCATATCACTGATCAGTAGATAGCCCTTGCACTCCTTCTTCACATGCTTGCCAAATACAAACATGAATTTCCTCATCCTGGCCCTCAGATCCAGTACCATCTCCGATGTATATCTAGGTAGATAAATGAACTTAAGGCTGTACTCTTTCACGCTCATAGTATACTGCCTCAAGTATACAAACTCTTTTGCTTTTGCCTCTCTCAGCTCCTTAGTGAAGAAAGGGTTTAGGAATGCCTCCTTAAACTATGCCAAGTGGCCAGAGTTGAATTCTCACCTCGTCCTTGCTCCCACTGTTCTTAATATAGATTAGCCACATACTTGAACTGATAAGAAGCAAACTCAACTCCCTCTGTCTCAGTTGTGTGCATTTCCTTCAAAATCTTTCAAATCTCATCAGTAAAGTTCTTGGGGTCCTCATCATCCTTATACCCTGTGAATATTGGAGGATTTATTCTAAAAAACTCTCTAATCTTTGATGCTCATGAATCATTAGAAATGAAACTAGTTTATGCTAAGTTCTGACGACCTGACTGGGTAACGACCAACTGAGTGAGCATCTTAATAGCCCCTCTAAACTAGGTATCTGAAGTGCCAACCCTAGGAGGCTGAGGAATTGGTGTCTCTGGAATCCTTCTGCTAGTATTTAGTGCATCTTGGGCTCCAACACTAGATCTTTAGGCTGGAGTGCACGGCCCATTCCAGGTCTGCATCCTAGTCTATGGAGGGAAGTTAGCTGCATTCCTCTGGCTAATAGTGTATCTCATATGCATGACCTAAAACACATGAATGCACGAGTTAGGAGGAAGTCTTTACAGAGTTGAGCTCTATCACATGATCTATAACATGAAATAAGGGAATTATTTTCTAATGCCCTGTAGTCTCCCTATTATAGATGTGGCGCACTTCAAACCTATAAGAAGAACACTTTAACACCCCAAAATTCCTAAGACTAGCCCCTAGATTTAATACTTGACTATGTAGAAAACTGGGAAAAAGGTCTTCAGTACAAGTCACAGTACGACTCATCGGATCCTGGTATGAGTGGTACTAGGACTCATAGTAGGAGGATTAGAGGAATAGGAAAAGTAGCTAGGAAACCACGACTGCATGTCACAATTTGTACCACCATGGTACATATTGTATTGACTAATTGTGAGATAAGTTTTGGAGAAGTGTTCAGGGAATTGTTAGGAAAACCATGAGCCATGGTATGACCCGAGGTATGATTGTACAGATCATGGTAGGCTCCAGTGGGATAAACTTTAGAGAATGGTTTTGGGCAGGTATCCTAACCATGAGTGTTGGTATGGATCATATGATCCTGGTACGACTCGTAGGTTGGGTCGTACCACTAGATGGGTATATTTTTAAAATGGTATCCTAGGGACATTTTTGTGAAATATTAAGCTCCTAACTCCTAAATTACATCATTTTGGGGGTATTTGGGAAGGGGATTTATGGAATTATCAGAGTATATTCCCTCATTCCTCTCAATAACTATACATAGAACTCAGGAAGACCTCTCAAGCGAAGAACTAGGCTTTTTTCTTCTTCTCAGAATTTCAAGACTTGTTCTGAAGGAATATTCTATAGGTATGTGTGGATTTAGCAAGGGTATTCCTTTCACCCTTGTGCACTAAGGTATTTTCAGAAAACCCCACCATTTTCAGCCGTGTAGAAAGTTATGGGTTAGGGTTTCCAGACATCTTATGAATTTTCCTAATTTTAGTAATTCTTCAAGTTTCCCATGAATAGTATTATGTGAAATTCATGTTTTGGTTTCAATTATACATATTCATTTCTAGCCCTAATGTTAGCATGTTTTTAGGTTGAATATTGCATGATCTAAAAGCTAGTCATAAAGGTTATATTATCATTGCATTATTACATGAGTATGAATTTTAGAATAAATGCTTTGAATGAAAGTCAATGCTTTTGGATGATAAGTATACTTAGTATTTCTCAGATATTTAAGCTTTTCAGTCTACTAGTTATCAGTATTAGCAACATTTTCAGTTATCAGGTCCTTTAGACTCTCATGATATTTTCAGATAAATAATTTTGATTTAGTCTTAGAACATGAGTTTTGAGCTATTAGTACAATTAGATATAATTAGGATTTCAGTTGAAGTAGTACTTAGCACTAAGTGGCTCAGGGTTCAACTCACCCAAATTCCAAGAACTATGTGCCATCGTAGGTCTCTAGCTAGAGTAGGCCTTTGTTAGTGATCACACCGACCATCCACTATACCTTTGCAAGGTAAAGTGGGCTCTATTCGATGGGGTGTATACATCGAACTCCATGTCTAGTTCACATGGTTACATGTCGATCAATAGGCTCTCCCACAGTACAGTTACAACTCCTAGTCCAGTCTTAGTTCCAGATTTCTAGATATGTGCATGACCCTTAACTAGTTTTTACTAGCTTTATAGTATTTTTTTGATTTTAGGCTGCTTGCAACATTCATGATATAGACAGGGTCATTGCATTTAATTTCAGTATTACTTACAATTTTACGAGCGTGTTTATATTTTAAGTGCATAATCTCACATATTCAATAAATTCAAAGTACTGACTGAGTACCTTCTATTCTACATCATCTTAAGGCTCAGGCACTCAGGCCTAGTAATGCGGTTAGTCTCATCCGCATACAGTTAGTAGAAGTACAGTGGTGAGTCCTTATTTCCTGAGGACTAGAGTAGTTTCCTATTTTATTTGTATTTTTTCACTTTTAGTTTTAGAGTTTAGAGTTATTTGGTGGCTTATCCCAGCAACTCATATTTATTATAGGCTTTCAGATAGTGTTAGAATTTCAGCTTAATTAAGTATTTTCCAATGTTATCCAATTATTTTTTTACTTCAGTACTTATAATTAAATGGTTTATTCTTACTCAGCTTCCACTTAGTTTTTATTTAAATTTTCAGTTATGTTACAATTATGCTCTGCCGTGGGTTAGCTTGTGATCAATTGTGGCTTTAGGCATCATGTCGCGTCTAGGATGTAGATCCACTCATGAAAAACTTTGTATCAGAGCTAGATTTAGAGTTTCCTAGGGTGTCTGAATGCTGTGTTAAGTAGAGTCTTGTTTATGGGTGTGAAACACTCCACAATTATAAGGAAGAAGCTAGTAGGCATTTTAGGAAACTTCATTTCTTTCACTTTCTTATCATGCGATAGAGTGTGAAACTCTAAGAACATCCTTCTAACTCGTTATTTGAATGTGTACATAAAATTCCCCAGAGATAGGTTAATGGCAGAGGGATAGAAATGGAGGCCGACAAGCCCTGCCAGCTCTAGCAGCCCTTTAGGACCAGCAAGTGTCACATGCTGAGTTTCGAGCTATGTTTCAGTTACTCACCAAGGCTGTGACCAACCATGTCAGCCAGCAGGTTTTGTCACCTGCCAGTATTGGTGGAATTATAGCTGCTACCAGAGTTTGAGATTTTACTCGGAATAATCCCCCAGAATTTCATGGGTCTAAGGCAAATGAGGACCCACATGACTTTATTGACGAGGTTCATAGGATCACCCAAATCATGGGTGTTACCTCCATTAAAAGTGCAGACTTAGCCGCCTATTAGCTGAAAGGGATGGCTTGAATATGGTACTATTAGTGGAAGGAAGAGATATGGGATAGTGCAGGCCCGATAGCATGGGACGAGCACATGACAGTGTTTTTGGAGAAATTTTCCCCCGGTGAGTTGAGGGAAGCTAAGGTGGCGGAGTTCATTAATCTGAAGCAGAACTCCATGACTATAAGGATTATGCCTTAAAGTCTACTCAGTTCTCCAGGTGTGCTCCAGAGATGGTGGCACAATTCAGGGCTCGAATGAGCAAATTTGCGTCAAGAGTCACAGACTTAGTGGTAAAGGAGTGTGGGAATGCCATACTGAATAGTGATATGAATATCTTTAGGATTATGATCCATGCTCAGAAAAGTGAGGGGAGAAATTAAAGGAAATAGAAAGGTAGAGTAAGTGAGCCAGAATAGGACAATATGAGTACTCATAGCAGAGGTCAGGTGGTGGAAATCGCTCGCAGCATCATCAGACATCTTCAGCACCCTCTTCAGCTAGTGCTCCCTCTCTAAGATACTATACTGATAGGAAGGGTAGGGCATCAGGATCTCAGTCTCAGAGCCATGTTTCTAGCAGTTGCACTTTCCCAACATGTATGAAGTATGTAAGGAACCATCTTGGAGAGTGCCGTCTTAGAAAGGAGGGTTGCTTTGGTGTTGGCCAACTGGGTTACAGGTTGAAGGTGTATCCGTTTGACGGATGTGGGAAGACCAAGTCCATTACTTCAGCAACTCTGATAGGTCATCCAGCTTAGCAGGGTACCACTTTAGGCATAGGTGGTGGCCAATGCCAGAACCACATTTATTCCCTCTCTTCTCGACAGGACCAGGAGAACTCACTTGAGCTAGTCATTGGTATGTTCCGTCTCTTCCAGATTGACGTGGATGCTTTACTAGATATAAGAGCCACGCTTTCTTTTGTGATTCCTTACATTGCAGTTCAGTTTGATATTAGATCAGAAATCCTATCGGTACCTTTTCCAGTCTCTACTCCTATGGGTGAGTCAGTTATAGCTAGTTGGATTTACAGAAACATCCCGATCACAGTTTTATAGAAAGTCACCATAGTTGATCTAGTAGAGTTAGATATGGTTAATATTGAACTCATTCTTGGCATGGACTAGTTACACTCTTTCTATGTCTCAGTCTACTGCAAAACAAGGGTTGTTAAGTTCAAGTTTCCTAATGCACCAGCCTTAGAGTGGAAGGGTAGTACTTCAACGCCTAAGGGTCAGTTTATCTCTTACATTAGGGCTAGGAAAATGATTTCTAAGTGTTACATATATCATTTAGTTTGGGTGAGTGATTCGACTTTCGAAACCCCCAACTCTTCTATCTATTCTAGTCATAAATGAGTTCTCAAATATTTTTCCCAAAGATCTTGTTAGAGTCCTTCCCGAGCAGGAAATCGATTTCTAAATAGACCTTATTCCAGATACCCAGCCTATCTTAATTCCTCCTTATATAATGGCCCCAGCTGAGCTTAAGTAGTTTAAAGAACAACTGAAAGACCTTTTAGACAAAGGCTTCATTAGACCTAGTATCTCCCCATAGGGTGCCTCAGTTCTATTTTTGCAAAAGAAGGATGGTAACTTAAAATGTGCATTGACAACCATCAGTTAAACAAAGTCACAGTCAAGAATATGTATCCTATCCCTAGGATAGATGACTTGTTTGACCAACTTTATGGAGCTAGCTTCTTTTCTAAGATAGATCTTAGATCAGGCTATCATCAACTTAGAGTCAGAGAATGTGACATCCTGAAGACAGCCTTCAAAACTCAGTATGGTCACTATGAATTTTTTGTTATATGTTTGGACTAATAAAGTCTCCTGTATCTTTTATGGAATTGATGAACATGGTGTTGACACAATACTTGGACATGTTCATCATCGTCTTCATAGATGATATCCTAGTCTATTCCAGGATTGAGGAGGAACATGCAAAGCATTTGAGGATTGTTTTGCAGACTCTTAGAGATTGCCAGTTATTCTCTAAATTCAGCAAGTGTGAGTTTTGGCTGAAATCAGTGACATTCCTTGGTCATGTTATTTCCATTAAGGTTATTCAGTTGGATCCTTAAAAGATAGCAGAGTTAAGGACTGTCCAAGACCTACTTCTCCATCAAACATTAGGAGTTTCTTAGGCCTAACCGGTTATTATAGACGGTTCATAGAAGGATTCTCCTCTATTTCTTCCCCTACTGCCAAGATGATTTAGAAAAAAGTGAAGTTCTAGTGGTTCGGGGTATGTGACAAGGGTTTTTAGGAGTTGAAGACTCGATTCACTACAACCCCCACTTTTGACTTTACCAGAAGGTCTTGATAGGTTCGTGATTTATTGTGATGCCTCCAGAATTAGTCTTGGTTATGTATTTATGTAGCATAGTAAAGTAATAGCTTATGCTTCCAGACAACTCAAGGCTCATGATAAAAACTACTCGACTCACGATCTTGAGCTGGCAATGGTGGTATTTGCCTTGAAAATTTGGAGGCACTATCTTTGTGGTGTCCATGTGGATGTTTTTACTAACCATAAACCTACAGTATATGTTCAGTCAGAAGGACTTGAATCTGCATCAGAAAAGATGGTTGGAGTTGTTAAAAGATTATCACATGAGTGTTTTGTATGACCAGGGTAAACACAAGAAAATACACAATTTGTTCTCAAAACATAGCTAAGTATGGATAATATATGGCTAATAAATGCGTAAATTCACCACTCATAACCTGTATAATTGAAGAACAAGTGTTGGAAAAAGCTCTCATGGGACAAAGCTACAAGATCTATAGGATAAAATGACTCAACTAGACTAGGACTCTCAAAGTGTAGGAGGCCTCACCATATGGATAAAGTGAAATCCTAACGAAGCGTTTGTTGTTGGTCTTGTCTACTTGGATCAGGATCATAATAAATTGCCACACCAAAGGGCGTCAGTACATGCAATATGTGGTATGTAATATGGCTGAATGAAACAACGGCTAATCAAGAATATCTAAACTGAAGAGATAAACTATTTGAAATAACTGACTGAAACTGAAGCTCTGAATGATGCATAAAACACAAGTATAAAGATGTGTAAAACAGTTTATGCAATAAAAATATGCATCAAAACAATCTGTGAAAAATACGTGTATATATGTATAACTTTACTTGGGGAGTTTCTCATAACCGACACTATCATGAATGAGCAGATGATGCCCAACTATCTTGCTCAAGTTGGCAGAGCCGTCCAAACACTTGCTAGGCAGAGAACGATCACTCTCTGTGGATTCATAAATGAGCCATTACCAGGGGCTATTTGAGGAGTCACTCGAATCAACTACATGATCCTAAACTACGTTGGCTATGTAGTTCTGGGGCTTACGAGTTATCTAAACTCTTCACCCAACTCGGTGCTAAATAATTCTCCCAAAATTATGCTCATAGAAATATGCCTATCTAAGGCAACTGAAAACATCTTTATAAAACACTTTAGCTATAGATATAATAGATGTTTAAAAACTCTTGTTGACCTTTGGCTCAAAATCTCTGTACTTAACTCACGAGCCTTAGCTCAAACTACACTTGTGAGCTTCTATGCTTAATAGCTTTGATTTTAAAAAATAAGACTTTACTTTAACTTTTGAAAATCATGCTATAAACTTTTACTTTCTTTATAAAAATATCTTTATGAAAACTCTCTTAAAAATCTTCTCTTTAGTCATGAAAACAATGCATTTATCTCAAGTTACAATGCTTTCGAAAACAATAACTTTCATGCAATTGGGTCCATGTGATAAGAGACATGAACTATCATCAACCAACCAAGAATTCAAGAGATATCATCAATAACCATTAAGAGAGTAATGATCAAATATCAAGAGTATACAATAGATACAATTTAATATCAGGAATTCAACAATGAACAATCCAATAATAGAGAAGAAGATAATTCAAGAATTGGGAAAAACCCTAGCTTTGATCTCAATAAATCTTACATAGATGTAGGGCATGAGGAAGAATAGGAATCCTCACTTATGTTGCCTTATATACCTGGAAAGATGAACTGAGACTCAAGCTTGAAGAAACCCTTGGTTGAAGAAGGTGTATTCTTAGCTTTCTTAATTGAATTGAGAGCTTAATAATCTTGAATTTACATTGTTAAGAGAGGGCATAAGAGTTTAGACTAATTAAGCCCTTAAATATACACCTTAGGAATCCCAAAACATTCTGGTTTAGGTAATAAAAATATATGAAATTACTAAAATATCCTTAGAAACTCGTCCGCAAATTCTGGCCGTCCAGTGATGATGAATCGTCATACCACTCATGGTAATTGACCAAGACTCATGGTGACCGCTCGTGGTCACAAGAATCAAGTTGGTTAGTCTCTGATACTCTTCTCACGACTCCATACCACGATTCGTCAAGTGATACCACGAATTGTACAGTGACTCGTGGTTACTGACAGTGTTTTTGACTTTCTCTGAATCTCACACCACGTTCATTCTAATGAGTCATTACATGATTTAATGAGTTGTTACTTGACTTATTGGATTTAGACTAGGAAACCTTGGTACTTGATGAGTTGGTAATTTACCAACTCATTAGGCTTTTATCATGAGTTATTGCTTTGTTTACACAATGAACTTGGAAGGTTTTATGTCTTTTCTCTTTGTTTGTGCAAGAATTTGACTTATGTAAAGAAACACGCATTGTAGGTGCCACGTAAATGGAACTAAAGGAATTGCTCAAATGAACCTACGAAATGTAGGTATAATTGTAGAATGACTTTAGGTATAATTGTAGAATGACTTCAAACACCACTGCTTAGACCTGCGAAGAACCCGCAACTTGCGGATGGGCACCTGTGTGATGCAGGTGCCATGCAAGTGACCCGGATCCTGACAAGGGGAAAATCATCTAGCTTTGGCATAAAAGTACCTGAGAAGCTTCCAAGAGAAAATTTGGAAAGCTATGCAAGGGGAATGGACATATTTTACCCAAATTGTACACACCCAAGTCATAACACATCATAACATAGAATTAAATTATAGAGAGAAGTAGTTAGAGATAGAGAGTAGAGTACACTTTCCTTTTTGTTCTTCTTCTTCAATTTCATTTGGAAACACACCGCTGTTGAAGATTTTAAAAGCTTAATTGGTTATTCAATATTATGGTTGTTGAGGAATTTCCCATGAGTATAATTTCTCTTTCTCTATTTATGAGTAAATAAATTACTAGCTAGAGGTTTGTGCTTGATGGCTGTTTAAACTTGATTGGGTTTTGATGATTAGTTCTTACATTAAACTTACAAGCATGGATCTATTATTTCCTCTAAGTTTTTACTTGAATAGTTAATAGTTGCAAACGTTGATTTAACTTGCTTATCTTGCTTTTGCTTGAGAAAGAGGAGTGAGATCTGAATGAGGAATCAATAGTGAAGCTTTGGAGTGTAGGTGTGTGGGCTTGAGCTAGAGATAGTCAAGACCCATATCTCCACTCCATTAAAGAGTGGATGTTAGAGATAACTCAATACTTCCTCAAGCTTTGTGGTTGATTTGTATTGTGACTTTGGGGTTTGAGAAACCCAAAGTAAGAACACCTTTGTGGTTGAAAAATAAGAGAGTGTAATGTTATCCATTACTATCCATACTAAACATTGGGTTTAAGACATTTCAATCAACTCTAATCTAGTTGACACCCTATCAATAGCACATCTCTAGTTCCCTCTTATCAATTGCAACAAATTCCATTTGCCAAATTTCATTTTACTATTTGAATTCAGTATTGCCTCACTTTTTCTTCCTATTTTTACTTTTCACATGTTAAATGATGATGCATACTAGTTTGAATTAATTTACGACTTTTGGATTATCTCGCTCAATTCCTTGTGGGATTCAACCCCGACATCTGCTGAGTATTTTATTTTTTGACAATGATCGTAGCCATCTCCTTTAAACGGGAGAGATGCATTGAGTGTTATAAAAAATGGCGCCATTGCTGGTAAATTAAGTTGTGATTGCCACTAGTTGTTTAGTGATTCAAATTTGTTTTTTTATCTTGTATTGATTGTACTTTGTTTTGTGTTGTTACTGATTGCGTAGGAGTGTGAAGATGATCCACGCTAGTGATGCTGGTAGCATGGAGGGATTCATAGATGTAGAGGATGAGCATACATGCCAAAATATAGTTGGTTCCATTCGCCTACAAGCCATGGTAGAGAATGTCGTATTCCACGTAACAACCACCGTGTTATATCTCTTGCAAATAAAAGGGTTATTTGGAGGGCAAGCTAGTGAGGATGCTAATTGGTACCTCTGGAACTTCATTGAAATTTGTCAACCATTCAACATAACCAACATCAGCTAAGAATCAATTCGTTTGAGATTATTCCCATTCTTTTTGACGGGAGAAGCCACAATATGGTTGGAGGAGTTGCCTCTCGGATCCATCACATCTTGGAACAAGCTTACTAAAGCGTTCCTCAATAGATTCTTTCCACCTTCCCAGATTCAATTACAGGATGAGATCACAAATTTTATGCAGCTTTTGGGAGAGCTATTCATGAAGTGTTGCTTTGATATAAGAAGAAGGTTGCCATTTGCCCAAATCATAGACTGCCCAATAGGGTACTGATAACGCTCAAACCACACTTCCAACTGAAGTATGAAGTGGACGTTCTTAATAAAGAACCCAAACTTAGAGGTTGGGGTCGAACCCACAGGGAATATGGATGATCTAGATTACAGCCGGTAGATGAACTTGTAAGGTAATTACTTCACAAAGGGGGGAATTCTAATAAAAATCAATAATAGAAATAAGCAGCAGTCAAGATTATATTTGTGAATCAATAATTAAAGGAATAACTAGGGTTTATGTTCCCCATGGATTCATAACAACTTTGGGTATACACTCGTGAACTTTACCAATACTTACTTACAGAACGGATAACTTAAGTTCATTCAAACGATCGACTAATCCCTATTGAATGACTATCCTCAATTACTCGACAAAGTCTCATGAGTTTTGCAAACTAACCGTTATCATTAATTTTCAAATAGAACTATCCTGCGACCACAACTCAAGTTAATACAATGATCATCAAGATCAAGGCTCTGTTGTAATTCTCTTTTCCTAATCTCTACCTCTTCGACTAAAGAAAGTAAAGAATTCAGGCACTTCCTAACGTTGCGCACGCACTAAGAATCATTAAAGATGAAGAGACTACAATATAAGTAATTAGTATTGGTTTTAGACTCACTTTGTGCAACCCTAACTTGTTAATCCACCATGGTTCCCACAACCCTAGCTATGGAGGTTTTAGCCTCTCATAGTTGCAAGGTTGTGAATTGGATTCGTGATTGAAAATATAAAACAATACTTACAAATATGATTGAGAAAAACAAATCCTTCAATTAAACCATGAAATCTTGAATAACAAGTAGCAAGAACAATATGCGTTCAAGAAAAGGTTGATCACAAGGTTGAACCAACTCAATTATCTCTTTCAATTATGTAAAATTGCTTACTACAATGTTTTCCTACTAAAATTAAGTCTATTCGTCATCCTCTATGAAAAATAAAACATAAAAAGTATTTATAGAGACACAAGAATTCTTTTCCTAAACTAACAGGGCTTCTTTCCATATCTGTAGTCGACCTTGTCATGAGTCCACCTACGAATCATAGGGGCCTCTCATGGACCGTGGCATCAACTCGTGGCTTGAAGTGTTGGTTGAATTTTGGCTAAGTATTGGGCCAAGGTATGATTCGTACCAACATTCTACGACTCGTACATTGCACCCATGGCTTGATCCTAATACTTTGAACTTTGTCTGAACTTCACCACGACCAGTATGGTACGACTCATACCTTCATCTCACGGGTCATAGGGTACTCTTATACTGAGAATCAGCCTCCTGTGCAATTCTTTTGGATTTCATCAAGATTGATTTACCACAACTCGTACCACTATGGTACGATCTGTGAAAAGTCTCATAGGATCAGTCTTCCAGGTTAAACTTTCAGCTTCTCGTCAAGACCCTCAGTACGACTCGTAGGTCCATCCTATGGATCGTACTGTGGACTGCACTTTTTGCCCTTTTTTACACACTTTTAGCTTCCTTTTACAATTTATTGTTCCAACACCCATTTATCCTAAAATCAAAGGAAAAGTGCCTTATATCCTCATAAATACACCTAAGTCCATGCTATTTTCTTAGTTTTGAGTGTTAATAGTGCTATAAATCCACAGCACATCAACACCCTAAACTTAAGACTTTTGCATGTCCTCAGGCAAAGATAAAGAAAAACTAAAGACGACGCTCAATTAGAAAGTAAACTTAAGATACTACAGCCAAAACTCAAATAAATTTGTGCACTCTACATACAAACTCTATTGATCCTTTCTCTTGAAACATCAACAGCTACTGTATTGCAAGCAACATCAAAACATCATATTCAGGGATCAAGACATGTCATCTACCTATCAACAAGCAATCAAGTCATCACCTATGTGTTTCACACAGACCAATGGTAAAAGAAAACATAATCCATGTACCCTCACAAAAAATTAATTCTCCACTCTAGTATGAAGTATCGAATGAAACATGGGACTAGGCAAATGAAGCACTCACTCTCTCAAAGAACTGCAAGTATTATGCATCAGATACCAGAGGCTTGCCCTTATTTTCTCTTCTTTGGTTTGTTAGATGGTCAAATTAATATCACTATAGGACTTGATATGGCTTGTAATGTAGGAATAGGGCTAGACATGATAAAGATGAAAGATTTTATGAGTGACTATTCCTTCCTTGGCACTACATTCATTGGCTACACCATTCTCCTATTTCACCCTTGTATTCTTTTTGTCTTCTTTTCTTTCCTTTTTCCCATTTTAAGAATATTTGCATGGGTGAGGTGATTTTTCACATTTTTCAACAATTTCAAGCTCTTTTGGATTTTTCTTTTTCCATATTCTCAAATTTTCAGCTTTTGACTTTTTCACCTCACCACATCTTATTTGTCACCATTTTTTCTCTTCTTTTTCTTTTCTTTCCTTTTTTTCCGCTCCCACCATTTATGCACCCCTACTCTAGTCACCCTCAACTTAAGAATTTTGCTTATGTTGAGGTTCACAATATCCAAGGAAGGACCAGGGCCAAATAGGTTCATTATAAACAAATGGGTACGGTTAACAGGTAAATTAAAGAAATATGGTCTATTAAGGCTCAAACTTGGATTCAAGGGTTTCATGAAACTCTGGTAGGACAATATAGGCTAAAAGTGAGCTTAAAAAAAATGTCCTATGATGATCTCCTAACCAACCATCCTTAGCCTATGGAGAGACCAACCAGGCAAGTTCTAGAACTTCAATAACATACCGCAACAAATACTAAGACCTCACTCACACATGGTACATGAACTATTTTTACTTTACCTGTTGATCTTGGGCAGATTTATATGCCCAAGTGATACTCAAACGTATCATTTTTACCTTGTTTGTTGTGCAATGTGTATATAATATCATGTATTTGGTAATAAAATGCAAATTTATACTAACCAACATGATTAGCATTTGTTTTGCAGGATAATGTGATTTTTAGGAGCTAAAATGCGTGTTGGAACTATGTCGGAGTTGGACTGGGATGCGAGCGTGGAAAAGGCCTTGGATGGCACATTTTACAGTGGCTCCGTGATGGAGCCGTGCCACGCTGCCATCGCGGTAGCACACTGCCTGGGCAGAAATAAAATTGGCAATTTCCAGTGTGCCTGCGCGTCAGCTCCGTGGCACGGAGATAGGCCTCTGCGATGGCCTCCGTGCCACGTTGAGGCCAATTATCCGGACCCTGCAATTTCCAGAGAGGGTCCGCGTCCACGCCGTGTCACGGAGGCAGTGCTCCGCGTTGGCCTCCGTGACACGTTGCTTGTTATTCCGGGAAAAATTTCCCACTAGTATAAATATCTCACTTAGGTTATTTTTAAAAAGGAGTTTTTTTAGTTTTAGTTTTTTTAGCCTGAGTTCAGATTTGGAGAGCAGGAACGTGGTTTTGTGGCAGTTGAAGAATAGAAAAGATAAGAGTTTTCTTCTCTTCCCTTCTTCTTTCCTTCAATTGTATGCATGATTAACACTCATTCTAGGATGATTAATCCAAGAATGAGTGGCTAATTCCTTTCTTGCTGAGGTTTTGAACTTGTGTAATGAATGTTGGTAATAATTGATATGGTTTCTTCTTCTTCTTGCATGTTGTTCTATTAATTCTTGTGTTTATTACATTATTGATTGGCCACCATTAATGTATATCTAAAAAGTCCAATTTCACTCGAGAGAGCATGAAATTGGAAAGTTGTGAATTAATAGGGTATTGTTCTTAACTTGATTTGGGAAAATTGGGTTTTGATGTGCTTTCTTGATAGAAATATACTTGAAAGCCGTATTAGTCAATTTAGGAACCGGAATTGGAGTGTTAGGTCATAAATTACATTTGATCACAGAAATGTAGACGGATGGTTTATGATTCTAAAGTGAAATTAAATACGGAAGTTTTAATTTCTAGGCAAACGTTCTTGGCTAGCAATATGAAGAAGAGGATGACCAAATTATCATGATTATCAAGTTCATTACTCGTTCTTAACCTTGGCATGTGCATATCCATTGTCTAAATTCAACGTAAATAGTAGTTATTAATTTTAGTATATAATTAGTTTAGAAACAAAACTCACTCAAATCTTGGTTGGATTGTTGTTAACATAGTTAGAAATAGAATAGAGATATAGTAAACTAGGCAGTTTTGCATATCTAGAGCAGCCTCCTTGGATCGATACTTGGCTACTTAGCCACTTTATTACTTGTTTGACCACGTACACTTGCGTGTCGGCTTTTAATATATACCGAGCAGCGATACGCGCGCAACAAGTTTTTGGCGTCGTTGCCGGGGCGGCTAGGCGATTTGTAAAATTGTGTTTAGTGTAAATTTACTGTATTTGTATTTTTATTTTCTTAAGTGTTAACAACTTGGTCTTAGCCTGTATTTTGCAGATTTTTATTTCTGTGAACACTTGCACGGGACAAGGAGCTGGTGGAATCTTACTTAGAGCCAGAACGTGAATTGCACAGTCAACGTAGAGAAGCTCTTCGGAAGAAGCTGCAGTTGCTCAAACAGTCTATAATGGAGCAGCCCAATCCACCAGTTGTGCGGGCAGTGTTAGTGCCCGAGGAAGTAGCAGCCAGGCCGGTTCGCGAGGTGGCAATCCCACACGCTAATAATGTACATTCCAGCATCCGCAAACCAGAGCCTGGGGGGAGATTTGAGTTAAAGCAAAATATGGTGCAACTTTTGCACACTAGCGGGCAGTTTACCGGTCTCCCTCACGAAGATCCGCAACAACATCTCCAGAACTTCTTGGAGATAAGTGACACTTACATCCCCGCTGGAGTGTCACCTGATTATGTTCGGCTCACCTTATTTCCATTTTCCTTACTTGGTGAAGCCAAGAGGTGGTTAAAAGCTGAACCACCCAACTCTATATCAACGTGGGATGATCTTGCAAGGAAGTTTTTGATCAGATTTTTCCCTTCAGGTAAAACAGCTAAACTTAGAAGTCAGATTCTAAGTTTTAAACAGAGGGAAGGAGAAATTCTGTATCAAGCCTGGGAAAGATTCAAGTCTATGTTGCGAGACTGTCCTCATCATCATCAGTCAAACGAGGTGTTGGTACACACTTTTATTGAGGGTTTGGAACCCCACACTAAAATTTTGTTAGACTCAGCAGCTGGAGGGCAAGCGCTGGAGAAAACTTACGAGGAGTTGTACACTTTGCTCAACTGAATTTCACAAGGCAATCCGGAATGGAATGCAGATTCGTCAAGAGGTGGAGCAAGGAAAGCAGCGGGAGTGTTTGAAGTGGATGGATTCACAGCTATCGCTGCACAGATAGCTGCTTTGCAAAATCAGTTAAACACTCACTTCAGCAATATGAATTTGAACCAGCCTTCAGCCTCAGTCAATGCAGTCCAACAGATGTGGTGTGAAGTGTGTGGTAGTAGTGAGCATTCAGCTGAATGCTGTGGTGCAAATCCTGATTCTGTCAACTTTGTGGGCAATGCGCAGAGGAATCAACAGCAGTTTGGTGGTGGCTACAACTCGAATTGGAGGAATCATCCGAATTTTTCGTGGGGTAGCAACAATCAACAAGGCCAGGGTTCAGGGCAGGGTATGCACAGAAACCAAGGAGGGCAACAAGGCTATCAGAATCAGTTTAGAAATCACAATGCCCCTCCTCCACCACCATCACCGACTATTGAGAAAATGTTCAAGACCATGATTGCCAACCAGGCACAATTGCAGGCTGACTATGTCAAACTGGCGGCCGAAGTAAAGAACAATCAATTGGCAACCAAGGCTCTTGAATATCAATTTGGGCAATTTGCTAGTGCCCAAAATACTAGACCAAGGGGAGGACTACCTAGCGACACTGATCCCAATCCTAAGCAGGTAAATGCAGTGACCACGAGGAGTGGTTTACAATTAAAGGAGGTGGAACCGGAAAGACCGCCTCAGAAGTCAGGAGCAGCAGATGTTGAGGGAGAACAAACCTCAGATACGGGGAAGACCAAAGAAGCTGAACCAGCAAGGCCTCCACCCCCGTTCCCTCAACGACTTAAGAAACACAAGGAGGAGGCGTGTTTCTAGAAATTCATGGAGGTACTTAAACAGGTACATGTTAACTTACCTCTTGTTGATGTCTTGCAGGGTGTGCCAAAATATGCAAAGTATATCAAAGACATCGTGGACAACAAAAGTCGCTTGACTGAGTATGCCACGGTGGCTTTAACGAAGGAATGCACATCCCGTATTCAGAACAGGTTGCCCACTAAACTGAAGGATCCTGGAAGTTTTACTATCCAGCTGACGATTGGGCAAAGTATCCGAGCTCGTGGGTTATGCGACTTGGGGGCAAGTATAAATCTGATGCCATCTTCGGTATTCAGAAAGTTAGGGCTAGGGAGTCCTAGACCTACAATAGTGATCTTGCAGCTAGCAGACAGGTCTTTAGCTAAGCCGGATGGCATTGTTGAGGATGTGCTAGTGCAGGTAGGCTCCCTCATTTTTCCGGTAGATTTCATTTTTCTGGATTTTGAACCAGATGCGGAAGTCCCATTTATTTTGGGACGACCCTTTTTGGCAACCGGAAAGGCATTGATCGATGTAGCTGCGGGTCAACTCACAATGCGAGCACATGACAAGGTTGAGGTGTTCGACGTGTACAAGGCACCTAAGCTCCCGACTGTCTATAAGGAACTCTCGGTGATCAACGTGATTGATCATGGGAATGCAAATGGATTGAGTGATTCCCGAGAGTTACTAGGTAGGCCACCAGACAAGGTTGAGAACTACTGGGGAGATGACCATGATCGGGACAAATCGTCCATCTCCCTAGTAGACACGTGAGCATAAAGGCTGTCGAGCCGCGACGTTAAACCAGGCGCTGCACGGGAGGCAACCCGTGAAAAATATTTTTTTCTTTCCTTAGTGTAAAGTTTTTCTTTTATTCTATTTTCTTTTCTTTTTCTTGACTAGGCTGAGATTTGCGTTTTATTTAGTAAATTTTTTTTATTTACTAATTTAGTAAATTTTTTATTTTTTAGTAGGGAATCTATTAATTTAACCAATTCTACTTTAGTGAGGTGATTTTCAGGTATACTGGAGGAAAAATACTTGGAATCGAGGAAACGAGGCGAGGTATGAAAAATAAAATTTGATGGTGAAACCGAGCACTGGCGCGTTGGCGCCGTGTCACGGAGGCAATGCTCCGCGTTGACCTCCGTGACAAGTTGAAGGCAAATCTGGAATTTTTTTAAAATTCCAGTAAGCCAACGCGTTGGCTCCGTGTCACGGAGGAGGGGCTCCGTGTTACCCTCCGTGACACGTTGCCCTTATCCCAGTGCCGGGTCACACCGGGTTTTCGGGTGACCCACGTGTTTCCTTTAAATAAACCCCCGATTTTCGCCCATTTTCCCCCATTCCCTCTACCCTCCGCGACAAAAACACCCATTCCCCTACCCCCAAGCAACGTGCCACGTTAATAGGCAAGGAAAACGTCAAGTTTTCATCGATTCTTCAATTCCAAGGTATGTTTTCATCGTCTAACTCAATTTTTTTGGCGGTTTTTGTCAATTTTGGGCATGTAAGGTGAGACATACCACCTTAGGTAGAAATTAAACATGATGGTGAATTATGTTGTGATTGATTATGTTCGGATTGTTGTATTTGGCATTTGAACTTGACGATTATGTAAATAATTCGAAATTGATTGTCGAACTCTATCCTAGGGCTTGGGTTGTTGAATTTGACTTGGGCAACTTGATTGTTTGGTGAATTCAATGCCGGGGGGTGTTTATTATTTGAGATAAGTCATGGTAAATAGTGTGTAAATGTTCAAAGATGACTAATTCTCGAATTTTTGTGGGAAATTGCATAATGTGTGAATTGGTTAGATTGTTTAGATTAGCTTGTATATGAAATGTTTTTCTAGTTGTTTTTAGTTTGTGGTTGTTTTGTTGCTTGTGCGATGGTTGAATTGCTGTCGATAGTAGGATTGGGTTAGCTGTATGAAGTCTGAGTAGTTCGCTAGCCGTTATGCTGTCGAATTTTTGTGAACGCACTAAGCTATATGTTATAGTTGATTGTGTTTGGGGTGTAAATAGAGCTATCCTTGCTAAAATGTTGTAAATATTGTTAAAGATTAAGTGTGGGGTAAATTTTGTTTAACCCGACCTTAGCCGAAGCTAGCAAGTTTTTAGCTTAATGTTGTGCTTGTTTGTGTAAATTGACAGGTACAATGGCCAGCCGACAAGATAAAGGCAAGGGTGCTTCAACCTCAGGCACCAGCAGAAAGAGAATGAGACTGGGCACTGCTGTCCCAGCTGCACCTGCTGTTCCACGCGGTCAACACCGCCGATACGGAACACGATGGGTCACCGATGAAGGGAAGAAATGGTACGCAAAGCATAAGGAGAACAAGTACTTCCCGGAGGAACATATTGCAAGGGAACCACTTGCACAGGAGTTCCCTCGCATTGTACAGAGGATTGAGGTAGCTGGGCTCAGCTTTATTTTTCAGGAGCCCAAGGAGTGCAACCTTCACTTGGTCCGGGAATTCTACGCCAACTGGAACCCGGCCATCAGGAGCCATACTATTAAAATCAGAGGGCAGATTGTCACTCTGGAACCCCAGCAGCTGAATGCCATCGTTGGAGCGCGGGACACAGACGCCCACGTTCTCCGCCAGCTCAACATCACCCCACCGTACGCCGACATCAGACGTACGTTGTGTGGGGCTCGATCCACAGCCCGATGGAGCAGACACAAAGAGAGGGGTTACCATCAGACTCTGCCTTATTCGCAGATGAACAGGGAGGCCAGAATCTGGCTAAAGATTGTATGTTCGTGTCTGATCCCGGGAGTGCATATGACAGACGTGACCCGGGACCGTATCTGCCTGGTGTATGCCCTTATGAAAGGGCTTGAGATTAATGTGGGGGCGGTCATAATATCCGCCATGAAGAGAGCCAGACTACACCAGGGCCACAGATACGGGTTTGGCGGACTCATCACCACCTTCCTCCGAGGCCTCGACGTTGAGGAAGAAGCCTTGGATTACATTCCACAGTTGGAGCGGAGGGCCCTTGATGTGACAAAGACCAAGGCCCTCGACACTACACACGGACCGGTGCTGACTCTGGGTGAGCGACATGCTCGTGACGACCAGTATATGGCCCGTATGTTCGGCATGCAGATGCTGCAGCTACGGATAGGTGGGAGACCAGCCACCGAGGATGAATTATGGCAGCTGGAGCTGGACTACCCCTTTGGCGAGAACGCCAGAGCTTTATGCAAGGTGGGGCCAGCCTTTGTGGAGCCGACTGATGACGACGTCCCTACTGATGAGGAGACACGTCGTGAGGACTCTGATGTAGAGTCCGATGACGACGATGGAGCCGATTCGGATATGGGCGACGAGGCGGCAGCACCGGATGAGGAAGTCGAATATTTCGACTGAGCAGGGAGTTCCACCACCCATATGTTGTGCTTTGTATTGTTGTGAACACTGGGGACAGTGTTCGATTTAAGTGTGGGGTGGGGAGTAGATAGGTGCTGGGTCATAGGCTCTAAATTTGCTGTATAATTTTTCCTTAACGTTTATGTATGTCTGTGCTTTCCCTGTTGATGTGAACTGATTTTGTGATCTATGTGTATATATTTGTGTTGTGGCTGATGATGTGTGTTTTGAAAGTTATGGTTGCCTTTGTAAATATTTTGTAAATTTTGTAAATATTTTTTTCTATCGATATGATCGATATTTTTCAAAATTTTTGCGAAAAGATTTTGCACTTATCAAAATATTTTGTAAATATTTTCTATCGAAATGATCGATGTGTTGCAAAAATTTTGAAGTTTTATTTTTGGGTTTCTCGGAGTTTGTTTTCGGTTCTTTTACCGAGAATAGTCCCATTGAACCGAGGTCATAGTTAGTGACTGTTCCCTATGATGGATGGATGACGACCGTCTTAAGGGAAATGTAGTCGATAGGAGTAGATGTTTTGTTTTTAGTTTCTTTGGTGGATTGCATCAATAAACTGTAGTTGCTTATGGTTGCTAAAATTTCGTTGCGTGTTGTAATTGATGTTTGAAATGTGAAAATGATTCGGTTGAAAGCATGCAATTGTGTAAATATGTTGAGTTACCTAGGCTATAGAATTTGGTTCATTATGATTGAGGCTTAATCTTGAATTCATGTAATTGACTAATTAAAGAGTCTGTGAATGCATCTTGATTCGAGCATGTGCATGAAGTGTGAAGTGAGGTTTTGCTATTCCATGTCATTGTGAATTGTCTAGAACTTGCCTGGTGTGTATACAAAACGAAATGAAGGAGGTGTAGTGTTGGAAAGGATGTAGGCATTTCTTTGTTTTAACCGTTAGTTTCCATTTTTTTTTCTTGTCAAATTCTACCTTTTTATATGTTGTATACCCTAGTCAGCCCGTTGAGCCTTTAGCCGATTTCTTTCTTTTGTCCAGAATTGTATGAACTAAGCTTTATTCCTTCTTTTCATTAGCCTTAAAGTCTTTAAGAAGCTCTTAAGCGCTTATAAAGAACAGAAAATGTTTCCCAAAGTGTTAAAGAGTGAAAAGAGTGAAAAGAAAAGAAAAGCAAAGTGAGGAAAGAAAAGATGATGTTGAAGAGGCACCCGTTGTAATTAAATGAAATTGAGGGTACATGAAAACCTTCTATTTTGTGTCAAGTGTGCCTGATGAAATGGGCTGTATGAAAGTAAACCAGCATGAATGGGAGAAAAAGAGAAAAGAGAGGAACAATGTCCATGAGTCGATGGGAATGAGTTGAAAAGGCGCTTAAGGATGCTAGCGACTATTATTGGCTAATCCAATATATATATACTAGATCCATAGCCCAGTTACAACCCATTAAAAGTCCTATTTGATCCTACATTGCATTTCTTTATATTAGTGGAGTAATACACTAAGGGCAAGCCTATGGGTCATGACATGATGCATGTGAATTCTTTTGGGAGAGAGAGTGAAAGTAATTTTTTATATGCCCCTACTTGCATGTTTGTGTGCTGCATGAACATAAAAAGGGGAAGTTTCTCTCGAGTTGTGAGGGTACATGCTTGATGAAAGATTGATTTTCGTGTCGGATTTCTTGATTAGTTGATTTGCATGAGTTTGCCGATATCAAGAATCAATTCTTAAAAGTCTAGGAAGCCTCGATGTATTAAGGTCATTGTCTTGTACGACCAAGCATGTTTTCTTGATGATTTGCAAAAATCGAATAATCGGTATGACCGTAACGTAAATGGCTGCACCATAGTGACAAAGGTTGAGATGTGATGTGCATGATTTGTGTATGTGTTGTTCGAGGACGAACAAGGATTTAAGTGTGGGGTAAGTGATCTTGGGCAGATTTATATGCCCAAGTGATACTCAAACGTATCATTTTTACCTTGTTTGTTGTGCAATGTGTATATAATATCATGTATTTGGTAATAAAATGCAAATTTATACTAACCAACATGATTAGCATTTGTTTTGCAGGATAATGTGATTTTTAGGAGCTAAAATGCGTGTTGGAACTATGTCGGAGTTGGACTGGGATGCGAGCGTGGAAAAGGCCTTGGATGGCACATTTTACAGTGGCTCCGCGATGGATCCGTTCCACGCTGCCATCGCGGTAGCACACTGCCTGGGCAGAAATAAAATTGGCAATTTCCAGTGTGCCTGCGCTTCAGCTCCGTGGCACGGAGATAGGCCTCCGCGATGGCCTCCGTGCCACGTTGAGGCCAATTATCCGGACCCTACAATTTCCAGAGAGGGTCCGCGTCCACGCCGTGTCACGGAGGCAGTGCTCCGCGTTGGCCTCCGTGACACGTTGCTTGTTATTCCGGGAAAAATTTCCCACTAGTATAAATAGCACACTTAGTTTATTTTTAAAAAGGAGTTTTTTTAGTTTTAGTTTTTTTAGCCTGAGTTCAGAAGTGGAGAGCAGGAACGTGGTTTTGTGGCAGTTGAAGAATAGAAAAGATAAGAGTTTTCTTCTCTTCCCTTCTTCTTTCCTTCAATTGTATGCATGATTAACACTCATTCTAGGATGATTAATCCAAGAATGAGTGGCTAATTCCTTTCTTGCTGAGGTTTTGAACTTGTGTAATGAATGTTGGTAACAATTGATATGGTTTCTTCTTCTTCTTGCATGTTGTTCTATTAATTCTTGTGTTTATTACATTATTGATTGGCCACCATTAATGTATATCTAAGAAGTCCAATTTCACTCGAGAGAGCATGAAATTGGAAAGTTGTGAATTAATAGGGTATTGTTCTTAACTTGATTTGGGAAAATTGGGTTTTGATGTGCTTTCTTGATAGAAATATACTTGAAAGCCGTATTAGTCAATTTAGGAACCGGAATTGGAGTGTTAGGTCATAAATTGCATTTGATTACAGAAATGTAGACGGATGGTTTATGATTCTAAAGTGAAATTAAATACGGAAGTTTTAATTTCTAGGCAAACGTTCTTGGCTAGCAATATGAAGAAGAGGATGACCAAATTATCATGATTATCAAGTTTATTACTCGTTCTTAACCTTGGCATGTGCATATCCATTGTCTAAATTCAACGTAAATAGTAGTTATTAATTTTAGTATATAATTAGTTTAGAAACAAAACTCACTCAAATCTTGGTTGGATTGTTGTTAACATAGTTAGAAATAGAATAGAGATATAGTAAACTAGGCAGTTTTGCATATCTAGAGCAGCCTCCTTGGATCGATACTTGGCTACTTAGCCACTTTATTACTTGTTTGACCACGTACACTTGTGTGTCGGTTTTTAATATATACCGAGTAGCGATACGCGCGCAACACCTGTCTGGTTCATACATGGCTTAACAAGACTAGCACTATTAATAACTAAATGATATAAAACGACCCACAGAAATTATGCATTATTGTCACAAATACATAGAATTCTTTTTAAACAGGGTCAATTTTTCAAAAACAACAAAACTAGTGCATATCTAATGGTTGAGTATTCCTAAGTTACTTTCTAATTAAAAAAAAATCAAAACTAAAAACAAAAAACCTAACACATGCCGGTTCTACTAGATAGCATGCCTGAGGGAAAAGAAACACACTAAGAAAAATCCTCAGACGAACAAAAATATCCCAAAATACAAGTACACCCCCCCTTTTAAAAAATGAGCTTCATCCTCGAAGCATAAAATATAAGTATGTAAAGAGAAGGGACATACCTGTGTCTACTCAGACTTCACCTCTCATGGGTTGCCTCCCTTGCAATGCATAATTTAACATTGAGGCATGACGCAAGTCTCTTGACTACTCAGAATTCATCAAGTGACTCATACTCCTCCTCAAGTGCTGAGATCACACTATATTCCTTTGGTTGCTTCATAGTCCGACAGATGTTGAAAGTGACCTCTTCTTTCTTTAGCCTGAAATTTAACAGGCTAGCTTCCACATCCACTAGAGCCTCCAAGTAGCAAGGAATGGTTTCCCCAGAACCTCATAATCGATCTCTCAATCCAAGATCATGAAGTCCGCTGGGAATATGAACTTATCAACCTTGACTAGCACATCAACTAGGATGTGTACTGGTCTCTTTACTGTTCTGTCGGCTATCAATAGCTGCATGTTGGTTGGTATAGGCACTCCGAATCCTAGCTTTTTAAAGATTGCCAAGGGCATTATATTAATGCTAGCTCCCAAATCACAGAGTGCCCTTGCGAGCTTGACATTACCAATGGTGCAAGGTATCGTGAAGTAATCTGGGTGTTTCTTTTTCTGAGCTAAGACCTTTGTTGCTATGGCACTACAGTGATGGACATTGTCAACCGGCTCATAGCTTACAGATATTTTCTTCCTCACCAGGTCCTTCATGAATTTTGCATATCTCGACTTCTCCTCTAGTGCTTCGACCAACGGTATATTAACAGAAAGTTTTTTAAGCATTGAAATTTTTTTTTGGAACTTACCGTTGTCCGCGTTTTTCTTCATCCTTTGTAGGAATGGTGGTGGTGGTCTCGGGATAGCCTTTTGCACTAGAGTTTCCCCTTGATCAATGTCGCATTCCTTCTCACCATTAGGGGCCTCTTATAACTCATCATGTTGTGTCTCATCGCCAATCTCTTCTTCCTCAATCACACTCTCTCTCCTCCTTTCAACTTCAATAGGGAACGAGGGGTCAACTATGGTTTTACCACTCCTAGTCATCACTTCCATGCAATGACATCATTCTTTAGATTCTGGATGATGTTGCTAGGAAGTGTATCCTTTCGCCTAGGGTTCATTGATGCCGACAGTTGCCCAAGTTGGTGTTACATCTACTTTATAGCGGTGGCGTGAGATTGCACTTTCTGATCCATGCTAGATAAGTCACTTCAAATTTCTTTTAACTGATCATCCATGGACCTCACCTTTTTCAGCATTTCGGCCATCATACTCTCCAACTTTGATTGTCCGGTCTCCCCTTCTCGTGCTCACGAGGCACATAGACTCCAACCCGGTCATTGTGATATTCGTCATTTCGTCTCCTTTCTCCCTTTCACTCACAACCACGACTCCTACCTCTAAATTCGTTCCTATTATAGTTGTCTCTGTATTGGTTCCGACCTTAATTTCCAGAACCTTGGCACCAATTGTCTTATCCAGATGCTTGGGCATTGGCTTGGAAACCCGCCACTTGGCTATCTAGGAAGTTTGCCTATTCCTCAAAATAAGAGTGATCTGATCCTTGCTTCCTTCCTTGAGTTCCCACTGGATTTACCTTTTTGGATCCTTCTCCCATGATATGATTTGTCAACAAATCTAATGATGTGCGCATGTGAGCGAACTCCTAATCGCATTCTTCCTCCTTCCTTCGTTGGTATGCAGTCAAACCAACAACATATGTACTTGCCACTACATCAGCCTCCCTCGTATGCCAAGCCCTGTTTGTCTTAGTCACCTTGTCAAGGATAGTGGCTGCTTCCTCCCAAGTGTGAGTTATTAATGCTCCTCTAGCCACTATGTCTGCTACAGACTTGGTGCTATTATTAAGAGACCTGTAAAAGATTTCCAACAATGTCATCTGGGATTTTATGGTTCAGAAACTTAGTTAACTTCTTTTTGAACCTCAACCAAGTTTTATGAAGTGCATCCGTCTTAATTTGCCAAAAATTATAGATCTCATCTTTTAACTGTAACATCCTTGATGGGGGAAAGAATTTCTCCAAGAAGGCTTGTTTAAGCTCCCTCCAATTGATTATGGAGTCATTGGGCAACTTCGATAACCACAAAGTAGCTTCCCTTGATAGAGAGAAAGGGAAGAGTCAAAGTCTTATTGCATCCTAGCTTACTCCGCACAACCTGTATGCCTTGCATATTCTTACAAAGTTCATCAAGTATAAGTTGGTTTCATCCTCTACGTGGCCATTCAACACCCTCTTCATGCTTAGCAATTGAATCATGGTGCTCGTAATGTCAAATTTGGCCCCAACGAGAAGTGGTGGTGGCAGAATTGCTCAGTTGACCCAACCTCATCAATATTTGGGTCCTCATCATCGAAGCACTGAGGGGAAAATATCTGAGCTCGGTTGCCCCTCCCATGTTGACCAACGTTTACCACCTCATCTCTATCATCACCAGCTTGCGGAAGTGCAGCTAATCGAGCTAGCTCGTCTTGCCTAGCTTCTTTAGCTAAGCAGGATTCTCTCTGCTCAGGGTTTTCCACTCTATGTTGTGCTTGTTTGATTTCGGGATTTAGGGGAACAAGGGGGTCTCCTTTGCTCCGAGTGCTTGGCATTCACCGAAGGACAGGCTGTGGGTATCAAAAACACAAAAATAAACATAATTAAGGAAATAACTACCAAAAATTCAACTACAAGCAAATAACCTAGTCTTAGCCTTATTCCCCGACAATGACGCCACTTTTTTGATAATGCTCAAACCACACTTCCAACTGAAGTATGAAGCGGACGTTGTCCATAAAGAACCCAAACTTAGAGGTTGGAGTCGAACCCACTTGGAATATGGAAGATCTAGATTACAGCCGGTAGATGAACTTGTATGGTAATTAATTCACAAAGGGGGGAATTCTCATAAAAATCAATAATAGAAATAAGCAGCAGTAAAAATTATATTTGTGAATCAATAATTATAGGAATAACTAGGATTTATGCTCCCATGGATTCATAACAACTTTGGGTATACACTCGTGATCCTTACAAATACTAGATTCATTCAAATGATTGATCAATCCCTATTAAATGACTATCCTCAATTACTCAACTAAGTCTCGTAAGTTTTGCAAACTAACCGTTATCACTAAATTCTAGATATAACTATCCTGCGACCAAAACTCAAGTTAATACGATGATCATCAAGATCAAGGCTCTGTTGTAATTCTCTTTTCCTAATCTCTTCCTCTTCGACCAAAGCAAGTAAAGAATTCAGGCACTTCCTAATGTTGTGCACCGCTAAGAATCATTAAAGATGAAGAGACTACAATATATATAGTTAGTACTGGTTTTAGACTCACTTTGTGCAACCTTAACTTGTTAATCCGCCATGGTTCCCACAACCCTAGCTATGGAGGTTTTAGCCTCTTATAGTTGCAAGGTTGTGAATTGGATTCGTGATTGAAAACATAAAACAATACTTACAAAGATGATTGGGAAAAACAAATCCTTCGATTAAATAAAGAAATCTTGAATAACAAGTAGCAAGAACAATATGAGTTCACGAAAAGTTTGATCACAAGGTTGAACCAACTCAATTCTCTCTTTGAATGATGTAAAAATGCTTACTATAATGTTTTCCTACTAGAATTAAGTCTATTCATCATCCTCTATGAAAAATAATATATAAAAAGTATTTATAGAGACACAAGAATCCTTTTCCTAAACTAACAGGACTGTTTTCCATATCTGTTGCCGACCTTGTTACGCGTCCACCTATAACTCGTAGGGGCTTCTCACGGACCGTAACATAAACTCGTGGCTTGAAGAGTTGGCTGAATTTTGGCTAATTACTGGGCCATGGTACGATTCGTACCAACATCCTACGACTAGTACATTGCACCCATGACTTGATCCTGATACTTTGAACTTTGTCTGAACTTCACTAAGACCAGTACTGTATGACTCATACCTTCATCTCACGGGTCGTAGGGTACTCTTGTACTGAGAGTCAACCTCCTGTGCAATTCTTCTGGATTTCATCACGACTGACTTACCACAAGTCATACCACCATGATTTGATCCGTGACAAGTCTTATGGGATCAGTCTTCTAGGTTAAACTTTCAGCTTCTCATCAAGGCCCTCAGTACGACTCGTAGGTCCATCCTACAGATCGTATTGTGGACTGCACTTTTTGCCCTTTTTTGCACACTTTTAGCTTCCTTTTGCAATTTATTGTTGCAACACCCATTTATCCTGAAATCAAAGGAAAAGTGCCTCATATCCACATAAATACACCTAAGTATATGCTATTTACTTAGTTTTGAGCGTCAATTGTGCTGTAAATCCACAGCACATCAGGTACTTCTCAAAAACTTCTATCGATCTCTTTACTCAATTAATAACTCTGTGGCCAACAATTTTTCTAGTGGTTTGATTTTGGACCAAACTTTTGGATTTTACAAGGCCTTTCTTTATAGGATGAAAATGAATAATAGAGCTTGGCACACTAGAGACACAGAAGTGTCCTTAAATGATGCATCTTCTAAACACCTAGCAGCCAAGTTGAGAAGGAGAGGTGAAGAGCGGGATGAGACATTGGACAAGATGATGACCCAACTTGAGTTAATGGCCAAGAACATGTTAGGGTCCTAAAGATGATGACCAAAGTTGAGTTGATGGCCAAGCACATGTTAGGGTCCCGAACCAAAAGTGTTAACGCTGTTAGGAGCCAAGGTCATAATTCATATGAGGAGGATATTCCACATCCAAGATATGATGAGGAGTGTCAGGTCATGGATGGCCAAATAATAGGTTCCCATCAAGAATATGAAGGTGACAATCAAGGCCCTTGGTTTCCTCATGATGGGAATCAAGATTGGAGAGATCGAGAGAACCAAGGATGGGGTGATAGAGACAAACGATGGAGAAATCGTGAACCTAAATGGGATGGATAGATACCACTGAAGTTTAAGCCCATACATTCCTCCTCCTATAGCTAATGTAGCCTCGATGCAGCCTAGTGTGAGTGATGCAGGTAATTCCAAGATTGAGGAGATGCTTGTGAGAGTATTAAGAAAGTGGAGTCCACCGACAACGGTGTAAAAGAATTAAAAGGGGAGGTGTCCAACCTTGCCCAAATTGTGAGCTCTCACTCAGCTTCAATCAAACACTTGGAATCCCAAATGAATCATCTATCCACCCAAATGAATCCAAGAATGAAAGACACCCTTCCAAGTGATACTATGCCGAATTTAAAGGAAGATAGCCATTACCTGGCGATAGTCACAAGGAGTGGGAGAATAGTCACACATGCAGGTGAGAAGCCCAAAAGGGTTGTTGGTTCCAAACCAAATGAAGAAGAATTGAATGATGAAGTGCCAAACGCACCTACTTATGTTAATAATGAACAAATGCTAGAGGAGGAAGCGGTTGAGACTCCTCCTATAAGTGTGAATGTTGATAAAGAGGGTGAGGAGGCCCTAAGTGCTAAAGGCCAGGAGCCTAAAGTTCTACCTCCTTAACCCCAGTGGTTAACTAAGAAGAATGAGGATAACCAGTTTAACAAATTTATCAATATGTTCAGCAAGTTGTCCGTAAATATATCGCTGGTAGATGCCTTTCTCTAAATATCGAGATATGCAAAATTTATGAAGGAGATTTTGACGAAGAAAAGAGTTGTGGATGTGGGCACAATGGAGGTATCACGTCATAGAGCACTCATGGCTAGTATCCTTTCTCCAAAAAGAGATGATCCTAGAGCATTCACTATTCCTTGCAGCATTGGGGTGTATGTATTCAACAAAGCTCTCTACAACCTAGGGGCACATATCAGCTTGATGCCCCTTGTGATCTTCAAAAAGTTAGGATTGGGAGGTCCCAAACCTACCACAATGAGGTTGCTCATGGTAGACAAGTCTATTAAGCGCCCCGTCAAAATACTTGTTGATGTATTGGTCAAAGAATATAGTTCATCCTTTCAGCCGACTTTGTTGCGTCAGATTGTGATATAGACTTAGAGGTGCCCATTATCTTGGGGTGACCATTCTTGGCCACAAGGTGAGCTCTAGTGGATATTAAGCTTGGTGAGCTAAAATTCTGAGTCGGTGGTGATGTAGTGACATTTAATGTATGCTAACCAATGGAACCACCTAATGAGTGCAAGGTAATAGCTGTGATGGATGATTGAGATGAGTAGAGGAATGGTCTGGGTGGAGGAAAACCTCCGGATGTTTGCTAAAAGTTGGAGGAGAAATTGTCGTGCCGTAATGTTAAATCAAGCACTTCTTGGGAGGCAATCCAAGTGTATTTAATTTTCTATTTACTTCACATTTTTGTTGTTTTTTGTAGGATGATTAGATTGTGGACAAAGTGGAAGAAAATAGAGGATGAGCACCTATGTGAGACCTGCGAAATGCAGGTACTAATATACAGAGCGCAGGTCTTGTGCAAACTTGATCCAAAAGGCCTAGTACAATGATACCTGCGCCTCACCTGTGGAACGTAGTCACAGACTTGCGGAGCACAAGTGTAGCACACATTTAAACCAGTGTTCTTGAGAAGAAGCGTGAAAAAGAGATGAGACATTTGTTTCACCTGTGAAATGCATGTGTAGATCTGTGAGACGCAGGTGCACCACACCTCCAAGACAGTGCTTTGACCAAATGAGGCCCACTGCATTTGACTTGCGGCTCACATATCCAAATCTGCAACCGCAGGTCTAACACATATAAGTATAAGGTAAATTTCAAAAGTTTTGGCTGCCCATTGACCAATCCGACCCAGATCCGACCCATGACTCTTTAACTTTTCCCCCCTCTTCCTAAAAACCCCTAATTTTCTGTGCCATACCATTTTATTAACCCTTCAACCACCATTTCACTTCGCACATTCCTCTATTAACTCTCCCATAAATTCCACCAAACCCTTCAAATTTTTCCCTCCTATAAATTCCAACCTTCCTTCCCTTCTTCTACCATCACACATTATTTTAAACACCAAACAAAGCAAAAAAGATTGGGTCGATCTCACCTTTCAAAAATCTTCAAATTTCACTTTATGTTTTAAATTTCATTTCTCTACTCATTCTATTTGCTATGCATTTTAATTTCATCTTTGTTTATTTGAGATTGATGATATGTGTAGGACAAAGAGCATGATAGTTGTCATTTTGCATGAACCACGATTTCCTCATTTCCCCAATATATGCTCTTCATGTCTATGTTAAAATTGAATCTTATGGGTGTTTGTGGGGGAATTGGAAATTGCAAATTGAATGGGTAGGAATTCTTATTTCATGATGCTCTATATATTGGGTGTTCTACATTGCTTTGAAATTTTAGTTGGGGTTGAAGTCTGAGTAACCCCTTTGTTTGAGATAAATGATTTTCCCCAATGATTGATTGGATGACGTCTTTGTTAAGGATAAATAGTCATTTTTGATTGTGTGCTTGATAATGTAGATGGAAAATAGGATAATGCCTATGAGTATTGTGGATTATTGAA
This sequence comes from Datura wrightii, assembly GCA_035772735.1. Taxonomy (NCBI): domain Eukaryota; kingdom Viridiplantae; phylum Streptophyta; class Magnoliopsida; order Solanales; family Solanaceae; genus Datura; species Datura wrightii. The sequence continues at coordinate 31,608,404 of JASDFA010000008.1, forward strand.
ATTGATGTGATGAATGTTGGTTGGATTGGTCATTTGACATTTTCCGATGATAGATCGGGTACCTTTTTCTTAAAGAAAGTCGTTGAGTGGTTGTAATGACAAAACAATTATTATTGATAGTCTTAGAAAGACTTTTTGGGAAGTCTGAGTACCCATTAGATAATGATATTGCTCATACTTGTTGAAAAATTTGAAGTAAAAGCATGAAAATTGAAGTCTTGGATCTACTAAGCAGCACCAGGCCACAGATCCTGCTCTGCAAAATGCAAATTGTAATACAGGTGTGGATGTTGGGATTCAGGCTTACTATCCTACACCTATGTTTGACCTGTATGCCACAAATGTACATCTACAATGCATATATAATATAGGTGCTGAGGCTATTTTGCAGTGATTCTACCCTGCACCTGCGATACATCTGCGGGCTACAGGTCCACATCTGTGAAACATAGGTGCAACGCAGGTGCGGGCAGTGATTTTAATGGCTTCATTATTTTGTGTAAATGGAATTTCCTTCTTTTTCTTTTATTAGCTTAGTGTATCCGTTTTCTTTTATTTTCCTTAAAGAAAAATACAAAAAACGTTTGGTACGTGTTGTGGCACTCACATTATCTTGCAGGAAAATGTCATCATCCAGGCAACAAGACAGGAGGAAGGCCTCAGCCTCATCCAAAATCAAAGGCAAGGGCAAAGCCTAAGAACCTCAAATCTTGTCTAACGGTGCAGATGCCATCCGATTTTGTGCAGACAGAATGAAGGCATACTACATCAAGTTTCAGAATTGGTCCATTACTCCAGAAAAATGCTTCAACCTAGCAGGGCTAGGGAAGGAGTTTCCTAACATCACGAAGCAATCTGCTGTGAGAGATTGACACCTATATTTAGATGCTCTACATAGCTACCACCCTATCCTGGTGGTAGAATTCTATGCCTCCTATCAAGCAAGGCAAGACTCGATGAAACACATAAGGAAGGTAAATGAGTTCCCAAACCTCCCATCAGTTAGGGTCCATGGAGTAGAGGTGTACATCACCACAAATGCTATAAATTCTATCTATTGGTGTGAGAGAATTGAACTAGGGACCTAGTTTACAGAAAAGATGGCTACCAAGGGTGACCAACTCCAATGGGTGGCCCAGACAATTGCAAATGGGCAACCACTGTGGGCCACCATGGAGGGTAAAATTCCAAGGCAAGACCTTTGGTTCGAAGCCAAGCTGTGGTTAGACTTAGTGTACTATTAGCTCATGCCATCTAAGAATGAACAACAGATATGCATTGAGGCAGCCATCTTGATCTCATGCATCATGTCTAGGGTGCATGTCTACTTTGGTGAAGTAGTCACCACGTAAATGAAAAGAAAAGCCAGGAAGTAAGGTCACTCCATGCCTTTTCCCGTTCTTATCAGCTAATTGTTTGCTCGAGTAAGGGTCCCGTACTTTCCAAATGAACGACCTAGCTCCGCTACCGGGGTGATTGATATTGACAAAAAGAGGGACGCAGATGCTTCCAAGAGAAAGTAGAAAATGATGCAAACCTAAGATATTCCAGAATGCTCCACAACTTATGACTTTGATTAGACCTTATTGCCTCCTAATTTCAATAATCCAACTCCCAAAATATTAGGACATGCTTTCAAGAAGGCGCCATCTCAAGGGTCTTCACCACTTTCTTCCTTTAGGCCAAGTGGGCTTCAAAAGCTGGCCGACATGACCCACTCCCATGGGAAATAACTTGCAAAATTAGCCAAGAATTTGCCAGCCCTCATTCAGAAATTAGTGAAGAGTGTAATGCAAGAGGTCTTTGACAACTGGAACAAGCTGTGCTCCCAAGTCGACATGATTAAGGGAGTAGTCTCCTCTCTCAAGGATGATTTACGAGTATTGAAGGGGTGAGTCCCCTTATCCAGTCCTGATATGAGCTTCTTGGATGAAGCAATGGCCACCCCACACACAACTTGGGGCTAGGTCGAGGAGTTGCTAGGTGACCTGGAAGAGGATGATGAGGCAGAGGATAGAGTTGATGGTGGTGAGGCTAAGGCTGAGGCTAATGATGATGGGGTGGTATAACTGGTTCAGGGAGTCCTTACCCCTTCTTATTCTTCATTTGTACATTGGGGACAATGTGTAATTTTTAGTTGGGGGTAGGGTGTGCTCTTTTTCTATTGGTCATTTACTTTTGTTTCCCTTGTTGGACTTGTTTGTAGATCTTTTTAATTAGTTTTCATTGTTTCTTTGATGAATGTATGCCCTTGTCGGGATTATCTTGAATTGATTACATTGTTGGGCTAATTTTCTTGTTTTGATGATATGAGTTGCCATTGATGGGTTAGTTTTACATGCAGATTAACTCTTGACTCGTGCTTTACAATCACCTTTGTAGATAGTATATAGTAGTAAACTCCAAGTGTTTTCTTCATACTATGGTTCTTTCCCAAGGAGCAAATTTTGTTTTTCTTTTTTTCTATGTCAGATCAGGTGATATTTCCCTATGATAGATTGAGAGGCGACTTTATTATGGGAGAATGCCAAGTTTAGTTTATCTTTCTGAGTCATTGTTGCACTTACTTTGAGAATTACCACAATTTTTTTTATTTGGCATGTCAGAATGATTTTTGAAGTTAAAAGGGGAACAAGAATAGAATATGAGTATTCTCTTGTCATGAATTGTACATTCTTTGTTTGGCTTTTGATTTGAAAAACGAATATGCAAAAGTTGAAATAGCTTGTCTAAAGTCATGCCTCTGAATTGATCATGAGAATGGATGAACTCTTTGGATTTTGGTGCTTGATTCTTATGTATGCATATCATCTAGAACTTTCCCCGAATAAGTTTCAAGGTGAAACTAGATGTAGCTGCACTTGGGAAATGACCTTAGGCTCTTTTTTTAGTTACTCAATTCACCACAAAATAACTTCCTTGGAGATCAACCCTTGGCAATCACTGTGTGAGCCTTAAGCCCATTTTCTTGGAAATCATATTACAAGCCTTATACCCTTTTTAGTGCTTCTCTTTAGCACCCATCCTCCCTAATTGCTAGTGATGAAAGAAAAATATGGCTTGAAGCCCAAGATTTGGGAAGGGATAAGAAAATAAAATGTGATGTAGGCGAAAGCCTAAGTTTGGGGCTGTGCATGAAATAGGAAAAAGAGGAATGGGCTTTAATGTGAGGTAGCACTTATTGCTTGACAAAAAGACAAATTAGTCGGTTGAAAAACCCTCGATCAAAAGAAGAAAAATAAAATTGAATGGTTCTATCTCTTTTTAAGGCTTAAATACAAAATTTAAGGTGTTGAAAGAGTGGCTCATGAGGAAAAATGTGAAGGGTGAGAAGGGAGAGATAAGGTGAAGTAAACTCGCTAAGTATAGTCGGATGTTTGAATATTTTCACACAAGGCGTTAGGGAGGTTCTAATCATTAGAGCTAAGGTTGTCCTACCCTTACCCCTAGCATTTATTATAACTTGCAAGTCCTTAGTGATTTCGTGTGTGGAAACTGTACTTCAGTAGAGAGTTACATGAAGGGAAAGCCTATGGTAATGTATATGCACTTATATCTTTGAGAGAGTGATTTGCATCATTTCATAATCCCTAATGTGTGAATTGCATGTATGAGAGTAGGATTTTCTCTCTTTTTGAGAGTGGCATCACTTTCTTGGAATAAATATTAAAATCATGCTTTCAATTGAGAGGTATGAATACAACAAGTTGGCAGTGAACTTCTACGAAAACCTTAAATGTTATTTGCCAATGACTTGAGATGCTTATTGATTTTGAATTGATTGAATATGCCCCTGTTCTGAATTGAAAGAATGAAAATGAGTTGTGCCAAATGGTTGTGGTTACCAATTGAATTTGTGCAACATATTTTAAGTCTTTTTATTTCTCTTGAGTCGGTGTGCGATTATGGGGTTGTCTTAAGTTTTAGTGGTCTTGTGTGCAACTCTTATGATGTAGTATTCTTAATTCAATTATAAGTGCTGATTAAATGCCTTGCTTAAGGACAAGCAACGGTTCAAGTTTGGGAGTTTGATGAGTTGGTAATTTACCAACTCATTCGACTTTTAAGCATGAGTTATTGATTTGTTTTCACACCAACTAGGAAGGTCTTATGACTTTTCTCTTTGTTTGTGCAGGTATTTGACTTAAGTAAAGAAAATGGAAGAATTGAACCAAAAGCACTATGCTGGAAGAAAAAGCCACTTGCATGCCACACATGGCCGCCTATGTACGCAAATGATACAGGAGGAATTGCTCAGATGAACATGCGAAAGATAGGTTAGCACTTGTGAAATGTAGGTGCAATCGCAGAATGACTTGAAACACCACTCCTTAGACTTGTGAAGAACTTGCAGCGCAAGTGACGCTGATGCTGACAAGGGAAAAATCATCTAGCTTTGGCATAAAGGTACGTGAGAAGCTTACAAGGGAAAATTTGGAAAGATGTGCAAGGAGAATATGCAGATTTTACCCCAATTGTCCACACCGAAGTCAGAACACTTCATAACATAGAATTGAATTGTAGAGAGAAGAAGTTAGAGATAGAAAGTAGAGTACACTTTCCTTCTTCTTCTTCTTCTTCTTCTTCTTCAATTTCATTGGGACTATTGTTTCCTCTAAGTTTTAATTGAATATTTAATGGTTGCAAATGTTGATTTAGCTTGAGCAAAAGGAGTGAGATTTGAGTGAGGAATCAATAGTATTAGGATTTGGAGTGTAGGTTGTAGGCTTGAGCTAGAGATAGTTAAGACCCATATCTCCACTCCATGAATGGGATAAAGCTAGAGATAACTCAATCCTTCCTCAAACTTTTGTGACTGATTTGTGTTGTGACTTTAAGGTTTGAGAAAACCCAAAATATAAACACTTTGTGGTTGAAAAACAAGAGGTTATAATGTTATCCATGCTAAAAATTGAGTTTAAGACATTTTAATCAACTCTAATCTAGTTGACACCCTATTCATAGCACATCCCTAGTTCCCTCTCATTAATTGTACAAATTTCTGTTGCCCAATTTCGTTTTACTATTTGAATTCAGTATTGCCTCACTTTTTTCCTTAATTTTTACTTTTCACATGTTAAATGATGATGCATACTTGTTTGAATTAATTTATGACTTTTTGATTGTCTCTCCTAATTCATTACGGGATTCGACCCCGACATCCACTGGGTATTTTATTTTTTGACAACGGCCGCAGCCACCTCCTTTAAATGGGAGAGATATGTTGAGCGTTATCACTACTGCTCATAATGGACCATGTCACGATTCGTGATATCTCACAACGAGTCATGATGTAATTCATTCTGTTGGATTTTTCAATTTTTTGCTTCATGTATTGGATCCAATCGTAGGAAATTTTGAGGGTTGTTACACCCTTGATGTCTCCCAATAGCACACAAGTGCCAAGTAATATAGGACTGTAAGCCCTGATTATCGTACCCACAGAGACTTGTCAGTGCAATCGTTATAAGGTTATAACTTTATTTTGCTATTCTAACAGAACAGTTAAAATGGGGAATGGTTTGGGAAAGTAAACTACCAAAACTTTAAATATAAAAATAACTAAAACAGTTGCAAGCTTGGTTTTACTTCGATGATGATAAAAATCTAGGGAAATGGCACTTGTTCAGTTTTAGGCTGAGTTTTCAAGATGTGATTACACAAGAACGATTCTTCCTATGGTTGCTAGTTGTAAGTTACTATACCATTCCTTGCCACTATCCCTAGCATCCAAGAACTATTTCATGAACCCTAATGCATATTCCTTGACTTTATCCTCTCACCAATGGGTTTGAGGATCTTTGAATTCCTGTTCTGTATTTACTTTTAACTCTTTCAATTCTCTTTCTCAAGTTCAATTGAAAGGCAACAGATTTACTTATAAGGTGATCAGTCTCATAAATATATAATTAAAACAAGAAAATACAAATAACCATAATGAAGAATTGTATCTAGATTAAATCAGTCTTTCAAACAATCAACCATCCACCATGGGCAAAACCCTAGAGTATGGATTTAGCCACTCATAGACAAGTGGAAAAACAACACACTTTATCATCATTATTCGAAATAAAGAGTAAAGAAGAGAAGAAAGCTAGTGTAGAACTTTGTCTTCCTTCTAAACGGCTTACAAGCCTCCAAAGATGAACTATATATTGTTACACTGAACAAAAAAATGTCAAAAGCTTCCAAAAGATGTATAACAAATGCTCTAGAGGATGTATTTATAGTTGTACCTTGAAATACAGTTCTTCCCTCCAACACTTAACTTTAAAATCCGAAATTTCAGCCTGGGTAAAGTCTGTCACGCCACCCCCACCATCTCACCACAGACTTAGTCAAATTTCCAACAATTTCATCTCTAAGATGGACTTGGTGTGCCGCCCCCATCATCTCTCCAGGGACTTAGCCAATTTTTATACACTTTAAGAATGTCTAGCATGCCACTCTCACTATCTCGCCAAAGTGTTAGTCAAATTCTTGCACTTTTGAACACTTCTGGCGTGAGGCCTCCTCTATTTTACTAGAATTTTGGTGATTTTCTCTAAGTCTAGGAAGCTCTGGGGCTCCACGCCCACCATCTTGCCTAGGTGTTGAAATGATCATCTTTTGAAGTCAAGTAGCTGGCGCGGCGCACCAGTTATAGCACCAGAGTTTGATGAATTTTGCCAAGGAGCTATGAACTTGGTGCAAGGCACCCATCATAGCCTCGAAACTTCTTCTTAGCTTCTCAATTCTTCAACCTTAGTTCATTTTGGATCCTTTTTCTTTGGTTTCCAGCTGAAAACACCTCAAAACATTTTTTAGCGTACAAAACACACAAACATATAAATTTATGCATTTCATAAGGATTATGAACTCAAAACAAGGTAAAATATGGGCAAAAACAAGGCAAACGGGCATAGAAATATTCTTAACATCACCACCCCACACATAAACCATTGTTCATCCTAGAACAATCCTTTATTCCACAAATAAACTCATATTTTACCATCACAGTTGGTACCGCTAATAATTCACACTCAACCAACTAGCATAGAGCATAAATCAAGTGGTTCATCAACATACAACAATTCTCATCAAGCACATGTAAAGGCTTCATAAACTAACCAACCTATATAATTAACTTATCTTTTCATAATAAAGGGCAAATATGATTAAGTATGAAATATGCAAAAAGTAGTATATCGACTTAGATATCTTGTGCCCCTCACTTTTAATGATGTTCCTCTCTTAGATTATCAATGCAAACACATGGAACATAGATGGAAGTGTTATACATCGAAAGCCCTAAAAATCAGACCTGAGAGTTGAAACAGAGAAAATAGGATTTTCTGCACTAGGTCACAGAACGAGTCATCCTGTAACCCTTCAGGATGACCACGAGTCGTTAAGTGACTCGTGGTGAGGAGGTTTGACTTGTTAGAAAATTTTCAAGTTGGGCTGACCACGACTCAAGCCGTTAGGTCACCTGTGGTCAGGGATGGCTGAAGGAAGAGGATGAATGGTACAGTGCACTTACCGAGTCCTCACCATGACTCATAGAGGAGCACCATGAGTCGTGGTGTCACCCATGGTGAACCCCCTGGTTATTCTAGTAGCTTAGGGGGTGAGAGGTGACCACAGGTCGTGGTCACCAGTAATGACTCATGATGTTTCCCATGATGAGCTCAGCAGAAAGTTTTGGCAGTGCACTTGACAACTATGGTGACGACTCATTGTCAGAGGTAACTACTCGTCCAGTCCCTCGTTGGGACTGACATTTTATTTTCCTCTGCGAATTTAGTAAGGGCTTATCCATAATTTCTATGATCCTAAGGCCTAAACGACGTTGTTTTATGCTATGAATAGAGAGTTTTAAGAGTTATAAATTCATTCTAAACTATTCCTATTCATGCATGCAAGTTTAAAGGTATTGGAGAGGTAATCAAGTCTAGCCCTTCAAGTTTTTCATCAATTCTTCATTAGGCAATCAAGGGAGTGGTAGAATCAGTTCCTCTCAGGTATGTAGGGTCATGAATGGGTGAAATTGTTTACACCCATTCCCAATTCTTCTCTAATTCATAAAAGTCTATTGATATTTCTATGGGGTTTTACCCCAATTCTTATGAAATCCTTATGTCTATCTATGGGTTAATCCCTCTCATATATAAATTCATGGCTTAGGAGTCATGGGCTGATTTTATATCTATTTAGATTTAAATTCCTGCAAACTATGCTAAATTATACATATTTCATGAAAGTTCAAGTTATGATTTCACTTTGATTTTTATGCTCATTAACCCATTATGATTTATGACGTATGATATGATTTATCTCAATTACTTATTGTGAATTTATGAAATATCATGTTTACAAATATGCATGGATTTGATGATTTGCGGATTTATAACTCTTGGCCTATTCATGGGCTCTTGTTAATGTCTAGACATGGATTTTTAATGGGGATCAATGATAATGCTATTTTATTTATCCATGAACTTCATGAATGATTTTACAGTTATTATATGAGCCTAATGTGCATATTTTTGGGATCAATGTCTAGCACTGAGTACCCCAATATTTAAAGGACTACACCGGTGTCTCAAAACTACGTGCCACCGTATGTTTTTTTTTATATATATCCCAATGTTAATGGATCCCCTCTTCATGATATCACATACTGCACGTCTCTTTCCTGGAAAGTCTGGGACGACTTTGCCCACTTGAGTGAGATAGTTGGGGCATCATGTAAGGTTCTTCCATGATGTTGTTGGTTATGACGAGTCCTCCCACAATTCGTCATGATTTATGCATGGTTATGTTTATGCACTTTGGCTCAAGACATGTTTAATAAAGCTTTTCTCTTATGCATATGATTATGAATGATTTATGAATGTTTGAAAACCTTGGGCCTTATGCTTACATTATGATATTTATGTTATTATCATGTTGTCCTACTCCTATGAACTTTTATGTATTTTAACTATCCGTTTTACTTAACTTGCATACTCGGTACACTCCACGTACTGACCGCATACTTTATGTTGTATCTTCTTATATTACAGGCTCCGACATCCAGGCTCAGTCCCACTAGTCAGATCTCCAAAGTAAGCTATTCTCTATAGCTTTTAGTGAATCCTCATATTGCGAGGGCCCTATCTTATCAGTTGTATTATGTCTTTCAGTTTTAGACTTGTCGGATTAGTTAGGGGTGTTGTCTCATCAACCCATCAGATATGTTAGAGGCTTTCAGACTATGCGTACTAATCAGCTTGCCATGTATGATGTAAATTCTAGTTCTGATGTTATGTAATGTTTATACTTCTGGTATGTCTATTATGTTAAATCTTCCACCTTACTAATTTATTTACATGTACGTTCGTACCATGGGTTAACTTGGAGTCTATTGGGGCTCCTTGTCCTGTGTCTCGCTCAAGGCCTTTGTTCGGGTTTTGACAAATTTGGTATTAGAGAAATAGGTTTTGAAGTGTCCTAAGGTGTCTGAAAGCCGCGTTAAGTAGAGTCTTTTTCATAGGTGTGAAGCACGACACACTTATGAAGAAGGGGCTACGAGATATTTATGAAAGCTTCCCTCCTTTCATGATCTATATTGTGAGATGAAATGTCTTTCTATTCTTCTTACTTGTGCTATGCGCGTTTGTAGAATCATGCCTTCTCGCATAGTTAACTATAGAAGAAATGGAAATGGAAATGGCCACAAGGGTGGCAATGGGGGCGAGCACCAACAGGCCCCACCAGTCCATGAGGAGCACATACCAAAGCCGATTGCCCACGTAGAATTCAGGGCAGCCACCCAGATGTTAGCCCAGGTCCTGACCGCCCAGTTCAATTAGCAGGTGGTGGTGCAGTGGCGGCGAGTGTTAAAGACTTTCTGAGGATGAACCCTCCCGAGTTCCTTGGATCGAAGGTGGACAAGGATCCACATGAGTTCATTAAGGAGATTTTGAGGATCACCTAGACTATGGGGGTGATTAGGGAGGAGTGTGTTAATTTGGCCTCATATCAGTTGAATGGGGTCGCACACATTTGGTTCGAACAGTGGAAGGATAGTGGGGCGATCGGAGCGGGTCCCATCGGTTGGGAGGAGTTTCATATTGCATTTTTGGATCGGTTCTTCCCTCATGAGATGAGGGAGATCAAAGCAGTAGAGCTTGTGAACCTGAAGCAAGGAAGATGACAGTCTAGGAGTATACTTTGGAGTTCACCCATTTGTCTAGGTATGCCCCAGATCTAGTGGTTGATTGGAGGACTCGGGTGAGCAGATTTGTACATGGAGTGGCCAATTTCCTGGAAAAGGATTACAAGATCGCCATGCTCCATCAGGACATTGACTTTCCCCGGATAGTTTTGCATGCCCAACAGATGGAGGTGGTGTATTTGAGAGAGAGAGGCCAAGAGGGCCAGGACAAACAATTATGGGTTCTCTCAACAGAGATCAGGAGGCAAACATTGCCAATAGTTGCATCATTGGTCATTAGCTCCTACTCCATCATCAGTTAGTGTCCCATCCTGACCTAGAGGTGACTAGAGGAGCAAGTCCTCAGGTTCGAGGGACTAGAGGAGTATGCAGATAGAGCGCACCACTCCGACATATGGGAAGTGTGGAAAGAGTCTTGCAGGAGAGTGCAAGTTGGGATCAGACATCTGTTATGGGTATGGTAGATCTGGCCACATGCACTAAGTGTGTCCTTTGGCTAAACAGGGTGATGGTAGATGACGTGCTCAAACTACCAGATCAGCAGCAGCACCAGCACGCCTAACCTAGTAGGATGCATCCACCAGTGGAGGTGGCAGCGAGCGTCAGAACAGGTTTTATGCCCTTGCCTCCCACTAGGAGCAGGAGACTTCACCAGATGTGGTTACCGGTATGTTGCGCGTATTCCATCTTGATGTATATACATTATTAGATCCAAGGGCTACCTTATCTTTTGTGACGCCCTATGTTTCTAGTAGCTTCAAAATCAGTCCTGAAACCTTGTCAGAACCCTTCTCAGTCTCTACTCCAGTTGGTGATTCAGTTATAGCTAGACGGGTGTATAGAAATTTCCCGATCACAGTCCTTCAGAAAGTAACCTCAACGAATTTAGTAGAATTATCCATGACCGATTATGATGTTATTTCTCAGCAAGGATTGGTTTTTTTCATGCTATGCCTCAGTTAAATGTAGATCCCGGGTAGTAGTTTCGATTTCTGAGTGAGCCAGCCTTAGAATGGAAGGATAGTTTAGTTGTACCTGTAAGTCATTTCATTTCCTACCTTAAGGCCTAAAAGATGATCTCTAAGGTTTGCGTTTACCATCTAGTTAGGTTTAAGGATGCTATGTCCGAGTCCCCGACTATTCAATTAGTTCCACTAGTATGTGAGTATCCCGAAGTGTTCCCAGATGATCTACCTGGAATTCCTCCAGAGTGGGAAATTGATTTTGGTATTGACCTTCTTCCCGATACACAGCCTATATCTATTTCTCCTTATAGAATGGCCCCAGCAATGTTAAAGGAGTTGAAGGAGCAGTTGAGGGACCTTTCAGACAAAGGGTTCATTAGACCAAGAAAATCCCCATGGGGTGCTCTAATTCTATTCGTCCGAAAGAAGGATGGCTCTCTTCATATGTATATTGATTATCGACGATTGAACAAGGTCATCATCAAGAACATGTATCCTTTTCCCAGGATTCATGATGTGTTTGACTAGCTTCAGGGTGCCAAGTGCTTTTCGAAGATAGATCTCAGATCCGGATACCATTAGCTCAGGGTTCAGGAGAGTGATATCCCGAAGACAGCTTTCAGGACGCAGTATGGTCATTATGAGTTTGTAGTTATGTCTTCTAGACTAACGAATGCTCCTGCAGCTTTTATGGATTTGATGAACAGGTTTCTCAAGCCATACTTGGAAATGTTCATGATCGTGTTTATCGATGACATCCTGATATAGTCTCGGAGCGAGGAGGAGCATGCCGCTCATTTGAGGGTGGTGCTATAGACTTTCAAGGATTGCTAATTATATGCTAAATTAACTAAATGCAAATTTTGGTTGAACTTAGCGGCAATTTTGGGTGATGTGGCATCGTGTGAGGGTATAAAAGTGGACTCTCAAAATATAGAAGCAGTGAAGAAATGTCCTAGACTGGTGAATCCTTCAGATATCAGGAGTTTCTTGGGCTTAGTGTGTTATTATTAAAGATTTTTTGTGGGATTTTCATATATTGCAGCTCCATTGACCAAACTAACCTAAAAGAAGGTGAAGTTCCTATGGTCGGAGGGTTGTGAGAAGAGTTTCCAAGAGTTGAAGACTCGACTCACCACAGCACTGGTGTTAACCTTACCTGAGGGTACCAATGTGTTTGTGGTGTATTGCAATTCTTCTAGAATCGACCTTGGTTGTGTATTGATGCAGCATGGTAAAGTAATAGAATACGCTTCTAGATAGATGAAGGTTCATGAGAAGAATTACCCGACTCATGATCTCAAATTGGCGGCGGCGGTATTTTCTTTGAAGATTTGGAGAAACTATTTGTATGGGGTCCACGTAGATGTGTTTATGGACCACAAGAGCATACAAAATGTGTTTACTCAGAAGGACCTAAATCTACACCAAAGGAGGTTGTTGGAGCTACTCAACGATTGTGATATGAGTGTTCAATACCATCCGAGTAAGGCTAATGTAGTAGCAGATGGACTCAATAGGCTCTCTATAGAGAGTGTGTCCTATGTAGATAAGGGGAGGAAGGAGCTGGTGAAGGATGTGCATCGACTTACAAGGTTGGGAGTTCGCTTGGTTGACTTGACCGATGGTGGTGGTGTTATTGTCCAGAACGGATCAGAATCATCCTTGGTGATTGATGTAAAAGCTAGTCAAGATGAGGACCCTATTTTGGTAAAGTTAAAGGAAGCCGTTTAGAATCATAAGGTAGAGGTCTTCTCTAAAGGGGGAGATAGTGTGTTTCGATATCAGGGTCACTTATGTGTTCCAGATGTTGATGATTTGAGAAATCAGATGTTGCAAGAGGCTCATGGTTCCAGATATTTGATACATCCAGGTGCCACCAAGATGTACCGTGACTCACGGGAAGTCTATTGGTGGAATGGCATGAAGAAGGACATTGCAGAATTTGTGGCTAAGTTTCCAAATTGTCAGCAAGTGAAGGTTGAGCATCAGAGATTGGGAGGTGTGCTTCAGGATATCAGTATCGCTACTTGGAAGTGGGAGGAGATTAATATGGATTTTATCATAGGGTTGCCTTGCACTTGTCAACACTATTACTCCATTTCGGTAGTTGTAGACAGGTTGACCAAAGCCGCTCATTTCCTACAAGTCAAAACCACTAATTCAGCTGAGTATTATGCCAAACTATACATCTGAGAGCTAGTTTGGTTGCATGGAGTGCCCTTGTTCGTCATATCAGAAAGAGCTACCCAGTTTACCTCTCAGTTTTGGAAATCGTTTGAAAAGGGACTTGATACTCAAGTTAAGATCAGTACAACATTTCATCCGCAAACCGATGGTCAGGCGAAGCAGAATATTCAGAATCTCGAGGACATGTTGAGCGCGTGTGTAATTGATTTCAAGGGTAATTGGGATGATCACTTGCCTCTCATTGAGTTTGCGTATAACAACTACTATCATTCCAACATTCAGATGTCTTTATTTGAGGCTCTTTATGGGGGGCGGTATAGATCGCCTATTGGTTGGTTTGAAGTAGGTGAAGCTATGATGATAGGACCAGATTCAGTCCAAGAGGCTATGGAGAAACTTTAGCTTATAGGGACAGATTGAAGACAGCTCAAATTCGCCAAAAGTCCTATGCGGATATGAGAAGGAGGGAGCTTGAATTCGAAGTTGTTAATTGGGTGTTTCTAAAGGTGTCTCCCATGAAGGGAGTGATGAGGTTCCGAAAGAAAGGATCTCTAAGTCCCCGTTATGTTGGCCCGTTTAGAAATGTGAAATGGGTTGGCAAGTGGCATATAAATTGGAGTTTCCCTCAGAATTAGCTTCGGTTCATCCTATTTTTCATGTATTGCTCTTAAAGAAGTGTTTGGGGGATCCAACTCTAGTTGTTTCGATGGAGAGTGTAGGTGTGAAGGGCAGCGTCAGTTATGAAGATGTTTTGACAGAAATATTGGATCGTTAGGTTTGAAGGATAAGGATCAAAGAAGTAGCTTTAGTTAAAGTTTTATGGAGGAATCAGTATGTTGAGGGAGCTATATGGGAAGCCAAAGCAGATATGATGGCTAGATACCCACATCTATTACCTTTTTGGCTCAGTTTCAGCTTAAGGTATCATTTTTTACCCTAAAACTCTATTCAGTTTCATGTTCAGCTCATGTACCACAGTTTCTTTCACATAAAAGTACGTATGTACGATTCCTGAATACAATTCAGTCATGTAGTTTAAATCGGAGTTGGTCTTCCCGTCAGTTTTCAGCTTATATGATCAGTATTTGAGCATGATGATTGCATTTCTCTATTTTTCTATATGATTTTCAACATTCGAGGACGAATGTTCCTAAGGAGGAGATATTGTTATATCTCGAAAGACCTAAGATCAGACTCGAGAGTTAAAACATATAAAATAGGATTTTCTACACCATGTCATAGAATGAGCTGTCTTGTGACCTGTCAGGATGACCACGAGTCGTTAAGTGACTCATGCTGAGGAGGTTTGACTTGCTGGAAAATTTTCAAGTTGTGGTGACCACGAGTCGTGGTCAGCTTCACGAGTCGTTAGGTCACCCGTGGTCTGGGATGGCTGAAGGAAGAGGATGCATGGGACAATGTACTTAACGGGTCCTCACCAAGACTCGTTGGGGAGCATCATGAGTCATGGTGTTGCCCGTGGTGACCCCCCTAGTTATTCTGGTAGTTTAGAGGACAAGAGGTGACCACTAGTCGTGGTCACTAGTAACGACTCGTGATGTTTCCCGTGGTGAGCTCCAAGCTTTTGCAGTGCACTTGATGACTGTGGCAATTAATCTTGGTCAGAGGTAACAACTCGTGCAGTCCCTCGTTGGGACTGGCAGTCTGTTTTCGGTTGCGAATTTCGTAAGGGCATATCTGTAATTCCTATCAACCTAAGGCATAAACTACATTGTTTTAAGTTATGAGTAGAGAGTTTTAAGAGGGGTAAGTTCATTCTAAGCTATTCCTATTCATGAATGCAAGTTTAGAGGTTTCAGAGAGGTGATCAAGCCTAGTCCTTCAAGTTTTTCATCAATTCTTCATTAGGCAATCAAAAGGAGTGGTAGAATCAGGTCCTCTCAGATATGGAGGGTCATGAATGGGTGAAATTGTTCACACTCATGCCCAGTTCTTCTCCAATTCATGAAAATCTATTGATATTTCTATGGGGCTTTACACTAATTCTTATGAAATCTTTATGATCTATCTACGGGTTAATCCCTCTCATATATATATTCATATCTTATGAATCATGGCAGATTTTATATCTACTTAGATTTAAATTCCTACAAACTATTCCCGATTATGCATATTTCATGAAAGTTCAAGTTATGATTTCACTTTGATTTTTATGCTTATTAACCCATTATGATTTATGACTTATGATATGATTTCTCTCAATTACTTATCATGAATTTATGAAATGTCAAGTTTACACATGTTTTCAAGTATGCATGGATTTTTTGATTTGCGGATTTATGACTCTTTGCAAATTCATGGGCCCTTATTCATGGATAGACATGGATTTTTAATGGGGATCAATGATGATGTTATTTTATTTAGCCATGAACTTCATGAATGATTTTACTATTATTATACGAGCCTAATAGCCTGATTTATGTATTTTAACTGTTCGTTTTACTCACCTTGCATACTTGGTACACTCCATGTGCTGACCGCATACTTTATGCTGTATCGTCTTATGATATAAACTCTGACATCCAATCTCAATCCCGCTAGTCAGATCTCTGGAGTGAGCTATTCTCTGTAGCTGTTGGTGAGTCCTCACATTGTGAGGGCCTTATCATATCCGTTGTATTACGTCTTTTAGTTTCAGACTTGTTGGGTTAGTTGCGGGTGTTGTCCCATCAACCCATCAGATATGTTAGAGGTTTTCAGACTATGCGTAGTAATCAGCTTGTCATGTATGATGTTAAATTCTAGTTCTTATGTTATGTTATGTTATGTTAAGACTTCCTCTATGTTTTTTATGTTAAATTTTCTGCCTTACTGATTGAGTTAGATGTATCTTCGTACCATAGGTCAACTTGGAGTCTCTAGGGGCTCCTTCTCCTATGTCTCGATTCGGGCCTATGTTCAGGTCGTGATAGCGAGGCATTCTCACACTCACAAATGATGTAATGCACATATGTCACATACCATAAGCTTTCCCTCATGTACATTTAGACTACTTGGTTGTTTCAAGAGATTCAGATCACAAGGTTTTTTCTTAGTTGTAATGTTGCTAAGGGATGGATAGGAATTATATTTCATTTATAGTAACTACTGCCCAAAGCACTTTTAAGACATTTTTTACTTTTCAAGTCCACCACATTTTCCTTGATGCTCACCCTTTACTAACTCACCCTTTTTCTTTCTTTTCTTCTCATGCCGCCTTTTTACTACTTGTCTACTAGTCTTTTCTTATAACATCAATAAGAATTTTGCAATTAAGGCTCTGTCTTCCATTGCCCTAGTAGCAAGTAAACAATACAACCCTATGGGCTCCCCTTCTTCTTATTTTTCTTCTCTTATCACAAGTTTTTTTTCTTTTCCCTTAACATTATACCTTGGTGCACCTTTACTTTTCAAGTCTCAAAGTGCCTAAGACTACTTTGGATTAATAAGTCTGAGGTCTCACAATGAAATGGATTAAGCTACTTTTGTGGCTAAGAAAGAATAAGGCTTATGACTCAAATGGGGTTACCTAGGGAGAATGTACAGGAAGGTAAAACAAACATGGGAAAGACTTGTCTATTTCAAAGATATGTATTCATCACATCCTCGCTCCCTAACAACTAGCTATCCTGTGTATACTAAGGAAAGTTCTAGATGCTACAATATGTGCATACAAGACAATTCAACGCACCTCTCATGGAAATTAAGAGTCTAGTCGGCTTCGTATAGCTGCACATCCGCACAATTATATTGAATGACATTTTTCACAATTAGGCTCTTAGAATCATTTTGAGTCAAATTAAAGAGCTATGTGTGTCTCTCATAGACTCCTCACTTATGCACTCAAGTTGACCACTTTACTGACTCTAGAATAACAGCTAAGTAGAATGTCATAAGAACACAAGTGAATGATCTACGACTCAATCCTAAAAAATAAAATAAAAAGGTGACGAAATTTCCTTAAGATAGTCATCATCCATCTATCATAGGGAAGGGTCACTACTCTATGAATACAATGACTCCTACAAAAATAAAAATTTATTCGGTTCAAAGGACTCTCCTTTGAAAAAAACTGAGGCCATAAGAAAAACTAAAGGGTGGGTGAGATATGCCATTTTTAAAAAAATTTCAAGAAAAGATCAATGAACTTATTCACCTTGACCAGCATCTACACCAACTAAAAAAAATTAAACTAAAACAAAAAATCTCAACTACTAAAGACAAACAGAGTATCCAACATCCCAAGGCATCACAAGTCGTCATCATCATACTAGTTATTATAGACCAAGATCTAACAAATCATAAATCTACTCATATGGGAATGAAAACTATGCTACAACCTACAGATATAGCAATTAAAGAACAAACAAGAATCTTTTCTCCACCGCACACTTAAAAAGTGCACTGTCCCCAGTGAACACAATCATATCAAAAGGTAGGAAAAAAGGAACTTCCTGGGCTACTAAGCATTATTATCAGGATTGTAATCCTGACCCTCCTTCTCATTATCATTGCCATCAACCTGTATGGTGCCCGTAGTAGCATCATCTTCCTCCTCATCATTATCAAGATTGTCAACACCGTTAGTTAGCACAGTAGCCTCATCATCATCAATCGACTCCTCAAAGGAAGGCCTCACGCTAGACATCTGCATGACACTCTCTGTAAGTGGGTATTTATCCTCACGGGCTGCCATCTCTTTGGTTGTAGCAGGTTAGCCGCCTATCCTCAACTACAAGTCAAGCATCCCAAATACATGACCTTTCTAGCTCTCATCACGAGTTTGACTATCAGCTATACTGATGGCTTGAGCAATATAAGTGAAAGACTCCTTCACTTTTGTAGCATCAATCATCTTTCCTGCTAAGTTCCATGTTCAAGGTAGATGAAGGTCTACTTCTTCCTCCTCAGTGCCTGCCTCTCACAAAAAACTGGGTCAAGAGACTTCCAATATAGTATTTCCACCTACAGTTGTCTCATGATCTCCTCATATTGTTCTAGATAACAACACCAAAATTAATTAGTATCCCTTTCATAAGCATGTACACAAGCACCACCTGCTCTCTAGTGATTTCTTTTGTGTGAGTCCCTGGGAGAAACACAACACAAACTATATTCACCCAAACTTTTGCTTCCCTTTTTAAGTACGAGAACGCAAGTGCAGAGTGAATGCCCTTGTGGTGTCATGCCCATCTGTCGGATGAATGCTCACCACAGAGAGTGTGGTAGATTTCACGATAAGGAGGCCTCTCAAGCAAAATAAAATACTTTGAAGGGTCTACTGCAGGTGTGCCAAGAGAAGCATTGAACCTTTTGTAAGTGAACCGCATGACCTGACCCCTTATCTTCACTTTGGTTCTCTCTCCAAATGATGTGTCCCTAGTTTGCATAGACCTCCCTCACCAAGTTAAGGTTGTACTCTTCTGGCTCAGCAAATATGTATCCAACTCCCAACTCACGGATCTTGTCCTGAATAGCAGGGAACTCCAGTGCCAGGAGGCCCTCATCGATCAAATTTCAGGAGCATACTTAGCCTCCTTCTACGTGTTGAAGTAGGTAAGCCCATGAGGCTCTACTGCCTGTACACAAAAGCGTTTAGCAAAGCTAGCCTTAACTGTTGATGAACTAGCTCCCTTTGTACCTTTTCGAAGCCTCTTTAGACCTTTGGCTGCTATCTCAATCCCCATTCCTTTGCTGCCTTTCGGTGCCATGATACCTATCAAGAAAAAATCAAGAACTACACAAAATTAGTCCATGAATAACAAGGCTAGCTAATTAAGTGTTTAAAGGTGCAAAATTAACCCCACACTTAATTCACTAGCATAATGGTGAGACTTTGTCCAATGGGGTACTCAAGACTTCCCCCATCATCATCCAACCTCACAACACTAATTCTCACCAGCTCTAACTCTAACCAAGTTCATGAATTCATCAACTCTCCTCTTATATTATGCATTTCAAGAATCTGTCAATTAGCCATCCCTCTTACTTTCCCTCCTTCAATTCCTAATTCAAGTAATTCAAACATGGAGGTAGAATTATTCAACTCATTGAGCAATCCAACAAACAATTTACTACCATCAATAATGAACTAACATGAATTTCAACAACTCAAGACTTATTTGCATTCAAGAATTCAATACCCATGTACTTTCTTTCTCTACAATTAATGCACCTACCCATCAAATTTATGAATTCGATTCACCATCCCCATTCATCCACATAACTTCAATTCATGATATTCAACCAAATATAAGTTAACCCAATCAAGGATACACATTATCATGGAAGAAATTTAGAATTTAAAGCTCATGAAACCCATAATATCAAATTTAAGCTTTTCACCAACAACGGTGATTTGGGTCATTAATCATGGGGAAGAAGGGTGTGGGAGCATGCTTTCAACTTTGCCTAAATAAGAGAGAAGGAAAATACTTATTTGAGTTGAGAAGAGGAGCTTCACAAAAACTTGGAGAAGATAACAATGGAAGGGAGAGGGGGAGAGGAGTTATGGGTTAAGAGAAGGAAGAGAGAGAGATTTTTGCTTTTTGTTTTTCAACTTTTTGAAGGAAAAGGAAGAGTGGGAAGTTAAATAAAGGTGTGGGGCCTGGGTTTTTGATAATTTTAAGGTCTTTGAGTCAACATTGACCCAAATTTACCAAAAAGGTTTTGCTCAAAAGACCTCTGGTGCCTCGCTCCTTCTATCTCACCACAGACTTAGAAATTTTTTTTCTTTGGGAACGGGGGTTTGGCGCGGTGCGCCACCCATAGTACCACCTGTAGAATTTTTTTATTAGAGTTTAACATTCGATGCCCTACACCAGGTATCTCACCCCATACTTAACCTTTTTTAGATTATTTTCCCAGCTCTTTTTGCCTCTAAAGCTCTGTTCATCCCTAAAAAACAAAGAAAAAATGTAAAAATGTTAGAACAATTGTCTCCTATGCAACGCCTAATTTAACGTTGCGGAACAATTATAGGTCCCCATCACTCCTTCATTCGATTGAAATCATGACCAAATAGACAATTCAAAGAACTTTCATGCAGCTTACACTGGTCAACCAACTGATTACATCCTCCAGGTTCTACTGCCAACTTAACAGTGAAGTCCTCATTGTGACGAGGCATCCTTGATGATGTAAACACTTCAAAATCTGCTTCTTGACCATCCACCTTGATAGACATCTTGCTTGTCTTCACCTGTATGACGGCATCCGTGGTGGATAAAAGTCCTCTCCCCATAATAAGGGGAATTGCTGCATCGGGTTCATAATCTAGGATTTTGAAGTCCACTGGAAGAACGAAAGGTCCCACCTTTATCAAGACGTCTTCTATTATTCCATCAGGATAGGCCAGAGATCGGTCTACAAGCTACAGAGTCACTATGGTAGGATGTGGTTCACTTAGCCCTAAAGTTTTGAACACGGATGCATGCATCAAATTCATGCTAACACCGAAATCACATAAGGATAAACCATATTCTTTGTCTCCAAGAAGGGTGAAGCTCCTGGGGTCTTTCAACTTTTTTGAAATTTTATTCTGGACCCAAGAGTCACACTCTTCTATCAGAGCCACTGTTTCAAAGTTTGTTAACCGCCTCTTGTTAGCCACAATGTCCTTCAGGTACTTAGCATACTTTTGAACTTCCTACAAAATCTCCACCAAAGGAATGTTAGCATGTACCTGCTTCAACAAGTCAAGAAACTTCTTTCAAGCTGTATCTTCCTTCTATTTATGAAACCTCTATGGGAATGGAGGCGGTGGTCTAGCTACTACAACTTGTGGTTGTGAGTTTCTTGACTCCCTGACCCATTCTTGGACTTCTCAACCTACTCATCCTCAACCTTTGTTTCTCTAGGGATAACCTCACCCTTTTCCTTACCACTGTGCAAATAGATTGTGCTCACATTTTCTTTGGGATTTTTCTCGGTGTTACTCAAAAATGCTCCCTTTGGTCTATTTGTTTACTAAAGGGTCAATTTCCCCATCTGTCTTTCAAGTTTATGGATGGACTTTTGCATCTCATTTACTACCTGATTCTGTTGCACCATTCATTGCTTCATTGTCTCTTAAGAGAACGGCTTAACTACTGGCTCTGAGGCCTTTGATAACCATTCTGGGGCCTCTGAAAGTTCTGGTTCCCTCCCCATGAGGGATCTACTACATTTTGTTACCCCTGATTATAGTCATTACCTACAAAACCTCCACCATGATTCTGTTTTCCAACAAAAAATACAAATTCAAGATTAAGTGAAAAACCTGAATATGCATGACCTTCCCCACATGCTTCATAAGACGGTGGTGGTGTCTGAACCTAATGCACCTACTGTACTTGGCATCCTGCTAGTGTGGTTAAAAGTTTCTAATCACATTCACCAGCTGGCTAATGTCTGCTTTGATTGTCATAACACCATCTACCTCAAGCTTTTCAGCACATGCGATGCTGTGAATCCTCTACCTGAGTCTTAATAATCCTGACTCCCCACTAAGACAAGGTTCAAGAGAGCCTCAATTTCATCATAGCTTTTGGACAGAATATGTCCTTGTGCGGTAGCATCAAACAGGATCTTTGACTCGGGCTTTAAACTCTATATAAAGTTGTACCTAATTATCTTCTTAGGCTTCATGTTATGGAGACAATCTCTCAAGTAACCTTTGTAATGTTCCCACTCCTGAGCCATGGTCCACCATCTTTCTGTACAAACCTGGAGATCTTCCCTCTTAACTCCTTGGTTCTCCTTGAAGAGAAAAACCTGTTGATAAATTTGTTGGAAAGAACTTCGCATGTGGTGATGGAACCTGCTGGCTCATTTTGAAGCCACTCCTTGGCTTCACCAATTACTGAAAATGAAAACAAGGTCAGCTTCACATATTCATCTGACACGTTTTGGTAATGGAAATTCTCACTCAGCTCCACGAACATCATCAGATGCTGGTGGAGATCCTCGTGCATCTTGCCCTGATATTGTTAAGTGTTTTGGACCAACTGCACGGTCCCTTCTTTCAGCTTAAAGTTCCCAGTGATAGCCGGCTTGACAATCGCTTTAGAAGCATTCTCCAAGTCGGCCTAGCAAAGTTCAACACTGGAACTCTCTCTATTGTTTCCCTACACCTGCTCATTGTTTTCCATGATTAACCTTATAAAGGTCCTCTCAATTTCAGGATCAAGAGAAGCCAAAAGTGATTCTTGACTTCTTGTACTTGGCATAAACTGAGCACACAACCCTGTAAACTAGAAAAACAAAGAAACAAATGAAAAATACAGAATAGCATAATAAAATCCTAACCTACAAATGATCAAATAATATTCAAGTCCCTAGCAATGGCGCCGAAAACTTGATGTCGCCCAAGCACATGCAAGCGCACGTTGTTGTCAAGTAATATAGAACTAGAAGCCATGATTATCGTACTCATAGAGACTTGTCAGTTCAATCGTTATAAGGTTATAATTTTATTTTGCTATTCTAACAAAACAGTTAAAATGGGGAATGGTTTGGTAAAGTAAAATCCTAAAACTTTAAATATAAGAATAACTAAAATGGTTGTAATCTTGGTTTTACTTCGATGCTGATGAAAATCTAGGGAAATGGCACTTCTTCGAATTCAGGTTAAGTTTTCAAGATGTGATTACACTAGAGAGATTCTTCCTATGGTTGCTAATGGCGAGTTACTATCCCATTTCTTGTCACTATCCCTAGCATCCAAGAACTATTTCATGAACCCTAATGCCTATATCTCTATGGTCGCAGGAGAAGCATGAAATGACGGTTATGCCTACTTGTATTTCAACTAAACGGGGTTGAAGGGTATCCCTTATCCTCAACAACAACTTCTATCCTCTTACCAATAGATTTTAGGATCTTTGAATTCCTGTTTTGTATTTACCTTTAATCCTTTCGATTCCCTTTCCCAAGTTCAATCGAAAGCCAACAGATTTACTTATAAGGTGAGTAGTCTCATAAATAAGCAATTAAAACAAGTAAATACAAAAAATCATAATGAAGAATCAAATCTAGATTAAATCAGGCTTTCAAACAATCAACCATCCACCATGGGCAAAACCCTAGAGTATGGGTTTTTCCACTCATACACAAGTGGAAAAACACACACTTTATCATCATCATTTGAAATAAAGAGTAAAGAAGAGAAGAAACCTACTGTAGAACTTTGTCTTCCTTCCAAACGGCTTACAAGTGATGTACTGTGAGTTTACATCACTTTCAATGCATAAAAATAAGAAAATAACACGGACTTAGGTATTTTTATATGGATATGAGGTGTTTTTACTTTGGTTTTAGGGAAAATAGGTGTTGGAGCAAAAATGTGCAAAAAATGAAAAAAAGTACAAAAGATCAGCCAAGTACTGATCTTAGTACGAACCGTACCTAGATTGTATTAGTCGTACTAAGACTCGTGGAAAAGCTCAGAAGGTTGAAATAATGGAAAGGCAAAGTATGACTCTCACTATGAGCTGTACCAAGATGGTACTAGATGTAACTGGAGTCGTGGAATACTTCCGAGAAAAATTGAACAATTGAAGTCTCCTCATATGGGTAGCACCTATGGATCGTACCATCTACATACGACCCGTACAAGGAGTAGTGGGAAGCTTCAGTGATCCTAAAGGACTTGGCATAATTCAAGATGTGACAAGCTGCTACGAGTCATAGGAGCAAGGTATGAGGCGTACCAAGACACTCGTAGAAAACTTTAGAAGATGTCAAAGTTCTTAATGCCAAGCCATGGATGGATTGTACGACTCGTAGGATCATAGTACGAGTCGTACCAACTGCCAACTTAGCCAATTCTATAGAATACAAGGATTGTACGAGAGCAAGGTACGATCTGGACAATCCTAATACGGGTCGTATAACGAGTCGTAGGACGTGTTAACACCAGATTTGGATATTTCTATAATAGTTTAGGAAAAGGTTTCTATTGTTAGTATAAATACCTTTTACGTTTCTTTTAGTAGGAGAATTCAAAATACATGGAGAGAAGATCCATAATTAATTGTTTGTGAATTATTATCAATTTTGTAAACAATATTGGAGAGAAATTCTTGAGATCGAAACTTGGTTTTCTTAATTGTTCTTGATTTTGTTGATCGTATTTTCTTATAATATTCAAACAAGGTTTTCATCCAATTATCGTTGTAAGCATTCATTATGTGTTTATCTATGAATACTAATCATAATCTTACAATAATGAGAGGCTAAGACCTCTATAACTAGGGTTGCGGGAACCATGATGGATTAACAAACTAGGGTTACATAAAGTGATTCAAACCAATGCTAAATGCTTGTATTGTATTCTCTTCATCTTTAAAAGTTTCTTAATGATGTGAAACATTAGGTCTTGCCTAAATTATTTACTTGCTTGAACCTATAGAAATAGAGAGTAGAAAAAGAAAATTACCACAAAGCCTTGATTTTTATTATCATTGTATGACTTGAGCTGCGGTTGCAGTAAAGTTAATTTGGAACATATTGATAATGGTTAATTTGAAATCGCTCATGAGACCTGACCTGGTGATTGAGTATAGTCATCTAATAGGGATGAACTAGTCTTTTGGATGAACCCTAGATATCAGTTGTACAAGTAAGCATTGGGATCGATCACGCGTGTATACCCAAAGTTATTATGAACCCATGGGGAACACTTACCATAGTTAATTGAAAATCTTGATTAACAACACTTGATTTTTACGCTTGTTTTATAATTGTTTCTCTATACACCGCCAATTTGGAGATAACCCACCAATAAGTTTAAGTACTGACATTAGTCTAGTACTTACCATATTCCCTATGGGTTCGACCCCAACCATTTTGTTGGGTTTTTTATTGACAACGTCCGCTTCATAGTTTTTCAGAAAGTGTGTGTTTGAGCATTATCAAAAAATGGCACCATTGTCGAGGAATATGGCTAAGATTGGATTAATTACTTGTATTTAACTTTTGGTTGTTATTTCCTTATTCTTTTTGTTATTGACACCCACAGGTTGTCTCTTAGTGAATACGAAGTAATCGATGGATCAGAACCCCCCTGATTCCATTGGGTCTCAAAATTGAAAGAGCACTGTGTAGGATGGAGAACCAAGAGCAGAGAGATGCCTATCTTGCTGAAGAAGCTAGGAAAATCGAGCTTGATCGACAAGCTGCACTTTAGGAAATCGATGATTCTCGAGATGAAGTTTATAAAGCTAGTCTCCATGCAAGGGGAAAAAGAGGCTAGAGATATGCCCCTCAATTCTTTGATAAGGATGACCCAAACATTGATGAAGTCGGGTCAATCGGAGTTATCGTACCACCACCTTTGCCTGCTAGGGCAAAATTTGACATCATTAGCACCATGATACAGTTGCTCAATATGAAAGGGGTGTTTAGTGGTCATGCAGCTAGTGATTTCAACCTGCACTTAAAGAACGTCATTGGAATACGCAAGGTGTACAGGTTGCCCAAAGTCAGCCAGGATGCAATAAGGCTGAGACACTTCCCATTTTCTCTATCTGGGGAAGCCACTTTATGGTTATCAAAGTTTCCCAATGACTCGATTATCAACTGGAGGGAGCTCAAACAAGCTTTTCTTGAGAGATTCTTTCCACCCTCCAGGATTCTATAACTTAAGGATGAGATCTATAATTTGTGACAAATGAAAATAGAGGCACTATATGAAACTTGGTTGAGATTCAAGAAGAAGTTTACCAAGTGCCCAAACCACAAAATTCCTGATGATACTTTGTTGGAGATTTTCTATAGGTCATTAAACAATAATACTAAAGTTGTGGCAGATACTGTGGTGGGAGGATCACTGATGAGTCACACCTGGGTGCAAGCTGCCATTATTCTTGATAGAGTTGCCAAAATTAATAGGGCATGGCACACCTTGGGAAGTGGACGCAACTGCTGGTAGATATGCCATTGGTATGACTGCAGACTAATGAAAAAATGAGGAGGAACGTGATCAGGAATTGTCCAACTATCACGACCCGAATGTAGATTCGGATCTTAACACAGGACAAGGAGCCTCGAGAGACTCCAAATCGACCCATGGATTGAGCATACATCTAACTCAATCAATAAAGAGTAATACTCACCATAATAACATAGCAAAAGCATAAAACATGGCATAACATAGGAAGCAAAGCGTACGTCATTCATAACAGCTAAATACTACATATAGTCTGAAAGCCTCTAATATATTAAATGGGTGAATAAGACAACACCCCCAACTAACCTGACATGTATAGAAAATTGAACATACATAGAGAAATCTGATAAGCATGCTTGTAAATACGTGAACTAGCCATGAAGGGCAAGGCCTGCGAGTCGACCAAAATCATAAATCATAAAGTTCTTGCATACTTGTAACTCATGTATATGCTTTTTAGATCATATATTCATAATGGGCTTTTGAATAAATTAGTATCATACCTCATGAATCGTGATGGTTTTAAGAACATAAAAAATAAAGTAAGAATCCTAACTCGATTCATCATAAAACATGCATAATAAGGTATAATTTATTAGAAATTAAAATCAATAAAATTAATAATTGAATTAGTGGTAAAATCTAATCATGATTCATTAAATACGATATAGAACATGAGAAGTAGTAACCCATAGATAGATCATTGGATTTTCGCAAGATTTAGGATAAAACCCCATAAGATTTTTAATGAAACTTCATGAGTTGGAGAGATTAGGAAACAGTGTGAATGAAAACACCCACTCATAAACCTACATACCTGATTATAGCTAATTCTTACACTTTCCTGATTGACTAAGAAGAATTTGAGAAGAATTGGAAGGGCTGTTACACTCCGTAAGTTTCTAATCTTTAGACGGCCTATTCGTACGTTGGTTAAGTGTTTTAGCGTATAATACGTATGAGAAAGGGACCGGGGAAAGGTCAAACGAGCACGGAGTCGGGACTGTGCGAAAGAAGGTTGGACCAGCTGCCCAAAGAGGAAACGTGGCACAAAGCCTCCTGGCGCGTTGGGCTCCATGGAACGGCCCAAAATCAACGCATTGGGGTCCGTGCCATGGACCCCGTGTCCACCGCCCAAGTCTTATAAATATTAAGTTGAATCATTTGATAACATTATCAGAAAATAGACCTGTGACCAAAAGTTAGAAACACGCAATTTTCAGGTGGTTTTCCTCCATTTACGCTACAAAACGCTACCCGAATTCAAATTAACTTCGGGTATCGAAGTTTAAGGCTGCAGAGAGCATTACTACGGAGTTATTTTCGCAAAATTCGCCTGGAAAATCATAACCCCGCTGAGCCAAAGTGGTTGGAATTGCTCCAAACTAATTTTTATACGATCACAGGCTTCAAGTGAGTATTTCTCCCTTCTGAACTTTCGAGAAATTATATGTTTTCGATCATGTTCTGGCAAGATGAAGTATAGTTGATATTTATATCGAAAGTTATTATTTTGGCTAAATTTAGTGCTGAAATTAGCCTTATTCTCCCATTAGTATAATATAATCAGAAGGAGCTATTGAATACGAACTGAAACTCGCTAATTAATCATAAATTGGCAATTGAGGTATGTTAAGGTGTATTCCTTTGGCAAGTTAGTTTCTTTAGTATTGTAGCTCCACTTAAATCCTAGTAAGAGAACAAGAAACATATGAATTGTGATTAGCTGTTGTTATTAGCTGAAACTAGTATTCTATGCCTAGCTTGGGATTGACTTTACGCTATATAGCCTTCCATGACCAACCCAGGGTTATTAGCTGTGTCGTCGCCCGCCAGGGGTGAGATGACGTCACTCTACGGAGCGGTATGCCGTCTGTGAGGGACGAAGATGGGTTTCCAGTTCCTCATATAGTCCATTCCATGGATGGACTATCATATGTTGTATCAGCACCACACCCCCGTTGAGCTTGGTGCCCGGGATGCAGATATCAAGAGTCCACTGGACTCAGACACAGCTATAGTTAGAGACCGAGCGGGCTCAGTTGAAGACCTAGAGGTAGGATGGCTATAGCTATTAGTTGACCCAGTGTGACCTTGGTAGGGGTATACAGATTGAGGTATACTTACCAAGGCTTATGGGGGCCCCAAGTGGGTTATTTTGTGTTGGTATAGGGGGCAGGTAAGGTTCTTGATTGCCTTAGTTAATGATGAATTAGATAGTAGAAAGTTCAGCTATGCAGATATAATCTCTATCCTCCCTTTTTAGTTATTTGCAGTTCTATTTCCTCTATTCAGTTATTTACAGTTATTGCCTTACATATTCAAGACATATTGTACTGACACCTTTCTTAAGGGTGCTGCATTACTTGCCTGTAGGTGCCGATAGATGCGGATCAGGACCTTCTTAGCTTTCTATCAGGACTAGCAGAGCAGTCAGCTCCATTCTTCCGGAGCTAATAAATTAGCAGGTTGACTGTCTTTTGTTTTGCAGTATAGGTAGGTCGGGGCCCTGTCTCGACCAGTATATCACTCCTAGAGTATTGCAGATTATTTCATATTCCCTATGGTTAGCTGTTGTTGGCCGTGTGGGGCCTGTATGTGTTTTATCTTATATGTTGGCTGTGTGGGGCCTTGCTTAGCTGATAGTTAGTGGCCTTGTGGGCCATAACTTAGTTTAGCACTGATTTTACTTTTTTGTCATAACTATACATCATGGTGGTCTTGTCGGCGCCCATAGGATTCCCTATCATTATATGTTTCTAGTTAGCTATTTTATTTTACAGGTGGCTATAAGGCCTTATCGACCGAGGGCTGTATTTACAGTAGAGATATAGCCTGTTGTTTCTCAACTTGAGTTTAGTGTTAGTCATGCACCAGAGGTGCCTACGCTTAGCTAGACTAGTTCAGACCTTAGTAGGGCACCAGGTGCCAGTCATGCCTCACAAGGTAGGGCGTGACAAGGACTAAGACTTGATCTCCTCTCTAACTCTCTCTAACTTGCATGCATGGGTTTTGAATAGGTTAGAATGACTTAACCTATCTTAATACACTCTGAAAATAACTTAAAACAACATAGTATAGGACCTTAGGGAATAGGAATGACGAGAATACCGTTAATAATTTCTTAGAAAATAACTGCTCGCAGTCCCTACAAGGGACATAACAACTCGTTACCCAAGGCCATGACTTGTGGCATCATCCGTCACATGCACTGCCCAAAATTTCAAATAATTTCCATCTGTTGACCATGACCCATCCCACGAATCGTGGTGACTGACCACGATTCATGGGGTCCTTTCGCGTTGTACACTGCCATCTCCCTTCTCCTTCTCAGTAACCACTTTCCACGACTAACTCAATGAGTCTTGGGGTTTGACCACGACTCATGTTCATGTTTATGGGGACCTTAAATCCCAAATTTCAAACTCACATCCTGAATCTCACCATGAGTAATCCCACAACTTGTGGTCTATCCCCACGGGTCACATCACGGCCCATTTTGTGACCTGATGCCAAATTTTAAATTTTCTACGTTTCAACTCTCGGATCTAATCTTTGGGCTTTCGGGGTATAAAAATATCTCCCTCTTGGAAACATTCATCCTCGAATGTTGAAAATCATACAGAAAAGCAGAAAAAAATTACAATTATCATACTCAAATACTGATCGTTTAAGCTGAAAACTGACGGAATGGCTATCTTTCAGTCAAGCTACATAGCTAAACTGAATTCACGAATCATACATATATCCATATACATAAATGAAACTTGGGCACATAAACTGAACATGAAAATTAATTAGGGTACTAGGGCAAAACTGGTACATTAAGTTGAAACTGCGCCAGTAGAGAATAAATGTGGGTATCTAGCCATCATGTCTTCTTTGGCTTCCCGCATAACTCCTTCAACATGCCGATTCGGCCATAACACTTTGACTGAATCCACTTCCTTGTTGCTTGTTCTTCAAACCTAACAGCCCAGTATTTCCACTGGAACCTCCTCATAACTAAGGCTGTCTTTCACCCTGACACTGTCCACCGGGACAATTAGAGTTGGATCACACAAACACTTCTTTAAGAATGATACATGGAATACAGGAGGCACAAATGCTAATTTTGAGGGCAACTCAAATTCATATGCCACCTTGACAACCCATTTCACAATCCAGTATAGGCTGACATAGCGGGGACTAAGTTTCCCCTTCTTTCCAAAGCTCATCACTCCCTTCATGGGAGACACCTTCCTAAATACCCAATCATCAACTTCAAACTCAAGTTCTCTTCTTCTCACATCTGCATAGGACTTTTGACAACTTTGAGCTGTTTTCAACCTTTCCCTTATCAATTGAAGTTTCTCCATATCCTAATAGACTGAATCCGAACCTATCAAGGTAGCCTCACCAACTTCAAACCAACCAATAGCGATCTACATCTCCGCTCTTAGAGAGCCTCAAACGGAGCCATCTGAATGCTAGAATTGTAGTTGTTGTTGTATGCAAACTCAATGAGAGGCAAAATGATCATCCCAACTACCCTTGGAATCAATAACATAGGCTCTCAACATATCCTCAAGAGTCTGAATAGTCCTCTCCGCCTGACCATCTATTGCGGGCGAAATGTTGTGCTAAGCTTGACCTGAGCGCCAAGTCCTTTTTGAAAAGATCTCCAAAATTGAGATGTAAACTAAGTACCTCTATCTGATATGATGGATAAGGACATTCCATGCAACCGAACCAATTACCAAATATATAATTTAGCATAATCCTTGGCTGAATTGGTAGTTTTAACCGGTAGAAAATGATCCGCCTTGGTAAACTTGT
Source organism: Datura wrightii (assembly GCA_035772735.1). Classification (NCBI taxonomy): domain Eukaryota; kingdom Viridiplantae; phylum Streptophyta; class Magnoliopsida; order Solanales; family Solanaceae; genus Datura; species Datura wrightii. The sequence goes on from JASDFA010000008.1 coordinate 31,639,509, forward strand.
CTACAATAACACAAATGGAGTCATACTGTCTGCAAGTGCCAAGAAAACCTGTTATAAAGTCCATATTGATCTCTTCCCACTTCCAAGTAGGGATGCAAATGTCTTGGAGCGCACCTCTGTGCCTTTGGTTCTCAACCTTCACCTGTTGACAGTTTGGACACTTAGCCACAAATTGTGTTATGTCCTTCTTCATGCCATTCCACCAATAGACTTCCTGTAGGCCACGGTACATCTTGGTGGAACCTAGATGTATAGAATACCTAGATCCAAGAGCCTCGTGCAACATCCAGTCTCTCAAATCATCAACATCCAGAACATATAAGTGACCCTGGTATTGAAGCACACCATCTCCCCCTTTGGAGAAGACCTCTACTTTCTGATTCTGAATGGCTTCCTTTAATTTTACCATAATTGGGTCCTCATCTTGTCCAGCTTTTACATCGGTCACCAAGGATGATTTAGATCCGTTCTGAACAATAATGCCTCCATAGGTCGCGTCAACCAACCTAACTCCCAACCTTGTGAGTCAATGCACATTCTTCACCAGCTTCATTTTACCCTTAGCCACATGGGACACACTCTCCATAGAGAGTCTACTAAGTGCATCCACTACTACATTGTCCTTACCTAGATGGTAAAGCACACTCATATCGTAGTCCTTAAGTAACTCTAACCACCTCCTTTACAGAAGATTGATATTGTTCTGGGTAAACACATATTGTAAACTCTTATGGTCTATAAACGCATCCATGTGGACCCCATACAAATAATGTCCCCATATCTTCAAGGCAAATACTATCGCGGCTAATTCAAGATCATGGTAATTCTTCTCATGAACTTTTAGCTTTCTGGAGGAATATTGTATAACTTTTCCATGCTACATCAATACACACCCAAGTCCGATTCTTGAAGCATCACAATACACCATGAACCCATCGGTACCCTCTGGTAGATTTAACACCGATGCTGAAGTGAGTCGAGTCTTCAACTCCTGAAAGCTACTCTCACAAGCCTACGACCATTGGAATTTCACCTTCTTTTGAGTTAATTTGGTCAAGGGTGCTGCAATAGATGAGAAACCTTCAAAAAATCTCCGATAGTAGCCAGCTAAACCCAAAAAGCTCTAAATATCTAAAGGATTCACTTGTCTAGGCCAATTCTTCACCGTTTCTATTTTCTGAGAGTCCACCTTTATGCCCTTACTTGATACCACATGGCCCAAAAACGCCACGGAGTTCAACAAAAACTCGCACTTACTAAATTTGGCATATAATTAGTGATCCTTGAGAGTCTGTAGCACTACTATCAAATAAGCGACATGCTCCTCCTCGCTTCGAGAATATATCAAGATGTCATTAATAAACACAATCACGAACATGTATAGGTATGGCTTGAACACCCTATTCATCAAGTCAACAAAAGCTATAGGAGCATTCGTTAGCCCAAAAGGCATAACTACAAACTCATAATAACCATACCGCATCCTAAAGGCTGTCTTGGGGATGTCCCTTTCCCAAACTCTAAGCTGATGGTACCCAGATCTAAGATCTATCTTTGAAAAAAGCTTGGCACCCTGTAGCTAGTCAAATAAATCATCAATCCTAGGTAGAGGATACCTGTTCTTGATGGTGCACTAGCTGATGATGGTGCTGGAGAAAAAGTCCTGTGATGAGTCTACTAGCAATGTCCACCCCCTGATCTAGGTTGAGAAGTTCCATAATTGTCAGTCCTGGCCCTCTTGGCCTCCTTCTGCCTCCTATACACCTCCTCCATCTACTGGGTATGTAAAACAATGATGGGAAAATCCATTTCTTGATGCAGTATGACGATCCTACAGTCCTTATGCAGGTAGTCCGCCACTCCAGGTACAAATCAGCTCACCCGAGCCCTCTGGTCTGCCACTAAATCTGGTGCATACTTGGATAAGAGGGTGAACTCCAGAGCGTTCTCCTGGACCGACATGTTACCCTGCTTAAGATTTGTAAACTCGGTCGCCTTCAGTTCCCTCTTCTAGCTTAGCTTCGGTAGCTTGCGTTGCTCTTCAGTGAGCCTCACTGCCTCTTTATCTCTTACTTGAGCTTGTTCCTCAGGCAACATTCTGGCTGTTGCTTCTTCCACTATCTCTTTCCCATGTACATTGGCCATTTTTCTTAGATTTCATAGTGTTTGTTCAAGTTCGTGATCAATTGGAACCAGAGACTTCCCTCGGCTCCTAGTACTAGGCATACACGAACCTGAGACCTGCTAAGAACAAAAACAACAAAGAAAAAATAAAAAAGGAAATGAGGACCAACAATAAACCAAACACAATTAACAAAATCCTAAGCGGTATTCCCCGGCAACGACGCCAAAATTTGATATCGCCCAAATTATACCTAGTAATGTGATATAAAGCAGCCAATGTCAAATATAGAACCCACGAGGAATATCACGAGAACTTTAGTTAATGCGTTTAGCTAATACTATTGGCTTACTTATTTCCTAGGGGGGAAAATTTTGAAACACAAAATAATGAAAAGCAGTAGAGAACAATGATTTGATCCTCGATCAAATTTGATTGTATTTAATAAGTGAGTTGACTAGGATCTTTTTCCCTATGACTTCATAACCACAAGCCTTTTTTATACTAGTGATCTATTCCGGTGCTTAGCATGCAATATTGGTAAGTTAACTTCACCTAAATTGTTGGTCCCTAATCTATATGATTATCACCACACATATTGACCTGTATGAGGGTGTATACTTAATTGACCCTTACCCTTAATATTGGATTAGCTATTTTCGGATAAGGTCAAGCTATTAGATGAGGGTTGATAGCCTCAAGTATCTGTTTTTAATCCCTTTTCCTATTCATTATTTCCCTTGATCTGGTGAGCAAGAAGAAGGCAAATTCTAATGTTTTCAACCGTTAAGAAACAATTAAAATGAAGGAAAAAACAATACATGCATAAACCCCGTTCAAGATTCACTAAGTATTTTCACCTATGTGTGTTAATTCATCACGGTTTTCACAACCCTAGTTATGGGTTTAGTTACTCATACTTGAGAAACACAATTATAGCATAGATAAGAAATCGTAATTGCAACTTACTATATAAGGAACCACATGTTTGAATAAATCTACAAAAACCGAAGAACAATACTCCAACATTGTATTAATTTCCAAAATCAAGAACAAAATTATAAAAACTTGTTTCTTGAATCGTAATGGTAATCAACAACTCCCACAATATAGTGCAAAAGTCGTAGGTAAAACAGTCCAGTAAAAATAAACCTACACAGAGTATTTATAGTCTTGGATAATACATTTACAGGCCGGCAGTGGTCACGGACTAAGCAACGACTCGTTAGGTCTCCTAACAAGTCGTGGCATGTATTAATGACTCATCCTTGGCAGATTGCTTCTTCAGGACAGCGGGTCACCTAACGACTCGTCAAGTCACGGTACAAGTAGTTAGGTCCCTCATTGTCACGACCCAAATGTAGACTCAGATTTTAACACGGGACAAGGAACCCCAAGAGGTCCCAAGTCGACCCATGGAATAAGCACACATCTAACTTCATTCACTTTAAGAAGAATGCCGACATAAGACATAGCAGAAATGTAAACATAATCATAACATATCATAACATAAGAAAATCTCTAGACATACATGCAAGCTGAGTACTACATATTATTTGAAAGCCTCTACTACATAAGATGGGTTGATGGGACAACACCCAACTAACCCTGCCAATTACTGAAACATAAAATAACATAAGGTCTATTCAAATGGCCCTCAGAACAAGAGGACTCACCAACAAGCTTAATGTGAACTCTGGGATGATCTAAAGATGAGGATGAGCATAAGAGCCAAGACCTATATCATGAAATGATACAGAATAGTAAGTATGCAGTCAGTACGTGGAATTAACCGAGTATACAAGGTAAGTATAACGGACATTCAAAATATGTAAAACTCATAAAAACATCATAGAACTAGGACATCATACTCATATCATAAATATCGTAAGATAACGTAAGGCTCAAGGTTTTCAAGTCATTCATAAAACATTCATGATCATAAGCATGAGAAGAAAGCAATAATGAACATAACTTCAGCCAATATACACAATCATAATCATGCATAAATCATGAGGAACAGTGGGAGAATCTCTTAACCGACATACACCATAAGAGCACACATAGAGCCCGACTTGTAAACCTAGTCGGGAGGCCGTTCGTACCTTGCCAAGGGTAGAACCATGAAAGTGTGATATTACCATGAAAATGGCCAATTGGGCCAAGGACAGTCATAAAAGATGTCCCAGAATACCTACGTTGGCACGTAGTTCATGAGATCCGGGGCAGAACCTTGGCGTTAAACCTACTCGGTATTCGATACTACTCCCCAAACATATATGGTGCTCATGGTATAACATGCACGAATTCATGTGCTGGTTAAATCATGATAATCATAAACATATTTGTATCTACATGAACTAGCCATGACATAAGGCCTGTGAGTCGGCAAAAAACATAATTCATGAATCTTAGGCTTCATGCATACTTGTAGAACATACATATAACTTGTAAATCATCAAATCATGATGGGTAACTGGCTAAATCCATATTTAAAAATCATAAATCATGATGGGCATGTAAATATCATTAATTGAAGAGAAGATCATAAATCGATTTATCATGGATCATGCTTAAATAGGCTTAGCTTAGCGAAAATTGAAATTAATAATTTTATAGGCAAAATAGTTGTAAAATCAAATCAAAATTCATAAAATATGATGTAATTCACAAATCATGACAACCCATTAGTAAATCATTAGATTTTTCACAAAATTGGATTCAAAACCCCATGACATTTTTGATAGATTTTCATTAATTAATAGTAAATGGGCATGGGTGTGAATGAAAACACCCATTCGTAACCTTACATACCTAATGGAGGCTAAATCTTACTTTCCCTTGACTGTCCAAAAGAAGTTTGGAAGAAATTGAAGATTTCTAGCTTGATCATCCTCTAAAATCTCTTCTACTTTGCATGCGTGGATGGAAAATGAGTAATCTGAACTTAACCCCATAAAATACCATTATTCATACCCCATAACATCGTAGTTTAGGCTTTAGAAACTTAGGAATTACGAAAAGGCCCAAATTCGTAGAAAATAACTGTCAGGTGGCCCTAACGATTGACCTGACGACTCGTTACTAGAGGGAATGACTCGTTACTTCGCTCGTTAAGTGCACTGCCTCATCTATTCTCCAGGGCTCGTAACGGGTCACTTCATGACTCATTATGGGTGACCACGACTCGTGGTCACCACTCGTGAAATAAATTGTCTTGACTTGAACGATCTTGTCCAAGCTTGCTAATGACTCGCCCCACGAATCATGGGTCCTGACCACGAATCGTGGTCTCACCCGTGGGGTGTCAACTCTTCCTGGGCTCCTCTCAAAACCTAGGCATTCCCCACGAGTCACCTGATGACTCGTGGGCTGTCCTCACGAGTTGTCTCACGACTAGTCCTAAGTCTACAACAACAATCTTCACAATTTCCCCGTTCCAACTCCTGGATCTAATCTTTTGGGCTTTCGGGGTATAACAATATCACCCCCTTGGGAACATTCTTCCTCAAATGTTGGAAACCACACAGGAAAGCATGTATGATATAATTAACACATTCAAATACTGATCATTTAAATCGAAACTAATGGAATGACTATCTCCGATTCATACCACATAGCTGAACTGATTTCATACTTCACATACACATCAATATACATAAAAGAAACTTGAACACATAGTTTGAACATGAAAATTAAATAGAGTTATAGGGAAAAATTGATACCTCAAGTCAGAACTGAACCAGTAGAGAATAAGTGTGGATATTTAGCCATCATATCCTCTTTGGCTTCTCATGTAGCTCCTTCAACATGTTGATTTCTCCATAGTACTTTAACCAAAGCTACTTCTTTGTTCCTTAGCTTTCGAACTTGATCATCTAATATTCCCACAGGAACCTCCTTATAGCTAAGGCTATCTTTTACAACAACGCTGCCTACCAGGACTACTAGAGCTGGATCTCCCAAACATTTCTTTAAAAGAGATACATGAAACACGGGATGGACAGAAGACAACTCTGAGGGAAATTCCAACTCGTACGCTACCTTAACAAGTCTTCTCCTAATCTGGTAGGGACAAACATAGCGGGGACTGAGTTTTTCTTTCCTCCCAAGCTGCATCACTCCCTTCTTGGGAGATACCTTTAGAAATACCCAATCTTCCACCTCGAACTCCAACTCTCTCATCCTCACATCAGCATATGACTTTTGACGACTTTGAGCGATTTTTAGCCAGTCCCTTATCAACTGAATTTTCACCACAGCCTCATGAACCGAATTTGGCCCTATCGTAGCTGCCTCACTAACCTCAAACCATCCGATGGACGATCTATATCTCCGCCCATAAAGAGCCTCGAATGGTGCCATATGAATGTTGGAGTGGCAGCTACTATTGTAAGAGAACTCGATCATTGGCAAGTGATCATCCCAACTACCTTTAAAGTCTATCACACATGCTCTCAACATGTCCTCGGGAGTTTGGATTGTCCATTCCACTTGACCATCAGTCTGCGGATGAAATGTTGTGTTGAGCTTAACCTAAGTCCCAATCTGGTAAGACCGCCAAAATTGAGAGGTAAATTGAGTACCTCGGTCTGAAATAATGGACAAGGTAACTCCATGTAATCGAACCAACTCTCGAACTTATAGCTTAGCGTAATCCTCCACTAAATCTGTGATTTTCACTGGTAGAAAATGTGCAGCCTTGGTCAACCTGTCCCCCCACCACCCAAATGGAATCATATTGTCGGCGAGTACGAGGTAGCCCTGTGATGAAGTCCATATTAATCTCTTCCCACTTCCAAGTAGGAATGTTGATATCCTGAAGTACTCCTCCAAAACTTTAATGTTCAACCTTTACTTGTTGATAGTTCGGACACTTGGCTACAAATTCTGCAATATCCTTCTTCATGCCATCCCACCAATAGATTTCTCGTAAATCAAGATACACCTTGGTGGAACCGGATGGATAGAATATCTGGTTCCATGTGCCTCATGCAATATCCGGCTCCTTAAATCACCAACATCGGGAACATATAGGCGACCCTGGTACTAAAGCACACCATCTTCCCCTTGTGAGAAGACCTCTACCTTCTGACTTCAAATGGCTTCTTTCAACTTTATCAAAATCGGGACTTCATCTTGTCTAGATTTCACATCAGTCACTAAGGATGATTCGGATCTGCTTTGCACAACAACACCGCCATAGATAGAGTCAACCAACCTAACTCCTAACCTTGCGAGACGATGCACATCTTTCACCAACTCTTTTTTCCCTTTATCCACATGGGACAAACTTTCCGTCGAAAGTCTGCTAAGTGCGTCTGCCACCACATTATCCTTACCTGGATGGTAAAGAACACTCATATCATAGTCTTTGAGTAGTTCTAACCACCTCCTTTGCCATATATTGAGGTCTTTCTATGTGAACACATATTGTAAGATCTTCCGGTCCATAAACACATCCACATGGACCCCATACAAGTAATGTCTCCATATCTTCAAAGTGAATACCACCGCAGCCAACTCTAGATCATGGTTTGGGTAATTCTTCTCATAGATCTTTAATTGTCTAGAGGCATATGCTTTTAATCTCCCTCGCTACATCAATACTCACCCGAGTCTGATTCTCGAAGCATCACAATACACCACAAAACCATTCGTACCCTCGGGTAGGGTCAACATCAGTGTGGTAGTGAGTCAAGTCTTCAATTCTTGGAAGCTCTTCTCACAAGCCTCCGACCATTAGAACTTTACCTTCTTTTGAGTCAACTTGGTCAATAGTTCTTCAATCGATGAAAATCCTTGAACAAATCTTCGATAATAACTAGCTAGGCTAAGAAACTCTAAGTATCCAAAGGATTCACCAGTCTAGGCCAATTCTTCACCGCCTCGATTTTTTGAGAATCTACTTTTATGCCTCGCTTGATACCACATGGCCCAAAAATGCCACCGAGCTCAACCAAAACTCGCACTTACTGAACTTCAGATACAGCTGACGATCCTTGAGAGTCTGAAGCACTACTCTCAAATACGCAGCATGCTTCTCCTCGCTCCGGGAGTATATAAGGTTGTCATCAATGAACACGATCACGAACATGTCGAGGTACGGATTGAACACCCTGTTCATCGGGTCCATAAAAGTTGCAGGACCATTTGTTAGTCCAAAATAAATAACTACAAATTCATAATGACGATATCATGTCCTGAAGGTTGTCTTCAGGATATCACACTCCCAAACCCTGTGCTGATGATACCCGAACTTGAGATCTATCTTTGAGAAACACCCTGCACCCTAAAGTTGGTCGAACAAATCATCGATCTGGGTAGAGGATACCTTTTCTTAATGATAACTTTCTTCAATTGCCGATAATCAATGCACATCCAAAGCGAACCATCCTTCTTTCGAACTAATAATACTGGTGCACTCCATAGAGACTTTCTCGGTCTAATGAAGCCCTTATCTAACAAGTCCTTTAACTGATCCTTCAACTCTTTTAGCTTGGCTGGAGCCATTCTGTAAGGAGGAATGGAGATAGGTTGTTGTCAGGTAGAAGATCAACCAAAATCAATCTCCCGCTAGGGAGGAACACCTGGAAAATCATTGAGAAAGACCTCTAGATACTCACGCACCACCGGGACTGACTAGATAGTCAGGGTCTCGGACTCAACATCCTTAAAACTAACTATATGATACATGAAACCCTTAGAAATCATCTTCTTGGCCTTAAGATATGAAATAAATCGACCGGCGGTACAACTGAACTACCCTTCCACTCCAAGACTGATTCACCCGGAAAAAGGTATTCCACCATACGGGTTCTACAATTTACAGAAGCGTAACATGCATACAACCAAATCATTCCAAGAATAATATCAAAATCAGTCAATGCTAACTCTACAAGGTTTGCGGAGGTGATTTTATGTAATATAGTGACTGGGCATACTCTATACACTCGCCTAGCTACAACCGAATCACCAACAGGAGTAGAAACGAAAAATGGTTCTAACCGAGTCTCAGGACTAACTCCAAAGCTACTAGCAATGTAAGAGTCGTAAAATACAAGGTAGCCCATAGATCTACTAAGCATAAACATCAATATGAAAAACATGGAACATACTAGTGACCACATCCGGGGAGACCTCCTGCTCCTGTGGGGTGCTAAAGCATAGAATCTATTTTGGCACTGACCTCCGGCTAAACTAGTCGAGGCACCCTGATGAGGGGGACGTGCTGCTGGGGCGGTTGAACTGGCTGCTGGCATACGGGCCCCACCGCCTTGATCTGGATGAAGGGAAATCCCTGAGTCTATGTCCAAGTTTTCCACACCCAAAACAAGCATTCGAGCCGACTAAGCACCTCCTAGGATGATTCTTGCAACATCCCGCACAAACTGGGAAAGTGCGCTCCATCTGCATGCTACCCTGGCCTCTCAAATCTGAAGCTCTGCTCCTCTGATCCCCTCAGAATCTAGATGGCGTACTGGCTGATGATGGTGCTGGAGTAATAGACTTGTGCTGGCACTGCTGACACTGTCCACCCTCTAATCTGACCTGGGAAGTCCCATAACTATCGTCCTGGCCCTCTTGGCCTCTCTCTGCCTCCGATATATTGACTCCATCTGTTGAGCATGCAACACAATGCGGGGAAAGTCTATAACCCAATGCAACATGGCCATCTTGTAGTCCTTATCCAGATAGTCTGCCACTCCATGTTCAAAATGGCTCACCCAGCCCTTTTGTCCACCACCAACTCTAGCGCATACTTGGATAGATGGGTGAACTCCAATGCGTACTCCTGAACAGACATGTCTCCTTGTTTCAAGTTAATAAACTCAGCCGCCTTAAGCTCCCTCATAACTTGAGGGAAAAACCGATCACAAGAATGTCTCATGGAACTCTTCCCAACCTATAGAATCTCTCCACTACTTGAACCATATGCGAGCCACCCCCTTTAGCTTATAGGAGGCCAAATCAACACAATCTCCATTGGTCAACCCCATAACCTGGGTGATCTTTAGAATATCCTCAATGGAATTGTGCGGATCCTCATCCACCTTGGACCCAAGGAACTCCGGAGGGTTCATCCTTAAGATATCTCTAACCCGGTTCGTTGCCGCTTTTCCATTCTGTAGGATATTGCAACAGTCTACTGGTTGACCTAAGCGGTCAAGGGCTGCGCCAACATCTGTATAGCCACCCAAAACTCCACGTGGGCAACTGGCTCTGGTGCCAGGGGCTCCTGAGCAAGTAAGTCTTACTGATGCCCATGATGATCTCCATCTCCGTGACCTTCACAGTACCTATTTATTCTTCAGTTTATTCTTCTGGGAGCCATGATTCTGCAATCGCGAATAACACGAATTAGAAGAATTGATAAACGTTTCATCACATGACATAGATCATTAAAGAAGGGAAATTTTCCTAAATGTATCGTAGCCTCTTCGTCATAAGTGTGGCACGCTTCACACCCATGAAAAAGATTCTACTTCACGCTTGTTTCAGACACCCTAGGACACTTTAAAACCTATTACTCTGATACCAATTTTGTCACGATCCAAACGTAGACCCAGATCGTAACACGGGACGAGGAACCTCGAGAGGTCCCAAGTCAACCCATGGCGTAAGCACACATCTAACTTCATTCACTTTAAGCGGAAGGCCAAACATAATACATGGAGGAAATATTAAACATGATCATAACACATCATAGCGTAAGAAAATCTCTAGACATACATGCAAGATGAGTACTACATACTGTTTGAAAGCCTCTATTGCATAAGATAGGTTGATGGGACAACACCACAACTAACCCGGCCAAGTACTGAAATGTAAAATAACATAAGGTCTAATCAAACGTCCCACCAACAACCTGAAGATGAACTCTAGGATGATCTAAAGATAAGGATGAGCCTGAGAGTCGGCACCTATATCATGAAACGATACAGCATAGAATGTATGCGATAAGTATGTGGAATGTACCAAGTATATAAGGTAAGTAAAACGAACATTTAAAATATGTAAATTCATAAAAACATCATAGGAGTAGGACATCATGCTCATATCATAAATATCTTAACATAATGTAAGGCTAAAGATTTTCAAATCATAATCATAAGCATGAGAGGAAAGCGGTAATGAACATAACTTGAGCCAATATATATAATCATAATCATGTATAAATCATAAGGAACAGTGGGAGATTCTCTTAACCAATATACTCCATATGAGCACACATGGAGCCCGACTTGTAAACCTAGTCGGGAGGTCGTTCGTACCTTTCCATTAGTAGAACCATGAAAGTGTGATATCACCATGAAAAGGTCCAATTGGGCCAAGGACAGTCACAAAGGAGGTCGTAACATACCTATGGTGGCACGTAGTTCATGAGATCCGGGAAAGAACCTAGGCCCCGAACCTACTCGGTGTTCGATACTACTCCCAAAACATATATAGTGCTCATTGTATAACATGAGTGAATTCATGGGCTAGTTAAATCATGATAATCATAAACATATTTGTACCTAGTGAACTAGCCATGACATAAGGCCCGTGAATCATCCAAAAGCATAATTCATGAATCATAGGTTTCATGCATACTTGTAGAACATACATATAACTTGTAAATCATCAAATCATGATGGGTAATTGGATAAATCCATATTTTAAAATCATAAATCATGCTGGGCTTGTAAATATCATCAATTTAAGATAAGATCATAAATCAATTCATCATGGATCATGCTTAAATAGGCTTAGCTTAGTAGAAATTGAAATCAATGATTTTATAGGCAAAATAGTTGTAAAATCGAATCAAAATTCATAAAATATGATGTAATTTTCAAATCATAAAAACCCATTAGTAAATAATTAGATATTTCACAAAGTTGGATTCAAAACCCCATGATATTTTAGATAGATTTTCATGAATTAATAGAGAATGGGCATGGATGTGAATAGAAACACCCATTCGTAACTTTACATACTTGATGGAGGCTGAATCTTACTTTCACTTGAATGCTCAAAAGAAGTTTTGAAGAAATGTAGGATTTCTAGCTTGATCACCCTCTAAAATCTCTTCTACTTTGCATGCATGGATGGAAAATGAGTAATCTGAACTTAACCCCATAAAAGACCATCATTCATGCCCCAAAATATCATAGTTTAGGCTTTAGGAACTTAGGAATTATGAAAAGGCCCTTATTAAATTCGCAGAAAATAACTATCAGTTGGTCGTAACGAGTGACCTGACGACTTGTTACTAGAGGGCACGACTCATTACTTCGCTCGTTTAGTGTACTTCCTCATCTATTCTCCAAGGCTCGTAATGGGTCACTTCATGACTCATTATGGGTGACCACGAGTCTGGTGAAGTACACTGCCTTGACTTGAGCGATCTTCTCCAGGCTTGCTAACGACTTACCCCACGAATCGTGGGTCCTGACCAGGGGTCATGGTCTCACCCGTGGGGTCTCAACTTTTCCCGAGATCCTCTCAAAACCCAGGCATTGCCCATGAGTCACCTGATGACTCGTGGGCAGTCCTCACGAGTCATCTTACAACTCATCCTGAGTCTGCAGTGACAATCTTCACATTTTCCCCATTCCAACTCATGGATATGATCTTTTGGGCTTCCGAGGTATAACACTCGTGGCTTATGATACTCAAATGTTCCATTATAAATGATTGGTGTTCCTGCTTCTCACAACTAGTCGTCAAGTCTCCCGATGACTCGTTGAGTCTTTCATTGCATTCCCTGGTAATTTTTTAGCACTTTTTTCTCTTAGTCCTGATGACCCTCGTAACAAGTCGTGCCTTCAACTCGTGGTCTCCACCGATTCATTGCATTTTGCACTTGATTTCTTCTCATGACTCGAGGAATGAGTTGTCCAATGAGATGATGGCTCGTTACCTGACTAGCAGTCTGAACTTAATCCAATTTATGCCTTATTTTTCCCATTTCACATTCCGAACTTGTTTTTCTACAACACTCAACAAAAACACATTATATCTACATAAACATACCAAAAATTTGCATATATTCTTAGTTTTAAGCGTCAAAAGTGCTGTAAAATCACGGCACATCACCATGCAACACCTATAAAGGAAAAACAGCTAACCCGGCAACATAACAATAAAGAGATCCTATGCAGGCTAACAAGACCATCATGTTGTCTAGTTATAACAAAATGAAAACAGGTGATCATATTCACACTAAAGCCTTAAAGGCTGTTAACTAAATAACTAATCTAGGCCCCATATAGCCGACTGGCATAGTATAACACACATAGGCCCAACACGGCCAAGAAGAACCAACAACTAAGAATCTGTAGCCTGGAAGCTTCTAAGAGTGGAATAATAGCCAGGACAGGGCCCCGACCTACCCAAAAACTATACAACAAAAGAGCAAACTTTGCTAACTATCAAATTAGGAGAAAAGGAGTTGACTGCACTGCTAACTATGGCTAATATCTAAGAAGGTCCTGAACCATGTCTACCCACATCTGCAGGAATGTACAAAGCGCCCCACAGTTGGGTGTCAATACAATATGTACCGAATATATAAGCAGTAATGAAAGCTGAAAAAAGACAATAGAAGAACCGAAAGTAATCAATAAGGAGGATAAGAATTCTATTCGAGCTAAACTACACGCAAGTGCACGTGGTCGTACAAGTAGTAAAGTGGCTTTATCTCAAGCCAAGTATCGATCCCACAGGGACTGAACTACGATAGTAATCAACCTAAGTGTTAGTGAATGATATCTCTGTGAATGTAGACAACCAAACAAACAATGTTTTATGAGTCAAGATTACTAAGTAATAAGAACCTAAGTAAGATTATAATTTCAAGTCTGAACAATAGCAATGAACAAGCTGAGGTTAGGGCAAGCATGCAGGGATGTAATTTCTTAATTCAAATCAGTCAATCTTCTCTTCGGTTGCTAGTCAGGAATTAATCGCCTATGGATTGGATATTTCAACTCCTATCCAATTAAAGAATCACGAGACCTTATTCTACATTTCTGTTATATAAGAAACTCATGCTCTAGCCATGCATAACAGATTCCATAATTGACTAATACGACTTTCAGATATATTTCTATTCTTAACGTAAATCTTTTCTCAATTTTCTTAACTAAGGAAAGATCATATCCTACCAATTCACATCTGTCCAATTACTTCCCTTTTCAAAATCAAAATATGATTTCTAAGATATACATTAACATTGGCCAAACATTAATGTAGTAAAAACAAGAATTGATAGAACAACCATTATAGAAAAGATGAAAACTGAAATGATTAATCATTACATTCCTCTACAATTATCCTTAACCTCAGCAAGAGGTGAATTAGCCACTCATTTGTGGATTAAACATCTTCAAACAAGTAGAATTCATACAAGCAATTAAAATTAATGAGAAAAAGGAAGAGAATTAACCCTAGAATTTCGTCATCTCAACTGCCTGCTAACCACGTTCTTTCTCCAAAATGTCAGAATGTTTAAAATAAAACCTAAGTGTGCTATTTATACTAGTTGAAATTTTTCCCGGAATAACAAACAACGTGGCACAGAGTGTATCGTGGAGCACTGCCTCCGTGTCACGGTGCTATCGCTCACCTTCACTAGAACTTGAGGTTCCAGGTAATCACACTCAACGTGACACGGAGTGCATCGCGGAGCACTGCCTCCGTGCCACAGAGGTAACCCGCACCTCCACTGGAATTTGACACAATTTATTCCTCCCAGGCAGAATGCCTCCGCGAAGGTAGCGTGACACGGAGCCATCGCGGAGCCTCTATTTTTGCCAACTTCCCTTGCCAACTTCCACTTCTTGCTTCCGAGTCCATTCCCGCACTTCACCAACTTGTAGATTAGCTTCCAAAAGTTCCTTATACCTACAAAACAACACTAATCATGTTGGTTAGTATAAATTCACATTTACCTAAGAATCACATGAGAATGTACACATAACAATAGATAAACAAGTAGAAATGAAGTATTTGAATATCACTTGGGCATGAAATTCTGCCCAAGATCACTTACCCCACACTTAAAACCTTGTTCGTCCTCGAATAATACTCTCACATCTCATGCAATTGAAACCCACGCATAGCTAATTTGGCTCGACCACTCAAGCTACGACTATATGGATTATTTAAGATAGTAAATCATCAAGAAAACATTCGTGGTTTCATCAACAAAATGAAGCACAACACATTAAGACCTCCTAACCTAAGAATCGATTCTCGATCTTGGCAAACTCGTGCAAATCAACTGATCAAGACATCCGACACAAAATTTTATCTCTCGTCAAGCATGCGCCCTCCAACACAAGAGAATTATCCCATGTGCACTCATATGATTTCCAAAGCACTACATGAAGGGGTATATGAATACGATTACGCTCACTCTCCCAAAGAATTCACATGCATCATTTTGTGAACCATAAGCTTGCCTCTAGTGTTTTACTCCACTAATATAAGGATGCGTGACATAAGATCACGTAGGACTTAAGGGGTTGTAATGTAAGCTAAGGAACTAGTAAATACTGGGCTAACCAATAATAGCAACTAGCTTCCCTAAGCGCTTTTCAGTACATCCACCTTCATTACGGACATTGTTTCTTCCTCCATCCTCTCTTTCTTGAATTTTCTTCTTTGTTTTTGTTCCCATTTCTTTAAGCACACTCGACTTGCAAGCAAAGAGTATTTATGCATCTTTATTTTTTTCCTCATTCATTGATTTTCTTACTCTCTACTATTAATTACTCAATTTCAACAAGTGCACCTTTGACCTTTTCTTTAGCTTTCACAACTTCCGCTTTCCTTCCGTTTCACACTTCTCACTCCTTTACACTTTGGGAAAATTGTTTTTCTTAAGCGCTTAAGAGTTTTGGATCAAATTCACGGCTAATGAAAAAAAAAGGATTAAGCTCGGTTTGTATCTCTCAAAGAATAGGCTAAAAGCTCAATGGGGCTAACTAGGATGTAACATTCAAGGTAGGTATGATAAGGGAGAAACTTTCGGTTCATTCAAAGAAATGTCTATATCCTTTCGTATAGTCCACATCCTTCATTTCATTTAGCATACACACCAGGCAAGTTCTAGACACTTCACAATAGTCGAAACCTCACCTCACACTCACTGCACATGCTCAACTTAAGACATATTCACAGACTCTTCAATCAGCTAATTACAAGAATTCACTATTAAGCCTCGATCACACTGAATCGACTTCTATGGCCTAGGTATCTCAACATGTTTAACACATTTGCATGCTTTCATATGAATCACACTTGCATCTTACAATCATGTGTAACACATAACAAGAATTTCGAACCATTAATTAGCGACACGTTTGGACAACAAATAAAAGAAAGAAGAAAAAAAAGAAAAAACTAATCCTATCGACTACATTTCCCTTAAGAAGGTCGTCATCCATCCATCATAGGGAACAGTGCTATCTACGACGTCGGTTCCATGGGACTATTCTCGGGAAAAGCACCAAAAATAAAAATCGAGAAACCCAACATAAAAATTTCAACAAAAAATTTCGATAGAAAAAGATAAAAATATAATTGAAAAATATTTACACATCGCACAAAACCGCAGCTAAAGATTCATTACAACACCAACATCAGTTACAGAACACGAAACACAGAGTCACAATTAGCACAATCACAACAAACATAAATAAAACAGCTAGCACCTAACTACGCCCACCCCACACTTAATCAGAACACTGTCCCCAGTGTTCACATAATTGAAAATTAACAACAAAGTTTTGGGTGGTGAAACTCCTTGACCAATCAAAATATTCAATTTCTTCATCAGGTGCCAGGGCTTTGTCTCCAAGATCAGAATCGCCCCCGCCGTCCTAGTCCGACTCAACATCTGAGTCCTCCCGGCATGTCTCCTCAATGGTAGGGACGTCATCATCCACGGGCTCCACAAATGCGGGCCCCACTCAGCATAAAGCTTGGGCATTCTCGTTGAATGGGTAATCCAACTCGAGCTGCCACAGCTCATCCTCCGATGCAGGCCTTCCCCTGATGCGCAGCTGCAACATCTGCATCCCATATATGTGGCCCATGTATTGATTATCCCGAGCATGTCTCTAGGCTAGTGTGATCACTGGCCCATAAGTACTGTCAGGTGCCTTGGTTTTGGTAACATCCAAGGCACACCTGTCAATTTGAGCGGATGTAATCTAGGGCCTCCTCCTCAATACCGTGGCCCCTCAAGAAAGTGGTAAGCAGACCACCAACCCATATCTATGCCCCTGATGCATTCATGCTCTCTTCATGGCGGAGATGATCACCGCCCCCACATTGATTTCTAGCCCCTTCATCAGTGCATACACCAGACAAACTCTATCTCGGGTGACATCAATCATGTTCACCCCTGGGATCAGGCACGAACAAATAATTTTCAACCAAATCCGGGCCTCGCTGTTCATCTGAGAATAGGGAAATGTCTGATGGTAGCCCCTTTCCTTGTGCCTACCCCACCTGGCTATCGATCAGGCTCCACATAAGGTGCATTTGATATTCGCGTAAGGTGGAGTGATTTTCAGCTGATGGAGGACATGAGTGTCTGTGTCCCGCGCCCCCAGGATTGCATTCAAATGGTGGGGTTCAAAGGTGACAACCTGCCCTCTGATTTTGATGGTGTGGCTGCGCAAGGTCGGGTTCCAGTTGGCATAGAATTCTCGGATAAGATGGAGATTGCACTCTCTGGGTTCTTCAAAAATGAAGTTTAGCCCAGCAGTGTCAATCCTGTGTAGAATCCGAGGGAATTCTTGTGCCAGTGGTTCCCGTGCTATCTGCTCCTCCGGGAAGTATTTTTCCTTGTGTTTGGCATACCATTTCTTCCCCTCATCAGTCACCCATCTGGTTCCATATTAACGGCGTTGCCCTCGAGTAACCGCTGGTGCTGCTACCCCTAATCTTACTCTCTTTCTGCTGGCGCCGGATGTGGATGCGCCCTTGCCTTTGTCCTGTCTTCATGACATTGTTCCTGTGCATTCAAACATACAGTTCCAATGTTATTCAAGCCATAGCTGGCTACGACTAAGGTTGGGCTTAATTTGATCACCCCATACTTAGTCTTTAGCCGCAGTCAACACAATTCGACAAGACAATCATGTTTTTGCAATTCTTAATTCTCAACATGCTTAATGCATTCATACAAGTCGATGGAACAATTACTTTGTACTACTCAGACTTCATACAATGAATTATAAAGATTCCTCCATCGATTCAATTATATCATCATGAGCACGTTGCAATTTTAGCACAACAACCTATGTTAATTATCCATTTGCATTTTTCCGAAAATCGATCTTCTACCATAGCATAATCAACTTCAAGCACAATATATTTCACTTCAAACAACATGCACAACCCCAAATTATCCACATTTTAATGCATT
Source organism: Datura wrightii (assembly GCA_035772735.1). Taxonomy (NCBI): domain Eukaryota; kingdom Viridiplantae; phylum Streptophyta; class Magnoliopsida; order Solanales; family Solanaceae; genus Datura; species Datura wrightii. The sequence goes on from JASDFA010000008.1 coordinate 31,658,063, forward strand.
TTGTCTTCTTCCTATCAATCCTCAACCCTAGTTATCAATATCGTAAGAATTTCAACAATCATGCAACCATTGAGTTAATCTACTCACAATGATACTATTAACATCGTTCAATCATAACTCAATTGATTTCAAGCTTATTTCTCACTTAGGGCAAGGTTTCATCACAAAACATGTTCAAGAATCAAAAATTTGAGCAATAATAAGACAAAATTCAAGAACATACCTTTACTTTGATGAAATTGAAGAAAACTCGAAGAAATTTGATCACTAGGTCCGTGTCACGTTGGGGGAGAAGGGATTTTGGGGTGTGGGTCGCGGAGGAAATGAAAGAATGGGGGAAAAATGAAGGAATTTGGGTTAAAAATGAGGTTTTTCGCGCGGGTTTACCCGGTGACCCGACGCGAAATACACCTCAACGTGTCATGGAGGGTAACGTGGAGGCCATCCTCCGTGACACAGAGCCATCGTGTAGGCTCACTGGAATGTCCCAAATTTTATTTTCTTACCTTGATTTTTTTCCTTTATGCTTTTTTTGTATTTTTTCCCTCGGTTCCACCTGAAAATCATTCAACTACAAGAAATTCGTTAGAAATCATAGGTTGCCTCTCAGCTTTTTTTATTTTTCTTTTTCTTTGTTTTTCTCTTTTTTTTTCAAATAATCCTACTCTTCTGTTACAACACATTCATGGTTTGCCTCCCGTGCAGCGCCTGGTTACCGTCGCGGCTCGATGCTATTCATCCTTAATCATCCTCTAGAGTGATAGACGTCTTCTCTCGAATAACATCTTCACCCCAATAATGCTTACATCTTTGCCCATTCACCAAAAATGTGGCACTTCTATCTTCTTGCCACAATTCCACTACCCCGTGTGGGGTCATTCTCACCACTTTAAACGGCCCTGACCACTTGGACCGCAACTTTCCTGAAAAAAGCTTCAAGCTTGAATTAAACAACAACACTTCTTCCCCGGCTCAAAGATCTGATGCACCATATGCATGTCGTGCTACCTTTTAGTTTTCTCCTGGTAGCATTTGGCACTTTCATAGGCATGCCATCGAAACTCATCTAATTCGCTGAGTTGCAACAACCTCTTCTTCCCTACTAGCTACGGATCCATGTTTAGCTTTCTCACGGCCCAAAAAGCTCAATGTTCCAACTCCACAGGTAGATGAAATGCCTTTTCATAAACCAATATGTACGGAGAAGTCCCAATGGGTATCTTGTATGTAGTTCTGTAAGCCCACAATGCATCATCAAGTTTGCTTGCCCAATCAATTCGTTGTGCATTCACTGTCTTTTGTAGAATCTGTTTTATCTCTCTGTTTGACACCTCTACTTGCCCACTAGTTTGGGGATGGTACGCTGTTGCTACCTTATGCCGCACCCCATACTTAGCTAGCAAGTTCCTGAAACTCGCATTCACAAAATGAGCCCCTCCATCACTGATAATAGCTCGGGGTGTCCCGAACCTGGTGAAAATTTGCTTTTTCACAAATTTCGTCACCACCTTGTTGTCATTCCTGGGACAAGCTGCTGCCTCGACCCACTTAGATACATAGTCAATCGCTTCCAAGATGTAATGATTACCAAATGACTGTGGAAACGGGCCCATGAAGTCTATCCCATACATCTAAAATCTCCACTTCTAATATCTGCTGCAATGGCATCTCCTGTCTTCTACCAATTGTGTCTATTCTTTGACATCTATCACACATTTTTACATATGCGATAGAATCTCTGAATAATGTAGGCCAAAAGAAACCTGACTCTAGAACCTTGTGAGCTGTCCGCTCTCCTCCGTGGTGCCCTCCATACAACAATGAGTGACAACTCCTCAATACTTTTGCAATCTGGCTCTCTGGGATGCATCGTCTCATCACTTGATCCGGTCCCTACTTGAACAGATACAGCTCATCCCATATGTAATATCTACAATCATGTCTCAACTTCTTTATTTGTTGAGTCGTAGCCTCCGGTGGGTAGACTCCGCTTACCAGCAAGTTCACAATATCTGCATACCAAGGGATTTCAGCTTCCCTTATTGCCAAGAGTTGCTCATCTGGGAACTCTTCTTTGATGCTCTCACCTTCCTTAACATGCAACCGGCTTTCCAATCACGATAGGTGATCTGCCACTTGATTTTTACTCCCCTTTCTGTCCCGAATCTCTAGGTCAAACTCTTGTAGAAACAATATGCATCTAATTAGTCTAGGCTTTGCATCCTTCTTGCCAAACAAATACCGAATTGCTGCATGATCAGTATATACCACTACTTTAGAACCCACCAGGTAAGACCTGAATTTATCAAATGCGAACACCAATGCTAGCATCTCCTTTTCCGTGACTGTATAATTAACTTGGGTTGCGTCAAGTGTTTTATTTACGTAATAAATGGAATGAAAAATTTTATTCCTCCACTGCCCCAATACATCTCCTACAGCCACATCACTTGCATCACACATTAATTCAAAAGGTTGTTCCCAATCCAGAGAAATGAGAATAGGCGCTTCTACCAGCTTCTGTTTTAGCTCCTCGAATGCTTTAACACAATCCTTGTCAAACTCGAACTTCACCTCTTTTTCTAGCAACCGACATATCGGTCTAGAAATTTTTGAGAAGTTCTTGATGAACCGTCTGTAGAACTCTGCATGTCCAAGAAAACTGCGAACACCCTTCACTGACACTGGTGGTGGTAGCTTTTCGATCACTTAAATCTTTGCATGATCGACTTCCAACCCTTTGCATGACACCTTATGGCCAAGGACGATACCCTCCTTGACTAAAAAATGGCATTTCTCCCAGTTGAGCACAAGGTTAGAGTCTTCACATCGAGCTAGCACCTTGTCAAGATTCTGCAAACATGTAGCAAATGAATTACCGTAAACAGAAAAGTCATCCATAAATACCTCGACAAAATCTTCCACCATATCATGAAAGATCGCCATCATGCATCTCTGGAATGTGGCTAGTGCATTTCATAGACCAAATTACATCCGCCTGAAAGCTTATGTCCCATAAGGACATGTAAAAGTGGTCTTCTCCTGATCCTCCGGTGCTATGGCTATCTGATTATAGCTGGAATATCCATCAAGAAAACAATAATACTCTTGACCTGCCAACCTATCCAAAATCTGATCAATAAATGGGATAGGATAATTATCTTTCCTCATGGCCTCATTGAGCTTCCTGTGATCCATGCAAATTCTCCAGCCTGTGACTGTGCGTGTGGGAATCAGCTCATTCTTTTCGTTGGTGACCACGGTCATCCCTCCTTTCTTTGGAACACACTGAACTGGACTAACCCATTCACTGTCTGAAATGGGATATACCACACCTGCATCAAGCCATTTGATCACTTCCTTTCTGACTACATCCTTGATCACCGGATTCAACCTCCGTTGATGTTGCACAGTTGGCTTGGATCCTTCTTCCATAAAATCATGTGTGTGCAAAAAGCTGGACTAATTCCTCTGATGTCCGACATCTTCCAACCCATTGCTTTCATCTGCCTCTTGAGGACCACCAATGCATCTTTCACTTGTGCCTCTATCAGTTCTGCGGAAATGATGACTGGCAAGGTGTCATCTTCCCCCAAAAATACATACTTCAGATATGGAGGAAATGTCTTCAACTCCAATTTCGGTGCCTCCTCAATTGATGGTTTTCACTGTGGTTCCAAGGACCTCATCAGCGGCTCAAAGTCTTGCTTCCTGGGAAACCATTTTGGCTCGTTCAGCATCTGCACCATCTCATACGTAGCACTGTCTCCAAAATGATCGGAGCCCATCAAGGCTCTCTCCAATGGGTCCTATGATTCAACAATCTGAAGAGTTGATTCCTGATTTAGCACATTGATTGCTGATAGCTCCTCATAAATGGCCGGAAGCTTCATGGCCTTGTACACATCAAAAACCTCTACTTTTTCATGTGCTCGCATAGTTAGCTGCCCAGCAGACACATCAATCAAAGCTCGCCCGATTTCCAAGAAAGGTCGTCCCAAAATAAGTGGGACTTCCGCATTAGGCTCGAAATCCAAGATACTAAAATCTACCGGTAAAATGAGGGAGCCCACTTGCACTAGCACATCCTCCACAATACCATCTGGTCTGGCCAATGAACGGTCAGCTAGCTGCAATATCACAATAGTTGTTTTAGGGATGCCCAGCCCCAACTTATTGAACCCCGATGTCGGTATCAAGTTTATGCTCGCTCCCAAATCACATAATCCGCAAGCTCGAATACATTGCCCAATTGTAAACTGAATGGTAAAGCTCCCAGGATCCTTGAGCTTTGTCAGCAATTTGTTCTGTATTCGGGAGGTGCACTCCTCAGTAAGCCCCACTGTAGCATACTCCATCAATCTGCTTTTGTTTGCTACAATATCCTTGATGTACTTGGCATATTTCGGCACTCCCTGCAAAACATCAACTAAAGATAAATTAATAAGTACCTATTTCAGCACTTCCATGAATTTCTTAAAGCAAGCTTTTGCCTTGTGCTTCTTTAATCTCTGAGGGAACGGGGGTGGTAGTCTTTCTATCTCAGCTGCCTTTTCCTTCCCCCTCACATTATCATGTTCCCCATCTTTTTCCGCTGCTCCAGATTGCTGAGGTGGCCTTTCTGTTTCCACCTACTTAAGTTGAAGTCCACTCCTTGTTGTAACTGCATTGACCTGCTTGGGATTCGGGTCAGTATCACTTGGTAGTCCTCCCCTGGGCCTGGTGTTTTGTGCTCCAGCTAACTGTCCAAACTGATACTCCAACGCCTTTGTAGCTAACTGCTGATTTTTCATGTCAGCCGCTAATTTCACATAATCAGCCTGCATCTGTGCTTGGTTAGCTATTATTGTTTTGAACATTTCCTCAATGTTGTTGGGTGGTGGAGGAGGTGTATTGTTTCCTCTATGTTGAGAATGAAAATTTTGATGCCCCCCATGATTTCTCTGCACGCCCGGATTCGAACTCTGTCCTTGATGGCTATTACTCCCCCAATAAAAATTCGGATGGTTCCTCCAATTTGGGTTGTAACTGTTGCCATATTGTTGATTATTGTTCCTCTGGACGTTCCCAACAAAATTTACCGAGTCTGGATTGGCACCACAACACTCAGCTGAGTGTTCACTACTCCCACATACTTCACACCATACCTGATGAACTGCATTGACTGGGGTTTGTGCCTGGCTCAAGCTCATACTGCTGAAGTGGGTGTTGAGTTGATTTTTCAACGCAACTATCTGTGCAGCAATAGCTGTAAAACCATCTACCTCAAAAAATCCTGCAGCTTTCCTTGTTCCTCCTCGAGTTGAATCTGCATTCCATTCTGGATTTCCCTGTGAAATACGGTTTAACAAAGTGTAGAGCTCCTCATAAGTCTTCTCCAATGCCTGCCCACCGGCTGCTGAATCTAAAAAAATCTTAGTATGTGGTTCCAAACCCTCAATGAATGTATGCACCAACACATCATTAGACTGGTGATGACGAGGACAATCCCTTAACATTGACTTGAACCTCTCCCAAGCCTGATACAAATTCTCACCCTCTCTCTGTTTGAAACTTAGAATCTGACTTCTAAGTCTGTCTGTCTTCCCAGATGGAAAGAATCGTATCAAAAACTTCCTTGAGAGATCATCCCAAGTGGTGATAGAATTAGGTGGTTCAGCTTTCAACCACCTCTTTGCTCCCCCAAAAGTGAGAATGGGAATAATGTAAGTCTCACATAGTCAGATGATGCTCCAGCTGGGATGTAAGTGTCACTTATCTCCAAAAAGTTTTGAAGATGTTGTTGTGGATCTTCATGAGGGAGACCTGTGAATTGCCCGCTGGTGTGCAACAACTGCACCATATTCTGCTTAAGCTCGAACCTCCCTCCTAGCTCTGGTTTGCGAATACTGGATGTAACATTAATTGCATGTGGAATTGCCACTTCACGGACCGGTCTTGCTGCCATCTCTTCGGGCACTAAAACTGCCCTTACAAGCGGTGGATTCTGTTGCTGCTCCAGAATTGCCTGTCTTACCAACTGCAGCTTCTTCTATAGAGCTTCCCTTCTTTGGCGATGAAATTGTCTCTCTGGCTCAATAAATGAATCCACCAACTCCTTGTCTCTTGCCAGCGTTCAAAAAATTTCAATACCTGCAAGATAAAGGCTAAGATCAAGTTGTCAACACTTATATTGAATTTGTAAACTAACACTAAGAAAATAAATTTACCAATTGCCAGTCCCCAGCTACGGCGCCAAAAACATGTTCGAGCCAAACTACACGCAAGTGCACATGGTCATACAAGTAGTAAAGTGGGTTTATTTCAAGCAAAGTATCGATCCCACAGGGACTGAACTACGGTAGTAATCAACCTAAGTGTTAGTGAACGATATCTCTATGAATGTAGACAACCAAACAAACAATGTTTTATGAGTCAAGATTACTAAGTAATAAGAACCTAAGTAAGATTATAATTTCAAGTCTGAACAATAGCAATGAACAAGTTGAGCTTAGGGCAAGCATGAAGGGATGTAATTTCTTAATTCAAATCAGTCAATCTTCTCTTCGGTTGCTAGTCAGAAATTAATCGCCTATGCATTGGATATTTCGACTCCTATCCAATTAAAGAATCATGATACCTTATTCTACATTTCTGTGATATAAGAAACTCATGCTCTAGCCATGCATAACAGATTTCATAATTGACTACTACGACTTTCAGATATATTTCTATTCTTAATGTAAATCTTTTCTCAATTTTCTTAACTAAGAAAAGATCATATCCTACCAATTCACATCTGTCCAATTACTTTCCTTTTCAGAATTAAAATTGGATTTCTAAGATATACATTAACATTGGCCAAACATTAATGCAGTAAAAACAAGAATTGATAGAACAACCATTATAGAAAAGATGAAAAATGAAATGATTAATCATTACATTCCTCTACAATTATCCTTAACCTCAGCAAGAGGTGAATTAGCCACTCATTTGTGGATTAAACATCTTCAAACAAGTAGAATTCATACAAGCAATTGAAATTAAAGAGAAAAAGGAAGAGAATTAACCCTAGAATTTCGTCCTCTCAACTGCCTGCTAACCACGTTCTTGCTCCAAAATGTCAGAATGTTTAAAATAAAACCTAAGTGTGCTATTTATACTAGTGGGAATTTTTCCCAGAATAACAAACAACGTGGCATGGAGTGTATCGCGGAGCACTGCCTCCGTGCCACGGTGCTATAGCTCACCTTCACTGGAACTTGAGGTTCCAGGTAATCACACACAACGTGACACGGAGTGCATCGCGGAGCACTGCCTCCGTGCCATGGAGGTGACGCGCACCTCCACTAGAATTTGAAACAATTTATTCCTCCCAGGCAGAATGTCTCCACGATGGTAGCGTGACACGGAGCCATCGCGGAGCCCCTATTTTTGCCAACTTCCCTTGTCAACTTCCACTTCTTGCTTCCGAGTCCATTCCCGCACTTCACCAACTAGTAGATTAGCTTCCAAAAATTCCTTCTACCTGCAAAACAACACTAATCATGTTGATTAGTACAAATTCACATTTACCTAAGAATCACACGAGAATGTACACATAACAATAGATAAACAAGTAGAAATGAAGTATGTGAGTATCACTTGGGCATGAAATTCTTCCCAAGATCAAATTCAACCTGAATAGCCTCACAATCTGGAATATAACTAGCAAGTATATATAAAAACAAGAACCTAGACGGGCCCCCATAAGCCTGAAAGGTGAAACCATCATAGAATAACCTAGCTAGGCCCCCATAAGCCCCAACAAGAATAATAAATACACACTCCTCCTATCGGAACTACTATAGGTCCATAGGCATGTTGTAACTAAGTTATACTCGATCTCTGAAGCTGTACCCAAGCCTGGAAGGCTCCTGCAACTGGTTCTGAGCCGTCTGGGCCCCTGTAGATGTGTCTGAGCCATTTGGGCTCCTATAGCTGTGTCTGAGCCATCTGGGCTCCTGTAGTCATACCTAAGCTATCTGGTCTCATGTAACTGTATTTGAGCTGTCTGGGTTCCTGTAACTATATCTGAGTTGTCTGGGCTCCTGTCCATGTATAGTTGTAGAACTATATACTGTGTTGCCAACCTACGCCTTACGCTGCCTAACTTAGCAGGGTACGCTAATAGCTACACCTAGGCCTCTGTGGCCTCAAAGTGGTAACAAGGCGCCTACTAATCCTTCTAATTGGTAAACAATTGTATAGGGAATTTCTACGCCACCTCTGGCGACAACCAAAACTGGGTATAAACCTCCCAATGAGGAATATTATACTATAATCTAACTTCGTTCCGTGGAAGCCAACCACAACACTATAGGCACAGGCTACTACAAGGTATTGATCTTATCAGCTAAATAACAAGAGTAACTTGCCGAAAGGAGTTAGCCTTAACATACCTCAAATGTCGATTCTCATTTCTCTCATTAGTTTCAACCTGTAGCCGGTGATTCCACTCAATTATGACCTTTATGTTGAGAAAATAAGGCTATTTTCAATACTAAAACTCGGCAACAATGATATCTTTAAATAATAATAACTCTAATTCAACTCTTCTTAATTTAGCTGAAAACTCACAATGTCTCAAGAGTTTAGAAGGGAGAAATGCTTACTTATTGCCTATAGCCGATTAGGACTTAATTTGAAGTAATTTCAACAATCTTTACTCGGTGGGGTTCCAGTACACCGAGCGAATTTTCAAGAAGTAACTCCACAAAGATGCTTCTCATAGTCCTATTACTTGTTATCCAAGATGAATTTGGATATGGACTGAGTTTAATGGGGTAATTTGACGAAAAATGGTATAAAACCTAAGCTCCTCTCACTTCTCTGTCGAGGGAAATATTTAAAATTGACTCTTCATCACTTGATCACATATATATGTATGGGGGTCGGTGGCCTATGGGGCACGGCATAACGCCAGCCAAGAGGCGGATACATCGGCTATAGCGCCAACTGTATGGCGCGCCGCGATGACCAGTGCGCTTGGCCACCGACCCTGGACTCCTGCTCGCTCGATACCATGCTCACTGCTACAGTAACATTTTTTTAATATTTTTTTTTGCTCTTTGTTCAAGAAACTCCCAAGATTATCAAGAATGGACTCTTGCTAAAACCGCTCTGATACCATTTGATAACACAAAGGTTGGAAATCTCAAAACTAGAGTATAAACTTAAAACAAATGCGGAAGCAAAACTAGGAAACTAATTGAAAAGACTAAACAAGAAATAAGAGATATGGATTTGACAAGATCCAAGTAACAACGAATTGGCTATAGGTAAATCAAACGCCCTTACTTGAGAAACTAATCAAGTTTAGAATCATACCTTGACCGCTTCATGAGTAACGTTAGACAGCAATTAGTAAGTATACTCATCGCCTTCTAAGAATATTGAGAAGAAACCAAAGATATCAAGAAGAAAATCATCTTACTACCATAAACTATGAACTAGTTAGGTTGCAAAACAAAACCAAAAGTAATCTGCCACAAAAATTCAAAAGAACTCTCAAATATATTAATATTCAAAATCTGATCTTGATAAATGAATAAAGACCCCTTTATATAGTGGTGAAGAAGGGGTTGGTCAAAAGATATCATAAATGAAAATGATACTTCTAGGACCTAGAAAACTATCACACACATTATCCTATGAAATCAACATAGAACAAAACAACTATTAAATGGCATAGAAGGTCGCCACTCACAAAGTTCTAGGAGTCAACATAGAATAAAATAACTCTTAAGTATTATTCTATAAACTTATTTAAAAAATGATGAGTATTTTCTCCATTTAGGGGCTGATTTTGGGCTCCATTTCATCTCCTCTTAAACATTAATTTGGGCCTTCAAATAGTTGTAAGACTTGGAGAAAATATCTTCATTGGGCTTGATATATTCTTCCATCACAAGACACATTTTAATATCTAAATCCAGCCCATTAAGTCGGTCTTCAAATTTCCTTGTTTGGGATCTTGTCATGGGTACTCTTGGAACTCCCAAAGCTTCCTTAGTTGATGATGAGTTGCCATGGATGTTATCAGACTCTGGACCACAACACGGAATCTAGAGCCACAAATGACTCCAAGCTAACTCATGAAACATACATAAAATGAAAGAGAGCATACTTAAAGAGAAAGCAAGGCATAGACATAACACAAGCGGAAGTCTAGAATATATATCATGAGGTATAAATGGAGACAACGAGTCTACAATGCTGAATCATCTAACATACTATCTTAAAAGGCTATAACCATATGATAAGACGATGGGACAGCACCACCAACTAGATCGCTAAGCCTGAAACCAAGAACAAGAATATAGCATCAATAACTAATAAATATCCTCGGAAGATGAGCACTCACCAAAAATGGGATGGTATTGGACTAGAGCAGGAGCAATCTTACATCTAGGTTGAGACTGATCACCTGAACCTTATCATTAGATAATGTAGCACAGAGTATGCAGTTAGTACTTTGAATGTACTGAGTATATAGAGAAAGTAAAACATGCTCGTAAAATAGTAAGCCAAGTCGAGAGTAAAGGCTAAAATAAACATGAGAACAGGGCACATGCTGAAATCATAATCATACAATAGTCATAAACATGAGTTATTCAACACAAGTTAAAGTATAATGACCGAAGGTTTGAAAATGGAAATCGTGTAGTTACCATACTCGAAATCATAAATAAAAGCTCATAAACTAATTGATGGTTCAAATACACTACAAATCATAGTATCATAAGTCATGAACATGAATCACTTAAAAGACGAAGAACAATGGGAGACTCTTCATAACTGACACCATTATGATAGAGCTTTTATGATGCCCCAACAATTTCACTCAAGTGGGCAGAGTCGTCCCATTCTTGCCAAAGCAAAGAACAATTAAGGCATGATATCACTCATGAATCCCCGTAGGGCTTGAACATGAATAAATGCCTACGGTGGCATGTAGTTATGATACTTGGGGTTTTCTTGGACCACTAGCTTACTCTGTTCTGGACATTACTCCCAAAAGCATGTGCATGGATCATAATCAACATCGTGAAAACATACTTGATCTTGCATGGGCTTGTCTAATTCATGAAATCATTATCATACTTGACATACATGAAATAGTCATGAGAATAATTCCATTGAGTTGGCCATGATATATAACTTGAGTGTAATGAAAATCATACATACTTCAATAAATACTCATAATTGAATTCGTAGGCTCATAAGCTTGAAATTCATAAAATCGTGCATAATTGGGTAAAATCACCACAAACATGAGAATATAAATCCATGAGAGATTCTAGTAGAAAATAAGTAATCATAATCATAAATCATGAGTTTAATCATAAGAAATTTGAATCCATAAGAGATTTTATGGAATTGGGTCTAACCGTAGAATTTCAATAAATCATGCTTGGAGACTTGAAATCATGAGATAGGTATGAAATTGTGCATGGGGGTGGAAGAATTTCCCCCATTTATGACCCTACACACCTGCACTTGATGGGATTCTTGCTAGAGTTTGATGCCTAAGAGAATTTGAGGATAAGGAGGACCTTCATGCTTGAGACTTGAGAGGCTTTTGATCTTTAACTTGGAGTGTTAGGATTAGAATTAGGGTTTAGGATGAATAAAACCCTCTAAAACATCCTTTTAGGAGTTCAAAATAACATAGTTTAGGAGTTAAGAATTTTAGAATTATAAAAATACCCTTAATAAGCCAACTATAAAAATCACTCTAACAGACCCAATGGGTGACCTGACCACCCGTTAGGACACTTAATGGGTCATCACCCATGACTCGTTACCACTGGAGAGATTTTCCAACCTTCTGATTTTTTCTTGACGCCTCCACTTAACTATTCATCATGACACTTAACGGATCACTTCTACACTTGTTATGACTCTCTAAACTCAACTTTTCTCAGCCTCTCTACACCTAATGATTCACTTAATAAGTCATTAAGTGGACTAATGAGTCACTTGACTCATTTTGTGATCTGGTGCAGCTTTTCCTATTTTCTCTACTTCAGGCCTCGGGTCTGATCTTAGAGACTTTTGGGGTGTTACATCAACCCTAACTAAAAAATTAGATATTATCCCCAATGTACAAATGAAGAATAAGTGTCACAACCCGAGTTTATACCCTAGCAGTAACACGGGACAAAGAACCTGGAGAGGCTCCAAGTCGACCCATGGCGTATTCATAGCATGAGACTAACAAATAACAACTAGCAGAATCATAACTGAGTAGAAGCTAACTGAAAGTGTCTAATCAATATCACAAGACATAGTCTAATAAAAATGCTGAATCTATCTATACATGTCTGAAAGCCTCTACTACACTAATGAGCTGCTGGGACAAGTCCCCAGCTAACTCCTAAAGTATAAAACTAAAATAAAACAAAAATAGAAAAAAAATCATAAATCTTTTCCTCGGTAGATGAGGACTTACCACTGACAGCTGAGGTGGGAATAGAGTGTGTCTAACTGCAAGGTTGAGTCTGAAAACCTGGATCTATATTATAAAATGTATAGTGCATAAAATATGCAGCCAATACTTAAAATGTACCGAGTATGAGGGAAACGTAAAAGAACTGAATCATACAAGTATACTAGTAAGCTGAGTACATCACTGAGCATATAACTGAACTGAAATACAATGACCTTGTTTGAGATATATAATTATTGACATGATGCTTTTATTTGAAAACATTTAATGAAGTATAATTAAAAACTGATGCATAAGGGTCGTGTACATGTACTGAAAACTGAAGTTGAAATTGATATCATATACTGTACTGACTAACTACTGAAAACTAAGACTGAACTCTACTAATACTAAGTTGAACTAAAGCCTAAGACTATATGGGTTGAACTGATGCTGAAATCATAAACTAAGGGAAATATTTACTACTATTGAGAATCCCTGACTGAACTAAGGGAGACATTCTCTACTATTGAGAGTCCCTAACTAAGCTAAGGGAAACATTCTCTACTATTGAGAGTCCCTGACTGAGCTAAGGGAAACATTCTCTACTATTGAGAGTCCCTGACTAAGCTAAGGGAAACATTCTCTACTATTGAGAATTCCTGACTGGACTAAGGAAAACACTCTGCTATTGAGTATCCCTGACTGTTATCATTTGTCTAGTCTAAGCTACTTCGGTTAATCAGAACCTGAATGTTCAACTAGTCATAACATATTAAGTTCATTAGAATATGATCAAGGCTACTTTCTACTATCAAGAGGCCCAAGAGTCTGATGAACCATGATCATTCTTTGTCAACAAAATTCATAACATTATAGGACCAAAATGTAGCATAATTCATGTGTTTCATATTCATTAAAACCCATAGGTTCTAATCATGCTTTAACATATATACAAAATAATATGTTCTATATTTATGAAAACTCATATGTTCAAGTGATGCTTTAGACATACATATTGAATTCATGGTAAAATTCTAGAAGATCATGCTACTATCATATCATGTACATAAATAATGAGTTTGAAATTAAGTTCACATACAACATGGATACTTATCATCAGAGTCTTGAAACCCATAGGAGACATGTGAGAATTCATGCATAGATTGAAACCCTAAGGCATGCTTTTCTAGAAATCAAGGAATTAGGGTTTTTAACATAAACTTTGGGACATACGGATGAAACAAAATCCTTGTTGAAGTCTCACATACCTGGCTTGAAGAAATCTTCCACTAGAGTTCAGATCTTGAAGCCCTTGAAGAAAACCCTAGGTGATCTTGAGCCTTGAGAGAGAAGAATAAGAAGATCATATGGGAGGTTTTTGGGTGGAATGAGGGACTAGTCTAGATATTCCCCTTAAAATCATCTCATTTGATACCCAAAACGGCGTAGTTTAGGATTTGAAGCGTAGGATTTCACGAAAACACCCTCAGAAACTCACAGGAAAATTCATGCTACCTATCCCCATGAGGGACTTCACAAATCGTGGGAATATGTTTTATACTCCGGAAGCCCAAAGATCATACACAGGAGTTGAAACGAGAAAAAATTTAAAAACTAGCACCATGCGCAGAACGAGTTGTGAGATGACCCATTGGTGCAACCCACGAGTCGTGATATGACTCATGTGGAGGCCAAGTGAGGAGTTTGGAATTTTGGAGAAGGGGGTCCCCACGGGCATGACAATGAATCATGGTTAGGCCCCATGAGTTATTATGGCAGTCATGGGGTGGTTAAGTAAGAAATAAAAAATGAGGGAGGCAGCGTACTTGAGGAGAGACCCCACAAGTCGTGATCAGTCACCACGATTTTTTGGGAGGGTCGTGACCTAGCGGGAAAAAATATATCTAAGGCTAAGGCAGCGTACTTCATGGATGGTGACTACAAGTCGTGATCACCTGTAACGAGTCGTTATGTCATCCGCGATGAACCCTGGAGACTTCAGAGGCAGTGTGCTTCACGGATCAGACCACGAGTCGTGGCCCTGGGTAACAAGTTGTTAGGTCCCTCATTGGGACCACCTGGTAGTTATTTCCTGCAATTTTCCTTAGGGTGTTTCGGTAATTTCCTGACCTCCTAGATCCAAAACTAAGTCATTTTTGGGTTATTTTAAAGGGAATTTAGAGGGGCTAAACAGTTTTCACCTTATTCCCATTCAGATTTTCAAAAAAAGTTACGCAAGTTCTCACTCAAGCACTCTTAAGCACGGTCTAGGGTTCCTCATCCAGTGCAGCAATTCAAGTTTCCTTCTCTAAGGAATTTTAGTCAGGTATGTGGGAATTCAACAAGGAGATAGTTCTCCCCTCGTGTCTCCCAAAATCCTTCCCTAATTTCTCTATGAATCCTAGCCTTGAGCTTTCAAATGAAAAGGGAATATATTTCAATTTTTCTTTGAATTCACATAGATTGATATCCATGATTATTTCAGATATGATTTCAATTAGTTCATGATTAAATTGATGTTATTCTCGTAAAAGTGAATTCTAGCCCTGCAGATTTTCAAATGTTGAGAAATTTTTTATAGTGTTTCATTTATTCCATGTGAAATTATATTGTTATATCAACTATGGATGTTTTCCACCAGTTAGTGATTGTGTTGGTTCTTATTCCGATGCATTGAATTTAGCCCTAATCCTTGAGGGTTAAACAGACTAGAAATTTTGTTGAAATGATAAACTTTGAAATTTCTTCATTATATCAGTGTGGCGAATTCCCATATTATTTTATATGCTAAAGTTTTAGTCAAACGTAAGGTTGTCTAGCTTTAGTCGAAATATGAAAATACTCAATGTCAGTCAGAAATGATAGCTGATCAGGTTGACTACAGAATTTCTTGAGGTACCGGTATTACCTCCCAATTATCATAATCAAATTTAGAATTTAGTTTATTGGTCCACTAAGAGGTCTTGACACTTTATATATATAGCTCTAACTAGCCTTAGGACCCCCATTTCAGATTACAATTTGTTCTTAGACGGTTATGACGCTTCTAGATAAGCAGCTTTGACCAGTCTAGAACCCAGTTTCAGAATCTGGTCGAATAAGACTCTCAGGGTACATTTAGATACGTATCCCTGAGTAGTATTGGACACCAATTTCGAGCTATCAGCTAAATATTCAGTTTAGGATTATCTAGTGGGAGTAGAACTTAACACCGAGTGGATCAGGGTTCCAACGTACCCAAGTTCCCAGAACTATGTTGCCAACATATGTTTCAGTATTTATTAGTCTGATTGGCCCCAAACTTTTGTGGTCATCCAGTTCATGCTTTTATACCCTGGCAAGGTATATTGGGTCATGAGATTTATATATTTATGAATGTACTAAAGCAGGTTTGACTCAATATTTAGCTTTACTAATAAATGTTAGAATTCAGCTTTGAATCAATCGATTTAGTTATAATGTTTTGAAGTTATGTCATGTTATGTTATGAAGAGGACATGATTTCAAAAAGAATGTATACAAGCCCTACTCTAAAACTCTGAATGTTTATGTTTACATTATGCATTGTCTTTAAATGATTTTACTTACTTAAGCGATTTTACTTACCTTGCATACTCGGTACATTCCATGTACTGACCGTATACTCTATGCCGTATCATTTCATGATACAAGACCTGGCTCTTAGGTTCATCCCCACTCATAGTCAATTTATCAGAGTTAGCATTCATATTGTGGGTGAATCCTGATCTCCCAATGACTAGACTATCCAGATTTCCTTTTATGTATTTCAGTTTTGCTGAGTTAGTTGGGGTCTTGCCCTATCAACTCGTCATGTTTAGAGGCTTTTCAGACATATGTATGAAATTAGATGCAGATTATGTTTTCTGATGTTATTTTTAAGTTTAGACTTTTGCTATGAGTATATTGTTGACTATTCAGTTTCTTGATTGAGTTAGATGTATGCTTATGCCATGGGTCGGCTTGGGGTCTCTCGGGGCTCCTTGTCCCGTGTTACGATCCGGGCCTCCGTTTAGTTCGTGGCAAACTTGGTATTAGAGAAACAGTTTTGAAGTATCCTAGGGTGTCTAAAATCCGCTTTAAGTAGAGTCTTTTTCATGGGTGTGAAGTGCGCCACACTTATGACAAAGAGGCTATGAGACGTTTAAGTAGAGTCTTTTTCATGAAAAGTCTTTCTATACTTATAATTCATGCAATTCGCGATTGTGGAATCATGGATTCCAGAAAAACGAATGGTAGGAGAAATGGGAATGGTGAAGGCCACGAGGATGACAACGGTAATGAGCACCAGCAAGCCCCACCAGTTCAGGAGCCCCAAGTACCCAAGCCAGTTGCTCACACTGAGTTTCGGGCCGCTATTCATATGCTTGCACAGGCCTTGACCACTCAAATCAATCGGTAGGCTGTTGCACATGTTTCGAAAAATTGCAATGCAGCAGCGGCTCGAGTTAGAGACTTCTTCAGGATGAACCCGTCGGAGTTCCTTGGGTCTAAGGTGGATGAGGACCCACATGATATGATAGATGAGATTTTCAAGATCACCCAAGTCATGGGGGTGAATGGGGTTGAGTGCATGGAGTTGGCCTCTTACCTATTATAAGGGGTTACTCATATATGGTTTGGCCAATGGAAGGATAGCAGGGTCGCCAGAGCAGGTCCTGTCACTTGGGAAGAGTTTCATGTTACATTCTTGGATTTATTCTTCCCTCATTATATGGGGGAGCTAAAGGCAGTTAAGTTCGTAAATTTAAAGTAAGGGAGGATGACAGTGCAAGAGTATGCCCTTGAGTTCACTCGCCTATCAAAGTACGCCCCAGAGTTAGTGGCTGATCAGAGGGCGCGAGTGAGTAGATTCGTTCATGGAGTAGTGGGCTATTTGGACAAGAATTGTAGGACCGCTATGCTCCATTAGAATATGGATTTCCCTCGGATAATCTTGTATGCCCAGCAGATAAAGGCGGCACATCTAAGAGAGAGGGAGGCCAAGAGGACCAGGACTGATGACATCAGATTCTCTCAACCGAGGTCAGGAGATGGGCACTAATAGTAGACCCACTAGAGATCATCAGCCCCAGCATCTTCAGCATTGAGTGTACCATCTAGGCCTAGGCATGATCAGAGAGGACGAGCATCAGGCTCGAGGGGTCAAAGCAGCAGACTCGCAGATTCTAGCGTCCCAGCTTGCCGCAGTTGTGGTCGGGGGCACACAAGCTAGTGCTTGGAAGGTTTAGGTGCTTGTTTTAGGTGTGGGAAGCCCAGAAACATGCTTAGAGATTGCCCAGCAGCGGGAGAGGATCAAGTTGGGGGCTGAAGCCCAACTTCTAGTTCAGCAGCCCCTCCCGCACGCTCAGCATATCAGGGGGCATCTACCAGTACAATTAGTGGTTAGCGTCAGAATAAATTCTATGCCTTAGCATCCCTTAAGGAGCAGGAGGTCTCCCTAGATGTGTTCATTGGTATGTTACGAGTTTTCCATATTGATGTTTATGCTTTGTTACATCCGTGGGCTACCTTGTCTTTTGTGACACCTTATGTGGCCAATAGCTTTGAAGTCAGTCCCGAAGTCTTGTCAGCACCCTTCTCAGTTTCTACTTCACTAGGTGACTCAGTTATGGCTAGACGGGTGTATAAAGGTTACCCAGTCTTAGTCCTTCAGAAGGTCACCTCAACAGATTTGATAGAGTTAGCCATGACCGAATTTGATGTTATTCTCGGCATGGATTGGCTATTTGCATGCTATGCTTCAGTTAATTGTAGAATCGGGGCTAAAGTTTAGATTTTTGGGTGAACCAGTCTTAGAATGGAAAGGTAGTTCAGTTGTGCCTGTAGGTCATCTCATTTACTACCTTAAGTCCAGAAAGATGATTTCTAAGGGTTGTGTGTACCATCTAGTTAGGGTTAAGGATGTTGAGTCTGAGACCCTGACTATCCAATTAGTTCCGGTAGTGCGTGAGTATCCAGAGGTCTTTCCTGATGATTTCTCAGGTGTTCCTCCCAAGCGGGAGATTGATTTTGGTATTGACCTTCTTCCCGACACGCAGCCTATATCCATTCCTCCTTACAGAATGGCTCCAATCGAGCTAAAGGAGCTGAAAGAGCAGTTGAAGTACTTGTTAGATAAGGGTTTCATTAGATCGAGCAAGTCCTCATGGGGTGTACCAGTCCTCTTTGTTCGAAAGAAATATGGTTCACTTTGCATGTGCATTGACTATCGACAATTGAACAAAGTCACCATCAAGAATAGGTATCCTGTACCAAGGATTAATGATTTATTTGACCAGCTTCAGGGTGCCAAGTGTTTCTCAAAGATAGATCTCAGATCTGGATACCATCAACTAAGAGTTCGGGAGAGTGACAACTCGAAGACAGCCTTCAGGATGCGGTATGGTCATTATGAGTTTGTAGTTATGTCTTTTGAACTAACAAATGCTCCTGCAGCTTTTATGGACTTGATGAACAGGGTGTTCAAGCCATACCTGGACATGTTTGTGATTGTGTTTATTGAACACATCTTGATATACTCTCGGAGCGAGGAGGAGCATGCCACTCATTTGAGAGTTGTGCTTTAGGCTCTCAAGGATCGTCAATTATATGCCGAATTCAGCAAGTGCGAGTTTTGGTTAAACTCCATAGCATTTTTGGGCCATGTGGTATCAAGTGAGGGTATAAAGGTGGATTCTCAGAAAATCGAGACGGTGAAGAATTGGCCTAGATCGGTGAATCCTTTAGATATTCGGAGTTTCATGGGTTTAGCTGGCGACTATTGGAGATTTGTTGCGTGTTTCTCATCTATTGCAGCACCTTTGACCAAATAAACTCAGAAGAAGGTGAAATTCCAATAGTCGGAGGCTTATGAGAAGAGCTTCCAAGAGTTGAAGGCTCAACTCACTTCAGCACCGGTGTTAACAGTATCAGAGGGTACCGATGGATTTATGGTGTATTGTGATGCATCAAGGATCGGAATTGTGTGTGTGTTGATGAAGCATGGGAAGGTTATAGAATACGCCTCTAGACAGTTGAAAGTTCATGAGAAGAACTATCCGTCCAATGATCTTGAATTGGCTGCGGTGGTATTCGCCTTGAAGATATGGCAAAATTATTTGTATGGGGTCCACATGGATGTATTTATGGACAATAAGAGCTTACAATATGTGTTCACACAAAAGATCTCAATCTTCGGCAAAGGAGGTGGTTGGATCTACTCAAGGACTATGATATGAGTATCCTTTATAATCTGGGTAAGGCTAATGTGGTAGTGGACGCCCTTAGTAGACTCTCTATGGAGAGTATGTCCCATGTGGGTGAGGGGAAGAAGGAGTTGGTGAGAGATGTACATCGACTTGCAAGGTTGGGAGTTAGGCTGATTGACTCGACCGATGGCGGTGTTTTTGTGAAGAACGGATCAGAATCGTCCTTGGTGACTGATGTGAAATCTAGACAAGATGTGGACCCGATTTTGGTAAAGGTAAAGGAAGTCATTCAAAATCAAAAGGTAGAGGTCTTCTCCAAAGGGGGAGATGGTGTGCTTCGATACCAAGGTCGCTTAAATGTTTCAGCCGTGGATGATTTGAGGTGCCAGATGTTGCATGAGGCTCATGGATCCAAATATTCTATCCATCCTGGTGCCACCAAGAAGTACCGTGACTTACGGGAAATCTATTGGTGGAATGGCATGAAGAAGGATATTGCAGAATTCATAGCCAAGTGTTCGAACTGTCAGGAAGTAAAGGTTGAGCACCAGAGACCGGGAGGCGCACTTCAGGATATCAGCATTCCTACTTGGAAGTGGGAAGAAATTAATATGGATATTCCTCATAGGTTTACCTCATACTCGCCAACAATATGACTCTATTTGGGTTGTGATAGACAAGTTGACCAAGGCTACTCACTTTCTACCGGTTAAGACCATGGGTTCGGTGGAGGATTATTCCAAACTATATATCCAGGAGCTAGTTCGCTTGCACAGGGTTCCCTTATCCATCATTTTAGACAGGGGTACCCAATTTACCTCTCAGTTTTTGAGGTCATTTCAAAAGGGACTTGGTACACAGGTTAAGCTCAGCACATTATTTCACCCGCAAATGGATAGTCAAGTGGAGCAGACAATTCAGACCCTCAATTACATGTTGAGGGCATGCATGATTGACTTCAAAGGTGGTTGGGATGATTACTAACCCCTGATTGAGTTTTCCTACAATTACAACTATCACTCTAGTATCCAGATGGGCCCATTCGAGGCTCTCTATGGGCGGAGATGTAGGTCGCCCATCGGTTGGTTCGTGGTTTGTGAGGTGGTGATGATTGGGCCAGATTTGGTTCATAAGGCAATGAAGAAGGTTCAACTGATAAGGGACAGTTTTGAGGACTGCCCAGAGTAGCCAAAAGTCTTATGCTGACGTGAGAAGAAGAGAATTAGAATTTGAAGTCAATGACTGGGTATTTCTAAGGGTGTCTCTCATGAAGGGAGTCATGAGGTTCGGGAAGAAAGGGAAACCAGTCCCCGCTATATCAGCTCATACCGGAGAGTGAGACATGTTATCAAGGTGACTTATGAGTTGGATTTTCCCTCCGAGTTAGCTTCCTGCATCCTGTGTTTCATGTATCGCTCTTGAAGAGGTGTTTGGGTGATCCAACTCTAGTTGTCCAAGTGGACAGTGTTGGTGTAAAAGACAGCCTTAGTAGCTATGAAGAGGTTCCAATGGAAATATTGGATCGACAGTTTTGAAGTCTAAGGAAAAAGGAAGTAGCTTCAGTCAAAGTGTTATGGAGGAATCAGCATGTTGAAGGAGCTACATGGGAAGCCGAAGCGGAGATGAAGGCTAGATATCCACATTTATTCTCTACCGGCTCAGTTTTAGCTTGAGGTATCATTTTTGTACTCAGACTCGATTTAGTTTTCATGTGCACAAGTTTCTTTTATGCATGTGAATGTATGTATGATTCGTGAATTCAGTTCAACTGTATAGCTTGAATCGGAGGTAGTCATTCCGTCAGTTTTCAGTTTAAATAATCAGTAATTGAATATGATAATTGCATCTCTCTTCTTTTTTGTGTGTTTTCCAACATTCGAGAATGAATGTTCCCAGGGGAGAGATATTGTTATACCTCGAAAACCCAAAGATCAAATCCGAGAGTTGAAATGGAGAAAAGCTTAAAAACTAGCACCAGGCACAGAATGAGTCGCGGGATGACTCGTTGCTGCAGCCCATGAGTCGTGATGTGACTCATGGGGAGGCCAGTGAGGAGTCTGGAAATTTGGTAAAAAGGATTCCCACGGACATGACCATGACTCGTGGTCAAGCCCCACGATTGGTTGTGTTAGTTATGGGGTGAGTAAGGAAAGAAAAGAGAAGAAGGGAGGCAGTGCACTCGATGGAAGGACCCCACGAGTCGTGGTCAGTCCCCACAATTCGTGGAGAGGGTCGTGGTCAGTTGATTGAGAAAATAATGGGCATGGAGGCAATGTACATAACGGATGTCGTGGTCACCGGTAACAAGTCGTGAGGTTTCCCATTAAGAAACCAGGAGACCTATTGAGCAGTGTACCTCACGGATAACTCCATGAGTCGTGACCTGTGACGATGAGTCATTAGGTCCCTCGTTGGGATCACCTAACAGTTATTTTCTGCGAATTTAGTAAGGGCTTTTCTATAATTCCTAAGTTTCTACGGCCTAAACTACGTCGTATTGAGTTATGAATAGTGACTTTTAAAGGGGTTAAGTTCACTTTGGGCCTTATTCATTCATACATGCAAGGTAGGAGACTTGAGAGGGTGATCAAGCCTAGCATTCACCAATTTCTCTTCAATTTCTTATTGAACATCTAAAGAAGTACTAGAATCAGCTACCAATAGATATGTAGAGTTATGAATGGGTGATTCCCTTCACACTCATGCGCAATCACTCTCTAAAGTATGAAATTCCTATGTCTACTCTATGGGGTTTTAACCCAAATGCATCAATCTCCTATTACTGTACTTGGGTATGATCCCATTATGATTCTACTATTGAATTATGAAGCATGGGCAATTTTTATAATCTTTTCAATTTAAAATCATGTTTCTAGTTTGTATAAATTTAAAAGTCCATTGATGAGATGTTCATGAAAGATGAGATTTGTGATGAATAAATGATGATGATGAGATATTATGATGAAAAGCATGTTTTGAAGCTACCCATGTTTACAATTATATTTTCAATGAGAATTGAGTATTTCTAAGTATGATAAAGCTCTTAGCAATGCCCACATGTCAAATATGAATGATGATTTTCCCAAATTGAGCTTACCACATTGTTTTCGAGCGAAGACTCCCAATTATACTTTCAACTTGTGGTATGTTTTGAGTTAAAGTTTTCCCATGCATAGCTTACCACATGGTTTTGGAGCGAAGGCTCCCAATTATATTTTCAGCTTGTGGGATGTTTTGAGCTAAAGCTTCAAATTTGCATGATTTCACATTTGAGATGTATTTGATTATTGAGCTTCGTCAATAGACGATGTTGAGCTTCGTTATAAAATGATGTAGAGCATATGTATGTTTTTGGGATTAGTGTCTAGCACCGAGCAGGCTAAGGGTCGATCACCCTATGTCTCAAAACTACGCGCCAACATAGGTTTATACTATATATACATTACTCTGGCACCTCCCTTATCAGCTTCTCCTGCCCGAATAGGCCTTTAGCTTAATATCGAAATCATGGTGTCATCCCCAGCCTTGGCAAAGCTTTGGGGGGCTCTAGCCACTTGAGTGTGATAGTTGGGACCACGTAAGCTCTATCGTGGTATGTCAGTTAAAAGACGAGCCTACCATTGTTCCTCATGGTTTCAGATATGCATATTCGTTACTCGTGAGATTTATATATTTATGCATGTACTAAAAAAGATTTGACTCAATGTTCAGCTTTACTAATAAATGTTAGAATTCAACTTTTAACCAATCGATTCAATTATGATGCTATGAAATTATGTCATGTTATGTTATGAAAAGGTCATGATTTTAGAAAGAAAGCATGAAAGCCCTACTCTCAGACTCTTAATGTTTATGTTTACATTATGCATTGTCTTTAAATGATTTTACTTACTTAAGCGGTTTTACTTACCGTGCATACTCGGTACATTTCATGTACTGACCGCATACTCTATGCTGTATCGTTTCATGAAACAGGACCCGCCTCTAAGGTTCAGCCCCACTCGTAGTCAGCTTATCAGAGTTACCATTCATATTGTGGGCGAGTCCTCATCTCCCGAGGACTAGACTATCCTTATTTCCTTTTATGTATTTTCAGTTTCAGTTTTACTGAGTTAGTTGGGGTCTTGTCCCATCAAATCATCATGTTTAGAGGCTTTTCAGACATATGTATTAACTCAACTTTAGATTATGTTTTCTGATGTTACATTTAAGTTTAGACTTCCGCTATGAGTATATTGTTGACTATTCTGTTTCTTGATTGAATTAGATGTATGCTTATGCCATGGGTCGACTTGGGGTCTCTGGGGGCTCCTTGTCCCGTGTTGCGATCCAGGCCTCCATTTGGGTCGTGAAATATTTACTCTATTGTGTTATGTTCCTATCACTTACTCAGTATATTCAAAGTACTGAGGCATACTTTTAATACTGTATCATTTTATGGTACAGCTGCAGGACCATAGTCTCAACCCCTTTAGCTGACCGTTCACCGAAGAACACAACTATCCCAGTTGGTGAGTCCTCATCTTTCAAAGATGAAGATTATTTGCTCTAGTTATGATTTCATTTATTTTAATTAGATTTGGAGTTAGTTGGGGGTTTGTCCCAGCAGTTCATCAGTCTTAGTGGCTTTCAGACATAGATTTTTTTTTAGATTCAGATTAGGTTTTTTTATTAGACATGTAGCCTAGTTCTAATATTTTCAAGTATTTATATTTTGTTTCAAATTTATGTTGTATGTATTTTATGTTACTCAGAAGGCTAGTGTATAATAGACCAGGGTTGACTTGGGGTCACTTGTGGCTTCAAGTATCATGTCCCCTCCAGGGTGTAAACTCGAGGCATGACAAACTTGGTATCAAAGCACTAGGTTTAGAGTATCCTCGAATGCCTGAAAGCAACATCGAGTAGAGTCCTCTTCATGGTTGTGAAGCGCGCCACACTTATGACAGGGAGGCTATGAGATGTCATTAGAAAATTTCCCTTTGTTTCATACTCCTTATCATGCGTTGAAATTCAATTCCAAAATTATTCTCCTAACTCGTGCTCTTCTTTGTTTCAGTGAACTATGCCTCCACGATGCGGTAATGGAATGTGGGTAGGAAATGCCCAGCGGACTGCCCCACCAGCCCTGCATCCCCTTAGGATGACTCAGTATCTACCGCAAAATTTAGGGCTGCCATTCAGCTGCTCGCCCAAACTGTGACCAATCAGGTGAACCAGCAGGTAGTGTCGGTGAACACAAACGGGTCTGCAGCAGCTGCTAGGGTGCAGGACTTCACCTGAATGAACCCTCCATCATTTTAAGGATCCAAGGTGGGGGAGGACACGTAAGAGTTCGTGGACGAGAATAAAAAGATTACTCGCATAATGGGTGTCAACTCCTTTGAGAGTGCTGACCTGGTTGCCTACCAGCTAAAAGGGACAGCCTAGGTCTGATATGAACAGTGGAAAGAGGGGCGACCAGCAGAAGCAGGACAAGTGGAGTGGGAGGAGTTCAACACAACCCTCCTGGACAGATTTGTCCCTCGAGAGCTCATGGAGGCCAAGATAGCGGAGTTCATGAACCTGAGATAGGGAAACAGGATCGTAGAAGAGTATGCTCAAAGTTCACCAGGTTGTCCAAATAAGCTGCAGAGATAGTGGCCAAGCCAAGGGCTCGCATGCTGAAATTCATAAATGAGGTGCCAAACCTGGTCCTCAAGGAGTTCAGAACAATGATGTTGATCAAATATATTGATCTCTCCAGTGTGATTGTCTATGCCCAGCTGATTTGGGCCGAAAAACAAAGGGACATGGAGAGAAAGAATAAGTGGTCAAGGAATGGACAGTCAGGTCATGGCCATTAGAGGTATGGCAGTAGCAACTGCCAATAGCAGCAGCAGCAGAGGGCTCCAATGCCAGCTTAGCCAGCGTCCCTACCTTTCGGTCCTTCCAGGACCGAAGGGGTAGAGCATCTTATCTCAGTCTCTGAGCTACAGTGCCGGGAACAGGTATCTAGCTTGCCCCAAGTATGGCAAGAATCATCCAGGAGAGTGTCTTCGGGGTCGAGAGGGTTGTTTTGATTGTGGACAGCTTGGGCATCGGCTTAGGGAATGCCCGTCAGTAGAACGAGAGAGATCACAATCCACTACCTCAGCAGCTCCAGTAGGCTGACTGACTGAATGTTCGAACCCAACTACACGCAAGTGCACGTGGTCGTACAAGTAGTAAAGTGGCTTTATTTCAAGACAAGTAGCGATCCCACAGGAACTGTAATATGGTAGTAATTATCCTAATTGTTAGTGAACGATTTCGTTATGCAAGTAGACAACCAAACAAATAATGCTTTTGAGTCAAGATTAATAGTTAATGTGAACCTAAGTAAAATTGTAAATTAAAGTCTGAACAATAGCAATGAACAAGCTGAGGTTAAGGCAAACATGCAGGGATGTATTTATTAATTAAAATCAGTCAATCTTCTCTTTGGTTGTTAGTCAGGAATTAATAACCCATGGATTGGATATTTCGACTCCTCACCAATTAAAGAATCACAAGACTTACATTACACATTTCAGTGATGCAAAAACCCCGTGTTCTAGCTATACATAACACATTCCATAAATGACCAAATATGACATTACAGATATATTTCTATTCTGAACGTAAATATTCCCTTAATTTCTCAACCAAGAAAAGATCATATTCCACCAATTCACATCTATCCAATTAATCTCGCTTTTGGAGTCAAAATTGGAATTCTAGAATCTACATTAACATTGGCCAAACATTAACGTAGTAAAAACAAGAATTGGTAGAACCACCGTTATAAAGAAGATCAAAACTGAAATAATCATTCATTACATTCTTCTGCAATTATCCTCAACCTCAGCAATAGGTGAATTAGCCACTCATTTGCGGATTAAACATCTTCAAACAAGTAGAATTCATACAAGCAATTAAAATTAAAGAGAAAAAGGAAGAGAATTAACCCTAGGAATTCTTCTTCTCAACTGCCTGCTATCCACGTTCTTGCTCAAAATGTCAGATACTTTAAAATAAAACCTAAGTGTGCTATTTATACAAGTGAGAAATTTTTCCTG
This sequence comes from Datura wrightii, assembly GCA_035772735.1. Classification (NCBI taxonomy): domain Eukaryota; kingdom Viridiplantae; phylum Streptophyta; class Magnoliopsida; order Solanales; family Solanaceae; genus Datura; species Datura wrightii. The sequence goes on from JASDFA010000008.1 coordinate 31,684,804, forward strand.
GAATAACTAGCAACGTGGCACGGAGTGTATTGCGGAGCATCAGCTCCGTTCCACGGCCTTGTCGCGGACCTTCACTGGAACTCAGCTTCCAGGTAATTATCCTCAACGTGGCACAGAGTGTATCGCAGAGCATCATCTCTGTGCCACGGTGCCATCGCGCACCTCCACTGGAACTTGGGGTTCCGCATAATTATCCTCAGTGTGGAACAGAGTGTATCGCGGAGCATCAGCTCCGTGCCACGGAGGTAACGCGCACCTTCACTGGAAATCAATATAAAAATCACTTTTAGGCAGATTGCTTCCGCGATGGTAGCGTGACACGACCTCCATCGCAGAGCACCAAACTTCACCCATTTCCTTGTCGACTTCCGTTTCTTGCTTCCGAGTCTATTTCCACACTTCACCAACTTGTAGATTAGCTTCCAAAACTTCCTTCTCGACTGCAAAACAACACTAATCATGTTGTTTAGTATAAATCCACATTTACATACAAATCTTATGAGAATGCACATATAAAAGTGGATAAACAAGTATAAATGAAGTATTAAAGCATCACTTGGGCATGTAATTATGCCCAAGATCACCTACCCCACACTTAAAACCTTGTTCGTCCTCGAACAATCCTTTCACATCTCATGCAATTGAAACCCAAGCATAGATAATTTGGTGAGACCATTCAAGCTACGGCTATAAGGATTATTTAAGATAGCAAATCATCAAGAGAGCATGCACGGTTTCATCAATGAAATGAAATACATCACATTAAGACCTCCTACCCTCAAGAATCGACTCTCGATCTTGGCAAACTCATGCAAATCAACTGATCAAGACATCCGACACGAATGTTATCTCATCATTAAGCATGTGCTCTCTCAACACAAGAGAGTTACCCCATGTTCACTCATAAAATTTCCAAAGCACTACATGTAAGGGTATGTGAATAAGATTACGCTCACTCTCCCAAAGAATTCACATGCATCATGTCGTGAACCATAAGCTTGCACTTAGTGTTTTACTCCACTAATTTGAGGATGCATGATGCAAGATCACGTAGGACTTAATGGGTTGTAATGTAAGCTAAGGAACTAGTAAATACTGGGCTAACCAATAATAGTAACTAGCTTCCCCAAGCGCTTTTAATACATCCCACAATCATTATAAACATTCCTTCTTCCTCAATCCTCTCACTCTTGAATTTTCTATTTGTTTTTGTTCCCATTTCTTTAGGAACACCCAACTTACTAGCAAAGAGTATTTAAGCAACTTTTTTCATTCATTGATTTTCTTACTCTGTACTAATAATTAATCAATTCCAAATAAGTGCACCTTTGACCTTTTCTTTTAACTTTCACAACCTCCACTTTCCCTTCCGTTTCAAGCTTCTCACTCCTTCACTCTTTGAGAAAATTGTTTGTTGTTTTTTTTCTTAAGCGCTTAGGATTTTTGTATCAAATTTACGGCTAATGAAAAAAAAGGATTAAGCTTGGTTTGTATCTATCATAGAATAGGCTAAAGGCTCAATGGGGCTAACTAGGATTTAACATTGAAGGTGGGTACGATAAGGGAGAACTTTTGGTTCATTCAAAGAAATGCCTACATCCTTTCCTACAATCTACATCCTTCATTTCGTTTAATATACACACCAGGCAAGTTCTAGACACTTCACAATAGCATGGAATATTTGAAAACTCACACTCACTGCACATGCTCAACTTAAGACATATTCACACACTCTTCATTCAGTTAATTACAAGAATTCACTAATTAAGCCTTGATCACACCGAATCGAATTCTAGGGCCTAGGTATCTCAACATGTTTAACACATTTGCATGCTTCTGTATGAATCACACTTGTATCTTACAATCATGTGTAGCACAGAACAAGAATGTCAAACCATTAATTAGCTACACGTTTGGAAAAAACGAAAGAAAAAAATCTAAACCTATCGACTAAATTTCCCTTAAGACAGTCGTCATCCATCCATCATAGGGAACAGTCACTATCTAAGACGTCGGTTCAAGGGGACTATTCTCGAGAAAAGCACCGAAAACAAAAACCGAGAAACCCAAATAAAAATTTTTGATAGAGAAAAATAAATATAATCAAAAATTTACACATCACAAAAAAAATTTACACATCACAAGCAGCAGATCACTATTTATTACAGACATGCCATGAAACACAAAGTCACAGAGTAACAATTAGCACAACCACAAAAACACAAACACAAACAACTAGCACCTAACTATTCCCACCCCATACTTAATCGGAACACTATCCCCAGTGTTCACATAGTTGCAATTAAAAACAAAGTTTTGGTGGTGTAACTCCCTGATCAATCAAAATACTCAATCTCTTCATCAGGTGCCAGCGCCTCATCGCCAAGATTAGAATCGTCCCCGTCGTCCTCTTCCAACTCAATGTCCGAGTCCTCCCAGCGTGTTTCCTCATCAGTAGGGACATCATCTTCCACAGGCTCTACAAATGCGGGCCCCACTCGGTATAAAGCTCGGGCATGATCATTGAATGGATAGTCCATGCCAAGCTTCCACAATTCATCCTCCATCACAGGACTTCCACCAATGCGCAGCTGCAACATCTGCATCCCATACATTCGGTCCATGTATTGATCATCCCGAGCATGTCACTCGGCTAGTGTAAGCATAGGCCCATATGTAGAATCAGGTGCTTTGGTTTTACTGACATCCAAAGCACACCTGTCGATATGAGGAATGTAGTCCAGGGCCTCTTCTTCAATATCGTGGCCCCTGAGGAAAGTGGTGAGAAGACCACCGAACCCATATCGATGCCCCTGATGCAGTCTGGCTCTCTTCATGGGGGAGATGATCACTGCCCCAATATTAAATTTCCATCCCTTTCATCGGTGCATAAACCAGACAAACTCTATCCCAGGTGACATCAATCATGTGCACCCCCGGGATCAGACAAGAGAAAACTATCTTCAACCATATCTGAGTTTCTTTGTTCATCTAGGAATATGGAAATGTCTGGTGGTAGCCCCTTTCCTTGTGCCGACTCCACCTGGCTGTCGATCGAGCTCCACATAAAGTGCGTCTGATATCCGTGTATGGTGGAGTGATGTTCAGTTGGCGGAGGACATGAGTGTCTGTGTCTCACGCCCTCAGGATTGCATTTAGATGGTGTGGTTCAAAAGTAACCACCTTCCCTCTAATCTTAATGGTGTGGCTGCGCAAATTCAGGTTCCAATTAGCGTAAAATCCCCGGAAAAGATGGAGATTGCACTCTTTGGGTTCTTCAAAAATGAACTTTAACCCAGCAGTGTCAATCCTATGTAGGATCCGTGGGAATTCCTGTGCTAGTGGTTCCCGTGCTATCTGTTCCTCCGGGAAGTACTTGGTTTCCTTGTGTTTGGAATACCATTTCTTCCCCTCATCAGTCACCCATCTTGTTCCATATTGTCTGTGTTTCCCTCGAGGAACAACTGGTGTTGCTGGTACTGCTGCCGCAGTTCTTACTCTTTTCTGCTGGCGCCAGATGTGGATGCGCCCTTGCCTTTATCTTGCCTTCCATACATTTGTCCTGTGCATTCAAAAGCATACAGTTCAAATGTTATTCGAGGCATAGTTGGATACGACTAAGGTTGGGCTTAATTTGATCACCCCACACTTAGTCATTAGCCGCAGTCAACACAATTCGACAAGAACATTCACATTTTTTTTTCAGTTCTTAGTTTCCAACATGTTCAGTGCATTCATACAAGTCAATGGAAAATTTCTTTGTACTACTCAGACTTCATACAAAGCATTATGAAAGTTTCTCCATTGATTCATTTATATAATCATGAGCACTTTGCAATTTGCGCGCAACAACCTACGATAATTCCCTATTTTCGTGTCACGCCCCACCTTGGGGGGTATGACTGGCACCTGGTGCCCTACTAAGACCCGACCTGCTGAATTGTTAAGCCTGGGCGCATCTGACGCCTGGCTGGCTCTAACTCAAATTTCTGGAAACAAAGGGCTATATAACGGCTGTAAATACAGCCCCGGCCCATTGGCCTATAGCCTTCTGTACCTGTATTACAGCTGACCAGAAACAAGGTAGTTCAAGGGAACCTATGCGGGCCGACAAGGCCACCATGCTGTCTAGTTATCTGTAACTCAAGCATAACATACTGAAAAGCTACGTGACCGACAAGGTCACCACTACTGGCAAACTATGGCCCCACACGGCCATTACAAAAGGAAAAAAAAAGAGTAAGGGCAACTATACAACTACACGGCCCCACACGACCGGCTCATCTGACCACAGGGAATATATACAGACTGCAAGCCTCTAAGAAGGATAATAGAAATGATCGGGACAGGGCCCCGACCTACCCGTACTGTACAACAAAAGGAACTGAACTACACCTCTAGAAATTCAGTCTCCGGATGACAGGAGCTGAATATTCGACCGCTGATGGGGATCACGTGGTATCGCCTGCGCGTCTATGGGTACCTGTAGGCAAGTAATGCAGTGCCCCACTAGGCGTCAGTACCGCTGGTACTGAGTATGTAAAGCAAACTGAATATAGCTGAATACAAGTAATATAACTAAAAATTCTGAATAGTAGGAGCTAACTGAATCTGTAAGAACTGAAGGGATATCTGAAATCAATAACATAACTGTCAAAACTTGAAATAAGAAGGAATAGATAACTGTCTGATGGTGTAGATCGTACCTGTTCTTAATCATACTGAAGGGAGTAGGAATCATACCTGGAGACGTATCATTCTACTACTAATCTGCTCGTATCTACTGTAATATAGCATAACATACATAACATAACATGGCATACACAACCTTACCCGGCCCCCATAAGCCGGGAGGTACAATCAACATAGAATCTATACCCCTACCCCGGTCAACCCATCTCCTACACTAGCTGTAAGCATCCTGCCAGTCCCCTGGGTATGCACTTGGGCTCGCTGAGCCCCTGACTATAACTGCATCTGAGTCCGGAGGACTCCTGAATCTTCACCCGGGCGTATCCGCTCGACTGGGGTGTGTAAGGGCCGATCAAGGTACAAATATGGGGAAAAACTGGCATCCCATCTTCGTCCCCTGGCAGGACGGCATGCCACTCCGTAGAGTGACGTATCCTCATCCTATGGCGGACGAGTCGATACAGCTATTAACCCTGGGCGGTCATGGATGCTAGGTAATCCAACCCCAAACAATACAACGGTCTCGACTGGTAATACTATCTGTGTATCTCACATACTGAGGCTAATAGGGGTAAAGTATCATATATATTACATGCTGGGCTAATGATAGTAATCTGTACATATCTGTTACGTGCTGAGGCAGGTGAATATATATAAATATGAACATAATCCCCTGCCAGACTGTACTGGGGCAAATGCTATACAAGATAATGTTTCTGCTGAAAATTCTGTTGTTTACTAAGTTTCTGTATACCCTATATGCTGGACTAATGACAGAAATAAGTACATACTTAATACATGCTGAGGCTGGAAGTACTATATGTGTATGTACGAATATAGTCTTTCTGCTGAACTATGCTGTATACTAATTTTCTATAGTAACCTGATTTACTATTCCTGACATGCTTTCTGGATTTCATTTTAGCCTGCTATTCTATTTCTGAAGGGCTTTACGGATACTGTACTACTCCACGGGGTTTCAGCTGAACACAACAATATCTTAACATGGCATATTACATCACACACTGAATATACTGGGCAATCTCTAACGCTTGCGTTAGAATCTATATCATACTGATAGGTTTCATACACGTTACAACCCAATGTTTCTCACATCGTACCAACATTCATAATAACGCAATACTCGACTTCTGAACATTCTACTGGTCCGTAATTATTACGCTATACTGATATTACTTAACTTGCCGAAGGAAACTAACTCTACATACCTTATCTTCGACTATTCGTCCGTCGGACGAGACTCGGCCGGTACTTCAACTATTTTCTCCCAACTGCATTCATAAACACGTCAATCAATACTAAATACAACGCTATTGTAAAGAGCGACGTTACTTTTGATTTAATTTATTGCCTAAACTTAGGCTTATCGAAAGACGGTCAAAAACTAGCTATTTTCCAGCGGCCCAGAAGGGAGAAGTATTCACTTCTCAGCTAGGAACACATAGACATTAATTTAGAGCAATTCTACTTACTTTAGTTCGGTGGCTCGCCGATTCGTCGGCCGTATTTCATGAAACTAATTCCGTAGAAATGCTCTCTGCTGCTAAATACTCAGGTATCTGGGATTAATTTGAGTTTAGGCAGCGTTTGGCAGCGTAATCGGACGAAAATATTTAATTTTCTTCGTCTTCCCTCGGTTCACAGCGTTTTTGGAAATTTTATAAGTATTGAATGATTTCCAACCGAAGTGGGGGCTTTATATACTTGGGCCTGGACACGGGCAACGTGTCATGGAGCCATCACAGAGGCCTCACCTCCGTGACACGCTGCCATCGCGGAGGGGCTCTGCCTCGGCTCCTCCCGCGATGTTTCGACAGGTTTCTCGTCCGATCTTTTCCCGGGCCTCTCCCTAGCACGTATGGCTTTCAAATATGCTTAACCAACGTGCGAATAGGTCATCTAAGTGCCGGGAATTCTACGGGGTATAACATTCTCCCACCCTTAGGAACATTCTTCCTCGAATGTATACTACTATCTAGAGGACTACTTATTCTAGTTTCTGGAAAAATTTTGGCAGAGTTTCCCCTGTAATATGGACTATCGAAAAGACCTGAAACGCAGAAAAAGTCCAACACAGGCACTGCATACAATATTCCACAATCCACTGGACAACTAAATATCACTTCTTTCTTTATCATTTACAACATACATACCATAAAATACTGTGTAAATAATGATACGGACATACCTGTCGTCTGACTAGGCCTGAAATAAGTGAGGGTATCTGGTTTTCATATCTTCTTCAGCCTCCCACGTCATTTCCTCCCGATTTCTGTTACGCCACAATACCTTGACAGATGCAACATCTTTAGTTCTCAACCTGCGAATCTGTCTGTCTAAAATGGCTACGGGAACCTCTTCATATGCTAACTCTTCTGTGATCTGGACATCCTGAACTGGAACTACTGTAGAAGGGTCCCCTACGAACTTCCTTAGCATAGAAACATGGAATACTGGGTGAACCAACGCTAACTCTGGAGGCAAGTTTAACTCGTATGCCACGCGGCCTATTCTTCGCCGAACCTGATACGGCCCAATGAATCTTGGGCTAAGCTTGCCCTTCTTGCCAAACCTCATTACCCCTTTCATCGGGGACACTTTCAGATATACCTAGTCGTTTACCGAAAATTCTAGATTTCTGCGCCGTCTATCTGCATATGACTTCTGACGGCTCTGAGCGGTCAGTAAACGTTCTCGGATAAGCTTTATCTTTTCCTCGGACTGCCGAACAATGTCTGGGCCAATTAATGCTGATTCTCCTATTTCAAACCAGCCCACTGGCGATCTACATTTTCGCCTGTACAATGCCTCGAAAGGCACCATCTGAATAGCTGAATGGTAGCTGTTATTATAAGCAAATTCAATTAACGAAAGATGTTCATCCCAGCTACCCCCAAAATCTAACACACACGCTCGTAGCATATCTTCGAGCGTCTGGATTGTACGTTCAGCCTGCCCGTCTGTCTGAGGATGGAATGCTGTGCTCAAATTCATCTGCGTTCCCAAACCTTTCTGAAACGATTGCCAGAATCTAGCTGTAAACTGTGCTCCCCTGTTTGAAATGATAGATACCGGCACGCCATGCAATCTAACTATTTCTCTGATATACAATTCGGCATAATCCTCAGCTGAGAAGGTAGCCCTTACTGGCAGGAAATGAGCTGATTTTGTCAGCCTGTCAACTATTACCCAAATGGAATCATTTCTGTGTTTAGTACGGGGTAACCCTGTTACAAAATCCATGTTTATTACTTCCCACTTCCACATAGGTATCATTATCTCCTGAGTCAAACCACCCGGTTTCTGGTGTTCTGCTTTCACCTGCTGACAATTAGCACATCTATATACAAATTCAGCTATCTCAGTTTTCATACCTGGCCACCAGTAGATGTCTCTGATGTCGTGGTACATTTTCGTCGCCCCTGGGTGAAGGGAATAGCGAGCGTAGTGTACTTCATGCATGATCTGCCCACGAAGTCCTGCGACATTCGGGACACAAAGGCGGCCCTTACAATGTAGCACGCCATCCTCGGTTATCTGAAAATCTGGATCCTTACCTTTCTGAACTCTATCTCTGAGCTGGACTAAATCGGGATCCTCATACTGCCGTTCTTTTACCTCTGTAACTAACGATGACACTGCAGAATTCTGAATTACTGGTCCATTATTTTCTGTTTCTATTATTTGAACAGCTAGGCCAGCTAACTGATGAATTTCTTTAGCTAATTTCTGTTTCTCAGGTCCCAAATACGCCAAACTCCCCATTGACTTACGGCTCAGGGCATCTGCTACAACATTAGCTTTTCCGGGGTGGTATAGAATATTCACATCATAGTCTTTCAACAACTCTAACCAGCGTCGTTGCCGCATATTCAACTCCCTCTGGGTGAAAATGTACTGTAAACTTTTATGGTCTGTATAAATATCAACATGGACGCCGTACAGATAATGCCTCCACATCTTCAAGGCATGAATTACTGCGGCCAATTCTAGGTCATGGGTAGGGTAATTCTTTTCGTGTTTCCTCAGCTGTCTGGAAGCATATGAAATTACTCTACCATACTGCATCAACACACAGCCCAATCCGACACCTGACGCGTCGCAATAGACTGAATAACCTTCTGTGCCTTCCGGCAGTGCTAGTACTGGGGCGGAGGTTAATCTGTCTTTCAGTTCCTGGAAACTCTGCTCGCATGCCTCCGTCCACTGGAACTTTGCTGCTTTCTGTGTCAATTTAGTTAAAGGTGCTGCAATGGTTGAGAATCCCTCAACGAATCTCCGATAATACCCTGCTAACCCCAGAAAACTACGAACTTCAGTCGGGGTGGTAGGCCTAGGCCATGACTTAACTGCTTCTATCTTCTGCTTGTCTACCTGTATACCAGCATCTGAAACAATATGCCCTAAAAAGGCCACTGAGTTAAGCCAGAATTCACATTTCAAGAATTTAGCATACAACTGGCGGTCCCTGAGAATCTGGAGCACTGTCCGCAAATGAGTCCGGTGATCAGCTTCAGAGCGAGAATACACCAGAATATCATCAATGAATACTATCACGAACAAGTCTAGGAAAGGTCTGAAAATACTGTTCATCTGGTCCATAAAGACTGCTGGGGCATTCGTTAACCCGAAGGACATAACTAGAAATTCAAAATGTCCATATCGGGTCCTAAACGCTGTCTTAGGAATATCTCTTTCACGTACTCGGACCTGGTGGTATCCGGACTGCAAGTCAATCTTAGAAAAGTATCTGGCTCCCTGCAACTGATCAAATAAGTCATCAATTCTGGGGAGCGGATACTTGTTCTTTACTGTAACTTTGTTTAGCTGCCGATAATCTATGCACATTCGGAGCGAGCCATCTTTCTTTCTCACAAACAAGACTGGCGCACCCCATGGGGAAGTACTCGGCCTGACAAAACCTTTATCTAACAAGTCTTTCAACTGCTCCTTTAATTCTCTGAGTTCTGCAGGAGCCATATGATAAGGAGGTATTGATATTGGCTGAGTGCCTGGTAGCAAGTCAATAGCAAAGTCTATTTCCCTTTCTGGGGGAATACCAGGTAACTCATCAGGAAATACATCTGGGAATTCATTTACCACTGGGACAGACTGGAGTGTCGAAGATTCTGCTTGGACATCCTGAACTCTGACAAGATGGTAAATACACCCCTTAGATATCAACTTTCTCGCCTGAAGGTAGGAAATAAACCTACCTTTTGGCGTCACGGTGCTGCCCTTCCACTCCCGTACTGCTTCCCCCGGGAAGTGGAATCGGACCGTTTTGGTCCAACATTCAACATTGGCAAAGCATGGCACTAACCAGTCCATACCCATTATGGCATCGAAGTCTATCATTTCTAACTCGACCAGATTTACTGTGGTCTGACGGTCAACAATCTCTACTGTACACCCGCGGTAGATTCGGCTAGCTGTGATGGAGTCACCAACGGGCGTAGATACTAGAAAGGGCTGCTGTAATGATTCTGGTACAATACTAAACTTCTGTGCCACAAATGGTGTAATATAGGACAAAGTAGACCCTGGATCAATTAACACATAAGCAGGGTGTGAGCAGATAGTTAGCATACCTGTCACGACATCAGGCGATGCTTCTGAATCTTGTCTCCCTGGTAAAGCATATGTGCGGCTTGGACCCGCACCTGTACTGGAGGCCCCTGATCTGCCCCGACCCCTGCCTGCTGAAACTGAGGGCCTGCGCCCAGTCGAGGATGTTGTGGCTCGTGACCCTGCTGATGTCCTACCCTGTCTATCGCGGTCCTCTCGACCTCTGGCTGGGCAATCTTTCATCAAATGGCCTTCTTGGCCACAAATATAACATGCGGTGGAGCCATATCTGCATGCTCCAGAATGGCGTCGATTGCATATAGGGCAAAGTGGTAGGGTATACCTACTCTGCTCCGCCCTCCTCTGTGATAGTGAATCTGCCATCTGCGAGCCTCTACCAGTCCCTGACTGCCCCCTGCGGCTGAATCTACCCCCCTGTGACTGTGATGGAGGCGGGGGCCTGGGCGGCCTGTCTGACAATCGGGGCCTGGGTCCTCCCCGGGCCTCTCCCGGTAATTCAACTGGCCTGTCCCGGCGACGCTGTTCCTGATTAACCCTTCTGGCCTCTCGTTGCCGCTGTCTAATGGCCTCAATATTCTGAGCAAATGCCTGAATGCGAGCAATATCCATGTCCTCTCGCAGTGTGGCTGTAGTGCAAATCTCAACATATTCTGGATTCAATCCCGTAATGAAGCGATGCACTCTGGATGCCATAGTATCAACAAAGGCCGGTGCATATCGGGCTAAGGAATCAAACTGCAAAGAATATTCCCGAACACTCATGGCCCCCTGTTCTAGATGTAGGAACTGGTCTACCCGGGCCTGTCGAATCTCCCACGGCAGATAATGATCCAGAAAGGCTCCTGAAAAGCTGGACCAGGTGGGAGGGGAAACATCTCTCCCTCGGGACCTTTCCCAGCTTTCATACCATAACACCGCAATATCCCGTAACCGGAATGCGGCCAACTCAACTGACTCGGTAGACGTGGCATGCATAACCCTGAAGATTCTCTGCATCTGATCCAGAAAATCTTGGGGGTCCTCTGTTCGGTCCGTACCTGTGAACTGTGGGGGATTCAGGTCTAAGAATTCTCAGACCCTCGAACTACCGGGCCCTCCTGATGATTCTGCAGCTGTAGATGGCATTAGCTGACGCTGAGCAGCCATCCTCTGTGCTAACAAAACTACAGCACTCCTAACCACCTGATCAGAAGGAGTCAATATAGGGGCTGCTAAAGGTAATGTCGCCCCAAGTGACTCCTGACGTGGTGGAGACTGCTGAGGAGGCTGAGATGATGCCTCTGTAGTGCCCTCTGATCGGGCTATCTCCAAATGAGGGGGAGGCATCCTGCTGGTGCCTTCTCCTGCTGCAATGTCTAAGTTCCGACCTGTAATAGGATGGCGCTGGTCTGACATTATCTGTAACCAAAGAATATGGTAAGATTTTTGGGAATCAACCCTATACTGTACCGCTCTATAGCACGACTGAATCAGAATAAAAGACAACCATCCTATCATGCCTTGCAGCCTCCTACCCATAGTATGTGGTGCACAACACATCCATGGACAGGACTCTACTTACCACGGCTTGCAGACTCCCTGGGATACGACCTGGCTCTGATACCAAGTTTGTCACGCCCCACCTTGGGGGGTATGACTGGCACCTGGTGCCCTGCTAAAACCCGACCTGCTGAATTGTTAAGCCTGGGCGCATCTGACGCCTGGCTGGCTCTAACTCAAATTTCTGGAAACAAAGGGCTATATAACGGCTGTAAATACAGCCCCGACCCATTGGCCTATAGCCTTCTGTACCTGTATTACAGCTGACCAGAACAAGGTAGTTCAAGGGAACCTATGCGGGACGACAAGGCCACCATGCTGTCTAGTTATCTGTAACTCAAGCATAACATACTGAAAAGCTACGTGACCGGCAAGGTCACCACTACTGGCAAACTATGGCCCCACACGGCCATTACAAAAGGAAAAAAAAAGAGTAAGGGCAACTATACAACTGCACGGCCCCACACGACCGGCTCATCTAACCACAGGGAATATATACAGACTGCAAGCCTCTAAGAAGGATAATAGAAATGATCGGGACAGGGCCCCGACCAACCCGTACTGTACAACAAAAGGAACTGAACTATACCTCTAGAAATTCAGTCTCCGGATGACAGGAGCTGAATATTCGACCGCTGATGGGGATCACGTGGTATCGCCTGCGCGTCTATGGGTACCTGCAGGCAAGTAATGCAGCGCCCCACTGGGCGTCAGTACCGCTGGTACTGAGTATGTAAAGCAAACTGAATACAGCTGAATACAAGTAATATAACTAAAAATTCTGAATAGTAGGAGCTAACTGAATTTGTAAGAACTGAAGGGATATCTGAAATTAATAACATAACTGTCAAAACTTTAAATAAGAAGGAATAGATAACTGTCTGATGGTGTAGATCGTACCTGTTCTTAATCATACTGAAGGGAGTAGGAATCATACCTGGAGACGTATCATTCTACTACTAATCTGCTCGTATCTACTGTAATATAGCATAACATACATAACACAACATGGCATACACAACCTTACCCGGCCCCCATAAGCCGGGAGGTACAATCAACACAGAATCTATACCCCTACCCCGGTCAACCCATCTCCTACACTGGCTGTAAGCATCCTGCCGGTCCCCTGGGTATGCACTTGGGATCGCTGAGCCCCTGACTATAACTGCATCTGAGTCCGGAGGACTCCTGAATCTGCACCCGGGCGTATCCGCTCGACTGGGGTGTATAAGGGCCGATCAAGGCACAAATATGGGGAAAAACTGGCATCCCATCTTCGTCCCCTGGCGGGACGGCATGCCACTCCGTAGAGTGACGTATCCTCATCCTCTGGCGGACGAGTCGATACAGCTATTAACCCTGGGCGGTCATGGATGCTAGGTAATCCAACCCCAAACAATACAACGGTCTCGACTGGTAATACTGTCTGTGTATCTCACATACTGAGGCTAATAGGGGTAAAGTATCATATATATTACATGCTGGGCTAATGATAGTAATCTGTACGTATCTGTTACGTGCTGAGGTAGGTGAATATATATAAATATGAACATAATCCCCTGCCAGACTGTACTGGGGCAAATGCTATACAAGATAATGTTTCTGCTGAAAATTCTACTGTTTACTAAGTTTCTGTATACCCTATATGCTGGACTAATGACAGAAATAAGTACATACTTAATACATGCTGAGGCTGGAAGTACTATATGTGTATGTACGAATATAGTCTTTCTGCTGAACTATGCTGTATACTAATTTTCTATAGTAACCTGATTTACTATTCCTGACATGCTTTCTGGACTTCATTTTAGCCTGCTATTCTATTTCTGAAGGGCTTTACGGATACTGTACTACTCCGCGGGGTTTCAGCTGAACACAACAATATCTTAACATGGCATATTACATCACACACTGAATATACTGGGCAATCTCTAACGCTTGCGTTAGAATCTATATCATACTGATAGGTTTCATACACGTTACAACCCAATGTTTCTCACATCGTACCAACATTCATAATAACGCAATACTCGACTTCTGAACATTCTACTGGTCCGTAATTATTACGCTATACTGATATTACTTAACTTGCCAAAGGAAACTAACTTTACATACCTTATCTTCGACTATTCGTCCGTCGGATGAGACTCGACCGGTACTTCAACTATTTTCTCCCAACTGCATTCATAAACACGTCAATCAATACTAAATACAACGCTATTGTAAAGAGCGACGTTACTTTCAATTTAATTTATAGCCTAAACTTAGGCTTATCGAAAGACGGTCAAAAACTCGTTATTTTCCAGCGGCCCAGAAGGGAGAAGTATTCACTTCTCAGCTAAGAACACATAGACATTAATTTAGAGCAATTCTACTTACTTTAGTTCGGTGGCTCGCCGATTCGTCGGCCGTATTTCACGAAACTAATTCCGTAGAAATGCTCTCTGCTACTAAATACTCGGGTATCTGGGATTAATTTGAGTTTGGGCATCATTTGGCAGCGTAATCGGACGAAAATATTTAATTTTCTTCGTCTTCCCTCGGTTCACAGCGTTTCTGGAAATTTTATAAGTATTGAATGATTTCCAACCGAAGTGGGGGCTTTATATACTTGGGCCTGGACACGGGCAACGTGTCACGGAGCCATCGCGGAGGCCTCACCTCCGTGACATGCTGCCATTGCGGAGGGGCTCTGCCTCGGCTCCTCTCGCGATGGTTTGACAGGTTTCTCGTCCGATCTTTTCCCGGGCCTCTCCCTAGCACGTATGGCTTTCAAATATGCTTAACCAACGTGCGAATAGGTCATCTAAGTGCCGGGAATTCTACGGGGTATAACATTTCGTCCCCCAAAAATCCATCTTCTACCATAGCATAATCCACTTCAATCACAACGTGTTTCAATTCAAACAACATGCACAACCCAAAATATCTCCATTTTTACCAATTTCTTCTTCTTCCTATTTAAATTCTCAACCCTAGTTATCAACATTGTAAGATTTTTAACAAATCATGTAATTATTGAGTTAATCTAATCACAATGATCATATAAACCTCATTCATCCATAACTCAATCGATTACACACTTATTAATCACTTAGGGCAAAATTTCATCAAAGAAAACATGTTCACGAATCAAAATATTCAGTAATAATGAGAAACAATTCGAGAACATACCTTTTCTTGATGAATTCTAAGAAGAATCGAAGAAAGTTTATCACTAGGGTCGTGGCACGTTGAGGGAGAAGGGGTTTTGGGGTGTTGATCGCGGAGGGTTTGAGGAAATGGGGAAAAATTAAAGAATTTGGGGTTAAAAGGGTTGATTTCACGCGGGATTACCCAATGACCCAAGGTGACCCGATGCGAAATGAGCCTCAACGTGTCACGGAGGCCATCGCGGAGGCCAGGCTCCGTGACACGGAGCCATCGCGGAGGCTTACTGGAATTTGTTAAAAATTCTAGAATGAACTCAACGTGTCACGCAGGGTAACGTGAAGGTCCTCCTCCGTGACACGGAGCCAACGCGAGGGCTCTCTGGAAATTTCTCCAAGTTTTATTTTCTAACCTTGATTTTTCCTTTGCACTTTTATATTTTGACCCTCCATTTCACCTGAAAATCATTCAACAACAAAAATTTATTAGAAATCATAGGTTGCCTCTCAACTATTGCCAGCCCTTTTCTCTTTTTTTTTCTTTTTTTCTAATAATCCTAACTAATATCTTACATTACATTCACGGTTGCCTCCCGTGCAGCGCCTGGTTTACCGTCACGGCTTGACGCTTTTCGTCCTTAATCATCTACTAAGGTGATAGATGTCTTCTCTCGAATAACGTCTTCACCCCAGTAGTGCTTACATCTCTGCCCGTTCACCAAAAATGTGGCACTTTTATCCTCTTGCCACAACTCAACTGCCCCGTGTGGGGTCATTCTCACAACTTCAAACGGCCCTAACCACTTGGACCTCAACTTCCCTAGAAAGAGTTTCAACCTCGAGTTGAACAGCAACACTTTTTTCCCTGGCTCAAAGATCTGATGCACCATGTGCCTGTCGTGCCACCTTTTAGTTTTCTCCTTGTAGCATTTAGCACTTTCATAGGCGTGCCATCGAAACTCATCTAACTCACTTAGCTGCATCAACCTCTTCTTTCCTGCTAGCTCAGGATCCATATTTAGCTTTCTTACGGCCCAAAAAGCTCGATGTTCCAGCTCCACAGGTAGATGACATGCCTTTCCATAAACCAATCTGTACGGAGAAGTCCCAATGGGTGTCTTGTATGCAGTTCAGTAAGCCCACAATGCATCGTCAAGTTTGCTTGCACAATCAATTCGTTGTGCATTCACTGTTTTCTGTAGAATTTGCTTAATCTCCCTGTTTGACACCTCTACTTGCCCGCTAGTTTGGGGATGATACTTTGTCTCCACCTTATGCCGCACCCCATACTTAGCTAGCAAGTTTCTGAAACCTACAATTCACAAAATGTGCCCCTCCATCACTGATAATAGCTCAGGGCGTACCGAACCTGGTGAAGATCTACTTCTTCACAAACTTCATCACCACCTTGTTGTCGTTCCTGGGACAAGCTACTGCCTCGACCCACTTAGTCACATAGTCCACTACTACCAAGATGTAACGATTACCAAATGACGGTGGAAACGGGCCCATAAAGTCTATCCCCCATACATCAAAAACCTCAATTTCTAATATCTGATGCAATGGCATCTCCTATCTCCTGCCGATTGTTCCTATTCTTTGACATCTATCACACATTTTGACATAAGTTGTAGCGTCTTTGAACAGTGTGGACCAAAAGAAACCTGACTGCAGCACCTTGTGAGCTGTTCTCTCTCCTCCATGATGACCTCCATACAGTGATGAATGACAACTCCTCAGCACTTCAGCAATCTGACTTTCTGGAATGCATCGCCTCATCACTTGATCCGGTCCTTGCTTAAACAGATATCGCTCATCCCACATGTAGTACCGGGAATCATGCCTCAACTTCTTTCTTTGCTGAGTCGTTGCCTCAGGTGGGTATACTCCACTTACCAGCAAGTTTACAATGTCTGCATACCAAGGGATTTCAGCATCCTTTATTGCCAAGAGTTGTTCATCGGGGAACTCATCTCTGATGCTTTCACCTTCCTTCACATGCGACTGGTTCTCTAACCGTGATAGGTGATCTGCAACCTGATTCTCGCTTCCCTTTCTATCTCGGATCTCTAGATCAAACTCTTGCAGCAATAATATCCACCTGATTAGCCTGGGCTTTGCATCCTTCTTGCCAAACAAATACCGAATTGCTGCATAATCAGTATATACCACCACTTTTGACCCCACCAAATAGGATCTGAACTTGTCAAATGCAAACACTAAAGCCAACATCTCCTTCTCCGTGACTGTATAATTGACTTGGGCAGCATCAAATGTTTTGCTTGCATAATAAATGGAATGAAAAATTTTATTCTTACGCTGCCACAATACAGCTCCTACAGCCACGTCACTTGCATCACACATCAACTCAAAAGGATGTTCCCAATTAGGAGAAATGAGAATAGGTGCTTCCACCAGCTTTTGTTTTATCTCCTCTAATGCTTCTACACAATCCTTGTCAAATTCGAACTTCACCTCTTTTTCTAGCAACCGGCATATCGGTCTAGAAATTTTTGAGAAGTTCTTGATGAACCGTCTTTAAAACCCAACATGACCTAGAAAGCTGCAATCACCCTTCACTGACATTGGTGGTGGTAGCTTCTCAATCACTTCAATCTTTGCACGATCGACTTCTAACCCTTTGCATGACACCTTATGGCCAAGAACGATACCCTCCTTGACTAAAAAGTGGCACTTTTCCCAGTTGAGCACTTGGTTAGAGTCTTCACATCGAGCTAACACCCTGTCAAGATTCTGCAGACACATAGCAAACAAATTACCGAAAACAGAAAAGTCATCCATAAATACCTCGACAAAATCTTCCACCATATCGTGGAAGATCGCCATCATGCATCGCTGGAATGTGGCTGGTGCATTACATAGACCAAATAGCATTCGCCTGAAAGCATATGTCCCATAAGGACATGTAAAAGTGGTCTTCTCTTGATCCTCCGGTGCTATGGCTATTTGATTATAGCTGAAATACCCATCCAGAAAACAATAATATTCCTAACCTTCCAACCTGTCCAAAATCTGATCACTGAATGGAATAAGATAATGATCTTTCCTCGTGGCCTCATTGAGCTTCCTATAATCCATGCAAATTCGCCAGCCCGTGATTGTGCGTATGGGAATCAGCTCATTCTTTTCATTGGTGACCACGGTCATCCCTCCTTTCTTTGGAACGCATTGAACTGGGCTAACCCATTCACTGTATGAGATAGGATATACCACACCTGCATCAAGCGACTTGATCACTTCCTTTCTGACCACGTCTTTCATCACCGGGTTTAACCTCCGCTAATGTTGCACGGTTGGCTTGGATCCTTCTTCCATGAATATCCTGTGTGTGCAGAAAGCTGGACTAATTCCCTTGTGTCCGACATCTGCCAACCCATTGCTCTCTTCCGCCTCTTAAGGACCACCAATGCATCTTTCACTTGTGCCTCTGTCAGTTCTGCTGAAATGATGACTGGAAAGGTGTCATCTTCACCTAAAAATACAAACTGCAAATGTGGAGGCAATGTCTTTAACTACAATTTTGGTGCCTCCTCAATTGATGGCCTTGACGAGGGTTCCAAAGACCTCTTCAACGGTTCAAAGTCCTGCTTCCTGAAGAACCATTTTGGCTCATTCAAAGTCTTCACCATCTCATATGTAGCACTGTCCCCAAAATGATCATAGCCCACCAAGGCTCTCTCCAATGGGTCCTGAGTCAACAATCTGAAGGGTCGATTCCTAATTTAGAACACTGATTGTTGATAGCTCCTCATAAATGGCTGATAGCTTCATGGCCTTGTACACATCAAAAACCTATACTTTGTCATGTGCTCGCATGGTTAGCTGCCCAGTAGCCACATCAATTAAGGCTTGCCCGGTTTCCAAGAAGGGACGTCCCAAAATAAATGGGACTTTCGCATCTAGCTCAAAATCCAGAATTATAAAATCCACCGGGAAAATGAGGGAGCCCACTTGAACTAGCACATCCTCCACAATACCATTAGGTCTGGCCAATGAACGGTCAGCTAGCTGCAAGATCACAGTAGTTGGTCTAGGGCTGCCCAGCCCCAACTTCTTAAACATTGATGTGGGCATCAAGTTTATGCTTGCTCCCAAATCACTCAATCTGCGAGCTTGAATAGACTGCCCAATTGTAATTTGAATAGTGAAGCTCCCAGGATCCTTGAGCTTTGTCGGCAATCTATTCTGTATTCGGGAGGTGCACTCCTCAGTAAGCGCCACTGTAGCGTACTCCATCAATCTGCTTTTGTTTTCTACAGTGTCCTTGATGTACTTGGCATATTTCAGCACTCCCTGCAAAACATCAACTAAAGGTAAATTAATATGTACATGTTTCAACACTTCTATGAATTTCTTGAAGCAAGCTTCCTCCTTATGCTTTTTTAATCTTTGAGGAAATGGGGTGGTGGTCTTTCTATCTCGGTTGCCTTTTCCTTCCCCCTTACATCATCATGTCCTTCATCCTTTTTTGCCTCTCCAGATTGCTGAGGTGGCCTTTATGGTTCCACCTCCTTGAGTTGATTTCCACTCCTGGTAGTAACTGCATTGACCTGCTTAGGATTTTGGTCAGTATAGCTTGGTAATCCTCCCCTCGGTCTGGTGTTTTGAGCTCCAGCTAACTATCCAAACTGATACTCCAATGCCTTTGTAGCCAACTGCTGATTTTTCATGTCAGCCGCTAATTTCACATAATCAGCCTGCATCTGTGCTTTGTTAGCTATTATGATTTTGAACATATCCTCGGTGTTGCTGGGTGGAGGAGATGCATTGTTTCCTCTATATTGTGGCTGATAATTTTGATGCCCCCCTTGGTTTCTCTACACTCCCCGATTCGAACTCTATCCCTGATGACTAGTACTCCCCAATTAAAAATTCGGATGATTCCTCCAATTTGGGTTGTAACTTTTGCCATACTGTTGATTACTGTTCCTCTGGACGTTTCCAACAAAATTCACCGAGTCTGGATTGGCACCACAACACTCAGCTGAGTGTTCACTACTTCCACAAACTTCACACCATACCTGATGAACTGCATTGACTGGGGCTTGTGCCTGGCTCAAGCTCATACTGCTGAAATGGGTGTTAAGTTGATTTTGCAAAGCAGCTATCTATGTAGCGATAGCTGTAAAACCATCCACCTCAAAGACCCCTGCGGCTTTCTTTGCTCCTCCTCGAGTTGCATCCGCATTCCATTCTGGATTTCCCTATGAAATACGGTTTAATAAAGTGTAAAGCTCTTCATAGGTCTTCTCCAATGCCTGCCCACCAGCTGCTGAATCTAACAGAATCTTAGTATGCGGTTCAAAACCCTCAATGAACTCATGCACCAGCACATCATTAGATTGGTGATGATGAGGACAATCCTTTAGCATTGACTTGCACCTCTCCCAAGCCTGATACAAATTCTCACCCTCTCTCTGTTTGAAACTTAGAATCTGAATTCTAAGTCTGGTTATCTTCCCTGATGGAAAGAATCGTATCAGAAAATTCCTTGCGGGGTCATCCCAAGTAGTGATAGAATTTGGTGGTTCAGCCTTCAACCACCTCTTTACTTCCCCCAGCAATGAGAACGAGAATAATGTAAGCCTCACATAGTCGGATGATACTCCAATGGGGATATAGGTGTCACTTATCTCCAAAAAGTTTTGGAGATGTTGTTGTGGATCATCATGAGGGAGACCTGTAAATTGCCCGCTGGTGTGCAATAACTGCATCATATTCTGCTTGAGCTCGAATCTCCCTCCTGGCTTCGATCTGCGCATGCTTGATGTTACATTATTTGCGTGTGGGGTTGCCACTTCGCGGACCGGTCTTGCTGCCATCTCTTCGGGAAATAAAACTGCCTTACAATTGGTGGAGTCTGTTGCTGCTCTAGAATTTCCTGTCTTAATAACTGCAGCTTCTTCTCTAGAGCGTCCCTTCTTTGTCGATAAAATTGTCTCTCTGGCTCTATAAATGAATCCACCAACTCCTTGTCTCTTGCCAGCATTCAGAAAAAAATTTAGTATCTGCTAGAGAAAGGCTAAGATCTAGTCGTCAACACTTATATCGAACGTGTACACTAACACAAAGAGAATTAAATAACCAATTGTCAGTCCCTGGCAACGGCGCCAAAAACTTGTTCGAACCCAAGTATACGCAAGTGCACGTGGTTGTAGAAGTAGTAAAGTGGCTTTACTTCAAGCCAAGTATCGATCCCACAGGGACTGTAATATGGTAGTAATTATCCTAATTGTTAGTGAACGATTTCGTTATGCAGGTGGACAACCAAATAAATAATGTGTTTGAGTCAAGATTAATAGTTAATGTGAACCTAAGTAAATATTGTAAATTAAAGTCTGAACAATAGCAATGAACAAGCTGAGGTTAAGTCAAACATGCAGGGATGTAATTTATTAATTAAAATTAGTCAATCTTCTCTTTGGTTGTTAGTCAGGAATTAATAACCCATGGATTGGATCTTTCGACTCCTCACCAATTAAAGAATCACAAGACTTACATTACACATTGTTGTGATGCAAAAACCCCGTGTTCTAGCTATACATAACACATTCCATAAATGACCAAATATGACATTACAGATATATTTCTATTTTGAATGTAAATCTTCCCTTAATTTCTCAACCAAGAAAAGATCATATTCCACCAATTCACATCTATCCAATTAATCTCCCTTTTGGAATCAAAATTGGAATTCTAGAATATACATTAACATTGGCCAAACATTAACGTAGTAAAAACAAGAATTGGTAGAACAACCGTTATAAAGAAGATCAAAACTGAAATAATCATTCACTACATTCTTCTGCAATTATCCTCAACCTCAGTAAGAGATAAATTAGCCACCCATTTGCGGATTAAACATCTTCAAACAAGTAGAATTCATACAAGTAATTAAAATTAAAGAGAAAAAGGAAGAGAATTAACCCTAGGAATTCTTCTTCTCAACTGCCTGCTATCCACGTTCTTTCTCAAAATGTCAGATACTTTAAAATAAAACCTAAGTGTGCTATTTATACAAGTGAGAAATTTTTCCAGGAATAACTGGCAACGTGGCACGGAGTGTATCGCGGAGCATCAGCTCCGTGCCACGGCCCTGTCGTAGACCTTCACTGGAACTCAGCTTCCAGGTAATTGTCTTCAGCGTGGCACAGAATGTACCGCGGAGCATCAGCTCTATGCCACGGTGCCATCGTGCACCTCCACTAGAACTTGGGTTCCGGATAATTATCCTCAGCGTGGCATGGAGTGTATCGCGGAGCATCAGCTCCGAGCCACGGAGGTAACGTGCACCTCCACTGGAAATCAATATGAAAATCACTTCTAGGAAGATTTCTTCTGCGATGGTAGCGTGACACGGCCTCCATTGCGGAGCACCAAACTTGGCCCATTTCCTTGTCGACTTCTGCTTCTTGCTTCCGAGTCCATTCCACACTTCACCAACTTGTAGATTAGGTTCCAAAAATTCCTTCTAGACTGCACGACAACACTAATCATGTTGGTTAGTATAAATCCACATTTACATATAAATCTCATGAGAATGCATACATAAAAGTGGATAAAAAAGTATAAATGAAGTATTACAGTATCACTTGGGCATGCAATTATGCCCAAGATCACTGAGAAGGCTAATACATCAGGTACAGAGGGTAGTCAACGCCAAAACCATTTTTATGCATTATCATCTCATCAGGATCAGGAGAATTCACCGGATGTGGTCATGGTTATGCTATATCTTTTCCATCTAGATGTATATTCCCTTCTTGATCTAGGAGCCACTCTATCATTCGTGACTCCTTATGTAGTAGTTCAGCTCCATATCAGTCCAGAAGTCATATCCGAACCCTTCTCAATCTCCACCCCAGTTGGCGAGTCAGTTAGAGCTAGCCGGTTGTATAGAAACTGTCCAATCTCAGTCTGCAATAAAGTCATTTCAGCTGACCTTGTAGAATTAGACATGGTTGACTTTGACCTCATTCTTGGTATGGATTGGCTACACTCTGGTTATGCCTCAATCGACTGCAGAACTAGGGTCGTCAGGTTCCAGTTCCCTAATGAGCCAGCTCTAAAATGGTCGGGCAATAGTTCAGCGCCGAAGGGCAAGTTGATTTCCTACCTTAAGGCTAGGAAGCTTATTTCTAAGGGATGTATTTATCATCTAGTTTGGGTCAAGGATTCTGATTCTGAGACCCCAACTATCCAGTAAGTCCCTGTTGTTAGAGAGTTCCCAAATGTATTCCCCGAAGATCTTCCGGAGTTCCTCCTGAACGAGAAATTGACTTCGGCATAGACCTTGTTCCAGATACTTGGCCCATCTCTATCCCTCATTATAGAATGGCTCCGGCTGAACTTAAGGAGTTGAAGGAGCAGCTAAAAGATCTTCTTGATAAGGGTTTTATTATATCGGCATCTCTCCCTGGGGTGCTCTAGTGTTATTCGTGCGAAAGAAAGATGGTACCCTCAGAATGTGCATCGACTACCGTCAGTTGAACAAGGTAACAGTCAAAAATAGGTATCCCCTACCCAAAATTGATGACCTATTCGACCAACTCCAGGGAGCCAGCTATTTTTCCAAAATAGATCTTAGGTTGGGGTATCATCAATTAAGTCTCAGAGAGTGTGACATACCAAAAATAGCTTTTAGGACTTGGTATGGTCACTTCGAGTTCGTGGTTATGTCCTTGGGACGAACAAATTCCCCTATAGCCTTTATGGACCTGATGAACAGAGTCTTCAAGAAGTATCTAGATATGTTCATCATTGTATTTATCGAAGATATTCTGGTATACTCCATAAATGAGGAATAGCATGCTAATCACATGAGGATAGTGAGTCGGACACTCAGAGACCGCCAGCTATTCACCACGTTCAGCAAGTGTGAGTTCTGGCTGAAATCTGTGACTTTCCTGGGTCACGTCTCTGGTGAAGGTATTCAGGTTGATCCTCAAAAGATAGCAGCAGTGAAAGGCTGGCCCAGACCCACCTCCCCAATCAAAATTAGAAGTTTCTTGGGTTTGGTCAGTTATTACTGATGCTTTGTAGAAAGCTTTTCTTCTATAGCATCTACACTAACTCGGCTGACTTAGAAGAATGTGAAATTCTAGTGGTCAGATATGTATGAGAAGAGTTTCCACGAGTTAAAAACACGACTCACTACTGCTCCAGTATTGAATCTACCAAAAGGATCGGATGGATTTGTAGTATATTGTGACGCTTCCAGAGTTGGACTCAGATGTGTTCTGATGCAGCGGTGCAAGGTGATAGCCTACGCCTTCAGACAGCTCAAGGTTCATGAGAAAAATTATCAAACTTATGACTTGGAGTTGGCAGCGGTAGTGTTTGCATTAAAAATATAGAGACATTATCTATATGGGGCTCACGTTGATGTTTTCACCTATCACAAGAGCCTTCAATATGTATTCAGTTAAAAGGACCTGAATCTTCACCAGAAGAGGTGGTTAGAGCTCCTAAAGGATTATGACATGAGCGTGCTATATCACCGAGGCAAAGCCAATGTCGTGGCTGACGCCCTAAGTAGAATGTCTATGGGTAGCCTGGCTCATATTGAGGAAGGTAGAAAGGAGTTGGTGAAGGACATTCACAGACTAGCTCAGCTAGGGGTGCAGTTGGTTGACTCAGCTAAGGGTAGAGTAGTGATGCAAAGTGGGTCAAACTCCTCTTTGGTTGTTGAAGTTAAGTCCAAATAGGATGAAGATCCCATTCTTCTTAAACTCAAGGAAGCGGTTCTCAGAAAGGAGCTTAAGGCTTTCTCCAAAATGGGAGATGGTGTGCTCCATTATCAGGGCAGATTGTGCGTACCAGACGTTGGTGACTTGATACATCAGATATTGGCTGAAACACATAGCTCGAGATACTCCATTAACCCTGGGGCTACTAAAATGTACCACAATTTGCGGGATATTTACTGGTGGAACAGCATGAAGAGAGACATCGCCGAATTCGAAGCCAAGTTCCCGAACTGCCAGCAAGTCAAAATAGAGCATCAAAGACCGAGCGTTATGACCCAAGATATAAGCAGACTCGTGTGTAGGTGTGAAGAAAATATGGACTTTATTACGGGTCTACCTCATACTCACCGGCAACATGATTCCATTTGGGTAGTAGTGGATCAGATGACTAAGTCAGCACATTTCCTCCCAGTTAAAACTATAGATTCAGCTGAGGACTATGATAGACTTTATATCTGGGAGTTGGTCAAGCTTCATGGGGTGCCATTATCAAACATCTCAGACAGGTTACCCAGTTCACCTCAAATTTTACAGGTTTTTTCAGAAGGGACTTGGCACCCAAGTCAAGCTCAGCATAGCTTTTCACCTGCAGACAGATGGGCAAGCTGAGCGGACTATTCAGACTCTAGAAAGTTTGTTAAGAGTGTGAATGATTGATTTTAAGGATAGTCGGGATGACCACTTGCCTCTTATCAAATTTGCATACAACAATAGTTATCACTCCAGCATCCAGATGGCCCCATTTAAGGCATTGTATGGTAGAAGGTGTAGGTCACCTATTGGATGGTTTGAGGTTGGTGAAGCTGCAATAATCGGGCCAAACTCTATTCATGAGGCTACGCAAAAGGTACAGCTCATTAGAGAAACAGTGCAAACAGCTAAGAGCCGTCAGACATCTCATGCTAATGCGAGGAGAAGAGAATTGGAGTTTGTTGTGGATGACTGGGTCTACCTGAAAATTTCACCCATTAAAGGAGTGATGAGGTTTGGGAAGAAGGAAAAGCTCAGTATGAGATATGTGGGACCCTACAAAATTCTTAGGCGAATTGGCAAGGTAGCCTATGAGTTGGAATTACCCTCAGAGTTGGCTTCTGTGCACCCAGTATTCCATGTGTCACTATTGAAGAAATGCATTGGTGATCCAACTTCAATTGTGCCATTGGACAGTGTAGAAATAAAGGATAGTCTCTTATACAAGGAAGTCCCAGTCCAGATCCTTGACCGTCAAGTTCTTAAGCTGAGGAACAAAGAGATAGCTTTAGTCAAGGTCTCATGGAGAAATTAGCAGGTGGAGGGAGCTACATGGGAGGCTGAAGCAGATATGATGGCTAGATACCCACACTTGTTCTCTATCAGCTCTGTTATAGATTGAGATATCAGTCTTGCCCAAGAACTCAATTTAGTTTTCATGTTCAACTCATGTGTTCAAGTTTCTTTTATGTTTATGGATGTATGAATGAAAAGTGAATTCAGTTCAGCTATGTAGTTTGAATCAGAGGTAGTCATTCCGTTAGTTTTTGGTTTAATGATCAGTATTTGAATATTTAATTGCATCCCTCTACTTTTTTGTCAGTTATCCAAAATTCGAGGATGAATGTTCCCAAGGGGGAGATATTGTCATACCTAGAAAGCCCAAAGATCAGACCCGGGAGTTGAAGTGGGAAAAAATTTAAAAACTAGCACCAGGAACAGAACGAGTCGTGAAATGACCCGTTGGTGCAGACCAGAGTATTGATGTGACTCATGGGGAGGCCAAGTGAGGAGTTTGAAATTTTGGAGAAATGCGTCCCCACGGGAATGACAACAACTCATAGTCAGGCCCCACGAGTCGTTATGGAAGTATTGGAGTGGGTAAGTAAGAAATGAAAAAGGAGGGAGGCAGTGTACTTGAAGGGAGACCCCACGAGTTGTGGTCAGTCACCACGATTCGTGGGGATGGTCATGACCTAGTAGGGAAAAATATATTTGAGGCTAAGGCAGTGTACTTCACGGATGGTGACCACGAGTCGTGGTCACCTAGAATGAGTCGTTAAGTCATCCATGATAAACCCAAGAGACTTGAGAGGCAGTGCACTTCACGGATCAGACCACGAGTCATGGCCCTAGGTAACGAGTCGTTAGATCCCTCGTTGAAACCACCTGGTAGTTATTTCTTGCAATTTTCCTTAAGGTGTTTTAGTAATTTCCTCACCTCCTAGATCCTAAACTAAGTCATTTTGGGCTATTTTAAAGGGAATTTCGAGGGGCTAAATAGTTTTCCCCTCATTCCCACTCAGATTTTTAGAAAAAGTTATGCAAGTTCTCATTGAAGAGCTCTTAAGTAAGGTCTAGGGTTCCTCATCCAGTGCAGCAATTCAAGTTTCCTTCTCTAGGGAATTTTAGTCAGGTATGTGGGAATTCAACAAAGGGATAGTTCTCCCCTTGTGTCCCCCAAAATCCTTCCCTAATTTCACTACGAATCCTAGCCCTGAGCTTTCAAATGCAAAGGGAATATAGGTGAATTTTTATTTGAATTCACATATTTGATATCCATGATTATTTCATATATGATTTCCATCAGTTCATGATTACATTGATGTTATTCCCATAAAAGTGAATTCTAGCCCTGCGGATTTTTGAATGTTGAGAAATTCTTGATAGTGTTTCATTTAACCCATGTGGAATTATATTGTTATATTAATTATGGATGTTTCCCACCAGTTAGTGATAGTGTTGGTGCTTATTCCTGTGCGTTGAGTTTATGCCTAATCCTTGAGGGTTGAACAAACTAGAAATTTTGCTAAAATGATAAACTTTGAAATTTCATGATTATACCAGTATGGTGAATTCCCATATTATTTTATATGCTAAATTTTTAGCCAGATATAAGGTTGTCTAGCTTTAGCTAAATATGAAAATACTCAATATCGGTCAGAAATGTCAGTTGATCAGGTTGACTACGGAATTTCTTGAGGTGTTAGTATTACCTCCCAGCTATCAGAATCAGATTCATAATTCAGTTTGTTGGTCCATTAGGCATTCATGACGCTTTAGATATATAGCTCTGACTAGCCTTAGGATCCTAGTTCATATTACAGTTTGTTCTTAGATGGTTACGATGCTTCTAGATAAGCAGCTCTGACCAGTCTAGAACACAGTTTTAGAATCTAGTCCAATAAGACTCTCATAGTACTTTCAGATATGAATCCCTGACTAGTCTTGAGCCCCAGTTTCGAGCTATCAACTTAGTATTAAGTTTAAGATTATCCAATGGGAGTAGGACTTAGCACCGAGCGAACCAGGGTTCCAGTGCACCCAGGTTCCAAGAACTACATTGCCAGCGTAGGTTTCAGTATTTATTAGCCTGATTGGCCCCTGACTTTTGTGATCACACAGTTCATGCCTTTATACCCTAGAAAGGTATATTGGGTCTTACCGGTGGGGTGTATACATCGGACTCCATATTTAGCTCACATGGTTACATGTCGGTTATAAACTCTCCCCCTAGTCAGTTCAGTCTAGTCTTAGTCCAGTTCAGTTCAGATCAGTATTCTAGACTTAGAACATGCTTTAACCATCAGACAGGGTCCTTTATACCACCTCAGTATCTCAGTTATTCAGCTTAGTAGCTTTAGCTGGTCATTGCATGTCTTTCAGTTCAACTTTTCTTTTGTTATTTATCCTATTGTGTTATGTTCCTCTCACTTACTCAGTACATTCAAAGTACTAATGCATACTTTTATGTTGTATCGTATTATGATATAGCTACAGGACCACAATCTCATCCCCATTAGCCGACCGTTCGCCGAAGAACATAGCTATCCCAGTTGGTGAGTCCTCATCCTTTGAGAACAGAGATTATTTGCTCTAGTTATGATTTCATTACTTTTAATTAGATTTGGACTTAGCTGGGGGTTTGTCTGAGTAGCTCCTCAGTCTTAGTGGCTTTCAGACATCGATTTGTTTTTCAAATTCAGATTGGTTTCTTTATTATACATGTAGCCTTCTTCTATTTTCAAGTATTTATATTTTGTTTTAAATTTCCATTGTATGTATTTATGATACTCAAAAGGCCAGTGTATGATACACCAGGGGTTGACTTAGGGTCACTTGTGGCTTCAAGTACCACATCCGGTGCAGGGTGTAAACTCGGGACGTGACAGTATGGGACGACCCAATATGTTCTATCCATGACCATTCTAGAAAACCTTAAAAATTCCTAGAACTACCGACGACTAAATTCATGAGTCGTTAGGTCTACCACGACTCTTGGCATCTTCCATTACCACTAAACCCAATTCTGCTCCTTCACCTCATGGCTGGTCATGATGAATCGTTACTTAACCTAACAACTCTCCTCTCGTTGCCAACACTGCCTCGGGATCCTATGTCGTATTCTTCCAACGACTGATGTAATGAGTTGGTGCCTGCCCAAATGACTCGTCATGTTGCCCATTGCCACTGAGCAATACTTGTACCTCTTTCTGAAGTTCCACTTGACGACTCCTCAAGATGACTCGTTACTTGACCCAACGAGTCGTCACTTTCCTCGTGGCCCACTAAAGACTTGACTAAATCACTGAACTGCTGCTCATAACAAGGGACTCCACGACTCATCTAGTCCCTTCATAGGTAGTGTCACAACTCATTCTATGGCAAAAAGTTTCACTTTCCAAGTGCATTCTTTCTTTAAGTCTGGGGTCTAATCTTAGAAACTTTCGGGGTGTTACAATAAGGAGGGATAAGAACTACCTAAACCAGCTACTCCTCTCCATCATCATCAGAAGCCTCATCCTCACCACCACCATTGTCATGCTCAGCCTCATCGTCCTTCCCTGAAACCACAAGAAAGTCATCAAAAGGGCCTCAGGTTGTGTGCGGGGCAGCCATGGCTTCATCTAAGAAGCTTACATCATGATTATCTATGGGTGACCTGCTCCTCAATCTCTCACATCAGCCCGAGAGAGGAGACCTCTCCCTCAACCACATCAACTCGGGAGCGTAGCTTATTTAAGTTGTCAAAAACATCCTTCATCGCACTCTTTATTGACTTCTGGATGAGGTCTATCAGATTCATGGCCAATTTCTTTAGTTGGTTTTCATGAGAGTGGGTCATATTAGCTAGCTTTTGAAGCCCACTCAGCCTAGAAGATGAAGGTGGTGGTGAAGAGCTTAGAGGTGGCACTTCCGCCAAAGCATGTCCTAACATTTTGAGAGTAGGATCATTGAGGTCAGGGGATATTGGAGACTCATCAATGTCATGGGCTATAGATTATTCTGGGGCATCCAAAGTATGGAGTCACTTCCACTATATTTTGGGAGTATTTGTTTCCTTCTTTTATCAATATCCATTACCCCGGTACCAGAGCTAGGCTGTTCATCCGAAAAGTAGGGGGGGACCTGCTTTAGCACATAGATGGATGATGAGAACTGGGAAGGGCATGGAGAGACCTTGATACCTGGCCTTTCTATTGAATTTTGTGGCAACTATCTCGCCAAAGTTGACATGCACTCTAGGCACGATGCATGCGATCAGGATGGCAGCTTTAATATTGATCTGTTGGTCATTCTTGAAGGGAATGAGGTGACAATACACCAAGTCAAGCCATAGCTTGGCTTCAAATTGGAGGTCTTGTGTTATACCCCAAAAGTCCCTAAGATCAAACTCGAGGTTTAAATTAGAGAAAGTAGAAAAATTTGCACCAGGTCACAGAATGACATGTCAGGTAACCCATTAAGTCATTTGATTGATTGTTAAGTAACTCTTCATGATCGTGCACTATTTGAGGAAGAGAGAAAGTGCAGTGGCAATGGGTTGAGGAACGAACCGTTATGTTACCCTACGAGTCGTGGAGTTGCTCATTCGTTGGTACAAAGTTGGAAACAAGGGATTCGTCAAAGGAACTTAATGCAAGGAAGGACGAGTCATGGTGCCACCTCACGACTCGTCAGGTCGACCATTGGTTGGAAAAGGTTGGAGGAAAAGTGTAACTTCCAGTGGGAATGATGAGAGGACACAACTAGTCACCCTTTCAACTGACAACTCGTCCTGTCTGGCTGTTGCTTGAAGATCAGAGATTTGAGAAGGAGGCTGCCAGTGGCAATTAGTGAGACCACGAGTCGTCCATTGACCTAACGACTCATTGGTTGCTCGTGATGATTGGCAGTGGGATATTTTCTTTGAAATTAGTAAGGGAATTTTTGTAATTTCTAAGCTCATAAGCCTTAAACTACATATTTAAGCTCTGAAAGAAGTGTATTAAGGGAGTTTAACCTATTCTAATTCATTCAACTCCTATGCATGCAAGTTTAGAATTTCTCCTTTGAAGATCAAGCTTGAATCCCTCAAATTCTTCTCCAAATCTCTTAGGTTTTCAAGGTCAAGTTAAGATTCAGCTTACCCAGGTATGTAGGCTATGAATGAGAGTTTCCTTATAGTCTCATGCTCAAATTTCTCCTCAAGTTCATGAATTCAAGTCTATGATCTTATGGGGTTTTAATAGAATTTCATGAAATTCTCTATAATTAGTTTATAGGTCAATTCCCTTCATGTCTCAAAGCATGTTTAAAGATTCATGGGCAGATTTTTTATACAAATTGATTATAAATTCAAGATTTCAAGTTTTAGAAAAGTATGTCTAATTATGCAAGTTTCATGAAAAGTCAAGTTTATGATTCATGATTTTAAGTATGATGAAATATCTAACATAAATGAATTTTTACAAATTACCCATGTATGAATTTATGATTTTGACTTATGAAGGCTATTTCAAGTATGTATGACTTTAAGATTTTGGGCATGCCCACCCAAATTAAGCATGTTTTCATGATTCAGCTCAGCTCTATAAAATCAGCTTACCATATGGTTTTGGAGTGTATACTCCCATTTTTAGCTTATGGTATGTCTTCAATTTCATTGAAAAATGATGGTGAGCATCTTGCATATTTTTTAGAGTAATGCCTAGCATCGAGTAGGCCAGGGGTTCAGGTAAACCCCAGGGAATCGACCCATAAACAATTTGTAAGGATTCTATGAAATTAGATTGAAATCCCTTTTTGATCATGATTTGAATTGAGACTTGATTCATGAAATTGAGGAGAATTATAAGCATGAGAATGAAACGACTTCTCATTCATGGCCCCACGTACCTAGAAGAACTAAATCGACACTTGCCCTAGAAAGCACAAAGATTTTGGAGAAGAAATTGAAGGATTTAAGCTTGATCTTTAATGGAAAATATTGAAGCTTGCATGCATGGGAGTTAAATGAATTAGAATAGGTTAAAATCCCTTAATACACTTCTTTCAGGGCTTAAAACAACGTAGTTTAGGTCTTAGAACTAAGATTTACAAAAATACCCTTACTAATTTCGCAGGAAAACTGATATTGCCAGTCCTAACAAGGGACATCATGAGTCGTTATGGGAGTGATGACTTGTGGCCCTCACTTTCAGTCACTAACAAACTTTTCCCTCAACTGTAACTCTCCAACTAACCACTGGCATGGCGAGTCATTAACAAGGACGACGACTCGTTACATCTTTTCATTGTCACCACTGAAAGTCACACACCATCCAAGACCTCCCAACCAACGAGCCACCTGAAAATTCGTGAAGTGACACCACGACTCGTCCCTCTATCCGTTATGTCTCCTGGACCTTAACATTCTCCCAACTTCTATTATGCACCACGGGCTTCTCGACGACTCGTTGAGCCACGTGACGAGTCATTCCTCGACCCATCATCACTAGTAAAACCTCTTCCACATCCAACTCCACCCTATCTAATGGACCACTTAACGATCCATTAAACGACTTCACAAGTCACTTGACAGGTCATTCTGTGACCTGGTGCGAATTTTTCTACTTTCTTAGTTTCTTGGTATTACAATATATCTACCTTGGGAACATTCATCCTCAAATATGGGTAAACATACTGAATAGTTTGGGAAAGGAACTACAATCTCAATTACTGAACATCTAGAGCTGAAAACAGACAGAGTGACTGACTCCAAACTGATATACATAATTGAACTGAATTCATGAATCACACATACATGCACTGATATACAAGGAAATGAGAGACATGAACCGAATAGAGTACTAAGGAGAAACTGATACCTCAAGCTGACCCCGAACTGGAAGGGAATAAGTATAGGTATTCAGTCATCATATCCGTTTCAGCTTCCCACGAAGCTCTCTCAACAATCTAATTTCTCCACAAAACTTTCACTAAGGCTACTTCCTTATTCCTCAACTTCTGAACTTGATGATCAAGGATCTCAACTGAAACCTCTTCATAGCTAAGGTTATCCTTCACACCTATGCTCTCCACCAGGACAACCAAAGTCGGGTCACCAATGCACTTCTTTAGCAATGATACATGAAAAACTAAATGTACCGAAGCTTACTCTGCTGGTAGCTCTAACTCATAGGCTACCTTGCCGACACATTGCACAATTCCGTATGGGCAAACATATCGGGGACTAAGGTTCCCTTTCTTTCCGGACCTCATCACTCCCTATATGTGAGACACCTTCAAGAACATCCAATCATCAACTTCAAACTCGAGTTCTCTTCTCTTGAAATCCGCATATAAATTTTGACGACTCTGAGTTGTTTTCAGCCTTTCTCTTATAAGTTGAACTTTCTGCATGGCCTCATGAACCGAATCTGGCCCTATCAGTGTAGCTTCACCTACCTCAAACCAATCAATAGGTGATCTATATCTCCGCCCATAAAGAGCCTCAAACGGAGGCATTTGGATGTTGGTGTGGTAATCGTTGTTGTAAAAAACTCGATAAGAGTTAAATAATCATACCAACTACCTTTGAAGTCAATCACACACGCTCTCAACATATCCTCAAGATTTTGAATGGTTGACTCGGCCTGACCATCTGTCTGCAAGTGAAAAGTTGTGCTAACCTTGACAAGAGTGCTAAGTCCCTTATGAAATGATCTCCAAAACTACGAGGTGAACAGAGTATCTATTTCCAAAATAATGGACAAGGGAACTCCATGCAACCAAACTAACTTCCGAATGTAAAATTTAGCATAGTCCTTCACTGAATCGGTAGTTTTGACTAGTAGAAAATGAGCTGCCTTGGTCAACCTGTCTACCACCACCAATATAGAGTCATATTGTCGACGAATGCGAGGTAACCCTGTGATGAAGTCCATATTGATCTCTTTCCACTTCTAAGTAGGTATACTGATTTCTTGTAGCATACCTCATGGTCTCTGATGCTCCACTTTCACTTGTTGACAGTTCAGACACTTAGCCACAAACTCTGTTATGTCCTTCTTCATGCCATTCCACCAATAGACTTCATGTAGGTCACAGTACATCTTGGTGGCACCTGGATGTATAGAGTATCAGAAACCATGAGCCTCATGCAACATTCATTATTTCACATCACTGACATCCAGAACACATAAATGACCCAGATAACAAAGCAGATTATCTCCCCCTTGGGAGAAGACCTCAACCTTCTGATGTTGAACCGCTTCTTTCAACTTCACCAAAATAGGATCCTCATCTTGCCTAGCCTTGACCTCAGTCACCAAAGAGGACTCTAAACCATTCTGAACAATGACACCACCATCCATCGAATCAACAAGGCGAACCCCTAATCATGCAAGCCGATGCACATCCTTCGCCAACTTTTTCCGTCCATCTTCCACATGAGAAACATTCTCCGTAGACAATCTGCTAAGGGCATCTTCCACTACATAAACCTTGCCCGGATGATAAAGGAAACTCATGTCATAGTCCTTGAGTAGCTCTAACCATCTCATTTGTCGCAAATTCAGGTCTTTTTGAGTGAACATGTATTATAGGCTCTTGTGGTCCGTAAACACATCCACATAAACCCCATACAAATTGTGTCTCCAAATCTTCAATGCGAACACCACCACTGCCATTCCATGTCATGCATCAGGAAATTCTTATCATGAGTCTTAAGTTGTCTAGAGGATTACGCAATCACCTTACCATGTTTCATAAACACACAACCAAAACCAACCCTAGAGGAATCATGATACACAACGAATCCATCAGTACCCTCAGGTAGGGTTAATACTGGCAGAAGTAAGTTAAGTCTTTAACTCCTAAAAATTTCTTCTCACAAGTATCCAACCACTGCAATTTGACTTTGTTCTGAGTCAATTTAGTTAACAGTTCTACAATTGATGAAAATCATTCAGCTAACCTCCTATAATAGCCAGCTAAACCCAAGAAATTCCTGATATTTGAAGGATTAACTAGTCTAGGCCAATTCTTTATAGCTTCTATCTTTTGAGAGTCCACCTGCACACCCTCACTTGACACTACATGGCCCAAACATGATACTGAGTCCAACCAAAACTCACACTTGCTGAATTTAGCAAACAGCTGGCGATCCTTGAGGGTCTATAGAAAAATTCTCAAATAAGCAGGATGCTCCTCCTCACTCCGAGAGTGTATGAGAATAATCATCAATGAAGACAATCACGAACATGTGTAAGTATGGTTTTAACACCCTATTCATCAAATCTATAAAAGCTGCAGGAGGATTCATTAGTCCAAAAGACATAACTACAAAGTCATAGTGACCATACCGAGTCTGAAAAGCTATCTTCGAAATATCACTCTCCCTAACTCTAAGTTGATGATACCTAGATATGAGGTCTATCTTTGAGAAGCACTTAGAACCCTAAAGTTGCTCAAACAAGTCGTCAATTCTGGGGAGGGGATATCTATTCTTGATTGTAACATTGTTCAATTGATGATAGTTAATGCACATACGAAGAGACCCATCCTTCTTTTGAAAAAAGAGAATTGGTGCACCCCACAGGGATATGCTAGGTCTGATGAATTCCTTATCTAGAAGATCCTTCAACTACTCCTTCAACTCCTTCAGCTCGGCTAGAGCCATTTTGTATGGAGGAATGCATATGGCCTGCGTCTCAGGAAGAAGGTCAACACCAAAGTCAATCCCCTGCTCAGGAGAAACTCTTGGTAGATCGACTGGGAAAACCTTCAGATACTCACACATTATAGGAACTGACTAAAGAGTCGAGATTTCAGATGTTGCATCATTCACCCGAACTAGATGGTACACACAACCCTTAGAAATTATCTTTTTCCCCTTAAGGTAGGAAATAAAGTGACCAACACACACAACTAAACTACCCTTCCATTCTGGGACTGGCTCACCCAGAAACCAAAACTCTACCATACGGGTTCGATAATTCACTAAGGCATAACATGCATGAAACCAATTCATACCAAATATAACATCAAAATCAGTCATGTCTAACTCTACTAGATCGGATGAGGTGACCCTCTTAATGAATTTGATAGAGCAATTTCTATATACCCATCGAGCTATATAACTGAATCACCGATTAGAGTAAAGACTGAGAAAGGTGCTGATAGGATTTTCGAATGAACTCCGAAACTAATGGAAACATAAGGAATCACAAAAGATAGGGTAGCCTCTGGATCTAACAATGTATAAACATCAAGATGGAATACTAGTAATATACTAGTGACCACATCCGGTGAAACCTCCTGCTCTTGACATGATAAAAGGGCATAAAACTTATTTTGATGCTGACCACCATCTACACTAGTGGAAACACCCTGCTGAACTGAATGTGTTGGTGGAGCTGCTGAATTGGTAACTAGGTCACAGTCTCTACCGTGGCCCTGTCTAGCCACTAGACAATCTCTGAGCATGTGGTAGGATTTGGCACACCAAAAACATACCCCCAAACCTGCTAAACACTGACAGGTATGCCTCCGACCAAACCTGCCAAAAACTCAGATATTAAGCTTTGTTAACCTGCTCCCTTGACCTCGAGAGCCTAATGTCTTTCCCCTTTGATCGCGCCTACCTGGATGGCATACTGGATGGTGAAAACATTGGGGATGATTATCTTTGGTGGGACTACTAACATCCGCCACCAGACCTTTACTAGAAAAACCCAAAGTTGTCTGTCCGATCCCTCTTGGCCTCTCTCTCCCTCTCCCTCATCTGCACCGCCTCTATCTGCTTGGCGTACAAGACCAACCAGGAGAAGTCAATGTCCTAATGTAGCATGGCAGTTCTACAATCCTTTACCAAGGAATCTGCTACTGTATTCACAAATCTGCCCACTCGAGCCCTCTAATCAGCCACCATCTCTGGCGCTACAACTAGGTGAGGTCTAGAGCATACTCCTGGATGGTCATGTTTTTCTGTTTCAAATACACGAACTCAGCTACCTTGATTTCCCTCATCTCTCAGGGAAAGAATTGATCTAAGAATGTGGTAAGGAACTCATGCTAACTAATGGGACCCGCTCTGACTCCTTGGCTATCCTTTCACTACCTATACAATATATGAGCAACCCCCTTCAACTGATAGGAGGCTAAATCTGCACACTCCCCTCCTGTCACCCCCATAATCTGAGTGATCTTTTGGAACTCCTCAATGAACTCAGGTGGGTCCTCATCCACTCTTGACCTAAGGAACTCAGGGGATTCATCTTGAGGAAGTCCTGTACTCTAGCCATTATTGCATTCCCATTCTGGGGAACATGAGCCACTGCTTGCTGATTGACCTGAGCGGTCAAAACTTGTACCAACATCTGAATGGCTGCCCTAAACTCAGTACGAGCAACCTTCTTGGGCACGGGATCCACTAGGGTCGGTGGGGCTTGCTGGTGCCCATATCCATTGCCATCCTCATGGCCATTTCCATTTCTGTTCCTTCTTCCATTCATACGGCATGGAGTCATGATTCTGCAAATGCGTAAAGCTGGAGTTAGAGGAATAGAGAGAGTTGAACTCATGACATGAGATAGAATCATGAAAGAAGGGAAGTTTCTTAAAATGTCTTGTAGCCTCTCCGCCATATGTGTGGCACGCTTCACACCCATGGAAAAGACTCTACTTAACATGGCTTTCAGACACCCAAGGACACTCTGAACCTTTTCTATGATACCAAGTTTTTTATGACCAGAACATAGGTCCTGATCTAGACAGGGAACCTACAACCACGAATGGCTCCAAGTCGACCCATGGCATGAACATGATAACTAAAGATTAGCATAAGAAAAACTGATAACTAAATTCTGAAATAGTGGGGAAATCTGAATAACAAAATATCTAGCCAATGGTAATATCATAATACTGACTCTGAATCTAAACATACAAATTTATATTTAAAAAGCCTCTACTAACTGATAAGATATTGGGACAGGACCCCACCAATCTCTAAGTCTGAAACCAACTGACATAGCAATACCAAAAGATAGATGTCCTCAAAGGATGAGGACTCACCCAATGCAGGGTCTGAACTGGAATGAGAGTTGGACTAACGGCGCATTTAAGTCTGATGTCTAGGACCTATATCATGAAATAATACAATGTAGTGTATGGCCAATACTCAGAATGTACTAAATATGCAAGGTATGTAAAACTGGTTGAGTAAGTATAAACTGAAATCACGTATATCATAAATCATAACATCATAAGATTCTGAGAGAAAAGACTGCATGCAGTAATCTAAAAACATGAATAGACATAAACTGGATCTTATTATTGAATCGAATGACCCAAAGCTGAAACTGAATTTCATAAGTAAAACTGATAACCTGATCATTGGGTCAAACCTGCTTAAAACATAATATCATAGCTGATAAACATGCATAATTGAGATCATGCAGAACAATGGGAGATTCATCATATAACCAACACTATCACGATAAAGCTTATGTGATCCCAATTATTACACTCAAGTGGGTAGAGCCATCCAAAGCCTTGTCAGGGCTAAAGGTGCTACCATGATATCAATATCAAGATAAAGCCTCTACTAACTGATAAGATATTGGGACAGGACCCCACCAATCTCTAAGTCTGAAACCAACTGACATAGCAATACCAAAAGATAGATGTCCTCAAAGGATGAGGACTCACCCAATGCAGGGTCTGAACTGGAATGAGAGTTGGACTAACGGCGCATTTAAGTCTGATGTCTAGGACCTATATTATGAAATAATACAATGTAGTGTATGGCCAATACTCAGAATGTACTAAATATGCAAGGTATGTAAAACTGGTTGAGTAAGTATAAACTGAAATCACGTATATCATAAATCATAACATCATAAGATTCTGAGAGAAAAGACTGCATGCAGTAATCTAAAAACATGAATAGACATAAACTGGATCTTATTATTGAATCGAATGACCCAAAGCTGAAACTGAATTTCATAAGTAAAACTGATAACCTGATCATTGGGTCAAACCTGCTTAAAACATAATATCATAGCTGATAAACATGCATAATTGAGATCATGCAGAACAATGGGAGATTCATCATATAACCAACACTATCACGATAAAGCTTATGTGATCCCAATTATTACACTCAAGTGGGTAGAGCCATCCAAAGCCTTGTCAGGGCTAAAGGTGCTACCATGATATCAATATCAAGATAAAGACTAATTCAGGGTAGGGGAGATTACAAGGGAGGTCCCAAGGTAAATGTATAATCCTATGTTGACGCATAGTTCTGAGACCCAGGATTTTTATGAACCCCTAGCCTACTCGGTGCTAGACACTACTCCCAAAAACATGCAAGGTTCTCATCATTATTTTTCAACGAAGTTGAAACCATACCATAAGATGAAAAGTGGGAGTAGAGACTCCAAAATCCATATGGTAAGCTGATTTATAAAATTAATCTAAATCATGAAACCATGCTTAATCTAAGTGGGATTACTCAAAATCTTAAGAACATGCATACTTGAAATAGACTTCACTAGTCAAAAATTATAGATTCATATATGGGTAATTTGTAAACAGGGAATAATTTTCTAAAACTTTGACTCATGAATTTATAATCAAAATATGTATAAAACCTATATGTTAATCATCAGGCATGCTTTAAAACATAGAGGGAATCTACCCATAAACAGTTTGTAAGGATTCTATGAAATTAGATTGAAATCTCTTCTTGATCGTGATTTCAATTGAGACTTGATTCATGAAATTGAGGAGAATTATAAGCATGAGAGTGAAAGTAATTTTCATTCATGACCTCACATACCTAGAAGAACTGAATCTACACTTTCCCTAGAAAGCCCAAAGGATTTAGAAAAGAAATTGAAGGGTTTAAGCTTGATCTTCAATGAAAAATCTCTAAGCTCGTATATATGGGAGTTGAATGAACTAGAATGGGTTAAAATCCATTAATACACTTCTTTTAGGGCTTAAAACGACGTAGCTTAGCGCTTAGGAGCTTAGGATTTAAAAAAATACCCTTACTAATTTCATAGGAAAACTGACACTGCCAGTCCTAACGAGAGACATCACGAGTCATTAGGAGGAGTGATGACTCATGGCCCTCACTCACTACCATTGATAAACTTTTCCCTCAACTGAAGTTCTCCAACTGACGACTGACACAATGAGTCATTAATAGGGATGACAACTTGTTACATCCTTTCATTGTCACCATTGGAAGTCTCACACCATCCAAGACATCCTAACCATCGAGCCACCTTATGAGTCATGAAGTGACACCACGAGTCGTCCCTCTATCCATTAGGTCTCCTGGACCTCAAAATTCTCCCAACTTCTTTTGTGCACCACGGGCTTCTCGTTGAGTCACGTGACAAGTTGTTCCTCGACCCATCTTCACTGGTAACACTTCTTTCACATCCAACTCTACCCTATCTAATGGACCACTTAACGATCTGTTAAGCAACTTCACGGGTCACTTGACGGGTCGTTCTGTGACCTGGTGCGAACTTTTCTACTTTCTCAATTTCAACCCTCTGATCTGATCTTAGGGACACTTGGGGTATTACATATACAGAGTGATCAAGGTCGAGAATACGAGAACAAGTAATTTGAAAACTACTACAACCAACACGGATACACTCAAAACTTTTCATCTCCTCACTCTCATCAACAGAATGGTGTTCTAGAAAGAAAAAATGGATCTCTTTAGGATACTGCAAGTACAACGCTTATTAAACAAAGTCTTCCGGATCATTGCAGAAGTTGTAAGTACTTCTTTCCACATTCTTAATAGATGTCTTATTAGACCTATATTCAAGAAGACTTTGTACGAACTGTGAAAAGGTAAGAAACCTAATATCAGTTATTTTCATCTATTTGGCTTTAAATGTTTTATTCACAACAATAGTAAAAATAATCTTGGAAATTTGATCCTTGGAGCGATGAAGTTATCTTTCTTGGTTACTCGCCTTCCAATAGATCTTTTAGAGTTTTTAATAAAAGAATCATTATCCGTGGAAGAATCAGTCCATTTTGTGTTTAATGATTCTAATCCAACACCTAGTATTGTTGAGCATGATAGAGGCGAAGACTCAAACCCAAGTTTGATGAGGTTCCAGCATCTGAACCTATTGACAGTCGAAATGTCTCTCCTTCTCTTGATAAATCTGAAAAAATGGTATCTCGACCGACTAAACCTTCCAATATCCCTCGAGAATGGAGAAATGAAGTCACTTTTCCAAATGACTTCATCATCAAAAATGCAAGCACAAAAATGAATACTAGATTATCTCTCAAACACCTATCTTATGTGGCTCTTATCTCTCAAATTAAGCCAAAATGCATTGATAAAGCTCTAAGTAATAAATCCTTGATACAAGCCATGAAAGAAGAACAAGATCAATTTAAAAGAAGTCAAGTATGGACATTATTACAAAGGCCTAAAAACAACTTAATAATAGGAAAAAATTAGATCTTCAGGAACAAACTGAATGAGGAAGATGAAATAATTAGAAGAAAAAAAAGCAAGATTAGTTGCTCAACGTTATTCTCAACAAGAAGGTATTGACTATGATGAAACCTTTGCCCCAGTAGCCCAATTGGAATCTCTTCAGATTTTACTTGCTTATGCATCCTTTAAATGATTCAAACTATTTCAGCTGGATGTCAAAAGTGCTTTCTTAAATGGTTTTATAGAAGAAGAAGTTTTTTGTATAATAACCTTGCAATTTTGAAAAGCCCTCTAGTCCTGACTATATTTTCAAACTCTCTAAAGCTCTTTATGGTCTTGAACAAGCTCCTAAAGCTTAGTATGTGTCACGACCCGAACGTAGGCTCGGACCAAGACATGAAACGTATAATCATAAATGGCTTCAAGTCGTCCCATGAAATGAACATGATAACTAAATACCAACATTCACAAA
The DNA here is from genome assembly GCA_035772735.1 of Datura wrightii. NCBI lineage: Eukaryota > Viridiplantae > Streptophyta > Magnoliopsida > Solanales > Solanaceae > Datura > Datura wrightii. The sequence continues at coordinate 31,726,741 of JASDFA010000008.1, forward strand.
GCTGATAACTGTATTTTGAAATAGCGGAAGTCTGAATAACAAAACGTCTAGCCAATGGTAGTGTCATAACACTGAGTCCAAAGCTGAATATACAAGTCTATGTCTAAAAAGTCTCTACTAACTAAAGAGATATTGATATAAGCCCCTAGCTATCTCTAAGTCTGAAACAAACTGACATAATGATACTGAAAGATAGATGTCCTCGGAGGATGAGGACTCACCCAAGGTAGGGTCTGAACTGAAACAAGAACATAACTAATGGCACGTCTGAGTCTGATTGTTAGGACTTGTATTATAAAATGATATAGCATAGCGTATGCGGTCAATACTTAGAATATACTAAGTATGCAAGGTAAGTAAAATAGGCTAAGTAAGTATAAACTGAATAATGCATATCATAAATCATAACATCATAAGATTCTGAGAGTAAGGACTACATGTTGATATTTGAAAACATGAATAGACATAAACTGGATCTCATAACTGAATCGAATGACCCAAAGTTGAAACTTAGATTCATAAGTAAAAACTAATAACCTGATCAATGGGTCAAACTTGCTGAAAAAATAATATCATAACTGATAAACATGTATAGCTGAGATCATGAGGAACAATGAAAAATCTGTCATATAACCAACACTATCATGATAGAGCTTACGTGATCCATTTGAGTCGTCCGAAGCCTTGGTAGAGCTAAGGGCGCTGCCATCATATCGATATCAAGTTGAAGGCCCATTAAGGGTAGTGAAAGCTCACAAGGGAGGCCCAAAGTAAAATGTGAAATCCTACATCAGCATATAGTTCTGAGACCTGGGTTTCCATGAACTCCTAGCCTACTCGGTGTTAGACACTGCTCCCAAAAACATGCAAGGTGCTCTCTATTGTTTTTCAACGAAGCTGAAACCATCATTTTTCAATGAAGCTGGTCATGAAATTACATGTATAGTCTAAAATCTGAATATGGGGAGTCCTAGCTCCAAACATACCATAAGTTGAAAAAATGGGAGTATAGACTCCAAAACCATATGGTAAGTTGATTTGTAGAATTAAATTGAATCATGAAAATATGCTGAATCCAAGTGGGATTACCTAAAATCTGAAGATCATGCATACTTGAATTAAACTTCACTAGTCACAATCATAGACTCATATACGGGTAATTTGCAAACATACATACATGCTAGATACTTCATCATACTTGAAATCATCAATCATAGACTAAACTTTTTCATGAACTTGCATAATTTGGCAAAATCTTCTAAAATTTGAAAAAATGAATTTTCAATCAATTAGTACATAAAATTTTCCCATGAATCTTAAAACATACTTTGAAACATGAAGGACATTGATTCATAAATAAATCATAGAGAGTTTTATAAATTTTGGGTTAAAACCCCATAGATCATACACTTGAATTCATAAACTTGTGGATAAAGTTGGGCATGAGAGTAAAAGGAAACTCTAATTCATGACCTTATATACCTGGAAGAACTAAATCTATACTTGCCCTAGAAAGCCCAAACTCTCATTCTAGGCTTGATCTTCAATGGAGAGGCCTAAGTCTTGCATGCATGGGAGGGGAATAGTTTAGAATAGGTTTAACCCTCTTAAAACTGTCCTAACAGAGTTTAAAATGACATAGTTTAGAGCTTAAGAGCTTAGCAATTTCAAAAACACCCTTACTAATTTTGCAAGAAAACTGATAATGCTAGTCCTAACAAGGGACATAATGAGTCATTGGGACCACTAACGACTTGTGGTCTCCACTCATTACTTATACTAGAAAAATCTTCTGTTATTGAACTTCTTCAACTAACAACTGACACGATGAATCATTAACAAGGACAATGACTCGTTATCTCCTATCATTGTCACCACTGGAAATCCCATCCTTCAATCTCATCGATCCGGATAATGACCAACTTGACGAGTCGTGAGGTGACACCATGATTCATTTTGTGTCTCATTAGATCTCCTTGTTTGCAGTTTCCTCATCACGTAATGGGCACCCTAATGACTCGTTGTGTCAAACGACGAGTCCTTACACCATTCGAGGTGACCTTCTAACAACAATTCCTTACCAATTTGGCACCCATTAACAAATCACTTAATGATTCGTTGGTGACCTAACGAGTCATTATGTGGCCTGTGTAGATTTTTCTTGATTTCTCTTATTAAACCCTCGGTATGATCTTAGGGGCTTTCGAGGTATTACAACACAAATGCTTGAGTTCCTTTTTGATTAATAACAACTTTCAAAGAGGAAAGATTGATACTACTCGGTTTATTCAACAATCTTCTTCAAATATTTTGTTCATTCACATATATGTTGATGACATCAATTTTTGGTAGCTCTGATCCTCTACTTTGTAAGAAGTTCACAGATTTAATGAAAAGAGAATTTGAAATGATCATGATGGGAGAAATAACATTCTTCTTAGTCCTATAGATTCGACAATCAATTGAAGGAACCTTCATAAGCCAAACCAAATACACCAAAGAGTTGATCAAAAAGTATGGTATTGAAAAGGGAAAAGCCGATGGTATTCCCATGAGTACCTCAACATATCTTGAGAATGTCGAATAGGGAAAGATGTAGATGAAAAACTATATTGTGGTATAATTAGATCTTCGCTCTATCTTATAGCTAGTCGACTAGACATTATGTTCAGCATGTGCAAATGAGCCCACTTCCAGTAAACTCCCAAAGAGTCTCATCTAATCGTCGTTAAACGAATAATTTGATATCTTATTGCAACTCAAAACTTTGGATTATGGTATTCTCATTCTAAAAATTTTGACTTAATTGGTTACTCAGATGCAGACTTTGCAGTTGATAAAATTGATTGAAGAAAGCACAAATGGTACATGCCAAATTCTTGGAGAACCCATTACTTCCTGGCATAGCAAGAAACAAGATCTATGGCTCTTTCAACCACTAAAGTTGAATATCCGGCTCTTAGTATTTGTGGTACTCAATTATTATGGATTAAACTATAACTACTTGATTATGGTGTGCTTATTTTATGCAATGATAATAGTGCTATAAGTCTTTAAAAATATACTGTGGTAAATAAATCTATTTATTTATGCCATTTGTTTTACTTTTTTCTCTCTCCTTCCTCGTCATAATTAGTGTGTCTTTTTATTCTGTCCTTTTACCTTCCAGCGTTTCATTTTCTACACCACTATCATTTCGCTTTATCCACCCCTAGTCTATTTATATTCTTTTTAATCATTACTCTTTCATCCCTCCTATAGTACTCTCTCTTCACCTACAATTCTTTCCATGGCAAAAACCTCTAGTGAAAACCCTTCGTTTTGTTACGTAAAAGGCTCAAAAGTTCTTCTATCTCATCCTAGCCTATGGAATTTTCATACTCATCTAATGATGATATCCATAAATCCTCCTCCTCTATGCAAAAGAACCCTTCTCTTAAGAAGATTAAACCAGACCCCTCTGTCGATTTCAACCCCGAAGACATGCAGCATTTCTGGAGCATTGCTGAGAAATCTAAATTTCTCGCCTTCAAGGATCGACTATTTTCTCACAGATGAGTTATATGTCTTGAGCAACTTGAGGACTCTCATTATCCAATCAGTAAATATTCTCCTTTCAGAAACTAGATAACTTGTTATTACTATGTGATAATGATGTTTTCAAAGCGCCTGTCAGACTATTTTTTGCGGATTTTCGTCTTTCTAAAGATAGCAGTGAAATGGAGACTCTGGTTTCAGGAAATCATATTATGTTAAGTCCTTTATTATTTTAAAAAGTCTTTCATACTAAGTTCTTTGGTAATATACCATTTTTTAATGGGTTGTAGCCTGATGATTTCAAGGTTTGTTTGGATGAAGCAAAGTCGGTCATTACTAAAGAAGTCACAAATCTCACTGAGTTTGGTCCTCTACTATCTGTTTTGAAGACCGCATCATAGCTCACATTGTTGCCGCTACTTTGCTTCCCCATAAAGGATCTCTAAGATCTCTGTCTTGCAGAGACATTTTTATGGTTTACTACTTGCTCAAAAACCTGAGAATAAATTAGGCATACTGGATGGTGAGAGAATCATTTTGAATGCATCCACTTGTCTCACTGAATTAACTAGCCTCTAACAAGAAATAAAGAGATTTCTAAGCACATGTATCGCACGTACAACACATTTAACATTAAAAAAAATTTATCTAGACAAGATAAATATTTTACTAAAATATAATTAAAATAAAAATAATTATCGTCGTTTCTTATTTCTAAAGCCTCTGATGAATAATAACATAAACATTATTTTTAACTGAATTATCTCTTTATCACTATAACAATCTCCATAAGTACGAAATTATTATTATCATTTTTGTTCTTTTAAATGACAAATAGACCAATGTAGTACTCATGTGTTACTTGAACCACCAAATTGCAAGTTGATGATACATTGAAGTGCTTATTTTTAATTTATCATTCTGGTACTATTGAATTAACACGTGTGTTGCACGTGTAGCCACTTGATATAAAAAAGTAATCTTCCAAACATATTTGTTGTGGTCCAGAAACATCATTACACAAGGTTGTTTGCTAGCATTCAATCTACCACCGTGACAAAAATGCAGCTGATCAAAGCAGAAATATTTTGTTTGATATAATTGCAGATTCAAAGATATGCCACCCTACTGAGTTTGATTTCTATCGCTATGCCCTTGTCGGCATAAGGGACTACCCTCCCAGTTCATTATAATATTTTGTGGGATGAGAACAATTTTACTACTAATGCACTAAAGTCTTTGACTAACAATCTCTGTTATACATATACTAAGTATACTCGTTCTTTCTCTATTGTTCCTCCAGCCACATGGAGATGGAGACATTTGAATGGTCACAAGTAGAGCTACTCCAAACAGAGGAGGTGTAGGAGCTGTTGGAAGGAGCACACGAGCATTACGTGCTGGTGCTGCTGTAAGGCCCCATCATGCTCTCCAAGAAAATGTCAAAAGAGTTATATTCTATTGTTATAAGTTCTCTCTAAAAAATGCCTAATTTAATTAGTTTTTAATTAAAAAATTTCTTTTCATAATGAAATTCTAGTGAAAGATAAGCTACACGAGCAATATACGTTTTCGTATACTAGTCAGTTTAGTAAAATGAGCAAGAACGGATTGAGACCTACAAGTTAGTGGTTGAGGTTATTTTAAAATAAGTGGAATCATATTGGTAATTTAAAAGAGGGATAAATAATTATTTAATTCTAACACTTTTTTTTTTTTACATTTAGCGGTTGTTATAATGATTAACATTTTAATATGATCAACTTTTCAAGTAAGTTTAACCTAATTTATTTCAAGGATAATGCATAAGTACTCCCTAAGCTATGGCTAAATTTTCAAAAATATAAGTTTTTTTTATGGGGTCTTATTATCCCTCTGAATTTTTAAAAGTGAAATTATTTACTCTCTTAATGTTGATGTAGCAGAGAGAGTGTAAAATATTACTCCTTTTTTATTAATCAAATATATTGTTTTATATTTTCTTTTTCATTTGTTTTTGTCCTTTCTCTCTCTTTATCATCAACTCATCACCATCTACACCTTCTCCACCACCATTATAACTGGCGTCACCACCTCCTCTTACCCTCATTCCTTCTCAGCAGCCATCGGAAAAAAAATTAAAATTTTATTATGTAATTACTAAATGTATTTTCTTACTTTTTTTAATTTAATTTTTTCCCTATTTTCTTTAATTGTCTCCATCCCTTATCTATACTGTTCCTCACCAAAAAAAATGGAGATTCTGGCAAATATTTCTTCGGTGTTCTTTTTCTTGTCACGATTTCACATTCCTCTCCCATGAGTAATACGCGTTTTAAGTACTTCAACATTTATATTTTTATTCAGTAATTTTCTCTCAATCATGGCATCTAAAGATCAAATCCAATTTTTGATTAATATTTTCTATTAACTTGTTAAACTACGAAATAAATCCGAACCCGTGAAAAGAAGAAAGAAATAAGAGTAGTGAAAGAAGAAAAAAAAGTTTAAAAAATAGTGAAAGAATAAAATTTGATCCGAAGTTGATTAAAATGGAGAGGAAGGGAATAAAACTATTTGACTGATTATGTAAGAAAAATAGAATATTTTAATGATAAACAAAAAAAAAGAGAAAATATCTTCAATAATAAAATATATATATAGGGCGCGGCGCATGTAACATATCATCAGCTACTCATTTGGTTATTTACGTCACGTCAACCATATCCAACATTCATATACTTAGATTTTATCTTCCTTTCTAAGGGAGTAAATAATTTCACTTTTAAAAAGTTCAGAAGATAATAGGACGGCCCGTAAAGAAAAAGTGTGTCCGTGAAAAAATCTTTCGTAAAGGGTGCTTATGCATTATGTTTTCATTTTAAATATTTTAAAATTTTTATTTTATGAACCACACATTACTGAAAACAGTTTTCATATAGAAATATAAAGTACAAAGAAATTCATTGTTGCTTTTTTGTGAATTTACATATAAATGAATTTTGCACCGTCACAACCTTTTACGTCATTAATCTGCTTTCTAATATTAATGTAATCATAGTTTTAAAGAATAGTATATCTCTAAGGTGGTATGATTAATCTTTTACCTATTCAAAACTTATCAATGGATTTTATTAAAAAAAATTATATGTTAACATAAATAAATTTATGTGTTTTCCTGGAAAGGTGACCCCTTATGTAAGAAAAGAGTTATTAAATGCTTGTAAATTATATTAAAGCGCTTCCTCTTAATGAACAAGTCTTTGGGCATAAGTAGACCATTTGACGTTAAAAAAACTTATTATTCGAATGAAATAAATTTATCATTAAAATCGAATTGAAGTGCACACAAATTTATTATCGTTGCTTATCTCTGTGACTTTCAGAGAATGGTGTCGGGAGAATTTCTTCTTCTTCTTAAGTTATCTCTTTATTCTTATACAGTACCATGCTAACTCTCTTTAAAATGGACTTTTCCCCTCCACATTATTTGGAAGTGTTTATCTTCATTTTCTAATATTCGTGTACTAGGTGGTTGATGCCTTCAAATATTGTTAAATTGAACTAGTTAAAGTTTCAAGTAACAAGCTATGAATATGCATATTTTCTATTGTGTGGAATAAAGTGAAGTATTATGTTGATAAGATATGTTACAAAGACCAAAAGTTATCAAATTATTACAAGAGTTGTTGAGCGGAACAGATGAAGCGCGTAGTACATGTTGTGTCAGGACATGAGTGATAACTGAGAAAAGAAAAGAATAATAATGTGTTAGATAATATTGCTCCTTTAATTTAAAGAGTTAAAAATGGAGTAGACTCCAACTAATAGAGAAAATATAGACATAAAATAATCAGGAAAGATTACAATATTTCATCTTGAATTCTTCTGAACAATAGTATAATGAGTATTTGTAAAGTTACATCATAAAAGGTTGCATATGAAATCTAAATCCAGCTAAGTAGAAGGCAGATCTAAATTGGGGAAATTTTATTATCATATATTGGTACACACACACACACACACACATATATATATAATTTTATATATCAATTAGGAAAAATAAATAATAAATTTGGCTAGCTAGTTACCTAAAGAGTGTAAAAAACAGACAGAAAAAGTTTTAGGCCATAGAAAGTCCTTCAAACTTTAAACACGAAAAATTAACGTTGAATTCCTAGTCAAACACGTTACAACCTCTGGGCCATGATCAGGCAGTTTATTTTAAAAAATATGTGCATGTGATAAAATACCAAATCCAAAACAGACATAGAAAACATAATTTATTATATATATTGTTCTACTAATCGCAACATCAACATACCTATATAATTGGATCTGTATAATTTAGTGTCTTCAATAATTGATCCAAAATTGCACCAAGCTAAAGTTCTCTCCAAAAAAAATCCAGCAGAAACAGCAATTCCAGAAAGAGCAGAATAAATAATATCTCATTAACATACTACTATTATACAGTTTTGCACTAATTATTTATTTTTCTATATAAATATATTATCTGATTAATTACAATTAAGACAATTGCTAAGCATATGTTACTGATAGATGTAGTCCATTTTGTGATAACCTAGCTTTTACGAAGAAACAAAAAACGAAAAAGGAAAAAAATTAAATAAAGCAGTCCGAAATTGAAGAAAAAAGACAAAAAATTTGTAGCACAGAGAATTTATAAAACAAAAATTAGGACAATTAGATTCTCCATTATTGTGTCTCTGTAATTACTAAAAGATTTGAAAAGTGTTTCCAAGCGCAAGCAGACAATGACAACACCATTAACCAACACAAAGCAATTGTAACAGATTTACCACTCAACTGATATGAATTGAAGTAGACCAACGATGGAAGAAGCAAACGAAGGCAAGGATAGAGTAAAGAAAATCCAAAAGCAGAACATATTCTGATGAAGCAGTGATATTAGACTATATGTAGTCAAAGGAGAAGAGGAAGTTTATTTCATTCGTTGTATCATTTAATTACTCAGACATTCCAAAAATATGTATACCTTAATGCTAGGTATGTACAATCCTCAGCAGAAAAATCAGACAGTGGAACACCAATCAAGGTAAACTCCATTTGCAGTGATTTAATGCTAGGTATCAACTGCACAGCATACTTTGCTATAAGCTCAATTTTCATGAAAGCAAATGCAATGAATTCTAGAAAAATAATAGCCTAAGAGGTCAGACAAAACTTGACATACGTAGCAACGCTAAATTTTAAATGGCATGTGTCATGAATTTATTGATGCAATACAAATATGAAATGCAAGTTGATATTTTATCATGCTGATAGTCTGCATAATCGAAAATGGAACAATGAAGTCTGAATACCCTAACCAAAGTGATAATGTTGAGTCTTTCCTAGATTCTTTCCTTCTTTTTCCTTTCACCTATATCCTCCCACCTTTGCAACTCTCGCTCTGTTTTGTCTCTCTATACAACCAACAATCCCAGTGTACAATGCTAAGATAATAATTCTCATTAAATAACTATTTATCTCCCTTGTCAAACACAAATCTATCTCTTTTTCAACTGATATACAGAATAATAGAAGAGACAAGGAGTCAGTTTCATCCACCTATATGTAAAAATGGTGAAAAATTGGGTTGAAGAGGAAGATGAAATCGTAGTTTGAAGTCAAATCATGAAGGATACGAAAATTGAGAGAAAATCACGCCTAGCACTGTATAATAAAATGGTGAAACACAAGCAAACTCTAATAATGTAGGATCAGAAACAATGATAATACATAAAAATGGTGATGAGCAGTAACAATGATGAAAGAATAATTTGAAGACGAAATTGTGGTTTGAAAATTGTTAAAAAATCATACCTAAGAGGTTTATGCAGAGAGGACTATCTTGAAAAGTGATGAAATTATATGAGTAACTGTCAAGAATTAAGTCCAAAATCGCAAATATGCTATCTTTTGTAAATTCTTGCTATGTTTTGCAAATAAGAAAAAATATCCTTAGTAGTACAGACTCTTATTACGTAAGTAGTGAAACAAATATCATAAAACATAATATACATAACCTGATATAACATGTTAAATGCGTATATTATAAGTTAAATTCAAGAAGTGAGGAGTGAAGTAAATTAGGAAAAATAAATAATAAATTTGGCTAGCTAGTTACTTAAAGAGTGTAAAATAACACAGAGAAAAAGTTTTAGGCCATAGAAAGTCTTTCAAACTTTAAACACGAAAAATTAACGTTGAATTCCTAGTCAAACACACTCCATTTTACCGAGCATTAAAGGGTATCACAACCACAAAGTCAAGTAAATGACACTCCATTTTACCAAGCATTAAAGGGTATCACAGCCGCAAAATCATATATTCAACATATCTCTCTTCCCAGTAGTAAAAATAAACTGTCCAAAATTTGACTAAAGTTCACTTCAATTCTAAATTCTTACCAAAGTTAGATATAGCTAGGCACAATCATCCTTACCAGGTAGCTGCAAATTCTCGACAGCAAAATTATACTCGTATAACATTCATTAAGTCGAACCATAGGGCAATAAGAAAAACCTACAAAATCCTTTATTTCCAGATCCTTAATTGAAATATCGAACACTGTAACATATAATTAGAGAGTGATAAATAAGAAAATTAAAATTAAAAAACTGGGGAAAAATGAAAGAGGAAGAATAACAACTCACCAAGAGGAGATTGAGAATTGAGAAATTGAAAATTAAACTCATCCCTCTATTGCTTACAGTATTTTGCAGAATTTACCAGATTGTGCAATATAATGATATTTTCATGAACAAAACTGATACAAATTAGTAATTTTATTCTCTAGTTGATGTCTTTCTACGGGTTTTCATCAAACAATGCAAGAAATGTTAAATTGCACAAACCTGCGTTTCATAAGAGACGTAGGGAAGAAGAGGACATCATGACTGCCAAAGAATTTGTTGCATATGGAGGAAAGTATCAACACATACATCAATTCCGGTTAAATAAATATTACAGTAAGTATACATATAGTATTCATATGTGCAATATAATGATATTTTCATGAACAAAACTTATACAAATTAGTAATTTTATTCTCTAGTTGATGTCTTTCTACGGGTTTTCATCAAACAATGCAAGAAATGTTAAATTGCACAAACCTGCGTTTTATAAGAGACGTAGGGAAGGAGAGGACATCATGACTGCCAAAGAATTTGTTGCATATGGAGGAAAGTATCAAATCACATACATCAATTCCGGTTAAATAAATATTACAGTAAGTATAAATATAGTATTCATTTAGTATTACCTACTACGGGTTACGAATGTGTACTATTTAATAAAGAGTTACGTGAATGACTAAACAAATTAAGAAGAATGAAAAGAAGAAGAAGAAGAAGAACTCACCATAAAAGAGGAATGGAAACTCCAGCCATTGATTATCATCTCTGACAAATCAAACGATTGTTGAACATATTTGAAAGCAGAGGAAAAATGAAGTGGAGATGTTAAAGATAAAATCATACATACAATAAGCAGAGGTGAGACAGAAATTGATGATGAGAAAGAGGGCATAAAAATATAAAATTTTTGAATCACCTTGGCTGTATTAACTCATTAACTCATCCCTCGCGTAGTAGAGAAAGAACCAGATCGATCAAAAGCTTCAGCTGCCACGAAAAGTTGTAATGCGTTTATGAAATGTAAAATTAGTAAGTTTTCTGTGAGCTGAAGAGATAGAAAAAATTGACAATATGTGAAAGGCATTTTAATTTGCAAATTAGAACTTTGAAAATGGAATAAAAGAAGGCCGAGTTTAATTTGCAGTAAATGATATCAGTATCTAACTTTAAATATGAAAAATTAACTTTCAATTTCTAATCAAATACTTTACAACCTCTGGGCAACTATTGAATGCCTGTTCTCATTCTAGTTTATTTTAATAAATACGTGCATGAGATAAAATACCAAATTCAAAACGGACACCAAAACAGAACATTATTGTTTAAATCTTAATCAAATGAGATTGAGCAAAAATAACATGAGAATAAAGAGTTACCAAAAAAAAATCCAGCAGAAACAATAATTACACAAGGAGCCAAATAAGTAATATGTCATTAACATACTACTATTATATAGTTTTACACTAATTATTTATTTTTTAAAATAAATATATTATTTGGTTGATTACAATCAAGACAATTGTTAAGCATATGTTACTGATAGCTGTAATCCATTTTGTGATATGTTGCTATTTTATTCTGCAAACCAGCAAAAAGCAAATAGAAATTGAAAGTGTAAAGTCAAAGAAAAAGATCTAGCTTTTAAGAAGAAACAAAATGGGAGACTGCGTGAATGTTAAACCTTTTACCTCATTTTCAACACTACACATATTTACTTGTACAGGATTACTAAAATTAGAAGAATTGCTTACTTCAGTGTCAGCACAGCATATATATTCACAAAATCAAGAGAAAGAAACATAAAACAGTAACAAGTGAATTACCTTTGTTCCACCAAAAAAGCCAAAAGTGATTGCAAAAGGAAGTTGGTTAACCTGCACATGCATGTAACTTAAAGTATAAAAGAGGGTAACATATTTGAAGGCCAAAAGGAAAACAATGTTTATTAAATTGAATTGCAAAAGTGAATTTTTTGATGACCTTTATTTTTTCTTCGCTGAAGTTGGTGGCTCCAGCTTTTGTTTTAGCTTTAACAAATTATGTTGTTCTTCATCAGAAGAAGCGAAGTCCTTTTTTGATCTTTTGTTGTTCTCTTTTTTAATGCAGGACAGAATAAACAGTTTTGGAAATGTTGATCCAACAATGCGAGAAAAGGATTTTTTGACTTGAATTCTGAACAGGTTTTGGTTCAGCCTGATTTGAATATATTCCATTGGCAGCGAGTCGTTCTAGAGAGGAATATATTTTAAAGTTTTTGTTAGTGCAATTGTAAAGTAAATATAATGAAAATCGTTTGGTTAGAATATTTACCTCGGCTGAAACTAGATCATAAATCTCTGCAGCAGTAAGAGATAATAATTTTTTGGCTTCTTTGTCCATGATTACTCCAGTTGTTGAGCCGGAAGCATCTTCCAGATTATACGATAAATTGACACCTGCGGTAATATTATAAGATAATTTTTTGTACATATTTCTTTAGAATATGTTCATAAAATTAGACTTAATACCTTGGCACTAACATATTTTCCTGATTGCAATTCATACAGCGAATTTTTCTTTTCCTTGGACTTCTCACTTCTTGCCCACAGTTTGGACATATTAAAATATAGCAACTTTTGAGTCTATTTGAGAGCGATATTTTTGCTTCGATGGAAAAGGAATGTCCCTTTTTAAGGAAAAAGTTAGATTAGTAATTATGTTAATTACAAGAATAAATAGCGATATAAATTATGAATAATATTAATAGAATCTGGTCTTACGTCTTGTTGCGATTGAGCGTTTGCAATTGGGACTATCTCTTCATCCACCGGAACAGAGATGAGACAACCAGAGTGAGATGTACTTCTTGCTGTAAAAGACTTCAGCATTTCTGTATTTTTTTCAGCCCTGTTTGTGGAAAAAAAAGGTAAAATCTTTAAAATAGTTATAATTAATAGAAAAAAATAAATACAATATATGTAACGGTAATGTTATACCATGAACGCAGTTGGAGGCATTGTATGTAAGGCGGATTGATTTGGATCGTGGTATTAAACTTTGTAGTCAATGATGTGCCTATATTTATTAGACCAATGATTATTTTGACTAATATCATAAGATAAAATATTATTGTTTCAGCAATAAAATAAGCAGGTATAAGAATAGAAATGAAATATCAATAAGGACAAGGGAAAATACGATTAGCATTAGATTATAATAATTCAAAAAGTGAATGTCTATTTCCATCATGAGAAACTACTGATTTCAAAAATTTATGCAAAAGTATGAGAAACTTGATGAACAACAATGGATAGAAAGACAATAAAAATAAAATGACAACAAGTTCAATCTGTAAAATTCTATGAAAGTTTCAAAATGTATATCTTTAGATATTTGATGGACAAACTTTAATTACTTATTCTATAAGCAAATTAAGCAATATGCACAATTTAATGGGTTTATTCAATTATATATGACTTGTCTTGTTTCTATCGATGTAAGTCACATCTACTGACTCATCCAGAGTGACGAAATAAAACTTACTGGAACTCATATATGCAAATTGCATTGATACAATATGGAGAAATTTGAAATCACACCGAGAAGCAAAGGGCGGAAACTGGAGAAAAGAGAAGAAGAAAAAATGCAGATCTTATTCTAAGCCATTATGTTTGTTGTCGTAATCTACTATTTATATGATCCAAGAAATGAAAAAGAAGTTTGAAGAAAAAGTAATAGAGGGTTCTGAATACAAAACCAAAAAAAAAAAACTAAGCAGCAAGCAATTTTCATGTTTGAATTTTTCAATTGTCTGGTCTGTTTCCAAAATGAAATTGGTAAAACAATAGTCTTAAAAATTAACTCAAAAGGTCAAAATTATTAGCTTATGCTAAATTTTTTTAATGAAAAGAAGTAATGTCAGATAGCAGAGTAGTATGAAATAGGAACAACCTGAGAACAAGACTTTAAAAGAGTGACAAACTTGTAATATGTATTTAGCAGTTAAAGTAATAGATAAACTAAGAGACGGTGATAACGAAATTATGCTTTCAAAAATATACACATGTAATGTGAAAATTTTAATACAGCGTTTGAGTTAGATATTTTTACAATATATGCATCTTTAACATTCACTCTTTCAATTCAAAAAACGAAAAATTTAAATTCTGAATCTTTATTTACCAGATCAATTAATCAAGTACTACTTAGAAGAAATTAAGCTGAAAAGATAATGGTTACTATGAATTAATTACCTGGAGAGACTTTTAGAAATATTGGGAAATAAAAAGTGGATTAAATATAAACAAAGGAAAAGAAGATAAAGTATATTTGCCTCATTTATTCGGTATTCTAATGTAAAACACCTTTGTAAAAAAACTGAGTCCTTTCATTCCTATGAATATCTATATGTTTATTGCAATAGCATTTTGTTTCAAAAAATTAAATAATTTTTTGTAACACTCATCAAACAAAAACAGAATTACAGTAATACTTTATTTATGTAGATTGTTATTCATAGGTTACCGTTTTATTTGGATACTCCAATACGTCTAGCAAGGATAATTGGACGTTCCTGAAATTATGCAAGCAATTTTTTTCCTTCGTCTTCAATAATAGACTCTTCCCATAATGTGAATATGAAAGTTTGCTTCCTATTTTAATTGAAATGGTTAGCATAGTGTAAAACTTTAAATTGTAAAACAACAAGGCTAAGGAAATAATGCAAATGGTTTTACTCAGTATCAATGAGAATGAGCTCTTGTAATCTTTTCTGTAAAGTTGTAACATATCTGGCTGGAAAGCAGTTGACAATAATTGCAAGCACATCTGTGAGCAAAATAATTTGTAAGCAATAGATGGATAGGTGAGAAGAGAAATTAATAACTTGTGTTGGAAAACATGTTTAGTGATAGATTTAGCGGAACAGTCATACTGTATTCTGTGTTCCTAAGTTGTTACTTCGTGCCTCTGGAAGCTTGATTGTTGATATTGAGAAATGATGTAAGGTTAAGCTTTGTGGGTAGTGGCAGTTGATGTTCATCTGGATCATCTTTGTCGATTAAATCAACTATGATTTTTTTGTCGATGATCCAGTCAAATATATGCAGGGGGTTTTCAAATCTTAAGTTTGATTGTTGTATACGCGCACTCGTTATCAAGTATGTATGAAATTATTTGAATATATCTTGATAAACGGGTATATCGTCACCATATACAATCGCTTTTATTTGGTGTTCCTGAAAGCAATTAGTAACTATAAATAGCAGAAGAGATATATCTAGTTAATATTTATTTTATTTTTTTAAAACAACAAAGTACCTGTTCGTCTTGAAAGATCATATTTAGATATTTTATCTTTCGTTCTTTGCTTTCTCCTGGCTTGCAAATATCCACAACTTGTATTTTACATGTCAGTTCGGTAACTCAGGAGTGATGTCCTGTATATCAAGTGTTTGTGCCATGTTTTCGTAGCCTGAGAATTAATCAACAAGAAACTTATATAACATAATATTAGGACGTAAATATAAGGAACCATTTATGGAATGATATAACATATTTAAGAAGAGATTTTTTTAATTATTTCATCATATACTATGTTGTATGTTGAATGATCATCAGGGTCGTCTGTTGTTGGAGGGTGAATTAGCATTTTTGCACAGTTTTTTTTTTCTCTCGATAAAGCAACATAAAGTTGACCATGGGAAAAAACAGGTTCGCGTAAATAAATTCCAACAAAATCTAGTGTTTGACCTTGAGCTTTATTTATAGTCATAGCAAAACATAATCGAATAGGAAATTGTGTCCTTTTGAATTGGATTGGTAATTTTTCGTCTTGTAAACATAATAATGGTATTCGTGGAATGAAAACATGTTTGTCCTTAAAGTCACCAGTTGCAATTTTAGCACTAATAACATGAGTTTTGAAGTTAGAACAGATTAAGCGCGTGCCATTGCATAAACCTTCAGAAGGATTCAAATTTCGCAATAGGATAACTGGACAATTTTTGTTACACCCCGTAGAATTCCCGGCACTCAAATGACCTATTCCCACGTTGGTTAAGCATATTTGAAGGCCATACGTGTTGGAGAAAGGCCCGGGAAAAGATCGAACGAGAAACCCGTTGAACCATCGCGGAAGGAGCCGAGGCAGAGCCCCTCCGCGATGGCGGCGTGTCACGGAGGAGAGGCCTCCGCGATGGCTCCGTGACACGTTGGCCTTGTATAGGCCCAAGTATATAAAGCCTCACTTTGGTTTTAAATGATAAAAACTTTATAAAATTTCCAGAGAACGCAGCAAAACAGAGAAGGACGAAGAGGGAATATATATTATCGCTTGATTACGCTGCTAAACGCTGCCCAAACTTAAATTAACTCCAGATACGGGGGTATTTAGTGACAAAGAGCATTCCTACGGATTCAGTTTCGCGAAATACGGCCGGCGAATCGTCGAGCCACCGAGCCAAGGTGAGTGGAATTGCTCTAAATTAGTGTCTATGTGTCCCTAGCTGTGAAGTGAATATTTCTCCCTTCTGGATCGCTGAAAAATAGTGAGTTTTCGACCGTCTTTCGATAAGCCTAAGTTTAGGCTATAAGCTATATCGAAAGTGACGTTGCCTTTTGAAATAAAGTTGTATTTAGTATTGATTGACATATTTATGAATGCAGTTGGGAGAAAACAGTTGAAGTACCGGCCGAGCCTCGTCCGACAGACGGATAGCTCAAGAATAAGGTATGTAAAGTTAGTTTCCTCGGCAAGTTAAGTAATATTGAGATAATGTAGCAATTTTCACACCAGTAGAATGTTCAGAAGTCGAGTATTGCGTTATTATGAATATTGGTACAATGTGAGAAGCATTGGGTTGTCATGTGTACGAAACCTATTAGTATGATATAGATTCTAACGCAAGTGTTGGAGAGTGCCCAGTATACTCAGTGTGTGATGTGATATGCTATGTAAGATATTGTTGTGTTCAGTTGAAACCCCGTGAAGTAGTACAGTATCCGTAAAGCATTTCAGAAATAGAATAGCAGACTAAAATGAAGTTTAGAAAGCATGTTAGGAATAGTAAATCAGGTTACTATAGAAAATCAGTATACCGCATAGTTCAGCAGAAAGACTATACTGGTACATACATATATAGTACTTCCAGCCTCAGCATGTATTAAGTATGTACATATCTCTATCACTAGTCCAGCATATAGTGTATACAGAAATTTAGTAAATAGCAGAGTTTTCAGCAGAAACATTATCTTATATAGCATTTACCTAGTACAGTCCGGCAGGAGACTATATTCATATTTATACATCTTTACCTGCCTCAGCACGTATTAAATACGTACAGATCACTATCATTAGCTCAGTATGTAATATATATGATACTTTACCCCTATTACCCTCAGCATGTGAGATACACAGACAACATTACTAGTTGAGACCGTTGTATTGTTTGGGGTTGGATTACCCAGCATCCCTGACCGCCCCAGGGTTAATAGCTGTATCGACTCGTCCGCCAGAGGATGAGGATACGTCACTCTACGGAGTGATATGCCGTCCCGCAAGGGGACGAAGATGGGATGCCAGTTTCCCCATATTGTGCCTTGGTCGGCCCTTATACACCCCCGTCGAGCGGGTACGCCCGGGGTGTTGATTCAGGAGTCCTTCGGACTCAGGTACAGTTATAGTTAGGGGCTCAGCGAGCCCAAGTGCATACCCAGGGGACCGGCAGGATGCTTACAGCCATTGTAGGAGATGGGATGACCGGGGTAGGGGTATAGATTCTGTGCTGGTTGTACCTCCCGGCTTATGGGGGCTGGGTAAGGGTTGTGTGTGCTATGTTACGTTATTTCATGTTATGCCATGTTATGTTAGATACAAGTAGATCAGCAGTAGCACGATACGTCTCCAGGTATGACTCTTATCCTTTCCAGTAAAGATTGAGAGAAGGTATGATTTACATTATCAGACAGTTAGTCTATTCTCTCTACTTCAGTTTCTTCAGTTATATTATTGTATTCAGACTTTGATTTCAGTTGTTGCTTTACATACTCAGTACCAGCGGTACTGACGCCCGGTGGGGCGCTGCATTACTTGCCTGCAGGTACTTATAGACGAGCAGGTGACACTATGTGATTCCTGTCAGCGATCAAGTATTCAGCTCCTGTCATCCGGAGACTGAATTCCAGAGGTGTATTTCAGTTCTTTTGTTATACAGTACGGGTAGGTCGGGGCCCTGTCCCGATCATTTCTATTGCTATCCCTAGAGGCTTGCAGTCTATATATTTCCCTGTGGTCAGTTGAGCCGGTCGTGTGAGGCCGTGCAGTTGTTAGCTGTTAGTACTTTTGCTTCTTTTATGTTGGCTGTGTGGGGCCATAAGTTTGACAGTAGTGGTGACCTTGCCGGTCACGTAGCCTTCTAGTATTTTATTGCTGAATGCAGATAACTAGACAATATGGTGGCCTTGTCGGCCCGCATAGGCTTCCCTATAGTTGCTTGTTCCGGTCAGCTGTTATTACAGGTACAGGAGGATATAGGCCAATGGGCCGGGGGCTGTGTTTACAGCCGTTATATAGCCCTTTGTTTTCAGAAATATGAGTTAGAGCCAGCCAGGCACCAGATGTGCCCAGGCTTAACAGTCCAGTAGTTCAGGTCCCAGTAGGGCACCAGGTGCCAGTCATGCCCCTAAGGCGGGGTGTGACAAACTTGGTATCAGAGCAGGTCGCATCCCAGGGAGTCTGCAAGCCGTGCTAAGTAAAGTCTTGTCTATGGATGTGTTGTGCACCACATACTATAGGCAGGAGGCTGCGAGGCATGATATGATGGTTACCCTTCTTTCTCAGTCGGTCGTGCTTTAGAGAGGTACAGTATAGGGTTGAGTCCCTGAGAATTCACCGTATTCTTTGATTACAGATACAGAGGCAGATCAGCATTTTCCTATCACAGGCAGAAGATCAGAGATAGCAATGGAAGAGAGCATCAGTCAGTTACATGATAACTACAGCGGCAGGAGGAGGTATCAGAGACCTCCCAGCGTGATACCTTTATTGGCATTATTCCTAGTATACGTTGATAACGTCAGAATAGGAAGTCAAAAGTATAATGTACATATGAGTTGATTTACTTATTAGTTATATAAGATCTGATTATGATTACAGATAAGGTCAGACCACCAAGTAAGTATGAAAAAGAGAGGAAAATGCAGGAATCCCAAATACATCTTTTTGGACATGGTACAGTTGAATGCTTTTACTTGTTGTAATAAGAAAAGGGCTATTCCTACCTCTTAATTTCGATACCAGTATAGTAACAGAGCATAAGACTTGAGAGGGGGTTGCCAAATCAGGCAGTAAGTAAAGATGGGCTGATTGATCCTAGTAAGTATTAGAAAGTATAAAGAGCTCCTATGATTACGTAAGCTGTGCAGACCCTTATGACAATAAGCCAGTAGAGAAAGTAAGATTATTTAGCTTGCCCGAAGCAGGGATAAAAGACCTATTAGTAATAAATGCTTAGTAATAGTCAAGTTTGAGCCAGAAAAAGGCCAAGCCCACCATAGATGCTAACAGATAGCAAGATATACTTGTAAGATTATAGTTATGATCTAGTTGTGACATCGAGAGATATAGAGGTTATGTGAGTCAGATGGGCTTAAATATATGCCAGAAGAAGTATAGGTCGAGGCTTGATCAGTAATCTCTTTAGCAATGAAAGGTAGGTACCTTGAACCCCAGAGTTCAGTTTAAGTAAGATAAGGGGAAGAAGCAGGAATGTCAGATCCTGTGGGGAAATTAGAATTTTCCCGGATTGATAAAATACCGTATTAAGGATTAAGCCTTGGGCCGACAGTAGGATTGCGGTTCAGAATACCGCAGCATATCTGCTATGGAAAAGTTAAGGAGTTACCGATATAGCAATTCTAATCTAGTGTAGCCTAGAGATAAGGCCCAGCAGACAGTTATGGGCTCTCAATATATGCCTAGTAAGGCTACAGGATTTGAACGTCGACCCCCACATCGCAAGAGTGGCGGAATTTCAAACAGCAGACAATAACTGGAATGTTTATGTTTGTTACTTTCAAGATGGGGTGAAAATGCAATGAAACGATAAGTCAGGGCAGGAGATATTATTAGGCCGTAGAAGAAATGTATCACGTACGATGTGAGACTCAGCAGAACCTGTCAGGGATTGTGAATTACCGCAGAAATCAGTACATATTGTACGTAGCTAGCGATATATATGTATATAGATCATAGATATGTTGTGAGTGGTTGCCTATAAGGGCTACAATCACAGATGCTGATTAGTAATAGAAAGCATATACAAATTGCATTGCAGGACAAAAAAAAAGGAAAAGAAGAAGAGAAAGGGCGGATTAAGTGTGAATTACGTATGAAGTCATAGAAACTATCTCAGTTTCCAGTTATTAGATTAACAGACTTATGTGTTGTTGCCAGATCTAGGCTCTAGGAGCTTACCAGAGTTATTGGCCTAAGACAGATGGCTAGAGGATAAGGGCGCAGTTAGACAGTCTACCGACCAGCTGGCGCCTGCATTAGCAGGGAGGCATCCCTGAAGATCGGTAACAGTAGTGCATGTGCCAGAAGCAGGATTAGAGACTGAGTAGGCAGATTTCAGAGATTAGCAATACCAGAATTGTTCTAGCATGTTAAGTGGTCATACGTCATTTTCCCAGCCTTGTGGGCGACAGTTGGCCTTAGTCAACCTAGCAGTTGTTATGTAGAACACCCCATAAGTCAGCCGGCCGTCCCAGTCAGAATACCCGTGGGTACCCCAAGGAAGGGTCCACATTAGTAGTCAGCGATAGACTAATATTTCAGCTGGTTTTCGTAAAATATTTAGATACAGAGCCCTAGCAGAGGGCCAGTATTTATAGAATAGCTCATAAGACCGAGAATTTCCCAGAATAGCAGTATAAATCCAAGTGGATACACACAAGGCATAAGAAATTAACAGTACCCTGCTAGCATAGTGTTTATTAAGACCAGGGGATCAGTAGACTCCCCGTGGAGATCCAGAGATTGATCGCCTGGGAGTAAGTTGATTAAGTCCATCCTTACAGTGGTTTAAGCAAAATAACAGAGCAATTAGATGCCCACGAGTTGGCGGTGATGACGAACTATAAGTACTCAAGTAGTATAGTTAGAGCATTACTAGACTACTGTCACATTCGGATCATTCAACCCGACTATTCAGTCATTTAAGGTTATGTAGCCAGATCATTAGAGGTCATGGTCAGTATTAGGACCCTCTGATCAGATAAAGGCACAAGGTGCGCAGACAGTCATTCAGGTTATCCCAGCAACAAGTAGCCTTAGCATACGGCCAGAAGGCCAGATAAGCTCTGTCTATACCGGTAGATTACTTGTCAGATTCTCCGGCATAATAAACCAGTATGACCATTAGTTATATGCCAATTCCTTGTAAATGTGAATTTTAGCTAAGTTTAGTAGCCTTTTTGGTCACATGGTGTCGGAGGCTGGTGTACAGATAGATACACAGAAAAATCGAAGTAATGAGGATCTAGCCTGGACCTACCACTCCGATCGAAGTACGCAGTCCCTGCGGTTAGCCGGGTACTGCAGAGGGTCGGTGGAAGGGTTTTCCACCTTAGAAGCACCTCTAACTAAGTTGGCATAGAAGGCAGCGAAGTTCCAGTAGACTGAGGCAAGTAAGCAGAACTTCCAGGAGTTAACAGCCAGGTTAACCTCAGCCCCAGTGTTAGTATGGCCAGAAGGTACAGAGGATTGGTGCAGCATGGTAAAGTAACAGTTTATACTTTCGGGCAATTGAAGAAACGTGAGAAGAATTATCTTACCCACGATCTGGGTATCACCTAGTTAGCTGTAGTAGCTGATGCCTGAAAAAGCAAGAATTTTGTGTCACCCGGGAAGGGCTAATACGGTAGTAGATGCCCTTAGCCGTAGATCTATGGGGAGTTGGCATACTTGCCGCCTGAACAGCCGGAATAGACTCGAGAATTTCACTAGTTAGCTGGTTTAGCCGTTCACATAGCAGAAATAAAAGATAACAGAACGATAATACAGAATATCGCAGCATTGTCGTTAGTGGTGGAAGTAAAGAAACGACAGTATAGAAACCCTAGCCAGGTTTAACATGAAAACAAGGTTCAGTAAGGAGAAGTGACATATTTTCAGATAACCAGGGATGAAATGTGGCGATATAAAGGCCGCATTGTGCTCCAGATATTTTGGGGCATCGTCAGCAGTTTATGAGTAAGGCGCATTACGCCCGCTATTCTCTTCATCCCGATACGACAAAGAAGTACCATGACATTAAAAAGAACAACTGGTAGCCCAGTGTCCTAACTGCCAACAGTTGAAGGCAGAATATCAGAAACCAGGCAGGTTAATTTAGAACATAGCTGTGCCTCTTTGGAAATGAGAAGCGATGAATATGAATTTTGTAGCAAGATTACCCCGTACTAAACACAGACATGGCTCTATATGAGTGATAAGTGACAGATTGACAAAAACCAGCTCATTTCTTGCCAGTAAGAACTACTTTCTCGGCCGAAGATTATGTTGAGTTGCATATCAGAAAGATAGTCAGATTACATGAAATACCAGTATCCATTATTTCAGACAGAGGAGCACACTTCACAGCTAGATTCTGGCAGTCATTTCAGAAGAGTTTGGGAGCGCAGATTAATTTAAGCGCAGCGTTCTATCCTCAGACAGATGAGCAGGCTGAGCGCACAATTCAGACGCTCGAAGACATATTGCGAGCGTGTGTGCTAGATTTTAGTAATAGCCAAAATGAGCATTTACCATTAATCGAATTTGCCTCCAGAATTAGAATCCATTCATCCGGTCTTCTATGTAACTATGCTGAGGAAATGCATAGGAGACCCGTCCAGAGTAGTCCCAGTCCAGAATATCCAGGTTACGAAAAAAACTGGCCTGCAAAGAGGTTCCAGTAGCTAGCCTAGACAACAGATTCGCAGATATGAGGACCAGATATCCTCACCCATTTAAGCGACAGGTATGTCCGTATTATTGCTATGTAGTATCTTATGGTCCTGTATGTATAAGTGAGACAGATTGATATTTAATTATCCAGTGGATCGTGCAGTGCCTGTGTTGGACTTTTCTGCATTTCAGGTTTTTGCGGTAGTCCATATTACAGGGGAAACTCTGCCGAAATTCTTCCAGAAAATAAAGTAATCAGTCCTCTAGATAACAGTATACATTCGAGGACGAATGTTCTTAAGGGGGGGAGAATGTTACACCCCGTAGAATTCCCGGCACTCAGATGACCTATTCCCACGTTGGTTAAGCATATTTGAAGGCCATACGTGTTGGAGAAAGGCCCGGGAAAAGATCGGACGACAAACCCATCGAACCATCGCGGAAGGAGCCAAGGCAGAGCCCCTCCGCGATGGCGGCGTGTCACGGAGAAGAGGCCTCCGCGATGGCTCCGTGACACGTTGGCCTTGTCCAGGACCAAGTATATAAAGCCTCACTTCGGTTTTAAATGATAAAAACTTTATAAAATTTCCAGAGAACGCAGCAAAACAGATGAGGACGAAGAGGGAATATATATTATCGCTTGATTACGCTGCTAAATGCTGCCCAAACTCAAATTAACTCCAGATACGGGGGTATTTAGCGGCAAAGAGCATTCCTACGGATTCAGTTTCGCGAAATACGGCCGGCGAATCGTCGAGCCACCGAGCCAAGGTGAGTGGAATTGCTCTAAATTAGTGTCTATGTGTCCCTAGCTGTGAAGTGAATATTTCTCCCTTCTGGATCGCTGAAAAATAGTGAGTTTTCGACCGTCTTTCGATAAGCCTAAGTTTAGGCTATAAGATATATCGAAAGTGACGTTGCCTTTTGAAATAAAGTTGTATTTAGTATTGATTGACATATTTATGAATGCAGTTGGGAGAAAACAGTTGAAGTACCGGCCGAGCCTCGTCCGACAGACGGATAGCTCAAGAATAAGGTATGTAAAGTTAGTTTCCTCGGCAAGTTAAGTAATATTGAGATAATGTAGCAATTTTCAGACCAGTAGAATGTTCAGAAGTCGAGTATTGCGTTATTATGAATATTGGTACAATGTGAGAAGCATTGGGTTGTCATGTGTACGAAACCTATTAGTATGATATTGATTCTAACGCAAGTGTTGGAGAGTGCCCAGTATACTCAGTGTGTGATGTGATATGCTATGTAAGATATTGTTGTGTTCAGTCGAAACCCCGTGAAGTAGTACAGTATCCGTAAAGCATTTCAGAAACAGAATAGCAGACTAAAATGAAGTTTAGAAAGCATGTCAGGAATAGTAAATCAGGTTACTATAGAAAATCAGTATACCGCATAGTTCAGCAGAAAGACTATACTGGTACATATATATATAGTACTTCCAGCCTCAGCATGTATTAAGTATGTACATATCTCTATCACTAGTCCAGCATATAGTGTATACAGAAATTTAGTAAATAGCAGAGTTTTCAGCAGAAACATTATCTTATATAGCATTTACCTAGTACAGTCCGACAGGAGACTATATTCATATTTATACATCTTTACCTGCCTCAGCACGTATTAAATACGTACAGATCACTATCATTAGCTCAGTATGTAATATATATGATACTTTACCCCTATTACCCTCAGCATGTGAGATACACAGACAACATTACTAGTTGAGACCGTTGTATTGTTTGGGGTTGGATTACCCAGCATCCCTGACCGCCCCAGGGTTAATAGCTATATCGACTCGTCCGCCAGAGGATGAGGATACGTCACTTTATGGAGTGATATACCGTCCCGTAAGGGGACGAAGATGGGATGCCAGTTTCCCCATATTGTGCCTTGGTCGGCCCTTATACACCCCCGTCGAGCGGGTACGCCCGGGGTGTTGATTCAGGAGTCCTTCGGACTCAGGTACAGTTATAGTTAGGGGCTCAGCGAGCCCAAGTGCATACCCAGGGGACCGACAGGATGCTTACAGCCATTGTAGGAGATGGGATGACCGGGGTAGGGGTATAGATTCTGTGCTGGTTGTACCTCCCGGCTTATGGGGGCCGGGTAAGGTTTGTGTGTGCTATGTTACGTTATTTCATGTTATGCCATGTTATGTTAGATACAAGTAGATCAGCAGTAGCACGATACGTCTCCAGGTATGACTCTTATCCTTTCCAGTAATGATTGAGAGAAGGTATGATTTACATTATCAGACAGTTAGTCTATTCTCTCTACTTCAGTTTCTTCAGTTATATTATTGTATTCAGACTTTGCTTTCAATTGTTGCTTTACATACTAAGTACCAGCGGTACTGACGCCCGGTGGGGCGCTGCATTACTTGCCTGCAGGTACTTATAGACGAGCAGGTGACACTACGTGATTCCTGTCAGGGATCAAGTATTCAGCTCCTGTCATCCGGAGACTGAATTCCAGAGGTGTATTTCAGTTCTTTTGTTATACAGTACGGGTAGGTCGGGGCCCTGTCCCAATCATTTCTATTGCTATCCCTAGAGGCTTGCAGTCTATATATTTTCCTGTGGTCAGTTGAGCCGGTCGTGTGAGGCCGTGCAGTTGTTAGCTGTTAGTACTTTTGCTTCTTTTATGTTGGTCGTGTGGGGCCATAAGTTTGACAGTAGTGTTCACCTTGCCGGTCACGTAGCCTTCTAGTATTTTATTGCTGAATGCAGATAACTAGACAGTATGGTGGCCTTGTCGGCCCGCATAGGCTTCCCTATAGTTGCTTGTTCTGGTCAGCTGTTATTACAGGTACAGGAGGCTATAGGCCAATGGGCCGGGGGCTGTGTTTACAGCCGTTATATAGCCCTTTGTTTCCAGAAATATGAGTTAGAGCCAGCCAGGCACCCGATGTGCCCAGGCTTAACAGTCCAGTAGTTCAGGTCCCAGTAGGGCACCAGGTGCCAGTCATGCCCCCAAGGCGGGGTGTGACAATTTTGCTTTAGTACTAACTTATAAGGAGGCAAACCTAGCAGATTTGGAGAATGCAAAAAGTCCTCAAATTGGGTTTGATCATTTGGCTCTATAGTGTCGTCAATGCCAACAAATGTCATAGCAGTTCCGGAAAACTGGTTTATAAACATTTGATTAATTTCATTTACAAACTCATTTTTTGTTGTTAAGATAACATGTGATATTACATTGGATATGTTATGTGTGAGCAGGTCTAGATCGGAGTAAATAGTTTTAAATAAAATATTTAATGATTCTTTCTCAGTTGTAAAAGGAATGAGAAAAGATTCTGGAATCTCAATTTTATTGTGTTCATTAAGCTCTTCTTTTCCATCTCCAATTCTAAGTAAGTACTCAGAGAATGTAAGATCCTCTCGTGCTCGCATGTTTTCTGTCAAATAGAATTTTTCAAGATGATTCCAAATGTCTGAGTTCAATAAGCATTCACGAATAAACTCTTTCTTTGTACCGTCTTTTACTACAGGCAAAGTCTGTCTAAAATCGCCTCCAAAAACAATAACTTTTCCTCCAAAAAGTGTATTTACTCCTGTAAGGTCTTTCAAAACTAAATCAAAAATTTTGACAAGCTTTTTATTTGCCATTGAGACCTCATCCCATACTATTAATTTCGTATCTCGAATTAAAGACGCAAGGGAACTTTGTTTACTTATATTACAACTGTAGTTTTTGGTTGTATGAATAGGAAGTTTAAAGCGAGAATGAGCAGTTCATCCTCCAGGGAGTACCGAAGCTGCAACACCCAAAGTTGTTGTCGCTAAAGCTATAAATTATTTTGATCGTACTGTAGCTAGTAATGCACGGTATAAGAATGTTTTACCAGTTCCTCCAAGTCCATCGATAAAAAAGGCTGCTGATTCATTTGAGAATATTCTATTCATAATTGTCGTGTATGCTTTTTGTTGTTCTTGATTCAATTTTTTATATAACTGCAAATCTTCTTCTGCTACAATTATATTTCTTTCTAATTGAATGTCTCTAGTTTCTTGCATTATTCTAAAATGAAGAGTTGTAGAAGGTGTAATATTTTCTGGTATGAGTTTGAATTCATTTATATTTCGTCCCATTAAAAGTAATATATTATTTACATGATCCAAAACCAGCAACCGAACATTATTTGATTGTATATTTGGTATGATTGTAAAATCTTCAGACATGGGACTTTCAAATTTTTGCCATAATTCTTTAGGATTAGAAGGGTTACAATATGCTAATAGCATAGAAAATAAATGTCGAAGACTATATGGCATCTGGTAATTAGAAGCTTCCGACATGCATTTAATTAAGTTGTTATCAGAAGCTAGCAAACCTCTTTTTTTCTGCAGATTCTCTAAATGTGGCGTAATACTTTCCATTTACAATCATAAGATCTTTGTATGACTTCGGCCCACGTATGTTCATCAATATCAACCGAAGGTAATATCTTTCTCCTTCAGTTGGATGACAACTAACAATACGTCCAATAGCATAACCTTGTTTTCTGCATGTCCACATTTTATCACTAACTGACCAGACAAAGTGCTCCGGAAATTCTTTGTATAATAAGTTAAGTTATATGGCATGTTTATTTGTTTTGTTCATAGAAAAAAATTCTGTCAACATCGTTCTGGCATTAGATGGATTTTTTAAGATTGAATTTAGATTTGTAGTTATTTTAAAGGAAACAAATTGTTGATTTTCAAGATGTAACTGAAGATTGTAAATGTTGGGATTCATTTCACTAATAGGGAACTCAAACAAATGCCACATAGCTTCTGGAGGTGATACCCATCTGCCTAATTTATATTCCCTAATTTCATTGATTTTTAAATTAGGATTGTTATTTTGTAGGTCGAAAGCAATTTTTTCATGGCCTTTACAAATATATTTATAGATATATTTAACAACTTTAATATCTTTACAAATTTCAACATTCATGTGACAGTTAAATTTGCTAAGTAGATATGAATTATATAGAACAACCCATGAGTTGTCAAGATATTGAGTTCTAACTTTTGCAAATTTACCAGTATATCGCCTCCTATAAATTGGGTACGAATTTTCACCTTTTGATGTTTCTGCGGAGTAATTTTTAGGATACTTAAATTTACAATGGCCCTTTTTTCATGCAGGAATTTATAGGATTAAGCTTCCGCAAGGACCGTGCATCATATGCTTCATTACCAAATAATATAAATATTTATTTGTGTCACAATCAGGTAGTTCAGCACAGACAACTCTATCATAAGCCTCAGGCGTTAATAATTTATAAGCATCATCAAGTATAATAAGAAAATGAGCATGTGGAAGACCTGTTTTTTGAAATTCTATAGTATACATAAACGCAGACACTTTTCCAAATATATTTTTTTTAAGTATATCAGATTTTAGCTCTTCAACTTTTGCTTTGAATACTCTACCTAGGAGATCAGGTCTATCTTGTACTTCATCGTTTGGTAGTAATAGATGTTGTATTTCTGGCCACGAGGGGTTACAAGTCATTGTGAGGAAGATATCGGGTTTTCCATAGTGTTGAACTAAAGCAATGACATCCATATATCGTCGACGCATATCTCTTGGACCTCCTGTAAAGCTAGCAGGGAGGAATGTTTTTCATCCAATATTTGAAGCCTCTCTTTCTACTAGTCTTAGAAGATCAATTAATCCTGCTAATACTTCAGTGCGAAACAAATCTTGATTGAATAACAAAAAGTCTAATCTTTGTGTTTCAACCTTTATATATTGATCTACAGAATATTGTTGGAATAATCTTCCCGAATGTAAAATTTTATTTTCTTCATTATGTCTAATTTGAAGTTTGTAACAATAATATTCACGACAAGATACACTGTTCCTTTTATGTTTGTTATTTTGCAAAATTTCTTCCTCAATATGCAGAAGTCCATCAATTGCACACATGTTGGCTACACTTGGAAGTTGATTATTTTTGCAGGCAGAACGATTTCTAGGTAAGTTTATTTTTGGTGGAATTTTTTGAATGCCACAATGCCATCCATTTTCAGCAAATGGAAACAACAAAGGATACTGTAGTGGATCGTAACAACCATAGTAATAGTGAACCATTTGGTTACAATTGTCATGGATATAAATACAAATGTGCGGTGTAGAGGAAGGATTTTCTAATTCTTCGTTGGTCTACATAGATGCAACTTCAGAAACATCAGGTAAGTTGTACGTGCGTTGGTCCAATGTTGAATCACATTTAAGCGCGATATAAAAATTGGACAAGTGTGGAATATGTTTGAGAGATTTTAGAAATAGAGAGTATGGATTAATTTTTAATATGTCTATTAACTTTGCAATAATAGATTTGTTCAGTTTTTCAGAAAAAGCAACTTTATCAAGCATATTAGTCTCATTGTCATAAAAATAAAGCTGTAAATTTTTTATTTTGTCATCTGAACTGCCGAGATTGGGCAGAAAATGATACATTTGTCCTTGAACTTTGAATGTGTAAATACTTTTAGTTCTAGTTGCTAAGTTCTTATCGTACTTTACTCCGAGCGAAGTAAATGCAAACATGTTATTGTATGCTCTAACGTATGTACGAAAATGTTTGGATTCTTCACAGTTGCCGGAATAAAGTTTTTTTAATTCAGTAGGTAGTTGGTGTGAAACTAATCTTATGGAACCATTATTACAGCAGAAACTTAGAGTTTCGTATTGAAATCTTGTGGCTTTGCAATATTTACAGTTAGGAACTTTTTTTAAAGTAGCTGGACAAGAAGGTAGTTGCTTGATATTCCAACAACCTGTTTGTATTGGTTTACGACCTGCAACATTTTAGACACGTAAGAGCTAAATGTAAAAGAATGTGAGGAATAGGAATAAAATTCGATTTAACTAACCATTTCGGGAAGTAGAAGGATTTTCCTGAATAGAAGAAGTAGTTTGTTCAGAAATAATGATTTGAGGCTCAAAAGAAGCATGTGGTTGATTGGACGTGCTAGCATGAAATTTTTCAAAGATAGCATGCTTTCTGGCAACATATTGTTGTCTGCGGTGCTGTAAAAGTTCTTACTTTTGTTTAGGAGGCATTTCCTTATAGGCAATACGGCGTTTAAGATTTTTCTCAATTTGACCACTAATCATCTATCTTTTTTTGTCGGACATCTATTTTAATTGTTTTATGTTAAATTATTTTTGATAAGTTAGCAAAATTTAGTTCATTTCTACAGCATTTATTTTCACAAGAGGATGTGGAGCAGGAGCAAAATAAAAATATACACATAATAGTAAATGAAAATATTAACACATAAAAATAGAAGAAGAGAAAAAACAGTGTCTACATAATTCAAAATGCAGGGGAAAACATTAAACGAAAGAGGAGAGAAAAGCTGGAAAAGAGAAGCAACAACTTACTTGGAAGAAACAGAGAGGAGAAGCCAAACGAACAAAGAGCGGGAAATTAGAAAGTAAAATCAACTGCGAAAGTGATAAACATTTTTCAAATACCTATCAGCAAATAACAGGAAAAGCAGGGAAAAAGTGTAATGACATGCAAAGCAACAGCTGAAAAGCAAATTAAACATTAATAAGAGGAAGCAATTTACCGATTATAGACTTTAATGTGTGTTGGATAAGTTCATGAACTTGTCAATGATTAGGGAATATATTGACAAGTAAATGCTATTTTATTTCCTAAAAGGCTGCAGTTATCATGCTATCTGCACATAAGCCTAGCAATTTGTACATGTAAGTTTTTTTAAAGAATTCGCTATCTTTATTAACACATAACTAAATTTGAATTCGTACCGAAAAGTTTTTTTAATAAAGATTCAATAATATTTAAAAAGATTTATTTTCTTTAAAATAATATTTTAAAAGATGTATGGAAATTTGAATATGAATTTACATACAAATATTTTAATGAGTTTATTGGGAAAAATTCATGTAACTTTCGATTCTACAAGATAAGTACTAATACGGTGTCGTTTCCAGTGTGACCCAATAGCTTTGGGACCAGATATTCTAAGTTTTCAATCTTTTGGTAGGAGGACTTACCTTATAAGAAGAAGTGTTACTTAAATGTAGCAAGAAAACTAAATTATGTCTAAAAGAATCAAAGAAAGAGAAGGAATTAAGTACATGAGAAGGAATAAGTTGCAAAAGCTGATTTGTCTGATCTCTGAAAATACCAGCAGAAATAGCTGATAAAATCTGTACTCTGATCGAAATGAGCTGATAATAAACAACTTTGACTACTTCTCTTTCTAAGTTTTCCGGCTGTATGTTTAATTTATTCTTTAGTTTACATGTCCTTTTTTTTGGTTTGTTATTCTGTTTCAATTTTATTCGAAGCGACTTATTTTTCTAATCTGTTAAATTAATTAATACTGTTTAAGTGCTAGTTGACTCCTTCTGATAGTAATATTAATATTTTAAAGGTTACCCTATAGAAAATTTGATAACTCAAAAAGTAGAAAGCGGAAAATTGTTTTTTCGATATATTTGAAGGAAAATAATGTAATAACATATAGAGAGAGTAATATTTTTTTTACTCTGGTTGTTAACTCTTTTAGCTTTTCTGCTATCTATTCTATCAGGACAAGGCCACATTTGGCTTCTTCTTTGTAATGTCCTAAACAATCTATTTAATTTTTATTTTTCTCTCCTTCTCCTATTTTTCTTGCACTGTTTATTCTTCTTTGAAATTTTTTTTTCAATTTCTTATTTAATTTCTATTCCACTTTTCTTTCTAAGTTTTTCGGGTATATGTCTAATTTGATCTTTATTTTACATGTCCTTTTTGGTGGTTTGTGATTCTGTTTCAATTTTATTCAAAGCAACTTATTTTTCTATTGTAACTTTAGGAGGAGACAGTGTTATGAATAGTCTTTAAGTGTTAGTTGACTCCTTTTGACAATAACTTAATATTTTATATCATTAGCTTTTTGACTTTCATGGGACTAAAGCTAAGTTAAAAGCTATTTTTGTTTCCGTCCATTATCTGTTTTTTGTCTGAAATAGTTTCTGGGTTCTTTGTTAATTCCATGGTCACTAAGCCAGCAATTTCAAGAGAGACACACACAACTCACAAACACACACTCTTTCTATCTCTTAATCAGATAATTTTTAGAGAGAGAAAACAAACTCCCTTAAATCACTGCATTCTTTATAGAGAGAAATACTAAAAAAGGAGCAATAATACTTTTATAACCATAAGGTCATATAATATATAAATTTTCCTTTTAATAATATGAATTCTACATTTCAATAGGCTATGATGTTTATATAAATATTGTGATTTAATAATGTAAAAAAATATTTACAATGATAATGTAATAATTTAAACTCTACTTTTAATATGCACACACATAAGAATCATTTTTTTCAAGTTGCATCCATTAACTCCTTATATATTTATCCTTCACGGGATTAGAGAATTGATTATGGATTCACGTGAATTTAATAATTTTTGTGAATATTTTGTATATGTATTGTTTGTGAGCTTAGTTATTATTATAGTTTAACTTGATAACGTTATAAAAATTTATAAACTTTAAATCTTGAATATGCTTCCACTCAAACATATCTTAATAAATTAATGAATCTTAAGTTTGAAAAAAAAAAGATATCATATTCATAAAATACAATTTGAATTTTGTAGAAGTATAAACCTGTCTATTTTAGTTTTCTGTTAACTATGTAGAGTTTTGTTTTTATGAACTTAAAGATGCTCTTGTATATACCTTGTTGGGAATTCAATGACTTTTTTTTATGTTGACTTGATTGCTTAATTACCCTTTCGAAAGTTCTGTTTCTGTTTCCTTGTTGTCAATGTTACATATTTTCTCTTATCATAAGTGGGGATTTTTGATGTTCAATTCTTGATAATTGGGAATCACAAACTTTAAAGTTCTCTTCTTTTGGTGTTATGGGGGAATTGAAGAATTGGGTCTATCTTGTGGATGCCTAAAATCATCTTTTTTCTGAACCAATATAGTTGACTTCTTAGGACACAAATTTCCTGGTAATGAAATAGTTTTATCAAATATAAGAGCATATATCAACCAGAGCCAATATATTAGTTCAAGAATGTCGTAGGTCAACCCATAGCCAATACAATACCACTCCCAAAAACTCACCATAAAGATTTAAGAAAAAAAATAACCAAATAAAAATAATCACAAAGATTAGAATGGCCAATAAGTCTGCAAGATTACTTTCTAAATCTAATGTTATGAAATCAATAATCCTGTCCAGAAACAGATTCCAAGATCAACGGGAATTATGATTTCTGTATAAAATAGTTGGAACATCTCAATTTAACAGTTAATATAAATATAATTTATGTCCAATTTTATTTCACACAGTAAGTAACAAGGTTACTAACATGTCAAAATGATAACACAACACAGACAAGATACTGAAACATAAACATGTGTTTCATTGTCGTGATGATTTTCCTATTATTGGCTAACATTTTGCTCTTTTTCCCCCTTTTTCTTGGTACATATTTGCAGCACATTGCTGTTGAAGGCATGGTACTAATCAGTCACAAGAGAATCGACTTCAATATAATTTATTATCGACTTCAATATAATAATCGACTTCAAAATAAACTACCAGTTCTCTCTCTCCATATCAATTTATTATCCCTGCCCCCTAATTTCTTCTCACTTAGTCTCTGCCAACTTTTATCAAACATCTAACCTGCATAATTTCCCTGAAATATTGTAGCAAAAAGCAGAACGAATAAAAAAGTAGCAAAAAGACCAAAAAAAAATTGCAAAAAGATGACCAATAAAAAAATGTCCAAACACAAAGAATTACAAAAAATTACAAAAGTAAATAGCAGAAACCACATGTTAGGAATTAAAACTAAAGGAGGAAGACCCAAATAATTATGGATTAAATTGCCACAAAACAACAATGACAGTAACCAAGCAAAGAGAGCAGACACACACAACTCACAAACACACACTCTTTCTATCTCTTAATCAGATAATTTTTATAGAGAGAAAACAAACCCCCCTAAATCACTGCATTCTTTATAGAGAGAAATACATAAAAAAAGAATCAATAAGAAAATCTCACGGACAAACTAAACAAAACTAACAGAAAGTAAAAATCCACCATAGCAAAAATCAGTTGCAACTGACCTGAAAAAAAGCGGAAGAAGCAAGAAAAAGGGAAGCAAGCAAGAAGAAGAATTGGGCAAAGAACTGGGCAAAGGAAAAGGTAACGAACGATTTTCTATCTATGTGGAAAGCTCACCACGTGTACAAAGAGGCACATATGTCCCAATAAGTTAATGACAGCAGATAGGTATAAAATATGTTTAGTATTCCAGAAATACCCTTCGTAGTACATTGAAGCTTCACTTATTTATAAGTCAAATAAAAATCGTGAATTTAAGAAATATTAGATTTAAAAAGTATGATGATTGATTTCTCATATATTCAAAATTTATTAATGGATTGAACTATATCGATTGAGATGAGTCTAAGTAAAATAATAATGGTTAAGGAGGCTTCATATAAGAAATCCAGCTCGCTTGAGAGTGGTTTAATATTTGTTAGAGAAAAGAGAGAAATTAGGATGGGGTTAGATTTGTTGTAAACTTAAAATGAAAAAACAAACCAGTTGAATGCATGTCAGTTGTGTGTCAATTTATTTATTTATCCTTTAATTATAGGGAGAATACATAAAGACCCCCCCTCCTAAATTTGATGCATTTTCGTCAAATACCCCCTAAATTATTCGTAGTCTTAATTATCCCCTTAAATTTAGCTATTTGGTTGTCTTTAGCTCCCTGTCCTATCTCATCCTAAGAGAGTGAAATGCACTCTCCTGTCATGTGAACTTTTTATCCACGTGTCATTTTTAAAAGATATTTTTTTACTTTTTAAATTTATTAATTTTTCAATTAGTAAAAAAAATATCTTTGTTAGACTCTACTTTTTTAGCAAACGAAGAAATTATTTTGCTAAAAATTATTAAATTATAATTATTTTTTTATAGAGTTTATTTGAAAAAAATTCATTGTCAAAACAGATAGTCATTATATCTGAGTAAAATATAATAAAAATTATATAGTTGAAGCGTCATTATTCTGCTAAAACTTTTTATTTCACTAAAAGTAAAGGAGCTTTACCCGAATTTTTTTCTTATTCTAGATTTGGTCTGAAAGAAAATAAATAGTTATTGCATCTTAACAAAAATTCAAAAATTACACAATTGCAACTTCATTATTCAGGTTAAATTATTTTTTATATGAAATAAAAATGACAGGACTCAAATTTTTTTAATTGATTTAGGCCTGAAAAGAGAATACACAGTGAAATAAATAGCATTTCATCTAAAATAAATAAATACACAGTTGATACTTCATTATTTTTTAAGAAATTAATTTTATTTTGCTAGAACAATAGAGTTTGAGTCAAACCTTTTAAATCAGCCTGAAAATAGAAATACACCATTAAAATAAATAATTAAGAGTTAATTTTTATTTTATTTTTCATCCTCACATGCTTAAAAGAAAGTGTAGTCACTCTCTTTGCCACATTAGCACATAAGGGGTTAAAAACCATCAAATAGACAAGTTTAGAAGGTAATTAAGACTACTGATAGTTTAGGAGGAATTTGAAGAAAACGCGTCAAGTTTAGCTCCCAGATATCTATTGTTACATATACGGTAGTTTATTAGCTATTTATTAAGCTAGTTATCAGTTTTCTTACTCTCTTTTCATTTAAAAAAGAATGTTTACTAAATTAATTTTGTAAGGTGCGCTCAAAACTATGAAGCTACTCATTACAAATACGACGTCACTAAGGTCTTATTTATTTTCATTAACATTAAGATATTTGAATCATAATTCACATCTCAATTATTAAGATATTGTCTCTAAATCTATACATTGATTGATTAAGATTGTTTGTTTTTCAAAATGTGAGTATGCATAATTATTGATTTGTTAACATAATTATATACAATTCAAACAAAAATTTATTTATATATTAAAAAATATAAATTTAATAAAATAAATTGATATTTTCAAAAAAAATAAAATAAAATATTTGTGTTTGTTAGTTATGATCAAGATGTTTTATACTGGTGGCGGTGATGATGGTTGGTGTCACGCCTCGAGCCTACACCCTGATGTAACATGGTACTTGAAGCCACAAGTGACCCCAAGTAAACCCTTGGTCTATCAGTTACTAACATTCTGAGTAAACAAGCATAGCAAAACTTTGAAATAATATCAAAAATATTTAGGAGAGACAAGTCTGAAAACATAAAGTTCAAACAATTAAATAATACTGATAAATCTAAAAGTCATGTCTCTCTGAAAGCCATCTAATAGAGGAGTTGCTGGGACAAGCCCCCAGCTAACCTAAATCTAATTGAAACTAATACATGACTGAAGGAAGGAAAATAATGCCCTCGGATGATGAGAACTCACACTTCAACTACTGCGATGGAGAATCTGAACTGCGACAACTAACGGAGCTGAGTCTGAGAACCTGCAGTTGTATCATGAAATGATACAACATAAAAGTATGCGTCAGTACTTTGAATGTACTGAGTAAGTGGGAGGAACATAACTGAATATAAATTCTGAACTGAAATGACACGCAATGACCAACAGGTAAGCTGAACTAAACTACTGATACAATCTGAAATGGTCAAGATGACCCTGTCTGATGGTCAAGGACATGTCCTAAGTCTGAAACACTGAATCTGAGATACTGTACTGAACTGAGCTGCTTATTCTGATACTGGACTGGACTGACTAGTGGGAGAGTCTATAACCGACATATAACCACGTGAGCTAGACGTGAAGTCCGATGTATTAATCCCACTGATAGGACCCGATATACCTTTTCAGGGTATAAAGGCATGAACTGAGTGATTACAAAAATCTATTGCCAATCAGGACAAGTAATATTATACCCTACGCTGGCAACGTAGTTTTGGGAACTTGGGTGCGCTGGATCCCCGGCCTGCTCGGTGCTAAGTTCTACTCCCATTGGAAAACTTAAACTACACTACTAAATTGATAGCTCAAAACTGGGGTCCAAAACTAGTTAGGGACGTATAACAGCATGTACGCTGAGAGTCTTATCGGACCAGATTCTGAAACAGAGTTCTAGACTGATCAGAGCTACTTGTCTGGGAGCGTCGTAACCATCTAAGAACAAGTTATAACTGAACTTGGGTCCTGGGGCTGGTCAGAGCTATATACTAGAATGTCATGACCGCCTAATGGACCAAAAACTATAATCTAAGTCTGATTCTGGTACTGAGAGGCACCACTGACACCTCGAAATAAGACTGGAGTCAAACTGATCAGTTGACAATTTTCTAAAAGATTTTGAAGAGACTCTACGTTCTAACTGGTCTGAACTACTAGCAGCTAATAGAGAACTCAACTTATTCCAACAATACGAAAACTTCGTAATGTAGAGCAATTTCGAGAATTTTTTTGAAATTTCATTCAACAGAGCTAAAGTCATTCTCATTAATAGAATATTTACTCAACATATATATATATATATATATATATATATATAGGAAATTCTAGAAAGTTCAGCCCAAAGTATTCTTCATTCACTAGAAGAAATTTAATAAGAAAAATCATAACTCGAAAGTTAGGGCATAGATTCACTTTTGTATAAACACTAACAATTTTATAAGGAATTTATGGGGATCATAGCAGCAATATACATGAACATCGTTCTAAGTGAAATCAACAAAAATAAACATGAAACCTTTTCATACTCGAAAACTAAGGGCTTAAAACTGATAGAGGAAATTGAGGAGGACTTTGGGGACACAAGGGAAGGATAATACCCTTGCTAAAACCCCGCATACCTGACTAAACTTCACACAAAGAAGGGTACTTGAACTGCTGCGATAGATGAGAACCCTAATCTTGCTTGAGAGTTTTCTTGAGGAATCCTTCGATGGATTTCTAAGAGTAAGCGTGAGAATGAGGGGATGAACCATCCCAACCCTCTAATAAGTCTGATTTTACATTCAAAATGATGTGGTTTAGAGCTTAGGAGAATAGGAAATTACTAAATAGCCCTTAGAAATTCGCTGGGAAAAACTGTCAGGTGCCCCTAACGAGTCGTTATCTATGACCACAACTCGTGGTCACCAGTCGTAGACCATACTGTCTCATTATGGAGATTTAATGCTAAGTCCCATAATGAGTCACTTAACAAGTCGTTGCCACAGGAGACAACTCATTTCACCCACTCGTCGAGTACATTGGTCAACTAAAATATTCCTAACTCAAGCCTGACCACGAGTGACTTAACGAGTCATGGTCAGTGACCACGACTCGTGACATCCCTCGTTAGGTACACTGCCTCCCTCCTTTATATAAGTGACCACGACTCGTGACATCCCTCGTTAGGTACACTACCTCCCTCCTTTACATTATCCATCCTTCTCCTCATGGCTCACCTAATGAGTCATGAGGTGACAACCCGTCCAGTGGGTCTTCCTGCAACATTTCTGTAGTTTTTCAGATTTTCTGATTAAAGTCCCGTAATTAGATTTTGAGTTTTTGGGGTATTACAGTTGGTGCTAGTGGCTAGTTACCGTGGTGGTGATAGTTGTGATGGTCGAGGTGGTTGGTGCTTTAGTGACTGGCGCGATAGTAGCAATTGCTGGTGGTAGTCATGATTGTGATGGTGGAGTTGGTTGAGTGGCGGTGGCTAAAAAATGTGTAATAGTTGACAATAGTGTTGGTGATTGTTGGCGGTGGTGCTAGTTGTGATGGCGAAAGTGATTGGTAATTTTCATGAAACAAGCATAGCCCGGACTGAGACACGGGACCTAGAACGATGAATGGCTACAAACTAAACCATGGCACATGCATAGCAATTCAAGGGCATAATTAAAAAGGAAATTAAAGGCAACATGAATAAGTGAAAATCTGAAATATAACAAAGGCCACAAATTGTGTCAACACTAGACAAACTGAATCATCTACATAATGTCTGAAAGCCTCTAAAATATCTGATGAGCTGATGGGACAACACCCCCAACTAGCTCGCTAGATTCTAAAAACTGAAATAACACACAAAACATAACTACTAATTATCCTCGAAAAAATAAGTACTCACCCAAGGTAGGGGCTGAATTGGACTGAGATGGGAGTAAGCTATCGATGAGACTGAGCTGGACCACCTGAACTTATATCATGACACGATATAGCATAGAGTATGCGGTTAGTAATTGGAATGTACTGAGTATGTAAGGTAAGTAAAACATGTTTAGTAATACGTTAGTTGAAATCATGCATACAAATCAAAAGGATCATAAGAGTAATGACTGCATACTAAAAGTTATATCTGAGATATACATAATCATAAGTTGGTTATCATAGCTCAACATAATTACCCATATTTAAAAATAAACTCATATGACTTCTCAAAGTTGAAATCGTAAGTAAAACTCATAAACTAATCGCTGGGTCAAATATACTGTAAAACATAATACATTAAGTCATGAACATGAGTAACTAAAATCATGAGGAATAACGGGAGACTCGTCATAACCGACACCATCACGATATAGCTTATATAATACCCCAACTATCATACTCAAGTGGGCATAGCCGTCCAAAAACCTTGTCAAGGCTAAGGACATTAAACGATGATATCAATATCAAGCTGAGCCCCTTAGGGCGGGTAAAAACTTTCTTGAGAGGTCCCAAACATATATACATATACCTACGTTGGCCCGTAGTTTATGAGATCGGGGAACTTTAGAACCCCAAGCCTACTCGGTGCTAGACACTACTCCCAAAACATGCATACTGCTCATATAATCATATTCTGAAAATATAGCTTGAATATGAACATTGGGAGTCTTGACTCCAGATCATATCATAAGCTACATTGGGAGTCTTGACTCCAAATCATATTGTAAACTGATCTTATTAGCCTTGTCTAAATTATAATAAATATAGTTAACTTCTAAGGGCTTGCCCAAATCATAAAATCATTTATACTTGAAATAGACTTCATAAGTCAAAATTATGGATTCATAAGTTGAGAGTTCATAAACATTCATGTATACTAGATATCTCATCATGCTTGAAATCATGGATCATAAGATTAAATTTTTATAAGATTTGCATAATAGGGCATAATTTCTAATAACATTAAATCATGAATGAATAATCAACTTGAGTATAAAATCTTCCCATTAGACTTAAAACATACTTTAGAACATGAGGGAATTAGACCCACAAACATAGCATAGATAATTTCATAGAATCGGGTTAAAATCCTAGAAGTCAATACACTTGATTAAGAACTTGAATTCATGCATTTGAAAAGAAGCTTGGGCATAAAGGTGGAAGAAATCCCCCATTTATAGCTCTACCTAGGTAAACTTTTCCAAACTAGCCTTGAAAGCCCAAGAAAATTGGGGAAGAAATTGAGGAGAATTCTAGTTTGATCTTGGAAGGAAATCTCAATTTAATGCATGCATGGGAACCTAATAACTTAGGATAGGTTAAACCTGTTAAAACACTCATTTCAGGGCTTAAAAAATGTCATTAAAGAGTTAGGAGTTTGGACAATTACAAAACTATACTCGAAAATTCACATGAAAAAACCTGAATGCTAGCTACAACGACCAATCTAACGGATCATTGTAGAATACAATGGGTCATTGAACTGTCCGTTGTATTTGAAGCACTTCTGATACTCTATTGAAGTTCTGACCAATAATCGATCAGGACAAGTCATCATATGAAACAATGACTCGTATCCGTTGCTTCAAGGGGAAATTATGGTATCCTTCTGGTTCTCTAACCAACAACCAGATAGTACAAGTCGTTACTTAAAACAATGACTTATCATTCCCCTTGTTTTCACCTCGGCCATCCTATCATAGCTTCTAAAGTCTTTCCAATAGACCAATACCACTAGTCGTCACTCACCACCACTGGTCGTTGCACACTTTCATTGTCACTAAATCAGATCTGGGTCTTTTCTGAACTCCATTCAACGTCCACTTACGACAACCCCTTGGATCCTCCAAAAAGTCGTTGCTAGGCTCATTTCTGGGAAATCTTGACTGATGGCTTACAATGAATCACACAATAAGCCATTATTTCTAACAACGATTCATTCCTTGAGTCGTTCTGTAACTCTGGCTAAATTTTCCTATTTTCTCTAATTCAACCCTCGGGTCTGATTTTAGAGACTTTTAGGGTGTTACATTATCTTCACCTTGAGAACATTCATCCTCAAATGTAGACTAAGCATACTAAAAGGCTGGGGAAAAACTGCAATCCCAAAACTAAACAACTGAAGCTGAAAACTGACAGAGTGACTAACTCCGAGCTGATATATACATAACTGAACTGAATTCATGAAACATACATACATTATGACATGAAAGGAACACAGAGACATGAAACTGACATGAAATTGAATAGAGTACTAAGGAGAAAACTGATACCTCATGCTGGAACTAAGCCGGAAGGGAAAAGATGCGGTATCTAGCCATCATATCTGCTTCAGCTTCCCACATAGCTCCCTCAACTAGCTGATTTCTCCATAACACCTTTACTGAAGATACTTCTTTGTTTCTCAACTTCCGAATCTGATAATCAAGGATCTCAATCGGAACCTCCTCATAGGTAAGCCTATCCTTCACACGTATGTTCTCCACTGGAACAACTAAGGATGGGTCACTAATGTATTTCTTCAATAGAGATACATGGAAAACCATATGCACTAAAGCTAACTCCGCTGGTAGCTCCAACTCATATGCCACCTTGCCAACTCACATTAGAATCCTATAAGGACCAACATATCAAGGACTAAGCTTCCCTTTCTTTCCAAACTTCATCACTCCCTTCATGGGAGACACCTTCAGAAATATCCAATCATCAACCTCAAACTCAATCTCTCTCCGCCTCACATCCACATAAGATTTCTGATGACTCTAAGCTATTTTTAGCTGTTCTCTAGTAAGCTGAACCTTCTCTGTGGACTCATGAGCTGAATCCGGCCCTATCAATGAAGCCTCACCTACCTCAAACCATCCAAAAGGTAATCTACACCTCTCCTGTAAAGACCCTCAAGCGGAGCCATCTAAATACTGGAGTGATAACTATTATTGTAAAAAAACTCAATGAGAGACAAATGATCATCCCAAATATCCTTGAAATCAATCACACATGCTCTAAATATGTCCTCAAGTGTCTGAATAGTCCTCCTGACCATCTATCTACCGGTGAAAAGTTGTGCTAAGCTTTACCTAAGTACCAAGTCCTTTTTGAAACGATCTCCAAAACTGAGAGGTGAACTAAGTACTTCTATCTGAGATGATGGACAAAGACTCCATGAAACTGAACTAACTCCCAAATATACAATCTAGCATAATTCTCAGTTGAGTCGATAGTTTTAATCGGTAAGTAATGAGCTGATTTGGTCAACCTGTCCACAATCACCTATACAGAGTCATATTGTCAGTGTGTATGAGGAAAACCTAAAATGAAGTCCATATTGATCTCTTTCCACTTTCAAGTGGGAATGCTAATATCCTGAACCATACCTCTAGGTCTGTGATGCTCTACCCTTACCTATTGGCAATTCAGACATCTAGCCACAAACTTCGCTATATCCTTCTTTATGCCATTCCACCAATAGACTTCCCATATATTACGGTACATCTTGGTGGCACCTATAGGATAGAATATAGAGAGCCATGAGCCTCACTCAACATCCGTTCTATCAAGTCATCTACAGCTGGCACACATAATTGGCCCTAATATCGCAGTACACCATCTCCCCTTGGGAGAAAACCTCTACCTTCTAATTTCGAACAGCTTCCTTTAGCTTCACTAGAATAGGATCATTATCTTTCCTATCTTTAACTTCCATCACCAAAGAAGATTTTGACCTATTCCGAACAATTACACCACCATCTGCTGAATCTTTAAGGCGAACCTCCAAGCGGGCAAACCTATGGACATCTTTAACCAACTCCTTCCTCCCATTCTCAACATGTGATACACTCTCTATGGACAGCCTACTAAGAGTATTTGCCACTATATTGGCCTTACCCGGATGATAAAGGACACTCATGTCATAGTCCTTGAGAAGCTCTAGCCATTTTCTTTGTCGCAAATTCAGGTCCTTCTGAGTGAACACATACTGAAGGCTCTTATGGTCCATGAACACATCCACGTGCACCTTGTACAAATAATGCCTCCAAATCATCAAAGAAAACACCACAGC
This sequence comes from Datura wrightii, assembly GCA_035772735.1. Lineage (NCBI taxonomy): Eukaryota > Viridiplantae > Streptophyta > Magnoliopsida > Solanales > Solanaceae > Datura > Datura wrightii. Next base: position 31,770,118 of record JASDFA010000008.1, read on the forward strand.
TGCCACTTCCAGGTCATGCTTCGGGTAATTCTTCTCATAAATCTTAAGCTATCTAGAGGCATACGCAATAGCCTTATCATGTTGCGTCAATGCGCAATTGAAACCAACCCTAGAGGCATCTTAATACATAACAAAACCATATGTGCCCTCCATTAGGGTCAATACTGGGACTGAAGTGAGTCAAGTCTTTAACTCCTGAAAACTCTTCTCACAAGCATCCGACCACTGAAATTTAACCTTCTTCTAGGTCAACTTAGTCAACGATGTTGCAATTGATGAAAATCCCTCAATGAACCTTCTATAGTATCCAGGTAAACCCAAGAAGCTCATAATATCATTAGGACTAATTGAATTAGGCTAATTCTTCACCATTTCTATATTTTGAGAGACCACCTACACACCCTCACTAGACACTGCGTGGCCAAAAAATGCCACTGAGTACAGACAAAACTCACACTTGCTGCATTTAGCAAATAGTTGGTAATCCTTGAGAGTCTACAACATAATCCTCAAATGAGCGGCATGCTCCTCCTCGCTCAAAGAGTATATGAGAATGTTATATATGAAAAAAACGAACATATACAAATATTGCTTGAACACCCTATTCATCAAGTCCATAAAAGTTATAGGAGCATTCATTAGTCCAAAAGACATAACTACAAACTCATAGTGACCATACCGAGTCTTGAAGGCTATTTTTGAAATGTCACTCTGCCTAACTCTGAACTGATGATATCCGGATCTGAGGTCTATCTTTGAGAAGCTCTTAGCACCCTAAAGCTGGTCAAGTACTTCATCAATCCTGGGGAGGGGATACTTATTCTTGATTATGACCTTGTTCAACTACCGATAATCAGTGCACAAAAAAGAGAACTGGAGCACCCCATGGGATTTGCTAGGTCTGATGAAACCCTTATCTAGGAGATCTTTCAACTGTTCTTTCAACTCCTTTAGCTCGGCTAGAGCCATTCTATAAGGAGGAATAGATATAGGTTGCATATCAAGGAGAAGGTCAATATCAAAGTCTATCTCCTGCTTGGGAGGGAGTCCTGGTAGATCATCAGGGAAAACCTGTGGATACTCACATACAACAGGAGCTAGGGTCTCAGACGTAGAATCCTTGACTCGAACTAGATGATGCATACAGACCTTAAATATCATCTTTCTGGCCTTAAGATAGGAGAGAACCAACTACAGGCACAGTTGAACTATCCTTCCACTCTAGAGCTTGTTCACGCAGAAATCAGAACTATACCATACAAGTTCTACAATTTACTGAAGCAAAGAAAGCATGCAATCAATCATGTTGAAAATAACACCAAATTCGGTCATGTCTAACTCTACTAGGTTAGCTGAGGTGACTTTATAAAGGACTATAATGGGGCAATTTCTATATACCCATCGAGCTATAACTGACTTATCGACTAGAGTAGAGACTAAGAAGAATTCTAATAGGATTTTGGGACCTACTCCGAAACTAACAGCAACATAAGTAGTCACAAAAGATAAGGTAGCCCCTAGATCTAACAATGCATATACATCAAGATGGAATACTCATAACATACTCGTAACCACATCAGGTGAGCACTCCTGCTCCTGTCGAGATGAAAGGACACAGAGCCTATTCTGGTGTTGGCCTCCACCTGTACTAGTGGATGCACCTTGCTGAGTTGAACGAGCTGGTGGAGCTGCTGAACTGGTTGTTGGGTCACAGCCCCTACCATGGCCCTATCTGGCTAAAGGGTAATCTCTGAGCAAATGTATAGAATTCCCACACCCGAAGCACACGCCTAAACCTGCTAAGCACTCTCTAGTGTGCCTCTTACCATATCTCCCGCAAGCTGGAATGCTGGACTCTCTTGACATGCGTTCGTGACTTCTAGAGCCTGATGGTCTACTCCTTTGATCACATCTAGTTTTGGACGAAACATTGGTTGATGACTATGTTGGAGTCGATGACTGGTGAAACTAGGGATGATGTCCACCACCAAACCTCTGTTGGGAATACCCATAGCTCCCTGTCCTAATCTATTGGCCTCTTTCTCCTTCTCCTTTATCTACTCCGCCTCTATCTATTAGGAATATATGACCAATCAGGAGAAATCTATATCATTGATCAACATGGAAGTCCTGCTCTCCTTGACCAAGGAATCTGCCACTCCATTTATAAACCTACTCACACGAGTCCTAGGATCAGCAACTATCTCCGATGCATACTTGGAAAACCGGGTAAACTCCAAAGCATACTCCTAGATAGTTCTGTTGTTCTACTTAAGTTGAAGAACTCCACTGTCTTTGCCTCTTTCAACTCCCTAGGGATGAACCTATCCAAGAAAGCAGTCACAAACTCATCCCATCCCACAGGAACTGCTCCAACTCATCTATTATCCTTCCACTGATAGAACCATATGTGAGAAATCCCCTTCAATTGATAGTAGGATAAATTTGCACTCTCCTCTCCCGTCGACCCCATAATGTGGGTGACCTTCTACACTTCCTCAAGGAACTCATGCGGGTCCTTATCCACCTTCACCTAAGAAACTTAGGTGGTTTTACCCTAAGAAAGTCTCACACTCTCGCCGTTGTTGTGTTCCCATTCCAAGGAATATGGGTCACCGCCTGCTGGTTGACCTGCGGGGTCATGGCCTGTGCCAACATCTGAAATGCTTCCCTGAACTCAGCATGAGTGATCTTCTTGGGCAAAGGACCCGCTAGTGCTGGTGGGGCTTGCTGATGCCCATCTCTATTACCATTGCCATGGCCATTTCCGTTGCCATTTCTTCTACTATCAACTCGGCATAGAGGCATATTTCTACAAACGCATAGCAAGAGTTAAGGGAATAGAGAGGTACTTTATCACATGAGATAGATCATTAAAGAAGGAAAATTTCCTAAAAAGTCTTGTAGCCACTTCCCTATAAGTGTGGCGTGCTTTACACTTATAGAAAAGACTATTCTTAACGTGGCTTTCAGATGCCCTTGAACACACTTAAACCTTTGTTTTGATATCAAATTTATCACGACCCGAGCATGAGAGTGAAGGGATGAACCATCCCAACCCTCTAATAAGTCTGATTTTACGTTCAAAACGATATTGTTTAGAGCTTAAGAGAATAGAAAATTACTAAATAACCCTTAGAAATTCGCAGGGAAAAACTGTCAGGTGCCGCTAATGGGTGACCTAACAAGTCGTGATGACTGACCACGACTTGTGGTCAATCCCGTCAGGTACACTTCCTGGGATCCTTAGTAGGTCACCACGAGGGATCTAACGAGTCGTTATCTATGACCATGACTCGTGGTCACCAGTCGTAGACCACACTGTCTCATTATGGAGATTTAATGCTAAGTCCAATAACGAGTCGTTGCCACAGGTGATGACTCGTTTCACCCACTCGTTGAGTACACTGGTCACTAAAATATTTCCAACTCAGGCCTGACTACGAGTAACTTAATGGGTCGTGGTCGGTGACTACGACTCGTGATATCCCTCGTTAGGTACACTGCCTGCCTCTTTTACATTAACCAGCCTTCTCCTCACGACTCACCTAACGAGTCATGAGGTTACTTGACAACTCGTCCGGTGGCCGTCCTGCAACACTTCTGCAGTTTTTTAGATTTTATGATTTAAGTCCCGAAATTAAATTTTGAGTTTTTGGGGTATTACAGTTGGTGCTAGTGGCTAGTTATAGTGATGGTGATAATTGTGATGGTCGAGGTGGTTGGTGCTTTAGTGACTGGCGCAATAGTGGCAATTGCTGGTGGGAGTCATGATTGTGATGCTGGAGTTGGTTGATGTTAGTAGTTACCGTGTTAGTGGTGGTGGCTGAAAAATGTGTAATAGTTGACAATAATGTTGGTGTTAGTTGGCGGTGGTGCTAGTTGTGATGACGAAAGTGATTGGTAATTTTCATGAAACAAGCATAGGCCCGGACCGAGACACGGGACCTAGAACCATGAATGGCTTCAAACTAAATCATGGCACATGCATAGCATGAATCAGAGAAAACAAAATAATTTCACCAGAGTCATAGAATGACTCAAGGAACGAGTCGTTGTTGGAAAAAATGGCTCGTTGTAAGCCATTAGTCAAAATTTCCCAGAAACAATGAGCCTAGTAGTGACTCATTGGAGGATCCAATAGGTCGTCATAAGTGGTTGTTGAATGGAGTTTAGAAAAGGCCCATATCTGATTGAGTGACAGTGAAAGAGTGCAATGACCCATGGTGGAGAATGACGAATCGTGGTATCAGTCCGTTGGAAGGACTTCAGAAGATATGATAGGGTAGCCGAGGTAACAACGAGGGGAATGGCGAGTTGTTGTTCCAAGTAACGTCTCGTCCTATCTAGTCGTTAGTTGGAGAACCAGAAGGGTACCATAATTTTCCCTGGAAGCAATGGATGGAGTGATGAGTCGTTGTTTCATATGACAACTTGTCCTGATCAATTGTTGGTTAGAACTTCAGCAAAGTAGCGGAAGTGCTTCAGATACAATGGATGGTTCAATGACCCATCGTATCCTACAACGACCCGTCGTATCCTACAACGACCCGTTGGATTGGTCGTTGTAGCTAGCAGTCAGGTTTCTTTATGTGAATTTTCGAGGGTAGTTTTATAATTTTTCAAGCTCCTAACTCTTTAATGACATTGTTTTAAGCCCTCAAATGAGTGTTTTAAGAGGTTTTAACCTATCTTAAGTCATTAGGCTCCCACGGATGCTTTAAATTGAGATTTTCTTCCAAGATCAAAAGTAGAATTCTCCTAAATTTCTTTCCCAATTTTCTTGGGCTATAAAGGCTAGTTTGGAAATCAATTTACCCTGGTATGTAAGGCTACGAGTGGAGGATTTCTTCCACCTCATGCACAGGCTTCTTCTCAAATGCATGAATTTAAGGTCTTAATCAAGTGTATTGATTTCTAGGGGTTTTAACCCAATTCTTTGAAATTATCTGTGCTATGTTTGCGAGCCTAATCCCCTCATGTTGTAAGAATATGGTTTAAGTCTATTGGGCAGATTTTACACTCAAGTTGATTATACCTTCATAAATTCAAGTTATTAGAAATTATGCCCTATTATGTAAGTCTTATGAAAATTCAAGCTTATGATCCATGATTTCAAGCATGATGAAATATCTAGTATACATGAATGTTTATGAACTCTCAACTTATGAATTCATGATTTGTACTTATGAAGTCTGTTTCAAGTATGCGTGATTTTATGATTTGGACAAGCCCATACAAGTTAAATATATTTGTTATGATTTAGCCAAGGCTAATACGATCAGTTTACGATATGATTTGGAGTTAAGACTTCCAATGCAGCTTATGATATGATATAGAGTCAAGACTCCCAATGCAGCTTATGATATGTTATAGAGTCAAGACTCCCAATGTCCAGATTCAAGCTATATTTTCAGGATATGATTATATGAGCACTATGCATATTTTGAGAGTAGTGTCTAGCACCGAGTAGGCTTGGAGTTCCAAGGTTCTATGGTCTCATAAACTACGGGCCATCATAGGTATATGTACATATGTTTGGAACCTCTCAAGAGAGTTTTCCCCCGCCCCAAGGGGCTCAGCTTGATATCGATATCATGGTTTAGCGTCCTTTGCTCTGGCAAGATTTTGGATGGCTCTGTCATTTAAGCATGATAGTTGGGGTATCTCGTAAGCTCTATCGTGATGGTGTCAGTTATGATGAGTCTTCCATTATTCCTCATGATTTTTTATTCATGCTCATGACTTATGAAATTATGTTTTACAACAAGTTTGATCCAATAATCAGTTTATGAGCTTTTACTTATGATTTTAGTCATGACAAGTCATATGAGTTCTATTTTTAAACTTTGGGTCATTATGTTTAGCTATGACGACCAACTTATGATTATGTATATCTCAGATACATCTTTTAGTATGCAGTCCTTATTCTCATGATCCTTTTGATTTATATGCATGATTTTAACTAACATATTACTAAGCATGTTTTACTTACCTTACATACTCAGTACGTTTCAATTACTAACCGCATACTTTATGCTATATAGTGTCATGATATAAGTTCAGGTGATCCAGCTTAGTCTCGTCGATAGCTTGCTCCCATCTCAGTCCAATTCAACCCCTACCTTGGGTGAGTCCTCATTTTTTGGAGGACAATCAATAGTTATGTTTTGTGTGTTGTATCAGTTTTTAGACTCTAGTGAGCTAGTTGGGGGTGTTGTCCCATAAGCTTATCAGATGTTTTAGAGGCTTTCAGACATTATGTAGATGATTCAGTTTGTCCAGTGTTGACTCAATTTATGGCCTTTGTTATATTTCAGATTACCGCTTATTCATGTTGCCTTTAATTTCCTTTTTAGTTTTTCCCTTGAATCCTCGGGTCTGATCTTAGGGACGTTTGATAAGAAAAATGAAGCATGCATGAGATTTGCAATCTTCAAATATACACATAATGCAACCGAAGCAGACGCACCTCACACAATCGTTGTACTTAGCATTTCTAGGGCAATGCTCGCATGATTTTCGATTGGCACACTCTTCGATTTCATTACAATTTATCCTTGAAAAGAAAAAAAATGTTATTAATCAATCAAACTTATGATAAACAATTAAAAAAAATAGAATCCTTCGATATGCAAATTTTATTCTACAAATCATTAAGGAAATGATGGTAAGAATTGTATAAATACTTTAAGAAATGATGAAAAATTATTGTATGATTTAAGAACATATTAACCCACATCTATTTCAAGCTACAAGCATATTTTATTAATGTTGGATATTCGCTCATAAAATACCTACATTAATTTACTCTTTTACTAACATATTTAGGCTTTGAAGTAGTATTTTCTAGTTACCAACCAACTCTAATAGCTTGTTTAGCCATTTTTCTGGGAATTCAATTTTTTTTCTCTTAAAAAATGTGTTTATTTTAAAGAATTAATGTGTTTGAACATTCTTTTTATGACACAAATAATATTTTTTGGCAGTTGCAGAAGTTGTTTTCAAAAGTTAAAAATAATAATTATTTGCTAGAAACATTTTTTAAAAGTTTGCCCAAATACAAATTGCTACTCTTATATATTGGAAAAAGTATTTTTCAAATTGATAGCCAAAAAAATGTCACTATCCAAAAGTAATTTTCGTAAAACACTTTCGACAAAAAATTACTTTTCAAAATAACCATATTTTTAACAGCTTGACTAAATAAATTATAAAAGAAAAAGGGTTTGATATACCTCTCAACTTTTCAATTTAGAACTAATAAATCCCTCGTTAAAAAGTGGATCAATGTATCTTCGTCGTCCAACAAATATAACATGTTTTTCGTTTTTGTTGACAGATTCATATTTGCTTGAATTAAAAAATTATTTGACTTTTTTTAAATTTAAAATTTTCACATGATTTATAAAGTTAACTCCTGCCCATTATGTTTTATCCCTCCAAAATCGACTCAACTGGAAAAAAAAAATCCATTCCTCCTTCTCTCATCTTTACTTCTAAAAAGAAAATTGAGAATCTTAAAAACAACAAAAACCCTTTTTCATTCATATTCCCTTGATCCTAAAAATATTTTTTAGTTTATTTGATATCCTCTATATTCCTCTGTCTTAGCAGGTTCTCATATATGAGTGTGAGTTCTATGTTGTCTTAGTTCTCCAGATTTACCATGCTTATTGACAAAGTTTGAATCTTTACTGCAACATATATCTTCTTTTTTTTTTGTTTTTTTGTTTTAAGTTGCAATTTGGGGTTGTGGGGTTTGTTAAAACATGTGATTTTTCAAAATAGCACCAAGCAGAAGGGAGCCAGAAGCGGACCCACATGGAAGCTTGTAACATGTGCCTCCGTTAACTTCCGAAAAATATTATATGTGTTTATGTGTATTGAAAAAAGCATTATATATTAAATTGTGCACTCTAGATCTCCACATAGTTGAATCTGTTCCTTGAAGCACCAAGAGACCATCTAACTTCTTGTCTATCAACATGTCTACAACTTTATAAACAAGAAAAAGAAATATCATTTGAGAATCTAGCCACAAAATGTTCAAAAATCAAAGGAAAAACAGCTTTTTTATAGATGTGACTTAAATCATCAAATCTACTAATTAATATTTAAATCTATAACATTGAACATCAATCAAAAGACAATCATCATACTATTAATGTCTTTTAATTGATTATCTCCAAGTTATATGAATGCATAAATTTTATTGATCAAGATACGCCTTGTTAGCATAAACAATAAAAGAAAAAAATAAATAATGATACAAGAATAAGTAATTATATTCCTAGTAATTAAACTTAATAGAGTTGTACAAATAATCTCTTTTTAATCAGACATCTGAAATAGTGTCAAGTCAAGCATAGAAATAGATATAGGTTACTAACAAGGAGTAGACATATCTTTTTGATAACTCGAAACATCATGTCTCCGTGAGAAAATTAGCATTCAACTTTTGTGAATGATAACACAAATAAACTTTTGTACCTCCACAATCTTTTCAAAACGTCAATTTTTATCTTTGATATTTACATAATTGCGGTTTAAAAGGGTAGTTATCTGTAATATGACTAATTTCTTACCAATTCATAATTTTTATTAATGGATTGAATTATATTGGTTAATTAAGATGAATTTAAATTGTGTAATAACAGTCAATGACGATTCATATAATTAAATCATACTTGCTTGGTGACGTTTTACATATATCACATTAAAATCTAAACTAATGAGATAGCACTTATATCATAAAATGAGAACTTACATGTTCTTCGTAAAGTGGAAGAGGAAGACTTGAATAAATCATGACGGGTATTATTGGCCAGTGATGGTTGTCACAATATGTTTGACCAATCCCCTATATCACATTATAAACCCTAGTTTGACTGTAAAAGAGAAGAGCGTTGCAAAATACTGCATAAAAATTTATTTAATTCTACACCGTATGTGTACTTATATAGGATATTAGGGTTCAGTTTGATTACCCTTATGGGCCTTAAAGCAGCTTTTTATAGGTGGACCCAAATTTTCTACATTTGAGATTAAAATATAATTATTATCATTTATCATTGAGTTATATTATTTGAAACATAAAAAATAGATATTAAAATTAATAAGACTATGTTGAAAGTTGAGTAACAATGAGAAACAATCGTCATCATGACATCCTTTACATGTAAAAAAAATTATTATTAAATAATTTATGTTTTCTTTTTAAAATGGTCAATCGTCCCCAGTTATTCAGAGCAACTCGAACCACCAACTTGTAAGTTGAAGATGAGAGAATTATTTCTAATACAACCCACTTGTCTTACTGAATTAACTAGCTTGTAGCAAAAGAGAAAAAGATTTCTAAGCTCATCGGTTGCAAGTATAGCATATTTAATATTAAAAAGTTTGTTATTTGGTCAAGATAAAATTTTCACTTATAATATAATTAAAATAAAAATATTCATCATCGTTTCTAATTTCTAAGACCTCCGATGAATGATAATATAAGCATTATTTTTTTATCTGAATTATCTCTTTTATTTTTGTGAATTCTTTTTCATATGAGTTTTGTTGATCCACATTAAGTATTCATCTTTATTTTCTAATATTTATATTAATATTTTAAAAGAGTAAGATAATTGTAAGTTAATGATAATTAATTTTTATCCTATTCAAAATTTATCAATAGATTGAGTTATATTGATTGAAAACTACTAAAGTGAACAAGACTGTGACTTACTGAAAAAGTTGACCTACAATAAAAAATCTTCATCACAATAACAATTGTCAAAAGTAAGAAAATTATTATTATTATTATTTTCTCTTCTAAATAACAAATAGATCAGTATATTACTCACTTATTCGGGTGTAACTTGAACCACCAACTTGCTAATCGAAGATATATTGAAATGTTTGTTTTTAATTTATTATTCTCATGTTATTGAATCAACTAATCTTTGCACACATGTGTTGCACGTGTATCCACTTGACATGAAAAAATCAGCCCCCAGTCACATTTCTTGTGATCTAGAAACGTCATCATACAAGGTTTGTTTGCCAACAACCACCCTGAAAGAAATGCAATTAATCATAGCGGAAACATTTTGCCTGGTACAGTTGTAGATTCAAAGATATACCACCTACTTGAGTTTAATTTCCATCTCTATAGCCATTTCGACATATAGGGTACTAGCAACCTATGTTATACACATGCTATGTGTACTCGTTCTATCTCCATAATTCCTCCAGCCTATTATGTACATGGGCAGCTTTCCGTGCTTGTTTTTACATGAAGACAGAGACATCTGATAGTGGATCGATCACAAGCAGTGGTCTCCGAATAAAGAAGGTGTAGGAGTTGTTGGTAGAAGCAAACAAGGACAAGGTGTTGGTGTTGCTATAATGCCCCTTCCTACTCTCGAGTAGAATATCAAAATGCTTATGTTCTACTGTTAGAAGTCCTTTCTAAAAAAGTTCCAACCAATTCTCTCATTTTACTAAGTTGACTAGTATATATGTGGGCATGTGTGTTTCATGTGTAACTCATTTAACATTAGAATTTCGTTATAAAAGATTTCATTAAAAGCTAATTAAATTAGATATTTTTTTAAAGAGGACTTCTAACAATAGAACATAATCTTTTTCACTTTCTCATTAAGAGCAAGAAGGAGTCTTACAGTAGCACCAACACCAGGTGTTCATGTGCTCCTTTCAACGACTCCCATATCTCAACTAGGAGCAGTTCCGCTAGTGATCGATCCACTAGCAGATATCTCCGATTCCGGGTAAAAAAATGAGCTTGTAAAGCTTCCAAATTTTCATAATAGTTCGAAAGAACAATAAAGACAAAATGAGTACACTTAGCATATGTACAACAGAGGTAGTTAGTCAAAGACTGCAACGCATCAACAGTAAAATTATTCTCATTCCACAAGACATAATAATGAACTGGCGGCTAATACCTTGTAAGTCGGCAAGAAATCAAAATCAGTAGGGTGGCATATCTTTAAATATACAAAGGTATTAGAAAAAATGTTCTCACTCTGATCAACTGCATTTCTATCATGGTAGTTGTTGGCAAACAACCTCTATGATTGTAGATTGTAGCACAAGATTATATATAATTTATCTTGATTATGGGAATAGTATTTTTTCAACTTCTTGTGCTAGTACATTTTGTATGTATTGAACGGATCAAGTAGAGAATAGTTTTTGTCTGAATTAGCAAAATAAATTCTCTAGATCATTAAATGTACGTATACTCTTAATCTTGATATAACTATTATGATCAATGTCCTTTGCTTGTTGTTCTGATTTGTCAAGGGGTGAAACTCTTTCGCGAGTTAAAATGCTCCCGATAGGTTGAATGATGACAAATAATATTTGTGAAATGATAGTTAGTTTATGGAATCCATGTCTCGACCTTGAGATTGATGATACCCCCTTATAAATTTCTTATAAGTTTTCAAATGAAAAAACCCTGCAGGTGGATTCTGTATATGTCATATGAAATAAGTTAAGTGTTTGAATAAAGGATTAAATTAATCAATGAATTAAACAATCAGAAATTTAATTTGATTGGTTGGTATCTGTAATATTAACATGGGGAGTTAAATAAGAATTTAATGATTGATTTTGAAATTATACTGAGGAGTGCAATCACGGATTTTTAGTGGAATAATATGTGATTTATTATTTCAAATTAATACCATAATTGGAAGTCTCACTAATTAAATCTGTGGTCCCTGCTATGCCTCATTAATTAAAGAACTTGGAAAAGGAAGAAACCTATTTTCTTGAAGTAGTAAAATCCTACAAAATTTTGGACAACATCATAAAAGGTAAGTAGTACACGTTTGGGTTTTATACTCTTAAAAACTTGTGGATTAACAAGGAAAGAAAGAATCCTATACGTTTTGGGATTAGGGTTTTAAGCCCTAAAAATGTGATTATAAATAGAGTTTTTTCTTTCTTGAAAAAATACGACCTTTTCTGAGAAGAAGTAATTTCCCACACAAGTATTCCCCACTCGGAGATTATTGAGGACATAGTAGAAGACTGCAGACATGGAGAGCGAGTTGGACGCATTGTGTGAATGCTTCAAGAGGTTAGTATTTCATAATCTAACTCGTCGTTGTTATCTAGTGATTCATGTAAGATTGTTGATCCTTTTCATGCTTGCTTCCGCTGCGCATGTTCTAATAATTGGCATCACGAGCCGACTTACAACTACCTAGATAATTTTAAAAATTCATGGAAAAGATTGTTTTATGTATTGTATTTTAGGCAGGAATGCATAAATCATATCATAGATGAATATGAGTGTTTTATGATATATTTAGTGAAACAAAAAAAATTGCCGAGTCGTGCGCAGGATGCTGCCCAGGCGAGCGCATGTCCCTGCCGAGTCGCGCACAATTGCTGGTTTTGGTCGGTATTGGAGTTTTTAAAATTTTGACGAATTTCAATTGACTTGAAATTTGGTAGGTTCATCGAAAACGACCCACTAAGCAATACTCACTGCTATGCTATGACTAACGTCATTTTTTGGCCATTCAGAGTCATTTTGATGGGTTTTTGGGCATTTTTCTATTTTATGAAAAATTAAAAATTAAGAAAAAATTAGTTTATTACAACAGTGTTGTTAAGGTTCAATCCTTATGGTCTCCATTGGAAATTAACAATAATGTAATGAGTTTACATGTTGACATTGACCTTCTTTCCCCATCGGATAGATTCATTACGGGATTACTGTATTTGCTTGTCTCTGGTTGTTGAAAATTTGTATTAATTCTCCAACTGAGTTACATGTTGGTTCAATGGAACAGCGATTTACATAATTGGATATTTACCTGTCTTAAACATGCATTTTACTCTCCAACTGAGTTAGTTCTGTTTTGGTTTATGAGGTAAACATCTGTCATAACTCATATAGTTTGCATGAATGGTTAAGTTTTCCTATCGAATCTAGCTATTCAATATGCATGGTTGTATGTGTTATGTGTTTACATGAATTTAAATATTCTTGTAGCATGCTTAATGATCTATTTGATATTTTTTCCTTCCATATTAATAATGACTTCGTTCAATCCTCTCGCCTCTATTTTAAAAGAAAACAAGTTAGAGGGCCTGAATTATGTTGACTGGAAAAGAAATCTGGATATTCTCCTAATTGTTGAAAGGTATAATTTTGTATTGGTTGAGGAATGTCCTGAAAAATATGAGAATGCCACCATGGACCAAATCAAAGCCTGTGAAAAATGGGTTAAGGCTGATGAGATGACGCGATGTTACATTTTTGCCTCAATATCGAATATTTTGCAACATCAACATCAGTCCATGGAATCTGCTTACGATATGCTTGAAAGTCTCAAAGATATGTTCGGTGAGCATAATCGTGCTGCAAAGCAAACAGCCATGAAAGCCCTTTTGAACACTAAGATGGCTAAAGGTTCATCCGTGAGAGACCATGTTCTTAAAATGATTAGTCTTCTTAATGAACTGGAAATCCTTGGAGCTAAGATTGATAAGGAATCTCAAATTGAGATGATCCTGCATTTTCCTGACAGTTTTCAACAATTTCTCTTGAACTATAACATGAACAAGATGGATCTGTCTCTAGAGAAATTGTTGAATGAGCTGCAAGCGGCTAAGTCCATTATCAAATAGCAACTCCTGTTGTGGCATTGAATGTTGATAGAACTCCTTCTTCTTCTAAGAAGAAAGGTGGACAGAGAAAGAAGAGACCTCGCAAGGCATCTGGAATTGCAAATAGTGGTGTGGCTAAGCCGAAAGGCAAATGCTATCATTGAAACAAACCTGGGCATCACAAGAAGCAATGTTCTGACTATCTAGCTAAATTGAACAAACAAGATAAGAACTTAAATGTCGTTGAAACTTTTTTAGCGATTGTTTCTACGATGCTATGAGCTGTAGATTCGAGAGCCACTAATCATGTCTAGACTTCTTTGCAGGGGTTTCGGGAAACACGATGGCTAAGTGAGAATGAAATTTGCGTTTTTCAAGCCAATGGCAAACCAATACTGGCCTTAGCTTTAGGAGATATTAGTATTTCTTTTAGTAGTTCTAGAGTTTCAGATTTAAAAGATGTTCTCTATGTACCTTCTATTAGAAGGAATTTTTCAGTTTTAAAATTGATGGATGCTGGTTATAATATATATTTTGGTAATAATTCTGCTGTTATCAAATTTAACAAGCATTTTATCTACACTGTTGCTAGAGTGTATGATCTATTTGTGCTTGAAACACCTCCTAACTTGCTACAACCAAAGGAACTAAACAACATTAATCTTCCAAATAAAAGAAAACGTGTTTCTGAATTGAGTCAAACTTACTTATGTCACTTGCGTCTGGGTCATATAAATCTAAATAGGATTTCAAGGTTGGTCTCTGATGAACCTTTGAGTTCATTGAAAGTGGAGGCACTGCCAACCTGTGAATCTGTTTAGAAGGAAAAATGACTAAGAGACCTTTTCCTTCTAAAGGAAATAGAGCTAAAGATAAGTTGGAATTAATTCACTCTGATTTGTGTGGTCCTATAAATATACAAGCAAGAGGTGGTTTTGAGTATTTTGTGACTTTCACAGATGACTACTCTAAATATGGATATGTTTACCTATTGCGCCGTAAATCTGAATGCTTTGACAAGTTCAAAGAATTTAAGGCAGAAACGGAAAAGTGACATGATAAACATATTAAATCATTACGATCCGATCGTGGTGGTGAATACCTTTCTGTTGAATTCATTAAATACTTATCAGATTGTGGAATTACATTTCAATTATTTACTCCAGGAACACCACAAAAAAATGGTGTGGCGGAGAGAAGAAACAGAACTCTTTTGGAAATGGTAAGATCAATGTTGAGTTATTCGAATTTGCTTTCTTCCTTTTGGGGATATGCATTAGACACGGAAAACTACCTGTTGAACTTGGTTCCTTCTAAATCAGTGCCTTAAACTCCAATAGAATCGTGGACTGGACGAAAGCCTAGTCTAAGACACATTCGGGTAATGGGGTTGTCCAGCCAACGTGCTAAAGGGAAAAATTGATAAGTTGGAATCTAGGAAAGAAGTATGTGTATTCGTTGGATATCCAAAAGGGATGAAAGGTGGTTTGTTTTATTGTCCTAAAGAAAAGAAGGTCATTACTACAACAAATGTCAAGTTTCTGGAAGAGGACTATTTAATAAACCATGTTTCGAGAAGTAAACTCGCTTTATAGGAATTGAACAATGGAATAAAAAATGATGTATCTCAAGAACAAATCCCACAAGCAAGTATTGACATACCACTCCATTATCGTAGTGGGAGAGATGTCAATAGGCAATGGGAGGTGCAAGTGCAAAGGTCGGACATCTCACTACCTCAAGATAGTGGGAGCAATGTTGACCAGCCTGCACTTGTCGAGCAGCCTGTTCTTGGGGAAGAAGTTCGTGATAATCAGGAATCATTTCCCGAAAGTCATGTTGTGGTTCCACCGCAAGATTAGATTAATGATCTTGTAGTGAGTCATTGTAGTGGGAGAGTTATTAGAAAACCCACTCGGTTTGTACTCTTGGGAAAATCTTATGATAGAATCCTTGAATAGCCTAATATAGAACCCCTTAGTTACACCGAAGCACTATAAGATATAGATGCTGAAAAATGGATAGTCGCTATGAAATCTGAAATGGAATCTATGTACTCCAATCAAGTCTGGAGTCTTGTAGAACCACCTGTAGAAGTAAAACTGATTGTCTGTAGATGGATCTATAATAAAAAGAGAGTGGTGGATGGAGAAGTGCAGACTTTTAAAGCTAGACTTGTTGCAAAAGTGTTTACTCAAAAAGAAGGAATTGATTATGAGGAAACCTTTTTGTCGGTAGCCATGCTTAAATCCATCAGAATTCTCTTATTCATTACTACTCATTATGACTATGAGATCTGGCAGATGGATGTCAAGACGGCTTTTCTTAATGGAAGCCTTGATGAGTGCATATATATGACACAACCAGAGAGTTTTGTGGAAAGTGGCAATGAGCATATGTTGTGTAAGATGAAAAGATCCATTTATGGGTTGAAACAGACATCTACGGCATGGAACACTTGTTTTGACAATTCGTTTAAGACTTTTGGTTTTGATCAATGTGAGAACAAGTCATGCATATATAAAAAGTTGGAGGGAGATAAAGTAGCATTTTTGATACTGTACGTGGATGACATTTTGCTCATAGGAAATAATGTGAGCATGTTGAAATCGGTCAAAGAGTGGTTGTCCTCGCGTTTTGATATGAAAGACTTGGGTGAAGCGGCTCATATCCTTGGGATCAAGCTCATGCGAGATCACAAGAAAAGGATATTAGGCTTGTCTCAAGCGCTTTATATTGATACAATCCTTACCAGGTTTAGCATGCAAAATTCCAAAAAGGGATTTCTTCCTTTTAGGCATGGAATTTCTCTATCGAAGTATCAGTCTCCTAAAATGACTGACGAGATAGAGAGGATGAGGCGGATCTCTTATGCTTCTGCTGTTGGGAGTCTCAAGTATATTATGCTATGCACTAGACCTGACATCTACGTTGTTGTTGGCATGGTTAGTAGATATCAATCAAATCCTGAGAATGAACATTGGACTGCAATTAAGCATATAATCAAGTATCTGAAAAGGACTAGGGATTATATGCTAGTTTTTCACTCAGGTGATTTGGTACCCATTGGATATATAGATTCAGATTTTCAGTTAGAGATTCTAGAAAATCTACCTCAGGATACATGTTTACCTTAGAAGGGGGAGCCATAAGTTGGAGAAGTATCAAGCAATCATGTATTGCTAATTCTACCATGGAAGCCGAGTATGTAGCTGCCTCTGAGGCGGCTGAGGAGGTTGTTTGGCTTTGAAACTTTCTAAAAGAGCTTGGAGTGATTTCTTTAATTGAAGCACCAATTACACCTTATTGTGATAATAGCGGTGCGATTGCAAACTCATCATTGAGAGAAAATATGACTAAATTCAGGACATAACTCAGAGAGGAGATGTGAAGGTTTTGAAGATTGCATCCGAGAACAATTTGGCGGACCCATTTACAAAGATCTTGTCACAGAAGTCTTTTGATAAGTATGTAGAAGGATGGGCATTAAAGTTGTAGGTGCATGGTTATGAGTCTAAGTGGGATATTGTTAGGATACAAGCGGTTTAATATAGTGTTGTGTTTCAGTTTTATATAAGACTTTCTTTTATTTATTGGATTAATAAAGTTTTGTTTTAAATAGATTGATTGTGCATTTGTGTCCTTTACTTATATAGTAGATGGTTTAGTGTATAGAGTTTAGCTTATACACAGAAGATTAAATCATCGGTTCTTATAAGTATAAAGTTTGTATATGTTCATAATCTAAGATGAGAATTTGACAAATTCATCGGTATGATTGTAGCATAGAATTATATATAATTTATCTTGATTATGGGAATGCTATTGTTCTAACTTCTTATGCTAGTACATTTTGTATGTATTGGACGGACCAAATAGAGAATAGTTTTTGTCTGACTTAGTAAAATAAATTCTTTAGATCATTAAATATACTTATACTCTTAATCTTGATATAACTATTATGATAAATGTCATTTGCTTGTTGTTTTGATCTGTCAAAGGGTGAAACTCTTTCGCGAGTTATAATGCTCCCGATAGGTTGGATGATGACAAATGATATTTCTGAAATGATAGTTAATTGATGGAATCTATGTCGCGACCTTGAGATTGATGATATCCCTTTATAATTGCTTATAAGTTTTCATGTGAAAAAACCCTGCAGGTGGATTCAGTATCAGTTACATGAAATAAGTTAAGCGTTTAAATAAAGGATTAAATTGATCAATGAATTAAATAGTTAGAAATTTAATTCGATTGGTTTGTATCTGTAATATTAACATGGGAAATTAAATAAGAATTTAATGATTGATTTTGAAATTATACTGAGGAGTGCAATTACAGATTTTTAGTGGAATAATCTGTGATTTATTATGGTAGGTTAATTCATTCATTATTTTGAATTAATACCATAATTAGAAACCTCACTAATTAAATCTATGGTCCCTGCTATGCCTCATTAATTAAAGAACTTGGAAAAGGAAGAAATCTGTTTTCTTAAAGTAGTAAAATCCTACAAGATTTTGGACTACTTCATAAAAGGTAAGTAGTACACGTTTGGGTTTTATACCCTTAAAAACGTTTGGATTAACAAGGAAAGAAGGAATCCCATACGTTTTGAGATTAGGGTTTTAAGCCCTAAAAACGTGATTATAAATAGGATTTTTTCCTTCTTGAAAAAATACGATCTTTTCTGAGAAGCAGTATTTGCCCATACAAGTATTACCCACTCGGAGATTATTGAGGACATAGCAGAAGACTGCAGACCTGGAGAGCGAGTTGAATGCATTATGTGAAGGCTTCAAAAGGTTAGTATTTCGTAACCTAACTCGTCGTTGTTATCTAGTAATTCATGTAAGATTGTTTATCCTTTTCATGCTTGCTTCCGCTATGCATGTTCTAACAGTTTCTGAACCACAACAAATGTGACAGGGTGTGATAATTGTGCTCTAAATATGCAAAGGTCTTGCAGATTGAACCGAGTTCAAAGAGAAGTACTTAATAAAATTGTCCTTCATTAACACCTTTCGGTAAAATAAAAAGTAAAATAGATTACACATTAATTTAGCGTCAAGTCTTATCTCTATGATCTCCGATGGATAATATTAGAACATTTTTTAAAATTAAGCTATCTCTTTTATTGAAATTTTATTTTTTTACTTTTTGTGAAATTGTAAAATCTCATCAAGATGGACTTTGCATCTCTGCAACTTTTGTGAATTCTCATATACATGAACTTTGTGCCTCCATAATACCTTTAAAATATTAAATTTTTACTTTTTGATGTTCACATAGTCACAATATTTAAAGATTAATATATTAATAAGGTATGATGATTAATTTCTCACTTATCCAATACTTATTAATGGATTAAACAACAGCAAAATAAAAAGCTAAAAATATTAAAATGAACAAGATTACCTGAAAAGTTGACCATTATCATCAAAACAATCTCTAAATGTAAGAAAAGTATTATTAAATAATTAATTTTTCCTCTATCAAATGACCAATATAGTTCCACTTATTCAAAATGAACCTGAACTACCAACTTGTAAGTCCCAATCCATCCTCGCTCATTTTACCAAATTGACTAATATATTTGTGCAGATCATTTAACATTAGAATTTTATTATCAAAATAATATTTTTTTCATTAAAAGCTAATTAAATTAGGCACTCATTTTAGATAGGGTTTCTAACAATAAAACTTAAATCCTTTTGACATTCTATTTGAGAGCAGGGAGGGCCTTACACCAACACCTGATGCTTGTATTCTTCTTCCAACAACTCTTACACTTCCTATGTATCGGAGCAGTTTTCACTTGTGATCAATCCATTGTTAAATGTCTCCGGCTCCATGAAAAAATAAATACGGAAAGCTACCAAATGTTTATCAGGCTAGAAGAACAATGGAAACAGAATGAGTACACCTAACATATATACAATAGAGGTTGTGAGTCAAAGACTGCAGCACGTCAATAGTAAAATTATTTTTATTCCGCAAGGCATGATAATGAGTTGGGAAACTAGTATCGTGTATGTCGGCATAGCTACAAAGATAGAAATCAAACTCAGTTAGGTGACATATCTTTGAATTCACAACGATACCAGCAAATGTTTCCGCTCTAATGTTGCATTTTTGTTATAGTGATTGTTGATAAACAACCCTGTGTTATGGTGTTTCTGGACCACAACAAATGTGACTGGGGACTAAGGGTGGGCAAGGGAACCGGTCCGACCCGGTTCGGTATGGTTTCGGTAACAGATACGGTACCGGTAAGACACGATTTCGATAGGTCCGGTAGGAACCGGTATAGGGAGTATCGGGTAGGGGGACTGGTGCGGAATATGGTATTTTTCCGGTTGGACCAGTAACGATAGACCAGTTTTGGTACCGGTTAATGGTCAGTTTTTAAAAAAAAAGAATGTGTAGTTACCATTAGGAGCCGTTTGGCAACGAGCAGTAGGGCCCACCAATGGCTCCTAACAGCTTCCCCCCCCCACCACCACCACCAAACATCCCCTACCCCCTTAACACCTCTACACTATAAATATATCTCATATTCCCGTATTTTTCTCACAAAATCTCCAATTCTCTCTATTAGTCTCAAACTCACAAACTCTCTCTAGTTTATACTCTCTAAGCTTTTAATTTTATATTTTGCGGTATTGGCTAATTGGAGATTTTTTTGAAGCTTCAATTGTCATCTCTCAATTCCGGCTTTAATTGTTTGTGTAAAACACCAGCGTTCGATATATTCGTTCCAACTTTAATCTCTTAATTTGTTTACTTTATAATTTTTTGTTGCTATATTTATATTACTTGTTAATTTATTATTTATTTTTTATTTATTTAATATCTCTATTTGTTTATTTTATATTTTAAATATGGATGCCGGTAAATAAAGTAGAGATAAAAGAATTATGGGTGCTACTAATAAGGGACGTGAAAATAGTTCTAGATTATTACCGCCACCGCCACCGCCTAGATTTAGTAATGTAGATGAGGCTTATTTTGATGAAACTTATTTACCACGTCAACAACCTTATGATGTTAATTCTACTACTCAATTAGACCATAATACCATAGATAGAATTCATACTAATTTTGAAGAAGACTTAGAGGATGTACAAGAAGAAGAGTTAGAGGAGACCTCTACCCCTACTAGTCCGAGTACGGAATTACCTATATTTACTAAGGCCACTAGGGCCAAACGTCATAAAAGGTCATTAGTTGGCAATTTATGAAGCAAAAAAGTAAGAAAAACTACTGCTACTTGTTTAAAATGTAAGAAAGTATTGAAACATTTGATAGGGGGATCGAAAGGTGGGACGGGGTTGCAAACTAAACATTTGAGATCGTGTAATAAAGAATTTGCTCACGTAGAAGTTGTTGCTAAGGCTAAAAAAAATGATACACTGCCTGAAGGACCTATAGGAGTAGAAGGGTCTAACATAGTTCAAACTATTTTAAATAGGACTAACGCGGCTGGCCCAAGCATACACGTCACATATAATCAGGAAAAAAATCGTGAAGAATTAGCTAAAATGGTAGTTGTTTGTGGTTTGCCTTTTAGTTTTACTTCACATCCTAGTTTAATTCATTATATTCAGGAGGTGTATAATCCATCTTTTCAAGGTTTTTCTAGAAACACAATTAAAAATGATATTTTTAAAGATCAAGTTGAACACTGTCATTATCTTCGTTGTCTCTTAGTATATTTTGATGGTAGAATATGTATTACTTCTGATATAGGTCATAGTATTAATGGTAATTATTATTCTACTGTTACCACTCATTGGATTTTCATGAGTAGAATATGCTAAAAAGAATAATAGGATATAAATATGTTGAACAGAGTAAAATCGGTTCTTACATAGCTTTTACAATAGCAGGTATTTGTACAGTAGGTTAATCTTTGTGATAAAATAATGGGTGTTACTTTAGACAATGCTTCTAATAATTTGAAAGCAGGTGATTTTCTAAAACCTAGACTTTGTCTAATTGATAATGATGTCTTTCATGTTAAATGTGTTGCGCATATTTTTAGTTTAATTGTAAAAGTTGGTTTTGATACTTTTGGAGTTAGTTGTCAAAAAGTTAGACTTGCTTATGCTTGAATTTTTAAAGCGAAATAAAGGCTAGATTTGTTGAATATAAAAGTCATTGTGTAGAATGTCAATTTGAACATAGAAAAGATCCAAAAGAAGTATCTACTAGATGGAACTCTTTATATGAAATGTTTGAAGTAGCTTATATTTATCGCATGCCTATACAATTAGTTTATAATGTTCATAATGAGGATACTTATTCAAGACTTTGTGATGATGATTGAATTTAAGTTTATGAAATTATTAAATTTTTGAAAACTTTTTATACAACTACAAATGCAATATCTGGTCAATATTAGCTGACCATTTCTTCAGTGTTAGTAGATATTACTGCTATTTCAAGAAAATTTGCAGTATTTAAAAAAAATAAAATGTTTAAAGAACCTATTTAATATATGATTGAAAAATTAAAAAAAAATATCCTATTCCCCAAATTTGTTTGACTGCTACTTTATTCAATCCCTTTTATAAAGCTCAAGGTGTTGGAGAAAATGATTGAAGCTATTTATATAAATTTAGAAATTCAACCGGATAAATTGTCAACCCTTGAGATGTGTAAGAGTAGTATAATACCTAAAGCTAGAAACTTATATAATGTATATAGAACAATCGAACAAAATATTCCACCGACGCGACATGTTAGTTCTAGGCTTAGGGTAAAAGATGTTGATGACTTGATGGGTGATTATCTTGGTCTCGAATCATCTAACAGTAATGACTTTGATTCATACATTTTTGCAGGCACGAGATAGTATTAGAGATGCAAATGGAGAGCTGCAACTTCTGGTGTGGTGGAAGAACCATAGGGAACAATATCCAAGACTTTTAAGGGTGGTTCGAGATGGCTTAGCTATTCAAGCGTCTTCAGTAACTTCAGAGCAAGCTTTCAGCACGGGAAGATTTATTATTGGAGATCACCGATATTCTTTTGGAAAAAGACAGTTTAGAAATATCGGTGTTATTCAGAGATTGGATAAATGTTGAATGAAGAAACTTTGAACTGCCAAAGTTATCGGCCCAAATTGAAGATGAAATAGATGAAGTGTTTGAGGCAAATAGCGTTGATAACATGGACGCAATGGAGGAACACAGAAGAGTACCAATTCCAGAAAATATTTCAGAGGAAATGATAATTAAGTTATGAAAACAACATTTTGGAGATTTTAGATATTAGTATAATAATAGAGACCTAATTGAAACAGAACTCTTCTTAGAAGGTGGCTGCAAAGATTAGGTACTATTTAGTCTTCTAATATTTTGTAATACATGTATGATTTTATTTATTTGAATAAATTTATAGGCTATTCGCCTTAATTTTTTCTAATAATTGTCTTTTATTTAATGCAACTCATTTTATAGATACTTAGTATTACTTACTTAAAATTTAATTTAAATTTAATTTGCTAACTTAGTAACTTACTTCATAAATTTATTATTATTTACTATTTTACCAAAACTTTAAATAAGTTACAAATTTGATTAGTTTTGACTTTTGTAAGAAAATTAGTTAGTTTTGTAAGAAAGTTCATAAGTATTAACTTTAAAATATTTAATAAGTTATTTAAAATATTTAAAAGTTCATAAGTTATTAACTTTATAAGTTATAACTTTTAAAAAATTATCAAAAAATATCCAAAAAAATGATTAACTTAAATTCTTAATAGACTAATAATTAGACTAATGGATTGATAGTTAATAAATTTATAAAAACTTTTTTTCAAAATATATAAAATAAATGAATTAAATAAAAATAATTGGACCCGGTTCTGCATCCGGTCCGATCCGGTTCCACACCGGTAACACACGGATCAGACTGGACAAAGGAGAATACCCGATAAACCCGGTTCCAGTCAAAATTCTGATCAACCGAGTCCCATACCCGATCCGTTTACAGAAAAAATCAAATCGGTGGTTTCGATTCCAGTCCGCTGCCACCTTACTGGGCCTGATAATGGGGTACTAAAGATGCACAGGCCTTGCGGATTGCATCAAGTACAAAGAGAAGTACTTGATAAAATTGTCCTTCGCTAACACCATCTCGGTAGAATAAAAAATAAAAACAAAAGTAAGTTACACATAAATTTAGCATCGAATCTAGTATGTATGATCCCTAATGAATAATATTTAAAAAAAAAAAAAATTTCAAAAATTATTTTACTTTTTGTGAAATTGCGAAATCTCTTTAAAATGAACTTTACATCTATACAACTTTTCTGAATTCTCATATACATAAATTTTGCGCCTCCACAACTATTTAAAGTGTTAAATTAATATTTTTTGATGTTCATATGGCCGCAATTTAAAAAATTAATATATCTATAAGGTGTGATATGATAAATTTTAACCTATCCAAAACTTATTAATGAATTTGAATAACTATGAATGAAAAAAGCATTTCAAAATACTAAAAGGAATAGGATTATGTCTTACCTGCAAAATTGATCGTTGTCACCACAACAGCCTCTAAACGTAAAAAAATATTCTTAAACACTAATTATTTTTCGCCTTCCAAATGACTAATATAGTAATATGGTTCCCACTTGTTGAGAGTAATTCGAACCACTGATTTATCTAAGCTACCTCAGTTATCTTGCTGTGTGTTTCCTCTATGGGCCCTTACATTGCACGCATAACTCATTTTATATTACAAAATTTGTTATTTAAATAAAATATTTCTTTTATTAAAATCAACTAATTTACACAGAAGTTTAGTATCGCTTGCTTACCTTTTATGACCTCCCATGAATAATATTTCTTTACTTATCTCTTTTATTGAAAAAATCTCATGTAATTTAGTCACATGTATTACACGTATAGCTTATTTAAAATTTGAATTTTGGCATCTAATCAAATAAAATTTTGACTAAACATAATTTAAGTAAAAAAAATTATTGTTGTTTGATAATTCTATGTGTTGGGTCCTATAAAGTTTTGATGATTGACAACATGTTGATGAAACATGTGAGTAAAGTTGGTCCAATGAAGTGTCGAATATAATATTTAAGGAGCTGTAAATGTCAACAAATAAAGGAGCGTGAATTAAGGAGTTCATAAGTCATATTCAACAAACTCAGCAAAATCAACACATGATTAAATCAGAAGAGTTGGAGTTTGATTGCAATACAAACAAATACAGGAGATTAACTTGAAAGAAGACTCCTACACGAGATGAAACTCTAAGGCGGGCAAAATTGTTGTCGTAAAGATATTGAAAGGAAGAATAACTCTTTGGAGACATGTGTGTATATAAAGGAGTGGGACTTCTCAGAAGAAGACACACACTTAGAAAGAGAAAATAGCACATTACAATTTAGTGAGATTCTTGTGACAATCTGAGTATGAAGAGTTAGACAAACTTATTCTAATAAGGTGTCAAGCTAGAGTTAGCAATCTTGTACAAGGAGTTTGTCATTGAGTTGTAATTAATGTATTCTTAATTCAATAATTTATAAACTGAATTAAGAAGATTTGGTCTTCAAGTAGTATTACTAGGAAGATATTGACGTTTGTTAGGAGATTGAACAGTTAGGAATTAGAGTTTATAATTCCTTATATTACAAGAGTTGTAATTTGTTGTTTGAAGAGGCTCTTGGAGTTAGTGAAGTTGGAGAAAATCTTGTGGAGTATAGGTCGTGGTTTTTCAGCTTTTGAGTCGGGTGTTCTCCACACTAAATTAATTGTCTTATTTACTTATTGTTCTTACTCACTCAAGTGGAACACGTCTGACGAGTTGTTTCATTCGTAGGCAAACAGTTAAGGTTAAGACGAATTCTTAGATTGTGCATTGTATCAATTGGTAACAGAGCCAAGGTCACAGGTTCGATTTCCAAGAGCAACATGCTGCATGAGGCAGGTGTTGGGAGGGGGATTGTTGGGTAACGCCAACATCCTGCCTATATCAAGGCCCACGATGAGGCTGGGGGCCTGGGTCGAAGTCATGATCGAACATGGCGCTTGCTTGGTGAGCTTAGCTAAGAAACAAAGTTGCGCCCTTACTATCAGCTATAGCTTTTGGCATGATGGTAAGCGCTTGATCCTAACAAGTAGTATCAGAGCAAGTTTATCTTAAAAGGCTAATAGATCATGATGAATTCTTCACCACTTATTGGACATTGTGAAGGGCAGTCAACCACTCGACCACCTCTTTTCAACGGATCACACTTCATCTGGTGGAAAACTCGCATGGAAAATTTTATCCAAGCTGAGGATTATGAGTTGTGGAATAGGATCACTATTGGATTAGTTATACAAAAGAAGATGATGGATGGAGTCAAAGTTTTAAAAGTAAGGTCTAAATTTACTGCTGATAACTTGATGACTCTTAGAAAAAATGTCAAAGCTAAGAACACCATAGTATATGGGTGGGGTCCTGATGAGTACAATCGAATTTCAAATTGTTCAACATCAAAACAGATATGGAATGCCTTGATCAAATCTCATGAAGAAACAAGTCAAGTCAGGAAGTTCATAGTTGCTATGCTATTTATTGAATATGAAACATTTAAGATGAAGGAAAGTGAGTCTTTGCAAGAAATGATCACAAGATTTACCTCACTAGTAAATGAACTATCCTCCCAGGAAAAAGTGCTCACCACCAAAGAACAAGCTGACAAGGTCTTAAGGATCCTCCCTAAGGCTAAATGGGATGTCAAGGTCACTGCTATTCGGGAAGCTAAAGACATTTCTATCATGATGTTTGATGAGTTGGTAGGGAACCTGATAACGTACGAGATAAATATGGATGATTCTAAGAAAGAGGAGTCAAACAAATAAAAGCCACTGGATCTTAAGGCATGTGATACCGATGAGTCTGATGGTGATGATGAGCACATAGCTTTTCTAGAAAAGAAGTTTAAAAAATTCCTCAAGAAATAAAAGAGATATGACAAGAAAGGATCGGGTAGCAAAAAGAGTTCCAATGAAAAGTCCTTAGCTAGATGCTACAAATGTTACAAAACTGATCATATGATCAAAGACTGTCCACTCTAGGATATTGAGTGGAGAAAAAAAAGGTTGAGAAAGAGAAAGCTGAAAAAGAAATGAAAGAAAAGGCAAAAAAGAAGGAGAAGGAAAACTATGTTATGATTGTTGCTTGGGGATCTGAATCTGACGAGGTTGACACTGAAGTTGATGAAACTACATTCATGGCACTAGGATTCTGATCTTGAAGATGACAAAAACTCTGAGGTAAGCATCTCTGACCAAAATGAAAACATTCATACTCTATCTAAAAGGAAACTTATATCTATGATCAATGCTGCAATGGATAAACTTTAGGAAATCACCTCTGATAGATATCAATTATTCAATGCTCTTTCTAGTTTAAAATTTGAGTTCATTGATCTTAAAAATGGTAAAGATATCACTAATAAGAAAAATTGTGCTTTGAAAAAATATATTATCGAACTTGAGTCTGTCAGTGAGAGTCTGCAAGTATCCTCAATTCAAAAGGTAGAAGTAAGTGAGAATTTAAGAAAGGTTGAGTCTGAACTTAAGCACTGTAAAATTGATTATTTTTTTAAAAAAGAAAAAGTAAAAAAATTGAGTTTGGAAGTTTCAAGGATAAAAAGTTTTCTTAAGAAAGTTAACAGGTGAACCAAGTCGTCTAGAATTACAAATAATATAAGTGAAAAGGTTTACAATAAAAGAGCTAGAATAGGTTTTCATAAAGAATCAAGTGTCACTGAAGATATGTGTTACTTGTGTGGTAAAAATGGTCATCCTAACATTGAATGTCCAGTAGCCGCTAGAAGCATAAATATGAATACCTTGTTGGCTGAAGGAATTAAGTACAAAACTGCTCATAGGAACAGGTCTAACAACTTGTTGACACAATGAGCAATAAGAAACTTGATTCACCCTTTTGATCACAAAAAAGGATTCGAGCTTGTCTAGGTTCCTAAAACAAACCCCTAAGTTGTTTTGCAGGTGAGAGTGAAGGGGAGCAAGCACTGGTACATGGATAGTGCTCGTTGAAGACACATGATTGGAGATAAATAAAAATTCCTTTCACTCACTCCACTAAAAGGGGGGAATGAATTCTTTGGAGATGGAAAAAAGGGCACTGTTACAGGAATTGGCAAAACTTTGGAAGTTCAGAAACAAGGGCTTTAGTTCTGAATTTCCTGATCATTTCTACAAGCTAGACAAAGCTTTGTATGGATTGGAACAAGCTCCAAGAGCTTGCTATGAAAGACTTTGAAAATTCTAGTTGCAGCATAGGCACACAAGAGGAAAAATTGACAATACACTCTTCTTGAAAACAAAGGGATAGGATTTGTTGATTGTGCAAGTGTACGTAGATGGCATCATATTTGGATCTATTTATGACTCAAGAGTTTTCTATGCTAATGAATGGAGAATTTAAAATGAGCATGATGGGAGAATTAAATTTCTTCCTTGGACTACAAATTAAGAAAACTCCCACTCGAATATTGATCCATCAGCATAAGTACATGAAGGAGTTGCTAAAAGATTCAATATGGAGTCTGCAAAAGATTGATACTCCTATTTCTACTGCCACAAAATTGGACCTTGATGAAACAAGTCCATCTATAGAGAAGAAGATTTACAGAGGTATGATTGGCTCCCTTCTATATCTCACTGCTAGTAGACTTGACATTATTTTCAGTATTGGATTGTGTGCTAGATTTCAAGCAAACTCCAAAGAATCACATCACAAAGTTGTTAAGAGAATTTTGAGATACTTGAAGGGAACAACTGATCTGGGGTTATGGTATCCTAAAGGAAGCAATTTTTCCTTGGTAGGATATGCAGATGTTAATTATGCAGGATATCTGGTGGATAGAAAAAGCACTATAGGTATGGTACGCTTCATCGGACCATGTTTGATCTCGTGGTTTACGAAGAAGCAAAATTCAATAGCCTTGTCTACTACCGAGGCTTAATATGTAGCTGCTAGTTCATGTTGTGCACAGTTATTATGGATCGAGCAACAACTTCTGGACTTTGGTGTTGATGTGGGATGTGTTCCAAGCTTGTGTGATAATACTAGTGACATCAACATTTTCAAAAATCCAGTTCAACATAAGAGAACTAAACATATTGACATAAGATATTATTTTCTTAGAGACGATGTTGAGAAAGGTCATATTTCAATTATATTTTATTTCATTGAAGAGCAAATTACTAATATATTTACCAAAACTTTAAGCAAGGATCATTTTGAAAAGAACAGGTTATATTTGGGGATGATTAAGATTGCATAGGTCACCTTCAAAGATTGGCTAGATTATGCAAACTTCTATGTTTTATAGCTAAATATGTTATTTATTCTAGCTTTGCACATTTAATTATGTGTCTCAAGTCCAGGATAAAATTTAAATTGACAGAGTTGTGTATTAAATTGTGCAATGATATAGAGCACTTGTGGGCATTCATTCAAAGTCATCGGACATGTTCTTTCTCAATTAATGCTTTATTGTTAATGTGAAATAGCCATTCCTGAGTGTTTCATCCCCTCATAAATCATTATAACCGCCATTACTCTTTCTCTTTCCCATAAAGCTGTAGCTGCCACTCCATTATCCATTACGTCTCCTACTGACAACCCATTGAAGAGCAATCATCTCACACGTTTCATCTCTCATATTTTCTTTTATAAAGTGGTAGTTTGGACGAATTCACAGCAACCAATGTGAAATTATTCAACTGAATTGTCACACCCCGCCTTGGGGGAATGACTGGCACCTGGTGCCCTACTAGGACCTGAACTACTGGACTGTTAAGCCAGGGCACATCTGGTGCCTGGCAGGCACTAACTCATATTTTTGGAAACAAAGGGCTATGTAATGGCTGTAAACACAGCCCCCGGCCCATTGGCCTATAGCCTCCTGTACCTGTAATAACAGCTGACCAGAACAAGCAACTATAGGGAAGCCTATGCGGGCCGACAAGGCCACCATACTATCTAGTTATCTGCATTCAGCAATAAAATACTAGAAGGCTACGTGACCGGCAAGGTCACCACTACTGTCAAACTTATGGCCCCACACGGCCAACATAAAAGAAGAAAAAGTACTAACAGCTAACAACTGCACGGCCTCACACGACCGGCTCAACTGACCACAGGGAAATATATAGACTGCAAGCCTCTAGGGATAGCAATAGAAATGATCGGGACAGGGCCCCGACCTACCCGTACTGTATAACAAAAGAACTGAAATACACCTCTGGAATTCAGTCTTCGGATGACAGGAGCTGAATAATTGATCGCTGACAGGAATCACGTAGTGTCACCTGCTCGTCTATAAGTACCTGCAGGCAAGTAATGCAGCGCCCCACCGGGCGTCAGTACCGCTGGTACTGAGTATGTAAAGCAACAACTGAAAGCAAAGTCTGAATACAATAATATAACTGAAGAAACTGAAGTAGAGAGAATAGACTAACTGTCTGATAATGTAAATCATACCTTCTCTCAATCTTTACTGGAAAGGATAAGAGTCATACCTGGAGACGTATCATGCTACTGCTGATCTACTTGTATCTAACATAACATGACATAACATGAAATAACGTAACATAGCACACACAAACCTTACCCGGCCCCCATAAGCCGGGAGGTACAACCAGCACAGAATCTATACCCCTACCCCGGTCATCCTATCTCCTACAATGGCTGTAAGCATCCTGCCGGTCCCCTGGGTATGCACTTGGGCTCGCTGAGCCCCTAACTATAACTGTACCTGAGTCCGAAGGACTCCTGAATCAACACCCCGGGCGTACCCGCTCGATGGTGGTGTATAAGGGCCGACCAAGGCACAATATGGGGAAACTGGCATCCCATCTTCGTCCCCTTGCGGGACGGCATATCACTCCATAGAGTGACGTATCCTCATCCTCTAGCGGACGAGTCGATACAGCTATTAACCCTGGGGCGGTCAGGGATGCTGGGTAATCCAACCCCAAACAATACAACGGTCTCAACTAGTAATGCTGTCTGTGTATCTCACATGCTGAGGGTAATAGGGGTAAAGTATCATATATATTACATGCTGAGCTAATGATAGTGATCTGTACGTATTTAATACGTGCTGAGGCAGGTAAAGATGTATAAATATGAATATAGTCTCCTGCCGGACTGTACTAGGTAAATGCTATATAAGATAATGTTTCTGCTGAAAACTCTGCTGTTTACTAAATTTCTGTATACACTATATGCTGGACTAGTGATAGAGATATGTACATACTTAATACATGCTGAGGCTGGAAGTACTATATATGTATGTACCAGTATAGTCTTTCTGCTGAACTATGCGGTATACTGATTTTCTATAGTAACCTGATTTACTATTCCTGACATGCTTTCTAAACTTCATTTTAGTCTGCTATTCTGTTTCTGAAATGCTTTACGGATACTGTACTACTTCACGGGGTTTCGACTGAACACAACAATATCTTAACATAGCATATCACATCACACACTGAGTATACTGGGCACTCTCCAACACTTGCGCTAGAATCTATATCATACTAATAGGTTTCGTACACATGACAACCCAATGCTTCTCACATTGTACCAATATTCATAATAACGCAATACTCGACTTCTGAACATTCTACTGGTCTGAAAATTGCTACATTATCTCAATATTACTTTACTTGCCGAGGAAACTAACTTTACATACCTTATTCTTGAGCTATCCGTCTGTCGGACGAGGCTCGGCCGGTACTTCAATTGTTTTCTCCCAACTGCATTCATAAATATGTCAATCAATACTAAATACAACTTTATTTCAAAAGGCAACGTCACTTTCGATATAGCTTATAGCCTAAACTTAGGCTTATCGAAAGACGGTCGAAAACTCGCTATTTTTCAGCGATTCAAAAGGGAGAAATATTCACTTCACAGCTAGTGACACATAGACACTAATTTAGAGCAATTCCACTCACCTTGGCTCGGTGGCTCGACAATTCGCCGGCTGTATTTCGCGAAACTGAATTCGTAGGAATGCTCTTTGTCGCTAAATACCCCCGTATCTGGAGTTAATTTGAGTTTGGGCAGCGTTTAGCAGCGTAATCGAGTGATAATATATATTCCCTCTTCGTCCTCCTCTGTTTTGGTGCGTTCTCTGGAAATTTTATAAAGTTTTTATCATTTAAAACCGAAGTGAGGCTTTATATACTTGGGTCTGGACAAGGCCAACGTGTCACGGAGCCATCATGGAGGCCTCTCCTCCATGACACGCCGCCATCGTGGAGGGGCTCTGCCTCGGCTCTTTCCGCGATGGTTCGACGGGTTTCTCGTCCGATCTTTTCCCGGGCCTTTCTCCAACACGTATGGCCTTTAAATATGCTTAACCAACGTGGGAATAGGTCATCTGAGTGCCGGAAATTCTACGGGGTGTAACATTCTCCCCCCCTTAAGAACATTCGTCCTCGAATGTATACTGTTATCTAGAGGACTGCTTACTTTATTTTCTAGAAGAATTTCGGCAGAGTTTCCCCTGTAATATGGACTATCGCAAAAACCTGAAATGCAGAAAAGTCGAACACAGGCACTGCACGATCCACTGGATAATTAAATATCAATTTGTCTCACTTATACATACAGGACCATAAGATACTACATAGCAATAATACGGACATACCTGTCGCTTAAATGGGTGAGGATATCTGGTCCTCATATCTGCGAATCTGTTGTCTAGGCTAGTTACTGGAACCTCTTTGCAGGCCAGTTTTTTTCGTAACCTGGATATTCTGGACTGGGACTACTCTGGACGGGTCTCCTATGCATTTCCTCAGCATAGTTACATAGAAGACCGGATGAATGGATTCTAATTCTGGAGGCAAATTCGATTAATGGTAAATGCTCATTTTGGCTATTACTGAAATCTAGCACACACGCTCGCAATATGTCTTCGAGTGTCTGAATTGTGTGCTCAGCCTGCTCATCTGTCTGAGGATAGAACACTGCGCTTAAATTAATCTGCGCTCCCAAACTCTTCTGAAATGACTGCCAGAATCTAGCTGTGAAGTGTGCTCCTCTGTCTGAAATAATGGATACTGGTATTTCATATAATCTGACTATCTTTCTGATATGCAACTCAGCATAATCTTCGACCGAGAAAGTAGTTCTTACTGGCAAGAAATGATCTGGTTTTTGTCAATCTGTCACTTATCACTCATATAGAGCCATGTCTGTGTTTAGTACGGGGTAATCTTGCTACAAAATTCATATTCACCGCTTCTCATTTCCAAAGAGGCACAGCTATGTTCTAAATTAACCTGCCTGGTTTATGATATTCTGCCTTCAACTGTTGGCAGTTAGGACACTGGGCTACCAGTAGTTCTTTTTAATGTCATGGTACTTCTTTGTCGTATCGGGATGAAGAGATTAGTGGGCGTAATGCGCCTTACTCATAAACTGCTGACGATGCCCCAAAATATCTGGAGCACAATGCGGCCTTTATATCACCACATTTCATCCCCGGTTATCTGAAAATATGTCACTTCTCCTTACTGAACCTTGTGTTCAAGTTAAACCTGGCTAGGGTTTCTATACTGTCGTTTCTTTACTTCTACCACTAACGACAATGCTGCGATATTCTGTATTATCATTCTGTTATCTTTTATTTCTGCTATGTGAACGGCTAAACCAGCTAACTAGTGAAATTCTTGGGTCTATTCCGGCTATTCAGGCGGCAAGTATGCCAACTCCCCATAGATCTACTGCTAAGGGCATCTACTACCGTATTAGCCCTTCCTGGGTGACACAAAATTCTTGCTTTTTCAGGCATCAACTACTGCAGCTAACTAGGTGATACCCAGATCGTGGGTAAGATAATTCTTCTCACGTTTCTTCAATTGCCCGAAAGTATAAACTGTTACTTTACCATGCTGCACCAATCCTCTGTACCTTCTGGCCATACTAACACTGGGGCTAAGGTTAACCTGGCTGTTAACTCCTGGAAGTTCTGCTTACACGCCTCAGTCTACTGGAACTTCGCTGCCTTCTGTGCCAACTTAGTTAGAGGTGCTGCTAAGGTGGAAATCCTTCCACGGACCCTCTGCAGTACCCGGCTAACCGCAGGGACTGCGTACTTCGATCGGAGTGGTAGGTCCAGGCTAGATCCTCATTACTTCAATTTTTCTGTGTATCTATCTGTACACCAGCCTCCGACACCATGTGACCAAAAAGGCTACTAAACTTAGCTAAAATTCACATTTACAAGGAATTGGCATATAACTAATGGTCATACTGGTTTATTATGCCAGAGAATCTGACAAGTAATCTACCGGTATAGACAGAGCTTATCTGGCCTTCTGGCCGTATGCTAAGGCTACTTGTTGCTGGGATAACCTGAATGACTGTCTGCGTACCTTGTGCCTTTATCTGATCAGAGGGTCCTAATACTGACCATGACCTCTAATGATCTGGCTACATAACCTTAAATGACTGAATAGTCGGGTTGAATGACCCGAATGTGACAGTAGTCTAGTAATGCTCTAACTGTACTACTTGAGTACTTATAGTTCGTGCATCACCGCCAACTCGTGGGCATCTAATTGCTCTGTTATTTTGCTTAAACCACTGTAAGGCTGGACTTAATCAACTTACTCCCAGGCGATCAATCTCTGGATCTCCACGGGGAGTCTACTGATCCCCTGGTCTTAATAAACACTATGCTAGCAGGGTACTGTTAATTTCTTACGCCTTGTGTGTATCCACTTGGATTTATACTGCTATTCTGGGAAATTCTCGGTCTTATGAGCTATTCTGTAAATACTGGCCCTCTGCTAGGGCTCTGTATCTAAATATTTTATGAAAACCAGCTGAAATATTAGTCTGTCGCTGACTACTGATGTGGACCCTTCCTTGGGGTACCCACGGGTATTCTGACTGGGACGGCCGGCTGACTTATGGGGTGTTCTACATAACAACTGCTAGGTTGACTAAGGCCAACTGTCGCCCACAAGGCTGGGAAAACGACGTATGACCACTTAACATGCTAGAATAATTCTGGTATTGCTAATCTCTGAAATCTGCCTACTCGGTCTCTAATCCTGGTTCTGGCACATGCACTACTGTTACCGATCTTCAGGGATGCCTCCCTGCTAATGCAGGCGCCAGCTGGTCGGTAGACTGTCTAACTGCGCCCTTATCCTCTAGCCATCTGTCTTAGGCCAATAACTCTGGTAAGCTCCTAGAGCCTAGATTTGGCAACAATACATAAGTCTGTTAATCTAATAACTGGAAACTGAGATAGTTTCTATGACTTCATACGTAATTCACACTTAATCCGCCCTTTCTCTTCTTCTTTTCCTTTTTTTTTGTCCTGCAA
The DNA here is from genome assembly GCA_035772735.1 of Datura wrightii. NCBI lineage: Eukaryota > Viridiplantae > Streptophyta > Magnoliopsida > Solanales > Solanaceae > Datura > Datura wrightii. The sequence continues at coordinate 31,805,174 of JASDFA010000008.1, forward strand.
TGCAATTTGTATATGCTTTCTATTACTAATCAGCATCTGTGATTGTAGCCCTTATAGGCAACCACTCACAACATATCTATGATCTGTATACATATATATCGCTAGCTACGTACAATATGTACTGATTTCTGCGGTAATTCACAATCCCTGACAGGTTCTGTTGAGTCTCACATCGTACGTGATACATTTCTTCTATGGCCTAATAATATCTCCTGCCCTGACTTATCGTTTCATTGTATTGTCACCCCATCTTGAAAGTAACAAACATAAACATTCCAGTTATTGTCTACTGTTTGAAATTCCTCCACTCTTGCGATATGGGGGTCGACGTTCAAATCCTGTAGCCTTACTAGGCATATATTGAGAGCCCATAACTGTCTGCTGGGCCTTATCTCTAGGCTACACTAGATTAGAATTGTTGTATCGGTAACTCCTTAACTTTTCCATAGCGGACATACTGCGGTATTCTGAACCGCAATCCTACTGTCGGCCCAAGGCTTAATCCTTAATACGGTATTTTATCAATCCGGGGAAATTCTAATTTCCCCACAGGATCTGACATTCCTGCTTCTTCCCCTTATCTTACTTAAACTGAACTCTGGGGTTCAAGGTACCTACCTTTCGCTGCTAAAGAGATTACTGATCAAGCCTCGGCCTATACTTCTTCTGGCGTATATTTAAGCCCATCTGACTCACATAACCTCTATATCTCTCGATGTCACAACCAGATCATAACCATAATCTTACAAGTATATCTTGCTATCTGTTAGCATCTATGGCGAGCTTGGCCTTTTTCTGGCTCAAACTTGACTATTACTAAGCATTTATTACTAATAGGTCTTTTATCCCTGCTTCGGGCAAGCTAAATAATCTTACTTTGTCTACTGGCTTATTGTCATAAGGGTCTGCACAGCTTACGTAATCATAGGAGCTCTTTATACTTTCTAATACTTACTAGGATCAATCAGCCCATCTTTACTTACTGCCTGATTTGGCAACCCCCTCTCAAGTCTTATGCTCTGTTACTATACTGGTATTGAAATTAAGAGGTAGGAATAGCCCTTTTCTTATTGCAACAAGTAAAAGCATTCAACTGTACCATATCCAAAAAGATGTATTTGGGATTCCTGCATTTTCCTCTCTTTTTCATACTTACTTGGTGGTCTGACCTTATCTGTAATCATAATCAGATCTTATGTAACTAATAAGTAAATCAACTCATATGTACATTATACTTCTGACTTCCTATTCTGACGTTATCAACGTATACTAGGAATAATGCCAATAAAGGTATCACGCTGGGAGGTCTCTGATACCTCCTCCTGCCGCTGTAGTTATCATGTAACTGACTGATGCTCTCTTCCATTGCTATCTCTGATCTTCTGCCTGTGATAGGAAAATGCTGATCTGCCTCTGTATCTGTAATCAAAGAATACGGTGAGTTCTCAGGGACTCAACCCTATACTGTACCGCTCTAAAGCACGACTGACTAAGAAAGAAGGGTAACCATCATATCATGCCTCGCAGCCTCCTGTCTATAGTATGTGGTGCACAACACATCCATAGACAAGACTCTACTTAGCACGGCTTACAGACTCCCTGGGATGCGACCTGCTCTGATACCAAGTTTGTCACACCCCGCCTTGGGGGCATGACTGGCACCTGGTGCCCTACTGGGACCTGAGCTACTGGACTGTTAAGCCTGGGCACATCTGGTGCCTAGCTGGCTCTAACTCATATTTCTGGAAATAAAGGGCTATATAACGGCTGTAAACATAGCCCCCGGCCCATTGGCCTATAGCCTCCTGTACCTGTAATAACAGCTGACCAGAACAAGCAACTATAGGGAAGCCTATGCGGGCCGACAAGGCCACCATACTGTCTAGTTATCTGCATTCAGCAATAAAATACTAGAAGGCTACGTGACCGATAAGGTCACCACTACTGTCAAACTTATGGCCCCACACGGCCAACATAAAAGAAGCAAAAGTACTAATAGCTAACAACTGCACGGCCTCACACGACCGGCTCAACTGACCACAGGGAAATATATAGACTGCAAGCCTCTAGGGATAGCAATAGAAATGATCGGGACAGGGCCCCGACCTACCCATACTGTATAACAAAAGAACTGAAATACACCTCTGGAATTCAGTCTCCGGATGACAGGAGCTGAATACTTGATCGCTGACAGGAATCACGTAGTGTCACCTGCTCGTCTATAAGTACCTGCAGGCAAGTAATGCAGCGCCCCACCAGGCGTCAGTACCGCTGGTACTGAGTATGTAAAGCAACAACTGAAAGCAAAGTCTGAATACAATAATATAACTGAAGAAACTGAAGTAGAGAGAATAGACTAACTGTCTGATAATGTAAATCATACCTTCTCTCAATCTTTACTGGAAAGGATAAGAGTCATACCTGGAGACGTATCGTGCTACTGCTGATCTACTTGTATCTAACATAACATGGCATAACATGAAATAACGTAACATAGCACACACAAACCTTACCCGGCCCCCATAAGCCGGGAGGTACAACCAGCACAGAATCTATACACCGACCCCGGTCATCCCATCTCCTACAATGGCTGTAAGCATCCTGCCGGTCCCCTGGGTATGCACTTGGGCTCGCTGAGCCCCTGACTATAACTGTACCTGAGTCCGAAGGACTCCTGAATCAACACCCCGGGCGTACCCGCTCGACGGGGGTGTATAAGGGCCGACCAAGGCACAATATGGGGAAACTGGCATCCCATCTTCGTCCCCTTGCGGGACGGCATATCACTCCGTAGAGTGACGTATACTCATCCTCTGGCGGACGAGTCGATACAGCTATTAACCCTGGGGCAGTCAGGGATGCTGGGTAATCCAACCCCAAACAATACAACAGTCTCAACTAGTAATGCTGTCTGTGTATCTCACATGCTGAGGGTAATAGGGGTAAAGTATCATATATATTACATGCTGAGCTAATGATAGTGATCTGTACATATTTAATACGTGCTGAGGCAGGTAAAGATGTATAAATATGAATATAGTCTCCTGCCGGACTGTACTAGGTAAATGCTATATAAGATAATGTTTCTGCTGAAAACTCTGCTGTTTACTAAATTTCTGTATACACTATATGCTGGACTAGTGATAGAGATATGTACATACTTAATACATGCTGAGGATGGAAGTACTATATATGTATGTACCAGTATAGTCTTTCTGCTGAACTATGCGGTATACTGATTTTCTATAGTAACCTGATTTACTATTCCTGACATGCTTTCTAAACTTCATTTTAGTCTGCTATTCTGTTTCTGAAATGCTTTACGGATACTGTACTACTTCAAGGGGTTTCGACTGAACACAACAATATCTTAACATAGCATATCACATCACACACTGAGTATACTGGGCACTCTCCAACACTTGCGTTAGAATCTATATCATACTAATAGGTTTCGTACACATGACAACCCAATGCTTCTCACATTGTACCAATATTCATAATAACGCAATACTCGACTTTTGAACATTCTACTGGTCTGAAAATTGCTACATTATCTCAATATTACTTAACTTGCCGAGGAAACTAACTTTACATACCTTATTCTTTAGCTATCCGTCTGTCGGACGAGGCTCGGCCGGTACTTCAACTGTTTTCTCCCAACTGCATTCATAAATATGTCAATCAATACTAAATACAACTTTATTTCAAAAGGCAACGTCACTTTCGATATAGCTTATAGCCTAAACTTAGGCTTATCGAAAGATGGTCGAAAACTCACTATTTTTCAGCGATCCAGAAGGGAGAAATATTCACTTCACAGCTAGGGACACATAGACACTAATTTAGAGCAATTCCACTCACCTTACTGTGTCCGTATCACCAATATCCTTATTTGGAAACTCCGTCTTTCTGAGCAATGAGACACCTGTGGTGAAATTCCTAATCGATTTGCTGCTCTGGTGTTGACATCCATGAGGTATTCTTCCAAGTTGGCAGATATATTCAGTGGCATGTTTTTGTCGGTGTTTGATGGCTCGATGTTTTTTATTTCAGTCATTGTTCAGAATTGATCATGAGAACCTAAAATGTCTTATTGCAAGGGATTGATTTTGTTAGAAGTAAATTTAGCCAGAATCACTTCAATTATCCTTAACCCCATGGTCGGCACCAGACTATTTATCCTTAAAAAATAAGGTACAATTGAATTTATAATGAGACTAAAAGGATATGAGTTTGACTCTTGTCCTGGGGAGACTCTTTCTGAGATCTTACCTCTTGGGGAGGTGGACATGATCACTACTCCCAAACTTGATTAATTGTTTATACTTACCTTTTTACCCTAGTGTTCCAACTGGATATTGATCCACTGATTTTAGGGTTATGCAAGTACTACGACATTTGCATTACTCAAGTTGGTTCTTTCGTATGGAGGGCCGTTGCTTGTCTACGATTTCTTGTGGATAGGTTTTCAAGGTAAAGAAAGTGCACGTACCCTTCTCTTTTAGCCATTTCATCCGCCTCTACACTTCAAAATTCTTTTGGGGTAGAGTCATGTACCTAGCCAAGCGAGGTAAAGTTGCCACTCTTTCTAATTTGAATGAAGACAATAACCAATACTTAATGGAAAAATTCATTACCGTCCCTACTGTCGAAATTATTCTAGAGGCATTTTTTTTATGGAGACATAAAAATTTAATCTGTATGTTTTTCTTTTATAATTTATCACTCTTTTTTGTTTTCAATTGCCTTTATGATTTTAACTCATTTATTTTGTTGATGCAGTTACTATGTAGATTCCTAACACCATCATGGATCTCCCCAATGGGCCAAGGCCATTTTGAAAGTTTCTCTTTCTGAAGAAAAAACTTGGAAAGCTATCTCCTAAGGTCGCTGGAGGGCTTCACATCATGGTAAGGATATTATCTTTGTTGATTTTTATTTTGTCTTTTCTTTTCTCATTACTAATCCTCTCAAGTTATTCATGACAGGTCTATGGATCTAGTAAATTTCACATAACTGATATGGTGTTGGATTCTCACGCTTCTGCTCAAAGGATATTCGAAATAAAGTAGAAGAAGAGAAGTCATTCTTCTACTGCTACATCTGCTAAGGTGTCTTTATCACATGTACTAACTCCTCACAAAAAGAGGAAAAAACAAAAATGAATTACCTCCGAAATGGTATCTATTTTCGAAATTATACCATCTTCTCCTCCCTCAGAACCTACTGCTAATGTGGTTCTTCTTAATGAGAGTGAAGACACAGAATAAGAATTCTTGGTTCCCAAAAAGCCAAGATCGAGCATAGCTAAGGATTTTGCGCCTAGAAATTCAAAATCTCCAATTATGACGCAATCCAATGAAGCTATTCCACCTTCTCTTTTAGAAATTCCTCCGGGAAATACATCTTGATCTACTAGTCCTTATTAGACTCATAGATCTTTCGATCCAACTTGTCAATATTTTTTCAGTACCTAGCAGAAAGTCGAATCATACACGATCTGCTGTGGTAACTGTTCTAGCGGATATGAACTTCTTCTCACAGTCCGTTGGCATTTTCAATTATCTTCAATCACTAGTCTTCAATTTTGACAATAAGAAAACGAAAGACCTGTAGAAGGTATGCATGCCACTGCTCAGGTAATCTTTGTTATTCTATCTCCTTTGTTTTATTTGACTATGAATTCTTGCTCAATTTATCTTTTCTTTACACGACGGTATTTTAGATAGTGATGGTCTTCAACTTATTTTTAGTCATAACCGGGTGCTTAACGCTCAAATAACTTCTCAAGAGCAAGAAATTCTTGCTTTAAAGATTGAATTGGCGGAAGGATGGAGGAACTGACTTCTACTAGCTCCATCGTATTGTTGAAAGCAGAACTTGAAAAAACTAAGCATGAGCATGACTTGTCTTTTCAAGAGTTGGATTCGGCCAATCATCAGAGAGAGGCTTACAGCTTACAAGCTAAAGAACCTCTCAACAAGCTAAATGCTCTGAAGGAGTTTCACCAGAACGGAGAAGCTGCTTTGAAAATAACCATATATAGAGTCTTTTCTAAATGCTGAGCTTGTGCGGCTTAACACTGAGCTTGCGACCAGAGTAGCCAAAGAAGCTGACTGCCAAAGTTGTAAATTTGACCCATCGGCTAGATTTTATTCGTGGTACAGTGGAGAGACAAAAGTCAGCTATAGACGATTCAAATTGGCATATAGAGGTTTTGACCTTAAAAGTTTGAGATCTAATACTTCAAAGGGGTAGACCTTTGGCGGATGCTAAAGGTCAAGAAAACTGTATGGCTTTGCAACCTGAATTTACCACCTGAAATGTCCAGAGGTATACTCTTGAACAAGCCAAAAATAGTATTAAAGATATAAATGCCAAAATTTTTAAAGATCAAGAACTTGAGGTTGCGGTCTATAATAATATTCCTTCTTTTCCCCAACTAAGCTCTACTAGTTTAAGTAGGTTCTCCAATAAAGAAGAAGATTAAGAAGAACAAGGAAGAGGAGAAGCAGGAGCAGGAGCAGAAGGAGAAGCAGAAGAAGGAGGAGAAACAAAAGGAGAAGGAGAAGGAAAAGGAAAAGGAAGGAGTAGGAGGAGGAAAAGGAGATGGAGGAGAAGAAGGAGAAGAAGGAGAAGGAGGAGAAGGAGGTGAACTAGGAGGAGGAGGAGGAGGAGAAAGAAGGTCTCGTGACTCCCAATCCCGATGTTTGTAGTCCTTTTGCTCTTCATCCTAGTACCCCTACTTTATAATTTTTCTTGATCTTTTTGACCATTATCAGTATAATTTTTATGCTTTGCTATCTTCCTTCGTTTCTACTTTTTCCTTTAAGATAGTATTATTCTACATGAGTGTTTTAGTTTGTCATTTTAAACTTTATCCTATGTGAATTTATTTGTCATCGAAAAAAATTGCTAGAAATTTTCGAAAGTTATTGATCATAAAGTAATGTCTCCGTTGATAATCTACAGCCTTAGTTTTACTATTTCGATCATATTCTTCTTATTGAATATTAGCTTTCTGGACTAAGTATTTTTGATATTAATAATCTGGGTAGATTTCATCCAGTAAATTTTAGTTTGGAAATTTAATACATTCGACTGTCACAAGCCAGGAAACTTGCATCCTGATTTTTATTTGTCTTTTAAAAGACTTGGTCTTTTTATTAAAGTTTATTCTCATGAAATGTACTTCTTTGATCCGGGTTTTAAAACATATGAAAGTCTATCAATATCTTTGGAACATATAAATGAAAAGTGAACATCGTTGGCAGTTTCACTTCAATCTCCTTAATATTAGGTCATTTAAAATTTAGTTAGTGATACAATACAAATTTCTAATGAAAAACTATTTTTGTCAAATTAGATGAAGTCACTTTTATCTTCTGTCAATTTGATTTCTTAATCACTATCTCTTACATGAAAATTGCTTTCTCCAAAATCAATTCATATTTCTTAGTCTCTACTACTTCGACAATTAAAGTTATTTATAATCAGATAACATTTGCTTTATGAGATACAAAAATGTTATTAGTTCATATTAATGGTACTTCTTTAAAATGATACTGTTGGTATATATTTCTTTATTCTTTTAATCATGTCGTAACATATTTCACCACAAAAATAATCTGCACTAGGAATGAACAAAATTAAAATAACATGTCATTTTTTTGCGCAAAAAAATGAATTTGATATTAGCCTGTTTGATCCATCAATGTTTCACAAAATTATAAGCTATTTTAATTAGCAAACAAAAGAGAGCACTGTGTAATTGGACAGTTAGTAAAAGTACCTATATGCCGATACTTTATTCCAAATGTTTCAATTCGAACAATCAAGTTGGAAAATTACAATTTCATCCAAACATAATTATATAGATAACTGCTCAAGCATGTATGACTCAACAATTAAGAAATCAAGACCATTAAAAGTGGATCTCTAGACACATGCAGATCTTGCTGAAGTATTCCATGATCTTTTTAATAAAAATTCTCATATATTTTTAAAAATTGTGAATATTATCATTGACAAACCAAAAAATCAATACAAGCTAAGAGCATGCATGCAATCTCATTAAGAAGGGTGTCATGAATTAAAAACAGAATCTAAGTACAGAGTTCTTTGCCCAAAAAAACTCTACATCTGTGTGTTGTACAATTACACCTTTAAATTATCTCAGGTCCTAGCTCCCGGTATATGCTAGATCATAATTAGAGATGAATTTAGCTTATTATTAAACCAAGTGCATCATTATAATATAGGTATTAGCATATAATATTATATAATATTATATTATTTTAAAAAAATATATATATAGAATCACAAATTCACGTGACTCATATTTAACATATAAATTCTCCTCCGATCATAACTCCCGCAATGCGCCTATCACGTCACATGTTAATATTGTTATAAAACTCAGATTTAAGAACATCAAATTCATTCAACAATTAACAATCATCTAAGAATTTTATAAGCAATTCAAAATACGTATATCAAAATAGTGTTTTTAAGTGATAAAGCAATCCATCAAATATTTAAATTGAGATAAATTTAATTAACCCCGTGGTTAGATTCGAAAAATTATCTTGGCATATTTTAAAATGATAATTAAAATTTTATCTGAATATTTTTAGTGTCAAGATTTCAATAAAATCCTTACCTTAACGATACATGTCTCCAGAAGGAGAAAGATAATCCTTTCAGAGAATAATTTGAACATAACCACTCCTATAAATTCCAAGAGAATAATTTGTCGTCACAAAATAATATAATAGTGGAGATATATACACATAATCCTAAAGAATTTTTTCTCAATATCTTGTAATTTAGAAATATAAAAAGTTGTAGTTATTTTATTGTAACAAATAATTATTGATACCCAAGTAGGCAAAACCAGTAACAGAAACTACATACCGTATTGTTGATATAAGATTTGTCAAAATATGTTTTCTTAATTAGCTTCTGATCATTTCTTAAAAAAAAGTTTAAAAGCTTTAAATCTTTTACAGTTATATCAGTAACTAGATTTGGATACATGCCTCGCATGTTTATCTTTACAATAAGTGCATAAATTTTAAAATTCGCAATTAATACTAAAAGTTATATTTAAATTATTAAATAAAAATTATCTGAAAACTAAAATATATTTTAAAATTAAGATTTTTATCCTCTTTAGCAAATTTAAAAAGGAAGAAGTTATAATAAAAAAATATATATTATATTAATTTTTTCAATCTCTAACTATAGAAACTTATTAATTGGTAGAAGAGGAAAAAATAAAATATAGTTTTTGCATTTATACATGACAAACTTTTTCCTAAATCAAAGTTTTAAAATATTGAATTAATTTATTTAGCTCGGCTAAAGATAGTCATATATATTCATCATGAGAATTAATATTGTAGAAATTTTAGAAGTTAATGATTAAAAAAATAATACAAGCTTCTCTTAGTAAACAAATTAAATGACTATATAATGAAAATAATAACTCAATATAACCAAATGAAAATTATGAAGATACGTGGAAAAGAATCTGAATTTGTAGGTTCATATTTGATATTGGAAGAAAACAGAAAGAAATTGTTCATGATTAATTTACTTCTTTGAATCTTTAGTCATTCCTTCCCATGAAAGCTCCGACAAAAAAAGTAGTCAGCCGTTTCATCGTATAAATTTAAAAAATATATACATGAGGTGAACTACGAGTTGAGTTCACAGAATACACTTTTCATATCCCTTCACTTTCTTCACTATATGAAAAGCCTATATATAGAGATAAAGACTACAAAAATGGAACAGTGAAGAAAAAAACTTGCTACCGCAAGTATTCTTAGGAAATGGAAATCATTTGGAGCCTTTAAATAGTTTTTTTCTTGGTACTTTTTGGACTTCCCTTCTACTTAACTACTACATTAAATTAGTTTATATTTAATTATTTCAGGAAACTTTTCAAATTCTATAGGTTTTTTGTATTGATGAATAAGTTGGGTGAGTTAGTGCCTATATAAAGAAATAAGTTACATGTTATATGAAAGATGAAATGTGAAAAATTTGATATTATAAATAATAATTAAGAATATATAGCTGAAAATAATTCATTTAATAGATTTTTTTATGTGAAAGATAAAAAGTTATTTAATATTTGAAGGCATTTTGATAATTCAACTTTTAACTTTTTTAGCTTTCCATTTTTAAAATAGTATAGATATGATGATTTTATAACAATAATAATAATAATAATAATAATAATAATAATAATAATAATAATAATTATATAATAATATTTGTTATAATTAATGTGTATTTACATTTATATTCATAAATATTATATAACTTTAGTGTTTAATAGAAGAGAAATAACATTGTTAATTTTATAAGAATATTTCCTTATTTAATTTTTAACCTAAGAATTTCCTACTTATAATATGATAAATTTAAATTGAAATAATGTTCTTTCTCCATGTGGACTTGAAAACAAATGGTTCTCATAGAAGTTTTTGTGCATGTGAGATTGATATGTTTCTTTTAACAAGAATGGCTGAATGGGTAGGACGTAAAATTTAAATTGCTGGTAATTGTTTGGTGTTAAAAGTTTATTATTTGCATAGTTTGTTTATACATAGATATTTCTTATAAAGCTTTGATGTTATCACGAAACAAATACACATCCACTAATACTCTTGTATTATAAAGACGTGGTTTGATCGAGTCTATAAAAATAGTGTTAAATAGTGTGTGATATTAGTAATGCTGATATTAGTTATATTTAATGACATATACAAAATTTGTTATAAGTCATGTCACATTTTAAAATGAAAACAAATAAATAAAAGAATCTAGTAGCATACTAAAAAAGAATATAATTCACACATATTATTACAATTTCGTATCAATGAGTTTTTATTTTTTTTAAATATAAATTCAAAATAATCTTTTTTTTTATCCCTTTCTAAGAGCTCCACCTCATTAGAAATATTAATAAACACTTTATAATATATATATATATATATATATATATATATATATATATATATATATATATATCACTAAATAACTTATTGTTTATTTAATTTGGGCAAATTATTCTTAATTAATTTTATTGACGAGAAAAAAAATCAGAAAAATTAAAAAAAACAAATAGCCTATATCTTAAACGAGCAAATTCCTTATCACAATTGTCAATGAATGTATATCTTGAAGTGTCATTCGTTGAAGTCTAAAAACTACATCAAATTATCCTAAATTTCAGATTTAGGCTCCTCAATATATACCTGATTTTTTATAATAATATTTACTCGAAATAGAGCTTATTTACATAAATTTAATTTTCATTCTTGAGGTTTCGAGTTTCGTGTTTTGAGATTTTGCTTACAACAATACCAATAAAGAAGAAAGTAAAGAAAAAAATGAGAATGAAAGGCAAAGAAAACAAGAATGAGGGAAGAGATCGGTGTTTTTGGGTTGTTCAGGCATTGGGCTAAGGGATAAAAAGTAAGTTTCAATTTACGTTGGCATTGAGCTAAATTAGGTAAAAAGGTTAAAACATAGATATATTTGGTTGCATTATTATTTTATATGATATACAATGTAATTTTCTCCGCATTAAAAATTCTTGACAATGCTAATATCATGATTTATCATGTATTAGTTTTATATAGCATAATATCAATTAAAGTATATAACTAATACATTAAAAAAATATATCAAACAAGATACTAATAATACACAAAACTAATACATATAATTTTTTTCTAATGCATCATATCAAATGATTCCCAAAAACACACTGAAATAAGATAATTTCTGTTGATGCTAACATAATAATATAAAGTAAAGAAACAAAGAACGAAAATCACATGATTCAACGACAGGAAAATAGACATAAGAGGCTTAAATATGATAGAATTTAACTATTAAGCCTATATAGTAACTATTAAGTTCCTAGTAAAAATAGGATTACGTACCGTGGGTTAATCAAGCTGCTAGTCTACTTAATAAAATAATTAAGGATATAAGAGTTATTTTATATTAGAAAAATATTTTGATCAATCAATATTTATATAAAATAAAAATAAATATAAATATATATTTATATTTTTATAATTTCAAAAGTGGAAAGCCTCAATATTAAAATTTAAAAGATCAAATTGTTCATTAAATATTAAATTAACTATTTCTAGTATTTTATTTATTAAAAAGTAAATTTACATTGTAAAAAATATTATTAGACCATTAAATATTATACAATAAATTATTTTAATGAGAAAATAAATTTATTGTAGTCTATTCAATTTCTTGGAGTTACCTTTTCCTTTAATACATATTGAGTGTGTGTGTGTTGCACCCTATTTTTACCAGGGTTAGATAAAGTACAACTTAATTATGAACTCTAAAAGATTTACTTATTGTACAAAGACGCCACCAAATTTTTAAGGGAATGAGGAAACCTTTCAATTATTTATATGTATGACTCAAGTTTTAATCTGCGAAAACCATTTTGGTTTCTAGGTAAGGGTTCAAATTATTCCGAAGGGAAGGTGTTAGGTACCCTTCAAAATCCATAAAATGTGATTCCTGACTAAACTTAATTTATCAAAAAAGAAGGTAAAATCATATTTTTACGTATAAAATATGTATAATGAAAATAGAAATAGAAATAGAAATAAAAAATAGTGTAAAATATGTCGAAAAGGATGTGTATTAAATATAAATAAAAAGTGTATGAAAAATACATATTATATTTATAAAGAAAAGTGTTTTTATATAATATTAATGAAAACACTCTTTTATTGACTTGAAAAGAAAATTACTCTTTTATTGTATGAAAAGAAAAATTACTCTTTTAATAATATGTATAAAAAAAGTTTTCATTAAAAAAGTACTGTTTTATGCCCCATTAAATGGGAGTATTATTTTTTATTGACATGAAAGGGAAAATTATGTTTGACTATCATATGAAAAGAAAATTATTCTTTAATTAACATAAAAAGAGAAACTTTTTTTTTAATCATATGAAAAGAAAGTACTCTCAAGTAATATTTTTTAGTTTAATGTACAACTCAAAGATCCTATTAATATGTTAAAGAAAATGTAGTAATAAAAAAATTTAAAAAGATAAAATTGATTGAAATGTATATTTCGTTATATAAAAATTTGTTTTACCTTTTTTATGAAAATGAGTTTTAGAAAAATGACGAAAGAGTATAGTACGTTATTAACAGAATCCATTGACAACTGCATAAATGACTAGAATTTAGTTCCAATTGGTAATGGTGTATACTGTGGTTGTTTCGCTACTTCTATAAAGCCTTGCACCTCTCTATTTAGTAATGCCATAGTCACAACATCAAGTTCTGAGCCAAATTGAGCAAGGGCAGCCACTTCGCGATATTGTGTCAATTTTAGTTTTAAACTACTGCAGACTTGTTTCATAGTTTTCAACTGAGCTGCATACCCGACGCGACTGACAGATAAACCGACGTTAATAGCAGGTCTAATTCTATGATAAAAGAGCTCTATTTCCAAACATATTTGTCCACCAGCAATGGAAATCATATTGGTGGGAATATAGACTGATATGTTTCCAGCTTGTGTTTCAATGACAGGTAAGGCGGTCAAGCTACCTGCACCTGTCTGGTCCGATCATTTAGTCGTTCTTTCTAAGAGAGGGGAATGTAAGCAGAAAATATCCCTTAAAAAGACTCACAACTTGGTGATCGGCGTAACAATAATGACATTGTCAATATGCTATAGCCTGTTTACTAAGATCATTATAGATTATTAATATGTATATTTCATTATAGTAGAAATATTCCCCCTTATTTTAGTGCAAGAAAGTATATAACAAAAAAATAAATGGAAAGATATTTGTAAAGGTTGAGTAATAGAGTCAGAGAGAAAATAAAGATATATCACTCACAAAAAAAGGCGACTTTAATGTTTGCGTAGCCATCAAAATATAATTTAATTAATTAAGTGCTTACAACAAATAAATTTATTTGTAAAAATATTTACGGCCTAAGTTTTGCCTAAGCATATAGTGAACTTAAATTTAAGTAGAGTATAAATAAAGTGACACTCCCACCTCACCTTAAAAGTAATGTTTGCACTATACTTCATATCTTTTACAACTTTAAAAGATGTAAAAATAAATAAATAAATACAAACAATGAATTCGCAGAGATCTTCAAACTTCTTCCGACCGTCATCTTCGAAAAGCAACCTCACTTATCTATATAAACACTTAGTAAAAATATTAAGAACAAATAAATATTTATTTGAATAAACTAAAATGATAATAATGAACATATATTGTGACTTTTTAAAATAAGAATAATCTTACTTATGTGCAAGGAAGGCCTCGAAAATTGACGAAATTTCTTTATCGGTCAAATTTATTTTGGTTACATATGTATGCAGAACTTTTGATAAATTATGTTCTTTTGTTTTTTTTGGTTTGCAACTCAAAAATTAAATTATGTCTTTTATTACGGGAGACCTAAAAAATCCGATGAAAATTTTTTTTCATTAGCCAAATATTAGGAACAAAATAAGAAACTAGTGGTAAGATCACAAACAAAGGCTACATAAAAAAATAAGAAATTTAAAGCTTGAGTGATTCATTCGACAAATGGATAGTGACAATAAAATAATGACCAATATAATAAAATATACACTTTAACATGAACAAAAATCAATAGTAAACCACACAAAAGATCACATATTTTACGATAAGATCACTGAAAAAATAATTTTCAAGAACAAAATCAGCATCATCAGCGACGAGAATAAAAAATAAAAAATATGAAAAATAACAACTCAAAATGACAATAGCAATAGCAATAACAGAACAACAAAATCTATCCAACAACATGTAGGGACAACGGAATAACAACAATAAACACACACACACAAATTAACTGCGAGAAAATAGAGAAAAACGGAACACAAACGACACACAAGAATTTACGTGGTTCGGTCTCACGACCTAGTCCACAACTGCAACTAGGAGGAATTTTATTACTCTCTCTCTTGTGGTGTATAGATTACAAGTACAAGCTATCTATTTATAGAAATAGATTAGGGTTATTAGGGTTTCTAACGGGCCTAATTAATCAGGCCTCCACAAGCCCAACAATCTCCCACTTGGAGGCATGATAATCTTCAACTGCCATCCACTGTGAGCACTTGTACGTCTAGTAATCTCCTCCTCATCTTCCTGGTTGCAGCGGCCTTTTCATCAGTTAACCTGAAGGCCCGTTGAAGCTTCCCCAAGCTCCAACATCAGTCACGGCTAAAACTGCCCTTGACTCGTCCTCTGTCCCTACCGACTCCCACTTGCACAAACTGCCGAATCCTGGGATGTTCTGAGAACAAACAATACTCTCCATAGTTAGTAGGTAATCATCCGGAGAGGCTTTGACAGCTGGAACACTGGTTCTCTTAACCCACTGTCTGGTAACTCTGGCTGAAGTTTTAACTGGCTGACTGCCGGTGCTCCCACTGCCACGAAAATCCCTGACTGGTTTACCTGAACCTTTCCAAGCACGTTCAACCTGAATCTGACCTGTGGCTCTGGGTTTATCTCCTGCAAAACGAACCTTCTTATGCCCACGAGACTCTGTGAACCGGATTTTGTTTCTCTTCTGATCTGGGACAGTCACTCCCTCAGATGGTAAATAGACCATATACAGCGAACTCCGTTTCTTTCCTCGAGCTATGACCAAGTTCCCCTTCATCACCTTCCACTGCCCGTTTTCGAACTTAACATCGTGTCCCTCATCATCCAACTGCCCAACAGAAATCAACCGTTTCTTCAAGCTTGGAATCACTCGGACATCCTTTAAAGTCCACGAACCGACTGAAGTTTTCAGAATCATGTCACCCATGCCCGTTACATCAAGAACTTTATTGTTTGCTAGTCTTACCTTTCCAAAATCCCCTTCTTTCAGATTCTGCAATGCTTCACTGCTGTGGGTAGCATGAAATGAAGCACCAGAATCCATGACCCAGGAATCCACACTGCTCTCCACGCTACATATCAAGAGATCATTATGAGCATAGTCTCCTGCAATGTTAACTTGTTTATTATTCGGGCATTGATTCCTGAAATGCCCCACCTCCTTGCACGTCCAACACGTTACATCTGAGCGATCCTGAGTCTTCGACTGACTCCTTCTTCTGTTCCTGCTCCCACTACCTCTGCTATTTCTCCTTCCTCTGCTGACATTTAGCAATTCACTCGATGATTCCCCAGAACTCCTTCTTCTGACATCCTCGCCTAGAATGAGATCACGAATCTTCTCAAAAGTGAATCCATCGGGTCCCGCTGAACTGGTAACTGTTGTAACCGTTCCGGACCAACTGTCAGGTAATGACGATAGCAGTAGTAAGGCTTGAACTTCATCATCGAACTTAATGCCCACTGACGTAAGTCTGGCTAAGATTGAATTCATTGTATTTATGTGCTCGGTAACTAAACTGCCTTCCTTTATTTTTGTGTTCACCAATTCTCTAATCAGAAAGACCTTGTTTGCTGCAGATGGCTTCTCGTACATGTTAGACAGCGCTTCCATGACACCTTTCGCTGTCTTCTCCTTTAGAATGTTAAACGCAACATTCTTGGTCAACGAGAGTCGGATAACCGCCATGGCTTTCCGATCCAAACCTGCCCACTCTGCATTAGACATCTTTTCTGGCTTGTCACCCAATACCATGTCTAACTCCTTCTGAACCAGCAAATCCTCAATTTGCATTTTCCACCAACTGAAATCTGCACCATCAAACTTTTCAACTCGATACTTCCCATCTTCTGCCATCTCAAACGACTAGATGAGGTACCCGGTACAACTGATCTCAGATCTTGGTAACTTCGTCAGAAATTCAATGACAAAACCAATACACACCAACAAAGCAACTCGGACCAACAACAACAAAAAAAATTTGAAAAACTTTCTGCCGGTGAACAGTACCTGCCGGCGACTGCGAGTTTCTCTTTCTCCGGTGCTGCGCGCTCGAGGCTGTTCAGATCTGCTGCTCGTGACGGCGACGGTGCGAGTGAACGGCTGGACGGAGACCTGCACGACTGGTTTCTGTTTTTTTTTCTTGCTCGATCTGAAAAAAACTGGTTTTTTTTCTTTCGGTCGAACTGGTTCGCAACTGGCAGCAGCGACGGCTGCTTGATCTGGGTTGCGCTGCTGCTGCTCTCTCCCTTTCTCCAAAATTTTTTTTTTTGGGTCTTCTCGCTAATTTTTTTCGTGTGTATAACCTCGCTCTGATACCAACTGTAGGGACAACGGAATAACAACAATAAACACACACACACAAATTAACTGCGAGAAAATAGAGAAAAACGGAACACAAACGACACACAAGAATTTACGTGGTTCGGTCTCACGACCTAGTCCACAACTGCAATTAGGAGGAATTTTATTACTCTCTCTTGTGGTGTATAGATTACAAGTACAAGCTATCTATTTATAGAAATAGATTAGGGTTATTAGGGTTTCTAACGGGCCTAATTAATCAGGCCTCCACAAGCCCAACACAACACCACATCAGTTAGTCATAAGCTAGTCATATTATAATAATAAAAAAAGTCAGTCATAGTTAAGTTAGAGCAAATTTTTCTAGACAGAGAGTTAAGAAGAGTTAACAAAGATGCGAACAGAAAACAAATATAATTCAAGCAACAAAGGGAGAGGGAAAGGGGAAAGGGAGATTTGGTGATGGAGCTATTATTTTTCAAAAAAGGAGAGAGAGAGAGAGAGAGAGAGTGTTTTAAGGGAGAAAACATGGGAGGGAGTGAAAAAAAAGGGGAGGCGAGATGAGGATATAACAAGAGAGGAGAGAGTGAGATTTAGCTTGTTATTTTCTTTTTTTAAAAAATAATAAGACGACAAAAAAAATAAAATAAAACAATACATAAAGTTGCTCCCCCAGAAGTCTTGTGTGCAGGTGTGAGTAGGTGGAGCCATGTAGGTAAAGAAGGAGAAGATTAAAAAAAATATTTTGGTAAAAGTAGTAGTTGAAAAAGTCAGAAATGAAGGAGCAAACAAAAGGTCATGTTTTCTATTTTTTAGGATCTAATTGGATGTGTTATTTGATAACCGAGTAATTTTCTCATTACAAATTAGTTGTTTCAATTTTTTGAATATTGTAAAAATATAATTAATATACTTATGATTATATAATTGTGAATATATAATTAAAAAATATATATAAAATTGTAGTTGATAGTAAGAAGAAAAGAAGTTTAAAAAAGTGCCAAAAAAAATAAATTATACTGTATGTGTTGTATATATATAAATGACTATGAAAAGAATAATGATTATCGAAAATATGTAATGTAATAAATTGATAAAAAAGCAAAGAAAAAGCTAAAGTTAAGGAGAGGAAATTAATATAGGAGAGAAAATATGCGAAAAAAAAATAGAGGGAGGGAGGAGGGGGTGAGGTGTAAAGGTGTGAAATCTAAAAAATAATAGAGGTAAAAGAGAGTGGAAAGAAAAAAAATCAAAAAGGGTGAAAAGAGGTGGGCCCGCAAATCACATCAAAATTCATTTTTCTTAAAAATATAACGAGATCGTTATGAAATAATAAAGAAAGAACAAGAATATTGTAGAGAAAGAGAGAAGGAGAGAAGTTCTTATTTCTCTTGATGGGATGAAATACAAGGAAGGAGAATTCCTCTATTTATAGGGATAATTCCTCCTAATATTTTTCCAAAACATAGACTTTCACTATAATATAAACACACGTATCCACTACAATACAAATACCTTTATAGACATTCACTATAATACAAGTACATCTATAACACTCCCTCTTGAATGTCTATTTGATAAATTATATGCCTCGTTAAAACCTTACTAGAAAAAATCCAGTGAAAAAATCTAGTGAAGGAAAAAAAGTACACATATCTAGTAATATGCATTTTGGCTGTCTCATTAAAAACCTTACAAAGAAAATCCAGTGGGACAAAACCTCTTAAGGGAAAAAGAGTACAATGCGTATTAACTCCCCCTAATTAGAACATCCTTGAATCTTTGTATCCCGATCTTGTGCGCCATCTTCTTGAAAGTTGCAGTTGGTAGAGACTTGGTGAATAAATTAGCCACATTGTCACTTTAATGAATTTGTTGCACGTTAATATCACCATTCTTTTGGAGCTTATATGTGTAGAAGAACTTTAGCGAGATGTGCTTCGTTCTATCTCCTTTTAGTTGTGCTATGCATGCTGCATTATTCATATAAAATTGTGGGTACTTTGTCACATTTCAAATCATATTTTTTCTAATGAGATATATCATGGATCTCAACCACACACATTCTCGGCTTGCTTCATGAATAACTATTATCTCAGCATGATTTGATGAAGTAGCTACGAGACACTGCTTTGTAGATCTCCAAGATATTGTAGTACCTCCACATATGAACACGTAGCCAGTTTGAGATCGAGCTTTGTGTGGGTCAAATAAATACCCTGCATCAACATAACCAACAAGATCGGGACTATAATTATTAGAATAAAATAAGCCCACATCGGTAGTCCCTTTTAGATAACACATTATGTGTTTGATCCCATTCCAATGCCTCCTATTTGGAGCATAACTATACCTTGCTAAAAAATTAACCGAAAAGGCTATATCAGGTCTTGTAGTGTTAGCAAGATACATTAGTGCACCAATTGCACTAAGATATGGTACTTCGGGATCAAGAATTTCCTCATTCTTTTCTTGAGATCGGAGTGGATCCTTATTTATATCAAGTGATTGAACAACCATCGGAGTACTTAATGGATGTGCTCCATCCATATAAAATCTTATCAACACCTTTTCTATATAGGTAGATTGATGAACAAAAATACCGTTTGTCAGATGCTCTATTTACAAACCAAGACATAATTTTGTCTTTCCAAGATCTTTCATCTCAAATTCCTTCTTTAAATAATCAATTATCTTTTGAAGCTATATTAAAGTTCCAATAAGTTTTATTCATCAACATAAACAACAAGTACAACAAACTCCGATGTTGTTTTCTTATTTGATTTTCTTCATATAAGAATTATGAACAATTTTATAGAAACTTGTAAATGCTTCAACCATTTCGAATCCTTCATGATTTTCATATAAATTCTATCAAGTGATAACACTCAATAGTATTTATACTTGACATCTTTTGGTGTCTGGACTACAGGTCCAATAAGCTTTATGCTTATCAATACACATCATTTCACTTAATAATTATTTCTACATCAGCATGTTTTAATAGATGTAGAATTCAGATCCTCACAATCTTTTACAATATTGCGCGCTATATTATATCAAAGATATTATTGATGGTATATCATTTATATCGGCTTGCAATTGGACATAACTCATTGAGGTCTTTGTCACGCCCCGCCTTGGGAGGCATGACTGGCACCTGGTGCCCTACTAGGACTTGGACTGCTGAGCTGACTGAGCCTAAGCACTTCTGGTGCAAGGCTGGCTCTATCTCTAAAATTAAGAAAACAACGGGCTATATAACGGTTGTAAATACAGCCCCTGGCCTACAAGGCCTATAGCCACCTATTAAAAGTAAACAACTAACCCGAAAAAATTGAATATAAGGAGTCCTATGCAGTCCGTCAAGGCCACCATGATGTCTAGTTATAATTGAAAGACGAAATCAGGTACTAAACTGATCTGTGACTGACAAGGTCACCAACTAACAACTGAACAAGGCCCCATACGACCAATATATCTAACCACAGGGAATATAATACAATCTGCAAGACTCTAAGAATAATAAGATGGTCGGGATAGGGCCCCGGCCTACCCATACTGTACAACAAAATGAAGGTAAACCTTTGTCTTTCAAGCTCCGGATGAAAGTAGCTGAAGGCTCTGTATCGATGACTGGAACTATGAGGGATCTGCTCCTCGTCTAGGTGTACCTGCAGGCAAGTAATGCATCGCCCCAAATGGGCGTCAGTACCACTGGTACTGAGTATGTAAAGCAATAATTAAAAATAACTAAAAGTAAGTGATAAAACTAATAGTAACTGAAGTAGTAAGGAACAGACTGAAACTGACTGAAATAGCAGAATCAGGACTAAATACAACTGTACTAAGAAAAGTAGGAGTCATATCTGATAACATGACGTTCTACTGTCTATCTATCAATAACTAAAACAACATAACATAACATAAACCTTACTTGGTCCCCAAAAGCCGGAAGGTGATTACATCACAATCTATTTACCCCTACCCTAGTCATACCACATCACCTAGTAACTATCAGCGTCCTACCGATCCCCCTGGGTATGCAACTTGGGCCCGCTGGGCCCCTAACTATAACTGTACCTGAGTCTGGAGGACTCCTGAAATCAACACCCAGGGCGCAAGCGCTCGACGAGGGTGTATAAAGGCCAACCACGGAAAAATATGAGGAGCTGGCTCCCCATCTTCGTCCTTGGCGAACGGCATGCTACTCCGTAGAGCGACGTATCCTCGCCCTCTGGTGGACTAGTCGATACAGCCATTAACCTTGGGGCGGTCACGGAAGCTATACAGGTAATTTAGCCCAAAACAATACAATCAAGTCTCAACTAATAGCAATAACTACATATAATACACACTGAATATAATAATAATAATATAATCTCTGATATGTTGTACTGAGTCTCATCCTGAACATGATATAATCTTTCTAACGTGCTTCACTAAATTTCATACTGAATATGATATACTGTTTCTGAAATGCTTTACTGGGATTCATGCTAGTTTACTATACTGGAGAAACTAACTCGCCGAAAGAGACTGACTTTACATACCTCGACTGTCGGTTTTCTAATTATCTGGCGAGGTTCGGCTAGTATTCAGCTGTTCCTTCCAACTGTAATCATAATCACGAAAGAATAGAACTAACTTCATTATTATACTGGAAGAAAGCAATACTATATATATCTATTGACTATTCTTTGACTTTTCGAAGAACGATCCAAAACTCGTTATTTCTCGGGAGTCTAGAAGGGAGAAATACTCACTTTAAGCCTGGGAGTGTATTAACACTAGTTTGGAGCAATTTCAACCACTTTGGCTCAGCGGGACAATGCTTCGCTAGGCGAATTTCATGAAACTAACTCCGTAGAAATGCTCCCTGCAGCTTTATACTTTGATACCCGAAGTTAATTTAACTTTGGACAACGTTTGATGATGTAATCAAACGGAAATTTAAGTTAACCCTTCGTCCTCCTCTGTTTCTGGTTGTGAACTTTGTAAAATAACTTGAAAATGAAGTAAGAGGCCTTTATATACTTGGAGCCCGAACTATGGCAACGTGGCACGCTGGCCAACGCACTGATCCAGCTCCGTGCCACGTTGGCCATCGTGGAGGAGCGGCCTCCGTGCCACGTTGCCCCTCTGGGAAGCGCGGTTCGGCCTTCTCTTTCGAAAATCTAACTTGGCGCTCGTTCGGCCTTTCCCCAGACCCTTTTCTCGCACGTATGGTATTCTAAATCTCTCAACCAACATGCGAATAGGCCAACTAAGTACTAGAAACTTACGGGGTGTAACATCATCCCCCCTTAAGAATATTTGTCCTCGAATGTTAACTTCTGCTTACAAGAATCTTAACTTTCCATTACTTATTCTGGAAAAATTTCGGCAGAGTGTCCCCTGTATATGGACTATCCCAAAATCCTGAAATGCAGAAAAGTCCAATACAAGTACTCCATACAATACTATAGCATTCATTTCACAATAATCTGAGGTCAACTACCTCACATATACATGAATATAATGCAACTCATGAAACAACAATAATAACATACCTCTGGCTGCATAATTTGACTAAGTCTAAAATAACTGAGGATATCTAATTTTTCATATCATCTTCTACTTCCCAAGTCATCTCCTCTCGGTTCCTATTACGCCATTATACTTTGACAGAAGCAACATCTTTAGTTCTTAATCTACGAATCTGCCGGTCTAGTATGGCTACTGAAACTTCTTCATAAGCTAACTCTTCTGTGACCTGAACATCTTGGACTGGGAAAATCCGGGAGGGATCTCCTATGCACTTCCTTATCATTGATACATGAAAAACTGGATGAACATATTCTAATTCTGGAGGTAGATCCAATTCATATTCCACCTGGCCTATCCTTCGGCGAATCTGATAGGGCCCAACAAACCTCGGGCTAAGCTTGCCTTTCTTTCCAAATCACATCACACCCTTCATTGGTGAAACTTTCAGGAATACCAAGTCATTCACATCAAATTCCTAGTTTCTGCGCCTCACATCAGCATAAGATTTCTGGTGGCTCTGAGCAGTCAACAGATGTTCCCTGATAAGCTTTACTTTCTCTTCTGACTGATGCATGATATCTGGCCCAATTAATACTGGTTCTCCTACCTCAAACAAACCAGCTAGAGATCTACACTTCCAACCGCATAGAACGCTTCATAAGGTTCCATATGAATTGCTGAATGATAGTTATTATTGTAGGCAAATTCAATAAGCAGTAGATGTTCATCCCAGCTACCTCCAAAATCTAACACACATGCTCGAAACATATCCTTGAGCGTCTGAATGGTACGTTCTGCCTGCCCATCTGTTTGAGGATGGAAGGCTGTATCAGGTTAACCTGCGTCCCCAACCCTCTCTGAAACGATTGCCAAAAATTAGCTGTAAATTGCGCCCCTTTGTCGGAGATAATTGACAATGGAACACTATGCAACCTGTCTATTTCTTTCATATCATGGTACATTTTTGTCGAACCTGGATGGAGAGAATAACAAGCATAGTGCACCTCGCCCATAATTTGCTGGCGAAGCCCTACCACGTCTGAAACTCAAAGGCGGTCCTTATATCTCCAAACTCCATCCTGGGTTACCTGAAAATCTGTCACTTCCCCTCGCTGGACTCTGTTTCTAAGATGAACCAGGTTAGGATCTTCATATTGCCGTTCCTTCACTTCCACAACCAAAGATGACACAACGGTGTTCTGGATTACCGCTCTATTGTCTCCTGTTTCTGCTATACGAATGGCTAAACTGGCTGGCTGATGCAATTCTCAGGCTAATTCTCGCTGCTCGGGCTGTAAATATGCCAAAATTCCCATAGATTTATGGCTAAGGGCATCTGCTACCACATTGGCCCTTCCTGGGTGATATAAAATATTCACATCATAGTCTTTCAACAACTCTAACCAGCAACGTTGCCGCAAGTTCAACTCTTTCTGGGTGAAGATATATTGCAGGATTTTACGATCGGTGAAAATATCCACGTTGACGCCATACAAGTAGTGTCTCCATATCTTCAAGGCATGAATTACCGCGGCTAACTCTAGGTCAAGGGTAAGATAGTTCTTTTCATGCTTCCTCAACTGCTTGGAAGCATAGACAATCACTTTACCATGCTGCATCAACACACATCCTAACCCAACACCCGAAGCATCACAATAAACTGCATAACCCTCTATTCCTTCTGGCAATGCTAACACTGGTGCTGATGTCAGCCTGTCTTTCAGTTCCTGGAAGCTCTGCTCACATGCCTCAGTCCACTAGAATTTTGCTGCCTTCTGCGTCAGTTTGGTTAGAGGTGCTGCTAAAATGGAAAATCCTTCCACAAACCTCCTGCAATACCCGGCTAACCCTAGGAAACTACGTACCTTAGTCGGAGTGGTAGGTCTAGGCCATGTTTTCATTGCCTCTATCTTTTGTGTATCTACTTGTATACCAGCGTCCGACACGATTTGACCCAAAAAGGCTACTGAATTCAATCAAAATTCACATTTAGAAAACTTGGCATATAGCTAGCGGTCTTTGAGAATCTGAAACACTGTCCGTAAATGACCCTGGTGGTCTGCCTCTGAGCGAGAATACACCAGAATATCATCAATAAACACTATCACAAACAAAGTCCAGGTATGGTCTGAAGATACTGTTCATCAGGTCCATAAACACTGCTGGGACATTTGTCAGCCTGAAGGACATGACTAAGAATTCAAAGTGGCCATATCGGGTCTTGAAGGCAGTCTTTAGAATATCTCTTTCACGAACTCAAACCTGATGATATCCAGATCTTAAGTCAATCTTTGAGAAATAACTTACTCCCTGTAACTGATCAAATAAATCATCTATTCTGGGAAGCGGTTACTTATTCTTGACAGTAACTTTATTCAGTTGCCAATAGTCTATACACATACGGAGGGTGCTGTCCTTCTTTCTCACGAACAGAACTGGCGCACCCCATGGTGAGGTACTCGGCCTGATAAATACCTTATCTAGCAAATCTTTCAATTGCTCCTTTAGTTCTCTGAGTTCAGCAGGAGCCATCCGATAAGGGGGAATTGATATAGGCTGAGTGCCTGGTAGTAGATCAATTGCAAAATCAATTTCCCTTCCTGGGGGAATACCAGGAAGCTCATCTAGAAATACTTCGGGGATCTCCTTAACCACCTGAACAGACTAAAGGATCTGAGGCTCTGCCGGAACATCCTGAACTCTGACAATGTGGTAAATGCATCCCTTTGCTATCAACTTCCTTGCCCGAAGATAGGAAATAAACCTACCTTTTGGCGTAACTATACTACCTTTCCACTCCCGTACTGCCTCCCCTGGAAAGTGGAATCGGACCATCTTGGTCCAACACTCAACATTGGCATAGCATGGAGCTAACCAATCCATACCCATAATGGCATCAAAATCAACCATCTTTAGCTCTATCAAATCTGCTGTAGTCTGACGGCTGGCAACCTCTACAGTACACCCCCAATAGACCCTTCTATCTATAATAGAGTCACCAACGGGTGTAGTTACTGAGAAAGGTCGCCGAAGCAATTCTGGCATAATATTGAATTTCTGAGCCACTAACGGTGTAACATAGGACAAGTTGGATCCCAGATCTATTAACACATAAGCAGGATGAGAGCAAATATTCAGTATACCTTTCACAACATCTGGTGACGACTCTGAATCCTGTCTCCCTGGTAATGCACAGGTACGGTCTGGGCCCGCACCGGAACTGGAGGCCCCTAATATGCCTCGGCCTGTACCTGCTGAAACTGAGGGCCTGCGTCCTGCCGGGGATGTTGGAGCTTGTGACCCTACTGATGACCTATCCTGTCGATCCCGGTCACCCTAACCTCTAGCTGGACAATCTCGCATCTGATGACCCTCCTGGCCACAAATATAACACCCTGTGGAGCCATATCTACACACTCCATAGTGGCGTCGGCTACAAATAGGGCAAAGTGGTATTGTATACCTACTCTACTCCGCCCTCTTCTGCTGTGGTGAATCTACTGCTCGCGAACTTCTGTCGGGCTCTGACTGCCCTCGGCGACTGAACTTGCTCCTCTACTGCTGTGATGGAGGCGGGGGTCTAGGCGGCCTATCTGACAACCGTGGCCTAGGTCCTCCCCGGGCCTCCCCCTGTAAATCATCTGGCCTGTCCCTGTGGCGCTGTTCCTAACTGGTTCTCCTGATCTCCCGTTGCTGCTATCTGATGCCCTCAATATTCTGAGTGAATGCCTGTACTCTGGCAATATCCATATCCTCTAGCAGAGTATCCGTAATACAAGTCTCAACATATTCTGGATTCAGCCCCATAATGAAATGGTGTACTATGGATGGCATGGTATCCACAAAAGCTGGCGCATATCAGGCCAAGGAATCAAACCGCAGAGCATATTCTCGAACACTCATCGACCCCTGCTCCAGGTGTAGGAACTGACCGACCCGGGCCTGTCGAATCTCCCGTGATAAGTAATGATCCAAAAAAGCCTCTGAAAAGCTGGGCCAGGTCGGAGGGGAAACATCTCTCCCTCGGGACCTCTCCTAACTCTCATACCACAGTACGATGATGTCCCGTAGCCGGAATACCACCAATTCAACTGACTCTGCGGGTGTAGCATGCATTACTCTAAAAATTTCTCTGCATCTGATCTAGGAAGTCCTGGGGGTCCTCTGTCCGATCCGTCCCTGTAAACTGCGGGGGACTTAGTGCCAAGAATTCTTGGACCCTCGAACTACCAGGTCCCCCTGATGATTTTGCAGCTGTAAGTGGCATTGACTGGCGCTGAGCGGCCATCATCTGCGCTAACATAACCACCGCACTCCTGACCTCCTAGTCGGACAATATAGGTATAGGAACTGCAGGAGGTGGTGCCGTCCCAGGCGACTCCTGATGTGATGGAGACTGCTGGGAAGGTCAGGACGATCCCTCTGTATCGCCTCAGATCAGGCTAATTCTAATCGAGGCTGAGGCATCCTGCTGGTGCCCTCTCTTGTTGCTATATCCAGTCTTCTGCCTGTCGTAGGATGTCGCTGATCTGACATTTTATCTGTAAACAAAAAATATAATAAGCTTTAGGGACTCAACCCTGTAACGTACCGCTCTATAGCACGATCGAATAAGAAGAAAGAGTAACCACCCTATCATGCCTTGCAGCCTCCTGCCTATAGTATGTGGTGCACAACACATCCATAGATAAGACTCTACTTAGCACGGCTTGCAGACTCTCTGGGATACGCCCTGCTCTGATACCAAGTTTGTCATGCCCCGCCTTGGGAGGCATGACTGGCACCTGGTGCCCTACTAGGACTTGGACTGCTGAGCTGACTGAGCCTAAGCACTTCTGGTGCAAGGATGGCTCTATCTCTAAAATTAAGAAAACAACGGGCTATATAACGACTGTAAATACAGCCCCCGACCGGCAAGGCCTATAACCACCTGTTAAAAGTAAACAGCTAACCAGAAACAACTGAATATAAGGAGTCCTATGCTGGCCGTCAAGGCCACCATGATGTCTAGTTATAACTGAAAGACGAAATCAGGTACTAAACTGATTTGTGACCGACAAGGTCACCAACTAACAGCTGAACAAGGCCCCACATGACCAATACATCTAACCACAGGGAATATAATACAATCTTCAAGCCTCTAAGAATAATAAGATGGTCGGGACAGGGCCCCGGCCTACCCATACTATACAATCAAATGAAGGTAAACCTCTGTCTTTCAAGCTCCGGATGAAAGGAGCTGAAGGCTCTGTGTCGCTGACTGGAACTACGAGGGATCTGCTCCTCGTCTAGGTGTACCTGCAGGCAAGTAATGCAGCGCCCCAAACGGGCGTCAGTACCACTGGTACTGATTATGTAAAGCAATAATTGAAAATAACTGAAAGTAAGTGATAAAACTAATAGTAACTGAAGTAGTAGGGAACGGACTGAAACTGACTGAAATAGCGGAATCAGGACTAAATACAACTGTACTGAGAAGAGTAGGAGTCATACCTGATAACATGGCATTTTACTATCTATCTATCAATAACTAAAACAACATAACATAACATAAACCTTACTTGGCCCCCATAAGTCGGAAGGTGTAATCATCACAATCTATTTACCCCTACCCTGGTCATACCACCTCACCTAGTAACTATCAGCGTCCTGCTGATCCCCCTAGGTATGCAACTTGGGCCCCTGACTAGAATTGTACCTGAGTTCGGAGGACTCTTGAAATCAACACCCTAGGCGCAAGCGCTCGAGGGGGTGTATAAAGGCCAACCATGGCAAAATATGAGGAGCTGGCTCCCCATCTTCGTTCCTGGCGGACGATATGGAACTCTGTAGAGCAACGTATCCTCGCCCTTTGGCAGACGAGTCGATACAGCCATTAACCCTGGGGTGGTCATAGAAGCTATGTAGGTAATCCAGCCTAAAACAATACAATCAAGTCTCAACTGATAGCAATAACTACATATAATACACACTGAATATAATAATAATATAATCTCTGACATGTTGTACTAAGTCTCACACTGAACATGATATAATATTTCTAACGTGCTTTACTAAATTTCATACTGAATATGATATACTGTTTCTAAAATGCTTTACTGGGATTCATGCTGGTTTACTATACTGGAGAAACTAACTCGTAGAAAGAGACTAACTTTACATACCGCGACCGCCGGTTTCCCGATTATCTGGCGAGGTTCAGCTAGTATTCAGCTGTTCCTTCCAACTGTAATCATAATCACGAAAGAATAGAACTAACTTCATTACTATACAGGAAGAAAGCAATACTATATATATATATATATCTACTGACTATTCTTTGACTTTTCGAAGAACGATCTAAAACTCATAATTTCTCGGGAGTCTAGGAGGGAGAAATACTCATTTTAAGCCTGGGAGTGTATTAACACTAGTTTGGAGAAATTCCAACCACTTTGGCTCGGCGGGACGACGCTTCGCCGAGCGAATTCCACAAAACTAACTCCGCAGAAATGCTCCCTGCAGCTTTATACTTCGATACCCAAAGTTAATTTAACTTTGGACAATGTTTGACGGTGTAATCAGACGGAAATTTAAGTTAACCCTTCGTCCTCCTCTGTTTCTGGTTGTGGACTTTGTAAAATAACTTGAAAATGAAATAAGAGGCCTTTATATACTTGGAACCCGAACTATGGCAATGTGGCATGCTGGCCAATGCACCAATCCAGCTCCATTCCACGTTGGCCATCGCGGAGGAGGGGCCTCCGTGCCACGTTGCCCCTCTGGACAGCGCGGTTCGGCCTTCTCTTGTGAAAATCCAACTTGGCGCTTGTTCAGCCTTTCCCCAGTCCCTTTTCTCGCATGTATGGTATTCTAAAACTCTCAACCAACATGCGAATAGGCCAACTAAGTACTAGAAACTTACGGGGTGTAACAGTCTCATCACTTTAAATATTTTTCTTAGGTACCTAAACCTCTCATGAGCTTTCATGAAGTGTTATATCGTAAGCTCTTCAAGAGCATATTGCCTCCTTATTATGATCATTTGCTCCATTCTTTTCAAAGATTATTGCAATAGAAAACTATTGATCTACAATACTTTATGCATACTGTAGACTCTGTTCTTCAGGGACATAAATTTAATAGGAGCTTTTGCAGCTAAAATATGAAATTAATTTTAGGTCCGCAAATACTTCGGACATTTGAATTATTTTGAATGAGGATCATAGTAATGATAACTCACAATATATTTCTTAGCCACTTGTTCTTTCCCCCTCATGTTAGAATAACTAATATGCATCCTCGATCTTCTTTGGGATATTC
The DNA here is from genome assembly GCA_035772735.1 of Datura wrightii. Lineage (NCBI taxonomy): Eukaryota > Viridiplantae > Streptophyta > Magnoliopsida > Solanales > Solanaceae > Datura > Datura wrightii. Next base: position 31,835,275 of record JASDFA010000008.1, read on the forward strand.
ATCTATGTGCATCATGATTGATTCATTAATCATATATTACACATCAAAAGTTATTAGATGAAAATATTTGGTTCCTGACTCTAAACCAATTGAGTGGCGGGGGGATTAATCATAATTTTATTGGTCAATATACAAGTCTTATTGTATGTAATATATCACATCATAAACCAACTCACTAAGCTCTGTTCTCATAAGTAATGATTTAACTATTTATCAAAGACATTAAATGTCAAATCAGCTTATATATAAACCAACATTATCAAGATAAATTGTCTTGATTACACTATCTGAAAATTGTATTTTTAACTCACTTAATATTGAGTAAGCATCTTTGTCAATGTCAAACTACAGGTTGACAATGAACGCACATGTGACCATCTTATGGATGCATCTACTTAAGAAATCACATGGCGGGTGAATGAGCCCATATTCACCTTTTACACTTTTCATAATTTAGGGATTCGGTACCATCATTAGCTGGTATAATAAACTTGTCATGAGAACAAACAACACAAAAGATTTCTTGAAGAATCTTCTAGTTCTTCAGTATATATTTCAATACTCAATTAACATATTATATCAAGATGATCAAAATGGTCACGTCAACTGATAAAATTATATGTACTAGTAAACTTTAGATTTACCATGATATGTGTTATTTATACCATAAAAATAATATTCATATCCAGTGTTATTCTATCTCTCTAGAAGTGGTATTATTTTATTTACTTCGGGGAACAAACTTAATTTTTGTGATGAAGCATAAGAATACATCATTTTAGATGGCTTGCAAGTTCTTCTTCTTCGGGAGAAGATTTTAAAGTTTCAAAGAAATTTAGCGAGATGTGCTTCATTCTATATCCTTTTATGAATCCTCCTTTTAGTTGTGCTATGCATGCTGCATTATCTTCATATAAAATTGTAGGTACTTTGTCATATTTCAAATTATTTTTTTCTAATAAGATGTATCATGGACCTCAACCACATACATTCTCGGCTTGCTTCATGAATAGCTATTATCTCAGCATGATTTGATGAAGTAGCTACGAGAGACTGCTTTGTAGATCTCCAAGATATTTTAGTACCTCCACAATGAACACATAGAAAATTTGAGATCGAGCTTTGTGTAGGTCAAATAAATACCCTGCATCAGCATAACCAATAAGATCGGGACTATAATTGTTAGAATAAAATAAGCCCATATCGGTAGTCTCTTTTAAATACAACATTATGTGTTTGATCCTATTCCAATGCCTCCTATTAGGAGCAGAACTATACCTTGCTAAAAAATTAATCGAAAAGACTATATCAGGTCTTGTAGTGTTAGAAAGATACATTAGTGCACCAATTGCACTAAGATATGGTACTTCAGGATCAAGAATTTTCTCATTCTTTTCTTGAGATCGGAATGGATCCTTATTCATATCAAGTGATCGAACAACCATCGGAGTACTTAATGGATGTGCTCCATCCATATAAAATCTTATCAACACCTTTTCTATATAGGTAGATTGATGAACAAAAATACCGTTTGTCAAATGCTCTATTTTCAAACCAAGACATAATTTTATCTTTTCAAGATCTTTCATCTCAAATTCCTTCTTTAAATAATCAACTGTCTTTTGAAGCTCTATTGGAGTTCCAATAAGGTTTATATCATCAACATAAACGACAAGTACCCGATGTTATTTTCTTATTTGATTTTCCTCATATAAGAATTATGAACAAGTTTATAGAAACTTGTAAATGCTTTAGGAATTTCGATTCCTTCATGATTTTCATATAAATTTTATCAAGTGATAACATTCATTAGTATTTAAAAACTTGACATATTTTGGTGTTTGGACTACAGGTCCAATAAGATTTATGCTTATCAATACGCATCATTTCACTTGATAATTATTTCTACATCAACATGCTTTAATAGACGTAGAATTCAGATCCTCGCAATCTTTTACAATATTTCGAGCTATATTGTGTCAAATATATTATTGATGGTATATCATTTATATCGGCTTGCAATTGAACATAACTCATTGAGATCTCATCACTTTCAATATTTTTCTTAGGTACCTAAACCTCTCATGAGCTTTCATGAAGTGTTATGTCGTAAGCTCTTCAAGAGCATATTGCCTCCTTATTATGATCATTTTATCCATCTCTTTTTCAAAGATTATTGCTATAGAAACCGATTGATCTACAATGCTTCATGCATACTGTAGACTCTGTCCTTAAGGGACATAAATTTAATAGAAGCTTTTGCAGCTGAAATATGAAATTAATTTTAGGTCAGCAAATGCTTCGGGCATTTGAATTAATTTGAATGAGTATCACGGTAATGATAACTCACAATATATTTCTTATCCGCTTGTTCTTTCCCCCTCATGTTAGAAGAACTAACATGCACCCCCGATCTTCTTTAGGAAATTCATCTATGTGCATCATGATAGATTCATTAATCATATGTTACACATCAAAAGTTATTAGATGAAAATATTTGGTTCCTGACCCTAAACCAATTGAGTGGCGGGGGAATTAATGATAATTTTATTGAACAACACGTGTTATTGTATGTAATATATCATATCATAAACCAACTCACTAAGATTTATTCTCATAAGAAATGGTTTAACTGTTAATCGGAGAAATTTAATGTCAAACTAGATTATATATAAACCAGCATTATCAAGATAAATTGTCTTGATTACACAGTCTGAAAATTATACTTTTATCTCAATTAATATAGAGTAAGCATCTTTATCAATGTCAAACTACAGGTTGATAATGAACGCACATGTAACCATCTTATGGATGCATCTACTTAAGACATCACATGACGGGTGAATGGGCCCATCTTCACCTTTTATACTTTTCAGAATTTAGGGATTCAGTCCCATCATTAGCTGGTATAATCAACTTGTCATGAGAACAAACAACACAAAAGATTTCTTGAAGAACCTTCTAGTTCTTCAATGTATATTTCAATACTCAATTAACATATTATATTAGGATGATCAAATTGGTCATGTCAACTGATGAAATTGTATGTACTAGTAAACTTTAGATTTATCATGATATGTGTTATTCATATCATAAAAATAACATTCATATCCATTGTTATTCTATCTCTCTAGAAGTGGTATTATTTTATTTATTTTGGGGAATAAACTTAATTATTGTGTTCAAGTATAAGAATACATTATTTCAGATAGCTTGCAAATTTTTCTGCTTCGGGAGAAGATTTTAAAGTTCCACTACTTCAGAGTAGATTTAGATTTACTACTCCGAGAGTAAATTTCAATTTACTACTTCGAGAGTAAACTTCATAATATTTATTCTCAATTATTCTACCTCTTCTAGAGGTAAGTAGGGATATATTTACTACCATGAGTATTTTTCTGTTTATAAAATTTACTAAATATTGTCACATTCACTTCAGGGAATGAATCTGTAGTTATAATATTTATCAAAAGTTCTCAATTTCTCATTCTTCGAGAATGAAACATGATCATCTTAACGTGCCTTAACCACATAACATTATGATATCTTAAAACCTCTTTTAAGATATTGCTACTTCGGGAGCAAACTGAGATATGCGTATAACCTAGAGAATTTCTCTAACATATTTCCAACTGTAATTATAACAAGCTTATGAAAATGTTATAACTTCTAGTGATCATATATTTTTTGCAAATTCTCATTATTACTCATTAATTAATATCATCATATATTTTTATAATATTGTTCTGCTGGAACAAATATATTTCCATAATATTTATTCTTCTGGAACAAATATGAGACATGAATTGCCAAGTGAATCAATAAGTTATTCCCATATCCATAAACAAAATTGATATTCTTATTAGTAAATACATAAATATCAAGAAATACTAACCTTCATCTTTCCAAGAAAACTTTAATTTTTCTTACCTCAGATCTTTTCAAAGTGAATGCTCAAGGTAGAGACTCGTGCTGATAACGTGTTATGAAATAATAAAGAAAGAACAAGAATATTGTAGACAAAGAGAGAAAGAGAGAAGTTCTTATTTCTCTTGATGGGATGAAATACAATGAAGGAGAACCCCTCTATTTATAGGAATAATTCCTCCTAACTTTTCTCTAAAAGATAGAGTTTCACTATAATATAAACACTCGTATTCACTACAACACAAATACCTTTATAGACATTCACTATAATACAAATACATTTATAATAAAGACCTTGATTTGATTAGATTTTTTATTCTGTGTTCATAATTAATTATTTCAACTCTCTAGTTTGACAGACTGTGTAAAAAATATAATTAATACATTTATAAAAATATAGATATGAATATTAAATAAAATTATAGTTTCCACTCCTAAAAAATATACATACTGTATCATAAAAAATAAAATTATAGTGCTTGTGTTGTATATATGTAAATAAACATGAAAATTTATTATTATCGAAAATGTAAAATAAAAATTAAGAAAAAGATGACCATAAATGAAAAGAAAAATTCTAAAATAAAAATAATTATTAATAAATCATTAAAAACTAAAATGATAAAAACAAAATAATAAAAAATAATTTTATCATAAGGATAATTTATCAATAAATTGTTAAAAAATGAAACAATTATAAAAATTATTATTTTGTGCAATTTAACCACTAGAAGATCAAAAGAAATTAATTTTCAAGCATGGTTAGCCAAAATTGGGTGTCAACAGTTTGCTTCTTTTCGATCTGAGATGATGTAGAAGTCTACGGGCAAAAAGATTAACATGTAGGCAATTTTGGCTCGATAAAGAATTATTTTTGACAAAATTGTGGTCGAACTCTAATTTTTGAGGTTCTTGCATATCTCAAGTTGTGGAGGATTGGGCCATGTATAGTTCAAAATTCAATTACCTCATGTCCTATTTTTGGGTGAACGACCCTATAAGAAATTAATCAAAGGAAAAAATTCTTAAAAAATGAAAGTATTTATGTAACTTTAACGTCTTTTCAAAATTGCCCCAGTGTGAGATGCTCGAGAATGTAAGTCATGATAGGTGGATTAACGCTATCGGACTTGGCCTGCAAAACTGTAAAACTATAGGTTATTAAATATAAAGAAGGCAAACAAATGGCTCGTATGACCTACGAATGCCTTTTTGATACAGTGATTTTGATGCAAACTTTGATATTAGCGGAGCATTGATGGAATGTAACCATCAATTACTAATGAAGATTCTTTGCTTTGATGAGAGTGCAATGTTATTGCAGGATGTGATGCCTTTGCTTTGATAAGAATGCAGTGCTGGTGTCAAAAGTAAGGAACGTCTTTGCCTCAACGAAAGTGCAGTGTTATTATAGGGGTTGGCACCTTTGTTTTGGCGAGAATGCGGTACTTGTGGAAAAAGTAACGTCTTTGTTTCGCGGACTGCAGTGTTGTTCCGGAGGATAATTCCTTTACTTCAGTGGAAACGCAGTGTTGACTATAAAATAATGCTTTTACTTCGGCGGAGATATAATACTTGTGTAAAAAATAATGCCTTTGCTTCAACGAAATGCTATCCTAGTGCAGAGGATAATGCCATTGGTTTGGCGAAAATGTGATATTGGCGCAGAAGATAACATATTTTCTTTGGTGAAATATGGTGCTGGTGTAGAAGATAATGCCTTTGCTTCGACGGAATGCGGTGCTAATGTAGAAGATAATGCTTTGCTTCACCAGAAATGTGATGCTGGTACTAATATAGAAAGTAACACCTTTACTTTGATGAAATACAGTGCTGGTGCAGAAAATAATGCCTTTGCTTTAGCAGAGATGTAATGTTGATGCAGAAGATAACATATTTAGTTTGGCAGGAATGCAATGTTGATGTAGAAAGTAATGCTTTTGATTTAACGAAATGCAATGCTGATGCAGAGGATAATGCATTTGCTTCGGAAATAATAAGATGTTGGTGCAAAAAATAACATCTTTGCTTCGGCAGATATATTATGTAGAAAGGAATGTCTTTGCTTTGGCGAAAATACAATCCTAGTTCGGAGAATAATGCCTTTGCTTCTATAGAAATGTGATGCTGATGCAGAAGATAACAACTTTGCTTCGGCGAAATGTGGTGCTGATGTAGAAGATAACGCTTTTTTTCCAGTGAAATGTGGTGCTGCTATAGAAGATAATGTCTTTGCTTTGGCGGAAATGTGGTGCTGATGCAGAAAATAACGCCTTTGCTCGGCAGAAATGCTGTGCTGATATAGAAAGTAACGCCTTTGCTTTCAACGAGAATGTTGTGTTGTTCAGAGATAACGCCTTTGCTTAAGTGGGAATGTGATGTTGATGCAGAAAATGACGCCTTTACTTCGGCAAAATATGATTCTGATGTAGAACATAACGCCTTTGTTTCGGCAAAATGCGGTGCTGATGAAGATAACATCTTTGCTTTGGTGAAAATGTGATATTAATGTAGAAAATAATGCTTTTGCTTCAGCAAAATATGATGCTAATGTAGAAGATAACACCTTTATTTGATATATACACAAAGTAGCACAAGATGAAAAATGGTCCTCTTTATTTTTTAAATTAATATGTTAAATGAAAATTGCTATGAACATTTAAACATGATGCAATTCCCTTTAGACCATGAAAGATGCCTTTAGACGATGAAGATGATGTCTTTAGACTATGGTGTTGTAAGGCCATGATATGCAAAAAGTAATATCCTTAGGCCATGAAATGGTGTCTTTTAAGCAATGAAGATGATGCCTTTAGACTATGACGCTTTTGGATCATGATATGCAAAAGTAAGTCCTTGGGCAATGAAATGATATCTTTTAGGCAATGAAGATGATAATACCTTTAGACTATGACGCCCTTCATGTCCTACTGAGGGGTCGGATAAGCCCAATGTGATATCCTATTATGGGGTTAGACAAATCCAATGCAATGTTCTATTATGGACTAGACAAGCCCATGCAATTTACCTTGAGCTGCAGAATTGATGAAATTTTTTAGGGCCCCCTTAAAAATTTTTCCTCAGTTTAAAAGAAAGAAAATTTGTCATATTTTCTGCAAATTGTAATGTCTCTTCATGCGGAAATTTTGAGGTTTACTCAAAATATCTGCCTTAGTTTCATGCTTCACAGAAAACTATGAAATTTTTTTATGGAGGGATCAAATGGTGATATCTAGTAGAGTGAGTAACAAGTTTGGAATTGTATCTCCTATACAACATAAAGATTTATTTAAGATAGAAAAATTATGAAGGCAAAAGTTCAACAAAAATTAAAATTATTTTGAATTTTTTAATTAATAAAATATGTCTTGACTTTAGTTGGTACCAATAATTAGTATTGTGCATAAGAATCACCATCATCTGTTTTCTAACTAAATGAGATTAACTTCAAGGTAATTCCTATAGTTTCGAGTGATACCTCAGACATACCTAAGTATCAACAAGATCTGTTTATCTTGCTTCAAGCAACGGTTTGACCTATACCTATCCTCATTGTTCCAAGTGCCCTTGATGAGTTGATAATTTACCAACTCATTAGGTTCTTAAGAGTGAGCTTTTACATGGTTTTCATATCAATTAGGAAGGTTTTATGCCTTTTCTCTTTGATTTTGCAGGTATTGGATTTAGATAAGAAAAATAAAGGAATTGAATAGAGAAATAGTCCGCTAGAAGCAAGAATCTGCGTGCCACACATTGGAACCTGTGAAACGCAGGTGCCATGCACTGATCATTAGTCTTGAGTTGAAGAGAACATGCGAGGTGTAGATTGGCACCTTCCAAATGCAGGTGCAACCGTAGACGGAGTCCAAGCAAATTTGTTTAGACCTGCGTTTCGCAGGTGCTGCGCGAGTGACTAGATCGCTGACTAGAGCAAAATTGTCCAACTTTGACACAAATTCAATATGGAAGTTTCCAAGAGTATTTGAGGAAAGTTGTACAAAAAGAGAATATGCAGAATTACCCCAATTGTACTCATAAATGACATAACTTTTACATCTTAGTTAAGAAATTGTAGAGAGAAGTAGAGAGAAGAAAGAGAGAATGGGCGGAGATGTAGATCGCCCATTGGTTGGTTTGAGGTTGGTGAAGCAGTGATGATAGGCCATATTCGGTTCATAAGGAAATGGAGAAGGTTCAGTTGATAAGGGACAGGTTGAAAACTGCTCAGAGTCGCCAAAATTCCTATGCCGATGTGAGAAGGAGTGAATTAGAATTCGAAGTGGACGATTGGGTGTTTCTGAAGGTATCTCCTATGAAGGGGGTGATGTGGTTTGGAAAGAAAGAAAAACTCATCCCTAGTTATGTTGGCCCCTTCTGTATTGTAAAATGAATTGGCAAGATGGCATATGAATTGGAGTTACCCTCAGAATTAGCTTCTATGTATCCTGTATTCCATGTGTCGCTCTTGAAGAAGTATTTGGGTGATCTAGCTCTAGCCGTCCTGATGAACAGTATTGGTGTGAAAGACAACCTTAGTTATGAGGAGGTTCCGGTAGAAATACTGGATTTCGAAGGCTAAGGAACAAGAAAGTAGTTTCAGTCAAAGTGTTATGGAGAAATTAGCATGCTGAGGGAGCTACGTGGGAAGTCGAAGCAAATATAATGGTTAGATACCCACATTTATTCTCTACCGGCTTAGTTTCACTTTGAGGTCAGTTTTGCCCTAAAATCCTATTTAGTTTTCATGTTCAGTTATATGCCCAAGTTTCTTTTATGTATATGGATGGATGTACGATTCTTGAATTCAGTTCAGCTATGTAGTTTGAATCAGAGATAGTCATTCTGTCAGTTTTTGGCTTAAATAATCAGTATTTTAATATAATGATTGCATTTCTCTGCTTTTCTGTATGTTTTTCCAATATTCGAGGATGACTGTTCCCAAGGGGAAGATATTGTTATACCCTAGAAGCCCAGGATCAAACCCGGGAGTTGAAAAGGATAAAAGTTTAAAAATTGGCATCAGGTCACAAAACGAGTCGTGAGGTGAACCGTTGTTGCAGCCCACGAGTTGTAATGAGACTCGTGGTGAGGCTCAGTGTCACACCCCACCTTAGGAGGCATGACTGGCACCTGGTGCCATACTAGAATCTGAACTGACCTGACTGAACTTTTGCACTTATGGTGCATGCATAATCTTTAAATCAAGAAAACAACAGGCTATATCTCGGCTGTAAACACAGCTGCCGGCCTACAAGACCTTATAGCCACATGTAAAAGAAAATAGCTAACCAGAAATAGGTAATAGTAGGGAATCCTACGCAGGCCGAAAAGACCGACATGATGTCTAGTTATAACAGTAAAGTAAATCCAACACTAAACTAAGCTATGGCCGACAAGGCCGCTAACTGATAGCTAAACCAGGCCCCACATGGTCAACACGTGAAATAAAGAATATATGGGCCCCACACGGCCAACAACAATTAACCACAGGGATCTGAAACAATCTGCAAGCTCTAGGAGTGATATAATGGTCGAGACAGGGCCCCGACCTACCTATAAACTGTACAATCAAAAAAATAAACCTTCTAACTTTTGGCTCCAGAGGAAAGGAGCTGACTGCTCTGCTAACACTGGCTGAAAGCTAAGAAGATCCTGGTCCACGTCTATTGGCACCTTCAGAAAAGTAATGCAACGCCCCCCGAAGGGCGTCAGTACAATATGTACCGAATATGTAAGGCAATAACTGTAAATAATTGAATAAACTGAAATGAAACCGAAAGTAACTGAAAGAATGGGTAGAAATACTGTATGAATAGCTGAACTTCCTACTGTCTAATCTATCAGTAACTAACGCAAACAAGAACCTTACCTGGCCCCCATAAGCTGGAAGGTACAACTAGCACAAAAGAACCCACCTGGGGCCCCCATAATCCCTTATGGGTACACTTCAATCTATATGCCCCTACAAGATCACACTGGGTCAACTAATAACTATAGCCATCCTACCAGTCCCCTGGGTCAGCAACTGAGCCCGCTAGGCGCCTGATCTATAGCTGTGACTAAGTCCAATGGACTCCTGATATCTGCATCCCGGGCACAAGGCTCGATGGGGGTGTGATGCCGATACGATATATAATAGTCCAACCATGGAATGGACTGTATGAGGACCTTGGACCCCATCTTCATCCCTCGCGGACAGCACACCGCTCTTTGGATCAACGTCATCTCGTCCTTGGTGGGCGTCGACACAGCTAGTAACCCTAGGGTTGGTTATGGAAGTCTATGCAGGGCAAAGTCAATTCCAAACCCAACATATAATACTGGTCTCATCTAATAACATAGCTAATCACAATACATATATTTCTGTCTCTCTTATTGGGATTCAAACTGAGTTACAATACTAAAGAAACTAACTTGCCGAACGAATTTGCCTTAACATACCTGGATAGCCGATTTCTGATTAACTGGCAAGTTCCAATCCATATTCAATAGCTATTCCCAACTGTAATCGTATTACTGGGACAATGAGACTAGTTTGAGTAGTAAATTCGGGAAAAAAGATAACTTTTAATACTAATATTAACTATACTTCAACTCAACAAAATACGGCCAAAAACGTATAATCTCTTGAGAGTTCAGAAGGGAGACATGCTTACTTGAATCCTGTGATCTTATATAAATTAGTTTGGAGAAATTCTGACAACTTCCACTCACTGGGATTATGATTTGTCGAGAAAATTTTGAGAAACTAACTCCATAGTAATGCTCTCTGCAGGCTCATAACTCGATACCTGAAGTTAATTTGAATTTGAGCGGCGTTTGGTAGTGTATTCGGAAGGAAATTACTTCAGAATTGCATCTTTCTCTCTCTAGATGAAGATATATATATATATATATATCATTAAAACAAATAAAAACATGAACTTATATGATATTTGGTCGGTGAACAGGGGGTCCATGTCACGGCCCCCATGAGCCAATTTATTGGCATGTCACGGTACCCAACACGGAGGGAAAAGGTCCATGACTGTTATACCCAGGGAGCCCAAGGATCAGACCTCGGAGTTTAAATGAAAAAAAATGGAAACTATTTATTCTGTGACCCATGAGGATGGACCACGAGTCATAGGGTGACTTGTGATGAGGGACTGGACCAAGTTTAAAAGATGGAACTTTAAAGTCACCACGGGCCTGACCATGAGTCGTGGTCAGTCCTAGCGACTCGTGGAGTCAGCCGTGGTCAAGGGAAGTAAGCTGAGGGAGTTGGGTTGGCAGTGTACTTAACGGAAGCTGACCACGACTCGTTGGAGGAGGTAATGAGTCATTGTGAGAGTCGTGGGAAGGGAGTGAGTGAGAAATGAAGAGGTAAGGCAGTGTAAATGACGAGCCAAGTAACGAGTCGTGGCCTGTGAGTACGAGTCATCAGGCTGTCCCTTAGGACCACCTGGCAATTATTTAATGCGAATTTAGTAAGGGTCTTTTTATAATTCCTAAGTTCCTTAGGCCTAAACTACGATGTTTTGGGGTACGAATAATGACCTTTTATGAGGTTAAGTTCAAATTACTCATTCTTCTCATCTATGCATGCAAGTTAGAACAATTTTTGAGAGATCAAGCTATTCTTCAAGCTTCTCCCTATCAATTCATCTTTGAGCATTCAAGAACTTTAGAATCTAATCTCACCCAGGTATGTAAGGTTTCAAATGGGTGTTCCCATTCACACCCATGACCATTCTCTATGAATTCATGAAAATCTATCAAAAAAATCTTATGGAGGTTTAAGTTCAATTTTGAGAAAAACTAATGAATTACTAATGGGTTTTTATGATTTATGATATATATCATATTTTATGAATTTATATCAGATTCTACCACTAATTTCGATTATAAATTCATTGATTTCGAATTCTACCAAATCAAGCCTAGTTATGCATGATTTATGATGAATCGACTTATGATATACTCTCTAATTATTGATATTTACAAACTCAACATGATTTATGATTTGAAATATGAATTTATTCAATTACCCATCATGATCTATGATTTGAAATATGAATTTATTCAATTACCATCATGATTTGAGGGTTTACAAGTTACATGTATGATCTACAAGTATCATGGATTCTATGATTTTTGAATTTATGTTTTAGCCGACTCAGGGGCCTTGATTCACGACTAGTTCATGTATTTACAAGAATGTTTATGATTATCATGAATTAACTATGACATGAACTCATGCATTATATACTATGATCACTATATATGTTTTGGGAGTGGTATCCAACACCGAGTAGGTTCGGGGCCCAGGTTCTGCCCCGGATCTCATAAACTACATGCTACCGTAGGTATGTTGGGACCTCCTTTGTGATTTTCCCTGGCCCAAATGGCCCTCTTCATGGTGATATCACACTTTCATGGTTCTACCCTTAGTAAGGTACGAACGGCTTCCCAACTAGGTTTACAAGTTGGGCTCCATGTGTGCTCATATGGGGTATGTCGGTTAAGAGAAGTCTCCCACTTTTCCATATGATTTATGCATGATTATGTTGATGTATATTGTCTCAAGTCGTGGTCAATAAATCTTTTTTCTTATGATTATCATTACGACCGTGTTATGAATATTCTAAAAACCTTGAGCCCTACAATATGTTATGTTACGATACTTATGTCATGAGCATGTTGTCTTACTCTTATGATGTTTTATGAGCTTTTATATATTTTAAATGTCCATTTTACTTGCCTTGCATGCTAGGTACATTCCACGTACTGACCGCATACTTGCTATGCTATATCATCTTATGATATAGGTTTCGGTTATGAGGATCATCCTCTTATCTAGACCCCCTTCAGAGTGTACTTTCAGCTTATTGGTGAGTCCTCATGTTTTGAGGGTCGTTTGACAGACATTCATGCTCCTTTTACATTTTAGTACTTGTCCGGGTTACTTGGGGTGTTGTCCCATCAACCCATTATATGTAGTAGATGCTTTCAGACAGTATGTAATACTCAGTTTGCGTGTATATTTATATATTCCCTTATGTATGATATGTTATGATTATGTTTAAATTTCCACTATGTCTTGTGATTAGTCTTCCGCTTATAATGAATAAAGTTAGATGTATGCTTATGCCATTGGTCAACTTGAGGCTTTTCGGGGTTCCTTGTCCCATGTCGCGATTCGGGTCTACGTTCGATTCATGACAAACTTGGTATCAGAGCAACAGGTTTGAAGTGTCCTAGGGTTTCTGAAATCCACGTTAAGTAGATTCTTTTTCATGGGTGTGAAGTGTGCCACAGTTGTGACGAAGAGGCTATGAGACGTTTAGTAAATGTTTACTTCTTTCATGATCTATGTCGTGCGATGAAAGGTCCTTCTATCCCTCTAATTCATGCTATTCGCAATTGCAGAATCATGGCTCGCAGAAGAATGAACAGAAGGAGAAACAGGAACGGTAAAGGCCATGGAGATGGCAATGGTCATGGGCATCAGTAGGCCCCACCTGTTCAGGAGCCCCAGGACTAGAGCCAGTTGCCCATCTGAGTTTTGGGCGGCTATCTAAATGTTAGCGAGGTCCTTGACCACTCAGGTCAACCAGCAGGTTGTTGCGCATATTCCACAGAACGACAATACAACAGCGACCCGAATTAGAGACTTCTTGAGGATAAACCCTCCAGAGTTCCATGGGGCTAAGGTGTACGAGGATCTGCACGATTTCATTGAGGAGATTCTGAAGATCACCCAGTTTATAGAGGTGACCAAATGAGATTGTGTTGATCTGGCCTCCTATCAGCTTAAAGGGGTGGCCCACATATGGTTCAAACAGTGGAGAGATGCTAGGGCAGTGGGTGCAGGCCCTATTGATTAGGAAGAGTTTCACACGACATTCCTGGATCGATTCTTCCTTTGGGATATGAGGGAGAAAAAGGCGGTCGAGTTTGTTAACTTGAAGAAGGATGACATATCGGATCAGGAATATGTATTGGAGTTCACCCGACTATCTAGATATGCACCAGAGTTGGTGGCAGACTAGAGGACTCTAGTGAGTCGATTTGTGTATGGTGTGGCAGACTACTTGGATAAGGATTGTAGTATCGCTATGTTGCATCGGGATATAGATTTTTCCCGTATTGTGTTGTATGCTCAGTAGATAGAGTCAGTATATCATAGGCATAGAAAGGCCAAGAGGGCCAGGATTGATAATTACAAGACTTCTCAAATCAGGTCAGGGGGTGGATAGCGTCAACAGTCCCAGCACAGGTCTATTGTTCCAGCCCCATCATCAGCTGGCATGCCATCTAGATTCAGAGGGGATCGGAGGAGTAGGGATTCAAAATCGAGGGGCCAGGGTAGCATACAGGTGGAGCGCACTTTCCCAGTTTGTGTGGGGTGCGGCAAGAATCACCCCGGGAGGTGCCTAATTGACTCAGATGCTTGTTTCAGGTGTGGCAAACCCAGACACGGACTCAGGGATTAAACTTCAGCTAGATCAGGGGTCAGTGGAGCTCATTTGCCAACAGCTAGTTCTGCCGCTCCAGTAGCACGTCCCCCTTAGTAGGGTACCTCGACCAGTTCAGCCAGCGGACAATGTCAAAACAGGTTTTATGCTTTAGCATCCCGTCAGGAGCAGGAGGCCTCCTCGGATGTGGTCACTAGTATGTTGTGTGTTTTTCATGTTGATGCCTTATGCTTTACTAGATGAGGGAGCTACCTTGTCTTTTGTGACCCCTTACATTGCTAGTAGCTCTGGAGTTAGTCCTGAGACTCTGTCAGAACCATTTTTGATTTCTACTCCTGTCGGTGACTCAATTGTAGCTAGGCGGGTGTATAAAGGATGCCCGGTCACTATATTGCATAAAGTCACCTCCGCAGACCTAGTTGAGTTAGCCATGACCGACTTTGATATTATTTTTGGCATGGATTGGTTGTATGCGTATTACGCTTCTGTAAATTGTAGGACCCTGCGGTGGAATTCCGTTTCCTGAGTAAATCATCTTTGGAGTGGAAGGGTGGTTCGGCTATACCAGTAGGTCGATTTATTTCATATCTTAAAGCCAGGAAGATGATTTCTAAGGGTTGCATGTATCATCTAGTCAGGGTTAAGGATTTTTAGTCCGAGACCCCGACTATCTAGTCAGTTCTGGTGGTGCATGAGTATCCAGAGGTCTTCCCCGATGATTTGCCAGGTGTTCCTCTCGAGCGGGAGATTGATTTTGGTATTGACCTGCTACCCGATACGCAACCTATATCTATTCTTTCTTACAGGATGGCTCCAGCCAAGCTAAAGGAGTTGAAGGATCAATTGAAGAACTTGTTTGATAAGGTTTTTATTAGACCGAGTCAGTCTCCTTGAGGTGTACCAGTGTTGTTTTTCTGGAAGAAGGATGGTTCGCTTCAGATGTGCATCGACTATCGACAATTGAACAAGGTCACTAATTAAAACAGGTACCCTTTTCCCAGGATTGATGATTTGTTTGGCCAGCTTTAGGATGCCAAGTGTTTCTTCAAGATTGATCTCAGGTCCGAGTATCATCATCTCCGAGTTCGAGAGAGTGATATCCCGAAGATAGTCATCAGGACGCGGTATGGACACCATGAGTTTGTAGTTATGTCATTTGGACTAACGAATGATATTTCAGCTTTCATGGAATTAATGAATAGGGTGTTCAAACAATATCTGAACATGTTCGTGATTGTGTTCATTGATGACATCCTTATATACTCCCGGAGCGAGGAGGAGCATGGCGCTCACTTGAGAATAGTTCTTCAGACCTTCAAGGATCGTCAGTTGTATGCTAAGTTCAGCAAGTGCAAGTTTTGGTTGAACTCGATAACATTTTTGGGCCATGTAGTATCAGACAAGGGCATAAAGGTAGATTCTCAGAAAATCGAGGCGGTGAAGAATTGGCCTAGACCGGTGAATCCCTTGGAAATTCGGAGTTTCTTGGGTTTAGCTGGATACTATCAGAGGTCCGTTGAGGATTTCTCAACTATTGCAGCACATTTGACCAGGCTGACTCAGAAAAAAGGTGAAGTTCCAATGATCGGAGTCTTGTGAGATGAGCTTCCAAGAATTAAAGACTCGACTCACTACCGCACCGGTGTTTACCCTACCCGAAGGTATGGATGGTTTTTTGGTGTATTGTGATTTTTCGAGAATCGAACTCGG
Source organism: Datura wrightii (assembly GCA_035772735.1). Lineage (NCBI taxonomy): Eukaryota > Viridiplantae > Streptophyta > Magnoliopsida > Solanales > Solanaceae > Datura > Datura wrightii. The sequence continues at coordinate 31,851,372 of JASDFA010000008.1, forward strand.
GTGTGTATTGATGCAGCAAGGGAAAGTGATAGCATACACCTCAAGACAGTTGAAGGTCCATGAGAAGAATTACCTGACCCACGATCTTGAATTGGCCGCGGTAGTATTCGCACTAAAGATATGGCAACATTATTGGTATGGGGTCCATGTGGATGTATTTACGAACCACAAGTGATTACAATATGTGTTCAAGCAGAAGGACCTCAATCTACGGCAAAGAAGGTGGTTAGAGCTACTTAAGGACTACAATATGAGTGTCCTTTACCATCCGAGTAAGGCTAATGTGGTAGCGTATGGACTTAGTATCCTCTCTATGGAGAGTGTGTCCTATGCGGGTGAGGGAAAGAAGGAGCTGGTGAGAGATGTCCATTGACTTGCAAGGTTTGGAGTTAGATTGGTCGGCTCGACCGATAGTGGTGTTGTTGTGCAAAATGGATCAGAATTGTCCTTGGTGACTGATGTGAAAGCTAGACAAGATGAGGATCCAATTTTGGTGAAGCTGAAGGAAGCCATTCGAAGTCAGAAGGTGGAGGTCTTTTCCCAAGGGGGAGATGGTGTGCTTCGCTACCAGGGTCACCTATGTGTTCCCGATGTTGATGATTTGAGGAGTCGGATATTGCATGAGGCCCATGGCTCCAGGTATTCTATCCGTCCAGGTGTCACCATGATGTATCGTGACTTACGAGAAATCTATTGGTGGGATGGCATGAAGAAGAATATTGCAGAATTCGTAGCCAAATGCCCGAACTGTCAGCAAGTGAAGGTTGAGCATCAAAGGACGGGAGGTGTACTTCAGGATATTAGCATTCCCACTTGGAAGTGGGAAAATATTAATATGGATTTCATTACAGGTCTACCTCATACTCGCTGACAATATGATTCTATTTGGGTGGTGGTAGATAGATTGACCAAGGCTGCACATTTCCTACCGGTGAAGACCATAGATTCGTTAGATGATTATGCCAAGCCATATATCCGAGAGTTGGTTTGGCTACATGGAGTTCCCATGTCTATTATTTCGGACAGAGGTACACAGTTTACCTCCTAGTTTTAATGGTCTTTACAGAGGGGGCTTGGGACTTAAGTTAAGCTCAGTACAGCCTTCCATCCGCAGACGGATGGCCAAGTTAAACGAACAAACCAGACTCTCAAGGACATGTTGAGAGCATGTGTGATTGACTTAAAAGGTAGTTGGGATGATCATTTGCCCCTAATCGAATTTGCTTATAATAACAGCTATCACTCTAGAATCCAGATGGCACCGTTCTAGGCTCTTTATAGGCGGAGATGTAGATTGCATATCGGATGGTTTGAGGTTGGTGAGGCAGCTATGATAGGGCCAGATTCCGTTCATGAGGCTATGGTGAAGGTTCAGTTGATACGGGACAGGCTAAAAACCGCTCAGACTCATCAAAAGTCATATGCAAATGTGAGGAGGAGAGATTTGGAGTTCAAGGTGGAAGATTGGGTATTTCTGAAGGTATCTCCCATGAAGGGAGTCATGCAGTTTGGGAAGAAAGAAAACTCAGTCCCTGTTATGTTGGTCCCTACCGGGTTATGAAAAGAGTTGGTAAGGTAGCATATGAGTTAGACTTACCCTTAGAGTTATCTTCTATGCATCCTGTGTTTCATGTGTCGCTTTTAAAGAAATGTTTGGGAGACCCAACCCCAGTAGTCCCAGTGGACAGCATTGGTGTAAAGAATAGCCTCAGCTATGAGGAAGTTCCAGTTGAAATATTGGATCGTTAGGTTCGGCGGCTGAGGAACAAGGAAGTAGCTTTAGTAAGGGTGTTATGGAGGAATCCGCATGTTGAAGGAGCTACGTGGGAAGCCGAAGCGGATATGATGGCTAAATACCCACACTTATTCTATACTGGCTCAGTTCTGACTTGGGGTATCAGTTTTGCTCTGTGAATCCTTTTAGTTTTCATGTTTAGTTCACGTGTTCAAGTTTCTTTTATGTGTATAGATGTGTATGTGAAGCATGAGATCAGTTCAGCTATGTGATATGAATCGGAGGTAGTCATTCCGTTAGTTTATAGTTTAAATGATCAGTATTGATAGTGATAATTGCATATTTCTTCTTTTCTCTGTGTATTCCAACATTGGAGGACGAATGTTCCCAAGAGGGAGATATTGTTATATCCCGAGAGTTAAAACGGGAAAAAAATTAGAAATTTTGCACCAGGTCACAAAACGAGTCATTCTATGACCCGTAAGGATGGACCACGAGTCATAGGGTGACTAGTGGTGAGGGACTGGGCCAAGTTTGAAAGATGGAACTTTAAAGTCACCACGGGCCTGACCACGAGTCATAGGGTGACTAGTGGTGAGGGACTGGGCCAAGTTTGAAAGATGGAACTTTCAAGTCACCACGGGCCTGACCACGAGTCATATTCAGTCCTAACGACTCGTGAAGTCAGCCGTGGTCAAGGGAAGTAAGATGAGGGAGTTGGGTTGGCAGTATACTTAACAGAAGCTGAACACGACTCACTGGAGGAGGTAAAGAGTCGTGGTGTGAGTCGTGGGAAAGGGGTGAGTGAGAAATGAAGAGGTAAGGCAGTGTACATGACGAGCCAAGTAACGAGTCGTGGCTTATGAGGATGAGTCGTCAGGTCATCCGTTAGGACCACCTGCAGTTATTTTCTACGAATATAATAAGGGCCTTTTTGTAATTCCTAAGTTCCTAAGGCCTAAACTACGATGTTTTGGGGTATGGATAATGACCTTTTATGGGGTTAAGTCCAGATTACTCATTCTTCTCACCCATGCATGCAAGTTAGAACAATTTTAGAGAGATCAAGCTATTCTTCAAGCTTCTCCCTATCAATTCATCTTTGGGAATTCAAAAACTTTAGAATCTAATCTCACCCAGGCATGTAAGGTTCCAAATGGGTGTTTCCGTTCATATCCATGCCCGTTCTCTATGAATTCATGAAAATCTATCAAAAAAACATATGGGGTTTTAAGTTCAATTTTGAGAAAAACTAATGATTTACTAATGGGTTTTTATAATTTATGATATATATCATATTTTATGGATATAGATCAAATTCTACCAGTAATTTCGATTATAAATTCATTGATTTCGAATTCTACCAAATCAAACCTAATTATGCATGATTTATGATGAATTTGTTTACGATCTACTCTCTAATTGTTGACATTTACAAACCCATCATGTTGAAATATGAATTTATTCAATTACCCATCATGATTTATGATTTTAAATATGAATTTATTCAATTACCCATCATGATTTGAGGGTTTACAAGTTACATGTATGATCTACAAGTATGCATGGATCCTATGATTAATGAATTTATGTTTTGGCAGACTCAAGGGCCTTGATTCATGGTTAATTCACGTATTTACAAGAATGTTTATGATTATCATGAATTAAATAGCCCATAAACTCATGCATGATATACTATGAGCACTATATATATATATTGGGAGTAATATCGAACATCGAGTAGGTTTGAGACCCAGGTTTTGCCCTGAATCTCATAAACTACGTTCCACCATAGGTATGTTTGGACCTCCTTTCTAACTGTCCCCATCCTAAATGGCCCTCTTTATAGTGATATCACACTTTCATAATTCTACCCTTGGCAAGGTACGAACAGCCTCCCGACTAGGTTTACAAGTCGGGCTCCATCTGTGCTCATATGGGGTATGTCGGTTAAGAGAAGTCTTCCACTGTTCCTCATGATTTATGCATGATTAATGTTGATGTATATTGGATCAAGTCATGGTTAATAAAGCTTTTCTCTTATGATTATGATTACGATCGTATTATGAATATTCTAAAAACCTTGAGCCTTATAATATGTAGTGTTACGATACTTATTTCATGAGCAAGTTGTCCTACTCTTATGATTTTTTATGAGCTTTTATATATTTTAAATGTCCATTTTACTTGCCTTGCATACTCAGTACATTCCACATACTGACCGCATACTTTCTATTCTGTATCTTTTTATGATACAGGTTCCGGCTCTCAGGCTCATCCTCATATCTAGACCCCCTTTAGAGTGTACTTTCAGCTTATTGGTGAGTCCTCATGTTCCGAGGGCCATTTGACAGACATTCATGCTGCTTTTATGTTTCAGTACTTGTCCGGGTTAGTTAGGGTGTTGTCCCATCAACCCTTCGTATGTAGTAAAGGCTTTCAGAGAGTATGTAGTACTCAACTTGCGTGTATGTTTAGATATTCCCTTATGTACGATATGTTATGGTTATGTTTACGTTTCTGCTATGTCTTGTGATTAGTATTCCGCTTATAATGAATAAAGTTAGATGTATGCTTATGCCATGGGTCGACTTGGGGCCTCTCAGGGTTCTTTGTCCACTGTCGCGATTTGAGTCTACATACAGGTCGTGACAGTGACACGCTGCCCCTGTTGCAGCCTGCTCCGGCCTTCTCCCTCTCTACCTTGATTCCACACTCGTACGTCCTTTCCTCGGGCCCTTTCTCATATATGTAACACTCTAAAACTCTCGACTAACGTACCAATATGCAGACTTAAATGATAGAAACTTATGGGGTGTAATGCCCAGGTGAGGAGTTTGAAATTTGGGAGGTTCACTCCCCACAGACATGAGCATGAGTAGTGGTCATGCCCCACGACTCGTTAGGTCAGTCGTGGGGAGTGGTGATTGAGAAAAGAGGAAAAGGAAGACAATGTACCTAATAGAAGGACCCCACAAGTCATGGTCAGTCTCCACGATTCATGGGATAAGTCATGATCAAGCAGGGTAAAGTTTTATTTGAGACTAAGGCAGTGTACATGAAGTGTGGTGACCATGAGTCGTGGTCACCAGTAACGAATCGTTAAGTCACCCGTGACGAGCCTAGGAGACCTGATAAGCAATGTAGCTGATGGACGACTCCATGAGTCGTGGCCCATGATGACGAGTCATTTGATCCCTCGTAGGGACCACCTGGAAGTTATTTTCTACTAATGTAGTAAGGGCGTTTTCATAATTTCTAAGTTTCTAAGGCCTAAACTACGTTGTTTTGAGTTATGAATGATGAATTTTAAAGGGGTTCAGTTCATTTTAGGCCATATTCGTTCATGCATGCAAGGTAGAAGGTGAGAGAGGGTGATCAAGTTTAGTATTCTCCAATTTCTCTTCAATTCCTATTGGGCATTTAAAGAAGTGTAAGAATCAACTATCATCAGGTATGTAGGGTTACGAATGGGTGATTCCTTTCACATCCATGCCCAATCCCTCTTTAAATCATGAATTTCCTATGTTAAATCTATGAGGTTTTAACCCAATGCATGAATTTCCTAAATTATCTGTATGATTTAATTATGTTTCTACTATTGAATTATGAAGCATGGGTAGGTTTTATATTGTTTTCAATTGAAAAGCATGTTTCAAGTTTTATGAATTAAAAATCCCATTGATGAGAAGTTCATGAAAGATGAGATTTGAGATGAATGTATGATTATGATGAGATATTATGATGAAAATTATGTTTTCAAGCTACCCATCTTATAATCATGTTTTCGATGTGAATTGAGTATTTTTCAACTATGATAAATCTTTGGGCAATGCCCACATGTTCAAAGTATAATTTATGATTTCCCGAATTAAGCTTACCACATGGTTTTGGAGTGAAGACTCCCAATTATCTTTCATCTTGTGGTATGGTTTGAGTTAAAGCTTCTCATATGCATAATTTTAGCTTTGAGATGCATTTGATTTATGAGCTTCTTCAATAGATGATGTTGAGTTTTGTTGAAAAATGATGGAGAGCATATGCATGTTTTTGGGAGTAGTGTCTAGCACCGAGTAGGCTAAGGGTCGATCACCCTAAGCCTCAGAAATACGCGCCAAGTTTATACTATTATATATATTACTTCGAGACTTCCCTTGTGAGCTATCCCCGACCCTATTGGCCCACAAGCTTTATATCGATATCATGGTATCGTCTCTAGCCCTGACAAGGCTTTGGACGGCTCATTCCACTCGAGTGTGACAGTTGGGACCACATAAGCTCTATCATGATATGTCAGTTTTTAAAGACTCTCTCATTGTTCCTCATGATTTTAGTTATGCATGTTTATCACTCATGAGATTTCTATATCTATATATGTCCTAAAGCAGGTTTGACTCAATGTTCAGTTTTACTCATTACTATCAGATTTCAGCTTTGAGTCAATTGATTCAGTTATGGTAATATGTTATGTTATGATGAGATCATGATTTCAGAAAGAATGCATGCAAGCCCTACTCTCAGATTCTTATTGTTTATGATTTATATTATGCATGTCTTTAAATGATTTTAGTTACTTAAGGGATTTTAATTATCTTGCATACTCGGTACATTCCACATACCGACCGCATACTCTATGTTGTATCATTTCATGATACAGGACTCGGCTCTCAGGCTCAGCCCCATTCATAGTCAGTTATCAGAATTAGCATCCTACGTTGTTGGTGAGTCCTCATCTTTCGAGGACTAGACTTATTCAAATTTCCTTTATGTATTTTCAGTTTTAGCTTTAGTGAGTTAGGTGGGTCTTGTCTCGTCAATTCGTCATGTTTAGAGGCTTTTTAGACAAAGAATGTATTCAGCTTCAGATTGTGTATTCTTATGTTATGTTTAATTTAGACTTCCGCTATGATTATCTTGTTGATTCTTTAGTTTTAGTAATTGAGTTAGATGTATGTTCATGCCATGGGTCTACTTGGAGTCTCTCAAGGCTCCTTGTCCCGTGTTGCGATTCGGGCCTCCGTTCGAGTCATGACAATAACTACCCTAATTCTCAGGATTCAACCCATGTTCAATAATAACCACAACCAGTCAATCATTTATTTATTGCATCTTTTTATGCATGCTTACATGATTAACTATCCAAGATTTTAATTCTAAAAGAGCGACCCTATAATTCGATATGCAGGAAATTATATTGAATACATACAGAAAGTCAATTACATACACTTGATTTGGTTACACATACACCCTTAAGCATAAACTAATTATTATTTCACTCTCTCTTCTAGGAGTTTTGTCATTACGGGGATATCACTCCACTTTTTCTAACCCAGTTATCCTCAAAATCACATTGATTTCAATTAGTCGACTACAAGTTATCTAAGTTTCAGCCTACCCATCAACAACATATCAATCATACGCATGTATATATTTAGCTAATCAAAGTCTAACACCAGAGTGAGTAAGCCATAGCCTACCTGGGCACCAAGGTATCATCTAGACACTCCCAACAGCGAGGTTGCATCGTTTTCTTGATTTCTCACGGGAGTTCCTAGCTATGAAGGTTGAATCTTCACTTCTTTGTCCTTCTTATTTTTCCACAAATCTATTTCCTATCTTTTGGCATTCCTATTAGCCTCCTTAGAGACTAGATCTTCAAAATTCTAATCGAAATAGGATTGTGGAATTCTAGTCTGCGTCACCCGCTGCAACAAGCACCCTTACCGTTGCAGCGGTTTCGGTATAGAGGGAAACATCCCGTCGCAGCGGACACCTGCTTGGGTCCACCCGATTGTGACCAATCCCATTCAAATTTACTCATCGTGTGCCCGTCATCTCTCGGGGATTTGTTTCAATTCTCTAAAAATTTAAATTCGCCTGCTTTTAGGTGGTTGGACTGCTATAATGATCGGAAAGGTCATTACATTAGATACTAATTTAAAATCCGTTCATCCCCGAATGGCGCGAAAATATGGAGGCGGGGGTTTTGGTTTTTGTTCACCTTAGGTTGATATCTAAAAACGATCATAATTTCCTTTTACTTCTAGTCGACGTCGGGACTTGTCAATTTTCTATGTCCCGAACTCTGGACTGATCATTTGTGAAACCCCTCTATTACACCTTACTCTTAATTTTCCCATGTAGGTCTGATAATTCTAGCAGAGTTATAATTATTCGTCTGGGGTTGACCAAGACCTAAGCATCAAATTACAGCATTATCCTTCCTCGAGTGTTTTGAATTCTTATTCCTAACTCGGATGTCCTAGGTATTACCAATTTGTTGGACGACTCAGATTGGTCATTTTCAAAATGGCGAGGACTAGAGGTGGAATCCCAATCATCACTATTTTTAGCCATCCGTTGTAGCGAGTGGATGTTCCGCTATAGTAGTTCCATCATGGTAGAAATGTGGTCCACTGCAGCAGACGACAAGGTTAGTAAAAGGACAGATTGATGGTTATTTAGTTCATTCCAACATTTTCCTTACTCAAAATTGTGCAAATCCTCTCAATATCTTCGGCAAGTCTCTCCATTTCTCAGGTAATCCTCGTTTTCAAGGCTCCATTACTTCATTTGTTAGTGAATGATTGTTGTGTATTGTCTATTGCTTTTGTTTTTGGGTAGTTATAGGGTGATATAGGTAGGTTCTCTTCTTTTAGATTCATGGCTAGATTTTCACAGCATGCTGCTTGTATTTACATTCTCAATTGATCTCTACTGTTTTCTGCAAGTTTTTGGTTGATTTTATGTGATTGTGGGTTGAAAATGAGGGGGTTTGGGTAGGGTGGTGGTTTGACATCTTTTAAGCTTTCGGGCTTGAATTCGTACCCTACCGGGGTGTGAATTAGTTGCTAAGGCTAGGGCAAGTCTTCCCCTTTCCTGATCTGTAGTTAATTCAAAGAAATACGGAGGTTGTATTTCAACCTCCATTGATGGGGTTTCAGAGGTCTGAGGAAGACGATCGTCGTTGCAACGGAACTATGATCGCACAGCGATACTGTGGTAGCGGACCTCCTCTGCTATGGTAAACTCCACCTGCTACAGCGGTCCACTGGGCAGTGACCCTTCCTTAATTCCTGATCTTTTTCTTTTCTCTCATACTCGTTCTCCTAGTCATTGGATTCCTCTTCTAATACTTTTCATCAATGTAGATTTATCAACATGGCCGCCTTTAGCAGTAGCATTCACACCGAGGACTATATTCGCTTCATCAATGACCAGTGTCAGTTCCAACACAACAAACAATCCATGAAAGACTTATTTTATGAGAGGGGGTTTATTATGCAGGATGTAGAGGAGAAAACGCCGAAATTCTATGCCTTTCTTTGGGAGATTCGATGAGGCCCATTGGTGGAGGACCCAGGTAAGTCTAATAAGGCCTGAGTGAGGGAATTTTATGCCAACCTTCCAACGGTGGCTTGTAGCTTGATGAATCGATTGCTTATGTTAGGGGTATATAGATTATCTTGAACCCCGCTGCCATAAATGACGTTTTGGGTATGCCAAACCCTCCCCAGGCTAAGCTGAAGGCTCGTGATATAGATGGGAACAGGCAGTGGCTAGTGAATACACTGGTGGTGGAGTAGAAGAGTGTCTTGACTAACTGAGGGATCACTCGGACGGGCATCCAGAGCACTCACTTCACTATGGAGACTAGGAGGTGGCTCCACTTGGTGTCCCGGAGGATTCATCTGTCTTCTAATATTATGGACGTGACCTATCCTCGGGCCCTAGTGGTGGCCTGTATTTTGAGTGGGATGAGGGTGAACATGGGGCTGCAGATTATTGAGGAGTGGAGGTATTTCTCTACAAAGCATATTATCAGCCTTCCATTTCCTTCTCTTATCACCATACTTTGCAAGAGAGCCGGCATCAATCTTGAGTCCCAGGATGTTATTTTGTACTACGATGAGCCCTTCGATCCCTTGAGGGTAAAAAGGGTTTAAGGGAGAGGCGGAAAGAAGAGGAGGGTTGCATCGACTGAGGGAGATTGTGGGACCAACACCTCCAGAACCGTCGAGCTATTTGAGCGGATTGAGGCCGAGATGACGACTATGAGGGAGCTCCTCGGAGGGTTGCCCAGACCTCCTTCCCCCAGCAAGCCCTCCACTAGCAGACCCTCCACTAGTCGGTCCTCTGGTGCAGCAGTTGCCGACTCAGGGGAGGTGTAGGGGAAATTACTGCTTTAGCCCAAGCCCACGTTGAGCTCTGGAAGGATCTGGAGAAGGAGAAGAGGAAGAGAAAGAGGCGCTCCGGGGATAAGCTTCTCGTCCGCATCCGGAAGGGAATTAAAAATATTCTGAAGACCCTTGCTCCCAGTGCCAGGACACCTCAAGCAACCAGGAATAACCTTCCTAAGTTCTCCTTTCTCAGCGGCTTCGAGGAGGAGTTGATGGTAAGGCTGGCAGCAGCAGTGATGAGGTCTCTAGCTAGATGGATTACAGTATCCTTCCCTATTTCAACTTTTATGCTATTTTGGATAGCCCCCATTTTGCGCTTGTAAGACAATCATATTTCCTATTTCTTTATATGTTTTTGGATATTAATACTCATTCTACTATGGTGTCCAGATATCCTTTTGGTATCCTCAAACATTGACCGTGCTTTTCGCCCTTTTTCTTGTAATTATCGTGGTTGCTTTTCTATATTCGCATTGTTTGTAGTTGCTATTCAGAATAAGGGAACTTGAAGTTTCCGAAGTCTAGCATTCTACCTAGCCACGTCCGCTAGAGTGGTGTTCTGCCGCAATAGCGGATCCATTGCAGTTGTCCATCCCTTGCTGTAGCGAGTCCGCTGCAGTGAGACAACCTTTATTATAGTGAAACTCACTAAGCTGGGTATCTTCATGGTTCTAGTCTCCCTAGTCGATCTCAAGTCTATCCTACCTACCAGTCTGTTTCGGGTTCTCAATAATCATACTTAGGTAGATACCAATTAGGCCTGTTAAGATACCAATTGAAATCTTCCATATACCAGTTAGACTCAACTCAGGCGATCAACACAACTGGACAGCATGATGGGAAAGAAATAAGTGAAAACTTCCTAAGTACCTTATAGCTTCCTGAAGATTAAATGTGGAGGTCAACACACCAATCCGCAGGAGTCTACTCGACATTGTTCTTGTACTTGTAAGATCGGTAACCTAGATGCTCTAATACTAGCTTATCACGACCCCAAATAAGCGGTCCTGTGGGCACCTATAATGACTTTACTCGATAGGAGAACCCTTGAAAAACATATCCATTAATATCAAAACAATTTCTCGCAAATTTTCATAATCAATGATAACTTCAAGATTAACAATACAAGATTCCAAAACATGACTCTCCCAAGATCTAGTCTAGACAGGTATAAGAGATCTAATAGAATACATGACAAGATAAAAAAGGCACAACTTCATTTGAGAAGAAGAACACTGAAGCTGATGCTGAGTACTCAACGTCAATCAAGGAACTTCAAGTCTGCCACAACCTACACCAAAAAGACATAGCAAGGTAGTATCAGTACACCACACGTATTAGTAGGCATCATCGGCCAACTAAGGTTAGTTAATATAACAACATAATAATCAACATACAATCAAGGTCGTTAAATCAACAATTATTCCTCTTATACAACCACTCATAACTCTCGATAATTACATTCTCTTTCCTTAAGTCTCATCAAGATTCGTAAAATTACCCTACAATACTAGCCACCATCTTATCCTTAATCTGCCTCCCTTCTATTACGCTGCAGTGCTTACTCAGACTGCCATAGGGGTCCCACTACTGCGGTTGTGTACCCGTTGCAGCGCTATTTCAATAAGTCAGTAGCCAATTTTTCTAATCCAATTATGTTATGTTCCATCATAAAATTTTATAACACATCTACCTCTTTTATCCCTTCCCTATGTTTGACTAAGTCCGTCCGTTATCATTTATTAACCTACTTAAGTATGCACAAAATTTTCTAACTCTTCTTAGTAGGCTACATACAACAAACAAGCCTACTCTCCATCTCACGATAACGCACTATCTTTGTTTAAACCCATCATACTATCTTTCATAATCCACCAAACTATTTAAAACAACATTCAATCACAAATACAGATTGACTAATTCAAGTAAACACAGGAAGTCATCAACACCTGTCGAGGAAGTCAACTTTCCAAATATTAAAATACATGCACATACCTGTCTTCCTACCACAAAATGCCACAAGATATCATACCTGGACCGTAGCCATATATGGTATTCCAAACATGTTTCTTACCTCAAACCTGAATCATATCGATAGATTTTATATCACACCTTGTATACTTGTACCTTTCTGTCTCTACAACCGTATGTATATCGAACCATACCCGCACAATATCTATCTCACAATTATACCATCGGTGATATGCCGAGCACACGCCTCTATCACATCACTGTACACACATGCTAGAGGGTCTTAAGCTTGCCTTTCCAGTCATAACCTACAGGGGACTCTAGAAATCCATGTACTGCACGTGCAGTCGTATGAATCCTTTATCATACCTGTCTGTGTACTCATATCTGTACATCCATCCGCATAGTCTTTTAGCCATACCTATTTGTGTACCCTCTTATATCGCTCGCCTGGATGCTCACCTCGGGTATGAGCCACTCAAGTATCTAATTCTTCTTCAAAGTCTAATCGTACTAACCTGTTCATTCGAATTCCTTACCTTTAGACTCAGGTCTCACATTCATCATATCAATGATTTCCTTTCTGTATCATTCATCATATCAGTCACGCATTCATTCGGTACTAACTCGCCCCTCAATCTCAGGATGCACAATATAGCATAACAAATAATAATTCACATACGATAAAAGTTACATATACATATCCACGAGTACAATCACATGAAAAATATTGAACCCAATCTCATCCCAAACAGTAAAAGTATCAGTTACATTAATATATTACAAGGAATTACTCAGCTCGCTCACTGGTTTGGGCTCCGTTGTAGCGACACTTCTGCTGCCACAAGGTCACGCTGCAGGGACACAATAACCGCTGCAGCAGTACTACAAGTAGTACTATGACCAGTCTTTATCCCATCTTTATCAACGATTTATTTCTTCTCCTATTAACGTCTCATTCTCTATCATACCCACCACAATGATGGCAACATCAAATCAAACTTATTTCAACAGTTAAAATTTTCACATTACAGCTATCCGCACATACAATATTCACCAACCCAAACAATGCAATATTAACCGCAACACATTCAGGTCATTATGAAAAGTATAACTACCCTAATTCTCAGGCTTCAACTCGCATTCAACAATAATCACAAATAGTCAATCCTTCATTTATTGCATCTTTTAAGCATGCTTACATTAACTATCCAAAATTTCAATTCTAAAAGAGCGACCCTATAATTTGATACGCAGGAAATTACATTGAATACACACCGAAAGGTCAATTACATACACTTGATCTGGTTCCACATACATCCTTAAGCATAAACTAATTATTATTGCTCTCTCTCTCTCTCTCTCTCTCTCTCTCTCTCTCTCTCTCTCTCTCTCTCTCTCTCTCTCTCTCTCTCTCTCTCTCTCTCTCTCTCTCTCTTCTAGTGGTTTTCTCATTACGGGGATATTACTCCCTTTTTTCTAATTCAATCATCCTCAAGATTACACCAGCTTCAATTAGTCAACTACAAGTTATCTAAGTTTTGGGCCTACCAATCAACAACATATCAACCATACACACGTATATGATTAGCTAATCAAAGTCTAACACCAAAGTGAGTAAGTCATAGCCTACCTGGGCATCAAGCTATTGTTCAGACACTTCCAATAGTGGGGTTGCATCATTTTATTGATTTCTTGCGGGAGTTCCTGTCTATAGGAGGTTGAATCTTCACTTCTTGGTCCTTATTTTTTCAAAAATCTATTTTCTGTTTTGGGCGTTCTTATTAAACCCTCCTTTGAGACTAGATTTTCAAATCCTAATCGAAATAGGATTGTGGAATTCTAATCTGCATCACTCGCTGCAGCAGTTGCGCTATGGCGGAAAACGTCCGGTCGCGGAGGACACCTGATTGGGTCCACTCGGTTGTGACCAAGCCCATTCAAGTTTACTCGTCGCACGCCCTTCGTCTCTCAGGGATTTATTTCAATTTCCTAAAAATTTAAATTCGTCCACTTTTAGGTGGTCGGACTGCTATAACGGCCGAGCGTGCCGTTAGAGGCCAAATTTATTTTTTGATACATATGTATGCAAAACTTTTGATAAATTATGTTCTTTTGTATTTTTTGGTTTGCAACTCAGAAATAAAATTCCATTTTTTTATTACGGGGAGGCCTCAAAAATTCGACGGAAAGATTTTTTCATTGACCAAATGTTAGGAACAAAATAAGGAACTAGTGATAAGATACAAACAAAGGCTATATCAAAGAACAAGAAATTTAAAGTTTGAGTGATTCATTTGCCAAATAGATAGTGACAATAAAGATAATGACCAACAAAATAAAATATATACTTCAACTTGAACAAAAGTCAGCAGTAAACAACAAAAAAGATCACATAAGATTTTACAAAAAAGATCACCGAAAAAATACTTTTCAAGAACAAAATCAGCATCATCGGCAACAAGAATAAAAAATAAAAAATAAAAAATAAAATTTAAAAATTTATAAAAAATAACAACTCAAAATGACAATATCAATAGTAGTAACAGAGCAACAAAATCTATCCAACAACAAGAAGAAGATGAAGAAAAAGAAGAAGAAGAAGAAGAAGATTAATAATAATGATGATGATCACAATAACAACAACAACCACAACAACAACAATAACAATAGTGAAAACAATAATAATAACAATAAAAATAATAATAATAACAATAATAAGAACAATAATAATAATAATAATAACAGCAACAAAAACAATAATAATATAATAACAATAATAACAAATAAAGGTTATACCATGAATGAGGTAATAAGACAACTCAAAGAAAGGTCCTAAAGGAATACTATTCCTACTACAATCCAAGATCTGGTAGAAGAAATTGAGAATATCAAAAAAAAAATTCCTCTCTAAAAAGACATAATACAGTCCTTGATGAAAGGATCTCTTTGATAGAAGGAGCAGAGGAGGTCCGTAAGCACCCTGAAAAACAAGTTTTAATTGAAATTTTTTCAATTACTTCAAATACTTTTCAAAATGATTTTCAGGAGATTTCTCCAGTAGAAAAAGAATCATTCATGGGAACAATTGAGGTAATCACAGCTCATAAACCTATTGCAAAAATAACTATTTTTATTGATTATAATTTAAAAAAAGATTTTACTGCTTTAATTGATAGCAGAGCTGATTTAAACTGTATACAAGAAGGATTAATAACTTCAAGATATTTTCATAAAACTACTCACAGTCTCCACAATGCAAGTGAGCAAAAAATGGGTATTAATTATAAATTATCCAGAGCCTATATTTGTACAAATAATATTTGCATTCTTGAATCACTTGTGTTAGTAAAAAAACATCTCTAATGAGGTAATTCTAGGCATGCCTTTTTTCTGGCATATATATCTAATTACCAGATGGGATGAAACCGAAATAACGGGTACTTTTGAAAAAAAGAAAATCAGAATTGATTTTATTTCCCAACCTTTTTCAAAATATGTCAATAATATTAAAAATATGATTTCTTCAAAATCAAAACAAGTTGATTTTCTAAAAAATAAAATTTGTAGTATTACAATAGAACATACTATTCAAAACCCCAAGATAAGGGAAAAAATAAAAAATTTGAAAAATCAGTTTTCACTTCAAATATGTGGAGACCACCCAAATGTGTTTTGGGAAAGGAAAAACATATGGTAAGTCTTCCTTATGAGGAAAATTTTTTTTAGGATAATATTCCTACTAAGGAAAGACCTTTCCAAATGAATTCAGAATATCTGGATTTATGCAAAAAAGAAATTGATATTCTTCTCCAAAAGAGATTAATAAAGCCCTCAAAATCTCTATGGTCTTGCACTGCTTTCTATGTTAATAAACAAGAAGAGCAGGAAAGAGGGATACCTAGATTGGTCATAAATTATAAACCCCTAAATAAAGTTTTAAAATGGATTAGATATCCTATTCCTAATAAGAAGGATTTATTAGATAGACTTCATGATGTTATTATATTTTCAAAATTTGATCTAAAATAAGGATATTGGTAAATTCAAATTTCTGAAGAAGATAAATATAAAACAGCCTTTAATGTTCCAATGGGACAATATGAATGGAATGTCATGCCTTTTGGGTTAAGAAATGCCCCTTCGGAATTTCAAAAAATTATGAATGATATTTTTAATCCTTTTAGCTATTTTATCATTGTTTATATAGACGATATTTTAGTATCTAAAACCTTAGAAATGCATTTCAAGCATCTTGACTTATTCAAGAAGATTATTATTCAAAATGGTTTAGTCATGTCTAAACCATAAATGCATATTTTTCAAACAACTGTCAGATTTTTAGGTTATAATATTGAAAAAGGAAAGATTATTCCTATTCAAAGAAGTATTGAATTTGCTTCTAAATTCGTTGATGTAATTACTGATAAACTCAGCTCCAACGACTTTTAGGAAGCTTAAATTATATTTCTCCTTTTATAAAGGACTTAGCTAGGGATATTGCTATCCTTTATGACCGTCTTAAAACAAAACCTAAAGCTTGGTCTGAAAAGCATACAGAGGCAGTCAAACATATTTAAACCAAGGTTAATAACCTACGCTGTCTTACTTTAGCTAATCCAAATTGGCAAAAGATAGTAGAAACATATGCTTCTGATATTGGCTATGGGGGAATTATAAAACAAGTATCTCCTAATAGAGAGCAAGAATATTTTATCCAATTTTATTCTGAAAAATGGAATAGTAGCCAAAAAAATTATGCTACGGTGTGCCAAAGAGATTTTGGATATAGTCAAAATTATTTTAAAATTCCAAGGAGATTTATATAATCAAAAATTTATTATAAAAACTGATTGTCAGGCCGCAAAATTCATCTTTAATAAAGATGTTAAACATGATGTTTCTAAACAAATGTTTGCTAGATTGCAAGCCTTATTAGCGCCATTAGATTTTGAAATACATTATAAAAATGGCACAGATAATAGTCTTCCAGATTTTCTTACTAGAAAATATATAAGTTAATAACTCTTTATTTTCTTAATACAGATAATGCGGCAATCAGCAAGTTCTTCCTCTAATAGAGGAAGAGGGAGAGGAAGAGCATCAGTTGGCAAAAATAATATTTTGGCCCAAATAGGAAATCAGAGGCTAATAGCCTCTAATATTGCAGGGACCTCCACTGAAATATTAGGAATTAATACAGATCATGCAATGTACAAAGAATTCGTGGATTTTATACAATCCAGACAACCTCAAGGTGATACTCCACCATCATACTCTGCAATCATCAATGATGAAGCCAATGAAAGTATAGAAGTATGTAATAAAAATGAGAAAGATAAAATAATACTTCTTTTGGAGCCAAGAGATTTACAATGGAAGGATGATACCTGGCAAATAATGACAAGATATTTTGATACGGCATCCTATGTCGTTCCCGCTTACAAATATAGAATGCATTATGAGATGATACTCTCATCAATGGGGTCTGCAGAATTCCAGCACTTTTACCCCGCAAATACCAAAAAGGTTTATAACTTTTCAAATATTATAATAAAAAAGATATTTACCCCAGAAGAATGGGGAATCAGCACTATGCGAGAGAGGGAATACACCCACTCTGAACAAAAGTGTTATACCCCGTAAAATTTCCGGCACCTAGATGACCTATTCGCACGTTGGTTAAGCATATTTGAAGGCCATACGTGCTGGAGAGAGGCCCGGGAAAAAGATCGGACGAGAAACCCGTCGAACCATCGCGGGAGGAGCCGAGGCAGAGCCCCTCCGCGATGGCAGCGTGTCACGAAGGTGAGGCCTCCGCGATGGCTCCGTGACACATTGCCCAAGTCCAGGACAAAGTATATAAAGCCCCCACTTCGGTTTTAAATCATTCAACACTTATAAATTTCCAGAAAAGCGCAGTGAAGCCGAGGAAGACGAAGGAAATTATATATTTTCATCTGATTACGCTGCCAAGCGCTGTCCAAACTCAAATTAATCCTAGATACCAAAGTATTTAGCAGCAGAGAGCATTTCTACAGATTTAGTTTCGTGAAATACGGCCGACGAATCGGCGAGCCACCGAACTAAGGTAAGTAGAATTGCTCTAAATTAATGTCTATGTGTTCCTAGCTGAGAAGTGAATACTTCTCCCTTCTGGGCCGCTGAAAAATAGCGAGTTTTCGACCGTCTTTCGATAAGCCTAAGTTTAGGCTATAAACTATATAGAAAGTAACGCTGCTCTTTACAATAAAGCTGTATTTAGTATTGATTGACGTATTTATGAATGCAGTTGGAAGAAAATAGTTGAAGTACCAGCCGAGCCTCGTCCGACGGACGAATAGTCAAAGATAAGGTATGTAAAGTTAGTTTCCTCGGCAAGTTGAGTAACATTGAGACAGTATAGTAATTTTCAGAAGTCGAGTATTGCATTATTATGAATATTGATACAATGTAAGAAGCTTTGGGTTGTAACGTGTACGAGACCTATCAGTATGATCTAGATTCTGACGTAAGTGTTAAAGATTGCCCAGTATACTCAGTATGTGATGTAATATGCCATGTTAAGATATTGTTGTGGTCAGCTGTAACCCCGCGAAGTAGTATAGTATCCGTAAAGCATTTCAGACACAGAATAGTAGACTAAAATAAAGTTTAGAAAGCATGTTGAAATAGGAAATCATGTTAATACAGAAGACTATATTCGTATTTATATTTACCTGCCTCAGCACGTATCAGACACTTACAGATTACTATTATTAGCTCAGCAGGTATATATACGATACCTTAACCCTGTTAGCCTTAGCCTGTGAGATACACAGACAGCATGACTAGTTGAGACCGTTGTATTGATTGGGGTTGGATTACCTAGCATCCATGACCGCCCAGGGTTAATAGCTGTATCAACTCGTCCGCCAGAGGACGAGGATACGTCGCTCTACGGAGTGGCATGCCGTCCCGCAAGGGGACGAAGATGGGATGCCAGTTTCCCCATATTGTGCCTTGGTCGGCCCTTATACACCCCCGTCGAGCGGGTACGCCCGGGGTGTTGATTTTAGAGTCCTTCGGACTCAGGTACAGTTATAGTCAGGGGCTCATCGAGCCCAAGTGCATACCCAGGGACCGGCAGGATGATTACAACCACTATAGGAGATGGGATAACCGGGGTAGGGGCATAGATTCTGTGTTGATTGTACCTCCCGGCTTATGGGGGCCGGGTAAGGTTTGTGTGTGCTATATTATGTTATGTATGTTATGCTATGTTACATTAGACATGAGTAGATTAGTAGTAGAATGATACATCTCCAGATATGACACCTACTCCTCCCAATATGATTGAGAACAGGTACGACTTACATCTTCAGACAGATAATCTAGTTCTTCCTATTTCAGTTTCGTCAGTTATGTTATTGATTTCAGATATCTTTTTCCGTCATTGCTTTACATACTCAGTACCAGCGGTACTGACGCCCGGTGGGGCGCTGCATTACTTGCCTGCAGGTACTCATAGACGAGCAGGCGATTCTATGTGACTCCCTGTCAGCGGCCGAGTATTCAGCTCCAGTCATCCGGAGGCTGAATTCCAGAGGTGTAGTTCAGTTCCTTTTGTTGTATATTATGGGTAGGTCGGGGCCCTGTCCCAATCAGTTCTATTGCTATTCCTAGAGGCTTGCAGTCTGTATATATTCCCTGTGGTCAGATGAGTCGGTCGTGTTAGGCTGTGCAGTTGTATAGTTGCCTTTACTCTTTTCTTTCTTTTATGATGGTCGTGTGGGGCCATAGTTTGCCAGTAGTGGTGACCTTGCTGGTCACGTAGTTTTTCAGTATGTTATGTTTGAGTTATAGATAACTAGACAGCATGGTGGCCTTGTCGGCCCACATAGGTTTCCCAGAATTGCTATGTTTCTGGTTAGCTGTTAGTACAGGTACAGATGGCTATGGGCCAATAGGCCGGGGCCTGTGTTTACAGCCGTTATATAGACCTTTGTTTCCAGAAATGTGAGTTAGAGCCAGCCAGGCACCAGAAGTGCCCAGGCTTAACAGTCCAGCAGGTCAGGTCCTCGTAGGGCACCAGGTGCCAGTCATACCCCCCAAGGCGGGGTGTGACAAACTTGGTATCAGAGCAGGTTGTATCCCAGGGAGTCTGCGAGCCGTACTAAGTAGAGTCCTGTCCATGGATGTGTTGTGCACCACATACTATGGGTAGGAGGCTGCAAGGCATGATAGGATGGTTGTCTTTTATTCTGATTCAGTCGTGCTATAGAGCGGTACAGTATAGGGTTGAGTCCCTAAGAGCTTACCATATTCTTTGGTTACAGATAATGTCAGACCAGCAACATCCTACCACAGGTCGGAGCTTAGACATTGCAGCAGGGGAGGGCACCAGCAGGATGCCTCCCCCTCA
Source organism: Datura wrightii (assembly GCA_035772735.1). NCBI lineage: Eukaryota > Viridiplantae > Streptophyta > Magnoliopsida > Solanales > Solanaceae > Datura > Datura wrightii. The sequence goes on from JASDFA010000008.1 coordinate 31,871,662, forward strand.
TTTGGAGACAGCCAGATCATAGGGCCCTACAGAGGCTTCATCCCAGCCTCCTCAGCAGTCTCCACCACGTCAGGAGCCATTTGGGGCGACAGTACCTTCAGCAGTCCCTATACCGACACCTTCTGACCAGGAGGTTAGGAGTGCTGTAGTTATGTTAGCACAAATGATGGCTGCTCAGCGTCAGCAAATGCCATCCATAGTTGCAGAATCGTCAGGAGGGCCCGGTAGTTCGAGGGTCCGAGAGTTCTTAGCCCTGAATCCCCCACAGTTCACAGGCACGGACCGAACAGAGGACCCCCAAGATTTTCTGGATCAGATGCAGAGAATCTTCAGGGTTATGCATGCTACGCCTACTGAATCAGTTGAATTGGCAGCATTCCGATTACGGGATATTGCGGTGTTATGGTATGAAAGCTGGGAAAGGTCCCGGGGGAGGGATGTTTCCCCTCCCACCTGGTCCAGCTTTTCAGGAGCTTTTCTGGATCACTATTTGCCGCGGGAGATTCGACAGGCCTGGGTAGACCAGTTCCTACATCTAGAACAGGGGGCCATGAGTGTTCGGGAATATTCCTTCCGGTTTGACTCCTTAGCTCGATATGCACCAGCCTTCGTGGATACCATGGCATCTAGAGTGCACCATTTTATTATGGGGTTGAACCCAGAATATGTTGAGACTTGTATCACGGCCACACTGCGAGAGGACATGGATATTTCCCGAATCCAGGCATTTGCCCAGAATATTGAGGGCATCAGACAGTGACATCGGGAGATCAGAAGGGTCAATCAGGAACAACGTCGCCGGGATAGGCCAGTTAAATTACAGAGAGAGGCCCGGGGAGGACCCAGGCCACGATTGTCAGACAAGCCGCCCAGGCCCCCGCCTCCGCCACAGTCACAGGGAGGTAGATTCAGCCACAGGGGGCAGTCAGAGGCTGGTAGAGGCTCGCAGACGGCAGACTCACCATTACAGAGGAGGGCGGAGCAGAGTAGGTATACCCTACCACTTTGCCCTATATGCAGTCGACGCCATTCTGGAGCATGCAGGTATGGTTCCACCGCATGCTATATTTGTGGCCAAGAAGGCCATTTGATGAGAGATTGCCCAGCCAGAGGTCGTGAGGACCGGGACAGACAGGATAGGGCATCAACAGGATCACGAGCTACAGCATCCCCGACTGGGCGCAGGCCCTCAGTTTCAGCAGGCAGGGGTCGGGGCAGATCAGGGGCCTCCAGTACAGGTGCAGGCCCAAGCCGCACATATGCCTTACCAGGGAGGCAAGATTCAGAAGCATCGCCTGATGTTGTGACAGGTATGCTAACTATCTGCTCACACCCTGCTTATGTGCTAATTGATCCAGGGTCTACTTTGTCCTATATTACTCCATTTGTGGCACGGAAGTTTAGTATTGTACCATAATCATTACAGCAGCCCTTTTTAGTATCTACGCCCGTCGGTGACTCTATCACAGCTAGCCGAATCTACCGCGGGTGTACAGCAGAGATTGTTGACCGTCAGACCACAGTAGATCTGGTCGAGTTGGAAATGATAGACTTCGATGCCATAATGGGTATGGATTGGTTAGTACCATGTTTTGCTAATGTTGAATGTTGGACCAAAACGGTCCGATTCCACTTCCCGGGGGAGGCAGTACGGGAGTGGAAGGGCAGCACCGTGACGCCAAAAGGTAGGTTTATTTCCTACCTTCAGGCGAGAAAGTTGATATCTAAGGGGAGCATTTACCATCTCGTCAGAGTTCAGGATGTCCAAGCAGAATCTCTGACACTCCAGTCTGTCCCAGTGGTAAATGAATTCGCAGATGTATTTCCTGATGAGTTACCTAGTATTCCCCCAGAAAGGGAAATAGACTTTGCTATCGATTTGCTACCAGGCACTCAGCCAATATCAATACCTCCTTATCGTATGGCTCCTGCAGAACTCAGAGAATTAAAGGAGCAGTTGAAAGACTTGTTAGATAAAGGTTTTATCAGACCGAGTACTTCCCCGTGGGGTGCGCCAGTTTTGTTTGTGAGAAAGAAAGATGGCTCGCTCCGAATGTGCATAGATTATCGGCAGCTAAACAAAGTTACAGTAAAGAACAAGTATCCGCTTCCCAGAATTGATGACTTATTTGATCAGCTACAGGGAGCCAGATACTTTTCTAAGATTGACTTGCGGTCCGGCTATCACCAGGTCCGAGTACGTGAGAGGGATATTCCTAAGACAACATTCAGGACCCGATATGGGCATTTTGAATTTGTGGTTGTCCTTCGGGCTAACGAATGCCCCAGCAGTCTTTATAAACCTGATGAACAGTATTTTCAGACCTTTCCTGGACTTGTTCGTGATAGTATTTATTGATGATATTCTGGTGTATTCTCGCTCTGAGGTAGATCACCGGACTCATTTGCGGACAGTGCTTCCGATTCTCAGGGACCGCCAGTTGTACGCTAAATTTTCGAAGTGTGAATTCTGGCTTAACTCAGTGGCCTTTTTAGGGAATATTGTCTCAGACACCGGTATACAGGTAGATAAGCAGAAGATAGAAGCAGTTAAGTCATGGCCTAGGCCTACCACCCCGACTGAAGTTCGTAGCTTTCTGGGGTTGGCAGGGTATTATCGGAGGTTCGTTGAGGGATTCTCAACCATTGCAGCACCTTTAACTAAATTGACACAGAAAGCAGTGAAGTTTCAGTGGATGGAGGCATGCGAGCAGAGTTTCCAAGAACTGAAAGATAGATTAACCTCCACCCCAGTATTAGCACTGCCGGAAGGCACAGAAGGGTATTCAGTTTATTGTGACGCGTCAGGTATCGGGTTGGGTTGTGTGTTGATGCAGTATGGTAGAGTAATTGCATATGCTTCCAGACAGCTGAAGAAGCACGAAAAGAATTACCCCACCCATGACCTGGAATTGGCCGCAGTAATTCATGCCTTGAAGATGTGGAGGCATTATCTGTACGGCATCCATGTTGATATATACACAGATCATAAGAGTTTACAGTATATTTTCACTCAGAGGGAGTTGAATCTGCGGCAACGCCGCTGGTTGGAGCTACTGAAAGACTATGATGTGAATATCCTATACCACCCTGGAAAAGCTAATGTTGTAGCAGATGCCCTGAGCCGAAAGTCAATGGGGAGTTTGGCATATTTACGGCCTGAGAAACGGAAGTTAGCCAAGGAAATTCATCAGTTAGCTGATCTAGCTGTTCGAGTAATGGAAATAGAAAATAATGGAGCAGCAATTCAGAATTTTACGGTGTCATCGTTAGTTACAGAGGTAAAAGAACGACAGTATGAGGATCCCGATTTAGTCCAGCTCAGAGATAGAGTTCAGAAGGGTAAGGAACCAGATTTTCAGATAACCGAGGATGATGTGCTACAATGTAAGGGCCGCCTTTGTGTCCTGAATGTCTCAGGACTTCGTGGGCAGATCATGCATGAGGTACACTACGCTCGCTATTCCCTTCACCCAGGGGCGAAGAAAATGTACTACGACATCAGAGACATCTACTGGTGGCCAGGTATGAAAACTGTGATAGCTGAATTTGTATCTAGATGTGCTAATTGTCAGCAGGTGAAAGCGGAGCACCAGAAACCGGGTGGTTTGACTCAAGAGATAATGATACCTATGTGGAAATGGGAAGTGATAAACATGGATTTTGTAACCGGGTTACCCCGTACTAGACGCAAGAATGATTCCATTTGGGTAATAGTTGACAGGCTGACAAAATCAGCTCATTTCCTGCCAGTAAGGGCTACCTTCTCAGCTGAGGATTATGCCGAATTGTATATCAGAGAAATAGTGAGATTGCATGGAGTGCCGGTATCTATTATTTCAGATAGGGGAGCACAGTTTACAGCTAGATTCTGGCAGTCATTTCAGAAAGGTCTGGGGACGCAGATTAATTTGAGCACAGCATTCCATCCTCATACAGACGGGCACGCTGAACGTACAATTCAGACGCTCGAAGATATGCTACGAGCGTGTGTGTTAGATTTTGGGGGTAGCTGGAATGAACATCTATTATTAATTGAATTTGCTTATAATAACAGCTACCATTCAGCTATTCAGATGGCGCCTTTCGAGGCATTGTACGGGTGAAAATGTAGATCGTCGGTGGGCTGGTTTGAGATAGGAGAATCAGCATTAATTGGCCCAGACATTGTTCGGCAGTCCGAGAAAAAGATAAAGCTTATCCGAGAACGTTTACTGACCGCTCAGAGCCGCCAGAAGTCATACGCAGATAGGCGGCGCAGAAATCTAGAATTTTCTGTAAACGACTGGGTATATCTGAAAGTGTCCCCGATGAAAGGGGTAATGAGGTTTGGCAAGAGAGGCAAGCTTAGCCCAAGATTCATTGGGCCATATCAGATTCGGCGGAGAATAGGCCGTGTGGCATACGAGTTGAACTTGCCTCCAGAATTAGCGTTGGTTCACCCAGTATTTCATGTTTCTATGTTAAGGAAGTTCGTAGGGGACCCTTCTACAGTAGTTCCAGTTCAGGATGTTCAGGTCACAGAAGAGTTAGCCTATGAAGAGGTTCCCGTAGCTATCTTAGACAGACAGATTCGCAGGTTGAGAACTAAAGATGTTGCATCTGTCAAAGTATTGTGGCGTAACAGAAATCGGGAGGAAATGACGTGCGAGGCTGAAGAAGACATGAAAATCAGATACCCTCACCTATTTCAGGCCTAGCCAGACGATAGGTATGTCCGTATCATTACTTATACAGTACCTTATGATTGTCTGTTTGTAAATGATAAAGAAGAAGTGATATTTAGTTGTCCAGTGAATCTTAGAATATTGTGTGCAGTGCATGTGTTGGACTTTTCTGCATTTCAGGTTTTTGCGATAGTCCATATTACAGGGGAAACTCTGCCAAAAGTTTTCCAGAAAGTAAAGTAAGCAGTCCTCTAGATAACAGTGTACATTCGAGGATGAATGTTCTTAAGGGGGGGAGAATGTTATACCCCGTAGAATTCCCGGCACCTAGACGACCTATTCGCACGTTGGTTAAGCATATTTCAAGGCCATACGTGCTGGGGAGAGGCCCGGGAAAAAGATCGGACGAGAAACCCGTCGAACCATCGCGGGAGGAGCCGAGGCAGAGCCCCTCCGCGATGGCAGCGTGTCACGGAGGTGAGGCCTCCGCGATGGCTCCGTGACACGTTGCCCAAGTCCAGGCCCAAGTATATAAATACCCCACTTCGGTTTTAAATCATTCAACACTTATAAATTTCCAGAAAAGCGCAGTGAAGCCGAGGAAGACGAAGGAAATTATATATTTTCGTCTGATTACGCTGCCAAATGCTGCCCAAACTCAAATTAATCCTAGATACCAAAGTATTTAGCAGCAGAGAGCATTTCTACGGATTTAGTTTCGTGAAATACGGCCGACGAATCGGCGAGCCACCGAACTAAGGTAAGTAGAATTGCTCTAAATTAATGTCTATGTGTTCCTAGCTGAGAAGTGAATACTTCTCCCTTCTGGGCCGCTGAAAAATAGCGAGTTTTCGACCGTCTTTCGATAATCCTAAGTTTAGGCTATAAACTATATAGAAAGTAACGCTGCTCTTTACAATAAAGCTGTATTTAGTATTGATTGACGTATTTATGAATGCAGTTGGAAGAAAATAGTTGAAGTACCAGCCGAGCCTCGTCCGACGGACGAATAGTCAAAGATAAGGTATGTAAAGTTAGTTTCCTCGGCAAGTTGAGTAACATTGAGATAGTATAGTAATTTTCAGAAGTCGAGTATTGCATTATTATGAATATTGGTACAATGTAAGAATCTTTGGGTTGTAACGTGTACGAGACCTATCAGTATGATATAGATTCTGGCGTAAGTGTTAAAGATTGCCCAGTATACTCAGTATGTGATATAATATGCCATGTTAAGATATTGTTGTGGTCAGCTGTAACCCCGCGAAGTAGTATAGTATCCGTAAAGCATTTCAGACACAGAATAGTAGACTAAAATAAAGTTTAGAAAGCATGTTGAAATAGGAAATCATGTTAATACAGAAGACTATATTCGTATTTATATTTACCTGCCTCAGCATGTATCAGACACTTACAGATTACTATTATTAGCTCAGCAGGTATATATACGATACCTTAACCCTGTTAGCCTTAGCCTGTGAGATACACAGACAGCATGACTAGTTGAGACCGTTATATTGATTGGGGTTGGATTACCTAGCATCCATGACCGCCCAGGGTTAATAGCTGTATCGACTCGTCCGCCAGAGGACGAGGATACGTCGCTCTACAGAGTGGCATGCCGTCCCGCAAGGGGACGAAGATGGGATGCCAGTTTCCCCATATTGTGCCTTGGTCGGCCCTTATACATCCCCGTCGAGCGGGTACGCCCGGGGTGTTGATTTTAGAGTCCTTTGGACTTAGGTACAGTTATAGTCAGGGGCTCAGCGAGCCCAAGTGCATACCCAGGGACCGGCAGGATGCTTACAGCCACTATAGGAGATGGGATAACCGGGGTAGGGGCATAGATTCTGTGTTGATTGTACCTCCCGGCTTATGGGGGCCGGGTAAGGTTTGTGTGTGCTATGTTATGTTATGTATGTTATGCTATGTTACATTAGACATGAGTAGATTAGTAGTAGAATGATACGTCTCCAGATATGACACCTACTCCTCCCAGTATGATTGAGAACAGGTACGACTTACATCTTCAGACAGATAATCTAGTTCTTCCTATTTCAGTTTCATCAGTTATGTTATTGATTTCAGATATCTTTTTCTGTCATTGCTTTACATACTCAGTACCAGCGGTACTGACGCCCGGTGGGGCGCTGCATTACTTGCCTGCAGGTACTCATAGACGAGCAGGCGATTCTACGTGACTCCCTGTCAGCGGCCGAGTATTCAGCTCTAGTCATCCGGAGGCTGAATTCCAGAGGTGTAGTTCAGTTCCTTTTGTTGTATATTATGGGTAGGTCGGGGCCCTGTCCCGATCAGTTCTATTGCTATTCCTAGAGGCTTGCAGTCTTTATATATTCCCTGTGGTCAGATGAGTCGGTCGTGTGAGGCCGTGCAGTTGTATAGTTGCCTTTACTCTTTTCTTTCTTTTATGATGGTTGTGTGGGGCCATAGTTTGCCAGTAGAGGTGACCTTGCCGGTCATGTAGTTTTTTAGTATGTTATGTTTGAGTTATAGATAACTAGACAGCATGGTGGCCTTGTCGGCCCGCATAGGTTTCCCTGAATTGCTATGTTTCTGGTCAGCTGTTAGTACAGGTACAGAAGGCTATGGCCCAATAGGCCGGGGGCTGTGTTTACAGCCGTTATATAGCCCTTTGTTTCCAGAAATGTGAGTTAGAGCCAGCCAGGCACCAGAAGTGCCCAGGCTTAACAGTCCAGCAGGTCAGGTCCTCGTAGGGCACCAGGTGCCAGTCATACCCCCCAAGGCGGGGTGTGACAAAAAGGTTACAGTTAAATTCAATTACTGGGATTATATTGAAAGCTTTAATAAAGCTTTATTATATGAAAATGCTAATAGAAAATATTCTTGGTTCATTAAGATATGTTCTAATAATTGTAAATAATATATACCAAATTGGTTTTGTAAATGGTGGACTTTGTATGATCCAAGGATGAACATTCGTCCTGGAGACTATAAGAAATTATATTCTGAGTGGGTAGATGTTTCACACAAAATAGCACAATTGCAACAGGAAAATATATATTTGAAGGGAATTTCTTTGATGTACTTCTTTATAGAATTCTCTATCCCATGGATAATAAAATGGACGATAGAATTTCAAAATAGCAAGGAAGGATTCCTTTGCCTAAAAAGAAAATTTTATACAAAATTTTGGAGTAAATTACTCCACAAAGATGTGAAAGGGAAACTTCATGGAAGAGAGATTATAGACTCAATTAATGTATCCATTAAAGCCAGTAAAAGACAGGCAGAGGTTATACAGGAAAAAGATGAGATTAGTCACTTTAAATAAATATCTAGAAAATTACAGATGAAGAAGGGAGCAATCTACAAATTATAACTTCTTACTTCATACATGGAAGAAGTTAAAAAAGATTTAGTAAAACATTTGAAAATAAATTTCTCAGACAACATGTCCATGGCCACTTCCAATGAAGAAGAAGACAACTGCCTAGCATGGGAATCTCAGAGTGTTAACAGCACAGAAGAAATGGACATAGAAATATTTCTTCAACAATTTCGAAATCAAATAGAAGAATCTTCTGTCACATATAAAAGCAAGGAGGGCGTGAAGGACTAGAAAAAACAACAATTTAGCTTTTATAAAGTTGAATGCTTCTCAATAATTGTAAACTTTTATAAAGAAAAAGAAACCCAATGTCGGTTCAATAATTTAACATGATGTAAGCCCTTACGTCAGGTAAGTTAGAATTTTCTCTCGATTCTTTCTATAAAAGGGTCACTTCTTGTAGTTAGAGGGCAGGCTTTAGCAACCCATCCTTTGTATTTCCTCTCTTGTATACTTTCCACCTACTAAAATAAAGATTGTGGTTTCTTTCTACCTTTGAAGTTATTATTAGAAGTCTCCAAATCAAGGTATTCTTCTTTTCTTCCTCTTAATAATATTATAAATTTTTTTAATATTTTATTAGCTTAAATGAAAGGCTAAACATCCGTGTTGGACTAATAACACACTAGACTTCTGTAACATGGTGATGATTTCTTAATTGAGAAAGTTTTATTCTGATGATTTGGAGGTTGAGTTTGAGGTTGAGTTACTATAGCTCCGACCATAATAAAGCCTGTCCTTTGGACGGTAGTCCCTGTAAGCCCGTGTTAGCCGTGTGGAAGGCATTGTTAGGACATCATGGGATGATGTTAGGTTTTGTCATGGCCTGAGCTACGTAATTCATAAATTGACCTCCAAGATTATAAAAGTTCCGATGATTTCATCGAAGCAATTCTTTTGGAAATTATGGTATTGATGCTCTAGATGGTAGATCTACAATATAATCAGCAGGAAAGATATAAGAAGAGTTAGATATAGGAATATAGGAATTAGTTCTAAGCATTCTAGAAGATAATCCAATATCATCAGCATAATTCATTAGCATATTATCATTAAAACGGATTTTAACAGTTCCATCCGAGGTCTGTTCAATTTCAGAAATATCTGAAGAAATATTATTTCTAGGGGAGGCTGCTTCAATCACCCATTCTTTTGGAAAATAAATTTCATCCCATTTTATAGGTCTTCTGGTTAGAACCTTTGACCTACTAAAATTGGTTTCAATCAAAATAGTCTTATTTTTGAAATCCATGATTTTGCACAAAGGATTCAAAGTATATAATGGTTTATAATAAATTCGATAATAGATACATATAACATCTGTACTAGGCAAATAATCATAACCAATAATAATAATAAGAGGAAGAAGAATAACAATAACAACAACAACAACAACAACAATAATAATAATACTTTATAATAAAATAACAATAATAACAACAATAATAACAATAATAATAACGTAACAACAACAATAATAACAATAATAATAACAAAAATAATAACAATAACAACAATAATAACAATAACAACAATAACAATAACAATAATAATAACAATAATTACAAGAAGAATAACAATAAGAATAACAATAAGAATAACAATAATAATAATAACAATAATAACAATAGTAATAATAATAACAACAACAATAACAATAATGATAATAACAAGAATAGCTATAACAATAACAATAAAAGAAGAAGAAGAAGAAGAATAACAATAATAATAACAATAACAATAACAATAGTAACAATAATAATAACAATAAAAATAATAATAACAATAATAATAATAATAATAATAATAACAATAATAATAAATATAAGAATAACAAGAATAATAATAACAAGAACAATAATAATAAGAATAATAATGACAATAATAATAATAATAATAATAATAATAATAATAATAATAATAATAATAATAATAAATAAAAATATATTAAATAAAAGTCATAATTAAGTTAGAGCAAGTTTTTCTAGACAGAGAGTTGTTGTTGTTGTATAACAATAATAATAATAATAATAGTAATAATAATAATAATAATAATAATAATAATAATAAAGAAAAATATATTAAATAAAAGTCATAGTTAAGTTAGAGCAAGTTTTCCTGGATAGAGAGTTGTTCTTGTTGTTGTTGTTGTTGTTGTTTTCATTTTTCGTGAGATCAATTTATAGTTATATTTCATTGGAAATGATAGTTTAGAGAAATTTAAAAAAACATATACAAACAGAATAACAAATTATGTTTCTTCCACCATCCAAACTAAGGTTGGTAAATCTTAAATAATTTTATATAATAGACCATTTTAATAGAAATTATTTATTAATTATAATTTTTTTACTTAAATTATATTACATTCATGCGGAATGAATTAAAGTAAAGCGAAGTTGAATGATTAAAATGTTCATTAAAGATTAAAGAATCCTTTTATCCTTTACTTTAAACATATTCAAGTAATATTTTTATACTAAAACATAAATATCTTTCAATAAATAATAAAGTAAATAGTAAATGTAAAAGATGAATTCAATTATTTTTAAATCAAAAGAATGTGAAGATTAAAAGTGCATTAAAAACACAATAAAATGTCACTATTGGATATGCATGTTGCGTGTGTGTCCCTTGTCAATGAAATTTATATGCAAAAATAATATCCCAAAAGCGCCTAAGAATAGACCCAGGATCGAAAAATGAAAGTTGGTTGAAAACTGCGAAAATATCACAGAACGGGCGACATAACGACTCATAGTATCAAACCACGAGTTGTTGTATGCAGTCGTGGTGAGAGGAAAACCTGGTGGCCGTGGATTCAATGAGTGGAGTAACAACTCGTTGCTCGAAACAACCAGTTGTTGTTTGTACTCGTGGGTAGCATTGGACCTTGGCAGTTAGGGAAGTAACAGGTCATCCAACGATCCATCATGAGTAACGACAATCCGTTTTCACCAATCGTTGTCTAAGTTGTCAAAATCTCCAGTGGACTTAACAGATGGGTACCATCACTCGTTGGAGGAAACAACGAGTCATGTGAGGCTCGTTGTGAGGAAAGGCTCAGGGTATTCAGGGGACAAGCAACGATCGAACCAACGGTCCATCAGATCAAAGGACGAGTCATCCTGTTGAGCCATGGTATGAATTCGGAAGAAGGGCCTGGGCAGTGCAGATGACGGGTTGTACTACAAGTCATGGTAGCTTCCAACGACTCATTGGTACGTCCGTTGGATTGACCTGTGCAAATTTTCAGGTTGATTTCATTAAGGGTATTCTCGACCTTTCTATCCTCTAGGGCCCTAAAATACATTGTTTTATGTATTTTTCTAGGCATAATAAGATAGGTTAAGTCCCTCTTGCATAGGTCATTCTCATGCATGCAAAATTTAGAGAATTCTAGAGAAGTCAAGCATAGATTCAAGCTTTTCCCTATCAATTCAACCTTGGGCATTCAAGAACTTTGAAATTTGATCTTACCCAGGTATGTAGGGTTATGAATGGATGTTTTCTTCACACCCATGCCCAATTTATACTAATTCATGAAATTTGATCAAAAATCTTATGGAGTTTTTACTTAAATCTTGTGAAATTCTAGTGACCTATTAATGGGTTGTTTTCTTTTATGATTTATACTATATTTTCCTAATTATGATCAGATTCTACAACTATTTTGATTATAAAATTATTGATTTCGATTTTACTAAATTTAGCCTAATTATGTATGACCTATGATGAATCGAGTATTGATCTTTACTTAAATTATTGATATTCACAAACCCACCATGACTTATGATTTAAAATATGGATTTACTCAAATATCCATGATGATTTGATGATTTACAAGGTATATGTATGGTCTACAAGTATGCATAAAACCTATGATTTATGAATTATGTCATGGCTAGTTACGTATTTCCAAGTATGCTTATGATTATTGTGATTTAACTAGCCATGAATTCATGCATATTATACTATGAGCACTATATATGTTTTGAGAATGGTATTGAACACCGAGTAGGTTCAGCCTTTGATCTCATAAACTACGGGCTACCGTAGGATATGTTGGGACTTCCCTTGTGACTGTCCCTTGGACCAAATGGCCCTTTTTCATGATGATATCACGCCTTTCATGGTTCTACCCTTGGCAAGGTACGAACGACCTCCCGACTAGGTTTACAAGTCGGGCTCCATGTGTGCTAATATGGGGTATGTCGGCTAAGAGAATCTTCCACTGTTCCTTAAGATTTATGAATGTGTATGATTATGTAAATTGTCCCAAGTTATGTTCAATACGGCTTTTCTCTCATGATTATGATTTCAAATGTATTACGAATGTTTTAAATATCACACCCCACCTTGGGAGGCATGACTGACACCTGGTGCCCTACTAGGACCTGGACTGCTGAACTAACTGAGCTTAAGAACCTCTGGTGCAAGGCTGGATCTACTCTAAAATAAAGAAAACAACGGGCTATATAACGGCTATAAATACAGCCCCCGACCGACAAGGCCTATAGCCACCTGTAAAATATAAACAGCTAACTAGAACAACCAACTACAAGGAACCCTATGCGGGCCGACAAGGCCACCGACTAACAACTGAACAAGGCCCCACACGGCCATCACAAATAATCTGAAACACATAAATGGCCCAACACGATCAATACATCTAATAACAAGGAATATAATACAATCTGCAAGCCTCTAAGAATAACAAGATGGTTGGGACAGGGCTTCGGCCTACCCATACTGTACAGACAAAAAGAAAGTAAACCTCTGTCTTTCAAGCTCCGGATGAAAGGAGTTGAAGGCTCTGTATCACTGACTGAAACTACGAGGGATTTGCTCCTCGTCTATGTGTACTTGCAGGAAAGTAATGCAGCACCCCAAAATGGGCACAGTACCAATGGTATTGAGTATTGAAAGCAATAACTGGAAATAACTGAAAGTAAATAATGAAACTGATAGTGACTGAAGTAATAAGAAAACATACTGAAACTGATTGGAATAGTGGAATCAGTACTAACTTTAACTATACTGAGAAGAGTAGGAGTCACACCTGATAACATGGCGTTCTACTGTCTATCTATTAATAACTAAAATAACATAACATAACATAAACCTTACCTGGCCCCCATAAGCCGGAAGGTGCAATCATCACAATCTATTTACCCCTACCCAAGTCATACCACATCACCTAGTAGCTATAAGCGTCCTGCCGATCCCCTGGGTATGCAACTTGGGCCCGCTGGGGCCCTGACTATAACTGTACCTGAGTCCGGAGGACTCCTGAAATCAACACCTCGGGCGCAAGCGCTCGACGGGGGTGTATAAAGGCAAACCACAACAAAATATGGGGGAACTGGCATCCTATCTTCATCCCTAGCAGAAGACGTGCCACTCCGTAGAGCGAAGTATCCTCTCCCTCTAGCAGAGGAGTCGATACAACTATTAACCCTGGAGCGGTCACGGAAGCTATACAGGTAATCCAGCCCAAAATAATACAATCAAGTCTCAACTGGTAGCAATAACTACATATAATATACATTGAATGTGATCATAATATAATCTCTGACATGTTGTGCTAAATTTTATATTGAACATGATATAATATTTCTGACGTAGTTTACTAATTACATACTGAGCATGGTATACTATTTCTGAAATATCTTACTGGGATTCATACTATTTTACTAAACTGGAGTAATTAACTTGCCGAGAGAGACTGGCTTTACATACCTCGATTGTTGGTTTACTGATTAGCTGGCGAGGTTCAGCTAGTATTCAACTATTCTTCCAAACTGTAATCATATTTACAAAGGAATAGAACCAACTTCATTATTAACCGGAAGAAAACAATACTATATATATAACTACTGCCTATTCTTCGACTTATCAAAGAACGGTCGAAAACTCATAATTTCTCGGGATTCTAGAAGGGAGAAATACTCACTTTAGGCCTGAGAGTGTATTAACACTAGTTTGGAGCAATTCCAATCACTTTGACTCGGTGGAACGACGCTTCGCCGGGCAAATTTCACGAAACTAACTCCGTAGGAATGCTCCCTATAGCTTTATACTTTGATACTCGAAGTTAATTTAACTTTGGACAACGTTTGACAGTGTAATCAAATGAATATTATATAAACCCTTCGCTTCTCTCTGCTTTCTGGTCGTGACTTAGGAAAATAACTTGAAAATGAAGTGAGAGGCCTTTATATACTTGGAGCCGGAACCATGGCAACATGGCACGCTGGCCAACGCGCCAATCCAGCTCCGTGTCATGTTATCCATCTCATAGGAGGGGCCTCCGTGCCACGTTGCCCCTTTGGGCAGTGCGGTTCGGCCTCCTCTTGCAAAAATCTGACTTGGCGCTCTTTCGGCCTTTCCCCGGGCCCTTTTCTCGCACGTATGGCATTCTAAAACTCTTAACCAACATGCGAATATGCCAACTAAGTGCTAAAAACTTACGGGGTGTAACATCCTCTCCCCCTTAGGAACATTTGTCCTCGAATGTTGACTTCTGTCTGCAAGAATCTTAACTTGCCATTACTTATTCTGGAAAATTTTTGGCAGAGTCTTCCCTGTAATATGGACTATCCGAAAATCCTTAAACATAGAAAAGTCCAATACAGGTACTCCACATAATACTATAGCATTCATTGCACAATAAACTAGAGTCAATACACATATATCTGAATATATTACAACTCATGAAACATAACAATAACGTACCTCTGACTAAGTCTGGATTAACTGAGGATATCTGATTTTCATATCATCTTCTGCTTCCCAAGTCATCTCCTCCCGATTCTTATTACACCATAATACTTTGACAGAAGCAACATCTTTGGTTCTTAATCTGTGGATCTGCCGGTCTAGTATGGCTACTGGAACTTCTTCATAAGCTAACTCTTCTGTGACCTGAACACCTTGGACTGGGACAATCCGGGAGGGATCTCCTATACACTTCCTTAGCATTGATACATGAAAAACTGGGTGAACAGATTCTAACTCTGGAGGTAAATCCAATTCATATGCCACCTGGCCTATTCTTCGGTGAATCTGATAAGGCCCAACAAACCTCGGGCTAAGCTTGCCTTTCTTGCCAAATCTCATCACACCCTTCATTGGTGAAACTTTCAGGAATACCCAGTCATTCACATTAAATTTCAAGTTTCTGCGCCGTACATTAGCATAAGATTTCTGGCGGCTCTGAGCAGTTAACAAACGTTCCCGGATAAGCTTTACTTTCTCTTCCGACTGATGAATGATATCTGGTCCAATTAATGCTGATTCTCCTACCTTAAACCAACGTGCTGGGGATCTGCACTTCCGCCCATATAACACTTTATAAGGTTTCATCTGAATGGATGAATGATAACTATTATTATAGGGGAACTCAATAAGCGGTAGATGTTCATCCCACTACCTCCAAAATCTAACACACATGCTCGTAACATATCCTCGAGAATTTGGATGGTATGTTCTGCCTGCCCATTTTTTTGAGGATAAAAGGTGCTCAGGTTAACCTGCATCCCCAAGCCTCTCTGAAATGATTGCTAGAACTTAGCTGTAAACTGCACCCCTCTGTCGGAGATAATTGACAAAGGAACACCATGCAATCTGACTATTTCTTTAATATACAGCTCGGCATAATCTTCGACTAAAAAGGTAGCCCTTACTAGCAGAAAGTGAGCTAATTTTGTCAACCTGTCAACAATTACACAGATCGAATCGTACTTACGCCTGGTGTGAGGTAATCCTGCTACGAAATCCATATTAACTGCTTCCCATTTCCATAGAAGCACAGCTATATCCTGAGTCAGTCCGCCTGGTTTCTGATGTTCAGCTTTTACCTGCTGGCAATTAGGACACTGAGCTACAAAATCTGCTATCCCCTTTTTCATCCCTGACCACCAGTAGATCTCTTTTATATCATGGTACATCTTTGTCGAACCTGAATGGAGAGAGTAATGGGCATAGTGTACCTCGCCCATAATCTGCTGGCGAAGCTCTGCAACGTCTGGAACACAAAGGTGATCCCTATATCTCAAACTCCATCCCCGGTTATCTAAAAATCTGTCACTTCACCTCGCTGGACTCTGTTTTTGAGCTGAACTAGGCTAGGATCTTCATACTGCCGTTCCTTTACTTCCAAAACCAAAGACCACACTATGGTGTTCTAAATAACTGCTCTATTACCTCTTGTTTCTGCTATACGCAAGGCTAAACTGGCTAGCTGATGCAATTCTCGGGCCAATTCCCACTTCTCGGGTTGTAAGTATGCCAAGCTTCCCATAGATTTATGGATAAGGGCATCTGCTACCACATTGGCCCTTCCTGGGTCATATAGAATATTCACATCATAATCTTTCAACAGCTCTAACCAGCGACGCAGCCGCAAATTCAACTCTTTCTGGGTGAAAATGTACTGCAGGCTCTTGTGATCAGTAAAAATATCAACGTGGATGCCATACAAGTAGTGTCTCCATATTTTCAAGGCATGAATTACTGCGGCTAATTCCAGGTCATGGGTAGGATAGTTCTTTTCATGCTTCCTCAGCTGCCTAGAAGCATAGGCAATCACCTTACCATACTGCATCAACACACATCCTAACCCAACACCCAAAGCATCACAATACACTGCATAACCCTTTGTTCCTTCTGGCAACACTAACACTGGTGTTGATATTAACCTGTCCTTCAATTCCTGAAAGCTTTGTTCACATGCCTCAGTCTACTGGAACTTTGCTGCCTTCTGCGTCAGTTTAGTTAAAGGTGTTGCTAAAGTGGAAAATCCTTCCATAAACCTTTTGTAGTACCCGACTAATATTAGGAAACTGCGTACCTCGGTCGGAGTGGTAGGTCTGGGCCATGTTTTCACTGCCTCTATCTTCTGTGTATCTACCTGTATACCAGCGTCCGACACGATATGACCTAAAAAGGCTACTAAATTTAGCCAAAATTCACATTTACAGAACTTGGAATATAGTTGGTGGTCTCTGAGAATCTGGAGCACTGTCCGTAGATGATCCTGATGGTCTGCCTCTGAGCGAGAATACACCAGAATATCATCGATAAACACTATCACGAACAAGTCTAGGTATGGTCTGAAGATACTGTTCATTAGGTCCATAAACACTGCTGGGGCATTTGTCAGCCCAAAGGATATGACTAAGAATTCAAAGTAACCATATCAGGTCTTGAAGGCAGTCTTTTGAATATCTCTTTCTAAACCTGATGATATCCGGACCTTAAGTCAATCTTTGAAAAATACCTTGCTCCATATAACTAATCAAATAAATCATCTATTCTGAGAAGCGGGTACTTATTCTTGACTGTGACTTTATTCAGTTGCCGATAGTCTATACACATATGGAGGGAGTCATCCTTCTCTCTCACGAACAGAACTGGCGCACCCCATGGTGAGGTACTCGGCCTAATAAATCCCTTATCTAGAAAATCTTTCAATTGCTCCTTTAATTCTATGAGTTCAGCAGGAGCCATCCGATAAAGGGGAATTGATATAGGCTGAGTGTCTGGTAATAGATCAATTGCAAAATCAATTTCCCTTTCTGGGGGAATACCAGGAAGCTCATTTGGAAATAAATCGGGGAACTCATTAACCACTAGAATAGACCGAAGGGTCGGAGGCTCTACCCAAACATCCTAGACTCTGACAATGTGGTAAATTCACCCCTTTGCTATCAACTTTCTCGCCCGAAGATAGGAAATAAACCTACCTTTTGGCGTAACCGTACTACCTTTCCACTCCCGTACTGCCTCCCCTGGAAAGTGCAATCAGACCGTCTTGGTCCAGCACTCAACATTGGCATAGCATGGAGCTAACCAATACATACCCATGATGGCATCAAAATCAACCATCTCTAGCTCTACCAAATCTGATGTAGTCTAACGGCTGGCAATCTCTACTGTACACCCTCGATAGACCCTTCTGGCTATAATAAAGTCACCAACGGGTGTATATACTAAAAAAGGTCGCTGAAGCAAGTCCGGGACAATACTGAACTTCCGAGCCACTAATGTTGTAACATAGGACAAGGTGGATCCCGGATCTATCAACACATAAGCAGGGTGAGAGCAAATATTCAGCATACCTGTCACAAACTCTGGTGACGACTCTGAATCTTGTCTCCCCGATAATGCATAGGTACGGTCTAGGCCCGCACCTGAGCTGGAGGCCCCTGATCTACCTCGACCTCTACCTGCGGAAACTGAGGGCATGTGCCCTATCGGGGATGCTGGAGCTTGTGACCCTGCTGATGACCTATCTTATCGATCCCGATCACCCTGACCTCTAGCTGGACAATCTCGCATTTGATGACCCTCCTGGCCACAAATATAACACCCTGTGGAGCCATATCTACACGCTCCAGAGTGGCGTCGGTTGTAAATAGAGCAAAGTGGTATTGTATACCTGCTCTGCTCTGCCCTCCTCTGCTGTGGTGAATCTACTACTCGAGAACTACCACCGGGATCTGACTTCCCTCGGCGACTGAACCTGCTCCTCTGCTCTGTGATGGAGGCGGGGGTCTAGGCGGCCTATCTAACAACCGTGGCCTGGGTCCTCCCCGGACCTCACCCAGTAAATCATTTGGCCTGTCCCTACGACGTTGTTCCTGATTGGTTCTCCTGATCTCTTGTTGCCGCTGTCTGATTCCCTCAATATTCTGAGCAAATGCCTGTACTAGGGCAATATCCTTATCCTCTCACAGAGTAGCCATAATACAAGTCTTAACATATTCTGGATTTATCCCCATAATGAAACGGTGTACTCTGGATGGCATGGTATCCACAAAAGCTGGCGCATATCGGGCCAACGAATCAAACCGCAGGGCGTATTCTCGAACACTCATTGCCCCATGCTCCAGGTGTAGGAACTGATTGACCCGGGCCTGTAGGATCTCCCGTGGTAAGTAATGATCCAGAAAAGCCTCTGAAAAGCTAGACAAGGTCAGAGGGGAAACATCTCTCCCTCAAGACCTCTCCCAACTCTCATACCACAGTACGGCGATGTCCCGTAGCCGAAATACCGCAAGTTCAACCGACTCTGTGGGTATAGCATGCATTACTCTGAAAATTCTCTGCATCTGATCTAGAAAGTCCTGGGGGGTCCTCTGTCCGATCTGTCCCTATAAACTGTGGGGGACTTAGAGCCAAGAATTCTCGGACCCTCGAACTACCAAGCCTACCTGATGATTCTGCAGCTGTAGGTGGCATTGGCTGACGCTGAGCAGCCATCATCTGCGCTAACATGACCACCGCACTCTTGACCTCCTGGTAGGATGGTATAGGTATAGAAACTTCCAGAGGTGGTGCCGTCAAAGCGGCTCCTGATGTGGTGGAGACTGCTGGGAAGGTCGAGACGATGCCTCCGTATCGCCCTCAGATCGGGCTAATTCTATTCGAGGCTGAGGCACCCTGTTGGTGCCCTGTCCTGCTGCTACATCCAGTCTTCTGCCTGTCATAGAATGTCGTTGGTCCGATATTTTATCTATAAACAAAGAGTATAGTAAGCTTTAGGGACTCAACCCTATATTGTACCGCTCTACAGCACGACTTAATAAGAAGAAAGAGTAACCATCCTATCATGCCTTACAGCCTCCTGTCTATAGTATGTGGTGCACAACACATCCATAGAAAAGACTCTACTTAGCATGGCTTGCAGACTCCCTGGGATAAAACCTGCTCTGATACCAAGTTTGTCACGCCCCACCTTCGGAGGCATGACTGGAACCTGGTGCCCTACTAGGACCTGGACTACTGAACTGACTGAGCCTAAGCACCTCTAGTGCAAGGCTGGCTCTATTTCTAAAATCAAGAAAACAACGGGCTATATAACGGCTGTAAATACAGCCCCTGGCCGACAAGGCCTATAGCCACCTATAGAATTTAAACAGCTAACCAAAATAACCAACTACAAGGAACCCTATGCGGGCTGACAAGGCCACTGACTAACAACAGAAAAAGGCCCGACACGGCCATCAAAAACAATCTGATACACATAAATGGCCCCACATGGTTGATACATCTAATCACAGGGAATATAATACAATCAACAAGCCTCTAAGAATAATAAAATGGTCGGTACAAGGCCCCGACCTACCCATACTGTACAAACAAAAAGAAAGTAAACCTCTGTCTTTCAAGCTCCGGATAAAGGGAGCTGAAGGCTCTGTATCGCTAATTGGAACTACGAAGGATCTGTTCCTCGTCTATGTGTACTTGTAGGCAAGTAATGCAGCACCCCAAAACGGGTGTCAGTACCACTGGTACTGAGTATGCAAAGCAATAACTGAAAATAACTGAAAGTAAGTAATGAAACTGATAGTGATTGAAGTAATAAGAAAACAGATTGAAACTGACTGGAATAGTGGAATCAGGACTAACTTTAACTATACTGAGAAGAGTATGAGTCATACCTGATAACATGGCGTTCTACTGTCTATCTATTAATAAGTAAAATAACATAACATAACATAACATAAACCTTACTTGGCCCCTATAAGCCAGAAGGTGCAATCATCACAATTTATTTACCCTTACCCAGGTCATACCACATCAACTAGTAGCTATAAGCGTCCTTCCGATCCCCTGGGTATGCAACTTGGGCCCGCTGGCCCCCTAACTATAACTGTACCTGAGTCCAGAGGACTCCTGAAATCAACACCCCGAGTGCAAGCGCTCGATGGGGGTGTATAAAGGCCAAAAATGGCAAAATATGGGGGACCTGGCATCCCATCTTCGTCCCTAGCAGATGGCATGCCACTCCGTAGAGCGACGTAACCTCGCCCTCTAGCGGACAAGTCGATACAACTATTAACCCTGGGGTGGTCACGGAAGCTATACAGGTAATCCAGCCCAAAATAATATAATCAAGTCTCAACTGGTAGCAATAACTACATATAATATACACTGAATGTGATAATAATATGATCTCTAACATACTGTGCTAAATTTCATATTGAACATGATATAATATTTCTGACGTACTTTACTAATTACATACTAAGCATGGTATACTGTTTCTGAAATATCTTACTGGGATTCATACTGTTTTACTAAACTGGAGTAACTAACTTGCCGAGAGAGACTGACTTTACATACCTCGACTGCTGGTTTACTGATTAACTGGCGAGGTTCGGCTAGTATTCAACTATTCTTCCAAACTGTAATCATATTTACAAAGGAATAGAACCAACTTAGTTATTATACCGGAATAAAACTATACTATATATAACTACTGCCTATTCTTAGACTTATCAAAGAAAGGACGAAAACTCATAATTTCTCGAGAGTCGAGAAGGGAGAAATACTCACTTTAGGCCTGGGAGTGTATTAACACTAGTTTGGAGCAATTCCAATCACTTTGACTCAACGAAATGACGCTTCGCCGGGCAAATTTCATGAAACTAACTCCGTAGGAATGCTCCCTGTAGCTTTATACTTCAATACCCGAAGTTAATTTAACTTTGGACAGCATTTGACGGCGTAATCGAATGAATATTATATAAACCCTTCGCTTCTCTCTGCTTTCTGGTCGTGACTTAGGAAAATAACTTGAAAATAAAGTGAGAGGCCTTTATATACTTGGAGCCGGAACCATGGCAACGTGGCACACTGGCCAACACGCCAATCTAGCTCCGTGCCACGTTTGCCATCACGGAGGAGGGGCCTCCGTGCCACGTTTCCCTTTTGGGCAGTGCAGTTTAGCCTCCTCTTGCAAAAATCTGACTTGGCGCTCATTCGGCCTTTCCCCGGGACCTTTTCTCGCATGTATGACATTCTAAAACTCTTAACCAACAAGCGAATAGGCCAACTAAGTGCCAAAAACTTATGGGGTATAACATTAAAAACCTTGAGCCTTATGTTATGTGGCGATATTTATGATTTGAGCCTGATGTCCTACTCTTATGATCCTTTATGAATTTTATATATATATATATATATATATATATATATATATATATATATTATATATCCATTTTACTTACCATGCATACTCGATAAATTCCACCTATTGAATGCATACTTTCTATGTTGTATCATTTCATGATACAGGACCCAGCTCTCAGGCTCATCCTTATCTCTAGACCATCTTAGAGTTCACCTTCAGCCTATTGGTGAGTTCTCATGTTCTGGGGGCCGTTTGTATAGACCTTACATTATTTTATGCTTCAGTACTTGGCCGAGTTAGTTGGGGATGCTGTCCCATTAACCCATCTTATGCAATACAGGCTTTTAGACAGTATGTAGTACTAAGCTTGCATGTATGTCTAGAGACTTCTTACATTATGATATGTTATGTTATGTTTACATTTTATCTATGCCTTATATTCAGTCTTCCGCCCAAAGTGAATGAAGTTAGACGTATGCTTATGCCATGGGTCGACCTGGGGGCCTCTCGGAGTTTCTTGTCCTGTGTTACGATCCAGGTCTACATTCGGGTTGTGACAAACTTGGTATCAGAGCAACAGGTTTGAAGTGTCCTAGTGTTTCTGAAAGCCGCATTAAGTAGAGTCTTTTTTATGGGTGTGAAGCGCGCCACACTTATAACAAAGAGTCTATGAGGCATTTAGGAAATGTTCCCTTCTTTCATGATCCATGTCGTGCGATGAAAAGTCTTTCTATCCTTCTAATTCATGCTATTTGTGATTGCAAAATCATGGATCCCAGAAGAATGAACGGAAGAAGAAATAAGAACGGTGAAGGCCATGGAGATGGCAATGATCATGGGCATCAGTACGCCCCACCTGTTCAGGAGCCCCAGGCACCAGAGCTAGTTGCCCATGCGAAGTTTCGGGCGGCTATCCAGATGTTGGCGCAGGCCTTGACTGCTCAGGTCAACCAAGAGGTTGTTGCGCATATTCCACAGAATGGCAATGTGGCAGTGGCCTAGGTTAGAGTTTCTTGAGGATGAACCCTCCAGAATTCCTTGGGTCCAAGGTGGATGAGTATCCGCACAATTTCTGCGAGGAGATTCTAAAGATCACCCAAGTTATGGGGGTGACCAATGGAGACTGTGTTGATTTGGTCTCCTATCAACTAAAGGGGGTGGCTCATATATGGTTCAAACAGTGGAGAGATGCTAGGGCGGTGGGTGTAGGCCCTATAGGTTGGGAAGAGTTCCACGCAGCGTTCTTGGATCGATTTTTCCCTCCAGAGATGAGGGAGCTTAAGACGGCTGAGTTTGTTAACTTGAAGCACAGTAACATGTCTGTTCAGGAGTATGCCTTCGAGTTCACCCATCTATCCAAATATGCGCCAGAGTTAGTGGTTGACCAGAGGACTCGGGTGAGCCGTTTTGTTCATGGAGTGGTGGACTATTTGGATAAGGACTATAGGATTTCCATGTTACATCGAGATATAGACTTTCCCCGCATTGTGTTGCATGCTCAGCAGAAGAAGTCAGTTTATCGGAGGCAGAGAGGCCAAGAGGGCCATGACCGACAGTTACGGGATTTCTCAGGTCAGATCAGGGGGTGGACAATGCCAGCAGTCCCAGTGCACATCTATAGCTCCAGCACCACCATCAGCCAGTACGAAATCTAGATTTCGAGGGGATCGGAGGAGTAGAACTCAGAATTCGAAAGGCCAGGGTAGCATGCAGATGGAGCGCATTTTCCTAGTTTGTGCGGGATGAGGCAAGAATCATCTCGGAAGGTGCCTAATCGGCTCGAATGCTTGTTTCGGGTATGGAAAACCCGGGCATAGACTCAGGGATTTCACTTCAGCCAGATCAAGGGTCGGTGTAGCCCGTATGCTAGTAAGCAGTTCTGCCACTCCAGCAGCACGTGCCCCCCCCAGCAGGGTGCCTCAACTAGTTCAACCGGCGGTCAGCATCAAAATAGGTTCTAAGTTGTAGCACCCATCAGGAGCAGGAGGTCTCCCCGGATGTGGTCACTGGTATGTTGCGTGTTTTTCATGTTGATGTTTATGCTTTGCTAGATCCGGGAGCTACCTTGTCTTTTGTGACTCCTTATATTGCTAGTATCTTGGAGTTAGTTCCGCAGAACCATTTTTAGTTTCTACTCCTGTTGGTGATATGGTTGTAGCTAGTCGAGTGTATAGAGGATTCCCGGTCATGATATTGCATAAAGTCACCTCCGCAGATCTTGTAGAGTTAGCATGACCGACTTCGACATTATTCTTGGCATGGATTGATTGTATGCATGTTATGCTTCCATTAATTGTAGAACTCGTATAGTGGAATTCCATTTTCCTGGTGAGTCAGGTTTGGAGTGGAAGGATAGTTCGGTTGTACCAGCAGGTCGATTTATTTCATATCTTAAGGCCAGAAAGATGATTACTAAGGGGTGCGTGTATCATTTAGTTAGGGTTAAGGATGTTGAGTCCGAGACCCCAACTATCCAGTCAGTTCCGATGGTGTGTAAGTACCAAGAAGTATTTCCAGATGTTTACCAAGTATTCCTCCTAAGAGGAAAATCGATTTTGGTATTGATCTTCTACCCGATACGTAGCCTATCTCTATCCCTCCTTATAGGATCGAGCTAAAGGAATTGAAGGATCAGCTGAAGCACCTCATAGATAAGGGCTTCATTAGGCCGAGAAAGTCTCCATGGGTGCACCAATGTTATTTGTCTAGAAGAAGGATGGTTTGCTTCGGATGTGCATAGACTATCGACAATTGAACATGGCCACTGTTAAGAGAATGTATCCTTTACCCAAGATCGATGACATGTTTGACAAACTTCAGGGTGCAAGGTATTTCTCAAAGATAGATCTCAGGTCCGGTCATCAGCTCAGGGTTCGGGAGTGTGATATCCCGAAGACAGCCTTCAGGACACGGTATGGTCATTATGAGTTCGTAGTTATGTCTTTCGGACTAACAAATGCTCCTGCAACTTTTATGGACCTGATGAACAGGGTGTTCAATCCATACATGGACATGTTCGTGATCGTATTCATTGATAAAATCCTTATATACTCTCGGAGCAAGGAGGAGCATGCCGCTCATTTGAGAGTAGTGCTTCAAACTCTCAAGGATCGCCAATTGTATGCAAAGTTCAGCAAGTGGGAGTTTTGGTTGAACTAGGTAGCATTTTTGGGTCATGTGGTATCAAGAGAAGGCATAAAGGTAGATTCTCAGAAAATCGAGGTGGTGAAGAATTGGCCTACACCGTTGAATCCTTCGGATATTCAGAGTTTCTTTGGCCTAGCTGGTTACTATTGGATGTTTGTTGAGGGTTTCTCATCTATTGCAGCACCTTTGACCAAGTTGGCTTAAAAAAAGGTAAAGTTCCAATAGTCGGAGGCTTGTGAGAAGAGCTTCCAAGTGTTGAAGACTCGACTTACTACCGCACTGGTGTTGACCCTACCCGAGGGTACTGATGGTTTTGTGGTGTATTGTGATGCGTCGAGAATTGGACTCGGGTGTGTATTGATGCAGCGAGGGAAAGTGATAGCATACGCCTCGAGACAGTTGAAAGTCCATGAGAAGAATTACCCAACCCATGATCTTAAATTGGTCACGGTGGTGTTCACATTGAAAATATGGTGACATTACTTGTATGGGGTCCATATGGATGTCTTTACGGATCACAAGAGCTTACAATATGTGTTCACGCAGAAAGATCTCAATCTTCGGCAAAGGAGGTGGTTGGAGCTACTCAAGGACTATGATATAAGTGTCCTTTACTATCCGGGTAAGGCTAATGTAGTGGCAGACGCACTTAGTAGGCTCTCAATAGAAAGTGTATCCCATGTGGAGGAAGGAAAGAAGGAGCTGGTGAAAGATGTGCATCGTCTCACAAGGTTGGGAGTTAGGTTGGTCGTCAACCAATGGCGGTGTGGTTGTGAAAAACGGATCAAAATCTTCCTTGGTGACTGATGTGAAAGCTAGACAGATGAGGACCCAATTTTGGTAAAGCTGGAAGAATCCGTTCGAAGTCAGAAGGTGGAGGTCTTCTCCCAAGGGGGAGATGGTGTGCTTCGGTACTAGGGTCACCTATGTGTTCCTAATGTTGATGATTTGAGAAGCCGATTGTTGCATAAGGCCCATGGATCTAGGTACTCTATTCATTCAAGTGCCACTAAGATGTATCATGACTTACAAGAAATTTATTAGTGGGATGGCATGAAGAAGAATATTGTAGAATTCGTAGCCAAGTGCTCGAACTTTCATCAAGTAAAAGTTGAGCATCAAAGGCTGGAAGGAGTACTTTAGGACATTAACATTACTACTTGAAAGTGGAAAGAAATCAACATGGACTACATAAAATGATTACCTCGTACTTGCCGTCAATATGATTCCATTTGGGTTGTGGTATACAGGTTAACTAAGGCTGCACATTTTCTATTGGTGAAAACCACGGATTCAGCAGATGGTTATGCCAAACTATATATCCGGGAGTTGGTTCTACTGCATGGAGTACCGTTGTCCATTATTTCAGACCGAGATACTCAATTTACCTCCCAGTTTTGGTGGTCTTTTCAGAACGAGCTTGGGACTCAGGTTAAGCTCAGGATAGTCTTTCATCCACAAATGGATGGTCAAGCGGAATGAACAATCCAAACTCTCGAAGACATGTTGAGAGCATGTGTGATGAACTTCAAAGGTAGTTGGGATGATCACTTACCTCTAATCGAGTTCGCTTACAATAACAGCTATTACTCCAGCATTCAGGTGGCACCATTCGAGGCTCTTATGGGCAGAGATGTAGATCGCCCATCGAATGGTTTGAGGTTAGTGAGAAATCTATGATAGGGCCAAATTCGGTTCATGAAGACATGGTGAAGGATCAATTGATAAGGGACAGGCTAAAAACTGCTCAGAGTCATCAAAAGTCCTATGCAGATAAGAGAAGGAGAGAGTTGGAGTTCGAGGTGGATGATTGGGTATTTCTGAAAGTTTCTCCCGTGAAGGGAGTGATGCAGTTTGGAAAGAAAGAAAAACTCAGTCCCTATATGTTGGTCCCTACCGGATTATGAGAAGAGTTAGTAAGGTAGCGTATGAGTTGGAATTGCCCTCAGCGTTATCTTCAGTGCATCCTGTGTTTCATGTATCACTTCTAAAGAAATATTTGGAAGATCCCACTCTAGTAGTTCCGGTGGATAGTGTTGGTATGAAAGACAGTCTTAGCTAAAAGGAGGTTCCGGTGGAAATATTGGATCGACAGGTTCGAAGGCTAAGGAACCAGGAAGTAGCTTTAGTCAAAGTGCTATGGAGGAATCAGCACGTTGAAGGAGCTACGTGGGAGGCCGAAGCAGATATATAATGGCTAGATACCCACATTTATTCTCTACCGGCTCAGTTCCGACTTGAGGTATTAGTTTTTCCCTATAACTCTATTTAGTTTTCATGTCCAAATCATGTGTTCAAGTTTCTTTTATGTATATGGATGTGTATGTGAAGCATGAAATCAGTTCAGTTTTGTGATATGAATCAGAGGTAGTCATCCCGTTAGTTTCGATTTAAACGATCAGAATTTGGGTGTCATGATTGCATGTCTTTGTTTTTCTGCTTGTTTCCAACATTCAAGGATGAATGTTCCCAAGTGGGAGATATTGTGATACCCCGAAAGTGCCTAAAAATAAACCTAGGATCAAAAAATGGAAGTTGGCTAAAAATTGAGAAAATATCACAGAACGGGCGACATAACGGCTCATGATATCAGACCACGGGTCGTATGTAGTTGTGGTGAGGGGAAAACCTGGTGGCAGTGGATTCAATGGGTGGATTAATGACTCGTTGCTCGAAACAACCAGTCGTTGTTTGTACTCGTGGATAGCATTGTACCTTGGCAGTTGGGGAAGTAACGGGTCATCCAATGACCCATCATGAGTAACGACGATCCGTTGTCACCAGTCGTTGTCTAAGTTGTCAGAATCTCCAGTGGACTTAACGAATGGGTACCACGACTAGATGGAGGGAACAACGAGTCGTGGTGAGGCTCATTATGAGGAAAGGCTCAGGGTATTCAGGGGACAAGCAATGACCGAACCAGCGGTCCATCAAATCAAAGGACGAGTCATGGTATGAATCCGGAAGTAGGGCCTGGGCAGTGCAGATGACGGGTCATACCACAAGTCGTGGTAGCTTCCAACGACTCATTGGTACGCCCGTTGGATTGACCTGTGCAGATTTTTAGGCTGATTTCATTGAGGGTATTTTCGACCTTTCTATACTCTAGGGCTCTAAACTATGTTGTTTCATGTATTTTTCTGGGCATATTAAGATAGGTTAAGTCCCTCTTGCATAGACCACTCCCATGCATGCAAAATTATAGAGAATTCTAGAGAGGTCAAGCATAGATTCAAGCTTTTCCCTATCAATTCAACCTTAGGCATTCAAGAACTTTGAAATCTGATCTTACCGAGGTATGTAGAGTTATGAATGGGTGTTTCCGTTCACACCCGTGTCTAATTTATCCTAATCCATGAAATTTAATCAAAAATCTTACTTAAATCTTCTGAAATTTTAATGATCTATTAATGGGTTGTTTTCTTTTATGATTTATACTATATTTTCCGAATTATGATCAGATACTACAATTATTTTAATTATAAAATTATTGATTTCGATTTTGACTAAATTTAGCCTAATTATGTATGACCTATGATGAATCGAGTATTGATCTTTACTTAAATTATTGATATTCACAAACCCACCATGATTTATGATTTGAAATATGGATTTACTCAAATACCCATGATGATTTGATGATTTACAAGGTATATGTATGGTCTACAAGTATGCATGAAACCTATGATTTATGAATTATGTTTTGACCGACTCACGGGCCTTATGTCATGGCTAGTTTACGTATTTACAAGTATGTTTATGATTATCATGATTTAACTAGCCCATGAATTCATGTATATTATACTATGAGCACTATATATGTTTTGGGAGTAGTATTGAACACCGAGTAGGTTCGGCCCCGGATCTCATAAACTACGTGCCATCGTAGGATATGTTGGGACCTCCCTTGTGACTGTCCCGTGGCCCAAATGGCCCTTTTTCATGGTGATATCATGCCTT
Organism: Datura wrightii; assembly: GCA_035772735.1. Taxonomy (NCBI): domain Eukaryota; kingdom Viridiplantae; phylum Streptophyta; class Magnoliopsida; order Solanales; family Solanaceae; genus Datura; species Datura wrightii. The sequence goes on from JASDFA010000008.1 coordinate 31,900,730, forward strand.
TCATAGTTCTACCCTTGGCAAGGTATGAACGGCCTCCCGACTAGGTTTACAAGTCGGGCTCCATGTGTGCTCATATGGGGTATGTCAGTTAAGAGAATCTCCCACTGTTCCTCATGATTTATGAATGTCTATGATTATGTATATTGTCTCAAGTTATGTTCAATACGGATTTTCTCTCATGATTATGATTTCGAATGTATTACGAATGTTTTAAAAACCTTGAGCCTTATGTTATGTTGGGATATTTATGATATGAGCCTGATGTCCTACTCTTATGATCCCTTATGAGTTATATATATATATATATATATATATATATATATATATATATATATATATATATTATATGTCCGTTTTACTTACCTTGCATACTCGGTACATTTTACGTACTGACCGCATACTTCCTATGCTATATCGTTTCATGATACAGGACTCGGCTCTCAGACTCATCCTCATCTCTAGACCATCTCAGAGTTCACCTTCAGCCTATTGGTGATTCCTCATGTTTCGAGGACCGTTTGACTAGACCTTATGTTATTTTATGCTTCAGTACTTGGCCGGGTTAGTTGGGGGTGCTGTCTCATCAACCCATCTTATACACTAGAGGCGTTCAAACAGTATGTAGTACTCAGCTTGCGTGTATGTCTAGATACTTCTTACATTATGATATATTATGTTATGTTTACGTTTCCGCTATGCCTTCAGTCTTCTGCTCAAAGTGAATGAAGTTAGACGTATGCTTATGCCATGGATCGACTTTGGGCCTCTCGGGGTTCCTTGTCCCGTGTTACGATTCGAGTCTGCGTTCGGATTGTGACAAAAAAATAAAACCAAAAAGCATTTTAATATTTATGAAAAACTTATAAGAGGCTATAACTACCATTTTGACATAATAGTGAGTTAATAAAAAAAAATTGGCTTATACTATTTTTGGTGAAAAGGTGTAGATATTTTAACCCAAGCATATAAGACTCCCAGAGTGAAAATAAGATACTCCATATTTCAACTTTCAAGAAATGTATTTCATGAAAAAATGAAAAAAATAAATAAATACTTGTTCGTGTCGGGTATATCTATACTAAATTAATGGATTAATTACATTTCACCTAATCATGATTAGGTGATAAAATATATTCAAGATAGACACATGTCTACATTAGTTTAATGTGAACAACTATTATGAGTATTTTTGATCAATGTATATATCCAAAAAAAATGTTTTCGACGATAAAAGATTATTTTGTGGGTGTGTATATATATATATATTATAAGTGGAAAGCCCCTAAGTTAAAAGTTGAATTACGAAAATGTCCTTATAAAATTAATAATATTATTTCTCTTCTATTAACTATTAAAGTTATATAATATTTAGGAACATAAATATAAGTACACATTAATTATAATAAATATTATTATTGTTGTTGTTGTTGTTGTCGTCGTCGTCATTATCATATCTATACTATTTTAAAAGTGAGAAGGAAAAAAATTAAAAATGAAATTATCAAAATGTCCATCAAATATTAAACGACTCTTTTACCCTTCATATAATAGCCATTCTATTGAATGAATTATTTTCAGCTATATATTCTTAATTATTATTTATAATATCAAACTTTTCATATTTCATCTTTCATATAACATGGAGCTTATCTTTTTAATAATCACTAACTCACCCAACTTATTCATTAATACAAAACACCTATAGAATTTAATTCGTAGTTAAGTAGAAGGGAAGTCCAAAAAGTATCTAAAAAAAAAAACTTTAAAGGCTCCAAATGATTTTCATTTTTTTTTTTGGTGCAAATTTTCATTTTTGTAGTCAAAATAGTGAAGAACGTGAAGGGATATGAAAATTATATTTGGTGCACTCAACCCTCAATTCACCTCATGTATATATTTTCTAAATTTATACAATGCAATGCCTCACTACATTTTTTGTTAGAGCTTTCATGATGGAGGAACGACTGAAGATTCAGAGAATCGAATTAATCATGAATAATTTCTTTTCGTTTTCTTCCAATATCAAATATGAACCTACAACTTCATATTCTTTTCTATGTACCTTCATAATTTTCATTTAGTTATATTGAGTTACTGTTTTTATTATAGTCATTAATTTGTTTACAAGAGAAGCTTGTATTTTTTTAATCATTAACTTTTGAAACTTCTATAATATTAATTTCTCATGATGAATATATGGCTATCTTCATCCGAAATAAATAAACTAATTTAATATTTTTAAACTTTGATGTCGGAAAAAGTATGTCATGCATAAATGTAAAAAATATATTTTATTTCGACCTCTTCTACTGATTAATAAATTTCTCTACTTGGAGATCGGAAAAAGTAATACTCTATATACTTTTTTGTTATAGCTTCTTCCTTTTTAAATAAATTTGCTAAAGAGGAAAAAAATCTTAATTTTTAAATATATTTTAGTTTCCAGTTAATTTTTGTTTAATAACTTAAATATAATTTTAACATTAATTATAAATTTTAAAATTTATGTACTTGTTGTTGATAAGGATTCACGTGCGACGCACGTATTCAAAGTTAATGTGTGTGTCTATATATATATATATATAAACAAATTTTCCATATTCTAACTTTAAAGACAAAAGTTTTTAATTTTTACATCTCTTATTGTGATTATTTCATCATACTCCTTGATTCTTTAATTTTAGGACACTATATATTTTAGAAATAAAGGAAATAACTGTATGCACAGGTGCAGTGTGCGTGTATTTTTTTTAATTCACCATCCAAACAAGGATTGCTTTCATCCACCAACAGAGGATAAAAAAGAGGGGGTCAAGTAATCTCCATACATGCAAAATTATTTTTCCACATAATAAAATTACTATCAAGCTAAATATTTACCAATAAAAAAAACTTAATCTAAACCCATAAAGCAGCCATATATGATGACATAGCTTCTGTTTTATATAATTATCATTTGCAAGTTTTCAACAAGATTATTGAAACTTTTTATAGATGAATTATATTATTCAATTCATTGAAGCATTGCGTTGATAAGCATGACTCTTACATTTGTATTTTTTAAATAATTTTTTGTAATTAAAAGACAAATAATATACTTAAAGAAGTTCAAAAATTTAAAGACAATTACATCAAAATATATAAGTGAAAGAAGAAGAATGAGAAACTTGGCTTCATATTTACTATTCTAAAAACTCACGATAATGGCTAAATTAAAAGTTCACAACCACATTTACGAGTTGATCAAAATTATAAGTGGGAGGAGTTCAGAATATTGCAAAGAAGTCCTCATGTTCTGCAAAATAAAGAACTCGTTATTTTGCACATGTACTCGATTTACTCCTTTTAGTTTTTTTTTTTCACTGCTATTTTTCTTCTTCTTGATTAGAAGCTTCAAGCATTCTTTAATCCCTCATTTGCAGTTTCTAACTTCCTTTTCTTCTCTCGAGGAATTGTGCAATTTCGTTCATTCTCTTGTGGTTATCATCCACCTTTGTAAGTTGGTTTCTCTCGTGTTGTCCAATCTCGTTCATTCTCCTGCGGTTAGCATCTATCTTTGTAAGTTGGTTCTTAAATAGCAGTAAAGAATGATCTTTTAAATTCATATTTTAATTCTGAAACTGCTTCCTACATAACAGTGGAGAATACCTCTTCATATTCAACTTTTAATTCTCACTCTAGTATATATCTTAAATAATACTCCATTCATTTTAAAATAAGTTGTTACACCCCGTAAGTTCTTGGCACTTAGTTGGCTTATTCGCATGTTGGTTGAGAGTTTTAGAATGCCATACTTGCGGGAAAAGGGCCGGGAAAGGCCGTAGGACCGCCAAGTCGGAGTTTCGCAAGAGGAGGCCGAACTGCACTCCTCCGCGATGGCAGTGTGGCACGGAGGCACCTCCTCCGCGATGGCCCGCGTGCCACGTTGGCCCGGTTCAGGCTCCAAGTATATAAAGGCCTCCCACTTTGTTTTTAAGTCATTTTTCATATTATTTTCAGTGAAAACGACCAGAGAACAGAGGACGACGAAGGGTTACTATAAATTTTCATCCGTTTACGCCGTCAAACGTCGTACAAACTCAAATTAACTTTGGGTACCGAAGTATAAAGCTATAGGGAGCATTCCTACAAAGTTAGTTTCGCGAAAATCGCCCGGCAAATCGTCAACCCGCCGAGTCAAAGTGATTGGAATTGCTCCAAACTAGTGTTAATATACTCCCAGGCTTAAAGTAAGTATTTCTCCCTTCTAGACTTTCGAGAAATTACGAGTTTTCGACCGTTTTTCGATAAGTCGAAGAATAGTCAGTAAGTTATATTTATAGTATTGTTTTTCTCCAGTATAATAATGAAGTTAATTCTATTCCTTCGTGAATATGAATACAGTTGGGGAGAATAGCTGAATACTAGCCGAACCTCACCAGTAAATTGGTAAACCGGAAGTCGAGGTATGTAAAGCCAGTTTCCTTCGGCAAGTTAGTTACCCCAGTATAGTAGAACAGTATGAATTCCAGTAAAGTCTTTTCAGAAACGGTATATCGTGTTTAGTATGAAACTTAGTAAAACAGCATAAATCCCGGCAGAATATTCCAGAAATATTATATCATGTTCAGTATGAAATGTAGTAAAGCACATCAGAAATGTTATATCATGTTTCAGTATGAGATTCAGTACAGCATGTCAGAGATTACGTTATTAACATTTTCAGTATGTATTGTATATAGTTGTTGCTATCGGTTGAGACTTGTTGTATTGTTTTGGGATGGATTACCTAGCTTCCGTGACCGCCCCAGGGTTAATAGCTGTATCGACTCGTCCGCCAGAGGGAGAGGATACGTCGCTCTATGGAGTTGCATGTCGTCCGCTAGGGACGAAGATGGGATGCCAGTTTCCCCATATTTTGCCATGGTTGACCTTTATACACCCCCGTCGAGCGCTTGCACCCGGGGTGTTGATTTCAGGAGTCCTCCAGACTCAGGTACAGTTATAGTCAGGGGTTCAGCAGGCCCAAGTGCATGCCCAGGGGATCGGCAGGACGCTTATAGTTACTAGGTGATATGGTATGATCTGGGTAGGGGTAAATAGATTGTGATGATTGTACCTTTCGAGTTATTGGGGCCAGGTAAGGTGTTACACCCCGTAAATTCTTGACATTTAGATGGCATATTCGCATGTTGGTTAAGAGTTTTAGAATGCCATACATGCTAGATAAAGGCCCGGGGGAAGACCGGACAAGCTCTACGTCGAAGCATCGCAAGAAGAGGCCGGGCAAACCCCCCTTCGCGATGGCCAACATGTCACGGAGGGCTCACCTCCGCGATGGCCAACGTGCCACGGAGGTGAGGTCCAGGCCTCAACTATATAAAGCCCCACTTCATTTTAAATTTCATTTCTTCCACTTTTAATTTCCAGAAACGAACAGAAACAGTACGGGATGAAGGGTTTAATATAAATTTCATTCTATTACGCCGTCAAACGCGGTCCAAACTCAAAATAACTTCAGGTAGTGAAGTATTAAGCTGCAGGAAGCATTCCTATGGAGTTAGTTTCGTGAAATTCGACCAGCGAATCGTCGTCTCACTTAGCTAAGGTAAGTGGAATTGCTCCAAATTAGTGTCAATATACTCCTAGCCCTAAAGTGAGTATTTCTCCCTTCTGGACTTTCGAAAAATAGCGAGTTTTTGGCTGTTTTTTGATATGTCAAAGTTTGGGCAGTATATATATTCGAAGTAGTTGTTTTCTTCCAGAATATTGATGAATTTAGTTCTATTTTCTATGAATATGAATGCAGTTGAAAGAAATAGCTGGATATTTGGCCGAGTTATGCCAGTTAGTTAGAAAGTCGGCAACTGAGGTATGTAAAGTCAGTTTCTTCGGCAAGCTAGTAATTCCAGTATAGTAAAATAGAATAAATTCCAGAAGAACATTTCAGAAGCCGAGTATTATGTCCAGTGTAAATTCAGTAAGCATGCTTGAGTTATTATACAGTATTCAGAATGAAAGTTAGTAAATTAGTATCAGTTAGCGGAAATGTTATTCCAGACTCACTATAATTCAGTATGAGATTCATAACAAAAGACCAGAACATAAGCATGACTATCAGATTCAGCCTATATGTTATATGTGATTATTGTTGTTTGTAAAGACCTGATTGTTCTATGTTGGGCACCCTTAGAGCTTCCTTGACCTCCCCAGAGTTAAAGACCGTGAGGATACGTCACTCCACGGAGTGGCATGCCGTCTGCCAGAGGACGAAGATGGGATGCAACATTCCCCATAGCAAGCTGATTAACATTATAGCACACCCCCTGTCGAGCACTTGCGCCCGGGGTGTAGATTCAGATTACAGATTACAGATCTCAGATTTCAGTTTACAAGAGTCCTCCGGACTCAGATACAGCTATAGTCAGGGGCCCATAGAGCCCAAGTTGCATACCCATGGGGCCGACGGGATGCTCACAGTTACTAGGTGAGTGGTGTGCACAGTTACTAGGTGGATGGCGACCCGAGTAGAGGTATATAGATTGCGTGCTGATTGGTACCTTTCGGCTTATGGGGGATAGTATAGGTTCTTGTATGCTATATGTGTTAGTTATTAAATTGATGGATGGCAGGACGTCGCATTGACAGGTATGACTCTTACCCTCTCTCCAGTACAGTTAAGCTCATTTTAGATTCGGTTATTCCAGACAATCTTAGCCATCTTCTGTTACTTCAGTAACTATCAGTATTACTGCTTATCTTCATTTATGTTTAGTTATTGCTTTGAATACTCGGTACCAGTGGTACTGACGCCCGTTTAGGGGTCTCTGCATTACTTGCCTGCAGGTACTCATAGACGAGGAGCAGATCCCTCGTAGTTCTAGCCAGCGTTCATAGTCATCATCTCTTGTCATCCAGAGCTTGATAGACAGAGGTTTATTTCTCTCTTTATTGTACAGTACGGGTAGGCCAGGGCCCTGTCCCAACCATCTTATTACTATTCTTAGAGGCTTGCGGATTGTATATTCCCTGTGGTTAGTTGTACCGGTCGTGTAAGGTCGTGTGTTTAGTTTGCTTGTGATGCCCGTGTGGGGCCTTGTTCAATTGTCAGTTGGTGACCTTGTCGGTCACAGAGCAGTTTAGCATTTGATTCAGCTTTTCAGTGAAACTAGTCAGCATGGTGGCCTTGTCAGCCCGCATAGGTTCCCCCATAATTCTGTTGTTCTGGTTAGCTGTTGTTTTCTTACAGGTGGCTATAGGCCTAGTCGGCCGGAGGCTGTATTTACAGCCGTTATATAGCTCGTTGGTTCCATGAATCCAGAGTTAGAGTCAGCCTGGCACCAGAAGTACTTCGCTCAATAGTCTAGCAGTCCAGGTCTTAGTAGGGCACCAGGTGCCAATCATACCTCCCAAGGCGGGGCGTGACATAAGGTTTATATTATGTATGTTTTTAATTTTTAATAGATAGACAGTAGAACGCCATGTTACCAGGTATCGCTCCTACTCTTCTTAGTATAGTTAAAGTTAATCCTGATTCCACTATTCCAGTCAGTTTCAGTCTGTTTTCTTATTACTTCAGTTACTATCAATTTCAATACTTACTTTCAGTTATTTCCGGTTATTGCTTTGCATACTCTGTACCAGTGGTACTGACGCTCGTTTTGGGGCGTTGAATTACTTGCTTGCAGGTACACATAGACGAGGAGCAGACTCCGTGTAGTTTCAGTTAGCAATACAGAGCCTTCAGCTCCTTTTATCCGGAGCTTGGAAGACAGAGGTGTACTTTCTTTTGTTTGTACAGTATGGGTAGGCCGAGGCCCTGTCCCGTCCATCTTATTATTCCTAGAGGCTTGCAGATTGTATATATTCCCTGTGGCTAGTTGTATTGGCAGCGTGGGGTCATTTATGTGTTTTAGATTGTATGCGATGGCCGTGTGAGGCCTTGTTCAGTTGTTAGTTGGTGTCCTTTTCGGTCACATACCAGTTTAGTGCTCGATCTCATTTCTCAGATATAACTAGACAGCATGGTGGCTTTATCGGCCCGCATAGGATCCCTTGTAGTTGGTTGTTCTGGTTAGCTGTTTATATCCTTACAGGTGGCTATAGGCCTTGTCAGTCGGAGGCTGTATTTACAGCCGTTATATAGCCCGTCGTTTTCTTGAATCCAGAGTTAAAGCCAGCCTGGCACCAGAAATGCTTAGGCTTAGTTAGTTCGGCCGTTCAGGTCCTAGTAGGGCACCAGGTGCCAGTCATGCCTCCCAAGGCGGGGCGTGACATAAGTGGTGTTTTAATTTAGACACAGTCTTAAAAAAATTACTCACTCCTAGAAAGTAAAACGGATTTTTACCCGCTTATCCTTAAGAAACATCTTTAAAAAGATGTAACTTTTTTGGTATTTCTTGGTTATGTAAAACTCTCTCTATTTAAATAAGAGTAAAATTGAAAGAACATTATTAATATCTTCTTGATTGTGTAAAACACCATAATTGTGAAACAATATTAAAAAAGCTACAACACCATTTATTTTAAAATAAAATAACGAACAACTATATTTTATTGAATCATTCCTAGTAACGTTTTAAATTCCTTGACAAAGAATTAAGATTATTTAATTTACTAATTATAAAAGTAACTAATAAAAATAACACTATTAAAAGCTAGTAGTCATCTGAAAAGTTATATATTTATGATCATGTGAATGAATATTACATTTTTCTTTCTTCTAAATGTACGTTTTCTTTTGGATATATTCAATGAGTTTTTAAAATTCTTTGTGGAATGTATATCTACATCTTTGTACTTAAATGCTTGTGAAATAAGGCTAGCTTGAAGGGTAAAAATAAGCATTCAACTTTTGAAGATTATTTTGGTCTTTCAATTTTCAATTATGAACTTTCCACTTATAAAATAATATATGATATATAATATATGATTAATCATTATTATTAAAATATGAAGAGTTAACATTGCATTAAAAGTAAGATAAAAGGTCACATTTATCTATTAAAACCATCAATTAGTTCTACTAAAATAGAGAATATGTGAGGAGTTAATATTACACTAAAAACACAATAAACAATCATATACATCTATTAAAACTTAAAATAAAAAAATATACATAAATATAATGGGAACAAAGGGATGAGAATGAAAGGAAGAGAAAAAACTGTGAATTTTGTGGATTAGCTTGTAAACAATAGATGGATGTCAGAGAAAATAATTTATTTTCATTTTTTTAATGGCAAAATCTAATGCATATATATGTCTATTTTATTGTAAAAGTATGTTGTCTTTTTTTTCTTTAAAGAACCTTTGAAAATGTATTCATAGTTTGCCAATCACTTTATTTTTATGTGGTTATCTTTTGGCTTTATTTTTTTATTTTCTTGAAATTTAATTTAATCAACTTTTATTTAATCATGATTAATATCACATGTTAATTTTTTAGGTAATTATATCTGATTTTAAATGACAATAGAGAGTTTTATATTTGAATTATTCTAAGTTCATCAAATGTAATATAAAATTATTTTTATGCATTATAATTTACCTATTTAATTGCTTGCAGAAAGAAGTCTTCTATTCAAACTATTAATTATTGTCAAGTAGGCAATTATCATATTCACTATATCCAAATAATTATACCTTATTCTCTAATTTTTATTTTGATCACTCAGGAAAAATATTTTAAAAGTTTTATATGGTTACTCAAATTACATTATGAGTACCAAAAGAAGTTAAGTTGCACGTGTTCAAAAATTAATATAAATATAAATAGATAGATCACTACCTTTTATGTTGATCGTGAACCTATGGCAACCTTCATTTAATTAGACGCCCACTTAAATGGAGTTTTAGAAGCCTCTAATTTATAGACGATCACACAAAAAAATGTCGATAACAAGCAGCAAACCAGACAATCAAAAAAGTAATTTTGATCAACACACCCAAAATCTAATATATGTATGAACTAATTTAATACCAGAACAAGTCATAACTAATAAGTAACATTTTTATATGAAAAAGGATGAATAACCTTTTAATTATAGGTCGAGTACTTTGTTAGGTAACACCTAATCCTCAGATACGTACCTTCAAGTTTCGATAAAATTACAATTGCAAATAAAAGAAAAAAAAAACTCTAATGAAGAGTGGCAATTTGATCAAGAAATTAAAGAGAAGATGGAGGCTGTAACAGTGAAAGGAGGACGGACGCGGAAGGGTTTGAAAGAAGATGATGAAGCTGCATTTTGATTCATTTTCTTTACTAGTTTAAGTGTGTTTCATTGCCTTATTATCCCTATAATAGATAATTTTAAAAAAATTTGTCGTTAAAGTAGATGGATTTTTGTTAATATTTTTAAATTTCTTACCTCCATTTATTAAAAAAAAAAAAAAAGAGTGCCGACCTCCACTTTTGCTTATTGACGTGTTTTTCTTCTCCAAATTATTCCTTCAAACTGAAGTAATTTTTCCTGTGTTAAAGTTTGACTACCATGGCTTCTTTCTCTTGTGAAAATGGAAGACCAGAAGAAGTTAACAGTATGGCACATATCTGTCTCAATCAACTCAACAATAAAAAAACATTCTAATTCATTTCCAAAAAAGCGGCTGTCTTTAAACGAAGACGAAGAGAACAACATATGCACAGTTCATAGATGTGATATCTTAAAACTATCCCACTTTCTTGTGAAAGTTGGATCTAAAAGCTCCGACAAAATCAGCAACTATCACAATACAAGTATATTTTCTCGTAGCTTCACTGAGATATAGTAATACTGTTTGCCAAAGAAAAATAGAAAAAAGGTCTTGCAATCAGTACGCAAGAAGCAAATGATAGTAAAAGTTTTCTGCAGCTGATCACAACTTCTGTATAACCACTGAATTGGCCAATCCTGCTTGCGCAATTGTTTGGGTTGGATCATTAAGGATTTTACGAGGAAATCCAACTGTCTGTAGTTGGTAAGCACTAGTTGCACTGGGTCTTGAAGCATCTATGAAGGAACGAATATCACCAACTGTATGATGGTAATTGAAGTGTGCAACCATGCGGGTCCCATCTGCTAGTCTAAGTTGAAGCGACGTTGATGGCAATGATTCGTCCAAGAGGCCCGTTGAAGGTGTTTGGGTGTTGACAGGGGCAGGGGCAGGGGCAGGGGCAGGGGCAGGGGCAGGGGGCTCTGAAGTTGCTGGAGTTGAGCTGCTGCCGAGTGTTCTTCCCACTCCCTGAAATGGAACTTGAGGTTTCTCTGGTTCCTGCAAGTGCATGGAGGAAGCGAAAACATGTAACATTTACTTCAACTGATCTCTTACATGCTCATAGACATATATGAGATTTTACACAGGAAACGAGAGTTATATTTCATAGTGGATAAAAGGTAATGAGCATTTACAAGGAATCATTTCCTCCTGATAGGAGAAAACAGAATTATATTTCACCACAGTTTGGATATCCGACATCTTAAAATCAATCAAATCTGATAATGTACAAAATCATCACTACATAATAAAGACTTGTATTCTTATATTTGTGTATTGCCCCATATTTGTTCATCTGTTATCTTTCCGCCTCTATTTTTATTACTTATTCATAATTGTTGTGTGAAAAGAGGAGATAAGAGAAAAGGAGCAATTTAGGGGTGAACATTCAATACTCACAGTGAAGTTCTCATCCATTCTTATGAGGTTGCAATGCACCTGGGACCTAGTATCTGCAGGTGCCAGCTCTCTTGGACATTCAGACTTTGCAATACTCTGCAAAAGTGGCACCACCACTTTGTGAACATACAATAATCTCAAATACGAGAAATGTACAAAGAACAGCAAGGGACTCAGAGAAACAAAGTGGAAACATGTTTAGAAATAGATAGCCATGCCGCAATAAAACACTTAAATATTCTCCAGCTACGCTTCAAGCTTCAAACAAAGTAAAGTAGCAACCTACAGAATCTACTATAAACGCGAGGTTCGAAGACAAAAGATATGCTGCATGGACTTGTTTACAGTTACATATCTGAGACAGGTATTCATGAGTATCCGATACAGGATGGCCAGTTTTTGCTTTTTTTTTTTAGAGTATTCTGACAAATCTGCACAAATCAGCATACCCATGTCACACCTATCCGACCATGGGTACGTCAAACAAATGAAGGATCCGTGTAATAACAGACAAACAGGCAACATGGATTGCTGGACCCCCTAACAGAAGAAGGTTAACAAAGAAAAAGGACTAATTATATTAACAGCATTAGACTTTCACAGATGAAATACAGTTAAGAATATTGGGCTTATTATCCAGGCAGAGTGTCAGACAATTGTTGTCCTATTTTGTGGCTTTGTTTTTCATACACTTGCCTCAAGAAAAGATGCATTTTCAGGATCATCCAATCTCTTCAAAGGACCACCATTTACAGTGAAGCCATTTCTCCAGAAGATAATGTTATGTACAATGGACACGGGAGGTTGAGGAGCTGGTGGAGGTACTGTCTCCCCTGCAAGTGTTCTCCCAGTTCCAGTAAAGCTTCTTGAGCTTGAACTAGAAACGACACTTCCCAGATGACCTTGAGTTGCACCCATTTGCCTAGCTCGATCAAAGATGGAGTCCACATCATTCTGCTTTGAAGGGTCTTGAACTAGCATTCCACTATAAACAATATTGTGGCTACAGTTAGGGGGACAAAGTGCTTCATGACATCCAGCAGTTCTATGTATTCTTTCAACTTATATTGATCAAATCCATGATTTTTCAGAATAGTCACAAAGTACAGAAAAACGTTAGTGGACATGAGATAACAAACATGATCGGCAGACTCAGAGAATCATGAATTGTCACATAGAATACCTCAGAAACAAAAGCTAACTTGAATCAAAGATTAGGAATATCACTCCACTATAATAGTGGACAAGCTAGGACTACAATCTAGATAATATAGGCATGGATAAAGGATATGCACTTATGGAAAAGTAGGAGAAGACTTGCCCATTAGATCTTCGAAGTGTATCGCTTATCATATATGCAAAGTAAATGGAAATAAAAGTACCAACATAGGCTATACAGCAAGTAGAAATCAAAGAAAATATTCGAAGATCATGATTCATGACATTTATAAGCATCATAATGTTTATAGTTTGATTAGGTAAAAAAGAATGACACTTGAAAAGATTTAATTTCCTAAGATCAATTAATTAAGAAGTTATTTTCTTTTACAAATATCGTAATTCTTACTCCTTATAACGTGGACATTATTGTCAACATTTAGTTCTAAAAGATATAATAAAAAGGGTATCATCATACTGTATTCTCCACTTAACAAGATTAATATACAACACCAATATTTCTTACCAAAACAATATATGTAACTAATATTTATACTTGACAAAACAATGGAAATTGATCCAGAAATTTTTTCTTCTTCCAGAAAGTTTTTCCTAAAGTAAAATATTCTACACGAAAAACATTTTCCATGGAAAAGTTTTTCCTCCGTACTAGTCTAGTACGTGCTGTTCTCCCTTCCCTCACCCTCTATTATTCTCTTCCATCAATCATGTCTATTGCAATTCCTCTTTAATAGGACCTTCCACCGTCTCTATTTCTACCCAATCCCTTATGCTCTCCAAGTAAATGGCACTCAAAGTATATCGAGTAAATGGCACTCAAAGTATATCGAGGAAATATTGTAAGTTAAGAAATAATAAACGGGAAAGTATGACAAATCAAGTTTATAGAATCATATAGACATGATGCTAATCAAACTAAAATAGGGAAAACTAGATGAATAAATTAAAACTTCTGGAAAATAACAAGCATTCCACTAAAAACAATATTGTGGCTACAGTTAGGGGGACAAAGTGCTTCATAACATCCAGCAGTTCTATGTATTCTTTCAAGTTTTATTGATCAAACCCATGAGTTTAACAATAGTCACAAAGTACAGAAAAACGTAAATGGACACAAGATAACAAACATGAATGTCTGCTCAAGAGAATCATGAATTGTCACATAGAATACCTCAGAAACAAAAGCTAGCTCGACTCAAAGATTAGGAATATCGCTCAACTATAACAGTGGAAATCAAGCTAGGACTACAATCTAGATATTACAGTCATGGACAATGGCCATGCACTTCTGCAAAAAGTAGGAGAAAACTTGCCCATTAGATCTTCAATCTGCATCACTTATCATATAGGCATAATACATAAATAGACACTTTAACTTGACAATCAACTAACAACTAAACATTCCAACTTTGAGTATGTATATCTAGACACCTCAACTCGTCTTCACTCTGTCAATTGAACACTCCAACTTACGAAATGATCATTTAGATATGTGTCATTCCACATCGGATGTCCATGAGACATAATGGGAACGAGGTAGAGTATTTAATTATCAGTTGAGATTAAATTAAAGTATCTAGATATGCACTCTAAAAGTTGAAGTGCTTAATCACCAGCTGAAGCTAAAATTTGAGAGTATATTTATGTATTGTGCCTACCATACATGCAAACTAAATGGAAGTAAAAGTACCAACTTAAGCTATTCAACAAGTAGAAATTAAAGAAAATATTCGAAGACCATGACATTTATAAGCATCATAACGTTATAGTTTGATTAGGTAAAAAAGAACATATTTATGAAGATTTAATTTCTTAACATCAATTAATTAACAAATATCTTTCTAGTATAGTTGCATGTTAAAAGAGAAATCCCAAAGCGGCAGGTATGTTTAATGACGATAAAAACTTTTCTGAAAGTTTTTCTTTGAGGAAATCATGTTCTTGTGTATGGTTATTTTAAATTGAGGAAAACGTTTTCTATTTTTCACTAAAATGGAGCAAATTTTTCCTTCAAGAAGAATATTTTTCCATAAGGAAATGATGATGAAAATCAATTTAATTTAGATGGGTAATGATGGAGTCACCAGCTCAGTTGTAACAACGGGGTAATTAGTACTACCTCCAACTAGAAATTCAATTTTTTTTCCCTAAAGCACCTTCCAACGCGAAAAGGAAATATAAAAATGCACCAAGAAGGCAGTGAATAAATTAAAAATTCTTGAAAATAACAAGAAATGCAGAAGTTAATACTCTAGGCAACTAAGGTAATTGTAGAAATTAGGAGAGAGATGATAAAGAAGAGGTAGGGTTAGAGAAAAAGGTTTTGCCTCTTTTCACCACCAGTGTAGTATTCTTGGGGATTATCAGAGTCGCTGTCTGAATCGTGGGCAGAAGGACGGTTCAGATCAGAAAGTGTTCGGATACCGCTGGCGCGGCCAGTCGACGGCTGCCTAGAGGGCTTCTTGCTATCCCGGGAAGACATTGTCTTTGGCTCTCTTCTCTACTGCCGTTATTGTTGGTACAGAGAGTATATGATTCCCTTCTATGCTCATCAGCTGGCCTGCTGTTTTCTTCGGCTTTTACTTTTATTATATATATATGTTGACCAGTCAGTTTGAGAATCAGCGGAGAGTATCAGATATTTATCTGCACCGACGCATGCATCTAATTCTGATGTCCTACTTAAAAAGGCGGAATCTATGGGTGCCCCTAAAAATTGGCATAACTTGAAAAGGCGGAATCTATGGGTGCCCCTAAAAATTGACATAACTTTAACTTAAACATTTTAACCAAGAGTTGTTTATCTTAGATACTTTATATAGAGTTTTGTTTAGTTATTTTGATATTTCTCTGACAATCAGTAAAGATAATAAGAATAATGTAATATACTCATAATGATATAGTAGTAAATATTTTCTATGTGCATTAGTTGGTTAATTAAATAGTGTCACCTTATTTTGATGGTTCACATTATTACACACATAAAAATAAATTAAAGAGAAGAAATAAAGAGCTAAAATACATGACAAATAACCAATGAATCATTGGTATTTACGCGTAAATAATTATCAAAATAAAATAAAATTGATCACTTAAAAATTTACTGTACAAAAACACAACCCCTACCTCCAAACCAAGTCGTCTTCTCCATTTTTCTCTTCCTTGACTCATTTGTAGAACTCTCCCCCCAAATCGTTTCTCCACCTCCCTCCTCCTTGATCCATTTGCATAATCCCCCCCCCCCCCCTCCAAATTGTCTTCTCCACCTCCCTCTTCCTTGACCTATCTGCAGAACCCCCACTCCCACCCAAATCGTCTTCTCACTCTTCCTTTCTTCCTGTGTTCCCCCCACCCCCCACCCCCCACCCCCCTCTCCTAGTTTCCTCCTTTCCTTTCTCCATTACAAAAGCACAATCCCGCATCTTAGAAGAAGAAGAAGAAGGAAGTCCAAAAAGCAAATAGGGTCGTTGTCACCCCCACCTTTAGCTACTTTTCTCTTTAAATTTTTTTTTTCAGATCACTTTGCTAATTTTTCTTCTCAAGCTCGATTTTTTTAAAAAAAAATCAAATCTAATATTCACTAAAAATAATGAAATTTTGCCGAAAATTTATATGAAATTCATATTTGATTATATGGAGTTTCGCAGAAAAATTAATGCAGCAATGGTGACAACATCATGGTGATGATATAAGAAGAAAAAAAAAAGAAGAAGAAGAAGGAGGAGGAGGAGGGGGAGGAGGAAATAAAAGCAAAAAAAAAAATCAGTCATATAATGGGAGTAGGTCATGATACTGTTGGGGGACCAAATTGGATACCACATCAGCCTAAAAAGGTCTTCTACACACTTTGGGTGAGTAAAAGTTATGCAACATGCCAACTGTGCAAAAAGTGTCAAAAGACACTATATGAGGTGTCTAAAATAAACAAGTCTTGCACCTAAGGGTGTGCCCTAGTGGTTAATGAAGTGGGTGAGAACCATGAGATCTCAAGTTCAAACCTCAGCAGAGACAAAAAACACTAGGTGATTACACTAGGTGATTTCTTTTCATTTATCTTAACCTTGGTGGACAGAGTTACCTGGTACCTGTTGCTGGTGGGAGGTGGCTGGTATTCTGTGGAATTAGTCGAGGTGCGCGCATGTCACGACCCGAGCGGAGGCCCGAGACACTGGACAAGGAGCCTCGAGAGACTCTTAAGTCATCCTATGGCATGAATATATATCTAATTCGATCAATAAAGTATAAGAAATAACATGATAGACTTAGTGAAAGTCTAAATTAAACATGACATCAGAATACACAATCTGAAGCTGAATACATCCCTTTTTATCTGAAAAGCCTCTAAGTCTGATGAGTTGATTGGACAAGACCCCAACTAACTCGCTAAACTGAAAACTGAAAACACAGAGAGAAATTTGATAAAGCATGGCCCTCGTGAGATGAGAACTCACCAACCAGCGTAAGATGCTAACTCTGAAAGGTTGGTTAAGAATGGGGCTGAGTCTGAGAGTCAGGGCCTGTATCATGAAACGATACAGCATAGAGTATACGGTCAGTACGTGGAATATACCGAGTATGCAAGATAAGTAAAACCACCTAAATAAGTGAAATCATTTAAAACATGCATAATAATATACAAAAACAAATAAGAATCTAAGAATAAGGCTTCCATGATGCTTTTCTAAAATCATGATCTCAACATAACATAACATCATAACTAAATAGATTGACCCAAAGCTAAAATCTGATAGTCATAAGTAAAATTGAACATTGAGTCAAACCTGCTTTAGAACATATATAGATATGTATATCATGAATGATGAATATGCATAACTAAAATCATGAGGAACAATGAGAGACTCGTCTTTTAACCAACATACCACGATAGAGCTTATGTGGTCCCAACTATCACACTCAAGTGGATAGAGCCGTCCAAAGTCTTGCCATGGTTAAGGATGATACCATGATATCGATATCATACTTGGGGCCCAATGGGGGCAGGGGATAGCTCACAAGGGAGGTTCCAAAGTAATATATATATATATATATATATATATATCCTACATTGGCATATAATTCTGAGGCATAGGGTGATCGACCCTTAGCCTACTCGGTGCTAGACACTACTCCCAAAAATATGCATATGCTCTCTATCGTTTTTCAACGAAGCTCACCATCGTCTATTGACGAAGCTCAATAATAAAATACATCTCAAATATGAAATTATATATATGACAAGCTTTAACTCAAACCATACCACAAGCTGAAAAATAATTGGGAGCCTTCACTCCAAAAACATGTGGTAAGCTTAATTCAGGAAATCATAAATCATACTTGAACATGTGGGCGTTGCCCAATACTTTTACATGCTTGAAAATACTCATTTCACATTGAAAACATGATTATAAACATGGGTAACTTGATAACATGTTTTTCATCAATAATATTTCATTATACTTGAATATTCATCAGAAATCTCAACTTTCATGATTTTCTCATAAATGGACATTTTAATTTATAAATCTTGAAACATGGTTTTAATTGAAAATAATGTAAAACTTTCCCATGAATCATAATTCAATAGTAGAAACATATTTAAATCATACCCATGTAGAGAATTAGGAATCACATGCATTGTGTTAAAATCCCATAGAATTGACATAGGAAATTCATGATTTAGAGAAATATTGGGCATGAGTGTGAACGGATTTACCCATTCATAACCCTACATACCTGATTATAGCTGATTCTTACACTTCTTTGGTTGCCCAAGGAAGAATTGAAGAGAACTTGAAGGAGAACAAGCTTCATCACCTCTCTAACTCTCTAGCTTTACATGCATGAATAAAAATGGCCTTAAATGAACTTAACCCTCTTAAAATTCATCATTCATAACTTAAAACGACGTAGTTTTGGCCTTAGAATTATATGAATTACATAAAAGCCCTTACTAAATTCGCCGGAAATAACTGACTTTCAGTCCCCATGAGGGACTGGAAGATTCGTCACTCCACGCCGCGACTCATGGCATCAATCGTCAAGTACATTGCCTAAGGGTTCGCCTGGGGCTCATCACGGGGGACTTCAAAATTCGTTGCTGGTAACCATGAGTCATGGTCACCACCTGTCACATGCATTGCCCTAAATTTCAAATAATTTCCATCTGTTGACCACAACCCATCCCACGAATCGTGGTGACTGACCACGACCCATGGGGTCCTTCCGTGGGGAACATTGCTATCTTCCTTCTCCTTCTCAGTCACCATTTCCCACGACTGACTCAACGAGTCGTGGGGTCTGACAACGACTCATGGTCATGTTTGTAGGGACCTTAAACCCTAAAATGCAATTAACACCATGATCCTCACTACGAGTCACATCACGACTCGTGGTATGCTCCCATGGGTCATAGAATGACTTGTTCTTTGACTTGATGCCAAATTTCAAATTTTCTCTGTTTCAACTCCTTGGTCTGATCTTTATGCTTCCGGGGTATAACAATATCTCCCCCTTGGGAAGATTCGTCCTCGAATGTTGAAAAACAAACAGAAAAGCAAGAAATGCAATCATCATATTCAAATATTGATCATTTAAGCTGTAAACTGATGGAATGACTATCTCCGATTCAAACTACATAACTGAACTGAATTCACGAATCATACAAACATCCATATACATAAATGAAATTCGGGCATATGAACTAAACTTGAAAACTAAATAGAGTTTTAGGGTAAAGACTAATACCTCAAATTAGAATTGAGCCGGTAGAGAATAAATGTGGGTATCTAGCCATCATGTCTGCTTCGGCTTCCCACGTAGCTTCTTCAACATGTTGATTCCTCCACAAAATCTTAACTGAAGATACTTCCTTGTTCCTTATCTTCGAACCTGATGATACAGTATTTCCACCGGAAACTCCTCATAACTAAGGTTGTCTTTCACACCAATACTGCCTACCGGGACGACTAGAGCGGGATCACCAAACACTTCTTTAAGAGAGATACATGGAATTCAGGATGCACAGAAGCTAATTCTAAGGGTAATTCAAATTCATATGCCATCTTGCCAACCCGTTTCACAATTCGGTAGGGGCCAACATAACGAGGGTTGAGTTTTCCTTTCTTCAAAACTGCATCACTCCCTTCATGGGAGACACCTTCAAAAACACCCAATCATCCACTTCGAACTCGAGTTCTCTTGTCCTCACATCGGCATAGGCTTTTGGCGACTTTGATCTCTTTTCAACTTGTCCCGTATGAGCTAAACCTTCTCCATAGCCTCATGGACTGAATTTGGTCCTATCATTGCAGCTTCACCAACTTCAAACCAACCAATAGGTGATCTACATCTCCGCCCATAGAGAGCCTCAAACGGAGCCATCTGAATACTGGAATGGTAGTCGTTATTGTATGCAAACTCGATAAGAGGAAAAGGATCATCCCAACTACCTTTGAAGTCAATCACACATGCTCTCAACATGTCCATGAGAGTATGAATTGTCTGCTCCACTTGACCATCCATTTGCAGATGAAATATTGTGTTGAGCTTAACTTGGGTACCAAGTCCTTTTTGAAACGACCTCCAAAATTGAGAGGTAAATTGAGTACCTCTATCTGATATGATAGAAAAGGGCACTCCATGCAATTGAACTAGCTCTCAGATATATAGTTTGGCATAATCCTCTGCTGAATCCGCGGTTTCAATAGAAAATGAGCGGCCTTGGTCGACCTGTCTACCACAACCTAAATGGAGTAGTATTGTCGTTGATTGTGAGGCAACTCTGTGATGAAGTCCATATTAATTTCTTCCCATTTCCAAGTAGGGATACTGATATCCTAAAGCACACCTCCCGATATCTGATGCTTGACCTTCACTTGCTGACAGTTTGGAAAGTTAGCTACAAACTCAGCGATATCCTTCTTCATGCCATTCCACCAATAGACTTCCCGTAAATCACGCTACATTTTGGTGGCACCTAGATGGATAGAATACTTGGATCCATGAGCCTCGTGTAATATCCGACTCCTTAAATCATCAACATCCAGAACACATAAGCGACCCTAGTATCGAAGCACACCATCTCCCCCTTTGGAGAAGACCTCCACCTTCTAATTCTGAACAGCTTCCTTTAACTTTACCATAATCGGGTCCTCATCTTCTCTAGCTTTTACATCAGTCACCAAGGACGATTCTGATCCGTTCTGAACAATAACAACACCATTGGTCGAGTCAACCAACCGAACTCCCAACCTTGCGAGTCGATGTACATCCTTCACCAGCTTCTCCTTCCCCTCATCCACATAGGACACACTCTTCATAGAGAGTCTACTAAGTGTGTCTGCTACTACATTGGCCTTACCTTGAGTAGCTCCGACCACCTCCTTTGCCGAAGATTGAGATCCTTCTGGATGAAAACATATTGTAAACTTTTATGATTCGTAAACATATCCACATGGACCCCGTACAAATAATGTCGCCATATCTTCAAGGCGAATACTACCGCGACCAATTTGAGATCATGGGTCGGGTAGTTCTTCTCATGAACTTTTAGCTGTCTGGAAGCATATGCTATAACATTTCCGTGCTGTATCAATACACACCCAAGTCTGATCCTTGAAGCATCACAATACACCATGAACCCATTGGTACACTTGGGTATGGTTAACACCGGTGCTGAAGTAAGTCGAGTCTTCAACTACTGAAAGCTCCTCTCACAAGCCTCTGACCATTGAAATTTCACCTTCTTTTGTGTCAATTTGGTCAAGGGTGCTGCAATATATGAGAAACCTTCAACAAATCTCCGATAGTAGCCGGCTAAATCCAAGAAGCTCCAAATATCTGAAGGACTCACCGGTCTAGGCCAATTTTTCATCGCTTCCATTTTCTACCTTTATGCCCCCACTTGATACTAAATGGCCCAAAAACGCTATGGAGTTCAATCAAAACTCATACTTGCTGAATTTGGCATATAATTGGCGATCCTTGAGAATCTGTAGCACCACTTTCAAATGAGTATCATGCTCCTCCTCGCTCCGAGAGTATATCAGGATGTCATCAATAAACACAATCACAAACATATTCAGGTATGGCTTGAACACCTATTCATCAAGTCTATAAATGTTGCAAGAGCATTCCTTAGTCCAAAAGACATAATACAAACTCATAATGACCATACCGCATCCTGAAGGCTGTCTTCGGGATATCGCTCTCCCGAACTCTAAGCTAATGGTACCCGGATCTGAGATCTATCTTCAAAAACCACTTGGCACCCTGAAGCTGGTTAAACAAATCATTAATCCTGGGTAGAGGATACCTGTTCTTGACGGTAACTTTGTTCAATTGTCGATAATCAATGCACATACGAAGTGAACCATCTTGAACCATCTTTCTTCCGGACAAAGAGAACTGGTGCACCCCATGGGGACTTGCTCGGCCTGATGAAACCCTTATTTAATAGGTACTTCAACTCCTTTAGCTCGGATGGAGCCATTCTGTGGGGAGGAATAGATATAGGTTGCGTATCTAGAAGAAGGTCAATATAAAAATCAATTTCCCGCTGGGGAGAGATTCCCAGTAAGTCATTTGGGAAGACTTCTAGATACTCACATACTACTGGGACTGACTGGATAGTCGGGGTATCGAACGTCACATCCTTAACCTTAACTAGATTGTACACACACCCTTATAAATCATCTTTCTGGCCTTAAGGTAGGAAATGAAATAACCTATAGGCACAATTGAACTACCTTCCCACTCTAAGACTGGCTCACCCAAAGATCTGAACTCTACTGCTCGGGTTCTACAATTAATTGAGGCATAACATGCAAATAGCCAATCCATGCTGAGGATAACATCAAAATTGGTCATGCCTAACTCTACTAGATCTGCTGAGGTAACTTTCTGAAGGACTGTAACTCGGCAACCGCTAAACACCCATCTAGCTACACCTGAATCACCCACTAGAGTAGAGACCGAGAAGGGTTCTGACAAGACTTTGGGACTGACTCCGAAATTACTAGCCACGTAAGGTGTCACAAAAGAAAAGGTAGCCCCCGGATCTAACAAATCATATACATCAAGATGAAAAACTGGTAACATACCAATGACTATATCCGAGGAGGCCTCCTGCTCCTGGTGGGATGTTAAGGCATAGAATCTGTTTTGGCGCTGACCGCCACCCATGCTAGCAGATGCCCCCTACTGTGTTGAGCGTGTGGGAGGGACTGCTGAATTGGAAGCTGGGCCTCTACCCCCATCATGATCCTATCTTACTGCTGGGCAATCTCTAAGCATGTGTCTGGGCTTCCCACACCCGAAACAAGCACCTGTACCTGCTAAGCACTGGCCCGTGTGCCCCCGACCACATTTGCAGCAAGCTGGGATGCTAGAATCTGTGGGTCTGCTTCTTTGACCCCTAGAGCCTAATGCTCTCCCCCTCTTATCGTGTCTTGTCCTGGATGGCACACTCAACGCTGAAGATGCTGGAGCTGAAGATCTCTGGTAGGTCTACTATCAGTGCCCACCACCTGACCTCAGCTGAGGAAATCTGTAACTATCATCCTGGCCCTCTTGGCCTCTCTCTCCCTCATATGCGCCGCCTCCATCTGCTGGGCATATAAAACTATCCAAGGGAAATTCATATCCTGATGGAGCATAGTGGTCTTGCAATCCTTGTCCAAATAGCCCGCCATGCCATGAACAAACCTGCTCACCCGAGCTCTCGGATCAACCACTAACTCTAGGGCATGCTTTGATAGGCGAGTGAACTCAAGTGCATACTCCTGCAATGTCATTCTCCCTTCTTAAGATTCACGAACTCGGCTGCCTTCAACTCCCTCATTTCACGAGGGAAGAACCTATCTAGGAGCGCAACATGGAACTCCTCCCAAGTGACAGGACCTGCTCTGGCGGCTCTACTATCTTTCCATTGTCGAAACCAGATGTATGCGACCCCTTTCAACTGATACAAGGCCAACTCCGCACACTCAACTCCATTGACCCCCATGACTTCGGCGATCTTCACAATCTCATCAATGAACTCATGCGGGTCCTCATCTACTTTTGACCTGAGGATCTCTAGCGGGTTCTTTCTCAAGAAATCTCTAACTCGAGCTACCGCCGCATTTCTATTTTATAGAACATGCACCATTGCTTGTTGATTGACCTAAGCGGCCAAGGTTTGCGACTCGAAACTCAGCATGCTCCGGTGCATGGTGCTCCTGGACTGGTGGGGCTTGCTGGTGCCCGTCTCCGTTGCCATCCTTATGGCCATCTCCGTTCCTATTCCTCCTACCATTAACTCTGTGGGGACCCATGATTCTGCAATCGCGAATAGCACGAGTTAGAAGGAAGGAAAAATATTTCATCGCACGATATGGATCATGAATGAAGGGAACATTTCCTAAATGTCTCGTAGCCTCTTTGTCATAAGTGTGGCACGCATCACACCCATGAGAAAGACTCTACTCAACACGACTTTCAAACACCCTAGGACACTTCAAACCTATGGCTCTAATAGCAAGTTTGTCACGACCCAAGCGGAAGCCAGGACCGAGAAAAGGGACAAGGAGCCCCGAGACTCCAAGTCAACCCATGGCATGAACATACATCTAACTCGATCAATAAAGTAGAAGAAATAACATGATAGACTTAGCGGAAGTTTGAAATAAACATAACATTAGAATACACAATCTGAAGCTGAATACATCCTTTTTTGTCTGAAAAACCTCTAAGTCTGATGAATCGAGGGGACAAGACCCCAACTAACTCGCTAAACTGAAAACTGAAAATACATAGAGAAATCTAATAAAGCATGGCCTCAGGAGATGAGGACTCACCAACCAGCGTAAGATGCTAGCTCTAAAAGGCTGGTTAAGAACGGGGCTGAGTCTGAGAGCCAGGGACTGTATCATGAAACGACACAACATATAGTATGCGGTTAGTACGTGGAATATACCGAGTATGCAAGGTAAGTAAAACCGCCTAAATAAGTGAAATCATTTAAAACATGCATAATAATATACAAAAACAAATAAGAATCTGAGAATAACACTTGAATGCTGCTTTTTTGAAATCATAATCTCAACATAACATAACATCATAACTGAAACGATTGACCGAAAGCTAAAATCTGATAGTCATAAGCAAAACAGAACAATGAGTCAAACCTGATTTAAAACATATATAGATATGTATATCATGAATGATGAATATGCATAACTGAAATCATGAGGAACAATGAGAGACTCGTCTTTTAACCAACATACCACGATAGAGCTTACGTGGTCCCAACTATCACACTCAAGTGGGTAAAGCCATCCAAAGCCTTGCCAGGGTTAAGGACGATACCATGATATCGATATTAAGCTTGGCGCCTAATGGGGGCAGGGGATAGCTCACAAGGGAGGTTCCAAAGTAATATATATATATATATATATATATATATATAAGTAATATCCTACGTTGGCATGTAATTCTGAGGCATAGGATGATCGACCCTTAGCCTACTCGATGCTAGATACTACTCCCAAAAATATGCATATGCTCCCTATCATTTTTCAACGAAGCTCACCATCGTCTATTGACGAAGCTCAATAATAAAATACATCTCAAATATGAAATTATGTATATGACAAGCGTTAGCTCAAACCATACCACAAGCTGAAAAATAATTGGGAGCCTTCACTCCAAAAACATGTGGTAAGCTTAATTCAGGAAATCATAAATCATACTTGAACATGTGGGCGTTGCCCAATACTTTAACATGCTTGAAAATACTTATTTCACATTGAAAACATGATTATAAACATGGGTAATTTGATAACATGTTTTTCATCAATAATATCTCATTATACTTGAACATTCATCATAAATGTCAACTTCCATAATTTTCTCATAAATGGATATTTTAATTTATTAAACTTGAAACATGGTTTTAATTGAAAATAATATAAAACTTGCCCATGAATCATAATTCAATAGTAGAAACATATTTAAATCATACCCATGTAGAGAATTAGGAATCACATGCATTGTGTTAAAACCCCATGGAATTGACATAGGAAACTCATGATTTAGAGAGATATTGGGCATGAGTGTGAACGGATTCACCCATTCATAACCCTACATACCTGATTATAGCTGATTCTTACACTTCTCTGGTTGCCCAAGGATGAATTGAAGAGAAGTTGAAGGAGAACAAGCTTGATCACCTCTCTAACTCTCTAACTTTGGATGCATGAATAAGAATGGCCTAAAATGAACTTAACCCTCTTAAAACTCATCATTCATAACTTTAAACGACGTAGTTTAGGCTTTAGGATCATAGGAATTACGGAAAAGCCCTTACTAAATTTGCAGGAAATAACTGACTTTTAGTCCCCCACGAGGTACTGGACAACTCGTGACTCCAGGCCAGGACTCGTGGCATCAGTCGTCAAGTACACTACCTGAGGGTTTGCCTGGGGCTCATCACGGGGGACTTCACCATTCGTTGCTGGTGATCACGAGTCGTGGTCACCACCCATCACATGCACTTCCCTAAATTTCAAATAATTTTCATCTGCTGACCATGACCTATCCCACGAATCGTGGTGACTGACCACAACTTGTGGGGTCCTTCCGTAGGGTACACTGCCATCTTTCTTGTCATTCTTAGTCACCATTTTTCACGACTGACTCAATGAATCGTGGGGTTTGACCATGACTCGTGGTCATGTCCGTGGGGACCTTAAACCCTAAAATCCAATTAACACCCTGATCCTCACTACAAGTCACATCACGACTCATGGTCTGCTCCCACGGGTCACAGAATGAGTGCCAGATTATAAATTTTCTCCGTTTCAATTTTCGAGTCTGATCTTTGGGATTTTCGGATATAATAGCGCAAACTGTCTCAAACACCACGGTTATAAAAATAAATAAATAAATAAGTCTTAATTGAGGTATCTAAGTTAAAGTTAGTGCCAACTTTAAGGGGCCGTCGATGGGTTCTGCCTATTTAAAATTAAGGCTTAATTTTTTCTTAAATTTTTCAGAATATTTTATTTAGATGGTTGAATTAAATACTTCAATTTATTTCAATTAGACACCTTTTATTCAAATTTTAAATTTCAAAAAATATATTTATGTATGTCTTCATTTGTCTATTAGTTAGTCAAGTTAATCACATAAAATATATCATCATCAGACATTTTTATTTGAGGTTGATGCGTATAATTTAAAAAAAAGACAAATTTCATGAGATTGACTTAACTGTCTAATAGACGAATGAGAACACACATAATCTTTTTTAAAAAAATTTGAACCAAAAGTATCTATTTGGAATATTTTATTAGGAATTGAGGTGATCCATTGGAATGACCTAGTTTAAGTATCTAAATAAAATATCTTAACAAGTTTAAGGGCTAGCTGTGAAATAAGCCATTAAGGCTTAAATTAAACTAGACTAAATATATTTGGTTACAGATAAACATTTTTTTAAACTATATTCTCATTTTCAACTTTAAAAATTTTAAATAAAACAAACAATGTTTAATTTCCATAATCAAATGCTCGCTAATACCCCAAAAGTCGCAAGAGGATATAAGAGGATTATCCATGATTACTCTAAACATATTTGATTAAGATATATTTTTCATTATATTTTTATTTTCTATCAGTATATAATAAAAAAGTTGCGTCCAAGAAGGTGATTGGACAAGATTATGAGTTTGTTAAACCAATTTATAATAAATACTTTTTGTCTTATTTATAAATTTGATAGATATCAAATGTATCAACAAGTCAATTATTTATAAGATAAATCAATCAAAATTTATAAGTTGATTATTTTCAATATATATATATATATATATATATATATATATATATATATATATATATATATATATAGGTTTATAAGAATTTTTGATTTGATTAAAAATGATGTTTGAATAAACTTATAAGTTGGTTAACCCAACACTTTTAAATTTATTTATGTAATTGATAAATATCAAAAGTATTTATAAATTAAGTGTTCTTTTTAAAAAAAATAAAGGTATGGAAAGGAGAAATGAGGAAGAAATTGTAAGAGGAGAATCGAATCCTCAAAAACAAGGTGTAAACTCAAATAGTCAACAAATTAAACTACTAAAATTTTAAAAAATTATAAGTTGATCATCCGTAACTTATGATTCACAACTTATAAGCAATTATAATTTCACCAATTTTTAAAGAATTTTATCTCTAAATCTATTTTAATCTTCAAAATAATTTTCCTAAAATATAAATTTTAGTTATCTCCCTGTTCTTTTTTAATTTCATTATTCATCCCTTTTTAATATAAAAATGTTTTATATTTTTTTAAAAAAATTTGTAAACGGGTTTATGGACATTTACGTCAGTTTATTAGAAAACAAATAATTATCATCACTTTTCTAAAATCAAACATACTGTTATAAACATATTTGTGTTGTATTGAATGTCTATAAAGGTATTTGTATTGTACTGGATACATGTGTTTATATCATTGTGAAAGTCTATCTTTTGGAGAAAAGTTAGGAGAAATTATCCCTATAAATAGAGGGGTTCTCCTTCATTGTATTTCATCCCATCAAGAGAAATAAGAACTTCTCTCATTCTCTCCTTCTCTATAATATTCTTGTTCTTTCTTTATTATTTTATAACACGTTATCAGCACGAGTCTCTGCCTTGAGCACTCACTTTGAAAGATCTGAGGTAAGAAAAATCAAAGTTTTCTTAGAAAGAAGAAGGTTAGTATTTTTTGATATTTATGTCTTTACTAATAACAATATCAATTTTGTACATGAATTTGAAAGAAACGACTTATTGATTCACTTTACAATTCATGCCTCATATTTGTTCCAGAAGAACAATATTGTGAAAAATATATTTGCTCTAGAAGAACAATATTGCGAAAATATATTTGTTCCAGCAGAACAATATTGTGAAAATATGTAAGAGAAATCATCTATGTTATATGCATACCTCGATTTGCTCCCGAAGTAGCAATATCTTAAAAGAGGTTTTAAGCTATCATACCTTATGTGGTTAATGCATATTTAGATGATCATGTTCCATTCCTGAAGAATGAGAAATTGAGAACTTTGATAATTGTTACAAATATAGATCTAATATAGATCTAGTCCCTGAAGTGAATGTGACAATACTTAGTAAAATCTTGAAATTTACTCCCGAAGTAGTAAATCTGAAATTTACTAAGTAATACATGTCATGGTAAACCTGAAGTTTACTAGTATGGATAAATCTCAAAGCACCAATTATGAAGACATTTATTTGATTGATTCGGTACCACACATACGATATTCAAAGATGAGAAATATTTTTCTCACTTAAATATGGGCAAGATAAATGTTACTACGATATCTGGTAGTACCAATTTGATTGAAGGCTTTGGGAAAACCATTATAATCTTGCCTAAGGGAACTAAACTCATCCTAAATAATGCCATGTTTTCTCCTAAGTCTCGGAGAAATTTGTTGAGTTTTAAAGATATCCGTGAAAATGGTTATCATATCAACACAATGGATGAGATGAATCTTGAATATCTTGGTATCACCAAGAATGTCTCTGGGCAGACATGTGTTATAGAAAAGTTCTCTGCTTTATCCTCTGGCTTGTATTGGACAAAGATTAGTGCAATTGAGGCACATTCTATAGTAAACCAGAAGTTTACTAATTCCAATACTTTTGTACTTTGGCATGATCGTCTGGGACATCCTGGATCTATAATGATGAGACGAATTATATAAAATTCAAATGGGCATCCATTAAAGAACTTGAAGATTCTTTCAAATGGTGAATTTTCTTGTAGTGCTTGTTATCAAGGCAAGTTAATTGTGAGACCATCATCAACAAAGGTTGAGATTGAGTCCCCTGCATTCTCGGAACGCATACATGGGGATATCTGTGGACCTATCCACCCACCTAGTGGGTCGTTTAGATACTTCATGGTCCTAATAGATGCTTCCTCTAGATGGTCTCATGTGTGCCTATTGTCATCTCGCAACATGGCGTTTGCAAAATTATTGGCACAAATAATACGATTACGGGCACAATTTCCTGATAATCAAATTAAGTCCATTCGCCTTGATAATGCTGCAGAGTTTTCATCCCAAGCATTTAATGATTATTGCTTATCAATTGGGATAAAAGTTGAACATCCTGTAGCTCATGTTCACACTCAAAATGGCCTTGCCGAGTCACTAATTAAATATCTGCAACTGATAGCAAGGCCATTGCTCATGAAAACTAGGCTGCCCGCTTCGGTTTGGGGTCATGCCATTCTGCATGCTGCAACACATGTTCATCTCAGACAGATAAATAATCATAATTTTTCTCCGTTACAATTGGTTTTGGGTCAAGAACCTAATATTTCTCATCTGAGAATTTTTGGATGTGCTGTATATGTGCCTGTAGCACCACCACATCGCACAAAAATGGGTCCCCAAAGAAGGTTAGGAATTTATGTTGGGTTTGAATCGCCCTCCATTATTCGCTACCTTGAACCATTAACTGGAGATATGTTTACTGCTCGATTTGCAGATTGTCGGTTTGATGAGACAATTTTCCCAAAATTAGGGGGAGAAAATTGTGAAATCAAAAGAGAAATTTTGTGGAAAAATCCATCACTGTCTCATCTTGATCCACATGCTTCTATTTGTGAGCAAGAAGTACAAAAGATTATTCATCTGCAGAAAATTACAAATCAAATGCCAGACGCATTTACAGATATTAAAAGAATTACTAAGTCACATATTCCTGTAGAGAATGTCCCAATTTGAATTAATGTCCCTGAAGGACCATCTACTAGTGTCATAGCCAATGAGTCCAAAGCACGCCTAAAGCATGGTAGACCATTGGGTTCTAAGGATCGAAATCCTAGAAAAAGAAAAATAAATGGTCAAGATGACACTACGAAAGGACCACATATGGAAGTTCAAGACTTGAGCAATTTTGATATCCATGAAGAAATCAATGAGCCCGAGACTCAAGAAAATGAGGAACTATCCATAAATTCAAGTGATGCTGGAATTAATCGATCAAAAATAGTGGTGGATTATGTCTTTGCATATAATGTTGCAACAAAAATCATGCAAGATAGTGAGGATCTTGAACCTCAATCTGTCACAGAATGTCGACAAAGAAATGATTGGCCAAAATGGCAAGAAGCAATTCAATCAGAATTGAATTCACTTGTCAAGCGTGAAGTTTTTGGACCTATAGCTCAAACACCTAATGGTATTAAGCCTGTTGGCTATAAATGGGTCTTTGTGCGAAAAAGAAATGAGAAAAATGAAGTACAAAGGTACAAAGCACGCCTTGTTGCACAAGGATTTTCACAAAGGCCTGGTGTCGACTATGAAGAGACATACTCACCAGTTATGGATGTAATAACATTGCGTTATCTCATTAGTTTCATTGTCCGTGAGAGGCTTGAAATGCATTTGATGGATGTAGTTACAACTTATCTTTATGGATCACTTGATAATGAGATATACATGAAAATCCCTGAAGGATTTAAAATGCCTGAAGCATATCATTCAAAGTCTCGGGAAATGTATTCAATTAGATTGCAAAGGTCATTATATGGTTTGAAGCAATCTGGACACATGTGATATAACCGTCTTAGCAAATATTTATCTAAGGAAGGTTATATAAATGATGAAATTTGCCCATGTGTTTTTATAAAGAAAACGACATCGGAGTTTGTCATACTTGATGTTTATGTAGATGACATAAACCTTATTGGAACTCCAATAGAGCTTCGAAAGGCAATTGATTATTTAAAGAAGGAATTTGAGATGAAAGACCTTGGAAAGACAAAATTATATCTTGGTATACAAATTGAGCATTTGAAAAATGGTGTCTTTATTCATCAATCTGTCTATACAGAAAAAGTGTTGAAAAGATTTTATATGGATGGCGCACATCCATTAAATACTCCGATGGTTGTTCGATCACTTGATATGAATAAGGATCCATTCCGACCTCAAGAAAGGAATGAAGAAATTCTTGGTCCTGAAGTACCATATCTTAGTGCAATTGGTGCACTAATGTATCTTGCTAACACTACAAGGCTTGATATAGCCTTTTCGGTTAATTTGTTAGCAAGATATAGTCTACTCCTACTAGGAGGCATTGGAATGGGATAAAACACATAATGCGGTATCTAAAAGGGACTACCGATATGGGCTTATTTTATTCTAATAATTGCAGTCCCGATCTTATTGGCTATGCTGATGCTGGGTATTAATCTAACCCCCACAAAGCTCGATCTCAAACTGGCTACGTGTTCATATGTGGAGGTACTGCAATATCTTGGATATCTACAAAGCAGTCTCTCGTAGCTACTTCATCAAATCATGCTGAGATAATATCTATTCATGAAGCAAGCCGAGAATGCGTGTGGTTGAGGTCCATGATACATCTCATTAGAGAAAAATGTGGTTTGAACTGTGACAAAGTACCCACAATTTTGTATGAAGATAATGCTGCATGCATAGCACAACTAAAGGGAGGATTCATAAAAGGAGATAGAACGAAACACATCTCGCCAAAGTTTTTCTACACACATGAGCTCCAAAAGAATGGTGATATCAATGTGCAACAGATTCGTTCAAGTGACAATGTGGCTGATTTATTCACCAAATCTCTACCAACTGCAACTTTCAAAAAGATGGTGCACAAGATCGGGATGCAAAGATTCAAGGATGTTCTCATTAGGGGGAGTTAATACGCGCTGTACTCTTTTTCTCTTGCGAGGTTTTGTCCCACTGGGTTTTCCTTGTAAGGTTTTTAATGAGGCAACCAAAAATGCGTATTATTAAATATGTGTACTCTTTTTCCTTCACTAGATTTTTTTCCACTGGGTTTTTTCTAGTAAAGGTTTTAACGAGGCACATTATCTATCAAATAGACATTCAAGGGGGAGTGTTATAAACATATTTGTGTTGTAGTGAATGTTTATAAAGGTATTTGTATTGTACTGGATACATGTGTTTATATCATTGTGAAAGTCTATCTTTTGGAGAAAAGTTAGGAGAAATTATCCCTATAAATAGAGGGGTTCTCCTTCATTGTATTTCATCCCATCAAGAGAAATAAGAACTTCTCTCATTCTCTCCTTCTCTATAATATTCTTGTTTTTTCTTTATTATTTTATAACACATACGAATTATTTACTATTAGCCTCAATATTTCTGTCAGAACATTTAATTGCTTTTATACAATCAGCCTAACACCTAAAAGGCTTTTCGGATGCTTATAAATTATTTTTAATCAATTAACTCAAATAGAATTTAAGTCATTACTATTTTATTTCTAATATGTTTTATAATCGCTGAAATACCAAACATTTAAGTTACTAATACGTACTTATTATCATGCTTAACACTTCAATTCAAATTATTAACAACTTATTTATTAACTAGTTTTTAGACACGTGCGTTGCACGTGTATTTCGTGTTAAGTAGTATAATCATTTTAAAATGAAATTCATATTATTAAAATGTACATCATGAGTTACACAATATTATAGAGAGTAAAAAAGTATACTTCTCAGAGATACACTTATTTATTAATAAAATATAAAGAGATTCAGATAATTTGGTACAATTGAAATGTCAATCTGATGCTAATATCCTCAAATATATATAAAAAAATAATCAAATTCCCCATTAAAAACCTAATCCTCAAAGTTCATACCTTAAATATTTTGTATCTCAGGCACATATTTTAATAATAATGAAACTTTCTTGCAATGCGCACCTTTTAGTCTTTTATAGAATTATCCTTTTAACAATATTAGACTTCTTTGACTTTAAAATTAATATCTTAAAAAGTCACATCATATGTTTTCATTCAAAACAAAAAAATATTTAAAAACTCCTCCTATCATATGTTCATATAAGAAGAATAAAAAAGAGCAAAAAATAAAGAAATTATATGAAATGTTTACCAAAAGTGGCTATAAAAAGTTACAAAAATAATTTAAAAAATAACCCATAAAAACTCATGTAACTCACGATTACAAAAGCATATTTGTTCTAACAACCTGTCGAAGATATAAGAAAAGCACTAAAATCCATAATATATTGTAGACAAAAAATCAATAAATATTATGAAGAAAAGGACCATGTGATAAATATATAATTATTTACATTTTAATTTACAGATTACATTTTAATTTACATTTTAATTTACAAATCTACTAACGAAATAAAATAGATCAATAAGTATGTAATTACAAACTTTAACATGATATAGATAATATTAAAATATGTAATATGAAGAAAAGGACCATGTGATAAATATATAATTATTTACATTTTGATTACAGATCTACTGACGAAATAAAATAGATCAATAAATATGTATTTACAAACTTTAACATAATATATATAATATTAAAACATGTAATAAATGATAAATTAAAATTTTGAACGGAAAGTAAAATATGTAGTAACTATTTACAATCAATTAAATTGGTATAACTTTTTTGTAGTTCTTTTAATATAATAAATATTCAGAGTTACACTTTTCTAATTTTATGATATTTTATAACAAAGAGTTGTGTCTTAAAGTTTGTCTCGTCTTTAAGAAATAGTAGTTTTCTCCTTTTTATAATGACATACATATTAAAAAATTATTACCGAATGAAAGCAGTATATATTTTGTAGAAATGAACAAAGATTTAATCAACATATATCTTATTTAAGATGGCTAGTATATCATTATTATTTTCATGATGTATACCAGTGGCATAGCCAAAAATATTATCAAGGGTGTTCAAAAATCCGTCAAAATAAAATAAAAAAATAATTCTAGCAATTGCTGTGCCCTAGATTCAAACTTGAGACGTTTGATGCTTTTGTGGACTCTTTACCATTGTGCCACCGAAGGACTTATAATTCCAATGGTGTTCAAGTTTAACTTTACAGTGTATAAAATATAATATTTGACTTCTATATGTAGTATAATTTTCTGGTGAAGGATGTTCAACTGACCACCCTTATTTGGCTGTAGCTCCGCCCCTGATGTATACCTGAAAGAAAAAATAGTTATTTATGATAATTAATAATTTATTGACATTAAGAATTTAATTGATATATATTAATCATAATTGCATGTACATATATTCTTTGTTTGATTCAAGATTATAATTCCTTTCATAAAATCTTATACCTATATCATGTTTTCTTATAAATTATATTATATTTTATATGAAATAATAAAATAAGAAAGAGATGTAAACAACATATCTATAATGTACCGGATGATGAGAGGTGAAGAGTGCACAATTGCAAAGTAAAATATGGAATGAAAACAAAAAAAATAGTTAGCAAACAAAAAAAAAATAATTCATATATTAGAACAAAAAAATCCGAGAAAGATAACCACAATGAGCATAAAAGGTTAAAAAAGTGATTATTGATCCATAATATATAAGGAGAGACATAAAGGAATTAGTTGTTCAAATTCGTAACAAAAGAGATCAGCTGAGGAATCAATAAGTTCTTTTGTTTTATTGCATCATTTAATTTAATTTAATGATTTTGAAAATTTAAAACAATTTCTAGTACGATTTTAAAATAAGAAAAAGATGAAGAGACAAACATTCAAGGCTGAAAAAAATTGTACTAATCTAAATAATTAATTGTAAAGTATTTAAAAGTTTACTAATATTTATTTCTAGAAAATTTTATTTTTTAGTTTTATCATACATCTAATTTATATAGAAAATTTATTTATTTAATTTAAAAAGTCCCATTTTTTTGGTAGAAGGGTATTTAAGTATTTGGGAAGCTAGAAAATCCAGGGAATCGACGTCCCCCAAACCATTAGACTTCCAGAGAAGAGGAGTTTGGTCTTAATTTGGAAATTTCCCCCTTATAAAATAGTATGACTATATATATTCTTAATTTATCACTTTAACTATGATAAAAATAAAATTTAATTGATGCATACATTGAATGTGTATGGATTTCTTTTTTCCTCTCAAGCGTATTTTTGTTTATGAATTTACTCGTTCATACTAAAATTCTCATTACTTTGAGAGGTCTTTTAAGTCAAGCAAGAAAATTTGCATCAAGGTCGAAGTGTCATATTTCACAAATTGCTAAGTGGAAAAATAAGAAACATCTCACATGTATAAGTTTTGAACTCGTAATATTTCAATCTTAATTATGGCCTTTTGATTAGCAAGTTAGAGCCTATTTGAATTATATTAAAAGCCGATTAAATTAATTTTTAATATCTTTTTTAATTTTTAAAAATATTTGACAAAATTAAAAATTATTTAAAACAAGCCAAAAATTATAATTTTGGGGAGCTTAAATTTTTTTACTTTTTGGCTTTCAGTACTTTTTACTTAAAAATTATTTTTCTTAAAAAAATTAATCCAAACGAGCTCTTACTCAATTTTCTAGGAATAAATTAAGGCATTACTCATGAGTCATGACCATTGCTTACTGATTTTTATAAATTTGGACCATTTATTCATAAGTTATATTTGTTTCTCAAATATTTAATATTTTATGTAGTTCTTTGTCATGGTAAAGAGATTTTGGTACATACAGTTGGTGATTTTGTGAGAAATGTAGAAAATTATTTATAAGTTGGAATATTTAGACTTTGACCTACGTAGTTTATCTATTCATATTATTTTTTTTTGTTGGAAAGGAGATAATTTAATAACATGAAAGTAATGTAGGAAATTAACGTGTCTTTACAATATTGTAGAAATAGATTTTGTCGATGTTATCTTTAAAAATTTATTATTTAGTAGCAGGATGATGTAACAAGGAGGAACATTCCAAAAATTAGTTTCTTCCTTTGCTATTTAATTTGTTGGACATCCAAGGAACTTCCACAAAATGATAACTTGTCTGCAATCTTGTTTGCTTCACGATATATGTGTTGACCTAGAGGACTCCCCATAGCTTCCAGTAGGAACCTGCAATCCATTCGCAAATTGGTGTGAGAAGGGATTGTTTTATGACTGTTCGGTGGTCTAAGAATAACTGTAAATCTATTTTCACTAGCAGTGAATAAAAATTCTTTGTAAAACTAGCTCCAGTCCTATCAACAACGCGCGCTTATATTTCTAAATGTAACGTTGATTGCGTACTAATGCGCTTCGCAAAGCCTTTTTTCATCTTCTTGTGGAGTCCCTTATTATTCTACTTGCTCCTCCTTGTTGGTTACATCATTTGTATTAAGCTTGTAAGTGTTTTTTGAGGATTTGGTCCATTAAATTTCAATGGTTGAGTTATGACTGTCAGTTCTTGTAGGGTAGGTGTATGGGATGAGAATCGGTCTTGGAAGGCGGACTAATTGAGATTTGACACGTGGAAGCATTGACTTGATCAAATTTGGTCTCGCTATAATGTCTCCGTTCATATGTTGACATGAAATGGGGTCTCAAACCATAACATCTCAATATGATGAAGAACCTTGTGTGATCGATGACCTATGACAACGATTTTGCTAGATCTTCTATCTTTGGTCCCTGTTCATTGCTTAGCGGGGGAAAGCTTGGTCTTCTCTCTGACACCAATTAGCCTTGAGCCTAGTATCAAAGCTCAGGCACATGGGAGTACTCTAGTACTGTCAATAGTAGCTTTTTTTAGGTGACAAAGTAGCCTTTTTATTCTAGTAACCATAGCTTTTTGCCCTTTAAATAAGCCCTTGCATGAAAGAAGAAGGACATCTCATCCTCACTTATAACATGAAACTTTGTCATCAACTTTTGTGAATAAAGAAAAGATCCATAACTTTCTTACTATTTTTTGTTCTAGTTATTACTCGTTATTATTTCGTTTCTTCTTCATATTCTTAATACAATTGAAATACATTCATTTATCCTCATTTTATTGACTTATTTGAAAAAAAATTTGATCAACCTTAATTTACTTGCCTTTATATTCGTTTTTATAAATTTAACTGTTATTGCAAACAAATGGTAAAATTTGGCGCTATTTATAGGGATTGGCAATTGTGATATATTTCAATCTATTACTTCAAATTTTTGCTAGGTCATGTAAACTCACCCACTAAAAAACCTCTACCATGTTTGGAATTCCACACAACAACCCAACCATCGACGAACAATACAACAACCCGCTAGCTGCAGGTTTGCATAACCCTTTGGTATTGATGTGTCGGAAATTAATGACACATCTTTACTTCTTTTTATAGAATTTTGTATATAATTTGGAGTGAGATTAAGTAGAAACTAACCATATTGTGCTATGTTTCAGTATCCCAAGATATTGGATAAAGAAAGGAGCTAAGACCAAAAAACTACTCAATAGACATAGCAAAAGACAGACCATCAGTCTGAAGAACAGACCATTCTTTCCCAGCTACAAATTCCAGAAATCTAGAAAATTGGGTCCCTACAGTACGGTTGAAAGGGAGGTCCGTTAATTGATAGCTGGATCAGAGCTTCGTAGAATGGGATTTCTCCAGTATGAAGTGCAGTACGAACCATCTTTCCAAAGGATGGTTCGTCTCTCAAAAGACAAAATCAAGGGACGAAAGCAGAAATGTAAAGGATGGTCCATCTCCGCACACCTGATACTCTGATGTTCAAATTTAATGGGCTTTTTGGAGCATAGTATAAATACATTTTTCTTGTAATTTTTCAAGAGTTTTTACATTCCTTAGTCATAGCTAGTGTAGAGAGTAGAACATAGTTTATTTTAGCCCTAGTTTTAAGTAGATTGTAGATCTAACTTTTATAATTGAGGATTGTCATCCATCAAGTAAAGATTTCAATTTCTATTGGTAAGAATGTCTCATTACTTTGCTTTCTTCTTATTGTAGCCACGAGTAACTAAACCCAGATCTAAGGTTGTGAACCCAATGGGTTGTGAACCCTAATGAACCCAATTTGTTAAACTTGAGTTTGGGCCATTGAACATTTGATTGATTTTTTCTTTGTATCTTGTGATTGGTGATAAGAATCATTCAATCCTGCCTAATTTCTCTTATGAGGCTTGAAAGAGCAAATTTAGGTTGAGTTAGCATTAATCAATAATGACTCAAGGCATAACCCTTGTTTAGCGGATTCTCCTAGACATAGGTTGAATTCTAAATTGGCAAACGGGCAATTGGGTAGAATGGAGTTCTCTTCAATTTGACAAAATTAAATTAAATTGACACCTATGGTGATATTGAAAGATACCCATGGGTTGCCTAATTAAATTATTTGCATGTTCAGCCCTAACCCTCTCTTAATTATTTCACATTGGGTGATTTAGGGGGATCTACCCAATTTTGGGGTCACTTCCCTAGAACTAATTGCTTACAACCCTAGCTTAATACAATTGATAATTGTAGTTAAATTCTACCGCTCTCAATCTGAATAGATTTTAATCTTATAATACTTCACCGTTGGCACTTGATAGTCTAGGCTTCAAGTAGTCTTTGTGGGATTCGACCCTAACTCCTTGTTGGGTTCTATATTTGTATCAATCATTTGCACTACCCGATATTGGGAGTGAATTTGAACAATATAAAATATTATGGCATCATTGCCGGGGACTACGATATAAGCCTTATCTAGCTCTAACAGTCTAGTTTGCTTGCTTAGATCTATTCTTTTTGTTTTTGACTTATGATACAAGATCATGGCCGCTCTTTCGGCGGAGATTTGGAAAATATGTTCGCGGATGTTAATGAGGAGGTTGACTATGCGAGCACGATCGTCTCACTAAGGGTAAATGTTGCCTCTTTCAAAATTGATGGCAGTATCTACACTATGCTAAAAGTGAGAGACAATTTTGTAACTCCACAGACGACGACCCTCATCAACATTTAAAAAATTTCTTGGAGGTTTGCAACTTTTATAAGCAAAATAAAATTTCGGATGATGTTATCCGGTTGCTAGTGTTCAAGTAGTCATTGGCCAGTGAGGTAAGAGATTGGTTGCATAGACTCCTTTCAAACTCAATTCATACTTGGCAAGAGTTTATGAATGTCTTCCTGAAGAAATGATTTTCACCTAGCAAAAAGGCGGAGAAATGGGATAAGATATTTTACTTTCGACAGCTACTAGGTGAATAGTTGTTCAAAGCATGGGAGAGATTTTGGCAATACATACTTCGGGCGCCCAACCACGGGTTCCCAGAGCATATCTTGTTGGAGAAGTTTTATACCGGTCTTGATGCCTTGGCACAATCCGTTGTCAACAACACCGTAGGTGGATGCTTCATGGATGAGACATTTAACTAAATTGCCATCATCTTGGATAAAATAGCAAAGCACAACCATGCTTGGCATGGTGGGGACCAAAGTGAAGGAATCAATGTTGGGACTCCTTCTTTATCTCCTTGGTTGAAGAAGAATCAGGAGCGTGATCAGATGATGGCCACCATGGCAACTAACATAACTCTCCTCAAAAAAAGTTGACTGAGTCTAAGGTCAAGAAAGTGCACGCTATTAATGAGTCCGTGACCGGAGTTCAATACAGGAATGGATGCCCTACTCCTTTTAACCAATATCAACCATTGCTAGAGCCACCACCTTTGCAAGTGGAAGATGCTAAACTATGTTGGCAATTCATCCAGTGGCTATAGACTATAATATCGATAGGGCTACACCTCTTTTTCATACCAAGGGAAATGGAGACCTTAGCCGGCCAAGATAAATATTACCCTAGGAATGATTTTGGTGGTCAAAATCAAGGTTGGCAAAATAGTGGGAACTATTAGAATAGAGGGTTACCTTCTTATGTTCTGCCTAAAAGTCCTCCCTCTAACTCCCAAAATTAGAGGGAGGGGCCTTCACATGATCATGGGGGCTCAAATCTTGAAGAGATGCTAGAAAAGGTGTTTGCCAATCAGGAGAGAACAAATGCATGTCTCAAGAGTCTCATGGAGATTGTAGTCTCTTACATGACTTCCATTCAGAAATTAGAGAAACAGGTGCGGGACCTTTCCTGTGATCAAAATCCCAAGTAAAAAGGCCATCTTTCTAGTGACATAGTGGTGAATCCAAAAGGACATGTGAAATCTTTTAATGCTCAATGTATGACCGTAGTCACTAGGAGCGGGAAGATTGTGCAACCTGTGGATATGGAGGTTGAAGGTGGTACAAGGACAAATCTAAAATTGTGATTGAGTTGGATGACGTAGAAGAAAGGCCTAAAAAACCTTGTGTTGATGAGATAATTGAGGGTGGATCCAAAAAGCCACCATGTAAAGAAATTCAAAAATGATGTGTCAGTTGCTTTGAAAGAGAAGGGGAAGGCTAAGGAAGGAGTGGAAGACTTTGCAAAATACTTTCCTCTTCCTGTCCCTCCATTTCCACAAAGAATTTCTCAACAAGCCCTTGAGGAAAAAGTGGCAAAGTATATTGAGAGGCTTAAAGAGGCAACACTCCGGTTCCCATTCATTGATGCCATCAAAGAGATGCCGGATTTGCTAAATACTTGAAGATGGTCTTGACTAGAAAGCTTCCTTGTGACAAAGAGGAGATCATTCCCGTGACTCATAGAGTGAGTCCCATCAAAGCAGGCACATGTGTTGAGAAGAAAAGTGACCCCAGGGAGTTTACTGTGCCTTGCCGGATTAGTAGATATGATGGCTTGTATGCCCTTTGTGATAATGGAGGCAAGAATTAACCTGATGCCTCTGTCCATTTACAAATAGTCTGGGTTGTCTATGTTGAATTCCACTTCCATTCGACTCCAGATGGCTGACAAATCCATAAGACTCTAGTGGGGGTGGTGGAAGATGTACTTTTCAAAGTTGGCAAATTTGTGTTACTGGTAGAATTTATAGTTCTTGACTGTGATGTTGATAGATACATACCCATTGTCCTTGGGTGACCATTCTTAGCTACTGGGAGAGCATTGAAGTATTCTAAAAAGCATAAGATAATATTCACGTCAAGAATGAGAGTATCACCTTCAAAGCAGGGAAAGGCCACTTGATGCCCATAGGAGTTGGGGACATTTATGTGGTCAATATTGAGCATGAAGTTGGAAGGGTAGTTGAGCATATGATGACTGAATCACCCAAGAGACAAAAGGCTAAATCAGCATGGGTGAAGCAATACATCTGTGGTACCAAAAGAAGGAAGTGGGTGAGAATGTCCCGTCCCAAGGATGGCTCACCAAATCCATGATCAAGTATCTTATGTCGTGCCGCGACATTAAATCAACTTCTTCTTGAGAGGTAAGCCAAGGGATTCTACACCATTGTAGTATCTATGCCGTGCCGCAACATTAACATAAGTGCTTCTTAGGGGCAACCCAAACATTTTTCGAGTAATGGTTGTTAGTGGATGCAGATATACTTATAAACTTGGAGGAAAGTGGTCTAAAACAGAAAAGAAGAATTCTGATACACAAACGATGGTAGAAAAGATGGACTGTCCTTTCAAATGACGGATCACATATCCCTCCATTTTCTACACTTGGCACTGGAAG
Source organism: Datura wrightii (assembly GCA_035772735.1). NCBI lineage: Eukaryota > Viridiplantae > Streptophyta > Magnoliopsida > Solanales > Solanaceae > Datura > Datura wrightii. The sequence goes on from JASDFA010000008.1 coordinate 31,943,007, forward strand.
GGAATGGGCAAAAGACGATCCAATGTATGTACCGTACTCTACTCAGATGGACCATCTCTTGGCTCGTCTTTGGTTATTAATGGGAAAAGTAAAGGGGCCCATGTAAAGGATTAAGCTTGGGTCAGTTATTGTTTAATTGGGTCAAGTAGGTTTTAAAAGAGAAAATGGGTGTGTGATGGGCATATAGTCATATTGACATAAGCACACCCTTCTCCTTCTTCTTCATCCTTTCCCTCTTCTTCTCTACTAAAAAGTTCCTCCATTATCGATCATTCAAGCTTCAATAACTTGCATTGTTGCATGCACACTTCACCCGCACACACTGAGCGACATAATTCTTGGGTTTTTCGCCCATTTCAGTCATATCACATCACTGTACCAACACACAGTCACTTAGGTAATATTCTTCACTTTATGCTTATGATTTCGTGCCTAATGTGATGCTTTACCTAGTATTGTAGAGGGATTATGATATACCTTGACTTGGAAATAAATTTGGGGGCGAACTTGGGATTTTAATGTTAGGTTAATTGGATAGGGCTTGGTTATGTATGTAACTGTGCTTCCATGTTTAATAACTGCATTTTGAGCTTGAAATTAGACTAAAGCTATCCATTGTCTGTGACTTATGAAAAAAATTGAAAATATCCAAGTGAAAATTATTTGGTATCCTAAAAAATGGAAGAACAGATGGACTGTTATTCACAAAGTCAGACCATTTGTCGTTTCTCCAATTGAATCCGCAAGCCTCATTTCTCTGAGTCTAGAGTATGACTCAAGGGATGGACCTTTCTTTCAAAGGATGACCCATACCTTGAATCGTATATTGAAGCAGTGAAGTGAAAATTTTGGACTCAATTGATGGTACATGGTATAGTCCGTCCTTTGAAGATATAGACCATCCCTTCAGTTGTCTTGCACTTTCTACTATTTTGAAGATACCTCTAATCTATGTTCTAACAAATTGGTGCATCATCACAGGAAAATGGGAAGTTAAAGAGCATTACCCCCAGGAGCCAAGTCTAGCTCATACAAAAGGTCCCCCTTAGTGGACGAGGATGAGGAGGAATACTTGCCTCCAGGTAGCAGGAGAGTTGAGGGGTTACTTGTTCCATCAGCTAGGATGGAATCAACTGAGACACCATCTCCGAGAGCTTCACCCAAGTCTAGGGGTGACTAGGACCAAGCCCAATTTTAGGGGCCACAGATAGAAATTTCTTCCAACGAGGCTGTTGAGGAGGAATTATTTAGCCAGACCTCCTCCTCCCCAACAACAGAGTTGAGACTCCAACAGGTGGAGGAGATGTACAAGATTAGATGGGAAGTCTAGGGATTGAGGGAGCATTATTTACAGGGCCATAGCACGGTCATTGGTAGAGTCCACGGGGACTTACCGAGGAGAGGATTGTGATTTCCGCGGGGTTGGAGGCATATCCCGATATCATGGAGTAGCTCAGATTTCAGCAATGGGAGTTTTTCTTCTAGCTAGGGTCAGTACATTCAGATACTGGTTTGGGAGTTTTATACAATATATTGGGAGATCCTTCTGAGATCAAACCCAGTGTTGAAGATGCAGATCAATCCACTGTCTTTAGTTATGATTCATGGGGTTCCGATTGATAGCAACCCGAAGGTAATAAACCATTACTACTTGAGTGAGGACTAAGAGGTCATGGACACCTCATCTTATAATGAGATAGTCGATAGAGGCAGACAGACTAGAGGGTGGATAGCCAGTGTGAACCCCAGTTTGGGCTGTGTTTGATATAGTTGACATCTTCAAGAGGGACCTCTATCTTCCTGCTAAGTTTTGTGGAACGTAGTCTGCAGCAGGGTATGCCCGACGAAGAGAGACAACAAACTACCTCTTAGACAGGCTCCTATCGTGGCATCGATTGTGGATAGGCGGAGCATAGATATTGGCCAGATGATCAGCATGGAGCGGAAGGATCAAGCAGTACAGACGAATACCTCCCTCTCATTCGCACGTCTTGTCATAGCCCTATACTGGAGGGAAGGGGTACCTATCTTGCCGAGGGAGAACATATCCACTGATGCTCGCCTGGTGACTGACATCACCAAGATGCAAGATGACACTATGGTCACTGGGGAGAGCTAGCCCAGCTCTAACTTACCAAATGGGTCCACTACTGAAGGGCAGGGCATCTACATGGTGGTGCCCATATCATAGCCTGCTAGTGAGGTAGACCCTGCAACGATAACAACTTCAGCCACTGCAACATTCACACCAGCTGCTCCATCAAAGCCACAACTTATATCTAGAGACTCACTTACTGGGTTGGCCTCGAGGGTAAATAGAGAGGAGAGGCAGCTGGCTAGACTGATCGAGGACCTGCTGGCCTCTGTGGCCACTATTTTTGAGTGAGCTATTTAGTCACTTCGGGATATAGTGAGGACCACGCATGAGGATTTGAGTTCACGACTAGCCATGGATGCCAAGTTGCACCAGCTGAGAGGAGGTGCTAGTGCATCTGATGTTTCTAGCCTTCGAGTAGATCTTGATGAGACCAGAGCTACTGTGCTTGAGATGTAGATGCGTGAGCGACATCGAGTTGAGGTGTAGATACCGCTAGTGGATAGGACACCCTCGATAGATTGCATCCTGGATTTTATTCCATGAGTGGTGCCTATCCCACCAGCCCAGACTCAGCCTATGCTAGCACATCAGTCCCAGACAGGGCTAGTACTACACTACAGTAGGTTCCTGCACAGACTCTGGTCTAGATAGAGGTGCAGGCTAATAACACTCAATACACCTCTCCCTTTTAAAGGAGGTGGCAACGGTCGTTGTCAAAAATAAATTTTCCAATGGATGTCGGAGTTTAATACCATAGAGATTGAGAAAGAATGATCTAAAAGTTGAAAATCAACTCAAACTAGTTAGTGTCATATCTAAACAACATAATGTAAATATTCTGGGAAAAAGGAAGGCAATAATCAAGTTCAAATTATAAACTAAAGCAAGGGAAAATTAGTTGTTGCAATCAATAAGAGGGAACTAGGGATGAGCAACTAATGGCATATCAACTAGGTTGAGGTTGATTAAAATGCCTTAAACTCAATTATAGCATGGAGAGCAATGGCTAAAGCTACACCCCCTTGTTTTTCAAACACAAGGATGTATTTGCTTTGGATTTTCTCAAATCCCAAAGCCATAATAACAAATCAGCCATAAAACTCGAGGAAGGGTTAAGCTATCTCTAGCCTCAAGCCTTTAATGGAGTATGATATGAGTCTTGACTATCTCTATGATATTGGGCATATTTTATGTCCATTTTCCATGTTTTTGTTCATATTTGATTATGTTTTGAGTTCATAATCCTTAATTTATGCTTAAATTCATGTATGTATGTGTTTTATGCACTAGCAAATAATTTGAGTTGATTTGAGTAGGAAACTAAGCAAAATGGGCTCAAAATAATGCAAGAAATGAAGATTGGAGGAGCTAACAATTTTGGTGCTATGGTTGGCGCCCTGCAACAAGTCCCAAACTTCAGAGAATAAAAACTTCAGTTTGGTGCTATGGTTGGCGCGCTGCGCCAGCCCTCAAACTTCAGAGCAATTACACTTCACAAATTTGGTGAGATGAGTGGCGCCCCACACCAGAGGTGTCCAGACTTAGAGAAATTTGATGAACACATTGATGATATAGAGGGGGTGGCACGCTAGGGCCTATCTAGAGCTGAAATTATTGGAAATTTGACTAAGTTTGTGGCAAGATTGGTGGGGCGGCACACCAAGGTCATTCCAGGGCAGAAAATATTGATTTTAAAGCCAAGTCTTGAAGGGAAGAAGCGTTAGTTGAAGGCTCATCTATAAATAATGGCCTTAGTTCATTTGTTAAGCAAGTTTCAGACTTCTTGGAGCAGTCTTTACTAGGGGTGGGCAAAAAAATCGAAAACCGAAAAACCGAACCGAATTAATCAATTGATCCCACTATTTTCTTTATTTAAAAAGTTAAAATTAAGATTAGTTGAATTAAACTTTAGAATTAAAACTTAAAATAATTTATTTTGAATTTAAAAAGATAAAACCAAATTTGAATTAGAAAAATCAAAAAAACCGAACCGAATTTGAAAAAAACCGAACCGAACCGAATTAATTTGGTTCGCTGTTCGGTACACTACATGAAAAACCGAAAATCGAAAAAACCAAATCGAAATTTAAAAAAAACGAACCGAAAAACTGAATGCCCACCACTAGTCTTTACGCATTTTTACATTCTGTAGTTCGTTTATGAAAGCTTGTAAGCTGTTTGGAAGGAAGACAAAGTTCTACAACTAGTTTTTCTCTTATTTAATTCATATTTTTTTATGATGATGACTAAATATTTGTTTTTTCGCTTGTCTATGAGAGGCCAAACTCATATTCTCGGATTGTGGCCAAGGTGAATGGTTGATTGTTTGAACGACTAATTAAATTTGATTTTGATTCTTCAATTATGGTTGTTTGTATTTATTTGTGTTAACTTATTATTTATAAGATTGATCACCTAAGTAATCTGTTGGCTTTTGATTGAACTTTGGAAAGGGAATCGAAAGGGTTAAAAATAAATACAGAACGGGAATTCAAAGGCCCTTGAACCTGTTGATGATAGGATAGAAGTTGTTATTGGGGATAGGGATATACCCTTCAACTTCGTTTAGTTGAAATACAAGTAGGCATAACCATCGTTTCATGATTCTCTTGCGACCATTGGGATATAGAAATTAGGGTTCATGAAATAGTTCTTGGATGTTAGAGATAGTGGCAAGAAATGGGATAGTAACTTGCAACTAAGAACCATAGGAAGAATCGCGCCAGTTTAATTACGTCTGAAAAACTCAACTTGAAGCCAACCAAGTGCCATTGCCCTAGTCTTTCAGCATCATTGAAATACAATCAAGCTTGCATTTATTTTAGTTAATTTTATAGTTGAAGTTTTACTAATTAATTTTCCGAACCAATCTTTATTTTACTTGTTTTGTAGATTAGTGAAATTAAAGTGACAACCTTATAACAATTAATTGACAAGTCCCTTGTGTACAATATTTGGAATTCAAAATCCTATATTACTTGACGACCACGTGCGCTAGCATGCGCGATATCAAGTTTTTAGCACCGGTGCCGAAGACTTGAATATTGTTTAATCATTTGTAGGTTAGAATTTTGTTTCTCTAGTTTGTATTTTACGTTTGTTTCTTGTTTTTGTTGAAGTTCATAGGGTTGTTTGCCTCAATGTATGCCAAGCACGAGAAATCAAGGATCATCTTTGGCTTCTCTTGATCCTGAAATAGAGAGAACCTTTTACAGGTTAGCTATGAAAAACAATGGGCAAGCAGCAGGTGAAGAGAATAAGAGATTTCCAGTGATGCATTTTGCTAGGCCTAATTTGGAGAACACTCCTAAAGCGATCGTCAAATCGGCCATCACTAGGAACTTTGAACTAAATTAAGGGACTATGTGGTTGGTCTAAAACACTTGCCAATTTTAGGGCAAGCCGCATGAGGATCCCTACAGGCATCTGATGACGTTTGTAAAGCTGAGTGAAAAGTTTCACTACTAGGATGTGTCAGATGAATATGTCAAGTTAACTTTGTTTCCATTCTCACTGGTTAGAGAAGCTAAGGAGTGGCTTCAGAATGAGCCTGCAGGATCCATCACCACTTGGGATATCCTCTCCAATAAGTTGATCAACTAGTTTTTTTCTTCGAGAAAAACTAAATAATTGAGGGGAAAGATCTCTGAATTCATACATAAATATGGAGAAACGCTAGCTCTAGCATGGGAACGTTACAAGGGTTACTTCAGGAATTGTCCACACCACATGCAATCTAAGGAGATAATTGGGCACAACTTCATTGCGGGTCTAAAGCCTGAGTCTAAGATACTCCTTGACGCTACTGCACAGGGATAGATTCTGTTCAAAAGTTATGATAAAATTGAGCCTCTCTTGAACCTCATGTATGCGGGGAGACAAGATTATCAAGACTTAGGCAGAGGATTTGTAGCAGCAAAGGTGTTGAGAAAGCTTGAGGTAGATGGTGCAGTGGAAATTAGGGCATACATTAGCCAGTTGGTGAATGGGATCAATAAGTTGGTGATCACACTGGCAGGAGGCCAAGTGCAGCAAGTACAACAGGTACAAATTCCACCACCATCATGTGAGGCATGTCGAGAAAGCCACACCTATTCAGGTTGTCATTTAATCTTGAGTCTGTATATTTTGTGGGATAAAAAGGTCATGGTGGAGGTTTTGCAGGTAATGGCTATAATCAAGGGTACCGAAATGGAGCAAATACCTCATGGGGAGGGAATCAAAACTTCCAAAGGCCCCAAAACACTTATCAAAGGCCACAAGGCCAGTAGTAGAATAGTTCTATTGAGGAAACAATGAAGCAATGGATGGTAAAATAGATGCAAGTGGTCAATGAAATGAAGAAGTCCGTCCATGAGCTTGAAAGGCAAATAGAGTAATTGGCCTTAAAGCCGAACAACAGACCACAGGGGGCAGTCCTGGGTAACACCGAGAACAACCCTAAGAAAAATGTAAATGTTATGTTCTTGTGTAGTGGTAAGGAGCTGGGTAAGGCTATTCCCAAAAAATAAAAAGTTGATGAGGAACAGACCGTAAGATCCAAGACTAAGGTGGGGGAGTCTAGCAACCCACAACCGAAAATTGTAGTAGCTAGACCACCTCCCCCATTTCCTCAAAGGTTGATGAAGAAGACAGAGGACATAACTTGTAGTAAGTTTCTTAAATTGTTAAAGCAGGTTCATGTGAATATTCCATTAGTGGAGCTTTCGTAGGAAGTCCCGAAGTATGCCAGATATTTTAGGGATATCGTGGCCAATAAGAGGAGACATACAGAATTTGAAATCGTGGCTCTTATGGAAGAGTGCAGTTCCCGAATCAAGAACAAAATTCCTAAAAAGCTAAAGGACCCGGGGAGCTTTAGTATCCCTGTCACTATTGGAAGCAAGGAAGTTGGGTCAGCTTTATGTGATTTCAGTGGGAGCATCAATTTGATGGCTGCATCTTTGTTCAGAACATTGTGATTAGGTGAATCACGTCCTACCATAGTGAAATTGCATCTTGCAGATGGACTTTATAATACTGGACTATGAGGCAGATGCAACAATTCCCCTCATTTTGGGGAGAGGATTTTTAGCCACTGCCAACGCTGTCATACATATTCAATCGAGCAAGATATCTATGAGAGTAGATGGTCAGGAGGCAGTGTTTGAAGTGTTTAGAGTAGCACGAATGCCACCTTACTATGAGAACTTCAAACTGAAGCCAGTGGGAGAACCTGGAGGTTGTAATCAGTTAGTGGAGCGGCAAATGCTGTATGAAAGTTTAGCAGATCCTTGGTATGGTCATAAGTCAACTCGGATGAAGGAGTGATGGGGACTATAGTCATGCCGCGTTAAATCGGGCACTGCATGAGAGGAAACCCATGAATGTCATGCCACGACTATAACTAAGGCGCTTGGTGGGAGGAAACTCATCCTTCTAATTTTTGTATAATTTTCTTTATTTGTAGAGACGAACAGGGCATAAGAGGCAAGAACAGGCTGGGACATTGGGTTAAAAAGTGTAAGTCTGGGGTGAGATGCCTGATAGTAGGCACTAGGAGTTAAATCTTATAAGAGAAAAAATTTTGTCAGGTGAGGCTATAGGTGGCGCGCCGCACCATCCCCTATCTCCAGAGAAAATATATTTCTAACCGCAGGCTTGCTGGATGAAAATTTTTGGTCAATTTGAGTCAATATTGACTTAAAAGACCTTAAAATTACATAAAATCCTATTCCCACTTATTTATTTAAAGTCCCATTCATCCTTTACCCTCAAAAAGTTGAAAAAGAAAAAAAGCAAAAATTCCTCTCTCTATCTCCTCTTAGCCGTAACTCTCACTCCCCTTTTTCCTCCATTGTTGTCTTCTCCAACAAGTTGGTGAAGCTCTCATATTCAATTCAAGTAAGTATATTTCTTCTCTCTTGTTTGATTAATGATGAAAGCATGCTCCCGCACCCCTCTTCCCCAAGATTTAGAATCCAAAATCACCATTTTTGGTGAAAAGCTTGAATTTCATGTTTTGGATTTTATGAGCTTAATGTCTTAAGTTCTTCTTTGTTGAGTAGCTTGATTCTTGATTGAGTATGGTGATTTGAACTTGTGGGGATGATGGGAGTTGGTGAATTGAATTCTTGAATGTTGGTGGGTAGATGTAATAATTGTAGAGAGAGAAAGTACATGATTCTTGAAAGTGATAAACGTTTGAGTTGGTGAGATTCTTGATTAATTCATGTTGGGTGGTAGTAAATTGCTTATTTCTTTTTGATTGAATTGAATGTTGTTACTCCATTACATGAATTACTTGAATTATGAATTGAAGGAGGAAAGTGAGAGGGATGACCTAGTTGAGGCATTCTTGAAAAAAGTTGAAGTTAGAGGAGAGTGGAAATGAAAGAAAAAAAATTCATGAACTTGGTGTAGTATGGATTTAGTGAATTAAATTGAATTGTTGAGATTGGATGATGATGGGGGAAGTCTTGAGTACTCCATTTGACAAATTCTCACAAGCATGCTGGCAAATTAAGTGTGGGGTGGATTTTGCACCTTCAACACTTAATTAGTTAGCCATTTTGTTCATAGGCTAATTTTGTGGAGTTCTTGATTTTTGCTTGTTAGGTACCATGGCATCAAAAGGACAGGAGGTGATTGTTGCGGATCCAAGTGCGAAGAGGGCTAGGAAAGGCGAAAAGGGGGCTAATTCTTCAGCTTCCAAAGCCAACCCAGCGAAGAGATTTAGAGCAAAAGCGGTAGAAACTCTTGGGCTGTAATGCCCCAGAAACTCAAAGACTAGACCCGGGAGTTAAAATGGAGAAAGCTGGAAAATCTGCACCAGGTCACAGAATGAGTCATTTTGTGACCCGTGGGGGTGACCACGAATCATTAAGTGACTCATGGTGAGAACTTAGAACTTGGTAGAAAAATTGGTGAATTCGGGTGGCCACGGGTGCGACCACGAGTTGTGGTCAACACCACGGGTTGTGATGTGACCCGTGGTCAATAACAAATTTAAAGCCGGGAAATTTTAAGTAGTGTACCTAATGAGTGGATCACCACGAGTCGTCAGGTACACCACTACTCGTGATGTCCCGCATGCTGATTAGTATGAGATTTTTGGCAGTGTACCTCATGAGAGGTGACCACGGCTCGTGGTCACTGGGCACGACCCGTTGGGTCCCTCGTGGGGGACTGGCAGTCAGTTCTTCCTGCAAACTTCTTAAGGGTGTTTCAGTAATTTTTATCCTCCTAGACTCTAAACTACGTCATTTTAATGTTATTTTGAGGGGATTTAGAGGGGCTAAACGGTTTCCCCCTCATTCCCACTGAGATTTTCATACAAATTAGCATAAGTTTCCTCTCAAGAACTCTCAAGCAAGACTAGGGCTTCTCATCTTTTGCAGTGATTCAAGTTTTCTTCTCCAAGGAATTCATAGCCAGGTATGTAGGAATTCAACATGGGAATAGTTCTTCCCTTGTGTACCCAAAATCCCTCCTTATTTCTCTATGAATTCTAGCCCTGAGTTTTCAATTGTGAAGGGAATAAATATATATATGAGATTTCTTTGAATTCTTATAGAATGCTATCCATGTTTATTTTAGATATGATTCCATTAGTTTAAGACTATATTGGTGTTGCCCCCATAAAGTGAATTCTAGACCTGAGCTTTCGAATGTGGATGAATTATATGCCAGATTCCATTATAACCTGTGAAATATGTTTTAAGTTGATTGTTGGATATTATCCATTTTCTAAATAGTATAAATGCTATTTCTTGTAAGTATGATTTTAGCCCTGATGTTGAATAAGACCACCTAGAATTATGCCTGTTGGGTTAGTCTTCCTTGTTGCTTGATTCTGTCAATGTTGTGGATTCCCATGTTGTTAGTGTGAGTTGAAATCTTAGTTAGCTGCATGATAGTTCAGTTTCAATTAGAATGTTAGAATATTCAGATTTTGTCAGCTGGCCAGTTTGACTGCAATAGTTTTGAGAGGTGTTAGTGGTGCCTCTTAGCTATCAAAACTAGACTTAGTACCAGATTTCATTTTGTTCTTTAGACGGTTGCGATGCTTCCAGATAAGCAACTCTACCGATCTTAAAACCTAGTTACGGAATTCGGTTCGATAAGACTCTCAGGGTGTTGCCAGATAGGTATTCTTGACTAGTCTTGGACCCAGTTTCGAGCTATCAACTTAGTAGCTAGTCTAGGACTATCCAGTGAGAGTAGGACTTAGCACCGGGCGAACCGGGGTTCCAGCGCACCCAGGTTCCTAGAACTACGTCGCCACCATAGGTTTTAGTTTTATTGGCCTCATGGCCCCAAACTTGTGATCACCCAGTTTGTGTCTTTATACTCTGGCAAGGTATATTGGGTCCTACCAATGGGGCGTATATATCAGAGTCCATGCCTAGATCACATGGTTACATGTCGGTTATAGACTCTCCCACTAGTCAGCCCAGTTCAGTCTCAGATTAGTCAGTTCAGTTTCAGTTTGCTTAGTTCAACACAGTTAGTTTAGACTCAGAAAACTTGGATTTAGGGCATGTTTTTGACCCTCGGACAGTAAGAATGATAGAATTCTTAGTGTTCGTCAGAAAATGTCAGCTGATTAGTTTGACTACAGAAATTCTCGAGGTGTTAGTAGTACCTCCCAGTTATCAGAATCAAATTCAGAATTCAGTTTATTGGTCCACTAGGCGGTCATGACATTTTAGATAAACAACTTTGACTAGCCTTTATAACACCCCAGAAAATTTTTGGTGATTATTTGATATACTTCTACTAGGTTAAGGAAAGTACGGGTTGTATATTGGTCGTAGTTGACAAGGAAAATGTGTTGATCAAAAAACCAAAGAGTATTTGAAGTTCATAAGTGGGGTCAATTTTAAACGATCATATCTCCCAATATATAATAAATTAGAAGCCCCACGACCTATCAAATTAAAGGTATTTGAGTCTAGTTTTTATAACATCAAAACACTTGTCAATCTGAATTCGGAGTAAGAAGTTATGGCAATTTTACTAAAGCATCGCAAGCGGTGACGCGGGCATGACGCCCTAGCGCCTCCACCGCCCTATTTACTTAAAATATGATTTTTCACTTGTAGAAATATTTTCAGATAAATATAAATTGACCAGATTGCTAAGGATTCCATTTATCTCTCAATTCAGCAGCTAGGACAAATAACATCAAGGAGGAACATCAAGCAAAGTTCAAGAAAATCACAAGATAAGTTGAGATTACTTTGCCAAGTGTGTTAGGGGCTGTTTTGGAGCTCGTTTTGGCAAGGTTTTGACGGAGTTTTTCTGCGTTTAAAAATCTATTTTTACTTCCTATATATCCATCTTTGAGTAGGTGCTGAAATCAGGAGAAAAGGTAAGGATTTCGCCCCTTTTAAACCTCTCAAATTGCAACACGAAAATCTGGAAATTGGCAGCTAAGTGAGCTGCCGATGGACTGTTTGTGAGCTGAGTTTTGCTCGTTTTCCTTAGGCGTTTTGGCTGTTATTTTTGCTGGAATTACACTTCATATTGAGGGGAAGAATTACATAAAAACTAAGGTAAAATTTCCTCTTGTTTCTCCCTCAAAAGTTAGTGAAAACTAGTTGAGAAAATGGCTAAATGTTGTTGATGTTGCCGTGTGTTGTTGTTGCTATTGTGACTGCCTATGGTTAGTTATTTTGGATGCATCTTTTTGATATAGATTAAGATTTCTGTTGTCTTGTAAAACCACTAGATTAAGGAGGTTGAAGTCTGATCATTGAAATAGGAAATCGGCTAGAGAAAAGTTCATCGGAGAAAGGTAAGTAAGGCGCCTCATCTATCGTTCTTTTAAGCACGATTCGTGTGTTGTGAATCGAATGAGACAGAAACCCATTTAAAAGTCTTGAGGCAGTATGTTAAGATTCATTTAATCTTTAAATATCCATGTTTTATTGAGGATAAATGTTAAGATTATGCCTAGCCGAAGTGAGATATCTAAAGTGTGATATTGTGTTGATTGTTGTCGTAGTTGTACATTGAGTTGGAGACCCCTCAGCGTGGGCATTGTTAGCTGGTACTTACTGTATGTCATGTGTATATATATGTGATGTTAATGTGTTTAAAGGTCTGGTTTCTAACTGAAATTGGTGAAAAAGCCAAGATGAGGACGTATAAACTATTTTAAGCCACGTAAAGATGTCGCAAGCTATTAAGGGTAAAAGAGCTTATCGAATTAGGATTACCTGGTTATGGTTGTCCTTTATCTTATGTGTATGTTATGAAATATTTCAGGCAAATGGGATATTTCATAATCCCTTTCCTTTAAGCCGAACGACAAGCTAGGGAGTTTCTAAGCTCTAATGTCCTTCGAACACGATCTATTAATTTTGTTGAAATTCTTAGGTCATCCGTAGTTCCTTATGATTTATACAAGTTTTGAATACATGCATTTAAGTTCTATTTTCTAGCTTTACATGTTATATGTACTCAGTTCCAGTTAGGCATTATGAAGGAGGCCTATACAGGCCACATGTTTAGTATTCGTCATTTCTATGTTGTACGTATTGAACTGGTTCAGTATAAGCCATATCAGCTCCATTTATGATTTTGTCTAAGATTTATTGATTTTACCTCGGTGTGGTACACCAGCTGGAGGTCTTATTATTTTACCCTGGTGTGGTACACCGGCTGGACGGATTTTACCCCGGTATGGTACACCAGCTAGGCATTTTTAATTTTACCTCGGTGTGGTACACTGGCTGGACGAATTGTATATAGATTTTATGGTCGGCTGTCTGTTGGCATTTCAGTTATAGTCTTTATTGTGCATTACATGGTTGCATTTACACTTCAATAATGAGTTATTGTCAGGTTTCTGTTTTCATGATTCCAGGTTGTTACTACTCCTTATTTTTGGCCTAGTTATCATTTTTATCTTACATGTTCACAGTTTTCAGCCTTACATACCAGTACATTTTATTCGTACTGACGTCCCTTCATCTTGGGACCTTTCCAGCAATCGTGCTGCAGGTACAGGCCGAGGCTCAATCATCGGACGTAGTAGGAGCCAGATTGCAGCAGAATAGTGGTATGCTCCTCTCTTCCAGGAGCCATGTCCTAGTTTTGACTATTTTCAGTTTTGTGTATAGCATGGGTAGGCCAGGGCCCTATCCCGTGCATTTTAGTTTGTTTACTCTGTAGAGGCTGATGTGGACTAGTTTGTATAGTAGTGTGAGTTGTGTAGTCGTATTGGTTTTTCATTGCTTTGCTTAGATTTATTGTAGCCTTGTCGGCTTTCCAGGTTGCATATTTATTATTTTCAAGGCATTATTGGTCCAGTATTTATCTTGGTTGGTTGTGACAGGTGGCTTGGTCAGCCTTAGTGTTACATTTATAGATGCTATATAATCGGCTTCTCGATCGATCATGAATCGAGTGCCAGTTGCGCTCTACCCCAGTTTTGGGTCATGACAGCCTTAGGATCCCAATTTTAGATTTTAGTTTGTTCTTTTAGACAATTACGACGCTTCTAGATAAGCAACTCCGACCAGTCTTAGAACCTAGTTTCAGAATCTGGTCCAATAAGACTTTCAGGGTGCTTTCAGATATGTATCCCTGACTAGTCTTGGACCCCAGTTTTGAGCTATCAGCTTAGTATTCAGTTTAGGACTATCCAGTTGGAGTAGGACTTAGCACCGAGCGGACTGGGGTTCCAGTGCACCCAGGTTCCCAGAACTATGTTGCCACCGTAGGTTATAGTTGTTGTTGGCCTCATGGCCCCAGACTCTTGTGATCACCCAGTTAATGCCTTTATACCCTGGCAAGGTATATTGGGTCCTACCGATAGGGTGTATACATCGGACTCCACCTCTAGCTCACGTGGTTATATATTGGTTATAGACTCTCCCACTAGTCAGTTTAGTCTAGTTTTAGTTCAGTTTAGATTAGTATTCCAGATTTAGAACATGCTTTGACCATCAGACAGGATCCTTTAGACCATCTCAGTAGTTCAGTTATTCAGTTAAGTAGCTTTAGTTGGTCATTGCATGTCCTTCCAGTTCAACATTTTTTTATTTTTTATTTTATTGTATTGTGTTATGTTTCCCTCACTTAATCAATACATTTAAAGTACTGACGCATATTTTTATACTGTATCGTTTTATGATATAGCTGCAGAATCTCAGTCTCAGCCTCGCTAGCCGATCATTCACCGTAGATTTCAGCTGTTCTAGTTGGTGAGTCCTTATTCTTCGAGGACGGAGATTTATTATTTCAGTCATACTTTCTTTCCTTTTTATTTAGATTTGGAGTTAGCTGGGGGTTTGTCCTAGCAACTCATCAATCATAGTGGCTTTCAGATGCAGCTTGGTTTTTTTAAGACTTGTAATTTTGTTTTAATATGTTCACATATTATGAACTAGCTTTATTTCTTTCAAGTATTTATATGTTTTCCTTAGACTTCCGTTCTATATATTTTCACGCTACTCAGAATGCTAGTGTATGATAGACCAACGATTGACTTGTGGTTACTTGTGACTCCTAGTACCGTGTTCCATCTAGGTTGTAAGCTTGAGGCATGACAAACATGGTATCAGAGCACTAGGTTTAGAGTATCCTCGGATTTCTGAAAGTCGCATCGAGTAGAGTCCTCTTCATGGGTGTGAAGCACGCCACACTTATGATGGGGAGGCTACGAGATGTTATTAGAAAAATTCGCTTTTATTCATACTCTTTATTGTGCGTTGAAATTCAATTCCAAAATCATTCTCCTAACTCGTGCTTTGTTTCGTTTTAGTGAATTATGCCTCTGCGACATGGTAATGGAAGAAGGGCCGGTAATTCTCACTGACCTATCCCACCAGCTCCAGTAGCCCTCTAGGATGACTCAGTGTCCACCGCGAAATTCAGGGGGAGTATCCAGCTACTCGCTCAGATAGTTACCAACTAGATGAACTAGCAGGTGGTTCCGATCAACAACTACGGGTCCGCAACAGCTGCCCAAGTGCGAGATTTCACTCATATGAACCCTCCAAATTTTCACAGATCTAAGGTGGGAGAAGACTCACAGGAGTTTGTGGATGAGATTAGAAAGATCACCCATATCTAGTATGAAGAGTGGAGGGAGAGGAGGCCAGGGGGAGCAAGATCTGTAAAATGGGAGGAGTTTACTACAGCCTTCCTAGACAGATTCTTCCCTTGGGAGCTCAGGGAGGAAAAAGTAGCGGAGTTCATGAATCTAAGATAGGGAAATAGAACAGTAGAAGAATATGCTCTGGAGTTCACCAGGTTGTCTAAATATACTCCAGAGATGGTGGCCGAGCCAAGGGCTCGCATGATGAAGTTTGTTAATGGAGTGTCGAACCTGGTCCTCAAAGAGTGCAGGATAGCGATGCTGATTAAGTATATTGACCTCTCCAGCCTTATTGTTCATGCCTAGCAGATTGAGGCAGAAAAATTGAAGGACATGGAGTAGAAGAACAAGCGGGAAAGGATTGGCCAATCAAATTATGGCCACCAGAGGTCAGGCGGTAGTAGTTGCCCAAAATAGTAGCAGCAGCAGAGGACTCCAACACCCAGCTCAACTAGCGCCCCTACCTCTCAGTCCCACCAGGATCGGAGGGGTGGAGCATCTGGCTCTCAGTCCCAGAGGTACAGTGCCAGCAACAGGTATCCAGCTTGCCCCAAGTGTGGCAAGAACCACCTAAGAGAGTGTCTTCAGGGTCGAGAGGGCTGTTTTGGTTGTGGATAGCTTGGTTATCGGATTAAAGAGTGTCCGTCAGTAGGACGGGGAAGGTTATTATCCACTACCTCAGCAGCTCCAGTAGGCTGACCAGCTCAGTAGGCCAATACTTAAGGTACGGATGGCAGTCAGGGCCAAAACCATTTTTATGCATTATCATCTCATCAGGATCAGTAGAATTGACCTAATGTATTCATGGGTATGTTACGTCTTTTCCACCTAGATGTACATTCCCTACTAGATCTAGGAGCCACACTGTCATTCGTGACTCCATACATAGTTGTTTAGTTTAATATCAGTCTAGAAGTCCTCTCCGAGTCGTTTTCAATCTCCACCCCAGTTGGCGAGTCAGTTAGAACCAGCTGGGTGTATAGAAACTACCCATTCTCAGTCTTCAATAAGGTCATTCCAGCCGATCTCATAGAATTATACATGGTTGATTTTGACCTCATCCTTGACCATGGATTGGTTACACTCCGGTTATGCCTCAGTCGATTGCAGAACTAGAGTTGTCAAATTTTAGTTTCCAAATGAGGTAGTGTTAGAGTAGAGGGCAGTAGTTCAGTGCCTAAAGGGTAGGTTTATTTCCTACCTTAAGGCCCAAAAGCTTATTTCTAAGGGATATATTTATCATCTAGTTTCGGTCAAGGATTCCAACTCTGAGACCCCAGCTATCCAGTCAGTCCCTATTGTCAGTGAATTTCCGAATGTGTTCCCCAAAGATATTCCCCGAGTTCCTCCTGAGAGGGAAATTAACTTTGGTATAGACCTTCTCCCAGATACTCATCCCATCTCCATCCCTCCTTACAAAATGGCTCCAACTTAGCTCAAGGAGTTGAAGGAGCATCAGAAAGACCTTCTTGATAAGGGTTTTATCAGACCCAACATCTCTCCCTGGGGTGCTCCAATACTATTCGTTTGAAAGAAAGACGGTACCCTTAAAATGTGCATCGATTACCATCAGTTGAACAAAGTCACAATCAAGAACAGGTATCCCCTACCCAGAATTAATGACTTGTTTGACCAACTTCAGGGAGCCAACTGTTTCTCTAAAATAGATCTCAGGTCGGGGTATCATCAGCTAAGAGTCAAAGAGTGTGACATATTGAAAATAGCTTTCAGGACTCGATATGGTCACTACGAGTCTGTGGTTATGTCTTTCAGACTAACAAATGCCCCTACAGCCGTTCTCAAGCAGTATCTGGTTATGTTCATCACTGTATTTATAGATGACATTATGGTATACTCCAAAAATGAGGAAGAACATGCTAATCACCTGAGGATTGTGCTTCAAACACTAAGGGACTACCAATTGTTCGCCAAGTTCAGCAAATGCGAATTCTGGTTGAAGTCTGTGACTTTACTGGGTCATGTGGTCTCGGGTGAAGGTATTCAAGTTGATCCTCAAAAGATAGTAGCAGTGAAAGACTAGCCCAGACCTACCTCCCCAACCAAAATCAGAAGTTCTTGGGTCTATCCAGGTATTACCGACACTTTGTGGAAGGGTTTTCTTCTATAGCATCCCCTCTGACTAGGCTGACTCAAAAGAAGGTGAAATTTCAGTGGCCAGATGCATGTGAGAAAAGTTTCCAGGAATTAAAAACTCGACTCACTATCGCTCTAGTGTTGACACTACCAGAAGGATTAGATGAATTTGTAGTATATTGAGACGCTTCCAGAGTTAGACTCGGTTGCGTTCTAAAGCAGCAGGGAAAGGTGACAGCCTACGCCTCCAGACAACTCAAAGTTCATGAAAATAATTATTCGACTCATGACTTGGAGTTGGTAGTGGTGGTGTTTGCATTGAAAATATGGAGACACTATCTGTACGGGGCTCACATAGATGTTTTAACCAATCACAAGAGCCTTCAGTATGTATTCAGTCAGAAAGATCTAAATCTTCATCAGAAAAGGTGGTTAGAGCTCCTGAAGGACTTTGACATGAGCTTACTATATCATTCGGTCAAAGCCAATGTAGTGGCGGATGCCCTGAGCAGAGTATCTATGGGGAGCGTGGCCTATGTGGAAGAGGGCAGAAATGAACTGGCAAAGGATAATCACCGATTAGCTCGATTAGGGGTGTAGCTGATTGACTCAACTGAGGGTGGAGTGGTAATGCAAGGTGGGTCGAATTCCTCTTTGATTAACTAAGCAGCACACTTCCTCCCAGTTAAAACCACAAATTCAGCTGAGGACGACGCTAGGCCTTATATCTGGGAGTTGGTCAGACTTCATGGGGTGCCATTATCCATTATCTCAGACAGAGGTACCCAGTTCACCTCTCATTTCTGAAAGTCTTTTCAAAAGGGACTCGGTACCTAGGTCAAGCTCAGAACAATTTTTCACCCACATACAGATGGACAAGCTGAGCGGACTATTTAGACCCTAGAAGATATGCTGAGAGTGTGCGCAATCGATTTCAAGGGTAGTTGGTGTAGATGGCCCCATTTGAGGCATTACATGAAAGGAGGTGTAGATCTCCTATCGGGTGGTTTGAAGTGGGTGAAGCTACTTTAATCGGGCTAGACCCGGTTCATGAAGCTATGAATAAAGTACAACTCATTTGAGAAAGATTGGAAATAGCTCAGAGCCGTCAGAAATCTTATGCTGATGTGAGGAGAAGAGAATTGGAGTTTTTTGTGGATGACTAGGTTTATTTGAAAATTTCACCCATGAAAGGGGTAATGAGATTTGGAAAGAAAGGGAAGCTCAGTCCGAGATATGTGGGACCCTATAGAATTTTGAGGCGAATTGGCAAGGTAGCTTATGAGTTGGAATTACCTTCAGAGTTGGCATCTGTGCACCCAGTATTCCATGTGTCACTATTGAAGAAGTGCATCCGTGGTCCAACTTCAATTGTTCCATTGGACAGTGTGGGAGTAAAAGATAGTCTCTCATACGAAGAGGTCGTAGTCCAGATCCTTGACAGTCAGGTTCTAAGCTGAGGAACAAGGAGGTATCTTCGGTCAAAGTCTTGTGGAGGAATCGGTGTGTTGAGGGAGCTACGTGGGAGGCCAAAGTAGATATGATGGCTAGATACCCACACAATTTTAGTTTAAGGTATCAATTTCCTCCCCAAAAACTGCTTCAGTTCATGTGTTCCAATTTTTTTCATGTAAATAAATATGTATATGATTAGTGAATTCAGTTCAGACTTGTGATTCAATTTGAAGGTAGTCATTCTGTTAGTTTTTAGCTTTCATGATCAGTATTTGATTATGAAGATTGCCATTCTCTACTTTCCTGCGTGTTTTCCAACATTCAAGGATGAATGTTCCTAAGGGGGAGATATTGTAATGCCCCAGAAACTCAAAATACTAGACTCGGGATTTAAAATGGAGAAAATTGAAAAATCTGCACCAGGTCACAAAACAAGTCATTTGTGACCCGTGGGGGTGACCACGAGTCGTTAAGAGACTTGTGGTGAGAACTTTGAACGTGGTAGAAAAATTGGAGAATTGGGGTGATCACGGGTGTGACCACTAGTCGTGATGTGACCTATGGTCAATAACTAATTTAAGGCCAGGAAATTTTAAGCAGTGTACCTAACGAGTGGGTCACCATGAGTGGTTGGGTACACCATGATTCGTGATGTCCCCCGTGGTGATCAGTGTGAGATTTTTGGCAGTGTACCTCACGAGAGGTGACCATGACTCATGTCCACTAGGCACGACTTCCTTGGAGAAGAAAACTTGAATCACTGAAAAAGATTTTTGGCAGTGTACCTCACGAGAGGTGACCATGACTCATGTCCACTAGGCACGACCTGTTGGGTCCCTCATGGAGGATTGGCAGTCAGTTCTTCCTGCGAATTTCTTAAGGGTGTTTCAGTAATTCTCTATCCTCCTAGACTCTAAACTACATCATTTTGTGTTAGTTTGAGGGGATTTAGAGGGGCTAAATGATTCCCCCCTCTTCCCACTGAGATTTTTAGAGAAATTAGTGTAAGTTTCCTCTCAAGAACTCTCAAGAAAGACTAGGGCTTCTCATCTTTTTCAGTGATTCAAGTTTTCTTCTCCAAGGAATTCATAGCCAGGTATGTGGGAATTCAACAAGGGAATAGTTCTTACCTTTGTCCCCAAAATCCCTCCTAGTTTCTCTATGAATTCTAGCCTAGAATTTTCAATGTGAAGGGAATAAATATATATATGAGATTTGTTTGAATTCTTATAGAATGCTATCCATGTTTATTTTAGATATGATTCCATCAGTTTAAGACTATATTGGTGTTGTTCCCATAAAGTGAATTCTAGCCCTGAGCTTTCGAATGTGGATGAATTATATGCCAGATTCCGTTATAGCCTGTGAAATATTTTTAAGTTGATTGTTGGATATTCTCCATTTTCTAAATATCGTATAAATGCTATTTCTTGTAAGTATGATTTTATCCCTAATGTTGAATGAGATCACCTAGAATTATACCTGTTGGGTTAGTCTTCCTTGTTGCTTGATTCTGTCAATATTGTGGATTCCTATGTTGTTAGTGTGAGTTGAAATATCAGTTAGCTGCATGATAGTTTAGTTTCAGTCAGAATATTAGAATCCTCAATGTTATTTAGATTTTGTCAGCTGGCCAATTTGATTGTAGTATTTTCGAGAGGTGTTAGTGGTGCCTCTTGGTTATCAGAACTATACTCAGTACCAGATTTTAGTTTGTTCTTTAGATGGTTGCGACGCTTCTAGATAAGCAGCTCTGACCGATCTTAGAACCCAGTTACAGAATTAAGTCTGATAGGTATTCCTGACTAGTCTTGGGCCGCAATTTAAAGCTATCAACTTAGTAGTCAGTTTAGGACTATCCAGTGGGAGTAGGACTTAGCACCGAGCAGACTGGGGTTCCAACGCACCTAGGTTCCCAGAACTACATTGCCACTGTATGTTTCAATTTTATTGGCCTCATGGCCCCAGACCTGTGATCACCCAGTTCATGCCTTTATACCCTGGAAAGGTATATTGTGTCCTACCAATGGGGCGTATACATCAGACTCCATGCCTAGCTCACGTGGTTACATATCAGTTATAGACTCTCTCACTAGTCAACCTAGTTCAGTCTCAGATTAGTCAGTTCCGTTTCAGTTTGGTCAGTTCAGCACAATTAGTTTAGACTCAGAAATCTCAAATTTAGGGCATGTTTTTGACTATTAGATAGGGTCATCTAGACCATCTCAGCTTATTTCAGTATTTCAGTTGGTCATTGCATGTCTTTTCAGTTCAACATTTTTGTTTCTTATGTATGGTTTCTCTCATTTACTCAGTATATTCAAAGTACTGATGCATACCTTTTATGTTGTGTCGTTTTTATGATACAGTTGTAGGATTTCAGTCCCCACCACTCACTCTTAGAATTCTCCATCTGCACTATTGGTGAGTCCTTATCTTTCGAGGACGAAGATAATTTATTTCAGTTCTATTTTCTTCTTTATAGACTTGGAGTTAGCTGGGGGCTTGTCCCAGCAACTCATTAGTTGTAGTGGCTTTCAGACACAGACTCGGTTTTTCAGACTTGTAGTTTGGTTTAGATGTTGTTAAAATGTATGATTCAACTCTACTTTCATAAATGTTTTATAGTTTAATTTAAAGCTTCCGCTATTTTTATATGTTTACTCAGAATGCCAGTGTATGATAAACCAGGGGTTGACTTGGGGTTACTTGTGACTCCAAGTACCGTGTCCCGTCTAGGGTGTAAGCTCAGGGTGTGACATAGGCTTACTTGGTTCAACACTCAAAAAGAAGCCAAGTATGCACCTGAGAATTGGATAGATGAGGGCCACTTGACACTTGACTTCCTGGCTATTCGGGACAAGATAGGTGAGTTGGGAGCTAGTTATATCTTCAATGAGCCGGAAAGGTGCAACTTCAATTTGATTAGGGAGTTCTACGCAAATTGGGATACTTCATCCGGAGAGAGAACTAAGGTGAAGATTAGAGGCCAGGTGGTGTGAGTCACAGCTAAAAGGTTCAATTCCTTCCTAGAGACATCTACAGCAGACCCTTTGGAGTATTTTATCTTGCTGGAGAAGCTCCATACAGAGACATCTGTCACACTTTATGTGGTGAGCACTCATTCGCCCATTGGGTGAGGGATCATAACGGCACTAATTCCACATTGGCGTTTGCTTATTTAATTAGAGAGGCAAGGGTGTGGGTGAAGTTGGTGTGTGCTATCTTTCTCCCTGGGACACAAATGACAGAGGTGACTCGAGAGCGGATTGTCTTGGTATATATGCTGATGAAGGGAATACCGATCAACTTTGGTGATGTGATTCATGACAATATGAGAAGATCATAAGATAATTATAGATGAAAATATTGTCACGACAGTCTCTTGACCATGTTCTTGAGGGAGGAAGGTATTGAGGAGGAGAATGCATACCTTGTCTGCTGGAAAGATGAAGACATCACAAAGGTGAAGGAGATTGTCCCTTCCATAGGCCCTTTTCTTACTATAGCTGATCAGCAAGCTCAAAATGAGATTTGGCAGGGTCATATATTTGGGGTGCTGGAATTACAACTGAAGTTAGGAGGTCGACCCTCCACTGTAGAGGAGATGACAACTTTAGAGGCATGGCACCCGCTCACGGAGAGTGCTATGTTGATATGCCGAGTCGGCCCAACTTTTAAGGAGCCTCTTAATGAAAATGAGGCCACAATCATTACTGATGGTGTTGATGAATTAGATATGGGTGAGGAGGATGACAGTACTATGGGCGCCATGCATGTTGATAGCGAAGATGATGATGAGGATGAGGAGTACAATCCCAAGGATGATGCTTAGCGACCTAAGAAGTTCCTTTTCTCTCCCTTTATGATGTGATTGTGTGTGTATTGAGGAAAGTGCACCTTTTTAAGTGTGGAGTGGAGGAAAGATAGATTCCTTTTGTTATTTGATTGCTATATTTGTAGTAGGTCATAGCATTATTATGTCATTCCTCGTAATAGTAGCTTGATGATTCATACGTCATGGGTTGTAATTGCTAGTATGGTGATGTTGACTTGTCCGCATGGGATATCTTGACTTATTGTTCGTCTTGACTATGTTATGTTTGGTTTCTTGGAGTTAAATATTTTTTGTTGTTTTGTTTGAGTCATTATAGTCATAGAGTAATGACGTTTCCCTGTGATAGATGAATGACGACCATCTTAAGGGAAGTTTCATCACATTTTATTTTTATTTTTTAGGATTGAGTTAAAGGTCATCCACTTGTATGCTTGTAAATATTCTTCTTAATTTCTATGCTAGAGTAAATTGAGTGATCATCTTGATTACATGAGTGAGGATCCATGAGAGACACATATATCTTTTTAATTTGACTCGACATATCCTTAGGGCTTAATAATGAATAAACTTGTCATTCAATATGATTATGTGAATGTGTAGCTGTAGAAATTGATTAGATTCTTGTTGCAATGAGAGGTGAGCTAAATTGCTTTGTATATATATATATATATATTGTAGCATCTGAACTTTCCTTAGTGTATGTAGGATAACAAGTTGGTAGGGAGTTGAGAGATGATCAAGGCATTTCTTTGACGAAACCATTTTTTCCTATAGTTTTTTACTATCCTAATCATTCTCCCTAGTTACCCCATTGAGCCTAAAAACCTTATTCTTTCTTAGCTTGAATAGTAGCTTAATCCCTTTTTATTTGTGAAACCTCAAACTTTTTGATCCAAAGTAGTCTTAGTCACTTTGAGACTTTAAAATTAAGATCCACCAAGCTATATGTTTAGAAAAAGTAAAACGAATTTGTGGTAAGAAAAGAAAAGTGAGAAGAAGGGGTTCCCATAAAAATTATGTTGTTTACTTGCTGCTAGGGAATTGAAAAAGAGAGCTTTAATTGAAAAATGCTTAGTTATTCTATGACTAGGAAACTAGTAGTCAAGTAGTAAAAAATGGGGCATGAAAAAAAAAAGACAAGGGTGAGTAGATGATAGGTGAACAAACAAGGAGAAAGGTGGTGGAAAAGAAAAGTGAAAAATGTCTTAAAAATGCTTAGGGTGGTTTTCATTATAAAATGAAATATCAATCCTACCCATCCCTTAGCCGACACTACAACCAACAAAAGTCATTGTGATCATAATCTCTTGAAGCAAATAGGTAGTCTTAATCTACATGAAGGGCAAGCCTATGGTGTGAGTACACATATACATTACATCATTTGTGAGTGTGAGTACTCTTAATTATTGCGTTCCATGTCTTTACATTGATGAATTTGAGAGAGGAACATCACTAAAAGTGAGGGGCACAAGAGGTCTAATTTGGTGTACTACTTGTTGCATGCGTCACACTTAATCATGTTGACCTTTTGTGTTGCAAAATGAGTCATTTATAGAGGTTGTGTGTTTTTTATTGTGAAATCTTTTTATGTGCTTTGTGAGTATTGTTGTATGATGATAAACTACTCTATGAGTTGATAGAAGTGTCAAGTGTGATGGTGCAACATGAGTTTAGGTGTATTTTAAGGATTGTTCGAGGACAAACAATGGTTTAAGTGTGGATTGGTGATGTTGGGCATATTTTATGCCCATTTGCCATGTTTTTACCCATAGTTGATCATGTTTTGAGTTCATAATCCTGAATTTATTCTTAAATTCATGTATATGTATGTTTTATATGCTAACAAATGATTTGAGTTGATTTGAGCACGAAACTAAGAAAAATGGGCTCAAAATGATGCAAGAAATGAAGATTTGAGAAGCTGATGGGTTTTGTGCTATGGATGGCGCCCCACACAACGTTCGAAACTTCAGAGAAAAAAAACTTTAGTCTAGTGCTATGGCTGGCACCCCGCGCCAGCCCTCAAACTTTAGAGAAATTGCACTTCACAATTTGGCGAGATGAGTGGTGCCTCGCGCCAGAGATGTCTAGACTTAGAGAAATTTGACAAACACCTTGGCCAGATAGAGGGGGCAGCGTGTCAGGGCCTATCTGGGCTGAAATTGTTGGAAATTTGATTAAGTCTGTGGCGAGATAGGTGGAGCAGTGTGCCAGGGTCATTCTGAGGTAGAAAATGCTGATTTTAAAGCCAAGTCTTAAAGGGTAGAAGCGTCATTTGAATGGTCATCTATAAATAGTGGCCTTAGGTCGTTTGTTAAGAAACTTTTAGACTTCTTGGAACATTCTTTACTCATTTTCACATTTCGTAGTTCGTTTATAAAAGCTTGTAAGCCATTTGGAAGGAAGACAAAGTTTTACAACTAGGTTTTTTCTTCTTTACTTTGTATTTTCATACGATGATGACTAAATATTTGTTTTTCCTCTTGTCTATGAGTGGCTAAACTCATATTCTAGGGTTCTGGCTATGGTGAATGATTGATTTTTTGAATGACTAATTAAATTTGGTTTTGATTCTTCAATTATGGTTGTTTGTATTTATTTGTGTTAATTTATTATTTATAAGATTGATCACCATGTAAGTAATCTGTTGGCTTTCGATTGAACTTGGAAAAGGGAATCGAAAGGGTTAAAAATAAATATAGAACGAGAATTCAAAGACCCTTGAATCCATTGGTGATATGATAGAAGGTGTTGTTGAGGATAGGGGTATACCCTTCAACCCTGTTTAGTTGAAATACAAGTAGACATAACCATCATTTCATGATTCTCCTACGACTAAAGGGATATAGGCGTTAGGGTTCATGAAATAGTTCTTGGATGCTAGGGATAGTGGCTAGAAATGGGATAGTAACTTGCAACTAACAACCATAGGAAAAATTGCACCAGTTTAATTATGTTTGTAAAACTCAACTTGAAACTAAGTGCCATTGCCCTAGTCGTTCACTATCATCGAAATACAATCAAGCTCACATTTGTTTTAGTTAATTTTATAGTTAATTTTTAGTAGTTTAATTTTTTAAACCAATCTTCATTTTACTTGTTTTGTAGATTAGTGAAATTAAAGTGACAACCTTATAATGATTAAATTGGCAAGTCCCTTGGGTACGATATCTGGACTTCAAAATCCTATATTACTTGACGACTATGTGCGCTTGCATACGCTTGGTCGACATCACTCTTCCTCAATCCCTAGCATCACATACCCAAATCCTTATTATTGAATCCTCACCCAAATCTCACTTCTCTCTCTCGAGCAAAAGTAAGATAAGAAAGCTAAATCAATGTTTGCAACCATTAATTTTTTAGTTAAAACTTAGAGGAAACAATAGATTCATGCTTATTAATTGAATTTAAGAACAAATTATCAACACCAAATAATGTTTAAACACCAATCATGCACACACCCATAGCTAATAATTTAGCTATTCATGAATAAGGACAAAGAAATTTGATTCCTCTAACTCTATCATATTAAGTACTAAAATTAAACTCAAAATCTACAACAATGGAGTTCTTTCCCCATGGGGTTTTGAAGAAGATGAAGTAATTGTGATCTACTTTCTATCTCTATGGAACTTCTTTCGACAATATTCAATATGACATATGTATGTGCATAATTGGGATAAAAATCTACAAATTCCTATGCATAGATTCCCAAAATTTCCATTGTAAGCTTCTCATGTACATTTGTTCCAAAACTGGATGAGTTTGCCTTTGTCAACATTCGGGTCACTTGTGTGGCACCGACATTTTGCAGGTGCCTATTTGCGGCTCATAGGTTCTTAGCAGGTTGAGACAGTGTTCTTTGAAGGCCATCTGCATTTGCAGGTGCTAACATATGCTTCACAGATTCCGTTCATCTCATCCTCCAGTGGCATCTATATGGCACCTACATTTTGCAAGTGTCCATATGCGGCACACATATCCTTTTTGCCAATAGTAGAGTGCTTTTAGTTTAATTCCTGCATTTTACTTGTCTAAGTTAAACACCTACACAAATAAAGAGAAAAGGCATAAAACCTTCCTAATTTGTGTGAAAATAATGCCATATCTCATGCTTAAAAAGCCGAATGATCAAACCCCCAAACTTGAACCATTGCTCGTCCCCAAACAAAGTATTCACTCACAACTAGAATTGAATAAAGTATATCACATCATGAGAGCTACACATAAGACCAGTATAACTTAAGACAACCCCAAAAATCACACATAGACTCAAAAATTAAAAAGGACTTAAACAATTGCACAAATTCAGTCAGTATCACCTCAAATCCTTGCAAATATCATTTTCATTCATTCAATTCAAAATAGGGGACATATCCAATCAAATCAAGATCAATAAGCATCTTAAGTCATTGACATCCAACATTCAAAGTTTTCCTAGAAGTTCGCTGTGCATCTTGTTGCATTCATACCTCGAAATTGAAAGCAAAATTTTAGCATTTCCTCCCAAAAAAGTGAGGCTTCTCATCAAAAGAGAGAATCCCACTCACATTCATGCAATTCACATATAGGGATTATTAAATGATGAAAAGAAACTCACTCTCTCAAGGATATTCAAGTACATACACATTGAATCATAGGCTCGCCCTTCATGTAACTCACCACTAATGTAGAGTTTCTACACTCGGAATCACTAAGGACTTGCGGGTTATAATGAAGGTTGGGGGTAAGGGCAGGACAACATTTATCTATAGTGACTTAAACCTCCCTATTACCTTTTGTGAGAACATTAAAGCATCCCCCTACACATCGCGAATCAACTCCACCTTATCCCTCCTTTTTCACAATCCAAATTTTCCCAAATAGAGCCACCCTTTTTAACACCTTCAATTTTTATACAAGCCTCTTTTGTACAAGAGATAACACCATTTGGTTCACACTTTCTTCTTTTGATCAAAGGTTTTTTAACCAGCCATTTTGTTTTTACATCAAGCAATTGGTGCTACCTCACATTGAAACTCACTTCTCTTTTTGCCTTTTGTGCACACCCCCAAACTTAGGCTTTTGCCTACATCACAATTCATTTTTCCATCCTCAAACCTTAGACTTCAAGCCTTCATGTTTATTTTATCAGTAGAAATTAGGGAGGAATGAGTGCCAAAGTAGAGAATTAAAACGGGTATAGGGCTCATAATGTGGTTTCCAAGAAAGGGTCTAAGTATTAAACAATGGTTAACAAGGGTTGATGTTCAGGAGGTCATTCTGTGGTGAAGTGACTATCTAAAAATAGCCTAAGGTCATTTCCCAAGTGCAACTACCTCTAGGATTTCATCCTTGAATTACATTTGGGGCAAGTTCTAGACAATATGCATATAGAAGAATCAAGCAAAAACCTCATCACACAAGGTATCACAATCCAAAGAGTTTAGCTATTTTCATGATCAATTTAAAGGCATGACTTTAGATAAGCTATTTCAAGTTTTGCATACTCTTTTTGCAAACCAAAAAGCCAAACAAAGAATGTGTAACTCATGGCAAGAGAATGCTCATGTTCTCTTTTCTTCTCAAAAACTCATTTTGAAATTTTTTTGGTGGTACCACTCAAAACAAGTACAATAAGGACTTAAAAAGATAAACTAAACATAATATTTTTCCTTAAGAAAGTTTCCTCTCAATCTATCATAGGGAAATGTCACCCATTTAGACACAAAAAAGAAAATAAAAAAAAAGTTTGCTCCTTGGGAAAGAAACTTGATATGAAGAAAATTCTTGGAGTTTATATACTATCTATTATATACAAAGGCAATTATAAAGGATGGGTCATGAATTAATTGGCATGTAAAACTAACCTGTCACAGGCAACTCATATTATCAAACAAGAATTTATCTTGGGAAGGGTCAAAAATTTAATCATAATCAAAACAAGCCCGACAAGGGAATTTCATTCATCCAAAAAAAATTTAAATAACAATGCTGAAAATGGTCTAAACATCTAAATAGTTAAAACAAGCCTAACAATATCAAAAAGGGCACCCAACCCCCAACTAAAAATCAACATTGTCCCCAATGTTATTAAGTAAAGAATAAGGGGAATGAGAACTCTATGAGCCAACTATTTCTCCACTTCATTGTCAGCCGCAACCTCATCGTTAGCGTCTGCACCATCTCCACCATCCTCATTATACTCAGCCTTATTGTCCTCCCTCATTTCCCCAAGCAGATCATCTATTCGGCCCCAAGCTTTGTGTGGAGCAGCCATATATTCATTAAGGAAGCTCGTATCTACGCTTGATAAGGAGGCGCTGCTCTTATGCTCTCTCACGTTAGCCCAGAGAGAAGACACTGCACCCTCAACTACGTTGACTGGGGAACATAGCTTGTTCAAGCTATCAAACATGTCCTTCATCGTGCTCTTCATTGATCTTTGGATTAGGGTTGGTAGATTCTTGGCCAATTTTGCAAGTTGATTTTCATGGGAGTGGGTCTTGTCGGCCAGTTTTTTAAACCCACTTGGCCTAGAGGATAAAGGTGGTGGTGAAGAACCCGGAGGTGGCATCCCCCAGGAGCATGTCCTGACATTTTGGGAGTGTGATCATTGAGGTCTTATACCCATGGGGTACTCTTAATGTCATGTTCTCCCACCTCCTTAGGGACATCCCAGGGCTGCATCATTTTTCTCTTGCTCTTAGGAGAATCAACGTCCCTTTTATTGTCAAGATTAATGACCCAGTAATGGAGCTAACGATGTCATTAGCGAAGTACGTGACTCTTTCTATGGCACACAACTGGCTTATTAGGACAAGAAAAGGCATGGAGAGAGCCGGTTTCCTGGCTTTTCTTTTCATCTGAGTGGCAACAACCTCGCCAAAGTTTACATGTACCTATGACATGATGTATGCTATCAAGATGGTGACCTATATATGTATCCTCTGGTCATTCTTAAAGGGCATAAGGTGGCAACAAACTAGATCAAGGCATATCTTGGCTTCAAGGTGGAGGTCCTAACTTGGGATTTCACCCCCTAGAGTTGCTCATACATGCCCCTCGGACCCTTCCCTATGTGCTTTATTGAGTCATTGCTCGCTTGATAAGAGGCATAGAACTCCACCACCAGTTTGGGGTAATATCTCGCTGGAGCATCAAAAAATGGGTGCCACTCCCTTTTGGCAATCTGCTTGTTGATGTTGGGAACTCTTGACTCAACAAAGTTGAATCGCTTTTCTGGAGTGTTTGACCGACCCTAGTATTTGATGAAATAGTGCTTCATGCCCTCCACATAGAACCTAACATAATCCGTAGCTGTACCAGGGATAGGAGTTTCCTTAGCCTTGCCCTTGCCATTGCTTTTGGATGTGGTAGGAGCTTTTCCTCTATCTTTGTGCCTGGATGAAGACATTTTCCTGCAAAAAATGTGAGTTCGACATCCCAAAACAAATTCTTTTTGTATTTTTCTCAAAAAATATAAAAGTAAACAATTACACTAGATTAAAGAAAGAAAAAGCAAAAGAATTGGATTGCAAATAAAATGAAGCAGCAAAAACTCAACTGCTTATACCTGCATTTCACCTGCACTTCGCAGGTGCGAAGCTATTGTCCATAAGTGACATACAGATATTAAATAGATTCACTGGGCTTGAGAACAACATCTGCGTTACATTTACGTTTCATATATGAAGAGCTGTGACACACAGGTGGAACATAGCTATGAAGAAGTGAGTCTGAAGCTCATTGCCCATACCTGTGTTGAACCTGCATTTTGCAGAGCAGTATCTACGGAATGCAGTTGCTCAATAGTGCCCAAATATCAATCCAAACATTTGCAATTCAAAATTTAAGCATGTATGAACATATTTCATAATCTAATGGGTACTCAAACTTTCTCAAAAGATATACTAACAAAATCAACCATCAATTTGACCATTATGACTAATTAATGACTTCTCTTAAGAAGCAAATTACCCCATCTATTATCGAGAAACATCAAGTGACATTCCTACCAACACTCATCAAGTCAATTTCAACAACCCACACTACTCACAAGCATAACTATGTTTTCATCTACATTATCAATTGTAATAACCCGAAAGTGCCTAAGAGTAGACCCGAGAGTTAAAAGTTGAAAACTACTGAAACTGGGAAAATATTACAGAACGGGAGATGTAATGACTCATGATATCAAACCATGGGTCGTTGTATGCATCCATGGCGACGGGAAGTCCTGGTGGTAGTGAAGACAATAGGCGATGCAACGACTCATTGCTTGGAACAACGAGTCATTGCTGATAGTCGCAGAAAAGGCTGGGCTTAGCAGTTGGAGATACCACGGGTCGTCCAACAACTCGCAGTGAGAAGTTATGACCCGTGCTCACTGGTCATTGTTTGGTTACAAGGATTTACAGTGCATGTAACGAATCAAGACAACGACTCATTCGAAGAAACCAGAAGTCGTGGTGAGGCTCGTGGTAAGGAGGTTCAGTTTTCTAAAGAGGACAAGCAACGATCGACTTAACGATCTGTTGATCAAAGGACGAGTTGTCCTGTCTATCTGTGGTTCAATTCTAGAGGCTAGTTCTCATCAG
The DNA here is from genome assembly GCA_035772735.1 of Datura wrightii. Classification (NCBI taxonomy): domain Eukaryota; kingdom Viridiplantae; phylum Streptophyta; class Magnoliopsida; order Solanales; family Solanaceae; genus Datura; species Datura wrightii. The sequence goes on from JASDFA010000008.1 coordinate 31,974,167, forward strand.
TTCTTATGATGGGCCATACAACGAGTCTTCATTTCTTCCGACGACTCGTTGGTACGATCTGTTGGACAGACCTGGATAGTTTTCAGGGAAGATTCATTAAGGTCATTTTCGACTTTCTCATGCTATAAGACCCTAAACTACATCGTTTTAGCCTATGAAAGGTGGGTTTTTAGAGGGATAATCTATTCTAAGTCCTCATTCATGCATGCAAGAGTATAGAGAGGTGATCAAAGGGTGATTCAAGGCGTCCTTCTTCAAATCCTTTCAATTCCTTCTTGGCCTTTCAAGGGAGAGTAATAATTAGTTATTTTTCAGGTATGTAGGGTTACAAAAGGGTGTGTCCATTCACATCCATGCCCATTCTCTATTGATTTATAAAACTCTATGAAAAATCTCATGGGTTTTGACTTCAATGTTGTGAAAATCTAATGAATTGCCAATGGGCTTTTATGATTTATGATTTACATCATATTTTATGGATTTTGATCTGATTTTATAATTTATTTTACATATAAAATTATTGATTTTGATTCCTACCAAATAAAGCCTAATTATGTATGATCTATGATAAATTGATTTATGATCTACTCTTTAATTATTGATATTTACAAACCCAACATGATACATGATTTGAAATATGAATATATACAATTACTCATCATGATTTGAGGATTTAAAAGTTATATGTATGATCTACTAGTATGCATGAACCCTATGACTTATGAATTATGTTTTGGCTGACTCACGGGCCTTGATTCATGGCTAGTTCACGTATTTACAAGCATGTTTATGATTATCATGATTTGACTAGCCCATAAACTCACACATGTTATAATATGAGCACTATATACGTTTTGGGAGTAGTATCGAACACCGAGTAGGTTCGGGGCCTTGGTTCTGCCCCGGATCTCATAAAATACATGCCACCATAGGTATGTTGAGACCTCCCTTGTGGATGTCCCTGGCCCAGTTGGCCCTCTTAATTGTGATGTCACACTTTCATGGTTCTACCCTTGGCAAGGTATGAACGACCTCCCGACTAGGTTTACAAGTCAGGCTCCATGTGTGCTCATATGGGGTATGTTGGTTAAGAGAAGTCTCCCACTGTTCCTCATGATTTATGCATGTTTATGATTATGTATTTTGGATCAAGTCATGTTAAGTAAATTTTTTCTCCTATGATTATGATTATGTTTGTATTACGAATGTTTTGAAAACCTTGAGCCTTATCTTATGTTATGATGTTTACAATATGAGCATGATGTCCTACTCTTATGATCATTTATGAGTTTTATATATTTTAAATGTCCATTTTTTTATGAGTTTTATATATTTTAAATGTCCATTTACTTACCTTGCATACTCGGTACATTTCACGTACTGATCGCATACTTTCTATGCTATATCATCTTATGATAAGGGTTCCGGTTCTCAGGCTCATCCTTATATCTAGACTCCCTTCAGAGTGTACTTTCAGCTTACTGGTGAATCCTCATGTTCTGAGGGCCGTTTGACATACACTTATGCTGGCTTATGTTTCAGTACTTGCCGGGTTAGTTGGGGGTGTTATCCCATCCAATCCATCATATGTAGTAGAGGCTTTCAGAGAGTGTAGTATTCAGCCTATGTATGTCTAGTGATTTTGTATGTCATGGTATGCTATGTCACATTTACTTCTCCGCTATATTTTTATGTTTAGTATTCCGCTTAATGAGAGTAAAGTTAGCTATGGTTATGCCATGGGTCGACTTGGGGTCTATCGGGGTTCCTCGTCTCGTATTTATGATCTGGGTCTACTCTCGGGTCGTGAAATCAATCAAACAAGAAGAGATGAATATTTTTCCTTAAGAAAGATGTCACCCAATCCATCTTCGGAAAAAGTCATTTATCTCAAGCAAATGGGTTAATCAGACTTCACCAACAATTTCAATTTCATGGAAAGATGGCACACGCATTTTATAGAACTTTATGAAACAAGAATTTCTACCCATTGCACAATTTCGAAACCCCCTCAATAATATCCAAAAGAAACACTTTTCAACATAGACATGGAAAACACAAACTGGGGAAATAGGGAAAATATGGGCAATGGAAAATGAAAACTATCATGCTATTCTTCTACACATACCATCAATCAGAAGGAAATAAAGATGAAAACCAACAGACATACCAAATAACATGAGTGGGGAGGAGAATTTGAAACTTGAAGCTTTTCACAAAATGGGAATGGTAGTAGCCTAACCCAAGCTCTTCTTCTTTGGTGTTTTGAAGATTTGTGATGTTAGAGAAATGGAAGGAATCATGGAATTTATAGGAGGGAAGAAGGTGAAGAGGTTGTGTGTAATTGATGGTGAGTTAATGGAGGTTTGTGGGAAATGAAAATGGTAGTTGAGGGGATAATAAAATGGTATACTGGTGTAGAAAATTAGGGGTTTTTGGATGTGGGGAAGAAGTTGAGAAGTCATGGATCAGACCTGGGTTGGTTTGGTAACATGGGTGGTCAACTTTTAAAATACCTCATACTTGCACCTGCACTGGACTTATAGCCGTAGATTCGAATCTATGAGTTGCAAGTCTAATACATATGGGTAAAATTTGATACAGTGCACTTCCTAGGATATGCGTTACACCTGTATCTCATAGATTTATGTCTGTGTTTCGCAGGTGAGATGTAGGTCTCCTCTTTTTTAATGAGTTTTCCTAGGTGCACTGCTTTTGATCTGCGTTACACCTGCATTTTTGAAGATCGTGATTGTAGTTTGTAGATGAGGCGCAGGTACTATCATGTTTCTAGAAATTTTGGACCAAGTTTGCGCATGACTTGTGTTCTGCGAGTTGGTACCTGTGTTTTGCAGGTCTAACGTATTTTCCTTACTCAACTTCCTTCAACTTTTTCCATAATCCAGTTATCCTACAGCAACAAAAACAACAAAAATGGAAGTGATAAGAAATTTAAAGACACTTGGGTTGCCTCGCAAGAAGCGCTTGATTTAATATCGCGGCATGACGGTTTCACCTCACAATTTATCAATCATCTGAAGGTTTGGCCTCCTCATTAGGTTAATTCCCCTACACATTTCCATTATCAATCACGACTATCACCTTGCACTCATCGAGTGGTTTCATTGGTTGGCACACACTAAATGTCACCTCATCACTACCCACTCGAAATTTGAGCTCACCTAGCTCAACATCAACTAGAGGACGCTCTGTGTCTAGGAATGGTCGCCCTAAGATAATGAGAACTTCAAGGTTTACATCATAGTCCAACACAACAAAGTTTTTTAGAAGGATAAACCTCTCCACTTTCACCAGTACATCAACAAGTATCTCAACGGGGCAGTGTATAGATTGATTTTCCATGAGCATCCTCATAGTGGTAGGCTTAGGAATTTACAATCCTAACCTTTTAAAGATCACGAAGGGCATCAAGTTAATGCTTGTCCCCTTGTCACAAAGAGACTTATTGAATAAGTACACCCCAATGGTGTGCGAAATAGTGAATGCTCCGGGATCATCTCTCTATGGAACAAGGTTGCTAGCCATAACTGCACTACAATGATGTGACACCTCCACTGTGCCCACATCAGCAACTCTCTTCTTTTTCTTCAATAGTTCCTTCATAAACTTGGCATATCCGGGAATTTGGAGCAAATCATCAATCAATGGAATATTTATGGACAACTTGCTGAACATATCAATGAACTTTTTAAATTGGTTGTCCTCTTTCTTCTTGTTTAACCGCTGGGGGTAAGGAGGTGGACCTTTAGGAACTTGGTCTTTAGAACTTGGGGCCTCCTCGCCCTCTTCATCAACATTAACTCTTTGAAGAGGAGTATCAACCTCTTCCTCCTAAACCAACTTGTCATTATTAACAATAATAGGTGAACTCGACACCCTATCATTCAAATTTTCATCATTTGGTTTTGAACCAACATCCACCTTGGGTTTATCACCCACATTTGTAACTACTCTTCCGCTCCTTGCGGTTATTGCCATGTAGTGGCCATCCTTTTTCGGGTTTGACACAGTGTCACTAGGAGAGTGCCTTGAATCCCAGGATTCATTTGTGTGGATAAATGATTCATTTGGGCTTCCAAGTGTTTGATTGAAGCTGAATTAGAGCCCACTATTTGGGCAAGGTTGGACACCCCCATTTTAATTCTCTCACTCTGCTATCAGCTGACTGCACTTTCTTCAACACCCGAGCCAACATTTCTTCAATATTTGTATTCCCTAAATCTCTCATGCTTGGTTGCATAGGGGCTACATCAGCTTTAGGGGGAGGAATGTATGAATTTGAACCCCGGTGGTTGTATGTATCCCCTTCTCTTTCGGGCTCACAGTTTCTCCATCAGTTATCCCTTTCTCTCTAGCCTTGGTTTTCTCTATATCTCCAACCTTGGTTCCTATCTCAAGGATTCCATGGTCCTTGATGCAAACTTGGTATCCTTGATGAGAACCCATTATTTTTCCCATCATGAATTGACATTCTTCATCATATCATGCTTGAGAGACATCCTCCTCAAATGAGTTGCATCCTTGGGCCCTAATAGCATTAACACTTTTGGTTCCGAGCCCCATAACATGCTTTGCAAGCAACTATACTTGAGTCATCATTTTGGCCAATGTTTCATCTCTTTCTTTATCTCTTTTTCTCAAGTCAGCTGCCAATTGATTTGTGGATGCACCATTGGAGGACAACTTGGTGTCTCTAGTGTGCCAAAGCGCTGTTGGTTTTTGTCATTTTATCTAACAAGACTTGTGCAAGTCCAAATGTCTAGTTTATAATCAAACCATCAGCAAGATTATTGTCCATAAACTTATTTGTCGAGTCAAGAGACCAGTAGAAGATTTGGAAAAGTATCCCATCCGGTAGTCCATGGTTTGGCAAATGACCACTTTCTTCTTAAACCTCAGCCACACCTCATGAATAGGTTCTCCCTGGAGTTTCTGAAAGTTTGTGATCTCATCATAAAGTTGAAACATCCAAGAGAGTGGAAAAAATCTATCAAGGAATGCTTCAGTCAACTTGTTCCAAGATGTGATGGATTCGGGAGGCAGCTCCTTTAACCATGTTGTAGCCTCTCTATCAAAGAGAACGGGAATAACCTCAAGCAGATTGACTCTTGGCTGATGCTGGATATGTTGAATGGTTGAAAAATTTCAATGAAATTCCAAAGTTGCCGATTAGCATCCTCACTAGCTTGTCCTCTAGACTGGCCCTTCATTTGCAAGAGATGTAACATGGTGCTTGTTACATGGAATACTGCATTCCCTACCATTGGTGGTAGGTGAATGGCACCAACTAGATTATTAGCAATAGGATCATTATCTCCATACATAAATCCATCCACGTTACCCGCATTACTAGTGTGGATCACCTTCGCACTCCTTAGCAATCAACAAAAACACAAAACAAAGTAAAAGCAACACAAGACGCAAAGCAAATTTGAATTGATAAACAACAAATGGCTATCACATCTCAATCCCTGGTAACGGTGCCATTTTTTGATAACGCTTAAAACATCTCTCCCTTTTAAGGGAGGTAGTAGCGGTCGTTGTTAAAAATAAATTTTTCAATGGATGTCGGGGTCGAATCCCATAGAGATTGTGAATGGATGATTCAAAAGTTGTAAATCAACTCAAACTAGCTAGCGTCATGTCTAAACAACATAATATAAATATTGGGGGATAAAGAAAGGCAATAATCAAATAAAAATTATAAAGTAAAGCAAGGGAAAATCACTTGTTACAATCAATGAGAGGGAACTAGGGATGTGCAACTAATGGGATGTAAACTAGCTTGGGGTTAATTAAATTTCCTTAAATTCAATTATAGCATGGAGAGCATAGGCTAAAGCTAAACCTTCTTGTTTTTCAAGCACAAGGATATATTTTCTTTGGGTTTTCTCAAATCCTAAAGACATAATCACAAATCAGCCACAAAGCTTGAGGAAGGGATAAGCTATCTCTAGTCTTGACCCATTACTTGAATATGGGTCTTGACTATCTCTAACTCGAGCCCAAGCATCGCACACCCAAATACTCACTATTAAATCCTCACCCAAATCTCTCTCTCAAGTAAAAGTAAGATTAGAAAGCAAAATCAATTTTTCCAACCATTAATTTTTTAGTTAAAACTCAGAGAAAATAATAGATCCATGCTTATTAATTGAATTTAAGAACAAATTATCAACACACAATCAAGTTTAAACACCCATTATGCACACACTCCTAGCTAATAATTTAGCTACTCATGAATAAGAAAGAGAAATTATATCCATAAGAAATTCCTCTAACTTCATCATAGTAAGTACTAAAGTTAAGCTTAAGATCTGCAAAAATAGAGTTCTTGCCCAATGGGGTTTTGAAGAAGATGAAGTAACTATACTCAACTTTCTATCTCCATGGAACTTCTCTCTACTATATTTAATATGACATATATGTGTATGCACAACTAGGGTAAAAATATACAAATTCTTAGGCACAACTTTCCAAAATTTCCCTTGGAAGCTTCTCAAACATATTTGTGCCAAACTGAATGATTTTGCCCTTGCTAGCATCCGGATCAGCTGCGTTTTGCAGGTGCCTATCTATGGCTCGCAGGTGCTTAGTAGGTTGATACAGTGTATTTTGAAGCATTTCCATTGGCACCTGCATTCTGCAGGGTCCTTTAAGATCATCATCCAGTGCCATCTGTGTGGCACCTACATTATGTGTGGCAGTTGCATTTAAGCTCAATTCCTCAATTTTCTTGTCTAAGTTAAATACCGGCAAAAATAAGGAGAAAAGGCATAAAACCTTCTTAATTTGTGTGAAAAAAAAGTAATAGTTCATGCTTAAAAAGTTGAATGAGTTGTTAATTTACCAACTTAACATAGGCCCAGACAAAGGTTCTAGCCCTACTAGCAGATAAGGGCAAGGCATAGTTGCGGAGGCACCACAAGTTCAACTGTCCACTATTGAGGTAGAGGCTCTCAAACGAGCAATAAAGGTATTGAGGTTGCATACCCCTTACCTAGCTTATGATGTAGAGTCTGGCTCCTCATTTCTACCACATGATGAAGTTCAGTAGCATGGTCTGAGCGCTACAGGAAGTTTTATTTTTGCTACCTTCTTACCCCTCTTGTATTTTTCTTGGGGGGGGGGGGGATATTTTGGATGTGTATTTAATGATTGATTGTTTGTATGATCATTGACTTTCTCAAAACTTTGAATTATATGGCTATACACATTTGATAAGTTATGTAATGCGTGGTTGTGATCTATATAGTTCAAATTTTACAAATTTCGTAGTATAACTTCTTCTTTTTCTTTCCTAGATTAACTTCTTTTTGCTTTTATAGTGTATAACCCTCCTTAGTTTTCTTAGCCATGGTTCTTTCCTAGGAGGCTTACTTTATGTTGAATCTAGCTAAATAAAAGTAGTTAATTGTCGTACTATATGGCCCGATGATGGATTGCTTAGGTAACTTTCTTAAGGGTACCAACCTAATTTGTTGAGTTATCTTAGGATAAATAGATTATTTTTGACTTAGACGGCGGTGCTGGAAATGTAGCTTGTTGTATGTTTGAGCTGATTTTTGAAAATAGTGCCCGCTCCAAATTTTTGCCGTAGCTGTTTGACATTGAGTTGTAGATATTCATTTGTAATATGAAATTATTGGCAATGTGTTCCTAGATGAGAGTAATGTGTTAGTAAATTCTATATCCATATGCCAATGTGTGGAAAAGAAATATTTCTTGTTCACTTGATTTGATCACACTCTAGAACTTGCCTCAATACTTGTGCCTGAATTTAGGAGTGACTATGAGTTGTAGAGATGAACTTAGGCCCTCTTTGTGCTTCACAAGTCACATATGCCTAAACAGCCCTACCAAATGATGCATGAATCCCTAGTCTCCCTCTTTGAGCATGTTGGCTTTTTTCTTGGTCAAGTGTAATGTAAGCCAAAGCCAATTTTCAAGTTGACTCTCTTTTGAGCTCATCCTCCTTGACACTTGAAAAGTAATGAAAAATAAGCAAAAAGTTATAAGTTGGGGGTGATAAGGAAGGGAATAGAGAAATAGGCCAAAAATATGTTTTAGGAGCACATCCTAAAGTGTAATTGAGAAATGAGCTAAAAATAAGAAAAAGAAAAGAAAGCAAAAAGAGAAAAATGATGCTTGAGCTCATAAAAACACTTCGGGGTGTGAAAATGCCAAAACAAAAGATGGGGTGAAAGGAAGGGATCAAATAGGTTAAAAAGGCTTTGGAAGCATAATGAAGTGGTTAAGAAGGGTAAATGAGTCACTAAGAGCCTAAATTGTACCCTATCAGCCCTCTAACCTTCAGTACAAGCTTAGAAAAGTCCTTATGTGATCTCAATCCGAATAACCAAAAAGAAAGACACTTGAATAAATGGTCAAGCATATGGTAGTTGTGAGCTATCTTGTGAAATTTTTTGTGAGAGTTGAGTGCATTTCTCTTCCCTCTTTGTCTTGTGTGTCCTTGTGGTGTGTGTAGTCATTACTTTAGAAAAAGGACACTTTCATTTGTCTAATTGAGAGGGCATGTGGATGTGAATGGCTAACATGTTTCAACTCTCTAGCTTGGGTATATGCATACTGTTATAACGTCATGAGTGGAGGTTGCATGCTTAGTCCAAATGATTGCGAGAAAACAATGTTTTGATTGCTAGAGAGGGTGACTGGATTGAAATTTGATGTGTTGATAGCTGTTGTTGACAACCACCCTAGTCATGATAATTTGTGAGTCCGGGACATTAGTTAGCTTTAGGGTAGTTCTCTTCTTGGTTTGTTTGAGGACAAGCAAATGCTTTAAGTTGGGGGGGGGGGTAATGATGTGTCGGAGATTAATGGCACATCTTTACTTCTTTTTATAGCATTTTGCATGTCATTTAGAGTGAAATTAAGTAGAAACTAACTTTATTGTATGATGTTTTAGGATCCTAATATATTGGATAAAGAAAGGAGCTAAGGCTAGAAAACTACTCATAGATGGCTAAAGATGGAACATTAGTCTGAAGAATGGTCCGTCCCTTCCCAACTGTAGATTCTAGAAACCAAAAAACTTGGGTCCCTAAAGTACAATTGAAAGGATAGTTCGTCTTCCCAAAGGACGATCCTTCAATTGATAGCTAGATCAGAGCTTGGAAGAATGAAATTTCTCCAGTATCAAGTGAAGTATGGACCGTCTTTCCGAAGGACAGTCCATCTCTCAAAGGATGACATATCAATAGAAAAAAGCAGAAATGTAAAGGACGGTCCAAAGGACAGTCCACCCCTACACACCTGGCACGCGGCATGTTCAAATTTAATAGGCCTTTTGGAGCACAGTATAAATACATTTTTCTTGTAATTACTCAAGAGTTTTTACATTCCTTAGTTCACAGCTACTATAGAGAGTAGAACATAGTTGATTTTAGTCGTAGTTTCAAGTATATTGTAGATCTAGCTTTTGTAATTGAGAATTATCATCTATCAAGTGAAGATTTTAGTTCCTATTGATAAGAATGTCTCATTACTTTTCTTTTCTTCTTCATCTATCCATGGGTCACTAAATCCAGATCTAGGGTTGTGAACCCTAATGATCCCAATTTGTTAAAATTGTGTTTGGGATATTGAACATTTGATTAATTTTTGCTTTGTAGCGTGTGATTGGTGATGAGAATTATCAAATCCTACTCAATTACACTTATGAGGCTTGAAAGAGCAAATTTTGATTGGGTTAGAATCAATCAACAATGACTCAAGGCATAACCCTTGTTTAATGGATTCTTCTAAATGTAGGTTGAATTCCAATTAGCAAACAAGCAGTTGAGTAGAATGGAGTGCTATTCAATTTGAAAAAATTGAAGTAGATTGACACCTATGGTAATATTGATAGATACTCATGGGATGCCTAAATAAGTTGCTTGCATGTTCAGCCCTAGCCCTCTCTTAATTCTTTCACATTGGGTGATTTAGGGGTATCGACCCAATATTGGGATCATTTCTCTAGAATTATCTCTAATTGATTACGATGCTAGCTTAATACAATTGGTAGTTGTAGTTAAATTGTATACTCTCAATCTGAATAGATTCTAATCATGTAATACTTTACTGTTTGGAACTAGATTAGTTTGGGCTTCGAGTAGCTTCTACAGGTTTCCACTCCAAATCGCTATTGGGTTCTATATTTGCATCGATCATTTGCACTACCTGATATTACGAGTGGATTTGAACAACATCAGGTACCTTTAAACTTACAGGTTTTGGAGCATACAGAGGAACATAAACATATACAATAAGATGATAAGGCCTCTTCGAATGAAGGTGATGAGATTGGATATGCAAGAAGAAATCCAACTCTAGAGGATACATGCAACAATGATGATGGGTACCACAGAGAGCAATACATTCCACAAAGGGGTCGACAATATCACCTAGAGTAACATAGATGTATCAGAAGAAAAGCTATGGGTTGGAGGAAGTTGTGGCATGCATGATAAACATATGGAACACTTGATGATGCATATGGAAGAATCGATAGCCACCTTAGTCAGCAGTGTTCATATCTAAGCTAATGTGCCACCTGGTTGAGGAGCGATTGGGACTTCGATAAACACCTCAACCAATTTGGCACAAGGGGACTCCCCGATAACTCGATGGCTGGTGTGAATGCTTTCGAAGAAGCAAATGCATTAGTAGAACCATATAGAGTGGATCTTCTCATCTTCATTTAAGAGATCCATTCCCGAATGGATAAGATAATAGGGGCTCTGCTAATCGTTAGGGGAGTAGACACAAAGACGTACTCCAAGTTGTTTTTCACGACAAGTGCAGCTCTAACACTCATGCCAAAAAGGTTTAAAACGCCAAATGTTTCAAAAAATAATGGGACTACGGATCCACATGAGCATATTTCAACTTATAAAACCAGCATTAACATAAATGATATGCTACCACATGAGATTAAATTTGTGATGCTTAAGAACTTTAGTCAAATGCCCACAAATGGAGTTTTATTTGGTAGTTGTTATTACCCAAAAAATACTATTGATTTGCTATGCTTTGTGGATATTTGTGAAGGCTTATAATGAAGCTCGAAAGGTTGAAACCCATAAAGAGGAAAACTTAAACATAAAGCAACTAGAGGAACAATTGCTTTGGGTTATGTGGAAAGATTCCAATGGCAAAGGATGATGCTGCCTACCATACTAGAAGATTAGGTTGCAGCTGCATTTACCAATGGCCTAAATACAGGAAAATAAAATTATATTTTTGTTTTTTGAATAGCTCTAATGCCTCATGGAAACTGGAGGAAAATTTGAGGAATTCCCAGTCAAATCATGGAATGAGGTAAATAATAGGTACATAACTAAGATGTGGATAAAAGATGACCAAAGGGCTTGACTCCAATTAAAGTAAGGGGTCAATTCTAAGATAGGCCTATGAATGTCAAGGATTCCAGGTATAGGAATCCAAGGGTCTGGTTTGAACCTTATATAGTCTACCATTGAATGGGTAGATGATTTAGGCTAGATCAGGATAGAAGTAGTCGAGGCTTGGTAAACAAATACATGAAAAGATCTTACATAGCATCACCAAGGGACCCAAGGTACTAAAATTTTCCATACACAAGCTTCAGCTAGAACTAGGGAGGTGAAAGGCCACAAAAACCTTTGTCACTAGAGCACACCAGCGTGTCACCTCCTCAGTAATGAAAAGTCTAAGTTCTCCATCTCCACCAGAAGGGATCGAGAACATTCAAAACATGATTCAACTATCTTCTCTAGCTAGGATTGCGATGAGCTCGCATTCTCACACAATGATGCATTGGTAACATCTCTTTGTATCTTAGATTCTGAAATTAGACATGTGCTGATTGATCCAATTAAACATGTGCTAATTGATACAGGTATCCTAACCAACATCATCCAACTTTGGGTCCTCAAATAAATGCAGCTGATGAATAAAATAAATATTCCACAAAACTGCTAGTCGGGTAAAACATGTAGAGTGAATTAGCTTGGGAAATATTAAATTACTGACTCTTGATGAGTGCGTAATCAAAGACATATTGTTCAATGTCATGGATGGATATATGTCATATAACATTGTGGGAAGGCCCTGGATACACCTTTTGTGGGCGGTCCTATTAACTTTTTAGTTTTCACCAAGTTATAAAATTTTCCACCCCATACAGGATAAGGGAAATTCAAGGAGACGCGCCATCATCTTGGGAAATGAATGCTCCGTCCATAGAAATTAATCACAACAAGATGTACCTTAAAATAAAATCATAGAACCCATCGTGTTTGCTCAATCTAGAGATAGAAGCAAAGGATGGAGGAAAGACGAATTTGAGAAAGAACTTTAATAATCTCATGTATCGAAGTGTTCAATGATCCATAAGATAAAGATGTCACTAAATCACCAGTGGAGGAAATTGAGGAGGTAATCTTTTTGTTGAACTCCCAGAAAGAACGATATATCTAGGTTTAGGCCTCAGCCCCAAACTTAGGCTTATACTCACTAGATTCTTTAAAGATAATGCAATTTTCTTTTCTTGGTCCTTTTTAGATATAATAGGTATAACGACTAAGGTAGTAACCCACAAGATCAACATGGACACAAACCATCCTCTTGTATATTAAAGAAAGTTGAGACTTTCCTTTTCTTACAACTAATTCATTAAGGAGGAGGTAAGCGAATGCTAAAAATAGGATCCATTCAGTAAGTTCAATACCTAGATAGGATAGAAAATGTATTATTTGCACCTAAAAAACTTCAAAAAATTAGAATGTGCGTAGATTTCAAAGATTGAATAAAGCATGTATAAAAGACTTCTTCCCATGCCCCACATTGACCAAATGATTAATCCCACAACAAGACACGAGTTACTCAGGTTTTTAGATGCCTATTATGGGTAGAGTAAAATTAAGTTGGACCCAAAAGATTAGGAGAAAACTTCCTTTGTCATGGAGTACAACACTTATTGCTACAAGGTAATGCCTTTTGGGCTCAAGAATGTCGGAGAAACTTACTAGAGGCTAGCCACTAAAATATTTGAAAAAAATAAGTAAATCTATAGAATTTTACATTGATGACATGTTCGTTAAGTCCCTGGAAGTATATGTCCGTTTGAAGAATTTGCAGGAAACCTTAGACATTCTCAGGAAATACAACACGCAGTTAAATTCGAAAAAAGTACATATTTGGGGCCAGTTTGGGGAAGTTTCTTGGATTCCTCGTTCCAAATAGGGGAATGGAAGTAAACCTAGATAAGATCAAAGAAATTTAAAAAAAAATACCAGATGTACTCAAGAGAGCAAAAGTCATACAAAGGCTCACTGCAAGATTGGCAGCATTAGGGAGGTTCATATCAAGGTCCCCAGAATAGTGTCACAAATTCTTCAAATCACTACAGAAAAAAGAATGACTTTGAATGGACATTGCAATGCCAAAAGGAACTAAGGGATCACAAAAAATATTTTCTAACTCCCCTTTAATGGCAAAACTAAGAAACAAAGAGCAATTTCTCCTATATCTCATGTACGAATTTGCGAAAAGCGTTGTCTTAGTCCATGAAAAAAAAGGTATGCAATCACCCCTTTACTACATCAGTAAAACACTATTGGACATTGAGACTTGGTACCCGCATTTGGGAAAATTGGCTTTAGCTCTTGTCATGGCTAGTTGCAAGCTCAAACCATATTTCTAATGTCATCCAATTAGTGCAATGTTCGTTTTCCTGATGGTGCATCCTGCATAATATAGATCTCTCAAGAAATCTGGCCATGAGAAGTTGAAATAAGTTAGCATGGAATAACTTATCGCCTCAAGACTTACATTAGGTCACAAGTCTTAGTTGACTTTGTAGCTGATTTCAGCACGGACATGTTGCTAGAAGCGAAGAAAGAGGTAATGTTAGTCTCCAGGACTATGCCCAAGGTATGGACGATCATCCCTTCTGGAGAAACAATAAGGCAAGCTATTAAGTACGTTTCTTTGAATAATAATGAGACCGAGTATGAGACCATAATCATAGGCCTAGAGTTATCCAGTGAACTTGAATTTGAGATTATGGAGGTGAAAAGTGACTCATAACTCATAGTCAATCAAGTTCATGACATTTATGAAGCTAAGGAAGAATGAATGTAGAAATACCAAAGAAAAGTCAGAATCCTATTATCCTAGTTTAAAGAATAAAAAATGACGTAGATCCCTTAGGAGGAAAATATGAAGGCAGACGCCTTGGATAACCTCGAATCCTTGACTGGCATCCTGGAGTTAGGATCATACACAATCGTACAACTTCTCCATGCCTTTGGCTCAAGCTCGGGCAAGGTAAATTTCGTAATTTGACTTGGGATTAATGTGGAGATATCATGGCTTATTTATATAATTAGACCTTGCCTGAAGATGGCAAAACATCTCGTTCCCTCAGAACCAAAGCAACCTGTTATTGGTTAGTCAAGGGACAATTGTATTAGAGGTCTTTTAATGACCCATTGGATAAATTCCTAGGTCTAGGGGTGACCAACTATGTAATGAGTGAAGTATACGAGAGTAGCTGCGGAAATCATTCCAAGCATGAATCTCTGGTGCTCAAACTAATAAGGTGTGGATACTATTGGTCTTAGATGGAACAAGACATAATGACCTTCATGCAAAGGTGTGATAAATTCTAGTATTTTGCCCATATGATTTGTGAAACGATAGAGCGCAACTTGATTATGAAATCATGGACTTTCATGAAGTGAAGGATGGATATAGTAGGCCCATTTCCTCTAGCTTCCAGTCATGTAAAGTTTTTGCTAGTTATGACTAACTATTTCTCAAAATAGATTTAATCAAGAGCCTAAAAAATCATCTAGGAATATGAATTGATCGACTTCATATGTTACCACATCATATGCAGATTGAGTCCCAAAAAAATAGTCTACGATAACATGCCATAATTCATCATCTTGAAAGTAACAAAATTCTTGGAAGACCTAAAAATTAAGAGATAACTTCTTCTCCCTACCACCCTAGTGCAAATGGGAAGTCCGAGTCAACTATCAAGATATTGATCCATACATCAAAACGAAATTAGAACAATCTAAAGGGAAATGGACAGAAGAGTTATCCAAAGTATTATGAGCATACTGGACCACATCAAGAACTAGTATTGAGGAGACACCTTTCTCTTTGGTCTACAGTGCAGAGGCTTTAATATTGGTTGAAATTTGAGAGCCCAACCTAAATTTTGTACTAGTAACTAAAGAAGTTAATTTTTAGTCCATGGCCACTATCTTGATTCTGGTCGAGGAACGACAATACATATCTCTTGTTTGAATAATGGCTCAGAAATAAAGGGTCAAATGATACTTCAACAAGAGGGATAACTTGGAAAATTTCTAGGTTGGGTATTATATCCTTAGGAAAATAATGACTGGCACCAAAAAGCTCAACGTCGGAAAATGAGACCTGAACTGGAAAGGACCTTATCAAGTCATCGACACAGCAGAAAAAGGTGCATACCAGCTCAAGAATTAAAATAATGCAGAGTTACAAAATAACTGAAATATCAGTCGGTTAAAATGATATTAATGTTAAACGACAAGTATGCTTCGCCTTAAAAATTACTGTATTTTCTACTAACTCTTGATTGCAAGAACCATGCATCCATGGTTGGGAAAATGTCACTAACTTTTAAAGGGTCAATTAGCTATATATCCAAAAAATTGAAAATATGCATTCCTTTTTTTCTTGTCCAAGGTTTGTTTATCCCAATTGGGTTTTTCCTGGACATGTTTTTAACAAGGCAACTTACATAAATCATATTACCCAAAGAATTCATTACGACTCCGGAGCAAGTGATTTAATAAAAAGACTCCTATTCCCTAAAATAACCTACAATACTGGGACTGCCCTGTGGACTGAAGCACTGAGATTGCTCCAACAAGCTCCATAGTTAAATTTTACTTTTTATATAACCAATGTAAGAATTAATGACCTCATTCTAAAGATCTGTGGATCACTATGGATATTTTCCCCTTTTATACATAATTAGGGTTGATTTCCTCCACCAAGAGTGAAATAAATGTCACACATTTTTGTCTTATTTTGCCTTTATCACAAATAACTCTTTAGACTTAAGTGATAAGTTTCAAATGATTCAGTGTATTGACTCAATTTGAGAAAAAATCCCTTCACCATGATACATTCCCCAGACTTAAATCGTGAAGGTTCTTAAAGGAACCTTGTACTTAAAATAAGGTCAAGACTTCCTCCTCAAGAATATCGAACAAAATAAAGGGCCCTCATTTATGAAGAATTGAGCGTTTTTTCTAGATTTCTTCCTTATGAATTAGATGATTAATCCCCGTTCATAACAAACGATTCGAAGTTGTACCCAAATTCAACCAAAATTTTTATTTGATAAAAGGATAAAAAGAAATGAAAAAAAATATCCTTAAAAACAATCAAATATGGTTCCCAATCTAGAGTAGTTTCCCATATCTCTCAAAAAAGAATATAGTTTCGAAAAAAGATTATGTTGGCTTATCCCTATAATTAGATATTCTACTCTATGAATCAAATGCTTAAAATCTCCAATCATAGCACACTAAAAGATGTTATATAACATGATTAAGGTATAATCTTGGTTTCAGAGGATTAGAAGAATTAGGTAAAAAACTAGTTAGTACCCTAAGCTAACAAGAAGTATGTTCCTGGTATCTATAAAACTAAACATAATTAGAGAAGAATATTGAGGCACAAAAATCTTTATGGCTAAGTGTTTAGTATTTGATCCCAAAAGAGCTAGGAAATCTTCTCATGACCTTTCCTTTTGTTCCTACTTTTTCCAATGTCCTAAAAATTTTCTAAGAGCGACACTAGTACAAGTTTGAGAGTTAGAAGTGAAACAGAAAGGAGACTTCGGAGTAGAGAAACTTTATTCATTTCTAGAGGGTAAGAAATGACCCATACAATTTCAAGAGTGTAATGCCTTAGAAACTCTAAGACCAGACCTAGGAGTTGAAATGAAGAAAATAGAATTTTCTGCACCAGATCAATGAATAAGTCATCTTGTGATCCATGGGGTAGGCCACGAGTCGTGAAGTGACTCGTGGGGAAGGGTTCAGACTTGGTTGAAAGTTTGGAAAAAATGGGTGACCACGGGTGTGACCAAGAGTCGTGGTTAACACCACGAGTCTGATGTGATCCGTGGTCAAGATCAAATTGAAGGCCTAGGAAAGTAGGTAGTGTACCTAATAAGTGGGCACCACTAGTCGTGGTCCATGCCATGACCTGATAGGTGACCCGTGGTCCAGGATGGTTTGGGAAGTGGAGAATTTGGTAGTGTATTTGATGAGTGGGTCACCACGAGTCGTTGGTACACCACGAGTCATGGTGTCCCTTGTGGTGATCAACAGGGGGTTTTTGGCAGTGCACTCGATGATCGTGACCATGAGTTGTGGTCACAGGGCACGAGTCATTGGATCCCTCATGGGGACTGGCGATCAGTTTTTTCTTGCGAGTTTATCAAGGGTCTTTCCATAATTTCTTAACCTCCTAGACTCTAAATTACATTATTTTGGAATTATTTTAAAGGGATTTAGAGGGGTTAAACAGTTTTCCCCTCATTCCTACTCAGATTTTTAGAAAATTTGCATAAGTCTTCTCTCAAGAGATCTCAAGCAAGGTCTAGGGTTCCTCACCAATTGCAACCATTCAAGCTTCTTTCTCCATGAAAATTTAGCCAAGTATGTGGGAATTCAACAAGGAAATAGTTCTTTCCTTGTGTCCCCAAAATTCCTCCTAGTTTCTCTATGAATTCTAGCCCTGAGCTTTCGAATGTGAAGAGACTATATGTTAGATTTCTTTGAATTCATGTAGAATGTTATCCATGTTTATTTTAGATATGATTCCATCAGTTTATGGCTATATTGATGTTGTTCCCATAAAGTGAATTATAGCCCTGAGCTTTCGAATGTGGATGAATTATATGCTAGATTTTGTTATAGCATGTGGAGTATGATTTAAGTTGATCGTTGGATATTCTCCATTATCTAGATATCGTAGAAATGCTCTTTCTTGTAAGGATGATTTTAGCCCTAATGTTGAATGAGATCACCTAGAATTTTGCCGATTGGGCTAGTCTTCCTTGTTGCTTGATTCAATCAATGTTGTGGATTCCCATATTGTTAGTACGAATTGAAATCTCAGTTAGCTGCATGATAGTTCAATTTCAGTCAGAATGTTAGAATCCTCAATGTTAGTTAGAAATGTCAGCTGATCAAATTTGACTATAGAAATTTCTGAGGTGCCAGTAGTACCTCCCAGTTATCAGAAATTGTCTCAGTATTAGTTTTAAGTGGTTTTTTAGGAGGTCATGAAACTTTTAGATAAGGATCTCTGGCCGGCCTTAGGACCCCAGCTTCGGAATTACATATTGTTCTTTAGATGGTTACGACGCTTCTAGAAAAGCAGCTCTGACTAGTCTTAGAACCCAGTCCCAGAATCCAGTCTGTTAAGACTCTCAGGGTGCTTCCAGATAGGTATTCCTGAATCATTCTTGGGCCACAGTTTTGAGCTATCAACTTTGTATTTAATCTAGGACTATCCAGTAGACATTCAAAGTATTGACGCATACCTTTTATGTTGTATCGTCTTATGATACAACTGCAGGATCTCAGTCATAACCTTAGCAAATCATTCTCAAAAGATCCCAGTTGCACCATTGGTGATTCATCATCCTTTGAGGACGAAGATCATTTCATTCAATTATATTTTCCTTATTTAGACTTGGAGTTAGCTGGGGGCTTATCCCAACAACTCATTAGTTGTAGTGGCTTTCAGAAACAGACTTGGTTTTTCAGACTTGTAGTTTTGTTTAAATGTTTTTAAACTTTATGATTCAGCTTCATTATCATTAATGTTTTATATTTTTACTTTAAAGATTCTGGTATACTTATGGGTTTACTAAGAATGCCAGTGTGAGATAGACCAAGGGTTACTTGTAACTCCAAGTACCGTGCTCTGTCCAGAGTGTAGATTCGAGGCGTGACAAAGAGTCTTGAATATTTGGATTATAGGTGGTGGGAGGAAACAAGGTTCCTATAATAAAGGCCTAAAATAACTAGACTAAATGACTAGAAAAAATAAATAAACAAAATAAGGGAAGAACAACCCAAAGAATCCTCAATAAATTGGTAACCGGCAACATTAATGCCGCGGGAACAACCTTTCTCTCTGAAAGTCCTTCATAACCTTCTTTCTCTAAACTTCCCTCCTTGTTCCCAGATAATGCCTACTCTAAAGCTCGCACAGCAGAAGCTTCAGCCTCAGCAATTGCACAAGCAAAGTCAAGGTTACCATTCTAAACCTCATAAAAAGTATCCACCCTAGGTTGTAGAAGTCACTCAAATCCTATCCAACTCTGCCACTCTCTTATCGACCTTGCGATACACCTTTAGAACCTAACATTGGCTCTTGAGCTTCACTTTTGGAAGCCTCTTCTTGGCAATGGTGTTCCTGGGCTATAGCCAATTTTTCTCCGGTTGAGAAACCTTATCCTACAAAGTTTCAGTGGCTGAAGAAGCATAAGCAAGATCGCCTACTTACTGAGAGTTCGAGAAATAAATTGGACTTGGAAAGGATAGATAGTGTGGCCTTGCGCTTTTCCATATCCCTATGGGTCTTCTCAAAGTGAATGAAAAAGGAAGTCCTCAAATCTTTCTATATCTTGATATCTTCCCAAAGTTCTTAAGTTATTGACCAAAGTTTGCATAACTTAATCCAAGCATTAACAATGTTCTCAATTAGTTCCTCTATAATGGACTATTTTTCTCAAGTCTCTTTCATAGTAGTGACAACAAGAGAATGTCTTTGCACAGAACAAAAAGATGTTAAGTTTCTCACCACAAAATTGGAAGACTTGGGAAAACTTCACATTACCTGAAGGATAGTGGCAATAATATAGGCATAATGAATCCTCTAAATCACTAAGAGATAGTTCCTTCCCACTGCCAAAAGTCGGGGCCATTATGAGGAGTCAACTTAACAGATCAGCACCTTCAGGAGTACCCATTATTGCCTGAGGGAGGGTAGGGTCCGAAGGTCCTATTTTGGAATCTAAAACTCGGGTGCTCACTATCCCCCTAGTATATTGAAGTCATTAGTTGGACTCACTCCACCTCCTCTCCTCTTGGGTCTATTGAAACCGTTAATGACTTTATCATGACTAGTTTTAGAGAAGTCTTTACCTCTTCTTGTGTCTGAATCTTCTTCTTCATCCTGCACTATGACTACTATGGGCATTGTCTCCCATCATATCTTAGCTATCTGTTTTCAATTAAGAAGTTAGCATTGGACTTCTGCCACCATAGGTTTATTAGAGTTCTACATTCTCTTCCTTTTAGAAGAGCTCTGAAAGATGAGGAGAGAAGTTCAACCTATCCATGCTGTTACATCCCCAATTGCAATATTTGGGGTATTTACAACCAGAACTGCAAATAAAGGAGAGATCTCAATAGCAAACCTAAAGCCTTCCATCTCCTTACCAGGACTGTCTTCATGATGGTCACCGACAAAGACATGAGGTTGAGGAGTGGTATTAATAACAAAAAATGGCTTATTAACTTTGTGAGAGGTCTTATTGGAGAGAGACTTTCCACTTTGATGAGGCAAAATTGGGAGAATCTCTTCAAAACTTTCATTGTTGAAAGAAGAAACTAACAATCTACTTGGTAGGTACTCAAAAGATGGAGAAGAATGTGAGGAAGAAGACATGTCAAGACAAGTTTTCTAGGAAATAGAGAAAATGGCAAAAATATAAAGGAGTATTTACAAGTTTCCTTTTTCACATATTGATTCCCATCAAAGGTGGCCATTAGTTTAAATAGAGAAAAAATTAATCATTATCGCAGTAAGTTGTAGGGTCTCGCACAACCAATGAATACCATGTGCCTAGAGAGCAGGCTAGAGAGACGTTGTCAAAACAAGTTTCAAGGGCAACAAATGATGGAGCAATGATTCGATTGATTTGTGAAACTGACAATTGTCCTTTCAATTACTCTCCCTCTATGAACCAGTAACTCTTCTACTTCCCCATTGTATTTCATTAAGTATCTAAAAAGTAGGGGACTATCTGCATGAGTTGAGAACCAAGTTTGGATGGCAGAATAATTGATATTCTATATTTGAAAGCATCGACTTGATCAAACTTGGTCCAATGAAGTGTTTCCATTCATGTGTTGATATGAAATTTAGTGCTAATACAACAAAGGAATGTCAAAATAGTAACATCTTAATATGATTAAAAAACCTTGTGTGATTAAGTGATTCATGGTAACACTTTCGCTAGATTTACTATCTCTAGTCCCTGATCATTACTTAGTTGGGCAAGCTTGTAGTGGTCTCTCGTCTGACACCAATTAGCTTTGAACTAGTGCCAAATCTTAGGAATGTAGGAGTACTCGAGTACTATCAATAGTAGCCTTTTTCAGGTGGCAAAGTATCCTTTCTGTACTAGTATCCATAACTTTTTTCTCTTTAAATAAACCCTTGTATAGGAGAAGGACATTGCACCCTCTCTTATGAAACAAAACTTTTTCATCAAACTCTATGAATAAAGAAAAGATCCATAACTTTCTTACTGTTTCTTGCTCTAGGTTTTATTCATTATTATTTTCATTTCTTGTTCTTATTCTTAACATAATTTTAATACATATATTATCCTTGTTTTATCAACTTAACAAAAATTGAAAAGGAGTTGATTAACCTTAATTCACTTGCTATTAACCCTTTCTTTTATTAAAAAAAAATTAACTGTTATTGGAAACAAAATTTTTCTGGAAAATAGTAGTTAGGATGATGATTTTCAATAGCTTGATTCGTAATGATTTATACCTTAATGCAAAGGCTAGAGTTGTGGAACATGCCATTGGTTCAATTGGTCCATACGTGCCAAGAGTCCTAGGTGATTAGGACTGACAAGGTGATAATATAATGTTAGATGTTCATAAAGTCTTTGGATTGACACTTAGACTATATCCATTCATTGAATCAACATCTGAGGGGGTGTGTAGTTGCAGTGTTGACCATAAAATAGGTTCTTTGGGGCATGTTTAAAAGATGTAGAAGATGTTTTCAGGAGTATTATAATCATGATAGTTTTAATCTAGGATGACATTTTTGTGGCGCGAGAGAATTTTTATTGATAGTCGTTGGTGTAACAAAAGCTAGAGAAAGGTTTTTTGTTTGTTAATACATTTGTGATTCGATATCAACTTGTGGTCAAAATCGGGAGGCTTAATGCTAGCTGTTACATTAGTCTAATAAATCATATACAAATCCTTTGTTTTTAGCTTCTATCTAAGGAGTTTATCTAGTATAGAATATTATTTGCATCAACTGTGAATGCGATGTAATTGCAAGATTGTCTATAATCTCTTTGGTTAGGGAGAAGGAAAGTAATTCAGTATTTTAATCATTATTTTGGATTATGAAATTCACAATAAGAAGTTCTTCTTTATTGTAAGGGTTCCTTGAATAAGCTCCTTGAGGGTATGATCCGATGAAAGCCAGTTGTATCCACAAAGGTTAATCTTGTTACTATTTCCTAGTAATGAAGCTGCCTTTTGTGAAAGTGACATTAGCTTTTGCAGAGCTCTTTAGGATATAACAATCATTATTTCTCGGGATGATGTTATGATTGGATCTATTCAATTTATATTTTTTTTGGAGGACTTCTACCCATAGATTATCCTTGTTATAGTGAAGTCTTTATAGAAGGCTTGCTAGGATGGACATATTTGTCTTAGTTGCAATTCTAAGTCACAATACCTTTTCATTATTGGATAGGGTGACTATTTCCAAGTTATTAGGGGTACTTTTCTTGTTTCAGCGGTAGTTTCCTAGAGGAAATTTCTTTTTATGTGATCTATATATTTTCTGGTGGAAGCAGGGGGAAAATTAATCTTCATAAGGTGAACTAGGATGGACTTAAGTGCAAATTGAGAAAGGATGCATCTTCTTTCCATAGTAAGCATTTTATACTTATACTCTTTTAATTTACTTTTCACTATATCGAGAATAAATTGGTAGTGAAATCCTTTGGGGTGCATATTAGTCATGGAATACCTCAGTTATTTTCTAAAGTTTGGTAAAGTATGAATATTTAGCATATTAGAGATGTTAATATTTATTTCCTTTAGATTAACATTTTAGTGAAGACAACTTTTGATTTAGTGAATTTGATTTGATTAGCTAGAGTGAATCGCCAGATCATTAAAATTATTGATAATCGAGGTGGAACTATGAATATTGGCTTATGCAAAAAGAATGATATCATCTACAAAGAGAAGATGGGAAATATGTTGCCCTGATTGGCTCAGCTTGACTGGATTTCATTTTCCTATTTCAGTTTTGTACTCTATTTTCCTAGAAAGGGCTTATGTACATATTATAAAAATGTATGGTGATATGAATCTTCTTGACTGATCCCCTAGTGGGTTGGAAGAATTATGTTGATTTAGCATTGATAGTAATAGTAGTATTTGATTATGCATTTCATGATGAGATTTTTGAGATAATTAGTGAAGTTCAAGTCTTCAATGGAGTTATAGATGAATGACCTCTGTTGTCTATCAAAAGATTTTTTCAGGTCTATTTTAAGTATCATATTCTTTTTTTAGTATTAGAGCTTTTCCTGGAAGAGTGCAGTGCGTTTTGCACAATAATAGCATTATCCATTGATCGTCTACCAAAAATAAAGTTGCATTGGTTGAGACTAATAATATTATTATATAAAAGATCCAATTTTGTTAAATATAATATTTGTGCTAGTCATGTATATGGTGTTATAAAGGTTAATAGGTCCATAGTGAGTAATATTGGTAGGTTCTTAATTTTTGGAAGAAAGGGTGATGTATGTGCCATTTATATGAGGGGGTATAGTAAATATGTTTTTTAACTAGAAGACCGATAGACCCAATTTTATTCCAATGAAGACGGTCCAAAAGATACATAAAAGAGGCCTAAAAAGGACCAAACCTAGCTAAAAAAACATAAAACAAAAAGGAAACAAAGACAAAAGAAATAAGAAAATCCTATTCTACAAGAGAAATCGTCTTCTTCAATCCTTCAGTGAGCTAAAATATCTCCGATCTCAGCTTCTAGAGGTATGTAGAAGAACTCATAGTGGAAGGAGACTATCTCAGGTGAGATTCTACTTTGAACGCCTTTGTTTTGCTTTATATTGTTTGAATATAGTTTAACTAATACAAATTAAGAAATGAATCTACCATGAACTTTAAGCTTCAGATAGGTTCCATTTTAAGTTACCTCCAGCTCTCACCAGATACTATAGAGTATAGTAAATATGTTGGAAGTATTGAAACAGGTGGTGGAGATGTCTTCTTTTGTTTCATGCAAAAATTTTGGGAAAAATTTTGGTGGAGCCCATATGGGATCGAGGACTTAATAGATTTGAGTATTGAATTGTTAGTCGGATATCTTGTCTTGTTAGTTTTTTTATGAGAATATTTTGATCATTTTCATTGAGAGAATTTAGTAGTTTCGAGCATTGGCTTGTACATACATAACTATAATTGAACCTAGTAGAGTAAGTCTTAGTAAAGAGATTGAGGATAATTCTAGAGATATCATCAATATTATAACTCCAATTATCAACTATATTATTAAGTCTAGTGATTTTGTTTCTCTCAGTCCTTTGAATAGTAGATATGTTGAAAAATTGGTGTCAGCATCTCCATCAACATGCCATTGTACTCTTGATTTTAATTTCTATAAATCCTCTTTGTCTTTAGATATATTTGATGTTAGGTGTGTTTATACACCTTTTAGCACTACTTTATTCTCATTTCTACCTTATTTTAATATGAAATAGTGATAAAATATACCTAACTTATGTTGATTATGAAGTATTATGCTAATTTGGGTTATTTTTTTGAATTCGTGTGTTTATGGATGAAATTGAACAATAATTGAAGGAAACTGAAGAAAATCTGGCTGTGTTGATGAAGTGCAAGTTCACCACACCATGGTGCCCAATGCGATGTCATTCATTGCGTTGGCCAGTGCAACAAGATAAAACAATGGATGGTCTTTACATTTTTATCCAAGTCTTATGTGGTAATATTTACTGTGATGGCCAGTGTACCGCGGTGAGCGAGTTTGAGAAGATAAGAGTCGACTATAGAAAAGATGATAACAGTAGTGTGCTGCGGTTCCAAATGCGGTAAAGTTCACCATAATAGTCAGCGTGTTATAGTGAAAGATGACTCAACGTCTAATTTTTGTTGAATTCTAGTTTGATTGGAGAGTTTGTTTGCAGGTTTTTTCAACTCTATAAATAGACCCCAAGGTTGTTTTTGAAGGGGTAAAGATATTTTGCTTGTTTATGAAGGGGTTCAGATATTTTGCTAAGGATTTCCCACTTGGAGCCAAAATTTCCATTCGTTACTTCTTTTCATATTTTTTAGACGTGTATTTGCATAATAACATTCTACAGTTGTTGCTGTGAATACGAGTCACTAATTCTCTTGTTCTACGATTATGGTAGCTGCATGATTATTGTTGTAGGATCTTGAATTTATGTCTTTAGAATTTATCATATGAATTATTTACCTAATTTTTAGCATGATTATTTTATTTTTTTGCGACTAATAGAACATATCTTTGAACATTAGATTGAACAATAAAGTGGAAATCTAGGGCATGTAAGTAGAACATGATTTCAAACCTAGGCATCAGGGAGATGATTTGAATCGAGGATAGACAAATACTTAGTTTTCCTTGTTATTATTGTCACAAAAGTTTTGGATGAGTTTGTGTCACATTCATGACCATAGATGTATAGGCTTGAATAATGAAATAGATAGGCAGTTAAGTAATAGAAAAATTCTAATAACACTATCACCCATTAATTAATAGC
The DNA here is from genome assembly GCA_035772735.1 of Datura wrightii. Classification (NCBI taxonomy): domain Eukaryota; kingdom Viridiplantae; phylum Streptophyta; class Magnoliopsida; order Solanales; family Solanaceae; genus Datura; species Datura wrightii. The sequence goes on from JASDFA010000008.1 coordinate 32,000,106, forward strand.
TCAATAAATTTTAAAGTCAGTTCAAGTGATTATTCAAAATGATTTCTAGAGAATCCATAGCTCTGAAATATATCCCCTATTGTGTTAAATTCTAATGTTCCAGCATGTGATAGCGAATCTTGATAAAATAGATAGTTTAGTTTCCATTTTCTGCAGTAGATTATAGTAAATAAAAATCAAATTATGGTAAAAACAATTGCATAATTAACTAGTAGCAGTTGGATATAATAAACCATAAAAATAAGTCCATATGGGTATGATATCTGAGTTTCTAGCCAATATTGACTTGGTGACCACGTACACTTGTGTGTGAGTAACAAGTTCTTGGCATCGTAGCCAAGGACTTGAACTAATGGCTTATTGAGAATTAGCTATTATTATATTTATTGTTCAAGTGTTAATGTTACGATCTTAGCTTTTTCACTTTCTGATGAGAAGGGTTGCTAGTAATAACAAGCTCAAGGATTTTGGTTAGAACTTGAACAAACTTTTCACAAGCTAAGAGTTGGAAGAACAATACGCTCTCATGCACACACCTATGAGAATGATGGCTAATGATCTTGTAGAACTGCAAGAGGTAGAATTATCCTTGGTGGGTAACATCACTTCACAGAATTGTTAAGACCACGATCAATGGTAATTTTAAGCTTAAAAGAGCATGATCCAACTAGTTCATGCTAATGGAGAATTCATGGATGTGGCATGAGAATCCTCAACGACAGATTCACAACTTCCTAGAGATCAATGATACTGATATCACTACTAGGGTCAGGTATGACTACGTCAGACTAACACTATTTCCCTTCTCTTTACTAAGAGAAGCAAAAAGGTGGTTGACAGTGGAGCCTCCAAATTCGATCAATACTTGGGAGGATCTATCATAGAAATTTTTGGCTAGATTCGTGTTCCTTGGAAAGACAATGAGACTTCAAAATGAAATCATATCCGTCACGCAGAAGAAAGCGAGTCATTGTATTCTTCTTGGTAGTAGTTTAAGGCACTCCTTTGATATTGTCAATACCACAACCAATCTAATGAAGATTGAAGACACATTTTCTTAGAAGGGATAAACCCCCATACTAAAATTATGTTAAATGTTGTACTAGTGGACAAATATTGGAGAAGAATTATGATGATACTTATGCATTACCTTCTCAAAGAGCAACCTTGACTGGCAGGGTGATGCGAAAATAAACTTGGTTCAAAAGAAACTAAGGTATTAGAGAATGATTCCATTTCTTTATTGTTTAAACAGATTGTTTGAATTCACAATCAGTTGAATAAGATGTCTATGGGGCAATCTCAGCCACATATACAACAGGTGAAGCAAGCTCACGTATTTCATGAGGTCTGCAGAGAAGGGCATACTAGTGTGTAACAACCCAAAAATTTCCAAGATTAGAACCAGAGTTAGATGGAGTTCAGCAGAAAACCAGCACAGAAATCTCTCAAACCGACTCATCCAATGAGTCGTAGGGTGCTCTAACAATCCATTAGGTGAGTCATTGGAGGGGTTTCAATGCTAAGTATGTTTGTTATCAGGGGAGGATGGAACAAGTCGTTCTGGGAAACAATGACCCATTGGATGAAGCCATGGTGAGCTGGCAGACCAGGCTTCCTAGAGACGACGAGCCAAGTGCCGACCCATTGGTTGCTGAGCCGGGTCATCTTGAAGAGTTGTTCATTGGATTTTAGGGTTTCTGGTTCAGTGACGACGGATGGAGACCACAAGCCGTTAGGTGGAGAGACGATTCATTAGGTCGATTGTTGGAAGGAAATCGAGGGTTGGACCAGTGGTGACGACGAAATGTACTGACGAGTCGGTAGATGAGGTAATGACTCGTCCTTTTGGTCGTTGGTTGAGGAAGCAAAACTTGAGATTATTTCTCTAGTGGCCACGAATGGTCACTACGAGCTGTGGTAAGGACCAACAACTTGTTGTGAGGGTCATGGTCATTGACATGAAGATTTTTAAGCTTTATCCCAGGGGTATTTTGTAAAGTACTATGCTCTCATTTTCTATATATAACGTTTTTGGGAATTTCAGAGGTTGAATTAAAGGGGTTTTCACAAGGCTAAGCTCCCATTATTACCCCAAAACCATTTGTGAGTTTTCTTCCTCTTCATCTCTCAAGTTCAAGGGTCATCTAGGGTTCCTTTCATGAGCTGCAATCTTCAAGATATATTTATGAGTCCTTTCTAATCAGGTATGTGGGTTTTCAATAAGGAACTCATTTCATCCTTGTGCCCCAAAATTTTTATACTAAAAACCCCAAATCCCTTTATTCTAGAAAAGTATGTTTTAGGGTTTCAATATATGCATGAATTCTCATATGTTCTCCCTGAATTCTAAGACCTGTCATGGTTAATAGTCATGTATTTTTATGAAGTTACTTACACCTTCTCAAATTATGTACATGATATATGAAAAGCATGATTATTAGAATTTTCACTATGATTTAGCATAAATTTCGAAGTGGGGTTCATAAAATATTCACATGCTCTTACCATGAACACATTATATATGTTTAAAGCATGAGTCGATCATATGAGTTCGGTAAATCTAGAATATATGATTTAATATATATGTTGGGATACGATTAGAACTTATGGGCTTAGGTGAATATGAAATATGTATATGCCTTTACTATGATTTCGGGTATGTGTTAAAGTATGATTTGTACCTATGGATCATAGATTCATGAATCTATGGTATACACCATATGCTAGAACATAGGATTTAAATGTTGAGAATATGTTTAAAGCATGATCTGATCCATTAGATGTCTTATGAATGTAGAATGTATGATTTAAACGATGATTCAGGACTATAATGATATGAATTTGATGATAAAACAAGAGAATGATCCTTTAGACCTTTGGGCTTGTTTTTAGTAGAAAGTAGCCTTAATCAACTCTATATGAATTTAGCATGATATTTAGTATGATTTAAATAGTTGAATGCTTATGTCTCTAATTAGATGAAGTGACTTAGACTAGACGAATGGCGTCAGACCAGTGACCTCCATGTTCTAGTTTATCGGGACTCTCCATAGCCAAGAATGTTTCCCTTCAGTCAGTCAGGGATTCTCATTAGCAGAGAATATCTCCCTTAGCTCAGTCAGGGATTCTCATTAGCAGAGAATGTCTCCCTTAGCTCAGCCAGGGACTCTCCCTAGCAGAGAATGTTTCCCTTAGTTAGTCATGGACACTCTATAATAGAAAAAGTCTCCCTTAGCCTAGTCCATGTTATCAGTTTAGTTCAACTATGTATAGAATCAGATTTCAGTTTAAATTAGATTTAGAAGAATTCCATCTCAATTATCACCAGATGGTCAGTAAAGTGTATGATAACAGTTATAGCTTTAGTACTCAGTATATGTACCGCACATGACTCCTATGCATAAGTTTAATTATACTTTAGTAATTGTTTTTGAATAAAAATCTTCATGTCAATACTTATGTTTATCTCAGATAAGGTCATTGTATTTTAGCACAGATATATATATTCCGTGATGCATTCAGTTTATTTCCTTCTCGTATACTTGCATGTTTAGTTATTTATGCTTCCCGCATACTCAGTACATTCCAAGTACTGACGACATACTTTATGTGCTATATCATTTCATGATATAGATTCAGGTTTTCAGACTAAGCCGCGTGGTTAGATATGCTTCATTCCATCTCAACGGCTTGTGGTGAGTCCTCATCTCTCGAGGACGCTATCTATGTTTTTTTATTTTCATTCATGCTTCAGTTTTTAGACTTTAGGAGTTACCTGGGGGCTTTTCCCAGCAACTCATCAGTTTAGTAAAGGCTTTCAGACTTGCGTAAACAGATTCAGTTTATGTATTAGAGTTTTGTTAGATTATGTTTTATGTATCAATTAGCTTCCTTTTAAGTATGACTCTGTTAGTTGTTGTCGTGTTAATGTTATTCTATGATCATGCCATGGGTCGACTTGGAGCCTCTCGGGGTTTCTTATTCCGTGTCTTGATCTGGACCTATGTTTGGTACATGACAAACTTGGTATCTGAGCAATGGTTTAGAGTGTCTTAGGGTGTTTGAAAGCCGCGTTAAGTAGAGTCTTCTTTATGGGTGTGAAGCGCTCCACACTTATGCCGAAGAGGCTACAAGATGTTTTAGGAATGTTCCCTTTCCTTCATGATTCTTATCATCCATAGAGTATGAAACTGTAATAGTTTCTCTCCTGACTCATGTTTTACGCACTCGCAGATAATGCCTCCCAGATGAGAGAATGGAAGAAGAAATGGTAATGGGCGCTAGCAAGCCCCACCAGCCACAGCGAACCCGATGGAAGACCATGTTACTTATGCTGAGTTCTGGGCAACCCTTCATATGTTGGCGTAGGCCATGACCCCCCAGATTATTCTGCAGGCGATGGCTTGTGTTACCTAGAATGGGAACATAGCGGCAGCGACAGTAAGAGACTTCCTCCGGATGAACCCACTCGAATTTTCAGGGTCAAAGGTGGATAAGGACCTATATGAGTTCTTGGAGGAGATCCAAAAGATCACAAAAATTATGGGGGTGACAAAAACAGAGAGTGCAGACTTAGCCTCCTACCAGCTGAAAAGAATCGCTCATATATGTTTTGTCAGTGGAGATATAGTCGGGGAGTTGGAGCAGCCCCTATAAGTTGGGATGAGTTTATGACTGCATTTCTAGACAGGTTTTTCCCTAGGGAGTTGAGGGACGCAAAGGTGGCAGAGTTCATCAACTTGAGATAGAACATCATGACTATCCAGGAGTACGCATTGGAGTTTACCTGGTTGTCCAAGTATGCACCGGAGATGGTAGCCGACTAGAGGGCTCGTGTGAGTAAGTTTGTGAATGGAGTGTCAGACTTGTTTATCAAAGAGTGCAAGACTTCCATGTTGTACAAGGAAATATACTTCCTGCATTTGGTGATATTCGCTCAACAAATAGAAGCAGAACAGGTGAAGGAAAAAGAGAGAGAGGCCAAGTGGTCTAGGACAGGAGATTTAGAGTTTTCCCCTCAGAGCCCGAGTGGTGGACACCTCTTATGCCCCCAGCAGAGATCATCAAACCTAACACCTTTGATAGCCAGTTTTCCATATAGACCCAGGGTAAGGGAGATTACCTATCCATCTTGTAAGAGTTGTAGGAAGCATCGTTTGGGATAATGCATGGTCGACTCAGATGCTTGTTTTTAGTGAGGCAAGTTGGTTCATAAGCACCGAGATTGCATAGAAGCTAAGAGGGGTGAGAGTAGAGCCTCAGCCACCTCTTCAGTAGCTCTTGAACCCCCCATTTCAGCAGGGGGAATCATGTAGCACAGGCGGCGGACAACATCAAAACTACTCCTAAGCCTTGGCAGCACATCAAGATAAGGGCAAGTCGCCAAAAGTAGTTACAGGTATGTTATGAATTTCTCATGTTACTCTTTGCATGTTTCTAGCCCTAGAACCCTAGTATTGAATAAGGAGCCCTTGTGATATGTGTTGATAAGAGATTGTTGATGTATGGTGTGAATAGCTGTGAGTATGAGTTTTGCAGTGAATGTTAAAGGTGGAGGAAACATTAAGAGTTGGCAGTGTAGCCCAAACCTTAAGAAAGATTCAGGAGCCTCATAATGATGGCTTCAAGCTAAGGGGGAGATGGTAAGTTTGTGAGGCAAGTCGAACCTTGAGTATGCTGGTAGGGGAGTTCCAGCACTAATAGTTGCGGAATGTCAATACCTTCATGTTTAGATACCTTCTCTTGTATTTTAGCTGAAACTATGCTCTACCCATTCCTAGGTGTGGACTTCCATAATTTCTAGGTAGCCACTTCAGAGGAAATTGAGGGTTTGAGCAGTGGTGACGATGGAAGGTAATGACGAGTCGTTGGATGAGGTAATGACTTGTCTTGTTGGTTATTGGTTGAGGAAGCAGAAGCTGAGAAATTATTTCTCCACTAGCTACGAATGTCACCACGAGTCGTGGTAAGGACCAACTACTCGTGGTGAGGGTCGTGGTAACTGACGGGCAGATTTTTAAGCTTTATCTCAGGGGTATTTTGGTAAAGTCCTATGCTCCTAGTTTCTAAATGATGTCGTTTGGGAATTTCAAGGGTTGAGTTAAAGGGGTTGTCACTAGGCTAAGCCCCCATTTTTTCCCAAAAACCATCTGTGAGTTTTCTTCCTCTTCATCTCTCTAGTTCAAGGGTCATCTAGGGTTCCTTGCATGAGCTGAAATCTTCAAGGTCTATTTGGGAGTCCTTTCTAATCAGGTATGTGGGTTTTCAACAAGGACCTACTTTCATCCTTGTTCCCCAAATTTTTACACTAAAAACCCCAAATCTTTTTATTCAAGAAAAACATGTTTTAGGGTTTCAATTTATGCATGAATTCTCATATGTTCTCCCTATATTCTAAGACCCGTCATGGTTAGTAGTTGTATATGCTTATGAAGTTATTTACACCTTCTCAAATTATGTACATGATATATGAAAAGCATAATTTTAGAATTTTCACCATGATTTAGCATAAATTTCGAAGTGGGGTTCATAAAATATTCACATGATCTTTGTTCGGCTGTTTCGGTTGGTATTATATATTATAAACCGACACGCAAGTGCACGTGGTCAAACAAGTAATAAAGTGGCTAAGTAAGCCAAGTATCGATCCAAGGAGGCTCAGGATATGTAAAATCTGCCTAAGTATACTATATTCTTATCTTACTTCTAATTATGCTAACAACAACGTAACCAACAGTTAAATGAGTTTTTGTTTATAAAATATATACTAAAACTATTAACAATTATTTACTGTGAATTTAAACTATGGATATGAGCATGCCAAGGTTAAGAACAAGTAATGAATTCGATTATAATAATAATTCGGTTAATCTCTTCTTCATGTTGCTAGCCAAGAACAGTAGCCTAGAAATTAAAACTCTCGTATTTAATTTCACTTAAGAATCATAAACCATTCGTCTACATTTCTGTGATCAAATGCAATTTACGACCTAGCAATACAATTCCGGTTCCTAAATTGACTAATGCGGCTTTCAAGTATATTTCTATCAGGAAAGCACATCAAAACCCAATTTTCCCAAATCAAGTTAGGAACAATACCCTATTAATTCAAAACTTTCCAATTTCTTGCTCTCTCGAGTGAAATTGGACTTTTTAGATGTACATTAATGTCGGCCAAGCACTAATGCAGTAAGAACAAGAATTAATAGAACAACATGAAAGAAGAAGATGAAAACCATATCATTTACAATCAAAATTCACTACACATGTTCAAAACCTTAGCAAGGAAGAGAATTAGCCACTCATTTGTGGATTGATCATCCTAAAACAAGTGTAAATCATACATACAATTGATTGAAAGAAGAAAGGAAGAGAAGAAATCCCTTAGCTTTTTCGTCCCTCAACTGCTGCTAACCCACGTCCTAGCTCCACCAAGTCTGAACTCATTAAAATAAACCTAAGTGTGCTATTTATACTAGAGGGAAATTTTTCCCGGAATAACAAGCAACGTGTCACGGAGGTCAACGCGGAGCACTGCCTCCGTGACACGGCGTGGACGCGGACCTTCACTGGAAATCCAGGGTCCGGTAAAATAGCCTCAACGTGGCACGGAGGCCAATGCGGAGGCCTATCTCCGTGCCACGGAGCTGTCGCGAGGCCTCACTGGAATTTTCCATTTAATTTCCTCTCCAGGCAGTGTGCCTCCGCGATGGTAGCGTGGCACGGCTCCATCGCGGAGCCCCTATAATTTGTGCATTCCAATGTCTTTTCCACGCTCGTATCCAAGTCCAACTCCGATATAGTTCCAACATGCATTTTAGCTCCTAAAAATCATATTTTCCTGCAAAACAAATGCTAATCATGTTGGTTAGTATAAATTCACATTTTATTACCAATTACATGAGAATATATACATATTGCACACAAACAAGGCGAAAATAATACGTTTGAGTATCACTTGGGCATATAAATCTGCCCAAGATCAATCTTACCATGAAATCATTATATATGTTTAAAGAATGAGTCGATCATACGGGTTCCATAAATCTAGAACATATGATTTTATATATATGTTGGGATACGATTAGAACTTATGGTCTTGGGTGAATATGAAATATGTATATGCCTTAACTATGATTTCGAATATGTGTTAAAGTGTGATTTGGACCTATAGATCTTACACGAATCTAGGGTATACACCCTATGCTATGAACACGAGATTTCAATGTTGAGGATATGTTTAAAATATGATATGATCCTATAGATGTCTCATGAATATAGAATGTATGATTTAAACGATGATTCGGGACTATGATGATATGAATTATGATGATAAAGAATGAATGATCCTTCAGACCTTTGGGCTTGTTGTTAGTACAAAATCACCTTAATCAAATCTAAATGAATTCAATATGTTGTAAATAGTTTGATGCTTATGTCTCCGATTAGATGAAGTGACTTAGACTAGACGAATGGCGTCAGACCAATGACCTCCATGTTCTAGTTTATCGAGACTCTCCATAGCCGAGAATATGTCCCCTCAGTCAGTCAAGGATTCTCATTAGCAGAGAATGTCTCCCTTAGCTCAGTCAGGGATTCTCATTAGTAGAGAATGTCTCCCTTAGCTCAGTTAGGGATTCTCATTAGCAGAGAATGTCTCCCTTAGCTCAGTCAAGGATTCTTATTAGTAGAGAATGTCTCCCTTAGCTCAGTCAGGGATTCTCATTAGCAGAGAATGTCTTCCTTAGCTCAGTCAGGGAATCTCTATAGCATAGAATATTTCCCTTAGTTAGTCATGGACACTCGATAGTATAAAACATCTTCCTTAGCCTAGTCCATGTTATTAGTTCAGTTCAGCTCTGTATAGACTCAGATTTTAGTTTAAATCAGATTTAGAAGAATTAAGTCTTAATTATCAACAGATGGTCAGTAAAGTGTATGATAGTAGTTACAACTTCAGTACTCAGTATATGTACCACACATTAAGAGTCAGAATTGGTTATGTATTAATGCAGAACGATAAGGTTATAACTTATTCTTCCAAACAACTTAAGGTCCACGAGAAGAATTACCCGACTCATGACACTGAGTTGACAGCGGTAATATTTGCGTTTAGGATTTGAAGTCATTATCTCTATGGTGTGTATGTTGACGTGTTCACAGATCATAAGAGTGTTCAATATATTTTCATCCAGAAGGAGTTGAGTCTCAGACAAAAGAGATGGCTCAAATTTCTTAAGGATTATGATACGAGTATTCTCTACCATCTGGATAAAGCAAATGTGATTTCTGATGCTCTTAGTAGGCTGTCTATGGGAAGTACAACTCATGTAGAGTAAGAGAAGAAAGAGTTATCTAAGGACGTGCATAGACTCTCACACTTTGTGGTTCATCTTCTATATTCCGAAGAAGGAAGTGTGCTTGTCTAGAATGGGGTCGAATCATCTTTGGTAGTTGCGGTTAAGGAAAAATAGGACACAAATCCCCTCTTTCTTTAGTTAAAGGAAGATGTCCACAAGTAGAAGTATTAGTTTTCACACAAGGGGGAGATGGTGCCTTAAGGTATCAAGACAGGTTATACAATCCAGACAAGTTCCACCAAAATGTACCATGACTTGAGGGAAGTCTATTGGTGGAATGGTATGAAGAGAGATATTGCGGACTTTGTTGTTAAATGTCGGAATTGTAAGCAGGTTAAGGTCGAGCACCAAAGTCCATATGGTATGGCACAGAATAGAACGCTCCCTGAGTGGAAGTGGGAGATGATTAATATGGACTTCATCACCGATTTACCACAATCTCAATGCTAGTATGGCTCAATTTAGGTAAATGTAGATCGAATGATCAAGTAAACCCATTTCTTTCCGGTAAATACTATAGAATCAGCTGAGGACTATGCTAGACTATACATTCGTGAGATAGTCAGACTTCATGGAGTCTCATTATCCATCAGTTCAGATAGGGGCCCTTAATTGATCATGTAGTTTTGGAAGTCGTTTTAGAAAGTTTTGGGAACTGTGGCCAAAAACCTAGGATAGATATGATACCAACCGGAGTTAACAAGAGGGCTCTGACATAATGAAGTTAGGCACAGGGCAAGGAAACGACGAGTAAGGCGGCGAGATTGCAGGCACAATAGTTTTCCTACGAAGGGGGACGGGGCTTCAACATCTCGAAGGACGGCTTGCCACGAAACCCGGCTTCAACATCCCAGAGGACGGTTTGCCTAGTCAGTTGAATAGTACATTTCATCATAGACATAAAATAATTTCCCTACAAAAGGGGCTGACTTTTTCATCCATCGGACAGTTTGCCAAGCTACACAACTAGAGAAAACTTCTACTCTACTTATAAATTTTGCTATTTATAAACTTTAGAAAACTATTGTACTTGGAACAAGATTTCTTACTTGGCATGTCGAGGCCCTATACTACTTCAAAGATCAGTCATACCATTCCTTTGGAAAGGAAGAACAAGAGAGAATTTATAAAACACTCATATTATTGAACATAGGAAATTTTTACAAGACTCAACTAGTTGCTTTCTACTCTGATTTACAATGGATAGCCTAGCCTCCTTTATATAGAGGTTAGGAGACTTCAAGATAGGACTCCATACAAGATAGACTCGGCAAACCTATTTACATGGCATGATAAAGACAAATTTGGCACGCTTATTTAAACAATCTCATCTACAAATCCTAATAACAAGAGACGCCTAATAAAATTCCTAGCCTAATATGTACAAGGAAGCCCATGTGATGGCATATGAAGTGGGGCCCGATTTCATCCTTATATGGGTAGTAAATTTCGGCGGGTGATCTGAGGCGGTGAGCTTCCAGATTCTTGCACATGTCATCAACCATTATCCGGTGGGACAAAGTTTGGAGGTTCCACTGGTGGGTTTTGAGCATTCTCCACCTGGATTTAATTGGAATCCGTGTTTGCCTTCGAAGAAGCTCGTATCATGCAAGCTTCATTTTAACAATCTCATAAAGTAGCATTTTCTGCTTGATGTTTCATCCATGGCTTGCTTCATATGTCGACAGCTCTGTGATGGAGTATTTGATGGGACGTTCAGCTTGATCCGTGTGATGAATTGAGTGATTTCATCTCTGGTGATCTCGTAGGGTGCCTGATATTTCTTTGCTGCTTTTCAAACTTCTTCCCAGTGAGGATGTTTATCAGTGTGGTTCCATGGTGCCCATTCTCTCGGCCAAACCTCTTTTGGAATGCACTTATTTTGTTGGAAGATAAACCTTTGTGCTTCATAGTATTCTTCTTCCAAGGACAACATAGATACTGGAAATCGCCAACAGAAAGAGAGTTCCGGCTCGGCATGGAGTTTTTCGTTAATTAACTTTACTGGTCAACACAACATAATATCTTTGCTTCATATGAATTCTTGAAACATTGAATCCAATACTTTCGCGGCCTGAACCACTGTAGAAATATTTTCAAAGCTGGTTCGATCTTGTCAAAGTCCCTGAATACGTTGCATTTGAATTCCATCAAGATGTAATACTGGTAACATAAATACCAGAAGAACCATAATAGTTCCTATGGAAAATCATTAGCAAGTGGTATGAACACATGATAGAATGGGTATTCCGGGTTGACTCTATATATCTTTAGGATGGATCCTCCATATTTTTTGAAAACTTATAGCTCATAAAAAGTCCATCTTTCGATCAGGATAGATGGATCGAATGGGTCCATATATTGACTGAACGAGTCTGGTGGATGGCTTGGTAGCCTTGATGACCTAGGACCTGGTGGGTTAGTAATCATGAATATCCAGCCGACTGGTTCTTTCATCTTCTTGGGTTTTTCTGGAAAAACCCTTTTTGCAAATTCATCCGGTCAGGATAGGAAGTCTGCCAGGAAATTATCTTTCCCTTTTAGGTGCTTCACCTAGAATTTGTAGGGTGAGAACTATTGTGCCCATATGAGAATTTGCGGGTGTGAAAGTATCTTTGGATTTAACTGGATCATCTTCGAGAATGCCTTCATATCCATCTTGATCAGGAATTAAGTTTGAATTAGGAAGAAGTTGAACTTCTTGATTCCATTCCTCACAGCAAGAATCTCCTTGAAGGTGGAATGATAGTATTGTTCTGAATCCTTGAATCTTTCGCTAGCATATCCGCATATCTTTCTATGACCATCTTTTTCCTCTAGAAGAATTGCACTCCAGTATCATTGCTGGCATCAGTATGTAGTATCTTCTTTCCATCTGAAGGAATATGTAGAGTCTTCACCTGTTGGGACAACTGCTTGATTCTTTGGACAACTTCATCCTGCTCCTTACCCCATGCTTGGGAATTTTTCTTGAGCATCTTTGTAAGTGGAGAAATATATGTAGAGACTTTAGGAATAAAATCTCTAACATAATTTATGATCCCTAAAAACTATTGAAGCTGCTTCGTGGTGAAGTTGGTGTCTGGAAATCTAAGCAATTCCTGACATATGTGCGGACCTGGATTATACGCTCCATTGCTAAAATGCATCCCTAAGAAATCAATCTCTTTTTGAACAAGGACCATTTTCTTCACAGAGCATGACTCCATTTGCTCTTACTATATCATGAAAATGACGGAGTAAGGCAAGGTGTTCCTCCGGAGTATCACTGAATAATAGGATATTGTCAATGTATACTAATGAGGCGTGGAGGATTGGCTGAAAGATTTTGATCATAGCTTTTTGAAATAGAGAGGGTGCAGGTTTCAGCCAAAATGACATAACTTTCCATTGGAAGTATTGGTTAGGAATGCAAAATCCTATTTTTGGTCTTTCCTCAAGATGTATCCCTAATTGCCAAAATCCAGATTTAAGATCAAACTTGGAAAAAATATCTAGCTTTGGCTAAGTGTGAAAATAGGGTAAGCCTATTTGGTATAGGGAATTTATGATCTTGGAGGAAATGGTTGAGTGGCTGGTAGTATATTACTAATCTGAGTTTACCTCTTGTCTGCTCAGCTCTCTTATTATCATAGAAAGATTCGCATGCCTATTGGGAATCAGATGGCTCGATTAGTCCAAACTACATGAGTTTACGCACTCCTTCTTTGCAAGCTGAATGTGCTCTGGATTCATGCCAAAGTGGCTTGCCTTGGTTGGATTGATGTTTTCATTCTTCTTGAATGGGAATTTGATGAAAAACTCCTCATTCAGCCAGAGTGGTTTCTGTATTTCTTTGTAAACTCGTTATGAGATTCAGCACATGAATGTTCTATCAACTGTTACTCAATTTCTCTAATCTGCTCGTCTTGAATGATCTGTAATAGGTGTGAGACTTCTGAGTATGGCTTGAATTGATTTTTGAATGCTATTCCATAGGCTCCTGTGGAGTCTATCCTTGAGTTGTCGAAAGATATGTAATCCAATTATGAGATTCTTTCCTGGGACATCTGATCCGAACAGCTTTGTTCTGAATTTTAGTCCTAGGAAGAACTCAATTGTTATCGGGTGTTTTGTGATGACTGTGGTCGTCAAGATTCCATTTGATGCAGTGTTGAAGTTCTTGAAAGGGGAAATCCATTGATCATCAAGAAGTATTGTTGGATTCATCAGCGATGAGGCTGCACCAGTATCCATGAATGCAATGACCCAAATTGGCTTATCCCATTTGGATTGAAAATCTTTCAGCTGGACTTGAGGAATATTGATAATGCTATTGATTTCTTCCCCGACCTATGAAATCTGAAAATGGTCATGCCCATGTTCTTCATATACATCCATGGAGAAAATAGTGTCCTCTGATGGCTGATCTTCTGCTGAAAGGACTGATTGAAGGTCATTGTCCTTGACATCAGTGTATTCTTCTATCTTCGTAAGAAGCTAGATAGTTCTTTTAGCTTGAGGACAGTTCTTCACAAAATGTCCAATCTTGTGGCAGATAAAGCATCTGTCATTCTTCTGGAATCTACATGGACGTTTTCTCCTAAATTATTTTGTTTGCCTGGTGTATTTGGATCTTCCTCCAGTAGGCTTTGTACATTTGAACTTCCTGTATCTCTTGAATCTAATTTTCCTTCTGGTATGGCAAGAGAAACTGGGCCCGGTGATTAGGTCAGTTTTGCTGCAAGCTTTATCAAGGGCTGGATTGTTGTGCATGATCTGCTTAAGAACAGATCTCTTTGAACAAATCTGCATTAATCAGTCACAATCCCTCATGTTGGCAATATAAGTCAAGTAATTTTTGTGGCGCTAGTAAAAATTCTTCCTGACTCATAGGTTACCAACTATGAGCGACTGAGAGAACTTCCTGTAGAATCTCTTCGATCCATAGAACCAAGCTTTGTAAAAAAAAATAGAATAAAATATTAGCCATGATCAAAATCCATGGTCATATGTGGACCCATTCGATCCATCCATCCTGATCGAAAGACGGACATTCTATTAGCTACGAGTTTTCAGAAAATATAGAGGATCCATCCTAAAGCCATATGGAGTCAACCCGGAATACCCATTTTGTCACGTGTTCATACCACTTGCGAATGATTTTCCATAGGAACTCTTATGGTTCTTCAGGTACTTATGTCATCAGTATAACATCCTGATGGAATTCAAATGAAACGTATTCAGGGACTTTGACAAGATCGAACCAGCTTTGAAAATATTTCTACAGTGGTTTAGGCCGTGGAAGTATTGGATTCAATGTTTCAAGAATTCATACAATGCAAAGATATTTATGCTGCGTCGACCAGTAAAGTTAATCGACGGAAAAGTCCATGACAAGCCAGAAATCTCTTTCTATTGGCGATTTATAGTATCTAGTTTGTCCTTGGAAGAAGAATACTATGAAGCACAAAGTTTTATCTTCCAGCAAAATAAGTGCATTCCAAAAGAGGTTTGGCCGAAAGAATGGGCGCCATGGAACCACACTGATAAACATCCTCACTGAGAAGAAGTCCAAAAAGCAGCAAAGGAATATTAGGCACCCTATGAGATCACCAGAGATGAAATCACTCAAGACGTCACACATATCAGGCTGAACGCCCATCAAATACTCCATCACAGAGCTGTCAACATATGGAACAAGCCATGGCAGAAACATCAAGCAGAAAATGCTACTTTATAAGATCGTTAAAACGAATCTTGCATGATATGAGCTTCTTCGACGACAAACATGGCTTCTGATGGAATCCAGGTGGAGAATGCTAAATCCCACCAGTGGCACTTTCAAACGTTGTCCCACCGGATAATGGTTGATGATGTGTGCAACATGTGTGCAAGAATCTAGAAGCTCATCGCCTAAGATCACCCGCTGAAATTTACTACCCATATGGGGACGAAAGCGGGTCCCACTTCACATTCCATCACATGGGCTTCCTTGTACATATTAGGCTACCATTTGTTTTATTAGGCGTCTGTTGTTATTAGGCTTTGTAGATGATATTTTTTAAATAAGCGTGCTAGATTTTCCTTTATCAGTCCATGTAAATAGGTGTGTCGTTTTTGTTTTGTTAGGCTTTCTAGAAAGGTTTGCCGAGTCTATCTTGTATGGAATCTTATCTTGTATTCTCCTAACCTCTATATAAAGAAGGCTAGGTGTTCATTGTAAATCAGAGTATAATGCAGCTAGTTGAGTCTTGTAAAAATTTCCTATGTTCAATAATATGAGTGTTTGCTAAATTCTCTCTTGTTCTTCCTTTACAAAGGCATGGTATGGTTGATCCTTAAAGTAGTATAGGGCCTCCACACGTCGGGTAAGCAATCTTGTTCCAAGTACAATAGTTTTTTGAAGTTTATAAGCAGCTAAATTTATAAGTAGATTAAAAGATTTCCCAAGTTATGTAGCTTGGCAAACTGTTTGGATGGATATAGAATCCAACCCCTTTTTGTAGGAAAATTCTTTAATGTCTATGATGAAATTTACTATTCGATTGACTTGGCAAGCCATCCTCTGGGATGTTGAAGCCGGGTTTCATGGAAAGCCGTCCTTCGGGATATTGAATCCCAGTCCCTCTTTGTAGGAAAACTATTGTGGCTACAATCTCGCCGCCTTGCTTGTTGTTTCCTCGCCCTATGCCTGACTTCTTTGCGTCAGAGCCCTCTCATTACCCCCGGTAGGTATCAGGGCCATCCCAAGTTCTTATGAATTTATTGTACTACTGGGAGAGTAAAGTTGATTTCAGTACTAAATTTAGCGAAAATGATAAATATCAAATATACTTTAGTTTTCCAGAACACGATCAAAAACATATAATTTCTTGAAAGTTCAGAAGGGAGAAATACTCATTTGAAGCCTATGATCATATAGAAATTAGTTTAGAGCAATTCCAACCACTTTGGCTCGCGGAGTTACGATTTGTCGGGCGAAATTTATGAAATAACTCCGTAGAAATGCTCCCTGTAGGCTTATAATTCAATACCTGAAGTTAATTTGGATTAGGGCGGTGTTTGGCAGTGTAAACAGAAGAAAATTAGTACAACCCTTCGCGTTTTCCCTCTCCTGGCCGTATATGAACTTGGAAAATGAAATAAAATCAAAGGGAGGGACTTATATATACTTGGGGCGATGGACAGGGGTCCATGGCACGGACCCTGTCGCGCCAAAAGTTGGGCGTGCTACGGAGCCATCGCGCCAAGGAGGGTCCATGACACGTTGCCCTTTTAGGCAGCTTGTCCGGCCTTCTCCCCTACGATCTCAATTTCACGTTCGTTGGACCTTTCCTAGGGCCCTTTCTCAACATATTGTACTATAAAACTCTTAACTAACATAAGAATAGGCCGACTAAATGTTAGAAACTTACAGGGTGTAACACCAGCCTCAACATCATAGCTAGTTCTCTCGTCGATTCTCTAGCTGCTTTCAGTGGTGAGTCCTTATTGGCCGAGGGAAGGAGTTTCCATTTTGGTATATTGTTTTCAGTTTAGTTTTCAGATATTAGAGTTAGTTGGAGATTTGTCCCAGCAACTCATCAATTCTTTTAGAAGGCTTTTAAATAGTATTTATAGATTCAACTTGGGTTCTAGTGTTTGAATAGATCTTTATTATCATTTTAGTATTTGCTTATTTATTTAGTCATCTTCCGCTTCATATTATCTCTCAATAGATTAGTCTTATTAGAATTATGCTCTACCATGGATTTGATTTGGGTCACTTATGATCCTAAGTACCCTGTCGTGTCCAAGGTATAAACTCAGGTTGTGACAGGCGGACCAGCAGCCTCAGAGATGGATCCAGGATTTGAATATTACGGGTGTCAAATTTTTTGGTAAACATTTATCACTAGTGATTGAGATTGAATTAGGGTGCACTAGGTAGGGGATACCTGTTCTTGACTGTGACCTTGTTCAGCTAACGGTAATATATGCACATTCTGAGGGTGCCGTATTTTTTGCGCACGAATAGCACTGGAGCACCCCAGGGAGAGATACTGGGTTTGGTAAAACCCTTGTCAAGAAGATCTTTTAACTGCTCCTTCAACTCCTTAAGCTCAGCTGGAGCCATTCTGTAAGGGAGGGATGGAGATGGGCTGAGTGTCTAGGAGAAGGTCTATCCCAAATTCTATATCCTGTTTAGGGGGAACTCCAGGAAGATCCTTAGGAAATACTTCTGGGAACTCGCTAACCACAGGGATTGACTGGATAGTTGGGGTCTAAGAGTTGGAATCCTTGACCTGAACCAGGTGATACATACATCATTTGGAGATAATTTTCTGGGCCTTAAGGTAGGAAATAAACCTACCCTTAGGTGCTGAATTACTGCCCGACCATTCTACCTCTAGTTCATTTGGAAACTGGAACTTGACAACTCTAGTTCTGCAGTCAACTGAGGCATAACCGGAGTGTAACCAATCCATGCTGAGGATATGGTCAAAATTGACCATGTCTAATTCTATGAGATCAGCTAGAATGCCTTTATTCAATATCGAGACTAGGCAGTTTTTGTACACCCGGCTAGCTCTAACTGACTCGCTAACAGGGGTGGAGACTGAGAAAGGTTTTGAGAGGACCTCTGGATTGATATTGAACTGGAATGCTACATAGGGAGTCATGAGTTAAAGAGTGGCTCCTAGATCTAGGAGGGCATACACGATAAGATGAAAGAGACGTAACTTACCCGTGACTACGTCAGGTGAGATCTCCTAATTTTGATGGGAAGACAATTAATAGAAATGTTTTTGGTGCTGATCGCCATTCGTACCTGATGTGTTGTCCTACTAGTATGGTCAACCTGCTTGAGGTGATGATGTGGTGTATTGTGATCTCCCTCGCCCGAATGACGGGCACTCCCCGAGTCAATGTCCGAGCTATCCACAACCAAAACAGCCCTATCGACCCTAAAGGCACTCTTCTGGGTGGTTCTTTCCACACTTGGGGCAAGCTGGATACCTGTTTCTAGTGTTGTGGGTCTGAGACTGAGTGCCAAATGACCCACCCATCCAATCTTGGCGGGACTGAAAGGTTGGGGCGCTGGCTGAACTGGGTGATGTGGCTCTCTGCTACTATTGTTGTTGCTGCTGCTGTGGGCGGCTGCTACCACCAGACCTTTGATGGCCATAATCTGACTGGCCAATTCTTTCCGGATAGTTCTGTCGCTCCATATCCTTTAGCTTTTCGCCCTCAATCTACTGGGCATAGACAATCAAGCTGGAGAGGTCAATATCTTTAATCAACATCACTGTCCTACACTTCTTGAGGACCAAATTCGACACCCCATTCTCAAATTTCAACATGCGAGCCCTTGGCTCGGCTATCATCTCTGGAGCATACTTAGATAGCCTGGTAAACTCCAGAGCATACTCCTCCACGGTTCTGTTGCCTTGTATCAAATTCATAAACTCTATCATCTTTACCTCCCTTAGATCCCGAGGGAAAAACTTGTCCAAGAAAGCTGTGTGGAATGCCCGCCACTCTACTGGTCCTGGTCCCGCTGGCCGCCCCTCTTTCCATTGGTCATACCAGAATTGAGCTACCCTTTTTAGCTGGTAGGCAGCTAGCTCAGCACTCTCAGAGGAGCTAACACCCATAATGCGGGTAATCTTCTTGATCTCATCCATGAACTCTTTGGGATCCTCCCCTACTTTGGATCCCTAAAAAGATGGAGGGTTCATATGGGTGGAGTCCCACACCCTCACAGATGTTGCAGACCTGCTCGTGGCTACCGGAACCACCTGTTGGTTCACCTGTTTGGTGACTATTTGGGCTAGCAGTTGAATGGCCACCCTGAATTTAGTGGTAGACACCGAATCATCTTAAGGGGCTGCCAGGGATGGCGGGGCAGGTCTATTGACGTTACCGGCCCTTCTTCCATTACTACATCAGGGAGGCATGATTCAGTGAAACAAAATAAAGCATGAGTTAGAAAGATGTTTCTGGAATTGAACTTTAACGCACAATAATGAGTATGAACAAAAGAGAGTTTTCCTAATAACACCTTCTAGCCTCCTCGTCACAAGTGTGGTGCACATCACACCTATGAAAAGGACTCTACTCGATGCGGCTTTCAGACATTTTGAGGATAGTCTAAACCTAGTTCTATGATACCAAGTTTGTCACGCCCCGAGTCTACACCCTGGATGGAACACGATACTTGGAGTCACAAGTAACCCGAAGTCAACCCTTGATCTATCATACACTGGTATTTTGAATAAACATGCATAGCAGAAGCAATGAAATAATATCGTAAAATCATTTATGAAAATAAAACTGAAAACATAGAGTTTAAGAACATCTGAAGTCTGAAATTTTTTTCTGTGTCTGAAAGCCCTCTAATTGATGAGTTGCTGGGACAAGCCCCCAGCTAACTCTAAGTTTAGCTAAATTAATGAACTGACTTATAGAAATGAAATAAGGCCCTCGAATGATGAGAACTCACACTTCAACTGCTGAGAAGGAGGATCTGAATCGCAGTGGCTAACGATACTGAGTTTGGAAAATTGCAGCTGTATCATGAAGCGATACAACATAAAAGTATGCATCAGTATTTTGAATGTACTGCTTCCAGGAGAAATCATGTAGTCATCTAGTTCTCCAATCAATTACCAGATAGGACGAGTCATTACTTTGAACAACGACTCATCATACCCTCTCATCATCACCTTAGCCACCCTATTGTAGCTTAATCGTGAAAGGAGCTTCAGGAAATGTTAGGGTAATCCAGATAAAACCAATGATAGTTGTTCCAAGAATGCTCGCCAAGCCCCTCTTAGTTGTGAAAGGAGCTCTTATCGCACTTATTGTTATTAAACCAGTGCCACAACTTCTTATGGTTGATTCCAAGACAGCCCCTTGGAACTATAACCGCACCGTTAAGAAAAACTAAACAAGTCAGGGATAACCAAATGCCAATTAAGAATCCTGTCACCGAGGAAGAGGCCGAAGAATTCTTGAAAAATATGAAGTCGCTAGAATATTCTATTGTGGAGCAGTTGAGGAAAACTCCAGCCAAAATCTCTTTGTTGTCTTTGTTGATACACTTAGATGAACAACGTAGAGCCATAATGAAGATTTTAAATGAGGCACATGTACCAAGTGACATTACGGTGAATCAATCGGAGCAAATTACCGGAAGAATTTTTGAGGTAAATAAGATCACCTTCTCAGATGACGAACTACCCACAAAAGGTATTGGGAATAACCGAGGCCTTTATATTACTGTAAAATGTAAGCATTCTTATGTCACCCGAGTCTTGATTGATGGAGACTCTGGGGCAAATATTGGTCCTCTATCAACTTTGTAGAAGTTAAATGTTAGTCTGGAAAGGATTCAACCCAATAATGTAAGTGTCAGAGCTTTTGATGGAGCAAAAAAAGATGCCATTGGTGAGATAGAGCTTGTGCTGACAATAGGGCCTATTGATTTCACCATATATTTTCAAGTGTTGAACATTGATGTTTCCTACAATTGGGAAGGCCCTGGGTTCATAGGGCTGGGGCATTCCTATCTATATTGCATCAAATGATAAAGTTTGAACACGACAAATAAGAAGTAGTTGCTCATGGTGAAGGGGACTTGTCGACGTACAATGACTTCTCCATTTCCTCTATTTAGGCAGGCAACGTAGATAGGGCACCGATTTATCAAGTTATTGAGGTAGTGGCTGTTGAGCATATCCTCGAGGGGAATCTCATTCAAAGAACATAATTTCCCCCTACGTCTATTGTGGTGGAGAATGAAATGGTAAAGTATGGCTTTGAACTAGGGAAAGGTTTAAGGATTTCTTTACAAGGAATAACTCATCCAATATGCCCACATGAAGGCATTGGTACCTTTGGTTTGGGGTATGAACCCACTTTTGAAGAAGGAAAGAGGGCCAAGAAGAGGAAGAAAGAATCATGGTTGCTTACCCAACCAGTCCCGCCAATCACAAGTCCTTCATTAGAGCCGGTGCTATTGGATCCTCCAAGTCACCAGTCCTAGAGCCAATGTTTGATGTTAATATGGAGCTAGTTGGTTATCTGTGAAACCTATTTATCGAGGATGATAATGCATATGTGCAATTTATTGGCCCTGATGTCCAGCTCAACAATTGGGAAGCCACTTCTCTCCCTATCAAGAAGGGGTCTTGGTAGTTTGTTTTGTTTTGTTTTCTGTAATTTGAATTATGTTAGGGTTATAAATTCGGATCTTTATCTCGTTTGTGCTTATGTTTAAACCTTCCTATATTTCCTTTCAATGAAATGCAGTTTCCCTTCTTTCTATTTTCGAGTCTAATATTTACTTATTTATTTTCCTTTTGTACAATTCTTTCTATGCTGATTCTAGTGATATGACGTGCATGCGAAATTTGCAGCCAGATCATAAAATTCAATCTAATCAGGAAATAATGAACCAAGAAGGTGAATATGATGAGGATGAGGTATTTAAGGAAATAAGCAAGGATTACGAATAGTTTGAGAATAAATCAAACCCTAATATGAATGAAACAGAGACAATCAATCTAGGAGATCGTGAAATATTAGGGAGACTAAGGTAAGTATACATGCTCAACAATAACAAAAGGAAGCGATAATCGAGACTTTATTTGACTACAAAGATGTTTTTGTGTGGTCGTATGATGATATGCCTGGTTTAAGCACTGACCTAGTAGATCACAAGTTGACGACTAATCCGGTAATCTCCTCGGTAAAACAAAAGTTGAGAAAGCTTAAAACTGACATGAGTATAATAATTAAACAGGAAATTACAAAGAAACTTGAGGCCAAATTCATTCGAGTCACTCAATATCCAACGTGGTTGGCCAATATTGTATCGGTCCCAAAGTAAGATGGAAAAATTCGAATGTGTGTCGATTATCATGATCTAAATAAAGCAATCCCAAAAGATGACTTTCCACTACCTAACATCCATATTTTGTTAGACAATTGTTCCAAGAATGAACTCGCATCTTTTGTAGATTGTTATGTGGGGTGTCACCAGATCAATATGGACAATGAGGATGCAGAAAAGACATCTTTTATCACATCATGGGGGACATATTGTTATCGAGTCATGCCATGTGGGCTAAAAAATGCTGGAGAAACTTACATGAGGGCTATGACCACTATGTTCCATGATATGATGTATAAATAAATTGAAGTTTACATGGATGATGTGATCATCAAATCACGAAAGCAGTCTTACCATGTCAAAGATCTGAGAAAATTCTTCGAAAGGCACCGTAGATATAATCTCAAACTAAATCCAGCAAAATGTATATTTGGAGTACCATCGGGAAAGCTGTTGGGATTTATAGTCAGTCGGTGTGGTATCGAGTTAGATCCCTCAAAAAGAAAAGTTATTCAGGAATTGCTACCGCCAAAGAACAAAACTGAGGTGATGAGCCTACTTGGAAGGTTGAACTATATTAGTAGATTCATCGCCCAACTCACAACCACCTGTGAGCCCATTTTTAAGTTGTTGAAGAATAATGGACTGAAGAATGCCAAGTGGCATTTGACAAAATCAAAGGATACTTATTGAATCCGCCTATATAGGTTCCCCCCGAGCCGGGCAGACCCTTGATATTATATATGTCAGTTTTGAACAACTCTTTTGGTTGTGTTTTGGGTCAACATGACATCACATGAAAAAAGGAGAAGGCCATCTATTATCTCAGCAAGAAATTTACCACTTATGAGGCAAAGTACACTCTTCTCGAAAGGATATGTTATGTCCTAACTCGGGTGGCACAGAAGATGAAGCATATCATCCTACGCTACTTACCTCATTTCCCGCATGGATCCCTTAAAGTATATTTTTCAAAAGCCCATGCCCACAGGCAGCTTGCAAAATGGCAGGTATTGCTCGCAGAATTTGACATTGTCTACGTGACACGAACGGTAGTGAAAACCCAAGCTTTGGCAGATCATTTGGCTGGAAACCCCATTGATAAAGGATATGAGCCATTAAAGACATACTTTCCTGATGAAGAAGTATTGAGTGTTGATGAAGCTAATTCTAATAACCACGTCGGTTGAAAGTTGTTCTTTGATGGCGCCGATAATGTAAAAGGGATTGGGATATGAGTCGTTCTTGTCTCTGAATCAGGAGAATATTATCCTATAATAACCCAATTTGATTCTACTGTACCAATAATATGGCAGAATATAAGGCTTGCGTCTTGGGTTTAAGACTAGCTATTGACATGGGAATTCAAGAATTATTGGTATTTGGGGACTCAGACTTGTTAGTCCACTAGATTTAGGGAGATTTGGAAACTCGTGATTTAATGCTAATACCATATCTAGATTGCTTACAAAGTCTTTGTCAATAATTTTTATTAGTAAAGTTCAGACATATTCCCGGAATTCATAACTAGATTGTTTATGCCTTGGAAACCTTGTCTTCAATGCTTCAACATCCAAACAAGACTCATATCGACCCTTTACATATATAGATCCACAATCAACATGCATATTGAAATTCGGTTGAAGAAGAACTTGATGGTGAACCTTGGTTCCATGATATCAAAGGATATATTCAATCTGGAGAATATCCAGCACATACCAATGGTAATCAAAAGAGAACTATTCGGCGACTGTCCAGCGGATTTTTCTTAAGCGGAGGAATCTTATACAAGAGGACTCCAGATTTAGGACTTCTAAGGTGTGTAGATGCTAGAGAAGCTTCCACTATCATGACCGAAATACATTTTGGAGTTTGTGGGCCGCATATGAACGGGTACGTGTTGGCAAAGAAAATACTTCGTCCAGGTTACTATTGGCTCACCATGGAGAGAGATTGCATTCGTTTCGTTCGCAAATGTCATGAATGCCAAGTTCATGGGGATTTGATACATTGCCCTCCCTCTGAGTTGCATACAATGTCAGATCCATGGCCCTTTGTGGCCTGGGGAATGGATGTGGTGGGGCTTATTGTACCAAAAGCATCAAATGGCCATAGATTCATTTTGGTAGCCATTGATTATTTTACAAAATTCGTAGAAGTAGGGACATTCAATTCAGTAACCAAGAAATTTCTGGTGGATTTTATTCATTCAAATATCATTTGCAGATTTGGTGTCCCAAAGATAATCATTACAGATAATGCTGCTAATCTCAATAGTCATTTGATGAAAGAGGCATGCCAACAGTTCAAGATTGCACACTGAAATTCAACTCTGTATCGTCCAAAAGAAAATGGAGCCATAGAAGCTGCTAATAAGAATATCAAGAAGATACTTCACAAAATGGTGCAGAGTCCCAGAAAGTGGTAGGAAAAGCTGCCTTTTGCTTTATTGGGTTATCGCACTACTATTCAAACTTCCATAGGTGCAACTCCTTATTCATTGATATACGGAACATGTCACACCCCACCTCGGAGGGTATGACAGGCACCTGGTGCCTGCTAGGCTCTGGACTGCTAGATGGTCCAGCCTAAGCATGTCTGGCGCTTTGGCTGGTCCCGGGCTCTATTCCAAGAAACAAACCGGCTATATAACGGCTGTAAACACAGCCTCCGGCCAACTGGCCTATAGCCACCTGTACCTGTACCTGTACTATCAGCTAACCAGAACACATTCAATATAGGGAAATCTATGCGGGCCGACGAGGCCACCATGCTGTCTAGTTATCTGTAACTCAACAATGAAATACTGGAAAGCTACGTGACCGGTAAGGTCACCACTACTGTCAAGCTATGGCCCCACACGACCAACACGAAAGAAGTAAAAGTACTAACAACTATACAACTGCACGGCCTCACACGACCGGCTCAACTGACCACAGGGAAATATATACAGACTGCAAGCCTCTAGGAATAATAATAGAAATGATCAGGACAGGGCCCCGACCTACCCGTACTGTACAACAAAAGAAAATGAAACACACCTCTGGAATTCAGTCTCCGAATGATAGGAGCTGAATACTCGATCGCTGACAGGAATCACGAGGGATCGCATCCTCATCTATGAGTACCTGCAGGCAAGTAATGCAGCGCCCCATCGGGTGTCAGTACCGCTGGTACTGAGTATGTAAAGCAATAACTAAAAGGAATATCTGAAAACAACAATGCAACTGATGAAACTAAAATAGGAAGGAATAGATTAACTGTCTGATAATGTAAAATTATGCCTACTCTTAACTATACTGGAAGGAGTAGGAGTCATACCTGGAGATGTAACGTTCTACTGTCGATCTACTAGTATCTAATGTAACATGGAATAACATAACATAACATAACATAGCACACACAAACCTTACCCAGCCCCCATAAGCCGGGAGGTACAACCAGCACAAAATCTATACCCCTACCCCGGTCATCCCATCTCCTATAATAGCTATAAGCACCCTGCCGGTCCCCTGGGTATGCACTTGGGCTCGCTGAGCCCCTGACTATAACTGTACCTGAGTCCGAAGGACTCCTGAATCAACACCCGAGCGTATCCGCTCGATAGGGGTATGTAAAGGCCGACCAAGGCACAATATGGGGAAAACTGGCATCCCATCTTCGTCCCCTGTGGGACGGCATGCCACTCCGTAAAGGGACGTATCCTCGTCCTCTGGCGGATGAGTCGATACAGCTATCAACCCTGGGGCGGTCATGGATGCTAGGTAATCCAACCCCAAAACAATACAATGGTCTCAACTAGTAATACTATCTGCATATCCCACATACTGAAGCTAATAGTAGTAAAGTATTTGTACATACTGTGTGCTGAACTAGTGATAGTAATATGTACGTACTTAATACATGCTGAGACTGATAATAGTATATATGTATAAATATAATCTCCTGCCATACTGTGCTGAGTCTAATGCTGAACAAAGTATAGTTTTTCTGCTGAAAACCATGTTGTATACTGAGTTTCTGTAGTAACATGGTTTACTATTTCTGACATGCTTCCTAAACTTCATTTTAACCTATCATACTACTTCTGAAATGCCTTACAGATATTACATTATTTTACTGGGTTTCAACTGAATACGATAATATCCTAACATTCTGTATTACATCACATACTGAGCATGCTGTGCAGTTCCTAACACTTATATTAGAATCTATATCGTGCTATCAAGTTTCGCGCTAATTATAACATGATGCTTCTAATATCGTACCAACATTCGTAATAAACATAACACATGACTTCTGAACATTCTACTGGCCTTTAAATTACTTTACTATACCGAGCTTACTAACTTGCCGAGGAAACTAGCTTTACATACCTTATCCTCGAACTATCCGTCTATCGGACGAGGCTCGGCCAGTACTTCAACTATTTCTCCCGACTGCATTCATAAATATGTCAATTAATACTAAATATAGCTTTATTTTAAAGAACAACGTCACTTTCAATATAATTTATAGCCTAAATTTAGGCTTATCGAAAGATGGTCAAAAACTCGCTATTTTTCAGAGGTCCAGAAGGGAGAAATATTCACTTCACATCTAGGAACACATAGACACTAGTTTGGAGAAATTCTACTTACCTTAGCTCGGTAGCTCGACGATTCGTCGGCCGTATTTCACGAAACTAAATCCGTAGGAATGCTCTCTGCTGCTAAATACCTCGGTACCTGAGGTTAATTTGGGTTTGGACTACATTTAGCAGCGTAATCGAACGAAAATATATATACCTTCTTCGTCCTCCTCTATTCCTCTGCGTTTTCTGGAAATTTTCTAAGTTTAAAATGAATTAAAACCGAAGTGGGGCTTTATATACTTGAGCCTGGATAGGGCCAACGTGTCACGGAGCCAACGTGGAGGCTCCACCTCCGTGACACGTTGCCATCGCGGAGGGGCTCTGCCTCGGCTCCTTCCGCGATGGTTCGATAGGCTATCTGTCCGATCCTTTCTCGGGCCTTTCTCTAGCGCGTATGGCTTTCAAATATGCCTAACCACCGTGCGAATAGGCCATCTAGGTGTCGAAAATCTTACGGGGTATAACAGAACAGAAGTAGTTATACCTGCCAAGGTCGAAATTCCATCCCTTCGAATTATTGTGGAAGCTGAGATTGATGATAATGAGTGGGTTAAGAACCAGTTGGAGCAATTAAGCTTGATTGATGAAAAGAGATTAACATCAGTATGTCATAGACAACTAAATCAGAGAAGAACGAGCATATAATAAAAAGGTGCGTCCTAGACATTTTGAAGTGGGTCGGTTAGTATTGAGGCACATCCTCCCCCACCAGGTTGAAGTGAAGGGCAAGTTCTCCCCAAACTGGCAATGGCCACTCATTGTGAAGAGGGTGTTGCCCAATGGTGCTCAATGATTGATTGACATAGAAGGAAAAACAATAGAAATGGCTATCAATGCCGATGCTGTGAAGAGATATTATGTATGACCTTTATCTTCCATAATTGGCTTATGTTGCTTTGTACTTGACATTTCAAAGTTTGATATGATGAAGACATTTTATTCTGCTATCAAACTATTGTGTAATCCCTTGTCATCCCTTTTGAACCTTAGTTTATTTTCTTTCATATTTTTTTTCCTTTTTTGTTTTTTTAATCACAATTCATGAATTACTTTTGACCTGATTCTTGTCTCGACGAGATGCGTAGGCAGCCCTACTCTGGTGTTTCGTCCAATCAAAAAAAAGTATAATAAAGCCCATTTTTAAAGAAACTGAGGCAAAAGTTATTTTTATTTTTATTGAGTTCATTCCAAATGTTGTAAGCTCTGACCCTATTTTAAATGCTATTTTGAGCCTTCATGCTTCCCTTTCTTTCTAATCCTATCCAAAAGTCATGTTACAACCAAAATAAAGATATTATGATCAATCCTAGGGTATCAAGGCTAAGCATACTACGGATATATGACGTTTGCACCTTAGGTATTATTAGTGTTCAGCAATGCAAAGAGAAATGAAAATGAGAGTCTTATGGGTGAAAACTATTTTGGGCACTATAAGGCGCTGATGAGATAAGAAAAATAAAAATGAGAGAGTCTTACTAGTGAAAACCCTTTAGGGAATTGTAAGGCGATGGTAAGTTGAGATAAATAAAGATGAGAAAGGCTTGTTGGCGAAAACCCTTTGGGGCGCTACTAGTTGAAAGAGAGCTCGAATTGTGATAAGATTTGTTGAAGTGAAAAAAACACAGTTTCAAAGTCAGAGGTTCGATGAGTTTGATGTTAGTTTGGTTGGATAGATCGGGCTGCTAGATACAAAATACATGTCACAATTATTGGAGCCGGCTACCACACTCAGATATGCCTCTCTCACATCTCATTTCAAAAAATAATATTTTTTAGTTGAATTTCATCCTTCTCTATTATTCTATCTTTTTCGTCATTTTATTTTTTTTCGTATTTTTAAGTCAAGTCAGTATAAAAAAAACAAGTGAGAAAGGATTTCAAAACTCGCTACTAAGCTTTCCAATTATAGAGAGCAACAAAAATGGTCAGCACATGAAATAACATGATTCAAATAGAGCAAGGTATTTAATGAATTATCATATGTGGGAAAGTTTTGGATTCATTGAAATACCGAGGTTAAGTAGAGATTTGATTGAGAAACATCAGGAGATCAAGGATATGATATTGGTTAAAATCATATTTTTGATAGCCGGATCATGGGTCAATAGTACAGTAGGCCAATGGCACACTGAGAATACTCAAGGTAGAGCTGAACCTGACAAGTGTTGGAACAATCACCTTGAAAGACAAAGCCACAAGTCAGCCACTAAGCTAAAACTCACAAATTTTCTTTATTTTGAAACAGGGGCAAAATTTGGTTCATTAGTAGCAGGACCCTCCTGGATAATGGGATTTAGTATAGCAGGATCCTCCTGAAAAATGAGATTTAGTATAGCAGGACCCTCATAGAGAATGAGATTTAATTTAGCAGCACCCTCCTGGATAATAGGATTTAGTATAGCAGGACCTTCTTGTATAATGGGATTTCATATAGCAGGACTCCTGGATAGTATGATTTAGTATAGAAGGACCCTCCTGGAAAATAGGATTTAATTTATCAAGCCCCTCCTGGATAATGAGATTTAGTATAGCAGGACCCTCCTGAAAAATGGGATTTAATTTAGCAGGACCCTCCTTGATAATGGTATGTATTTAGCAAGACCCTCCTGGATAATGAGATTTAGTATAGCAGGACCCTCCTAGATAATGAGATTTAGTATAGCAGGACCCTCCTGGAAAACGGGATTTAGTTTAGCAGGACCCTCTTGGATAATGAGATTTAATTTGTTAGGACCCTCCTGGAAAATGGGATTTAATTTGGCAGGACCTTCCTTGATAATGGGACGTATTTAGCAGAACCTTCCTTGATAATGGGACGTATTTAGCAGGACCCTCCTGGATAATGGGATTTAGTATAGCAGGACCTTCCTGGAAAATGAAATTCAGTTTAGCAGGACCCTCATGGATAATGGGATTTAGTATAACAGGACCCTCTTGGATAATGGAATTTAGTCTAGTAGGACCCTCCTGGATAATGGGATTTAGTATAGCAAGAACCTCCTGGATAATGGGATGTGGTATCAGGTTGCTCGTGAAGAAAAGACTTACCTTCAACAGTTAGAAGTATTGTGAAGGATGCGATACAAAATTCAAGTATCACCCAAATTCCTAATACACGAGCTAAGAAATAAAATTTTCTTTACTTTAAACTGGGGAAAAATTTTATTGCCTTTTCTTTTGTTTGTTTTGATCTCAGGAATCTTTTGGGAGAATAAAAAAAAATCCTCATTTTCAAGCTCGCAACCCCGCCTGAGCAACCGGTGTTAAAAGTAGAATACCACTTTGAAGGTCAAGATTTCAGTGAAAATTTCAAGGAATATTCAAGAGAAGATGCATAGATAGGATCCTATACTTGTATTTTTCTTTCGAATTGTAGTTTGATTTTTTTTATTGCCTGATGCAATAACATGAGTGGCGGATCAAAGCCTCGATGGGACCTTACTCGATTCTCCAACTCATCCTTCCATCACCCCTCTTATTCCTCGAACTGCACATGACTTGATTCCCTCATAATCTGGGATATGTAGACTGTCCAAAAATTAGGACACAACCGCATTTGTTTTTCTAATTTTCTCTCCTTTTAAAATAACGGTCGGGTCAAAACTTGTCTCGTTGTCTACTTCTTTGTCTGAAAACTCTGGGTATTTTCAATCAAAGAGGGGCAAGATTTAAATACGTGATTTTTGTCCCTCCCCAAGTTTATTATAAATTTTGACAATTTATTTTTTAAATCTTGTGACCACCTAATTTATTTATTTTATTTTTATTTCATTTATTTATTATTATTGTTTTTTTCTTTCACCAAATCCAAGATTTTTCACCATTTTGATATTTAAATATATTTTTTAATGTTCAAATTAGATATTTTAATTTTTATTTTATTTTATTTTTAGTAGGTTCACATTCAAAGATTTGAAAATTACAAAATATAAAAACACAGTTTAGGATAGGTTTTGTGTTTCAAAAGAAGAGAAAATCTATTAAAAATATATATATTTCTTTTAATTTAAATATTTATAGATAAACTATTGATTTTAATATACATGTTAGTTACACTTTATTTTTACTAGACTTTTTAGTTTAAATATCTTTTCTGAATTAGTTAATATTGTACTTGTATATAAAAAATGAAGAAAAAGAAAAACAAAAAGACCTGATCCCTCATGTTTTTAATTTTGATTTTTTTTTTATTATTATTATTAATATTATATTATTTTCCCTCTTTTTCTAAAAAAAAGAATATATAAATATATATATAAAGAAATAAATTTTTTTTAACTTGAATAAATCCTCACTCCTTAAAAAACCTACAACTAACCACTAATCCCTTATCCAATACATCTCCTAACAACTCCAACATACTACCCCCTCCCGTAACAACACCCCTCCCCCCCCTAAAATCCTCAACTAAAATTTACCCCCACTCCCTCACGTTTTATTTGTTTTTTCTGCACATCAACACACACATACACACGTAACCTACACATATACACTCCACCTCTATATATGCATATGACCCACAGAAAAAAAAAAGATGAAAAAAAAGAGAAGAGAGAAAAGAAAGAAAATAATGCACAGAGAAAAAAAAGGAAATGAAAAACAAGAGAAAGGAAAAGAGAATGAGAATTGAGGTCCCGTTGTTGTTGGTCAGATTGTTGCTGCAGTTTTTAGCTAGTAAAAGGTTCCTTCTTATCGTATCTATTTCCTTTCACATATATAAATTTGATTATGTTTGCATCTCCAATTTTATTAAATTATGTTATTAAGAAGCATGTTATTAAGTTTTTTTTTCTTTTGTTTAGTCACTTGTATTTTTATTTAACATATTTAGATGATGATTTAAATAATTAAATATTTGATTTAGTTGATTAAATTTAAAATAAATTTTCATTTAAAACAAACTAATAGTGGTTGTTTTCCGTGAATTTCAAGGTTATTGAACTTTTTTAAAAAAACACGATAGATACTTAATTTTATTACTGATATATATTTAGAAATATAAAATTAACAAGATTTAAATATTAGTGAATATGAACATTAATTTTTTTTACGGCTAATTTTAAATTTAAAAAATAATAAATAGACTGCAAAAAAAAAAGCAGAAAAAGAAAAAATAAAAAAAAGAAAGGAAAAAAGGCAGCAACGAAAAAAAAACAGAAACAAAAAATTGCAGAAACCAAAAAACAGAAAAAAAAACATAAAAAAATCAGAAAAAGAGAAAAAAAAAAAAAAAGGAATAGCAGAATGAAAAGAAAAGGAAAAAAAAAGGAAAAAAAAGAGAAAAAAAAAGAAAAAACTAAAAACGGATGAAAGGGAAAAATGAAAACAGAAAGAAAGAGGTAAAAGAAAAAGAAAGAAAAGAAAAGAAAAGAAAGGAGAGATAAAAAAAAGAAGAAGAAAAGATTAGATTATTTCATTTTCCTAAAAAGATAATATTTAATTTTTGTATATTGTAAATATCTTAATTAT
Organism: Datura wrightii; assembly: GCA_035772735.1. Lineage (NCBI taxonomy): Eukaryota > Viridiplantae > Streptophyta > Magnoliopsida > Solanales > Solanaceae > Datura > Datura wrightii. Next base: position 32,032,432 of record JASDFA010000008.1, read on the forward strand.
AAAAGATCAATATTTAAGCTATTTAGTTGTCGTATTTGCTAAATTTAATTTTATCACAATCTTATTCTTTATTTGTAGTAGAAGAAGAAATTTGATTATTATTATTATTATTATTATTATTATTATTATTATTATTATTATTGTTGTTGTTGTTGTTGTTGTTGTTGTTGTTGTTGTCGTTGTTGTTGTTGTTGTTGTTGTTGTTGTTGTTGTTGTTGTTGTTGTTGTTGTTGTGTGATTAAATTTGGTTCAAGTTAAGGATATCATTCTATTTTTGAGACGTCTAAAATTTTAAAAAAAAAATCAAGGACGCGGTTACGCATCTTGACCAGTTTTTTTTCCTAATAATTAATAGTTCATTAAGTTAAATCAAAGACTTATAGACATAACTTAGTAGGGCTAATACATACAAGTAAAGAAAGAATTTATTCTTCGAAAACTATTGAATGTCAAGACCAAGAATGCAGTTACGCATCTTGGTTGAGACTAGTTCAACATTATTTAAGTGAATCGTAGGAATAATTAATATAAATAATTTATTCAAAATTAATTTAAGCCAGACATAAGTCGTTTAAGTGACCGTGTTAGAACCATGGGACTCGAGGGATGCCTAACACCTTCCTCTCGATCAACAGGATTCCTTACAAGGATTTCTAGTTCGCAGACCTATAATAAAAGAGTCAACTTCCTTTTGATTAGGGATTCAATAAGGTGACTTGGAACACCATAACTTAATTTCAAGTGGCGACTCTGTAAATAAAAAATAATCCCTATTCAAAACCATCACTTCAATTGGAAAAACCCTTGTTCTTCGGCCATCGCCCGAAAAAAGGGGTGTGACAACCGTTAGCAACCCTGAAGTTGGTCAATGAAAGGCTATATAAGGTAGGGTTAGTCCCCATAGAAGTGCTATATTTTAGTCTCAGATCTATCTATAGAAGCTATTCGAAATATACATGCTCGCAATTTACTTACAAGGCATAAGTCGTATCAACTATACGACTTGGATAACTTGCCGAAAAGGTTAGCCTTAACATAACTCAATTGTCGATTCTCGTTCACCCACATAGTTCCAACCTAAAACTGATAATTCTTCCAAATCGTAGCCCTTACGTTGAGAGAATAAAACTATTTTCAATACTAGAAAATGGCTAATAACAATATCTTTTAAGGACATTAACTACATATCAAACTTCATCCAATTTGGCTCAGAACGTACGAATTCCAAAGAATTTAGAAGGTAGAAACACTACCTATTACTTGCATATGTTTAAGACTCAATTTGAAATGGTTTCCATAACTTCTACTCGGCGCAGCTCCGATAGTCCGAGCTAGATTTCAAGAAATAACTCCGTATGGATGTTTCTCATAGGCTCGAAACTCGTTATACAAGACGAATTTGCAATTGAATAGAGTTTAACAGCATAAATTTGCTTAAATCAGATTAAATAAATTAAACTTGAACTTAAAACATATATATATATATGTGAGGTGGTGGCTAGGGGCGCGACGTGCCAGTCATGGCGTAGGGCAGGCTGCACGACGCGGCGCCTAGTGCGCCCACCTCCAACCCTGGCCTCTCGCTCACACGACAATGCACTTGTATGCTCATCCCCTAGCCTTTTCCTGCATGTGTCGCACTCCAGGACTCTCGTCATACCTACACACGCATCGATTAGCTAATGAAGACTTACGAGGTGTAACAAAAACGATGTCATTAGCAAGTTAGGAACTCGCGAATTTCGAAACTACCCCGGAGAATTCATATAAAAAGACTATCTGCCAACTACAATGACCACTCCAATGATTCATCGTAGGATACGACGGGTCGTTGAATAATTAATTGAATTTGACACACTTTTTGTACTCTACTGACGTTCCGACTAACGACCGATTAGGATGTGTCGTCATATGAAACCATGACTCATCACTCCATCCGTTGCTTACATGGGAAATCATGATATTCTTCTGGTTCTCCAACCAACAATGCGACAAGATGAGTCATTACTTTAAGCAATGACTCCAACCCCCGCTTGGCAAGCCAGGGTCGGTACTGCCCACTTGAGCGAGACAGTGCGGCATCATGAAAGGCTCTACCATGATGGTGTCGGTTATGACTAGTCCTCCCATTGTTCCGCATGTTTTATGCATTGATATATTATGTTATTGGCTCAAGTTATGTTTTGATAATGTTTACTTGCGATTATGATTATAAACGCTTTATGATTGATTTGAAAGCCTTGAGTCTTATGTTTTCTTATGAAGTTTATGATATACGCATGATGTCCTTCTCTTATGTCTATTTATGAGTTTTACTTTATTTTGATAATGTTCGTTTTACTACCTTGCATACTTAGTACATTCCACGTACTGACCGCATACTTTCTATGTTGTATCGTTTTATGATACAGGGTCCGCATCTCGGGCTCATCCTCATCCTTAGTCCATCTCAGCTTAAGCATTCAGATTATTGGTGAATCCTCATGTTCCGATGGCTATTTGACAGACTTTTATGTTATATTACATTTCCGTATTGTTCGGGTTAGTTGGGGATGTTGTCCCATCAACCCATCTTATGTATTAGAGGCTTTCAGACTAGTATGTAGTGCTTAGCTGTGTATATGTCCAGTATTTCCTGATGTTATGTTATAATTACATTTCCTCTATACTTTTATGATTATCCTTCTGCTTATTTGAATGAGATTAGTTGTATGCATGAGTCATGGGTCGACTTGGGGCTTCTCGGGGTCCCTTGACCCGTGTCTACGATCTGCGTGTACGTTCAGGTCGTGACAGTTACAAAAGATAAGGTAGCCCCTGGAGCTAACATTGCATACACATCAAGATGGAATACTCATAACATACCCATAACCACATTGGGTAAGCACTCTTGCTTCTACAAATATAAAAGTTCATAGAACCTGTTCAGACGCCGGTCGCCACCTGTACTAGTGGATGCACCCTTCTGAGCTGAGCATGCTGGTGGATCTATGGAATTAATGTTGAGTCACGGCCTCTACCATGGCCCTGTCTGGCTGTAGGGAGATCTCTAAGCATGTGTCCAGGCTTCCCACACCTAAAGCACACGTCTGTACCCTCTAAACACTCTCTGGTGTGCTTCTTACCACATCTCCCACAAGCTGGAATGTTGGGCTCTCTTGACATGCTTCCCTGAACTTTAGAGCCTAATGCTCTGCTCCTCTAATCACATCTAGGTGCAGACAGGACACTACCTGATGACGGTGGTTGGGTCGATGACCTCTTGTGAGATCAAGGACGATGTCCTCCACCCAATCTCTGCTAGGAACACCCATAGCTACCTGTCCTGGCCCTCTTCTCCTCTATCTCCTTCTCCTTTAACTGATCCACCTCCATCTGCTAGGCATATATGACTAATCAGGAGATATCTAGGTCATTGTTTAACATGGTGGTCCTCCGCTCCTTGACCAATGATTCTTCTACTCCATTCATAAATTTTCTCATATGATCCGTCTGGTCCACAACCATCTTTGATGCATATTTAGAAAATCGGTAAACTCCAACGCATACTCCTGAATAGTCTAGTGGTTCTGCTTCTAGTTGACGAACGTCGGCACCTTTGTCTCTCACAGCTCCCTAGGGATAAACCTGTCTAGGAATGCAGTCATAAACTCATCCCATCCCACAGGAACTGCTCCAACTCCCTTACTGTCCTCTCATTGACAGAACTAAATGTGATCAACCCCCTTCAGTTGATAGGAGGCTAAGTCCGCTCTCTCTTCCCCAGTCACCCCACTAATCTGGGTTATCTTCTGCACCTCCTCAATTAGATCATGCGGGTCCTCATCCACCTTCAACCAAAGAAACTTAGGTGGGTTCATCCTTATAAAGTCTCACACTCTCGCCGCCACTGCATTCCCATTCTAAGGAACGTTGGCCCCACCTGTTGGTTGAGCTGAGCGGTTATGGCCTATGCCAACATCTGAAATGTTGCTCTGAAATCGGCATGAGTGACCTACTCGGGCAAAGGATCCGCTGGTGCTAGTGGGGTTGGCTTCTGCCAATCTCCATCGCCATTGTAATGGAATGGCCATCTCCGTTTCCATTCCGGTTACCATTTCTTCTATCATTTACTCGGCATGGAGGCATATTTTTGCAATAGTGTATAGCACAAGTTAGAGGAATAAAGAGGTACTTCATTGCACGAGATAGATCATGAAAGAAGGGAAATATTCTAAAGCATCTTGTTGCCTCTTCCCAATTAGTGTGGCACGCTTCACCTATGAAAAGAGTCTACTTAACGCATCTTTCAGACACACTACAACACACCTAAACCTTTGCTATGATATAATGTTTGTCACAACCCAAGCTAGAACAACGTTTCGAGACACAAAACTTAGAACCATAAATGGCTCTAAGATAACCCATGGTACATACATAGCATGACTTAAGAACTTAATCAAGCCAAAAAATGGCATGAATCATGAATAAGCAGAAGACTGAATGCCATATAACATAAATCAAGTGAATACATCACAACGTTGAATCTCAAAGCTGATCATACTAGTTTATGTCTAAAAAAGCCTTTACAAAATAATGAGATACTGGGAAAAGCCCCCAGCTATCTCAAGACTGAAAATGAACTAACATAAACAATCTAAATAGATAGATGTCCTTGGATAATAAGGACTCTCCGCAGGGGCTGAACTGGAAGGAAGAGGAAGCGAGCTATCGGCGAGACTGAGTAAGATCACCTGAAATTATATCATGAAAATATATAGCATTGAGTATATGGTCAGTACTTAGAATGTACAGAGTATGTAAGGTAAGTAAAACATGCTTAATAATCATTAGTTGAAAACATGCATATCAATCAAAAGATCATGAGAGTAAGGACAACATGCTAAAAATTGTATCTATGATATACATAATCGTAAGCTGGTTATTATAACTGAATATAATGACTCGAGATTTAAAAATAGAAATCATATGATTTGTTACAGCTGAAATCGTAAGTAAAAGCTTATAAACTAATCATTGAGTCTAATCTGCTATAAACATAACATTAAAAGTCACGAATATGAGTAACTAAAACCATGAGGAACAATGCAAGACTTATCACAACTGACATCATCAAAATAAAGCTTATGTGATCCCTCAACTACCACACTAAAATGGGTAGAGCCGTCCAAAACTAAGTCAAAGAAAATGACGCTATACCATGATATCGGTATCAAGCTGAGCCTCTTAGGGAGGGGGAAAACTCTCTTGAGAGATCCCAAAAATATATACATACCTACGTTGGAGGGTAGTTCTTAGACCAAGGACCCTCGAGATCCCAAGCCTACTTGGTGCTAGATACTACTCCCAAAAACATGCATAGTGCTCATATCATTTTTCAAAAAAGTTGAAATCATAATCTCTTACATAACTTGAAATCTGAACATGGGGAGGCTTCGCTCCAAACATATCATAACCTGCAATAGGATTCTTGACTCCAAACCATATGATAAGCTAATCTTATTAGCCTTGGCTAAATCATAAAGACATACTTAACTTACATGGACATGTACCAAAACACAAAATCATGCATACTTTAAATAGGCTTCATAAATCAAAATCATCAAATCATGAGTTGAGAGTTCATAATGATTCATGCATACTAGATATCTCATCATACTTCAAATCATGGATCATAAGCTTGAGTTTCATAAAAACTTCCATAATAGGCATAATTTCTAATAACTTGAGATCATGAATTTAAAATCAAATTGAGGATAATATCTACCCATTAGACATTAAACAAACTATAGAAGATGAGGGTATTAGACCCATAAACATAGCATAGGTAGTTTCATAAAATTGGGTTAAAACCCTTGGAATCGGTACATTTGATTAAGAACTTAAATTCATGAAATTGAGAAGAAGCTTGGGTGTGAGGGTTGAATAAAACCCCATTCATATTCCTATATACCTGGGTAAACTAATTTCCAAACTAGCCTAAAAGACCAAGAGAATTGGGGAAGAAATTAGGGAGAATTCTAGCGTGATCTTGAGAGGAATCTCAATACATTGCATGCATGGAAGTCTAACGAATTAGGATAGGGTAAACCCTCTTAAAACACTCATTTCAGAGCTTAAAATGACATCTATATAAAGTTAGGATCTTGGTAATTTATGAAACTATCCAGGGAATTCACATAAAAAACTATCAGCCAGCTACAACGACCACTAAAGGTCGTCGTAGTGTATGACCGGTCATTGAATCGTCCGTTGCATCTATTGCACTTCCAGTACTCTACTAAATTTCTTACCAATGATCGATCAAGATGAGTTTCCATACGTAACAACAACTTGTTACTATGGAGAGTCCCGAGTTGACCAAGGGAAACATTCTCGGCTATGGAGGGTCCCTAGCTGACTAGAACATGAGAAATACTGATCTTCTATTATACATCTAGTCGATGCTACCAAAAACTAATCAGAAACATGAGCATTTAATAGTTTCATCATATGACATTCATTTAGAAAGGATTAGGGCTACTCTCTATTCATAACAAGCCCAATAGTCTGAAATATTATTCTCATGCTTTATCATCATAATTCCAATCATCATAATTCCCATCGTCATAGTACCAAATCATCATTTATTCCGTACATCTTACATTTATGAACACCCATAAATTCATATCATACTTTACACACTTCCACAACACTCAAGTTCCAAGTTCATAATGTAAAACATATAACATGGGGTCATGCAGGATTCATAGGTCCAATTTACACTCTAACATAGATACATTGCTTCATATGTTTAGATTTATGGAAATCAGATACACTTAACTCATACATTAAACATTTATAATGAGATCATGGGATAAGCATACATTTTCATTTCATAGAACCCATTTCAAAATTTACTCCAATTCATAAGAAAGGTACAATAATTATGTTATTATCATAGGTTTACCTCATACCTAAAACAACATCATCGAAAATATAATGAAAACAAATATTTACTTTTCAATTGATCAAGCCCATAAACTCTAATCTCATCTCAACATATTTATCAAATGGTGTATTCTAATTTTAGGTGAATTCTTACGATCATCACATATTTTAAGCATGTATACGAGTTGTTGATATAATCGAGTGGACAACAATAATAAAATCCCAATCAAAGGTTAAGCCATCTCATGAAACACATTCTATTATCATGCATTTTCACCATCTAACACGTAATTCAAGATAGTAAAATAATTTCATAAGCATAATTAACTTGTAATCCTAATGGGTTTTGAAATTCTTAAAAAGACATGGAAGAAATCACTCATCAATTGAAACCCTAGGTCATGCTTTTCCAGAATAATTGAAATCGGGTTTTTGATAAAACATTTTAGGAAACAAGGATGGAAGAATAACCTTGTTGAAAAACCCATATACCTTGTAGGAGAAATTCCACTCGAACTTGCAGCTTGAAGCCTTGAGGAAACCCTTGGTTGAAACCTTGATCTTGAGAGGAAAGGAAGGAGTGTTGAGGGAATGTGAGGTTAGGCTTGAAAACCCCTAAAAAGGTCCCTTAAAAGCCCAAAACGACGTCATCTTAAAACTGAAAGTGTAGGAATTTACCAAAATACCCCTGGGAAAAACTTAAAAATCTACCCGATCTGAGACCACGATCCTCACCATGACTCTTGGTGACCATCCATTGTTTCTGGGGTCTACTTCACCATTTCAGCTTCACCAAACAATGACTGACAGGACGAGTCATTACTTCGACCAATGACTTGTCACCACCTCCCATTGAATCCACTGGTTCATCAATTGGTAATCCATCCAACAACTAACATGGTGAGTTGTTACTTGATCCAATGACTCGTCAGTTCTTCTGTCGCCCCACTGGACCAGCCCCTTAGTCCCTTCCAATGATCGACTCCACGGGTCGTTTCTAGCTTCAACGGCCCATTATAACCACCTATTTCCACTGACCTGTAACCTAGGGCTTCTACCAATGACTCCTCTTGATAAATCGTTGTGGCAACCAATGAGTCGTCACCTGACTCATACCCTCAGGGTAGCCAAGACTGTAACCTTACCACGACTACCTTCAATGATTCATTGTCTCCCAAAATGAATCGTACCTCTTCTTGTGGTATCACCTAGCACCTTTCCTAAAGTAATTGCGATGACTGCCTCTAATGACCAGTCAGTCCCAACAACGACTAGTTGGATGAGTCGTTCTAAGGCACTTTTGTAGATTTTTTGACTGAGCTCATTCCAAATTCCTTGTTTTAAATATTGGGATCTTTTGGGGTGTTACAATATCTCCCCTTGGGAACATTCATACTCGAATGTTGGCTAAATATACTAAGAGGATAGGGATGGAACTGAAATCTTGAAATCAATCAATCACAGGTAAAACCAATGGAGTATCTAACTCTGGGCTGACCTTACACATCTAAACTGAATATCTAAATCGTAGATGCATGCTAAGGAATAAGAGAGACTGAAACACATGAAACTAACACAGAATTAGATAGAACACTGAGAAGGATTCTTTCCCTTTAACCGGCACTAAACTGATATGGACTTAGCCTTCGTTCTCAAATCACTTTCTGTTACAGGGTTAGAATTCATGATATCTAGTCTGACTGCAGTAAAGGTCTCATGAGCACGAATCATTCATGTCATTCATAACTGAACACATACATAAGATAACCTTATTCTACTGAGCTTCTAAGCAACTTCTAAAGACTGAGTTCGAGCTATTCATACTGGGAAACATGCGTTAACACACATAATTGATTCATAACATGAAGATAAGCCTAAAGGATTCATTGGGAAAGACCGGCGTCGCTTTCTGAAATGGTTATCTAGAAATTCTAGGAGTCTGCACATAGGGATGGGCATAACTTAACTTCTACTGAAATAAAAGAGAGGTTATCCTAACATGAAGAGATTGACATATCGCAACTGTTAGGGTTGGAACTCCTCTATTAGCATACTCAAGACTTGACTTGTCGTACATACTTACCATCTCCCCCTTAGCTTAAAGCTGTCATTCTAAGGATCTGGAGTCTTTCTTAAGGTCGGGCTAAATTTCTAAATCCTAGCTTCTCTCTCGCCTCTAACCTTCACTGCAATCCTTACACTAATAGCTATTCACGTCACACATCGATAATCTCTTCTAAACAACCATCACAAAACATCTTATTCAACACTAGGGTTCTGAGGTAGCAACATATAAAGAGTAACACAAGATTCACAACATACCTATGGCCACTACTGGCAATTTACCCTTATTCTGGTGTGACGTTATGGCTTAGGAGCTGTTTTGACAATGTCTGCCACTCGGGCTAGATGATGCACCCTGCTGAAATGGAAGGGCTATTGGAGCTACTGAAGACGTGGCTAAGGATCTACTCTTGCCTCGCTTAGCCACTGCACAATCTCGGTTGCCCAACTTGCTGCACCAAAAACAGAGATTTGAGCTAGTCATGCATTCTCGCAAATGGTGCTTCCCACAACCGGTGTACAACAAATACGTAATATCCCTTACCCTAGGTTTGTATAGAGCACTAACTATCGAAAATGCTGGGGCTGATGATTTCTATTGGGAATGTGAGCGGTATCCACCACTCGCACTCTACAAAAAAAAACTCTGAATCTCCTATCCTAGCCTTCTTGGCCTCTCTCTCCTTTTCCTCCACCTGCTCCCCTTTCATTTATTGAGCAAATATAACCAAACATGGAAATTCTATATCCCTGTGCAACATGGCAGTCCTGCACTCTTTAACCAAGGAGTCTGACACTCCGTTCAGGAACCTGCTCACCCGGGCCCTCTTGTCGGCTACCATCTCTTATAAATTGATGTCTAGAACTTTTCCGGTGTGTGTGCAAAGAAAAATACAAATGATGTATTTAGTAAGTGATATAGACATTTCTTTGATAGCCCTATTTTTATCCTATTTTATCTACCTTGATTGTAACTATCCTAGTTAACCATGTTGAACCTTAACCTATTCTTTTGATAGCCATATTATAAGCTTGAATCCCTTTTTGTTCTATTGACTTGTATTTGACCCAAATGACTCCTAGAGCACTCTAATGAAAATTTCTTTTGTAGGAAAGGAGTATAATGGGAAAAGTGAATGGAAAAGCTAAAAAGTATGGTGAATTGGAAGAAAAGAAAAAGGTGAAATTTTGCTAAACAAGGAGGGTGATTTTTAGAGGGAAACAAAAAGAAGAAAGAGCTTTGAAAAATTGAAGATGAAAAAAACAATTATGATTTACCGATTAACCATACCCATTTGTTTACCATGAACCTGTTTTGCCCTTGGTCCTTCCTTGGATATTGTGAACCTCAATATAAGAAAAATGCTTAAGTTGAGGGTGGCTAGAGTAGGTGTGCGTAAAGGGTTAGAACGGAAGGAAGGAAAAGAAAAGAGAAAAAAAAAGTGTGTGAATGAGCTCAATGTTAAAAGAGAAATTCCCACTAGTCACCTAAAGTTGAAAATTGAAAACTAAAAGGGGGTATAATGAGAGAATTTGGAAATTGAGGAAAGTGCTCAAAAATTCAAAGTGTTGTGAGGTATTAAAGTGCTTAGGGAGCTTAGTCACTAGCTTGGCCAAATAGTTCCTACCCGTCCATTAGCCTACATTGCAACCAAATTAAAGTCCTAATTGATCCCTGATTCATAATTCTCTATTAGCGAAGTATTACACTAAGGGCAATCATATGAGTCATCTTTTGCATGTATGTTGAGTTGTTTTGTGAGAGTGAGCGAAAGTTATTTTATTTATGCCCAAGTTTATTTTATTCTATATCTTGTGTGAAAACGGGCATCTGTCCAAATTGTGAGTGGCACAATGGTAAGACTTTGGTTTAATCTTGATTGCTAAATTACATATAATTCATGTTGGCCCAATATATGTCTTGATGAGTTGGTTTTCAAAAGCTAAGTGATTTCAAACTTTGACAACTTAATGTTGAACCTATATGCATGCGAGTGAGTTATTTGAGCTTCATTGATTTGTCTCATGATCCTAAGTGTAAGTAGACCTATTCGTAGGATGAATTTTGTGCTTAATTGTTAGAAGGGAAGTAGTAGATTGTTCGAGGACGAACAATAGTTTAAGTGTGGGGCGTTGATGAAGAGTGTATTTGCGCATTTCATAGACATATTTTTGCCCATACTTTACAATGTTTTGAGAAAAAATTATGTGTGTTTGCATGTGTTTATGTTATATATTTGTGAAAATGACTAACATACTTCATTAGATGTTTTTAGAGCTAAAAGTGATGGATTTGGGAATATTTGATACGTTTGGAATGAAGATTAAAAAGTTGTAGTGAATGATGCAAAGGTTAAAATTTGGCACTAGGATGGCACATAGCCGCGCAACAAGGCAGCAGCTCGCGCATACTGCCAGGCGCGAGGTGCCTTCATCCTGGTACTATTGGCAATGTGACACAGCAGCACCAATGTCACAATGGCATGCACGACATGGCTTACCTTCAGCGCGATGCGGCGTGCGAGGCGCCGGCCTGCCCAGAGCCATGAGGTGTGCGATGCAGCAATGACAATGCGACATTGACAAACGCGACGCGGTAAAGGCTTCCAATAGCCAAAAATTGGATTTCCCACTTCAACAAGGAAAAAGAATGTAAAATCCCAAGCTAAATTCATCAAGGAAGAAGGAAAACATCAAACTACTATAAATACCCTTCTATTTTCATGTAATAGCCAAGTCATGATGTCTTCATGTTCTAAAGTGTTGAAGTTGTGAAGACATAAGTTTTAGAGAAGGTTTTTTTAAGTCTTGGAGTTTCTTTAGGTTACAATAAATTTGAGAAGACATATTTTTAGACGATTGTAAAGTTGTTCTTATGAATTTGCATTAATCAACTGAAGGTTCTTCCTATCATTATTGTAAGTATTAATTTTTGCTTTTATTTATGAATGCTATTAATTTACTTATGAACATGATAGGCTAAAACTACCACAACTAGGGTTGTGGGAACCATGGTGAATTAACAAACTAGGGTGTGCATGACGTGAGTTCAAACCAATACTAAACGCTTGTATTGTATTCTCTTCATACTTAAACGTTTCTTAACGATGCGCAGCATTATGACATGCCCAAAATTTTTACTTGCTTTGGTCGAAGAGGTAGAGATTAGGAAAAGAGAATTACAGTAGAGCTTTGATTTTGATAATCATTGTATTAACTTGAGCTGTGGTCGCAGGATAGTTAAATCTGGAACTTAGTGATAACGGATAGTTTGAAACCGCTCATGAGACTTGGTCGAGTAATTAAGTATAGTCATTTAATAGGGACTGGTCGGTCGTTTAAATTAACCTAATCTATCAATTCTACAAGTAAAGTACTGGGATAGATCACTAGCTTAAAACCCGAAGTAGTTAAGGATCCATGGGGAACATTTACCCTAGTTAATTGCAATAATTTGGAAACAACCATCAATTTCTCAACATTGTTACTTATTAATTTACAAATCCCTCCTCTTAGGAAATAATTGATTAAAAAACTTAAGCACTAGCGTTCTTCTATATCCTTCCATATTCCCTATGGGATCGACCCCAACCTCTAGTTGGGTTCTTTTATTGACAGCGTCCGCTTCTCACTTCAGTAAGAGGTGTGGTTTGAGCGTTATCAACAACATTCAAGTTCTGAGGTCATAATGTACCACATATAACATAGGGTCATGCAGGATCCATATGTCTAATTTACACTCTAACATAGATACATTGCTTCATATGTTCAGATTTATGGAAAGCCCTTACACTTAATTCATACCTTAAACATTTACAATGAGATCATGGGAGTAGCATACATTTTCATTTCATAGCACCCATTTCAAAATTTACTCCAATTCGTAAGAAAGGTACAATAATTATGCTATTATCATAGGTTTACCTCATACCCAAAACAGCTTCATCGAAAACATAATGAAAACACATTTACTTTCCCATTGATCAAGCCTATAAACTCTAATCTCATCTCAACATATTTATCAAATGGTATATTCTAATTTTTAGGGGAATTCTTACTATCTTTACATATTTAAAAAATGGATATGAGTTATTGATATAATCGAGTGGACAACAATAATAAAATCTCAATCCAAGGTTAAGCCATCTCATGAAGAACATTCTAATAATCATGCATTTTCACCATCTAAAACGTAATTCAAGATAGTGAAATAATTCCATAAGCATAATTAACTTGTGATCCTAATGGGTTTTGAAATTCATAAAAAGACATGGAAGAACTCACCCATCTATCGAAACCCTAGGTCATGCTTTTCTAGAATAATTGAAATTGGATTTCTGATAAAATATTTTGGGGCACAAGGATGGAAGAATATCCTTGTTGAAAAACCCACATACCTGGTAGGAGAAATTCCACTCGAACTTGCACCTTGAGGAAACCCATAATTGAATCCTTAATCTTGAGAGGAAAGGAAGGAGAGTTGAGGGAATGAGAGGTTAGGCTTGAAAACCCCCTAAAAATTGTCTCTTCAAAGCCCAAAACGACGTCATTTTAAAACTGGAACCATAGGACTTTACCAAAATACCCCTGGGAAAAACTTTAAAATCTACTCGATCTGAGACCACGACCCTCACAACGAGTTGTTGGTCCTCACCACGACTCGTGGTTACCTTTCGTTGTTTCTGGGGTTTACTTCACGATTTCACCTTCCCCAACCAACAACCGACAGGATAAGTCGTTACTTCGACCAACGACTCGTCACCACCTCTCATTGACTCCACTGGTTCCTCAACTAGTAATCCATCAAACGACTGACGTGATGAGCCATTACTCGATCTAACGACTCATAAATACTTCCGCGTCCCCAATGGACCAACCCTTAAGTCCCTTCCGACGATCGACTCCATGGGTCATTGCTAGCTTCAACAGCCCATTATAACCACCCATTGCCGTTGACCTAGAACCCAAGGCTTCCACCAATGACTCCTCCTAACAACCCGTTATGGAAACCAATGAGTCTTCACCTAACTCGTTCCCTCCGAGTAGCCAAGACTGCAAGCTTACCTCGACTACCTTCAATGAGTCGTTGTCTCCCACAACGACTCGTACCTCCTCTCGTGGTATCACCTGGCACCTTTCCTAAAGTACTTCTGATGACTGCCTCTAACGACCCATCAGTCCAACAACGACTCGTTGGACAAGTCGTTCTGAGGCACCTTTTGCAGATTTTTTGGCTGAGCTTATTCTAAATTCCTGGTTTTAAATCTTAGGAACTTTTGGGGCATTACACTACATGACATAACTGAATTCACGAATCATCCATACATGCTTTAACATGAATGAACTAGGAAAAATGATCTGAACATGAAACTGAAAAGACTTTTTAGGGCAAGAATTGATCCAGAAGGGAATAGATGTGGGTATTTAGCCATCATATCTGCTTCGGCTTCCCACATAGCTCCCTCAACTTGCTGATTCCTCCATAAAATCTTGACTGAGGCTACCTCCTTATTCCTAAGCTTTCGAACCTAGCGATCCAGTATTTCCACCAGAACCTCCTCATAACTAAGGCTATCCTTCACACCCACACTCTCCACTGGAACAACTAGAGCTGGATCACCAAAACCCTTCCTTAGGAGGGATTCATGAAAGACTGGATCAACTGAAGCTAACTCTGAGGGTAATTCCAACTTGTAGGCCACCTTTCCAACACGTCTCACAATCCTGTATGGGCCAACATAACAGGGACTGAGTTTCCCTTTCTTTCTGAACCTCATAACTACCTTCGTGGGAGACACCTTCAGAAACACCCAATCATCAACTTCAAACTCAAGATCTCTCCTTCTCACATCCGCATAAGACTTTTGGTGACTCTGAGCTATTTTCCTGTCCTTTATAACCTGAACTTTCTCCATAGCCTCATGGACTGAATCTGGGCCTATCATCACAGCTTCACTGACTTCAAACCATCCAATAGGAGATCTACATCTCCGCCCATAGAAAGCCTCAAACGAAGCCAACTGAATACTAGAATGGTAGTTGTTGTTATACGCAAACACAATAAGAGGCAAATGGTCATCCAAACTACCCCTGAAGTCACACAGTCTCTGGACATGTCCTCGAGAGTCTGAATAGTCCTCTCCGCCTGACCATCTATTTGCGGATGAAACGCTATGCTAAGCTTGACCTGAGTACCAAGTTCCTTTTGAAACGATCTCCAAAACTAGGTGGTAAACTTAGTACCTCTTTCTAATATGATGGACACGGGCACTCCATGCAACCTAACTAGCTCCCGAGTTTATAATTTAGCATAATCCTTCACGAAATCGGTGGTTTTGACTGGTAGGAAATGAGCTGATTTGGTCAACCTATCCACAACGACCCAAGTGGAGTCATACTGCCGACGAGTGCGAGGCAACCCTGTGATGAAGTCCATATTGATCTCCTCCCACTTCCAAGTAGGAATACTAATGTCTTGTAACACACCTCCCTATCTTTGACATTCCATTTTCACCCGTTGACAATTCAGACACTTAGCCAAAAATTCTGCAATGTCGTTCTTCATGCCATTCCACCAATAGACTTCCCATAGGCCACGGTACATCTTGGTGGCACCTAGATGCAAGGAATATCTAGAACCATGAGCCTCATGCAACATTGAATCTCTAAGATCATCAATGTTTGGAACAATGACCTTAGTATCGAAGCATACAATCTCCCTCTTTGGAGAAGACCTCTACCTTTTGATTCTGAATAACTTTCTTTAACTTTACCAAAATAGGGTCCTCATCTTGTGTATCTTTCACATTAGTCACCGAGGATGATTCTGATCCATTCTGAACAATAACACCACCATCGGTTGAATCAACCAAATAAACTCCCAACCATGCAAGTCGATGCACATCTTTCACTAGCTCTTTCCTCTCCTCATCTACATAGGACACACTCGCCGTAGAAAGCCTACTAAGATCATCTGCCACCACATTAGCCTTTCTCAGATGGTAAAGGACACTCATATCATAATCCTTGTGTAGCTCCAACCACCTCTTTTGATGAAGATTTAGATCCTTCTAGGTAAACACATATTTTAGGCTTTTGTGTTCCATAAACACATTCATATGGACCACGTAAAAATAGTTTCTCCAAATCTTCAAGTCAAATACTACCGCCGCCAATTTGAGATCATGAGTCGGGTAATTCTTTTCATGGACCTTTAGCTGTCTGGAAGCATATGCTATAACCTTCAGCAGGATGAGGGAAATCACAATGCACCACCTCAGCAACTCTAGTAGGCCGGCCAGCTCAACAAGCTAACACATCAGGTACGGAGGGAAATAAACACAAAAATCGTTTTTATGCATTATCATCTCATTAGGATCAGGAGAACTTATTCGATGTAGTCACGGGTATGTTACATCTTTTCCACCTAGATGAATATGCTCTGCTTGATCCTTGAGAAAAACTATCATTCGTGACTCCCTGCATAGCAGTTTAGTTCGATATTAGTCCAGAAGTATTATCAATAACCTTTCTCAGTCTCCACCCTACTTGGCAAGTCAGTTAGAGCCAGCTGGGTGTATAGAAACCGTCCAATCTCAGTCTGCAACAAAGTTATTCCAACTGACCTTGTAGAGTTAGACATGGTCGATTTTGACCTCATTCTTGGCATGGATTGGCTACGCTTCGGTTATGCCTCAGTCGACTGCAGAACTAGGGTTGTCAGGTTTCAGTTCCCTAATGAACCCACTCTAGAATGGTCCGACATTAGTTTAGTGCCGAAGGGTAGGTTTATTTCCTACCTTAAGGCCAAGAAGCTCATTTATATGGGATGTATTTATAATCTAGCTCGGTTCAAGGATTTTGATTCTGAGACCCCAACTATCCAGTCAGTCCCTGTTGCCAGAGAGTTTCCAGATGTGTTCGCCAAAGATCTTCCTGGAGTCCCTGTTGAACGGGAAATTAACTTTGGCAAAGACCTTATTTCGGATACTTAGCCCATCTCCATCCCTCCTAATAGAATGGCTCCGGCTGAACTTAAGAAGTTGAAGGAAAAGCTAAAAGATCTTCTTGATAGGGTTTTATCAGACCCAACATCTCTCCTTGGGGTGCGCCAGTTCTATTCATGTGAAAGAAAGATAGTACTCTCAGAATGTGCATTGACTATCGTTAGTTGAACAAGGTCACAGTCAAGAACAGATATCCCCTACCCAGAATTGATGACCTGTTCGGCAAACTTCAAGGAGCTCGCTACTTCTCTAAAATAGATCTCAGGTCGAGGTGTTATTAGCTAAGAGTCAGAGAGTTGACATACAAAAAATAACTTTTAGGACTCGGTGTGGTTACTTTGAGTTCGTGATTATGTCCTTCGGACTAACAAATCCCCCTACAACCTTTATTTATCTGATGAACAGAGTCTTCAAGAAGTATCTGGATATGTTCATCATCATATTCATTGACGACATTCTAGTATACTGGAGAAATGTGGAAGAGCATGCTAATCACCTGAGAATAGTGCTTCAGACACTCAGAGACTGCCAGCCGTTCGCCAATTTCAGCAAGTGTGAATTCTGGTTGAGGTCCGTGACTTTCCTGGGTCACATGGTCTCGGGTGAAGGTATTCGAGTTTATCCTAAAAAGATAGCAATAGTGAAAGACTGGCCAAGACCCACCTCCCCAACCGAAATCAAAAGCTTCTTGGGTTTGGCTAGTTACTACCGATGCTTTGTAGAGGTCTTTTCTTCTATAGCATCTCCAATAACCAAGATGACTCAGAAAAAGGTGAAGTTCCAATGGTCAGATGCATGTGAGAAGAGTTTCCAGGAGTTAAAAACTCAACTCACTACTACTCCAGTAGTGACTCTACCAGAAGGATCGAATGGATTTGTAGTTTATTATGACGCTTCTAGAGTTGGGCTCAGTTGCGTTCTAATGCAGCAGGAAAAAGTGATAACCTATGCCTCCAGGCAGCTCAAGATTCATGAGAAGAATTATCCAACTCATGATTTGTAGTTGGCAGCAATAGTATTTGCACTGAAAATATGGAGGCATTATCTTTACGGGGCTCACATTGATGTTTCACCGATTTCAACAGCCTTCAGTGCATATTTAGTGAAAAGGACCTAAATCTTTGCCAGAGAAGGTGGTTGGAACTCCTGAAGAATTATAACATGAGCATGCTATATCACCCGAGCAAAGGCATTGTGGTGGCTGATGCACTAAGAAAAGTTTCTATGGGTAACGTGGCTCATCTTGAGGAAGGCAAAAAGGAGTTGGGGAAGGATATTCATAGGATTGCTCAGTCAGGGGTGTATTTGGTTGAATCAACTGAGGGCGGAGTGGTGATTCAAAGTAGGTCAGACTCTTCTTTGGTTATTGAAGTTAAGTCCAAACAGGATGAAGATCCCATCCTTCTTAAACTCAAGGAAGCGGTTCTCAAAAAGGAGGTTGAGTCTTTCTCCGAAGAGGGAGATGGTGTGCTCCGTTATCAGGGTAGATTGTGTGTACCAGATGTCAGTGACCTGAGATAGTAGATATTGGCTCAACCACATAGCTCAAGATATTCCATCCACCCTGGTGCTACAAAAATGTACCGCAATTTGCAGGATATTTACTGGTGGAACGGCATGAAGAGAGACATTGCCGAATTCATAGCCAAGTGCCCGAACTGCCAACAAGTTAAGGTAGAGCATCAAAGACTGGGACGTATGACCCAACATATCAACATACCCACATGGAAGTCAGAAGAAATAAATATGGACTTTATTATGGGTCTACCTTGAACTCGCCGGCAACATGATTCTATATGGTAGTAGTAGACTGGATGACTAAGTCAACACATTTTCTCCCAGTTAAAATGACGAATTAAGTGTAGGACTATGCTAGAATTTATATCTGGGTGTTGGTCAGGCTTCATGGGGTGCCATTATCCATCATTTCAGACAGAGGTACCTAGTTCACCTCGCATTTCTAGAAGTCTTTTCAGAAGGGACTTGGCACCCAGGTAAAGCTCAGCACAACTTTTCATTCGCAGGTAGATGGGCAAGCTAAGCGGACTATCCCGACCATAGAAGATATGCTGAGAGCGTGCGTGATCGATTTTAAGGGTAGTTGGGATGACCATTTTCCTCTCATTGAGTTTGTGTAAAACAGCTACCACTCCAGTATCCATATGGACCCATTTGAGGCATTGTATGGTAGGAGGTGCAGATCTCCTATTGGGTGGTTTGAAGTGGGTGAAGTTGTAATAGTCGGGCTAGACTCAGTTCATGAAGCTATGCAGAAGGTACAACTCACTAGAGAAATATTGAAAACAGCTCAAAGCCGTCAGAAATCCTATGCTGATGTGAGGAGAAGAGAATTAGAGTTTGTAGTGAATGACTGGGTCTATCTGAAAATATTGCCCATGAAAGGGGTGATGAGGTTTGGAAAGAGGGAAAAGCTTAGTCCGAGATATATGGGACCCTAAAGAATCCTGAGATGAAGTGGCAAAGTAGCCTATGAGCTAGAATTATCCTCAGAGTTGGCTTCTGTGCACCCCATATTCCATGTGTCATTATTGAAAAAATGCATTGTTCAATTGTGCCCTTGGATAGCGTAGAAATAAAGGATAGTCTCTCATACGAGGAGGTCCCAGTCTAGATCCTTGACCATCAAGTTCGTAAGCTGAAAAATAAGGAGGTAGCTTCAGTCAAGGTCTTATGGAGAATTTAGCAGGTGGATACGTAGGAGACCGATGCAAATATGATGGCCAGATACCCACACTTATTCTCTATCGACTTTGTCACAGGTTGAGATATCAGTCCTGCCCTAGAACTCAATTTAGTTTTCATGTTCAATTCATGTGTTTAAGTTTTTTTTATGTTTATGGATGTATCTAAGAAAGGTGAATTCAGTTCAGCAATGTAATTTGAATCGGAGGTATTCATTCCAACAATTTTAATTAATGATCTGTACTTGAATATTATCATTGCATCTCTCTACTTTTTTGTGTGTTTCTAACGTTCATGGACTCCCAAGGGGGATATATGGTAATGCCCCAGAAACTCAAGGACTAGATTCGGGACTTAAATCAGAGAAAACTGGGAAATCTGCTTCATGTCACAGAATGAGTCGTTCCGTGACCCGTGGGAAGTGACCACGAGTCGTTAAGAGACTCGTGGTGAGACCCGGGGGCTTATTTTAAATCTTTGGTGGTTGGGTTGACCACGGGTGTGACCACGAGTCGTGGTCCACCTCATGAGTCATGAGATGACCCGTGAACAAGGATGATGTAAAGACCAGGATAAAATGGGTAGCGAACTTCACGATTAGTTATCACGAGTCATGGTCCAAGACACGATTCGTGAGGTGACCCGTGGTTCAAAATAGATGGGAGAATGTGGGTGTTGGCAGTGTAGTTCACAAGGGTCACCACGAATCGTGGTGTCCATCGTTGTGACCAATAGGGAATTCTGGGCAGTGGACCCAACGACCGTGACCACAAATCATGGTTACTTGGCACGAGTCAGAAGGTCCGACATGGGGGGCTGACAGTCAGTTTTCCCTGCGAATCTCCTAAGGATTTTCAGTAATTTCCTACCTTCTAAAACTTGAAACTACGTCATTTTAGTCATAATTTCAGACCTATTAGAGGGGTTAAATGGTTTTCCCCCTCATTCCCACCCATCTTCAAAAAAGATATCATAACCTTTCATCTTCAGAAGCTCTCAAAAAAGACTAAGGTTCCCTCCATTGCAGCAGTACAAGCTTCCTTCTTTAGGGAAATTCTTTATTAGGTATATGAGAATTCAACAAGGGAATAATTCTTCCCTTGTGTCCGCAAAAGCCCTTCTCTAATCTCTATGTGAATCCTAGGCCTGAGTTTTTGAGTGCGAAGAGATTATATGTAAATTTTCTTTGAATTCGCATAGAATGATATCCATGATTATTTTTAGACATGACTTCCATTAGTTCAAGAGTAAATTGATATTATTTCCACAAAAGTGAATTTTAGCCCTGCAGATCTTCGAATATTGAGAAATTCTTGATAATTTCTTGTTTAATCCATGTGGAGCCATAATATATGTTGATTATGGGTATTTTCCCACCATCTAATGGTAGTATTGATCCTTATCTTTGTGCATTGACTTCAGCCCTAGTTCTTGAGGGTAGAACAGACTAGAAATTCATGTTGAAATGATAAATCCTGGAATTTTCTTTATTATACCAGTGAAGTGAATTCACTTACTATTTTACATGCTAAATTCTCAGGCTGATACATGATTGTCTAGCCTTAGTAAAATATGAAATTTCACAATGTCAGTCAGGAATGTCAGCTGATCAGTTTGACTATAGAACTACCTCAGGTGTTAGTATCACCTTCGAGTTATCTTAATCAGATTCAGAATCCAGATTATTGGTCCTCTAGGGGGTTATGAAACTTTAGACATATAGCTCTTACTAGCCTTCGGACCCCAGTTCATATTTTAGTTTGTTCTCAGACGGTTACGATGCTTCTAGATAAGCAACTCTGACCAGTCTAGAACCCAATTTCAGAACTTGGTCCAATAAGACTCTCAGGATACTTTCAGTTATATATCCCTGACTAGTCTTGGGCCCTAGTTTTGAGCTATTGTTCGGGCTTCTATGGTGAGTCAACTACACACAAGTGCACGTGGTCGAACAAGTAGTAAAATGGCTAAAGTAAGCCAAGTATCGATCCCACAGGGACTGAACTAAGGTAATAATCAACTTAAGTGTTAATGAACTATAACTTAAAAAATGCAGACAATAGTTTAAAGAAGAATTTTTAGAGTTTGTTTCCTAATTTATACTAATCTAAGACAAAATTATAAAGTGAGTCTGAACTATAGTAATGAGCAAGCTAAGGCTAAAACGAACATGCAGGGAAGTAATTTATCGATACAATTCGGTTAATCTTTCCTTCGGTTGCTAGTCAAGAATTATTGCCCATGGATAGAAACTTTCATATTCTACCCAACTTAAGAATCATGAACCTTCAACCTACATTTCTGTGATAAAAGAATTTCATGTTCTAGCCATACAAAACCGATTCCTTAATTGACTAATATGACTTTCAGATATATTTCTATTCTGAATGTAAATCAATTCTCAATTTTTCCAAACTAAGAAGAGATCATATCCTACCAATTCACAACTTTGCAATTTCTTTCCTTTTCAAGATAAAACTGCATTTTTTAGATATACATTAACATTGGCCAAACATTAATGCAGTAAGAATAAGAATTGATGGAACAACCATTGAAGAAAAGATGAAATCAAAATGATCAACAATTACATTCCACTACAAATATTCTTAACCTCAGCAAGAAGTGAATTTAGCCACTCATTTGCCGATTAAACATCATCAAATGAGTGTAATTCATACAAACAATTGAAATAAAGGAGAAAGAGATAGAGAATAACCCTAGAATTTTCGTCCCCTCAACTGCCTGTAACCCACGTTCTTGCTCAACCAAGTCAGAATAATTAAAAATAAACCTAAGTGTGCTATTTATACTAGTGGAAATTTTTTCCTGAATAACAAATAACGTGGCACGGAGTGTATCGCGGAGCACTCCCTTCATGCCACGGTGCAAACGCGGACCCTCACTGGAAATTTATGTTCCAGGTAAATATAGGAAACGTGCCACGGCTTGTATCGCGTGGCATTGCCTCCGTGTCACGGAGGCAACGGGGACCTTCACTGGAATTTGCCAAAATGGATCACCCGAAGCAGAGTGCCTCCGCGATGGCAGTGTGACACGGATCCATCGCGGAGCCCTTATTTTTGCTGCTCTTCCTTGACCTTTTCCACTGCTCGCTTCTGAGTCCATTCCCGATTTTTACCAACATGCATCTTAGCTTCCTAAAATTACATTTTTCATGCAAAACAATACTAATCATGTTGGTTAGTATAAATTCACATTTTAACTACAAATCACATGAGAATGCACACATAACGATAGATAAACAAGACGAAATAGAGCATTTGAGCATCACTTGGGCATATAATTCTGCCCAAGATCACTTACCCCACACTTAAAACCTTGTTCGTCCTCGAACAATACTCTCACATCTCATGCAATTGACACCCACGTATAGCTAATCTGGCTCGACAATTCAAGCTACGATTATACCGATTATTTACTATAGCAAATCATCAAGAAAGCATGCATAGTCTCATCAATACAATGACATTCACCACATTAAGACCTCCTAAATTCAAGAATCGACTCTCGATCTCGGCAAACTCATGTAAATCAACTGATCAAGAAATATGACACAAAATTCAATCTCTTGTCAAGCATGTGCCCTCACAACATGAGAGAATTTTCCCCCTTTTCAATCATATGATTTCCAAGGCATTACATGTAGGGGTATATGAACACGATTTCGCTCTCTCTCCCAAAGAATTCACATGCATCATGTCATGAACATAGGCTTGGCTCTAGTGTATTACTCCACTAATATAAGGACGCGTGATGTAAGATCACGTAGGACTTAACGGGTTGTAATGTAAGCTAAGGAACTAGTAAATACTGGGCTAACCAATAATATCAACTAGCCTCCTTAAGCGCTTTTCAATACATCCCACCATCATTATGGGCATTGTTTCTTCCTTCATCCTCTCATTCTTGAATTTTTTCTTTATTTTTTTTGTTCACATTTCTTTAAGCACACTCGACTTAATAACAAAGATTAGTTATGCATCTTTCTTTTTTTTTGATTTCAGCAAGTGCACCCTTGACCTTTTCTTTACTTTCACCACTTCCACTTTTCCTTCCTTTTCACAATTCTCACTCCTTGACACTATGGGAAAATTATTTTTCTTGAGCGCTTAAGTGTTTTGGATCAAATTCACGGCTAATGAAAAGAAGGGATTTAGCTCAGTTTCTACCTCTTCAAAGAAAGAAAAAAATAGGCTAAAGGCTCAATGGGGCTAACTAGGATGTACATTCAAGGTAGGTATGATAAGGAAAAAAATCTTTCGGTTTAATCAAAGAAATGCCTACATCCTTTCCTACAATGCACATTCTTCATTTCGTTTCGCGCACACACACCAGGCAAGTTCTAGACACTTCACAATAGCATGGGATAATCGAAACCTCACCTCACACTCATTGCACATGCTCAACTCAAGACTTATTCACAGACTCTTCAATCAACTAATTACAAGAATTCAATATTAAGCCTCAATCACACCGAATCGAACTCTATGGCCTAGGTATCTCAACATGTTTACACATTTGCATGCTTTCATATGAATCATCTTTGCATCTTAATATCATGTACAACACGCCATAAGAATTTCGAACCATGAAGTAGCGACACGTTTGGGCAACAAACAAAAGAAAGAAAATAAAAGAAAAGAAAAAAACTACTCCTATTGACTACATTTCCCTTAAGATGGTCGTCATCCATCCATCATAGGGAACGGTCACTATTTATGACTTTGTTTCGATGGGACTATTCTCGGTAAAAGCACCTAAAACAAACACCGAGAAACCTAATCATAAAATAATTCAACAAAAATTTAAAAAATATCGATAATTTCGATAGAACAAAAATATTTACACAACCAGCTAACAACAACTCAACACAGCACACAACAGCTTAACATTCATTACAACACCGAATTATAGTAGAGAACATACGCACAAAATCACAGGGTCACATTTTTCACAGGGACAACAACACAAGACATAACATAAACAACAACAAAACAACTGGCACCTAACTACTCCCACCCCACACTTAAACCGAACACTGTCCCTAGTGTTCACAAAATTCAGTATATCACAAAATTAGGTGGTGAAACTCCCTGATCAATCGAAGTATTCAACTTCTTCATCAAGTGTCGTTGCCTCGTCTCCCATATCTGAATCGCCCCCGCTGTCCTCATCTGACTCAACATCTGAGTCCTCACGGCGTGTCTCCTCATCAGTGGGGACATCTTCATCTATAGGCTCCACAAAAGCTGGCCCCACTCGGCATAGAGCCCGAGCATTTTCGCCGAAGGTGTAATCTAGCTCGAGCTGCCATATCTCATCTTCTGTTGCTGGCCTCCCGCCTATGCGCAACTGCAGCATCTGCATCCCGTACATGCGAGCCATATACTGATCATCCCGAGCATGTCGCTCGGCTAGTGTGAGAACTGGCTCGTGAGTTGTGTCAGGTGCCTTAGTTTTGGTGACGTCCAAGGCACGCCTATCCATTTGCAGGATGTAGTCCAGGTCCTCTTCCTCGATGTCGTGGCCCCTCAGGAACGTGGCAAGTAAGCCACCGAACCCATACCTGTGCCCTTGATGCAAACGGGCTCTCTTCATGGAGGAGATGATCACCGCCCGAACATTTATCTCCGGCCCTTTCATCAGGGCATAAACCAAGCACACTCGATCCCGGGTGACATCTATCATGTGCACCCCCGGGATCAGGCATTAACACACAATTTTGAGCTAAATCCTGACTTCCCTATTCATTTGAGAGTAAGGCAGTGTCTGATGGTAGCCCCTCTCCTTGTGCCTGCTCCACCGCGCTGTCGAACGGGCTCCACACAGAGTGCGTCTGATATCCGCATAAGGTGGAGTTATGTTCAGCTACCGGAGTACATGGGCGTCTGTGTCCCGCGCCCCCAAGATGGCATTCAGGTGATGAGGCTCAAAGGTGACTACCTGCCCTCTTATTTGGATGGTGTGACCGCGGATGGTCGGGTTCCAGTTGGCATAGAACTCCCAAATCAGATGGAGATTGCACTCCTTAGGCTCTTCGAAGATGAAGTTCAGCCCGGCAGTGTCAATCCGGTGTACGATTCTGGGGAATTCCTGTGCCAGCGGCTCCCTTGCAATGTGCTCCTCAGGGAAGTATTTGGTCTCTTTGTGCTTTGCGTACCATTTCTTCCCTTCGTTAGTCACCCATCGGGTTCCGTATTGATGGCGTTGGCCACACGGAACCGCTGGTGCTGCTGGAACTGTTGTTCCCAACCTGATTCTTTTTCTACCGGAGCCCGATGTAGATGCGCCCTTTCCCTTGTCTTGCCTGCCTGACATTGTTCCTGTAATATCAAACAGACAATCCCAATGTTATTCAAGTCAAAATTAGCTTTGACTAAGGTTGGGTTGAGTTAGGCCACCCCACACTTAGTCTTTAGCCACAATTCAAACAATTCGGCAAGACAATCATGCTTTTCCAATTTTTATCAATCACATTGCTTAGTGCATTCAGATAAGTTGATGGAATAATTACTATGTACTACTCAAACTTCGTACAATGACTAACAATATCACCATCGATTCCATTACATCATATAGCACTTAGCCAAAATTTTTGTTCTCAACAACCTATGCAATTCACCAATTTCATTTTCCCGACAATTCCCTTGTCTACTTAGCATATTCAACCTTAATCATGACATAATTTGCATCACCCAACATGCACAACCCACATTTGTTTTTCACTTTTTCAACCAAATTTAGTTTCTTCCTATTCAAATTCTAACCCTAGCGACGAATTTCGAAAAAAATTCAATCAAACATGCATTCATCGAGTTCACATACTCAAAATGATACTATGAACATCAATCAATCAACATTTAAGTGAATTCAAACTTAATTTACACTTAGGGCAAGGTTTACTCACCTTACATGCTCAAAAATTGAAAATTTAAGCAAAAATTGAGGTTAAGTTCAAGAACATACCTTTAATCTGATGAAATCGAACAAAAAGTTGAAGAAACTTCGTGCCTAGGTCCGTGTCACGTTGGGGGAGGGGGGAATTTAGGGAGTTTCTCACGGAAGGAGTGGGAAATGGGGAAAAATGACGGGATTTGGGGTTAAAAAGGGTGTTTTTCGCGCGGGTTACTCGGCGACCCGGTGTGACCCGACA
The DNA here is from genome assembly GCA_035772735.1 of Datura wrightii. NCBI lineage: Eukaryota > Viridiplantae > Streptophyta > Magnoliopsida > Solanales > Solanaceae > Datura > Datura wrightii. The sequence continues at coordinate 32,059,309 of JASDFA010000008.1, forward strand.
CGAAATACACCTCAACGTGTCACGGAGGGTAACGCGGAGGCCCTCCTCTATGACACGGAGCCATCACGCTCGCCTTCTGGAATTTGTAAAAATTCCAGAATTGGCTTCAACGTGTCATGGAGGGTAATGCGGAGGCCCTCCTCCGAGACACTGAGCCAACGAATAGGCTCACTGTAATGCCACTTTTTTTTTTCTCACCTCGATTTTTTTCCTTTGCGATCCTTTGCATTTTTGCCCTCCGTTCCACCTAAAAATCATCTTGCAACAAGAAATTGATTAGAATTCATAGGTTTCAAACACAAACACAATTTTTATTTTTATTTTATTTTTTCTTTTTTTTCTTTTTAACTAATTCTACTCTTCTATTACAATAATTTCACGGGTTGCCTCCCGTGCAGTGCCTGGTTTACCGTCGCGGCTCGATGTCATTGACACTCAATCATCCTCTAGAGTGATGGATGTTTTCTCTCGAATAACGTCCTCACCCTAGTAATGCTTACACCGCTGCCCATTAACCAAGAACGTGGCACTTCGATCTTCTTGCCACAACTCCAGTTTTGGTGCTTTCTTAATCGATGGTTTCGGCAATGGTACTAGGAACCTCAGGAACGGCTGAAAGTCATGTTTCCCGAGATACCATTGTGGTTCATTCAACATTTGCACCCTCTTGTAAGTATCTCTATCTCTGAAATGATCGGAGCTCATCAATGCTCTTTCCAATGAATCTCTAGATTCAACAATCTGAAGAATATTTGGTTGATATAACACATTGATTGCTGAAAGATCCTCATGTACGGTCGGAAGCTTCGTGGCCTTATATACATCAAATACCTCCACTTTGTCATGCGCCTGCATAGTCAGCTGCCTTGTAGTTACATCAATCAAAGCTCCCCGGTTGCCAAGAAAGGACGTCCCAAAATAAATGGGACTTCCGCATCCGGCTCAAAATCCAGAACAATAAAATCTACCGGGAAGATATCGGAGCCCACTTGCACCAACACGTCCTCCACAATGCCATCTGGTTTGGCTAAAGAACGGTCCGCTAACTGCAAGATCACCGTAGTTGGTCTAGGACTGCCCAGCCCCAACTTCTTGAACACCGATGTCGGCATCAAGTTACTACTCGCTCCCAAATCTCATAGTCCACGAGCTCGGATACTTTGCCCAATTGTGATCTGAATTGTAAAGCTCCCAGGGTCCTTGAGCTTTGTTGGCAACCTATTCTGTATCTGGGAAGTGCACTTTCTAGTCAGCGCCACCGTAGCATACTCCGTCAATCTTCTCTTGTTCGCTACAATGTCCTTGATATACTTTGCATACTTCGGCACTCCCTGCAAAACATCAACAAGAGGTAAATTAATGTGTACCCGTTTAAGCACCTCCATGAACTTTTTGAAACAAGCTTCCTCCATGTGTTTCTTTAATCTTTGAGGGAACGGGGGTGGTGGTCTTTCTGCTTCAGCTACCTTCTCCTTCCCCCTCTCATCATTCTGTTCCCTTTCTTTCTCCACTGCTCCTGACTGCTGAGGTGGTCTTTCTGGTTCCACCTTCTTGAGTTGTAAACCACTCCTTGTGGTCACTGCATTTACTTGCTTGGGATTCGGGTCAGTGTCACTCGGTAGTCCTCCTCTTGGCCTGGTGTTTTGAGCTCCAGCTAGTTGTCCAAACTGGTACTCCAACGCCTTTGTAGCTAACTGATTGTTCTTTACATCTGCTGCCAATTTCACATAATCAGCCTACAATTAAGCTTGGTTAGCTATCACTGTTTTGAACATTTCCTCAATGCTGGGTGGTGGTGGAGGAGGTGCACTGTTGCTTCTGTATTGAGTCTGATAGTTCTGCTGCCCTCCTTGATTTCTCTACACACCCTGATTCGAACTCTGCCCTTGATGGTTGTTACTACACCAAGAAAAATTTGGATGATTCCTCCATTTCGAGTTATAGTTGTTGCCATACTGTTGGTGATTATTTCTCTATACATTCCCCACAAAGTTCACTGAAATATGGATTTGCACCACAACACTCAGCTAAGTGTTCATTACTACCGCATACTTCACACCAAAACTGCTGAACTACATTAACTGGGGCTTGAGGTTGATTCAAGCTCATATTGCTGAAGTGGGTGTTAAGTTCATTTTGTAGCGCAACTATCTGTGCAGCTATAGCTGTAAAACCATCCACTTCTAAGACTCCTGCCGCTTTCCTTATCCCTCCTCTAGAAGAGTCCACATTCCACTCTGAATTTCCCTGCGAAATACAATTCAACAAAGTATACAGCTCCTCATAAGTCTTTTCTAATGCTTGTCCCCTAGCTGCTGAGTCTAACAAAATTTTTGTGTGGGGTTCCAAACCCTCTATGAAAGTATGCACCTGCACATCATTGGACTGGTGATGGTGAGGACAATCCCTTAGAAATGACTTGAACCTTTCCCAATCTTGATACAGATTATCCCCTTCTCTTTGTTTAGAACTTAGAATCTGACTTCTAAGTCTTGTTATTTTCTCGGACGGAAAGAACCGTATCAAAAGTTTTCTTGCAAGATCATCCCAAGTGGTGATGGAATTAGGTGGCTCAGCTTTCAACCACCTCTTTGCTTCTCCCAATAGTGAAAATGGGAATAATGTAAGCCTTACGTAATTAGATGATACTCCAGCAGGGATGTAATTGTCACTTATCTCCAAAACGTTTTGGAGATGTTATTGTGGATCTTCGTGAGGGAGACCTGTGAATTGCCCGCTGGTGTGCAACAATTGCACCATATTCTTTTTCAGCTCAAACCTCCCTCCTGGCTCAGGTTTGCGAATACTTGATGTAACATTGTTAGCATGTAGGATTGCCACTTCGCGAACCGGCCTAGCTGCCATTTCCTCGGGCACTAACACTGCCCTTACAAGTGGTAGATTCTGTTGTTGCTCCAGGATTGTCTGTCTGAGCAACTGTAGCTTTCTCTCAAGAGCTTCCCTTCTTTGACGATGGAACTGTCTTTCCGGCTCTAAGTATGAATCCACCAGCTCCTTGTCTCTTGCCAGTGTTCAACAGAATTCAATATCTGCAAAAGACAGGCTAAGATCAAGTTGTCAACACTTATATAGAAATTGTAAACTAACACTAAGAAAACAATTTTACCAATTGCCAGTCCCCGGCAACGACGCCAAAAACTTGTTCGAGCTTCTATGGTGAGGCAACTACACGCAAGTGCACATGGTCGAACAAGTAGTAAAATGGCTAAAGTAAGCCAAGTATTGATCCCTTAGGGACTGAACTAAGGTAATAATCAACTTAAGTGTTAATGACCTATAAATTCAAAAATGCATACAACAGTTTAAAGAAGAATTTTTAGAGTTTGTTTCCTAATTTATACTAATCTAAGACAAAATTATAAAGTGAGTCTGAACTATAGTAATGAGCAAGCTAAGGCTAAAACGAACATGCAGGGAAGTAATTTATTGATACAATTCGGTTAATCTTTCCTTCGGTTGCTAGTCAAGAATTATTGCCTATGGATAGAAACTTTCGTATTCTACCCAACTTAAGAATCATGAACCTTCAACCTACATTTCTGTGATAAAAGAATTTCATGTTCTAGCCATACAAAATCAATTCCTTAATTGACTAATATGACTTTCAGATATATTTATATTATGAATGTAAATTAATTCTCAATTTTCCCAAACTAAGAAGAGATCATATCCATTTTGGCAAATTCCAGTGAAGGTCCGCGTTGCCTCCGTGACACTGCTCGCTTCCGAGTCCATTCCCGATTTTTACCAACATGCATTTTAGCTTCCTAAAATTACATTTTTCCTACAAAACAATACTAATCATGTTGGTTAGTATAAATTCTCATTTTAACTACAAATCACATGAGAATGCACACATAACGATAGATAAACAAGACGAAATAGAGTATTTGAGCATCACTTGGGCATATAATTCTGCCCAAGATCAGCGCTATCAGCCTAGTATTTAGTTTAGGATTATCCAGTGGGAGTAGAATGTAGCACCGAGTGGACCAGGGTTCCAACACACCTAGTTTCCCAAAACTACGTTGTCGGCGTAGGTTTCAGTGTTTATTGGCCTGATTGGCCCCAGACTTTTTTGATCACCCATCTCAAGCCTTTATACCCTGACAAGGTATATTGGGTCCTACCGATGGGGTGTATACATTGGACTCCACGTCTAGCTCACGTGGTTACATGTCGGTTACAGACTCTCCCACTAGTCAGTTCAGTCTAGTCTCAGTCAGGTTCAGTTCAGATTAGTTATCCAGACTTAGAAGGTGCTTTGACCATTAGACTGGGTCATCTAGACCACCTCAGTATTTCAGTTATTCAGCTCAGCAACTTTAGACGGTCATTGCATGTCTTTCAGTTAAGCATTTCTTTGTTATTCATTTTATTGTATTATGGTCCTCTCACTTACTTAGTACATTCAAAGTACTGATGCATACTTTTATGTTGTATCATTTCATGATACAGCTGCGAGATCACTATCTCAACGCTGTTAGCCAACTGTTGATCAAAGAACTTAGCTATCCAGTCGGTGAGTCCTCATCCTTCGAGGAAGGAGCTTATTCACTTTAGTTATGCTTTCATTTTTCTTATTTAGATTTGGAGTTAGCTAGGGGTTTTTCCCAAAAGCTCTTAAGACCTAGTGGCTTTCAGACGTAAAGTTGTTTTCAGACTCAGATTGATTTTATTAAATATGTAACCTGGTTCGAGTATTATTACTTTGCTTTAAATTTCTGCTGCATGTATTTTTATGTTGCTCAGAATGCTAGTGCATGATAGACCAGGGGTTGATGTGGAGTCACTTGTGGCTTCAGGTACGTGTTTCATCCAGGATGTAAACTCGGGGCGTGACAATCTCATTCCCAACCCTACTTTTTATTGCATGTCGAAGTTCTCAACATTCAAGTAAGTGTATTTCTTTGAATTTGATAAATATGACTTGTGTGCTTGATGAAAACCTGCTTAATCCCTAAGAGCCCTCTTAATTCTTAAAAAATCAAAAATGGACAATGACCAGGGATGTGAATAGAGTGTGTGCGATTGAGTAGGGTCTTGAACTTGTAAAAATTGTGCGTTGAACTATTAAAATTGAGTTATGGGTTTTGATTAAAAAGGTGAGGAATGGGTAACTATAAAACATGTTAAATGCGTGCTTGGACTTAGGGAATTCTGAGTAACCAACCCTAAATTGAAATCTCTGCAAACTGGACAAAATATAAGGCAGGGACAGGCTTCACAAGCCATCCTACTACTCATGGTTTCATAGTACGACTCGTAGGATGGCTCATTAGGATTGTCCCAAGCTAAATTTGCAACAATCATAGGTATGAATCCTAGTACGGCTCGTGGTTTTCTGCTACGAGTTGTACTTGACAGTTATACCAAGAATCTGAAAAGGGTCATGTCCATTAGTGACAGTACAATCCTTCCTACAACTCGTGGAATCGACTTACGGATTGTACCATAAGTTGTGGAAAAATACATAACAATTGTTTTAAAGGGGAATCCTCATATGACTCATGGTACGGATCGTGCTTTCATGGTATGAGTCATACCTCATAGGTGTAACATTGACTTGAGATATGACGGGTCTTAGTATGAATTGTACCTCTAAGGTATGACCTGTACTGATGACCCATGATAAATTAAAGAGGAATTTTTCTTGCTTTCTTTTTCTCAGATTTGGAATCCTAACCATATTCCTCCATAGGTACAATGACGATAAAACGTAAAGCATCAAAGGCAACTACTTAGAGGACATAGTTTGATGAGACCTCCGAATCTGAACAAGAGGGAAACTCCCCTAGTGGTTTATTAGAGGAATATAGGGTCAATACATCAGATACTGATGGGACTCGAAGCACTAAAGCGAAGGCTAAAGCCTAGACCGTGGCGGCAACTGCAACATCTGCCAGTGCTCCCTAGTCTGAGGAGGGAGCGGAGGAAAGAGCCCAAGAGTGGGGAAGCGACTCTAATGAAAAAGAGGGGTTCGAGGAGGCCCAGTCCGAAGATGCAAGCAGTAAGTCCAGATTAGAGGAGGAGGCACCAAATGCCGAGTAGGAGCAAACCCCGCCTAGGGAGAATCGCACAATCAGATGGAGAGTACTAGGAGCCTTGGAAATATATGAACAGGGCACAACTCTCACCACCAATAACAAACCTACGTGGAGCATTCAAGAAGAGCAGCAGATCCTCACAAATTCATTGAACAAGGTGGAGGAGATGAAGCAGATATTCAACTTCTATGGATTTAATTGGATGGCTAGGGCCCTAGACTGATACACTTTAGAAATTGTCTGGGATTTCTATGCCAATTATTTGGCAACAATGGAGAAGAAAGCGAAAGAGGGGCAGAAATTGAAAGATCAGCCAGCTGGAGAGCATCCTAGTTAGAGGCCGAGAGGTTGATATATCTGAGCGCACTGTTGCTCGGGTATTATATGCCCCCATTTCATACCACAACATGTTACTCCAGAATATGAATATCGGGTGGAGGCTCTGAAACAGATCAAGAAACTCGATTTTATACAATGGTTGTCTGGCATGATTGCTGAGGACAAAAAAGAGGCAAAGTGAGTCACTAGCGGGAAGCAGGTCAGAAAGAACTCTTTAAACATCATAGAAAAGGCCCGTTGGACGTTAGTGCGCCACCAGTTGGCACCTACTATTAATGATAATATCCTCAGCGCAGACAGAGCAACTTTTGGTTGCTTGTATGATGTTGAGAACCCCATGAATATCCCGAGGGTCATTTTAGAGGAGATGTGGGATCGGGCTATGGGATTGAGCACTACCATCCCATTCCCGAGTCTCATTTTTAGATTATGCACAGAGGTGGGCATCAAGGTGAGTCATGGTAAGGAGCCCCTAATCGGAGGACAGTGGATCGCTGACATTGGCCTAATCTGGGATGAGATGAACCCGACTTTCCACCTCAGTCCCACTACCTCGGGCAGTTTGGCGCGCATAGGTGAATGCTGCCACTTCACAGGAGAAGGGAAAGACACCGGCTGCAGATGTCGGTCATTTAGATGCAGCTTCTAACCTCTACCACACCACTTCTAAGCTTCTCGAGCCAGACTCCAGCCGGGTACATACTAGTGGCTCAAAAATTTCTCTAAAAGCTGGCTAAGAGACTGACCGTAGCATAGAAAAAGGTTCAGTCAATGATGGAGAATGTCAAGGCTTGGGTAAAGGCTGAGATTGAGTCAGCTGCACAGGCCCTACACGCAAGATTAGATGGGTTAGAGAGCAAGTTCAACATTTGTATGGCTGAGCAGACTGGCACAGGCAACCTCTATAAGGAGTTGGGGGCTCTTTGGAGTCAAGTGCCAGAGCTTTCATCATGGAAGCTGACAATCATAGCAACCCCCACTCTTCCTGACCTCGATGTCATTATTGACAAGGAACTTAATCTAGAGGCTTATTGGGATCCCACAAGAGAATACAAAGAGAAAGGGAACAAGAAGGTCTCCAAGGATATTGGAGATATCCTAAAGAAGAAGAGGAAAAGAGAGGAAAGAGAGCACAAGCGGGCAAGACTAGAGAGTCAGCAGACTTATGATGTGCATCCATCAAAGCTTCTTGAGAGAGCCAGAGGAGCGAGAAGCTCCACCGCAGCTCAGGCAGAGCTTGCGAGTGGCATGGACCCTTCGAGCGAGCCATATTCAGCTCTATTGATTCCAGAGGACGTAGAGATGGTCGATACTATTGAGGGGGTAGCCACTCCACCTATTTATACTCCACTGAGTGCGTCAGCCACCGCCAGGGCCATGATTGCAGTGGAGGTACCTTCTCCGCGGGATGACAGGAGTACTTAGTGCGCACAGGTATGTTCTCTTCCCTCTATTTATACATTCTATCCTTCGGGGATGAAGTACGCTTTTTGAAAATGGGAGATGGTGTATTTGTATTTTTGGATTTTTGATTCATACGAGGGTTTCTTTTGTCGTGTTTCTTTTCCCTCGGGTATGCTATCTAGTAAAACCAACATGTTTAATATTTTATTTTTGTGATTTTTGTTTAATTAAAAAGTAGTTTAGGAGTACTCAGCCTATAAATTATTTGTAAAAAATTGACCCTATTTAAAATTTATGATGATTAGTTGTATACATGTGATTGCAAGCGTGATTTATGTGGATCTTTTTATGTCATTTAGTATATTAGCATAAACAGTTTTTGTTAAGCCATGAATAAAATGGACCAATAGAGTGAATGCAATACATATACCATGAGTGAGTGAGGTTTGATACCTAGTTCAATACTGTGTAGAGGATCTAGAACTTTTCCGGTTGGTATTTACATAGGTTTTAGGATGGTTGGCTAGGAAAGCATCATAGGCACTTTTTTTAGCCCATTTTTAGCTTAAATGACCCTATCAAAATAATATGATTCCCTTGATCCCGATTTTGAGCCTTATATAGACCATTTTTCTTTGATTAACCATTCAACCGTACCTATTTTTATAATGAACTTTTTTTAGCCCTGGCCCTTCCTTGGATATTGTTAATCTCAACATAGAAAAATGCTTAAGTTGAGGGTGGCTAGCGTAGGGGTGCATAAATAATTGGAAGGTGAAAAAGGAAGAGAAAAGAAAGAGGTGAAAAATGAGTGTGGTGTGACAACAGAAAAAGAAAATCAAAAAAAATTGAAAAAGGAAATACGAAAAGAACATGATGCATGAAAATCTTGAAGAAACACACCACACTCATACATGTGCAAAAAAATGGTGAAAAGGAAGGAAAAGTGGAAAAAGCAAAAAGGTGAAAAAAATGGAGACACATGTATGTAGTGCCATGTAGGGGTTTAGTCACTTAAAAAATTTCATATCTACATACCCAGCCCTAAAGCCTACATTACAAGCCAAAGCAAGTCTTACAGTGATCCTATCCTGACCATCTGACAAACCGAAGTAGATAAAACAAAGGCAAGCCTATGGTATCTAATATGTAATATTTGGAACTTCTTTGTGAGAGTGAGAGTCTGTCTTGATCAGTTCCATGTTTCACATTTTACAATATCTGTGAGTGGGGGACTTCATTTACTGTGAGAGTACATGGTATGTGTTTAACTCTACCAATTGTCTGTGTAAAAAGCATTGGTGATGACTTGACTATATGTTAATAGCTAGATGACATATCTTGATCCCGGTTTATAACGTTTAATGGTTTCTTGTAGTGCATGTGTTGATTTGGTTCACGGGAAAAGGATCAAAAGTTTTTTGAGTTTATAGTGCATGTTTTGGTTGATGTTGATTGTAGTATCCTAGGTTTATTTTCTAGTTAAGTGTCATGTTTAGTTTTTATTTTCTTTGCCTGAGGACACGCAAAATTCTTAAGTTGAGGGTGTTGATGTGTTGTGAGTTTACAGCATTTTCGACGCTTAAAACCAAGAAAATAGCATTGACTTAGGTATGTTAATACGAATATGAGGCACTTTTACTTTGATATCAGAGAAAATAAGTATTGGAGCAAAAATGTGCAAAAGAAGATAAAAATGCAAAAACACCACCAAATACAACTCTCAGTACGAGGAGTAACTAGATTGTATGAGCAATGCTAAGAACCATGGTGAAAGTTAGAAGGTTAGATTAAGAGAAAGGCAACATACAACTCTTAGTAAGATTCATACCAAGATGGTACGAGTTGTAACTAGAGTCGTGGAATTGTTCAGAGAAATTTGCACAAAGTTAGTCTCTTGGTACGGATGGACTCACGGATCATACCATCAACATATGACCCATACCATGAGCCATGGTGAACATTAGGAGATTCTTCAATACTTGGCTGAACTTCAGACACAACAAACAGTACGAGTTGTAGGAGGAAGGTACGAGTCGTACCATCGTGGAAAATTTTAGAAGATGTTAGTGTTCTCATGGCCAAACCACGATGCGTTGCATGACTCGTAGGACCTTGGTACGTTTCATACCAGCCTGCCAACATTCAGAAAAATATGCAGCATCCAAGGACATACAAGACCGTACAATCATGCTACAGGTCATAGGTCTAGTCGTGACACAGTCGGCGCCAGATATGGAAAATTCCCTGTTTTCTTAGGAAAAGGTTTCTAATGTATATATAAATAGCTTTTATGTGTTATTTTAGTCATAGGACATAGAAACAAAGTATGGGACATGTGAAGAATATTATTTGTGAATTTTTATCAATTTTTGCAGAGCAATTCTTGGGATTATATTCTTGATTTCACCCATTGTTCTTGAGATTATTCTTTGATATTCAGATCAGGTTATCTTCCAATTGTTGCTATAAGGATTTAATTATGTGTTTTTCTACGAATGAAATCCACCACGCACGGGTTCAATCCCCGTCGTTCGCCCATCAATAAATAGACTGTTTGTTTCGGAGACACAAGACAAACCTAGAAAGCATTTTTTCTGCAAGTCATCTCGAGGCTTTCAAACGCATCCAAGAAATTGGTATCCGATTGAAAGATAGAAAGCATAGATTCGCGTCGCCTACTTGCTGAAAGCAAAAATGGAATGGCCGATCATGAATTCTATGATGTTTTTAAGACCTCACTAATCAGCCAACCACTTTTTAGTTCATTTGAGGATAAAACCTCCACAACTAGGAAAAGAGAATTACAACAAAGCTTTGGTCTTTATGATCATTGTATTAACTTAAGCTGTGGTCGCAGGATATTTAATTTGGAACATATTGATAATGGTTAGTTTGAAGTCGCTCATGAGATCTGACCAAGTGATTGAGTAGACTCATCCAATAGGAACGAACCAGTCATTTGGATGAACCCTAGTTATCAGTTTTATAAGTAAGTGTTGGGATTGATCACGTGTGTATACCCAAAGTAGTTATGAACCCATGGGGAATATTTACCCTAGTTGTTTGTAAATCTTGATTTAAATCACAAATATAATCTTGTTTTAATATTGTTTTCTTTAAAACCCCCAATTTGGATATAACTCACCAATAAGTTCAATTACCGATATTAGTCTAGATCTTACAATATTCTCTATGGGTTTGACCCCAACCTCTTAGTTGGGTTTGACCCCAACCTCTTAGTTAGGTTCTTTATTGACAATGTCTACTTCATACTTTTTCAGGAAGTGTGAGTTTGAGCATTATCATACACCATCTCACCCTATGGAGAAAACCTCCACTTTCTGATACCAGACAGCTTCCTTCAGCTTCACTATGATAGGATCATCATCTTGTCTTGCCTTAACTTCTGCCACTAAGAAAGATTCTGACCCATTATGACAATAACACCGCCATCCTCTGAATTTGTAAGGCAAACCCCTAAATTAGAAAGCCTATGAACATCCTTCACCAATTCTTTCCTCCCATTCTAAACAAGGACACACCCACCATGGACAACCTATTAAGAGCATCCACCACTATATAGGTCATGCTCGAATGGTAAATGTCACGACCCAAATGGGGGCCTGGTTGGTAATACAAGACAAGGAGCCCCGAGAGACCCCAAGTCGACCCTTGGCATAAGCACACATCTAATCTCAATCAAGGAATTGAATAATAAATAGCATACTCATAATGGAAGTATAACTTGATCATAACATTAGAATACGAAATCCGAAACTGAATATATATATATGTCTGAAAAGCCTCTAAACATACGAGTTGATGGGACAAGATCCCGACTAACTCAACAAAACTGAAACTGAAGTACATAAAGGTAAGTTGAATAGTCTAGTCCTCAAGAAACGAGGACTCACCCACAATAAGAATGCTAACTATAATAAGCTGACTACAAGTGGGGCTGAACCTAAAAGCTGGGTCCTATATCTTGAAATGATACAACATAGAGTATGCGGTCAGTATATGAAATGTACCGAGTATGCAAGGTAAGTAAAACCACTAAAGTAAATAAAATCATGTAAAGACAATGCATAATCTAGCATAAACATTAAGAGTCTAAGAGTAGGACTTTCATGCATTCTTTCTGAAATCATGATCTCTTCATAACATAACATAACCTAACTTCATAACATCATAACTGAATAGATTGACTCAAACCGGAATTCTGACATTTATAAGTAAAGCTGAACATTTATAAGTATTCTGACTCATCTTTTAACCTACATACCACGATAGAGCTTACGTGGTCCCAACTATCACACTCAAGTGGGTAGAGCCGTCCAAAGACTTGCCAGGGCTAGGGATGATACCATGATATCAATATCAAAATAAAGGCCCATTCAGGCAGGGGAAGCTCACAAGGGATGTCCAAAAGTCATAATGTATAAACCTATGTTAGCGTATAGTTTTGAGGCACATGATGATCGACCCTTAGCCTACTCGGTGCTAGACATCACTCCCAAAACATGCATATGCTCTACATCATTTTATAATAAAGCTTAACATCGTCTATTGATGAACCACAATGATGAAGTACATCTCAAATTTGAAATCATGCATATGAGAAGCTTTATCTCAAAACATACCACAAGCTGAAAACATAATTGGGAGCCTTCTCTCCAAAACCATGTGGTAAGCTATATATAGGAAGACTTGAACTAAAAACATACCACAAGGTGAAAATATAATTAAGAGTCTTTGCTCCAAAACAATGTGGTAAGCTTAATTCTAAAATATCATCATTCATAATTAACACGTGGGCATTTTCCAAAGCTTTATTAAAATTAGAAATACTCAATTCTTATTGAAAATATAATTGTAAACATGGGTAGTTTCAAATCATGCTTTCATCATAATATCTCATCATCATCATATACTGATCACAAATCTCATCTTTCATGAACATCTCATCCATGGGATTTTAATTCATAAAACTACAATCATGATTTTAAGTTGAAAATATTGTAAAATTTTCCCATGCTTTGTAATCCAATAGTAGAATCATAATCAAATCATAACCATGTGTAGAAATAGAAGATTCATGCACTTGGGTTAAAACCCCATAAATTAGACATAGAATTTCATACTTTAGAGAGGGAGTGGGAAAGGGTGTGAAAGAAATCACCCATTCATAACCTTACATACCTATTGTTAGCTAATTCTAAAACTTCTTTAGATGCCCAATATGAAATTGAAAAGAAATTGATGAATGCTAAGCTTGATCACACACTCAAGTCTTCTACCTTGCATGCATGAATGAATGAGGCCTAAAATGAACTTAACCCCTTTAAAAGTCACCATTCATAACTCAACCTCATATTTTAGGCCTTAGGAACTTAGGAATTACGGAAAAGCCCTTACTAAATTCGCAAAAAGTAACTGTCAGGGGGTCCCAAAAAGGGACCTAACGACTCGTGGTCACAAGTCACAACTCGTGGAGCCGGTCGTGAAGTACACTGCCTGAGCTTCAATAAAAAACTTTCCCTTCTTGGACCACGACTCACCCACGAATCATGGGGACTGACCATGACTCCAGGGGTCCTTCCATCGAGTACACTGCCTCCTTTTCCTCTTTTCTTTCCTTGCCAATCCCAAGACTGACCTAACGACTCGTGGGGTCAGACCACGAGTCGTTGTCATGTCCGTGGGAATCCTTTTCCTCAAACTTCCAAAACTTCCTCACTGGCCTCCCCACGATTCACATCATGACTTATGGGCTGCACTAACGAGTCATCCCACGACTCATTCTATGCCAGATGGTAGTTTTAACACTTTTCTCCATTTCAATGCCCGGGTCTGATCTTTGGACTTCTGGGTATAACAATATCTCTCCATTGGGAACATTTTTCATTGAATGTTAGAAAACATACAGAAAAGCAGAGAAAATGCAATCATCATATTCAAATACTAATCATTTAAACTGAAAACTGGTAGGATGACTACCTCCGATTCGAATCACATAACTGAATAGATTTCATGAATCATACACACATCCTTATATATAAAAGAAACTTGCACCCATGAACTGAACATGAAACTAAATAAAGTATGAGTACAAAACTGATACCTCAAGCTAAAACTGAGCTGGCAGAGGATAAATGTGGGTATCTAGCCATCATATCCTCTTCAGCTTCCCACATAGCTTCTTTAACATGCTGGTTCCTCCATATCACTTTAACTGAAGCTACTTCCTTGTTCCTTAGCCTTCAAACCTGATGATCCAATATTTCCACCAAAATCTCCTCGTAGTAAAGGCTATCTTTTAGACCAACACTGTCTACCAGGGAAACTAAGCCTGGGTAACCCAAACACTTCTTCAAAAGTGATACATGAAACACAGGATGCATAGAAGCAAGTTGTAAAGGCAAATCCAACTCATAAGCCACCTTGCTAACATGTCTCACTATCTGATACGGGTCGGCATAGCAAGGACTAAGTTTTCCTTTCATTCCAAACGCATCACTCCCTTCATGGGAGACACTCTCAGAAATACCCAATCATTGACTTCAAATTCTAACTCTCTTCTTCTTATGTTTGCATAAGATTTTTGGTGACTCTGGGTAGTTTTCAACCTGTCTCTTATCAACTGAACCTTCTCAATTGCTTCTTGAACTGAATCCATCCCTATCAATACCACCTCACCAACCTCAAACCATCCGATGGGCGATCCACATCTCCGCTCGTAGAGAGCCTCGAATGGCGCCATCTAAATACTAGAGTGACGGCTGTTATTGTAGGAAAACTCTATAAATGGAAAATGCTTATCCCAGCTACCTCTGAAGTCAAATACGTATGCCCTCATCATGTCCCTGAGGGTCTGAATTGTTTGCTCTGCTTGACCATCCATTTTCGGGTGAAATGTTGTGCTGAGCTTAATCTGCACAATCAATCCTTTTTGAAACGACCTCCAAAATAGAGAGGTGAAATGAGTACCTCGATCTAAAATAATGGATAAGGGCACTCCATGCAATCACACTAGCTCCTGGATATATAGTTTTGCATAATCCTCCACCAAATATGTGGTTTTAACTGGTAGAAAATGAGCAGCCTTGGTCAACCTGTCTACCACAACCCAAATGGAATCATATTGTCAATGAGTACGAGGAAGACCTGTGATAAAATCCATATTCATTTCTTCTCACTTCCAAGTAGGAATGTTGATATCCTGAATTACGTCTCCCAGCTTCTGATGCCAACCTTTACTTGCTGGCAGTTTGGACACTACGAATTCCGCAATATCCTTCTTCATGCCATTCCACCAATAGATTTCGCGTAAGTCACGGTACATCTTGGTGGCACCTGGATGGATAGAATACCTAGATCTATTGAGCCTCATGCAACACCCGACTCCTCAAATCATCAACATTTGGAACACATAAGCGACCCTGGTATAGAAGCACACCATCTCCCTCATTAGAGAAGACCTCTACCTTCTAACTTTGAATGGCTTCCTTCAACTTTACCAAAATCGGATCCTTATCTTCTCTAGCTTTCACATCAGTCACCAAGGATGATTCTGATTCGTTCTGAACCACAACACCGCCATTGGTTGAGTCAAGCAACCTAGCTCCCAACCTTGCAAGTCGATGCACATCCTTCATCAACTCCTTTTTCCCTTCATCCACATAGGACAAACTCTCCATAGAGAGTCTATTAAGTGTGTCCGCTACCACATTAGCCTTAGCCGGATGGTAAAAGACACTCATATCATAGTCTTTGAGTAGTTCCAACAACCTCCTTTGTCGAAGATTGAGATCTTTCTATGTGAACACATATTCTAAGCTCTTATGGTCCGCAAACACATCCACATGGACCCTATACAAGTAATGTCGCCATATCTTCAAGATGAATACGACAACGACCAATTCAAGATCATGGGTCGGGTAATTCTTTTCATGGACTTTCAAATGTCTAGAGGCATATGCTATCACTTTCCCATGCTGCATCAACACACACCCAAGTCCGATCCTCGAAGCATCACTGACTCACCCAAATTACACCTCATAATTGAGATATGTGCGGTCGATTTTCAAATATAGAACCCAACAAAGGTTGAGGTTGATCCTACAGGAAATATGGTAAGAACTTAAGTTAATGTGAATAACTGTTACTATTGAGTTACTCATTTTCGAAGGGGAAAAAATAGAATGATAGACAAAAGTAAAATTACTAAATGCTGAGATCAAATTCGGTTTGTATTCAATTAATGACTTGATTAGGATTGTGTTCCCCAAGATTTCATAACCATAAAGCTTATACACTAGTAATCTATTATGGTGTTTAACATGCAATATTGGTAAGTTTGGTTCACCTAAATGGTTGGTCCCCTATCTAGATGATTATCACCATGCAACTTTGTCCATATACGAGTGTACTTTAATAGACCCTTACCCTTAATATCGGATTAGCTATCCCCAGACAAGTTCAAGCTATTAGATGAAGGTTGATAGCCTCAAATCTCCATTGTTAAACCATTTTCTCATTCATTTCCTCCTTGGTCCGACAAGTAAGAATAAAGAAAGTCCTAATGTTTGCAACTTTCAAGAATCAATCAAAAGGAACGGAAATACAATACATGCATAAAACCCTATTCAAGAATCACTAAGTGTTTTACCTATGTGTGTTAATTCATCTTGGTTCAAACACACCTAGTTATGGGTTTAGCTGCTCATGCTTATATTATCACAATCACAAATTATTAAATAAATCATAATTGCAACTTACAAATTATCATAGAATAAAAACCACGTGGATTGAATAAAACTCCAAAATTGATGAATAAACTCCAATGTTGCTTTTGTTTCTTAACTCAAGAACAATTGAACAATACTAAAATTCTAGTTCAAAACTAATAAAATTGTCTCTCCCAGTTACTCTCTAACTATAACTAATCATCCCTCAAAAATAAACCTAAACTGTGTATTTATAGTTCCAAGAAATCCTTTTCCTAATTAAAACTGGAAACCAGGTCAACAATGGCAATGGGCTTGGTGTCGATTCGTTTGGCCATCTAACGAGTCGTGTGTTGCTTAAAACAGACATCCTCAAAAACTTACCCAGTTGTGGCAACGGGTCACCTAACAACTCGTCGTGCCTGAGCACAAGTCGTTAGGTCCCTCGTGGTCTCATTCCTCCAAAAGTCCAGTGCACCTTATGGTTGGTCCTAGTGATCTACCAATGAGTCGTTCCTTCATGTGATGACTCATTATGTCTGTCGTCAACTACACTGGCCATTTTGTTAAGATTTACTTTCTCAGCCTTCATGGTTGACCTCACGACTCGTTACCAGGTGTAACAAGTCATTCCATCAACTCATCAGGTACACTGTCTCTTCTTCTTTGAACATCAGCTTTTGCCCACGCCTTTAACAACGAGTCGTGCCTCCCGCCAATAACTCATGAAGTGTCTGGCAGCCACCCTTTCAGTTGTTTTCAGCATTAATTTGACCAGTTCACTCCCGAACTTGTTTTCCTGCAACATTAAGCACAAAATACATCATACCTATATAAACATACCTGGAATGTGCATAATTTCCTAGTTTTAAGCATCGAAAGTGCTGTAAAATCACAGCACATCAACACCCTCAACTTAGAACCTTTGCATGTCCTCAAATAAAATCAAAATAAAATAAAACAAACTAAACTACTTCGACACTTCAATCGGAAGAACTCTAAGAAACTTACAGCAGTCACATTTATACATCAAAATCAAATTTTATAACCCCTCCCTAATCGTATCAACTCAAATCACTATGCCTATGCTAAATTTTTAACCATAACACAGTGGAATCAAAATATGGCAAAATACTATCACTTGCAACCATGCACATAAATCTATAACACTACCCCAGACAATTTGCAGACGCTTTTATTGACCAAATGCTCTCACCTCAAAGAAGTCCCATACTCACACATGTGTATTTGATTAACTCGATATATTTCTCTTGGGACTAGGTAAGATTCACTCGATCTCACAATGAAATTCGAATTGTGTGCATACAATACCATAGGCTTGCCTTTACTTCCAATACCTCAATTTTCAAACAAGTAGCTAGGATCACTATAGGACTTTCTAGGCTTGTAACTTAGACTCGGCCTTGGGTATGGTACATATGGAATTAGTAGTTCAACCCTCCTTGGCATTGCACATCTCTTGACTCCACTTTTCACCTTTATTTCTATTTTCTCCTTTTTTCCCTTTAACTGCTTCTTTTTCTTTGCTTTTGCAACTACGGATGTTGTTTCTCTTTATTCAATCACTCATTGATGTCACATATTATTTTTATTTTTATTTTCTTACTTTTTTTGACAACTTTATTTTTCTTTTCATTATGCATATTGCACCCCCTCTTTTTCTTTTTCATTACCCAATTTTCTTTTCACCTGACTCTTCTTAATCACCCCTATAATAGCCACCCACAATGTCCAAGGAGGGACCAGGGCCAAAACAGATTTGTTCATAATAATATCAGGCAGGTGAATCGGTGTAAACAAAAGAAAGGTCAATTTAAGCTCAAACATTTGGATGAAGGGATTTTTGTTCTTTTTTGGTAGGTCTTTAAGGCAAAAGTGGACTCATAAATCAAAAAGGTCCTATGATACTTTCCTAGTTTCCTATCCTCTATCTCGGACGACTGACCAGACAAGTTCTAGACTAACACACACAACCGAATTCAGCTATTAAACCTCACTCACACATAGCACAGGTCAACATCATCTCTTCTACCAATCGATACTTCAAGCATAGCCATACAATGATAAATATGTTCACAGTTTCAATGCCATGAAAAGATTAACAAAGGTCATACTTGTCAACTTTCACATACACATACAAAATTTTCGAAGGGGTATCAAATTATCAAACAACAATTATTTTCAACAATTTTACCTCTTGACTGCTTTTAATTTTCCTACTTTCTTCCAACTGACACAAAAAACATAAAATAAAATTCTAAACATGTCGGTTCTACTAGATATGGAACACTCGAGGGAAAAGATATCTGGCAGAAAAAACCCTTGGGTTATGTTCAGTATAAAGAATACACAATTATCCCTCCCCACCCCCACTAAGAAAGCATGCGTCATCCTCAAAGCATATATATACCAAACACAAACTAAGGAAATAGGGAACATACCTATGACTTATGTGTCAGCTACCTATCGGTGGAGGGTGTAGACATGCCTCCAATGTCATCTCCAATATTATCGGCTTTAACTAGTGCATTCTCAGATCTAACAGAGCACATGCCTTCTCCACAAACTTTCGCTGCCTCAGTCTCGGTTCTCTGTCAGGCCTCCTCTCTCGATTTATGCGGTGCTCTCTCCATCTCACTCCACTCTTGTTTTTACTGACGGAGCAGAGAAGCGTCATCATCAACACTTGCCTCCTTACGAGGCTTCTTCCCCTAATTATGTGCCACCGTCTCCTCCATGATAAAGTTGAAAATCGGTGGCAATTCTTCTTCAAACTCCTCATCTATCACGAGAAGTACCGTTGGAGGTACTGAAGCTACTTGTCATGCAGCGAAGTCCCGCACCTCGGATCATAGCACTCCTAGCTCGAGTACTATCTAGACAACTCCGGCGCCTGTAACTATGCAAGGCGCTCATCCATTCTCCTTTAAAAAGCATCCAATCGTGCATGCATCAAACTGGAAAATGTCTCCGACTCCTTTGAGACCCATGGCTTTACTTGGTCCATCAAAAATCTAATATGTAGAGCCTTGTGTGCCTACTGCTTCTCGGCATTAGCTAGCCATCTAGCCATATCAACTAAAAACTCCTGTGAAAACGTGATTAGGCCAACTGTGGAGGCTCGTGGAGGCACAACTGGTGGTCTCTCTCACCAACACCTGATTCAATGCAGGCCTCTTCTTCCAATCTTAGCCCCCTAATGTCAACCGTTGGAATGTGGTTGCATATGCTGCATAAAACTCTCAGACCAAGCACGGGTTGTAGCTACCTGATGGCTCAGTCAACCACCCAAACTTGTATTTCTCAAAAACTACCTATAGCTCTGGAAGATCTTTAAGCCCTGTAGTGACCAGCCTCAGCTCCTCGTATATGCTCCTCTTCAGATTACCTTTTTCATTGGGAGCAATATCTCTATTATATATAGCCTACATGCCATGGACACACCATCTTCGGACGTTTCTTGGTTGCTCATTTGATGTGTCCAAGGTCTCAGTCAGCTCATTATTAGAGTCCCCTTCTGAGCATGTGATTAATCAAATCTCTCTATGTTTTGCCCAGCTGTGGGAGCCTCAGGAACAACTGCAGCTGCAGTCCTAGCATTTTCATCAGTGCAGCTGGGCGGATCTCTGGCAATTGGAGTGGAGTAGCAACAAGGCTGTCATATTGGAAGTTTGTTGAGCCCTAGTCGTGGTTGTCCTCCTCACTAGCTTCTCCTCCAATACTTCATATTCCTCCTCAGAGCCACTCGACTCTTCAGAGGGTGATGGATCATCACGCAGTCTACAGTATGAGGGTTGACTGCGCTCAAGCGCTTGCTTCTTGGTTGGACCCTTCTTTGGTGTACCTCTGGGAGCCATTGTACTTGTGGAAACATTGTTAGCATCCAAGATTTAATGAAACAAAAATCAATTTTGGTCTGGTGCCCAGCGGTCCTGACGGGTGACTAAACGAGTCATTGTCACTGGCAACGACTCGTGAGGTTACTCGTCGTCTCAGACTGTACTTCTTTCAAGTTTGACTAGTGTACTTGACAACTGGTCCCAACGAGTCATTTCCAAAGGCAATGAGTCATTAGGTCGTTCATTAGGTACACTGCCTCATTGGCTTAATTTTTCCCACTCAAGACGAGCTACACAACGAGTCGTATGGTGATCCAATAACTCGTGATATAGCTCGTGCTCAAGAGTTCCACTTCACCCATTTCAACTTCATCTTCTTCCTAATTTTCAATTCCACAAACATAGAGCTTCACAATCTAAAATCAACCCAAGTGAACATACGATCGAAATCTTTGTTTAAATCTTTCTAGGATTTATTTTCATCAAGAGGCATATATAAACACAATACTAATCGAAATAAATTCAAGATCATTCACAATATAGGTCCTCAACAATTGTTGTTTAACTGCAGCAATATTCAAAATTTCATGGGGAAGATTACTCACACAAATGCTTGAACAATGATAGAGTGTAATATTCATGAGTGTGCTTGAGTGACTGGGCATGTAATATTAAATGTGATTTCGATGAGGTTTGAGTGAAGAAGAAGAAGAAGAAGAGAAGAGGAAAATTTGAAGTTTGTGTGGGTTAAAGTTTAATGGGGAGTATGTAAATGAAATCAGTTTTTGTGGGTTTAAATTAAAATTTTCCCCATATTCCAGTCCTGGGTTAGGTTAGATATGGTAAAAATTTATAACGCCTAGTGTGACAAGTCGTTAAGTGCTTAAATGACTCGTTGATCCCTTTCATGTGGTGACTAGAGTTTAGCAGACTTACTTGGGACCTACGACTCAAGTAGCGACTCGTGGGGTAACCCAACGAGTCATGTCCCGAGTCGTGTTCCTTGGGTTGGTGTAACTTCAAGACGGGCCACTTAACGACTCATTTGGTCTCCCAATGATTCTTTGAGTGAGCCGTGATCACCCTTTTTCTTTTAATTCAGACTTTGATCCAGTGTACATGACGGGGGACATGACGATTTGTTTCTTGAAGACATGACTCGTTAAGTCGCCCATTGCTTGCCCATTTTCTGCAGTTCTCTTCATGAATTGATTGAATGAGTCATCAGGTCAGATGATGACTCGTTCTGTGACTTTTTGCACCAGAACTGAAGTTCCAACTTTTGGTTTGAACTTCAGATTTTCCATCTTATTCACCTGAACCCATCAACAAACGTGAACACTAACTATTTCTTACATTTACAACTTGGGTTGTCTCCCAAGAGGTGCTTGATTTAATGTCGCGGCACGACGTGGATATTTTGCTACTCAGACTTTACCGAAACACCTCCATGGGTTGCCTCCCATGCAACACCTGATTTAACGTCGAGGCACGACGCAAGTCACTTGACTACTCAAAATTCATCAAGTGACTCTTCTCCATCCTCCAATGCGAGATTATGCTAAATTCCTTTGGCTGTTTCATGGTCCGGCTAATGTTGTTGGTGACCTCTTCTTTGTTCAACCTAAATTTTAGCTAGCCTGCCTCCATATCTACTAGAGCCCTGCCTATTGCAAGGAATGGTCGCCCCAAAATGATGGGGACCTCAAAATCGACGTCGCAGTCCAAAATCACGAAGTCTGCTGGGAATATAAATTTGTCCACCTTGACAAGTATATCAAATAAAATCCCCACTGCTTTTTAACTGTTCTGTCAGCCATCAGTAGTCGCATAGTAGTCAGTGTGGGGGTTCCCAAGCCTAACCTTTTGAACACTGCTAGCGGCATCAAATTTATGCGAACTCCCAAATCACAAAGCGTCGTTGAAAACTCAACCTCCCCAATGGTGCAAGGTATAGTAAACGCACCTGGGTCATTCTTCTTGTGAACTAGAATCCTGGTAGTGATGGCACCATAGTGGTGCAAATTATCGGCAGGTTTTAAACTTACAGTCCTTTTTCTGGTGATGAGGTCCTTTATGAATTTGGCATATCCGGGCATTTTCTCAAGTGCCTCAACCAATGGGATGTTCACCGACAGCTGCTTAAGCATAGAGATAAATTTTTAATACTTACCATATTCAGTTTTATTCTTCAAGCACTGTGGATAAGGAGGAGTAGGTCGAGGGATTGCTGTTAGTTTTTGCTATATCTCCTTCTCCTCTTCATGGACAGCTCCTTGCTCTTTTGCACTACATGGAGCAGTTGGCACATATGAGTCCCCAACCAAAGTTGGGTTTTCAAACTCCGCTACACCATCCTCATTCGTCATGACGGGTTTTTCTGACTCCTTAACTATAACTGGCTTCAGGGGATCAGCTATGGCCTTCCCGCTCCTAGTAGTGACCGCCATAAAATGAATCATTTTTTGGATTTTGCACAGTGTTGCTGGGAAGTGTGCCTTTCTACCTCTGATTCATTGCAACAAACATTTGACTCATCTGCTGCTCAATCTACCTGATCGCCACGGCATGAGACTCCACTTTTTGATTTAAATTAGAAATATCAGCCCGGAGCTCCTTAAAGTGGCTATCTATTGTCTCCATCTACTTGAGTACTTTGGAGAGCATGTCCTCAACCCTTGAACCACCAGACTCTAGCTCACAGTTCCTTGGTGGAACATAGAAACCGCCTCTATCATTTTTGAACTCCTCGCGCTTCTTCCAGTCCCCATTATCTCGTATTAGCCCCGGTTGTAATTATTATCTTTGTAAAAGTTCCAACCTTGGTTCCCTTGACCTTGACGCCAAGAGTTTTGGTTAGACCCTTTGGTGGTGGTCTGAAAACCCGCCCTCTGATCATTCAAATAATTGACTTCTTCATCGGACTAAGATTCACAACCATCATTTCTCGGGGCCTTGCCCCGAGAACCTACAACATTTACATTTTTTGCTCCAACTCCTATCAAGTGCTTGGCAAGCAACCCCATGGTGGTTTTTGTCTCTACAATATCCTGATCACACTTCTCATCTTTTCTCCTTTGTTCTGCAGACATACCAACCACATAAGAACCAGCCGAAATGTCCGACTCTATAGTGTACCAATCTCAATTGGTTTTTGTGATCCTGTCTAGTAGCTCCACAACCTCTGCATAAGTGTGACTCATAAAGGATCCTCCATAGACGGTATCAGCCACCACCTTGGTGTTGGCATTCAGAGACCTATAGAAGATCTCCAATAATGTATCATCCAGAATCCTGTGATTTGGCACCCTTTTGAGCTTTTTGTTGAAACGCAGCTAGGTCTCATGGAGTGCCTCAGAATTTAGCTGTCTGAAGTTATATGTCTCATCCTTCAACTGCAATGTGTTGGATGGTGGGAAGAACCTTTCAAGAAAAGCTCTCTTAAGCTCTCCCCAAGTAGTGATGGAATCATTGGGCAACTCAGCCAACCACATCATTGCCTCACTCCCTAGAGATAATGGAAATAACCTCAGTCTGATTGCATCCTGGCTAACCCCCAGTTGCTTGTATGCCTTACATATTCCCACGAAATTTTTTAGGTCAGCATGTGCATCATCAGTTGCGTGACCCAAAAATATTCCCTTCATATTAAGTAGTTGGATCATCACACTGGTAATGTCAAGCTTTTCCCCAACAGGCAATGGAGGAGGGACTATAGCTCTAGTGGCACCGACTTCGTCTATATCAACATCATCTACCTCATCAAAATACCAGTGTTGCTAGTGTTCTATACCTCTGGGTCGTATAGCCTGCTCTGCTTTTGCAGTCAGGCGCTGCTCTTCAGCAACTCTGACTAACTCACAATCTCTAGCCCGAGCTTGCTCTTCATCCAACATTCTTGCTGTCGCTTGATCCATTGTTTCCTGCTCTTGGATGTTCACCATTCTTCTCAGGTTTCATAACGTTAGCTCAAGTTCATGATCAATTGGAACCAGGGGATTTCCTTGGCTTCTAGTATCGGGCATGCACAAACCTAAGACCTGTTAAGCAACCAAAACAACAAAAGAAGAAATAAAAAAGAAATAAGAACTAATAGTAAAGCACTCACAATTAACAAAAGCCTTAGCTGTATTCCCCAGCAACGACACCAAAATTTGATGTCGTAAATTACACCTCACAATTGAGATATAAGCGGTCGAATGTCAAATATAGAACCCAACAAAGGTTGAGGTCAATTCCACAAGGAATATGGTAAGAACTTAAGTTAATGTGAATAACTGTTACTATTGAGTTACTTATTTCCGGAGGGGAAAAAATATAGAATAATAGACAAAAGTAAAATTACTGAATGTTGAGATCAAATTCGGTTTGTATTCAATTAACGACATGACTGGGATTGTGTTCCCGGAGATTTCATAACCACAAGGCTTATACACTAGTGTTCTATTCCGGTGTTTAACATGCAATATTGGTAAGTTAGGTTCACCTAAATGGTTGGTCCCCTATCTAGATGATTATCACAACGCAACTTGGTCTGTATACGGGTGTGCTTTAATTGACCCTTATCCTTAATATCAGATTAGCTATCCCCGGACAAGTTCAAGTTATTAGATGAGGGTTGATAGACTCAAATATCCATTGTTAATCCCTTTTCCTATTCGTTACCTCCTTGTTCCAATAAGTAAGAATAAGGCAAGTACTAACATTTGCAACCATCAAGAATCAATCAAAACGAAGGGAAAAAAATACATGCATAAAACCCCATTCAAGAATCACTAAGTGTTATACCTATGTGTGTTAATTAATCTTGGTTCACACAAACCTAGTTATGGGTTTAGCTACTCATGCTTGTATTATCGCAATCACAAATTATTAAATAAATCATAATTGCAACTTACAAATTATCGTAGAATAAAAACCACGTGGATTGAATTTAAACTCAAAAATTGATGAATAAACTCTAATGCTGATTTTGTTTCTTAACTCAAGAACAATTGATCAATACCTAAATTCTAGTTAAAAACTAATAAAATCGGCTCTCTCAATTAATCTCTAACTGTAACTAATCGTCCGTCAAAAATAAACCTAAACTGTGTATTTATAGTTCCAAGAAATCCTTTTCCTAATTAAAACTGTAAACCAGGTCGACAGTGGCAACGATCTTGGTGACGATTCGTTTGGCCCTCTGATGAGTCGTGCATTGCTTAAAACAATCATCCTCAGCAACATACCTAGTTGTGGCAACAGGTCACCTAACGAATCGTCGTGCCTGAGCATGAGTCGTTAGGTCCCTCGTGGTCTCATTCCTCCAAAAGTCCAGTGCACCTTATGGTTGGTCTCAGTGATCTTCCGATGAGTCGTTCCTTCATGTGATGACTCATTATGTCTGTCGTCAACTACACTGGCCACTTTGTTAAGATTTCCTTTCTCAGCCTTCACGGTTGACCTCATGACTCGTTACCAGGTGTAATGAGTTGTTCCATCAACTCGTCAGGTACACTGTCTCTTCTTATTCGAACTTCAGCTTTTTCCCACGCCTTTAACAATGAGTTGTGCCTCCTGCCTATGACTTGTGAAGTGCCTGGCAATCACCCTTTCAGTTGTTTTCAGCATTAATTCGACCAGTTCACTCCCAAACCTATTTTCTTGCAACATTAAGCATAAAACACATCATACCTATATAAACATACTTGGAATGTGCATAATTTCCTAGTTTTAAGCGTCAAAAGAGCCGTAAAATCACTGCACATCAATCACAATACACCATGAATCCATCAGCACCCTTGGGTAGGGTCAACATCATTGCAGAGGTAAGTTGGGTCCTCAACTCTTAGAAGCTCTTTTTACAAGCCTCCGACCATTCGAAGTTCATCGTCTTCTGAGTCAATTTGGTCAAAGGTGCTGCAATGGATGAGAAACCCTCAACAAATCTTCGATAGTAGCCGGCTAAATCCAAGAAACTCCAAATATCTGAAGGATTCACTGGTCTAAGCCAATTATTCACCCTCTCAATTTTCTGAGAATCTACCTTTATTCCCTAACTTGATACCATATGGCCCAAAAATGCTATGGAGTTCAACCAAAACTCGCACTTGTTGAACTTGGCATATAATTGACGATTCTTGAGGGTTGAAGCACTACTCTCAAATGAGCGGCATGCTCCTCCTTGCTTCGAGTGTATATCAAGATGTCATCAATGAACATGATCACGAATATGTCCAGATATGGCTTGAACACCCTATTCATCAGGTCCATAAAAGCTGCAAGAGCATTCGTCAGTCCAAAAGACATAACTATAAACTCATAATGACCATACCGCGATTTGAAGGCTGTCTTTGGGATGTCACTCTCCCGAACTCTGAGTTGATGGTGTCACACCCCGCCTTGGGGGGTATGACTGGCACCTGGTGCCCTACTAGGACCTGACCTGCTGGACTGTTAAGCCTGGGCACATCTGGTGCCTGGCTGGCTCTAACTCATATTTCTGGAAACAAAGGGCTATATAACGACTGTAAATACAGCCCCCGGCCCGTTGGCCTATAGCCTTCTGTACGTGTACTAGCAGCTGACCAGAAACATACTAATTCAGAGTAACCTTTGCGGGCCGACAAGGCCACCATGCTGTCTAGTTATCTGCAACTCAATCATAACGCATGAAAAGAACTACGTGACCGGCAAGGTCACCACTACTGGCAAACTATGGCCCCACACGGCCATCATAAAAGGAAGAAAGAGTAAAGGCAACTATACAACTGCACGGCCCCACACGACCGGCTCATCTGACCACAGGGAATATATACAAACTGCAAGCCTCTAGGAATGGTAATAGAACTGATCGGGACAGGGCCCCGACCTACCCGTACTACATAACAAAAGAACTGAAATACACCTCTGGAATTCAGTCTCCGGATGACAGGAGCTGAATACTCGATCGCTGACAGAAATCACGTAGTGTCACCTGCTCGTCTATAAGTACCTGCAGGCAAGTAATGCAGTGCCCCACCGGGCGTCAGTACCGCTGGTACTGAGTATGTAAAGCAATAACTGAAGCAAAATCTGAATACAATAATGTAACTGAAGAAACTGAAGTAGAGAGAATAGACTAACTGTCTGATAATGTAAATCATACCTTCTCTCAATCTTTACCGGGAATGATAAGAGTCATACCTGGAAACGTATCGTGCTACTGCTGATCTACTTGTATTTAACATAACATGGCATAACATGAAATAACATAACATAGCACACACGAACCTTACCCGGCCCCCATAAGCCGGGAGGTACAATCAACACAGAATCTATGCCCCTACCCCGATCATCCCATCTCCTATAGTGGCTGTAAGCATCCTCCCGGTCCCTGGGTATGCACTTGGGCTCGCTGAGCCCCTGACTATAACTGTATCTGAGTCCGAAGGACTCTAAATCAACACCCCGGGCGTACCCGCTCGACGGGGGTGTATAAGGGCCGACCAAGGCACAATATGGGAAAACTGGCATCCCATCTTCGTCCCCTGTGGGACGGCATGCCACTCCGTAGAGTGACGTATCCTCGTCCTCTGGTGGACGAGTCGATACAGCTATCAACCCTGGGGCGGTCATGGATGCTAGGTAGTCCAACCCCAAACAATACAACAGTCTCAACTAGTAATACTATCTGCATGTCCCACATACTGAAGCTAATAGTGGTAAAGTATTTGTATATACTATATGCTGAGCTAGTGACAGTAATATGTACGTACTTAACACATGCTGAGGCTGGTAATAGTATATATGTATAAATATAGTCTTCTGCCAGACTACACTGGGTCTAATGCTGAACATGATATAGTCTTTCTGCTGAAACTATGTTGTATACTGAGTTTCTATAGTAACATGATTTACTAGTTCTAATATGCTTTCTAGCTTCACTTTAACTTATCGTTCTATTTCTGAGATGTCTTACAGATATTACATTGCTTTACTAGGTTTCAACTGAATACAATAATATCCTAACATTCTGTGTCACATCGTATACTGAGCATGCTGTGCAGTTCCTAACACTTATATTAAAATCTATATCGTTCTAGCAAGTCTTGCGCTGATCATAACATGATGTTTCTAGTATCGTACCAACATTCATAATAAACATCATACATGGCTTCTGAATATTCTACTGGCCTTTAAATTACTGTACTGTATCAAGATTACTAACTTGCCGAGGAAACTAGCTTTACATACCTTATCTTTGAGCTATTTGTCTGTCGGACGAGGCTCGGCCGGCACTTCAACTATTTTCTCCCAACTGCATTCATAAATACGTCAATCAATACTAAATACAACTTTATTTCAAAAGGCAACGTCACTTTCGATATAGTTTATAGCCTAAACTTAGGCTTATCGAAAGACGGCCAGAAACTCGCTATTTTTCAGCGGCCCAGAAGGGAGAAATATTCACTTCACAACTAGGAACACATAGACACTAATTTAGAGCAATTCCACTTACCTTGGCTCGGTGGCTCGACGATTCGTCGGCCGTATTTCACGAAACTAATTCCGTAGAAATGCTCTCTGCTACTAAATACTTGGGTATTTGGGATTAATCTGAGTTTGGGCAGCGTTTGGTAGCGTAATCGGACGAAAATATTAAATTTCCCTTCGTCTTCCTCTGTTCACTGCATATTCTGGAATTTTCATAAGGTATTGAATGAGTTAAAACCGAAGTGGGGGCTTTATATACTTGGGCCTGGACAAGGGCAACGTGTCACGGAGCCAACACGGAGGCTCCTCCTCCGTGACACGCTGCCATCGCGGAGGGGCTCTGCCTCGGCTCCTTCCGCGATGGTTCGACAGGCTTCTCGTCCGATCTTTTCCCGGGCCTTTATCCCACACGTATGGCCTTCAAATATGCTTAACCACCGTGGGAATAGGTCATCTAAGTGCCAGGAATTCTACGGGGTATAACATTCTCCCCCCCTTAAGAACATTCGTCCTCGAATGTACACTGTTATTTGGAGAACTTTCCGGATCCTCTGGAATATGGAAAAATTTACTTTCTGGAAAAACTTCGGCAGAGTTTCCCCTGTAACATGGACTATAGCAAAAACCTGAAATGCAGAAAAGTCCAATACAGGCACTGCACACAATATTCTAAGATTCACTAAACAACTAAATATCACTTCTTCTTTATCCTTTACCGAAATACAACCACAAGATACTGCATAGGTAATAATTCGGACATACCTATCACTTGACTAGGTCTGTAATAAGCGAGGATGTCTGATCCTCATGTCTTGATAGATGTAATATCTTTAGTGTGTAGTCTGCGAATCTATCTGTCTAGGATAGCTACTGGGACCTCTTCATAGGCCAGCTCCTTCGTAACCTGGATATTCTGGACTGGGACTACTCTGGATGGGTCCCCTATGCATTTCCTCAAGATAGCTACATAACAGACCGGATACATGGATTCTAATTCCGGAGGCAAATTCAACTAATGGTAACTGCTCATTTTGACTATTACTTAAATCTAGCACACACGCTCGCAACATGTCTTCGAGCATCTGAATTGTCCGCTCAGCCTACTCATCTGTCTGAGGGTAGAACGCTGTGCTTAAATTAGTCTGCGTGCCCAAAGCTTTCTGAAATGATTGCCAGAATCTAACTGTAAATTGTGCTCCTCTGTCTGAAATAACGGATACTGGTATTCCATATAATCTGACTACCTTTCTAATATACAACTTACTGGCAAGAATGAACTGATTTTGCCAATCTGTCATTTATTACCCATATAGAGTCATGTCTGTGTTTAATACGGGATAATCTTGCTACAAAAATTCATATTCACTGCTTCTCATTTCCGGAGAGGCACAGCTGTGTCCTGGGTCAAACCCACCTGGTTTCTGATGTTCTGCTTTCGCCTGTTGGGAGTTAGGATACTGGGCTACCAGTAGTTCTCCTTAATGTGAGGGTACCTCTTTGTCGTATCGGGATGAAGAGAATAGCGGGCGTAATGCGCCTCGCTCATAAACTGCTGGCGATGCCCCAAAATATCTGGAGCACCAATGCGGCCTTTATATCGCCATCCTTCATCCCCGATTATCTGAAAATATGTCATCTCTCCCTACTGAACCTTGTGTTCAAGTTAATCCTGGCTAGGGTTTCCATACTGTCGTTCCTTTACTTCCACTGCTAACGACAACACTGAAACATTCTGTATTATCGCTCTGTTATCTTTTATTTTTGCTATATGACTGGTTATCTAGCTAACTGGTGTAACCCTCGAGTCTATCCTCGTTGTTCAGGCAGTTCAGGCTAAGGGCATCTGCCGCCACGTAAACCCTTCCTGGGTGATACAAAATCTTCCTCTTTCTTTTTTTTTTTTAAAGCATAAACTACTGCCGCTAACTCCAGATCAGAGGGTAAGGTAATTCTTTTCACGTTTCTTCAACTGCCTAAAAGCATAAGCTATTACTTTACCATGCTGCCTCAACCCTCTGTATCTCCTGGCGATACTAACACTGGAGCTGATGTTAACCTGGCTTTTAACTCTTGGAAGTTCTGCTCACACACCTCAGTCTACTGAAACTTTGCTGCCTTCTGTGTCAATTTAGTCAAAGGTGCTGCTAAGGTGGAAAATCCTTCCACAGACCCTCTGCAGTGTCCGGCTAACCGCAGGGACTGCGTACTTTGATCAGGGTGGTAGATTTAGGCTATGTCTTCACTGTTTTGATTTTTTATGGGTATCTATCTGTACACCAGCCTCCGACACAATGTGACCGAAAAGGCTACTAAACTCAACTAAGATTCACATTTTCAAAAATTAACATATAAGTGACAATCATACTGGTTTATTATACTGGAGAATCTGACAAGTAATCTACCGGTATAACTAAAGCTTTATCTGGCCTTCTGACCGCATGCTAAGGCTACTGGTTGCTAAGGTAATCTTGAACAACTATCTGCACACCATGTGCCCGCATCTGATCAGGGGGTCTTGATATTGATCATGACCTCTAACGATCTGGCTGCATAACCTTAAGTAACTGAATAGTCGAATGACCCGAATGTGGCAGTAGTCTAGCAATGCTCTAACTGTCCTACTTGAGTACTTATAGTTCGTGCATAACCGCAAACTCGTGGGCATCTAACTGCTATGTTATTTTGCTGAAACCACTGTAAGGCTGGACTTATTCAACTTACTCCCAGGCGATCAATCTCTGGACCTTCACGGGGAGTCTACTGATCCCCTGATCTTAGTAAACACTGTGCTAGTAGGGTACTATCAATTTCTCATGCCTTGGGTGTATCCACTTGGATTTATACTGCTATTCTGGGAAATTCTCAGTCTTATGAGTTATTCTGTAAATACTGGCCTTCTGCTAGGGCTCTGTATCTAAATATCTTACAAAAACTAGCTGAAATACTAGTTTGTCGCTGACTACTGATGTGGACCCTTCCCTGGGGTACCCACGGGTATTCTAACTGGGGCGGCCGGCTGACTTATGGGGTGTTTCGCGTAATAACTGCTAGGTTGGCTACGGCCGACTATTGCCTATAAGGCTGGGAAAACGACGTATGACCACTTAACATGCTAGAACAATTCTGATATTGCTAACCTCTGAAATTTGCCCACGGTCTCTAATCCTGGTTCTAGCACATGCGCTACTGTTACCGATCTTCAGGGATGCCTCCCTGCTAATACAGGCGCCAGCTGGTCGATAGACCGTCTAACTGCGCCCTTATTATCTAGCCATCTGTTTTAGGCCATTAATTCTGGTAAGCTCCTAGAGCCTAGATCCGACAACAACACATGAATCTATCAGCTTAATAACTGAGAACTGAGATAGTTTTTATGACTTCATACGTAACTCACACTTAATCCGCCCTCTCTCTTCTTCTTTTCTTTCTTTCTTCTCCCTCTTTTTTCTCCTTTTTTTTTTTTTTGGTCCCCCAATGCAATTTGTATAGGCTTTCTATTACTAATCAGCATCTGTGATTGTAGCCCTTATAGGCAGCCACTCACAACATATCTATGATCTGTATACATAGATATCGCTAGCTACGTACAATATGTACTGATTTCTGCGGTAGTTCATAATCTCTGACAGGTTCTGCTGAGTCTCACATCGTACATGATACATTGCTTCTACGGCCTAATACCATCTCTTGCCCTGACTTATCATTTCATTGCATTGTCACCCCATTCTGAAAGTAACAAACATAAACATTCTAGTTATTGTCTGCTATTTAAAATTCCGCCACTCTTGCGATGTGGGGGTCGACATTTGAATCCTGTAGCCTTACTAAGCATATGCTGAGAGCCCATGTCTATCTGCTGGGCCTTATCTCTAGGCCACACTAGATTAGAATTGCTGTATCGGTAACTTCTTAACTTTTCCATAGCGGACATACTGCGGTATTCTGAACCGCGATCTTACTGTCAGCGCGAAGCTTAATCCTTAATACAATACTTTATCAATCCGGGGTAGTTCTAATTTCCCCGCAAGATCTGACATTCCTGCTTCTTCCTCTCATCTTGCTTAAACTGAACTCTAGAGTTCAAGGTACCTGCCTTTCGTTACTTATGAGATTACTGATCAAGCCTCGGCCTATACTTCTTCTGACGTATATTCAAGCCCATCTGATTCACATGACCTCTATATCTTTCGATGTTACAACTAGATCATAACTATAATCTTACAGGTATGTCTTGCTATCTGTTAGCGTATATGGCGGACTTGGCCTTTTTCTGACTCAAACTTGACTATTATTAGGCATTCATCACTAGCAGGTCTGTTACCCCTACTTCGGGGAAGCTAACAGTCTTACTTTCTCTACTGGCTTATTGTTATAAGGGTCTGCACAACTTACGTAATCTTAGGGGCTCTTTATACTTTCTAACACTTACTAGGATCAGTCAACCCATCTTTACTTACTGCATGCTTTGGTAACCCCATCTCTATGCCCTTCTACTATACTGGTATCAAAACCCAAAAGGTGGGAATAGCCCTTTTCTTATTGCAACAAGTAAAAGCATTTAACTGTATCAAACCCAAAAAGATGTATTTGGGATTCCTGCATTTCCCTCTCTTTCTTATACTTACCTGGTGGTCTGACCTTATCTGTAATCATAATCAGATCTCATATAACTAATAAATAATTCAACTCACTTATACATTATACTTCTGAATTCCTATTCTGACGTTATCAACGTATACTAGGAATAATGCTAATAAAGGTATCACGCGGGGAGGTCTCTGATACCCCCTCCTGCTGCTGTAATTATCATGTAACTGACTGAAGTTCTTTTCTGTTGCTATCTATGATCTTCTGCCTGTGATAGGGAAATGCTGATCTGCCTTTGTATCTGTAATCAAAGAATACGGTAAGTTTTCAGGGACTCAACCCTATACTGTACCGCTCTAAAGCACGACTGACTGAGAAAGAAGGGTAACTATCATATCATGCCTCGCAGCCTCCTGCCTATAGTATGTGGTGCACAACACATCCATAGACAAGACTCTACTTAGCACGGCTTGCAGACTCCCTGGGATACGACCTGCTCTGATACAAAGTTTGTCACACCCTGCCTTGGGGGGTATGACTGGCACCTGGTGCCCTACTAGGACCTGACCTGCTGGACTGTTAAACCTGGGCACATCTGGTGCCTGGCTGGCTCTAACTATATTTCTGGAAACAAAGGGCTATATAACGGCTGTAAATACAGCCCCCGGCCCGTTGGCCTATAGCCTTCTGTACCTGTACTAGCAGCTGACCAGAAACATACTAATTTAGAGTAACCTATGCGGGCCGACAAGGCCACCATGCTGTCTAGTTATCTGCAACTCAATCATAACGCATGAAAAGAACTACGTGACCGGCAAGGTCACCACTACTGGCAAACTATGGCCCCACACGGCCATCATAAAAGGAAGAAAGAGTAAAGGCAACTATACAACTGCACGGCCCCACACGACCGGCTCATCTGACCACAGGGAATATATACAGACTGCAAGCCTCTAGGAATGGTAATAGAACTGATCGGGACAAGGCCCCGACCTACCCGTACTACATAACAAAAGAACTGAAATACACCTCTGGAATTCAGTCTCCGGATGACAGGAGCTGAATACTCGATCGCTGACAGGAATCACGTAGTGTCACCTGCTCGTCTATAAGTACCTGCAGGCAAGTAATGCAGTGCCCCACCGGGCGTCAGTACCGCTGGTACTGAGTATGTAAAGTAATAACTGAAGCAAAATCTGAATACAATAATGTAACTGAAGAAACTGAAGTAGAGAGAATAGACTAACTGTCTGATAATGTAAATCATACCTTCTCTCAATCTTTACTGGGAAGGATAAGAGTCATACCTGGAAACGTATCATGCTACTGCTGATCTACTTGTATCTAACATAACATGGCATAACATGAAATAACATAACATAGCACACACGAACCTTACCCGGCCCCCATAAGCCGGGAGGTACAATCAACACAGAATCTATGCCCCTACCCCGGTCATCCCATCTCCTATAGTGGCTGTAAGCATCCTTCCGGTCCCTGGGTATGCACTTGGGCTCGCTGAGCCCCTGACTATAACTGTATCTGAGTACGAAGGACTCTAAATCAACACCCCGGGCGTACCCGCTCGACGGGGGTGTATAAGGGCCGACCAAGGCACAATATGGGGAAACTGGCATCCCATCTTCGTCCCCTGTGGGACGGCATGCCACTCCGTAGAACGACGTATCCTCGTCCTCTGGTGGACGAGTCGATACAGCTATCAACCCTGGGGCGGTCATGGATGCTAGGAAGTCCAACCCCAAACAATACAACAGTCTCAACTAGTAATACTATCTGCATGTCCCACATACTGAAGCTAATAGTGGTAAAGTATTTGTATATACTATATGCTGAGCTAGTGACAGTAATATGTACGTACTTAACACATGCTGAGGCTGGTAATAGTATATATGTATAAATATAGTCTTCTGCAGACTACACTGGGTCTAATGCTGAACATGATATAGTCTTTCTGCTGAAACTATGTTGTATACTGAGTTTCTATAGTAACATGATTTACTAGTTCTAATATGCTTTCTAGCTTCACTTTAACTTATCGTTCTATTTCTGAGATGTCTTACAGATATTACATTGCTTTACTGTGTTTCAACTGAATACAATGATATCCTAACATTCTGTGTCACATCACATACTGAGCATGTTGTGCAGTTCCTAACACTTATATTAAAATCTATATCGTGCTAGCAAGTCTCGCGCTGATCATAACATGATGTTTCTAGTATCGTACCAACATTCGTAATAAACATCATACATGGCTTCTGAATATTCTACTGGCCTTTAAATTACTGTACTGTACCAAGATTACTAACTTGCCGAGGAAACTAGCTTTACATACCTTATCTCTGAGCTATTTGTCTGTCGGACGAGGCTCGCCGGCACTTCAACTATTTTCTCCCAACTGCATTCATAAATACGACAATCAATACTAAATACAACTTTATTTCAAAAGGCAACGTCACTTTCGATATAGTTTATAGCCTAAACTTAGGCTTATCGAAAGACGGCCAGAAACTCGCTATTTTTCAGCGGCCCAGAAGGGAGAAATATTCACTTCACAACTAGGAACACATAGACACTAATTTAGAGCAATTCCACATACCTTGGCTCGGTGGCTCAACGATTCGTCAGCCGTATTTCACGAAACTAATTCCGTAGAAATGCTCTCTGCTGCTAAATACTTGGGTATCTGGGATTAATCTGAGTTTGGGCAGCGTTTGGTAGCATAATCGGATGAAAATATTAAATTTCCCTTCGTCTTCCTCTGTTCACTGCATATTCTGGAATTTTCATAAGGTATTGAATGAGTTAAAACCGAAGTGGGGGCTTTATATACTTGGGCCTGGACAAGGGCAACGTGTCACGGAGCCAACGCGGAGGCTCCTCCTCCGTGACACGCTGCCATCGCGGAAGGGCTCTGCCTCGGCTCCTTCCGCGATGGTTCGACAGGCTTCTCGTCTGATCTTTTCCCGGGCCTTTCTCCCACACGTATGGCCTTCAAATATGCTTAACCACCATGGGAATAGGTCATCTAAGTGCCGGGAATTCTACGGGGTATAACATGGTACCTAGATCTGAGATCTATCTTGGAGAAACACTTGGCACCCTGAAGCTAGTCAAATAAATCATTAATCCTGGGTAAAGGATACTTGTTCTTGATGGTGACTTTGTTTAATTGCAGATAATCAATACACATGCGAAGAGAACCATCTTTCTCCCGAACAAAGAGAATTGGTGCACCCCATAGGGACTTACTTGGTCTAATGAAACCCTTATCTAACAAGTCCTTCAACAACTCTTTCAACTCTTTTATCTTGGATGGAGCCATCCTATAGGGAGGAATATTATAGGTTGCGTGTCGATAAAAAGGTCAATACCAAAGTCAATCTCCCGCTCGGGAGGAACACCTGGATAAATCATTAGGAAAGACCTCCAGATACTTACATACTACTCGAACTGGCTGGATAATCGGGGTCTTGGACTCAACATCCTTAACCCTAACTAGATGGTACACACATCCCATATAAATCATCTTTCTGGCCTTAGGGTAGGAAATGAAACGACCTACAGGCATAGCTGAACTACCCTTCCGTTCTAAGATTGGCTCGCCCAAAAATCTAAACTCTACTGCCCGGGTTATACAATTAACTAAAGCATAGCATGCAAATAGCCAATCCATGCTAAGAATCACATAAAAATCGGTCATGGCTAACTCTATCAAATCTGCTGACGTGAACTTTTGAAGGACTGAGACTAGGCAACCTCTATACATCCGCGTAGCTATACCTGAGTCACCTACTGGAGTAAAAACTGAGAAGGGTTCTGACCAGACTTCGGGACTGACTCCGAAGCTACTAGCCACATAAGTTGTCACAAAAGACAAGGTAGCCCCCAAGTCTAACAGAGCATAAACATCAATATGGAAAACTCACAACATACCAGTGACCACGTCTGAGGAGACCTCCTGCTCCTAACTAGATGCTAAGGCATAGAATCTATTCTGGCGCTGATCGCCAGTTGTACTGGTAGATGCCCTCTAATGTGTTGAGCATGCAAGAGAGGCTGCTAAAGTAGAAGATGGGCGTCGGCCCCCAACCTGATCCTATCTCATTGCTGGACAATCTCTAAGCATGTGTCTAGGCTTCCCACACCCGAAACAAGCACCTGAACCTACCAAGCACTGGCCTAAGTGCCCCCAACCACATCTGCGATAAGCTGGGATGCTAGAATCTGTGGGTCTGTTTCTCTAAGCCCTCGAGCTTGACACTCACTCTCTTTGATCATGTTTAGGCCAAGATGGCACACTCAATGCCAAAGATGCCAGGGCTGATGATCTTTGATGAGTCTGTTGTCGGTGCCCACCACCTGACCTCGGCTGTGAGAATCTGTGGTCATCGATCCTGGCCCTCTTAGTCTCCCCCTCTCTCAGATGTGCCGCCTCCATCTGCTGGGCGTACAACACTATCCATGGAGAATCCATGTCCTGGTGGAGCATAGCTATTATACCCCGTAGAATTCCCGGCACTTAAATGACCTATTCGCACGTTGGTTAAGCATATTTGAAAGCTATACGTGCTAGGGAAAGGCCGGGGAAAAGATCGGACGAGAAACCCGTCGAACCATCGCAGGAGGAGCCGAGGTAGAGCCCCTCCGCGATGGCAGCGTGTCACGGAGGTGAGGCCTCTGCGATGGCTCCGTGACACGTTGCCCGTGTCCAGGCCCAAGTATATAAAGCCCCCACTTTGGTTGGAAATCATTCCATACTTATAAAAATTTCCAGAAACGTAGTGAACAGAGGGAAAACGAAGGGAGATTATAAATTATTGTCCGATTACGCTGCCAAACGCTGCCCAAACTCAAATTAATCCTAGATACCGAAGTATTTAGCAGCAGAGAGCATTTCTACGGATTTAGTTTTGTGAAATACGGCCGACGAATCGGCGAGCCGCCGAACTAAAGTAAGTAGAATTGCTATAAATTAATGTCTATGTGTTCCTAGCTGAGAAGTAAATATTTCTCCCTTCTGAGCCGCTGAAAAATAGCGAGTTTTTGACCGTCTTTCGATAAGTCTAAGTTTAGGCTATAAATTAAATCGAAAGTAACGTCGCTCTTTACAATAACGTTGTATTTAGTATTGATTGACGTATTTATGAATGCAGTTGGGAGAAAATAGTTGAAGTACCAACCGAGCCTCGTCCGACGGACGAATATTCAAAGATAAGGTATGTAAAGTTAAGTTTCCTCGGCAAGTTGAGTAACCTCGAAGCAGTATAGTAATTTACAGACCAGTTGCATGTTTAGAAATTGATTATCGTGTTATTTTGAATATTGGTGCAATATGAGAAGTTTTGGGTTGTAACGTGTACGATACCTATCCGTACGATATAGATTCGGGCGTAAGTGATTAAGATTGCCCAGTATATTCAGTATATGATGTAATATGCCATGTTAAGATATTGTTGTGTTTAGCTGAAGCCTCGTGAAGTAGTACAGTATCCGTAAAGCATTTCAGACATAGCATAGCAACTAAATAAAGTTTAGAAAGCATGTTAGAAATAGGAAATCATGTTAATACAGAAACTCAGTAAACAGTATAGCTTTCAGCAGAAACACCTTCTTGTATAACCTTTGCCCCAGTACAGTTTGACAGGAGGCTATATTCATATTTATACTTGCCTGTCTCAGCATGTATCAGACACTTATAGATTGCTATGATTAGCTCAGTATATGATTTATATGATACCTTACACCTGTTAGCCTTAGCTTATGAGATACAGAGACAGCATGATTAGTTGAGACCGTTGTATTGATTGGGGTTGGATTACCTAGCATCCCTGACCGCCCAGGGTTAATAGCTGTATCGACCCGTCCGCCAGAGGACGAGGATAAGTCACTCTACGGAGTGATATGCCGTCCCGCAAGGGGACGAAGATGGGATGCCAGTTTCCCCATATTGTGCCTTGGTCGGCCCTTATACACCCCCGTCGAGCGGGTACGCCCGGGGTGTTGATTTAGAGTCCTTCGGACTCAGGTAACAGTTATAGTCAGGGGCTCAGCGAGCCCAAGTGCATACCCAGGGACCGGCAGGATGCTTACAGCCACTATAGGAGATGGGATGACCAGGGTAGGGGCATAGATTCTGTGTTGATTGTACCTCCCGGCTTATGGGGGTCGGGTAAGGTTTGTGTCTGCTATGTTATGTTATGTATGCTATGCTATGTTGTATTAGATGCGAGTGGGTTGGTAGTAGAATGATAAGCCTCCAGGTATGATTCCTACTTCCTTCGGTGTCAGTAAGAACAGGTACGATCTACATCATCAGACAGTTAAGTTATTCCTCCTACTTCAGCTTCATCAGTCATATTATTGCTTTCAGATGTTGTTTTCAGTTATATTATTTCAGTTGCTTTACATACTCAGTACCAGTGGTACTAACGCCCAGTGGGGCGCTGCATTACTTGCCTGCAGGTACTCCTAGACGAGCAGGCGATTCTACGTGACTCCCTGTCAGCGGTTGAGTATTCAGCTCCAGTCATCCGGAGGCTGAATTTCAGAGGTGTAGTTCAGTTCCTTTTGTTGTATATAGAATGGGTAGGTCGGGGCCCTGTCCCGATTAGTTCTATTACTATTCCTAGAGGCTTGCAGTCTGTATGTATTCCCTGTGGTCAGATGAGCCGGTCGTGTGGGGCCGTGCAGTTGTATAGTTGCCTTTACTCTTTCTTTCTTTTGTAATGGCCGTGTGGGGCCATAGTTCGCCAGTAGTGGTGACCTTTCCGGTCACGTAGCTTCTTAGTATGCTATGTTTGAGTTATAGATAACTAGACAGCATGGTGGCCTTGTCGGCCCGCATAGGTTTCCCTGAATTACTATGTTTCTGGTCAGCTGCTAGTGCAGGTACAGGAGGCTATAGGCCAATGGGCCGGGGGCTGTATTTACAGCCGTCATATAGCCCTTTGTTTCCAGAAATGTGAGTTAGCGCCAGCCAGGCGCCAGATGCGCCCAGGCTTAACAGTCCAGCAGGTCAGGTCCTAGTAGGGCACCAGGTGCCAGTCATACCCCCCAAGGCGGGGTGTGACAAACTTGGTATCAGAGCAGGTCGTATCCCAGGGAGTCTGCAAGTCGTGCTAAGTAGAGCCCTGTCCATGGATGTGTTGTGCACCACATACTATGGGTAGGAGGCTGCAAGGCATGATAGGATGGTTGTCTTTTATTCTGATTCAGTCGTTCCATAGAGCGGTACAGTATAGGGTTGAATTCCTAAAATCTTACCATATTCTTTGGCTACAGATAATGTCAGACCAGCGCCATCCCGTCACAGGTCGGAGCTTAGACATTGCAGCAGGGGAGGGCACCAGCAGGATGCCTCCCCCTCATTTGGAGACAGCCCGATCAGAGGGCCCTACAGAGGCTTCATTTCAGCCTCCTCAGCAGTCTCCACCACGTCAGGAGCCGTTTGGAGCGACAGTATCTTCAGCAGTCCCTATACCGACACCTTTCGACCAGGAGGTTAGGGGTGCTGTAGTTATGATAGCACAGATGATGGCTGCTCAGCGTCAGCAAATGCCATCCAAAGTTGCAGAAGCATCAGAGGGCCCGGTAGTTCGAGGGTCCGAGAGTTCTTAGCCCTGAATCCCCCACAGTTCACAGGCACGGACCGAACAGAGGACCCCCAGGATTTTCTGGATCAGATGCAGAGAATCTTCAGGGTTATGCATGCTACGCCTACTGAGTCAGTTGAATTGGCCGCATTTCGGTTGCGAGATATTGCGGTGTTATGGTATGAAAGCTGGGAGAGGTCCCGAGGGAGAGATGTTCCCCCTCCCACCTGGTCCAGCTTTTCAGGAGCCTTTCTAGATCACTATTTGCCGCGGGAGATCCGACAGGCCCGGGTAGACCAGTTCCTACATCTGGAACAGGGGGCCATGAGTGTTCGGGAATATTCCTTGCGGTTTGACTCCTTGGCTCGATATGCACCGGCTTTCGTGGATACCATGGCATCCAGAGTGCACCGTTTTATTATGGGGTTGAACCCAGAGTATGTCGAGACTTGTATCACGGCCACACTGCGAGAAGATATGGATATTTCCCGAATCCAGGCATTTGCCCAGAATATTGAGGGCATCAGACAGCGACATCGGGAAATCAGAAGGGTTAATCAGGAGCAGCGTCGCTGGGATAGGCTAGCTGAGTTACAAAGAGAGGCCCGGGGAGGACCCAGGCCACGATTGTCAGACAGGCCGCCCAGGACCCCGCCTCCGCCACAGTCACAGGGAGGTAGATTCAGCCGCAGGGGGAAGCCAGAGGCTGGTAAAGGTTCGCAGACGGGAGATTCACCGTCACAGAGGAGGGCGGAGCAGAGTAGGTATACCCTACCACTTTGCCCTATATGCAGTCGACGTCATTCTGGAGTATGCAGGTATGGTTCCACCGCATGCTATATTTGTGGCCAAGAAGGCCATTTGATGAGAGATTGCCCAGCCAGAGGTCGTAAGGACCGGGACAGACAGGATAGGGCATCAACAGGATCACGAGCTACAGCATCCTCGACTGGGCGCAGGCCCCCAGTTTCAGCAGGCAGGGGTCGAGGCAGATCAGGGGCCTCCAGTACAGGTGCGGGTCCAAGCCGCACATATGCCTTACCAGGGAGGCAAGATTCAGAGGCATCGCCTGATGTTGTGACAGGTATGCTAA
This sequence comes from Datura wrightii, assembly GCA_035772735.1. Classification (NCBI taxonomy): domain Eukaryota; kingdom Viridiplantae; phylum Streptophyta; class Magnoliopsida; order Solanales; family Solanaceae; genus Datura; species Datura wrightii. The sequence continues at coordinate 32,101,465 of JASDFA010000008.1, forward strand.
CTATCTGCTCACACCCTGCTTATGTGCTAATTGATCCAGGGTCTACTTTGTCCTATATTACTCCATTTGTGGCACGGAAGTTTAGTATTGTACCAGAATTATTACAACAGCCCTTCTTAGTATCTACACCCGTCGGTGACTCTATCACAGCTAGCCGAATTTACCGCGGGTGTACAGTAGAGGTTGCTGATCGTCAGACCACAGTAGATCTGGTCGAGTTAGAGATGATAGATTTCGATGCCATAATGGGTATGGACTGGTTAGTACCATGTTTTGCTAATGTTGAATGTTGGACCAAAACGGTCCGATTTCACTTCCCGGGGGAGGCAGTACGGGAGTGGAAGGGCAGCACCGCGATGCCAAAAGGTAGGTTTATTTCCTACCTTCAGGCGAGAAAGTTGATATCTAAGGGGTGTATTTATCATCTGGTCAGAGTTCAGGATGTCCAAGCAGAATCTCCGACCCTCCAGTCTGTCCCAGTGGTAAATGAATTCCCAGATGTATTTCCTGATGAGTTACCTGGTATTCCCCCAGAAAGGGAAATAGACTTTGCTATTGACTTGCTACCAGGCACTCAGCCAATATCAATACCTCCTTATCGTATGGCTCCTGCAGAACTCAGAGAATTAAAGGAGCAGTTGAAAGACTTGTTAGATAAAGGTTTTATCAGGCCGAGTACTTCCCCGTGGGGTGCGCCAGTCTTGTTCGTGAGAAAGAAAGATGGCTCGCTCCGGATGTGTATAGATTATCGGCAGCTCAATAAAGTTACAGTAAAGAACAAGTACCCGCTTCCCAGAATTGATGACCTATTTGATCAGTTACAGGGAGCCATATACTTTTCTAAGATTGACTTGCGGTCCGGATATCACCAAGTCCGAGTACGTGAGAGGGACATCCCTAAGACAACATTCAGGACCCGATATGGACATTTTGAATTTCTGGTTATGTCCTTCGGGCTAACGAACGCCCCAGCAGTCTTTATGGACCTAATGAACAGTATTTTCAGACCTTTCCTGGACTTGTTCGTGATAGTATTCATTGATGATATTCTGGTGTATTCTCGCTCTGAAGCTGATCACCGGACTCATTTGCGGACAGTGCTCCAGATTCTTAGGGACCGCCAGTTGTATGCTAAATTTTCGAAGTGTGAATTCTGGCTTAACTCAGTAGCCTTTTTAGGACATATTGTCTCAGACGCTGGTATACAGGTAGACAAGCAGAAGATAGAAGCAGTTAAGTCATGGCCCAGGCCTACCACCCCGACTGAAGTTCGTAGCTTTCTGGGATTAGCAGGGTATTACAGAAGGTTCATTGAAGGGTTCTCAACCATTGCAGCACCTTTAACTAAATTGACACAGAAAGCAGCCAAGTTTCAGTGGACGGAGGCATGTGAGCAGAGTTTCCAGGAACTGAAAGACAGATTAACCTCTGCCCCAGTACTAGCACTGTCGGAAGGCACAGAAGGTTATTCAGTCTATTGCGACGCGTCAGGTGTCGGATTGGGCTGTGTGTTGATGCAGTATGGTAGAGTAATTGCATATGCTTCCAGACAGCTGAGGAAACACGAAAAGAATTACCCTACCCATGACCTAGAATTGGCCGCAGTAATTCATGCCTTGAAGATGTGGAGGCATTATCTGTACGGAGTTCATGTTGATATTTACACAGATCATAAGAGCCTACAGTACATTTTCACTCAGAACGAGTTGAATCTGCGGCAACGCCGCTGGTTGGAGTTGTTAAAAGACTATGATGTGAATATTCTATACCACCCCGGAAAAGCTAATGTTGTAGCAGATGCCCTGAGCCGTAAGTCAATGGGGAGTTTAGCGTATTTGCGACCTGAGAAGCAGAAGTTAGCCAAAGAAATCCATCAGTTAGCTGGCCTAGCCGTTCGAGTAATGGAAATAGAAAATAATGGGGCCGTAATTCAGAATTCTGCAGTGTCATCATTGGTTGCAGAGGTAAAAGAACGACAGTACGAGGATCCCGATTTAGTCCAGCTCAGAGATAGAATTCAGAAAGGTAAGGAGCCAGATTTTCAGATAGCCGGGGATGATGTGCTACGTTGTAAGGGCCACCTCTGTGTCCCGAATGTCTCAGGACTTCGTAGGCAGATCATGCACGAGGTACACTACGCTCGCTATTCCCTTCATCCAGGGGCGACGAAAATGTACCACGATATCAGAGACATCTATTGGTGGCCAGGTATGAAAGCTGAGATAGCTGAATTTGTGTCTAGATGTTCTAATTGTCAGCAGGTAAAAGCCGAGCACCAGAAACCGGGCGGTTTGACGCAAGAGATAACGGTACCTATGTGGAAATGGGAAGCAATAAACATGGATTTTGTAACAGGGTTACCCCGTACTAGACGCAGAAATGATTCCATTTGGGTAATAGTTGATAGGCTGACAAAATCAGCTCATTTCCTGCCAGTGAGGGCTACCTTCTCAGCTGAGGATTATGCTGAATTGTATATCAGAGAAATAGTTAGATTACATGGAGTGCCGGCATCTATCATTTCAGACAGAGGGGCACAATTTACAGCTAGATTCTGGCAGTCGTTTCAGAAAGGTTTGGGAACGTAGATTAACTTGAGTACAGCATTCCATCCTCAGACAGATGGGCAGGCTGAACGTACGATTCAGACGCTCGAGGATATGCTACGAGCGTGTGTGTTAGATTTTGGGGGTAGCTGGGATGAACATCTTTCGTTAATCGAATTTGCTTATAATAACAGCTACCATTCAGCTATTCAGATGGCGCCTTTCGAGGCATTGTACGGGCGAAAATGTAGATCACCGGTGGGCTGGTTTGAAACAGGAGAATCAGCATTAGTTGGCCCAGACATCGTTCGGCAGTCCGAGGAAAAGATAAAGCTTGTCCGAGAACGTTTACTGACCGCGCAGAGCCGCCAGAAGTCTTATGCAGATAGGCGGCGCAGAAATCTAGAATTTTCGGTAAACAATTGGGTATATCTGAAAGTGTCCCCGATGAAAGGGGTAATGAGGTTTGGCAGGAAAGGCAAGCTTAGCCCAAGATTCATTGGGCCGTATCAGATTCGGCGAAGAATAGGCCGCGTGGCATATGAGTTAAACTTGCCTCTAGAGTTAGCGTCGGTTCACCCAGTATTCCATGTTTCTATGTTAAGGAAGTTCGTAGGGGACCCTTCTACAGTAGTTCCAGTTCAGGACGTTCAGATCACAGAAGAATTAGCCTATGAAGAGGTTCCCGTAGCCATCTTAGACAGACAGATTCGCAGGCTGAGAACTAAAGATGTTGCGTCTGTCAAAGTATTATGGCGTAACAGAAATCGGGAGGAAATGACGTGGGAGGCTGAAGAAGATATGAAAATCAGATACCCTCACCTATTTCAGGCCTAGTCAGACGACAGGTATGTCCGTATCATTACTTATACAGTATCTTATGACTGTGTGTTTGTAAATGATAAAGAAGAAGTGATATTTAGTTATCCAGTGAATCTTAGATCATTGTGTGCGGTGCCTGTGTTGGACTTTTCTGCATTTCAGGTTTTTGCGATAGTCCATATTACAGGGGAAACTCTGCCAAAATTTTTTTTTTCCAGAAAGTAAGGTAAGCAGTCCTCTAGATAACAGTATACATTCGAGGACGAATGTTCCTAAGGGGGGGGGGGGAGAATGTTATACCCCGTAGAATTCTCGGCACTTAAATGACCTATTCGCACGTTGGTTAAGCATATTTGAAAGCCATACTTGCTAGGGAAAGGCCCGGGAAAAGATCGGACGAGAAACCCGTCGAACCATCGCGGGAGGAGCCAAGGCAGAGCCCCTCCGCGATGGCAGCGTGTCACGGAGGTGAGGCCTCCGCGATGGCTCCGTGACACGTTGCCCGTGTCGAAGCCCAAGTATATAAAGCCCCCACTTCGGTTGGAAATCATTCCATACTTATAAAAATTTCCAGAAACGTTGTGAACAGAGGGAAAACGAAGGGAGATTATAAATTATCGTCCGATTACGCTGCCAAACGCTGCCCAAACTCAAATTAATCCTAGATACCGAAGTATTTAGCAGCAGAGAGCATTTCTACGGATTTGGTTTTGTGAAATACGGCCGACGAATCGGCGAGCCGCCGAACTAAAGTAAGTAGAATTGCTATAAATTAATGTCTATGTGTTCCTAGCTGAGAAGTAAATATTTCTCCCTTTTGGGCCGCTGAAAAATAGCGAGTTTTTGACCGTCTTTCGATAAGCCTAAGTTTAGGCTATAAATTAAATCGAAAGTAACGTCGCTCTTTACAATAACGTTGTATTTAGTATTGATTGACGTATTTATGAATGCAGTTGGGAGAAAATAGTTGAAGTACCAGCCGAGCCTCGTCCGACGGACGAATATTCAAAGATAAGGTATGTAAAGTTAAGTTTCCTCGGCAAGTTGAGTAACCTCAAAGCAGTATAGTAATTTACAGACCAGTTGCATGTTTAGAAATCGATTATCGTGTTATTTTGAATATTGGTGCAATATGAGAAGTTTTGGGTTGTAACGTGTACGATACCTATCCGTACGATATAGATTCGGGCGTAAGTGATTAAGATTGCCCAGTATATTCAGTATATGATGGAATATGCCATGTTAAGATATTGTTGTGTTTAGCTGAAGCCTCGTGAAGTAGTACAGTATCCGTAAAGCATTTCAGACATAGCATAGCAACTAAATAAAGTTTAGAAAGCATGTTAGAAATAGGAAATCATGTTAATACAGAAACTCAGTAAACAGTATAGCTTTCAGCAGAAACACCTTCTTGTATAACCTTTGCCCCAGTACAGTTTGACAGGAGGCTATATTCATATTTATACTTACCTGTCTCAGCATGTATCAGACACTTACAGATTACTATTATTAGCTCAGTATGTGATTTATATGATACCTTACACCTATTAGCCTTAGCTTATGAGATACACAGACAGCATGATTAGTTGAGACCGTTGTATTGATTGGGGTTGGATTACCTAGCATCCCTGACCGCCCAGGGTTAATAGCTGTATCGACCCGTCCGCCAGAGGACGAGGATAAGTCACTCTACGGAGTGATATGCCATCCCGCAAGGGGACGAAGATGGGATGCCAGTTTCCCCATATTGTGCCTTGGTCGGCCCTTATACACCCCCGTCGGGCGGGTACGCCCGGGGTGTTGATTTAGAGTCCTTCGGACTCAGGTACAGTTATAGTCAGGGGCTCAGTGAGCCCAAGTGCATACCCAGGGACCGGCAGGATGCTTACAGCCACAATAGGAGATGGGATGACCAGGGTAGGGGCATAGATTATGTGTTGATTGTACCTCCCGGCTTATGGGGGCCGGGTAAGGTTTGTGTGTGCTATGTTATGTTATGTATGCTATGATATGTTGTATTAGACGCGAGTGGGTTGGTAGTAGAATGATACGCCTCCAGGTATGATTCCTACTTCCTTCGATATCAGTAAGAACAGGTACGATCTACATCATCAGACAGTTAAGTTATTCCTCCTACTTCAGCTTCATCAGTCATATTATTGCTTTCAGATGTTGTTTTCAGTTATATTATTTCAGTTGCTTTACATACTCAGTACCAGTGGTACTGACGCCCAGTGGGGCGCTGCATTACTTGCCTGCAGGTACTCCTAGACGAGCAGGCGATTCTACGTGACTCCCTGTCAGCGGTTGAGTATTCAGCTCCAGTCATCCGGAGGCTGAATTTCAGAGGTGTAGTTCAGTTCCTTTTGTTGTATATAGAATGGGTAGGTCGGGGCCCTGTCCCGATCAGTTCTATTACTATTCCTAGAGGCTTGCAGTCTGTATGTATTCCCTGTGGTCAGATGAGCCGATCGTGTGGGGCCGTGCAGTTGTATAGTTGCCTTTACTCTTTCTTTCTTTTGTAATGGCTGTGTGGGGCCATAGTTCGCCAGTAGTGGTGACCTTGCCGGTCACGTAGCTTCTTAGTATGCTATGTTTGAGTTATAGATAACTAGACAGCATGGTGGCCTTGTCGGCCCGCATAGGTTTCCCTGAATTACTATGTTTCTGGTCAGCTGCTAGTGCAGGTACAGGAGGCTATAGGCCAATGGGTCGGGGGCTGTATTTACAGCCGTCATATAGCCCTTTGTTTCCAGAAATGTGAGTTAGCGCCAGCGAGGCGCCAGATGCGCCCAGGCTTAATAGTCCAGCAGGTCAGGTCCTAGTAGGGCACCAGGTGCCAGTCATACCCCCCAAGGCGGGGTGTGACAATAGCAGTCCTACAATCCTTGTCCAAATATGCTCTACCCCTTGAATGAATCTACTCACTCGCGCCCTATGATAAGCTACTAACTCTATGGCATATTTCGATAAGCGAGTGAACTCAAGTGCATACTCTTGTACTGTCATTCTCCCTTGCTTCAAATTCATGAACTCAGCTTCCTTCAGCTCCCTCATCTTTTGAGGAAAGAACCGGTCTAGGAATGCAACATGGAACTCTTCCCAAGTGACAATACCTGCTCCGGCGACCCTTCTATCCTTCCGTTGGGAGAACCAGATATGCGCAACCCCTTTCAACTGGTAAGAAGCCAACTTTACGCACTCAACTCCATTCACCCTCATGACTTGGATGATCTTGACAATCTCATCTATGAACTCATGTGGGTCCTCATCTACCTTGGACCCAAGGAACTCTGGCAGGTTCATCTTCAACAAGTCTCTAACTTGAGCCACCGCTGCATTTCAATTTTGTGGAACATGCGCAACGTCCTACTGATTGACTTGAGCGGTCAAGGCCTGCTCAAGCATCTAAATAGCAGCCCGAACCTCAGCGTGAGCGACTAGCTTTGGTGTCTGTTGCTCCTGAACTGGTCGGGCTTGCTGGTGCCCAGTATTGTTGCCATCCTCGTGGCCTTCACCATTCCTATTTCTCATACCATTCACTCTTCAATGAGCCATGATTCTGCAATCGCGAATAGCACAAATTAGAAGGATAGAAAGAGTTTTCATCATACGACATAGATCATAAAGGAAAGGAACATTTCCTAAACGTCTCATAGCCTCTTCGTCATAAGTGTAGCCTTTACACCCATGAAAAAGACTCCAATTAACGCGACTTTCAAACACCTTAGGACACTTCAAACCTATTTCTCTGATACCAAGTTTGTCACAACCCAAATGGGGGCCTTGATCGTAACATGGGACAAGGAGCCCTGAGAGACCCCACATCGACCCATGGCATAAGCATATACTAATCTCAATCAAGGAACTGAATAATCAATAAGATACTCATTAGCGGAAGTCTAACTTGAGCATAACATCAGAATACGAAATCTGAAGTTGAATACTTACATATGTTTGAAAAGCCTCTAAACATTACAAGTTGATGGCACAAGACGCCAACTAACTCAACAAAACTGAAACTGAAATACATAAAGGTAACTTGAATAGTCTAGTCCTCAAGAAATAAGGACTCACCCTCAATAAGAATGCTAACTCTGATAAGCTAACTACGAGTAGGGATGAACCTGAAAGTTGGGTCCTATATCTTGAAATGATACAACATAGAGTATGTGATCAGTATGTGGAATGTACCGAGTATGCAAGGTAAGTAAAACCGCTAAAGTAAATAAAATCATGTAAATACAATGCATAATATAACATACACATTAAGAGTCTGAGAGTAGGACTTGCATGCATTCTTTCTGAAATCTTGATCTTCATAACTTAACATAACTTAACTTTATAACATCATAACTGAATCAATTGACGCAAAGCTGAATTCTAACATTTATAAGCAAAGACGAACATTGAGTCAAACCTGCTTTAGAACATGCATTTAAATAAATCTCATGAGTAATGAATATGCATATCTGAAATCATGAGGAACAATGGGAGACTCATCTTTTAACCGACATACCACAATAGAGCTTACGTGGTGCCAACTATCACACTCAAGTGGGTAGAGCCTTCCAAAGCCTTGCCAGGGCTAGCGTGACGATACCATGATATCGATATCAAGTTGAATGCCCATTTGGTCAAGGGAAGCTCACAAGGGAGGTCCCAAAGTCATAATGTATAAATCTATGTTGGCGCGTAGTTCTGAGGCACATGGTGATCGACTCTTAGCCTACTCGGTGCTAGATATCACTCTCAAAACATGCATATGCTCTACCTCATTTTATAACGAAGCTCAACATCATCTACTGACGAGGCTCAGTGATCAAATACTTCTCAAATATGAAATCATGCATATGAGAAGCTTTAGTTCAAAACATACCACAAGCTGAAAACATAATTGGGAGCCTTCGTTCCAAAATCATGTGGTAAGATATACATAGGAAGACTTGAACTCAAAACATACCACAAGATGAAAATATAATTGGGAGTATTTGCTCCAAAACAATGTGGTAAGCTTAACTTGGAAAAATCATCATTCATATTTAACATGTGGGCATTGCCCAAAGCTTTATTATACATAGAAATACTCAGTTCTTACCGAAAACATAATTGTAAACATGGGTAGCTTCAAATCATGATTTTCATCATAATATCTCATCATCATCATATACCCATCACAAATCTCATCTTTCATGAACATCTCATCCACGAGCTTTTAGTTCATAAAACTATAATCATGATTTTAAATTGAAAAAATTGTAAAATTTGCCCATGCTTCATAATTCAATAGTAGAATCATAATCAAATCATACCCATGTACAGAAATAGAAGATTCATGCACTTGGGTTAAAACCCCATAGATTAGACATAGAATTTCATACTTTAGAGAGGGATTGGGCATGATTGTGAAAGAAATAACCCATTCATAACCTTACATACCTGTTGGTAGCTGATTCTAACACTTCTTTGGATGCCCAATAGGAAATTGAAAAGAAATTGATGAATGCTAAGCTTGATCACCCTCTCAAGTCTTCTACCTAGCATGCATGAATGAATGAGGACTAAGATGAACTTAACCCCTTTAAAAGTCACTATTCATAACTCAAAACCTCGTAGTTTAGGCCCTAGGAACTTAAGAATTACGGAAAAGCCCTTACTAAATTTGTAGAAATTAATTATCATGGGGTCCCCACGAGGGACCTAACGACTCGTGGTCATACGTCACGACTCGTGGAGCCGATTGTGAAGTACACTACCTTCAACAAAAACTTGCCCTGCTTAGACCATGACCCACCCCACAAATCATGGGGACTGACCATAACTCGTGGGGTCCTTCCGTCGAGTGGAATGCCTCTTTTTCCTCTTTTCTTTCCTTACCCACTCCACTACTGACCTAACGACTTATGGGGTTAGACCATGAGCCATTGTCACGCCCGTGGGGATCCTTTTCCTCAGACTTCCAAAACTTCCTCACTTCCTCCCCACAAATCACATCACGACTCATGAGCTACACTAACGAGTCATCCACAACTTGTTTTGTGCCTGATGCCAATTTTTACACTTTTCTCTGTTTCAACGCCCGAGTCTGATCTTTGGGCTTCTGAGGTATAACAGTAAAGGACACTCAAGTCATAGTCCTTGAGAACTCAACCTATATCGTTTGCCAAAAATTAAAGTCCTCCTGAGTAAATACATACTGAAAGCTCTTGTGGTCCATGAACACATCTACATGCACCCATACAAACAGTGCCTCTAAATCTTCAAAGCCACCACTGCTAACTCAACGTTATGCATCAGATAGTTCTTCTCATGCGTCTTATGCTGTCACAAGGCATAAGCAATGACCTTCCCATGCCACATCAACACTCACTCAAGGCCAATCCTAGCAGACTCAAAATATACCACAAAGCCATCTATTCCCTCTGGTAGGGTCAAAATTGAAGTTGAAGTAAGTCGAGTCTTTAACTCCTGAAAGATCTTCTCACAAGCATTGTACAACTTGACTTTCTTTTGTGTCACCATAGTCCAAGGTGCAGCAATGGATTAGAATCCCTCTACGAATCTCCTGTAGTATCAAGCTAAACCGAAAAAGATTCTAACGTCGGTGGGAGTGATAGGTCTAGATCAATTCTTCACCGCCTCAATCTTTTGAGAGTCTACCTGTACACCCTCACTAGAAGCCATATTAGCCAAAAATGTTACTGAGTGCAGCCAAAACTCACACTTGCTACACTTAGCAAACAACTTATCATGGTCCTTAAGAGTCTGCAATACAATCCTCAAATGGGTAGCATGCTCCCCCTCACTCCGAGAGTATATAAGGATATCATCTATGAAGACAATGACGAACATATCCAAATACTACTTGAACACCCTATTTAACAAATCCATGAGTGGTACAGGAAGATTCATTAGTCCAAAAGACATAACTACAAACTCATAGTAACCATACCGAGTCTTACAGGCTATCTTCTGAATGTCACACTCCCTAACTTTGAGCTGATGGTAATCGGATCTGAGATCTATCTTTGAAAAGCACTTAGCAGCCTGAAGCTACTCAAAAAAGTCATCAATCCTGAGGAAAGGATACTTATTCTTTATTCTGACATTTTTTAACGGGCGATAATTAATACATATCCTGAGAAAATCATCTTTCTTTTGCACAAAAAAGGCTAGAGCACCCCACATGGACTTCCTAGTCTTGATAAAACCCTTATCTACGAGATCCTTCAACTGCTCCTACAACTTCTTTAGCTCGACTGAAGCCATTTTGTAAGGAGGAACAGATATGGGATGTGTATTACGAAAAAGGTCAATATGAAAGTCAATCTCCCACTCGAGAGAGACTCCTGGTAGATCATCTGGGAACACCTCCGGATACTCACATACAACTAGGACTGATTGAAGAGTCGGGGTCTCGAACGTAGAATCCTTAACCCGAACTAGGTGGTATACACAACCCTTAGAGATCATCTTCCTAGCCTTAAGATAGGAGGCAAAGCGACCTACAGGCATAGCTGAACTTCCCTTCTACTCTAGACTAGTTCACCTGGAAATCAGAACTCTACCATACGGGCCATATAGTTCACTAAAGAATAATGTGCATACAACTAATCCATACCAAAAATAACATCGATATAGGTCATATCTTACTCCACTAATTAGGCTAAGGTGACCTTCTAATGAACTGTGACAGGGCAATTTCTGTATACTCGATAAGCTAAAACTGACTCACCAACAAGAGTAGAGACTAAGAAGGGTTCTAATAAGATTTTGAGACTTCAGAAGGATAATGTGGATCTTGGATATAGGAATGCATAAACATCATGATGGAAGACTTGTAACATATTAGTGACCATATCGAGTAATCTCTCCTGCTCCTGACGAGATACAAGTGCATAGCACCTATTTTAGCATTGTCCGTAGACTGCAATAGAAGATGTGCTCTGCTGAAATGGATGAGCTGTTAAAGTGGTGGTTGGGGCACGATCCTTATCGTCACCTTGTCTGGCTAAAGGACAATCCTTGGGTATGTGTCCAGGCTTACCACACCCGAAACAAGGATCTGAGCTAACTAAGCATTATCCTGGGTGGTTCATACCACACTTCTTATAAGTTGGAAAAGTGCGCTCCCCTGAGCTGAATTGGAGCAAGAGTGAATCTAATGGTGGGGTTGAGATTAATCACCCGAACATATATCATGAGATGGTATAGCACAAAAGTATGTGATAAGTACTTGAAAGCTACTGAGTATGTAGGATAAGCAAAACATGATAGTAAAATAGTATAAGGAGTTCATAAGAGTAAGTTCGAATAAAATATGAGATTTTACATCATAAACTAGACATGAAGGCTCAAGGCTTTCAAACTATAATATAAAGATGAATAAGACTGATTTCATAAGTAAAACCTAATAAAGCAATTTTTTGAACCAAAACAAGATAATTCATAGAATCATGAGTCATCAAAATAATAGATATAGAAATCAAGGAACAATGGTAGATTCTTATTGGCCGACATACTAGATGTGAGCAGAAATGGGGCCCGACCTGTAATCCTGATCAGAAGGTTGTTCATACATTTCCATGGTTTGAATCATGGAAAGGAGTGATATCACTTGTGGGTGGCCCATTTGGGCATGGGAGACACTCTCGTGGATGACCCCAATATGGTTACATTGGCACGTAATTCTAAGACCTGGGTGCACTAGAACCCCAACCTACTTAGTGCTAAATACTACTTCTAAAACATATATATTACTCACATCATAATCATGAAACATGGGTTTATATGGACTAGTATAAATCATGAAATTTGTGATATCTTAACATACGTGAACTAGCCATGAAAATGGTACTGAAAGTTGGCCTTAATACATAAACTTGAATTTCGTGAAAATGTACATAATTGAGTAAAATCATCCTAAATTGTAAATCATGGATTCATGAGAAATTCTAGTATAGAACATCCATAATAATCATAAATCATGGATATAAGCATAGGAGAATCGAATTCATGGAAGATCATGAGAGATTTCATAGAAGTCGGGTCTAACCCTAGCTTTTTCTTAAATCATGCTTGGTGAATTCATTGGGTAGAGGTGAAATTGGTCATGAGCGTGCAAGAATATCTCTCATTCATTACGCTACATACCTAGGATTTGATGGATTTATTTCTTAGACTTTATATCCAAGAGAATTGAGAAGAACAAGAAGCCTAGTTGGTTGAGAGCCTTTAGAGGTTTGATCTTCAACCTACAGTGTTTGGAAGAGGAATGAGACTTTAGGCTAAGCAAAACCCTCTAATACACCATGTAATAAGACCAAAATGACTTATTTTAGGAGTTGAAAGCATAAAAATACCCCTCAAAATCACGCTTAAGAATCTGTCTGCCAGTCGTCATGAGTCGTACCTTGACTCGTGGTGACATACCATGGATCATGGTGTGCAATTTGTGGCTTGTGGGTGGATAAACATCTCAATTAAAATCTTTCTACGGGTGCTTTGTCCGAGTCATACCTACATACCACGAGTTGTACCATGACCTACGGTGATAGGGTTGGTCATGTCTGTCAAGCCTGACAGTGCTTCACTAAACTAGACATAACTTTTTACTCATAACATCAATTGATGCAAGGCTAGATGTATTGGAAAGAAGATCCAAAGGGATTCAATTTTATTTCCTAGATAACCTAAAACCACTTTGAAATATGGAATATATGATCGTTTAAAGTTTACCCTTGTAAGAACTTATATGAAAAACTCAAATCAGTAGGAATGCTCTCAACTCAACTTTATGCTAGTTCATTATGACCTTAATTTATATTCAATGCACTTATACAATTAAATATTTATCTTAACTCATTGTTCATATAAAATTCATTGGTTTTGGGTCTATCCACATTCATAGAGTAATTGCAAACATAGCCCAAAAGTCTGAGGTATTACAGTATCTCAACTTATGACTGAAATGATGATTCATAGCATCATGTTATGACTTATACTGAGTCTTTGAATCTACTGATCCTTCCCTAGAAAATTCTCTAAACCTTCTTCGTACGACCCTATAGTACGACCCGTACCATCCTAGTATGAGTTGAGAGATACTATTGTGGTTTCTTGGCCACTTCTTCTGATTTCTCTGGACCTCGTGGTACGAGTTGGGTTATGAATCATACCTTCATATCACGAGTCGTACTGGGACTCATACTGAGGGAAATTTTTAGTTGTTTTTCTACTGGCTTAGACTCAATATCTAGGGTCTAGTCTTAAGGACTTCTAGGGTGTTACAAGTTTCCTCTTCCTTAACAAATCCATTATTTTATTTGGATATACTATGCCTCTTTTGCCTTATTTAAGAGAAATTTGAGTTCATTCCTAGCTTGCAAATTGCTATATTCAGTGACAATCTTGTTATGTCAAGATGGAACCGTGCCCATGTATACCTTTCTCTCTGGGAAGTCCACGAAGAAGATGACTTGCAAAGTTCTTCAATTATTCTCATGGTTGAATTCCTATCTTCTGGATCCTGAAAAGATCTAAATATTTGATATTGATCTTAATTTGCTCCCGTTTTATTTAAAAAGTCTGTCTTTGGTGTAGCTCATGAGATTTGGCTTCGGTTTCTATAATTTCTATTTATCACTATTCTTGTTAGCACCAATGGTTCCTTCGCTAATGATACTGCATACATTTCCTTTGAAGTTAAAAGATCCCCTTTCATTTGCTTTATCCCTTCAAATGTAGGAAATTTCATCATTGGGTGGTGCGTGGAGGGTATCACTTTCGTGGCATGGATCCACGATCTAACCAAGATGACATTCTACCACATTTTCTCTATTAAGGATGTCAAATTAGGCAGGTTTGGTCATTCCTTCAGCGTTTACAAAAAATTGTCTATCCCCTCAAGTTTTTTCGCTCGATATATTGAATTTGGCCAAAAGTTTTGTTACTAGGATTATTCTGTTTTTCAGATTCAATTTCTAAAGAAAGCCTCATATGGATAATATTCAATAAGCTACCTGGAATAACCAACATACATTTAACCATAAAATGTTCAATATTTAAAGAGATTAATAAAGAACTATTGTTCGGGAACTCCATCTTTTCAAGGTCTTGATTACTAAAGGTAATCGCATCTAAGTCTAGAACATCTCAATCTCTTTTTTTGTAGCTAACCAACACTTTGGCCTTGTTTGTTATAAATACCATTACACTGCTGACTTCTCCTTCTCCGATAATCATATTTAACATGTTGCAGTGAGTTAATTCTCAAGATGACCTTAGACTGATCACTTACATACTCCACCACATGTCTATTTCTTAGAAGCATCACAACATTATGCCAAAGATATTATAATCTCTCATTCTATGTTCCATGCATTCCATGAAAATCACACCATAATCTTGGATCCCTAGACTCGGGATTTTATTTGGTAGGATTTGGGAAATGAGACTCCTTGATATACCTTACAACATGACCAACTGAGTTGGGTTTATGTTGAACTCATACTTTGAGAGTTTGGGAATGCTCTCTATTGTCAAAATTGAGCCCGAAGCTCTAATGCCTTTCCATTTTTGTCACTCCTTACCACTCTAGGGATTATCCATAAGGGTTGCGCCCGATTTGAACATGCTAGTCCGACATTGATAGGACCAACTCTTCGCATGTTTGGAATTCGATTTCCATACCTTCATTATTCTATCATGGGATTTGAAATATTCATCCTCTATTTGAATCTTCAATTAGTACCGATTGTGCATGTTGGTCTAAGTTTTAGCCTTGAACTCTGTTAGACGATTTTTAAGATTCAAGGTGCAACCAAACTTTCGAGATTCATCACTTTATGAAAGCTTCAGCTTCCCAATTATCCAAAAACACTGGTTGTATAATCCTCTCGCTTTGGAACAATGCGACGAAGTCCCTGAGTAGCTTAGATCTTATCCAATTTTATTATGGAAAATAGAATAGTAGCCAAAACAATTATGGTACGGTGGCCAAAGAGATTTTGGCTATGGTCAAAAGTGTTTTAAAATTCCAAGGAGATTTATATAATCAAAATATTATTATCAGAACTAATTGTCAGGCCGCGAAATTCATCTTTAATAAAGATGTTAAACATGATGTTTCTAAACAAATGTTTGCTAGATGAAAAGCCTTATTAGCGCCATTTGATTTTGATATACATTATAAAAAAGGCACAGATAATAGTCTTCCAGATTTTCTTACTAGAGAATATATAAGTTAATAACTCTTTATTTTCTTAATACAGATAATGCGCCATCAGCAAGTTCTTCCTCTAATAGAGGAAGAGGGAGAGGAAGAACATCATTTGGCAGAAATAATATTTTGGACCAAATAGGAAATCAAAGGCTAATAGCCTCCAACGTTGCAGGGACCTCCACTGGAATATCAGGGATTAATACATATCACCCAATGTACAAATAATTTATTGATTTTATACAATCAAGACAACCACAAGGTGATACTCCACCATCATACTCTGCAATCGTCAATGGAAGGAGAAAACTAAAGAAAAGTATAGGAAGAGGTCTTATAAACCTGAAAGAAAGGAAAAATGATTAGAAAAGCGTTTAAAAGGAAAAAGAAATTTTGGTATCAGAGCCATGTTACTTAGTAGTTATAGGTGGTGTTAGTCCGACACTCTTTTTATGATGAATATTGTTAGAAAACACTCTACTGTTAAAAACAGTAGAAAAGATGAATATGGTATGCCTCAAAATTTGCATCTTCTTAATAAATGGACTATTCCTAAAATACAACCCAAACTAATATATCAGAAGGGTACTTTTGAAAAACTTGGTTTTAAACAAATTGTTAAAACAACAGAAGAAACTATTATTGTTAATTCTGACCATGGAACCTTTCGTTTATTAAATGAGAGTGATTTGGCCCCTTATAGGGAAAATTATAGTTTATGCATATTGGTTGGTACAATTTGCATTAAAACCACTTACTTTGAGAGGCTTTAGCCACCCATCCTTTATATTTCCTCTCTTGTATATTTTTCACCAACTAAAATAAAGATTGTGGTTTCTCTTTCTACCTTTGAATTTATTATTAGAAGTCTCCAAATCAAGGTATTCTTCTTTTCTTCCTCTTAATAATATTTTAAAACTTTTTAATATTTTATTAGCCTAAATGAAAGGCTAAAACATCTGTGTTGGACTAATAATCAGTAGACTTTTGTAACATGGTGATGATTTCTAAATTAAGAAAGCTTTATTCCGATGATTCCGAGGTCGAGTCTAAGGTAGAGTTACTATAGCTCCGACTATAAAAAAGCTTGTCCTTTGGACGGTAGTCCCGGTAAGCCCGTGTTAGCTGTGTGGAAGGCGTTGTTAGGGCATTATGGGATGATGTTAGGTTTTGTCATGGCCTGAGCTACGTAATTCGTAAATTGACCTCCAAGACTGTAAAACTTCCGATGATTTCATTGAAGCGATCCTGTTAGAAATTTTCATATCAGACCCATGTTACTCAGTAGTTATAGGTGGTGTTAGTCCAACACTCCTTTTATGATGAATATTGTTAGAAAACACTCTACTGTTAAAAACAGTAGAAAAGATGAATATGATATGCCTCAAAATTTGGATCTTTTTAATAAATGGACTATTCCTAAAATACAACCCAAACTAATATATCAGATGGGTACATTTGAAAAACTTCATTTTAAACAAATTGTTAAAACAATGGAAGAAACTATTACTGTTGATTCTGACCATGGAACCTTTCGTTTATTAAATGAAAGTGATTTGGCTGTTTATAGGAAAAATTATAGATTTATGCATATTGGTTTGGTACAAGTTGCATTCAAACCACTTACTTTGAGAGGCTTACCAGAGAGCTTCATAGCAGCTCTACGAGATGGTCGAAACCAAAACTGGAAGAAGTCCCTTATAAGGACAATTCAAACCAGTCTAGCCTATTGCCCTGTTTATTTTAATACTTATCCTAACTTGCAAGTTTCTTTAAATGATGAAAATTCTTTAAATACCTTAATGTTAATCATTAAATTACATGGTTATAATTATATGCCTAGTACAGAGGTTATATGTATCTCTTATCGAATTTATTATAAACCATTATATACATTGAATCCTATGTGCAAAATCATGGATTTCAAAAATGAGACTTTTAATTGAAGCCAATTTTATTCGGTCAAAGGTTATAACCAGAAGACCTATAAAATGGGATGAAATTGATTTTCCAAAAGAATGGGTGGTGATTGAAGAAGCAGCCCCGTAGAAACAATATTTCTTCAGATATTTCTGAAATTGAACAGACCCCTGATGGAACTATTAAAATCCGCTTCAATAATAATATGCAAATGAATTATGCGGACAATATTGGATTATCTTCCAGAATGCTTAGATCTAATTCCTATATGCCTAGATCTAACTCTTCTTATATCTCTCCTGTTGATTATATTGTAGATCTACCATCTAGAGCATCAACTTCTGGAATAAGAGAAGAAGATATTTCTAGATTAAACAAATCTAACTCCCAGGTGAAAGATGATCATGTTGATAACATTATAACTGAAAATCATATTGTGATTCCTGATGTGGAGCCTACTCTTTCTGAAATAAATTTTCCAACTGGTTTATATGGATCTACAAAATAAACTTGATTTCTCACCAGGATCTCCAATAAGAAAAATGATCCAAAAAGAGTTTTTTCAACCCAAATGGGAACCCTTTCAAAATTGGTTTTTTAAGAATTTTGATAAAGACCAACAAAAGTTTTTCCAGAAAGATTTTTATAATGATCTTTCAAAGGAAAACAAAATAATCACTTTTATCCCATGGTTTATGACTAAATATATTTATGATTATATCATAATGTTAGAGCATGATTATAAGATCTCAAATGGTACAATCACCAAATAAATTTTGTCTCTGCAACAATCTTTTCAAATTGAAAAAAGTGATAAAACTGTTCATTTTACATCTTTTGCGGATATGATGGATAATGATACTACTTTAATCACTGCTAAACATATTCAAACATTAATTAGGCAGAATAATTATACAAACATTTATGTAAGTATTCTAGGAGAACATATTCTCTCTTTGCATGAGAAGATTAATAATTTGTGTACAAAATTCAAGAAGGGAAGGATATTTGAAAGAAAAGAGGTGATACCTAAAGCTACTCCTAGTATCCAACCCCCTCCAGAGGTAAAAGACTTTAGGTATGGAAATATGGAAGACCTGGAGACCTTATTGGAGAAAAAGTTTAAGGGATCAAATCTCCATCCTTTGGACCTAGAAGAAGGTACTTCTACCAATAAATGGAATGATATCCCAAAGGATTAGATTAATAAAATTTCAGAGAAGCATGCTAGGAAGCTAGTACAAAGGATGTACTATTATCCTAGGATAACTCCTCAAGAAGTTCTATTGGAAGAATAGAAAACATATATTTCTAATAGTTACAGTGGAAAAGAGATCTATGAATGAAATATTGATAGTTATACTGATAGAAAGATTTAGACACTAATGCATAGAATATTGATGTTCAGTAATGTCTGTAAAGCAAATGGTAATACTGAAAGTAAGACTGCTAATATGATTATAGTAGGATTTACTGAACAACTTAAAGGATGGTGGGATAATTATCTCACTGAAGTACAGAGAATGACAATTTTGAATGCTATCAAGAGTGAAGGAGATACAACGGAATCGAATATAGTGTATTCTTTAATCCATACTATGATAGAATATTTTTCTGGAAGGTGGTCCAATAATAGTGATACCATTAGGGCTATGCTCCAAAACGTTAGGTGCAAAACCTTGACATCCTTTAGGTGGTATAAGGATGTGTTCTTGTCCAAGGTAATGGAACTCCCTGAGTGTAATAACCCTCATTGGAAGTCTAAATTTATAGACGGACTTCCCACCTTATTTGCAGAAAGGGTTAGAAAAGCCCTCAGTGGAGATGGAGCAAGTATAAATTTTGAAGCTTACACATATGGAAAATTAATAAGTGTATGTACCCAAGAAGGGTTATCCTTATGTAATGAGATAAAGTTGAATTAACAGGTGAAAAGGTACCATCTTAATGAAAACAACAATTGGGGAAATTTTGTGAACAATTCGCAACTGAAATTCCCGGAACCCCCAGGATAGACAAAAAAGGAAGGAGAAAATTAAACAAAAATATAGGAAGAGGTCTTATAAACCTGAAAGAAAGGAAAATGCTTAGAAAAGCGTGACAAAAGGAAAAAGAAATTTTAGGAGCTTAAATTACTACTTTTATAAAAGATTTAGCTAGAGATACTGCTATCCTTTATGACCATCTTAAAAAGAATCCTAAAGCTTGGTCTAAAAAGCATACAGAGGCAGTCAAGCATATCAAAGTCAAGGTTAATAACCTACCTGTCTTACTTTAGCTAATTCAAATTGGAAAAAAATAGTAGAAACATATGCCTCCGATATTGGCTATGGGGGAATTTTAAAACAAGTTTCCCCTAATAAAGAGCAAGAATATCTTATAAAATTTTATTCTGGAAAATGGAATAATAGTAAAAAAAAATTATTCTACGGTGGCCAAAGAGATTTTTTCTATGGTCAAAAGTGTTTTAAAATTCCAAGGAGATTTATATAATCAAAAGTTTATTCTCGGAATTGATTGTCATGCCGCAAAATTTATTTTTAATAAAGATGTTAAACATGATGTTTCTAAACAAATGTTTGCTAGATGGCAAGCCTTATTAGCGCCATTTGATTTTGAAATATATTATAAAAAGGGTACAGATAATAGTCTTCCAGATGTTCTTACTAGAGAATATATAAGTTAATAACTCTTTATTTTCTTAATACAGATAATGCGGCCTTCAGCATGTTCTTCCTCTAATAGAGAAAGAGGGAGAGGAAGAGTATCAGTAAGCAGAAATAATATTTTGGCCCAAATAGGAAAGCAGAGGATAATAGCCTCCAACATTGCAGGGACCTCCACTGGAATATCAAGGATTAGTTTATACAGTCCAGACAACCACAAGGTAATACTCCACCCTCATACCCTGCAATCGTCAATGATGAAGCCAATGAAAGTATACAAGTATATGACAAAAATGAGAAAGATGAAATAATACTTCTTTTGGAGCCAAGAGATTTACAATGGAAGGATGATCCCTGGCAAATAATGACAAGATATTTTGATACGGCATCTTATGCCGTCCCACTTAAAAATATAGAATGCATTATAAGATCATACTCTCATCAATGGGGTCTACAGAATTCCAGCACTTTTACCCTGTGAATACCAAAAAATTTTATAACTTTTCAAAGATTATAATAAAAAATATATTCACCCCAGAAGAATGGGTAATCAACACTATGCGAGAGAGGTAATGCACCTACTCTGAACAAAAGGTTACTGTTAAATTCAATTACTGGGATTATATCGAAAGCTTTAATAAAGACCTATTTTATGAAAATGTTAATAGGAACATTCATGGTTTATTAAGATATGTTCTAATAATTTTAAACAACATATACCAAATTGGTTTTGCAAACGGTGGACTTTGTATGGTCCAACTTTGAATATTTTTCCAAAAAACTATAAAAAATTATATTCTGAGTGGGTGGATGTTTCACCCAAAATAGCTCAATTGCAACAGGAAGATATATATTTTAAGCGAATATCTTTGATGTACTTCTTTATAGAATTCTCTATCCCATGTATAATGAAATGGACGATAGAAGTTCAAAATAGTGAGGAAGGATTCCCTTGCCTAAAAAGAAAATTTTATAAAAATTTTTTGAGTAAATTACTCCACAAAGATGCAGAAGGAAAACTTCATGGAAGAGAGATTATAGACTCAATTAATGTGTCCATTGAAGCAAGAAAAGGACAGACATAGGTTATACTGGAAAAAGAGGAGATTAGTACTTTCAAACAAATATCCAGGAAATTACAGATGAAGAAGGGAGCAATCTCCAAATCAGAACTTCTTACTTCATACATGGAAGAAGTTTAAAAAGATCTAGTAAAATATTTGGGAATAGATTTTCAAAACAACATGTCCATGGCCGCTTCCAATGAAGAAGAAGACAACTGCCTAGAGGAGAGTCTCAGAGTGTTAATAGCACAGAAAAAAGGGACGTAGAAACATTTCTTCAACAATTTCAAAATCAAGAAGAAGAATCTTCTGTCACATCTAAAAGCAAGGAGGGCGTGAAGGACTAGAAGAAACGACAATTTAGATTTTATAAAATTAAATGCTTCTTTTTATATAATTGTAAACTTTTATGAAGTAAAGGGACCCGATGTCGGTTTAATAATTTAACATGATGTAAGCACTTGCGTCAGGTAAATTATAATTTTTCTCTCGATCCTTTCTATAAAAGGGTCACTTCTTGTAGTTAGAGGGTAGGCTTTAGCCACCCATCCTTTGTATTTCCTCTCTTGTATATTTTTCACCTACTAAAATAAAGATTGTGGTTTCTCTTTCTACCTTTGAATTTATTATTAAAAGTCTCCAAATCAGGGTATTCTTCTTTTCTTCCTCTAAATAATATTTTAAAACTTTTTAATATTTTATTAGCCTAAATGAAAGGCTAAAACATCCGTGTTGTACTAATAACACACTAGACTTCTGTAACACAGTGATGATTTCTTAATTGAAAAAGCTTTATTCCAATGATTTCGAGGTCGAGTTTGAGGTAGAGTTACCGTAGTTTCGATTTTAATAAAGCCTGTCATTTGGATGGTAGTCCCTGTAAGCCGTGTTAGCCATATGGAAGACGTTGTTAGGGCATTATGGGATGATGTTAGGTTTTGTCATGGCCTAAGCTACGTAATTCGTAAATTGACCTCCAAGACTGTAAAAGTTCTAACGATTTCATCGAAGTGATTTTGTTAAAAATTTTGGTATCAGAGCCATGTTACTCAGTAGTTATAGGTGGTGTTAGTCCGACACTGTTTTTATGATGAATATTGTTAGAAAATACTCTACTATTAAAAACAGTAGAAAGATGAATATGATATGCCTCAAAATTTGGATCTTTTTAATAAATGGACTATTCCTAAAATACAACCCAAACTAATATATCAGATGGGTACTTTTGAAAAACTTGGCTTTAAACAAATTGTTAAAACAATAGAAGAAACTATTATAGTTGATTCTGACCATGGAACCTTTCGTTTATTAAATGAAAGTGATTTGTCCGCTTATAGGAAAAATTATAGATTTATGCATATTGGTTTGGTACAAGTTGCATTCAAACCACTTACTTTGAGAGGCTTACCAGAGAGCTTCATAGCAGCTCTACAATATGGTAGAAACCAAAACTGGAAGAAGTCCCTCATAGGGACAGTTCAGACCAGTCTGGCCTATGGCCCTGTTTATTTTAATGCTTATCCTAACTTGCAAGTATCTTTAAATGATGAAAATTCTTTAAATACCTTAATATTAAGCATTAAATTACATGGTTATGATTATATGCCTGGTACAGAGGTTATATGTATCTGTTATCGAATTTATTATAAACCATTATATACTTTAAATTCAATATGCAAAATCATGGATTTCAAAAATGAAACTATTTTATTTGAAACCAATTTTATTCGGTCAAAGGTTATAACCAAAAGACCTATAAAATGGGATGAAATTAATTTTTCAAAAGAATGGGTGATTAAAGAAGTAGCCCCCACCCCCTAGAAACAATATTTCTTCAAATATTTCTGACACTGAACAGACCCCTGATGGAACTGTTAAAATCCGCTTTAATGATAATATGTTAATGAATTATGCGGATGATATTGGATTATCTTCCAGAATGCTTAGATTTGATTCCTATATGCCTAGATCTAACTCTTCTTATATCTCTCCTACTGATTATATTGTAGATCTACCATCTAGAGCATCAACTTCTCGAATAAGATAAGAAGATACTTCTAGATCAGACAGATCTGACTCCCAGGTGAAAGATGATCATTTTGATAACATTAAAATTGAAAATCTTATTATGACTCCTGATATGGAGCCTACTCTTTCTGAAATAAATTTTCCAACTGGTTTATATGGATCTACAAATAAACTTGATTTCTCACTAGTATCTCCACTAAGAAAAATGATCCAAAAAGAGTTTTTTCAATCCAAATGGGAACCCTTTCAAAATTAGGTTTTTAAGAATTTTGATAAAGACCAACAAAAGTTTTTCTAGAAAGATTTTTATAACGATCTTTCAAGAGCAAACAAAATAATCTCTTTTATCCCATGGTTTATGACTAAATATGTTTATGATTATATCATAATGTTAGAGTATCATTATAAGCTCTCAAATGGTACAATCACCGAATTAATTGTGCCCTCCGCAACAATCTTTTCAAATTAAAAAAGGTGATAAAACTGTTCATTTTACAGCTTTTGTGGAGATGATGGATAATGATACTGCTTTAATCACTGCTAAACATATTCAAATATTGATTAGGCAAAATAATTATACAAACATTTATGTAAGTATTCTAGGAGAACATATTCTCTCTTTGCATGAGAAGATTGATAATTTGTGTAAAGAATTCAAGAAGGGAAGGATATCTGAAAGAAAAGAGGTGATACCTAAAGCAACTCCTAGTATCCAACCCCCTCCAGAGGTAAAAGACTTTTTAGTTTACCTAGAGACCTTATTGGAAAAAAAGTTTAAGGGATTAAATCTCCAGCCTTTGGACCTAGAAGAAGGTAATTCTACCAATAAATGGAATGATATTCCAAAGGATGAGATTAATAAAATTTTAGAGAAGCATGCTAGGAAGTTAGTACAAAGGATATACTATTATCTTAGGCCAACTCCTCAAGATGTTTTATTGGAAGAACAGGAAACTTATATTTGTAATAGTTACAGTGGAAATGAGATCTATGAAAGAAATATTGATGGTTATACTAATAGGCAAATTTACACACTGATGCATAGAATATTGATGTTCAGTACTGTCTGTAAAGCAAATGGTAATACTGAATATAAGACTGCTAATATAATTATAGCAGGATTTACTTGACAACTTAAAGGATGGTGGAATAATTATCTCACTGAAGTCCAGAGAATGACCATTTTGAATGTTATCAAGATTGAAGGAGATACAACGGAATTGAATATAGTGTATTCTTTAATCCTTACTATTATAGAACATTTTTCTGGAAGGTGGTCCGATAATAGGGAGACCATTAGGACTATGCTCCAAAATCTTAGGTGCAAAACCTTGACATCCTTTAGGTGGTATAAGGATGTATTCTTGTACAGGGTAATGGAACTCCCTGAGTGTAATAACCCTCATTGGAAGTCTAAATTTATAGACGGGCTTCCCACCTTATTTGCAGAAAGGGTTAGAAAAGTCCTCAGAGGAGATGGAGTAAGTATAAATCATGAAGCTTACACATATGCAAAATTAATAAGTGTATGTACCCAAGAAGGGTTATCCTTATGTAATGAGATAAAATTGAATCAGCAGGTGAAAAGGTACCATCTTAATGAAAAACAGCAATTGGGGGAATTTTGTGAACAATTCGCAATTGAAATGCCCGGAACCTCCAGGAAGTCTCATAGATAAAAGGGGAAGGAGAAAATTAAGAAAAGTATAGGAAGAGGTCTTATAAACCTGAAAGAAAGGAAAAACACTTAGAAAAGCGTGAAAAAAGGAAAAAGAAATAGAAGGAATCGAATTTCTGAAAAAATAATAGATCCAATGCATGTCACAAATGCGGAAGAATAGGTAATTATGCAAAAGACTGCAATGTCAAGGATAAGATTAAAAGTCTTGACTTAGAGGATAGTATCAAAGATTCATTATGAAAATTTTTATTGAACTCTTCACCAGAGAATTCTGGATCAGAACATTCAAATATTAAAGATTCCTCAACAAGTGAAGATTTAAGAGTTCTTCATGTTGAAAGGATCTCTTTGATAGAAGGAGCAGAGGAGGTCCGTAAGCACCCTGAAAAACAAGTCTTAATTGAAAACTTTCCAATTACTTCAAATACTTCTCAAAATGATTTTCAGGAGGTTTCTAATATTTTCCCGACAGAAAAAGAATCATTTTTGGGAATAATTGAGTTAACTACAGCTCATAAACCTATTGCAAAAATAACTATTTTTATTAATTATAATTTAAAAAAAGATTTTACTGCTTTAATTGATAGCAGAGCTGATTTAAACTGTATACAAGAAGGGCTAATACCTTCAAGATATTTTCATAAAACTACTCACAGTCTCCACAATGCAAGTGGACAAAAGATGGGTATTAATTATAAATTATCCAGAGCCTATATTTGTACAAATAATATTTGTATTCCTGAATCATTTATGCTAGTAAACATATCTAATGAGGTAATTCTAGGCATGCCTTTTTTCTGGCATATATATCCAATTACCAAATGGGATGAAACCGAAATAACTGGTACTTTTGAAAAAAAAAATCAGAATTAATTTTATTTCCCAACCTTTTTTAAAATATGTTAATAATACTAAAGATATGATTTCTTTTAAATGAAAACAAATTGATTTTCTAAAAAATGAAACTTGTAGTATTACAATACAAGATACTCCTCAAAACCCCAAGATAAGAAAAAAAATAGAAAATTTGAAAACTCAGTTTTCACTTCAAATATGTTGAGACTACCCAAATGTGTTTTGGAAAAGGAAAAAACATGTGGTAAGTCTTCCTTATGAGGAAAACTTTTCTGAGGATAATATTCCCACTAAGGCAAGACCTTGCCAAATGAATTCAGAATATCTCGATTTATGCAAAAAAGAAATTGATATTCTTCTCCAAAAGGGATTAATAAGACCCTCAAAATCTACACGGTCTTGCACTGCTTTCTATGTTAATAAACAGGCAGAGCAGGAAAGAGGGGTACCTAGATTGGTAATAAATTATAAACCCCTAAGCAAAATTTTAAAATGGATTAGATATCCTATTCCTAATAAGAATGATTTATTAGATAGTCTTCATGATGCTATTATATTTTCAAAATTTGACCTAAAATCAGGATATTGGCAAATTCAAATTTCTGAACAAGATAAATATAAAATAGCCTTTAATGTTTCAATGGGATAATATAAATGGAATGTCATGCCTTTTGGGTTAAAAAAAGCCCCTTTAGAATTTCAAAAAATTATAAATGATATTTTTACTCCTTTTAGAAATTTTATCATTGTTTATGTAGACGATATTTTAGTATTTTCTAAAACCTTAGAAATGTATTTCAAGCATCTTGACTTATTCAAGAAGATTATTATTCAAAATGGTTTGGTTATATCTAAACGAAAGATGCATATTTTTCAAACAAATGTCAGATTTTTAAGTCATAATATTGAAAAAGGAAAGATTATTCCTATTCAAAGAAGTATTAAATTTGCTTCTAAATTTCCTGATGTAATTACTGATAAAACTCAGTTCCAACGATTTTTAGGGAGCTTAAATTTTATTTCTCCTTTTATAAAAGATTTAGCTAGAGATACTGCTATCTTATATGACCTTCTTAAAAAGAATACTAAAGCTTGGTTTGAAAAGCATACAGAGGCAGTCAAGCATATTAAAGCCAAGATTAATAACCTACCCTGTCTTACTTTAGCTAATACAAATTGGAAAAAAATAGTAGAAGCAGATGCCTCCGATATTGGCTATGGGGGAATTTTAAAACAAGTCTCCCCTAATAAAGAGCAAGAATATGTTATCCAATTTTATTCTGGAAAATGGAATGGTAGCCAAAAAAATTATGCTACGGTGGCCAAAGAGATTTTGGCTATGGTCAAAAGTGTTTTAAAATTCCAAGGAGATTTATATAATCAAAAGCTTATTATCAGAACTGATTGTCATGCCGCAAAATTCATCTTTAATAAAGATGTTAAACATGATGTTTCTAAATAAATGTTTGCTAGATGGCAAGCCTTATTAACGCCATTTGATTTTGAAATACATTATAAAAAGGGCACAGATAATAGTCTTTCATATTTTCTTACTAGAGAATATATAAGTTAATAACTCTTTATTCTCTTAAGACAGATAATGCAGCCATCAACTTTCTCTAATAGAGGAAGAGGGAGAGGAAGAACATCAGTTGACAGAAATAATATTTTGGTCCAAATAGGAAATCAGAGGCTAATAGCCTCCAACATTGCAGGGACATCCACTAGAATATCAAGGATTAATACAGATCACCCAATGCAGAGAATTCATGAATTTTAAACAATCCAGACAACCACAAGGTGATACTCCACCATCATACTCTACAATCGTCAATGATGAAGACAATGAAAATATAGAAGCAAATGATATAAATGAGAAAAATTAAAAAATACATCTTTTTGAGCCAAGAGATTTACAATGAAAGGATGATCCCTGGCAAATAATGACAAGATATTTTGATACGGCATCTTATGTTGTGCCCACTTACAAGTATAGAATGCATTATGAGATCATACTCTCATCAATGGGGTCTACAGAATTCCAGCACTTTTACCCCGCCAATACAAAAAAAGTTTATAACTTTTCAAAGATTATAATAAAAAAGATATTCACCCCAGAAGAATGAGGAATCAACACTATGCGAGAGAGGGAATACACCCACTCTGAACAAAAGGTTACAGTTAAATTCAATTACTGGGATTATATCGAAAGCTTTAATAAATCCCTATTATAAGAAAATTCTAATAGGAAACATTCATGATTTATTAAGATATATTCTAATAATTTTAAACAACATATACCAAATTGGTTTTGCAAATGATGGACTTTGTATGGTCCAACTTTGAATATTCTTCCCGAAGACTATAAAAATTATATTCTGAGTGGGTGGATATTTCATCAAAAATAGCTCAATTGCAACAGGAAGATATATATTTTAAGGAAATATCTTTGATATACTTCTTTATAGAATTCCCTATCCCATGAATAATGAAATGGACGATAGAAGTTCAAAATAGTGAGGAAGGATTCCCTTGCCTAAAAAGAAAATTTCATAAAACTTTTTGGAGTAAATTACTCCACAAATATGCAGAAGGGAAACTTCATGGAAGAGAGTTTATATACTCAATTAATGTGTCCATTGAAGCTAGCAAAAGATAGGCAGAGGTTATACCAGAAAAAGAGGAGATTGGTCCTTTCAAACAAATATCCAGGAAATTATAGATGAAGAAGGGAGCAATCTCCAAATCAAAATTTCTTACTTCATACATGGAAGAAGTTAAAAAAGATCTAGTAAAACATTTGGGAATAGATTTTTCAGACAACATGTCCATGGTCACTTCCAATGAAGAGGAAGACAACTGC
The DNA here is from genome assembly GCA_035772735.1 of Datura wrightii. Classification (NCBI taxonomy): domain Eukaryota; kingdom Viridiplantae; phylum Streptophyta; class Magnoliopsida; order Solanales; family Solanaceae; genus Datura; species Datura wrightii. The sequence continues at coordinate 32,130,130 of JASDFA010000008.1, forward strand.
CTAGCGGGAGAGTCTCAGAGTGTTAATAGCATAGAAAAAATGGACATAGAAACATTTCTTCAACAATTTCGAAGTCAAGTAGAAGAATCTTCTGTCACATCTAAAAGAAAGGAGGGTGTGTAGGACTAGAAGAAACAACAATTTAGCTTTTATAAAGTTAAATGCTTCTTTTTATATAATTGTAAACTTTTATAAAGTAAAGGAACCCGATGTCGGTTCAATAATTTAACATGATGTAAGCACTTACTTCAGGTAAGTTAGAATTTTTCTCTCGATCCTTTTTATAAAAGGGTCACTTCTAGTAGTTAGAGGGCAGACTTTAGCCACTCATCCTTTGTATTTCCTCTCTTGTATATTTTTCACCTACTAAAATAAAGATTATGGTTTCTCTTTCTACCTTTGAATTTATTATTAGAAGTCTCCAAATCAAGGTATTCTTCTTTTCTTCCTCTTAATAATAATTTAAAACTTTTTAATATTTTATTAGCCTAAATGAAAGGCTAAAACATCTGTGTTGGACTAATAACACACTAGACTTCTGTAACATGGTGATGATTTCTTAATTGACAAAGCTTTATTCCTATGATTCCGAGGTCAAGTCTGAGGTAGAGTTACTGTAGCTCCGGATATAATAAAGTCTGTCCTTTGAACGGTAGTCCCTGTAAGCCCGTGTTAGCCATGTGGAAGGCGTTATTAGGGCATTATAGGATGATGTTAGGATTTGTCATGGCCTGAGCTATGTAATTCGTAAATTGACCTCCAAGATTGTAAAAGTTCCGACGATTTCATCTAAGCGGTCCTGTTAGAAATTTATCATTACTAAGAAGTTTTCTTTAGAAATTAATCAATAATTCTCATAAAGTTTAGTAGGAATCCAATAACTTAATTAAAAATCGTGTTTACTTAACAATAATCTAAATTCTTATCCAATAACTAAATTAAAAATTGCATTTACTTAACAATAAAATCTTGTCAAGTCTTTGTTATTGTACTTTTTTTGGCAATAAGAGTTACATAATCTCAATGCTCCCGCTTTTATTAAAAGAATCTCATTGTTTGGTAAATATTTTCCCCCAAGATTATGCAGTTGGATTAAACAAATTAAAAGAGAAGTTTTTTACATTAGAAATGGTTTATAGAGAAAACTAAATTAATATATGATAAGTAGTTAGTAAGAATCAGATGCAAATCTAAATTAGATTACATAATTAATCTCAAATACTAGAAATTAATCTTCTGGAACTTTTGCATGGTACTGTCAATTATTATTTTCAATACCCTTTACATATCTTCCATCTTTTATTTCCACCCCCTCATTCTCAATTCAATTCTCTCTCCCTCTCTCCCCATGTACATTTTTCTGTGTAATTCAAGTGGGATTCTGATTTTTGAGATTCTTTCTTCATCTTTCTCAATTGGTCTTGCTCAAATCTTATCTTTCTTCTCCTTTAGTGGTTAATTATGACTAGTTTGAGGTTCAACACTGGTAAGGTTTTTAAGTGTTAAATTGCCAGTTATTTTATAGCAAAAGTTATTACACCTCAATATTATTTTATACTTGGATTTTTCATGATTCATACACATGATAATATGTGTCTTTCTAATTTTCTTTTGATTTTTGTTGTATGTGATTTTTTAGAGTTTTTGATTGTATTTAATCATGCGTCTCCGCTAATTTGTTTGTGTTTTTTCAGATTTGAACGTGCCATTCTCGATTACATGTCTAAAAGAGGTTTCCATCATACTGGTGTAGCATTCTCTCTAGAAATTCTTGCTAATCAAAATGTTGATGGTAAGTAACTCCTTTTAATGAATTCTAATTTTTCAATCAGATGCTAAAAATTGATCCTCTAATGAATTCAGACATGAGTTTTAATAACGGTTGTTGTTTACCTAAAAGGTCCGTAAAATTGTTATGCTTAATTAGTATGATAATTCCTCCATATGACCATATGGTGTATAATTGATTATGTTGTTCTTGAAATCTTTTTTAATAAATTGAGGTTATTTTGTTTGATTGATGTGATACATTCTAATTACCTAATAATTGATATTTTTAGGCCTATTTAGAAAGTCACTTGGATATTAAATTTGAGTGTAATTATTCAATTGGGCCTGTTTGTTTGGCCAAATAATTTCGTGATAAGTATGAATGGGGGTAATTACACTCTCTAAATTTTAGGGGGAGGTGAGAATTGCAGATAATTACGTGATCTAATTACAATGTCACCTTTTAACTTCTTTGTTATTGTTTTTATTTTAATTTATTTTTTATTTTTTATTATTTTAATTTTTTTTTGTTTTAAAATTTATTATATTTTTTATATTACATTATTTATCTTTCATTTTCTTTCTTCTTATTTCCCGACCTTTACTTCTTATAATTTCATGTAATTGCCTGAATTTTTTATTTTTTATTTTCTTATTTTCTTTATTAAATATAAATGCATTATTATTCTGGTTTTTATTGAAGTAGAATTTCTTTGTTGAGTGATGTTATAGACTTATGTTTTCCTTTTCTTTTGGATTATATTTACTTAAGTTATTTTGGAAGCTATTTGAGTTATGTTGGAATTTGCAATAATGAGTATTATGTTAGCTTTTTTAAAAAAGTAAATTAAAATTATGTTATATTTGTGATTCTTATTTATATGCTTTAGTGCTATTAACTTGTTATTTCACATTGTATGTCATTCATTTTTCAGTAACAATTGGTAGATTATTTTTTAAAAATATTTGAATAATTTTATGACATTGTATTTATAATATTAATATTTTTGTCAAACATACATTTTATGATGTTTTTGAAAAATGTGACATTTAGTTTTTATAATTAATTTAATGAAAATATAATTAACACACACACACACACACATATATAAATCAATTATTTTTTATAATATTAGTTTAAAATATATAATTATTAACTAATATATTTTCCAAAGGTAATATGTATCTTAATATCTAATTCAATATCTTTTATAAAGATATATATTTGTCAAATATGTATTTTTGATAATTAACTTTTTGTTTTAAAATTTTCGAATCTAATTATGTAATAACACTTGTCCAACCAAATAGTACGCTTGTAATTAAATTATGACAAACGAACAGACCATTGTAATTGCTATACTATGTAATTAGTAGGTTGCGTCATTACTACTCTAGTAATTACACCAATTTTAATTATTAGGTGGCTTTCCAAACAGATCCTTAATAGATTAAGTGTCATTTACTCTCCTAAAGAGATATATTTGATGAATTTGAAGTAATTTGATAATGTGATATCGAGCTTTGGAGTAATGATTTTTAATTTTGTAATTCATTTCAGCTATTAATTCTCCTTGTGGAGCTTTCCCGCAAGTATGGTGGGATAAATTTTATGAAATATATACCTCGAAGTTATCTGAAGTTCCTGTATTTGCTACCGAATCCTTTGATCAGGTGACCTTTTGTATGCCCTGTTCAATTTTAACCAATATAAAATAATTGCTAACTAAATGTTTGATTTCTACATTACCAGGTCGCACATACTATAGAAAATTTTGTGGCTAACAATGGTCCAACAAATCAATCATGCACTTCTGATCATACGGCAGCAAATATGTTGCCTATTATGGAATCCAATGGTCCTGATCATACAGAAGATTAGCTTTCAAATTTATTGTTAAGTGACCATCCATCATTCATACAGACTCTTGAGATAAATGAAATGAATGACTTTCTTATATTTCCAAGCAATGTTAGGTAATATGTTATGTTTATTGCTAAAGTGCAAATTTTATATATTGTATGACAAGCCTGACATCAACTTGGAAGGACCAAATATTCATGCCTCTGCAAACGCTTTTTGTGCTTCACTAGAACATTCTAATGCAGGTTTATTTTTAATATATAGCTTTAAATATTTTGGATTTAGTTTATATGATATTTTATCTTTTGCATTGATAATATCAAGTATGCTGGGAAGGCATTTAGTAAAGTTCTTAAAATAGAACTTTGATAAAATGCACTTTACTCTCTATCTTTTATTTTTTTGAAGATGAAACTTTTTAAGTGTAATTATATTCATTGGATTGCTATCCAAGACTTAATTACTGTAGTTTCTATTTTAAATTTTAATTTTTTAAAAAAATTTCTTTATGCATTTTATCTATAGTAAACAACAAATCTCTCCAACAAAGACAATCATCTGTTGTGAGTACCTTAAACTTTTGCATCAATGTAAATGTGATAGTGTCAACTCAAAAGGAACAATTTCTAAGAACTAGATTTTTGTCTCAACAGGATGTTTTACCAAATGTAGAAGTTCGATCATTGGAACTTCTTTCCCCTACAAGTTCTGGTGATTCCTTTTGTGTGCTCCCTCAAGCTAATTTGGGTGAAAATGTAAGTTGAATACATAAGTAACCTTTTCACACCTAGGGATTATAGCATGCTACAATAATTTAGACTGTGAATTGATTTTAAGAATTTTCTTTTCTTTGAAATCTCTTTGTAAAATCTTGTAAATAAAGTTATTAACAACAAAACTGAGAACCGTAATTTAAAACTCAACTCTAAAAAGAGGAACCTATATAGAAGAAAGAAAAAAGAGGAAAATAATTTAAAGTATTTGCATATTCCAATAATCAACAGATTGAGGGACAAAATATAGACTATCCTATTATACTAGAGATTTTTTTCTACCTAATTAATTGTTCTTTTTTTTTTCTTCTTTTGATATTGAATAGATTCTTGGTGATTTAAACCAAAAAACTCAAGAGAATTTACCAGTTGGCCAACAAATAATATTTCCTTTAATATAGAGTGGAAGAAAGAGGAAAGCTCCAATGAGTTCTTTGGCATTTGTAAGATTATTTTCTTGCATGTATTTCTTGAATCTTTTTATGTACGCGTGTTTTCATTTCACTCTATCTCTCTATATGGTCTTTACTAGCTTTGTTTTTCCTCATTTAATATATTCCTGAGTTATAGGTTGAAACATGTAATGTTACTATCGCTGGTTTTGATGCGACTGCACACAATGAAGTTAGACAGGAAGGTAGGTGACCAAAAACTTAATGTTTCCTAAGAAAAATAACACTAGAAAGGTTGTAATTTAGATATAATTGACAGTTGATGGGAATAGTTAATCCTCCATAAGGACAATACATAAGTAGTATCACCTTTTGTTAGGTTTTATTCTCACCTAGCTAGGTTGTGCATCTATTGCTATTGTGTTGAGGAAATGACTCTAATTTGAGAAAAAATAATTTTTAAGTTTTATTAGCATCCTATCTTTCTTCATTCTTTCACATTCCACTAATATTTTAGAGACTATAATAAAAGTTTTATTGCATATATCTAAAGGTGTATGATTGACCTTTTATATATAATATCATGTCTAAGTTTTTTTTATAAAAATTTGTAAGATCTTACATTTTTATCAGTAATATTATTTTTTAAAATGAAATAAAAGAAGTAAAGAATGTATGTCACATCTTAAAAAGAAAGAAAATATTGTAGCTTCTGACTATGTCAAACTCTTATCATGATGGACAAATTTGTAAACAAACAAAAAAAAAAGATAACTGACTTTGTATTGATTTTCAGGCATCTATTATGAAGAGACTCATAAATTTCATGAAACCAAGAGCAAGCTCCTATGTTGCCATTTTAACTCACAAGGAAATCTGTCGGCTGCGGCTAGACAAGATGGGATGGTTTGACATATTAATTTTTAATAGGATTTTAATTGGTCAAATGGGATAGTGTTTATCTCATGTTAACTAACTTTTACTGTAATCTACGTTTAGGTTCTTATTTGTGATTTGAGCAATAACAATGTTAATAGTGGAGAAGTTCATGCTTATTACGTTACCGATGTTCGTATTAGACCTAACTCAACGGTATTTGCAACATCTTCATTTGACAAAACTGTGAAGATATGGGAGGCATCTAAGGTACTACCTCTATTTTCCTTTTCATATCCTTGGTCAAAATGAGACGTTTAGTTACTTCCTTTTACGTTGTAATGACTCATAGTTAGCAGTCAGCATAATTCTATGATTTTAAATTGCTCAGACAATTGTCGATATGACATATATTTCCATATTTTTCATCTTTATGGTGAGCATATCTAAAAGATTTATCGCAATCATATCAAATATCAACATCTTCATGTTATTTTTTCTATAATACATTTTATTTGAGTCAATATTTGTAAGAATTATTGTTATAAAAATATCTTATGCAATCTTTAAACCATCAGAATCTTTTTCAATTCTTCATATTATCGACATTTCTCATAATTACAATGTTCTAATCTCATTAATTTCTTCATTTTGATTCATGTCTATTACAATCATGATATTATACACATCTCATAATTTTTTCACAATCCAGTCAAACTACCTTTTTCGAGACCTTGTCGAGCATGTTGAGAAAGTGATGTCAATAGGTTTTAATCCTACAAAGGTGGATCTTCTTAGTTTTTGTGATACCAATGATGAGATTAGACTGTGGGATATAAATATGGGTGATTGCAAACTCATTCTTAAGGTTGGCTTCTCTATCTCCTTTATCTTTTAGATATTGATAAAAAGGTATCTATATTTAACATACAAAAGAACCATAATTTTATAGCTACCTACTTATTTTGGTTTTGTTAAATTTGGAGATTGCGTAATTATCTGATTCTATTTCATTTTTTGAATATATTTTTCATGAATTCCTACATTTTATTATGGAAAAATATTTTTCTTATTATTCTTTCCTCTTTATTTCAATAAAATTCAAGGCTTTCAATGACAACAATCTTTCATCATGTGAACACATGGAAAAAGATAGTTTAGAAAATAAAAGGGTTTCATAATGTTATTTGAATCAAAATTCACATCACATTAGCAGCATTATACAATATTCTAAATAGAGTGATTTAGAGAGAATTAGCTATTATTCGGTCACAAAAGATTTTATTGGTTAGTTCTTCGTGCAAATGTAGGGAGGTAGTAAACAAGTTTGATTTTAACCTCAATTTGGGAAGTTTTTGGGAAGTTCTACAACAAAAATTATAAATATCTTTGATGTAGCGACTAAAACTATCTACAAGAAGATACAAGTAAAATGCGTATTGATCATTGATCAAGCTTGTTTTAAATTTCTTATTTGTTTCATTACTATATCATATTTATATGGTTTCATTTTCTTTTATTTGTAGGGACACGTCAAAGACGTTTGTTCCTTCTGTTGGGATATGAGTGGAAATTATCTGGCATCTGTAAGTGAAGATAATGCACGAATATGGTCGGTTAGTGAAGGAAAATGCATATTTGAACTATTTTTCAATGGAAATACATTTCATCGTGTATTTTTCGCCCTGAGTACTCTCAAGTGTTGATGATTGGTTCTAATAAGGTATGCTGAACACAATTTGAACATTTTCTACTGAATCGTTGAGCTCGTATATATATTCTTTATAAACCTAGCTTGATTAATGTTTCTATAAATTTGCAAAATAAAAAATTTACCCTGAATACTTAGATATGGAACCATCCTAAAAAATAAATTAAAATCAAACAAAGAACTTCTCTCTTGGTTAGCTAAAACTAATAAATGAAAAAGAAATAATTGGATAGTAAGAATATGCAACGACTACCATTTTGAGTTCTAGTGTCCAAATAATATGTCTTAGAATGCACATTTTGATATAAGGTTTGCTTCTGACAGTACCATGACTTTTCTTGCTATTTTTTTTTCTCAATGAAAAAATATTTATTGCCTACTTATTTTGCTAAGGTTTTATTCTTTTTCTACTCATGTCTAATCATACTAGAGTGCTTAGTTAATTCTTGTTGAGGGGAATTAAAAAATATAAGATCTCCAAACTAAGTTGTTGTTGTACCAAATGAAATTAGTCATGTTTGAAGTTTATTCATATGTATAGTTCTTGATTTTTCTTTCTCTTTTTTCCTCGTGATCTGATACCTGTCAAATATTGTTGCAGTTCCTAGAGTATTAGAATCCAATCTACCAAAGAAAAAAAAAACTTGGGCATTTAGTGGACACGCTGGTTTAATTTCATCATTAGTAGATTCACCTTCAGAAGAAATTATAGCTTCAGTAAGTGATGACCAGGTCATCAAGATATGGCGGTGATGCTTCTCAGTAGATCAAGATGCAATATTCATGTTTTATTCTTTCTCTTATCAAGTTACATTAATATTTGAGTGAAACCACCATCGCATGCACACTTTCTCTAACAACTAAGAAGTGTGTATGTAAGACCAAAGAAGGTGACATTATTCTAAATACATCAGCAGTGTAGTGAGTATATGAAGAGTTCTATTAGTCAAACTTTTTCATCGCTTCAAACTTCTCTACTCTATTTTATCATTTAAAATATGATATTTCAGATGTTAATTAGACATGTTGTTATTTAGTATACATTAAAGTATAATCTTGAATAATTATATAAAATTTAAAATTAAAAAAATTGTAGATCAATATTATTATGTCAGTATGTTAGGAGCATAATTTTATTAAAGTGTTTTAGCGCTTCTATTTTTAAAGTGTAGTACTTGAAATGTTGCAAAATGATCTCATAGATCAGGATTCTTATTTATTTATTGTTATTATTTTTTAAGTGAAAAGTATCTAAAATTTTCTATAACTAACAAGGAATGAAAATAAGAAGGGATCAAAAACAATTGCTCGAGAAAAGCACTGATTTGCATGAAGAAAGAAAATAGAAAGATGAAGAGCAAAAGAGGAAGTTAACCATAAGATGCAAATTGATTTCTTCAATGACAGCATTATATTTATTTATTTATCTATTTATTTATTTATGAAGTGTATGGAAAACATGGACAATAAATAAGTTTCATAAAAATTTAATATTTGTATGGTCATGATTTGATAGTAGTTAGTATTAAATTAATGATCCATAACAAAATTATTTTATATTTTTAATTTTGATTTTATTTTGTGAATTATATACAAGTGACAAATTATGAATTTTTTGAAGATATCTAAAAAATTATTGAAATTTTAGATATAGTTAGAAAAGTTGGAATGTATAAACAGAATAATATATGTGTGTGTGTTAAAGAAGGTGAGTTAACAAGGTGAGAAACAAAAAGGAAAAAGAAAAATTGAAGTACTAAAAATAATAGAATTGGATCCGATCATAACAAATACATTTAATTGACCTTTTTCTTTGAACTTATGTTGTTTTCTTTTCTACTTCTTTAGTTTTTTCATATTATTATTTGAGAGAAATAAAAATAATAATGTTTTGAATATAATTGTAAATAAATTATATTAAAAAATGAATTAAAAGAAAGCAACTCACATTTCCTGACAAAGTGTGAAGCGGACATTGTCAATAAAGAACCCAAGAGGTTGGGGTTGAACCCACAGGGAATAAAGTCAGAATATAGAAGAATGCTAGTATTTAAGCTTTTGAGTAAATTATCTCCCAAAGAAGGAAATTTGTAAAAGTAGTAAGTAATATTTTTGAGAAATTGAATGTTGATTCCAAATTAGTGTAATTAACTAGGTGAATGTTCCCCATGGGTTCATAACTACTTCGAATATACATGTGTGATCAATCCCAATGCATACTTGTAGAACTAATAACTAGGGTTTATCCAAACAACTGGTACGTCCCTATTGGATGATTATACTCAATCACCAGGTTAGGTCTCATGAGTGATTTCAAACTAATCATTATTATTATGTTCCAAATTAACTTTTCTGTGATTGCAACTCAAGTCATACAATGATCATAAAAATCAAGGCTTCATTGTAATTCTCTTTTCCTAATCTCTACTTCTCTAGGTTCAAGCATGTAAAGAATTAAGGCAAGTCCTAATGTTGCGCACCGTTAAGAAACGCTTAAAGATGAAGAGAATACAAAACAAGTGTTTAACATTGGTTTTGAATCACTTTGTGTAACCATATTTCTTTAATCCACTACGGTTCTCACAACCCTAGTTGTGGAAGTTTTAGCCTCTCATGATTGTAATATTGTAATTAGTATTCATAAAAAAACACAAAATTAAATACTTACAACAATAATTAAAAGAAAACCTACTTTGAATATTGATGAACAAAATCAAGAACAATTGAGAAAATCAACTACTGATCTCAAGAATTTCTCTCTAAAACTTGATAATAATTCACAAATAACTAACTAAAAACCTTCTCTCAATGTAATCACACATCTACTAATCGTTTTCTTTACTAAAAAAAACATAAAAGGTATTTATGTATACATTAGAAACCATTTCCTAAGTTAACATGAAAATTTTTATATTTGGCACTAACTCATTCTACGATTGGTCATACGACCCGTAACAAGATTGTACAGGTCGTACCTTGCTCTTGTATGTTCCTTGGCTGCTGCAGAATTGACTAAGTATTGGAAACTAGTACGACTCATACCATGATCCTACGAGTCGTACAATCCATCTGTGGCGTGGCTCTGTGAACTTTGAAATCTTTTGAAGTTTTCTACAAGTGTTGTGGTATGCCTCGTACCTTGCTCCTATGACTCATAATTTCTGGTTGCATCTTGAGTTCTGCCAAGTCTTAAAGAATCACCAAAGCTCCCTACAGCTCCTGGTATGGGTCATAAGTAGATTCTACGATCCGTAGGTTCCACTCGTACTAGGAGACTTCTCTGTGCAAATTTTCTCTAAAGTTTTCCACGACTCTAGTTACGGCTCGTACTGAGAGTCATACTTTGCCTTTGCATTGTTTCAACCTTCTGATCTTTTCTATGAGTCTCAGTATGATTCGTACAATCTAGGTACGGCTTATACTAAGATTAGTACTTGGCCAATTTTCTCCACTTTTCTGCATCTTTTGCACATTTTTGGTCCAACACCAATTTTTTCAGAAAACAAAGTAAAAACACCTCATATCCATATAAACATACCTAAGTCCATGCTATTTTCTCAGTTTTATTATTCGAAATTACTGTATACTAACAACACCTTAGATGTGCATCGACTTGTGCGACTAGGAGTTTGCCATGTTGATTCGACGAATGATGGTGTCATTGTTCAGAATGGTTCAAAATCTTCTTTGGTGAGGGAGATCAAGGCTAAGAAAGATGAGGATCCTATTTTGGTAAAGTTGAAAAAAGCAATTCAGAATCAGAAGATTTAGGTCTTCTCCCAAGGGGGAGATGCTGTACTTCGATATCGGGATTGTTTATGTGTTTAAGATGTTGACAATTTGAGAGAGTGTATGTTTCATGAGGCTCATAGTTTGCATTATTCTATCCACCCAGGTGCCACCAAGATGTACCATGATCTATGAAAAGTTTATTGGTGGAATGGCATGAAAAAGAATATAGGAAAATTTGTGGCTAAGTATCCAAATTGTCAACAAGTCAAAATGGAGCATCAAAGACTAGGAGTGTTACAAGAAACCAATATCCCCACTTTGGAAGAGGGAAGAGATCAATATTGATTTCATCATAGGATTGCCTCGCATAAGTCCACAGTACGACTCTATTTTGGTGGTTGTTGATGTGCTGTGGACTTACAACACTTTCGACGCTCAAAACTAAGAAAATAACATGAACTTAGGTATGTTTATGTGGATATAAGACACTTTTTTTTTGATTTCAGGATGAATTAATGTTGGACCTAAAAATGGAAAAATAAAGCCTGAATGATGCAAAATAGGCTTAATGTGCAGACCATAGTACGAGCCATAGGAAGGACCTACGAGTTGTACTGAGGGCCATGAAAAGTTGCAGAAGGCTTAAGGTGTAGAGAGGCAATGTACGAGTCTTAGTACGAATCATCCCAATATGGTATGAGTCGTGATGAAGAATTTGTGATGAAATTAAGAAAAGTTGCATAAAGTGCTAACTCCTGCTACGGAAGGAATGTACGACCCGTGGGAAGAAGGTACGAGTCATACCATGACAGTCGTGTTGAACTTCAGAAGAATTCCAAAGTTTCAAAATTAAATTATGGGAGATCAGTATGGGTCGTATGAAGGAGGTACGAATAGTACCTGCATCCAACACTTAACCGAAATTCATCCAACAATGCCAGGTACGACAGGTAGCTATGAGTCGTAGAAAGTTGATACGGATCGTAACTTGGCTCGTGATGACTGCGGCGCCAGATATGGAAATTTATCCAGTTAGCCTAGGAAAAAAATTCTTGTGTTTGTATAAATACGTTTTAGGTTTTATTTTCTGGAGAAAATCAGACAATCATAGAGAAGAGAAACAAGTAAGAGGGAGAGAGAATTGAGTTGATTCAACTTGTGATCATTCTTTTCTTGAATTCATCTTGTTCTTGCTTTTTGTTTTTCAAGATTTTGCGGAGTAATTAAAGGAAGTATTTTTCTCAATCATTCTTGTAAGTATTTATTTTTATTCTGAAACATGAATGCAAATCACAACTTTACAACTATGAGAGGCTAAAACCTCCAAAGCTAGGGCTGTGGGAACCATGGCGGATTAACAAGCTAGGGTTATACAAAGTGATTTTAAAACCAATATAAAATACTTATATTATTTTCTTTTCATGCTTAAACGTTTTTTAATGGTGTGCAACATTAGGACATGTCCAAATTCTTTACTTGCTTGGTCAAAGTGGTAGAAATTAGGAAAAAAAGTTACGGTAGAGCCTTGATTTTGATAATCATTTTATTAACTTGAGCTGTGGCTGCAGGATAGTTAAATCTGAAACTTAGTGATAACGGATAATTTGAAACCGCTCATGAGACATGGTTGAGTGATTGAATATAGTCATTCAATAGGGACTGGTTGGTCGTTTGAATGAACCTAAGTTATCAGTTCTATAAGTAAGTATTGGTGATAATCACAAATGTATGCCCAAAGAAGTTATGAACCCATGGGGAACACAAACCCTAGTTATCCTATGATATTGACTTAACACCAGGATTTTAATATTTGTTTTTATTATTGATTTTCTTTAGAATCCCTCTATTTTGGAGTAACTACCTTACAAGTTCAATTACCGACTATAATCCATTCTCCTTATTCCCTGTGGGATAGACTCCAATCTCTAGTTGGGTTCTTTATTGACAATATCCGCTTCTTACTTCAGTAGGAGGTGTGGTTTGAGCGTTATCAAAAAGTTGCACCGTTGTTGGGGAATATAGCTTAAACTAGGTTATTATCTTGTATTTAACTTTTTGGTAGTTATTTCTTTAATTACGTTTATTTTTGTGTTTTTGATACCAATAGGCTGTTCTCCGGTGAATGCCAAGCACTCGGAGTAGAGGAGATCCCCATGTTCCATTAAATCTAGAAATCGAAAGAGCACTGTGTAACATGGAAAACCATGAGCAAAGAGAGGTCCCCATAGTTGAAGAAGCTAGGAAAGCCGAGTTAGCTCGGCAAGCTGCACTACCACATGCGGAAGATGAAAGAGATAAAATGGTAAATACTGGTCGACAAGGGAGGGGCAACAAAGATCATAGATTTTCCCCTCAGTTCTTTAATGATGATGATAAACCAGACATTGATGAAGTCAAGTCGACTGGAGCAATTGTGCCACCACCACTGCTCGCTAGGGACAAATTCAACACTACAAGCACCATGATTCCGTTGCTAAATATGAAAGGGGTGTTTAGTGGTCATGCAACGGATGACGCAAACATGCACTTAATGAACTTCGTAGGTATATGCAAGGCATACAGGTTGCCCGGAGTAAGCCAGGATGCAATACGGCTCAGACTCTTCCCTTTTCTCTATCTGGGGAACCTACTTTGTGGTTATTGGACTTGCCCAATGAATCCATAACCAACTGGAGGGAGCTTAAACAGGCCTTCTTGGAGAGATTCTTTCCCCTGTCCAGGATGTTATAGCTAAAAGATGAGATCTATAATTTTTGACAGATCAAGACTGAGACACTCATGAAACTTGATTGAGATTCAAAAAGAAATTGAATAAGTGCCCCAACCATGAAATTCCAGATGATAGTTTGTTGGAAATTTTTTATAAGTCTCTGAACAATAGCACCAAGGCTATAGTAGACACGGTAGCTGGAGGAGCATTGATGAGCCACACCTGGGAGCAAGCAGCCAACATTCTTGATAGGGTGATTAAGACAAACAGGCTTGTCATATAAGGGAGGCTGATGTAGTGGCAGGCACATATGCTGTTGGTTTGACTGCAGACCAACAAAGAAAAGAAGAAGAGCACGACCAGGGGTTGTCTCACATGCGCACATCATTGGACTTGCTGACAAACCATATTATGGGAGTCGTAACCAAATAGGTTAATGCAGTGGGTACTTAAGGAAGGGAGAAAGGACCTGATCACTCTAATTCTGAGGAGGCAAACTTTTTGGATAGCCAGGTGGCGGGTTTATGAACCAACACCCAAGTGTTTGGACAAGACAATTGAAGCCAAGGTTCTAAAAATCAAGATCGAAATCAGTATAGAGACAACTACAACAGAAACGGGTTCAGAGATAGGAGTCGAGGTCGTGAGCACGAAGGTGATTGGAGGCGCAATGATGGTTATCTCAATGACCAGACTGGATTCTATGTACCTCCCAATGCATGAGAAAGGGGAGGTTGGGCAGTCAAAGTTGGAGAGCATGATGGCCGAGATGTTGAAGAAGGTGAGGTCCACTGATGATCAACTGAAGGAGATCCAAGGTGATTTGTTAAGTATGGGTCAAAAGGTGGAATCTCATGCTACTTCCATCAAGAAAATTGAACACCAACTTGGGCAACTGTCAGTATCAATGAATCCTAGAAAAAAGGGTACATTACCTAGCAACACTGTCCAAAATCTGAAAAACAATGCACATTATATGGCGGTGATGACTAGGAGGGGTAAAACAACAGTTGACCCCCTGTTTCCAATTGAAGTTGAGTGGAAGAAATAGAGCATAATGGAGGATGATGATACTAGTGCTAAGAAAGAGACTGGTGAGTTGCAACAAGCCCCGAGAGGTGAGAAGGAACCTGTCATGGATCAAGGGGAAACGCAAGTGCCAAAAGCTATCCCATGACCACCGCCACCATTCCCCTAAAGGATGAAGAAGAAGGAGGAGAGTGGTAAGTTTCAGAAATTCCTTTCAATGCTTAAGCAGCTGTCTGTGAACATACCATTGGTCGAAGCACTAGAGATGCCAGGATATGCAATGTTTATGAAGGACCTGCTGACAAAGAAGATATCTGTGAACTATGAGCCTATTGATAATGTGCATCACTGTAGTGCCATAGCTACAAGGGTCTTATCATAGAAAAAGGAGGACCCAGGTGCCTTTACTATACCATGTATAATTGGCAATATCGAGTTCACAAGGGCACTCTATGATTTGGGAGCTAGCATTAATCTGATGCCCTTGGCTATGTTCAAGAAGTTAGGATTGGGAGCTCCTACGCCGACCAACATGCAGCTACTGATGGCTGACAGAACAGTTAAGAAGCGAATGGGGATCTTGATTGATGTGCTTGTCAAGGTAGATAAATTTATATTCCCAGCAGACTTCATGATTTTGGATTTCGAGGTTAATTATGAGGTCCCCATCATTTTAGGGTGACCATTCCTTACGATCGGGAGAGCTCTAGTAGATGTAGAAGCTGGACTGTTGATGTTTAGGCTGAATCAAGAGGAGGTCACATTCAACATCTGCAAGACAATGAAGCAACCCAAGGAATTTAGTGTGATCTCTGCACTGGAGGATGAGTATTTATCACTTGATGAATTTTGAGTAGTGAAGAGATTTGCATCGTGTTGCGACGTCAAATCAGGCGCTTCTTGGGAGGCAACCCAAGTGGTAGACTGGTGAAGTCTGAGTAACCATCCTTCCTACGTCGTGCTGTGATGTTAAATCAAGCGCTTCTTAGGAGGCAACCCAATTTATTGAACTAATGTGTGCTCAATGTGCAGGGAAAATTGAAAATAGGAGGCTGACACATTAACTGTTATGGCTCCCAGTACGACCCGTAATGAGATCCTATGGGCCGTAGCAGTAGTCGTGGTGAAGTTCAGAACAAAAAGATTCCAAGCCCTGACTTACGAGTCATCCTACTGATCGTATCTCGATGGTACAAATCGTAGGATGTATTTGTAGGTCATCAAGTAAGTTTTCTTTAACAGGTTGCCCATGAGTCCAAGGGACGAGCCGTAGGATCTTTATACGACTCGTGAAGGGTTGATGGCACTAATAACCGACTCGGCCCAAATTTTTTTAAAATATGCCCTTTCCTATTTTAACCCCCTAAACCCATTCTCCCACGCTCAAGCATTCAAACACACGATTCACTTCACTTCCCCTACACGTAACTCAACAACACCCAAAGAATCAAGCGAACTTCTTGCTCGACTCAAACTGAGAAAACCCTAGGACTGTCATTTATCATTAGTGAAGCATCAATCAAGTAAGTGTGTTGTGTTAAAAATTATTAAAGACTCACATATTGATATTGATGGTGTCAAAACCCCAGTTAGTTAGTCACTTGACTTGAAATTTGATGTTGAAAATATACAATGATCTGGATGTTGTTACTACGCTTCTTCGACCAAAAGGGATTCTAGATTCTATATGAATTGAGATTTTAAAAATTAATGAGTTATGGGTAGTGGGTTAAGAAAAGGGAAAATTGGGCTTGAGTTAAATTGAGTCATTGATGTGCCTATACCTGGGGAAATCTGAGTATACTAAAAATTGAAAAACAGTCCTTGCAAAACTGAGAAAAGAAAATTTGAAGTGGTATGAGGCACAGTATGGACCGTAGGTTGACACTATGAGTCATATTGAGCACTCGTGCCACCAAACTGAACATAGTCGCATGAAAATGTCCTTCTTACGACTTGTGGAATTGACCTACAGGTCGTACCATGAGTCGTGGAAAAATTCAGAAAAATAGTAATGCTGGGCTTCATCAGACGACTTGTAGTACAGATCATACCTTAATGGTATGAGTCGTACCTGCAAATCGTACTGAAAACTAGTTGCAATTCTGGGACTTTTCATGGGTCGTACCTTTATGGTACAACTCGTAGGGGTGTCCCATGATGAAATTCAGAACATCTTCTCTCTAATTCTTCTTTTTCAAAAATAGATTGCTAACCACTTTCTCTACAAGTACAATGACATACGAAAGCAGGGCAGACAAAATACAATCTCGTAGGAGACTGGTCAATGAACCAACTGACTCGGAGTCTGATAAGGCCGGAGACTCACCTAGCGGTTCAATTGAGGAGTATCAAGTACATACCTCAGACACTGATGGGAACAGAACCACTAGGGTGAGAGCAAAGTCCCAAGCTGAAGCAACCACTGCAACATCCACTAAAGTTCCTCAGTCTGAAGAGGGAGTTAGAGAGGAACATCAAAAGTCAGGGAGCCACTCTAATTCTGAAGAAGGGTCAGGAGAGACCTAGAGTGAACAGGAAAGCGGCAGTGATGAGTCAGAGGAAGAGGCCCCTGTTGCTGCACAAGAGCAGACACCACCCAGAACAAATCGTACAATTCGGTGGAGAGTGCTGGGAGCCAAAGAAATCTATGAACAAGGCATCTCTCTCACCTTCAAAAATAAGCCACGGAGGATCATTCGAGAAGAACGAAGAATACTCACAACTGCATTGAATGAAGTTGAGGAGATGAAGAGGATTTTTAGCTTCTATGGTTTTGAATGGATGCCAAGACTCCAACACAGTACACAGAAAACATAGTTTGGGAATTCTATGCCAACTATATGGCCACTGTGGAGGTAAAGGAAAAGAAAGGGCAGAAGATAAAAGACTAGCCTCATCTGGAGAGTGTTATGGTCCGAGGTCGAGAAGTTGATATATCCAAGCGAACCATTGCTCAATTGTTGTACGACCCACATTTCTTGCCTACAAGGATGATGCCAGAGTATGATTACAGGGTGGAGGCAATGAAGCAGATTAGATCCCTGGGTATGCTAGAGTTACAGAGACAACTGCAATGGCTAGCAGGGGTGATTGCTGATAACAAAGATGAAGCTGAATGGGTTATAGGTGGAAAGCAGGTGACCAAGAATTCACTGAATTTCATTACAAAAGCCTGTTGGACACTAGTGCGCTAATGGTTAGCAGCTACGGTCAACGACAACACACTAAGTGCTGACAAAGTGGCTTTGGTTGCATGCCTCATGTCTTGTTACCCCATCAATATTCTGAGGATCGTAGCCGATGAGATACGAGACCGGGCGGTGGGAGTATGCACTACTATCCTATTCTTTAGTATTGTTTTCAAATTATGTATGGAGGCATAAGTTCCATGGGGTGATGAGCAGTTGATTGGAGGCCAAAAGATTGCAGATATATGCCATATCCGGGATGAGATGAACCTAGTAAGCAGATCTAGGATTCCCACAGATATCCTACCAGCCCAACCTGCAGGGGACATACAGGTGAATGTCACCATTACACAGGAACAAAGAGAGATACCGGCTACAGACACCGGTCATTTAGAGTTAGCTCCCAGCACCTCAGCTACACCACTACCCAGCATGTAGGCTCAGACACTAGCAGGGTACATCTTGGTACCATAGGACTTCCTCCAAAAGCTAGCTAAGAGATTGATCATGGCAGAGCGTAAGATTCTGGCCATGATGGATAATGTTAAACCATGGGTCAAGTCAGAGATAGAGGTAGGAGCTCAGGCTCTACATGCTCGCCTAGATAGTTTTGAGAGCCAATTCAATGAGAGAATGGCGGAGCATACCAATACCAGCAGTCTCCATTTGGAGTTGGGGGCTCTTTGGAGCCAAGTAATTGAGTTGTCATAATGACAACCAATAGTTTTAGTATCCACCAATCTTCTAGACCTAGATGTCGAGCTTGATGAGGATATTGATATGGCAGCATATTAGGAGCTGACAATAGCTGGTGATAAAGGAAAGAAAAGAGCTGCTAAAGATGCTAGTGAGAAAATTTTGAGAATAAAAAAAGAAGGAGAGGAAAGAGCGCAAGTGGGCTAGAGCAGAGAGCATGCAGACTAATGACACACATATGACTGAGCTGCATGAGAGAGCTAGAGGAGTTGGTAGTTCCATCGCACCCCAGCTCGAGCTTGACTGTGGCCATGATCCTTCGGGAGAGCCACATTCTACCCAGATATTTCCAGAGGCCATCCAAGCAGCCACGACTACTGGGGGGACCACTCCCCCTATTGACACACAATTGACTGTGCCGGTCACCGCTAGCGCCACTATTACAGCAGAGGTACCACCTCCGTGAGATGATAGGCGCCTAGAGCGCCACAGGTATGTTCTCTTCCCCATGTTCTAGATGATGCTTCAGGGACGAAGCTAACTTTTCAAAATGGGAGGGAGTGTACTTGTGATTTTTGGGATTTTTGGTTCGTTTGAGGGTTTTTCTTGTCGAGTTTCTTTTCCCTCAGGCATGCTATCTAGTAGAATCGGCATGTGTAGGATTTTTATTTTTATTTTGTGATTTTTGTTTAATTAGAAGGTAACTTAAGAGTACTCAGCCAAAAAAAATGAACTAGTTTTGGTTTTTGAAAAAGAATTGACCCTATTTAAAAATTTTCTGATGCATTAGCTATGTAGTTGTGATAACATGCATGATTTCTATGGATCTTTGGATGTCATTTATTTTTCAACATGAGTTGTTTTTTAAGCCATGTATAAACCAGACAGGTGAGGTGAATAGTTCATGTACCATGTGTGAGTGAGGTATATTAGTTAGTTTGGTATTGTGTTATAGATTTAGAACTTGCCTGGTTTGTCTCTGCATAGGCTAAGGATGGTTGGTTAGGATATGATCATAGGCCATTTTTGTTTAGCTCACTTTTAGCCTATATTTCCCTACCAAAAGTTGCATGAATCCCTTGATCCCATGTTTGAGCCTTAATAGATCATGTTTCTTTGATTTACCGATGAGCCATTTTTTACAATGAACCTATTTTTGCCCTGGTCCTTCCTTGGATAATGTGAACCCCAACATAAGCAAAATGCTTAAGTTGAGGGTGGCTAGAGTAGGGGTGCGTAAATGGTGGGAACGGAAGAAAGAAAAAGAAAAGAAAAAAAAGAAATGGTGAAAAATAAGGTGTGGTGAGATGGAAATAATAGGATGAAAAATGATATAAATGTTGAGAAATAAAGCTCAAAGAAATTTTGAAAATGTTGAAAAAAGGTTGAAAACTCACCACACCCATGCAAATGTGAATAAAAAGGGGAAAAGGGAATGAAAGAATAAAAAGGTGAATTAGGTGAATGGTGTAGCCAATGTATGTAGTGCCAAGGAAGGAATTGTCACTTATAAAATATTCCATCTTTATTATGTCCATCCCTAAGCTTACATTACAAGCCATATCAAGTCTTGTGATCCTAACCCGACCATATGAAAAACCAAAGCAGAGAAAATAAGGGCAAGCCTATGGTATCTGACACATAATACTTGTAACATCTTTGTGAGAGTGAGCGCCTTACTTGCTTAGTCCGATATCATGTTTGACATTTCACATCTAAGTGGGGACTTCATTTGTGCGAGGGTACATGTATTATGTTTTCTTTTACCATTAGTCTGTATGGAAAACATTGGTGATGACTTGATTACCTGTTGATCCCTATTTATGATGTTTTGAGGTTGCTTGTAATACATTAGCTGATGTTGTTCCATGAGAAAGGGTCAATCAAGTTTGTAAAAAAAGTGCAAGTTCTGTTTGAATATTGGCTATAGTATCTTAAGTCTATTTTCTAGTTAAGCGTCATGTTTTAGTTTTTCTTTACTTTTCCCCAGGACATGCAAAAGTCTTAAGTTGAGGGTGTTGATGTGCTATGGATATACAACACTTTCGATGCTAAAAACTAAGAAAAAAACATAAACTTAGGTATGTTTATATAGATATAAGGCACTTTTCCTTTGATTGTAGGATGAATTGATGTTGGACCTAAAAATGGCAAAATATATCCTGAAAGATACAAAATAGGCTTAATGTGCAGACCTCAGTACGAGCCGTAGAAAAGACCTACGAGTCGTACTGAGGGCTATGAAAAGTTGCAGAAGGCTTAAGGTGTATAGAGGCAATGTACGAGTCATGATGAAGAAATCGTGACAAAATTAAGAAAAGTTGCATAAAGTGCTGACTCTTGCTACAAAAGGAATGTACGGCCTGTGGGAAGAAGGTACGGGTCGTACCATGACAGTCGTGTTGAACTTCAGAAGAATTCCAAAGTTTTAGAATTAAATTACAGGAGATCAGTATGGGTCGTATGAAGGAGGTACAAATCGTACTTGGATCCAACACTTAGCCGAAATTCATCCAACAATGCAAGGTACGACATGCAACTACGAGTCGTAGGAAGCTGCTACAGATCGTAACTTGGGTTGTGACGACTGTGACACCAGATATGGAAATTTATCCAGTTAGCCTAGCAAAAGGATTCTTCTGTCTGTATAAATATATTTTAGGTTTTATTTTTCTGGAGACAATCAAAGAATCATAGAGAAGAGAAACAAGTAAGAGGGAGAGAGAATTGAGTTTATTGAACTTGTGATCAATCTTTTCTTGAAAATCATCTTGTTCTTGATACTTTTTGTTTAAAGATTTTGCGGAGTAATTAGAGAAAGTGTTTTTATCAAACATTCTTGTAAGTATTGATTTTTATTCTTAATCATGAATACAAATTACAACTTTACAACTATGAGAGAGTAAAACCTCCATAGCTAGGGTTGTGCGAACCATGGTGGATTAACAAGCTAGGGTTACACAAAGTGATTTTAAAACCAATACCAAATACTTATATTGTATTTTTTCATACTTAAACATTTCTTGACAGTGCGCAACGTTAGGACATGCCCAAATTTTTTACTTGCTTTGGTCGAAAAGGTAGAGATTAGGACCTTGATTTTGATAATCATTGTATTAAACTTGAGTCGTGGTAGCAGGATAGTTAAATCTGGAACTTAGTGATAACAGATAGTTTGAAACCTCTCATGAGACTTGGTCGAGCGATTGAGTATAGTCATTCAATAGGGACTGGTTAGTTGTTTGAATGAACCTAAGTTATCAGTTCTATAAGTAAGTGTTGGTGATAATCACGAGTGTATACCCAAAATAGTTATGAACCCATGGGGAACATAAACACTAGTTATCCTTTGATGTTGACTTAACACCAGAATTTTAATATTTGTTTTTATTTTGATTTTCTTTAGAATCCCCCTATTTTGAAATAGTACCTTACAAGTTCAATTACCGTCTATAATCCAGTCTCCCTATTCCCTGTTTTGTCGACCCCAATCTCTAGTTGGGTTCTTTATTGACAACGTCCGCTTCTCACTTTAGTAGGAGGTATTGTTTGAGCATTATCAGTTGTAGACAACTTGACTAAATCCACCTATTTTTTACCCTTCAAGACTATTGACTCAATGTAGGATTATCGTGAGTTAGTTTGGTTCATGGAGTTCTTTTGTCCATCAGAGGTACTTTGTTCAGCTTGAAGTTTTAGAGATTGTTTCAGTAGGGAATTGATACTCAGGTCAAGCTTAACATAGCTTTTCACCCACATATAGATGGTCGGGCTGATAGGACTATTTATACTCTCAAGGATATGCTGAGAGCATGTGCGATTGACTTGAAAGGTAGTTAAGATGATCATTTATCTCTTATCTAGTTTAAAAACAATAACTACCACTCGAGCATTCAGATGGATTCGTTTGAGGTTTTTTGTGGGTGAAGATGTAGATCACCTATTGGTTGGTTTGAGGTAGGTGAGGCTACATTGATAGGGCCAAATTTAGTTCATGAGGCTATCGATAAAGTTTAGCTTATAAGGGGAAAGCTGAAAATAGGTAAGAGTCGTAAAAAGTCCTATGCTGATGTGAGGAGGAGAGAACTGGAGTTTGAAGTTAATGACTGGGTGTTTTTTAAGGTGTCTCCAATGAAGTGAGTGATGAGGTTCAGAAAGAAAGTGAAGCTAAGTACCCAATATGTTGGTCCCTATAGGATTATGAGGCGTGTTGGCAAGGTGGCCTATGAGTTGGAGCTACCAGTGGAGTTGGCTTTGGTATTTCCATTTTCCATATATCATTGTTAAAGAAGTGCATTGGTGATCTGGCTTTGGTTGTCCTAGTAGAGAGCATAGGTGTGAAGGATAACCTTAGCTATGAGGAGGTACCAATTAAGATCCTTGATCGTTAGGTTTAGAAGCTGAGGAATAAAGAAGTAGCTTTGGGGAAAGTCTTGTAGAGGAATTAACATGTTAAAGGAGCTACATGGGAGGCTAAAGTAGATATGATGGCTAGATACTTGCATTTATTCCCTTCTCACTCTGTTCCAACATGAGTATTAGTTTCCTCCTTAGTAGTCTATTCAATTTCATGTTTAATTTATGTCTATCATCTTTCTTTATGTTAGTGTATATATGTGTGATTCATGAATTTAGTTCGGTCACGTATATCTTTCCGGAGTCAGTCACTTCATCAGTTTTCAGCTTCAGATAATCAGTATTTGAAATTTTAGTTCCTTTCCCAGTTTTTCAGAATGTTTAGTTTACATTCGAGGATGAATGTTCCTAAGGGGGAGATATTATAATATCCCGAAAGTTCGTAAGACTAGAAGAGAGAAATGGAAATAAGTTCAGCAGAAAATATGTGTTTTTACCTCAAAATGACTCATTGTACGAGTGGTGATGAAAGCAACAGGTCATGGGAGGAGTGGTAGTGAGACAGTAAAGTTGGGAGCTCAAACCATGGGTCACACCACGAGTCATGGTGCATGGGTACGACTCATGGTCAAGAGTCATGGTGAGGCACAGGTACTGTTAGGGTTGAAAAGGATGAATCATGGTACGACTCATTGTGGGAAATGAGTTGGGATGAGGGTTGTGGTTTGAAGGTTCTGTGTATGGATAGGTTGTCACAAGTGGTGTTATGAACTATGGTAGGAAACTAGGAGTTGTGGTTTGTAAAAAGTGGAAAAATCAAGAGAAGGTAAAAATTAAGGCTCAATGACCACGACAGGTGTTACGACCCATGATGACAGGTAACGAGTCGTGGTAGATTTCCATGATATGATCTTCAGGAATCAGTCTTACGATCAGTGGTGACCACGGGAGGTGACCACGAGTCATCACTTCATGGTATGACTTATGGTGAGAATCGTGATGACAGGCAGTGTTGATTTTCTAGAATTTTTATTAAGGGTATTTTCATAAATTTAAAGCTCCTAGGTCCTAAACTACATCATTTTAAGCCCTGAAAGGAGTATATTAGGGGAGTTTAACCTATCCAAATTCATTCAACTCCCATGCATGCAAGATTAGAGGGTTCCATTGTAGATCAAGCTTAGAAATCATTTAATTCTCCTCCAAATCTTTTTGGCTTTCAAAGTCATGTTTAGAATCAATTTACCCAGGTATGTCGGGCCATGAATGAGATTTCCCTTTCACTCTTATGCTTAAATTTCTCCTCAAGTTCATGAATTCAAGTGTTTATTCAAGTGTATGATCCTATAGGATTTTATCCCAATTTCATGAAATTTCCTATGATTTATTTATGGGTCAATTCCCTTCATGTTTAAAAATATATTTTAAGATCTATGGGTAGATTTTTAAACCTATTTTGATTATTAAATTTATGATTTCAAATTTTAGAGAATTATTCACAATTATGCAAGTTTCATGAAAAGACAAGTTTATGATTCTATTATGATTGTGGTTCTCCTAATCCCTAATTTATGATTTATTATTTATGATATAATTTCCTATAAGTACTCTTCATGAATTTATGGATATCAAGTATGGTGATCTTCTCAAGCATGTATGTTCTTTATGACTTATGCGTTTATGATTTTGGCTGACTCACAAGCCCTTATTTCATGGATAATCATGTATTTCAAGTATGATCAAGTATGTTGTGATATGATTAGCCATGAATTTCATGTATGATTTCACAATTATTATATGAGCCCTCATGTGTATGTTTTTGGGAGCAGTGTCTAGGATCGAGTAGGCCCGACATTTAGGTAAACTTCGTGGTCTTAACTATGTGCCAATGTAGGTTTATAGTCATGGACTCTAGGTGGGTCCCTATTAGTGATATCATGCCATTTACATCCCTTGCCCGGCAAGCCTGGGAAGGCTTTGCCCACTTGAGTGAGATAGTTGGGGCATCATGTAAGCTCTATCATGATGGTGTCAGTTAGGATGAGTCCTCCCATTGTTCCTTATGTTTTATGCATGATCATGATTATGATACTTTTGCTAAAGTTTTGTTTTTACAAGATTTCTCTTATGATTATGATTATGACTATGACTAGTTTATGAATTGTTTGAAAACCTTGAGCCCTCATGCTTATGTTATGATTATCACATCATATTTTGAACTGTCCTACTCTTATGAACACTTATGTACTTTATTAGTCCATTTTATTTACCTTGCATACTCATTACATTCAAAGTACTGACCACATACTTTATGTTTTATCATTTCATCATATAGGTCCAATAGATCAGGTGCCGCGTTATTAGTCCTGCTTCCATATCAGTTTAGTGTAACCAGTGTTGGTGAGTCCTCATCTTTCGAGGACATTCAGTTTAGTTTGTTGTTTTGTTATTTCATTTACAAACTTTTGTCGAGCTAGTTGGGGATGTTGTCCTATCAGCTCATCAATTACTTTAGAGGCTTTTCAGATAGTATGTAGAATCTCAGCTTGTTAGTGTTGATTCAGTTTATGATTATTACGTGTGCAGACTTCTGCTTATTCATGTTCAGTTTTATCTGTTTTCGTTAATTTATGCTCTTTAGCCACTATGTTCATGCCATGGGTCGACTTGGAGCCATTTGTGGTTCTATATTCTGTGTCCCGATTTGTGGTCTCAGTTCGGGTCATGACAAGCTAAAATTGAGGTCATCGCAAGATTGCCACCACCTATTTCCGTCAAGCGTATTTGGAGCTTTGTAGGACATGCAGGGTTTTTGTAGAAGGTTCATCAAAAAATTTTCAAAGATCGCACAACCTTTGTGCAAGATACTTAAAAAGGATATGGAATTCAACTTTGATGATGCTTGTCTAAAAGCTTTTGAATTCCTGAAAGAAAGACTCACCTATACCCCCATTACTATAGAACCAGACTGGTCTATTCCATTTGAGGTGATGTGTGATGTTAATTGAGTTGTCCTAGGTATTATCTTGGATCAAAGAAGAGCAAAAACATTTTACCCCATTTATTAAGCCAGTAAGACACTCAATGCAGCTCAGAAAACTATTCGATGACTAAAAAGGAGTTGCTAGCAGTGGTTTTTGCATTAAAAAAGTTTCAAGTATACTTACTCGAAACTAAGGTGATGTCTATACTGATCATGCAGCATTGCAGTATTTGATGTCAGAGAAGGATGCTAAAACAAAGCTGATCAGAGGGTGTTGCTCCTACAAGAATTTGAGTTTGAGGTAAAGGCCCTAAAAAAGGTCAAGCAGTTATGTACGGGAGAGAGACAGAGACATGTAAGGTGGTTAGCCAGGGTGATAGATGAGGAGAAAAGGATACGAATTAGGTGACTAGCCTGTCATCAAAGCCTCACTTAATTTCATTACGATGGCCTGCTGGATATTATTTCATCGCATATTGACACTGACAGCTAATGATAATACTTTGAGCGCTGACAGAGCAGGTTTGATGGCGAGCATCAGGTCGGTTTTTGCTATCAACATCCCGAAGATTATAGTAGAGGAGAATCGGGATTGAGCTCTAGAATTGAGCACTACAATTCCATTCCCGAGTCTCATATAGAGGCTCTATAGGGAGTCAGGTGTCTGGGTGATAACAGAGATTGACATCAGAGTTGAAGGCATATGGACTGTTGATGTTGGGCTTATACGTGATGAGATGAACCCGACGAACTAGGTTAGAGCACCAACAACAGTTCTGACACCATAGATAGCAGGGGGTAAGCAGGGAGATGCCCACATATCAGTTGATCAGCGTGAGATACCGGCTACTGAGGCCGGCCACATAGTAGCTACTGCTAACACTTTATTCGCTCCTCCACCATCCACTTCAGGCCATGTCCCAGCTGGCTATATCCTTATGGTAGAGGACTTCTTGCAAAAGATGGCCAAGAGGTGAACATAATGATGGAGCAAGTCATACAAAGGATGAGGGCCAAGATTGATGCAGTAGCTAGAGTTTACACACAAGGCTTGATAGCTTTGAGCTTCGGCTCAATGAGCATCTAGCAGAGCTGCCAGACATGAGGAGTTTTGTTATACCCCGAAAGCTCAAAGATCGGACCTGGGAGTTAAAAATGGAAAAGTTGGAAAATTGATGTTGCAGGTACAGGACGAGTCATAAGATGATTCGTGAGGTCAGGTGGCTTATAGGGAGGCCCGGGAAAGTGAATGAGTGAGGTCCCCACGAGTGAGGGAATGACTCGTGGTGGCTGACCACGAGTCGTCATGTCAATCTTGGGGTGGAGTTGGACTTTCTTCAGAAGGATGACCAGTGTATCAAACATATGGGAACCCATGAGTCATTGTCTGTCCCAACGACTTGTGAGGTGAGTTGTGAGCAAGCAAGATGATTTTCATAGATGTTAAGGCAATGTACGTGATGGGAGGAGACCACAAGTCATGGTCACTGGGGACGATTTGTTAAGTTCCCCGTTACAAGCCCCAGTAGTTCAGTTAGCCAGTGCACTTGACGGGCAACTCGACGAGTCATTGCCCGTCCTAAAGAATCGTCAGGTCACCCGTTAGGGTCACCTGCCAGTATTTTCCTATGAATTTAGTAAGGGATTTTCCAAAATTCCTAAGTTCTAAAGGCCTATACTATGTCATTTTAAGCTCATTATAGTGGGTTTTTAACAGGGGAAAACCTATCTTAGGCCATTACTCTCATGCATGCAAGATTGGAGGTTTGAAGGGAAAAACCAAGGTGAATTCTCAAGGTTTCCAATTGGAATCTCAGTTGGGCAATTAGGGAGAGTAGAAATTCTTCATTCCTAGGTATGTATGGTGTTACACCCCATAAGTTTTTAACGTTTAGTCGGCCTATTCGTATGTTGATTAAAAGTTTTAGAGCGCCATACGTATGAGGAAAGGGCCAAGGGGAAAGGACGAATGAGTGCAAAGTCGATATTTTGCAGGAGGAGGCCGAACAAAGCTGCATAGAGGGGAAAAGTGGCACGAAGCAGCTCCTCCACGTTAGCCAACGTGTCACGGACCAGAATCAGCGCGATGGGCAACGTGCCACGTTTCCTTATCTGCTGCCTCAAGTATATAAAGGACTCACACTTAGAAATTAGTTCACTATCCAAATAATCAGGACCCAAACAGAGGGAGTACGAAGAAACCAAGTAAAAATCATCCGATTACGCCGTTAAACGCCATCCAAATCTGAATTAACTTCAGGTATAAAAGTATAAGGCTGCAGGGAGCATTTCTACGGAGTTAGTTTCATGAAACTCGCTCAGCGAATCGTCGTCCCACTGAGCCAAAGTTGTTAAAATTTCTCCAAACTAGTGTCAATATAATCATAGACTTAAAGTAAGTATTTCTCCCTTCTAGATTATAGAGAAATTACGAGTTTTTGATCGTCTTTTGATAAGTTGAAGTATAGTCAGTATATGTAGAGTGCCATCAGTTATGTAAAGCTTAATACGAGCTGATACTCATCAGTTGAATACGAGCTGATACTCATCAGTTAGTCAGAAAATGGCAAACGAGGTATGTAAAGCTTAATTCTTGGCAAGTATCCTTATCGTACAGTGTTACGACTTATGTTCTCGAATAGAAATAACGATCTCAGATGTTGCAGATAGTTGTTACCATTAGATTGTAATTCGATATGTTGTAATTAGCTTTTATTGATATACATATGTAAATATCAAATATGTTGCGAGTAGCTGCTAATAGGGATTACAGTTACATAAGTTCTGGTTAGCTGCTAGAAAACGTATACAGGTCGTACTGCAGAACCCCTTGCTGAAAGGGAGCAGGTTAAATGTGATTCCCGTTGTGAATGCTATAGAAACTTTTTTAGTTCTCAGTTTATTGGGATGGTAGACTTATATGTTTGTTGCGAGGCCTAGACATCAGAAGCTCATAAGGGTTAGTGGCCTAAATTAATTTGTTAAACAGTATGGGCGCAGTTACGCGGTCTAACGACCAGTTAGCGCTTGTATTGGCAAGAAAGCATCCCTAGAGGTCATTGACATTTTTGCACGTTTCAGAATTAGAAATAGAGACAGAATAGGTATATTCTAGAGTTAGCGATACCAGGTTGTCCAGTGTATTGAGTGATCGTCTGCCATCCCTTTAGCCTTATTAGTGATTTTCAGTCTTAGTCGACTTAACAGTTACCACGTAGGATGCCCAGCAAGTCAACCCAGTCGTCTAAGTTAGATAAACCCATGGGTACCCCAAGGAGGGATCCATATTAGTAGCCAGTGACGGGTTAGCACCCTAGCTGGTTCTTGTAAGGTATTCAGGTACAGAGTGCCAGAAGAGGGCCAATCTATATAGAATCGCCTATAAGATTGGGAATTGCCCAGAATAGTAAAACGATCCGAGTGAATTCCGATAAGGTCTAAGGAATCAATAGTACTTTGCTAGTACAGTGTTAACCACAACTTAAGGAGATCGGTAAGCTCCCTATGGAGGACCAGGGTGCCGATCGCGTAGAAGAAAGTTCTATCAAGCCCATCCCTATAGTTGTTTAATTAGAAGAATAAAGTAGTTAGCTATCTGCAACCCCACAGTTATTCATGAGTTGTAGATGTCCGAGTAGGATAATCAGAGTATTGTTAGGACACTTCAGACCTCGCTCTATTCAGCCAGACTATTAGAGATCATGATCACTATTAGGATCCTCTGATCAAATACGGGTGCATGGCATGCCTATAGACAGCCTTATAGATTATCCTAAAGCGACTAGCGTTAGTGTTAGGCCCGGAAGGCCAGACACGCACTCCTTGTACAGATAGATTGATGTCTCAGTATATCACCTGGGTTGGGGTTGCCCTCAGTTAGAAGCCTTCCATGACTGCCCCAAGGTTAATAGCTGTGTCTACTCGCCCGCCAGGGGTGAGGATACGTCGCTCTACAGAGCGGCATGCCATCCGCAAGGGACGAAGATGGGGATCCAGATCCTCATATTGCCATGGTTGGCTTTATACACACCCCCGCCGAGCGTTTATGCCCGGGGTGTAGATATAAGGAGTCCTCTAAACTCAGACGCAACTACAGCTTAGGGGCCAAGCGAGCCCAGTTGTAGACCCAGGGGACCGGTAGGTTGGCTACAGTACTAGTAGAGTTGTAGACACCTGAGTAGGGGTATATAGATTGAGATGTGCTTGCCAGGACTTATGGGAGCCTGAATGAGTTATTCCATGCGGATTGTACCTCTCGGCTTATGGGAGCCAGGTGGGGTTCTTGTATGAATTCTTGTCTGCTAGCTATAGTGTTTATAAATGTGTATGTATGCAGTCTTAGCATATGCACATGTAGTGTCAGTTAAATTGTTATACCCCATAGAATTCCCGGCATTTAGATGACCTATTCACACGTTGGTTAAGCGTATTTGAAAGCCATACGTGCTAGGGAAAGGCCCGGGAAAAGATCGAACAAGAAACCTATCGAACCATCGCGGGAGGAGCCGAGGCAGAGCCCCTCCGCGATGGCAGAGTGTCACGGAGGTGAGGCCTCCGCGATGGCTTCGTGACACGTTGCCCGTGTCCAGGCCCAAGTATATAAAGCCTCCACTTCAGTCCAAATCAGATTACACTTGAAAAAATTTCCAGAACACGCAGCAAACAGAGATAATCGAAGGAGAATTAAATATTTTCGTCCGATTACGCTGCCAAACGCTGCCCAAACCCAAATTAATCCTAGATACCAAGGTATTTTGCAGCAGAGAGCATTTCTACGGAGTTAGTTTTGCGAAATACGGCCGACGAATCGGCGAGCCGCCGAACTAAAGTAAGTAGAATTGCTCTAAATTAATGTCTATCTGTTCCTAGCTGAGAAGTGAATAATTCTCCCTTTTGGGCTGCTGGAAAATAGCGAGTTTTTGACCGTCTTTCGATAAGCCTAAGTTTAGGCTATAAATTAAATCGAAAGTAACGTCGCTCTTTACAATAATGTTGTATTTAGTATTAATTGGCGTATTTATCAATGCAGTTGGGAGAAAATAGTTGAAGTACCGGCTGAGCTTCATCCGACGGACGAATAATTCAAAGAGAAGGTATGTAAAGTTAGTTTCCTTTGGCAAGTTAAGTAATATCAGTACAGTGTAATAAATTACAGACCAGTAGAATGTTCAGAAATCGATTATTGTGTTATTTTGAATATTGGTGCAAGATGAGAAGTTTTGGGTTGTAACGTATACGATACCCATCCGTACGATGTAGATTCAGACGTAAGTGATTAAGATTGCCCAGTATACTCAGTATATGACGTAATATGCCATGTTAAGATATTGTTGTGTTTAGCGGAAGCCTCGTGAAGTAGTACAGTATCCGTAAGTACTTCAGAAACAGAATAGCAGGCTAAAATAAAGTTCAGGAAACATGTCAGGAGTAGTAAATCATGTTACTATAGAAAGCCAGTATCCCGTGTAGTTCAGCAGAAAGATTATATTCGTACATACATCTATAGTATTTCCAGCCTCAGCATGTATGGAGTATGTACTTATTTCTATCACGGGTCCAGCATATAGTATATACAGAAACTTAGTAAACAGCAGAATTTTCAGCAGAAACATTATCTTATATAGCATTTGCTCAGTACAGCCCGGCAGGAGACTATGTTCATATTTATACATCTTTACCTGCCTCAACACGTATTAAATACGTACAGATTACTATCAGTAGCGCAGCATGTAATATATATGATACTTTATCCCTATTAGCCTCAGCATGTGAGATACCCAGACAGCATTACCAGTTGAGACCGTTGTATTGTTTGGGGTTGGATTACCTAGCATCCATGACTGCCCAGGGTTAATAGCTGTATCGACTCGTCCGCCAGAGGATGAGGATACGTCACTCTACGGAGTGGCATGCCGTCCCGCCAGGGGACGAAGATGGGATGCCAGTTTTTCCCCATACTTGTGCCTTGATCGGCCCTTACATACCCCAGTCTAGCGGATACGCCCGGGTGCAGATTCAGGAGTCCTCCGGACTCAGATGCAGTTATAGTCAGGGGATCAGCGAGCCCAAGTGCATACCCAGGGGACCGGCAGGATGCTTACAGCCAGTATAGGAGATGGGTTGACCGGGGTAGGGGTATAGATTCTGTGTTGATTGTACCTCCCGGCTTATGGGGGGCGGGTAAGGTTGTGTATGCCATGTTATGTTATGTATGTTATGCTATATTACAGTAGATACGAGCAGATTAGTAGTAGAATGATACGTCTCCAGGTATGATTCCTACTCCCTTCAGTATGATTAAGCACAGGTACGATCTACACCATCAGACAGTTATCTACTCCTTCTTATTTCAGTTTTGACAGTTATGTTATTGATTTCAGATATCCCTTCAGTTCTTACAGATTCAGTTATCTCATACTATTCAGAATTTTTAGTTATATTAGTTGTATTCAGCTGTATTCAGTTTGCTTTACATACTCAGTACCAGCGGTACTGACGCCCAGTGGGGCGCTGCATTACTTGCCTGCAGGTACCCATAGACGCGCAGGCGATACCACGTGATCCCCATCAGCGGTCAAATATTCAGCTCCTGTCATCCGGAGACTGAATTTCTAGAGGTGTAGTTCAGTTCCTTTTGTTGTACAGTACGGGTAGGTCGGGGCCCTGTCCCGATCATTTCTATTATCCTTCTTAGAGGCTTGCAGTCTGTATATATTCCCTGTGGTCAGATGAGCCGGTCGTGTGGGGCCGTGCAGTTGTATAGTTGCCTTTACTACTTCGTTCTTTTGTAGTGGCCGTGTGGGGCCATAGTTTACCAGTAGTGGTGACCTTGTCGGTCACGTCGCTTTTCAGTATGTTATGCTTGAGTTGCAGATAACTAGACAGCATGGTGGCCTTGTCGGCCCGTATAGGTTCCCCTGAATTACCTTGTTTCTGGTCAGCTGTAATACAGGTATAGAAGGCTATAGGCCAATGGGCCGGGGGCTGTATTTACAGCCGCTATATAGTCCTTTGTTTCCAGAAATTTGAGTTAGAGCCAGCCAGGCGCCAGGTGCGTCCAGGCTTAACAGTTCAGCAGGTCAAGGCTTAGTAGGGCACCAGGTGCCAGTCATACCCCCCAAGGTGGGCTGTGACAAACTTGGTATCAGAGCAGGTTGTATCCCAGGAAGTCTGCAAGCCGTGCTAAGTAGAGTCCTGTCCATGGATGTGTTGTGCACCACATACTATGGGTAGGAGGCTGCAAGGC
The DNA here is from genome assembly GCA_035772735.1 of Datura wrightii. Taxonomy (NCBI): domain Eukaryota; kingdom Viridiplantae; phylum Streptophyta; class Magnoliopsida; order Solanales; family Solanaceae; genus Datura; species Datura wrightii. Next base: position 32,163,459 of record JASDFA010000008.1, read on the forward strand.
ATGATAGGATGGTTGTCCTTTTATTCTAATTCGGTCGTGCTATAGAGTTGTACAGTATAGGGTTGAATTCCAAAAATCTTACCATATTCTTTGGTTACAGATAATGTCAGACCAGCGCCATCCTATTACCGATCGGAACTTAGACATTGCAGCAGGAGAAGGCACTAGCAGAATGCCTCCCCCTCACTTGGAGACAGCCCGATCAGAGGGCCCTATAGAGGCTTCATCTCAGCCTCTTCAGCAGTCTCCACCACGTCAGGAGTCACTTGGGGCGACATTACCTTCAGCAGTCCCTATATTGACTCCTTCTGATCAGGAGGTTAGGAGTGCTGTAGTTTTGTTAGCACAGATGATGGCTGCTCAGCGTCAGCCAATGCCATCTATAGTTGCAGAAACATCAGGAGGGCCCGGTAGTTCGAGGGTCCGAGAGTTCTTAGCCCTGAATCCCCCACAGTTCAGCAGGTCAGGGCTTAGTAGGGCACCAGGTGCCAGTCATACCCCCCAAGGTGGGGTGTGACAAACTTGGTATACTGCTGGGGCGTTCGTTAGCCCGAAGGACATAACCAGAAATTCAAAATGCCCATATCGGGTCCTGAATGCTGTCTTAGGAATATCTCTTTCACGTACTCGGACCTGGTGGTATCCGGACCGCAAGTCAATCTTAGAAAAGTATCTGGATCCCTGCAATTGATCAAATAAGTCATCAATTCTGGGGAGCGGATACTTGTTCTTTACTCTAACTTTGTTTAGCTTCCGATAATCTATGCACATTCGGAGCGAGCCATCTTTCTTTCTCACAAACAAGACTGGTGCACCCCATGGGGAAGTACTCGGCCTGATAAAACCTTTATCTAACAAGTCTTTCAACTGCTCCTTTAATTCTCTAAGTTCTGCAGGAGCCATACGATAAGGAGGTATTGATATTGGCTGAGTGCCTGGTAGCAAATCAATAGCGAAGTCTATTTCCCTTTCTGGGGGAATACCAGGTAACTCATCAGGAAATACATCTGGGAATTTGTTCACCACTGGAACAGACTGGAGTGTCGGAGATTCTGCTTGGACATCCTGAACTCTGACAAGATGGTAAATACACCCCTTAGATATCAACTTTCTCACCTGAAGGTAGGAAATAAACCTACCTTTTGGCGTCACGGTGCTGCCCTTCCACTCCCGTACTGCTTCCCCCGGGAAGTGGAATCGGACCATTTTGGTCCAACATTCAACATTGGCAAAGCATGGCACTAACCAGTCCATACCCATTATGGCATCGAAGTCTATCATTTCTAACTCGACCAGATCTACTATGGTCTGACGGTCAACAATCTCTACTGTACACCCGCGGTAGATTCGGCTAGATGTGATAGAGTCACCGACGGGCGTAGATACCAGAAAGGGCTGCGGTAATGATTCTGGTACAATACTAAACTTCCGTGCCACAAATGGAGTAATATAGGACAAAGTAGACCCTGGATCAATTAGCACATAAGCAGGGTGTGAGCAGATAGTTAGCATACCTGTCACAACATCAGGCGATGCCTCTGAATCTTGCCTCCCTAGTAAGGCATATGTGTGGCTTGGACCCGCACCTGTACTAGAGGCCCCTGATCTGCCTCGACCCCTGCCTGCTGAAACTGGGGGCCTGCGCCCGGTCGAGGGTGCTGTAGCTCGTGATCCTGTTGATGCCCTATCCTGTCTATCGCGGTCCTCTCGACCCCTGGCTGGGCAATCTTTCATCAAATGGCCTTCTTGGCCACAAATATAACATGCGGTGGAGCCATATCTGCATGCCCCAGAATGGCGTCGATTGCATATAGGGCAAAGTGGTAAGGTATACCTGCTCTGCTCTGCCCTCCTCTGTGATGGTGAATCTGCCATCTGCGAGCCTCTACCAATCCCTGACTGCCCCCTGCGGCTGGATCTACCCCCCTGTGACTGTGGCGGAGGCGGGGGCCTGGGTGGCATGTCTGACATTCGGGGCCTGGGTCCTCCCCGGGCCTCTCCCTATAATTCAACTGGCCTGTCCCGGCGACGCTGTTCCTGATTAACCCTTCTGACCTCTCATTGCCGCTGCCTGATGCCCTCAATATTCTGAGCAAATGCCTGAATGCGAGCAATATCCATGTCCTCTCGCAGTGTGGCTGTAGTGCAAATCTCAACATATTCTGGATTCAGGCCCATAATGAAGCGATGCACTTTGGATGCCATGGTATCAACGAAAGCCAGTGCATATCGGGCTAAAGAATCAAACTGCAAGGAATATTCCCGAACACTCATGGCCCCCTGTTCTAGATGTAGGAACTGGTCTACCCGGGCCTGTCAAATCTCCCGCGGCAGATAATGATCCAGAAAGGCTCCTGAAAAGCTGGACCAGGTGGGAGGGGAAACATCTCTCCCTCGGGACCTCTCCCAGCTTTCGTACCATAGCACCGCAATATCTCGCAACCGGAATGCGGCCAATTCAACTGACTTAGTAGGCGTAGCATGCATAACCCTGAAGATTCTCTGCATCCAATCCAGAAAATCTTGGGGGTCCTCTGTTCGTTCCGTACCTGTGAACAGTATTTTCAGACCTTTCCTGGACTTGTTCGTGATAGTATTCATTGATGACATTCTGGTGTATTCTCGCTCTGAAGCAGATCACCGGACTCATTTGCGAATAGTGCTCCAGATTCTCAGGGACCGCCAGTTGTATGCTAAGTTTTCGAAGTGCGAATTCTGGCTTAACTCAGTGGCCTTTTTAGGGCATATTATCTCAGACGCTGGTATACAGGTAGATAAGCAGAAGATAGAAGCAGTTAAGTCATGGCCTAGGCCTACCACCCCGACTGAAGTTCGTAGTTTTCTGGGGTTAGCAGGGTATTATGGGAGATTCGTTGAGGGATTCTCAACCATTGCAGCACCTTTAACAAAATTGACATAGAAAGCAGCAAAGTTTCAGTGGACGGAGGCATGCGAGCAGAGTTTCCAGGAACTGAAAGACAGATTAACCTCCGCCCCAGTACTAGCACTGCCGGAAGGCACAGAAGGTTATTCAGTCTATTGCGACGCGTCAGGTGTCGGATTGGGCTGTGTGTTGATGCAGCATGGCAGAGTAATTGCATATGCCTCCAGACAGATGAGAAAACACGAAAAGAATTACCCTACCCATGACCTGGAATTGGCCGCAGTAATTCATGCCTTGAAGATGTGGAGGCATTATCTGTATGGCGTCCATGTTGACATTTATACAGATCATAAGAGCTTACAGTACATTTTCACCCAGAGGGAGTTGAATCTGCGGCAACGCCGCTGGTTAGAGTTGTTGAAAGACTATGATGTGAATATTCTATACCACCCCGGAAAAGCTAATGTTGTAGCAGATGCCCTGAGCCGTAAGTCAATGGGGAGTTTGGCGTATTTGCGACCTGAGAAACAGAAATTAGCTAAAGAAATTCATCAGTTAGCTGGCCTAGCCGTTCAAGTAATAGAAACAGAAAATAATGGACTAGTAATTCAGAATTCTGCAGTGTCATCGTTAGTTACAGAGGTAAAAGAACGGCAGTATGAGGATCCCGATTTAGTCCAGCTCAGAGATAGAGTTCAGAAAGGTAAGGAGCCAGATTTTCAGATAACCGAGGATGGTGTGCTACATTGTAAGGGCCGCCTTTGTGTCCCGAATGTCGCAGGACTTCGTGGGCAGATCATGAATGAGGTACACTACGCTCGCTATTCCCTTCACCCAGGGGCGACGAAAATGTACCACGACATCAGAGACATCTACTGGTGGCCAGGTATGAAAACTGAGATAGCTGAATTTGTATCTAGGTGTGCTAATTGTCAGCAGGTGAAAGCAGAGCACCAGAAACCGGGCGGTTTGACTCAGGAGATAATAATACCTATGTGGAAATGGGAAGTAATAAACATGGATTTTGTAACAGGGTTACCCCGTACTAGACGCAGAAATGATTCCATTTGGGTAATAGTTGACAGGCTGACAAAATCAGCTCATTTTCTGCCAGTAAGGGCTACCTTCTCAGCTGAGGACTATGCCGAATTATATATCAGAGAAATAGTTAGATTACATGGAGTGCCGGTATCTATTATTTCAGATAGGGGAGCACAGTTTACAGCTAGATTCTGGCAATCGTTTCAGAAAGGTTTGGGGACGCAGATTAATTTGAGCACAGCATTCCATCCTCAAACAGATGGGCAGGCCGAACGTACAATTCAGACGCTCGAAGATATGTTACGAGCGTGTGTGTTAGATTTTGGGGGTAGCTGGGATGAACATCTTTCGTTAATTGAATTTGCTCATAATAACAGCTACCATTCAGCTATACAGATGGCGCCTTTCGAGGCATTATACGGGCGAAAATGTAGATCGCCGGTGGGCTGGTTTGAGATAGGAGAATCAGCATTAGTTGGCCCAGACATTGTTCGGCAGTCCGAAGAAAAGATAAAGCTTATCCGGGAACGTTTACTGACCGCTCAAAGCCGCCAGAAGTCATACGCAGATAGGCGGCGCAGAAATCTAGAATTTTTGGTAAACGATTGGGTATATCTGAAAGTGTCCCTGATGAAAGGGGTAATGAGGTTTGGCAAGAAGGGCAAGCTTAGCCCAAGATTTATTGGGCCATATCAGATTCGGCGAAAAATAGGCCGCGTGGCATACGAGTTGAACTTGCCTCCAGAATTAGCGTCAGTACACCCAGTATTCCACGTTTCCATGTTAAGAAAGTTCGTAGGGGACCCTTCTACAGTAGTTCCAGTCCAGGATGTACAGGTCATAGAGGAGTTAGCCTATGAAGAGGTTCCCGTAGCTATCTTAGACAGTTAGATTCGCAGGCTGAGAACTAAAGATGTTGCATCTGTCAAGGTATTGTGGCGTAACAGAAATCGGGAAGAAATGACGTGGGAGGCTGAAGAAGATATGAAAACCAGATACCCTCACTTATTTCAGGCCTAGTCAGACGATAGGTATGTCCGTATCATTATTTACATAGTACTTTATGGTATGTATGTTGTAAATGATAAAGAAAGAAGTGATATTTAGTTGTCCAGTGGGTTGTAGAATATGTGTGCAGTGCCTGTGTTGGACTTTTTCTGCATTTCAGGTCATTGCGATAGTCCATATTATAGGGGAAACTCTGCCAAAATTTTTCCAGAAACTAGAGTGAACAGCTCTCTAGACAGCAGTATACATTCGGGGATGAATGCTCCTAAGGGGGGGAGAATGTTATACCCCGTAGAATTCCCGGCATTTAGATGACCTGTTCGCACGTTGGTTAAGCGTATTTGAAAGCTATACGTGCTAGGGAAAGGCCCGGGAAAAGATCGGACAAGAAACCTGTCGAACCATCGCGGGAGGAGCCGAGGCAGAGCCCCTCCGCGATGGCAGTGTGTCACGGAGGTGAGGCCTCCGCGATGGCTCCGTGACACGTTGCCCGTGTCCAGGCCCAAGTATATAAAGCCTCCACTTCAGTCCAAATCAGATTACACTTGAAAAAATTTCCAGAACACGCAGCAAACAGAGAGAATCGAAGGAGAATTAAATATTTTCATCCGATTACGCTGCCAAATGCTGCCCAAACCCAAATTAATCCTAGATACCAAGGTATTTAGCAGCAGAGAGCATTTCTACGGAGTTAGTTTTGCGAAATACGGCCGACGAATCGGCGAGCCGCCGAACTAAAGTAAGTAGAATTGCTCTAAATTAATGTCTATGTGTTCCTAGCTGAGAAGTGAATAATTCTCCCTTCTGGGCCACTGGAAAATAGCGAGTTTTTGACCGTCTTTCGATAAGCCTAAGTTTAGGCTATAAATTAAATCGAAAGTAACGTCGCTCTTTACAATAATGTTGTATTTAGTATTAATTGGCGTATTTATGAATGCAGTTGGGAGAAAATAGTTGAAGTACCGGCCGTGCTTCGTCCGACGGACGAATAATTCAAAGAGAAGGTATGTAAAGTTAGTTTCCTTTGGCAAGTTAAGTAATATCAGTACAGTGTAATAAATTACAGACCAGTAGAATGTTCAGAAATCGATTATTGTGTTATTTTGAATATTGGTGCAAGATGAGAAGTTTTGGGTTGTAACGTGTACGATACCCATCCGTACGATGTAGATTCAGACGTAAGTGATTAGGATTGCCCAGTATACTCAGTATATGACGTAATATGCCATGTTAAGATATCGTTGTGTTTAGCGGAAGCCTCGTGAAGTAGTACAATATCCGTAAGTACTTCAGAAACAGAATAGCAGGCTAAAATAAAGTTCAGGAAACATGTCAGGAGTAGTAAATCATGTTACTATAGAAAGCCAGTATCCCGTGTAGTTCAGCAGAAAGATTATATTCGTACATACGTCTATAGTATTTCCAGCCTCAGCATGTATGGAGTATGTACTTATTTCTATCACGGGTCCAGCATATAGTATATACAGAAACTTAGTAAACAGCAGAATTTTCAGCAGAAACATTATCTTATATAGCATTTGCTCAGTACAGCCCGGCAGGAGACTATGTTCATATTTATACATCTTTACCTGCCTCAGCACGTATTAAATACGTACAGATTACTATCAGTAGCCCAGCATGTAATATATATGATACTTTATCCCTATTAGCCTCAACATGTGAGATACCCAGACAACATTACCAGTTGAGACCGTTGTATTGTTTGGGGTTGGATTACCTAGCATCCATGACCGCCCAGGGTTAATAGCTGTATCGACTCGTCCGCTAGAGGACGAGGATACGTCACTCTACGGAGTGGCATGCCGTCCCACCAGGGGACGAAGATGGGATGCCAGTTTTTCCCCATACTTGTACCTTGATCGGCCCTTACACACCCCAGTCGAGCGGATATGCCCGGGTGCAGATTCAGGAGTCCTCCGGACTCAGATGCAGTTATAGTCAGGGGCTCAGCGAGCCCAAGTGCATACCCAGGGGACTGGCAGGATGCTTACAGCCAGTATAGGAGATGGGTTGACCGGGGTAGGGGTATAGATTCTGTGTTGATTGTACCTCCCGGCTTATGGGGGCCGGGTAAGGTTGTGTATGCCATGTTATGTTATGTATGTTATGCTATATTACAGTAGATACGAGTAGATTAGTAGTAGAATGATACGTCTCCAGGTATGATTCCTACTCCCTTCAGTATGATTAAGCATAGGTACGATCTACACCATCAGACAGTTATCTACTCCTTCTTATTTCAGTTTTGACAGTTATGTTATTGATTTCAGATATCCCTTCAGTTCTTACAGATTCAGTTATCTCATACTATTCAGAATTTTTAGTTATATTAGTTGTATTCAGCTGTATTCAGTTTGCTTTACATACTCAATACCAGCGGTACTGACGCCCAGTGGGGCGCTGCATTACTTGCCTGCAGGTACCCATAGACGTGCAGGCGATACCACGTGATCCCCATCAGCGGTCGAATATTCAGCTCCTGTCATCCGGAGACTGAATTTCTAGAGGTGTAGTTCAGTTCCTTTTGTTGTACAGTAAGGGTAGGTCGGGGCCCTGTCCCGATCATTTCTATTATCCTTCTTAGAGGCTTGCAGTCTGTATATATTCCCTGTGGTCAGATGAGCCGGTCGTGTGGGGCCGTGCAGTTGTATAGTTGCCTTTACTACTTCGTTCTTTTGTAGTGGCCGTGTGGGGCCATAGTTTACCAGTAGTGGTGACCTTGTCGGTCACGTAGCTTTTCAGTATGTTATGCTTGAGTTGCAGATAACTAGACAGCATGGTGGCCTTGTCGGCCCACATAGGTTCCCCTGAATTACCTTGTTTCTGGTCAGCTGTAATACAGGTACAGAAGGCTATAGGCCAATGGGCCGGGGGCTGTATTTACAGCCGCTATATAGCCCTTTGTTTCCAGAAATTTGAGTTAGAGCCAGCCAGGCGCCAGGTGCGTCCAGGCTTAACAGTTCAACAGGTCAGGGCTTAGTAGGGCATCAGGTGCCAGTCATACCCCCCAAGGTGGGGTGTGACATAAATGCAGACTACGAATTAGCAGATGTACAGGTTAATTTTCGGCTCTTCTTTTTATTTACTTCTAGTCCTATTTAGCTTATCTATTTCTTTACATACTCGGTACATATTGTATTGACGCCCTTCCTGGGGCACTGCATTATTTTCCTGCAGGTATAGATAGACGAGGAGCAGGTCCCTCGTAGTTCCAGTCAGCCATACAAAACGGACAACTCCCTTTTTCTGGGGTGGTGTGATAGAGGTTTATCCCTTTTGTTTGTACAGTATGGGTAGGTCGAGGCCCTGTCCCTACTATTTTATTACTCCTAGAGGCTTGCAGATTGTGTTACTTCCTTGTGGTTAGATGATATCGGCCGTATGGGGCCATATGTGTTGGCCATGTGGGGCCCGGTTTAGCTGTTGATTGGCGGCCTTGTTGGCCCGCATAGAACTCCCTATGATTGTTTGTCTTTGGTTAGCCGTTTACTTTCACAGGGTCTATAGGCCTTGTCGGCCGGGGGTTGTATTTACAACCGCTATATATCCCATTGTTTTCTTGATTCCAGAGTTAGAGTCAGCCTTGCACTAGCGGCGCTTAGGCTCAGTCAGTTCAGTAGTTCAGGTCCTAGTTGGACACCAGGTGCCAGTCATGCCTCCCAAGGTGGGGCGTGACAAACTTGGTGTCATAGTAGGTCATATCCCAGGGAGTCTGCAAGCCGTGCTAAGTAGAGTCTTTTCTATGGATGTGTTGTGCACCACATACTATAGGTAGGAGGCTGCAAGGCATGATAGGATGGTTACTCTTTCTTCACCTCAGATTGTGCTATAGAGCAAAGTTGTATAGGGTTAAGTTCCTAAGTTCTTCTTGTTATGTCTGTCTAGGGTAATGTTTAATATAACATAGACACCAGCAACTTGCAAGATAACTATAGCGGTAGGAGGAGGTATCATTAAGACGCCATAGTTGGGAGATAGTCAGCTTAAGGATGGGAGCGGATGTTTTTGATCTCCCCAATACTCTCTTGAGGTACTAGGAACCTCACAATGTGATACATTTACGAGCACTGTCCCAGTTCCTTTTTATAACCTCAAAGTAGGATGTTACACCCCGTAAGTTTTTAATGTTTAGTCAGCCTATTCGTATGTTGGTTTAAGTGTTTTAGAGTGCCATACGTACGACGAAAGGGCCTGGGGAAAGGCCGAATGAGTGCAAAGTCGAGATTTTACGGGAGGAGCCCGAACAAAGCTGCCTAGAGGGGCAAAGTGGCACGGAGCTACTCCTCCGCATTAGCCAACGTGGCATGGAGTAGAATCAGCATGATGGGCAACGTGCCACGTTGTCTTGTCTACTGCCTCAAGTATATAAAGGCCTCACACTTAGAAATTAGTTCAGTATCCAAATAACAACGGCCAGAACAGAGGGAGTACGAAGAAACCAAGTAAAAATCATCCGGTTACACCATTAAACACCGTCCAAATCCAAATTAACTTCGCGTATCAAAGTGTAAGGCTGCACGGAGCATTTCTATGGAGTTAGTTTCATGAAACTTGCCTAGTGAATAGTTGTCCCGCCGAGCCAAAGTTGTTGAAATTGCACCAAACTAGTATCAATACAATCACAGACTTAAAGTAAGTATTTCTCCCTTCTAGATTCCCGAAAAATTATGAGTTTTTGATCTTCTTTCGAAAGTTGAAGTATAGTCAGTATATGTATATAAAGTTATTGTTTTCTTCGAATTCAGTAACCAAGTTGGCCCTATTCTTGGATTAATATGATTATAGTTGAGAAGGGAAGTTGAGTACGAGCTAATACTCATCAGTTAGTCAGAAAACGGTGAACGAGGTATGTAAAGCTTAACTCTTGGCAAGTATCCTTGTCGTACAGTGTTATGACTTATGTTCTCGAATAGAAATAACGATCTCAGATGCTGTAGATAGTTTCTACCATTAGATTTTAATTTGATATGTTGTAATTAGCTGTTATTGATATACATATGTAAATATCAGATATGTTACGAGTAGCTGCTAATAGGGATTACAGTTACATAAGTTCTGGTTAGCTGCTAGAAAACGTATACAGATCGTACTACAGGACCCCTCGTTGAAAGGGAGCAGGTTAAATGTGATTCGCGTTGTGAACACTATAGAAACTCTTTTAGTTCTCAATTTATTTTGATGGTAGACTTATATGTTTGTTGCCAGGCATAGACTTCAGAAGCTCATAAGAGTTAGTGGCTTGAATTAATTGGTTAAATAGTATGGGCGCAGTTAGGCGGTCTAACGACCAGTTGGCACCTGTATTGGCAGGAAAGCATCCCTAGAGTTCATTGACGTTATTGTATGATCCAGAACCAGAAATAGAGACAATAAGTATATTCTAGAGTTAGTGACACCAGGTTTGTCTAGTTTATTGAGTGATCATCTGCCATCCCTTTATCCTTATCAGTGACTTTCAGTCTGAGTCGACTTAACAGTTACCACGTAGGATGCCCAACAAGCCAACCTAGTCGTCCGAGTCAGATAAACCCGTGGGTACCCCAATGAGGGATCCACATCAGTAGTCAGTGACGGGTCAGCACCCTAGCCGGTTCTTGTAAGGTATTCAGGTACAGAGTGTCAGGAGAGAGCCAATCTATATAGAATTACCTATAAGATTGGGAATTGCCCAGAATAGTAATACAGATCCTAGTGGATTCATATAAGGCCCAAGGAGTCAGTAGTACTCTGCTAGTACAGTATTAACCACAAGTTAAGGAGATCGATAAGCTCCCTAAATTAATTGGTTAAACAATATAGGCGCAGTTAGGCGGTCTAACGACCAATTGGCACCTGTATTGGCAAGAAAGCATCCCTAGAAGTCATTGACGTTATTGTATGTTCCAGAACTAGAAATAGAGACAATAGGTATATTCTAGAGTTAGTGACACCAGGGTTGTCCAGTTTATTGAGTGATTGTCTGCCATCCCTTTATCCTTATCAGTGACTGTCAGTCTTAGTCGACTTAACAGTTACCACGTAGGATGCCCAGCAAGCCAACCTAGTTGTCTGAGTCAGATAAACCCGTGGGTACCCCAATGAGGGATCCACATCAGTAGTCAGTGACAGGTCAGAACCCTAACCGATTCTTGTAAAGTATTCAGGTACAGAGTGCCATAAGAGAGCCAATCTGTATAGAATTACCTATAAAATTGGGCATTTCTCAGAATAGTAATACAGATCCTAGTGGATTCATATGAGGCCTAAGGAGTTAATAGTACTCTGCTAGTACAGTGTTAACCACAAGTTAAGGAGATCGGTAAGCTCCCTATGGAGGACCATGGTACCGATAGCGTAGAAGCAAGTTAGATCAAGCCCAGCCTATAGTTGTTTAATTAGAAGAATAAAGTTGTTAGCTATCTGCAACCCCACAATTTTTCATGAGTTGTAGATGTCCGAGTAGGACATTTAGAATATTATTAGGCCACTTCAGACCTCGCTCTATTCAACCAGACTATTAGAGATCATGATCACTATCAGGATCCTCTAATCAAATACAGGCGCATGGCATGCCTGCAGACAGCCGTACAAATTATGCAAACGAGTAGAGTTAGCGTTAGGCCCGGAAGGCGAGACACGCTCTCCTTGTACAGATAGATTGATGTGTAAGTATAGCACCTGGGTTGGGGTTGCCCTCAATTTGAAGCCTTCCATGACCGCCCCAGGGTTAATAGTTGTGTCGACTCGCCCACCAAGGGTGAGGATACGTCGCTCTATGGAGTGGCATGCCATCCACAAGGGACAAAGATGGAGATCCAGATCCTCATATTGCCTTGGTTGGCCTTATACACACCCCCGCCGAGCGTTTATGCCCGGGGTGTAGATATTAGGAGTCCTTAGAACTCAAACGCAACTACAGTTTAGGGGGCAAGCGGGCCTAGTTATAGACCCAGGGAACCGGTAGGTTGGCTGCAGTATCAGTAGAGTTGTAGACACTTGATTAGGGGTATATAGATTGAGATGTGCTCGCCAGGACTTATGGGGGCCTGGACGAGTTATTCCATGTTTATTGTACCTCCCGGCTTATGGGAGCCAGGTGGGGTTCTTGTATTAATTCTTGTCTGCTAGCTATAGTGTTTATAAATGTGTAGGTATGCAGTTTAGTTTATGTACATGTAGTGTCAGTTAGATGCAGACTACGAATTAGCAGGCGTACAGGTTAATCTTTTGTCTCTTCTTTTAATTTACTTCTAGTCCTATTCATCTTATCTATTCCCTTACTTAATCGGTACATATTGTACTGATGCCCTTCTCGGGATGCTGCATTACTTGCGTGCAGGTACAAATAGACGAGGAGCAGGTCCCTCGTAGTTCCAATCAGTCGTACAGAATAGTCAGCTCCCTTCTTCTGGGCTGCTGTGATAGAGGTCTATCCCTTTTGTTTGTACAGTATGGGTAGGTCAAGGCCCTGTCCCGATGATCTTATTACTCCTAGAGGCTTGCAGATTGTGTTACTTCCCTGTGGTTAGATGATATCGGCCGTGTGGGGCCATATGTGTTTTAGATTATGTGTGTTAGCTGTGTGGGGCCCTATTTAGCTGTTGATTGGCGGCCTTGTCGGCTCGCATAGAACTCCCTATGATTGTTTGCCTTTGGTTAGCCGTTTACTTTCACAGGGGCTATAGGCCTTGTCGTTTGGGGGTTATATTTACAACCGCTATATAGCCCGTTGTTTTCTTGATTTTAGAGTTAGAGTCAGCCTTGCACCAGCGGTACTTATGCTCAGTCAGTTTAGCAGTTCAGGTCCTAGTAGGGCACCAGGTGCCAGTCATGCCTCCCAAGGTGGGCGTGACATATGGTCATGAGTGGGTGATTTCTTCCACACCCATGCCCATTCTCTATCAAAATGTGATTGAATTTTCTATGATCAAGTGTGGGGTTTTACCCAATTGCATGATTCTTAAATCTCTATTCACGGGTATGATTAGATTGAGCTGATATTGATAATTTACAAAGTTTGGGCGGATTCTAACTTGTTTTCTCTTATAAAAGTTATTTCTAAAAAAAATTTGAATCTAAAACGTCCATGGGTGATTAGTTCATAGAAGAGGTAATTTGTGATAAGTGTGTGATGATGATGAAGTAAGTGATGAAAAGCATGTTTCTAACCTTACCCATGATTTTGTTGATGTTTCCAAAGTGAATTGAATAGATTCAAGTATGATGAAACTTTGGGTGATGCCCACATGATATTTTAAAGTAGTGATTTTCCCCGACATGAGCTTACCACATGGTTTGAAGTGAATTTTTCTCAATTCTTATTATAAAATCCAGCTTGTAGTATGTTTTGGAATAAAGCCTCCTATATGCATGGAATCGAAACTGAGATATGTTTCACTATAAGCTTTGTCGATAGACAATGTTAAGCTTCATTTATACATGATGTTGAGTCTATGCATGATGTTTATTATGAGCTTTGTCAATAGACAATGTTGAGCTTTGCTTCATATGATGTTAAGCTATGCATGATTTCATCTTGAGCTTCGTTGAGGGACGATATTGAGCATTGTTGATAGACAATGTTGAGCTTCGTCAATAGACAATGTTAAGATTCGTTACATACAATGTAGAGCATTGCATGTATTTGGAAGAAGAGTCTAGCACCGAGCGGGTTAAGGGTCGATAAACCTAAGCCCCAGAACTACGCGCCAATGTAGGTTGATACTTATATGTTAGTGGCAACTCCCTTGTGAGCTATCCCTGGCCCGATTGGCCCTTCAGCTTGATATCAATATCATGGTAGCGTCCATTGCCCTGGTAAGGTTATGGACGTCTCTTCCCACTTGAGTGTGATAGTTGGGACCACGTAAGCTTTATCGTGGTATGTCAGTTAAGTGACGAGTCTCCCACTGTCTATATCATTCAAATTTGCATATTACTATTCATGATGATTATTTATGCATGTATGTACAAGGAGTGAGGTTTGACTCATGGTTTTTCTTAGATATAAATATTATGTTTCAGCATGAGTCATTCGAGTCATTCATGATATTATAAAGCCATGCATGATCATGTATTGTGAGAGTATGATTTCATAATGAATGCATTTGGTCTTCTTCTTATCCTTAAAAGCTTATGATATATGACTTGCTTTCAGAGATTTATATTACTTCAACGGTTTTACATACCTCGCATACCCGGTATATTCCACGTACTGACCACACACTTTGTATGCTGCATCGTTTCATGATGCAGGATCCGGTTCTCAGGTGCAAATGCAATCAAGTAATGCACAAGAAAAACTATAAATATAATGTCGGCACCCAGCCGACCATAAAATCCATATAAAAATGCCTCAGCTGGTGTACCATACTGGGATAAAATAAAACTATCTCCAACTGGTATACCATATTTAGGTAAAATAAAAATATCTCCACCCGGTGTACTATATGAGATAAAATAAAAATATATCCAACAGGTGACATACCAGGGTAAAATAAAAATATCTCCAGCCGGTGTGGCATACCAGGGTAAAATAAATAATTCTCAGTTATAATCATAAATGGGGCTGATATGTCTTATACTGAGTCAATTTAACACATATGGCATAGAAATGACAAATGTTAAATCTGTGGTCGAAATAGGCCTCTTTCGTAACACATAAATGTAAGTGAGCACACATATCATGTAAAGCTAGAAAATAGGCATAATATATCGCATAAAGTTATCAAATTATATATAAACATATCGAATCAGTTACTCAAAGGACCTTCAAGAGGTTTAGACAACATAAGAACTTTCGTAGACTAACAAACAATATCCTACTACTAATCATGCCAATTTAATGTATCACTTAGATAGAAGTACATGGGGCTCATTTCTATTCAATCCTTTAACATCTGGGAAATACAAATATATACTGCCCACCAGGTGGTTCCTTTACATTTATCGACAACTATACATTGGAATTTCATTGCCAAACTTATCACGTCGATGAGCACATATAGTTCTTAATTCATTTGTCTTATTTATAGAAAAACATTTGAACTTATAACTCGGAACATGAATTTATTTGTCATAACACTTAATGTATACATAGAGCTGAGAGTTGAGCTATAGACATACAATGTATGGGACTTATATATAACGTATAAACTCATATTTTGTTAACTGAGTGGCCTCCAGGAGACTTCTTGAAAATTGAAGTTGTAAGCTTTACTGATCATTATCATTGACTGTGCTTATACTTACTAAGATATTAAGAGCATTGGTATGTGGGAGAATCTCTCCTCTAAATTTTGGAAATTCAAATGATAACTAAAGAAGAGCTAAACATATACATGTATGACTTGAATATAACTGAAAGAATTAAACTGTATGTTCTGACATGAAACTGTATACATTAAGACTTCATACTAGAAATATTTATAAAGACATGAATTCCTAGACTTGTAGGAAACTTCAAATACTTGACCGATACACTAGCATGATTCTTGGAATATGATTTTTTTGAAAACTTCTTAGATTAGCATGACACGCTTCAACATAACTTAGGGATGTGAAGACATAACTTAAAAATCTGGGATTTGAATTTTTTCAACTTGAGAATTCATAAGAAACTGTCTAAGTGTTGTCTTATAATCAAATAAAGACTTATGGCACACTTGATTGACTTACCCAACTTTGTAATTGACTGGGGAGCTTAAGAAAGCTTACATCATTATAAGAGGCTCAGAATCTCCTAAGATTACCCTTTTCAGACTTGTAAGATAATTTCAACACTCAGAATCGATAACTTAGCATAATCATTTAGGTGTGTAGCAGAGTGCTTCTCTTTAACTTAAGTTACTATTTTATAGACGTTCAACTCTAATTGATTCCTAGAATGTCGTCACATAATATCATTATATCATTTTACCACATAATGTATATATCACTTATTTAACATAATGCCTTGGCGACTCTCAAGAAGTTGAGAAATCACTAGAGTTCCAGTAAACTTACAGCTACATTCAAAAGACAATTCTTGTTGCCTTAGCCTATAACTTGAACGTAAAAATTAGAATAAATATATTCTTATTTCCATATAACCTGATAACATTATGATACTTTGTATAACCTTCTCATAAATATGATTGCATATAAATATCGATAATTTACACATTCGAGTTCTATCTTTCAAGTTCAATGTATGGGTTGGTTCAGAAACTACTTAACTAGCTGGTTAGCTAAAGGGAGAGAAATCAAGGAATCTCCTCTTCGCCTTATATACCCTAGAACATGTGTCTAAGAGGGTGGATGACTATTGTAAGGCATTTCCATTTCTTTATTCTCATTTACCCTTATATAGCTTAAAATCATTTTCTAGCATTAAGTTTGTTCGCGCGTCGTCGTCTTGCCCTTTTTACCAATTTCACTTAGCGTCTATCATTTAACACATCTTGAACCACACACACACATGCACACACACACACACACACACACTTATATATATATATAACATAAAATAAAGGACCGACTCACAGTGTCAGGATAAGGGGTCTCCAGACTCAATCTATAGCTTCGACAATAATAATACAACAACAAGCATATACATTACACTCTTTTGCTTTACCTTCACAAGCTTCATCCCTTTTACCAATGGCTTCTATTAATCAACTTAAACCCTTGGACAGAATCATAATATGATTCCAATATGAACTTATATATATAGGAACGTCGGACGCGCCAATGGCATGAAAACGTGCTAGAAAAAAAGAGATAACAAGCGCCTTACATTCCTTGGTTCCAACGAGTTTTTCTTAGCCGACTTTTCCCTTCAACAACCAGCACATAGCCTCTTTAATTCCTTGAGTTTATAACCAAGTGAAAAGGCTGTTTTAAGCCAATTTATCTAGTCAAAAAGTCACACCAATAGCTAGTTTATCATTTGTTAAGTTTTGGATAGTTGATGGTCCTTCAATGAAAATATTATGTTAAAGTTTGTATAGCATACAAATAATCTTACTCATTTATCATATATGTCTAAGGTCTCCTATGCTTGATTGGAGCTGATGAATAGCCTATTTGGCTAAATCTTTGGGAAGTCAAAACAATTTATTTTTAAAAAAATGAGGTGTTTGGCTAAGTTTTTTGGAGAAAATAAGTTCTTTTAGGGAGTAGCAGAAGCTATTTTTCATAAACTAAAAAAGTAGTTTCTCCCCAAAAATACTTATTTGAAAAATACTGTCACAACCCAAAAGGACGGGCAATGCAGGTACCTACATCGATTCTACTCAATAGGAGAATCCTTACTAAATATTAAAATTAATATACAATAATTTCCTTTAGTTCTGCATTTGGGAGCTAGTTCGGTTGCATGGAGTACCCTTGTCCATCATATCAGAAAGAGGTACTCATTTTACCTCCTAATTTTGAAGATCGTTTCGAAAGGGACTTGATACTCAGATCAATCTTAGCACAGCGTTTCATCCGCAAACAGATGTTCAGGCGGAGTGGACTATTCAGACTCTCGAAGACATGTTGAGAGCGTATGTGATTGACTTCAAGGGTAGTAGGGGTGACCATTTGCCTCTTATTGAGTTTGAATATAACAACAGCTACCATTCCAGCATTCAGATGGCTCTGTTTGAGGCTCTCGATAGGAAGAGATGTAGATCACCTATTGGATGGTTTGACGTCGGTGAAGCTGCGATGATAGGCCCAGATTCAGTCCATGAGGCTATGGATAAAGTTTAGCTTATAAGGGATAGGTTGAAAACAACTCAGAGTCGCTAAAAGTCCTATGCGGATGTGAGAAGGAGAGAACTTGAGTTTGAAGTTGATGATTGGGTGTTTCTGAAGGTGTCTCCTATGAAGGGAGTGATGAGATTCAGAAAAAAAGGGAAACTCAGTCCCCGTTATGTTGGCCCATATTGGATTGTTAGACGTGTTGGCACAGTGGCCTATGTGTTGGAATTACCCTTAGATTTAGCGTCAGTTCATCCAGTCTTTCATGTATCTCTCTTAAAGAAGTGTTTGGGTGATCAAGTCTAGGCCTTCCAAGTGCTTCCTCAATTCTTCTTTGGGCAATCAAGGAGATGGTAAAATTAGGTTCTCTCAGGTATGTAGGGTTATGAATGGGTGAAATTGTTCACACCCATGGCCGATCCCTCTCTAATTCATGAAAATCTACATGTTAATTCTATGGGGTTTTAACTCAATGTATGAATTCCCTTAGTTTCTACCATGGGTATGTTCTAAGAATGTTTATATCGTTGAGTTATGATTCATGGGAAAATTTTACAATGTTTTCAATTATAAATCATGTTTTCAAGTTTATAAATTCTGATGCCCATCTATGAAAGTTCATGAAATTTGAGATCTATGATGTATGCTCAAGTATGTTGAGATATTTATGAGAAAAACATGTTTTCAAGTTACCCATGTCTAAGATCATGTTTTCAAGTGAATCAAGTATTTTCAAGCATGTATAAGTATTAGGCAAGCCCATATGTTCAAATATGATTTATGATTTCATGAATTAGCTTACCACATGGTTTTGGAGTCAATACTCCCGCTATTTCAGCTTGTGGTTGGTTTGAGCCAAGGCTCCTCATGTTATGATTTCAGATAATGCATATATGTTATTATTCAGCTGCTTCACTAGATGATCGTCTACTTCATTGAAAAATAATGGAGAGCATATGCATGTTTTTGGGAGTACTGTCTAGCACCGAGTAGGCTAAGGGTCAGTCAACCTTATTCCTCTGAACTATGAGCCAACATAGGTATGTTCAGATTATTCGGGACCTTCTTTGTGAGCTTTCCCCTACCCCAAGGGGCCTTCAACTTGATATCGATATCATGGTAGCGTCCTTAGCCCTTGCAAGGCTTTGGATGGCTCTGTCCACTTGAGTGTGATAGTCGGGACCACGTAAGCTCTATCATGGTAATGTCGGTTATATGACGAGTCTCCCATTGTTCCTCATGATTTCAGTTATATATGTACATCAGTCATGATATTATGTTTTCATCAGGTTTGACCCAATGTTCTATTTTACTTATGATTATTAGTTTTCATCTTTGGGTCGTTCGAATTAGTTATGATATTCAGTCATGTACAGATCATGATTTCAAAAAATAGCATACAAATCTTACTCACAAAATCTTATCTTGATTATGTTTTATGAAAGGCATTATTACTAATTTTACTTACATAATGATTTTTCTTACCTTGCATACTCGATACATTCCATGTACTAACCGCATACTCTATTCTATATCATTTCATGATACAGGCCCCGATATTCAGACTTAGCCTCGTTACTAGCCAGCCTTCAAGAGTAGCATATCCAGACTTCAGAGGTAGAGGCTTTTTAGACATAGATTGTATTCAGCTTTAGACTGGTGCTGTATGTTCAGATTTCATGTTATGTTAAGACTTCTGCTATGTTTATTATGATTGATCTTCTGTTCTTATTGATTGAGTTAGATGTTATGTTCATTACATGGGTCGACTTGGAGCCTTTCGAGGTTTCTTTATCCGTGTCTCAATCCGGGCCCATGTTCGGATCGTGACACTGGCTTGCCAGGCAGGGGCACGTGCATGCGTGGTGATATCACAGGGATCTAATATATTATATACCTACGATGGCATGTAGTTCGAAGACCATGGGATTTACCTGAATGCCGGGTCTACTAAGTGCTAGACACTGCTCCCAAACACGTAAGGGCTCATATAGTAACCATATTTCATGAAATTCATGGCCAAATAAATAATAACATGATGGATCCCACTTGAAATATATGATTAGCCATGAATAAGGGCCCATGAATCGGCCAAGTGTCATAAATTCATAAATCATGAAATCCATACATACTTGTAAAACATGTATTTACTTGATATCATAAATCCATGACGAGTACTTGAGAGAAATCATATCCATAAATCATAAATCATAATTTAGGGCTTAAGGAGATCAAGATCATAATGGAATCATAATTTGACTTTTCATGCAGCATACATAATTGGACATAGTTTAATTAAAATTTAGAACTATAAATTAATAATCAAAATATTATAAAATCTACCCATAGATTACAAAACATGATTTGATACATGAAAAAATTGACCCATAGATAGATCATCGAGAATTTCACAAGATTTGGGTAAACCCCATAAGTTGTTGAAGCTAGATTCTAGAATTGAAATTCATGAGATTGAGAAGAATTTAGCGCATGAGAGTGAAAGGAACTCTCATTAATAGACTCACATACCTAGGTAGATCTGATCAACACTACCTCTAGAAAGCTCAAAGGAAGTTGAAGAGAATTTGGAGAGATTCTTCAAACTCGATCTTCAAGGAAGGGCTCTAAGTTGCATGCATGGAATGGAGATGCTTAGAATAGGATTAACACCCTTAAAACCCTACTAACTAAGCTTAAAACAATGTAGTTTAGGACCTTATGTCTTAGGAATAATGAAAATACCTTTAATGAAAAACCTGAAAAAACTGCACAACTAGTGACAACGACCGGTACAATGGGTCATTACTGGCTCCAATGGATCATTACTTCCCTCATTGTTTCACCCTATTTTCCAATCACAGGTCTGCTACCACGATCAGACACAATGAGTCACTACCAATCCCAATGAATCGTCATTACTATCTGTTGTGACCACTTCCCATTTTTCAAAAATTCTTCCAACGGGAGCATACCACGACCCATGGCTCCAACTAATGAGTCGTTCCATGACTCGTGCATGCCTCCTTGACCATGAACACCCTCACAACCACTCCCTTCCAATGGCCTGTTACATCGACCAATGGGTCATCCTTAGGCCTATTGTCATAGAACTCCTCATAGAAGAACCCAACCACGACTGCTTCTCACGATTCGTCAAACCTACCAACATCTCGTACCACGAGTCATTCTAAGGGAAATTTCTGGTTTCTCTTCTACTTTTCATTTCAAATCCTGAGTCTAGTCTTAAGCACTTTCGAGGTATTACAATATTTCCCCCTTGGGAACATTTGTCCTTGAATGTGGGTAAAGATATTGAAAGGTTGAGAAATGCAACTACCAATGCCAAATACTGAACATTTAAGCTGAAAACTGACGGAGTGACTAACACTAGTCTAGAATACATAGCTGATTTGAATTCATGAAACACTCATACATGCATTGAAATGAAAGAAACTGGGGCACATAAACTGAACATGAAACTGAATAGAATACTAAGTGGAAAATTGATACCTCAAGCTGAAACTGAGACGGAAGGAAATAGATTCGGATATTTAGCCATCATATCTGCTTTGGCTTCCCGCATAGCTCCCTCAACGTGCTGATTCCTCCACAACACCTTTACTAAAGCTACTTCTTTATTTATTAGCTTTCGTACCTGACAATAAAGTATTTCCATCGGATCCTCCTCATAGCTAAGGCTATCCTTCACACCTATACGCTCCACTGGAACTACCAAAGCTGGGTCACCCAAGTACTTTTTTAAGAGCGATGCATGGACGACTGGATGAATTGAAGTCCATTCTGAGGGCAACTCCAACTGATAGGCCACCTTGCTAACACGTCTCACAATCCGATATGGACCAACATAACGGGGACTAAGTTTCCCTTTCTGTTCGAACCTCACCACTCCCTTCACGGGAGATACCTTAAGAAACACCCAATCATCCACTTCAAACTCAAGCTCCCTCCTCCTCACATCCGCATAGGACTTTTGGCTACTCTATGGTGTTTTCAACCTGTCCCTTATAAGCTAAATTATCTACATGGCCTCATGGACTGAATCATGTCCTATCAATGAAGCTTCACCGACTTCAAACCAACCAATAGGCAATCCACATCTTTGCCCATAGAGAGCCTCAAATGGAGCCACACTGTTGTTATATGCAAACTCGATGAGAGGCAAATGATCATCCCAACTACCCTTGAAATCAGTCACACATTCTCTCAGCATATCCTCAAGAGTATGAATGGTCTGCTTTGCCTGACCATCTATTTGTGAGTGAAATGCATTGCTAATCTTGACCTGAGTACCAAGTCCCTTCTGAAATGATCTCCAAAACTACAAGGTAAATTAAGTACCTCTATCTGATATGACGGAAAAGGGCACTCCATGCAACCGAAATAACTCCCCAAATGTATAACATAGCATAATCCTTCGCTGAGTCAGTAGTTTTGACCCGTAGGAAATGAGTTGCCTTAGTCAACCTGTCCACAACCACCCATATAGAGTCATACTGTCGGCGTGTACGAGGCAACCCTATAATGAAGTCCATATTGATTTCCTCCCATTTCCAAGTAGGGATACAAATGTCCTGAACACACCTCCCGGTCTTTGATGCTCAACCTTCACCTGTTGACAATTCGGACACTTAGTCATAAACTCTGCTATGTCCTTCTTCATGCCACTCAACTAGTTGATTTCCCATAGGTCATGGTACATCTTAGTGGCACCTGGATGGATAGAATATCTGGAACCAAGACCTTTTTGCAACATCCATTCCCTCAAGTCACCAACATTCGGTACACACAAAAAACCCTAATATCAAATCACACCATCTCCCCTTGGGAGAAAACCTCCACCTTCTGATTTCGAACAATTTCCTTCAACTTTACCAAAATAGGATCCTTGACTTGACTATCGTTAACATCGGTCACTAAAGATGATTCTGATCCATTTTGGATAATGACACCACCATCCATTAAGTCAACAAGATGAACTCCTGGTCATGCAATTCAATGCACATCCTTCACTAACTCTTTCCTTTCCTCATCTACATGAGATACACTCTCCATAGGCTGCCTGTTAAGAGCGTCTGCCACCATATTGGCTTGCCTGAATGATAAAGGATACTCATATCATAATCCTTAATAAGCTCCAACCACCTTCTTTGACATAGATTTATATCCTTATGGGTGAACACAAACTATAGGCTTTGGTGGTCCATAAACACATCCACATGGACCCCGTACCGATAGTGTCTCCAAATCATCAAGGAAAATACTACCGTTGCCAACTCGAGGTCATGACTCAGATAGTTCTTTTCATGGACCTTCAGCTTCCTAGAATCATAGGATATAACCTTACCATGCTGCATTAGTACACAACCAAGGCCGATGCTCAAAGAGTCACAATATACTATAAACCCATCAGTACCTAAGGTAGGGTCAACACTAGTGCTGAGGTGAGTCGAATCTTCAACTCTTAGAAGCTCTTCTCATAGGCCTCTAGCCATTGAAACTTCGCTTTCTTCTGGGACAACGTGGTCAATGGTGCTGCAATGGATGAAAACCCCTCGAAAAATCTTCGATGATAACCAGCTAAACCAAAGTAACTCCTGATATCTGAAAGACTGATGGGTCTAGGCCAGTTCTTCACCGATTCTATCTTTTGAGAGTCTACCTGTACACCCTCACTTGACACCACATGACCCAAAAATGACACTGAGTTTAGCCAAAACTCACATTTGTTGAACTTAGCATACAATTGGCGATACTTAAGAGTTTGTCGCACCACCCTCACATGACCGACATGCTCTTCCTTGCTTTGGGAGTATATGAGAATTTCATATATGAAAACAATCACAAACATGTCCAATTATGGCTTCAACACCCTGCTCATCAAGTCCATAAAAGTTGTAGAAGCATTCATTAGTCCAAAAGACTTAACTATAAACTCATAGTGACCATACTGAGTCCTGAAGGCTATCTTCGGAATGTCACTCTCTTGAACCCTGCGCTGATGGTATCCGGATCTGAGGTTTATATTTGAAAAGCACTTAGCACCTTAAAGCTAGTCAAACAAATCATCAATCCTAGGGAGAGGATACCTATTCTTGATTGTAAATTTGTTTAATTTTCGATAGTGAATGCACATCCAGAGGGAACCATCCTTCTTCAAGACAAAGAGGATTGGTGCATCCTACAAAGATTTGCTAGATCTGATAAAACCCTTGTCTAAGAGATCTTTCAACAACTCCTTCAACTCCTTTAGCTCAGTTGGAGCTATTTTCTAAGGAAGAATAGATATAGGTTGCATATCGGGAAGAAGAACAATACCAAAATCAATTTTCCATTCGTGAGGAATTCCCGGTAAATCATCTGGAAAAACTTTTAGATATTCACACTCTACAAGAATTGACTGGATAGTCGGGGTCTCAAATGTAGCATCCTTAACCCTAACTAGATGGTACACACAACCCTTAAGAATTATCTTCCTGGCCTTAAGGTAGGAAATGAAGTGACCTACAGGCACAACTGAACAACCCTTCCATTCTAGGACTGGTTCACCCAGAAATTGAAACTCTACCGCCCGAGTTCTATAATTTACTAAGGCATAACATGCATGTAGCCAATCCATGCCGGAGATAACATTAAACTCTGTCATGGCTAGCTCTACTAAATCTATTGATGTGACTTTCTGAATGACTGTGACAGGGAAATTTCTATATACTTGTCGAGCTACCACCGAATCACCAACTGGAGTAGAGACGAAGAAGGGTTCTGATAGGATTTTGGGACTGATTTCAAAACTACTAGCAACATAGGGCGTCACAAAGGATAAAGTAGCCCCTAGATCGAACAAAGCATAGACGTCAAGGTGGAATACATGTAACATACCAGTGACCATATCTGATGAAGTCTCCTACTCTTGTCATGATGCAAGGGCAAAAACCCCACTCTGGCGCTGGGCACCACCTGCACTAATGGATGCACCCTACTGAGCTGGGCATGTTGGTGCTGCTGCTGAGCAGGTAGCCTGAGCACGACCTCTACCATCATCCTATCTAGCCAATGGACACTCCCGACGCCTGTGCTTGGGTCTACCACACCTAAATAGATATTTGACCCTATCAAAAACTCCCCTATATGATTCTTGCCACACTTCCTGTAGGTCAGGAAGGTATGCTATGTTAGCATGCTACTCTAGCCCCTAGAACCTGAGGCTCTACTCCTCCGATCACCTTGCAATCTGGATGGTGCATTGGTTGATGATGGAACTAGAGCCAGTGACCTTTAATGAGAGTGCTGGTGATGTCTGCCTCCTGATCTCTGTTGAGAGAACCCATAATTTTCTATCCTGGCCCTCATGGCCTCTCTCTGTCTTAGGTGTACCACCTCCATCTGTTGGGCGTACAAAAGCAATCGAGCAAAATCAATGTCCTGATGAAGCATAGAGGTCCTACAATCCTTGACCATGTAGTCCGCCACTCCATGTACAACCTGCTCACCCGAGCTCTTTGATCAGCCACTAGCTCTAGTTCATACTTGGACAAACGAGTTAACTCCAAAGCAAATTCCTGGACTGTCATGTTACCCTACTTCAGGTTCATAAACTCAGCTACTTTAATCTCCCTCATCTTACGAGGGAAGTACCGATATAGAAATGCGATATGAAACTCATCCTAACCAATAGGCCCTACTCCAACTGTCATGCTATCCCTCCATTTACTGAACCATATGTGCGCAACCCCTTTCAACTAATACGAGGCTAAATCTACACACTCCTCCCAGGTTACCCCCATGATCTAGGTTATCTTCAAAATTTCATTAATAAACTCATGTGGATCCTCATCCACCTTCAATCCAAGGAACTCCGGAGGGTTCATCCTCAGAAAATCTCTGACTCTCACCACCGCTGCATTCCCATTTCGAGGGGCATCCGCTACCGCCTGTTGATTGGCCTAGGCAGTAAAATCCTGAGCTAGCATTTGTATGGCTGTCCTAAACTAAGCATGGGCAACCTGCTCGAGCACGTGATCCTTTGGGACTAGTGGGGCCTGCTGGTGCCCATCTGCATTGCCATTTTCATGGTCATTTCCATTATCATTTCTTCTTCCATTAACTCAGTAAGGAGGCATGATTCTGCATATGCATATAGCATGAGTTAGAAGGATAGAGAAGCACTTCATCGCATGACATAGATCATGAAAGAAGGGAACATATCCTAAAACGTTTCATAACCTCTTCTTCATAAGTGTGGCATGCTTCACACCCATTAAAAGGACCCTACTTAACACGACTTTCAGACGTCCTAGGACAATTCAAAACCTAATGCTCTGATACCAAGTTTGTCATGACCGAACATAGGCCCGAATCGAGACACAGGACAAGGAACGCCGAGAGGCCCCAAGTCGACCCCTGGCATGAACATGATATCTAAAACTCAACATAAATAAGTAGAAGTCTAACATACATAATAATGGAAGTCTGCATACTTATCAAGGCAATACCAAATAAGAAATAACAACCTGATTTCTATATAATGTCTGAATAGCCTCTAACATATCTGATCAGCAGATTGGACATCATCCCCAACTAGCTCGACAAAAGTATGTAACTGAAAGTAGAATAACTATAAATAACTAAATGTCCTCAAAAGACGAGGACTCACCAACACTGGCTGTGGGATGTGAACTCTGAGAAGTGGCCAATGGCGGGACTGAACTTGAATGTCAGTGCTTGTATTATGAAACGATATAGTATAAAGTATGTGGTTAGTACTTGGAATATACTAAGTATGCAAGGTAATTTATTAAACATGACTTGAGATGAGGTAACATAACATAGCCATGCATAAACTATAAGGAATAATGGGAGGGCTCGTTTTAACTGACACCATCTTGATACAGTCTTACATGATGCCCCATAATTTTGCCTAAGTGGTTAGGACTGTCCTCGGTTTGCCAGGAAGGGGAGACGTGCATGCGTGGTGATATCATAGGAATCCAATAATATATTTATATATATACACACACACACACACCCCTACCGTGGCACATAGTTTTGAGACCACGTTGTTTACTTGAACGCAGGGTCTACTCGGTGCTAAACACTGCACCTAACAACATGCATGTGAGGGCTCGTATAGTAACCATAAAAGCATTTATGAAATTCATGGCTAAATAAATAATAACATGATGGATCCCACTTGAAACACATGATTATCCATGAATAAGGGCCTATCAGTCGGCCAAGAGTAATAAATCCATAAATCATGAAATCCATGCATACTTGTAAAATATGTATTTACTTGATATTCATAAATCAACGATGAGCACTTGAGATAAATCATATCATTAATCATAAATCATAATTTAGGGCTTAAGAAGATCAATATCATAATGGAATCATAATTGGACTTTTCAGGGAGCAAACATAATAAGGCATAGTTTAATTAAAATTTGAAACTATAAATTAATAATCAAAATAATTATAAAATCTTCCCATAGATAATAAAACATGATTGGATACATGAAGGCAATTGACATTTAGATAGATCATAGAGAATTTCACAAGAATTGGATAAACCCCACAAGATGATGAAGATAGATTCTAGAATGAAATTCATAGAATTGAGAAGAATTTAAGTATGAGAGTGAAAGGAACTCTCATTCATAGCCTCACATAGCTGGGTAAATCTAATCAACATTCCCTCTTGAAAGCTCAAAGGAAATTGAAGCGAATTTGGTGAGATTCTTTAAACTTGATAAGGAAGGGCTCTAAGTTGCATGCATGGAATGAAGATGCTTAGGATAGGTTTAACACCCTTAAAACCCTACTAACTAATCTTAAAACAATGTAGTTTAGGACCTTAGGGTTTAGGACTGATGAAAATACCCTTAATGAAAAATCTGAAAACTCAACAATGCTAGTGACAATGACCAGTATAATAGGTCGTTACTGGATCCAATGGATCGTTACTTCCCTCGTTGTTTCACCCTATTTTCCAATCAAACTTCTACTACCATGACCATAAACAATGAGTCGTTACCATTCCCAACAATTCATCATTACCATCCATTGCTAACACTGTCCATTTTTTGAAAATCCTTCAAAGGGGAGCATACCACGACACGTGACTCCAACTAACGAGTCATTCCATGCCTCGTGCCTGCCTCCTTGATCATGAACACCCTTACAATGAATCCCTTCCAATGACCCATTACGTTTACCAATGGATCATCCTTAGGCTTGTTGTCACAAAACTCCTCACAGCAGAACCCAACCACGAATGCTTCTCATGATTCGTCAGACCTACCAACGACTTGTACCATGAGTCATTCTGAGAGAAATTTCTAGTTTTTCTTCTCCTTTTAATTTCAAATTCTGAGTCTAGTCTTAAGCACTTCTGAGGTATTATAAGGAACCTACATGGAATAGAGTAAGATCTAGAATAATGACGGTAATTGAACTTATTGGTGAGTTATCTCCAAATTGGGGGGTTTTAAAGAAAAAAATATTAAAACAAGATTATATTTGTGATTCTAATCAATATTTTCAAACAACTAGAGTAAGTTTTCCCCATGGGTTAATAACTACTTTAGATATACACACGTGATCAATCCCAATGCTTACTTGTAGAACTGATAACTAGGGTTCATTCAAATGACTAGTTCATCACTATTAGATGACTTTACTCAATCATTAGGTCAGGTCTCATGAGAGATTTCAAGCTAACCATTATCAATATGTTTCAAATTAAATATCCTGCGACCACAGCTCAAGTTAATACAATGATCATAAGACCAAGGCTTTAATGTAATTCTATTTTCCTAATCACTATTTCTCTAAGTTCAAGCAAGTCCTAACATTGTACACCATCAAGAAACATTTAAAGATGAAGAGAATACAATACAAGTGTTTAGTATTGGTTTTGAATCACTTTTGTGTAACCCTATTTCATTAATCCCCCATGGTTCCCACAA
The DNA here is from genome assembly GCA_035772735.1 of Datura wrightii. Lineage (NCBI taxonomy): Eukaryota > Viridiplantae > Streptophyta > Magnoliopsida > Solanales > Solanaceae > Datura > Datura wrightii. The sequence goes on from JASDFA010000008.1 coordinate 32,192,106, forward strand.
CCCCTAGTTGTGGAGGTTTTAGCCTCTCACGGTTGTAAGATTACAATTTGCATTCATAGAAAAACACATACTTAAATCCTTATAGCACAAATTAGAAGAAAACCTGATATGAATATCAAAGAACAATCTCAAGAATAATGGATGAAATAAAGAATTTGATCCCAAAGCGTTCCAAAACTTGATAAACATTCACAAATAATATTCTTCACACGTCCCATACTTCGTTTCTATGTCCTCTGACTAAAATAAAACATAAAATCTATTTATAAAGACATTAGAAACCTTTTCCTAAGCTAACAAGAAATTATCCATATCTAGCGCTGACTGTGCCATGACTGGATCTATGACCCATAGCAGGATTATACGGATCGTACCAACTTCTCGTACGTTCTTGGCTGCTACATATTTGTCTGGGTGTTGTAATAATTCTAAAACCACACCACTTACTAAAGTGAGAAGCAAACATTGTCAATAAAGAACCCAACTAAAGGTTAGGGTCGATCCCATAACGAATAGGGAGACTAGATTATAGCCGGTAATTGAACTTGTAAGATAGTTATTTCAAAATGGGGGGGTTCTAAAGAAAATCAATAATAAACACAAATATCAAAATTCTAATGTTAAGTCAATATCAAAGGATAACTAGGGTTTGTGTTCCCCATGGGTTCATAACTGCTTTGGGTATACACTCGTGATTATCACAAATACTTACTTATAGAAATGATAACAAAGGTTCATTCAAATGACCGACCAATCCCTATTGAATGACTATACTCAACACTTGACCAAGTCTCGTGAGAGGTTTTAAACTATCCGTTATCACTAAGTTCCCAATTTAACTATCCTGCAACTACAACTCAAGTTAATACAATGATTATCAAAATCAAGGCTCTGTTGTAATTCTCTTTTCCTAATCTCTACCTCTTCGACCAAAGAATGTAAAGAATTCAGGTACTTCCTAACGTTGTGCACCGTTAAAAAACATTTGAGTATGAAGAGAATACAATATAAGTTTTTGTATTGGTTTTAAGATCACTTTGTGTAACCCTAGCTTGTTAATTCACCATGGTTCCCACAACCCTAGCTATGCAGGTTTTAGCCTCTCATAGTTGTAAAGTTGTGATTTGCATTCATGATTAAGAATAAAAATCAATACTTACAATAATGATTGAGAAACACACTTCCTTTAATTATTGCACAAAATCTTGAAAAACAAGTAGCAAGAACAAGATGAAATCAAGAAAAGTTGATCACAAGTTGAATAAACTGAATTCTCTCTCTCTCTTACTTGTTTCTCTCCTCTCTATCTTTCTTTGATTCTCTATAGAAAAATAAAACCTAAAACGTATTTATACAGACATAAGAATCCTTTTCCTAAGCTAACTGGATGAATTTTCATATCTGGTGTTGCTGTCATCACGAGCTAAGGTACGATCCGTAGCAACTTCCTACGACTCATAGCTGCTAGTCATGCCTTGTATTGTTGAATGAATTTCGGCTAAGTGTTGGATCCATGTATGATTCATAACTCCATCATACGACTCGTACTGATCTCCCGTAGTTGAATTTTGAGGCATTGGAATTTTTCTGAAGTTCAATACGACCGTCATGGTATGACTCGTACCTTCTTCCCACGGGTCGTACATTCCTTTCGTAGTAGAAGTCAGCACTTTACACAACTTTTTTGAATTTGGTCACGATTTCTGCATCATGACTCGTACTACCTTGGTACGATTCATACTGAGACTCGTACATTACCTCTTTATACCTAAAGCCTTCTGCAACTTTTTGTGGCCCTCAGTACGACTCCTAGGTCCTTCCTACGACTCGTACTATGGTTTGCACATTAAGCCTATTTTGCATCTTTCAGGCTTTCTTTTTCCATTTTTAGATCCAATATCAATTCATCCTGCAATCAAATGAAAAGTGCCTTATATCCACATAAACATACCTAAGTTCATGTTATTTTCATAATTTTTAGTGTCGAAAGTGCTGTAAATCCATAGCACATCAACACCCTCAACTTAAGAGTTTTGGATGTCCTCAGGCAAAGAAAAGAAAACTAAAACACGACGCTCAACTAAAAAATAGACTTAAGATACTACAGCCGATACTCAAACAAACCTGCACTTTCTATACAAACTCTATTGATCCTTTCTAATGAAACAACATCAGCTAATGTATTGCAATCAACCTTAAAAACATCATAAACAGGGATCAAAATATGTCATTCATCTGTCAACAAATAATCAAGTCATCGCCAATGTTTTCCACGCAGATCAACGGTAAACACAAACATAATCCGTGTACCCTCACACGAATGAAGTCCCCACTCAAATATTAAATGTCAAACATGATATGGCACTAAGCAAGTAAGGCACTCACTCTCTCAAAGAAGTTACGAATATTATGTGTCAGATACCATAGGCTTGCCCTTATTTTCTCTGCTTTATTTTTTCATATGGTCGGGTTAGAATCACTATAGGACTTGATAAGGCTTGTAATGTAGGCTCAGGGCTAGACATGATAAATATGGAAGATTTTATAAGTGAATTTTCATTCCTTGGACCTATATATATTAGCTACATGATTCACCTAATTCACCCTTTTATTCTTTCATTCCCTTTTTCCCCTTTTATTCACAATTGCATGGGTGTGGTGAGTTTTCAACTTTTTTTCAAAATTTTCAAAATTTGTTTGAGCTTTATCTCTCAACAATTACAACATTTTTCATCCTTTTCTTTTCATCTCACCACACCTAATTTTTCACCATTTCTTTCTAGGATTTTCTTTCACTTTCTTCCGTTCCCACTTTTTACGCACCGCTATTCTAGCCACCCTCAACTTAAGCATTTTTCTTATGTTGAGGTTCACAATATCCAAGGAAGGACCGGGGCTAAAATAGGTTCATTACAAAAAATGGGTACGATTAATCGGTAAATCAAAAGAATTATGGTTTATTAAGGCTCAAACGTGGGATCAAGGGATTCATGCAACTTTTGGTAGGGCAGTATAGGCTAAAAGTGAGCTAAACAAAAATAGCGTATGATCATATCCTAACCAACCATGCTTAACCTATCAGAGACCAACCAGGCAAGTTCTAGATCTATAAAACAATACCGAACTGACTAATATACCTCACTCACACATGGTACATGAACTATTTTCACCTCACCTGTCTTGTTTATACATGGATTAACAAAACTACTCATGTTGACAAACTAAATGACATCCAAAGATCCACAACAATCATTCATGTTGTCACAACTACATAGCTAATGTATTAGAATATAAAAATCACAAACTAAAAATAAAAATCCTACACATGTCGGTTCTACTAGATAACATGTCTGAGGAAAAAGAAACATGGCAAGTAAAACCCTCGAACCAAAAATCCCAAAAATCACAAGTACACCCCCTCCCCTTTTTGAAAAGTTAGCTTCATCCCCGAAGTATCATCTAGAAGATCATAGGGAAGAGAACGTACCTGTGGTGCACTAGGCGTTCCTGTCATCTCAAGGAGGTGGTACCTCCGCTGTAATAGTGGCACTGGCGGTGGCCGGCGTGCTCAATTGTGTGTCAATAGGGGAGCAGTCGTGGCTTCTTGGACGACCTTTGAAAATATCTGGGCTGAATGTGGCTCTCCCGAAGGGTCATGGCCACAGGAAAGCTTGGGATGGGTGCGGTGGAGCTACCTGCTCCTCTAGCTCTCTCATTCAACTTTCATATGTGTGTCATGAGTCTGCATGCTCGCTGCTTTAGCCCTCTTGTGCTCTTTTCCCTCCTTCTTTCTTCTTTTTCTCAAACTTTCCTCACTAGCATCTTCAGCAGCTCTTTTCTTGACTTTATCACCAGTTGCAGTTGGCTCCCAATATGCTGCCAAATAAATATCCTCATCAAGCTCGACATCTAGATCCAAAAGAGTGGGGACTATTAAAACTGTTGGTTGTCGTGATGATAACTCAATTACTTGGCTCCAAATAGCCTCCAACTCCACACAGAGGCTACTGATATTGGTCTGCTCCACCATTCTCTCATTGAGTCGACACTCAAAACTATCTAGACGGGCATGTAGCACCTGAGCTGCTGCCTCTATCTATGACTTGACCCATGGACATTATCTATCATGGCCTGAATGTTATGCTCTGCCATGGTCAATCTCTTAGCTAGCTTTTGGAGGAAGTCTTCTGATACCAAGATGTACCCTGCTAGTGTCTAGGGCTGCATGCTGGGTAGTGGTATAGATGAGGTGTTGGGAGCTAATTCTAAATGACCGGCGTACGTAGCCGGTGTCTTGCTTTGCTCCTGTGTAATGGGGACATTCACCTGTATGTCCCCTACTTGCTAGGTTGCTGGGATATCTGTGGGAATCTTGGATCTGCTTACCTAGTTCATCTCATCCCGAATAAGGCCTATATCAACAATCCTTTGGCCTCCAACCAACCGCTCATCACCCCGTGGAACTTCTGCCTCTATATATAATCTAAACACCAAACTCTGGAATGGAATAGATAGTGCTTACTCCCACCGCCTAGTATCATATCTCATCGGCTATGATCCTCAGAATGTTGATGGGCTAACGAGACATGAGGCAAGCAACCAAAGCCGCTCTGTTAGCACTTAGTGTGTTATCATTGACCGTAGGTGCTAACTGATGGCGCACTAGTTTCCAGCAGGCTTTTGCAATGAAGTTCAGTGAATTCTTGGTCACCTACTTTCCCCCTTGTAACCCATTTAGCCTCATCCTTGTTCTCAACATTCACCCCTGCTAGCCACTGCAGCTGCCTCTGTCGCTCCTGTACACTCAGGGATCTAATCTACTTCATTGCCTCGACCCTGTAATCATAATCTGGCATCATCCTGGTATGCAAGAACTGTGGGCCGTACAATAATCGAGCAATGGTCCGCTCGGATATATCAACTTCTCGACCTCTGACCATAACACTCTCCAGACGAGGCTGGTCTTTTATCTACTTCCCTTCCTTTGCCTTTACCTCCATGGTGGCCAAGTAGTTGGCATAGAACTCCCAAACTATGTTTTCTGTGTACTGTGTTGGAGTCTTGTCCATCCGCTCAAAGTCATAGAAGCTAAAACTTTGATTCATCTCCTCAACTTCAATCAATGTGGTTGTGAGGATCCGCAGTTCTTATTGAATGCTCCTCCATGGTTTATTTTTGGCGGTGAGAGAGATGCCTTTTTCATAGATTTCTTTGGCTCCCGGCACTCTCCAACGGATTATACGGTTTGCTCTGGGTGGGGTCTTCTCTACTCCGAGTGCTTGGCATTCATTGGAGAACAACCTGTGGTTATCAAAAACTAAAAAATAAACGTAATTAAAGAAATAACTACCAAAAAGTTAATTACAAGCTAATATCCTAGTTTCAGCCATATTCCTCGGCAACGATGCCAAGTTTTGGTAACGCTTAAAAGACACTTCTTACTGAAGTGAGAAGCAGACATTGTCAATAAAGAACCCAACTAGAGGTTGGGGTCGATCCCGCAGGAAATAGGAAGATTGGATTATAGCCGGTAATTGAACTTGTAAGGTAGTTACTTCAAAATAGACGGTTTATAAAGAAAATCAATAATATAAACAAATATCAAAATTCTGAAGTTAGGTCAATATCAAAGGATAACTAGGGTTTATGTTCCCCATGGGTTCATAACTGCTTTGTGTATATACTCGTGATCATCACCAATACTTACATATAAAATTGATAACTTTGGTTCATTCAAATGACTGACCAATCCTTATTGAATGACTATACTTAATCACTCGACCAAGTCTCATGAACGGTTTCAAATTATCCGTTATCACTAAGTTCCAGATTTTAACTATCCTGCAACCACAACTAAAGTTAATATAATGATTATCAAAATCAAGGCTCCGTTGTAATTCTCTTTTCCTAATCTCTACCTCTTCGACCAAAGCAAGTAAAGAATTCAGGCACTTCCTAACATTGCGCACCATTAAGAAACGTTTGAGCATGAAGAGAATACAACATAAGTGTTTGTATTGGTGTTAAGATCACTTTGTACCCTAGCTTGTTAATTCACCATGGTTCCCACAACCCTAGCTATGGTGGTTTTAGCCTCTCATAGTTGTAAAGTTGTGATTTGCATTCATGATTAAGAATAAAAATCAATACTTACAATAATGATTAAGAAAAACACTTCCTTCAATTACTCCACAAGATCTTGAAAAACAAGTAGCAAGAACAACATGAATTCAAGAAAAGGTTAATCACAAGTTGAATCAACTCAATTCTCTCAATCTCTTACTTGTTTCTCTCCTCTCTATCATTGTCTAATTCTCTATAGAAAAATAAAACCTAACACATATTTATACAGACATAGGAATCCTTTTCCTAGGCTAACTGGATGAATTTCCATATCTGGTGCCGCTATCGTCACGAGCCAAGGTATGATCCATAGCAGCTTCCTATGACTCGTAGCTTCCAGTTGGGCCTTGCATTGTTTAATGAATTTTGGCTAAGTGTTGGATCCATGCACGATTCGTACCTCCTTCATAAGACCCGTACTAATCTCCCGTAGTTTAATTCTGAAACTTTGAAATTCTTCTGAAGTTCAATATGACTGTCATGGTATGACTCGTATCTTCTTCCCATGGTTCGTGCATTCCTTCTGTAGTAGGAGTCAACAATTTATACAACTTTCTGAATTTGGTCACGATTTTCATCAAGACTAGTACCATCTTGGTATGATTTGTACTGAGACTCGCACATTGTGTCTTTGTACCTTAAGCCTTCTGCAACTTTTCATGGCCCTCAGTATGACTCATAGGTCCTTCCTACGACTCGTAACTTTTCATGGCCCTCAGTATGACTCATAGGTCCTTCCTACGACTCGTAATGTGGTCTGTACATTAAGCCTATTTTTCATCTTTCAGGCTTTCTTTTGCCATTTTTAGATCCAACATCAACTCATCCTATAATCAAAGAAAAAGTGCCTTATATCCATATAAATTACCTAAGTTTATGTTATTTTCTTAGTTTTGAGCATCGAAAGTGTTATAAATCCACATCACATCATGTTGGCATGCAGGCACGACTTGTAGCACAATCGTATGAGTCATACAATGCGTCCGTGGTTTGGCCCTGGGAACACTGACATCTTCTGAAATTTTCCACGAGTGTTGTGGTACGACTTATACCTTTCTCCTATGACTCATACTGTTTGTTGTGTCTAATGTTTAGCCAATTATTGAAGAATCACTTGAAGTTCACCATGTCTCATGGTACAGGTTGTATATTGATGCTACGATCTGTGAGTCCATCCATACCAAGAGACTAACTTTGTGCAAATTTCTTTGAACAAATCCAAGACTCCAGTTACGGCTCGTACCATCTTGGTACGGCTTGTACTGAGAGGTTTATGTTTCATTTCTCTTAATTCAGCCTTCTGACTTTCACCACGGTTCTCAGTATGACTCGTACGATCAAGATACGGCTCGTACTTGGCTATTTTTCCGCATTTTTTGCTTCTTTTGCACATTTTTTCTCCAATAATTATTTTCCTTGAAATCAAAGTAAAAGTGCCTCATATACATATAAACGTACCTAAGTCCAGGCTATTTTCTCAATTTTAAGCATTGAAAGTGCTATAAACTCATAGAACATCAGTGTACCCAGATATCAGGGCTAATTGTGTGTTTCAAATATGGTTGACTTGAGAGTGCGGATGTTGAGAGAGGCTTATAGCTCTCAGTATTCCATCCATCTAGGTGCCACCAAGATTATCGTGAATTATAGGAAGTCTATTGGTGGAATGGAATACATAAGGATATTGCAGAGTTTGTGTCTAAGTGTCTAAATTTGTCACGACCCGAGCATGGAGTATAGATCGGGACGCAGGACTTAGAATCACGAAAGGATCCAAGCTAACCCATAACATGTGTGTAGCAACTCAAGAGCATAAATTAAAGTGAAAAACTTAAAACCTTAAACATGAATACACAGAAGACTATATAGCGTAAAATAGAACACAAGATGGACATATTAGCAGCTAAGTCAACTAAAAATGTTTGTCTAAAAGCCTCTAGTTATAGATGGACAGATGGGAAAACTCCCCAACTAGTCTGCTAAGTCTGAAACTGGTATGAAATAAACACAGCTAAAAGATGTCCTAGGAAGATTAGGGCTTATCAATACTGGGACAAAACTACACTGATAGGGAGTAGGGATAATGATGCGACGGAGTCTGGTTGCTTGAACCTATATCACGAAGCGATATAGCATAGAGAATGTGGTCAGTACTTTGAATATACTGAGTATGTAGGGTAAGTAAAATATTCTAAGAAAATGCATAAAGAGTTCATGAGAGTAGAGCATTTCAAATATGGAGTAATAATCATAATATAGGCATGAAGGCTCAAGGTTTTCAAAATAGTTCATAAGCTAGTCATATTTATATTCATAAGAGAAATCCTGTAAAGCATAACTTGAGACAAATTATTATAATCATGAACATGCATATATCTAGGTCATACGTCAGATAATTCTTCTCAAGTAGACACCACAGTTGGGGTCGAACACATAGGGAATAGGATAAGATCTAGACTAATACCAGTAATTAAACTTGTTGGTGAGTTATCTCCAAATTAGGGGTTTAAAAGAAAATAATATTAAAATGAAGATTATAGTTGTCATTTAAATCAAGATTTGCAAACAACTAGGATAAGTGTTCCCCATGGTTTCATAACTATTTCGAGTATACACACGTGATCAATTTAAATGCTTACTTGTAGAACTTATAACTAGGATTCATCAAAACGACTGGTTCATCCCTATTCGATGACTATACTCAATCATTGGGTCAGGTCTCATGAGTGATTTCAAACTAACCGTGATCAATATGTTCCAAATTTAACTATCTTGTGACCACAACTCAAGTTAATGCAATGATCATCAAGATCAAGGCTTTGTTGTAATTCCGTTTTCCTAATCTCTACTTCTCTAGGTTCAAGCAAGTAAAGAATTCGGAAAAGTCCTAATGTTGTACACCGTTAAGAAACATTTAAAACATTTAAACATGAAGAGAATACAATACAAGCTTTTTGCAATAGTTTTGAATCACTTTGTGCAACCCTAGTTTGTTAATCGGCCTTGGTTCCCATAACCCCTAGTGGTGGAGGTTTTAGCTTCTTATGGTTGTAAGATTATAATTTTTTATTCATAGACAAACATATAAATAAATACTTACAGCAACAATTCGAAGAAAACAAAATTGGTATATCAAAGAACAATTTCAAGAACAATGTAGGAAATCAAGAAGTTAATCCCAAGAATTGCTCCTCAAAACTTGATAAAAATTCACAAAAATAATTCTTCACACGTCTACTAACTCAATTCTGTCATTCTCTCTAGCTGTTCTAACTTCCTCTACTATTACATAGAAATAAAGGGTATTTATAATAGTAGAGTAATCCTTCATTATTCCTTCATTTACTAGAATTGGAATTTATAACTCCTTTTCCTAGTTGAAGTGGGATTGGTCTTTCTAAAGATAACATAGAAAAGTATTTATACAAATAATTAGAACTTTTTTGAAAATTAATAGGGAAACTAATTTAACTGCCACTGCCTAATCGTATGACTCGTACGATGAACTTACGAGTCGTAGCTTCCTTTTGTAGAATACTTTTCATGGTCTAATCTTGTGAAGTCGGGCATCCTCTGAATATTTTCATGAGCGTTTTAGTATGACCCCTACCTTGATATCACGACTCATGACTATATCATATCCTAGGATCTGCCAATCACATTTTCTTTGAAGTTCACCATGGCTCTTTTGTTCGAGTCATATGTGTCATCACGACTCGTATCTTCCATTTGTACCATGAGCTCAGACAAGTGCAATATTTTTGTAATTTTCCACGACATCTATGGTACGGCTCGTGCCAACAGTCGTACATGGAAAGTGCCTTGTACTGAATTTTATCATGGGTTTTACGTACGGCTCATACTAAAGTATGCAATTTTACCATTTTCAGCACTAGTCTCTCTTTTATTGCACATTTCATAATTTTCCTGAAAACAAAGTAAAAGTGCATCATATCTGTATAAGCATACCTAAGTCCATGCTGTTTTCCTAGTTTTAAGTGTCGAAAGTGTTGTAAAGCCATAGCACATCAATACCCTCAACTTAAGACTTTTGCATGTCCTCGGGAAAAAAATAAAAAACTAAAAATGATGCTTAACTGGAAAATAACCTAGGATACTACAACCAACATCAATTAAAATTTTCACCATAAATTCAAACACCTTTTGACCCTTTCTTTCCGTAAACCAAATCAGCATATGCACATCAAGAAACCACAAACCATGATAAACAGGGATCAAGATATGTGATCTAGCTATTAGCAGATAGTCAAGTCATCACCAATGTTTTTCACACGGACAACTGCCAGAATAAAACACAAACCATGTACCCTCATAACAAATGAAGTCCCCCACTCACAGATATTGAAAAATATGAAACATGGGACTGAGCAAGTAAGACTCTCACCTTCTCAAAGAAGTTCCAAACACTGCATGTCGGATACCATAGGTTTGCCCTTATTTTCTCTACTTCGGCTTGTCAGATGGTCATGCTAGGATCACTATAGGACTTGATTCGATTGGTAATGTATGCTTTCGGCTGGGTTTGGAAGATATGAAATCTTTTTAGTGACTACATATTCCTTGGCACTACACACATGTGGCTTCATTCTTTACTTTTTCACCCTTTTTGCTTTTTCAACTTTTTCCTCCCTTTTTACTAGTTCTTTTATGAAATTGTATGGGTGTGGTGTGTTTCTTCAAATTTTCATTTATCTCTCTCTTTTGTATCTTCTTTTTCAAATTTTCATTTATCTCTCTCTTTTGTATCTTCTTTTTCAAATTTTCTTTTTCTTCTTTTGTCATACCACAACTTATTTTAACCTTTTTTCTTTGCTCTTCCTTTTTTACCTCCCCAAATTCTATGCACCCCTACTCTAGCCACCCTCAACTTAGGCATTTTGCCTATGTTGAGGTTCACAATTTCCAAGGAGGGACCAGCTCCAAAACATGTTCATTATAAAAAAAGGGTGCGGTTAATCGGTTAATTAAAGAAAAATGGTCTATTTAAGGCTAAAAAATTTGGATCGAGGGAATCATATCATTTCGGTAGGGTTATTTAAGCTAAAAATGGGCTAAACAAGAATGACCTATGATCCTTTCCTAACCAACCATCCTAAAACCTATGCAAAGACCAACTGGGCAAGTTCTTGATCCTCTACACAGTATTGAACTAAGTATCAGACTTCACGCACTCATGGTACATGGTTTGTATTCATTCTATCTGTCTAGTTTATTTATGGCTTAATAAAATCTACACATGCTAATAGACTAATTTTTTTAAACAGGGTCAACTTTTCAAAATATCACCAAGCTAGTGCACTTTATTGGCTGAGTACTCCTAAGCTACTTTTTAATTTAACAAAAATTAGAAAAATAAATTCGTAAACATGCCGGTTATAGAAGATAGCATGCCCGAGAAAAATAAACACGAAAAGAAGAACCCTTGGGCGAATATCCAAAAACAAGTACCACCCCCCCTTAAAATATGCTTTGTCCCCAAAGCGGTCAAGAATGTATAAACTAGGAGAGAGACATTCCTGTGGATACTCAGACTTCACAATCCATTCATGGATTGCCTAGCATGTAGCGCCCGATTTAATGTCACGGCACGAGGCAGATCTTTTGATTACTCAAAATTTATCCAGAAATTGGACTCATCCTCCACTGTGTTAAATTCTTCGCTTTGCTAAGAGGTTCCCTCGATGAGACAAAACAAAACAAACAAAAATGTAAAAGAGGAAATAACAACCAAAAGTTAATACAACAATTAATCTAATCTTAGTCATATTCCCCGGCAACAGTGCCACTTTTTAATGACGCTCAAACTCACATTTCCTGACAAAGTATGAAGCGGTCATTGTCAATAAATAACCCAATTAAGAGGTTGGGGTCAAACCTACAGGGGATAGGGTAAGATCTAGACTAATGCCCGTAATTAAACTTGTTGGTGAGTTATCTCCAAATTGGGGGTTTAAAAGAAAACAATATTAAAACGAACATTATAGTTTTGATTTATATCAAGATTTTAAAAAAATAGAGTAAGTGTTCCCCATGGATTCATAACTACTTTGGATATATACATGTGATCAATACCGATGCTTACTTGTAGAACTGATAACTAGGGTTCATCCAAACGACTGATTCACACCTATTGGATGACTATACTCAATCACCGGATTAGGTCTTATGAGTGATTTCAAACTAACAATTATCAATATGTTTCAAATTTCACTATCCCGCGACAATAACTCAAGTTAATACAATGATCATCAAGATCAAAGTTTTGTTGTAATTCTCATTTCTTAATCTCTACTCCCCTAGGTTCAAGCAAGTAAGTAATTCTAGAAAATCCTAACTTTGTACACCGTTAATAAACATTTAAACATGAAGAGAATATAATACAAGCCTTTTATATTAGTTTTGAATCACTTTGTGCAACCCTAGTTTGTTAATACACCATGGTTCCCACAACCCCTAGTGGTGGAGGGTTTAGCCTCTTATAGTTGTATGGCTATAATTTTATTCATAGACAAACACATAATTAAATACTTACAGCAATAATTCAAAGAAAACACGATTGCTATATCAAAGAACAATTTCAAGAACAATGTAGAAAATCAAGAAGTTGATCCCAAGAATTTCTCCTCAAAACATGATAAAAATTCACAAAATTAATTCTTCACAAGCCTAATTACTCAATTCTATCCTTCTCTCTAGTTGTTTAACTTCCTCTAATATTACGTAGAAATAAAGGTATTGATAATAGTAGAGTAAGCCTTTGTTGTTCCTTCATAGACTAGAATTGGGATTCCTAACTCCTTTTCCTTGTTGAAGTAGGATTGGTTTTTTTAAAAAAAATAACCTAGAAAAGTATATATATAAATAATTAGAAATTTTTCCAAAATTAATAAGGAAACTAATTTAACTACCGCCGCGTAATCGTATGACTAGTACCATGAACCTATGAGTCGTAGATTCCTCTTGTACAATGCTTGTCATGGTCTGATCTTGTGAAGTCAGGTATCCTCTAAATATTTTCACAAGTTTTTTGGTATGACTTGTACCTAGATATCACGACTCATTACTGTATCATATCATAGGATATGCCAATCACATTTTCTCTGAAGTTCACCACGTCGCTTTGGTTCGAGTCGTATGTGGTCATCATGACTCGTATCTTGTATTTGTACAATGAGCTCAGACAAGTGAAATATTTTTATAATTTTCCACGACTTCTATGGTATGGCTCATACCAAGAGTCGTACATGGCAAGTGCCTTGTGCTAAATTTTATCACAGATGTTACGTACGGTTCGTACCTCCAAGGTATAACTTATATTGAAGTCTGTAATTTTACCATTTTCAGCTCTCTTTTCTCTTATTTTGCACATTTCAACTCCAATACATAATTTCCCTGAAAATAAAGTAAAAGGGCATCATATCTGCATAAACATACCTAAGTCCATGCTATTTTCCCAGTTTTAAGTGTCAAAAGTGTTGTAAACTCATAGCAGACCACTCCATTCTTCACTTTTTCACCCTTTTTGCTTTTTCAACTTTTTTTCTCCCTTTTCACCATTTTTATGCACTTTTATGAGTATGGTGTGATTCGTCAAGCTTTTCATGTATCATTCACTTATTGTATTTTCTTTTCTTTTTCTTTTTCGTTTGTCATACCACAACTCATTTTTACCTTTTTTTCTTTTCTCTCCCTTTTTCACCTTCCCACTATTTATGCACCCCTACTCTAGCCACCCTCAACATAGGCATTTTGCCTATGTTGATGTTCACAATGTCCAAGGAGGGACCAGGGCCAAAGCAGGTTCACTATAAAAATGGGTATGGTTAATTAGTTAATCAGAGAAAAATGATCGAATTTAAGGCTAAAAATCGGGATCAAGGGAATCATATATTTTTGGTAGGGTCATTTAAGCTAAAAATGGGCTAAACAAAAAGGGCCTATGATCCTTTTCTAGCCAACCATCTTAAAACCTATGCAAAGACCAATCAGGCAAGTTTTAGATCCTCTACACAATATGGAACCAAGTATTTGACCTCACTCACTCATGGTACATGACTTGCATACACTCTACCTGTTCAGTTTATACATGACTTAACAAAAAGTATACATGGTAATATACTAAATGACATAAAAAGATTCATAGAAATCATGCATGCAACCACAAGTATACAACTAATCATGAAAACTTTTAAATAGGGTCAATTTTATAAAAATTCAAAACTAGTGCAATTTATTGGCTTAGTAATCCTAAGCTACATTCTAATAAAACAAAAATCACAAAAGTAAAATCATAAACATGCTAGTTCTACTAGATAGCATGCCTGAGGGAAATGAAACACGACATGAAAAACCCTCGAACAAATCAAAAATCCAAAAATGACAAGTATACCCCTCCTATTTTTAAAAAAGCATGCTTCATCCCCGAAGCATAGATTGTAAAAAACGAGGAAGGGGAACATACCTGCACTGCACTAAGCGCTTTTATCATCCTGTGGAGGAGGTACTTCTGCTGCAACTGTGGCACTGTTGTTGGCCGGCGCATACAGTGGTGTATCAATAGGGTGAGTGGTTATTCCCTCAGTAGTATCGGCCATCTCTACGACCTCTGTAATTGTCGGGGCTGAAGGTGGCTCACCCGAAGGGTCCCTACGAATCACAAGCTCTTCCTGGGCTATGGTGGAGCTACCTGCTCCTCTGGCTCTCTTAAGAAGCTTCAATTGGTGCACATCGTGAGTCTACTAACTTTCTAATCTTTTCCGCTTCTTCTCTCTCTTTCTCTTTTCCTCTTCTTCATAGAGGTCTTATCTCTAACATCATCGGTGACCCTCGTTTTCTCTTTTTCTTTATCTACTCCTATGGGCTCCCAATAATCCGCCAGATCAAGCTCCTCGTCAATACAAACATCAAGTTTAGAAAGAGTGGGGGCTGCTATGATTACCTGCTGCTATGCTTATAGCTCATCCACTTGGCTCCGAAGAGCCCCAACTCCTCACGGAGGCTACCCATATAAGTCTAGTCAGCCATGCACATGTTGAATCTGCTCTCAAACCTATCTAATCTGGCATGTAGGGCCTATGCTGCTGTCTCTATCTCAGTCTTCACCCAAGGCTCAGCATTCTCCATCATTGACTGAACCTTTCTCTTAGTTATGGTCAGTCTCTTGGCTAGCTTTTGGATAAATTCCTGAGGCACTAGGATATACGCTGCTAGAGTCTTGCTAGGGACGCTCATAGATGGTGCGGTAGAGGTGCTAGGAGCTACATCAGAATGACCAGCATCTGTAGCCAGTGTCTCGCCCTACTCCTGTGAAATAGGGGCATTAACCAGTGTACCCTCAAACTCTCGTAATAGTGGGACGACGTTGGAAAGTTAGGCCCAACTTATCGGGTTCATCTCATCTCGAATTAGGCCAATGTCAGCAATTTTCTCTCCTCAAATTAGGTGCTTCTCACCATGATGCACATTGATGCCTACCTCTATGCACAATCTAAACACAATACTCGAGAATGGGATGGTAGTGGTCAATCCCATAGCCTGATCTCATATCTCCTCTTCAATAACCCTGGGGATATTTATGGGGTATTTGGACATGATATAGGCCACTAAAGCTGCTCTGTCTATGCTGAAGGTATTGTCATTAACCATCGGTGCCAACTGGTGGCGCACTAACATCCAACAGACCTTTGCTATGAAATTTAAGGAATTATTTGTGATCTACTTGCCGCTAATGACCCACTCTACCTCTTTTTTGTCCTCAGTGATCACGTCGGACAACCATTATATCTGCCTCCTCCTCTCATCAAAATCGAGCTGCTTGATTTGTTTCAAATCTTCCACCCATTAATTATACTCTAGCATAGCATGTGGTGGTATAAACTGGGGCCTATATAATTTTTGAGCAATAGTATGCTCAGATATATCAACCTCTCAGCCTCTAACTAGGATGCTCTCAAGCTTGGGCTGATCTTTCAACTTCTTCCACTCTTTTTATCTATGCTCCATGGTTGCCAAATAGTTGGCGAAGAACTCCGAGTCGTATGAGGATGCCCCTTCAAAACAATTGTTCATTATTTTTCCATGACTCATAATACAACATGTAAGTCAGCTCCACGAGTCGTAGGAAGGATCATACTGTCACTTGCGGACTTGACCCTTTTTAGATTCTTGGTATGACCTCCAAGTATTACTTGTAGCAGTAAACCACGAGCCGTACTTTCACTTGTGGACTTGACCCTTTTTAGATTCTTGGTATGGCATCATGATTATTTAAAATTTGGCTAGGGACAGTCCCAATGAGCCTTCCTATGAGTCGTAGTATGAAAACACGAGTTTTAGTAAGACTTGTGAAGCCTGTCCCTGCCTTATTTTTGGTTCAGTTCATAGGGAGTTTCAGTTTAATGTTGGGTACTTAGATTCCCCAAGTCTAGGCATGCATTTAACAAGTTTTATAGATACCCATTCCTCCTTATTTTAAATCACGACCCGTAACTTCAATCTTAACAATTCAATGCACAATTTTTGCAAGTTCAAGCCCCTACCTAGTTTCATACAACTTGTTTATATCCCTGGTCATTGTCCTTTTATTTATTTTTCAAGCATTGAGATAACTCTCAGGGGTTTAGCCTGTATGTATCAATCATACAAGTCATATTTATCAAATTCGAAGAGATACACTTACTTGAATGATGATAATGTTGACTATCAATCAAAACTAGTGTACGACATTCAATTTTTGATGTAATCTATGCAAGAACTTATTCAATTGATTCTTGATTATGAGTTATGGGTATGACGAAGTCATAAGTTTAGGTTTTGAGAGCATGGGAGAAGGGTACGATTCGTTTGAGCTTTTATAGGTTATAGGGCCGACTTTTAAAAATTTGGGCCGAGTTAGGTAAATTTAAATCTTTTGACCCATCATGACTCGTACCACGAGGCATAGTAATGTCCTACGACTTGTCACTTAGACCCATAGCATAGAGATTGTGAAACTTACCTGTGGACCAACGAGCATATCTTACGACTCGTACTATAGGGGTACAATTCATACTATGACTCGTAGGTCTTTCTTCCGTTGTGGTCCATGCCTTGCATAGTTCATAGCCACAGTGAGTACTATGACCCGTAGAATGAGGTTATGAGTCATAGGACCATCTGTACCCTAAAATCATGCACTGAAATATGTCTCTAATTCTCACCACGGCTCATTCTACGACTTGTACAACCCTCTCACGAGTCATACTGGGATGCGTAGAACCTGGCTGTTCAATAATTTTTCTGCCACCTATTTTTGTTTCCCCTACACACTGAAAACACATAAGTTAATTAACTTGGGTTGCCTCCCAAAAAGCGCCTGATTTAACGTTATTGCATGATGCAACTCTCTTGACTACTCAGACTTCATCAAGGAACTTGGATTCATCTTTTGTTGCTGAGACAACTCTGTATTCCTTCAGTTTCTTTATTGACTGGCTGATATTGAAGGTGACCTCTTCTTTATTAGGTATGAACTTCAATTGGCCAGCCTCCACATCTACTAAGGCTCTCCCAGTGGCAAAGAATGGTCACCCCAAAATGATAGGGACCTCAAAATCAACCTTGCAATCAAGGATCATGGAGTCCGCTGGGAATATAAATCTATCAACTTTAACAAGCACTTCGAATAGGAACCCCACAGGTTTCTTCACAGTTCTATCAGCCATTAGTAGCCGTATGGTAGTCGGTGTAGGGACTCTCAAGCCTAGCTTCTTAAACACAACCAACAACATCAGATTAATGTTTGCTCCCAAATCACAAAGTGCCCTTGAAAACTCAATCGGCAATTGTGCATGGAATAGCGAAGGCACCTGAATCTTCCTTTTTCTGGGCAAGGACCTGTGAGGCTATAACACTATAATGATATACATTATTGACGAGCTCATAGCTCACGGACCTCTTCTTCATCACAAGATCTTTCATAAACTTGGCATATCCCAACATCTGTTCTAATGCCTCGACTAATGGTATGTTTACAGATAACTGTTTGAGCATTGACAAGAATTTCTGAAACTTTCCATTCTCCACCTTCTTCTTCATTCTTTGAGCGAATTGTGCGATGGTCGTGGAATAGCCTTGTAAATTTTTGTAACTCCTTGCTTTTCTCCTTGATAAACTTCAGGCCCATTTTCAACATTTGGAGCCTCAGTCAACTCAACATCCTCATTATGCTCTTTCTTAGCAACTTCTTCTTCATATTCAATCACGCTTTGTTTCCTCCTTTCAACTGTAACTGGCAGAGGGGGGTCAAGTGTGGTCTTTCCACTCTTAGTCATCACAGCCATGCAGTGCCCATCATTTTTTGGATTCTAAACTGTGTTGATATATAATGTATCCTTTCTCCTAGGGTTCATAGATGCTGACAGTTGCCCTAGATGTTGTTCGACTACTTGATAGCTATATCATGTGACTCCACTCTCTGACCCATGCTCGATATATCACTGCGGATGTCTTTAAGCTGATCATCTGTGGATCTCACCTTCTTTTGCATCTCAACCATCATGCTCTCTAACTTCGACTCTCCATCCTCCCTTTACGTGCTTTAGAAGGCACGTACAATCCTGCTCGTTCATTATGGTAATGGTCATTCCTTCTCCAATCTCCCTCATGCTCACGACCTTGGCTTCTATCTCTGTACCCATTTCGGTTGTATTGTCTCTATATTGATTGCTACCTTGGTTTCCAGAACTTTGGCACAAAGTTTTTTATCCAGACCCTTAGGTGTTGGCTCAAAAACCCGGCACTTGGTTGTCCAAGAAGTTTGCCTCCTGCTCAGAATCTGAGTGGTTTGGCCCTGGCTCCTATCCCTGTGTCCCAACTATGTTTACCTTTCTAGTTCCAGTTCCCATGATATGCTTAGTAAGCAAATACAACAATGTGCGAATATGAGCCAATTCCTAGTCACGTTCTTCTTTCTTCCTTCATTGGTCTGCAATCAAGCCAATAGCACATGTACCAGCCACTTCTTTTGCTTCTCGAGTGTGGCATTCTCTGTTTGTTTTGGTTACTCTATCTAGAATTGTGGCAGCTTGCTCTCAGGTGTGGGTCATGAGTTCTCCTCCCGCCACTCTATTTTCTACTGCTTTTGTACTATTATTCAATGATCTATAGAAAATCTCCAATAGACTGTCATCAGGAATTTTGTGGTTCGTGCACTTGGTCAACTTCTTTTTGAACCTCAACTAGGTCTCATAAAGTGCCTCAGTCTTCAGTTGTCAAAAATTATGGATTTCATCTTTAAGATGCAACATCCTAGAAGGTGGAAAGAATCTCTCTAGGAAATCTTGCTTGAGATCCCTCCAATCGGTAATGGAGTCGTTGGACAAGTCTGATAACCATAATGTGGATTCCCTAGACAAAGAAAAGGGGAAGATACTTATCTGATTGTTCGTCCAATTAAAACTCTTATTCAAACTATTCAAAATAAAGAAATGATTCTTCAAGATCGTTTATACTGCTAACTAAACAAATTAAAGACTTAAGCAAACGTGTATGTGATTGATTGGTTCTCAGATGATATAAAATATTCGGGTTTTGACAATTTCTACAATCCAATTGACGTATCAAATTTCTATACTTATTTTCTTTACTAAGTTACTATTTGCAGATTGACATCACTTAATTGAGAATCATACTCGATAACTCAAGGACTACTTGACTACTCATACGCCTATATTCCAATGGTTGTAGCAAAATAGTAAAGTGCATGTAAGATGCCATCTGTATCAACTAAGCAGGGCTGATGATTATATTCCTATCCATATTAGTGAATCGTTCTATTATCCCTATAAGATTCACGAACAAGCCCAATTTTTTCTTATTTCCCCTCCCAGTTCCCTTTTTTAAGTTCAATTAACGAGTTGTATATAATGCTTAATTATTTTGTCAAATAATCAAATAATTCAGAGCAAGAAAAATAAATAACTCAATAATGAAAATATTTAATAAATATAAAAAACAATAAATATTCGATCTTCATGTTCATGTCAAAACCCTAAAACTAAAGTTTTTAGCCACTCATAATTCCCAAAACATTAAGGGAATTCTTGAGTTTACAACAGAGATAATAAAAAGTTAAGATAAGAAGTAACCCAAAGAGAAACTTGTCATGACCTTGATATCCTCTCCAATTTCATCCAACACCCCCTAAAACATATTAGGGTTCATATAATAGTAAATGGAAAAAGATCCCCTTTTCTCTACTTAAATTTGCCATTTAAAGATAAGAAAATGAATTCCCAAAAAATGAATTCTTCTGAAATTTAGGTTATGGTGCAGCACCCCACCCAATATGCCAAGGTGTAAGAAAAAACTTTGGTACATCTGCACCTGGCGTGCTACTTTCGCCGAGTTGGTGGAACTTTTCTTCTGAAGTTCCAGGCCAATCAGTGCACCAGCTTCTAGGCTTGATTTTTTTTTCTAGGAACACCTCCAATGTTGTTCCGAAGCTCCAAACCTTTCTTTATAGATCTTTCTAGGTTGATATCCACCATATTCACCTATTAAGAACCCAAAAAGTCACAACATAGGAATACAAGCATAACCTGTAGCAATTACTCAAAGATATGAAAATAGTACTAAAATGTAAGGAAAATAGGGGCTGAAAATATGTACTTTTGGCCTCTCATCAGTCTCATTTAGCTCTGCCTAAAGGGTCACCATCTCTTAAATATTAGAGTTGCACTCCAACTGAATTATTCGCCTCCAAAGAATCTAATGCGGATATCATGATATATTGGGAGGATAGCATAGAACCTTTTAAGGGCTTTAGAGCCTTTCCTATGGCTCCTATAGTCACAAAATATTGGAGGTTCTATTCATGAATACTGACAGCTCATTCAGTAAGCTTGCCACCTATTTATCATCTCTCTCTACTTTGACAGCCAAATTTAATAAATTCTCTCGAGTGAGGAGAAATGCCCCAATTAGGGCTCTTGATATTATAGTGGCCCTGTGGGGCATAGTAACTATGGAACTAGAGCGGTAGCAGAAGGACTATCCATTAAAAAATTTAACTCGGCTTGAGTGGCTATAAGTGGATGGTGGCATACCTATGCCCTGTTCAGTAGCTCTTTGGGAACCTCCATATGAATGCACTCAGCGTTTGGCTCCGCATTGATTGTTAGTGTGAAATTGAGGTGGAGATAGGCTATGAGACTTATTGTAATACCTTGAAAGCCCAAAGATCAGACGCGAGAGTTGAAACGAAGAAAATTGTAAATTTGGCACCTGGTCACAGAACGAGTCGTTCTATGACCCGTGCGGTAGGCCTGAGTCATTAAGTAACTCTTGGTGAAGTACTTGCCTTATGTTTTGGAAGTTGCAGTTTGAAGTCATCATGGGCATGACCACGAGTCATGCTCAGACCCAACAACTTGTTGAGTTAGCCGTGGTCAGTGTTGGAAAAGGATCAAAGGATTTTGGGCAGTGTAGATCACAAGTGGTGACCATGAGTTGTGGTCACCCTTGATGATTCGTTGGGTCCCTCGTGGGGTCACCTTGAGGAAATTGGGCAATGCACTCAATGGTTAATGCCATGAGTCGTGGTCTTGGGTGACAATTCATCCAGTCCCATGTGGGGACTGGCAGTTAGTTATTTTCTGCGAATTAAGTAAGGGCTTTCCCATAATTCCTAATATCCTAAGGCCTAAACTACGTCATTTTAAACTATGAATGATGAGTTTTAAGAGGGGTAAATTCATTTCAGGCCATTCTGGTTCATGCATGCAATGTTAGAGAGCTAGAGTGGTGATCAAGCTCATTTTCCTTCAAGTTTTCTTCAATTCTTCATTGGGAAATAAAGGAGTGGTGAAATGAGTTCTTCCCCAGGTATGTAGGGTTATGAGTGGGTCAATCCGTTCACACCCATGCTCAATCTCTCTCTAAATCATGAAAATTTATATGTTGATTCTATGGGGTTTTAACCCAATGTGTGAAATTCATAATTTCCCAGATTGGTATGATTTAAAGATGTATCTATCATTGAATTATGTTTCACGGGCAAGTTTACGTTGTTTTCAATTAAAATCATGTTTAAAGCTTTATAAATTAAAATGCCCAATTATGAGAAGTTCATGAAAGTTGAGAATTATGATGAATGTTCTAGTATGATGAGATATTTATGATGAAAAGCATATTTTTAAGTTACCAATGTTTATGATCATGTTGTCAAGTGAATTCTATATTTTCAAGCATTTTAAAGTATCGGGCAATGCCCATACTTTCATGTATGATTTACGATTTTATGAATTAAGCTTACCACATGGTTTTGGAGTGAAGCCTCCCAATTATATTAAGCTTGTGGTATGGTTTGAGAAAGAGCTCCTCCTATATGATTTAAGATTTGATATGTATTTGATTATTGAGCTTCGTCAATAGACGATGGTAAGCTTCGTTGGAAAACGATGGAGAGCATATGCTTGTTTTTGTAAGTGGTGTCTAGCATTGAGTAATCTAAGGGTCGATCACCCTATACCCCAGAACTACGCACCAACGTAGGTTTATACATATCATATATATATACTTTGGGACCTCCCTTGTGAGCTATCCCCTGCCCCGATAGTCCACGAGCTTGATAGCGATATCATGGTATTGTTCTCAACCCTAGAAAGGCTTTGGACAACTATATCCACTTGAGTGTGATAGTTGGAACCACGTAATCTCTATCGTGGTATGTCAGTTATATGATGAGCCTCCCATTGTTCCACATGATTTCAGTTATGCATGTTTATCACTTATGATTGATATATATATATATATATATATATATATATATAAGTTTTAGAAAAAGATGTTTGACCCAATATTCAGTTTTACTTATTGATCTTGGGCAAAATGGCATGCCCAAGTGATGCTTTATAACTTAGTTTTGTCTTGTTTATTGACTTAATTATATGCATTCTCATGTACTTTTATGTAAATGTGAATATATATACCAACCAACATGATTAGTTCTTATTTTTGTAGGTTTAAAATGAATTTGAGGAACTAATCTATGAGTTGGTGAAGTGGAGGCATGGGATCGGAAGTAAAATGTGAACGTCGGCAAGGGGGACACGCGAAACAGCCCACCTACACGTTGGCAACGTGCCACAGCAAGCAGGCTGTGTGACCAGTGGCGTGCCACGACCCCTAGCATGCTGCACAAGCAGCGTGACACGCTGCCAATGCGGCAGGGGGCTGCTTGGCGACTGTTTTTTATTTCTAGTGTGCCTATGCGATGCCTCCGTATCACGGAGATCAATTGGTGCGTTCACCTCCATGAGACGGAGCTATTTCATGCTGGGCATAATTTTATACACCTCTCATTTACAATAAATAGGTCCTTTAGCTCCTAAAAACATTTTGTCACGAAATTATTCTGAAAAACTGCTAAGGAGTGAAGGGAGAAGGGGGAGAACTCACCTAGGGTTCTTAAATTTCATCTTCTCTTCTACCTATTCTTGTAAGTATGTTACTTTAATTATGTTTTCTAGTAATTGTACGAACTTGAGTGGCTAGAATCCTTCCTCTAGGGTTGAAGCCACATGGTATGATTGTGATTATATGAATTTGTTTTGGTTTTAAGTGATTAATTGTTGTTTGGTCTTACATTCTTAATTATGGTTGTTTTTATGATTGATCACCATGAAAACACACACGTTAAGATTAGGTAAACATTTGAAAAAAAAACCTAGGCGAGAACATGAGAATGTAGGGAGCAAGTTTGTATCGTACGATATAATTCGCGGTTAGGATAAGAAATTATACCTAATTAGCCATGCTTAGGTGATAAAAATGGGAGTATAACACGAACAACTTAGAATTGTCACTCCACCACTCGAAGAAGTAGTTGTTAAGCTAAGGTGAGTTAAATGATTAGAGGTACGGAAGTCCCTAATCAAGAGCATTAAACCCCATAAACCACATCCACGTAATTGAATTTCCCACGAACTAGAAATACACATCCCCACTCAACAATGTAGTTGTGAGGGTAGTTTGTCGTGTTTAGAGGCTCGAAAGACCATGAACATGCAATTTCAATTATGTGAGAAGAAAATTGATAGTTTTATACTTAAACCATTGCAAAGCGTAGTATCGTGTGATTATCCGGCCTTAACTTTAGTTTCTTCTTGAATGATTTCAGAGTATTTCTGTGACCACCCCTATACTTAATTTAATTTATCGAAAACTTCTATAATCCACACTTGCAAAAGTTAATATCACACTTGAACTTCATAATTAGCTGAATTGGTCCAGTCCTTGTGGGTTCGACATCCGACTCCAAAAAAGGGCCACTATATTACTTGTACGACCGCGTACACTCGCGAGCGAACAGGTTTTTGGCACCGTTGCTGGGGACTCGGCGAAGTTTAGCAAATTTTTCTATTTGTGTATGATTTATAAATTTTCTTTAGTGTTGAGAAACTTGGTCTTAGTCTGACTTATTGCAGGTGACATGTTGTCTTGCCGAGCTGGCTAGGACTAGAGAGCTTGTGGAACCGTTGCTTGAACAAAACATCAAATTCATTTGCGAAGGAGAGTAGCTCTTGAGAAAAATATGAAAATATTTAAAGAAAAAGTACAACAACAACCACCCGCAGGACAAGCACATTTGTCACCGTAAGCAATGGCAGCCAGACCAGTTCACGAAGTGGCAATCCCACAATCGGTGAATGTGAACTCTAGTATCTGTAAATCGGAACCTGGAGGGAACTTTGAATTGAAGTAGAACATGGTGTAGCTGTTGCATTCTAGTGGTCAATTCACTGGGATGGCACATGAGGACCCGCAACAGTACTTACGAAACATTCTAGAGATTAGTGACACCTTCGTCCCCACTGGAGTGTCCACAGACTATGTCTGACTTACCCTCTTCCTATTTTCATTGTTGGGAGAGGAAAAAAGGTGGTTGAAAGCTGAGCCACCAAACTCCATAACTTCTTGGGATGATTTGGCGAAGAAGTTCTTGATCAGATTCTTTCCTTCTGGCAAGAGTGCAAAATTGAGAAGTGAAATACTGAGTTTCAAGCAGAGGCCTGATGAGAATTTATATTTGGCTTGGGAGAGATTCAAGTCATTATTGAGAGACTGTCCCCATCACCAGCAATCCAATGAAGTGCTGGCCCATACCTTTGTAGAAATTCTAGACCCACATAAAATTTTTTTCTAGACTCTGTATCGGGTGGGCAAGCCTTAGAGAAGACGTATGATGAGCTGTACATGCTGATGAATAGAATTGCTCAAGGAAATCCAAAGTGTCACAATGAATCATCGAGAGGAGTAAGAAAAAGAGCAGGGCTGATAGAAGTAGATGGTATGAATGCCTTGGCGGCATAGTTAGCTTCATTCCATTATCAAATGATGACTCAGTTCAATAAACTGAGTATGAACCAACCATAGGGCCAGGTTAATGTAGTTCAGCAAGCTCTGTGTTGGTGTGAAATTTGTGGGAATAATGGCACAATGCTGAATATTGTGGAGCCAATCCGGAATCAGTCAATTTTGTTGGGAATGTGCAGAGGAACACTCAGAATTTTCGAAACAACTACAACAAAAATTGGCAGAGCCACTCGAATTTTTCTTGGGATGCAAAGCAAAAGCAAAGTTATTAGCAACCTCAATTGCAGTAGTATCAGCAGAATAGGCAGAATAATGGCTAGTTGAGAAGCAACATTAAGGAAACGTTGAAGAAAATTATGGAGACCCAGACTCAATTAGTAGAAAATCAGGCGAGGATGGCATCAGACTTGAATAATTAGCAATTGGCCACCCACAATCTAGAAAAGCAGATGGGTCAGATAGAAGTTGCTCAAAACATGAGACTGCAGGGAGGACTACCAAGTGACAAAGATCCTAACCCCCGTCAGGTCAACTCCATCAGTCTGAGGAGCGGCAAACAATTAGCTGATGTAGTGCCGAAAGATAAAAGAAACGAGGTGCAACCGGGGTTGGTTAGAAAAGGACCATCCACTGACAAGGGAGAGAATCAAAGTGCTGTGAAACAAAATGCACAATCTTCATTACAGCTAGCACAAAGACCACCACCACCATTTCCTCAGAAATTCCAAAAGAGCAAGGAGGAGGAATGCTTCAAAAAGTTCTTTGAGATTTTCAAAGAACTTCACATAAATTTGCCTCTTCTTGATGTTTTGCATGGAATGCCCAAGTATGCTAAATACATGAAAGATGTGATGGCCAACAACGTTATATTAGTGGATGTCCAAACAGTAGAACTGACGGAGGAGTGCAGTCACAGGGTATTGAGGAAGATTCCTAAGAAACTCAAAGACCCAGGGAGTTTTACCCTCCCCATACAAATTGGTAAAGCTAAGGTGCTACGAGCTTTGTGTGATCTAAGGGCAGAAATTAATCTAATGCCCCTATCTTTATTTAACACCCTGGGGTTGGGAAAACTAAGGCCAACAAGGTTGATGCTACAACTGGCAGATAAGTCGCGAGTGGCACCGGATGGAATCATAGAGGACCTTTTCATCAAAGTGATTATTCCCGTTGATTTTATTATCTTAGATTTTCATGTTCATGACCAGGTACCCTTAATCTTGGGATGGCCATTCTTGGCCACCGGAGGAGCGGTAATCGATGTAAGAGTAGGGACCCTAAAAATGAGGGTCGAGGATGAAGAAGAACTCTTCCGAGTATACAAAGAGATTAAACCACCCACACACTACAGAAACCTGTGTAAGGTTAGTGTGGTCTTAGAGGATAAGTGTGGGGTGGCAGATTCCACAGGTGCACAGCCAAAGGCAATGATAAGTTTTCAGCCCGAGTCTAATGAAGGGCTTCAGTTTAATAAAAAGTTGGAGGAAGAGAGGAACAAAGTGGAGGATGTTTCCTCTAAAAATCAAAAGAAAACAAGATGGTTCTCGAAAAGGATCCCAGGTATGAGGATGTCCTATAAAGGATAGTCCACGTCGTGCCGCGATGTAAAATAAGGCGCTTCTTGGGAGGCAACCCAAGGGTACCACAGGTACAATTTGTGATTTTTGTTTGTGTGTTTTTGTTCATTTTCAACTTGTGTTGTTTTTGGTGCAAAGTTAGGCATAGATGGAGGGGAAGTCTGAGTACCCGTGGAGGTGGAAGCTAAGAAGCATTGAAGAGAGAAAGTGTAGGGTCAAACACTCACTTGTGCAAAATTTGAAGAAAAGCATGCTATTAGCTAGGCTTAGAGGCCTCAGGGAGTATTTCTCATCATGTTTAAATTTAATATGATGCTATGGGGACATAGCATGATTCAAGTGTGGGGTGAAGAAATTTAAAATTTTTTGTGCTTAATGATTTTTGGTGAATGTAGTACTTGTGAGAAATAGTGAAACAAATTTTTTTTAATTAAGCATGACTTCATCACCCGTTGGTTTTTCTTTTTGATTCTTTTCCGATGGGGGGGGGGGGGTCTTTGAACCGAAGAATAAAAAGTTTTCTTTGTCTGTATATAGTGTTTTTAGTCATAGTGAGAGACTATTTCCGACGATGGATGGATAACGATCGTCTTGAGGAAAAATTAGTCAATAGGTTTTGGTTTTTGAATCTGTAGCTAATTGATGGCTTGATGTTCTTGTAATGTGTTATACATGATTTTAAGATGCAAGTGTGGTTAGTACTGAAGCATGTAAGAAGTTTATAACTTTGTTTGAGACACTTAGGCTCTTGAATTTGACTCGATGTGATTAAAGTTTAATTTTGAATTCTTGTGATTAGCTGAGTTAAAAGTCTGCTGAATATGTCTTGAATTGAGCATGTGTTGTGAGTGTAAGTTTTTTTTGAATATTCCATGCTACCGTGGAGTGTCTAGAACTTTCCTGGTGTGTATATGAAACGAAATGAAGGATGTGGAGTGTAGGAGATGATTTAGGCATTTCTTTGAATGAACCTAATTTTTATCCCTCACTTTACCTACCTTGAATATTTAATCCTAGTTAGCCCCATTGAGCCTTAAGCCTATTCTTTGATAGCTACAACATAAGCTAAATCCTTTCTCTTTCATTAGCCTTGAATTTGATCCAAAACTCCTAAGCGCTTAAGTGAAAAATCCAAAAGAGTGAAGGAGTGAGAAGCATGAAAAAGAAGGAAAAGTAGAAGTTGTGAAAGTTGAGAAAAGGTCAAAGTGCACTTGTTTAAAAATACTTGGGTATCTGTAGGGAGTAAGAAAATTAAGGAATGAAAAAGTTGCTAAAGTACTCCTTATAAATAAGCTGAGTGTGCTTAAATAAATGGAAACAAGAAGAGAAAATTCAAGATTGAAAAGAATGAGGGGGAAGTAAGAAAAGAGGTATCCTTAATGAATGTTAAATGTATTAAATGCGCTTGGGGAAGATTGCCACTGTTATTATCCATAATAGTACCTACCCGTCACTTGTCTTACATTACAACCCATTACGTCCTACTTGATCTTACATTCATACATCCTTAAATTAGTGGAGTAAAACACTAAGTGCAAGCTTATGGTTCACTACATGATGCATGTGAATTCCTTGAGAGAGCGAGCGTAATTCTATTCATATACCCATACATGTTGAGTTTTGAAAACTTGCGAGTAAAAATGGGTAACTCTCTTGTTGTGAGGGCACATGTTTAATGAAAGATAACATTCATGTCAGATTTTTTGATTGGTTGATTTGCATGAGTGTGCTAAGATTGAGAGTCGATTCTTGAGGTTAGGAAGTCTTAACATAGTTGTATTCCATTTCAATGATTAAATCGTGCATGCTCTATTTTTAACTTGCTATCTTAAATAATCATTATAGCCGTAGCTTGAATTGTCTTGCTTAATTAGCTATGTGTTAGTCATCATTTACATGAGATGTAAAAGGTTGTTCGAGGACGAACAAGGCTTTAAGTTTGGGGTAGGTGATCTTGGGCAAAATGGCATGCCCAAGTGATGCTTTATAACTTAGTTTTGTCTTGTTTATCGACTTAATTATATGCATTCTCATGTACTTTTATGTAAATGTGAATATATATACTAACCAACATGATTAGTTCTTGTTTTGTAGGTTTAAAATGAATTTGAGGAACTAATCTATGAGTTGGTGAAGTGGAGGCATGGAATCAGAAGTAAAATGCGAACGTCGGAAGGCGGACATGCGAAACAGCCCACCTACGCGTTGGCAACGTGCCACGGCAGGCAGGCTGCACGACCAGTGGCGTGCCATGGCCCCTAGCGTGCTGCACAAGCAGCGTGACACGCTGCCAAGCAGCCAGCATGACACGCTGCCAACGCTGCAGGGGCTGCTTGGCAACTGTTTTGTATTTCAAGTGTGCCTACGCGATGCCTCCGTGTCATGGAGGTAAATTGGTGCGTTCATCTCCGTGAGATGGAGCTATTTCATGTCGGGCATAATTTTATACACCTCTCATTTACTATAAATAGGTCCCTTAGCTCCTAAAAACATTTTGTCACAAAATTATTCTGAAAAACTGCGAAGGAGTGAAGGAAGAAGGGGGAGAACTCACCTAGGGTTCTTAAATTTCATCTTCTCTTCTACCTATTCTTGTAAGTATGTTACTTTAATTATGTTTTCTAGTAATTGTATGAACTTGAGTGTTTAGAACCCTTCCTCTAGGGTTGAAGCCACAAGGTATGATTGTGATTATACGAATTTGTTTTGGTTTTAAGTGATTAATTGTTGTTTGGTCTTACATTCTTAATTATGGTTACTTTTATGATTGATCACCATGAAAACACACACGTTACGCTTAGGTAAACTCTTTAGAAAGAAAACCTAGGAAAGAACATAAGAATGTAGGGAGCTAGTTTGTATCGTACGATATAATTCGCGGTTAGGATAAGAAATTATACCAAATTAGCCTTTCTTGGGTGATAAAAACGGGAGTATAACACGAACAACTTAGAATTTTCACTCCTCCACTCGAAGAAGTAGTTGTGAAGCTAAGTTGAGTTAAATGATTAGAGGTACAGAAGTCCCTAATCAAGAGTATAAACCCCGTAAACCACATCCACGTAATTGAATTGCCCACGAATTAGACATTCACATCCCCGCTCAACGATGTAGTTGTGATGGTAGTTTGTCCTGTTTAGAGGCTGAAAAGACCATCAACATGCAATTTAAATTATCTGAGTCGACAATTGATAGTTTCATAGTTAAACCATTGCAAAGCGTAGTATCGCATGATTATCCGGACTTAACTCTAGTTGCTTCTTGAATGATTTCAGAGTATTTCTGTGACCACCCCTATACTTGATTAAATTTATCGAAAACTTCTATTATCAACACTTGTGAAAATTAATATCACACTTGAACTTCATAATTAGCTAAATTGGTCCAGTCCCTGCGGGTTCGACATTCGGCTCTGAAAAAGGGCCACTATATTACTTCTACGACCGCGTACAGTCGCGAGCGAATAAGTTTTTGGCGCCATTGCCGGGGACTCGGCCAAGTTTAGCAAATTTTTCTGTTTGTGTGTGATTTTTAAATTTTCTTAAGTGTTTAGAAACTTGGTCTTAGTCTAACTTATTGCAGGCGATAGGTTGTCTTGCCGAGCTGGCTAGGAATAGAGAGCTTGTGGAACCGTTGCTTGAACCAAAATGTCAAATTCATTTGCGAAGGAGAGTAACTCTTGAGCAAAAGCTGAAAAGAATTCAAGAAAAGGTACAAAAACAACCACTCGCAGGACAAACACATTTGTCACTAGAAGCAATGGCAGCCAGACCAGTTCGCGAAGTGGCAATCCCACAAGTGACGAATGTGAACTCTAGTATCCGTAAACTGGAACCTGGAGGGAACTTTGAATTGAAGCAGAAAATGGTTCAACTGTTACATTCTAGTGCAATTCACTAGGATGGCACATGAGGACCCGCAACAATACTTACAAAACTTTCTAGAGATTAGTGACACTTTCGTCCCCACCTGAGTGTCCACAGACTATGTCCGACTTACCCTCTTCCTATTTTCATTGTTGGGAGAGGAAAAAAGGTGGTTGAAAGCTAAGCCACCTAACTCCATAACTTCTTGGGATGATTTGGTGAAGAAGTTCTTGATCAGATTCTTTCCTTTAGGCAAGACTGCAAAATTGAGAAGTGAAATACTGAGTTACAAGCAGAGGCCTGATGAGAATTTATATTTGGCTTGGGAGAGATTCAAGTCATTATTGAGAGACTATCCCCATCACCAGAAATCCAATGAAGTGCTGGCCCATACCTTTGTAGAAAGTCTAGACCCACATACAAAAATTTTTCTAGACTCTGCATCGGGTGGGCAAGCCTTAAAGAAGACGTATGATGAGCTGTACATGTTGAATAGAATTGCTCAAGGAAATCAAGAGTGGCACAGTGAATCATCGAGAGGGGCAGGAAAAAGAGCAGGGCTCATAGAAGTAGATGGTATGAATGCCTTGGCGGCACAGTTAGCTTCATTCCATTATCAAATGATGACTCAGTTCAATAAACTGATTATGAACCAACAACAGGGCCAGGTTAATGTAGTTCAGCAAGCTCCGAGTTGGTGTGAAATTTGTGGGAATAATGAGCACAATGCAGAATCTTGTGGAGCCAATCTGGAATTAGTCAATTTTGTTGGGAATGTGTAGTGGAACACTCAGAATTTTTGAAACACTTGCAACAAAAATTGGCAGAGCCACCAAAATTTTTCTTGGGGTGGAAATCAAAAGCAAAGTTATCAGCAACCTCAACACCAGCAGTATCAGCAGAATAGGAAGAATGATGTCCAGTTGAGCAGCAACATTGAGGAAACATTGTAGAAAATCATGGAGACCCAGACTCAATTAGCAAAAAATCAAGCGAGGATGGCATCAGACTTGAAGAATCAGCAATTGGCCACCCGCAATCTAGAAAAGCAGATGGGTCAGAAAGCAGCTTCTCAAAACATGAGACCGAAGGGAGGACTACCAAGTGACAAAGATCCTAACCCCTGTCAGGTCAACGCCATCAGTATGAGGAGCAGCAAACAATTAGCTGATGCAGTGCCGAAAAAGAAAAGAAATGAGGTGCAGCCGGAGTTGGTTAGAAAGGACCATCCACTGACAAGGGAGAGAATCAAAGTGCTTTGCAACAAAATGCACAATCTTCATTGCAGACAGCAAAAAGACCACCACCACCATTTCCTCAGAAATTCTGAAAGAGCAAGGAGGAGGAATGCTTCAAAAAGTTCTTTGAGATTTTCAAAGAACTTCACATAAATTTGCCTCTTCTTGATGTTTTGCAGGGAATGCCAAGGTATGATAAATACATGAAAGATGTGATGGCCAACAAATTTAGATTAGTGGATGTCCAAACAGTAGCACTGACGGAGGAGTGCAGTCACAAGGTATTGAGAAAGATCCTAAGAAGCTCAAAGACCCAAGGAGTTTTACCCTCCCCATACAAATTGGTAAAGCTGAGGTGCTACGAGCTTTGTGTGATCTAGGGCAGCAATTAATCTAATTCCCCTATGTTTATTTAACTCCCTGGGGTTGGGAAAATCGAGGCCAACGAGGTTGATGCTGCCGCTGGTAGATAAGTCGCGAGTGGCACCGGATGGAATCATAGAGGACCTTTTTATCAAAGTCGGTAAGTTTATTATACCCGCTGATTTTAATATCTTAGATTTTCATGTTGATGACCAGATACCCTTAATCTTGGGACGACCATTCTTGGACACTGGAGGAGCGGTAATCGATGTAAGAGTAGGGACCCTGAAAAGGAGGGTCGAGGATGAAGAAGAACTCTTCCAAGTATATCAAGAGATTAACCCAGCCACACACTACAGAAACCTGTGTAAGGTTAGTGTGGTGTCAGAGGATAAGTGTGGGGTGGAAGATTCCACAGGTCCACAGCCAAAGGCAATGATAATTTTCAACCCGAGTCTGATGAAGGGCTTCAGTTTGACAAGAAGTTAGAGGAAGAGAGGAACAGAGCGGAGGCTATTTCCTCTAAAAATCAAAAGAAAAGGAGATGGTTCTCGAAAAGAAACCCAGGTATGAAGATGTCTTGAAAAGGATAGTCCACATCGTGCTGTGAAGTAAAATAAGGCGCTGCTTGGGAGGCAACCCAAGGGTACCACAGGTATAATTTGTGGCTTTTGTTTGTGTTTTTTTGTTCATTTTCAACTTGTGTTACTTTTGGTGCAAAGTTAGGCACAAATGGAGGGGAAGTCTGAGTACCCGTGGAGGTGGAAGCTAAGAAGTATGGAAGAGAGAGAGTGTGGGGTCAAAGACTCACTTGTGCAAAAGTTGAAGAAAAGCATGCTATTAGCTAGGCTTAGAGCCTCAGGGAGTATTTCTCATCCTATTTAAATTTAATATGATGCTATGGAGACATGATTCAAGTGTGGGGTGAGGAAATTTAAAAAAATTTGCGCTTAATGGTTTTTGGTGAATGTAGTGCTTGTGAGAAATATTGAAACAATTTTTTTTAATTAAGCATGACTTCATCACCTGTTGGTTTTTCTTTTCGGTTCTTTTCTGACGGGGGGGGGGGGGGTCTTTGAACCGAAGAATAAAAAAATTTCTTTGTCTGTATATAATGCTTTTAGTCATAGTGAGAGACTATTTCCGATGATGGATGGATGATGATCGTCTTGAGGAAAAATTAGTCAATAGGTTTTTGTTTTTGAACCCGTAGCTAATTGATGGCTTGATGTTCTTGTTATGTGCTATACATGATTGTAAGATGCAAGTGTGGTTAGGGTTGAAGCATGTAAGAAGTGTATAACTTTTTTTGAGACACTTAGGCTCTTGAATTTGACTCGATGTGATTAAAGCTTAATTTTGAATTCTTGTGATTAGCTGAGTTAAGAGTCTGTTGAATATGTCTTGAATTGAGCATGTGTTGTCAGTGTAAGTTTTTTTTCGAATATTTCATGCTACTGTGGAGTGTCTAGAACTTTCCTGGTGTGTATATAAAACGAAATGAAGGATGTGGAGTGTAGGAGATGATTTAGGCATTTCTTTGAATGAACCTAATTTTTATCCCTCACTCTACCTACCTTGAATATTTAATCCTAGTTAGCCTCATTGAGCCTTAAGCCTATTCTTTGATAGCTACAACATAAGCTAAATCCTTTCTCTTTCATTAGCCTTGAATTTGATCCAAAACTCCTAAGCGCTTAAGTGAAAAATCCAAAAGACTGAAGGAGTGAGAAGCATGAAAAAGAAGGAAAAGTAGAAGTTGTGAAAGTTGAGAAAAGGTCAAAGGTTCACTTGTTTAAAAATACTTGGGTATTGGTAGGGAGTAAGAAAATTAAGGAATGAAAAAGTTGCTAAAGTAATCCTTACAAATAAGCTAAGTGTGCTTAAATAAATGGAAACAAGAAGAGAAAATTCAAGATCGAAAGAATGAGGGGGAAGTAAGAAAAGAGGTGTCCTTAATGAATGTTGAATGTATTAAAAGCGCTTGGGGAAGATAGCCACTGTTATTATCCATAATAGTACCAACCCGTCCTTTGGCTTACATTACAACCCACTAAGTCCTACCTTATCTTACGTTCATACATCCTTAAATTAGTGGAGTAAAACACTAAGGGCAAGCTTATGGTTCACTACATGATGCATGTGAATTCCATGAGAGAGAGAGCGTAATTCTATTCATTTTCCCATACATGTTGTGTTTTGAAAACTTGCGAGTAAAAATGGGTAGCTCTCTTGTTGTGAGGGCACATGTTTAATGAAAGATAACATTCATGTCAGATTTCTTGATCGGTTGATTTGCATGAGTTTGCTAAGATTGAGAGTCGATTCTTGAGGTTAGGAAGTCTTAACATAGTTGTATTCCATTTCAATGATTAAATCGTGCATGCTCTATTTTTAACTTGCTATCTTAAATAATCATAATAGTCGTAGCTTGAATTGTCTTGCTAAATTAGCTATGTGTTGATCTTGGGCATAATTACACGCCCAAGTGATACTTTATAACTTAGTTTTGCCTTGTTTATGTATTTAATTATGTACATTTTCATGCCTTTTTATATATATGAGAATAAATAATAAACAATATGATTAGTCTATGTTTTTGAAGGAAATAATGCATTGGAGTACTCAATCTATGATTTGGTGAAGTAGAGGAAGGATATCAGGAGCAAAAAGCGAACCTCAACAACAAAACTTTAAACCACTAAAGGCTGGCGCGATGCCTTCGTGGCACGGAGCCAACGTGGAGGCATTCTGCCTCCCTGATTTAATTCGACAAAAATTCCATTGGGCTTCGCGACTGCTTCGTGTCACGGAGACAAGGCTCCGCGTCCACCTCCGTGACACGTTTCTCCTCTATTTCGGGATGAATAGTGACTTTTCTCATTTACTATAAATAGGAACCTTTACAAAATATTAGGGTTAGACGGGATTTTCCGGAAAACCAACTTAGGAGGCACAAAGGGAACTTGAAGAACTCCCTTGGGTTCATCTTTTCTTGCATTCTTTCCACATATTCTTGTAAGTAATTTACTGTAAACATGTTTTTGAGTATTTTTAAAAACATGAGTGGCTAGAAACCTCATCTAGGGTAGAGGCCATGGATATGATTGTATTTGGTTGATTTTCGGATTGGGTTGAGTTTTAATTGTTGTTTTGGTTTATATTCTTGATTCTTGGATGTTTTTATGCTTGATTACCATGAAAACTAATGGGTTATGCTTGGGTGAAGTTTTGGAAGACTAAACCTAGGTAAAGAACAACAAGAATGTGAGGGGCAAGTTCTTTTCATTTGATAAGATCCATGTTTTAGGGTAGAAATATCTCTAATTCATTCTTGCTTGGTTGTAAAATGTGAAGATAACAAGAAACCAACTTGGAATTGTTACTCTACGTATTGTAGGAGTAGTGCTATTCTACCAATTGTAGGATGCATCATATTGCTAAGTTTGGTTAAATGGTTGGATGAGTGTGATCTCACAATAAAGGGAAAAAACCCCATTTACCACATCCGTGTAGTTGATTATGCCCACAAATTAGGATATCCATAACCAACGTCAACTTGTAGTCTTTACTCTCGATGGATGGCGGAGTAGTTGGGGATGGATTGTTATTCCGCGGATTGTGGAATAGGCTAGTTTGTGTGTTTGGTGGTTCGAAATACCATAAGCACCGCATTTTCAATTATATGAGACAACAATTGATCTTTTCATACTTAACCCTTTTCGGAATGATAGCATTGCATGATTATCCGGCCTTAACTCTAGTTCTATTTTTTATTGTTTCGGATTATCTTTGTCTCACTTGTAATTAGTTATAAAAACCCAAAAACAAACCTTCCTATCCTACTAAACTAAAACTTGAATTTATTAATTCGCTGATTGGTTCTAGTCCCTGTGGGTTCGACAATTCGGCTCCTAAAAAGAGCCACTATATTACTTGTACGATCACCTACACTTGCGTGTGCGCTTGGGCCGCATCAAGTTTTTGGCGCCGTTGCCGGGGACTGGCGTAATTAGTGAATTAAAAATATCTTCTTGTGTTAGTATCTATATATATATTTATGTTGAAAAAAATTTGTTTTAAATCTATTTTAATTTTTTGTTCTTAGTTTGATACCCTTCTTGACATGACATCATAAAATATAAATTGGTTAAATGGTGGATACTCTAATTTTGGTTAGTCTTGTTCGAATTGCGGAGGACCCCACTTATGGCAACAATGTAATACTTGTAATATATGCGGTGGTCAAATGGGATATTGGAATGGTTTCCCAAATGCATACACTTGCATTATATGTAGAGGTCAAGATAGCTATTGGGATGGCCGTCCAAATGCATATTCCCATCCCCCAAGTCCCTACTATGATCCTTCTGTTGTTTTTTATGAGTATAGGTATAATGAGAAGGAGGACCTGGAACTCCAAGCTTGAATAGAAAACATGCTAAAAGCAATTATAGCTAACCAAGTTCAAATGCAAGCTGATCAAGCAAAATTGACAACCGACATGAAAGAGCAGCAGTTAGCCGTAAGGAGTTTGGAGTTTCAGTTGGGACAGTTGGCTAGTGATCAAAATACTAGACCTCGGGGAAGATTTCCAAGTGATGAAGAAGAGACGGAGTATTTCCCATTTGACATTCATGGAGAGATAGATGTTGATGTGGAGAAGGTGTATACAAGTAAGGAGGTCAAACACAATGCAGTTTAAGATTCGAGGTGTATTGTACCCCACTCAAATCATTTTTTGACATTGAGTTTGGTTGACAACCTAGAAATAGAATCTTCCAAACCTATGGAAAAAGATATATAGATGGAACAAGCCCCATATATTCTGAAATTTGCTGATTCTGAAAGAAAGAATGACTTCACTTACTTAAGGACCAATAAATGCCAAAGGTGAAATCTAATGCTTGGTCACCACCACCCCTAGAGCATAATAGGAAATTAGAAAAGAAATTAGGGGTGAGATTCATATCCTCAAAGTGGAGGGAAAAGTGGTGAAAGTTGATACGTCGTGCTGCGACGTAAAATTAGGCGCTGCTTTGGAGGCAACCTAAGGGTACCCCAGGTACAATTTTTTAATTTTGGTTTGTGTTTATTTGATTTATTTTCATCTTGTGTTATTTTTGGTGGAAAGTTAAGCACAGATGGAGGGGAAGTCTGAGTACCCTGCAAGGAGGAAGCTAAGAAGCATGAAAGAGGAAAAGTGTGGGGTCAAATACCCACTTGTTCAAATGAAGATAAACATGTTGTTCGCTAGGCCTAAAGGCCTTAGGGATTATTTCTCACCCTCTTTAAATTTTAATTTGATGTTATGA
This sequence comes from Datura wrightii, assembly GCA_035772735.1. NCBI lineage: Eukaryota > Viridiplantae > Streptophyta > Magnoliopsida > Solanales > Solanaceae > Datura > Datura wrightii. The sequence goes on from JASDFA010000008.1 coordinate 32,229,965, forward strand.
GGACATAGCATGATTCAAGTGTGGGGTGAGGGAAATTTCAAGGGAAATTTCAAAATTTTGTGCTTAATGATTTTGGGTGAATTTAATGCTTGATAAGTATTGGTTGAAGGAAAATTTTTTATTTGAGCATGATTCACCCACCCGTTGGTTTTTCGTGTCGGTTCTTTTCCGATGGGGGGTCTTTTAACCGAAGAATAAAAATTTTCTTTGTCTATATATAGTGTTTTTAGTAAGTAGGTTTTGATTTTTGAACCCGTAGCTAATTAATGTCATGATATTCTTGTTATGTGCTATAAATGATTGGAAGATGCAAGTGTGTTTAGTGTTGAAGCATGCAAGTTGTATAACTCCGTTTGAGACACCTAGGCTCTTGAATATGACTCTATGTGCTTAAAGCTTAATTGTGAATTCTTGTGATTAGCTGCGTTAAGAGTCTGCGGAATTTGTCTGGAATTGAGCATGTGCCATGAGTGTAACGTTTGAATATTCCATGCTATTGTGTAGTGTCTACAACTTGCCTGGTGTGTATACAAAACGAAATGAAGGATGTAGATTGTAGGAGATGATATAGGCATTTCTTTGCATGAGCCTAATTTTTATCCCTTGTTCTACCTACCTTGAATGTTTAATCCTAGTTAACCCCATTGAACCTTAAGCCTATTCTTTGATAGCTGCAACATAAGGTTAATCCTTTTCTTTCATTAACCTTGAATTTGATCCAAACTCCTGTGCTCTTAAGTGAAAAATCAGAAAGAGTTAAGGAGTGAGAATCGTGAAAAAGAAGGAAAAAGAATAGTTGTGGGAGCTGAGAAAAGGGCAGAGGTGCACTTGTTTGAAAAGGCTGGAATATTGGTAGGGAGTAAGAGAACAAATGAATGAAAAAGTTGCGTAAAAAACTCCTTACTAATAAGCTAAGTTTCCATAAAGAAATGGGGAAATAAAAGAGGAAAATGGGAGCAGAAAAGCAAGAAGGTGAAGTAAGAGGACGGAATTCGTAATGAATGCGTGATGTATTAAAAGTGCTTAGGGAAGATAGTCACTATTACTGGCCAGAATAGTACCTACCCTTCCCTTAGCTTACATTACAACCCAAGAAGTCGTACTTGATCTTACATTCAAACATCCTTAAATTAATGGAGTAAAACACTAAGGGCAAGCTTATGGGTCAATACATGTGGCATGTGAATTGTTTGTGAGATTGAGCTGAATTTTTATTTATATAACCATATATGTTGTGAATTGAAAATTTGTGAGTAAAAATGGGTAACTCTCTTGTTGTGAGGGCACATGTTCAGTGAAGGATGTTATTCATGTGGATTTCTTGACCAGTTAGTTGCATGAGTTTGCTTAAATTAAGAGTAAAATTCTTGAGGTTAGGAAGTCTTGATATAGTTGTACTTCATGTAATTGAATAAATCTTGCATGCTATATTTTTACTTGCCATCCTAAACTTTCATTGTAGTCATAGCTTGAATTTTTATGCTAAAAGTAGCTATGTTTGAGTCTTCAAGTCCATGATATGTACAAGGGTTGTTCGAGGACGAACAAGACTTTAAGTGTGGGGTTGTGATCTAGGGCATAATTACACGCCCAAGTGATACTTTATAACTTAGTTTTGCCTTGTTTATGTATTTAATTATGTACATTTTCATGCCTCTTTATATAAATGAGAAGAAATATTAACCAACATGATTAGTATTTGTTTTTGAAGGAAATAGTGCATTGGAGGACACAATCTATGATTTGGTGAAATAGAGGAAGGATATCGGGAGCAAAAAGCGAAAGTCGACAACAAAACTTGAAACCACTGAACGATGGCGTGATGCCTCCCTGGCACGGAGCCAACGTGGAGGCATTCTGCCTCCCTGATTTAATTTGACAAAAATTCTAGTGAGCTTCCGCGACTGCTCCATGTTACGGAGGCAAGGCTCAGCGTCCACCTCCGTGACACGTTGCTCCTCTATTTCGAGATGAATAGTGATTTTTTCTTATTTACTATAAATAGGAACCTTTGCAAAATATTAGGGTTGGACGGGATTTTCCGGAAAACCAACTTAGGAGGCGTAAAGGGAACTTGAAGAACTCCCTTGGGTTCATATTTTCTTGCATTCTTTCCACATATTCTTGTAAGTAATTTGCTCTAAACATGTTTTTGAGTATTTTTACAAACTTGAGTGTCTAAAACCCTCATCTACGGTTGAGGCCATGTATATGATTGTATTTGTTTGATTTTCGGATTGGGTTGAGTTTTAATTATTGTTTTGCTTTATATTCTTGATTCTTGGATGTTTTTATGCTTGATCACCATGAAAACTAATGGGTTATACTTGGGTAAAGTTTTGGAAGACTAAACCCAGGTAAAGAACAACAAGAATGTGAGGGGCAAGTTCTTGTAATTTGATAAGATCCATGTTTTAGGGTAGAAATATCTCTAATTCATTCTTGCTTGAATGTAAAATGGGAAGATAACAAGACACCAACTTGGAATTGTTACTCTACGTATTGTAGGAGTAGTGTTATTCTACTGATTGTAGGATGCATCATATTGCTAAGTTTGGTTAAATGGTTGGATGAGTGTTATATCACAATCACAGACAAAAACCCCATTTACCACATCTGTGGAGTTGATTATGCCCACAAATTAGGATATCCATAACCAACATCAACTTGTCGTTGTTACTCTCGGCGGATGGCGGAGTAGTTGGGGATGGATTGTTATTCCGCGGATTGTGGAATAGGCTAGTTTGTGTGTTTAGTGGTTCGAAAGACCATAAGAACCGCATTTTCAATTATATGAGACAACGATTGATCTTTTCATACTTAACCCTTTTCGGAATGATAGCATTGCATGATTATCCGGCCTTAACTCTAGTTCTATTTTGGATTGTTTCGGATTATATTTGTCTCACTTGTAATTAGTTATAAAAACCCAAAAACAAACCTTCCAATCCTACTAAACTAACACTTGAATTTGTTAATTCGCTGATTGGTTCTAGTCTCTGTGGGTTCGACAATCCGGCTCCTAAAAAGAGCCACTATATTACTTGTACGACCACGTGCACTTGCGTGTGCGCTTGGGCCGCATCTTCAGGTTAGGAAGTCTTAACATAGTTTTATTCCATTACAATGATTAAATCGTGCATGCTCTATTTTTAACTTGCTATCTTAAATAATCATTATAGTCGTAGCTTGAATTGTCTTGCTAAATTAGCTATGTGTGAGTCTTCATTTACATGAGATGTAAAAGGGTTGTTGATCTTGGGCAGATTTATATGCCCAAGTGATACTCAAAAGTACCATTTTCGCCTTGTTTATCTAGCAATGTGCATACATTTTCATGTAACTGGTAATAAAATGTGAATTTATACTAACCAACATGATTAGCATTTTTTTGTAGGTAAAATGTGATTTCGAGAAGCTAAAATGTATGTTGGATGATATCGGAGTTGGACTTGGATACGAGCAAGGGAAAAGGCATTGGACAACATGAATTAAAGGGGCTCCGCGATGGAGCCGTGTCACGCTGCCATCGCGGAGGCATTCTGCCTAGAGGGTGAAAATTCACCAAATTTCCACTGAAGGTCTGCGTTTGCTCTTTGGCATGGAGCCAGTGCTCCGCGATGCACGTCGTGCCACGTTGAGCTTGAATTCCCGGACCCCCAGTTCCAGTGAGGGTCCGCATTCATGGCGTGTCATGGAGGCAGTGCTTCGCGATGCACTCCGTGACACGTTGCTCATTATTTCGGGAAAAATTCCCACCAGTATAAATAGAACACTTAAGTTTATTTTTCATAATTCAGACTTGGTGGAGCAAGGATGTGGGTTACAGGCAGTTGAGGGACGAAAAGTTCAGGGTTTTTTCTCTCTTTCTTTATTCTTTAACTCAATTGCTTGTATGATTAACACTCGTTTTATGATGATTAATCCACAAATGAGTGGCTAATTCCTTTCCTTGCTGAGGTTGTGAACAATTGTGATGAAATTTGATTATTGATTATCTGGTTTTTCATCTTTTCTTCCATGTTGTTCTATTAATTCTTGTTCTTACTGAATTGGTGTGTGGCCTACATTAATGTACATCTAAAAAGTCCGATTTCACTTGAGAGAGCACGAAATTGGAAAGTTGTGAATTAATAGGATATTGTTCTTTACTTGGTTTGGGAAAATTGAGTTTTGATGTGCTTTCAGGATAGAAATATACCTGAAAGTCGTATTAGTCAATTTAGGAACCAGAATTGTATGGCTAGAACATGAATTGCATTTGATCACAGAAATGTAGACGGATGGTTCATGATTCTTAAGTGAGATAAAATACGAGAATTTTAATCTCTTGGCAAATGTTCTTGGCTAGCAATAGGAAGAAAAGATTAACCAATTTATGATGATAATCAGTTTCATTACATGTTCGGTTAACCTTAGCATGCTCTTATCCATAGTTCAGATTCAAAGTAGATAATTGTTCTTAGTTTTAGTATAAAATTTATCAAACAAACTATCAACTTTTTGGTTACGTTGTTGTCAGCATAGTTAGAGGTAAAATATAGTATACTTGAGCAAATTGCACTTAACCCAAGTCTCTGTGGGATCGATACTTGGCTTACTAAAGCCACTTACTACTTGTTCGACCACGTGCACTTGCGTGTTGTTTTATATACCCATATATCAAACACCCCGAACAAGTTTTTGGCGCCGTTGCTGGGGACTTGGCAATTGGTGAAATTGTCTTAAGTGTAAATTTACTATATTTTTTTCTTAGTGCTGACAACTTGGTCTTAGTATTTGTTTTAATTCTTTTTCATTTTATTTTTTTCTTTTTCGGATACCCGTATTGACATGACATCATGGAATACAAATGGTTTAAATGGTGGATACTCATATTTTGGCGAATCTTGTATGAATTGCGGAGGACCCCACTTGTGGCAACACTGTAACACGTGCAATATATGTGGTGGTCAAAATGGCCATTGGGATGGCTGTCCGAATGCATATTCCCCTCCCCCAAGCCCCTACTATGATCCTTCTGTTGTTTTTTCTGAATATAGGCATGCTGAAAATGAGGACTTGGGACGCCAAGCTCAAATAGAAGACATGTTGAAATGACTCTTGGAGCAATCAGAAGCAATGAAGGAGGCGATGGCAGTATGGAGAATTCAGCAAGAAGAGAATGCAAAGACTCTAGAAAGGATGAGCATCAAATTCACGGAGATGATTGCTGAGGCTGAAGCTTGTGATAAATTGCAGGTAACAGTTTTAGCCGATATTCAAGAGGAACTACAAAAGGAAGACAAGGGTGAATTTTTGGATGAAGCCCAACAATTAGAATCTCTTGAGTGTCCCTGTGATGGGCTCACACTTATGGAAAATCTATTCGTGGAAGAAGAGATAGAGTATCCCCTAGTTGACATTAATGGAGAGATAGATGTCGATGCTGAGAAGGAGTATAAAAGTAAGGAGGTCAAGCACGATGCAGTTTCAGAGTTGAGGTGTATTGGACCACATTCGACGCATTTTTCGACATTAAGTTTGGTTGACAACATAGAAATAGAGTCTTCCAAGCTTATAGAGAAATGTCTAGAGGAGGACCAAGCCCCGTATATTTTGAAATTTGCTAACTCGGAGAGACAAAATGACTTCGCTTACTTGAGGGCCAATAAGTTCAAAAGGCAACATCTACTGCTTGGTCCTTACAATTTTTCACCACCACCCCTTGAGCATAAGAGGAAATTAGAGAAGAAACTAGGGGTGAGATTCATATCCTCAAGGTGGAGGAAAAAGCGATGAAACTTGGTACGTCGTGCCGCGACGGTAAACCAGACGCTGCACAGGAGGCAACCCGTGAAATTTTTTTTGCTTTCATTTTGTAAAGTGTAAATAGATTTTTTTCTTTTTCTTAATTTACTACAAAAATTTTTGTTTTAGTTATTGTTTTTTATTTTTATTTAGGTGAAACCTATAATTTTAACCAATTTTGTATAGTGAGATGATTTTCAGGTCAAACGGAGGAAAATGTGCACAGAATCGTGAAGGAAAAAGTCGAGGTAAGAAAAATTAATAAAATGTAGAAAACAGTGAGCTGGGGTGATAGCTCCGTGTCACGGAGGAGGACCTCCGCGTTACCCTCCGTGACACGTTGAGGTATAACCCGAAAATTTTAAAAATTTCCAGAATGCTATCGCGATGGCTCCGTGTCACGGAGGCAGTGCACTGCGATGCACTCCATGACACGTTGCCGTGTATATCGCGATGGGTCACACCGGGTTGCCGGGTGACCCGCGTGTTTTTCTACCCTTTTAACCCCGAAACCTCCCCTTTTCCCCTCATTTTCTAATTCTTCCACAACCAAACATCCCAAAACCCCTCCCCCATCAACGTGCCACGGCTTAAGGCAACAAATAACCAACTTTTCTTCGATTCTTCAACTTCAAGGTATGTTTTCCGATTCCCTCTCAAGTTTTTGTCGATTTTCTTTGATTTTAAGCATGGGAGGTGAGCTAAATCGCCCTACGTAGTAATTAAGCATGAATTCGAGTTATTTGTTGATTGATAAATGTTCGGAATGTTGTTATGATTGTTTGAACTTGTCGATTGCATAAATTATTTGAATTTGATTGATAGAATCAATTCTAAGGCTTGTTGTTGAATTTGAAGTTGGAGATGTGTTGAAATCGTGAATTCTATGCCGGGGTGTACGTGTTGAATGAGATGAGTCATTGTACAAGTTGTTGGGATGTTAATAGACGACGAATTCTCAGGTTTGGGGGAAAATGTTGAAATTTGTTCAAATTTGGTTAGTTGGATAGGTTCATGTATATAAAATTTTGTGGTTATTTTTGTTTCTTTGTTTTTCTTTGTGAAGTGCGATAGTTAAAATGTTAGCGATGGTAGTGATTGTGAGTAGCTGTACGAAGTCTGAGTAGTACGCAGAAGTTATACCGTCGATTTTTCTTTTGAACGCACTAAGCATGATTGTATAGTTGGTTGTTTTGTGTAAATAAAGATATTCTTACCGTAGTGTTGTAATGGTAGCTAAGGACAAAGTGTGGGGTAACGTAGCGTAACCCGACCTTAGCCGAAGTTAATATTTATTTAGCGTAACATTGAGCTTGTTTACTTGGGTTGACAGGTAAAATGGCAACCCGGCAAGAGAAAGGGAAAGGTGCATCAACTTCAGGCACCGGAAGGAAAAGACTAAGACTGGGCACAACAGTCCCAGCAGCACCAGCAGTTCCACGCGGCCAGTGCCGCCAATATGGAACAAGATGGGTGATGGACGAGGGGAAAAAGTAGTACGCAAAGCACAAAGAGAACTAATATTTCCCCGAGGAGCATATAGCACTGGAGCCATTGGCAAAGGAGTTCCCCAGGATGGTTCACCGGATCGAGGCAGCTGGGCTCAATTTCATATTTGAGGATCCCAAGGAATGCAACCTGCACCTAGTTCGGGAGTTCTATGCCAATTGGAACCCGTCAATCAGAAGACACACCATCAAAATCAGAGGGCAGATAGTCACTCGGGAGCCCCACCAACTTAATGCCATCATAGGAGCGCGGGACACAGACGCCCACGTCCTCCGACAGCTAAACATTACCCCCACCGTATGTTGACATCAGACGCATATTGTGTGGGGCCCGATCCACAGCTAGATGGAGCAGACACAAAGAAAGGGGCTACCACCAGACTCTGCCATATTCACAAATGAACAGGGAAGCCCGAATATGGCTAAAGATAGTCTGCTCTTGCCTCATGCAGGGGGTACATATGACTGATGTAACCGGGGATCGTGTTTGCCTGGTGTACGCCCTGATGAAAGGGCTGGAGATAAATGTCGGGGCGGTTATTATATCCGCCATGAAGAGAGCCCGGTTGCACCAGGGGCACAGGTATGGCTTCGGTGGACTACTCACCACCTTTCTCAGGGGCCTCGATGTTGAGGAGGAGGCCCTCGATTATATCCCGTAGTTGGAGCGGCGGGCCTTGGATGTTACCAAAACTAAGGCTCCCGACACCACCCACGGGCCAGTGCTGACACTTGGTGAGCGACACGCTCGTGATGACCAGTATATGGCGCGGATGTATGGGATGCAGATGCTCCAGCTAAGGATAGGTGGGAGGCCAGCGACGGAGGAGGAGCTATGGCAGCTCGAGCAAGATTACCCCTTCGGCAAAAACGCCAGGGCTCTATGCCGAGTAGGGCTAGCATTTGTAGAGCCCACGGATGATGACGTCCCCACGGACGAGGAGACGTGTCGGGAGGACTCCGATGTGGAGTCCTATGATGACGACGGAGGCGACTCGGATATGGGAGATGAAGCAGCAGCACCCGACGAAGAAGTGGAATACTTTGATTAATCAGGGAGTTCCACCACCCGATTTTGTGCTATTTAATTTTTTTGAACACTGGGGATAGTGTTCGGATTATGTGTGGGGTGGGAGTAATTAGGTGCTGGGCTGGGCTGTTTTGTTTGTATGTTCTCCTCTGTTATTGTGTATGTTGTGCATCCCTGTGTTTGTGAATTTTCAAATTGTTCTGTATTTGTAAATTGATGTGAAATTGATGTGTGTTGTTGAATGTTGCCAGCTGATTCTGTAGATATTTTTTATTTATTGAAATGATCGATATTTTTAAAAATTTCTTTAAAATATTGTGTACATAATTTTTTTTCCTTTTTCTATCGAAATGATCGATATTTTGCAAATTTTTTGATTTTTTAATTTTGGGTTTCTCAGCGTTTGTTTTCGGTTCTTTTACCGAGAATGGTCCCATTGAACCGAAGTCATAGCTAGTGACTGTTCCCTATGATGGATGGATGATGACCGTCTTAAGGGAAATGTAGTCGTTAGGAGTAGATTTTTTTTCGATTAATTTTCAGTTTTTTTCTTTGGTGGATTGCATCCGAAAACCTGTAGTTACTATATGGTTGCGAAATTTTGGTTGCGCGTTGTACATGATATTCAGAATGCAAAGGTGATTCGTATGAAAGCATGCAATTTTGTAAATATGTTGAGATACCTAGGCTGTAGAGTTCAATTCAGTGTGATTGAGGCTTAATGTTTGAATTCCTGTAATTAGCTGATTGAAGAGTCTGTGAATACATCTTGAATCGAGCATTTGCATAAAGTGTGAAGTGAGGTGTTGATATTTCATGCTATTGTGAAGTGTCTAGAACTTGCCTGGTGTGTGTACAAAACGAAATGAAGGAGGTGTATTGTAGGAAAGGATGTAGGCATTTCTTTGTTTTAACCGAGAGTTTCAATTTTTTCCTTGTCATACCCCCCTTTCTGCAATTGTATACCCTAGTCAGCCCTTTGAGCCTTTAGCCGATTATTTCTTTCTTTTGTCCAAAAAGTGTAAACCGAGCTTAATTCCTTCTTTTCATTAGCCGTAAAGTCTATACAAAACTCTTAAGTGCTTAAGAAGAGAAAATCATTTTCCCAAAGTGTCAAAGAGTGAGAATGGTGAAAAGAAAAAAAAGCAGGGTGATAGAAGAAAAAAAAAGGTTGAAGGTGCACTTGCTATAAATAACCGATAATGAAGGTGCATGAATAATCTTTGTTGTTGTGTCAAGTGTGCTTAATGAAATGGGCCATACTAAAGTAAATCATCAAGAATGGGATGATGAAAAAAAAAAGGAGAGAAACAATGTCCATGAGTGATGGGATGTGTTAAAAAGGCGCTTAAGGATGCTAGTGGCTATTATTGGCTAATCCAATATTTACTAGTTCCATAGCTTCCATTACAACACATTAAAGTACTATGTGATCTTGCATTGCATTTCTTTATATTAGTGGAGTAGTACACTAAGGGCAAGCTTATGGGTCACGACATGATGCATGTGAATTCTTTTGGGAGAGAGAGTGAAATTGTGTGTACATGCCCCTATTTGAATGTTTGTGTGTCACATGATCAAAAAGGGGGAAGATTCTCTTGTGTTGTAAGGGCACATGCTTGATGAAAGATTGATTTTCGTGTCGGATATCTTGATCAGCTGATTTGCATGAGTTTGCTGATATCGAGAGTCGATTCTTAAAGTCTAGGAAGTCTTAAGGTATTGAAGGTCATTGCATTGTTAAGATCATGCATGTTTTCTTGATGATTTGTAGTATTGAATAATTGGTATGACTGTAGCTTAAATTGTCGTACCATAGTAGCGAGGTTCGGATGTAAATTGCATCAATCATATGTTTGTTGTTCGAGGACGAACAAGGATTTAAGTGTGGGGTAAGTGATCTTGGGCAGATTTATATGCCCAAGTGATACTCAAAAGTACCATTTTCGCCTTGTTTATCTAGCAATGTGTATACATTTTCATGTAACTGGTAATAAAATGTGAATTTATACTAACACACATGATTAGCATTGTTTTGCAGGTAAAATGTGATTTTGAGAAGCTAAAATGTATGTTGGATGATATCGGAGTTGGACTTGGATGCGAGCAAGGGAAAAGGCATTGGACAACATGAATTAAAGGGGCTCCGCGATGGAGCCGTGTCACGCTGCCATCGCGGAGGCATTCTGCCTGGAGGGTGAAAATTCACCAAATTTCCAGTGAAGGTCCGCGTGTGCTCCGTGGCACGGAGCTAGTGATCCGCGATGCACGCCGTGCCACGTTGAGCTTGAATTCCCGGACCCCCAGTTCCAGTGAGGGTCCGCGTTAACGGCGTGTCACGGAGGCAATGCCCCGCGATGCACTCCATGACACGTTGCTCATTATTCCGGGAAAAATTCCCACCAGTATAAATAGAACACTTAAGTTTATTTTTCATAATTTAGACTTGGTGGAGCAAGGACGTGGGTTACAGGCAGTTGAGGGACGGAAAGTTCAGGGTTTTTTCTCTCTTTCTTTCTTCTTTAACTCAATTTCTTGTATGATTAACACTCGTTTTATGATGATTAATCCACAAATGAGTGGCTAATTCCTTTCCTTGCTGAGGTTCTGAACAATTGTGATGAAATTTGATTATTGATTATCTGGTTTTTCATCTTTTCTTCCATGTTGTTCTATTAATTCTTGTTCTTACTGCATTGGTGTGTGGCCTACATTAATGTACATCTAAAAAGTCCGATTTCACTCTAAAGAGCACGAAATTGGAAAGTTGTGAATTAATAGGATATTATTCTTTACTTGGTTTGGGAAAATTGAGTTTTGATGTGCTTTCAGGATAGAAATATACCTGAAAGTCGTATTAGTCAATTTAGGAACCAGAATTGTATGGCTAGAACATGAATTGCATTTGATCACAGAAATGTAGACGGATGGTTCATGATTCTTAAGTGAGATTAAATACGAGAGTTTTAATCTCTTGGCAAATGTTCTAGGCTAGCAACAGGAAGAAAAGATTAACCAATTTATGATGATAATCAGTTTCATTACATGTTCGGTTAACCTTAGCATGCTCTTATCCATAGTTCAGATTCAAAGTAGATAATTGTTCATAGTTTTAGTGTAAAATTTATCAAACAAACTATCAACTTTTTGTTTACGTTGTTGTTAGCATAGTTAGAGGTAAAATATAGTATACTTGAGCAAATTGCACTTAACCCAAGTCTCTGTAGGATCGATACTTGGCTTACTAAAGCCACTTACTACTTGTTCGACCACGTGCACTTGCGTGTTGTTTTATATACCCATATATCAAACACCCCGAACAGTTGTTTGAGGACGAACAAGACTTTAAGTGTGGGGTAGGTCATCTTCGGCAAAATGGCATGCCCAAGTGATGCTTTATAACTTAGTTTTGTGTTTTTTAGCGATTTAATTATATGCATTCTCATGTACTTTATGTAAATGTGAATATATTTTCTAACCAACATGATTAGGTCTTGTTTTTGTAGTTTTAAAATGAATTTGAGGAACTAATCTATGAGTTGGTGAAGTGGAGGCATGGAATCGGAAGTAAAACGCGAACGTCGGCAAGGCGGACACACGAAACAGCCCACCTGCGCGTTGGCAACGTGCCACGGTAGGCAGGCTGTGCGACCAGTGGCGTTCCATGGCCCCTAGCGCGCTGCACAAGCAGCGTGACACGCTGCCAACGCGGCAGGGGTCTGCTTGGCGACTGTTTTGTATTTCCAGTGTGCCTACACGATGCCTCTGTGTCACGGAGGTAAATTGGCGCGTTCACCTCCGTGACACGGAGCTATTTCATGTCGGGCATAATTTTATACACCTCTCATTTACTATAAATAGGTCCCTTAGCTCCTAAAAGCATTTTTTCACGAAATTATTCTGAAAAATTGCCAAGGAGTGAAGGGAGAAGGGGGAGAACTCACCTAGGGTTCTTAAATTTCATCTTCTCTTCTACCTATTCTTGTAAGTACGTTACTTTAATTATGTTTTCTAGTAATTGTACGAACTTGAGTGGCTAGAACCCTTCCTCTAGGGTTGAAACCACATGGTATGATTGTGATTATACGAATCTGTTTTGGTTTTAAGTGATTAGTTGTTGTTTGGTCTTACATTCTTAATTATGGTTGCTTTTATGATTGATCACCATGAAAACACACACGTTAATCTTAGGTAAACGCTTGAGAAAGATAACCTAGGCAAGAACATGAGAATGTAGGGAGAAAGTTTTTACATATAATTCACGGTTAGGATAAGAAATTATACCTAATTAGCCTTGCTTGGGTTATAAAAATGGGAGTATAACACGAACAACTTAGAATTGTCACTCCACCATTCGAAGAAGTAGTTGTGAAGCTAAGTTGAGTTAAATGATTAGAGGTACGGAAGTCCCTAATCAAGAGCATAAACCCCGTATACCACATCCATGTAATTGAATTTCCCACGAGCTAGAAATTCACATCCCTGCTCAACGATGTAGTTGTGAGGCTAGTTTGTCGTGTTTAGAGGTTCGAGAGACCATGAACATGCAATTTCAATTATGTGAGACGACAATTGATAGTTTCATACTTAAACCATTGCAAAGCGCAGTATCACATGATTATCCGGCCTTAACTCTAGTTGCTTCTTGAATGATTTTAGAGTATTTGTGTGACCACCCCTAGATTTAATTAAATTTATCAAAAACTTCTATAATCAACACTTGTGAAAGTTAATATCACACTTGAACTTGATAATTAACTGAATTGGTCCATTCCCTGTGGGTTGGACGTCTGGCTCTGAAAAAGGGCTACTATATTACTTGTACGACCGCGTACACTCGCAAGCGAACACTTGTGATTATCAGATTAAAGCTTGGGGTCAATCAATTTAATTATGATGTTATGTTATGTTCAAATCATAATTTCAGAAAATAGCATGCAAGTCCTACTCTTAGATTCTTGTTTGATCATATTTTACATTATGCATGTTTTAAATGATTTTACTTTATTTAGCTGTTTTACTTACCTTGCATACTCAGTATATTTCACGTATTGACCGCATACTCTATGCTATATCATTTTATAATACAGGCCCCGGTACTCATACTTAGCGTCGTCCTTAGCCAGCCTTTTAGAGTTTGCATCCCACATCTGTTGGTGAGTCCTCATCTCCCAAGGACCATGCTTTATCAGTTTTCTTTATATGTTTAGTTTTAGACTTAGAGAGTTAGTTGGGGTCTTATCCCATCAACTCATCAGTATTAGAGGCTTTTCAGATATAAAATGTAATCAACATTAGATTCATGTATATTTCTGATGTTATGCTTATTTCAGACTTCTGCTAAGTTTATCATATTGATATTCTACTTTATTTTATTGAGTTAGATGTTTGTTCATGCCATGGGTCCACTTGGAGTCTCTTGGAGCTCCTTGTTTTATGTCTCGATCCGAGCTTATGTTCGAGTCGTGAAAAACTTGGTACCAGAGCAATAGGTTTGGAGTGTCCTAGGGTGTCTAAAAGCCATGTTAAGTAGAGTCTTTTTTATGGGTTTGAAGCGTGCCACACTTATGATGAAGAGGCTACGAGACGTTTAGGAAATGTTCCCTTCTTCCATGATCTATGTCGTGCAAGTAAATATCTCTCTATCCTTCTAACTCGTGTTATTCGCGATTGCAGAATCATGGCTCCCCATAGAGTAAACAGTAGGAGGAATGGAAATGAAAATGGCCATGAGGATGGAAATGGAGACGGGGACAAACAAGCCCTACCAGTCCAGGAGAATTATGCACCAAAGCCGATTGCCCATGCTGAATTTTGGGCAGTTATTCAGATGCTAGCGCATGAACCTTGACTGCCAAAGTCAACCAACAAGAAGTGGCACATGTCCCCCAGAATAGGAATGTAGCAACAGCTCAAGTCAGATATTTCTTAAGGATCAACCCACCAGAGGTTCTTGGGTCAAAGGTGGACAAGGATCTACATGAGTTTATCGAGGAAATTTTAAAGGTCACCCAGATCATGGGGGTGCATGGAGTTTGTGTGCTGAGTTGGCCTCATATTAGTTGAAGGGGGTCGCACACATTTGGTTAGACAGTGGAAAGATAGTACAATATCCATAGCAAGCCCTATCAGTTGGGAGGAGTTCCACGTTGCTTTCCTAGATCGGTTTTTCCCTCGTGAGATGAGGGAGTTGAAAGCTGTTGAGCTCGTGAATCTTAAGCAGGGGAAGAGGACTGTGTAGGAATATGCCCTTGAGTTCCCTCACCTGTCAAAGTACACTCTAGAGTTAGTGGTTGATCAGAGGGTGCGAGTGAGCAAATTTGTTCATGGGGTGCTAGATTATTTAGACAAGGATTGCAGGACAGTTATGCTCCACCGGGATATGGATTTCACTTGGATAGAATTATATACCCAACAAATGGAGGCGGCGCATGTGAGGGAGAGAGAGGCTAAGAGGGTCAGGATAGACAGCTGCAGATTCTCTAAGTCGAGGCCAGATGGTGGGCACCAACACCAGACCCACCAAAGATCTTCAGCCCCAACATATTCAGTGATGAGTGTGCCATTCTAACCTAGGCACGACCAGAGAGGACGAGCATCAGGCTATAGGGGTCAGAGTAGCAGGCTCGTAGATTCTAGTATCCCAGTTTGCGGTATATGTGTTTGGGGGCAAATGGGTCAGTACTTGGCGGGTATAGGTCCTTGCTTCGGTTGTACGAAGCCCGGGAATATGCACAAGGATTTCCCAATAGCCAGATAGGGCTATGATAGGGGCCGAGGCCCAACTTCTAGTTAAGTAGGTCCACCCGCATGCCTAGCATAGTAGGGGCCATCTACCAGCACAGGTGGTGGTCAGTGCCAAAACAAATTCTATGCCTTAGCATCTCGCTAGAAGCAAAAGATCTCCTTGGATGTAGTAACTGGTATGTTGTGAATTTTCCATCTTGATGTATATGCTTTGTTAGATCCAAGGGCTACCTTGTCTTTTGTGATGCCATATGTGGCTAGTAGTTTTGGAGTCAGTGCTGAAGTCTTGTTAGAAGCCTTCTCAATCTCTACTCTAGTGGGTGATTCAGTTGTAGCTAGACGGGTGTATAGAAGTTTCCCGACCACAGTCCTTTAGAAAATCACCTCAGCAGATCTAGTAGAGTTAGCCATGAGCATTTTTGATGTTATCCTTCGCATGGATTAGCTATTTTCATGTTATGCCTTAGTTAATTATAAAACCCCGTTAGTAGAGTTCAGATTTTTGGGTGAGCCATTCATAGATTGGAAGGGTAGTTCAGCTGTGCCTATAGGTCATTTCGTTTCCTACCTTAAGGCCAGAAATATGATCTCTAAAAGGTGATGTATAGGGTTAAGGATGCTACATCTGAGACCCCGACTATCCAGTTAGTCCCAGTAGTTTGTGAGTATCCAAAAATCTTTCCAAATGATCTACTGGGAGTCCCTCCCGAGCGGGAGATTGATTTTGGTATTGACCTTATTCCCGATACACAGCCTATATATATTCCTCCTTACATAATGGCCCCATTCGAGCTGAAAGAGTTGAAGGACCTGTTAGATAAGGGTTCCAATAGACTGAGAAAATCCCCATGGGGTGCAACAGTTCTATTTGTCCGCAAGAAAAATGGTTCTCTTCGTACATGTATTGATTATCAGCAATCGAGCAAGGTCACCATCAAGAATAGGTATCCTCTACCCAAGATTGATGATTTGTTTGACCAGCTTCAGGGTTCCAAGTGCTTTACGAAGATAGACCTCAAACCTGGGCACCATCAACTTAGGGTTCGGGAGGGTGACATTCCGAAAATAGCCTTCAGAACTCGGTATGGTCACTATGAGTTTGTAGTTATGTCTTTTGGACTAACAAATGCTCCTGCAACTTTTAAGGACTTGATGAACATGGTGTTCAAGCCATACTTGGATATGTTCGTGATTGTTTTATTGATGAAATCCTGATATACTCTCAGAGCGAGGAGGAGTGCGCCGCTAATTTGAGAGTGGTGCTACAGACTCTCAACGATCACCAACTATTTGCAAAATTTAGTAAGTGTGAGTTATTTTTGAACTCAGTGGCATTTTAGTCCATGTGTTATCGAGTGAGGGCATAAAAGTTGACTCTCAAAAAATAAAAGCGGTGAAGAATTAACCTAGACTAGTGAATCCTTCGGATATCAGAAGTTTTTTGGGTTTAGCTGGGTACTATCAGAGATTTTTTGAGGGATATTCATCCATTGCAGCACCATTAACTAAATTGATCAAAACGAAAGTGATGTTCTAATGGTCAGAGGCTTATGAGAGAAGCTTTTAGGAATTGAATACTAAACTTAGCTCAACACCGGTGTTAACGCTACTAGAGAGTATTGATGTGTTATACCCCGCGAGATCAAAGATCTGACCTAGGAGTTGAAGCGAGAAAAAGTGGAAATTCTTAATTGCAGTCTCAGGACGAGTCATCCTGCGACTCATGAGGACAACCCACGAGTCGTCAGGTGACACGTGGGGAAGGCCTGAGGGTTAAGAAAAAGACCTAGAGAGTTGAGACCCCACGGGCGAGGCTCCGCCTCGTGGTCAGGATCCACAAGTTGTTGGGTCAGCCGTGGGGAAGGAAAATAATGGGAAAAGGAAAGATGAGACAGTGTACTTAATGAGTGGGGACCAGGAGTCGTTGTCACCCCTGATGAGTCATGAAGTCACCCATTACGAGCCCAGGAGAATAAAGGATGTAGTGCTCTTGACGAGCAGAGTGAAGAGTCATTGCTCTAGGCCATGAGCCGTCAGGTCGTCCGTTAGGACCACCTGACAGTTATTTTCTACAAATTTACTAAGGGCCTTTTAAGAATTCCTAACTTCCTAAGGTCTAAACTACGACGTTTTGGGGTATGAATAATGATCTTTTAAGGGGTTAAGTTCAGATTACTCATTTTCATCCATGCATGCAAAGTAGAAGAGATTTTAGGGGGTCATCAAGCTAGAAATCTTCAATTTCTTTCAAACTTCTTTTGGACATTCAAGGGAGAGTAAGATTCAGCCATTTTCAGGTATGTAGGGTTACGAATGGGTGTTTCCATTCACACCCATCCCCATTCTCTAGTAATTAATGGAAATCTACTAAAAATCTATTAGGGTTTTAATTCGATGTTTATGAAAATCTAATGATTTGCAAATGGGTTGTTTTAAATTATATTTTTATGGATTTTGATCAGATTTTACAACTATTTTGATTATAAAATTATTGATTTCGATTTTTACTAAATTAAGCCTAATTATGTAAGATCTATAATGAATTGATTTATGATCTTCACTTCAATTGTTGATATTTACAAGCCCGGGATGATTTATGATTTGAAATGTGGATTTATTCAATTACACATGATTATTTGGTGACTCTTGAGCTATATGAAAAATCTACAAGTATGTATGAAACTTATGATTCATGAATTATGTTTTAGGCCGACTCACGGGCCCTATTTCCTGGCTAGTTCACGTATTTACGAGCATTCTTATGATTATCATGATTTAACTAGCCTATGAACTCATGCATATTATACTGTGATCACTATATATATACTGGGAGTAGTATCAAACATCGAGTATGTTCGGGGCCTAGGCTCTATCCCAGATCTCATAAACTACGTGCCACTGTAGGTATATTGGGACCTCCTTTGCGACTATCCCCGGCCTAATTGGCCCTTTAATGGTGATACCACACTTTCATGGTCCTACCCTTGGCAAGGTACGGACACCCTCCCAACTAGGTTGCAAGTCAGGCTTCATGTGTGCTTTTATGGGGTATGTCGGTTAAGAGAATCTCCCACTACTCCTCATGATTATTCATGTTTATGACAATGTATATTTGCTCAAGTACTGCTTATTATGTCTTTTCTCTCATGATTATGGTTACGATTGTATAATGAATGTTTTGAAAACCTTGAATCTTATGATATGTTATATTATGATAATTATGATATGAGCATGATTTCCTACTCTTATGAAGTTTTATGAGTTTTTACATATTTTAAATTTCCATTTTGCTTACCTTTCATACTCGGCACGTTCCACGTACTGACCGTATACTCTCTATCCTGTATCGTCTTATGATACAGGTTCTGGCTTTCAAGCTCATCCTCGTACCTAGATCATCTCAAGGTATGCTTTCATCTTATTGGTGAGTCCTCTTGTTCCAAGGGCCGTTTGACAGACATTCATGCTATTTTAGGTTTTAGTACTTGTCTGGGTTAGTTGGGGGTGTTGTCCCATCAACCCATCGTATATAGTAGAGGGGGTTAGACAGTGTATAGTACTCAACTTGTGTATATCTAAGTGATTTTGTTTGCTATGATATGTCATGATTATGCTTACATTTTTTCTATGCATTTTGATTAGTCTCCCACTTATATGAATGAAGTTAGATGTATGCTCATGGCATGGGTCGACTTGGGGCTCTCAGGGTTCGTTTTCCCCTGTGACTATCTGGGTCTACGTTCGTGTCGTGACATGATGGGTTTGTGGGTGTTCTACGTTTGGGTCATGACGAACTTGGTATTAGAGAAATAGTTTTGAAGTGTCCTAGGGTGTTTGAAAGCTGCTTAAGTAGATTCTTTTCCATGGGTGTGAACTGCGCCACAGTTATGATGAAGAGGCTACGAGACGTCTATGAAGATGTTCCCTTCTTTCATGATCTATGTCATGCAATGAAAAGTCCTTCTATCCTTCTAATTCGTGCTATTCGCGATTGCAGAATCATGACTCCTAGAAGAATGAATGAAAGAAGAAATGGGAACGGTGAAGGCGACAGAGACAGCAATGATCATGGACATCAGCAGGCCCCGCCCATTCAGGAGCCCCAAGCACCATAGCTAGTTGCCTACACTGAGTTTTGGGTGGCTATCCAAATGTTGGTGTAGGCTTTGACCGCTAAGGTTAACCAGTAGGCTGTTGCGCACATTCCCTAGAATAGCATTGTGGTAGTAGCCGGAATTAGAGACTTCTTGAGGATGAACCGTCCAAAGTTCCTTGGTTCCAAGGTGGATGAGGATCTGCACGATTTCATCAAGGAGATTCTAAAGATCACCCAGGTTATGGGGGTAACCAATGGAGATTATGTTGATTTAGCCTCCTATCAGCTAAAGGGGGTGGCCCACATATAGTTCAAATAGTGGAGAGATGCTAGGGCAGTGGGTGCAGGCCCTCTCGGTTAGGAAGAATTCCACACAACATTCTTGAATCGATTCTTCCCTTGGGAGATGAGGGAGCAAAAGGCGGCCGAGTTTGTTAACTTGAATTAGGTGGCATGTCGCTTCAGGAGTATGCATTAGAGTTCACCCGACTATCTAATATGCACCAGAGTTGGTGGCAGAACAGAGGGCTTGGGTGAGCCATTTTGTACATGGAGTGGCGGACTATTTGGATAACGACTATAGGATAGCCATGTCGCATCAAGATATAGATTTTACCTGTATGTGCGGCATTCTTAGCAGATGGAGTTGGTATATAGGAGGCAGAGAGAGGCCAAGAGGGCTAGGACCGAAAATTATAGGACTTCTCAGGTCAAATCAGGGGGTGAACAACGTTAACAGTCTCGGCATAGGTCTATTGCTCTAGCATCATCATCAGCTAGTACGCTATCTAGGTTTTGAGGGGATCGGAGGAGCAGGGCTCCAAATTCGAGAGACTAGGGCGTCCTGCAGATAGAGTGCACTTTCCCAGCTTGTGCGAAGTGTGACAAGAATCATCCCAAGAAGTGCCTAGTCTACTCGGATGCTTGTTTTGGGTATGGCAAACCCAGACACAAACTCAGGGATTGCCCTTCAGCTAGATTAGGAGTCGGTGGAGCCTGTATGCCAGCATTCAATTCTTCCATTCCAGCATCATGTCCCCCTCAGCAGGGTGCCTCGACTAGTTCGGCCGACGATCAGCACCAAAATAGGTTTTATGCTTTAGCACTCCATCAGGAGCAGGAGGTGTCCCTGGATGTGGTCACTCGTATGTTGCATGTTTTTCGTATTAATGTTTATGCTTTGCTAGATCCGGGAGATACCTTGTATTTTGTAACCCCTTACCTTGCTAGTGGCTTTCGAGTTAGTCATGAGACTTTGTCAGAACCATTTTTGATTTCTACTCTTGTTGATGATTCAGTTGTATCTAGGCAAGTGTATGGAGGATGCCCGCTCATTATATTGCATAAAGTCACCTACATAGACCTTGTAGAGTTAGCCATGACTACCTTTCATATTATTCATGGCATGGATTGGTTGTATGCGTGTTATGCTTCTGTAAATTGTAGAACCCGTGCAGCGAAATTTCATTTTTCGAGCGAATCAATTTTGGAGTGGAAGGGTAGTTTGGTTGTACCAGCTGGTCAATTTATTTCGTATCTTAAGGCTCAAAAAATGATTTCTAAGGGTTGAATATACCATCTAGTCAGGGTTAAGGATGTTGAGTCTGAGCCCCTGACAATCCAGTCAGTTCCAATGGTGCATGATTATCCAAAGGTCTTTCCCAATGATTTTCCAAGTGTTCCTCCTGAGCGGGAGATTGATTTTTGTATTGACCTTCTATCGGATACGCAACCTATGTCTATTCCTCCTTACAGGATGGCTCCAAATGAGCTAAAAGAGTTTAAGGATCAGTTGAAGGACCTGTAGATAAGGGATTTATCATACAGATCAAGTCTCTATGGGGTGTACGAATGCTCTTCGTCCGAAAGAAGGATGGTTCTCTTTGCATATGTATTTACTATCGACAATTGAAAAAAGTCACCGTCAAGAATCGGTATCCTTTACCTAGGATCGATGATTTGTTTCACCAGCTTCAAGGTTCCAAGTGTTTCTCAAAGATAGATCTTAGGTTCAGGTATCACCAGCTCAGAGTTCGGGAGAGTGATATCCCGAAGACAGCCTTCAAGATGCGGTATGTCCATTATGAGTTTGTAGTTATGTCTTTAGGACTAACAAATGCTCCTGTAGCTTTCATGGACTTGATGAACAGGGTGTTCAAGAAATATCTAGACATGTTCGTGATTGTGTTCATTGATGACATCCTTATATACTCTTGGAGCGAGGAATAGCATGCCGCTCACTTGAGAATAGTGCTTCAGAATCTCAAGGATTGCCAATTGTATGCCAAGTTTAGCAAGTGTGAGTTTTAGTTGGACTCCATAGCATTTTTGGGCTATGTGGTATCGAGTGAGGGCATAACGGTAGATTTTTAGAAAATCGAGGCGATGAAGAATTGACCTAGACCAGTGAATCCCTCGAATATTTAGAGTTTCTTGGGCTTAACTGGCCACTATCGGAGGTTTATAGAGGGTTTCTCTTCTATTGCAGCCTGATTGACCAAGTTGACTCAGAAGAAGGTGAAATTCCAATGGTCGGAGGCTTGTGAGAAGAGCTTCCAAGAGTTGAAGACTAGACTCACTTCAGCACTAGTATTGACCCTACCCGAGGGTACATATGGTTTTGTGGTGTATTGTTATGCTTCAAGAATCATACTCGGGTGCATATTGATGAAGTGAGGGAAGGTAGTATCATATGCCTCTAGACAATTAAAGATCAATGAGAAGAATTACCCAACCCATGATCTAGAACTGTCAGTGGTGGTATTCGAATTGATGATATGGTGACATTACTTGTATGGGTCCATGTGGATGTGTTTACGGACAACAAGAGCTTACAATATGTGTTGACGGAGAAAGACCTCAATCTTCGGCAAAAGAGGTGGTGGAGCTACTCAAGGACTATGATATGAGAATCATTTACCATTCGAGTAAGGCTAATGTGGTAGCGGTCAAACTCAGTAGGCTATTAATTGAGAGTGTGGCCCATGTGGATGAGGGAAAAAAGGAGGTGGTGAAAGATGTCCATCGACTCTCAAGGTTGGGGGTTAGGTTGGTCGACTCGACCGATGCCGGTGTTGTTGTCCAGAACATATTAGAATCGTCCTTGGTGACTGAGGTGAAAGCTAGACAAGATGAGGATCCGATTTTGCTAAAGCTGAAAGAAGTCGTTCGAAGTCAAAAGGTGGAGGTCTTCTCCCAAGGGGGAGATGGTGTGCTTTGGTACTAAGGTCGCCTATGTGTCCCAGATATTGCATGAGGCCCATGGATCTAGGTATTATATCCATCCAGGAGCCACCAAGATTGTCATGATTTACGAGAAATCTATGAGTGTCATAGCATGAAGAAGGATATTATAGAATTCGTAGCTAGGTGTCCGAACTATCAGCAAGTAAAGGTCGAGCATCAAAGGCCGGGAGGAGTACTTCAGGATATCAGCATCCTACTTGGAAATGGGAAGAATTTAATATGGATTTCATTATAGGCCTACCTCAAACTTGTCGATACTATGATTCTATTTGGGTGGTGGTAGATAGATTGACCAAGGCTGCACATTTCCTGCTGGTGAAAACCACAGATTCGGCAGATGATTATGCCAAACTCTATATCCGAGATTTGGTTCGACTACATGGAGTGCACTTTTCCATTCTTCAGACTGAGGTACTCAGTTTACCTCCCATTTTTTGCAGTATTTTCAGAAGGAGCTTGGGACTCAAGTTAAGCTCAATACAGCCTTCCATCCGCAGATGGATGGCCAAATGTAACGAACAATCCAGACTCTAGAGGACATGTTGAGAGAATGTGTGATGGACTTCAAAGGTAGTTGGGATGATCACTTGCACTTGATCGAGTTTGCTTATGATAATAGCTATCACTCTAGCATTCAGATGGCACCGTTCGAGGCTCTTTATGGGTATAGGTGTAGATTGCCCATCTAATGGTTTGAGGTTGGTAAGGTATCTATGATAGGGACCAATTCAGTTCATGAGGTTATGGTGAAGGTTCAGATGATAAGGGACAGGCTGAAAACCGCTAAGAGTAATCAAAAGTCATATGCTTGTGTGAGGAGGAGAGAGTTGGAGTTCGAGGTGCACAATTGGGTATTTTTGAATGTATCTCCCATGAAGGGAGTCATGCAGTTTTGGAAGAAAGAAAAACTCATTCCCCATTATGTTGGTCCCTATCAGATTATGAGAAAAGTTGGTAAGGTAGCTTATGAGTTGGACTTACCCTCAAAGTTATCTTCCGTGCATCCTTTGTTTCATGTATCACTTTTGAAGAAATGTTTGGGAGATCAAGCTCTAGTAGTCCTGGTGGACAACATTAGAGTAAAGGATAGCCTTAGCTATGAGGAAATTCTAGTTGAAATATTGGATCGTCAAGTTCGTAGGCTGAGGAACAAGAAAGTAGCTTCAGTAAATGTGTTATGGAGTAATCAGCTTGTTGAAGGAGCTACATGGGAAACCAAAGTGGATATGATCGCTAAAAACCCTCACCTATTCCTACTAGCTTAGTTCCGACCTGAGGTATCAATTTTGCGCTATGACTCTATTTAGTTTTTATGTGCGGTTCATGTGTTCAAGGTTCTTTTATGACTATGGAAGTGTATGTGAAGCATGAGATCAATTCAGCTATGTGATATGAATCGGAGGTATTCATACCGATGATTTTCTATTTAAATGATTAGTATATGAAAATGATAATTGCATGTTTTAGTTTTCTTCTTGTTTTATACGTTCAAGGATGAATATTCCCAAGGTAGATATATTGTTATACCCCAGGAGCTCAAAGATCAGACCCGAGATTTGAAGCGGGGAAAAATGAAAATTTTTATTTGCATTCTCAGGACGAGTCATCCCACGACTTGTGAGGACAGGCCATGAGTTATCAGGTGACTCCCGCAGAAAGCCTAAGTGTTTATGAAGAAGTCTTGGAAGAGTTGAGACTCCATGGGTGAGGCCATGACTCGTGGTCAGGACCCACGAGTCGTTGGGTTAACCGTGGGCCACCAAGGTCTTGGAAGAGTCCAGATATTGCATGAGGTCCATGGATCTAGGTATTCTATCCATCCAGGAGCCACCAATATGTATTGTGATTTACGAGAAATCTATTAGTGGCACGGCATGAAGAAGGATATTATAGAATTCATAGCTAGGTGTCCGAACTATCAGCAAGTAAAGGTCGAGAATCAAAGGCCGGGGAGGAGTACTTCAGGATATCAGCATCCTACTTGGAAGTGGGAAGAATTTAATATGGATTTCATTATAGGCCTACCTCATACTTGTCGATACTATGATTCTATTTGGGTGGTGGTAGACAGATTGACCAAGGCTGTACATTTCTTGCTGGTGAAAACCACAAATTTGGCAGATGATTATGCCAAACTCTATATCCGAGATTTGGTTCGACTACATAGAGTGCCCTTTTCCATTACATCAGACTGAGGTACTCAGTTTACCTCCCATTTTTTGCAGTATTTTTAGAAGGAGCTTGGGACTCAAGTTAAGCTCAATACAGCCTTCGATCCGCAGATGGATGGCCAAATGGAACAAACAATCCAGACTCTAGAGGACATGTTGAGAGCATGTGTGATGGACTTCAAAGGTAGTTGGGATGATCACTTGCACCTGATCGTGTTTGCTTATAATAACAACTATCACTCTAGCATTCAGATGGCACCGTTCAAGGCTCTTTAAGGGCAGAGGTGTAGATTGCCCATCGAATGGTTTGAGGTTGGTAAGGCATCTATGATAAGGCCAAATTAAGTTCATGAGGCTATGGTGAAGGTTTAGTTGATAAGGGACAGGCTGAAAACCACTCAGAGTAATCAAAAGTCATATGCTGATGTGAGGAGGAGAGAGTTGGAGTTCGAGGTGCACAATTGGGTATTTTTGAAGGTATCTCCCATGAAGGGAGTCATGCGGTTTGGGAAGAAAGAAAAACTCATTCCCCATTATGTTGGTCCCTACCGGATTATGAGAAGAGTTGGTAAGGTAGCTTATGAGTTACCCTCAAAGTTATCTTCCGTGCATCCTTTGTTTCATGTATCACTTTTGAAGAAATGTTTGGGAGATCAAGCTCTAGTAGTCCTGGTGGACAACATTGGAGTAAAGGATAGCCTTAGCTATGAGGAAATTCCAGTTGAAATATTGGATTGTCATGTTCGTAGGCTGAGGAACAAGAAAGTAGCTTCAGTAAATGTGTTATGGAGTAATCAGCTTGTTGAAGGAGCTACGTGAGAAACCAAAGTGGATATGATCACTAAAAACCCTCACTTATTCCTACTAGCTCAGTTCCGACCTGAGGTATCAATTTTCCGCTATGACTCTATTTAGTTTTCATGTGCGGTTCATGTGTTCAAGATTCTTTTATGAGTATGGATGTGTATGTGAAGCATAAGATCAGTTCATCTATGTGATATGAATCGGAGGTATTCATACTGTCGATTTTGTATTTAAATGATTAGTATATGAAAATGATAATTGCATGCTTTAGTTTTATTCTTTTTTTATACGTTCAAGGATGAATATTCCCAAGGGAGAGATGTTGTTATAACCTAGGAGCTCAAAGATTAGACCCGAGATTTGAAGGGGAGAAAAATGGAAATTTTTATTTGTATTCTCAGGACGAGTCATCCCACGACTTGTGAGGACAGGCCATGAGTTATCAGGTAACTCATGTAGAAAACCTGAGTGTTAAGAAAAATTCTCGGAAGAGTTGAGACTCCATGGGTGAGGCCATGACTCGTGGTCAGGACCCACGAGTCGTTGGGTTAACCGTGGGCCACCAAGGTCTTGGAAGAGTCTAGATATTGCATGAGGCCCATGGATCTAGGTATTCTATCCATCCAGGATCCACCAAGATGTATCGTGATTTATGAGAAATCTATGAGTGGCATGGCATGAAGAAGGATATTATAGAATTAATAGCTAGGTGTCCGAACTATCAACAAGTAAAGATCGAGCATCAAAGGCCGAGAGGAGTACTTCAGGATATCAGCATCCTACTTGGAAGTGGGAGGAATTTAATATGGATTTCATTATAGGCCTACCACATACTTGTCGATACTATGATTCTATTTGGGTGGTGGTAGACAGATTGACCAAGGCTGCACATTTCTTGCTGGTGAAAACCACAAATTCGGCAGATGATTATGCCAAACTCTATATCCGAGATTTTGTTCGACTACATGGAGTGCCCTTTTCCATTACATCAGACTGAGGTACTCAGTTTACCTCCCATTTTTTGCAGTATTTTTAGAAGGAGCTTGGGACTCAAGTTAAGCTCAATACAGCCTTCCATCCGCAGATGGATGAACAAATGGAACAAACAATCTAGACTCTAGAGGACATATTGAGAGCATGTGTGATGGACTTCAAAGGTAGTTGGGATGATCACTTGCACCTGATCGTGTTTGCTTATAATAACAACTATCACTCTAGCATTCAGATGGCACCGTTCGAGGCTCTTTAAGGGCAGAGGTGTAGATTGCCCATCGAATGGTTTGAGGTTGGTAAGGCATCTATGATAAGGCCAAATTAAGTTCATGAGGCTATGGTGAAGGTTTAGTTGATAAGGGACAGGCTGAAAACCTCTCAGAGTAATCAAAAGTCATATGCTGATGTGAGGAGGAGAGAGTTGGAGTTCGAGGTGCACAATTGGGTATTTTTGAAGGTATCTCCCATGAAGGGAGTCATGCTGTTTGGGAAGAAAGAAAAACTCATTCCCCATTATGTTGGTCCCTACCGGATTATGAGAAGAGTTGGTAAGGTAGCTTATGAGTTACCCTCAAAGTTATCTTCCGTGCATCCTTTGTTTCATGTATCACTTTTGAAGAAATGTTTGGGAGATCAAGCTCTAGTAGTCCTGGTGGACAACATAGGAGTAAAGGATAGCCTTAGCTATGAGGAAATTCCAGTTGAAATATTGGATTGTCATGTTCGTAGGCTGAGGAACAAGAAAGTAGCTTCAGTAAATGTGTTATGGAGTAATCAGCTTGTTGAAGGAGCTACGTGAGAAACCAAAGTGGATATGATCACTAAAAACCCTCACTTATTCCTACTAGCTCAGTTCCGACCTGAGGTATCAATTTTACGCTATGACTCTATTTAGTTTTCATGTGCGGTTCATGTGTTCAAGATTCTTTTATGAGTATGGATGTGTATGTGAAGCATGAGATCAGTTCAGCTATGTGATATGAATCAGAGGTATTCATACCGTTGATTTTCTATTTAAATGATTAGTATATGAAAATGATAATTGCATGTTTTAGTTTTATTCTTTTTTTATACGTTCAAGGATGAATATTCCCAAGGGAGAGATATTGTTATACCCCAGGAGCTCAAAGATCAGACCGGAGATTTGAAGGGGAGAAAAATGGAAATTTTTATTTGTATTCTCAGGAAGAGTCATCCCACGACTTGTGAGGACAGGCCATGAGTTATCAGGTAACTCATGTAGAAAACCTGAGTGTTAAGAAAAATTCTCGGAAGAGTTGAGACTCCATGGGTGAGGCCATGACTCGTGGTCAGGACCCACGAGTCGTTGGGTTAACCGTGGGCCACCAAGGTCTTAGAAGAGTCCAGATATTGCATGAGGCCCATGGATCTAGGTATTCTATCCATCCAGGATCCACCAAGATGTATCGTGATTTATGAGAAATCTATGAGTGGCATGGCATGAAGAAGGATATTATAGAATTCATAGCTAGGTGTCCGAACTATCAACAAGTAAAGATCGAGCATCAAAGGCCGAGAGGAGTACTTCAGGATATCAGCATCCTACTTGGAAGTGGGAGGAATTTAATATGGATTTCATTATAGGCATACCTCATACTTGTCGATACTATGATTCTATTTGGGTGGTGGTAGACAGATTGACCAAGGCTGCACATTTCTTGCTGGTGAAAACCACAAATTCGGCAGATGATTATGCCAAACTCTATATCCGAGATTTTGTTCGACTACATGGAGTGCCCTTTTCCATTACATCAGACTGAGGTACTCAGTTTACCTCCCATTTTTTGCAGTATTTTTAGAAGGAGCTTGGGACTCAAGTTAAGCTCAATACAGCCTTCGATCCGCAGATGGATGGCCAAATAGAACAAATAATCCAGACTCTAGAGGACATGTTGAGAGCATGTGTGATGGACTTCAAAGGTAGTTGGGATGATCACTTGCACCTGATCGTGTTTGCTTATAATAACAACTATCACTCTAGCATTCAGATGGCACCGTTCAAGGCTCTTTAAGGGTAGAGGTGTAGATTGCCCATCGAATGGTTTGAGGTTGGTAAGGCATCTATGATAAGGCAAAATTAAGTTCATGAGGCTATGGTGAAGGTTTAGTTGATAAGGGACAGGCTGAAAACCACTCAGAGTAATCAAAAGTCATATGCTGATGTGAGGAGGAGAGAGTTGGAGTTCGAGGTGCACAATTGGGTATTTTTGAAGGTATCTCCCATGAAGGGAGTCATGCGGTTTGGGAAGAAAGAAAAACTCATTCCCCATTATGTTGGTCCCTACCGGATTATGAGAAGAGTTGGTAAGGTAGCTTATGAGTTACCCTCAAAGTTATCTTCCGTGCATCCTTTGTTTCATGTATCACTTTTGAAGAAATGTTTGGGAGATCAAGCTCTAGTAGTCCTGGTGGACAACATTGGAGTAAAGGATAGCCTTAGCTATGAGGAAATTCCAGTCGAAATATTGGATTGTCATGTTCGTAGGCTGAGGAACAAGAAAGTAGCTTCAGTAAATGTGTTATGGAGTAATCAGCTTGTTGAAGGAGCTACGTGAGAAACCAAAGTGGATATGATCACTAAAAACCCTCACTTATTCCTACTAGCTCAGTTCCGACCTGAGGTATCAATTTTACGCTATGACTCTATTTAGTTTTCATGTGCGGTTCATGTGTTCAAGATTCTTTTATGAGTATGGATGTGTATGTGAAGCATGAGATCAGTTCAGCTATGTGATATGAATCGGAGGTATTCATACTGTCGATTTTGTATTTAAATGATTAGTATATGAAAATGATAATTGCATGCTTTAGTTTTATTCTTTTTTTATACGTTCAAGGATGAATATTCCCAAGGGAGAGATGTTGTTATAGCCTAGGAGCTCAAAGATCAGACCCGAGATTTGAAGGGGAGAAAAATGGAAATTTTTATTTGTATTCTCAGGACGAGTCATCCCACGACTTGTGAGGACAGGCCATGAGTTATCAGGTAACTCATGTAGAAAACCTGAGTGTTAAGAAAAATTATCGGAAGAGTTGAGACTCCATGGGTGAGGCCATGACTCGTGGTCAGGACCCACGAGTCGTTGGGTTAACCGTGGGCCACCAAGGTCTTGGAAGAGTCTAGATATTGCATGAGGCCCATGGATCTAGGTATTCTATCCAACCAGGATCCACCAAGATGTATCGTGATTTATGAGAAATCTATGAGTGGCATGGCATGAAGAAGGATATTATAGAATTAATAGCTAGGTGTCCGAACTATCAACAAGTAAAGATCGAGCATCAAAGGCCGAGAGGAGTACTTCAGGATATCAGCATCCTACTTGGAAGTGGGAGGAATTTAATATGGATTTCATTATAGGCCTACCACATACTTGTCGATACTATGATTCTATTTGGGTGGTGGTAGACAGATTGACCAAGGCTGCACATTTCTTGCTGGTGAAAACCACAAATTCGGCAGATGATTATGCCAAACTCTATATCCGAGATTTTGTTCGACTACATGGAGTGCCCTTTTCCATTACATCAGACTGAGGTACTCAGTTTACCTCCCATTTTTTGCAGTATTTTTAGAAGGAGCTTGGGACTCAAGTTAAGCTCAATACAGCCTTCCATCCGCAGATGGATGAACAAATGGAACAAACAATCTAGACTCTAGAGGACATGTTGAGAGCATGTGTGATGGACTTCAAAGGTAGTTGGGATGATCACTTGCACCTGATCGTGTTTGCTTATAATAACAACTATCACTCTAGCATTCAGATGGCACCGTTCGAGGCTCTTTAAGGGCAGAGGTGTAGATTGCCCATCGAATGGTTTGAGGTTGGTAAGGCATCTATGATAAGGCCAAATTAAGTTCATGAGGCTATGGTGAAGGTTTAGTTGATAAGGGACAGGCTGAAAACCGCTCAGAGTAATCAAAAGTCATATGCTGATGTGAGGAGGAGAGAGTTGGAGTTCGAGGTGCACAATTGGGTATTTTTGAAGGTATCTCCCATGAAGGGAGTCATGCGGTTTGGGAAGAAAGAAAAACTCATTCCCCATTATGTTGGTCCCTACCGGATTATGAGAAGAGTTGGTAAGGTAGCTTATGAGTTACCCTCAAAGTTATCTTCCGTGCATCCTTTGTTTCATGTATCACTTTTGAAGAAATGTTTGGGAGATCAAGCTCTAGTAGTCCTGGTGGACAACATTGGAGTAAAGGATAGCCTTAGCTATGAGGAAATTCCAGTTGAAATATTGGATTGTCATGTTCGTAGGCTGAGGAACAAGAAAGTAGCTTCAGTAAATGTGTTATGGAGTAATCAGCTTGTTGAAGGAGCTACGTGAGAAACCAAAGTGGATATGATCACTAAAAACCCTCACTTATTCCTACTAGCTCAGTTCCGACCTGAGGTATCAATTTTACGCTATGACTCTATTTAGTTTTCATGTGCGGTTCATGTGTTCAAGATTCTTTTATGAGTATGGATGTGTATGTGAAGCATGAGATCAGTTCAGCTATGTGATATGAATCAGAGGTATTCATACCGTTGATTTTCAATTTAAATGATTAGTATATGAAAATGATAATTGCATGTTTTAGTTTTATTCTTTTTTTATACGTTCAAGGATGAATATTCCCAAGGGAGAGATATTGTTATACCCCAGGAGCTCAAAGATCAGACCGGAGATTTGAAGGGGAGAAAAATGGAAATTTTTATTTGTATTCTCAGGACGAGTCATCCCACGACTTGTGAGGACAGGCTATGAGTTATCAGGTAACTCATGTAGAAAACCTGAGTGTTAAGAAAAATTCTCGGAAGAGTTGAGACTCCATGGGTGAGGCCACGACTCGTGGTCAGGACCCACGAGTCGTTGGGTTAACCGTGGGCCACCAAGGTCTTGGAAGAGTCCAAATATTGCATGAGGCCCATGGATCTAGGTATTCTATCCATCCAGGATCCACCAAGATGTATCGTGATTTATGAGAAATCTGTGAGTGGCATGGCATGAAGAAGGATATTATAGAATTCATAGCTAGGTGTTCGAACTATCAACAAGTAAAGATCGAGCATCAAAGGCCGAGAGGAGTACTTCAGGATATCAGCATCCTACTTGGAAGTGGGAGGAATTTAATATGGATTTCATTATAGGCCTACCTCATACTTGTCGATACTATGATTCTATTTAGGTGGCGGTAGACAGATTGACCAAGGCTGCACATTTCCTGCTGGTGAAAACCACAGATTTGGCAGATGATTATGCCAAACTCTATATCCGAGATTTTGTTCGACTACATGGAGTGCCCTTTTCCATTACATCAGACTGAGGTACTCAGTTTACCTCCCATTTTTTGCAGTATTTTTAGAAGGAGCTTGGGACTCTAGTTAAGCTCAATACAGCCTTCCATCCGCAGATGGATGGCCAAATGGAACGAACAATCCAGACTCTAGAGGACATGTTGAGAGCATGCGTGATGGACTTCAAAGGTAGTTGGGATGATCACTTGCACCTGATCGAGTTTGCTTATAATAATAGCTATCACACTAGCATCCAGATGGCACCGTTCGAGGCTCTTTAAGGGTAGAGGTGTAGATTTCCCATCGAATGGTTTGAGGTTGGTAAGGCATCTATGATAGGGCCAAATTCAGTTCATGACACTATGGTGAAGGTTCAGTTGATAAGGGATAGGCTGAAAACTGCTCAGAGTAATCAAAAGTCATATGCTGATGTGAGGAGGAGAGAGTTGGAGTTCGACGTGCACAATTGGGTATTTTTTAAGGTATCTCCCATGAAGGGAGTCATGCGGTTTGGGAAGAAAGAAAAACTCATTCCCCATTATGTTGGTCCCTACCGGATTATGAGAAGCGTTGGTAAGGTAGCTAATGAGTTGGACTTACCCTGAAAGTTATCTTCCGTGCATCCTTTGTTTCATGTATCACTTTTGATGAAATGTTTGGGAGATCAAGCTCTAGTATTCCTGGTGGACAACATTGGAGTAAAGGATAGCCTTAGCTATGAGGAAATTCCAGTTGAAATATTGGATCGTCATGTTCGTAGGCTGAGAAACAAGATAGTAGCTTCAGTAAATGTGTTATGGAGTAATCAGCTTTTTGAAGGAGCTACATGGGAAACCAAAGTGGATATGATCGCTAAAAACCCTCACCTATTCCTACTAGCTCAGTTCCGACTTGAGGTATCAATTTTGCGCTATGACTCTATTTAGTTTTCCTGTGTGGTTCATGTGTTCAAGGTTCTTTTATGAGTATGGATGTGTATGTGAAGCATGAGATCAGTTCAGCTATGTGATATGAATCAGAGGTATTCATACCGTTGATTTTCTATTTAAATGATTAGTATATGAAAATGATAATTGCATGTTTTAGTTTTCTTCTTGTTTTATATGTTCAAGGATGAATATTCCCAAGGGAGAGATATTGTTATACCCCAGGAGCTCAAAGATCAGACCGGAGATTTGAAGCGGGGAAAAATGGAAATTTTTATTTGCATTCTCAGGATGAGTCATCCTACGACTTGTGAGGACAGGCCATGAGTTATCAGGTGACTCGTGCAGAAAACCTGAGTGTTAAGAAAACGTCTTGGAAGAGTTGATATTCCATGGGTCAGGCCATGACTCGTGGTCAGGACCCACGAATCGTTTGGTCAACCGTGGGGAAGGAAAATAATGGGAAAAGGAACGATGAGACAGTGTACTTAACTAGTGGGGACCATGATTTGTGGTCACCCCTGATGAGTCATGAAGTGACCCGTTACGAGCCCAGGAGAATAAAGGATGTTGTGTAGTTGATGAGCAGAGGGAAGAGTCATTGCACTGGGCCACGAGACGTTAGGTCGTCCATTAGGACCACCTAGCAGTTATTTTCTGCAAATTTAGGAAGGGTCTTTTCGTAATTCATAACATCCTAAGGCCTAAAATACGACCTTTTGGGGAATTAATAATGATACTTTAAGGGGTTAAGTTCAGATTGCTCATTTTCCATCCATGCGTGCAAAGTAGAAGAGATTTTAGAGGGTGATCAAGCTAGAAATCTTCAATTTCTTTCAAACTTCTTTTAGGCATTCAAGGGAGATTAAGATTCAGCCATTTTCAGGTATGTACGGTTATGAATGGGTGTTTTTATTCACACCCATGCCATTCTCTAGTAATTAATGGAAATGTACTCAAAATCTATTGGGTTTTTAATTCGATGTTTATGAAAATCTAATGATTTGCAAATGGGTTGTTTTAAATTGTGATTTAAATTATATTTTATGGATTTTGATTAGATTTTACAACTATTTTGTTTATCAAATTATTGATTTCGATTTCTACTAAATTAAGGCTAATTATGTAAGATCTATGATAAATTGATTTATGATCTTTATTTCAATTGTTGATGTCTACAAGCCCAACATGATTTATGATTGGAAATGTGGATTTATTCAATTACCCATCATGATTTGGTGACTCTCGAGCTATATGAAAAATCTACAAGTATGTATGAAACTTATGATTCATGAATTATATTTTAAGCCCACTCAACGGTCCTGTTTCATGGCTAGTTCACGTATTAACGAGAATGCTTATGATTACCATGATTTAACTAGCCTATGAATTCATGGATATTATACTATGAGTACTATATATGTTTTGGTAGTTGTATCAAACACCGATTAGGTTCGGTGCCTAGGTTCTGCCCCGGATCTTATAAACTACATGTCACCTTAGGTATTTTGGGACCTCCTTTGCGACTGTCCCCATCCTAATTTGCCCTTTCATGGTAATATCACACTTTCATGGTCCTACCCTTGACAAGGTACGGACACCCTCCCGACTAGGGTTACAAGTCGGTCTTCATGCATGATCATATGGGGTATGTCAATTAAGAGAATCTCCCACTGTTCCTCATGATTTATTCATGTTTTTGACTATGTATGCTGGGTCAAGTACTGTTTATTATGGCTTTTCTCTCATGATTATGGTTACGATTATATTATGAATATTTTGTAAACCTTGAGCCTTATAATATGTTATGTTATGATAATCATGATATGAGCATGATATCCTACTTTTATGATGTTTTATGAGTTTTTACATATTTTAAATGTCCGTTCTACTTACCTTGCATAATCGGTACATTTCACGTACTACTGCATTCTCTTTATGATGTATCATCTTATGATACAGGTTCCGGCTCTCAAGCTCATCCTCGTACCTAGATCATCTCAAGGTGTGCTTTCAACTTATTGGTGAGTCCTCTTGTTCCGAGGGCCATTTGACAGACATTCATGCTATTTTACATTTTAGTACTTGTCTGGGTTAGTTGGGGGTGTTGTCCCATCAACCCATCGTATGTAGTAGAGTCTTTTAGACAGTGTATAGTACTCAACTTATGTATGTCTAATTGATTTCATTTGTTATGATATGTCATGATTATGCTTACATTTTCGCTATGCATTGTGATTAGTCTCCCGCTTATTATGAATGAAGTTAAATGTATGCTCATGGCTTGGGTTGACTTGGGGCTCTCGGGGTTTCTTGTCCAGTGTTACGATCCGAGTCTATGTTCGGGCCGTTACATGATGTGTTTGTGGTGTATTGTGATGCTTCGAGAATCGGACTTGGTTCTGTATTGATGCAGCTTGGCAAGGTTATAGCATATGCTTCAAGACAGCTGAAAGTTCATGAGACGAATTACGTGGCCCTCGATCTTGAGTTGGCGGTAGGGGTGTTCGCCTTGAAGATATGGACACATCATTTGTACAGGGTCCATGTAGATGTGTTTACGGACCATAAGAGTCTACAATATGTGTTTACCTAGAAGGATCTAAATCTATGGCACAGGAGGTGGTTGGAGCTACTTAAGGATTATGACATGACTTTCCTTTACCATCCGGGCAAGTCTAATGTAGCAGTAGACGCACATAGCATGCTCCCTATGAAGAGTGTGTCCCATGTGGATTTAGGAAGAAAGGAGCTGGTATAGGATGTGCATCGACTTGCACGGTTGGGAGTTCGTTTGGTCGACTCGACTAGTGGCGGTGTGATAATTCAAAATGGATCAGAATCGACTTTGATAACTGATGTAAAAGCTAGAAAGATAAGGACCCTATTTTGGTAAAGTTAAAGGAAGCCATTCAAAATTAGAAGGTAGAGGTCTTCTCCAAAGGGGGAGATGGTATGCTTCGCTACCAAGGTCACTTATGTGTTCTGGATGTTGATGATTTGAGTAACCGAATGTTGCACGAGACTCATAGATCTAGGTATTCTATAAATTCTAGTTCCATCAAGATGTACCGTGACCTATGGGAAGTCTATTGGTGGAATGACATGAAGAAGGACATAACAGAATTCGTGGCTATGTGTCCAAACTGTCAGCAGGTGAAGGTTGAGAAGCAAAGACCTAGAGGTGTGCTCCAAGATATTAGAATTCCTACTTGTAAGTGGGAAGAGATCAGCATGGACTTCGTAACAGGTTTGCCTCACACTCATCGACAATATGACTCCATTTAGGTTGTTGTAGATAGGTTGACCAAAGCTGCTTATTTCCTACTAGTCATACCTACCGATCCAGTAGAGGATTATGCTAAGTTGGACATTTGGGAGTTTGTTTGATTTTATGGAGTGCCCTTGTCCATCATATCGGAAAAAGGTACTCAATTTACCTCTCAATTTTGGAGGTCATTTCAAAAAGGACTTGGTACTCAGGTTAAGCTCAGTACAACATTTCACACGCAAATGGATAGTCAAGCGGAATGGACAATTTAGAATCTCAAAGACATGTTGAGAGCATGCTTGCTAGACTTCAAGGGTAGTTGGGATGACCATTTTCCTCTTATCAAGTTTGCATACAAAAACAGTTACCATCCCAGCATTCAGATGGCTCTATTTGAGGCTCTTTATAGGCGGAGATGCAGATTGCCTATTGGTTGGTTTGAAGTTGATGAAGTTGTGATGATAGGACCAGATTTATTCCATGAGGCCATGGAGAAAGTTCATCTCATACGGGATAGATTTAAAACAACTCAGAGTCGCCAAAAGTCATATGCCAATGTAAGGAGAAGGGACTTGAGTTCGAAGTTGATGATTGGGTGTTTCTGAGGGTGTCTCCCATGAAGGGAGTGATGAGGTTTGGAAAGAATGGAAAACTAAGCCCTCGTTATGTTGGCCCCTACCAGATTGTAAAACGGGTTAGCAAGGTGGCATATGAATTGGAGTTGTCTTAGAATTAGCTTTTGTTCATCCCGTTTTTCATGTATCGCTCTTAAAAAAGTGATTGCTGGATCCAACGCTAGTTATACCGGTGGACAGTGTCGGTTAAGGACAACCTTTTTTAGGAGGTTCTGGTGGAAATACTGGATCAACAGGTTTAAAGGCGAACAAACAAGGAAGCAGATTCAGTCAAAGTATTATGGAGGAATCAGCATGTTGAGGGAGCTATATTTGAAGACGAACTAGACATAATGGCTAGATACCCACATTTATTCTCTACCGGCTCAGTTCCAGCTTGAGGTATCAATTTTACCCTAAAAACTCTATTCAGTTTCATGTTTAGTTCATGTTCCTTGGTTTCTTTCATGTATATGGATGTGTATATGATTCATGAATTCAGTTCAGTCATGTAGTTTAATCGGAGTTAGTCATTCTGTTAGTTTTCAGCTTATATAATCAGTAATTGAGTACGATGATTGCATTTCTCTCCCTTTCTGTATGATTTTCAACATTCAAGGACGAATGTTCCCAAGGGGGAGATATAGTAATACCTCTAAAGTCTAAAGATTAGACCCGAGAGTTGAAACAGAGAAAACTGTAAATTTGGCACAAAGTCACAGAACAAGTCATTCTGTGTCCTGTGGGGTAGGCCATGAGTCATTAGGGGACTCGTGTGAAGTACTTTCCTTAAGTTTTGGAAGTTGTGGTTTGAAGTCACCACAGGCATTTCTACGAGTTGTGGTTAGACCACACAACTCGTTGAGTCAACAGTGGTCAGTATTGGAGAAGGATTAAAGATTTTGGACATTGTAGATCATGGGAGGTGACCACGAGTCGTGGTCACCCCTGAAGATTTGTTGGGTCCCTCATGGGGTCCCCTTGAGGAAAATGGGTAGTGCACTCGACGACTGATGCCACGAGTCATGGTCTTGGGTGACGATTCGTCCAGTCGTTCGTGCGGACTGGTAGTCAGTTATTTTCTGTGAATTTAGTAAGAGTTTTTCTATAATTCCTAATATCCTAAAGCCTAAACTACGTCGTTTTAATCTATGGTGAGTTTTAAGAGGGGTAAGTTCATTTTAGGCAATTCTTATTCATGCATGCAAAGTTACTGAGCTAAAGAGGTGATCAAGCTCATTTTCCGTCAAGTTTTCTTCAATTCTTCATTGGGCAATCAAGGAGTGGTAAAATCAGTTCTTCCCTAGGTATGAAAGGTTATGAGAGGGTGAATCCATTCACACCCATGCCCAATCTCTCTCTAAATTATGAAAATTCATATGTTGATTCTATGAGATTTTAACCCAATGCATGAAATTTCTAATTTCCTGCAAGGGTTTGATTTAAAGATGTTTCTACCATTTAATTATGATTCATGGGAAAGTTTTACATTGTTCCAAGTAAAATCATGTTTCAAGCTTTATAAAAATAAAATTCCCAATTATGGGAAGTTCATGAAAGTTGAGATTTATGATGAATGT
This sequence comes from Datura wrightii, assembly GCA_035772735.1. Taxonomy (NCBI): domain Eukaryota; kingdom Viridiplantae; phylum Streptophyta; class Magnoliopsida; order Solanales; family Solanaceae; genus Datura; species Datura wrightii. Next base: position 32,268,047 of record JASDFA010000008.1, read on the forward strand.
TCTAGTATGATGATATATTTTGATGAAAAACATATTTTCGAGTTACCCATGTTTATGATCATGTTTTAAAGTGAATTATTTATTTTCAAGTATGTTAAAGTATTGAGAAATGCCCATATGTTCAAGTATGATATACGATTTTATGAATTAAGCTTACCACATAGTTTTGGAGCGAAGCCGCCCAATTATATTCAACTTGTGGTATGGTTTGAGCAAGAGCTCCTCATATATGATTTCAGATTTTATATGTATTTGATTATTGAGCTTCTTCGATAGACGACGGTAAGCTTTGTTGAAAAATGATTGAGAGCATATGCATGTTTTTAGGAGTAGTGGCGAGCATCGACTAGGCTAAGGGTCAATCACCCTATGCCTCTGAACTACGCACCAACGTAGGTTTATACATATCATTTATATACTTTGGGACCTCCCTTGTGAGCTTTCCCCTGCCCCGATTGGGCCACGAGCTTGATATCGATATCATGGTATCGTCCTCAGCCCTGGCAAGTCTTTGGACGGCTCTACCACTTGAGTGTGACAATTGGGATCACATAAGCTCTATCGTGGTATGTCGGTTATATGATGAGTCTCCCATTGTTTCTCATGATTTCAGTTATGTATATTTATCACTCATAATATATATATACACACACACACACATATATATGTTCTAAAAAAGAGGTTTAACCCAATGTTTAGTTTTACTTATGATATCAGATGTAAGCTTTGGGTCAATCGATTCAGTTATGACGTTATGTTATGTTCTGATCATGATTTCAGAATATAGCATGCAATTCCTACTCTCAGATTCTTGTTTTGATCATGTTTTACATTATGCATGTTTTAAATGATTTTAGTTAATTAAGCGATTTTACTTACCTTGCATACTCAGTACATTCCACGTACTGATCTCATACTCTTTGCATTCGAGGACGAATGTTTTTAAGGGGGGAGGATGTTACATCCCATAAATTCTCAATATTTAGATGGCCTAATCGCATGTTGGTTAAGAGTTTTAGAATACCATAAATGCTAGAGAAAGGCCTGGGAGAAGACCGGACAAGCGCCACGTCGAACCATCGCAAGAGGAGGCTGGGCAGACCCCCTACGCGATGGCCAACGTGTCACGGAGGGCTGACCTCCGTGTTGGCTGTCGTGTCACGGAGGTGAGGTCCAGCCCCAAGTATATAAACCCCCACTTCGATTTTTTAAAGATAATTATCAAAAATTTCCAGAGAGCAACCAGGAAACAGTAGAGAAACAGAGAGGATCGAGAGATTTCGATTAAATACGCCCGATTACGCCGTCAAACGCGGTCCAAACTCAGGATAACTTTGGGTAACGAAGTATTAAGCTACAGGGAGCATTCCTACGGAGTTGGTTTCGTGAAATTCGGCCGGCGAATCGTCATCCTACCGAGCTAAGGTAAGTGGAATTGGTCCAAACTAGTGTCAATATAATCCTACCCTAAAGTGAGTATTTCTCCCTTCTGGACTTCCAAGAGATAGCAAATTTTCGGCTGTTTTTCGATAAGTCAAAGTTTGGGCTATATGTATATTCAAAGTAGTATTTTCTTCCAGAATATTGATGAATTTTGTTCTATTTGCTATGTATATAAATGAAGTTGGAAGAAACAACTGAATATTGGCCGAGTTATGTCAGTTAGTCAAGAAGTCAGTAACTAAGGTATGTAAAGCCAATTTCTTTGGCAAGTTAGTAATTCCAGTATAGTTAAATAGAATAAATTCCAGAAGGAAGTTTCAAAAGCCGAGTATTAAGCTTAGTTTGAATTTAGTAAACATTTTTGTATTATTATACCATATTCAAGATAAAAGTCAGTAAATTAGTATCAGACAGCGAGATATTATTATAGACTCAGTATAACTCAGTATTAGATTCAGTTTAATTCAGAAAGAGATTCAGAATAGAATATAAGAACATGGACAGTATTATCAGATTTATTATACATGTTATATGTGATTATTGTTGTTTGTAGAGACTTGATTGTTTTATGTGGGCACCCTTAGAGCATCCTTACTGCCCTAGGGTTAATAGCTGTGTCGACTCACCCACAAGAGGGTGAGGATACCTCACTCCAAGAGTGACATGCCATCCGCCAGAGGAGGAATATGGGATGCAACATTCCCCATAGCAGGCTGATCAACATTATTGCATACCCCTGTCGAGCGCTTGTGCCTAGGGCACAAATTACAGATTACAGATATAGATCTCAGATCACATTTTACAGGAGTCCTCCTTACTCAGATATAGCTAGAGTCAGGGGCCCAGAGAGCCCAAGTTGCATACCCAGGGGGCTGGCGGGATGCTCATAGTTATTAGGTGAGTGGAGTGAATGTTTATTTTTGGATGGCGACCCGAGTAGGGGTATATAGATTGCGTGTTGATTGGCACCTTCCGTCTTATGGGTGCTGGTATAGGTTCTTGTATGATATATATGTTATTTATTAAATTGATAGTTAGCAAGACACCGCATTGACAGGTATGATTCTTACCTTCTTTCCAGTACAGTTAAGCACGGTACATATTCTGCTATTCCAGACAGTTTTAGCTATCCTTTTGTCATTTCAGTAACTATCAGTATTATTGTTGATCTTCAGTTATGTTTAGTTATTGCTTTGCATACTTGGTACCAGTGGTACTGACGCCCGTTAGGGGGTGCTGCATTACTTTCCTGCAGGTACTCATAGACGAGGAGCTGATCCCTCGTAATTCCAGCCAGCACACAGAGTTATCAGCTCCTGTCATCCAGAGCTCGACAGCTAGAGGTTTATTCCTTTTCTTTTGTTGTACAGTACGGGTGGTCGGGGCCCTATCCCGACCATCTTATCAGTATTCTTAGAGGCTTGCAGATTGTATATTCCCTGTGGTTAGTTGTACCATGTGAGCCGTGTGTATGTTTTAGTTTGATTATGATGGATGTGTGGGGCCTTATGCAGTTGTTAGTTGGTGACCTTGTCGATCACAAAGCAGTTTAGCTTCTGATTCAACTTTTCAGTGAAACTAGTCAGCATGGTGGCCTTGTCGGCCCGCATAGGCCCCTTTATACTACTGTTGTTCTGGTTAGCTGTTGTTGTCTTACAGGTGGCTATAGGCTTAGTCAGCCGGAGGCTGTATTTACAGCTGTCATATATCCCATTGGTTCCGTAAATCTAGAGTTAGAGCTAGCCTAGCACTAGAAGTGCTCAGGCTAAGTAGTCTAGCAGTCCAGGTCCTAGTAGGGCACCAGGTGCTAGTCATGCCTCCCAAGGCGGGGTGTGACAGGAGATACCTATAGAAATACCCAGTCGTCCACATCAAACTCCAAACTCTTCTCCTCACATCAGCATACGACTTCTGACAACTCTGAGAGGTATTCAACCGGTCCCTCATCAACTGAACCTTCACCATCGCCTCATGAACTAAATCTGGACCTATTATAGTTGCCTCACCAACTTCGAACCATCCGATGGGAGATCTACACTTTCGCCCTTAAAGAGCCTTGAATGGTGCCATCTAGATACTAGAGTGATAACTTTTATTAAAGGCTAACTCGACCACGGGCAAATGGTCATCCCAACTACCTCTGAAATCAATAACACATGCCCTCAACATATCCTCGAGGGTTTGAATGGTTCATTCTACCTAGCCTTGTGTTTGCGGATGGAGGGTTGTACTGAGCTTAACTTGTGTCCCAAGTCCTATTTGAAAGGAATGCAAAAATTGAGAGGTAAACTAAGTACCTCAGTCTGGAATGATAGACAAGGGCACTAAATTAAGTCAAACCAACTGCCAAATATACAACATAGCATAATCATCCGTTGAATCTGTGGTCTTGACCGGTAGGAAGTGTGCAGCCTTGGTTAACCTATCGACCACCACCCAAATGGACTCGTATTGTCAGCAAGTACATGGTAGACCTGTAATGAAAACTGTATTAATTTCTTCCCACTTCTAAGTGGGTCTTGCATATGGAAAAGTCAAGTATTCTATGCAGGCTTGATTTACCAGAATTTTTCTTCAAAGAATGCTTTCAAATGTTGATATCCTGAAGTATGCCTCCCGACATTTGATGTTCGACTTTCACTCTCTGGCAGTTTGGACATTTAACTACGAACTCTGCAATATACTTCTTCATACAATCCCACCAATAGATTTCTCAAAAGTCCCGATACATATTCGGGGATCTCGGGTGGATAAAATATCTAGTACCATGTGCCTCATGCAATATCCGAACTCTCAAATTATCAACTTTTGAAACACAAAGTCGACCCTGGTATCATAGTACCTAATCTCTCCCTTGGGAGAAAACCTCCACCTTTTGACTTCGCACCGCCTCCTTCAGCTTCCTCAAAACTAGATACTCATCTTGCTTAGACTTGACGTCAACCATCAAGGACGATTGCCCCATTCTGCACAACAACGTCGCCATTGGTTATGTTAATCAATCTAATTCCCAGTCTTGCAAGTCGGTGGACATCCTTCACCAACTTCTTCTTTCCCTCATCCACGCGGGACACACTTTCCATAAAGAGTCTACTAAGAGCATCCGCTACCACATTGGCCTTACCCGAGTGGTAAAGGACATTCATGTCATAGTCCTTAAGTAGCTCCAACGACCTCCTTGCCGAAGATTGAGATCCTTCTATGTGAACACATATTGTAAGCTCTTGTGCTCAGTGAATACATCTACATGGACCTCATACAAGTAGAGTCTCCATATCTTCAAAGCAAATACCACCGCGGCCAACTCAAGGTCACGGATCGGGTAATTCTTATTGTGAATTTCAGCTATCCGGAAGCCTATGCTATGACTTTCTCATGCTGCATCAGTACACATCCCAGTCCGACCCTCGAAGCATCACAATATACAACAAAGCCATCAGTGCCCTCTGGTAAAGTCAACATCAGTGTTGAAGTAAGTCGGGCCTTGAATTCTTAGAAGCTCTTCTCACAAGCCACTGACCATTGGAACTCTACCTTTTTTTGAGTTAATCTTGTCAATGGGGATGCAATGGATGAGAAACCTTCTACAAATCTCTGATAGTAACCCACTAAGCCCAAAAAGCTCCCGATCTCCGAAAGGTTAACCGGTCTGGACCAGTTCTTCACTTCCTCTATTTTTTTGGAGTCCACCCTTATACCTTCGCTTGACACTACCTATCCCAATAATGCAACTGAATTCATCCAGAACTCACATTTGCTGAACTTGGCGTATAGCTGGTTCTCCTTGAGGACCTGGAGTGCTACCTTTAGGTGTGTGGCATGCTCCTCCTCGCTCTTAGAGTATATTAATATGTCATCAATGAACACTATCAAGAACATGTTCATATATGCCTTGAATACCCTGTTCATCAGATCCATAAAAGCTTCAGGGACATTGGTTAGTCCAAAAGACATAATAAAAAATTCATAATGGACATACCAAGTCCAGAAAGCAGTTTTCGGGATGTCGCTCTCTCGAACCCTGATCTGATGATACCCGGACATGAGGTCTATCTTGAAGAAATATTTTGCACCCTGAAGCTGATTAAATAGGTCATCAATCCTGGGTAAAGTGTATCTATTCTTGATGATGACCTTGTTCAACTGCCTATGCTCAATACATATCCGAGGAGAACCATCTTTCTTCCGGACGAACAACACTGGGGCACCCCATGGAGACTTACTAAGTCTAATGAAACCCTTATATAGAAAATCCCTCAACTACTACTTTAACTCTTTTAGCTTGTCTAGGGCCATTCGGTAAGGAGGAATAGATATAGGTTGTGTGTCGGGTAAAAGATCAATCTTAAAATCAATCTTCCTCTCAGGAGGAACACCTGGTAGGACATCTGGAAATACCTTAGGGTACTCGCATACTACAAGGACTGACTTAATGGTTGGGGTCTCGGACGTGGGATCCGTAACCCTATCCAAATGGTAAATACAACCCTTAGCAATCATTTTTCGGGCCTTGAGATAGGAGATAAAGCGACCTAAAGGTACCGCTGAACTACCCCTCCACTCTAAAATTGGTTCACCTGGAAATCTAAACTCCACTCAGGTTCTACTTAACAGAAGCATAACATGCAAACAACCAATCTATGCCCAAAATGATGTCAAATCAGTTAGTGCCAATTCTACTAAGTTTGCGGAGGTAACCTTATGCAATACTATAATGGGGCAACCTCTATATACCAACCTCACTACGACAGAATCCCCAACCGGAGTAGATATAAAACATGGTTCTGACAAAATTTCGGGACTGACTTAAAAGATACTAGAAATGTAAAGTGTCGCAAAAGACAGCGAATCTCCCAGATCTAACCAAACATAAGCATTAATAAGAAATACTCGCAACATACATGTAACCACAAAAGGAGAATCTCCTGCTCTTGCTGAGAGCCAAGTGCATAAACCCGATTCTAGAACTAGACGCCAGCTGGACCAGTCGAAGTACCCTGCTGAGTAGGACGTGCCATTGGAGCTGCTAGGGTGCGGGCTCCACCAGCCCCCAACCTGGGTGTTGGGTAATTCTTGAGCCTATGTCCAGTTTGCCACAACCGAAACAAGCATCTGAGCCCACCAAACACTTTCCTGGGTGGTTCTTGCCACGACTAGCACTAGATGGGAATGTGCGTTATGTGCGCATACTATTGTGACCCTTCGAACCTGAGGCCCTGCTCCTCTGATCATCTCGTGGTCTTGATGGGATACTGGCTAAAGATGGGGATGGTGTGATAAACTTGTGTTGGGACTACTGGTGAGGCCCACCTTTCGGCCTCAGCTGGGAAAACCTATAACTATCAATTCTAGCCTTCTTGGCCTCTCTCTGCCTCATATGAGTTGATCCACTAGGCATAAAGGACTATTCGTGGCTAATCCATATCCTGATGAAGCATGGTTGTCTGGTAGTCCTTTTGCAGATACTCGGCTACTCCCTACACGAGTCTGCTCACCCACACCCTCTGGTCCATGACTAACTCCGGGGCATACTTTGACAAGCGAGTGAACTCAAGTGAATATTCTAGCACCGTCATCTTTCCTTGTTTGAGATTAACAAACTCATCTGCTATCAATTCCCTCATCTCCCGAGGGAAGAACCTATTGAGAAAGGCCATGTGGAACTCTTCCCAACTAATAGGGCCTGCTTCCGCTTCCCTGCTGCCCTTTCATTTCTTATACTAAATATAAACGACCTCTTTTACCTTATAAGAGGACAAATCAACACACTCCTCATTTGCCACCCCCATAACTTGGATGACTTTCAAGATCCTCTCAATGAACTCATGCGGATCTTTGTCCACCTTTGATCCCGTGAACTCAGGAGGGTTCATCCTCAAAAAGTCTCTAATCCGAGCCGCCGCTGCGTTACCATTCTGTGGGACATGGGAAATAGCCTACTAGTTGACCTTAGTGGTCAAGGCCTGTGCCAACATCTGAATAGCTGCCCGAAACTCAGTATGGGCAGCTGGCTCTGGTGCCTGGGGCTCCTGGATAGGTGGGGCTTGCTGACGCTCATGATCATTGCCACCACTGTGGCCATCATCATTTCTGTTTCTCCTCCCGTTCGTTCTTCTGGGAGCCATAATTTCTTGTAATCGCGAATAACATGAATTAGAAAGATGGAGAGACTTTTCATCACACGACATGGATCATGAAAGAAGGGAACATTTCCTCAATCCCTGGTAGACTCTTCGTCATAGGTGTGGCGCACTTCACAACCATAAAAAAGACTCTACTTAATGCAGCTTTCAGATACCCTAGGACACTTCAAACCTATGGCTCTAATACCAAGTTTGTCACTACCCGAGAGTACACCCGAATAGTAGACATGGGACGAGGAGCCCCGAGGGACCCCAAGTAAATCCATGGCATAAGCATATAACTAATCCATTCACACAAGGAGGAAGACTTGGCTTAATAATCATGAACTAAAACAAACCATGACATGAAATATAAGAAACAATAAAACATGATCCCAGTATAAACAACTGACTACTACAAATAGGTCTGAGAGCCTCTAATCATAATAGACGGGTTAAAGGGACAAGACCCCAACTAACCCCGACATACTGAAAACTAAAAGACAAACAAGATCTGAACATGAAGCCCTCGAACCATGTGTCCTCACCACTAAGACTTGAGAGCAGATCTGAGAGCAAGCTTGGAGCGATATTGAACCTGTGAACCGGAGCCTGTATTATAAAACGATACTACATAGAAAATATGTGGGTCAATACTTGGAATTTACTGAGTATGTGAGGTATGCAAAACAATACTTGAAAACATAAAAGTTATAGGAGTGGGGACATCATGATCATAAAGACTGAAATCATAAATATATCGTAAGGCACAAAATTTCCAAAATATTCATAAACTTTTCCTAGTCATAACATGAGGTAAAATATTTCATAAAACACGACTTGAACCAAAAGAACATAAACATACATGCATTAAAACATGAGGAATAGTGGGAGATTTCTACAACTAACATACCCCATATGAGCACAAATGAAGCCCGACCTGTAAGCCTAGTCGGGAGGCCGTTCACACCTTGCCAAGGGTATGAACCAAGAAAGGAGTGATATCACTCATGATGGCCCCGTAGGGGATAGTGGACAACCACTGAGGCGGTTTCAAACATAACTTACGATGGTATATAGTTCTCAGATTTAGGGCATAACCTAGGCTCCGAACCTACTCAGTGTTAAGTACTACTCCCAAAACATGCAACATGCTCATAAAAATTCATACATGACATGCATGACTAGTTAAATCATGATAATCATAACATGCTTGAGAATTCGTGATACTAGCCATGGAATTGGGCCCGTGGATCGGCCAAAATCATAGTTCATGAATCATAAGCAACATGGGGGAATATCCCATGTTCTGAATCATACTTGAAATGCTTAAGTTTATAGGAAACATGATCATAATCTCATGGGTAATTGAAAACATACTTAAATTCAAAGATTCATATCATTCTTGAGAAATCACCATAACCATGAATTTCACTAAAAATCCTCATGGTTTGGGAAGATATGCTTTGAGAGATTAAATCATCAAATATTGAATGAAACAAGTGAAAATATCCCAATAATTCAAAACCCGTAAGTTTAGACATGCTACAACAAGCTCATACCAATTTTTGAAGAAACATGCATTTGTCCTATGACCAATCAAGTCTTGGTAACTTTAAACGTAGAATGAGGGAGAAATTGGGCATGAGTAGGGACTAAACAACCCATTCAAAACCCCACATACCTGGAAATTCTCGGTTCTTGACTCCCTTGAAAAGCCCTAGATGGAAGCTTGAAGAACTTGAAGAAGAATACTTGAATCCCTTTCCTCTTACATCTGTACTCTTACATGCATCAAAATGAGGTTTATCATGAATGATTTCCCCATAAAAGACCCTGTCCTGACCTCAAACTGATGTTGTTTAGGTCTTAGGAGCGTAGGAAATTATGAGAAGTCCCTTACTAATTCACAGGAAATAACTGCCAAGAGACCCCAACGGGTGACCTGACGACTCATTACTCGGGACAACGAGTCGTTAGGTCATTTCGTCAAGTCTACTGGAAATTTTCACCTGGGCTCCTAACGGAGGACAGGATGATTCGTCCCCCCGAGGCACTGACCACGAGTTGTTCCCACGCCCATTGGGACCTCAACTCCTCAGCCTAGTCCAACCTTCCCACGAGCCATTGGACGACTCGTGGTGTCTCCTCATGAGTCGTCTAACGACTCATTCTACACTGCTGCAATATTTTCGAGATTTTCCCCGTTTGACTCCTGAGTCTGATCCTTGGGTTCCCGGTGTATAAAAATATCTCCCCCTTGGGAAGATTCATCCTCGGACGTTAGAAACATGTAGAAAACTCACGAACAAACAACCACCATATATAAATACTGATCATTTAAGCCGAAAACTGACAGAATGACTACTCGAAAAGAACTACATAGCTAGACTGAATTCAGACATCACATACATATATCATATCGTTAAACAAACTTGCATGCTTAAACGGAACATGAAAAACTAAATAGAGGTTTAGGAAAAAACTGATATCTCAAACTGAAACTGAGCTGGTAGGGAACAAATGGGGATATTTAACTATCATATCCATTTCGGCTTCCCATGTAGCTCCCTCGACATGCTGATTTCTCCATATTACCTTTACTGAAGCTACTTCCTTGTTCCTCAGCCTCCGAACCTGACGATCCATGATTGCAACGGGAATTTCCTCATAACTGAGGCTATCCTTGACACTAACACTTTCCACTAGAACCACTATGACTGGATCTCCCAAGTACTTTTTCAAGAGTGATACATGAAATACAAGATGAACTGAAGCTAACTCTAAAGGTAACTCTAACTAGTAGGCTACTTTACCCACTCGTCTCACAATCCTGTATGGACCAGTATAGCGGTGGCTGAGTTTTCCTTTCTTCCCAAACCGCATGACTCCCTTCATGGGAGATACCTTTAAAAATACCTAGTCATCCACATCAAACTCCAAATCTCTTCTCCTCAAATCAGCATATGATTTCTGACGACTCTAAGTGATTTTCGGCCAGTCCCTTATCAACTGAACCTTCACCATCGCATTGTGAACTGAATCTGTCCCTATCATAGTTGCCTCACCAACGTCGAACCATCCAATGGGAGATATCCACCTTCACCCATAAATACCCTTAAATGGTACCATCTGGATACTAGAGTGATAACTATTATTATAGGCGAACTCGATCAAGGGCAAATTGTCATCCCAACTACCTTTGAAATCCATAAAATATTCCCTTAACATATCCTCGAGGGTCTAAATGGTTTGTTCTTCCTGGCCATCTATTTGCGGTTGGAAGGCTGTACTGAGTTTAACTTGTGTCCCAAGTCCTTTTTGAAAGAAATGCTAGAATTGAGAGGTAAACTGAGTACATCGGTCTGAAATGATAGAAGAGGGCATTCCATGAAGTGGAACAAACTCCCTAATATACAACTTAGCATAATCATCCGCTGAATCCATAGTCTTGTCTGGTATGGTTAACTTGTCACCACCTCCCAAATGGAGTCGTATTGTCGGTGAGTATGGGGTAGACCTGTAACAAATACATATTAATTTCTTCCCACTTCCAAGTGGGGATGCTAATATCCTGAATTACGCCTCCCAGCCTTTGATGTTCGATCACTTGTTGGCAGTTTGGACATTTAGCTACGAACTCTGCAATATCCTTGGTCATACCATCCCACCAATAGATTTCTCGCAAGTCTCGATATATCTTCGTGGATCCCAGGTGGATACAATATCTAGTACCATGTACCTCATTCAATATCTGAACTCTCAAATTATCAACGTCCGGAACACAAAGTTGACCCTTGTATCGTAGTACCGCATCTCCCTCTTGAAAGAAAACCTCCACCTTTTGACTTCGTACTTCCTCCTTCAGCTTCCTCAAAACTGGATCCTCATCTTGCTTAGACTTGACATCAACCATCAAGGACGATTCTGCCCCATTCTGTACAACAATGCTGCCATCGGTCAAGTTAATCAATCTAATTCCTAGTCTTGCAAGTCTGTGGACATCCTTCACCAAATCTTTCCTTCCCTCATCCATGCGGGACACACTTTCCATAGAGAGTCTACTAAGAGCATCCACTACCACATTGGCCTTACCCGGGTGGTAAAGGACATTCATGTCATAGTCCTTAAGTAGCTCCAACCACCTCCGTTGCTGAAGATTGAGATCTTTCTGCATAAACACATATTGTAAGTTCCTGTGGTCGGTGAATACATCTACGTGAACCCCATACAAGTAGTGTCACATATCTTCAAAGAAAACACCACCGTGACCAACTCAAGATCATGGGTCAGGTAATTCTTCTTGTGAAATTTTAGTTGTTCAGAAGTATTCTATGACTTTCCTGTGCTGCATCAGTAAACATCCCAGTCTGACGCTCGAAGAATCACATAATACAAAAAAGACATTTGTGCCCTCCGGTAAAGTGAAACATCGGTGTTGAAGTGAGTCGGGTGATCAATCTTGGAAGCTCTTCTCACAAGCCTCCGACAATTGGAACTTCACCTTTTCCTGAGTTAATCTAGTCAATGGGGCTTCAATGGATGAGAAACCTTGTACTGACCTCCTATAGTAACCCGCTATGCCCAAAAAGTTGTTGATCTCCGAAGGGTTTACCGATTTGGGCCAGTTCTTCACTGCCTTTATTTTCTGGGAGTCCACCCTTATACCTTCGCTTGACACTACATGTCCTAAGAATGCAACTGAATTCAACCAGAACTTACATTTCCTAAACTTGGTGTATAGCTGGTTATCCTTGAGGGCCTGGAGTGCTACCCTTAGGTGTGCAACATGCTCTTCCTCGCTCCTGGAGTATATTCATATGTCATGAATGAACACTATCACGAACATGTCCAAATCCTTAAATAGCTTTTGTTCATCAGATCCATAAAAGCTACAGGGGCATTCGTTAGTCCAAAAGACCAAACAACAAATTCATAATGGCCATAACAAAAATTCAAAGTAGTCTTCGGGATGTCGCTCTCCCAAACCCTGAGCTAGTGATACCCAGACCTGAGGTCTGTCTTGGACAAATATTTGGCACCCTGAAGCTGATTAAATAGGTCATCAATCCTAGGTAAAGGGTATCTATTCTTGACGATGACCTTGTTAAACTGCCTATAGTCAATACACATCTGAGGGGAACCATCTTTCTTCCGGATGAACAACACTGGGCACCCCATGGAGACTTACTCAGCCTAATGAAATCCTTATCTAGAAAATCCTTCAACCGCTCCTTTAACTCTTTTAGCTCGATTGGGGCCATTGGTAAGGAGGAATTGATATGGGTTGTGTGTTGGGTAAAAGATCAATCTCAAAACAATCTTCCTCTCAGGAGGAAAACCTGGTAGGACATCTGGAAATACCTCGAGGTACTCACATACCACTGGGACTGACTGAATGATCGGGGTCTCGGATGTCGCATCCTTAACCCTAACCAAATGGTAAATACAACCCTTGGCAATCATTTTTTTGGCCTTGAGATAGGACATAAAGCAGCTTACTGGTATAGCTGAACCACCCCTCCACTCTAAAACTGGTTCGCCTGGAAATCAGAACTCCACCGCTCGGGTTCTACAGATAACAAAAGCATAACATGCAAACAACCAATCCATGCCCAAAATGATGTCAAAATAAGTCATATCCAATTCTACTAAGTTTATGGAGGTAACCTTATATAATATTGTAATGGGGCAATCTCTATATACTCTCCTTGCTACGACTGAATCCCCAACTGGAGTAGACACAGAAAACGGTTCTGACAAAATTTCAGGACTGACTCCAAAGTTACTAGCAATGTAAGGTGTCACAAAAGATAGTGAAGCTCCCGGATCTAACAAATCATAAGAATCAATATGAAAGACTCGGCAACATACCTTTAACCACATCGGGAGAATTCTCCTGCTCATGTCGAGAGCCAAGCGTATAAAATCAGTTTTGGCACAGGATGCCAGCTGGACCAGTCAAAGTACCCTGCTGAGTAGGACGTGCCACTGGAGCTGCTGAACTAGCTACTGGGGTGCGGTCTCCATCCCCCCTCCCAATATGGCTGTGGGGTAATTCATGAGCCTGTGTCTGGGTTTTCCACACCCAAAACAAGCATCTGAGCCCACCAAACACTTCCCTGGGTGGTTCTTTCCATGACTAGCAAAATATGGGAATGTGCGCATGCTATTCTGACCCCTCGAACCTGAGGCCCTACTCCTCTAATCGTCTAGTGGTTTGGATGGGGTACTGGCTGATGATGGGGCTGGTGTAATAGACTTATGCTGGGACTATTGGTGAGGCCCACCTCCCAGCCGCAGTTGGGAAAACCTGTAGCTATCAGTTCTGGCCCTCTTTTCCTCTCTCTGCATCATATCAGCTGCCTCCATCTGCTGGGCATAAAGGACTATCCGTGGGTAATCCATATCCCAATGAAGCATGGCTTTCTATAGTCCTTGTCTAGATACTCGGCTACTTCATGCACGAATATGCTCACTCGCGCCATCTGGTCCATCACTAACTCTGGGGCATACTTTGACAGGCGAGTGAACTCAAGTGAATATTCTAGCACCATCATCTTTTCCTGTTTAAGATTAACAAACTCAGCTTCTTTCAATTACCTTATCTCCCAGGGGAAGAACCTGTCAAGAAAGGCCATGTGGAACTATTCCCAGCTGATAGGGGCTTCTTTCGCTGCCTCGCTATCCTTCCATTGCTTATACCAAATATAAGCGACCTCTATTAGATGATGTGAAGAAAAATCAACACACTCCTCATTCGCCACCCCCATAACATGGGTGACCTTCAAGATCCCCTCAATGAACTCTTAGGGATCCTCGTCCACATTTGATTCCGTGAACTCGGGGGGCTCATTCTGAAAAAGTCTCTAATCCGAGCCGCGACTGAGTTTCCATTCTGTGGGACATGGGCAACAATCTATTGGTGGACCTTAGCGGTTAAGGCCTGTGCCAACATTAGAATAGCTTCCCGAAACTCTACAGCGGGAAGGTGGCTCTGGTGCCTGGGGCTCCTGTATAGGTGGGGCATGCCGACACTCATGATCATTGCCACCTCTGTGGCCATCATCATTTCTATTTCTGCTCCCATTCGATCTTCTAGGAGCCATAATTTTCTGCAATCGCGAATAGAAAGAATTAGAAAGATGGAGAGACTTTTCATCGCATGATATAGATCATGAAAGAAGGGAACATTTCCTAAACGTCTAGTATCCTCTTCTTCATAGGTGTGGCATGCTTCACACCCATGAAATAGACTCTACTTTACGCGGCTTTCTGAAACCCTAGGACACTTCAAACCTATGGCTGAGATACAAAGTTTGTCACTACCCAAGAGTACACTGAATCATAGACATAGGACGAGGAGCCCCAAGGGACCCCAAGTTAACCCATGGCATAACCATATAACCAAACCATTCACATAAGGCGGAAGACATAGCTTAATAATCATGTACTTAATGAAACCATGACATGAAATATAAGAAAAACCAAAACATGATCCAAGCATAAACAGCTGACTACTACAAATAGGTCTGAAAGCCTCTAATTATAATAGATGGGTTAAAGGGACAAGACCCCAACTAACCCCAACATACTGAAAACTAAAATACGAACGAGATATGAACATGAAGCCCTCGACCAATAAGGACTCACCACTGAGAACTGAGAGCAGATCTGAGAGAAAGCTTGGAGCTATGCTGAACCTGTGAACCGGAGCCTGTATCATAAAATGATACAACATAGAAAATATGTGGGTCAGTACTTAGAATTTATTGAGTATGTGAGGTATGCAAAACAATACTTGAAAACATAAAAGTTATAGGAGTAGGGACATCATGATCAAAAAGACTAAAATCATAAATATATCGTACGGCTTAAGATTACCAAAATATTCATAAACTTTTCCTAGTCATAACATGAGGGAAAATATTTCATAAAACACGACTTGAGCCAAAAGAACATAATCATACATGCACTAAAACATAAGGAACAGTGGAAGATTTTTACAACCGACATACCCCATATGAGCACACTTGGAACCCGACCCGTAAGCCTAGTCGGGAGCCCGTTCATACCTTGACAAGGGTATAAACCATGAAAGGCGTGATATCACTTATGAAGGCCGCGTAGGGCATAGGGGAAAAACACTGAGGCGGTGCCAAACATAACCTACAGTGGCAAGTAGTTCAGAGATTCAGGGCTAACGTAGGCCTTGAACCTACTCGGTGTTAAGTGCTACTCCCAAAACATGCAACATGCTCATAAAAATTCATACATGGCGTGCATGTCTAGTTAAATCATGATAATCATAACATGCTTTAGAATTCATGATACTATCCATGAAATTAGTCCTATGGATCAACCAAAATAATAGTTCATGAATCATAAGCAACATGGAGGTATCCCTATTATACCCCGTAGAATTCCCGGTACCTAGATGACCTATTCGCACGTCGGTTAAGCATATTAGAAGGCCATACGTGCTAGAGAAAGGCCGGGAAAAAGATCGGACGAGAAACCCGTCGAACCATCGCGGAAGGAGACGAGGCAGAGCCCCTCCGCGATGGCAGCGTGTCATGGAGGAGAGGCCTCCGTGATGGCTCCGTGACACGTTGCCCAAGTTCAGGCCAAAGTATATAAAGCCCCCACTTTGGTTTAAAATCATTCCACACTTAAAGATTTTCCAGAAAACAGAGGCAAACGCTGAGAAAGGAAAAAGGAACGAAGGAATTAAATAATTTTTGTCCGATTACGCTGCCAAACGCTGCCCACACTCAAATTAATCCTAGATACCAAAGTATTTAGCAGCAGAGAGCATTTCTATGGATTTAGTTTCGTGAAATACGGCCGACAAATCGGCGAGCCACCGAACTAAGGTAAGTAGAATTGCTCTAAAATAATGTCTATGTGTTCCTAGCTGAGAAGTGAATACTTCTCCCTTCTGGGCCGCTGAAAAATAGCGAGTTTTCGATCGTCTTTCGATAAGCCTAAGTTTAGGCTATAAACTATATCGAAGGTAACGTTGCTCTTACAATAAAGCTGTATTTAATATTAATTGACGTATTTATGAATGTAGTTGGGAGAAAATAGTTGAAGTACTGGCCGAGCCTCTTCCGACGGACAAATATGTCAAAGATAAGGTATGTAAAGTTAGTTTCCTCGGCAAGTTAAGTAATATTGAGACAGTATAGCATTTTACAGACCAGTAGAATGTTCAGAAGTCGAGTATTGCATTATTATGAACATTGGTACAATGTAAGAAGCTTGGGGTCGTAACGTGTACAAGACCTATCAGTATGACATAGATTCGGACGTAAGTGGTTAAGATTACCCAGTATATTCAGTATGTGATGTGATATGCCATGTTAAGATATTGTTGTGTTCAGCTGAAACCCCGCGAAGTAGTACAATATCTGTAAAGCACTTCAGAAATAGAATAGCAGACTAAAATGAAGTTTAGAAAGCATGTCAGGAATAGTAAATCATGTTACTATAAGAAAATCAGTATACAACACAGTTCAGCAGAAAGACAATATTCGTACATACATATATAGTACTTCCAGCCTCAGCATGTATTAAGTATGTACCTATTTCTATCACTAGTCCAGCATATAGTGTATACAGAAACTTAGCAAACAACAAAGTTTTCAGCAGAAACATTATCTTATATAGCATTTGCCCAGTACAGCCTGGCAGGAGACTATATTCATATTTGTACATCCTTACCTGCCTCAGCACGTATTAAATACATACAGATTACTATCGTTAGCTCAGCATGTAATATATACGGTACTTTACCCTTATTAGCCTCAGCATGTGAGATACATAGACAGTATTACCAGTTGAGACCATTGTATTGTTTGGGGTTGGATTACCTAGCATCCATAACCGCCCAGGGTTAATAGCTGTATCGACTCGTCCGCCAGAGGACGAGGATACGTCACTCTACGGAGTGGCATGCCGTCCCGCCAGGGGACGAAGATGGGATGCCAGTTTTTCCCCATATTTGTGCCTTGATCGGCCCTTACACACCCCAATCGAGCGGATACGCACGGGTGCAGATTCAGGAGTCCTCTGGACTCAGATGCAGTTATAGTCAGGGGCTCAGTGAGCCCAAGTGCATACCCAGGGGAGCGGCAGGATGCTTACAGCCAGTATAGGAGATGGGATGACCGGGTTAGGGGTGTAGATTCTGTGTTGATTGTACCTCCTGGCTTATGGGGGCCGGGTAAAGTTGTGTATGCCATGTTATGTTATGTATGTTATGCTATATTATAGTAGATACGAGCAGATTAGTAGTAGAATGATACGTCTCCAGGTATGATTCCTACTTCCTTCAGTATGATTAAGAACAGGTACGATCTACACCATCAGATAGTTAATCTAGTTCTTCTTATTCCAGTTTCGTCAGTTATGTTATTGATTTCAGATATCTCTTTCAGTTATTGCTTTACATACTCAGTACCAGCGGTACTGATGCCCAGTGGGGCGCTGCATTACTTGCCTGCAGGTACCCATAGACGAGCAGGCGATACCACGTGATCCCCATCAGCGGTTGAGTATTCAGCTCCCGTCATCCGGAGACTGAATTTCTAGAGGTGTAGTCCAGTTCCTTTTGTTGTACAGTACGGGTAGGTCGGGGCCCTGTCCCGATCATTTCTATTATTCTTCCTAGAGGCTTGCAGTCTGTATATATTCCCTGTGGTCAGATGAGCCGGTCGTGTAAGGCCGTGCAGTTGTATAGCTGTTAGTATTCTTTCTTTCTATTATGATGGTCGTGTGGGGCCATAGTTGCCAGTAGTGGTGACCTTGCCGGTCAAGTAGTTTCTTTTTGTGCTTTATGATTGAGTTGCAGATAACTAGACAGCATGGTGGCCTTGTCGGCCCGCATAGGTTCCTCTGAGATGATATGTTTCTGGTCAGCTGCTAGTACAGGTACAGAAGGCTATAGGCCAATGGGCCGGGAGCTGTGTTTACAGCCGTTATATAGCCCTTTGTTTCCAGAAATGTGAGTTAGAGCTAGCTAGGCACCAGATGTGCCCAGGCTTAACAGTCTAGCAGGTCAGGTCCTATTAGAGCACCAAGTGCCAGTCGTACCCCCCAGGGCGGGGTGTGACAAACTTGGTATCAGAGCAGGTCGTATCCCAGGGAGTCTGCAAGCCGTGCTAAGCAGAGTCTTGTCCATGGATGTGTTGTGCACCACATACTATGGATAAGAGGCTGCAAGGCATGATAGGATGGTTGTCTTTTATTCTTATTCAGTCGTGCTGTAGAGCGGTACAGTTAGGGTTGAGTCCCAAAAAAAAAAATCTTACCATATTCTTTGGTTACAGATAATGTCAGACCAGCGCCATCCTGTCACGGGTCGGAACTTAGACATTGCAGCAGGAGAAGGCACCAGTAGGTGCCTCCCCCTCATTTGGAGATAGCCCGACCAGAGGGCATTATAGAGGCATCATCCTAGCCTCCTCAGCAGTCTCCACCATGTCAGGAGCCACTTGGGCCGACATTACCTTCAGCAGCCCCTATATTGACTCCTTCTGACCAGGAGGTTAGGAGTGCTGTAGTTATGTTAGCACAGATGATGGCTGCTCAGCGTCAGCCAATGCCATGTACAGTTGCAGAATCATCACGAGGGCCCGGTAGTTCGAGGTTCCGAGAGTTCTTAGCCCTGAATCCCCCACAGTTCACAGGCACGGACCGAACAGAGGACCCCCAGGATTTTCTGGATTAGATGCAGAGAATCTTCAGGGTTATGCATGCCACGTCTACCGAGTCAGTTGAGTTGGCCGCATTCTGGTTACGGGATATTGCGGTGTTACGGTACGAAAGCTGGGAGAGGTCCCGAGGGAGAGATGTTTCCCCTCCCACTTGGTCCAGCTTTTCAGGAGCCTTTATGGATCATTATTTGCCGCGGGAGATTCGACAGGCCCGGGTAGACCAGTTCCTACATCTAGAACAGGGGGCCATGAGTGTTCGGGAATATTCCTTGCAGTTTGATTCCTTAGCCTGATATGCACCGGCCTTCGTTGATACCATGTCATCCAGAGTGCATCGCTTTATTACGGGATTAAATCCAGAATATGTTGAGATTTGCACTACAGCCACACTGCGAGAGGACATGGATATTGCTCGCATTCAGGCATTTGCCCAGAATATTGAGGGCATCAGACAGTGACAACGAGAGGTCAGAAGGGTTAATCAGGAACAGCGTCGCCGGGACAGGCCAGTTGAGTTACAGGGAGAGGCCCGGGGAGGACCCAGGGCCCGATTGTCAGACAGGCCGCCGAGGCCCCCGCCTCCGCCACAGTCACAGGGGGGTAGATTCAGCCGGAGGGGGCAGTCAGGGATTGGTAGAGGCTCACAGATGGCAGATTCACCATCATAGAGGAGGGCGGAGCAGAGTAGGTATACCCTACCACTTTGCCCTATATGTAATCGACGCCATCCTGGAGCATGCAGATATGGCTCCACCGCATGTTATATTTGTGGCCAAGAAGGACATTTGATGAAAGATTGCCCAGCCAGAGGTCGAGAGGACCGCGATAGATAGGATAGGACATCAGCAGGGTCACGAGCCACAGCATCCTCGACTGGGCGTAGGCCCTCAGTTTCAGCAGGTAGGGTCGGGGCAGATCAGGGGCCTCCAGTACAGGTGCGGGTCCAAGCTGCACATATGCCTTACCAGGGAGGCAAGATTCAGAAGCATCGCTTGATGTCGTGACAGGTATGCTAACTATCTGCTCACACCTTGCTTATGTGCTAAGTGATCTAGTGTCTACTTTGTCCTATATTACTCCATTTGTGGCACGGAAGTTTAGTATTGTACCAGAATTATTACAGCAGCCCTTCTTAGTATCTACGCCCGTTGGTGACTCTATCACAGCTAGCCGAATCTACCGCGGGTGTACAGTAGAGATTGTTGACTGTCAGACCACAGTAGATCTGGTCAAGTTGGAAATGATAGACTTCGATGCCATAATGGGTATGGATTGGTTAGTACCATGTTTTGCTAATGTTGAATGTTGGACCAAAACGGTCCGATTCCACTTCCCGGGGGAGGCAGTACGGGAGTGGAAGGGCAGCACCGCGACGCCAAAAGGTAGGTTTATTTCCTACCTTCAGGCGAGAAAGTTGATATCTAAGGGGTGTATTTACCATCTTGTTAGAGTTCAGGATGTCCAAGCAGAATCTCCGACACTCCAGTCTGTCCCAGTGGTAAATGAATTCCCAGATGTATTTCCTGATGAGTTACCTGGTATTCCCCCAGAAAGGGAAATAGACTTTGCTATCGACTTGCTACCAGACACTCAGCCAATATCAATACCTCCCTATCGTATGGCTCCTGCAGAACTAAGAGAATTAAAGGAGCAGTTGAGAGATTTGTTAGATAAAGGTTTTATCAGGCCAAGTACTTCACCGTGGGGTGCACCAGTTTTATTCGTGAGAAAGAAAGATGGCTCGCTCCGAATGTGCATAGATTATCGGCAGCTAAACAAAGTTACAGTAAATAACAAGTATCCGCTTCCCAGAATTGATGACTTATTTGATCAGCTACAGGGAGCCAGATACTTTTCTAAGATTGACTTGCGGTCCGGATATCACCAGGTCCAAGTACGTGAGAGGGATATTCCTAAGACAACATTCTGGACCCGATATGGACATTTTGAATTTCTGGTTATGTCCTTCGGGCTAACGAACGCCCCAGCAGTCTTTATGGACTTGATGAACAGTATTTTCAGACCTTTCCTGGACTTGTTCATAATAGTATTTATTGATGATATTCTGGTGTATTCTCGCTCTGAAGTAGATCACCGGACTCATTTACGGACAGTGCTCCAGATTCTCAGGGACCACCAGTTGAATGCTAAATTTTCGAAGTGTGAATTCTGGCTTAACTTAGTGGCCTTTTTAGGGCATATCGTCTTAGACACTGGTATACAGGTAGACAAGAAAAAGATAGAAGCAGTTAAGTCATGGCCTAGGCCTACCGCCCCGACTGAAGTTCGTAGCTTCCTGGGGTTGGCAGGATATTATCGGAGGTTCGTTGAGGGATTCTCAACCATTGCAGCACCTTTAACTAAAATAACACAGAAAGCAGCAAAGTTTCAGTGGACGGAGGCATGCGAGTAGAGTTTCCAGGAACTGAAAGACAGATTAACCTCCGCCCCAGTATTGGCATTGCCGGAAGGCACAGAGGGTTATTCAGTCTATTGCGACGCGTCAGGTGTCAGATTGGGTTGTGTGTTGATGCAGCATGGTAGAGTAATTGCATATGCCTCCAGACAGCTGAGGAAACACGAAAAGAATTATCCTACCCATGACCTGGAATTGGCCACAGTAATTCATGCCTTGAAGATGTGGAGGCATTATCTGTACGGCGTCCATGTTAATATTTATATAGATCATAAGAGCTTACAGTACATTTTCACTCAGAGGGAGTTGAATCTGCGGCAACGCCGCTGGTTAGAGTTGTTAAAAGACTATGATGTGAATATTCTATACCACCCCGGAAAAGCTAATGTTGTGGCAGATGCCCTGAGCCGTAAGTCAATGGGGAGTTTGGCATATTTACGGCCTGAGAAACGGAAGTTAGCCAAGGAAATTCATCAGTTAGCTGGCTTAGCCGTTCGAGTAATGGAAACAGCAAATAATGGGGTCGTAATTCAGAATTCTGCGGTGTCATCATTGGTTACAGAAGCAAAAGAACGGCAGTATGAGGATCCCGATTTAGTCCAGCTCAGAGATAGAGTTCATAAGGGTAAGGAGCTAGATTTTCAGATCACCGAGGATGATGTTCTACGTTGTAAGGGTTGCCTCTGTGTCCCGAATGTTTCAGGGCTTTGCGAACGAATCATGTATGAGGTACATTATGCTCGCTATTCCCTTCATCCAGGGGCGACGAAAATGTACTACGATATTAGAGATATTTACTGGTGGCCAGGTATGAAAGCTGAGATAGCTGAATTTTTATCTAGGTGTTCTAATTGTCAGCAGGTAAAAGCCGAGCATCAGAAACCGGGCGGTTTGACGCAAGAGATAACGATACCTATGTGGAAATGGGAAGCAATAAACATGGATTTTGTAACAGGGTTACCCCGTACTAGACGTAGAAATGATTCCATTTGGGTAATAGTTGACAGGCTGACAAAATAAGCTCATTTCCTGCCAGTGAGGGCTACCTTCTCAGCTAAGGATTACGCCGAATTGTATATCAGAGAAGTAGTTAGATTGCATGGGGTGCCGGTATCTATCATTTCAGATAGAGGAGCACAGTTTATAGCTAGGTTCTGGCAGTCATTTCAGAAAGGTTTGGGGACGCAGATTAACTTGAGCACAGCATTCCATCCTCAAACAGATGGGCAGGCTGAACGTACAATTTAAACGCTCGAAGATATGCTACGAGCATGTGTGTTAGAATTTCGGGGTAGCTGGGATGAACATCTTTCGTTAATTGAATTTGCTTATAATAATAGCTACCATTCAGCTATTCAGATGGCGCCTTTCGAGGCATTGTACAGGCGAAAATGTAGATCGCCGGTGGGCTGGTTTGAGATAGGAGAATCAGCATTGGTTGGCCCAGACATTGTTCGGCAGTCCCAGGAAAAGATAAAGCTTATCCGAGAACATTTACTAACCGCTCAGAGCCGCCAGAAGTCTTATGCAGATAGGCGGTGCAGAAATCTAGAGTTTTCGGTAAACGACTGGGTATATCTGAAAGTGTCCCCGATGAAAGGGGTAATGAGGTTTGGAAAGAAAGGCAAGCTTAGCCCAAGATTCGTTGGGCCATATCATATTCGGCAGAGAATAGGCCGCGTGTCATATGAGTTGAACTTGCCTCCAGAGTTAGCGTCGGTTCACCCAATATTCCATGTTTCTATGTTAAGGAAGTTCGTAGGCGACCCTTCTACAGTAGTTCCAGTTCAGGATGTTCAGGTCACAGAAGAGTTAGCCTATGAAGAGGTTCCCGTAGCTATCTTAGACAGACAGATTCGCAGGCTGAGAACTAAAGATGTTGCATCTGTCAAAGTATTGTGGCATAACAGAAATCGAGAGGAAATGACGTGGGAGGCTGAAGAAGACATGAAAATCAGATACCCTCACCTATTTCAGGCCTAGTCAGACGACAGGTATGTCCGTATCATTACTTGAATAGTACCTTATGATTGTATGTTTGTAAATGATAAAGAAGAAGTGATATTTAGTTGTCCAGTAAATCTTAGAATGTTGTGTGCAGTGCTTGTGTTGGACTTTTCTGCATTTCAGGTTTTTGCGATAGTCCATATTACAGGGGAAACTCTGCCAAAATTTTTCCAGGAAAGTAAAGTAAGCAGTCCTCTAGATAACAGTGTACATTCGAGGACGAATGTTCTTAAGGGGGGGAGAATGTTATACACCGTAGAATTCCCAGTACCTAGACGACCTATTCGAACGTCGGTTAAGAATATTAGAAGGCCATACGTGCTAGAGAAAGACCGGGAAAAAGATCGGACGAGAAACCCGTCGAACCATCGCGGAAGGAGCCGAGGCAGAGCCCCTCCGCGATGGCAGAGTGTCACGGAGGAGAGGCCTCCGCGATGGCTCCGTGACACGTTGCCCAAGTTCAGGCCCAAGTATATAAAGCCCCCACTTCGGTTTAAAATCATTCCACACTTAAAACTTTTCCAGAAAACAGAGGCAAACGCTGAGAAAGGAAAAAGGAACGAAGGAATTAAATAATTTTTGTCCGATTACGCTGCCAAACGCTGCCCAAACTCAAATTAATCCTAGATACCAAAGTATTTAGTAGCACAGAGCATTTCTACGGATTTAGTTTCGTGAAATACGACCGACAAATCGGCGAGTCACCGAACTAAGGTAAGTAGAATTGCTCTAAATTAATGTCTATGTGTTCCTAGCTAAGAAGTGAATACTTCTCCCTTCTGGGCCACTGAAAAATAGCGAGTTTTCGACCGTCTTTCGATAAGCCTAAGTTTAGGCTATAAACTATATCGAAGGTAACGTTGCTCTTACAATAAAGCTGTATTTAATATTAATTGACGTATTTATGAATGCAGTTGGGAGAAAATAGTTGAAGTACCGGCCGAGCCTCGTCCGACGGACAAATAAGTCAAAGATAAGGTATGTAAAGTTAGTTTCCTCGGCAAGTTAAGTAATATTAAGATAGTATAGCATTTTACAGACCAGTAGAATGTTCAGAAGTCGAGTATTGCATTATTATGAACATTGGTACAATGTAAGAAGCTTGGGGTTGTAACGTGTACGAGACCTATCAGTATGACATAGATTCGGACATAAGTGGTTAAGATTACCCAGTATATTCAGTATGTGATGTAATATGCCATGTTAAGATATTGTTGTGTTCAGCTGAAACCCCGCGAACTAGTACAGTATCTATAAAGCACTTGAGAAATAGAATAGCAGACTAAAATGAAGTTTAGAAAGCATGTCAGGAATAGTAAATCATGTTACTATAAGAAAATCAGTATACAACACAGTTCAGCAGAAAGACTATATTCGTACATACATATATAGTACTTCCAGCCTCAGCATGTATTAGGTATGTACCTATTTCTATCACTAGTCCAGCATATAGTGTATACAGAAACTTAGCAAACAGCAGAGTTTTCAGTAGAAACATTATCTTATATAGCATTTGCCCAGTACAGCCCGGCAGGAGACTATATTCATATTTGTACATCCTTACCTGCCTCAACACGTATTAAATACGTACAGATTACTATCATTAGCTCAGCATGTAATATATATGGTACTTTACCCTTATTAGCCTCAGCATGTGAGATACATAGACAGTATTACCAGTTGAGACCATTGTATTGTTTGGGGTTGGATTACCTAGCATCCATGACCGCCCAGGGTTAATAGCTGTATCGACTCGTCCGCCAGAGGACGAGGATACGCCACTCTATGGAGTGGAATGCCGTCCCGCCAGGGGACGAAGATGGGATGCCAGTTTTTCCCCATATTTGTGCCTTGATCGGCCCTTACACACCCCAGTCGAGCGGATATGCCCGGGTGCAGATTCAGGAGTCCTCTGGACTGAGATGCAGTTATAGTCAGGGGCTCAGCGAGCCCAAGTGCATACCCAGGGGACCGGCGGGATGCTTACAACCAGTATAGGAGATGGGATGACCGGGGTAGGGGTATAGATTCTGTGTTGATTGTACCTCCCAGCTTATAGGGGCCGGGTAAGGTTGTGTATGCCATGTTATGTTATGTATGTTATGCTATATTACAGTAGATACGAGCAGATTAGTAGTAGAATGATACGTCTCCAGGTATGATTCCTACTTCCTTCAGTATGATTCAGAACAGGTACGATCTACACCATCAGATAGTTAATCTAGTTCTTCTTATTCCAGTTTCGTCAGTTATGTTATTGATTTCAAATATCTCTTTCAGTTATTGCTTTAAATACTCAGTACCAGCGGTACTGATGCCCAGTGGGGCGCTGCATTACTTGCCTGCAGGTACCCATAGACGAGCAGGCGATACCACATGATCCCCATCAGCGGTTGAGTATTCAGCTCCCGTCATCCGGAGACTGAATTTCTAGAGGTGTAGTCCAGTTCCTTTTGTTGTACAGTACGGGTAGGTCGGGGCCCTGTCCCGATCATTTCTATTATTCTTCCTAGAGGCTTGCAGTCTGTATATATTCCCTGTGGTCAGATGAGCCGGTCGTGTAAGGCCGTGCAGTTGTATAGCTGTTAGTATTCTTTCTTTCTATTATGATGGTCGTGTGGGGCCATAGTTGCCAGTAGTGGTGACCTTGCCGGTCAAGTAGTTTCTTTTTGTGCTTTATGATTGAGTTGCAGATAACTAGACAGCATGGTGGCCTTGTCGGCCCGCATAGGTTCCTCTGAGATGATATGTTTCTGGTCAGCTTCTAGTACAGGTACAGAAGGCTATAGGCCAATGGGCCGGGGGCTGTGTTTACAGCCGTTATATAGCCCTTTGTTTCCAGAAATGTGAGTTAGAGCCAGCCAGGCAGCAGATGTGCCCAGGCTTAACAGTCCAGCAGGTCAGGTCCTAGTAGGGCACCAGGTGCCAGTCGTACCCCCCAGGGCGGGGTGTGACAAACCCATATTCTCAATCATACACGAAATGCTTAATTTTATAGGAATCATGATCATAATCACATGAGTAATTGAAAACATACTTAAATTCAAAGATTCATATCATGCTTGAGAAATCACCATCACCATGAATTTAACTAAAAGTCCTAATGATTTAGGCACATGTGCTTTGAGAGATTAAATCATCAAATATTGAATGAAACAAGTGAAAATAGCCCAATAATTCGAAACCCGTAAGTTTAGACATGCTACAACAAGTTCATATCGATTTTTGAAGAAACATGCATTTCGACTATGACTCATCAAGTCTTGGTAACTATAAACGTAGAATGAGGGTGAAATTGGGCATGGGTAGGGACTAAACCACCCATTCAAAAGCCCACATACCTGAAACTTCTCGATTCTTGACTCCCTTAAATACCCCCTAGATGGAAGCTTGAAGAAGTTGAAGAAGAACACTTGAATCCCTTTGATCTTTCCTCTCTACTCTTAAATGCATCAAAATAAGGTTTATCATGAATGGTTTCCCCTTAAAAGACCCTTTCCCAACCTCAAAACGACGTAGTTTAGGTCTTAAGAGCGTAGGATATTATGAGAATACCCTTACTAATTTGCTGGAAATAACTTTCGGGAGACCCCAACAGGAGAGCTGACGACTCATCACCAGGGACAACTAGTCGTTGGGTCATTTCGTTGGGTCTACTAAAATTTTTCACCTGGGCTCTTAACGGAGGACATGACGATTCATCCCCCAAGGCTACGACTCATTACCAGCTTCCGTCAATTACACCACCTCATTCTTAATTATATCCTTAACCTTACCCCAGAATGGACCTGCTGACTCATGGTGGCTGACCATGAGTCGTTCCCACGCCCGTAGGGATCTCAACTCTTCAACCCAGTCCAACCTTCCAAAGCCACCAGAAAACTTGTGGGATCTCTTAACGAGTCATCTAACGACTCGTTTGACACTGCTGCAACATTTTCCAAATTTTTCCCCGTTTGACTCCCAGGTCTGATCTTTGGGCCCCGGGTATAACATGGAGTTGCGCTCAAAATTAGCTACAGTCCATCCAACTTTCGATGTATCGATCTTAAAGAAGTGCTTGGGTGACCCGGCTCTAGTTGTTTTGATGGAGAGTGTAGGTGTGAAGGACAACCTTAGTTATGAGGAGGTTCTGGTGGAAATACTGGATCATTAGGTTCAAAAGCTAATAAACAAAGAAGTAGCCTTAGTTAATGTTTTATAGAGGAATCAACATGTTAAGCGAGCTCAAAAGCCAAAGTAGATATGATGGCTTATTCCCTTCTGGCTCAGTTTCAGCTTGAGGTATCAGTTTCCTCCTTAGGGATCCATTCAGTTTCATGTTCAATTCATGTGCCCTAGATTCTTTAATGTAAATGAATGTATGTGTGATTCAGGAATTCAGTTCAGTCAAGTAGTTCAAATCGGAGTCAGTCACTCCATAAGTTTTAAGCATGTATGTTCAGTATTTGACTGTGATGATTGCATTTCTCTTCTTTTCAGTATGATTTTCCCTATTCAAGGACGAATGTTCCCAAAGGGAGATATGTAGTAATACTTCGAAAACCCAAAGATCAAACCCGAGAGTTGAAATGGGGAAAATAGAAATTTCTACACTAGGTCACAGGATGAGTCGTCTAGTGACCCACCAGGAACACTGCGAGTCGTTAAGTGACTCATGGGGAGGGGTTTGACTATGATTGGAAATTTCAGGTTTGGGATGACCATGGGTGTGACCACGAGTCATGGTCAGCCTCATGATTCGTTAGGTCAACAAAGGTCAAAGGTGGTTTGATGGATGAAGGGAAGCAAGAAGTCCACCTAATGGGTCATCACCAATATTCGTCGGGTACACCATGAGTCGTGCTATCCCTCGTGGTGACCCTTAGATGGAAAATGGAAGTGCTGGCGATGAATGGCAAACCACGAGTCATGGTCTATGGCACGAGTTATCCAGTCTCTCGTTGTGACTAGCAGTGTGTTTTCCCCTATGAATTTATTAAGGGCTTTTTTGTAATTCCTAAGTTCCTAAGACCTAAAATAAAGTGTTTTAAGCTCAAAACAGTATGTTTTAAGAAGGGGTTAAGTCATTCTAAGCCTATTCTAATTCATGCATGCAAGTTTAGAGGGTTGAGAATGTGCTCAAGCCTAGTTTCTTCAAAGTTCTTCCTCCATTCTCGTTGGACAATCAAGGAAGTTGTGAAATCAGATCTCTTCAGGTATGTAGGGTTATGAATGGGTGCAATTGTCCACACCATGCCCAGTCCCTCTCTATTTCATGAAATCCGTATTGATGAATCTATTGATTTTAACCCAAATATGTAAATTCTCTAAGTTTTTATCATGGGTATGATCTAAGCATGTTCTAAATGATGAATTATGATTCATGGGAAAGTTTTACAAGGTTTTCAATTACAAATTTATATTTTCAAGTTTTACAATTTATATTACCCATTCATGGAAATTCATGGCAAATTGAGATTATGATATGTATGTTCAAGTATGGTGAGATGTATGATAGAAAAGCATATTTTCAAATTACCCATGTCTATATTCATGTTTTCAAGAGAATCAAGTTGATTTCGAGCATGGTACGTATTGGGCAAGCCCATGAGATCAAGTATGTTTTATGATTTCATTTAATTAGCTTACCACAAGGTTATGGAGTCTAGCCTCCCAATTATGTTCAGCTTATGGTATGGTTGGAGCCAAGGCTTATCATGTTATGATTCAGATTTATGCATGTATGTTATGAGTTAGCTTCCTCGATAGACGATGGTTTAGCTTCGCTGAAAAACGATGGAGAGAATATGTTTGTTTTAGGGAGTAGTGTTTAGAACTGAGTAGGTTAAGGGCCAGACAACCCTATGCCTCAGAACTATGCGCCAACATAGGTATGTTTAGATTATTTAGGACCTCCCTTCTGAGCATCCCCTTCCCCCAAGGGGCCTTTAGCTTGATATCGATATCATGGAAGCGTCCTTATCCTTGGCAAGGCTTTGGATAGCTCTGCCCGCTTGAGTGTGATATTCGGGACCACGAAAGCTCTATCGTGGTAATGTAGGTTATATGAAGAATCTGCCATTGTTCCTTTATGATTTCAGTTATGCATATTTATCAATCATGATATTTTGTTTTCAAGAGGTTTTACCTAATGTTCAATTTTACTTTTGATTATTAGTTTTAATCTTTGGATCATTCGATTAAGTTATGATGTTCAGATCATGATTTCAAGAAATAGCATGCAAGCCCTACTCTCAGAATCTTATCTTGATTATGTTTACTATATGCATGATTTATGATTTTACTTATTTAGCGATTTTACTTACCTTTCATACGCGGTACATTCCATGTACCGACCACATACTCTTTGTTGTCTCATTTATGATACAGGCTTCGATATCCAGACTCAATTCTGCCGCTAGCAAGATTCCCAGCATATATACTTCTCGATAGAGTTGGTGAATCCTCATCTTTCGAGGTCCTTTCTATTCAGATATGTTTAGCATTGTCCGTTTTCAGACTATAGTGACTTAGTCAGGGTCTTGTCCCATCAAATCATCAGTATTAGAGGCTTTTCAGACATAGTTTGTGTTCATCTTTAAACTTATATATGTATTCAGATGTTATGTTTTGTTTAGACTTTTGCTATGTTATTCATGATGATCTTCCATATTTTTTGAATGAGTTAAATGTTATGTTCATTCCATGGGTCAACTTGGAGCCTCTCGGGATTTAATGTCCCGTGTCTCAACCCGGTCCTATGTTCGGGTCGTGACATGATCCCCTTGGGTTCATAACTACTTCAGGTTTACACTTGTGATCCATCCCAATAATTACTTATTGAACTGATAACTATGGTTCATCCAAACGACTGGTTTGTTCCTATTGGATTACTGTACTCATTCACCGGGTTAGGTCTCATAAGCGATTTCAATTGAACTGTTATCAATTTGTTCCAAATTAACTATCCTGCGACCACAACTCAAGTCATACAATGATCATGAAAATCAAGGCTTTGTTGTAATTCTCTTTTCCTAATACCTACTTCTCTAGGTTTAAAATTGTTATACCCCGGGAACCCAAGGATCAGACCCGAGAGTTAAAATGGTGGAAAATTGAAATTTCACACTAGGTCATAGGACGAATCGTAAGGAGGCTCATGCGGAGTGACCATGAGTCGTGAAGTGACACGTGGTCCAGTAGGGTTGGAAGGGTGTGATAAGAAGACCACGAGCATGAGCACGAGTCGTGGTCAGGGCACACGACTCGTGAGGTTACCCGTAGCCTGGACTAGATGTTTTGGAAAGGTTGGTTGGGTAGTGTGGACCACAACTGGTGACCACGAGTCGTGGTCACTCACCACGATTCGTGGTGTCCTCCGTGGAGTCCCAAGGTGAATTTTGGCAGTGTATCTCATAACTCTAGGCCACGAGTCGTTGGTCAAATCCCTCATGGGGGACTGACAGTCAGCGAATTTCTCCGATTTTAGTAAGGGCCTTTCCATAATTTCTAAGTCTTAGGGGCCTATACTACGTTGTTTTAACATCAGAAAGGGTGGTTTAAGAGGGAATAGACTAGCCAAAGTCCTCATTCATGCATGCAAATTTTTCGGAAGGTGATAGAAGTGTGATCTAGGTGATTTCAAGGTGTTCTTCATCAATTTCTTCTTGGGCTTTCAAGGGAAGTGAAGAATCAGTTTTTCCAGGTATGTAAGGCTATTAATGAGTTATTTTTTCCACACCCATGCCCATCCTCTATGATTTTTACAAAAAATTTATCAAAAACTCATGGGGTTTTGAAGATGATTTTAAAAAAGCCTAATGATTGGATAATAGGTTTTATGATTTTAGAATATTATCATAATCTATGGGTTTTGATCATGTTTTATTATTTAAACCATTTATAATTTTATCAATTATAATTTCTATGAAATTAAGCATAATTATGCATGGCCCATGATGAATCTATTTATGATCTTCTCTTCAAATGATTATATTTATGAATTGAGCATGATTTATGATTTTAATTATGGATTTAAGATATTACCCATCGTGATTTACAAATTCAAATCCATATGCATGATTTACAAGTATCTATGAACCTTATGAAGCATGAACTATATTTTTACCGACTCACGGACCTTATTTCATGGCTAGTTCACGTATATACAAGTATATTTATTATTATCATGATTTAACTAGACCATGAATTCATGTATGTGATACTATGACCACTATATATATGTTTTAGGAGTAGTATCGAACACCGAGTAGGTTCGGGGCCTAGGTTCTGCCCTGGACCTCATAAACTAGGTTCCACCATAGGTATGTTGGGACCTCCTATGGGACTATCCCCATCCCAAATGGCCCTTTTCATGGTGATGTCACACTTTCATGGTTCGACCCTTGGCAAGGTGCGGACACCCTCCCGACTAGGGTTACAAGTCGGGCTTCATGTGTTCTCATATGGGGTATGTCGGTTAAGAGAATCTCCCACTGTTCCTCATAATTTATGCATATATATATGATTATATATATTGGTTCATGTTATGTTCAATAAAGCTTTTCTCTTGTGATTATGATTACAATTATATTACGAATGTTTTGAAAACCTTGAGCCTTATGTTATGGTACAATATTTATGATATGGGCATGATATCCTACTCTTATGAGCATTTATGAGATTTATATTTTTTTAAATGTCCGTTTTACTTACCTTGCATACTCAGTACATTCCACAAACTGGTCGTATACTTTCTATGTTGTATCGTTTCATGATACAGGATCCGGCTCTCAGGCTCACCTTCCTCAGTAGTGCTTCTGAGATTGCTATCAGCGTACTTGGTGAGTCCTCATGCTCCGAGGGCCATAAGTTTAGACTATATGCTTTTCTTTCCATTTTAGAATTGTTGGGTTAGTTGGGGAGTTGTCCCATCAACCCACCTTTCATGATTAGAGGCTTTTCATATTACAAGTTGTATTTAGCTGCCATGTATGGATTGTGTATTATCCTTTCTCCGTATTTATGGAATGTTTACATTTTCTTATGTTAAGTCTTCCGCTAATGTGATTGAATTATATGTACGCTCACGCCATTAGTTGACTTGGGGTCTCTCAGGGCTCCTTGTGCTGTGTTTACGATCTGGGTGTATGTTTCGATCGTGACAAACTTGGTATTAGAGATATAGGTTTGATGTGTCCTAGGGAGTCTGAATGTCACATTAGGTAGTGTCTTTTTCATGGGTGTGAAATGCGCCACAGTTATGACAAAGAAGCTATGAGACGTTTAGAAAATGTTCCCTTCTTTCTTGATCTATGTCATGCCATGAAAGTCCTCTACCCTTACAATTCATGCTATTCACATTTGAAGCATCATGCCTCCACGCCGAGTTAACGCCAGGAGAAATGGTAACAGCAAGGATCATAAAGGTGCCAATGATGGTGGGCATCAGCTAGCCCCACCCGTCCCCGTGGAACACGCACCAGAGCCTGCTGCCCATGCTGAGTTTTGGGCAGTGATTCAGATGGTGGCACATTCCATGGTGGCCCATGTTCAAAATTAGACAGTGGCGCATTACCCTCAAAATGGGAATGCGACGACAGCCAGGGTGAGGGATTTCTTTAGGATGAGCCCTCTTGAGTTCAGGGGGTTGAGGTTGGACGAGGATCCACATGACTTCCTTGAGGAAATTCTGAAGGTCACCCAGGTTATGGGGGTGAACAATGGAGAGTGTGTCGACTTGATCTCCTATAAGGTGAAGGGAGTGACTCATATATGGTTCAAGCAGTGGAGAGATGCTAGGGCAATGGGTGCAAGCCCAATAGGTTAGGAAGAGTTCCAAGCAGCATTTTTGGATAGGTTATTTCCTTGGGAAATGAGGGAGCTTAAGGTGGCCGATTTTGTTAATTTGAAGCAAGGTAACAAGTCTATTGAAGAGTACGCATTGGAGTTTACCCGATTATCCAAGTATGCTCCAGAGTTGGTGGTGGATTAGAGGGCTCGGGTCAGCTGTTTTATGCATGGGGTGGTAGATTACTTAAACAAAGATTGTAGGATCTCCATGCTTCATTGGAATATTGTCTTCCCCCGTATTGTATTACATGCACAACAGATGGAGTCGATCTACCGATGGCAGAAAGAGTCCAAGAGGGCCAGGACCGATAGCTATGGGTTTCTCAGGTTATGTCAAGGGGTGGACAGTGTCAGCAGTCCCAGTACAGGTCTATAGCTCCAGCTCCATCATCGGCCAACACACCCTCTAGGTTTAGAGGAGATCCGAGTTGTAGGGCTTCAGGCTCAAGGGATCAGGGTAGCATGCTGTTGGAGCGCACTTTTCTAGATTGTGCAAAGTGCAACAAGAATCATCCCCGGAGGTGCTTAGGTTGCTCAGATGCGTCTTTCGGGTATGGCAAACTCGGGCACAGACTTAAGGATTGGCCCTTAGCCAGATCAGGGATCGGTGGGACCCGTGCAACAACTTTCAGTTCTGCCACTCTAGTAGCACATCCCTTTTGACAGGGAGCCTCTACTAGTTCAACAGGCGGTCAACACCAAAATAGGTTTTATGCTTTAGTACCCCGCTAGGTGTAGGAGGCTTCACCAGATGTTGTCCCTGGTATGTTACAAGTCTTCCATATTAATGCTTATGCCTTATTAGATCTAGGAGCTACTTTGTCCTTTGTAACCCCTTATATTGCTAGTAGTTTTCAAGTTAGCCCTGAAATACTATCAGAACCGTTCTAAGTCTCTACCCTAGTTGGTGAATCACTTATAGCTAGACGGGTGTATCGAGGTTGCCCCATCACAGTATTGCATAAGGTCACCTCCACATACTTAGTAGAGTTAGCTTTGACTGACTTTAACATCATTTTGGGTATGGATTGGTTGTTTTCATGTTATGCTTCAGTTATTTGTACAACCCGTGCGGTGAAATTTCAGTTTTCGGGTGAGGCAATTTTAGAGTGGAAGGGTAATTAAGTTGTACCAGCCAGTCAGTTTATTTCATATCTTAAGGCCAGGAAAATGATTTCTAAGGGCTGCTTGTATCACCTAGTTAGGGTTAAGGATGTTGAGTCTGAGACCCTGACTATCCAGTCAGTTTTGGTAGTGTGTGAGTATTCGAAGGTTTTTTTCGATGATTTTCTAGGAGTTCCTCCTAAGAGGGAAATTGATTTTGGTATTGATCTATTACCCGATATGCAACCTATCTCTACTCCTCCCTATAGGATGCCTTTATCTGAGCTAAAAGAGTTAAAGGAGCAGTTGAAGGACTTGTTGGAAAAGGCTTCATTAGACCGAGCAAGTCTCCATGGGGTGCATTGGTTCTCTTTGTCCGAAAGAAAGATGGATCCCTTTACATGTGTATTGATTACCGGCATTTGAACAAGGTCACCATCGTGAATAGGTACCCTTTACCCAGGATCAATGACTTGTTTGACCAACTTCAGGGTGCCAGATGTTTCTCAAAGATAGATCTCAGGTTCGGGTATCACCAGCTCAGGGTTTGGGAGAGTGACATCCCAAAAACCACTTTTAGGACTCAGTATGGTCATTACAAATTTGTTGTTATGTATTTTGGACTAACCAATGCCCCTGCAGCTTTCATGGACTTGGTGAAC
Source organism: Datura wrightii (assembly GCA_035772735.1). NCBI lineage: Eukaryota > Viridiplantae > Streptophyta > Magnoliopsida > Solanales > Solanaceae > Datura > Datura wrightii. Next base: position 32,303,355 of record JASDFA010000008.1, read on the forward strand.
AACGTATTCAAGAAATATCTAGACATGTTCATGATCATGTTCATCGATAATATGCTTATATACTCTCAGAGCGAGGAGGAGCATACCGCTCACTTGAGAGTAGTGCTTCAGACCCTCAAGGATCGTCATTCGTATGCAAAGTTCAATAAGTGTGAATTTTGATCAGACTCCGTGGCATTTCTAAGCCATGTGTTATTGAGTTAGGGCATAAGGGTGGATTCTCATAAAATTGAAGCGGTAAAGAATTGGCCTAGACCAGAGAGTCCTTCAGAAATTCAAAGTTTCTTGGGCCTAACAGGCTACTATCAGAGGTTTTTCAAGGAATTTTCATCAATTGCAGCCCCATTGATCAGGTTGACTCAGAAAAAGTTAAATTTCCAATAGCTGGAGGCTTGTGAGAAAAGCTTCCAAGTGTTGAAGACTCGGCTCACTTCAGCACCAATGTTGACCCTATATGGTATCGATGGTTTTGTAGTATATTGTGATGCCTTGAGAATCGAACTTGGGTGTGTGTTGATGCAGCATGGGAAAGTGATAGTGTATGCCTTGAGACAGTTGAAAATCCATGAGAAGAATTACTCGACCCATGATCTTGAGTTGGCTTCGGTGATGTTTGCATTGAAGATATGGAGGCATTAGTTGTATGGGGTCCACATGGATATATTTAAGGACCACAAGAGCTTGCAATATCTGTTTACGTAGAAGGATCTCAATCTTCGACAAAAAAGGTGGTTAGAGCAACTTAAGGACTATGAAATTAGTGTTCTTTACCACCTGGGTAAGGCTAATGTGGTAGCGGACGCACTTAGTAGGCTCTCTATGGAGAGTGTGTCCCATGTGGGCGAGGAAAGAAGGAGTTGTTGAAACATGTCCATCGACTTGCAAGATTGGGAGTTAGATTGGTCCACTCGATCAATGACGGCGTTGTTGTGCAAAATAGATCTGAATTGTCCTTGGTGACTGATGTGAAGGCTACGCAAGATGAGGATTCAATTTTGGTAGAGCTGAAAGAAACCATCCGGAGTTAAAAGTAGGAGGCTTTCTCCCAAGGGGGAGATGGTGTATTGCGATACTAGGGTCGTTTGTGTTCCAGACATAGATAATTTGAGGGATCGGATATTGCACAAGGCAAATGCATCCAGGTACTTTACCCATCCATGTGCCACCAAAATGTATCATGATTTGCGGGAAACATATTGGTAGAACGACATGAAGAGGGATATTGCATAGTTCGTAGCCAAGTGCCCAAACTATGAACAAGTGAAGGTCGAGCACTAAAGGCCGGGAGCGTATTTCAGGACATTAGCATTCACACTTGGTAGTGGGAAGAGATTAATATGGATGTCATTAGTGGCCTACCTCGTACTCGCCGACAGTATGATTCTATATGGGTAGTGGTAGACGGGTTGACCAAGGGTGCACACTTTTTACCATTGAAAACCACAGATTCAGCGGATGATTATGCCATGTTGTCTATTCAGGAGTTGTTTCGGTTACATGGAGTTCCCTTGTCTATTATTTCATACTGAGGTACTCAGTTTACCTCCCAGTTTTGGCGGTCATTTCAGAAAGAGCTTGGGACTCAAGTTTAGCGCAGCACAGCCTTTCATCCGCAAATGGATGGTCAAGCCGAATGAACAATCCAGACTCTCGAAGACATGTTGAGAGCATGTGTGATAGATTTCAAAGGTAGCTGGGATGATTATTTGCCCTTGATCGAATTTGCATATAATAATAGCTATCACTCTAGCATCCAAATGGCACCGTTCGAGGCTCTGTATGGACGAAGGTGTAGATCTCCCATTGGATAGTTTGAGATTGGTGAGGCAGCTATGATAGGGCCTGATTCGTTTCATGAGGCTATGGTAATGGTTCAGCTGATAAGGGATCGGTTAAAGACCGCACCGAGTCACCAGAAATCATATGTTGATGTGAGGAGGAGAGGGTTGGAGTTCGAGGTGGACGATTAGGTGTATCTAAAGGTATCTCTCACGAAGGGAGTTATGCGGTTCAAAAAGAAAGGAAAACTCAGTCCCCGCTATGTTGGTCCTTACTGGGTAACGAGAAGAGTTGGTTAGGTAGCGCATGAGTTGGACTTGTTGTCAGAGTTATCTTCAGTTCATCCCTTCTTTCATGTATCGCTCTTGAAAAAGTACTTGGGTGATCCAGCATTAGTTGTCCCGGTGGAAAAAATGTTGGTGTGAGAGATAGCCTCAGTTATAAGGAAATTCCAGTTACAATCTTGGATCATCAGGTTTGGAGGCTGAGAAACAAAGAAGCAGCTTCAGTAAAGGTGTTATAGAGGAATCAGCATGTCGGGGGAGCTACATGGGAAGCCGAAGTAGATATGATGGCTAAATACCCTCACCTGTTCTCTACCGACAAAATTTCAGTTTGAGGTATCAGTTTTTCCCTAAGCTCTAATAAGTTTCCATGTTCAGTTCATGTGCACGAGTTTGATTTATTATATGATAGATGTATGTGATGTCTGAATTCGGTTCAGCTATGTAGTTCTTTCCGGAGGTAGTCATTCCATCAGTTTTCAGTTTAAATGATCAGTATTTGCATATATGAATGTGTGAGTCTAAATTTTCTATGTGTTTCTAACATTCGAGGACGAATGTTCCCAAGGGGGAGATATTGTTATACCCAGGGAACCCAAGGATTAGACCCAGGAGTCAAAATGGTGAAAAACTGAAATTTTGCATTAGGTCACAGGACAAATCGTGAGGAGGCTCGTGAGGAGTGGCCATGAGTCGTGAAGTGACTCGTGGTCCAGTAGGGTTGGTAGGGTGTGCTGAGAAGACCATGGGCATGACCATGAGTTGTGGTCAGGGCACATGACTCATAAGTTCACACGTGGCCTAGACTAGATGTTTTGGCAAGGATGTATAGGCAGTGTGACCACGAGTTGTGGTCACTGACCACGAATCACGGTCATGAATTTTTTCAGTATATCTCATGACTCTAAGCCACTAGTCATTGGTCTTGGTCACGAGTCGTCCAGTCCCTCGTGGGGAATTTATGCGATTTTAGTATGGGACTTTCCGTAATTCCTAAGTCTTAGGGGCCTATACTACATCGTTTTAACATCAGAAAGGGTGGTTTAAGAGGGAATAGACTAGACAAAGTCCTCATTCATGCATGCAAAGGTTTGGGAAGGTGATAGAAGGGTGATCTAGGTGATTTGAAAGTGTTCTTCATCAATTTCTTCTTTGGCTTTCAAGGGGAGTTAAGAATCAGTTGTTCTAGGTATGTAAGGCTATCAATGGTGATTTCTTCCACACCCATGCCCATCCTCTATGATTTTTACAAAAATTTTATTAAAAACTCATGGGTTTTGAAGATGATTTTATAAAAGTCTAATGATTTGATAATGGGTTTTGTGATTTTAGAATCACATCATAATCTATGGGATTTGATCAATTTTTATTATTTAAACCATTTATAACTTTATTCATTTTGATTTCTATAAAATTAAGCTGAATTATGCATTCCCATGATGAACCGATTTATGGTCTTCTCTTCAAATGATTATGATTACGAACCCAGCTTGAATTATGATTTGAATTATGGATTTATGATATTATCCATCGTGGTATTATGAATTCCAAGCCATATGCATGATTTATAAGTATGTATGAACCTTATGAAGCATGAATATGTTTTGGCGAACTCACGAGCCTTATTTCATGGCTAGTTCACGTATGTACAATTATATTTATGATTATCATGATTTAACTAGCCCATGAATTCATGTATGTTATACTATGAGCAATATATATATGTTTTGGGAGTAGTATCGAACACCGAGTAGGTTCGGGGCCTAGGTTCTGCCCCGGACCTTATAAACTACGTGCCACCGTTGGTATGTACGAACCTCCTATGGTACTATCCCCTGCCCAAATGGCCCTTTTCATGTTGATGTCACACTTTCATGGTTTGACCCTTGGCAATGTACGGGCACCCTCCCGACTAGGGTTACAAGTTGGGTTTCATGTGTGCTCATATAGGGTATGTCGGTTAAGAGAATCTCCCACTGTTCGTCATGATTTATGCATGTGTATGATTATGCATATTGGCTCAAGTCATGTTCAATAAATCTTTTCTCTTAATATTATTATTATGATTGTATTACGAATGTTTTGAAAACTTTGAGCCTTATGTTATGGTACAATATTTATGATATGATCATGATGTCCAACACATATGATCATTTATGAGATTTATATATTTTTAAATATCCTTTTTACTTAACTTGCATACTTAGTACATTTCACATACTGACTGCATACTTTCTATGTTCTATCATTTCATGATACTGGATCCGACTCTCAGGCTCACCCTCCTCAGTAGTGCTTTCGATATTGTTATCAGTGTATTTGGTGAATCCTCATTTTCCGAGGGCAATAAGTTCAAACTCTATGCTTTTTTTTCCCTTTCAGAATTGTTGGGTTAGTTGGGTAGTTATCCCATCAACCCGCCTTTCATGATTTGAGGCTTTTAAGAATATAAGTTATATTCAGCCGCCTTGTGTGGATTGTGTATTGTCCTTTCTTAGTATTTATTGCGTATGTACGTTTTCTTATATTAAGTCTTCTGCTTATGTGATTGAATTAGAAATACTCTCATGCCATGGGTTGACTTGAGGTCTCTCGGGGCTCCTTGTCGCATGTCTACGATTTGGGTGTACGTTTGGGTCATGACAGTTCAAGCAAGCAAAGAGTTTGGGAAAGTCCTAACGTTATGCTTCGTTAAGAAACAATCAAGATGAAGAGAATAAAATAAAAGCGTTTAACATTTGTTTCGAATAATTTCATGTAACCCTAGTTCATTAATCTATCATGGTTCCCACAACCCCTGTTGTGGAGATTTTAGCCTCTCTTGATTGTAAGATTATGATTAGTATTCATAGATAAACACATTAAATACTTACAATGATGATTGAAAGAAAACCCGCTTTGAATATTGCAAGAAAGTATGATGAACAAATTCAAGAACAATTGAGAGAATCCAAATTATGATTTCAAGAATTGCTCTCCAATGTTTTCAAAAACTAATTGCAAAGTTGATAATAATTGACCTCTAACTGATTTTGACCAAATCTAGACTAAAAGAAACCTAAAAAGTATTTATACAGATAATAAAATTATTTTCCTATGTTAACAAGGAAATAACCAAATCTGGCACCGACGCTTCCTACGACTCCTCATACAACCTGTAACAAGATTCTATGGTGAGATCACTCTAAATTCATTGGTCTGCCTCATTGATCAGCAGACATTGAAAATGAACTCCTCTTTATAAGCCTGAATTTCAGTTAGACAGCCTCAACATCTACTAATGACCTCCCACAGGCTTCTTCATAGTATGGTCGGCTATCAATAGTCGCTTAATAGTCGGTGTGGGGGCTCCCAAGCCCAGCTGCTTGAACACAAATAATGGCATCATATTGTTGCTTGCTCCCAAGTCGCAGAGTGACTTCGTGAACTCAACATCGCCAATAGTACATGGAATGGTGAAGGCACCAGGATCTACCTTTTTCTAGGAAAGGATCCGTGAGGCTATGGCACTGAAATGATGCAAGTTACCCACTGGCTCATAGCTCACAAACCTTTTATTGGTAACAAGGTCCTTCATAATGTCACGCCCCGAGACTACACCCTGGATGTAACACGATACTTGAAGTCACAAGTGACCCCAAGTCAACCCTTGATCTATCATACATTGGTGTTATGAGTAAAACAATATACATATATATATCGGAAGCTTTGAAATAACAACATAAGAGTATTTGAGAAAATAAACTAGAAGAAAACATTAAAATTTAAAACATTTGAAGTCTTAAACTAACTCTGTGTCTGAAAGCCTTCTAACTGATGAGTTGTTGGGACAAGCCCCAAGCAAACTCTAAGTCTAACTAAAAATAATAACTCAACTGAAAGAAAGTAAAGCAAGGCCCTCGAATGATGAGGACTCACACTTCGGCTGCAGTGTAGGAGGATATGAATTGCAACAGCTAACGATGCTAAGTCTGTGAACCTGCAGTTGTATCACTAAATGATACAACATAAAGATATGCATCAGTACTTTGAATGTACTGAGTAAGTGGGAAAGAACATATGTGAATATATAGTCCGAACTGAAATGACATGCAATGACCAACATGTAAGCTGAACTGAACTACTGATGTAAGCTAATATGGTTAAGATGACCCTTTCTATTGGTCAAACACATGCCCTAAGTCTGAGAGACTACACTGAACTGATCTGAACTGAACTGAACTGTCATTAACTGTGACTAAACTGAACTGACTAGTGAGAGAGTCTATAACCAACTTATAACCACGTGAGCTAGATGTGGAGTTTGAAGTATACACCCCATTGGTAGGACCCAATATACCTTGCTAGGGTATAAAGGCATGAACTAGATGATCACAAAAGTCTGGGGCCAATCGGGCCATGTAATACTGTAACCTGCGCTGACAACCTAGTTTTGGGAACCTGGGTGTGCTAGAACCCCGGCCTGCTCGGTGCTAAGTCCTACTCCGATTGGAAACCTATACTGAACTGCTAAGTGGATAGCTCGAAACTAAGGTCCATGAATAGTCAGGGAGATATAACTGAAAGTACCCTTAAAGTCTTATCGGACTAGATTCTGAAACTTGTTTCTAGACTGGTCAGAGCTGCTTATCTGGAAGCATCATAACCGTCTAAGAACAAACTGTAACTGAACTGGGGTCCAGGGGCTGGTCAGAGCTATATAACTAGAATTTCATGAATGCCTAATAGACCAAATAACTATAACCTAAGTTTGATTCTGATAACTGAGAGGCACCACTGACACCTCAGAAAAAGACTAAAGTCAAACTGATCAGTTGATACTTTCTGAATATTGCTAAAGAGGTTCTACGTTCTAACTGAACTAAACTACTAAGCAGCTAATAGAGAACACAACTCATTCCAATAACATTGGCACTTCATAATATGTCAAAATTTCAAGAATTTAATGGGGTTTCATCCAACAAGGGTAAAATCATTCTTCTCAATGGAACAATTGCTCACATATATATATAATAAGAATTTCTAAGATATTCAGCCCAAAACCTACTTTGCAAAATAGAAGAAACTTAATACGCAATAATCTTTACTCGAAAATTTAGGGTTGTAAATCATCTTGGCAATAACAACAACTATTTACTTATGAATTGATGAAGATCATATGATTAATAAACATGGATAATAACCCAATTGTAATTAATGAGAACCAATATGAAAATCTCTGCATATTCGAAAATCTCAGGGCTAAACTGATAAGGAAATTATGGGAAGATTTTAGGGAACACAAGGGATGGACAATTCCCTTGTTGAATTCCCACATACTTGGTTGAAAGTTTCCCGAAGAAGAAGACCTGAACTGCTGTAATGAAGGCACACCTTAAGCCTGCTAGAGAGTTTCTTGAGAGGAATTTCATTAAATTTTCCGAGTGTATACGTGAGAATGAGGGGAGGAACCATCCAAACCCTCTAATAAGTCTGAATTTACGTTCAAAACGACATAGTTTAGAGCTTAGGAGAATAGTAAATTACTAAATAGTCCTTAGAAAATCTCTGGGAAAAACTGCCAGGTGACCCCAACGGGTGACCTAACAGGTCGTAGTGGCTAACCACGACTCATAGTTGCTCTTGTTAGGTACACTACCTAGGCTCCCCAGAAGGTCACCACAAGGGACCTAACAAGTCGTGGTCATTGAGCATGACTCGTGGTCACTAGTTGTGGACCACACTGTCACACTTCTGAAGATTAAATGCTAAGCTTGGTAATGGTTAACCTAACGAGTCATTACCACTGACGATGGCTAGTTGTGACACTCATTAGGTGCACTGGCAAGAAACTCACTAGGATTGGTAACGGGGGACATAACGAGCCATTAATAGGGACCACGACTCGTTGCCCTCACCCGTGAAGTACACTACTCCACTGATAATATCCTCAACCAAGACTTGACCACGAGTGACTCAATGGGTCATGGTCAGTGACCATGACTCATGAAGTCCCTCGTTCGGTACACTGCCTCCCTTCTCAAAAACCTCAAACCTCCTTCTCACAGCTCACCTAATGAGTCGTAAGGTCACTTAACGACTCATTAGGTGGGTCGTCCTGTAGCTTTTCTGCATCTTTTCCAGATTTCTAGATTTAAGTCCCAAATTTAGATTTTGAGTTTTCGGGGTATTACAATATCTCCCTCCTGTTAACATTCATCCTCGAATGTTAGAAAACAGACAACAAGAAGAAAAATAGCAATCAAAATTTTCAAATACTGCTCATTTGACTCCAAAACTGCCGCAATGAATACCTCCATTTCAAAATACATAACTGATCTGAAATTACTTTTCATACATACATTCAAAAATGTAAAAGAGACTTGAACATCTAAACTGAGTCATGAAAACTAAATTGAGTTCTAGGGTCAAAAATACTATCTCAAGCTATGCTAGAGCCGATAGGGAACAAGGGCGGGTATTTGGCCATCATATCTGCTTCAGCCTCCCACGTAGCTCTCTCAAGTTGCTGATTTCTCCATAGGACATTGACTGAAGCTATTTCCTTATTCCTCAACTTACGAACCTAACGGTCCAGGATCTGGACTATTACCTCCTCATATGAGAGATTATCCTTTACTCCCACGCTGTCTAATGGCACAAGTGAGGTTAGATCTCTGATGCACTTCTTCAAAAGTGACGCATAGAAAACTGGGTGCACAGCTGCTAGTTCTGAAGGTAACTCTAGATCATAGGCTACACTGCCGATACACCTCAAAATTCTATAAGGTCCCACATATCTTGGACTGAGCTTTTTTTTTCTTACCAAACCTCATCACCCCTTTCATGGGAGAAATTTTCAAGTATACCCAGTCATCAACTACAAACTCCAAATCTCTTCTTCACACATTAGCATAAGAGTTTTGATAGCTCTAAGCTGTTTTTAACCTTTATCAGGTGAGCTAAACTTTTTGCATTGCCTCGTGAACCGAGTCTGGACCTATCAAGGTAGCTTCCCCAACTTTAAACCACCCTATAGGAGATATACGCATTCTACCATATAATGCTTCAAATGGGGCTATCTAGATACTAGAATGGTAGTTGTTGTTGTACGCAAACTCGATAAGAGGCAGATGGCCATCCCGATTACCCTTAAAGTCGTTCGTGCTTGCTCTAAGCATATATTCTAGGGTCTGAATGGTCCGCTCTGCTTTCCCATCGGTCTGTGGGTGAAAAGTTGTATTGAGTTTGACTTTTGTGCCTGGTCACTTCTAAAAGGACTTCTAGAAGTGGGAGGCGTACTGGGTAACCCTGTTTGAAATAATGGCCAATGGAACCCCATAAAGTCTAACTAGCTCCGGGATATAAAGTTTAGCATAGTCCTCAGCTGAATCTGTGGTTTTGACTGGGAGGAAATCTACTGACTTATTCATCTGGTCTACTACTACGCAAATTGAGTCATATTTCCGACGAGTCTGAGGTAGACTCGTAATGAAGTCCATGTTTACTTCTTCCCACTTTAATGTTGATATGTTGATATCATGGGTCATACCTCCTGGTCTCTAGTGCTCTACCTTGACTTGCTGGAAGTTCAGGAACTTAGCAACAAATTCAGCAATGTCTCCATTCATGTTGTTCCACCAATAAATATCCCGCAAATCGCGGTACATTTTGGTAGCACCAGGGTGAATTTTGTATCTCGAGCTGTGTACCTCAGCCAGTATCTAATGTCTCAACTCACCATCCGTTACACACAACCTGCCCTGATAACGAAGCACCCCATCTCCCCCTTTGGAGAATGCCTTAACCTCCTTTCTGAGAATTGCTTTTTTAAGTTTACGTAGAACTGCATCTTTATCTTGTCTGGACTTAACTTCAACTACCAAGGATGAATTCGACCTGCTTTGGATTACGATGCCACCTTCAGCTGAATCCACTAACTGCACCCTAATCGGGATAACCTGTGAACTTCTTTCGCTAGCTCTCTTGCCTTCCTCAATGTGAGCTACATTTTCCATAGACTGTCCGCTTAGGGTGTCAACCACCATATTGGTCCTACCTGGGTGATACGACACACTCATGTCATAATCCTTTACCAGCTCCAACCACTGTCTCTAACGCAAGTATAGGTCCTTCTGGCTGAACACATACTGAAGGCTCTTATGATTCGTGAACACATCCACGTGAGCCCCGTACAAGTAGTGTACCCATATTTTTAACATGAATACCACCGTTGACAACTCCAAGTCATGAGTTGGATAATTGCTCTCACAGACTTTAAGCTGTCTGGATGCGTAGGCTATCACTTTGCCTCACTTCATTAGAATGCAACCGAATCCAACACTAGAAGCATCACAATAAAAAAACTAACCCATCTGATCCTTCTGGCAAGGTTAATAATGGAGCGGTAGTGAGTCGAGTCTTCAACTCCTAAAAACCCTTCTCACACTCGTCCGACCATTGGAATTTCACCTTCTTCTAGGTTAACTTGGTTAGAGGAGATATTAAGGAGGAGAAACCTTCCACAAACTATCGGCAATAACACGCTAAGCCCAGGAAGCTCCTAATTTCAGTGGGAGAGCAAGGTCTGGGCCAAAATTTCACTGCTGCAATTTTGTGAGGATCTACCTGTATCCCCTAACCTGAGACCACATGACCCAAGAAAGACACGGACTTCAACCAGAATTCACACTTGCTAAACTTGGAAATAACTGGCGATCTCTGCGGGTCTGTAATGCTAACATTAGGTGATTGGCATGCTTTTCCTTATTTCAAGAGTATACCAAAATGTCGTCTAAAAATACAATGACGAACATATCCAGGTACTACTTGAATACTCTGTTCATCAGGTCCATAAAGGCTGCAGGAGTGATTGTGAGTCCAACGGACATCATCACAAACTCATAATGACCATACCAAGTTCTTAATGTTGTTTTTGGTATGTCACACTCTATGACCCTTAACTAATGGTATCCTAAATTGAGATCGATCTTGGAGAAACAACAGGCTCCATGAAGTTGGTCAAATAGGTCATCAATTCTAAGTAGGGGATATTTGCTCTTGACTGTGACTTTATTCAATTGACGGTAATCTGTGCACATTCTGAGGGTACCATCTTTCTTTCACACGAATAGAACTAGAGCACCCTAAGGAGAGATGTTGGATCTGATAAAACTCTTGTCAAGAAGGTCTTTTAGTTTCTCATTCCACTCCTTAAGATTGGCTGGAGCCATTCTATAAAGAGGGATGGAGATAGGTTGAGTATCTAGGAGGAGATCTATTCTGATGTCTATTTTCCATTTAGGGGGAACTCCAGGAAGATCCTCAAGAAAAACATCTGGGAACTCACTGACTACTGGAACTGACTGGATGATTGGGGTCTTAGAGTTTGAATCCTTGACCCGAACCAGATGATATATACATCCTTTGGAAATGAGTTTCTAGGCCTTAAGGTAGGAAATAAACCTACCCTTAGGCGCTAAACTGCTACCTGGCCATTCTATCACTGGTTCATTAAGAAACTAAAACTTGACAATTCTAGTTCTGTAGTCAACTGAGGCATAGCAGGAGTGTAACCAATCCATGCCAAGAATAAGGTCGAAGTAGACCATGTCTAACTCTACAAGATCAGTTGGAATAACTTTACTCAGAACTGAGACTGGGCAGTTTTATACACTCGACTGGCTCTAACTGACTCGCCAACTAGGGTGGAGACTGTGAATGAATCTGAGAGGACCTCTGGACTGATGTTGAACTGGACTGCTATATAGGGAGTCATAAATGAAAGAGTGGCTCCTGGATCTAAGAGGGCATACACGTCAAGATGGAAGAGACATAACATACCAGTAACTATGTTAGGTGAGCTTTCCTGATCCCAATGGGAAGATAGAGCATAGAAATAATTTTGGCGCTGACCGCCATCTGTACTTGATGTGTTAGCTAGTTGACCTGCTGAAGCTGATGATGTTGTGGATTTCGATCTCCCTCTCCCTGCTAACAGTCACTCCTTAAGAAGCTGTCCAAGATGTCCACACCCAAAACAACCCTCTCATCCCTGAAGGCATTCTCCCGGGTGGTTCCTACAACACTTAGGGCAAGCTGGATACCTATTCCCGGTACTATGAGTCTGAGACTGTGTGTCAGATGATCCACACCTCCAATCCTAGTGGGATCGAAAGGTTGGGGCGCTAGCTAAACTAGGTGCTGGGGTTCTCTACTGCTGCTGTTGTGGGCGCCTACCACCGCTAGACCTGTGATGACCAGAATCTGAATGGCCTTTCCTTGCCCTTTTGTTCTTACACTCCAAATCCTTTAGCTTTTCAGCCTCAATCTGCTGGGCATAGAAAATCAAACTAGAAAGGTCTATGTCCTTAATCAGTATCATAGTCCTACATCAATGCCAATAAATCTCATAGCCATCTACCTTACTGCAAGCGAATTCTAAAATATTGGCACGATTTAGATTTCATAGACCACTTACATCTTTGCTCTATAGAATGATCTATTAATGAACAAAGTGAAACAACTCCTAAATGCCTTGTAGACTCTTGATTAGAAGTATGGTGCAAAACATATCCATAAGAAAGATTCTACTAGACACGGCTTATGGATTCCCTAGGATTCGACTTTGCTTTGATACCAAGTTTTTCACGCCCCAAAACTGGGGGAGGGTGCGACTGGCTCCCGATACCTGACTGACCGGGAAGTCAACTATATAACATCTGTACCAATAACACCTAAGCCTTCCAGGCCACCTGTCACAATCAACTAGAGTAAACATTTGGTTCGATAAGGCCTCAACTACCACAAATAAATAACTGAAATATCGATAAACCATGAATATGCTAAACCAAGCAAAGAAAATCTATCAAGGCCAAAAACTAAATAATACTATACATACTAAGTCCACAAAGACTCTAAGACTAAACTAAACTGATGGTCAGAATAGGGCTCCGACCTACCCATAACTATAACTCAAAACTCAAGCTATAACTAAGACCCAACTCTAGGAAGAAAGGAGCATACCAACACATTCACTGATCTCGCGAACTACTACTGCAACTAGCAATCCGGACCTCTGCGTATACCTGCGGCACGAACACAGGTCCCTTGGCGAAGGGACGTCAATATGAATGAAATGTACTGGTATGTAGGCTGAAATTTGTAAACATATAAGATAGTAATGAGAACTAAGCCAGAAAGAAGGAATTAGTAACAACCTGGATCCTGGAAATCGAAACCTGACAATAACTCAATACTGAAGTGCAAATGTAACCAAATAATGTATAAGCAAAGTTATAAATGTAATGCCAGTGGCCAGATGACCATAAAATTAATGTAAAAAAGCCTCCAGTCCATGTAACACACCAGGGTAAATTAAAAATATCTCCAGTCGGTGTACTATACCAGGGTAAAATAAAAATATCTCCAGTCGGTTCGGTGTACTATACTAGGGTAAAATAAAAATATCTCCAGTCGGTGTACCATACTGGAGCAACATAAAAATATATCCAGCCAGTGTACCATACCAGGGTAAAATAAAAATATCTCCAGCCGGTGTACCATGCCGGGGAAAATAAAAATATCTCTAGCCAGTGTACTATACTGGGGTAAATTAAAAATATCTCAATCATAATCATGAACAGAGCCGATATAGCTTATATTGAGTCAATTTAACCCATATAGCAGTGAAATGACAAATGCTAAATCTGTGGACGTAATAGGTTTGTTTTGTAAGATATAATGCAAGTGAGCACATATTGCATGCAAAATTAGCAAATATGAACATATATCAAATTATATACAAACATGTAGACTCAGCGACTCAACAGACCTTCAGGAGGTTTAAACAACGTATGAACTTTAGTAGGCTTACAAGCAATGTCCTATAAATAATCTTACCAATTTAACATATAGCTTGAGTAGAAGCACATAGATTCTCATTTCTATACAATCCTTAAACATCTGGGAACTACATATATATATATATATATATATATATATACTGCCCATAGGGTGATTCCTTTACACTGAAATTCTATTATCAAACTTATCACTTCGATGAGCACATATATTTCCTAATTCATTTGTCTTATTTGCAGGAAAACATGAACTTATATCTTGGAACTTGGAGTTATTTATCATTACACTTAACATGTGCATAGGGCTGAGAGCTAAACTACAAACATAGAACGTATGAGACTTCTGTATAACGTACAAACTCGTATATAGTTAACGGAGTGACCTCCAAGAGACTTCCTGGGGTTAGAAGATCTAAGCTTAACTGATTATTATCATAGCATGTGCTTATACCTAGTTTGACGTTGGGGACATTGGTACATGGGAAACTCTCCTCTAAATTTAGGAATTTCAGATGATAACTTAACAAGAGCTGAATATATAGATGGGTGACTTGAATATAGATGAAATAATTCAGCTATATGTTATAACATAAAAATGATGTACATTAATACTTCTTACTAGAAATTCTTATAATGACTCGTATGCAACTTCAAATACTTGACTGAGACATTAACATGATTCTCAAAATATGATTTCTTGAAAACTTCTTACATTAGCATAGCACATTTCAATACAACATAGGGACGTGAAGACATAACTTAAGGATTTTAGACTTGGAGCTCTATAACTTGGGAACTCTTGAGAAACTCTCTAAGTCCTGCCTTATAGGGAAATAAGGACTTATAGCTGTAATTCGGATGATGCTGGATTAACATACACAAATATACAATTATCTCAGGAGCTTAAGAAAACTTACATATTATAAGTGGCTTAGAAGCTCCAAGGATTACCCTTGTCAAACTTGGAAAGCAATTTCAACACATAGAATGGATAACTTAACATAATCATTTAGGGGTATAGCGGAGAGCTTCTCTTTAACTTACGTTACTAATTTACAGACTCTCAACTCTAATTGACTCATATAAGGTCGTTATATAATATTCATTATATCATTTTACCATATAACTTATTTAAACCACTTAGTTAACTTAATTCCTTGGCGACTCCCAAGAGGTTCAGATAGCTCAAAAATTCCAGTAAACCTATGGCAAAATTCTAAAGACAATTCTTGTTGCCTTAGCATGTAACTTGAACGAAAGCATAAGGATAAATATATTCTTATTTCCGTATAACATACTAACCTTAAAATAATACGTATCACCTTCCCATAAAGATGGTTGCGTAGAAATATCGATAATTTAGACATGCGAGTTCTATCTTTCAAGTTCAACGTATCAGTTGTTTCAAAAACTCGTAAACTAGCAGGTTAGCTAAAGGGAGAGAAATCAAGAAATCTCATCTTGGACTTATATAACTTAGAACATATGAATAATAGGGTGGATTACTAATGTTAGGCATTTCCATTTTGTTATTCTCATTTACCCTTATTTAGCTTAAGGTCATTTTCTAGCATTCAGTTCATTTGCGTATCATTGTCTTGCCCTTTATACAAATTTCACTTAGCATCGAACATTTACCACATTTGGCACCACAAATATGTAACATAAAATAATGGAATAGCTCACAGTGCCCACGCCAAGCTGTCTTCAAACTCAATCTATATCTACGAAAACAATAACACGACAACAAGCATATAATTTATACTCTTTTGCTTTACCTTCACAACCTTCAACCCTTTTGCCAATGGCTTATATTAAGAAACTTAAACCCTTGGACAGAATCATAATATGCGTCCAATATAAAATTAGATACATAGGAATGCCGGTCTCGTCAATGACATGAAAACATGCTTGAGAACAAGAGATAATGAGCGCCTTACGTACCTTGTTTCTGACGAGTTTTTCTTAGCCGACTTTTCCCTTCAACAACCAAAAGTTAGCCTCTTCAATTCCTTGAGTTTATAACCAAGGGAATAGGCTGTTTTCAGCATTTTTATCATATCAAAATGTCACACAAATAAGCAGTCACAACACAAATAAACAAGGCAACATTTAGCATTTCTTACTTCAACTTGTTTCTACAACTTTGAGGGAAAATAGAAGTAGGAAATTACCTAACTTTATTCATGAACAAAACCAACAAATATAGATTATATTTTCAAAAAAACACAGCAGCTCCAACCTTCAAAACGAGCAGCAGCTTCACACCATAACGCATACAAAACAACAGCTCAACCTTCACTTTCAACCTCTAACTTTAGCTTGCAAATTCATAGGTATTTATAAGTAGAAACACTTACAATATATTTGTATTCAACTTCAACCAAAATGGAGTATATCCTTAGCTAGCTAGTGCTTCAAAAACAAAACAACAAATCCACTAAAATGCAGCAGCAACACACACAAAAGCAACACTTAAGTTCCAACTTCACTTCCAACATAACTTGTGAATTTATGAGAATTTAAGGACTAAAAAAACTTACATCATTTTGTATTCAACTCTCACCAAGATGTAGATAGAACTTCACCGCCCTACTGCCTAAAACGCAGCAGCTTGGTAGCCAAAAACGTAGCAACTCCACGGTTAGAAGCTTACGACATAAAAATTCCTTTCCAAGCTTGGATTATAAGGAAATTTGACCTATCGATAAAAGTTCTTACCTGGGATTTTTTTTACCATTGGATAGAGCTCTGAATTACCTGAATTCTGAAAAAAATCAAGTAAAATAAAGTAGAAATGAGCTTTGTAGCTCAAATTTACTTCATATAAGCGGGCTAGCCGATGCCTGGGAGGTGCCTGCATGCGACGCCCGTGCGACGTGCCCACATGCGGCACCCATGTGATGTGCCCTCGCACATGCCTGTTGCCTTCCTGTCTCGGTGCCTGCGAACGCAGGTGCTTTCCCAGTCGATAGTGCTATCTTTAAACGAGCATAACTTTTTCCTTCAAACTCCCGATTGACGAGTGGGTTTTTTCACTGTTAACTAGACTCAAATACCCTTACTTACAAACTTCACATACTCTTCACTTTTTCCTTTGCACATGTTTCCCTCCTGACCTTTGGCCAATATACAACTCATAATTCCCTTAATAATACATATAATCATCAAATAATCATAAAACAAATTTGTGGTGTAACATGTGGTGTGAAAAGAAAATAAAGAAAAAGTGCTGAGAAAGAAAAATGAAAAGAAAAGAAAATAGAAGAGAAAAAGAAATGAAAAAGATAAGAAAAACACGCCACACCCAATATTGCATTTAAATGGAGAAAAGGGAGGAAAAGTTTATAAAGTGAAAAAATGGGGTTAAAAGTGAAAAGTGAAGCCATGAGTATGTAGTACCAAGGAGGGTTTAGTTACTTAATTCAATATCTACCATAGCCAGCCCGAAGCCTACATTACAAGTCGAACAAAGTACTATAGTGACCCTAGCTTAATTGTCTAAAATACCAAAGTAGAGAAAATAAGGGCAAGCCTATGGTATCCGATGTGCAGTATTTGATACTTCTTTGTGAGGATGAGAGTATTACTTGTTGAGTCCCAATATTCATATTTATATATATCTATGAGTGCTGGTGAGGATACATGGTTTGTGTTGTGTTCTACTAATTATTTGTGTGAATGGCATTGGTGATAGCTCAATTCTCTGATAATAGTAGGATGCCATATCTTGATCCCAGTATGTCATAAGTGGTAGCTACATGTGTTTATGGTTGACTTGGTTTGAATGAAAAAGGATTCAATAGCTAATTGTGGTTAACAGTGCAAATTTTGTTATGTTGGTTGTAGGTATTCTAAGTTTACTTTCTAGTTAAGCATCGTTTTAGTTCTGTTTTCTTTTCCTGAGAACATGCAAAAGTATTAAGTTGAGTGTGTTGATGTGTTGTGAGTTTACAACACTTTCGACGCTTAAAACTAAGAAAATAAGCATGGACTTAGGTGTGTTTATATGGATATGAGGCACTTTTACTTTGTTTTAAGGAAAAATAGCTGTTGGAGTTGAATTATGCAAGAGATGGAGAAATAGCATAAAAGTGGCTAAGAACGGACCTTAGTACAAGCCGTACCATCTTGGTACGAGCTATACTGAGAGTCGTGGAAAGGTCCATACCAAAAGTGTTGAGGCAAAGGCAACGTACGGCTCATGGAACAAGTCATACCATCTTGGTACAAGTCATACCATAGCAGTTGTAGAAAACTTCAGAAGATTTTCACAAGCCAAGTCTCCTGGTATGGGTAGCAACCATGAGTTATGTGATCTACCTAAAACCCATACAAGGGAGCCATGGAAAAGCTTAGAAGAAGTGAAGACGGAAAGGTCTCAAGGTATGAGAAGGATTCATGGGTCATAGAACTGAGGTACGAGTCGTACCAAGTCATTCGTGAAAAAGTTAAGAAGATTGCTAGAAATCTCAATATCAAACCAATACTGATTGTATGACTCATAGGTTCATGGTACGAGTCATTCCAGTTCCCACACATAGCCACATTGAGCAGATGTCAGCCAATATATGAGTCAAGGTACGAACCATACAAATTTGTTACGGGTCATAGGTGAAATCGGCGGTAGTTCAGCAGTTTTTCATGTTTACTTTGGAAAAGGTTCTAAATATTTATATAAACCTTTTTCGGTTATTTTATGTCATAAAAATTTTTAGCACACGAAATACATTGAGGATAATTGTTTTTAACTTTCTCATCAAGCTTGGAGATTTTCTTGTTTTGATTTCTTCATTGTTCTTGAATCATTCTTGATAAATTGTTACAATAATCCTATGGGTTTTCTTCCTATCATCTTCATAAGTATTAAATTATGTTTTTGTGTATGAATGCTTATAATTATCTCACAATCATGAGAGGCTGAAACCTCCACAGCTAGGATTGTGGGAGCTATGGTGAATTAACAAACTTGGGTTGCACAAAGTGATTGTAAACTAATGCTAAACACTTGCACTGTATTCTCTTCATCTTTAATATTTTTAATGGAGTGAAATGTTAGGACTTGCCCGAATTCTTTACTTTCTTGAACCTAGTGAAATAGAGATTACGAAAAGAGAATTACAACAAAGCCTTGATTTTTATGTGTCATTGTATGACTCGAGCTATGGTCACAGGATAGTTAATTCGGGACAAATTGATAAAGGTTGAAGTGAAATAACTTATGAGACCTAACCTGGTGATTGAGTATAGTTATCCAATAGGGAAGAACTATTCATTTGGATGAATCCTAATTATCAAGTTCTACAAGTAAGTATTGGGATAGATCATAGTGTAAAACCTGAGGTTGTTTTGAACCCATGGGGAACACTTACCCTAGTTAATTGCATAATCTTGATAAACAATAATCAATTATCAATGTTGTCATATAATTTCTTTTATAAAACCCCCTTTTGGAGATAACATACTTAAAAGCCTAAATACTAGCGTTATTCTATATGTTGATCATGTTCCCTGTGGGATTGACCCCAACCTTTGTTGGATTCTTTATTGACAACATTAATGCCATACTTTTACAGGAGTATGAGTTTGAGTGTTATCATGCATCTACTAGTGTAGGTGGTGACTAGCATCAGAATAGATTTTATGCACTATCATCTTGTCAGAAGCAGGAGGCCTCTCCCGATATGGTCACTAGTATGTTGCAAGTATTCCATCTTGATGTGTATGTATTATTAGATCCAAGGGTTACCTTATCTTTTTGATCCTTATGTTGCTATTAGTTTCAGAGTCAGTCCCAAAATCCTATCAAACTCTTCTCAGTCTCTACTCCAGTCGGTGAATCAGTGATAGCTCATGGGTGTACAGAAATTGCACTATCACAGTCCTTTAAAAAGCCACCTCAGCCGACCTAGTGGAGTAATATATGACTGATATGTTATATTTGGCATGGAGTGGTTGCTTGCATGTTATGCTTTAGTCAATTGCAGAACTCGTGCGGTAGAGTTCCCATTTTTGGGTGAGCCAGTACTAGAAAGGTAAGATGGTTCAGTTATTCCTGTAGGTCGCTTTGTTTCCTATCCCAAGGCCAAGAAGATGATTTCTAAAAGATATGTGTACCATCTAGTTTGGGTTAAGGATGCTACGTTTGAGACCCCAACCCTTTAGTCAGTTCCCATAGTATGTGAGTATCTGGAGGAGTTTCTAGATGATCTACTAGGACTTCTTCCCAAGCGGGACATTGACTTTAGTATCAACCTTATACCTGATGCGCAGCCTATATCCATTTCTCCTTATAGAATGTCTCTAACCGAGCTAAATGAATTGAAAGAGCAGTTGAAATATCTCCTAGATAAGGGTATCAACAGGCCTAGTAAATCCCCGTGGGGTGCTCCAATTCTCTTTGTTTGGAAAAAGGATGGTTCCCTAGGAATGTGGATCAATTATCGGTATTTGAACAAGGTCACCATCAAGATCAAGTATCCCCTCCACAAAATTGATGACTTGTTTGAAAAATTTAAGGATGCTAAGTGCTTCTTGAAGATAGACCTCAGATCCAGCTATCATCAGTTCAGAGTTAGAGAGAGTGACATCTGGAAGACAGCCTTCAAGATTCGGTATGGTCACTGTGAGTTTGTGATTATGTCTTTTGGACTAACAAATTATCCTGAAACTTTTTTGGACTTGATGAATAGGGTATTCAAACAGTATTTGGATATGCTCGTTATTGTCGTCATAGACAATATTCTCATATACTCCTAAAATGAGGAGGAGCATTGATAAAGCTAAAACTCACACTCCTGATAATGTATGAAGAAGACATTGTCAATACAGAACCCAACAAAGGTTGGGGTTACACCCACATGGAATATGGTAAGAACTAGACTAACATAGGTATTTAAACTTTTAGGTATGCTATCTCCAAATTCGGGGGTTTATAGAAAATAATTGTGAAACAAGATTAAAAATCAATTGTTGTTTACCAAGATTTGCAATTAACCAAGCTAAAATTTTCCCATGGATTCATAACTACTTCAAGTTTACACTCGTGATCTATCCCAATGCTTACTTGTAGAACTGATAACTAGGGTTCATCCAAACGATTGGTTCGTCCCTATTGGATAACTATACTCAATCATAGGGTGAGGTCTTATGAACGACTTCAATTTAACCGTTATCAATTTATTCCAAATTGACTATCCTGCGACCACAACTCAAGTTATACAATGATCATAAAAATCAAGGCTTTGTTGTAATTCTCTTTTTTTAATCTCTACTTCTCTAGGTTCAAGAAAGTAAAGAATGCAGGTGTGGATAGATGTGGTTCAGGTCGTTCTTATCTATCAGCCAGAGTTAGTAGTGCAGTCAGCTCCTTTTTTTTGGAGTTTATAGTTGAAAAGGTTTTCTCTTTTTGTTGTACAACTTTTAGGTACGTCGGAGCCCCGTCCGACCACTATTCCACTCTTAGAGGCTTGCGGACTATAATTTTTCAATTGTTGGTTATTGTTGGCCATGTGGGGCTTATGTAGGTTATATTTTGTGTGTTGTCCATGTGGGGCCTAGTTTATCTAGCTAGTTAGTGGATTTGTAGGCGCCTGTTTTTATTCTGTTATAACTAGGCAGCATGGTGGTCTTCTCGGCCCACATGGGATCCCTTTATTGTCACTTTGTTAGGTTAGCTGGTTTCTTTTTATTATAGATTTATTGTGTGGCCCTATCTGTCGAGGTTGTATTTAAAATCGAGCTATAGCAGTTTGTTTTCTTAACATGAGTTGTTGTAAGGCACCAGAGGTGCATATGCCCAGCCAGGAGCCCAGGTCCTAGTGTGGCATTAGGTGTCAGTCATGCCTCCCAAGGTGGGGCGTGACATTGATATACAACTTTAGTAGTAATCTCTCCCTATTCCTTGTGAATTCGACCTTGACTCATAAAGTTGGGTAAATTATATTGTAAGCAATCATGTACACTCTCTCCTAATGAGGAGTGAATTTAGACGTTATCAATTTTGGTGCTATTGTCTAGGAGTAGGCATTGATAGCCTAGAGTTGTTTATTGATTTGAACAAGTTAAGCATCTTCTGTGAATTTACATTTGTGTTGTTTTCGTTGCATGGTTAGGTTGAATTTCATGATCCAAGACTCTCAAGTGGGTTCTGTGGGTTGCCATATGGACCATGATGATGATGAGCTAATGTTTCCTGATGTAGTAGGTGCTATTCACGTAACACCTATGGTAGGGAATGTTGTCTTTCGTGTTATTACGAACTATGATATATTTGTCACAAATGAAGGGATTATGTGGAGGGAAACCAAGTGAAGATGCCAATAGACACCTCCACAACTTCCTTAACATCTGCCAACCCATTAATATCACCAACATTAGCCAAGAGTCAACTCGGCTAAGTCTTTTCCCATTATCATTAATGAGAGAAGCCACTATTTGGTTCGAGGAGAGTGTGAATGCAGTAGGAAACCAAGGCCACATGAAATATGAAGGGAAGGCTTCACCTTCAAGATATGAAGAAGAATGTCAACATATGGCTGGCCAAGTGGGGGTTCTCGTCAAGGATACTAGGGTGCCAACCAAAGCCCTGGGCGTCCTTGTGGAGAGAATTAAGGTTGGAGGAGTCGGGAGAATCAAGGTTGGAATGGTAGGAATGAGAGAGAGAGAAATCGAAACCAAATTGTTAAGGGGAGCGACACCATAGAAGTTCAAATCCATATATTCTCCTTCCCAAAGTTGATGCATCCCAAATGCAACCCGGAGTAGATGATGTTGGTAATTAAAGATAGAAGAGATATTGGCAAGAGTTTTGAGGAAGGTTGAGTCCATGGATGGTGGGGTGAAGGAGCTTAAAGGGAATTGTCTATCCTTGCCCAAATGGTGAGTTCTCATTCGGCTTCCATTAAGCATTTAGAGATCCATATGATCCACCTTGCTACTCAGATGTACCCTCAAATGAAAGAGACACTTCGAACTGACACAATTACCAATCTAAAGAAGGATAACCATTGCATGACTATAGTCAGTAGGAGTGGAAAAGTTGTGACCGATGCGGGTGTTAAGGCCAAGCAAGCTGTCATCCCACAACAAATGATGGAGTGAGTACTATGGTGCCAACTGCACCGATTTGTGTTGATAATGAATAAGAGCAAGCTAAGGAAGGAGTATATGTTCCTTATGAGAATGTTGATATTGAGAAAAAGGGTGAGGCGCCTCTTAATGCAAAAGGCCAAGAGCCTAGAATCCCACCTTCTTACCCTCAGCGATTGGTTAAAAAGAAAGAGGAGAACTAGTTACAAAAGTTCATTGATATGTTTAGAAAGTTTTCCATCAATATATCACTGGTTGATGCATTGCTCTAGATGCCAGAATATGCTAAATTCATGAAGGGGCCGATGAATGAAAAGGAAGACTGTGGATGCAGGCAATGTGGAGGTGTTTCACCATTGTTGTGCTGTGATGGCTAGCAACCTTTCTCCAAAAGGAGAGGATCTAGGAGAATTCACTATTCCTTAAACTACTAGAATGTGCATGTTCAACAAGGAACTATTTTATCTCAGAGTTAGCATCAAGCTAATGCATCTCATAATCTTTAAAAAATTAGGTTTGGGAAGTCCCAACCCTACAACAATGAGGCTATTGATGGTAGATCATTCGATCAAGTGTCCTGTTGGAATCCTTGAGGATGTTTTGGTCTGGGTGGAAAAGTTTATTCTACCAGCCGACTTTGCATGTTGGATTGTGACATAGATATTAAGGTGCCCATCATTTTGGGGCAAACCATTGCTAGCTATGGGGAGAGCACTTGTTGATGTGGATCTAGGGGAATTGAAATCTAGAGTTGGTGGTGAAGAAGTCACTTTCAATGTGTTTCATCAAACGACATCTCCTGATGAATATAAAGTGATTGCAGTTCTTGATGAAAACGAGGAGCAAGGGTGTGATTGTGAAGATGAAGTTGATAAGGATTATAATCCCTATGATTAAGTGATTCTTGGTGATGGCCCCGTCGAGCCACAATAATAAATAAGGCGCATCTTGGGAGGCAACCCAAGTGCTTTTAACTTTAGTTGTTTCTGATGTTTATGTTGTTTTCAATTTTGTAGGATGATTGGTTGAAATACTAAGTGAAACAAAATAGAGGACAACTACATGAGACTTGTGAAATACAGGTGCTCAAGCGCAAAACACAGTCAGGTGTAAAAAGGAACTAGAAAGACGGAAGAAAATGAAGGCTTTTGCGCCTTACTTGTAAAACACAAGTCTCAACCCGTGAAATGTAGGTTTGGTGCAGGCCAGAGGCAGAAAACTAGGCAAGAATAAGATCACCTACGCTGGGAACTACATTTCGTGGGTGACCACCTATGGCCACAGGCACAAGTACGAAGTTTTATTTAAATTTTTACTGACCTGTTGACTAAACATGGCCCATGGCAGACCAATACCTTTTAAACTTCTCCCATATCCCAAATAACCTCCATTTTCTTCACCTTTTTCTCTTCCCTATAACCTTTCTCTCAAAAACTTTATCTTCCCCATTAAACCCATTTACTCCACCTTTTAAACCCACCAACCCACTCAAATCCCTTCAGTCTATAAAACCCATTCCTTATCACGATTATCTTTACCATCTCTCAATATTTTCTCTACCAAATCACTAGAAGTTCAAGTACTTGTGTTGGTCATTGTTGAGAAAAGATTCCAAAATATCAATTTCACTTATTCCCTCCACTACTTTGGTCTGTGTGCATCTCATTCTTTCTTTTCTTGATTCTTGGTGATTGTAGCATGATGGAATCGAATTTTTCTAGTAACGCACGCTCCCCCATTACCCGTTTTGTGTTTTACATTTTCTCATTAGAGTTCAAATTGTGAAATATGGGTAGAAATTGTTGTTGATAGTGCTCCATCTCTTGCATATATTTCATGTTTTGACATATTAGTTGGGGGTTGAAATCTCAGTAACCCATGTATTAGAATGCTCGATTTTTCCCGATGATAGATAGGTTGACGTCTTTCTTAAAGGAAAATCATCACTCTTTTCTTTTATGCTACTTGTGAATGAGAAATGTGTTGTGTGAATGAGTTGAAATATTTTGTGAAATTAAGTTGAGAACAGTGAGTTGGAGTGGACACTTAATGTTTCCTGATGATAGATGGTGTAATGTCCATCATAAGGGAAGGCGTTGAGTGGTCCTAATTGTCTTTGTGTGAGTTTAAATTGGGTGATAAATCTTTCAGGGAAGTATGCTTACCCGTTTGATATGTTGTGTTCATATTTGTGAGAAAATGGAAAAATTATAGCATGAATAGCATTGTTGGTCACTACCATGCTGCGAATCACGGATAGTGATCTGCGAAATGCAGGCTGTGGCATAGGAATGGGTTTGAGGCTTCAGGCTACTGCCATCCATCTGCGAGACGCAGTTCATGACCCATGAAATGTAGGTTCAATGCAGGAGAAAGACTTGTTAGGTTAGTACTCTATCGCAGCCATGTGACAAACCTGCGAATCACGGGTCTCAACCTGCGAAATGTAGGTGCGATGCCGGTGCTGCCAATACCTGATCATGCTATTTCATCTTGGTTGACTTCCAATCTTTTTATCTTTTTATTCCTCACCTTAGAATAGTTGTTTTTTTATTTTTCTTAATGAAAAATACAAAAAGAGTTTGGTATGTTTGTGGCACTAACATTATGTTGTACAATATGACATCTTCTAGGAAAATGGACAAAGGGAAGGCCCCTTCGACATCAAAAAGCAAAGGGAAGGGCAAAGCAATCCCACCCCTACCAACATTAGGGATGCTATAATCATTTGTGTATCCGACATGAAAAAGCACTACATCACATGCGGGGGAGGCCAATCACCGTAAAAAAGAGCCTCGACTTGGCAGGGCTAGGTGATTACTTCCCTAACATCATCTCCCAATTCAACGATAGGCATTGGCACGTGTTCACAGAGCCTCTACCTAACTACTGCCCAAATCTTATGTTGTAGTTCAATGTATTGTATCATGTGATGAAAGATGCAATATAGAACAAAGGGAAGGTAGATGATTTGCCTTGCCTCCCTTTAGTCATCGTTCGGGGTATAGAGGTGGACATTACTCCAGATGCCATCAATGTCGTCTTCTGGGAGGACAGATTTTGCAGTGAGGATGGTAGCCAAAAAGGATCAGTTCAGTTGGGTGGCAAGAGTTATTGTTAATGGCCAGCCAGTATGGGTCACCATGGGGGGTGAGATTGCATGGAAGGACCTAAAGTTTGAGGCCAAATTATGGTTGGAATTTGTGTGTGGCCATATCATGACACCTAATAATGATTAGCAGGTGAACCTTGAAGTGACTATACTCATTGCTTGCATCATAACAGGGGTTCCGATAAAGTTTGGTCAAGTGGTGGCTACTCAAATGAATCAAATGTCTAGACAACAAGCAACCTCAATGCCATACGTTGTTCTCATCAGCCAATTGTGCCAAAAAGTGGGAGTTTCATTATTTCTCGATAAAAATGCAAGCTTTGCCACTGGTGTCATCGCTATTGAAAAAGAGGCACACGGATGCCCCCAAAAGCAAGAGAAAGTGAATGCAAACATGGGATGTACCCAAAGACTCCACCTCTCATGACCTAGCTCAACCTCACATGGCTCCCGACCTCAAGGAGATGAACCCTAAGATGTCGGTGTATGTTTTAGGAGAGGAAACACTCCATAGGCCTTCACCTCCTCCTTCATCCTTAAGACCAAGTAGAATTCAAAAGCTAGCTGAGATGACAAGATCTTATGAAAACAAACTCCAAATGTTGGCTCAATACTTGCCCGTTCTTATACAAAGGTCGGTAAATAAGGTGATGGAGGATGTATTTGAAAGATTGAACAAATTATCTCTCATATGGATGTATTTGAAGTAGTAGCCTCCTCTCTCCGAGTTGATGTGAGAGAGCTCCAAAATAGGGCATCCATGGTTGATTGGGACATGAGCTTCATTGACGAGGTCATGGCTGCCCCCTCAACAACCCAAGGACCAATTGATGACCAATTTGCGGGATTTGATGAAGAGGATGGGGATGAGCATAGAGGAGAAGATGATAACAATGAGGAGGCCGATGATGATGCTGAAGAATAGCCGAATCAGGAAGTTTTTACCCATCCTTGTTTTTAATTTTTATATTGGGGGTAGTGTAAATTCTTAATTGAGAGGTGGGATTTGTCTCTCTTGTTAGCTATTTCTTGTCTCTTGATCTCTTGTGCCTTTGTCAGGCTTCTGAATTTTTTACTATATATATTTTTTATTAATTGAATGAAAGCCCTCATCAGGTTTGTTATGGTTTGAATGCTGATGAATACCCTTGTTGGGCTTGTGGTGAAATGGAATGTTGTATGGATGATGTTGGGTGCCATTGATGGGTTAAGTCGACATTTCCTAATTTTTCATTACCTATTCCTGAAAAATTCGCCTTCGTTCATAGTAGATAGAAATTAACTCCAAGGGTTTTCTTTACCATGGTTCTTTCCCAAGGAGAAAATTTTTCTTTCTTTTCTTTTGATGTCTGGCATTTCCCCATGATAGATTGAGAGGCGACTTTCTTAAGGGAAAATGCCAAGTTTAGTATCTTTCTGAGTCTTTTGTTGCACTTTCTTTTGAGAGGTACCTGCTCGGTCTTGTACTCGGGTTGGTAATTTATATTAAAAACCGACACGCAAGTGCACGTGGTCAAACAAGTAATAAAGTGGCTAAGTAGCCAAGTATCGATCCAAGGAGGCTCAAGATATGTAAAATTGCCTAATTTACTATATTTCTATTTAACTTCTAATTATGCTAACAACAATGTAACCAAGAGTTACTTGAGTTTTTGTTTCTAAACTATATATACTACAATTACTACAACTATTTACTTTTGAATTCAGACAATGGATATGAACATGCCAAGGTTAAGAACAAGTAATGAACTTGATAATCATGATAATGTTGGTTAATTCTCTTCTTCATGTTGCTAGCCAAGAACATTTGCCTAGAAATTAAAACTCTCGTATTTAATTTCACTTTAGAATCATAAACAATCCGTCTACATTTCTGTGATCAAATGCAATTTATGACCTAGCACTACAATTCCGGTTCCTAAATTGACTAATATGGCTTTCAAATATATTTCTATCAGGAAAGCACATCAAAACCCAATTTTCCCAAATCAAGTTAAGAACAATACCCTATTAATTCACAACTTTCCAATTTCTTGCTCTCTCGAGTGAAATTGGACTTTTTAGATATACATTAATGTTGGCCATTCACTAATGCAGTAAAGAACAAGAATTAATAGAACAACATTAAAGAAGAAGAATAAACCCATATCAATTAAAATCAGAATTCATTACACATGTTCAAAACCTCAGCAAGGAAGAGAATTAGCCACTCATTCTTGGATTGATCATCCTAAAATGAGTGTAAATCATACGTACAATTGATAGAAAGAAGAAAGGAAGAGAAGAAATCCCTTAGCTTTTTCAATCTTCAACTGCTACTAACCCACGTTCCTGCTCTCCACTTCTGAACTCAGTCTAAAAACTCAAAAACTCTGGTTAAAATAAACCTAAGTGTGCTATTTATACTAGTGGGAAATTTTTCCCGGAATAACAAGCAACGTGTCACGGAGGCCAACGCGGAGCACTGCCTCCGTGACACGGCGTGGACGCGGACCTTCACTGGAATTTCCAGGGTTCGGTAAATTAACCTCAACGTGGCACGGAGGCCATCGCGGAGGCCTATCTCCGTGCCACGGAGCTGACGCGCAGGCACACTGGAAATTGTCATTTTAATCCCTGCTCAGGCAGTGTGCTACCGCAATGGTAGCGTGGCACGGCTCCATCGCGGAGCCCCTATAAAATATGCATTCCAAGGTCTTTTCCATGCTCGCATCCCAGTCCAACTCCGACATAGTTCCAACATGCATTTTAGCTCCTAAAAATCACATTTACCTGCAAAACAAATGCTAATCATGTTGGTTAGTATAAATTCGCATTTTATTACCAATTACATGATATTATATACACATTGCACAACAAACAAGGTAAAAATGATACGTTTGAGTATCACTTGGGCATATAAATCTGCCCAAGATCACTTACCCCACACTTAAATCCTTGTTCATCCTCGAACAACACATACACAAATCATGCAAATTACATCCCAACCTTCGTCACTATGGTGCAACAATTTACGCTACGGTCATACCGATTATTCAATTTTCGCAAATCATCAAGAAAACATGCTTGGTCGTACAATACAATGACCTTTAATACATCAAGGCTTCCTAGACTTTAAGAATTGATTCTTGATATCGGCAAACTCATGCAAATCAGCTAATCAAGAAATCCGACACGAAAATCAATCTTTCATCAAGCATGTGCCCTCACAACTCGAGAGAAACTTCCCCTTTTTGTTCATGCAACACACAAACATGCAAGTAGGGGCATATAAAAATTTATTTCACTCTCTCTCCCAAAAGAATTCACATGCATCATGTCATGACCCATAGGCTTGCCCTTAGTGTATTACTCCACTAATATAAAGAAATGCAATATAGGATCACGTAGGACTTTACTGGGTTGTAACAGGGCTATGGATCTAGTATGTATATATTGGATTAGCCAATAATAGTCGCTAGCATCCTTAAGCGCCTTTTCAACTCATTCCCATCGACTCATGGACATTGTTCCTCTCTTTTCTCTTTTTCTCCCATTCATGCTGGTTTACTTTCATACAGCCCATTTCATCAAACACACTTGACACATAACAGAGGGTTTTCATGTACCCTCAATATCAATTAATTACAACAAGTGCCTCTTCAACATCATCTTTTCTTTCCTCACTTTGCTTTTCTTTCTCTTTTCACTCTTTTCACTCTTTAACACTTTGGGAAACATTTTCTGTTCTTTGTAAGCGCTTAAGAGCTTCTTAAAGACTTTAAGGCTAATGAAAAGAAGGAATAAAGCTTAGTTCATACAATTTTGGACAAAAGAAAGAAATCGGCTAAAGGCTCAACGGGCTGACTAGGGTATACAACATATATAAAAAAGGTAGAATTTGACAAGAAAAAAAAATGGAAACTATCGGTTAAAACAAAGAAATGCCTACATCCTTTCCAACACTACACCTCCTTCATTTCGTTTTGTGTACACACCAGGCAAGTTCTAGACAATTCACAATGACATGGAATAGCAAAACCTCACTTCACACTTCATGCACATGCTTGAATCAAGATGCATTCACAGACTCTTTAATTAGTCAATTACATGAATTCAAGATTAAGCTTCAATCATAATGAACCAAATTCTATAGCCTAGGTAACTCAACGTATTTACAATATTGCATGCTTTCCAACGAATCATTTTCACATTTTGAACATTAGTTACAACACGCAACGAAATTTTAGCAACCATAAGCAACTACAGTTCATTGATGCAATCCACCAAAGAAAAACTAAAAAAAAACAACAAATAAAAATCCTACTTCTACCGACTACCTTTCCCTTAAGACGGTCGTCATCCATCCATCACAGGGAACGGTCACTAACTATGACATCGGTTCAATGGGACTATTCTCGGTAAAAGGACCGAAAACAAACTCCGAGAAACCCAAAAATAAAAATTGAAAAAAATTTTGCAACACATCGATCATTTCGATAGAAAGAAAATATTTACAAGTGCAAAATATTTTCGCAAATATTTTTGAAAAATATCGATCATGTTGATAGAGAAAAAAAAATATTTACAGAATTTACAAAAGATTTACAACTGCAACCATAACTTTCAAAACACACATCATTAGCCACAAAACAAATATATACACATACATCGGAAAACAGTTCACAACAGGGAAAGCACAAACATACATAAACATCAAGGAAAAATATACAGCAGTTTAGAGCCTATGTCCCAGCACCTAACTACTCCCCACCCCACACTTAAATCGAACACTGTCCCCAGTGTTCACAAAAATACAAAGAACAAAATTTTGGGTGGTGTAACTCCCTGCTCAGTCGAAATATTTGACTTCCTCATCTGGTGCTGCGGCCTCGTTGCCCATATCTGAATCGGCTCCATCGTCGTCATCGGACTCCACATCGGAGTCCTCACGACGTGTCTCCTCATCAGTAGGGACATCGTCATCTGTCAGCTCCACAAAGGCTAGCCCCACCTTACATAAGGCTCTGGCATTCTCGCCAAAGGGGTAGTCCAGCTCCAACTGCCATAGCTCTTCCTCGGTGGCTGGTCTCCCACCAATCCGTAGCTGCAGCATCTGCATGCCGAACATACGGGCCATGTACTGATCGTCACGAGCATGTCGCTCGCCCAAAGTCAATACCGGTCCGTGTTTAGTATCGGGGGCCTTAGTCTTTGTCACATCGAGGGCCCTCCGCTCCAACTGCGGAATATAATCCAAGGCTTCTTCCTCAATGTCGAGGCCTCGGAGGAAGGTGGTGATGAGTCCGCCAAACCCGTATCTGTGGCCCTGGTGCAGTCTGGCTCTCTTCATGGCGGATATTATGACCGCCCCAACATTAATCTCAAGCCCTTTCATAAGGGCATACACCAGGCAGACACGGTCCCGGGTCACATCTGTCATATGGACTCCCGGGATCAAGCACAAACTCACAATCTTTAGCCATATTCTGGCCTCCCTGTTCATCTGCGAATATGGCAGAGTCTGGTGGTAACCCCTCTCCTTGTGTCTACTCCATCGGGCTGTGGATCGAGCCCCACACAACGTACGTCTGATGTCGGCGTACGGTGGGGTGATGTTTAGCTGGCGGAGAACGTGGGCGTCTGTGTCCCGCGCTCCAACGATGGCCTTCAGCTGCTGGGGTTCCAGAGTGACAATCTGCCCTCTGATTTTAATAGTGTGGCTTCTGATGGCCGGGTTCCAGTTTGCATAAAATTCCCGGACCAAGTGAAGGTTGCACTCCTTGGGCTCCTGAAAAATAAAGCTGAGCCCAGCTGCCTCAATCCTCTGTACAATGCGAGGGAACTCCTGTGCGAGCGGTTCCCTTGCAATATGTTCCTCCGGGAAGTACTTGTTCTCCTTATGCTTATTATACCATTTCTTCCCTTCATCGGTTACCCATCTTGTTCCGTATCAACGGTGTTGTCCGCGCGGAACAGCGGGTGCAGCTGGGACTGTAGTGCCCAGTCTCATCCGTTTCCGTCCGGTGCCTGAGGTAGAAGCACCCTTGCCTTTATCTTGTCTGCTAGCCATTGTACCTGTCAATTTACACAAAAAAGCACAACGTTAAGCTCAAAACTTGTTAGCTTCAGCTAAGGTCGGGTTATACAAAAGTTTACCCCACACTTAGTCCTTAACAATATTTACAAAATTACAGCAAGGATAGCTCTATTTACAACCCCAAACACAAACAACTATACACCTATTGCTTAGTGCGTTCACAACAAAAATTCGACAGCATAACGGTTAGTGTACTACTCAGACTTCATACAGCTAATCCCAATCCTACTATCGCTAACATTTCACACATCGCACAAGCAACAAAAACAACAACACAAATAAAAACAACTATAAAACATTTTATATACAAGCTAATCTAAACAATCTAACCAATTCACACATTTTAGGCATTTTCCCACAAAAATTCGAGAATTAGTCGTCTTTTAACATTTACACAATATTTACCACGACTTATCTCAAATAATAAACACACCCCGGCATCGAATTCACCAAACAATCAAGTTGCCCAAGTCAAATTCAACAGCCCAAGCCCTAGAATACAATTCGACAATCAAATTTGAATTATTTACATAATCGACAAGTTCAAATGCTAACTACAACAATCCGAACATAATCAATCACCAAGTAATTCAACATCATGTTTAATTTCTACCTAGGGTGATATTTCTCACCTTACATGCCCAAAGTTGACAAAAATCGCCAAAAAATTGAGTTAGGCGATGAAAACATACCTTAGAATTGAAGAACCGAAGAAACTTGACATTTTTCCTTGCCTATCAACGTGGCACGTTGCTTGGGGAGGGGGAAATGGGTGTTTGGTCGCGGAGGGAAGAGGGAATGGGAAAACAATGGGCGAAAATTGGGGTTATAAATTAAGAAAACACGCGGGTCACCCGGAAACCCGGTGTGACCCGGCACTGAATAAGGGGCAACGTGTCACGGAGGGTAACGCGGAGCCCCTCCTCTGTGACTCGGCGCCAACGCGCCAGTGCTCTGTTTCACCAATAAATTTAATTTTCATACCTTGCCTCATTTTCTCGATTCCATGTATATTTCCTCCGTTATACCTGAAAATCACCTCACTAAACAAAAATTGGTTAAATTAATAGATTTCCCTAACTAAAATAAAACAATACTAACTAAAATGAAAATCTAAACCTAGTCAAGAAAATAAAAAAAAAAGAAAAAATAAAAATTATTTCCACTAAAAAGAAAGAAAGAAAATATTTTTCACGGGTTGCCTCCCGTGCAGCGCCTGGTTTACCGTCGCGGCTCTACGTCCTTTAAGCTCATTTGTCTACTAGGGATATGGACGATTTGTCCCGATCATGGTCATCCCCCCAGTAGTTCTCAACCTTATCCGGTGGCCTACCTAGTAACTCTCGGGAATCACTCAATCCGTTAGCATTCCCATGATCAATTACGTTGATCACCGAGAGATCCTTATAAACAGTCGGGAGCTTAGGTACCTTGTACACGTCGAACACTTCGACCTTGTCATGTGCTCGCATCGTGAGTTGACCCGCAGCTACATCGATTAATGCCTTTCCGGTTGCCAAAAAGGGTCATCCCAAAATAAATGGGACTTCAGCATCTGGTTCAAAGTCCAGAACAATAAAATCGACCAGAAAAATGAGGGATCCTACTTGCACTAACACATCCTCAACAATGCCATCCGGCTTAGCTAAAGACCTGTCTGCTAGCTGCAAGATTACCGTTGTAGGTCTAGGACTCCCTAGACCTAACTTTTTGAATACCGAAGATGGCATCAGATTTATGCTTGCCCCCAAGTCGCATAATCCACGCGCTCGGATACTTTGCCCAATAGTCAGCTAGATAGTGAAACTTCCAGGGTCTTTCAGTTTTGTGGGCAACCTATTCTGAATACAGGAAGTGCATTCCTCCGTTAAAGCCACCGTGGCATACTCAGTCAAACGAATTTTGTTAGCCACGATGTCTTTAATATACTTCACATATTTTGGCACTCCCTGCAAGACATCAACAAGAGGTAAGTTAACATGTACCTGTTTAAGTACCTCAATGAATTTCTGGAAACACGCCTCCTCCTTGTGTTTCTTAAGGCGTTGAGGAAACGGGGGTGGAGGCCTTTCTGGTTCAGCTTCTTTAGTCTTCCCCTTATCAGAACTCTGTTCCTCCTCAACATCTGCTTCTCCTGACTTTTGAGGCGGTCTTTCCGGTTCCACCTCCTTCAACTGTAAACCACTCCTCGTGGTCATTGCATTAACCTGCTTCGCATTAGGATCCATGTCGCTAGGTAGTCCTCCTTTGGGTCTAGTATTTTGGGCACTAGCAAATTGCCCAAACTGATATTCAAGAGCCTTGGTCGCCAACTGATTGTTCTTCACTTCGGCTGCCAATTTGACATAGTCAGCCTGCAATTGTGCCTGATTAGCGATCATGGTTTTGAACATCTCCTCAATAGTCGGTGATGGTGGTGGAGGATGGGCATTATGATTTCTGAATTGAGCTTGATAATTTTGTTGCCCTCCTTGGTTTCTGTGCATACCCTGCCCTGAACTTTGGCCTTGTTGATTGTTGCTACCCCACGAAAAATTCGGATGGTTCCTCCAATTTGAGTTGTAGCCACTACCAAACTGCTGTTGATTTCTCTGTGCATTGCCCACAAAGTTAACAGAATCAGGATTCGCACCACAGCATTCGGCTGAATGCTCACTACTACCACACACTTCACACCACATCTGTTGAACTGCATTGACTGAAGCTGAAGGCTGGTTCAAATTTATATTGCTGAAGTGAGTGTTTAACTGATTTTGCTAAGCAGCTATCTGTGCAGCGATAGCTGTGAATCCATCCACTTCAAGCACTCCCGCTGCTTTCCTTGCTCCACCTCTTGAAGAATCTGCATTCCATTCTGGATTGCCTTGTGAAATTCGGTTGAGCAAAGTGTACAGCTCCTCATATGTCTTTTCCAGCGCTTGCCCTCCAGCTGCTGAATCTAACAGAATTTTAGTGTGGGGTTCCAAACCCTCAATAAAAGTGTGTACCAACACCTCATTGGACTGATGATGGTGAGGACAGTCCCGCAACATGGATTTGAATCTTTCCCAGGCTTGATAAAGATTTTCTCCCTCCCTCTATTTAAAACTTAGGATTTGACTCCTAAGTCTGGCTGTTTTACCAGAAGGGAAAAATATGATAAGAAACTTCCGTGCAAGATCATCCCACGTTGATATAGAATTGGGTGGTTCAGCTTTTAACCACCTCTTGGCTTCACCAAGTAAGGAAAATGGAAATAAGGTGAGCCGAACATAATCAGGTGACACTCCAGCGGGTATATAAGTGTCACTTATCTCCAAAAAGTTCTGGAGATGTTGTTGTGGATCTTCGTGAGGGAGACCGGTAAATTGCCCGCTTGTGTGCAAAAGTTGCACCATATTCTCCTTTAATTCAAACCTCCCTCCAGGCTCTGGTTTACGGATGCTAGAATGTACATTATTAGCGTGTGGGATTGCCACCTCGCGAACCGGCCTTGCTGCTGCTTCATCGGGCACTAAAACTGCCCTCACAACTGGTGGATTTGGTTGCTCCATCATAGACTGTTTAAGCAACTGCAGCTTCTTCCGAAGAGCTTCTCTACGTTGACTATGAAATTCACGTTCAGGCTCTAAGTAAGATTCCACCAGATCTTTGTCCCTTGCCAGTGTTCACAGAAACAAAATCTGCAAAATACAGGCTAAGACCAAGTTGTTAACACTTAAGAAAATAAAAATACAAATACAGTAAATTTACACTAAACAAAATTTTACAAATCGCCTAGCCTCCCCGGCAACGGCGCCAAAAACTTGCTCGGTCTTGTACTCGGGTTGGTAATTTATATTAAAAACCGACACACAAGTGCACGTGGTCAAACAAGTAATAAAGTGGCTAAGTAGCCAAGTATCGATCCAAGGAGGCTTAAGATATGTAAAATTGCCTAATTTACTATATTTCTATTTAACTTCTAATTATGCTAACAACAATGTAACCAAGAGTTACTTGAGTTTTTGTTTCTAAACTATATATACTACAATTACTACAACTATTTACTTTTGAATTCAGACAATGGATATGAACATGCCAAGGTTAAGAACAAGTAATGAACTTGATAATCATGATAATGTTGGTTAATTCTCTTCTTCATGTTGCTAGCCAAGAACATTTGCCTAGAAATTAAAACTCTTGTATTTAATTTCACTTTAGAATCATAAACCATCCGTCTATATTTCTGTGATCAAATGCAATTTATGACCTAGCACTACAATTCCGGTTCCTAAATTGACTAATACGGCTTTCAAGTATATTTCTACAGGAAAGCACATCAAAACCCAATTTTCCCAAATCAAGTTAAGAAAAATACCCTATTAATTCACAACTTTCCAATTTCTTGCTCTCTCGAGTGAAATTGGACTTTTTAGATATACATTAATGTTGGCCATTCACTAATGCAGTAAAGAACAAGAATTAATAGAACAACATTAAAGAAGAAGAATAAACCCATATCAATTAAAATCAGAATTCATTACACATGTTCAAAACCTCAGCAAGGAAGAGAATTAGCCACTCATTCTTGGATTGATCATCCTAAAATGAGTGTAAATCATACATACAATTGATAGAAAGAAGAAAGGAAGACAAGAAATCCCTTAGCTTTTTCAATCTTCAACTGCTACTAACCCACGTTCCTGCTCTCCACATCTGAACTCAGTCTAGAAACTCAAAAACTCTGGTTAAAATAAACCTAAGTGTGCTATTTATACTAGTGGAAAATTTTTCCCGGAATAACAAGCAACGTGTCACGGAGGCCAACGTGGAGCACTGCCTCCGTGACACAGCGTGGACGCGGACCTTCACTGGAATTTCCAGGGTTTGGTAAATTAACCTCAACGTGGCATGGAGGCCATCGCGGAGGCCTATCTCCGTGCCACGGAGCTGACGCGCAGGCACACTGGAAATTGCCATTTTAATCCCTGCTCAGGCAGTGTGCTACCGCAATGGTAGCGTGGCACGGCTCCATCGCGGAGCCCCTATAAAATATGCATTCCAAGGTCTTTTCCACGCTCGCATCCCAGTACAACTCCGACATAGTTCCAACATGCATTTTAGCTCCTAAAAATCACATTTACCTGCAAAACAAATGCTAATCATGTTGGTTAGTATAAATTCGCATTTTATTACCAATTACATTATATTATATACACATTGCACAACAAAAAAGGTAAAAATGATACGTTTGAGTATCACTTGGGCATATAAATCTGCCCAAGATCAGTACCACCAAAATTTTTTATTGGCATTCAAAGGAATTTTGAGAAAAAAGGGCACTTGAAATTGCAAATTGAGCACTCTCTTGCCCTGAGTTTTATATTCCTTGATTGGATTTTTGACTAACATTCTAACTTGTCTAAAGTCATATCTTTGATGTGATTTTGAAAGCATGTAAACTCCTTGGCTTATGATGCCTTGTGTGGTGAGGTATTTATCTGAATTCTTGTGTGTGTATAATTGTCTAGAACTTGCCCTAAGTGTAACTCAAGGCAAAATTTAAGATGTGACTGTACTTAGAACATGATTTTAGGCCTTCTTTGGATAAGTTACTTCACCCAAAATGACTTCCTTCAACATCTATCTTTGCTAGCCAACACTTAAGCCTTTGACCCTTTTCTTTAGAAATCACACTACAAGACTAGCACCCCTTTGTAATCCTTCTTTTGAAACCATCCTCCCTAAGTGCTAATGTTTAAAGAATGGAAAACGGGGCTTGAAGCCCAAATGTTGGGGAGATTTAGGAAACAATAAGGCAAAAGCATATGTTTGGGATTTTTCAACAAAGAAAAAAAATATATGTGAGCTTCAATAAGAGGTAGCACCCAAAATGTTATGAAATGAATAAAATGGTTGGTTGAAATCTAACATTATAATAGAAAAATTCTTGGAAGGTGCTACATTTTGCTTATATAAGGATAATTATGGAGCCCAAAGGGGTTATAAGGCGGGTTTTTAATAAGAAGTGAGAATGATGAATAAGGAGACATGAGGTGGAATGAGCTAATCAATGTAGTGGATGATTAAAAAAGTGTTCACAAAAGGCATTAGGGAGGTTCTAGTCACTAGAGCTAAACATTTGTCCTAACCTTACCCCTAGCCTTCATGATAACCTATAAGACCTTAGTGATTTTGATTGTAGAAACTCTACATTAGTGGTGAAATATATGAAGGGAAAGCCAATGGGTCAATTCGCATGAACTTAAATTTCTTTGTGAGAGTGATTGTATTTGCTTTATTCTATAATCCCTATAGGTGAAATGCATGAAAAATGAAGGGGATTCTCTCTTGATGTGAGTGGTATCACTTCCTTGGGATACATGCTTAAATGTGTTTTAAAGTGAAAGGTGTGATTGGGAAAAATTTTTAGTAAACCTTAAGGAAAACTTTGAATGTGAACATCCATGACATGAGATGGTACTTGAGCTTGTTTTTATGAAATAAGTCGCTTGTGTGGAATAAAAGAAAATATTTGTGCAAATGTTCCAGTTGCTTGTGGTCATATTTGAGTCTCTTCTTTGTATTCAATTGGTGTGTGATTTTGGGATTGTCCTAATTGTTAAGGGTCCTTCATGTGTTGTTCTTATGATATGCCATGCTTGATTTAATTTCTCATATGTGAGAAAATGTATTACTCGAACGACAAGCAATGGTTCAAGTTTGGGGGTTTGATGAGTTGGTAATTTACCAACTCATTAGACTTTTAAGCATGAGCTTTTTTGTAACTCATCTAGGTAGGTTTGTATACTTTTTTCCTTTGATTTTGAAGGTATTAGGCTCAAAAAAAGAAAGCAAAGGAATTGAGCAAATACTAAGTGCTGGAAGTAGAAGACCCGCATTTCGTAGGTCTAACATCGGTGAAACGCATGTGAAGCACAGAGTTGCACTTACCTGAAGATGAAGAAGAATTGTGGAACGTAGATTGGTAGTGCAAAACGCAGGGCGCAAATACAAAATCCAAGATGGGCATTCTGACGAGACTTGTGAAGCAACTGTATCTCACAGATTTTGCACGTGCCTCGCATGTGAGTTTGTGGTTAAAAAGGTAAAATTGTCTAGATTTAACAGAAGAATATTTTGGAAGCTTCTCAGAGCAAAATTAGGATCCGTGCATAATAAATAGGAGCATACTTTTCCTAATTTGTACACGCCTTTGATCTTTGAAGAAAAGTACTTTTTTGAATATCAGTTTTTGTATAGAGAGAAATATAGAGCGAAGTGAGAATAGTCTTCTTCTTCATCAAATTGTATGGTAAGAATCCAACATTGAAACATACTTTGAAGCTTAAATCTACTATTCAATGAAGAATGTTAGTGAATCTATTGTTTATATAATTCTCTTATTTACATTCATGAGTGGCTAATTTTATTGCTAGGCGTGTGTGCATGATGTGGGTTTAGATTTGATTGGGTGTTATTGATTTAGTCTTAAAATCACTTATTGTACATGAATCTAATGCTTTCTCTAAGTTTTAATTAAAATATTTATAGTTGCAAACATAGATAGTGTTTACTTATCTTGCTTTTGGTTGAAAAATGAAAGTAGGATATAGATTAGAAAGAATTAGTGGATAATTGAGTTTTGTAAGCATGGGGTTGGGCTAGAAATTGCCAAAACCCATTCCCATAACTCATTCAAGGGTTAAGGCTAGAAATAGTTTGATTTTTCTGCAAGCCAACATGGGTAATTTGTTATGTGAGCATGGGATTCAAAAGAATCCAAGTAGAATATACCCAAGTGGTCAGAAGACATCAGATATAACCTAATTCATGGTTATTCATGCTAGTAGTTGATTCTTTAGACTTATTGATTAACCCTAATCCCGTTGATGCCCAGTCAATAGCACATCTCTAATACTTGCTCTCATTCTTGCTTCAATTCGCATTATCCCATTTTGATATTACCTTTAGAATCATACAGTGATCTTATTTTCCCCCAAACATTTACTTTATGAATAGTGATACAATGAAGCTGGTTTGTTTAAATTGATATACAATTTTAGTAGTAATCTCTCCCTATTCCCTATGGAGTTGACCCAACTCATAAAGTTGGATAAATTATATTGCAAACGAACATGTACACTCTCTCTTAGCGAGGAGTGGATCTGGATGTTATCAGTAATAAGGTTTGATAAAAAGTGAAACTGAGGAGATACAGGGCTATATATTTGTATTTTGATCTGGGCATGGTTCCACTGAATTACCATGATTTTCTTTACACTATAAGCTTGAGATGTTCTGTTGTATGATTTCTATAAATTTCACTTTGATTGGCTATGATATCCCTAAAGTTGATGCTTTTGTTTTGTAGTATTTATTATTTACTTCTTGATGTGGATGATTGAATATCTTATATATGTGGCTCTTGCTTGCCTGATTTGTATTATATACTTGTTGCTAATCGGAGTCAGCCTATGATGCCTACCATTACATAACATTTGTACTGATGCTACTCCTGTCTTTTCTTTGAGTGCAGAATGTGTTCCATAGCCTTCATCAGGACCTCATCTCTAGAGCTACTAGATAATCGATCTGAAGGTGAGGTGATTCTTCTCCAGGCTGCTGCAGATATTCTTTATTTAGATGTCTATTCATTCCAGACTTTCTCTTTACTTGTTTTGATCATTATTATAGACATTGCTAGTTATAGTCCTGGTATAATGACTCCTGGATTTTTGGTTTGTAATATATAACATCCATAATATTTGACTTTAATTCAAATTTTATTAATTTCTTACAAGTTGTTCCCTTTCGAGTAAATGATTCTAAAATGGTTGGTTTAGTCGGTAAGATGTGGTTTGCCTACCAGAGGGTTAGTGTGGGTGCTAATCACGATAATTTGGATCATGAAAATGTTTATATCAAGGCTTTAAGTTCATCGATATCATTGTACAACGACTTGTCTAGTAGATTCCTACGGAATGGTATATAGATGTCTATACTGCTCTTCGAAATTCTACATGACATTCAAAAACTCAATTCTTTTCTTTATTCATGCTATTACTTGATTCCGACTGGTATCTAGTGTTCCAAATTAATATTTAACATCTTTCATTCTTTTATCTCACAAAGAGTAAGGAGATATTCAGGTGAACTTAGAGAAGCGGCACCTGAACCAGCCGTTGTGGCTGTAGCTCATGATAGAGGCCAAGAAGGTAGAGGCAGTCGTAGTAGAGAATAAAGAAAAGCTCTTGCTAGAAGTAGTGTTCCAGCAGCTGTTTTGCCAGAGACAGATCCTAGTGTCTCGTACCTCTAGAGATTCAATATAGAGTAGCAAAAGAAGTTGCAAAACTAGTTCAAGAAGGTGTTTTGCTGCTTAGGCTTCCTCAAAGGTATTTTCTCAAGTACTGAACTTACTGAGTGCATTGGTAGGTAACAGGGCAAGACCGACAGCTCTGGCAGGTTAATATTCGAGTGTGTCGCATGTTGCTGTTGTAGCTCCCTGAGTGGATGATAATTTTTATGCTGGGATGTTCCTAAAACGAGTATCTGGGCTGGTGATGACTGTAGAGGAGCATGACCTATTTTGGAGGTTCACAATAATGAAGTCTCCCATTGTTTATGGTACCGAAATAGGGGATGTGTACGAGTTAATTATT
Source organism: Datura wrightii (assembly GCA_035772735.1). NCBI lineage: Eukaryota > Viridiplantae > Streptophyta > Magnoliopsida > Solanales > Solanaceae > Datura > Datura wrightii. The sequence goes on from JASDFA010000008.1 coordinate 32,345,162, forward strand.
GATTATCATGAGAGGCTCTATTAGATGGGACTAGTAGAGAGATATGGGGTAGAGTTTGTCACTTTCCAACTATTAGGGGATGAGAATTTATGATGGTGAGCTTTTATATAGTGCAGGACAACTGAGTCGCCTCCGTTAACTTGGACCCAGTTCTACTCCATCTTCCCAGAGAAATATATTTCTCGTACTCTGAGAGACAAGAGGCATGATGAGTTCAACAATATTAAGCAAGGAACTTCATCTGTTGCAACCTATGAGGCCTATTTCCATAATCTGTCCAGGTATGTTTCTTATGTACTGCCCACAGATGAGGAGAGAATCTGACGTTTTATGAAGGGTCTGAATGTGGGGCATCAAATGTCAGCCTTATTGATGGTATCTTCTAGAAAGACCTTTTCGAAAGTAGTAGAGTATGTCAAAAATGTGGAGGGGCTGAAACAAGGTGGTTGTATGCCAAGCACGTAGTGATGAAGGCTTGGAAAGGGGTAATTACAGTGGCTCTTTCTCAAAGGGCCCGATTTCTCAGGGTTACCCTAGGAGCCCCATTCAGTCAGCAATACGGGTTTCAACTAGGGGTTCGCCAGGGGCCAGTCAACATACTTCAAGTTATGTAGGGAGTGCACTGTTGGCTCATTCAGATTATGGAGGTCTCCCTATCGCATTAGCTCTAGCTCAGTGGCCTGTCATTAGAAAGGTCTGTCACAAGTGCTGTCAGTATGGTCACATTCGGAGGTGGTGTCCCAGGTTCATTGTCATGAACCGAGTCTACACCCTGGTCATAACACAGTACATAAAACCACGAGTGGCTCCAAGCTAATCCATGGAATGACATAGTTCTAACATAAAAATAACTAATAAAGCATATCTGAGTAGAAGCTAATTGAAAAGAAATATGATCATTACGTGTAAGGACATAGTCTACTAAAAACACTCAATCATAAGCTAAAACTACATTATACTATTTGAAGCCTCTACTAGCTTGATGAGCTGTTGGGACAAGTCCCCAGCTAACCCCAAAATATGAAACTAAAATATTACCAAAATTAAAAAGCATAACATCTGTCCTCAGAAGATGAGGACCCACTAATGCCAGCTGATAGAATCTAGAACGTGTCTACCCGCGGGGCTAAGTCTATACCCTTGGATCTATATCATAAAATGATATAGCACATAGAGTATGTGGTCATTACTTGAAATGTACCGAGTATATAGGAAATGCAACTGAAAACAAGAAGACACTATAAATCTGAGAAAAAGACAGTACATAAAACATGGTTGAATACACAAGCTTAGGTAATGTACAATGGCCCTATCTAAGATGCATGAATACCGACATGGTATCCTAGTTTGAAAATATTTAATAAAATACAAGTAAAACTAATTTTTAAGGGTTATGTACATGTACTAAGACTGAATCTGAAATTATAAATTGAAAACTATAACTGAAACAATTGCACTAAACAAAACTGAAAGAGTATTGTGGGAGAGCCTACTAACCAACAAACTCCAATGTGAGCCTCATGGAGCCTGACTTGTATCCCTGCTTGGAAGGTTGTTCATACCTTGCCAAGGGTAAGAATAATGACTGGTGTGATATCACTTGTGAACAAAGGGAGACAATCTCAACTAACAATGACCCCTGCATGCGCCCATCGAGGCGAGAGAGACACTCTTACTAGAGAGGATCCCATATTCCTCGCGCCAAGGGAAACATTCTCTACTATTGAGAATTCCTTATTCTTCAGTGGCACATATTTCTGAGGCCTAGGTGCACTGGAACCCTTACATGCTCGGTGCTATGTACAACTCCCAACTAAAAATAAGGATACATGTAACCAATAATTTGAAGTTGATGTCCTAAGACTAGTCGGAACCACTTTATCAAACAAGGATCTCGAGAGCCTAAAAGACCATGAACATGCTAATATTGAGGGCTCAAACTGATGTTTTACGACTAGTCAGAGCTGCTTTCTAACTAGCAAGAGGCCTGAGGTGCTAAGTATAACTCCCAACTAAACATAAGGATACATGTAAACTAATAATTTGAAGCTGATGTCCTAAGACTAGTCTGAACCACTTTATCAAACAAGGATCCCGAGAGCCTAAAATACCATGAACATGCAAATATTGAGGGCTCAAAACTGATGTTTTAAGACTATTGAGGGCTCAAAACTAATGTTTTAAGACTATTCAGGGTTTCTTTCTAACTAGAAAGAGGTATGAGAGTCTAAAGAACCATAAATGTGTTGATCATACTAAATTCATGAAAATCATAGGCTCAAATCATAACATAAATCATATGTACTGAGATCATGGTAAAATGATGTATGCCAAATGGATCATGTTCTTGAAAAAAAAAAGCTAAATCATTGCGAGTCTTAAAATCATGCTATTATCATATCATGGAAATAAATAATGAATTTGATAGGGGAATCATGAACATACATGATAATTGATCATAAGAAGCTTGAAAGACATGTCTAATATAAGAGAATTCATATGTAGAGTTGATACTCTAAGACATGAATTTCTAGGAAATCAAACTCTCTAGGTTTTGGACATAAATTTGGTGACAAGGGTGAAAGAGAACCCTTGTTGAAGTCCCACATTCCGGGCTGAAGAATCCCTGTAAAAAACTTGAAGCTTGTTGCACCTTAGAGAGGAACCCTAGTTCTTGATCCTTGAGAAGAGAAGGGATAAGAAGACTTATAGATGTTTTGGAATAGAATGAGGGATTAGTGTAGGAAAATATCTTTAATTCATCCCTTAGGAGTCTGAAAATGACATCACATAAGAGTTAGAAGCATTGAATTTTACTAGAATACCCCTAGTCTGCCAAAATAAAAATCCTGCTAGCACCCACAGCCCATACAACTAATTGTTAGTCCAACCAATAGTTCCTTGGTTCATCCATTGGTTCATGACCCTACTTTGATTCGTCCTTTAATGTTGCTCCAAAGACTAGAACCAACGACAAGTATAATCTAACAATGGGTCATACAACTCACTTGTCGTTTCTAGGTAAATTCTGGCAAAATTTTGAAGTTCATCACCATGGGAAAACCAATGAGCCAACCAATGAGTTATTGGTCATAACAATGACTCGTCTTGAGGTCTCATAATGGTCTGGTGCCATTTTTCTTCTGGTTTCCTATTTCAAGGCTCGGATATGATCTTAGGGATTTTTGAGGTGTTACATTCATATAGAGTGATCTAATTGTTCCACAATAGGCTCCTCGAGCACGTGCTCATGCTCGAGCTCCAATAGCTATGGAAGGTAGTGCATTTAATAGAGACTGCCCTCAGCTTGGCTGGGTGGCCACCGGGTAGATAGTGGTAGGGCCCAGCCGAAATCCAAAGGTAGTCATACTGGTAGAAACGGTACACAACCTGATAGAAGCAAATCACCTACAGGTGTATAGGCATATTTATATGCTTTTTTGAGTAGACCTGAAGTAGAGGCTTCAGATTTAGCTATCACATATACCATTCTTATATACAATCAGATGGCTATGACTTTATTTGATCTTGGTTCTGCTTTCTTGTACGTATCTACTTACTTTTTTATGGGTCTAAACTTGGTATATGATTTGCTTGACACTTTGATTAATGTTTCTAATCCCGTTAGTAATTATATAATTGTTCATAGAATCTACCAGTTATGTTTAGTAACATTCATTAGTTATAAAACCTAGGTAGATTGGTGGTCTTAGACATGATTTATTTTGATAATATTTTGATAATGAGTTGGTTGTCTCCCTACCATACGATCTTAGAATGTCGCTATCACTATAGTTATGCTGGGCATGTCTAGGCTTGAATGAAAGGGTGATTGTAGCCTTTCCCTTAAAAAATAATATCTTACATACGTGCTAAAATGATAGTGGAAAGAGGGTGTTAGGAATATTTGCCACACATTCGAAATACTAGTACAAACGTCCATCTATTAAGTTAGTTCTGGTAGTACGTGAATTGTTAGCGGTGTTTTTCATGAACTTACCTGGTATGCCGCAAACTACGACATTGATTTTTGCATTGACTTAGAGATAGGGAATCAACCTTTTTTCATTTTGCCATATTGGATGGCACCAGCCAAGTTGAGGAATTTGAAGATGTAGTTGTAGGATCTGCATAGTAAGGGGTTTATCAGTCTGAGTGTCTTCCCATGGGGTGTGCCTATGATGTTAGTAAAGAAAAAGGATGGGAGTATGTGTAAGTGCATTGACTATCGTCAGTTGAACAAGGTCACCATTCGAAATAAGGACCCTCTTTCCCCGATTGATGACTTGTTTGACCTTCTTCAGGGTGGCTTAGTTTTCTTAAAATTTGACTTAAGGTTAGGGTACCATCAGTTAAGGATTTGGGCTGAGGATATTCCTAAGACAACCTTTTGGACTAGGTATGGGCACTATAAAATTTTGGTCATGTCTGTTGGACTTACTAATGCTCCAGTTGCTTTCATGAGTTTGATGAATAGTGTATTCTTGGATTCGTTCCTAATTATGTTTATTGATGATATTTTTGTTTACATGAGGAGTAAGAAGGAGCACGAAACTTATTTGAGGATTATTCTAGGGTTGCTGAAAGAAAACAACTGTATGCTAAATTCTCAATGTGCGATTTTTTGTTGGTATCATTGTCCTTTCTGGGGCGTGTGGTTTTAAAGGAAGGAATTGTGGTGTATCCATTGAAAGTGGATGTCGTAAAGAGTTGGGCTAGTTCAACTTTGGTGATAGAAAATCATAGTTTAATAGGGTTGCGAGCTTTGGTTTGTAAAGGGTTTTTCTTTAATTGTTTCTCAGTTGACCTGGTTGACTTAGAAATATGTGTTTTATTAGTGGTTTAATGGGTGTGAGGAGATCTTCCAAAAGCTCAAGACTCTACTAACTACAACCCCTCATTTTAGCATTGCCTATGGAAGGTAAGGAATTTGTTGTGATGCTTCACGTTATGGTTTGGGTGCTATTTTGATGCAAGATAAGAAGGTTTCACTACCTAAGTTGGGACCCCAGGCCGAAACATAGGACCTAGAACCATGAATTACTCTAAGCTAATCAATGGTACATACATAGCATGATTTTAAAGCATAATTAAGGAGAAATTAAGAAAACCACGGATAAGCAGAAGTCTAAATATCATAAAAAATAAACAAAAGAGATAATATCACAATGCAGAGTCACAAAGCTGAACATGCTAAGTCTATGTCTCAAAGCCTTTACAATCTGAGGATATACTGGGACAAGCCACCAGCTAACTCCAAGTCTGAAACTAAAATAAAGCATAACAAGCATAAACTGATAGATGTCCTCGAAAGATGAGGATTCACCCAAAGTGGTATGCAGCTAAAGTAAGAGACTGTGAGCTAGTGACGAGAGAAGGAGGAATCACCCAAACCTGTATCATGAGACGATAAAGTATAGAGTATGCGGTCAGTACTTGAAATATACTGAATATGCCAGGTAAGCACAACATGTTAGTAAAATAATATTCTAAAATTGTGAGTATAAGACAAGAAAGTTCATGAGAGTAAGAACTGCATGCTAAAAGCCATAAATATGATGTATGCATATTCATAAGATATTTATCATAATATGAACATAATGAACCAAAGTTTAGAAATAGGAATCATATAATTTCTTATGCTTGAAATCGTAAATGAAATCTAATAAACTAATCAATGGGTCAAGTATGCTAAAAATATAATATCATGAGTCCTGAACATGAGTAACTATAATTAAAAGGAACAATGAGAGATTCGACATAACCGACAACCACCATGTATGAACGCATGATGATCCCACGTCTTGCCCATGTGGAGGAGAGCCATCCTAAGCCTTCCCAGGGTAAAGGACGAACAATGTGTGATATCACGGGTGTGCTCTTGGGCAGGGGAAGCACTCTCTTGAGAGATCCCAATAAAATATATGCTATGTTGGTGCGTAATTCGGAGACCAAGGTCCTCGAAATCCCTAGTCTAATCGGTTCTAGACACTACTTCCAAAACATGCATATCACTCATATAATCATATTCTCAAAACATAGCTTAAATTCGAATAACTGGGAAGTCTCGACTCCAAATATCTCATTAAAACTGATCTTGTAAGCCTTGGTTAAAATCATGATAGTCATACTTAACTTTGCATGGGCTTTCCCATGTTTTGAAATCATATATACTTGAAATAGACTTTATAATTTAAAATCATGGATTCATAAGTTAATGGTTCATAAATATTTATGCATATTAGCTAACTCATCATGCTAGAAATCATGGAATCATAAGCTTGATCTTCATAAAACATGCATAATAGGGCACTGTTCTCATAAACTTGAAATCATGATTTAATCATGACTTAATAATTAAATTAAGAGTAAAAATCTGCCCCAATAGTCTTAAATCATTAATCAAAACATGATGGGATTAGACCCATAGACATAACATGGATAATTGCATGGATTGGGGTTGAAACCCTAGAATTTTACTCCACTTAATTGGATACTTGAGTTCATGAATTAGAGGAGAAATTTTCCATGAGATTGGAAGAAATCTCTCCATTCATGGCACTACATACTTGGGTAAATTGATATCTAAGTTGGTCTTGAAAGCCCAAGAGAATTGAGGAAGAAATTGAGGAGGAACTCCAACTTGATCTTAGAAGAGGATTTCAGATTCAATGAAATTATGAGAGCATAATGACTTAGGCTAGGTTAAACCCTCTTAAAACACTCTTTACGAAACGTAAAATGACGTAGTTTAGGAGTTAGGAACTTAGAAATTATGAAAATAGTCTTAATGATCCGACTGCAAAAAGGCCACTACCAGTCCCAACAAGTGACCTAACAACTTATTAGGTCACCTGATGGCTCGTCAAGTCTTCTCATCATTACTAGCCAGAAATCAAACTTTCTGATCTTGATTTGGTTCCTCCACTTAACAATTCATTGTTACACTTAACAATCACTTTACCACCCATTATGACCCTCTGAATCTCTAGTTTCTAACTAAGCTTAACACTAAATGGGCCACCTAATGAACAGTTAGGTGACTCAATAACTCATTGTGACAATTCATCCTAATTTATGAATTTTTACCTCTCTCCAACACTGCATACCCAACGGATGTCCTAACGAAACGTGGGGTGATCTGACGACTCATCATCCCATCCATCAAGTCTCCTAGAACCAATATTTTTCCCACTCTTTCATACCTAAAGTTCACTTAACGACTTGTTAGGTCACTTGACTAGTTACTGAATGACTTATTCTGTGACTTGGTCCATATTTTCCTATTTTTCTCTATTTCAACCCTTAGCTCTAGTCTTAAGGAATGTTGGGGTGTTACAGAATGTCATTGTGTATGATTCTAAGAAACTAAAAGTGCATGAGAAGAAGTATCTTACACATGACTTGGAGTTAGCAGCGGTGGTATTTTCCCTAAAGATCTAGAAGAACTACAGTTTTGGTATTCGTTATGAGGTATTTATTGACCACCACAGTTTGCAGCATGTGTTTACTTAGAGGGATCATAACCTGAGGAAATGGAGGAGGATAAAGCTACTTAAGGTTTATGACGTCACCATCTCATATCATCCGGATTAGGCAAATGGAGGAGGATAAAGCTACTTAATGTTTATGACGTCACTATCTCATATCATCCGGGTTAGTCAAATGTTGTAGCTGATGCTTTGAGTAGAGAATCTAAAAGTATGGGTAGCTTGTCTTTTATGGAGGACACAAAGTGTCCATTGGCTAGAGAGGTTCAGGCTCTGGATAACAATTTCATGAGACTTGAATGGTATGAATTCGACGGAGTATTGGCTTGCGTGGAAGCAAGGTTATCATTTCTTTAGTAAATTAAGTTTTGATAGTTTTAGGATATCAAGCTAAGCATGATTCATGATAAAGTTTTACTAGGAGAAGCTTAGGAGGTTTTGATCGATAATGAGGGTGTCCTGAGGATCAAGAGCCATGTATATGTGCCCCATGTTGATGATATAAAGAAGACTATCCTAACAGAGGCTCACAGTTCAAGATACTATATACATCCTAGTGCCACTAAGATTTACCATGATTTGAGACAACATTATTGGTGTGTAGAATGAATCGTGATATTGCGTGCTTTGTTGCTTAGTGCTTAAATTATCAGTAAGTGAAGTATGAGCACCAGAGGTCGGGAGGAACCCTTCAAAGAATGCTCATCCTTGAATAGAAGCGGGAAAGGATAACTATGGACATTGTGGTAGGTCTTCCAAAGACATTAGTTATGTTCGACTCATATAGGTAATCATTGATAGGTTGACTAAGTCTTCCAATTTTATGCCAATCTAGGTGATTTTAATGTGAAAAACTTAGCCAAGGTGTATATACACCGGGTTTCAATTTCTATTATATCATATAGAGGTACGCAGTTTATATCTAACTTTTGGAGAACTTTGCAGGCTAATCTAGGTACTAGGCTTGATCTGAGTACAATATTTCACCCTCAGATCCGTGGGTAGTATAAACAGACGATTCAAGTATTGGAGGATATGCTCTAAGCCTATGTGATTTATTTTAGCGATCATTCTGACCATTCTTGCCATTGGATGAGTTCGATTACAATAATAACTATCATTCGAGTATTGACATGGCTCTGTTTGAAGCCTTGTGTGAGAGGAGGTGTAGGTCTCCTATTTGTTGTTTTGATGCCTTTGAGATAAGACCATGAGGTACCGATATTCTGAAAGGCTCATTAACGAAGGTTAAAAAGATCCAGGAGAAGCTTTTGGTAGACCAAAGAAGATAGAAAGATTATGCAAATCGAAAGGTTTGAGATATGAAGTTCATGGTGAGAGAGAATGTTTTGCTCAATGTTTCACCTGCGAAGGGGATAATGTGGTTCGAAAAGTGTGGGAAGCTTATTCTAAGGTATATTGGTCTATTTGTGGTTCTTCAACCTATGGGGAAGGTTACCTATGAATTGGCTTTTCCTCCAGGTTAGTCTGATGTTCATCCGGTGTTCCATATTTCTATGTTGAAGAAGTATCATAGAGATAGTACGTACATCATTCCTTGAGATTTAGTCTTGGTTGATGAAAATCTATATTATTAAGAGGAGCTAGTGGCTATCATAGATAGGAAGGTACCCAAGTTGAGATCCAAGGAGATCACATTGGCGAAGTTCTAATGGAAGAACCGTCCTATAGAGGAGGCCACTTGGGAGACCAAATCAGACCTGCATAGCAAGTGTCCTTAGCTTTCTGCTAAGTTAGGTACTTATTTCCCTTGTTTTCCTTCCTGTTTTTTGGTGACAAATGGTGATTTAATTAGTATCTAATGAAATGACCTAATCAATCATTATGGGATGATTATGACCATAATACCCTCTTAGAGTTCCCATATTGAAAATGAGCTAAGAAAAACTCAAACGAGGTAGCTGAAAACTAAATTGTGCCTAATCTTAATGTTGACTATTATGTGTTGTGTTCCATTTGGGAGTGACCTAGTGAACTATACCTCCGTATGGAATTATGAGTCTTTGAGTGAATTCATAGCATCATTTTATAGCTATGTACATTTTTGGAAGGTGCGGTGATATTCTGAGGAAAGACTTGTGTTTTGGGAGAGAAAAATGTGCAATTTTACAGAGCCACTAGTTAACATGGCATTGTTGCAGTGGTGGATGTCCGAAGCAATGAGACCATCGTAGTAGTTGGAGTGTCGCTATAGTGATGGTTGGTGAAGTGTAAAAGCTAACCATAGCAAAGACTTGGTCGCTATAGCGGGTCCGCTTCAACAATGGTGGTGATCGCTGTAGAGGATGATGCGAGGCATAATGCATGTGTAAGTTAGTTATTTTGAGGTTTTCAGCTCAAAACTCTAAGGCACGAACTTGGAGAGCTAAAGGGAAATTTTTCCAAGGCAAGGGTAAATTTCATCTTCAAGGTAAGAACTCTCCATCAACCCTTCCACCTATCATACCACCTAATTTCCCAGAATAATTGAAGGGTCACTAATAGTGAAATGATGAATAGAACCCTAGGACTATGAAAGTTAAGGTAAATTTATAACACCTCAAAACTTTTCTTAGACCAACTCAGACCTTGCAAGAAAAATCTAGAAGAAAACTAGAAAAGTTGCCTCAGAACGACTGAGACAACGAGTCGTGGTTAGCTCCAATGACTCGTTGTTTCAGTTGTGGTCAGCCCTATTTGGTCCTTCGGGAACCAACGGGTCATGCAATGACTCGTTGTCAGGAAAAATGAGTCATATTGTCACTCATTTGTCCCCAACTCAAATCCTTCATCCAAGACACCACGACTCAACTAATGATTCATCATTTGATACAACAACTCGTGGTGTGCGTCGTTGGTTGAGAGTCCCAGAAACCCTCTTCAGTGACAACGAGTGGTAGAAACAACCCGTTGTACCACACAACGAGTCGGTGTGACCACCCATCATGTCAAGCCATGGATTTCTTTAAAATTTTCCACTAAAGGTAATGACTGGACACATAGATCCATTGGTTCCACCAACGAGTTGTTGAGTTGCCCATTGTCAGACCTTCCAATTTTTCCAATCAGTTACCACGGGAGGAACCAATGACCCGTTGGTTCATCCAACGAGTCATGGAATTTCCCATTGCAAAATATAGTGAGCCTAGAACCCAAGAAGTACGATAGATGACTGGACCCAACAAATTGTTATCTCAACCAATGACTCGTTGAGTAACCTGTTGGTCCCCTATCGGCAGTTTTTCTAGATTTTATTCTAGGGATATTTTTGTAACTTCATAGCCTTTTAACTTAAAAACCTATCATTTTGGGATTATTTAGGAGGGAGTTAAAGGGGTAGAACAACAACCCCCCTTCATTTCACTCATTCCCTCAAGTCTAAAGTGTAGAAACAATCAAGAAGCACAGAGCAGAGCTAGGGCGTTTGACTACTTCTTCTCAAAATTTCTCATGGATTTCCTCAAGAATTCTTCACCAGGTATGTGGAAATTCAACAAGGGAATTTTTCTTCCCTTGTGTCCGCAAAACCCTTCTCTAATTCTTCTATAAGTTACACCCTTAAGGATTCGAAATGTAGAAAGTTTTCAGACAAAATTCATTAAGATCTCAAATGGAATATTATTCATGATATAATCTGCTTTTTTTTTCTCAAATTCTTGAAATTTTTTAGCATTGGCATATAGTAGAATGATTTAGCTCCAGTTTCTCGGTTCAGTAAATTAGAATCTTGCATGCTGGACTAGTTTTCCCATATTGTTAGTATATATTGAAATTTCAGTTAGATGCATGTTACTCCAGTCTCAATCAGATTATTAGCATGATCAATATTGTCTAGAAATGTCAGCTGATTAGTTGGACTATAGTCTTTTTTTGAACTGTTAGTGGTGCCTCCTAGTTATCAATTATTAGACTCAGATATCTTATTTTAGTGGTTCTTTAGATGGTTATGACACTTCTATATAAGATTCTCTAACTAGTGTTAGAACCTCCAACTTCAGATTTCAGTTTGTTCTTCAAACGGTTACGATGCTTCCAGATAAACAGCTCTAGCCAGTTATAAAACACCAGTTAAAGAATTTGGTCCGATGAGACTCTTAGGGTACTTTCTAATATGGATCCCTGACTTATTCTTGGGCCCCAGTTTTGAGCTATCAGCTTAGTAGTCAGTCTAGGGCTATCAAGTGGGAGTAGGACTTAGCATCGAGTAGACTAAGTTTCTAGTGCATCTAGGTTCCCAGATACGTTGCCACCATAGCTTATTTTTGTTGGCCTTATGGCCCCAGACTTGTGATAACCCATTTCTGCCTTTATGCCCTAGCAAGGTATATTGGGTCCTACCGATGGGGTATATACATCAAATTACATGTCTAGCTCACATGGTTATACATCAGTTATAGACTCGCCCCCTAGTTAGTATAGTCTCAGTTTAGCTCAGCTCAGAACAGTTTCAGTTTACTCAATTTAGATCAGTTCGGTATAGTTAGTTCGAATTCAGTATCTCAAATTTAGGGCATGTCAATAACCATCAGAAAGGGTTATATTGACCATTTCAGTTTATTTAATTTCATCTTTTCAGTTGGTCATTGCATGTCATTATAGTTTAGTTATTTATTCCTTATGTTATATTTTCTCCCACTTCCTCAGTACATTCAAAGTACTATTATATACCTTCTATGTTGTATTGTGTAATGATACAGCCACAGGTTTCCAGTCTCAGCACTGTTAGCAGATCTTCTCTCAGGTGATACTAGCTGAACAAGTGGTGAGTCATCATCATCCGAGGATGATGTTTATTTTTATTCAGTTATTTTCATTCAGTAGACTTTAGTTAGCTGGGGGCATGTCAGTAACTCATCAGTTGTAGTTGGCTTTCTAACATAGATACAGATTTTCCATTTTGCTTTAGATGTAAAAGTTGTTAAGCTGTTATTATTCATCTTTTCACAAATGATTTATTTGTTTAAGCTTCCGCTATGATTACTCAGATTATTAGTGTTATGATAGACCATGGGTTGGCTTGGGGTCATTTGTGACCCAAAGTACAGTGTCTCGTCCAGGGTATAGACTGGGGTCGTGACAAAATTGAATAGGTATTTGTTGTTATTGAAGTCTAACCTTAGAGGTTGTTAAATAACACTTCCTAGGCTGAAATTGAATGTACTAGTTCATCATGGTCATAACTTGAAACTTAGAACTTGATAAAGTTGAGACTTTTGGTATAAAAAAATTGCTTTAAAGGGGATTGAAGTAGTAGAAACTTCATGAATTTCGATAGTATGATTATTGTGAGGCTAGATTATGGTAACTTAAACCGCGGGTAATAAGTTGAACCTTGAAAGCGGGTAGAATGGGGGTGAGTTTGAATTCCAAATATATGATTGCAAAGTAGATGATGCAATACTCATAATTTGTTATTTCTAGACTTTGAGTGTTCCTAGGCATTAAGAAAAGGCAAAGCTCCCGCTGAGTAGCTTGCACATTCAACTATTTGATTGTGGTAGGTTATGGTTTAGTTGGACTTAGACTTTACATTGTCTCTCGTATGTAATGTGAATTGATGAGCTTGCTTGAATTATCTCTAAACATACTTTATGATTGATATAATGACTTAGCATGACTATTTGAATAGATTGTGAAACTATTAAGTCTACGAATATAATTCATCATTTTGAAGTGCAATTATGATAATCAATGTGTAGTTATGATGGTTGTTTGTGTGATCATTGAATAGAGAGCATAATAAAATGTATGCATGATAAGTAAATAATACTCCATTATTCTGAGATGAGTGGCTCATGTTTGAGATGAGCATCAAGACAAGAGGGTGTGTGATAATTATGGAATACACCATTCTTCTGACATGAGTGGCTCATGTTCGAGGTAAGCCTCCAAACGAGTAGTTTTGATATGATTGGCTTGAGTATGAGGGAAGCATTCAGATGAACAAATGAGTGGGAGCATATACTATGCCTGTATGGTACATGGATTTCTATAGTCCCTTGTAGGTAATGAATAAATCAGCAGAAATAAGACCTACTGGGTATGTGTACAGATTATGTGACCGATGTATAATCAGGTTTGATGCAGAGTGAGAATGAGGAGATGCATGGATATATAGTTGTATTTCAATTTGGGCATGGTTCCACTGAATTGTTGTAACCCTCAAGAGATCCTAAGATTAGACCGGAATGTTTAAGCAAAGAAAGTAGGAAAATATTGCAGTAGGTCATAGGATGACTCGACCAGTAACCCGTGAAGTGCTCTATGAGTCGTCAACTGACTCATGAAGTGAGTGGTAGACCAGTGAAGAGCCATAGTTAAGGGGTGATCACATGTGAAGCCACGAGTTGTGGTGTTTAACTCATGAATCATGAAGTAAGTCGTAGTCAAGTTGGAGAAATTGGAGGTTTGAAATTCCAGTAAACTTCATGATTGAGGACCACGAGTCGTCCCCTACCCAACGACTCGTGAAGTCCCTTATGAGGACCGGCAGAGGCAATTTTCCAACAAATTTAGTAAGGGTATTTTCATATTTCCTAAGTTCCTAAGTCCTAAACTACATCATTTTAAGCTATGTTAGGAGGGTTTTAAGATGGTTTAAACTATTCTAAATCATTCTCTCCCATGCATGCAAGCTTAGAGAGTTCCTTTGAAGATCAAATCTAAGAATTTCCCTAGTTCTTCTCCAAATCTCTTGGGCTTTCAAGAAAGAGTGTAGAATCAGCTTACCCAGGTTTGTAGGGTCATGAATGAAAGTCTTCCTTCACTTTCAAGCCCAAATCCCATCTCAAGTTAATGAATTCAAGTGTATAATTCCATGGGGTTTTAATCCAATTTATGAAAATCTCTATGTTTAATTCATGGGTCGATTCCCTTCATGTTTCAAATGATGTTCTAAGATTCATGAGCAGTAATTAATAATTTCAAGTTTTAGAAGAATTATGCCCAATTATGCAAGTTTCATTAAAAGTAGAGTTTATGATCTATGTTTCTAGTATGATGAGTTGTCTTGCATGAAAGAATATTCATGATTTACCCATGTATAAATCCATGATTTTGACTATCAAGTCTATTTCAAGTATGTTAAAGTTTCAGGCAAGCCTACATGACCTTTGTATGTTTTAATCATTCAGTTCAGTTTTATAAATTAGCTTACCACATGATTTTGGAGTCGATACTCCCACTTTTAGCTTGTGGTATGTTCTGAGCCAACGCTCCCCATATTCAGATTTCAAACTATGCATATTATTATATTATCAACTTCATTGAAAAATAATGGATTCAGCTTTGTCGAAAAATAATGGAGAGCATTTCTTTATTTTTGGATCAGCGTCTAGCACCAAGTAGGCTAGGGGTTCAGGAAAACCCCGAGTCTACAAACTACATGCCAATGTAGGATTATTCAGTAACTTTGGGACCTCTGTTGTGAGCTTTCCCTGCCCTGAATGGACCTTCAGCTTGATATCGATATCATGGAAGCGCCCTTAACCCTAGAAAGGCTTTAGACGGCTCTGCCACTTGAGTGTAATAGTTGGGATCACGTAAGCTCTATCATGATAGGGTTGGTTACATAGAGGGTGTCCCATTATTCCCCATAATTTTAGTTGTGCTTTTTCATTAGTTATGATATTATGTTTTAAGTAGGATTGACCCAATGATCAGTTTATCAGTTTTACTTATTAATATTAGTTTCAGCTTTGGGTCATTGGATTCAATTATGAGGTTTAGCTTATTTCTATTCATGTTTTCAGATTTCAGCATACAGTACTTATTCATATAATCTTATAAAGATATGATTTATGTTATGTATGTTTTCAACTTATACTTACTTAGCCTGTTTTACTTACATTGCATACTCGGTACATTCCATGTACTAACCGCATACTCTATGCTGTATCATTTCATGATATAGGCTCAGACATTCAGACTCTGTCGCACCGCTAGCCAGTTTCTAGAGTTTAGCCCAGACAACATTATTAGTGAGTCCTCATTATTTGAGGACCTTCAGTTGGTTGAGTTGTTGAAATTCTTAGTTTCAGACTTCTAGTGAGCTAGTTGGGGGTGTTGCCCCATCAGCTCATCAATATGTTAGAGGCTTTTCAGACATAAAGTTGTATATTCAGCTTCGAATTCAGTATTTTATGTTCTATTGTTTAGACTTTTGCTATTTCAAAATTTAGTTTCCTGCTTTGTGTATGTTGAGATTTAGTTTTCATATTCATGTCATGGGTCGACTTGGATCCATTTATGGTTGTAGGTTCTATGTCTAGATTCGGGCCTATGTTAAGATCATGACAAACTTGGTATCAGAGCGAAGGATTAGTGTGTCACAGGGTGTCTGAAAGCCGCACTATGTATAGTCTTTTTCATGGATGTGAAGTACACAACACTTATGATGAAGAGGCTACAAAATATTTTAGAAAATTTCCCTTCTTTCATGTTCTATATCTTGCAGTGAAGTATCTCTCTATCCTTCTAGATCATGCGATACGCATTTTCTTAATCATGCCTCCCTGCCGAGTTAATAAAAGTAGGAATAGTAAGGAAAATGGAAATGACCACGAGGATAGCAATGGAGATTAGAACCAACAAACCCCACCAGCCCCAACAGATCATATGCCCGAGCAGGTTATCCAAGCTGAGCTTAGGGCAGCTATTTAGATGTTGGCACATGTGTTGACCGCTCAGGTCAATCAGCAAGTAGTGGCTCATGTGTCCCCAGAATGGGAACGCAGTGGTGGCTAGATTAAATGATTTCCTCAGGATGAATTCCCCTGAGTTTCTCGGGTCGAGATGAGGATACACATGAGTTCATTGCGGCGATAAAAAAGATCACCCAGATTATGGGGGTGACGGGCGAGGACTATGCAGACCTAGCTTCTTATTAGTTGAAAGGAGTTGCTCATATTTGGTACAGGTAGTTGAAGGATAGCTGAGGAATTGGAGGGGGTCTCATTGGTTGGGATAAGTTTCTAATCGCATTATTACACCAATTATTTTTCGGGGAGATGAGGGAGATTAAGGTGGCTGAGTTTGTGAATTTGAAGCAGAACTACATGACTATCCAAGAGTATGCTCTAGACTTCACTTGGTTGTCCAAGTATCCGCCGGAGATGGTGACCGATCAGTGGCCTCGGGTGAGCATATTTTTGAATAGGGTGGCAGATTACTTGGTCAAGGATTGCAGGATCCTTATGCTACATCAGGACATTGACTTCTCCTAATTGGTCTTGTATTCCTAGAAGATGGAGGTGGTATAGATGAGGGAGAGGGAGAGAGAGGCCAAAAGGGCCAAGACAGACAATTTTGGGTTGTTCTAGCATAAGTATGGTGCTGGACATCGCTAGTAGTCCCACCAAAGGTCATTAGCCCCAACGCTGTCATCAACTAGCATGCCATCCATGTCTAGGTATGAGGAGATGGGCATCAGGCTCTCAAGGTGAAGGTAGCTAATTGTGGAGCCCAGAATTCAAGTTTGTGAAAGGTGTGGTATGAGGCACACTGGTAAGTGCTTAGCAGGTTCAATGGCATGTTTTTGGTGTGGGAAGCTCGGTCACATACTCAGATACTGCCCTTTAGAAAGACAGGGCCATGGTAGAGGTCAAGACCCAGCCACCAGTTCAGCAGCCCCACCAAAATGCTCATCTCAATAGGATGCACCCACTAGTACAGATGGTGGTCAGCATTAGAACAGGTTGTATGCCCTCTCGTCTCATCAGGAGCAGGAGGTCTCTCCAGATGTTTTCACTAGTATGTTACGAGTATTTTATCTTGATGTTTATGCATTGTTAGATCCAGCGGATACCATATCTTATGTGACGCCCTATGTTGCTAGTAGTTTTTGTGTTAGTCCTGAAGTCCTATCAGAACCCTTCTCAATCTCTACTCTAGTTGGTGACTCAGTTATAGCTTGACGAGTATACAAAAATTGCCCTATCTCAGTCCTTTAGAAAGTAACCTCAGAAGATTTAGTAGAGTTAGACATGACTGATTTTGATGTTATCTTCAGTATGGATTAGTCCCATGCATGTTATGATTCAGTGAATTATAGAACCAGTGCGGTAGATTTCTAGTTCGGGTGAGCCAGTCCTAGAGTGGAAGGGTAGTTACGTTGTGCCTGTTGATCATTTTGTTTCCTACTTCAAGGCTATAAAGATGATTTATCAGAGTTGTGTTTACCATGTAGTTCGAGTTAAGGATGCTATGTCCGAGACCCCGACTCTCCAGTCAGTTCCTATAGTGTTTGAGTATCTAGGGGTGTTCCAAGATAATCTATCCCAAGCGGGAGATTGACTTTGGTATTGACCTTTATCCTGATACGCAACCTATATCTATTCCTCCATACAAAATGGCTCTAGTTGAGCTAAAGGAGTTGAAGGAGCAAATTGAAGGATCTTCTAGATAAGGGATTCATCAGACCTAGTAATTCCCCATGGGGTGCACTAGTTCTCTTTGTTTAGAAGAAGGATGGTTCTCTTCATATGTGCATTGACTATTGGAAGTTGAAAAAGAATACAATCAAGAACAAGTATCCCTTCCCTAGGATTGATGATTTGTTTGACCAACTTTAGTGTTCCAAGTCCTTCTCAAAGATAGACATCAAGTCCGGTTATCACTAGCTTAGCGTTACGAAGAGTGACATCCCAAAGACAACCTTCAAGAATAGGCATGGTCACTATGAGTTTGTTGTTATGTCTTTTGGACTAGTGAATGTTGCTACAACTTTTATGGATTTGATGAATAGGGTGTTCAAGACATATTTGGACATGTTCGTTATTATGCTCATAATGACATTCTCATACACTCTCGGAGTGAGGAGCATCATGTCGCTCATTTAAGGATTTGCTATAGGCTCTAAAGGATCGTCGGCTATTTGCTAAACTAAGCAAGAGTGAGTTTTAGCTAAAATTAGTAGCATTGTTGGGCCATGTGGTGTCAAGTGAGGGTTTACAAGTGGACTCTTAATAGAAAAAAGTTGTAAATAGTTGGCCTAGACATGTTAATCCTTTGGACATGAGGAGTTTCTTGGATTTAGCTGGCTGCTATAGAAGGCTTGTTGAAGGGTTTTCATCCATTACGACACAGTTGACTAAGTTGACCCATAAAAAAGTCAAATTTCAGTGGTCGTATGCTTGTGATAAGCGTTTTCAAGATCTAAAGAATTGACTCACTTCAGCCCCAGTATTAACCCTACCTAAGGGTACCAATGGATTTGTGGTGTATTATGATGCCTCTAGGGTTGGTCTTTGTTGTGTTTTTATGCACCACGAGTTCATTGCGTATGCCTCTAAACAACTTAAGACTAATGAGAAGAATTACCCAACCCATGACCTAGAAGATTTGGAGATCTTATTTGTGTGGGGTCCATGTGGATGTGTTTACGGACCACAAGAGTCTTCAGTATGTGTTTACTCAAAAGGACCTGAATTTGTGACAAAGAGGTAGTTAGAGCTTCTCAAGGACTATGACATGAATGTCCTTTATCATCTGGGCATGGCCAATGTAGTGGCGGATTCTCTTAGCAGGCTATCCATTGAGAGTGTCTCTCATGTGGAAAATAGAAAGAAAGAGTTAGTAAAGGATGTCCATAGGCTTGCTCGATTAGGGGTTCACCTGGTTGATTCAACGAATGGTGGTGCCGTTGTTCAGAGTGGCTCAAAATCTTCTTTGGTTACTGAGGTCAAGGCTAGACAAGATGAGGATCCTATCTTGGTAAAGTTGAAGGATGCAATTCAGAGTCAGAAGGTGGAGGTCTTTTCCCAAGGGGGAGATGGTGTACTTTGCTACCAGGTCATTTGTGTGTTTCGGGTATTGATGACTTGAGAGAATGGATGTTTCATGAGTCTCATGGTTCTCAACATTCTATACATCTAGGTACCACCAAGATATATAGTAACCTACAGGAATTCTATTGGTGGAATGGCATGAAGAAGGACATAGTGGAGATTATGGTTAAGTGTCTGAACTATCAACAAGTGAAAGTGGAGAGCATCATAGACCAGGAGGAATGCTACAAGACATCAAAATCCTCACTTGGAAGTGGGAAGAGATCAATATGGACTTCATCACAGGGTTGCCTCGTACATGTCGATATCATGACTATATTTGGGTGGTTGTGAATAGTTTGACTAAAGCAGCTCATTTTCTACATGTCAAAACAACCGATTCAGCTAAGGACTATGATAAATTGTATAGCCGGGAGTTAGTTCAGTTGCATGGTGTTTCCTTGTCCATCATATTAGATAGAGGTACTCAGTTCACTTTGTAGTTTTGGAAGTCGTTTCAAAAGGGACTTGGTACTCAAGTCAAGCTTAGCACAACTTTCCACCCACAGATGGATGGTTAGGCCAAGTGAATCATTCAGACTCTTGAGGATATGTTGAGAGCATGTGTGATTGACTTCAAAGGTAGTTCGGATGATCATTTAACTCTGATCATGTTTGTTCGCAACAATAATTACTAATCCAGTAATCATATGGCTCTATTTGAGGCTCTTTACGGGCGGAGGTGTAGGTCACATATTAGTTGGTTTAAAGTAGGTGAAGCTATGTTTATAGGACCAGATTCAGTTCATGAGGCTATGGAGAAGGTTTAACTTATAAGGAAAAGACTGAAAAATAGCTCAAAGTCGTAAAAGTCCTATGTGAGTGTGAGGAGGAGAGAACTTGAATTTGAAGTTGATGATTGAGTGTTTTTGAAGGTATCTCCAATGAAGGGAGTAATTAGGTTCGGAAAGAAATGGAAGCTTAGTCCTTCATATGTTGTCCCATACAGGATTCTAAGACGTGTTGGCAAGATGGCCTATCAGTTGGAGTTGCCTGTGGAGTAAGCATCAGTGCATTTAGTTTTCCATGTATTGTTGTTGAAGAAGTGCATTAGTGGTCCTACATTGGTTGTCTCGGTAGAGAGCATTGGTGTGAAGGATTGCCTTAGCTATGAGGAGGTTATAGTTGAGATCCTTAATCGTCAGGTTTGGAAGCTGAGGAACAAAGAAGTAGCTTCAGTAAAGGTTCTATGGAGAAATCAGATTGTCGAGGGAGCAACGTGGAAAGCCGAAGCAGATATGATGGATAACTACCCACATCTTTTACCTTCCGGCTCAGTTCCAGCTTGAGGCATCAGTTTCCTCCTTAGTACTCTATCTAGTTTCATGTCTAGCTCATGTCTCCTAGTTCCTTTCATGTTAGAGAATATATGTATGATTCATGAATTCAACCCAGTCATGTATATCAGTTTAGAGTCAGTCACTTCATCAATTTTCAACTTTAGATATTTAGTATTTAGGATGGCAGTTCCTTTCCCTAGTTATTCAGTATGTTTATCCACGTTCAAGGATGAATGTTCCCAAGGGGGAGATATTATAATACCCCAAAAGATCCTAAGGTTAGAACTAAGGGTTTAAGTGGAGAAAGCATGAAAATATTGCACCAGGTCAGAGGACGACTCGTCCAGTGACCTATGAAGTGCTCCACGAGTCATGAAGTGACTCATAAAGAGCCATGGTCAGGGAGTGACCACAGGTGAACCCACGAGTCGTTGTGTTACCTCATAACTCATGAAGTAAGCCGTGGTCAGGTTGGATGAATTGGAGGTTTGAAATTCCAGTAGACTTAGCGAGTTAGAACCACGAGTTGTCGCCTACCTAACGACTCGTGAAGTTCCTCGTGAGGACCGGTAGAGGAAATTTTTCAGCTAATTTAGTAAGGGTGTTTTCATAATTTCTAAGAACATAAGTGCTAAACTACATCATTTTAGCCTCTTTTAGGAGGGATTTAAGCCGTTTTAAACTATTCTAAATCATTCTCTCCCATGCATGCAAGCTTTGAGAGTTCCTTTGAAGATCAAGTCCAAGAATTCCCCTAGTTATTTTCCAAATCTCTTGGGCTTTCAAGGAAGGATGTAGAATCAGCTTACTAATGTATAAAGGGTCATGAATGAGAGTTTTCCTTAACTCTCATGACCAAATCCTATCTCAAATTCATGAATTCAAGCAAGTGCATGATTCAAGTGCATGATTCCATGGGGTTTCAATCCAATTTATGAAATTATCTATGCTTAATTCATGGGACAATTCCTTTCATGTTTCAAATGATGTTTTAAGAATCCTGAGCAGTTTTTATGTGAAAATTGATTATAAATTCACACTTTCAAGTTTTACGGGGATTATGTCCAATTATGCAAGTTTCATGAAAAGTTAAGTTTATGATCTATGTTCATAGTATGATAATATGTTTAGCATGAAAGAATATTCATGATTTACACATGAATGGATCCATGATTTTGACTATCAAGTCCATTTCAAGTATGTTAAAGTTTTGGGAAAGCCTACATGATTTAAGTATGTTTTCATGATTTAGTTCAGTTTCATAAATTACCACATGGTTTTGGAGTCGATTCTCCCACTTTCATCTTGTGGTATGTTTTGAGCCAAGGCTCTCCATATTCAGTTTTCACAAAATGTATGTTATTACATTATCAGCTTCATTGAAAAATAATGGATTTAGCTTTGTTGAAAAATGATGGAGAGCATTTCTTTTTTTTTTGGATTAGTGTCTAGCACAGAGTAGGCTAAGGGTTCTGGAAAACCCTGAGTCTCAAAACTATGTGCCAATGTAGGATTATTCAGTTACTTTAGGACTGCCCTTGTGAGCTTCCCCTGCCCCAGACGGGCCTTCATCTTGATATCGATATCATGGTAGAGCCCTTAGCCCCAGCAAGGTTTTGGATGACTCTACCCACTTGAGTGTAATAGTTGGGATCACGTAAGCTCTATCATGATAGTGTCGGTTACATGGGGAGTCTTCCATTATTCCTCATGATTTCAGTTGTGCATGTTCATCAGTTATGATATTATGTTTTTAGCTAGTTTGACCCAATGATCAGTTTATCAGTTTTACGTATGAATATTAGTTTGAACTTTGGATCATTGGATTCAATTATGAGGTTCAACTTATGTCTATGTATGTTTTCAAATTTCAGCATGTAGTCCTTACTCTTAGAATCCTATAATGATATGATTTATTCTATACATATATTTAGCTTATACTTAGCTTGTTTTACTTACCTTGCATACTTAGTACTTTCCAAGTACTGATCGCATATGCTACACTGTATTATTTCATAATATAGGCTCAAATATTTAGACTCAATCTCACCGCTAGCCAGTTTCTAGAGTTTAGCCCAGACAACATTGTTGGTAGGTCTTCATCCTTTGAGGACCTTCAGCTGGTTGAGTTGTTTTCATTCTCAATTTCAGTCTTCTAGTGAGAAAGTTGGGGGTGTTGTCCCATTAGCTCATTAGTATATTAGAGGCTTTTCAGACACAAACTTGTATATTTAGCTTTGAGTTTTTTGTTTTGATATTTTCTCTGGATATATGTTTTATTATTTAGACTTTTGCTATTTCAGAATTTAGTTTTCTGCTTTGTGTATGTTGAGCTTTAGTTTTCAGGTCATGGGTCGACTTGGAGTTATTTATGATTTTAGGATCCATGTCTAGATCCTGGCCTATATTCAGGTCGTGAGAATTGTTGTGATTTGATTCACATTATAAGCTTTAAATGTTATGTTTTATGATTTTGAGAAACTATAAATTTCACGTTGATTGGTTATTATATGCTTGAAGTTGATATATTTTATTTGGTAGTATTGATTACTTGCTTCTTAAGGTGGATGACTGGATATCTTTATATTTGTGGCCCTTGCTTGTTTGTTTGTATTCTATGCTTGTTATTAATCGGAGTCGGCCTATGATGCCTACTTGTGCGTAGTGTTTGTACTAATTCTACTAATGCCCTTTCTTTGAGGGTAGACGGTGTTCCAGAGCCTTCATCGAGACCTTATCTCTAGAGCTGCTAAACGACCGATCTGAGGGTGAACTGGTTCTTCTCTAGGCTACTGTGGATCTTTTTTATTACATGTCTATTCATTCCATATATTTTCTTTATTTATTTTGATTATTATTGTAGACATTGTTAGTTGGGAGTCCCGATACAATGACTTTCGGATTTGGGTAGGAGTATATAGCTTCCATACTATTTAACTTTAGATTTAGATTTTATTAATTTCTTACAAATTGTTTTCTTTTGACTAAATGATTCTAAATTGGTTGGTTTAGTTGGTAAGATGTGTTTTTCCCACTGGAGGGTTAGTATGGGTGCTAATCATAGCGATTTGGATCGTAATATCACAAGAATGAATCATGACATTCTTTTTTCCATAAAAGAATTTTTGCTTGTTCTGAGCGAATTCTAAGCATCTCTATTAGCAACTGGCCTTATCCAAGGACAATTACTCTAATTCCAAGTCTGATAGTTTTGTTTCTTTAAGCTAAAGTTATTGAGTCACAAACCGATATCTAATTTCATACAAATCATCAAATATATGCACCTCTCACTATTTCATTAATTTTGTTCTCTATCCAAGCCCGTTGAAAACAATTGAACACCCCTATTGGCTTCCAATATCGTTAATATATCCCCCAACACATTATCAACTATCTACATAACTCCTTCTAATTATCTATGTAGTTTGCATTAACAAGGTAGCTTCAATTCCACCCAAGATCCTCAGTAGACCTATATAATTGTAAGTGTTTCTAGTAAAACATCCGTAAACCACCTAGCATAACATGAAAAATCATAACCTAGTGCAAAATAGACAATTACTCCAAATCACTGATAGTTATCCCACGTGACCCTAATTTTTCATAAAATTACTACTTTTTCCTTCTTGAGAATGTGTTGTCCAATTCCATCTTTCTCTCATGTAATTTCCACATTATTCTAAGAATGAGCCAGCAAACATAGGTAGTGGTTTGGTTAGGGGAACCCATCGGAACCGTAGAGAAAGCAAGTCTTCATAGGGCAATTTTCACTGCTTAAGGACCCAAACCAGAAATGTGATTAATAGGAAGGTTGATATCATTTTATAATCTCTTTTTCTCTGGTTGCTGGAAACATAATTCAGAGAAATCCTTGTGGTGTTTTTTCCTGAACACAAAGGTTGAAATCCACACAAATCATCAACTTTTCTTCAAGGATTTATATTTGATGTATTCTTTCTTCATATTTCTCAAGTCATACTAATCATGCAATTTTGATATAACTTCATGGGATATGAACACATCAAAGTATCCAATATGTGAGCCTCTTGTGCTTATCCTTAAATCATTTATCACTTTAAACTCTTTGACACAAGGCTTGTCTCTTTATATCCCATACCTCTTATCAAAAATCATAGAAAGCAGCACATAACTAAGTCTTTAACAAATCCCAAAAGTTATAATTATTGCAATTTATGTGCCTTTTCCATGCACAAGTTCTTCCAAGTCATTCATAATGTCGTGACCCGAACATAGGCCCGGACCGAGACACGGAACCTAGAACCACGAATGGCTCCAAATAGACCCATGACATGAACATAACAGCTAAGTGCATACATCAAGACAAAACTGCTAACTGAAAACATGAATAAGCAGAAGTCTAAATGCATATCATTCATACCGAGTCAACACTTTCAAAGCTGAAATTCTACATATTGTCTGAAAAGACATTTAACATAACTGAAGAGGTAATGGAACAACTACCCCATCTAGCTCACTTAAAGTCTGAAAACTGAAAGTAACACAACTCAACTATCTAAAGGTCCATGAAGGATGAGGACTCACCATCAAGGGAACTAGACTAAGCTACGGAGACTGGCTAATGGCAAAACTGAGTCTGAGTGTCTGAACCAGTATCATAAAAAGATAAAACATAAAGTATTCAGTCAGTACTAGGAATATACTAAGTATGCAAGGTAATTAAAACAGACTGAGTAAGTACAACTGAAATCATACACATAACATAAATCATAGGATCATGAGAGTAAGGACTGCATGCTGATATCTAAAAACTTGAATAGTCATAAATTAAATCTCATATCTGAATCGAATAACCCAAAGATAAAAATACAATCATATGGCTTTCCATAATTGAAATCATAAGTAAAAGCTTACAAACTAATCATTGTGTCAAACCTGCTGAAAAATATAATTTCAAAAGTCGTAACATGCATAACTGAAATCATAAGGAACAATGGGAGACACGTCATAATTGACAACCACCATGTATGAGTGCATGATGGTCCCACGTCTTTCCCACGTGGAGGAGGGCCATCCTATGCTTTGACAAGGCAAAGGTTAAGGTAGGAATGATATCACGATGTGCCCTTGGGTGGGGAAAATGTTTTCTTGAGAGGCCCTAAAAATATTCCTACATCGCGTAGTTTATGAGATAGGGGAACCTTGGAACCCCTATAGCACTCGGTGCTAGACACTACACCCAAAATATGTATAATGCTCATATAATCATATTCTAGAACATAACTTGAACCTATACATTTAAGGAGTTTTTACTCCAAAACATATATCTATCATTTGATCTTGTTAGGCTTGGCTAGATCATAAAACATACTTGTCTTTTATGGGCTTGCCCAAATCTAAAAATCATGCATATTTGAAATAAACTTCATTGATCAAAATCATCTATCATACATGGGAAATTCGTAAAACATTCATACATGCTAGATATCTCATCATACTTGAAATCATCAACCATAAACTTGACTTTTTCATGAAGTTGCATAGTTGGGCATAATCTTCTAAAATTTGAAATCATAAATTTGTATCCAAAACATGCTTAAAATATTCCTATTGATATTCAAATATACTTTAAATCATAAATGGGATTGACCCATAAACTTGGTTGAGACTTGATTCATGAATTTGAGGAGAGTTAGAGCATGAGAGTGAAAGGAACCCTCATTCATAGCTTTACATACCCCGGTAAACTGAATCTACACTTATTCTTGAAATCCCAAAATATTTAGAGAAGAACTTGAAGAATTCTAGGTTCGATCTTCAATGGGGAATTCCTAATCTTGCATGCGTGGGAGGGGAATGATTTAGAATAAGTTAAACCCATTTAAAACACCTCTTTCAGAGCATAATAAAATGTAGCTTAGGGCTTAGGAGCTTAAGAAGTATGAAACACCCTTAATAATTTCACAGGAAATTACACACTGCCAGGAGCCGCGACTGACACCACGAGTAATACCTCGATACCATGACTCGTGGTTACCACCCATCGTCACCACTATTTTGCCCTAGCTTATAAAGTTCCCATGGGTCAGACAACGACTGGTACCATCAAAAAATGAGTCGTTGGATCTAGCCATGGTCACTACTTCTAAAATCCTTCGTCCCTTCCCACATTGCAAGCCGCGACTCATTATTTCCCACAATGAGTCATACCACAACTCCTTCCTCCCAAACCTAATACACACAAACCCGTTATGACCACTGACCACGAGTCGTACCACCAACATATAACACGTTGTTTGCTCTCATGGTTCATTCATCCTGCTCTTCCATCCTTCTAACAAGTCATACAATGACCCGTGATCTCCCACAATGGGTTGTACAATTACTCATACATTCTATGCAAGGTAGCTCAGTCCTCAAACATCATTTCATCCTATGAATCGTTGGTCTTTCCCACAACTAGTACAACGAGTCGTCCTGAGATAATTTTCCAACTTTTTATGCTAATCGCATTTCTAATACTGAGGCCAACCTTAGGATCTTTCGGGGTATTACAATATCAAATGTGGAGTAACATACTGAAAGGCTGGGGAAAGGAACTGCAATCCCAAATACTGAACATCTGAAGCTAAAATCTAATGGAGTGACTGAGTCAGGACTATTACATATGACTGAATTGAATGCAGAAATAATACATACATAGTAGAACATTAAAGGAACTGGGGAACATGAGCTTAACATAAATCGATTCAAGTATTCGGGAGGAAACTGATACCTCAAGTTGAGACGGAGTTGGGAAGAAATAAATGCAAGTATTTATCCATCATACTTGTTTTAGCTTCGCAAGAACCTCCCTCAACAAGCTGATTCCTCCACAAGACTTTCACTCAAGCTACTTCTTTGTTTTAAACTTATGAGCCTGATGATCAAGGATCTCAACGGGTACCTCCTCATAAGTAAGACTATCCTTCACGCCCATGCTCTCCACCAAAAAAAACTATAGTCGGGTCACCGTTACACTTCTTAAATAGATACATGGAAAATTGGATGCACTGACACTAACTCCGCTGGTAGCTCCATCTCATAGACCATCTTGCCGGCACGTCTCAAAATCCTATATGGGCCAAAATATCGGGGACTAAGATTCCCTTTCTTTCTGAACCTCATCACTCCATTCATGGGAGAAACCTTTAAGAACACCCAATCATCAACTTCAAACTCAAGCTCTCTCCGCCTAACATCAACATATGACTTTTGACCACTATGAGTTATTTCAGCCTTTTCCTTATAAGCTGAAATTTTTCCATGGCTTGATGAACTAAGTATGGACCTATAACCGTAGCTTCGTCTACCTTAACCAACCAATAGGCGATCTATATCTCCATCATAAAGAGCCTCAAACAGAGCCATCTAGATACTAGAGTGGTAATTGTTGTTGCAAGAAAACTCGATAAGAGGTAAATGATTATCCCAAAAGCCTTTGAAGTCAATCACACAAGATTTCAACATATCCTCAAGAGTCCGAATGGTCCACTCGGTCTGATCATCTGTCTACGGGTGAAAAGCTATACTAAGCTTGACCTGAGTATCGAGTCCCTTCTAAAATGATATCCAAAATTGTGAGGTAAACTGAGTACCTCTATCTGAAATGATGGATAAGGGAACTCCATGCAACCAAAAAAACTGTCGAATATATAATCTAGAATCATCCTCAGTTGGATCGATAGTTTTGACTGGTGGGAAATGAGCTACCTTAGTCAACCTATCTACCACCACATATATAGAGTCATACAGTCGGTGAGTGCGAGGCAACCCTATAATGAAGTCCATATTAATCTCTTCTCACTTCCAAGTTGGGATACTAATATCTTGTAGCATACCTCCAGGTCTCTGAGGCTCCACTTTCACTTGTTGACAGTTCAGACATTTAGCCACAAACTCTGCTATGTCCCTCTTCATGCCATTCCACCAATAGACTTCCCGTAGGTCATGGTACATCTTGGTGGCACCTAGACGTATAGAATATCAAGAACCATGAGAGTCATACAACATTCATTCTCTTAAATCACCGACACCTGGAACACATAAATGACCCTGATATCGAAGTACACCATCTCCCCCTTCGAAGAAGACCTCTACCTTCTGATTTTGAACCATTTCTTTCAACTTCACCAAAATAGGATCCTCATCTTTCCTATCCTTGATCTCAATCACCAAAGAGGATTCTGAACCATTCTGAACATTGATACCACCTTCTTTTCAATCCACGAGGCAAACCCCTAATCGTCCAAGTCGATGCACATCCTTCACCAACTCTTTTCTTCCATCTTCCACATGAGAAACACTCTCTATGGACAGTATACTAAGGGTATCCTCCACTACATTTGCCGTGCTCGGATAATAAAAGACACTCATATCATAGTCCTTAACCAACTCTAGCCATCTTATTTGGTGCAAATTCAGATCCTTCTGGATGAACATATACTATAGTCTCTTGTGGTCTGTAAGCACATCCACATGGACCGCATACAAATAGTGTCTCCAAATCTTCAATACAAACACCACAGCTGCCAATTCTAGGTTATGCGTCGGGCAATTCTTTTTAAGAGTCGTAATCTGCCTAGAGAGATATTCAATGAACTTACTATGCTATATCAACACACACCGAAGAACAACCCTAGAGGCATCACAATACACAACAAATCCATCCATAGCTTTAGGTACGGTCAATACTGGGCCTGAGCCGAGTTGATTCTTTAACTCCTGAAAACTATTCTCACAGGCATTCGACCACTGAAATATGACTTTGTTCTAGGTCAACTTAGCCAATGGTGCTTCTATAGATGAAAATGCTTCCACAAACCTCCTATAATAGCCATCTAAACCCAACAAAATCCTGATCTCCAAAGGACTAAATGGTCTTTGCCAATTCTTTACAACTTCTATCTTTTGGGAGTCCATCTGCACACCCTCACTCGACACCACATGGCCCAAAATGCTACTAAATCCAATCAAAACTCACACTTGCTGAATGTAGCAAACGGCTAGCAATCCTTCAGAGCCTATAGCACCGCCCTCAAATGAGCGGCATGCTCCTCATTGCTCCGAGGGTATATGAGAATATCATCAATGAAGACGATCATGAATATGTCCAACTATGGCTTGAACACCCCATTCATCATCTCTATGAAAGATATAGGAGCATTGATTAGTCCAAATGATATAACTACAAACTCAAAGTAACCATTCCAAGTCCAGAATACTGTCTTCGGGATGCCACTCTCCCTAACTCTGAGCTGGTGATAGATGGATTTGAGGTCTATCATTAAGAAGCACTTATTATCCCGAAGTTGGTCAAACAAGTCATCAATTATGGTGAAGGGACACTTGTTCTTAAATTTTACCTTGTTCAACTTCTAATAGTCAATACACATACAAAGAGAACCACCCTTCTTCCAAACAAAGAGAATTGGTGCACCCCATGGGGATTTGTTGGGCCTGATGAAGCCCTTATCCAAGAGATCCTTCAACTATTCTTTCAACTCCTTTAGCTCAACTAGAGCTATTTGGTAAGGAGGTAGGGATATAGGTTGCGTATCGAGAAGAAGATCAGTACAAAAGTCAATATCTTACTTAGGAGGGACTCCTACTAGATGATCTAAGAAAACCTATAGATATTCACATACAACAGGGACAGACTGATGAGTCGGGGTCTCAGATGTTGCATCTTTACCCCAAACTATATGATGCATGCAATCCTTAGAAATCATCTTTCTGACCTTAAGGTAGGAAACAAAGCAACCTAAAGGCATAGCTGAACTGCCCTTCCATTCTAGGACTGGCTTACTCAAAAATTAAAATTCTACCATACGGGTTCTACAATTTACTGAGATATAACATGCATGCAACCAATCCATGCCAAAGATAACATCAAAATTAGTCATTTCAAACTCTAATAAATCGATTTAGGTGACTTTCTGAAGGACTGTGATAGGGATATTTCTATATACCTGTCGGGCTATAACTAAGTCACCGACTGGAGTAGCGACCAAGAAGGGTTCTGATAGGATTTTGGGACTGACTCCAAAACTAATAGCAACGTAAGGCATCCCGGAAGATAAATTTACCGCTAGATCTAACAATGCATATACATACTAGAAACATACCAGTGACCATATCTAGAGGGATATCCTTCTCCTGACGTGTGAGAGGCCATAAAATTTGTTCTGACACTGATCACCACCTACACTAGTGGATGCACCCTTCTGAGCTGAGCGTGCTGGTGGAGCTGTTGAATTGGTGGTTGCGTCATGGTCCCTACTATAGCCCTCTCTAACTGAAAGGGAATCTTTGAGCAGGTTTTTTATACCCCAGGAACCCAAGGATTAGACTCGGAAGTGAAAACTGAGAAAAACTAAAAATTCGCACCACGTCACAGAACGACTGGTGAGGTGAGTTGTAAGGAGTGACCATGAGTTGTGAAGTGACTCGTGGTCATCTTGGTTTGGCAATTTTTGAGTGGGGAAGGCCAAGAGGCGTGCTCAAACCTCACGACTATTGAGGTCACCCGTGGTCAACCCTAAAGGATTGGCAACATTGGGATGGGCAGTGTAGGCCATAGAAGGTGACAACGACTCGTGGTCTAACCTCATCACTCGTCAAGTCACCCATGGGGTTACCCTTGGAGTTTTGGGCAGTGGACTCGACGGGTCAAGGCAACGAGTCGTGCCTTGTGGCAACGACCCGTTAGGTCCCTGGTGGGGACTCTCAACTAGAAATTTCATGCGTTTTAATGAGGGTGTTTTCGTAATTTCCTAAGTCCCTAAGGCCTTAGCTACGTAGTTTTGGATGTTTTCTAAGTTAAATAAGATGGGTTAAACCCTTTATGCATGCCCATTCTAATGCAATGATTTTAGAGAGGTTTTGGAAGATTCAAGGCCTTCATCCCCAAATTTTGTTTCAAATCTCCTGGTGGGTGTTCAAGTAACCTTAAGTTTAACTATTCCCAGGTATGTAGGGTTCTAAAATGGGTGGAATTCTTCCCACCCATGCCCAATTTCAATTGAAGTCATGAATTCTCTTATTCAAATTTCATGGGGTTTTACCCGTAGCATGTCAATGTGATTCCTCATTATGGGTATGTTTTAATCGAGTTTTATTCATTAAAACATGCATGATGGGCAGGTTTTATTATTATTCACTTTAATTCATGTTTCAATCTTTTAAATCTAAATTGCCCATTTATGGAAGTTCATGGAAATTATGATTTATGATGAATATTCATTATTTTATGTCTATTGATCATGGAAATGCATGAATCCAAGTTACCTATGTTTTAGTATATTTTTGAAGAAATTGAGTATGATGAAGTATTGGGCAATGCCCACATGATGAAGAATGACTTATGAATTACTAAATGAATTTCATGATTTATCGATTTATGATGTTGGCCGATAAAAAGGGCCTTGATTCTTGGCTAAGCATGTCTTAAAGGGGATCCACGATGATAAATATTATATTTTAGCCAATGAATTTTTATGCTTGATGTTAATGATTTATGTATGAGCCTATATGCATGTTTTTGGGAGCCGTGTCTAGAACCGAGCAGCCCAACATTCAAAGGACTACACCGGTGTCTCATAACCACATGCCTCCGTGGGTTGAAAATGTTATGATGTTATGATAATGATACCCTCAAATGTGATATCACGCCTTATGCACGATTCTCGCCTAGAAAATCAGGATCGACTCTGCGCACTTGAGCGAGAAAATGGGGCATCATGAAAGGCTCTACCATGATGGTGTCGATTATGACGAGTCGTCCCATTGTTTCACATGTTTTATTCATTTCTATGTCTATGTTATTGGATCAAGTTATGTTTTGATAAAGGTTTCTTACGATTATGATAATGAACAATTATGAATGTTTTGAAAACCTTGAGCGTTGTGATTATTATTAATATTTTGAGGAAAGCATGATGTCATTCTCCTCTATCTATTTATGAATTTTACTTTACTTTTAAATGTCGGTTTTACTTACCTTGCATACTCAGTACATTCCACGTACTGACCAGATAGTTTCTATGTTGTATCATTTCATGATACAGGGTCTAGATCTCAGGCTCATCCTCACACTTAGGCTGTCTCAGCTTACGTTTTTAGCTCGTTGGTGAGTCCTCATATTCCGAGGGCTGTTTTATAGACTTTTATGTTGTTTATGTTTCCGCATTACTCAGGTTAGTAGGAGATGTTGTCCCATCAACCCATCTCATGTTTTAGAAACTTCCAGACAAGTATGTAGTATTCAGCTGTGTAAACGTTGGTATTTCTTGATGCTATGTTATGATTACGTTTTTGCTATATCTTTATGGTTGTCATTCCACTTAATTAAATGAGAGTAGTTGTATGCATGAGCCATGGGTCGAATTAGGGTCTCTCAGGGTCCCTAGTGCTTTGTCTACGATTCGGGTGTACGTTCGGGTCGTGACATACTTGGAATCAGAGCAATAGGTTTGAAGTGTCCTAGGGTATCTGAAAGCCGAGTTAGGTAGAGTCTTTTTCATAGGTGTGAAGCGCACCACACCTATGACTAAGAGGTTACTAAACATTTTTAGGAAATGTTCCCTTCGTTCATGTTTATGTCATGCGATGAAAAGATTTTCTATCCTTCTAATTCGTGCGATTCACGATTGCAGAATTATGGCTCCTCAAAGAATGAAAAATAGGAGGAATGGAAATGATGAAGGCCACGGATATGGCAATGATCATGGGCATCAACAAGCCCCTCCTATTTCGGAGACCCAGGCACTAGAGCAAGCTGCCCATGCTGAATTTTGGGCGGCAATTCAGATGTTGGCGTAGGCCTTGATAGCTCAGGTCAACCAACTAGCTATTGCACAGGTTCCACGGAATGGCAGTGCAGCAACAACTCGGGTTTAGAGACTTCTTGAGGATGAACCCTCCCGAGTTCATGGGATCGAAGGTGGATGAGGATCCACACGAGTTCATTGAGGGGATCTTGAAGGTCACTCAGGTTAGGGAAGTAACAAATGGGGAGTGTATGGACTTGGCCTCTTATCAGCTAAAGGAGGTCGCTCATATTTGGTACAAGCAATGGAAGGAAAGTAGTGCAGCGGAAGTGGGCCCTATCAGTTGGGATGAGCTTCACATGGATTTTCTTGACCGATACTTCCCTCGGGAAATGAGGGAGTTGAAAGTAGCTGAGTTTGTTAACCTCAAGCTAGGAAAGATTGCAGTGCTGGAATATTCTCTTGAGTTCACTTATTTGTCAAAATACGCCCCAGAGTTGGTGATGGATCAGAGGGCAGGGGTAAGCCGATTTGCTCATGGCGGGGCCGATTATTTAGACAAGGATTGTTGGACTGCTGCTCCACTAGGATATGGATTTTCCTCGCATATTTTTGTAGGCCTAGCAAATGGATGCGACACATGCGAGGAGAGGGAGGCAAAGAGGTCTCGAACGGGTAGTCGTGGGTTTTCGCATCAGAGGTCCAGCGGTGGCTACCGTCCACAGTTCCAGCAGAGGTCACTAGCCCCAGCACCATCATCATCTAGTGTTCCATCCAGACCTAGGAGTGATCAGAGGAGTAGGGCTTCAAGGTCGAGGGATCAGAGGGGCACTCAGTTAGAGTATACCTCTCCAACCTGTGGGAAGTGCAACAAGAGTCACACCGGGGAGTGCCTGCTCGGTTCAGATGTTTGCTTCGAGTGTGGTAGACCTGGCCGACAAATAGGGTGATGATAGGGGTCGAGCACAGAACACCGGGAAAGCAGAAACTCTAGTATATTGAGCTCCATAGGGAGCATCTAC
Source organism: Datura wrightii (assembly GCA_035772735.1). Lineage (NCBI taxonomy): Eukaryota > Viridiplantae > Streptophyta > Magnoliopsida > Solanales > Solanaceae > Datura > Datura wrightii. Next base: position 32,379,567 of record JASDFA010000008.1, read on the forward strand.
TAGTGGGGGTGGCGGCCACTGCCAAAACTAAATATATGCCCTTGCCTCATGCCAGGAGCAGGAGACTTTGCCAGACATGGTAACTGGTATGTTGCATGTCTTTCATATTGATGTTTATGCCTTGCTAGACCTGGGAGCTTCATTGTCTTTCGTGACTCCTTACGTTGCTAGTAGTTTTGGAGTTCGTCCTGAAATTCTATGAGAACCATTTTTTGTGTCTACCCCAGTCGGTGATTCAGTTGTAGCTAGGCGGGTATATAGAGGTTTCCCCATCACTGTGTTGCATAAGGTTACCTCAGCAGATTTGGTAGAGTTAGCCATGACTGACTTTGACGTCATTCTTGGTACGGATTGGTTGTTTGCATGTTATGCCTTAATTAATTATAGAACCCATACCGTGGAGTTTTGTTTTTTGGGTGACCCAGTTGTGGAGTTGAAGGGTAGTTCGACGGTGCCAGAAGGTTCGTTTATTTCCTATCTTAAGGCTAGGAATATTATCTCTAAGGGTTGCATGTACCGCCTACTTAGGGTTAAGGATGTGGAGTCCGAGACCCCGACTATTCAGTCAGTTCCGGTGGTGTGCAAATACCCGGAGGTGTTTCCCGAGGATTTGCTGGGTGTTCCTTCGAAAAAGGAAATTGATTTCGGTATTGATCTATTGCTAGATATGCAGCCTATTTCTACCCATCCTTACAGGATGGCTCCAGCATAGCTAAAGGAATTGAATGATCAATTAAAGGATCTGTTAGACAAGGGCTTCATTATAACGAGCCAGTCTCCATGAGGTGCACTAGTTCTATTTGTCCGAAAGAAGGACGGTTCCCTCCGCATGTGTATTGTCTACCGGCAGTTGAATAAGGTTACTTTCAAGAACAGGTACCCCTTACCCAGGATCGATGATTTTTTTGACCATTTTTAGGGTACCAAGTGCTTCTCCAAGATTGACCTTAGGTTCGGATATCACCACCTCATAGTTCGGGGCAGTGACATCCCGAAGACCGCTTTCAGGACTCGGTATGGTCACTACGAATTTGTTGTTATGTTTTTTGGGCTAACCAATTCTCCTGCAGCTTTTATGGACCTGATGAATAGGGTGTTCAAGCAATATTTGTATATGTTATCGTGTTCATAGATGACATTCTTATATACTCCCGGAGTGAGGAGGAGTATGCCACTCATTTGAGAATAGTGATGCAAGCCCTCAAGGATAGACAGTTGTATGCAAAGTTTAGCATGTGTGAATTTTGGCTGAACACGATAGCATTTTCGGGACATATAGTATCAAGCGAAGACATAATGGTGGAATTCCAGAAGATCAAAGCGGTGAAGAATTAGCCTAGACCGGTGAATCCTTTAGAAATTCGAAGTTTCTTGGGCCTAGCAGGTTATTATAGAAGGTTTGTGGAGGGTTTCTCATCTATTGCGATGCCTTTGACCAAGTTGACTAAAAAAAAGGTGAAGTTCCAACGGTCAGATGCTTGTGAGAAAAGCTTCCAAGAGTTGAAGACTCGACTCACTTTAGCGCCAGTGTTGACCTTACCCGAGGGTACCGATGGCTTCGTTGTATATTGTGATGCTTTGAGAGTCAGACTGGGGTGTGTGTTGATGCAGCGTGGGAAGATAATAGCATATTCCTCGAGACAGCTGAAGGTTCACGAAAAGAATTACCCAACCCATGATCTTGAGATGGCTGCAATGGTGTTTGCATTGAAGATATGGCGGCATTTCTTGTATGAGGTCCACGTGGATCTATTCATGGATCACAAGATTTTGGAATATATGTTCACACAGAAAGACCTAAATCTTCGGCAAAGGAGGTGGTTGGAGTAACTTAAGGACTATGACATGAGTGTCCTTTAGCACCCGGGCAAAGCTAATGTCATTGCGGATGCGCTTAGTAAGCTCTCAATGGAGAGTGTGTCCCACATGGATGAGGGAAAGAAGGAGTTGGTGAAAGATGTACACCAACTTGCAAGGCTAGGAGTTAGATTGTTCGACTCGACCGAGGGCGGTGTTGTGCATAATGGATAAAAATCATCCTTGGTAGCTGATGTTAAATCCAGTCAAAAAGAGGATCTAATATTGTGGAAGCTGAAGGATGCAGTATGGAGTCAAAAGGTGGAGGTCTTCTCCTAAGGGGGAGATGGTGTGCTATGATACTAGGTTCAATTATGTGTTTCGCACGTCGATGATTTGAGAGTTTGGGTATTGCATGAGGCACATGGTGTTATACCCCGTAGAATTCCCGGCACTTAGATGACCTATTCGCACATTGGTTAAGTATATTTGAAAGCCATACGTGCTAGGGAAAGGCCCGGGAAAAGATCAGACGAGAAACCCATCGAACCATCGCGGGAGGAGCCGAGGCAGAGCCCCTCCGTGATGGCAGCGTGTCACGGAGGTGAGGCCTCCGCGATGGCTCCGTGACACGTTGCCCAGGTTCAGGCCCAAGTATATAAGCCTCCACTTCGGTTTAAAATCATTTCATTACTTAATAACTTCCAGAGAACGTAGTGAACAGAGGGAAAACGAAGGGAGATTATAAATTATCGTCCGATTACGCTGCCAAACGCTGCCCAAACCCAAATTAATCCTAGATACCAAGGTATTTAGCAGCAGAGAGCATTTCTACGGAGTTAGTTTCGCGAAATACGGTCGACGAATCGGCGAGTCACCGAACTAAAGTAAGTACAATTGCTCTAAATTAATATCTATGTGTTCCTAGCTGAGAAGTGAATACTTCTCCCTTCTGGGCCGCTGAGAAATAGCGAGTTTTCGACCGTCTTTCGATAAGCCTAAGTTTAGGCTATAAACTATATCGAAAGTGACGTTGCCTTTTTAAATAAAGTTTTATTTAGTATTGATTGACGTATTTATGAATGCAGTTGGGAGAAAACAGTTGAAGTACCGGCCGAGCCTCGTCCGACGGACGGATATTCAAAGATAAGGTATGTAAAGTTAAGTTTCCTCGGCAAGTTCAGTAGCATTGAAGCAGTATAGTAATTTACAGACCAGTGGAATGTTCGGAAATCGATTATTGTGTTATTATGAATATGGGTGCAATATGAGCAGTTTTGGGTTGTAACGTGTACGATACCTATCCGTACGATATAGATTTGGGCGTAAGTGGTTAAGGTTGCCCAGTATATTCAGTATGTGATGTAATATGCCATGTTAAGATATTGTTGTGTTTAGCTGAAACATCGCAAGGTAGTATAGTATCAGTAAAGCATTCCCGATATAGAATAGTAACTGTATATGGTTTAGAAAGCATGTTAGAAATAGGAAATCATGTTAATACAGAAACTCAGTAAACAGTATAGCTTTCAGCAGAAACACCTTCTTGTATAACCTTTGCCCCAGTACAGTTTGACAGGAGGCTATATTCATATTTATACTTACCTGTCTCAGCATGTATCAAACACTTACAGATTACTATTATTAGCTCAGTATGTGATTTATATGATACCTTACACCTGTTAGCCTTAGTTTATGAGATCCACAGACAACATGATTAGTTAAGACCATTGTATTGATTGGGGTTGGATTACCTAGCATGCCTGACCGCCCAGGGTTAATAGCTGTATCGACTCGTCCGCCAGAGGACGAGGATACGTCGCTCTACGGAGTGATATGCCGTCCCGCAAGGGGATGAAGATAGGATGCCAGTATCCCCATATTGTGCCTTGGTCGGCCCTTATACACCCCCGTCGAGCGGGTACGCCCAAGGTGTTGAATTGAGTCCTTCGGACTCAGAGGTAGTTATAGTCAGGGGCTCAGCGAGCCCAAGTGCATACCCAGGGACCGGCAGAATGCTTACAACCACTATAGGAGATGGGATGACCGGGGTAGGGGCATAGACTCTGTGTTGATTGTACCTCCCGGCTTATGGGGGCCGGGTAAGGTTTGTGTATGCTATGTTATGTTATGTATGTTATGCTATATTATGTTATATTAGACGCGAGTGGGTTGGTAGTAGAATGATACGCCTCCAGGTATGATTCCTACTTCCTTCGGTATCAGTAAGAACAGGTACGATCTACTTCATCAGACAGTTGAGTTATTCCTCCTACTTCTGCTTCATCAGTCATATTATTGCTTTCAGATGTTGTTTTCAGTTATATTATTTCAGTTGCTTTACATACTCAGTACTAGTGGTACTGATGCCCGGTGGGGCGCTGCATTACTTGCCTGCAGGTACGCATAGACGCGTAGGCGATTCTACGTGACTCCCTGTCAGCGGTTGAGTATTCAGCTCCAGTCATCCGGAGGCTGAATTTCAGAGGTGTAGTCCAGTTCTTTTGTTGTATATTATGGGTAGGTCGGGGCCCTGTCCCGATCAGTTCTATTACTATTCCTAGAGGCTTGCAGTCTGTATATATTCCCTGTGGTTAGATGAGCCGGTCGTGTGAGGCCGTGCAATTGTATAGTTGCCTTTATCCTTTCTTTCTTTGTAATGGTCGTGTGGAGCCATAGTTTGCCAGTAGTGGTGACCTTGCCAGTCACGTAGCTTCTTAGTATGCTATGTTTGAGTTATAGATAACTAGCCAGCATGGTGGCCTTGTCAGCCCGCATAGGTTTTCCTGAATTACTATGTTTTTGGTCAGCTGCTAGTGCAGGTACAGGAGGCTATAGGCCAATGGGCCGGGGGCTGTATTTACAGCCGTCATATAGCCCTTTGTTTCCAGAAATGTGAGTTAGCGCCAGCCAGGCGCCAGATGCGCCCAGGCTTAACAGTCCAGCAGGTCAGGTCCTCGTAGGGCACCAGGTGCCAGTCATACCCCCCAAGGCGGGGTGTGACAAACTTGGTATCAGAGCAGGTCGTGTCCCAGGGAGTCTGCAAGCCGTGCTAAGTAGAGTCCTGTCCATGGATGTGTTGTGCACCACATACTATGGGTAGGAGGCTGCAAGGCATGATAGGATGGTTGTCTTTTATTCTGATTCAGTCGTGCTATAGAGCGGTACAGTATAGGGTTGAGTCCCTAAGAGCTTACCATATTCCTTGGCTACAGATAATGTCAGACCAGCAACATCCTACCACAGGTCGGAGCTTAGACATTGTAGCAGGGGAGGGCACCAGCAGGATGCCTCCCCCTCATTTGGAGACAGCCCGATTAGAGGGCCCTACAGAGGCTTCATCCCAGCCTCCTCAGCAGTCTCCACCACGTCAGGAGCCGTTTGGAGCGACAGTATCTTCAGCATTCCCTATACCGACACCTTCCGACCAGGAGGTTAGGAGTGCTGTAGTTATGATAGCACAGATGATGGTTGCTCAGCGTCAGCAAATGCCATCCACAGTTGCAGAAGTATCAGGAGGGCCCGGTAGTTCGAGGGTCCGAGAGTTCTTAGCCCTGAATCCCCCAAAGTTCACAGGCACGGACCGCACAGAGGACCCTCAGGATTTTCGGGATCAGATGCAGAGAATCTTCAGGGTTATGCATGCTACGCCTACTGAGTCAGTCGAATTGGCCACATTCCGGTTGCGAGATATTGCGGTGTTATGGTATGAAAGCTGGGAGAGGTCCCGAGGGAGAGATGTTCCCCCTCCCACCTGGTCCAGCTTTTCAGGAGCCTTTCTAGATCACTATTTGCCGCGGGAGATCCGACAGGCCCGGGTAGACCAGTTCCTACATCTGGAACAGGGGGCCATGAGTGTTCGGGAATATTCCTTACGGTTTGATTCTTTGGCTCGATATGCACCAGCTTTTGTTGATACCATGGCATCCAGAGTGCACCGTTTTATTATGGGGTTGAACCCAGAATATGTCGAGACTTGTATCACGGCCACACTGCGAGAGGACATGGATATTTCCCAAATCCAGGCATTTGCCCAGAATATTGAGGGCATCAGACAGCGGCATCGGGAGATTAGAAGGGTCAATCAGGAGCAGCATCGCCGGGATAGGCCAGCCGAGTTACAGAGAGAGGCCCGGGGAGGACCCAGGCCACGATTGTCAGACAGGCCGCCCAGGCCCCCGCCTCCGCCACAGTCACAGGGAGGTAGATTCAGCCGCAGGGGGCAGTCAGAGGCTGGTAGAGCTTCGCAGATGGCAGACTCACCGTCACAGAGGAGGGCGGAGCAGAGTAGGTATACCCTACCACTTTGCCCTATATGCAGTCGACGTCATTCTGGAGCATGCAGGTATGGTTCCACCGCATGCTATATTTGTGGCCAAGAAGGCCATTTGATGAGAGATTGCCCAGCCAGAGGTCGTGAGGACCGGGACAGACAGGATAGGGCATCAACAGGATCACGAGCTACAACATCCTCGACTGGGCGTAGGCCCTCAGTTTCAGCAGGCAGGGGTCGAGGCAGAGCAGGGGCCTCCAGTACAGGTGCGGGTCCAAGCCGTACATATGCCTTACCAGGGAGGCAAGATTCAGAGGCATCGCCTGATGTTGTGACAGGTATGCTAACTATCTGCTCACACGCTGCTTATGTGCTAATTGATCCAGGGTCTACTTTGTCCTATATTACTCCATTTGTGGCACGGAAGTTTAGTATTGTACCAGAATCATTACAGCAGCCCTTCCTAGTATCTACGCCTGTTGGTGACTCTATCACAGCTAGTCGAATCTACCGCGGGTGTACAGTAGAGGTTGCTGATTGTCAGACCACAGTAGATCTGGTCGAGTTAGAAATGATAGACTTCGATGCCATAATGGGTATGGATTGGTTAGTACCATGTGTTGCTAACGTTGAATGTTGGACCAAAACGGTCCGATTCCACTTCCCGGGGGAGGCAGTACGGGAGTGGAAGGGCAGCACCGCGATGCCAAAAGGTAGGTTTATTTCCTACCTTCGGGCGAGAAAGTTGATGCCTAAGGGGTGCATTTACCATCTTGTCAGAGTTCAGGATGTCCAAGAAGAATCTCCGACACTCCAGTCTGTTGCAGTGGTAAATGAATTCCCAGATGTATTTCCTGATGAGTTACCTGGTATTCCCCCAGAAAGGGAAATAGACTTTGCTATTGACTTGCTACCAGGCACTCAGCCAATATCAATACCTCCTTACCGTATGGCTCCTGCAGAACTCAGAGAATTAAAGGAGCAGTTGAAAGATTTGTTAGACAAGGGTTTTATCAGGCCGAGTACTTCCCCGTGGGGTGCGCCAGTCTTGTTTGTGAGAAAGAAAGATGGCTCGCTCCGAATGTGCATAGACTATCGGCAGCTAAACAAAGTTACAGTAAAGAACAAGTATCCGCTTCCCAGGATTGATGACCTATTTGATCAGCTACAGGGAGCCAGATACTTTGCTAAGATTGACTTGCGGTCCATCTATCACCAGGTCCGAGTACGTGAGAGGGATATTCCTAAGACAGCATTCAGGACCCGATATGGGCATTTTGAATTTCTGGTTATGTCCTTCGGGCTAACGAATGCCCCAGTAGTCTTCATGGACCTGATGAACAGTATTTTCAGACCTTTCCTGGACTTTTTCGTGATAGTATTTATTGATGACATTCTGGTGTATTCTCGCTCTGAAGCAGATCACCAGACTCATTTGCGGACAGTGCTCCAGATTCTCAGGGACCGCCAGTTGTATGCTAAGTTTTCGAAATGTGAATTCTGGCTTAACTCAGTAGCCTTTTTAGAACATATTGTCTCAGATGCTGGTATACAGGTAGACAAGCAGAAGATAGAAGCAGTTAAGTCATGGCGTAGGCCTACCACCCCGACTGAAGTTCGTAGCTTTCTAGGGTTGGCAGGATACTATCGGAGGTTCGTTGAGGGATTCTCAACCATTGCAGCATCTTTAACCAAATTGACACAGAAGGCAGCAAAGTTCCAGTGGACGGAGGCATGCCAGCAGAGTTTCCAGGAACTGAAAGACAGATTAACCTCCGCCCCAGTACTGGCACTGCCGGAAGGCACAGAAGGTTATTCAGTCTATTGCGACGCGTCAGGTGTCGGATTGGGTTGTGTGTTGATGCAGCATGGTAGAGTAATTGCATATGCTTCCAGGCAGCTGAGGAAACACGAGAAGAATTACCCCACCCATGATCTAGAGTTGGCCGCAGTAATTCATGCCTTGAAGATGTGGAGGCATTACCTGTACGGCGTCCATGTTGATATATATACAGATCATAAGAGCTTGCAGTACATTTTTACTCAGAGGGAGTTAAATCTACGGCAACGTAGCTGGTTAGAATTGTTGAAGGATTATGATGTGAACATCCTGTACCATCCGGGGAAAGCCAATGTTGTGGCAGACGCCTTGAGTCGTAAGTCAATGGGGAGTTTGGCGTATCTGCGACTCGAAAAACAGAAATTAGCTAAAGAAATTCATCAGTTAGCTGGACTAGCCGTTCAGGTAATGGAAACAGGAGATAATGCGGTCGTAATTCAGAATTCTGCAGTGTCGTCATTAGTTGCAGAGGTAAGAGAACGACTGTATGAGGATCCTGATTTAGTCCAGCTCAGAGATAGAGTTCAGAAGGGTGAGGAGCCAGATTTTCAGATAACTGAGAATGGGGTGCTACGCTGTAAGGGCCGCCTTTGTGTCCCGAACGTCTCAGGCCTTCGTGGGCAGATTATGCACGAGGTACATTACGCTCGCTATTCCCTCCACCCAGGGGCGACGAAAATGTACCACGACATCAGAGACATCTACTGGTGGCCAGGTATGAAAACTGAAATAGCCGAATTTGTATCTAGATGTGCTAATTGTCAGCAGGTGAAAGCCGAGCACCAGAAACCGGGTGGTTTGACTCAAGAGATATCGATACCTATGTGGAAATGGGAAGCAATAAATATGGATTTTGTAACAGGGTTACCCCGTACCAGACGCAGAAATGATTCCATTTGGGTAATAGTTGATAGGCTGACAAAATCAGCTCATTTCCTGCCAGTAAGGGCTACCTTCTCAGCTGAGGATTATGCCGAATTGTATATCAGAGAAATAGTTAGATTACATGGAGTGCCGGCATCTATCATTTCAAACAGAGGGGCACCGTTTACAGCTAGGTTTTGGCAGTCATTTCAGAAAGGTCTGGGGACGCAGATTAATCTGAGCACAGCATTCCATCCTCAGACAGACGGGCAAGCTGAACGTACAATTCAGACGCTCGAAGATATGCTACGAGCGTGTGTGTTAGATTTTGGGGGTAGCTGGGATGAACATCTTTCGTTAATCGAATTTGCTTATAATAACAGCTACCATTCAGCTATTCAGATGGCGCCTTTCGAGGCATTGTACGGGCGAAAAGGTAGATCGCCGGTGGGCTGGTTTGAAACAGGAGAATCAGCATTAGTTGGACCAGACATTGTTCGGCAGTCCGAGGAAAAGATAAAGCTTATCCGAGAATGTTTACTGACCGCTCAGAGCCGCCAGAAGTCATACGCAGATAGACGGCGCATGAAATCTAGAATTTTCGGTAAACGACTGGGTATATCTGAAAGTGTCCCCTATGAAAGGGGTAATGAGGTTTGGCAGGAAAGGCAACCTTAGCCCAAGATTCATTGGGCCGTATCAGATTCGGTGAAGAATAGGCCGCGTGGCATATGAGTTAAACTTGCCTCCAGAATTAGCATCTGTTCACCCAGTATTCCATGTTTCTATGTTAAGAAAGTTCGTAGGGGACCCTTCTACAGTAGTTCCAGTCCAGGATGTTCAGGTCACAGAGGAATTAGCCTATGAAGAGGTTCCCGTAGCCATTTTAGACAGACAGATTCGCAGATTGAGAACTAAAGACGTTGCATCTGTCAAGGTATTGTGGCGTAACAGAAATCGGGAAGAAATGACGTGGGAGGCTGAAGAAGACATGAAAATCAGATATCCTCACCTATTTCAGTTCTAGTCAGACGACAGGTATGTCCGTATCATTACTTATACAGTACTTTATGATATGTATGTTGTAAATGATAAAGAAAGAAGTAATACTTAGTTGTCCAGTGGATTGTAGAACATTGTGTGCAGTGCCTGTATTGGACTTTTTCTGCGTTTCAGGTCTTTGCGATAGTCCATATTACAGGGGAAACTCTGCCAAAATTTTTCCCAGAAAGTAAGGTAAGCAGTCCTCTAGATAACAGTATACATTCGAGGACGAATGTTCCTAAGGGGGGGAGAATGTTATACCCCGTAGAATTCCCGGCACTTAGATAACCTATTCGCACGTTGGTTAAGCATATTTGAAAGCCATACGTGCTAGGGAAAGGCCCGGGAAAAGATCGGACGAGAAACCCGTCGAACCATCGCAGGAGGAGCCGAGGCAGTGCCCCTCCTCGATGGCAGCGTGTCACGGAGGTGAGGCCTCCGCGATGGCTCTGTGACACGTTGCCCAGGTTCAGGCCCAAGTATATAAGCCTCCACTTCGGTTTAAAATCATTTCATTACTTAATAACTTCCAGAGAACGTAGTGAACAGAGGGAAAACGAAGGGAGATTATAAATTATCGTCCGATTACGCTGCCAAACGCTGCCCAAACCCAAATTAATCCTAGATACCAAGGTATTTAGCAGCAGAGAGCATTTCTACGGAGTTAGTTTCGCGAAATACGGCAGACGAATCGGCGAGCCACTGAACTAAAGTAAGTACAATTGCTCTAAATTAATGTCTATGTGTTCCTAGCTGAGAAGTGAATACTTCTCCCTTCTGGGCCGCTGAGAAATAGCGAGTTTTCGACCGTCTTTCTATAAGCCTAAGTTTAGGCTATAAACAATATCGAAAGTGACGTTGCCTTTTTAAATAAAGTTGTATTTAGTATTGATTGACGTATTTATGAATGTAGTTGGGAGAAAATAGTTGAAGTACCGGCCGAGCCTCGTCCGACGGACGGATATTCAAAGATAAGGTATGTAAAGTTAAGTTTCCTCGGCAAGTTCAGTAACATTGAAGCAGTATAGTAATTTACAGACCAGTAGAATGTTCGGAAATCGATTATTGTGTTATTATGAATATGGGTGCAATATGAGTAGTTTTGGGTTGTAACGTGTACGATACCTAACCGTACGATATAGATTTGGGCGTAAGTGGTTAAGGTTGCCCAGTATATTCAGTATGTGATGTAATATGCCATGTTAAGATATTGTTGTGTTTAGCTGAAACCTCACAAGGTAGTACAGTATCAGTAAAGCATTCCCGATATAGAATAGTAACTGTATATGGTTTAGAAAGCATGTTAGAAATAGGAAATCATGTTAATACAGAAACTCAGTAAATAGTATAGCTTTCAGCAGAAACACCTTCTTGTATAACCTTTGCCCTAGTACAGTTTGACAGGAGGCTATATTCATATTTATACTTACCTGTCTCAGCATGTATCAAACACTTACAGATTACTATTATTAGCTCAGTATGTGATTTATATGATACCTTACACCTGTTAGCCTTAGCTTATGAGATCCACAAACAGCATGATTAGTTAATACCATTGTATCAACGATTACCTAGCATGCCTGACCGCCCAGGGTTAATAGCTGTATCGACTCGTCCGCCAGAGGACGAGGATACGTCGCTCTACAGAGTGATATGCTGTCCCGCAAGGGGACGAAGATGGGATGCCAGTTTCCCCATATTGTGCCTTGGTCGGCCCTTATACACCCCCGTCGAGCGGGTACGCCCGGGGTGTTGATTTGAGTCCTTCAGACTCAAATACAGTTATAGTCAGGGGCTCAGCGAGCCCCAGTGCATACCCAGGGACCGGCAGAATGCTTACAGCCACTATAGGAGATGGGATGACCGGGGTAGGGGCATAGACTCTGTGTTGATTGTACCTCCCGGCTTATGGGGGCCGGGTAATGTTTGTGTATGCTGTGTTATGTTATGTATGTTATGCTATATTATGTTATGATAGACGCGAGTGGGTTGGTAGTAGAATGATACACCTCCAGGTATGATTCCTACTTCCTTCGGTATCAGTAAGAACAGGTACGATCTACTTCATCAGACAGTTGAGTTATTCCTCCTACTTCTGCTTCATCAGTCATATTATTGCTTTCAGATGTTGTTTTTAGTTATATTATTTCAGTTGCTTTACATACTCAGTACTAGTGGTACTGACGCCCGGTGGGGCGCTGCATTACTTGCCTGCAGGTACGCATAGACGCGCAGGCGATTCTACGTGACTCCCTGTCAGCGGTTGAGTATTCATCTCCAGTCATCCGGAGGCTGAATTTCAGAGGTGTAGTCCAGTTCTTTTGTTGTATATTATGGGTAGGTCGGGGCCCTGTCCCGATCAGTTCTATTACTATTCCTAGAGGCTTGCAGTCTGTATATATTCCCTGTGGTCAGATGAGCCGGTCGTGTGAGGCCGTGCAGTTGTATAGTTGCCTTTATCCTTTCTTTCTTTGTAATGGTCGTGTGGAGCCATAGTTTGCCAGTAGTGGTGACCTTGCCGGTCACGTAGCTTCTTAGTATGCTATGTTTGAGTTATAGATAACTAGCCAGCACGGTGGCCTTGTCGGCCCGCATAGGTTTTCCTGAATTACTATGTTTCTGGTCAGCTGCTAGTGCAGGTACAGGAGGCTATAGGCCAATGGGCCGGGGGCTTTATTTATAGCCGTCATATAGCCCTTTGTTTCCAGAAATGTGAGTTAGCGCCAGCCAGGCGCCAGATGCGCCCAGGCTTAACAGTCCAGCAGGTCAGGTCCTCGTAGGGCACCAGGTGCCAGTCATACCCCCCAAGGCGGGGTGTGACACATGGTACCAAGTATTCTATTCATCCAGGATCCACGAAAATGTATCGGGATTTGCAACAAATCTATTGGTCGGATGGTATGAAGAAAGATATTGCGGAGTTTGTAGAGAAATTCCCAAACTTCCAGCAAGTGAAAGTTGAACATCAAAGGCTTGGAGGCGTACTTCAAGATATCAGCATTCCCACTTGGAAGTGGGAAGAGACTAACATAGACTTTGTTACAGGCCTACCTCGTACTCACTAACACTATGACTCAATTTGGGTGGTGGTTGACAGGTCAACTAAGGTTGCACATTTCTTACTGGTCAAGACCACGGATTCAACAAAGGATTATGCTAAGTTGTATATTCGGGAGTTAGTTCAACTTCATGGAGTGCCCTAGTTTATTATTTCATACCGAGGAACTTAGTTTACTTCTCAATTCTGGAATTCTTTTCAAAAAAGACTTGGGACGCATGTTAAGCTCAGTATATCCTTCCATCCTTAAATAGACGGCCAGGCAGAATAGACCATTTAGACCCTTGAGAATATGTTGAGGACATGTATTATCGATTTAAAGGTAGTTGGGATGATCATTTTCCCTTGATCAAGTTTTCTTATAATGATAGTTATCACTCTAGTATCCAGATGGCATCGTTCGAGGCTCTTTACGGGCGAATGTATAGATCTCCCATCGGATGGTTTGAGGTTGGTCAGGCAACTATGATAGGCCCAGATTCGGTTCTGAGGTGATGGCGAAGATTCAGTTGATAAGGGACTGGTTGAAAATTGCTCAAAGTCGTAAGAAATTGTATGCTGAAGTGAGGAGGATGGAGTTGGAGTTTGATGTGGACGACTAGGTATTTCTAAAGGTGTCTCCCATGAAGGGAGTCACTTGGTTCAAAAAGAAAGGTAAACTCATTCCCTGCTATGTTGGTCCCTATCGGGTTGTGAGAAGAGTTGGTAAGGTGGCATATGAGTTGGACTTGCCATCAGAGTTATCTTCGGTACATCCCATCTTTCATGTGTCACTTTTGAAGAAATGCTTGGGTGATCCAGCCTTGGTAGTTTCGGTAGACAGCATTGGAGTGAAGGACAGCCTCAATTATGAAGAAATTCCAGTGGAAATCTTAGATCGTCAAGTCAGTAAGCTAACGAACAAAGAAGTAGCTTCAGTTAAAGTATTATGGATGAATCAACATTTTGAGGGAGCTACATGGGAAGCCGAAGCGGATATTGATAGCTAAATACCCTCATTTATTTCCTACCAGCTTAGTTTCGGTTTGAGGTACCAGTTTTTCCCTAAACCTTTAATCAGCTTCTCCCGTTCAGTTCATCTATATAAGTTTGTTTTATGATATGGTAAATGTATGTGATGTCTAAATTCAGTTAAGCTATGTAGTTCCTTTCGGAGGTAGTCACTCCGTCAGTTTTTGACTTAAATGACTGTTAATTGTATATGGTGATAGCTTGTTTCTGAGTTTTCTGCATGTTTCTAATATTTGAGGATGAGTCTTCCAAAGGGGGAGATATTGTTATACTCCGAGAACCCAAGGATCAGTCCCGGAAGTGAAAATGAAGAAAAACTAAAAATTCGCACCAGGTCACAGAACAACTCATGAGGTGAGTTGTGAGGAGTGACCACGAGTCGTGAAGTGACTCGTGATCAGCTTGGTTTGGCAAAGTTTGAGTGGGGGAGGCAACGGGCCTGACCATGAGTCATGGTGAGACCTCATGACTCGTGAGGTCCCCCGTGGTCAACCCTGGAGGATTGACAACATTGGGATTGGCATTGTAGGCCACGGAAGATGGCAATGAGTCGTGGTCTGACCACACGACTCGTGAAGTTACCCGTGGGGTTCCCATTGGAATTTTGGGCAGTGAACTCTACGGGTCAAGGCAACGAGTCATGCCCTTTGGCAACGACCCGTTAGGTCCCTAGTAGGGACTCGCTACTAGAAATATCCTACGTTTTAATGAGGGTATTTTTGTAATTTCCTAAGTCCCTAAGGCTTAAACTACGTAGTTTTGGATGTTTTCTGAGTTAAATAAGATGGGTTAAACCCTTTATGAATGACCATTCTCATGCAAGGATTTGAGAGGTTTTAGAAGATTCAAGGCCTTCTTCCCTAAATTTTGTTTCAAATCTCTTGGTGGGTGTTCAAGAAACCTTAAGTTCAACTATTTTCAGGTATGTAGGGTTCTAAAATGGGTGGAATTCGTCCCACCCATGCCAATTTCGATTGAAGTCATGAATTCTCTTATTCTAATTCCATGGGGTTTTACCCAAAGCATGTCATTGTGATTCCTCTTTATGGGTATGTTCTAATCGAGTTTTATTCATGAAAATATGCATGATGGGCAGCTTGTATTATTATTCCCTTTAATTCATGTTTCAATCTTTTTAAATCTAAATTGCCCATTTATGGAAGTTCATGGAAATTACGATTTATGATGAATATTCATTATTTTAAATCTATTGATCATGGAAATGCATGAATCCAAGTTACCTATGTTTATGAGCATAATTTTGAAGAGATTGAGTATGATGAAGTATTGGGCAATTCCCACACGATAAAGAATGATTTATGAATTACGAAATGAATTTCATGATTTATCGATTCATGACGTTGGCCGATAAAAAGGGTCTTGATTCTTGGCTAAGCATGTTATACAGGGGATCCATGATGATAAATGTTATATCTTAGCCAATGAATATTTATGCATGATGTTAACGATTTGTGTATGAGCCTATATGCATGTTTGTGGGAGCAGTGTCTAGCACCGAGTAGCCCGACGTTCAAAGAACTATGCCGGTATCTCATAACCACATGCCACCATGGGTTGTAAATGTTATGATGTTTTGATAATGATCCCCTCAAATGTGATATCACTCCTTATGCATGACCCTCACCTGGCAAGCCAGGGTCGGCTGTACCCACTTGAGCGAGATAGTGGGGCATCATGAAAGGCTCTGCCATGATGGTGTCAGTTATGGCGAGTCCCCGCATTGTTCCACATATTTTATGCATTGCTATGTCATTTTTATTGGCTAAAGTTATGTGTTGATAAAATTTTCTTACTATTATGATAATGAACAATTATGAATGTTTTGAAATCCTTGAGCCTTATGATTATTATGAAGATTTTGATGAAAGCATGATGTCATTCTCCTCTGTCTATTTATGAATTGTACTTTACTTTTAAATGTATGTTTTACTTACCTTGCATATTCAGTACATGCCAAGTACTGACCATATACTTTCTATGTTGTATCGTTTCATGATACAGGGTCCGGATCTCAGGCTCATCCTCACCCTTAGGTCGTCTCAGCTTATGCTTTTAGCTTGTTGGTTAGTCCTCCTATCCCGAGGGCTGATTTGCAGAATTTCATATTGTTTATGTTTTCGCATTGATCGGGTTAGTTGGGGATGTTTTCCTATCAAACAACCTCATGTTTTAGAGGCTTCCAGACGAGTATGTAGTATTCAGCTGTGTAAATGTTGGTATTTCTTGATGCAATGTTATGATTACATTTTTGCTGTATCTTTATGGTTATCATTCCTCTTAATTTAATGAAGTTATATGCATGAGCCATGGGTCGACTTGGGGTCCCTTGCCCCGTGTGTACGATCCAGGTGTATGTTCAGGTCGTGATAAGATGTCTGGGCTTACCACACCCGAAACATGCACCTGACCCTGCTAGACACTCTCCGAGGTGCTTCCTACCACACTTGCCACAAACTGGCACTTTGGGCTCCCATGACCTACTCCTCTATCCTCTGGAGCCTAATGTCTTTCCCCTCTGATCATGCCTAGATCTATAGGGCACACTGGCTAATTACGGTGTTGGGGCTGATGATCTTTGGTGGGACTGCTAATGATGTCTTCCATCGGATCTTTTCTGGGAAAACCCAAAGATTCCTATCCTAGCCCTCTTGGCCTCTCTCTTCCTTTCCTTCATCTGATCGACCTTTATTTGTTGGGCGTATATAACCAATCGAGAGAATTCTAGATCACTGTTCAGCATTACGGTCCTACACTCCTTGACCAGAGAATCTGACACTCCATACACAAATCTATTCATAGGGCTCTCTGATCCGCGACAATCTACGGCACATACTTGGACAGCCAGGTGAACTCCAAGGCGTACTCTTGCACAGTCATATTGTTTTGCTTCAAGTTAACGAACTCCACTGCCTTTGCTTCCCTCAACTCCCTAGTGAAGAATTTGTGTAAGAACATATTCATAAACTCATCCCATCTCTCAGGAACTATGCGTACTGCTCTTTCATCCCTCCATTGATGGTACCAAATATAAGCAACCCCCTTCAGCTAATAGGAGGCTACGTTTGCGCTCTCTTCTCCCTTTACCCCCATAATATGGGTGATCTTCTGTATCTCCTCAAGAAACTCATGCGTGTCCTCATTCACTCTTGATCCAAGGAACTATGGTGGGTTCATCTCGAGTAAGTCCTAAACTCGAGCCGCCGTTGTATTCCCATTCTAAGGGACATGGGCCACCACCTGCTGGTTGATTTGAGCGGTAAAAGCCTGGGCCAACATCTAAAAAGCTTCTCTAAACTCAACATGAGAGACCTACTCGGGCAAAGGACCTGCTGGTGCTCACAGGGCTTACTGGTGCCCATCTTCATTGCCATCTAGATGGACAATTCTATTTTTGTTCCTTCTACCATTTACTCAATGTGGAGGCATGATTCTGCGAATGCGTATAATACGAGTTAGAAGGATAGAGAGGTACGTCATCACACAATAGAGGTCATGAAAGAAGGGAAATTACCTAAAATATCTTGTTTCCTCTCCACTATAAGTATGGCGCGCTTCACACTCATGAAAAAGACTCTACACAACAAGGCTTTCAAATACCCTAGGAAACTCTAAACCTTTTCTCTGATTCCAAGTTTGTTAGGACCCGAACATAGGCCCGGACCGAGACACGAAACCTAGAACTACGAATGTCTCCACGTCGACCTATGGCATGAACATGATAACTAAAGCACATACTTCAAGCGAAAAATGCTAATTGAAAACATGAATAAGCGGAAGTCTAAATACATGTCAACCATGCAGAGTCAACATTGTCAAATCTGAAATTCTATATATTGTCTGAAAAAGCCTCTAACATAACGAAAGAGTTGATAGGAAGACATCCCTAACTAGCTTAGTAAAAGTCTGAAAACTGAATATTACACAACTCAACAATCTAAAGGTCCTTGAAGAATGAGGACTCACCAACAAAGGAACTGGACTAAGCTGTGGAGACTGGCTAACAGCGAAACTAAGTATGAGCTTCTGAGCCTGTATCATGAAATGATACAACATAGAGTATGCGGTCAGCACTTGAAATGTACGGAGTATGCAAAGTACGTAAAATAGGCTGAGTAAGTATAACTGAAATCATGCACAAAACAAAAATCATAAGATCATGAGAGTAAGGATTACATGCTCATATCTAAAAACTTGAATAGTCATAAACTGAATCTCATATCTGAATCAAATGACCCAAAGCTGAAAATAAAATCATATGGCTTGCCATAATTGAAATCATAAGTAAAAGCTGATAAACTGATCATTGGGTAAAATCTGCTTAAAGCATAATATCAAAAGTCGTAAACATGCATAACTGAAATCATGAGGGACAATGGGAGAATCATCATAATCGAAAACCACCATGTATGAGTGCCTAATGATCCAACGGCTTGCGAACATGGAGGAGGGCCATCCTAAGTCTTTCCATGGCAAAGGATAAGTAAGGTGTGATATCAAGGTGTGCCCTTGGGCGGGGGAAACACTCTCTTGAGAGGCCCCAAAAATATTCCTACGTTCGCGCATAGTTTATGAGACAAGGTAACCTTGGAACTCCTAGCCTACTCAATGATAGACACTACTCCCAAAACATGTATAATTCTCATATAATTATATTCTAGAACATAACTTGAATCTATACATTTGAGGAGTTTTGACTCCAAAACATATATTTATCATTTGATCTTGTTACTCTTGGCTAGATCATAAAACATACTTCTCTTCTGTGAGCTTGCCCCAAATCTAAAAATGACGCATACTTGAAATAAACTTCATTTATAAAAATCATAGATTCATGCATAGGTAATTTGTAAACATTCACATATACTAGATATCTCATCATTCTTGAAATCATCAACCATAAACTAGACTTTTTCATGAACTTGAATATTTGGGAATAATCTTCTAAACTTTGAAATAATGAATTTGTAACCGAAACATGTTTAAAATCTTGCCATGGATCTTTTAATATACTTTAAAACATAATGGGGATTGACCCATAAACAATTGATAGAGAATTCTATAAAATTGGGTTCAAACCCCTTTTTGACCATAACCTAGATTGAGACTTGATTCATGAATTTCAGGAGAGTTTGAGCATGAGAGTGAAAGGAACCCTCAATCATGGCCTTACATACCTGGGTAAACTAAACGTACACTTGTCCTTGAAAGCCAAAGTGATTTGGAGAAGACCTTGAAGAATTCTAGGCTTGATCCTTAATGGGGAATTCCAAATCTTGCATGCATAGTAGGGGAATGATTTAGAATAGATTAAACCCCTTTAGTATACCTCGTTCAGTGCTTAAAATGACATAGTTTTGGGCTTAGGAGGTGAGGAATTATGAAATCATCCTTACTGATTTTGTATAAAATTATACACTGTTATACCTTGAGAACTCAAAGATCGGACCCGGGAGTTGAAATAAGGAAAAATAGAAAATTCTAGTTGCAGACATAGAATGTGTCATTGGACGACTGGTGAGACCAGCCCACGAGTCATCAGGTGCCTCATGGGGAAGGCTAGGGAAGAGAAGGAAGTCGGAGGATAAGGAGTCCCCCCGGGCGTGGGAATGAATCGTGGTCAGAAACCATGAGCCGTTAGGTCAACCGTGGGGAGGAGGTGTATGAAAAATAGAAGAGGGCCACCAGTGAACATAACGGAAGGAGGCAACTCATCATGTCAGGAAATGAGTAGTGATGTGTGTTGTTGGATCATATACAAGGAAATTCATATAATAGAGGCAGTGTACTTGACGATTGGTGACCACGAGTAATGGTCACCCCCGACGAACCATTAAGTGATCCATTATGAGCCCAGGAGTTTTGACTAACAGTGTACCTGACGAGCAACATAACGAGTCATTTGGGCCAGTGATGATCCATCAGATCATCCGTTAGGACTACCTGGCAGTTGTTTTCTATGAAATAGCAAGGGCCTTTTTTTAATTTCCTAAGATCCTAAGGCCTAAACTACAACATTTTAGGGTATGAATAGGGAAATTTAAAGGGGTTAAGTTTAGTTTTCTATTCATTCATGCATGCAGGAATAATGAGAGGTAATCAAAGGAGATTCTAGGCTCTTCTCTTTAATTCTTCCTATATCATTCTTGGATAATCAAGAGAAGTTAAAATTTGATAACCGCAGGTATGTAAGGTCATCAATGGGTGAATTATTCCACACCTATGCTCCTACTCTATGATTTTACTTAAAATTTATCAAAAAACTTATGGGGTTTTTTTATTTGATTTATATAAAATCTAATGATTTAATAATGGGTTTTTTGATTCTGAAATCTTATCATAATCTATGATTTTGGATCATCTTTTGAGATTTAATGTAACAGCCCAGGCCGCCGCTTGTAGAAATTGTCCGTTTTGGAGCCTTCGCCCCTCACGGTTTTAAAACGCGTCTACAAGGGAAAGGTATCCAAGTACTTATAAAGTACTCTTCGTTCTCCTCCCCAACCTATGTGGGATTTGCCTAAACCAATGTGGGATTCGCCTAAGGCAAGCCTTACACTCACCCCCCCTTAGGACTTAGTGTCCTCGCTGAGGTTTGCAGCACCATCGGGTTTGCCCACCACCGACCCGACATTAGCTATGATTCCAACTGTAACAGCCCAGGCCGCTGCTTGTAGAAATTTTCCTCTTTGGAGCTTTCGCCCCTTACAGTTTTAAAACGCGTCTACAAGGGAAAGGTATCCATGCACTTATAAAGCACTCTTCGTTCTCCTCCCCAACCGATGTGAGATTCTCCTAAACCAATGTGGGATTCGCCTAAGGCAAGCCTTACATTTAAATTGATTATAATATTATTGATTTTGATTTCTAAGCAATTAAGCTTAATTATGTATGCCCCATGATGGATCGATTTATGATCTATTTTCCCATTGATGTTCTTTCCAAGCCTAGCATGAATTATGTTTTGAATAACACATTTATTATGTTATCCATTATGATTTTTATGGAATTCAAGCTATATGCATGATCTACCAGTATGTATGAATCTTATAAATCATGAATTATGTTTTTAGCCGACTCAAGATCCTGATGTCATGGCTAGATTACATATGTTTAGGAATGTTTACATTATCATTATTTAACTAGCCCATGAACTCATGTACATATTATTATGAGCACCATATATGTTTTGGGAGTAGTATCGAACACTGAATAGGTTTGGGGCTCAGGTTAAGCCTAGGATCTCATGAACTACGTGCCCCACCATAGGTATGTTGGTACCCCTTTTATGTTAGTCCCTAGCTCAAATGGCCCTTTTCATGGTGATATCACACTTTCATGGTTCTACCCTTGGAAAGGTATGGACACCTTTTCGGATAAGGTTACAAGTCAGGATTCATGTGTGCTCATACGGGGTATGTCGGTTAATAGATTTTCCCATTGTTCCTCATGATTTATGCATGATATGATTATGTATGTTGGCTCAAGTCATGTTAAGTAAATCTCTTCTATTATGATATGATTAAGTTTATGTCACAAATGTTTTGAAAAACCTTGAGCCGTATGATATGTTATTATAAGTTACGATACGAGCATGATGTCCTACTCTTATGATAATTTATGAACTTTATACATGTTTTAAATATTTTTTTTACTCACCTTGCATACTCAGTACATTCCACGTACTGACCGCATACCTTATATGATGCATCTTTTCACGATACAAGTCCTAATTCTCAGGCTCATTCTCACCTATATATAGTTTCAGATTTTCTCTCAGTGCTCTTGGTGAGTCCTCATGTTTTGAGGGTTGTATCTTCATACTCTATGTTGTTCTTTCAGCTTCTGGATGTTGGATTAGTTGGGGAGTTGTCCCATCAATTCATCCTTCATGTTTAGAAGCTTAACAGACTGCAAGTTGTATTCAGCCATATTTTATAAGTCTTGTACTGATTTTCCCATTGGGCTATGTTATGATTACATTCTTATATGTTGAGTCTTCCGCTCATGTGATTGGATTAGATGTATGCTCATGTCATGGGTCGACATGGGGTCTCGGCTCCTTGTCCTATGTCTATGATCCGGGTGTATGTTTGTGTCAAGCCCCGCCTTGGGAGGCAATGACTAGCACCTGGTGCCCTACTAAGACTTGGACTGCTGTACTACTAAGCCTAAGCACGTTTGGTGCCAGGCTGTCTCTAACTCTGGATTCATGGAACTAAAGGGCTATATAATGGTTGTAAATACAGCCCCCGGCCGACTAGGCCTATAGCCACCTGTAAGACAACAACAGCTAAACAGAACAACAGTAATATGAAGGAACCTATATGGGCCGACAAGGCCACCATGCTGACTATTTTCATTGAAATGCTGAATCAAATGCTAAACTACTCTGTGACTGGCAAGGTCACCAACTATTAATTGAATAAGGCCCCACACGGCCATCATAAACAACTAAAACATACACATGGCCTCACACGACCGGTACAACTAACTATAGGGAATATGCAATCTGCAAGCCTCTAAGAATACTGATAAGATGGTCGGGACAAGGCCCCGGCCTAGCCGTACTGTACAATAAAAGAAAAGGAGTAAATCTCTAGCTGTCAAGCTCCGGATGATAGGAGCTGATGAATCTGTGTGCTAGCTGGATTTATGAGGGATCAGCTCCTAGTCTATGAGTACCTGCAAGCAAGTAATGCAGTGCCCCAAATGGGCGTCAGTACCACTGGTACCGAGTATGCAAAGCAAAAACTAAACATCACTGAAAATAGACAGTAATACTAATAGTTACTGAATAACAAAAGATGGCTAAGACTGTTTGGGATGGAAGAATCTAAACTAAGCTTATCTGTACTGAAGAGAAGGTGAGAATCATACCTGTCAATGCGGTGTCCAACTATCTATCAATTTAATAAATAACTCATATAGCATACAAGAACCTATACCAGCCCCATTAAGCTGGAAGGTACCAATCAACATGAAATCTATATACCCCTACCCGGGTCGCCATCCAAAAATGAATATTCACTCCACTCACCTAGTAATTATGAGCATCCTGCCGGCCCCCTGGGTATGCCACTTAGGCTCTCTGGGCCCCTGACTATAGCTGTATCTGAGTCCGGAGGACTCCTGTAAAATGTGATCTGAGATCTATATCTATAATCTGTAATTTGTGCCCTGGGCACAAGCACTTGATAGGGGTATACTATAATGCTGATCAGCCTGCTATAGGGAATGCTGCATCCCATCTTCGTCCTCTGGCGCACGGCATGCCACTCCTTGGAGTGATGTATCCTCCCTGTCTGGCGGGCGATTCGACACAACTATTAACCTTGGGGTGACAAGGAAGCTCTAAGGGTGCCCACATAACACAACCAGGTCTCAACAAACAATAGTAATCACATATAACATGTATATTAAATCTAATAATACTGTCCATGTTCTGATATTCTATTCTGAATCTCTTGCTGAATTATACTGATTCTGGTACTGAGTTATACTAAGACTGGAATAATATCTTGTTGTTTGATACTAATTTACTAACTTTTATTCTGAACATGGTATAATAATGAAAACATGTTTACTGAATTCACACTGAGCTTATTACTCGGCTTCTGAAACTTTCTTCTGGAATTTATTCTATTTAACTATGCTGGAATTACTAACTTGCCGAAGAAACTGGCTTTACATACCTCAGTTACTGACTTCTCAACTAACTGGTGTAGCTCGGCCAATATCCATCTATTTCTTCCAACTGTGCTCATATTTATAGAAATTAGAACTAAATTCATCAATATTCTGGAAGAAAACACTACTTTGAATATATAAATATATAGCCCAAACTTTGAATTATCGAAAAACAGCCGAAAACTTGTTATTTCTCGGAAGTCCAGAAGGGAGAAATACTCACTTTAGGGCTAGTAGTATATTGACACTAATTTGGAGCAATCCCACTTACCTTAGCTTGGTAGGACGACGATTCGCCGGCTGAATTTCACAAAACTAACTCTGTAGGAATGCTCCCTGCAGCTCAATACCTCGCTACCCGAAGTTATTTCGTGTTTGGACCGTGTTTGACGGCGTAATCGGGCATATTTTAATGAAAACTTTCGTTCCTCTCTATTTCTCTACTGTTTTCTGGTTTGTTTACTGGAATATCTGATAATTATCTTATAAAAACTGAAGTGGGGGCTTATATACTTGGGGCTACACCTCACCTCTGTGGTGCGCCGGCCAACGCGGAGTTAAGCCCTCCGTGACATGTTGGTCATCGCGGAGGGGGGGTTTGCCTAGCCTCCTTTTGCAATGTTTCGACATGGCACTTGTCCGATCTTCCCCCGGGCCTTTTTCTAGCATGTATGGCATTCTAAAACTCTTAACCAACATACGAATAGGCCATCTAAATATCAAGAATTTGTGGGGTGTAACAGTTTGGGTCGTGACAAACATGGTATCAGAGCCATACGTTTTGAAGTGTCCTAGGGAGTCTGAAAGCTGCGTTAAGTAGAGTCTTTTTATGGGTGTGAAGTGCGCCACACTTATGACGAAGAGCTTACTAGACACTTAAGAAATGTTCCCTTCTTTCATGATCTATGTCGTGCGATGAACGTCCTTTACTCTTCTAATTCACGCTATTTGCATTTTCAGAATCATGCCTCCATGTCAAGTAAACGCTAGGAGAAATAGTAATGTTAATGATCATGAGGGTTCCCATAATAGGGAGCATCGTCAAGCTCCACCCGTTCGTGAGGAGCACGTACCAGAGCCAGCTGCCCACGCCGAGTTTAGGACAGCGATTTAGATGCTGGCATAGGCCATGACTGCCCAGGTCCAAAATCTGACAATGGAGCATTTCCCTTAGAATGGGAATGCAGCGACAGCTAGGGTGAGGGATTTCTTGAGGATGAGCCCTCCAGAGTTCACGGGGTCAAAAGTAGACGAGGATCCACACGATTTTAAAGAGGAGATTCTGAAAATCACCCAGGTTATAGGGGTGAACAATGGGGAATGCATTGACTTGACCTCCTACCAGCTAAATGAGGTTGCACATATATTGTTTAAGCAATGGAGAGATGTCAGGGCTGCGGGTGTAGGCCCAATAGGTTAGGATGAGTTTCACACTGCATTCATGAATCCGTTCTTCCCTCGGGAGATGAGGGAGCTCAAGGCGGCTGAGTTTGTGAATCTAAAGCAGGGTAAAATGTCTATCCAAGAGTATGCATTGGAATTCACCTGGTTATCTAAATATGCTCCGGAGTTGGTGGTGGATCACCGGGCTTGGGTGAGTCATTTTATGTATGGGGTAGTAGATTTATTGGACAAGGATTGCCGGATTGCCATGCTTCACTTGGAAATTGATTTTCCCTGTATTGTATTACATGCGCAGCATATGGAGTTAGTCTACAGGAGGCTGAGAGAGGCCAAGAGGGCCAAGACTGACAGCTACGAGGTTTCTCAAGACAAGTCAAGGGGTGGACTACGTCAGCAGACCCTGCACAGGTCCATTTCTCTAGCTCTATCATTGGCCAGCATGCCATTTAGGTTCAGGGGAGACCAGAGGAGGAGGGCTATAGGCTCAAGGGATCATGGTAGCATGCAGGTGGAGCGCACTTTTCCAGTTTGTGCAAAGTGCAGCAACAATCATCTCAAGAGGTGCCTGGTCGACGCGGATGCTTATTTCAGGTGTGGCAAACCTAGACACAGGATCAAAGATTTCCCTGCAGCCAGTTTTACCACTCTAGAAGCATGACCCTCTCAGCAGGGTGCCTCCACTAGTTCTGCAGGTGGTCAGCGCCAAAATAGGTTTTATGCCCTACTGACTCGCCAGGAGCAGGAGGCTTCGCCATATGTGGTCACGGGTATTTTGCAAGTCTTCCATATTGATGCTTATTATTTGTTAGATCCAAAAGCTACTTTGTCTTTTGTGACTCCTTACATTGCTAGTAGTTTTGGAGTTAATCCTGAAATTCTATCAGAACCGTTCTCCGTATCTACTCCAGTCAGTGAATCAGTAGCAGCTAGGCGGGTATATAGAGGGTGTCCCATCACAGTGTTGCATAATGTTACCTCCGCATACTTAGTCAAGTTTTCCATGACAGACTATGCTATCATATTGGGTATGGATTAGTTGTTTGCATGTTATGTTTCGATTAATTGTAGGACCCATTCGGTGGAACTCCGATTTTTGAATGAGTCAGTTCTGGAATGGAAGGGTAATTCCACTGTACCATCCAGTCAGTTTATTTCATATCTTAAGGCCAGGAAAATAATTTCTAAAGGTTGCATGTATCACCTAGATAGGGTTAAGGATGTCGAGTCTGAGATCCCAACTATCTGGTTAGTCCCGGTAGTGTGTGAGTATCCGGAGGTTTTTCCAAATGATTGGCTAGGTGTTTATCTTGAGAGGGAAATTGATTTTGGCATTGATCTTTTACCCTATATGTAGCCATCTCTATTCCTCCATATAGGATGGCCCCAGCCGAGCTAAAAGAGTTGAAGGATCAGTTAAAGGACTTATTGGATAAGGGCTTCACTAGACCGAGCAAGTCTCCATAGGGTGCACTGGTTCTCTTTGTTCGATAGAAGGATGGATCCCTTGATATGTGTATTGATTTCCGGCAATTGAACAAGGTCACCATCAAGAATAGGTACCTCTTACCTAGGATTGTTGACTTATTTTACCAGCTTTAGGGTGCCAGATGTTTCTCAAAGATAGATCTCAAGTCCAGGTATCACCAGCTCAGGGTTAAGGAGAGAGACATTCCAAAAACCGCTTTCAGGACTCTGTATAGTCACTATAAATTTGTTTTTTATGTATTTTGGACTAACCAATTCCCTTGCAGCTTTTATGGACTTAATGAACAGGGTGTTCAAGCAATATCTGGACATGTTCGTGATCATGTTCATCGATGACATCATTATATACTCACGGAGCAAGGAGGAGCATGCCGCTCATTTGAGGATAGTGCTATAGACTCTCAAGGATTGTCAGTTGTATGAAAAGTTTAGCAAGTGTGAATTTTGGCTAGACTTGGTGGCATTTCTGGGCCACGTGGTATTAACTGAAGACATAAAGGTAGATTCTCAAAAAATCGAAGCGGTGAAGAATTGGCTCAGGCCGGTGAATCCTTCAGAAATTCAGAGTTTTTTGGGCCTAGTAGGCTACTACAGAAGATATGTTGAGGGCTTTTCATCAATTGCAGCCCCATTGACCATGTTGACTCAGAAAAATATAAAGTTCCAATGGTTTGAGGCTTGTGAGGAATTGAAAACCCAACTCACTTCAGCACCAGTGTTGACTTTACCCGAGGGTACGGATGGCTCTTCGAGAGTTGGATTGGGATGTGTGTTGACGAAGCAAGGGAAAGTAATACCATATGCCTCTTGACAGCTGAAAGTTCACGAAAAGAATTACCCCACCCACGATCTCGAGTTGGTCACATTGATGTTTACATTGAAGATATGGCAGCATTACTTGTATGGGGTCCACGTGGATGTGTTCATACATCACAAGAGCTTTCAATATGTGTTCATGCAGAAAGATCTCAATCTTCAGCAAAGGAGGTGGTTAGAGTTATTAAAGGACTATGACATGAGTGTCTTTTACTACCCGTGCAAGGCTAATGTAGTAGAGGATGCACTTAGTAGGCTCTCTATGGAGAATGTGTCCCACGTGGATGAGGGAAAGAAGGAGTTGGTGAGAGATGTCCACCGACTTGCAAGGTTGGGAGTTAGATTAATCAACTCGATTGATGGCAACATTATTATCAGAATGGGTCAGAATCGATCTTGGTGATTCATGTCAAATCTAAGAAAGATGAGGATTCTATTTTGAGGAAGCTGAAGGAAGTGGTGCAGAGTCAAAAGGTGGAGGTTTTCTTCCAAGGGGGAGATGGTGTGCTACGATACCATGGTCGCCTATGTTTCCCAAATGTTGATGATTTGAGAGTTCAGATATTGCATGAGTCACATGGTACCATATATTCTATCCATTCGAGATCCACAAAGTTGTATTGGGATTTGAAAGATATCTATTGGTGGGATGGTATGACAAAGGATATTGCAGAGTTCGTAGCCAAATGTCCAAACTGTCTGCAAGTGAAAGTCGAGCATCAAAGGCCGAGAGGCGTACTTCAGGATATCGGCATTCCCACATGGAAGAGCGAAGAGATTAACATAGACTTCATTACAGGCCTACCTCGTACTCGACGACACAAGGATTCCATTTGGGTGGTGGTAGACAGGTTAACCAAGGATACACATGTTATACCGATCAAGACCATGACTTCAGCAGATGACTATGCCAATTTTGATATTTTGGAGTTGGTTTGACTTCATGGAGCGCCCTTGTCTATTATTACAGACTGAGGTACTCAGTTTACCTCCCAGTTCTGGCGGTCTTTTCAGAAGGGACTTGGGACTCAAGTCAAGCTCAGCACGGCCTTGCATCCACAGACGGATGGCCAAGCTAAGCGAACAATCTAGAATCTTGAGGACATGTTGAGGGCATGTGTTATGGATTTTAAAGGTAGTTGGGATGATCATTTGGGCTTAATTGAGTTTGCTTATAATAACAGCTATCACTCTAGTATCCAAATGGCACCGTTCGAGGCTCTCTATGTGCGGTGGTGTAGATCTCCCATCGGAAAGCTTGAGATTAGTGAGGCAGCTATGATAGGGCTAGATTCGGTTCACGAGGCTATGGTGAAGGTTCAGTTGATAAGGGACAGGATTAAAACTATTCAGAGTCGTCAGAAATCATATGCCGATGTGAGGAAAAGGGACTTCGAGTTTTATGTGGACGATTGGATATTTATCAAGGTATCTCCATCAAGGGAGTCATGCGGTTCAGGAAGAAAGGGAAACTCAATCCCTGATATGTTGGTCCCTACCGGATTATGAGAAGAATTGGTAAGGTAGCGTATGAGTTGGACTTGCCATAAGAGTTATCTTCAGTGCATCCCGTGTTTCATGTGTCGCTCTTGAAAAAGTGCTTGGGTGATCCAGCTTTAGTAGTCCCGGTGGATAGTGTTGGTATAAAGGATAGTCTCAGCTATGAAGAATTTCCAGTGGAAATCTTGGATCTTCTGGTTTGGAAGCTGAGGAACAAAGAAGTAGCTTCGATGAAGGAATTATGGAGAAACTAGCATGTTGAGGCAGCTACGTGGGAAGCTGAGGCGACTATGATGTGTAAATACCTCACCTGTTCTCTACCAGCTCAGTTTCAGTTGGAGGTATCAGTTTTTGCCCTAATTGTCTAATCAATTTCCATGTTCAGATCATGTGCACAAGTTTGATTTATGTTATGATAGATGTACGTGATGTCAAAATTTAGTTCAGCTATGTAGTCTTTTTTTGAGGTAGTCATTCCGCCAGTTTTTGGGTTAAATAATAGTATCTGCATATGATGATTGCTTGTTTCTAAGTTTTATATGTCTTTCTAACATTCGAGGATGAATGTTCCCAAGGGGGAGATATTGTTATACCCCGGGAACTCAAAGATCGGCCCCGGGAGTTGAAATGGGGAAAAACTGAAAATTCTAGTTGCAAACATAGAACGAGTCGTTGGACGACTCATGAGACTAGTCCACGAGTCATCAGGTGGCTCGTGGGGACGTCTAAGGAAGAGCAGGAAGTCAGAGAATAAGGAGTCCTCACGGTTATGGGAACAACTCGTGGTCAGACACTGTGGGGAGGAGGTGTATGAAAAATAGAAGAGGTCAACTAGTGAACTTAACAGAAGGAGGCCATGACTCATCATGTCAAGTAACGAGTAGTGATGTGTGTCATTGGATGGTATACAAGGAAAGTGATATGATAGATGAAGTGTACTTGATGATTAGTGACCAGAAGTCGTGGTCACCCCCGATGAACTGTTAAGTGATCCGTTATGAGCCCAGTAGTTTTGAATAACAGTGTACCTGAAAAGCGACATAACGAGTCAGTTGGGCCAGCAACGATCCATTAGGTAGTCTGTTAGGACCACCTGACAATGTTTTCTACGAATTAGTAAGGGTCTTTTCATAATTTTCTAAGATCCTAAGGCGTAAACTATGATGTTTTGGGTTATGAATAGGGATATTTAAAGGGGTTGAGTTCAGTTTTCTCTTCATTCATGCATGCAAGAATAGTGAGAGGTAATCAAAGGAGATTGTAGGCTCTTCTCTTCAATTCTTCCAGTTTCATTCTTGGGTAACCAATGGAAGTTAAGAATCGGATAATCCTAGGTATTTAAGATCATCAATGGGTGAATTCTTCCACACTCATGCTCCTACTCTATGATTTTATATAAAATTTATCAAAAAAACTCATGAAATTTTGTATTTGATTTATATAAAATCTAATGATTTAATTATGGGTTTTGTGATTTCGAAATCTTATCATAATCTACAGTTTTTTATCATCTTTTGAGATTTAAATTTATTATAATATTGTTGATTTTGATTTCTAAGCAATTAAGCTTAATTATGCATGCCCCATGATGGATCGATTTATGATCTATTTTCCCATTGATGTTCTTTACAATCCCAGCATGAATTATGTTTTGAATTATGAATTTATTATGTTATCCATTATGATTTTTATGGAATTCAAGTTATATGCATGATCTACCAGTATGCATGAATCTTATTAATCATGAATTATGTTTTTAGCCGACTCACGGGCCTCATGTCATGGATAGATCAAATATGTTCAAGCATGTTTATGATTATCATGATTTAACTAGCCCATGATTTCATGTCTTGTATCATTATGAGCACTATATATGTTTTGGGAGTAGTATCAAACACCGAGTAGGTTTGGGGCTTAGGTTATCCCTCGGATCTCATGAACTACGTGCCACCATAGGTATGTTAGGACCCCTAGCCCAAATGGTCCTTTTCATGGTGATATCACACTTTCATGGTTCTACCCTTGGCAAGGTACGGACACCTTACCGACTAGAGTTACAAGTCGGGCTTCATGTGTGCTCATATGGGTATGTCGGTTAAGAGAATCTCCTACTGTTCCTCATGATTTATGCATGATATGATTATGTATGTTGGCTCAAGTCATGTTAAGTAAATCTCTTCTATTATGATATGATTAAGTTTATGTCAAGAATGTTTTGAAAAACCTTGAGTCGTATGATATGTTATTATAATTTACAATACGAGCGTGATGTCCTACACTTATGATCATTTATCAACTTTATACATGTTTTAAATGTTTGTTTTACTTACCTTGCATAATCAGTACATTCCACGGACTGACCGCATACCTTCTATGTTGTGTCGTTTAATGCTACAGGTCCCAGTTCTCTGGGTCATCCTCACCCGTAGATAGTTTCAAATTCTCTCAGTGCTCTTGGTGAGTCCTCATGTTTTGAGGGTTGTATGTTCATACTCTATGTTGTTCTTTCAGTTTCTGGATGTATGATTAGTTGGAGAGATGTCCCATCAATCCGTCCTTCATGTTTAGAGGCTTATCTGACTGCAAGTTGTATTCAACCATATTATATAAGTCTTGTACTGATTTTCCCTTTAGGCTATGTTATGATTATATTCTTATGTGTTAAGTTTTCCGCTCAAGTGATTGGATTAGATGTATGCTCATGCCATGGGTCAACATGGGGTCTCTCGGGGCTCCTTGTTCTGTGTCTACAATCTGGGTGTATGTTTGGGTCAGGACACACACTTCCAGGAGTCACGATTGATACCACAAGTCATACCTCAATACCACAACTCGTGTTTACCAGCCGTCGTCACCACTGTTTTGCCCTAACTTCTGATGTTTTCCATGGGTTAGACCACGACTCATACAATCAAATGATGAGTCCTTAGATCCACCTGTGGTCACTTCTTCCAAAAACCTCCATCTATCCCCACCGATGCAGGATAAGACTAGTTATTTCCCACAACAATTCATACCACGACTCATTCCTCCCAAACCTGATACACTAGAAACCCATTACAACCACTGACCATGAATCATACCACCATCCTATGACTCATGATTTTCTCTCATAGTTCAGTCATACAACTCCTCCATCCTTTTATTGAGTCATATAATAACGCGTAGTCTCCCATAACGGGTCATACAACGACTCGTACCTTCTATCCGGGGTAGCTCGCTCCTCAAACAATGGTTAATCCTACGGCTCATTGGTCCTTCCCATGACTCGTACAATGAGTCCTTCTGAGATAGTTTTCTAACTTTTTCTACTGATCGCATTTCTAATCTCGAGACCTCCCTTAGCAACTTTTGGGGGATTACACATAAACAACATTTTTAAGCCTACTTATCTAACCAATCCACACTCAAACATAGTCAACTAAATATAGCCTCAATGTAGAAAACATGATTTTTGATCCAAACCATATTGATAATTCCCTTTACCTGAGCAATTTTAGCCCATTCAGTTTAGGATGGAATGTTACCATGCACTTTAGTACACAACAAATTATCTTGCCATTGGTCTTATCATATCAGTCATTTGAAATTTGAATCTCATTAGATACCAAACTCAAAATCTCCATGGAACTGACCATAACTCTTAGCTAAAATTGTTTGTACATTCCTCCTCCAAGCATACCCAATAATTTGCACCCTATTTGATTAACATGTGGTAACATAACTATAATCTAAAGAATACCTATGTAATCATGTTGTTCTAAATTTATGTCCCATTTTTTGAAGATGAACCCCTAATCTTCCAACTGGAAACACAAATACTCAAAATCAGATACAAATCTAATGGTGCAACTAAAACATCATCAATTTATTCAGGTGGTACGATTTAATCTCAATAACACCAAAACATCAATCTTCAAACAAACGGTTGAAACTCATCCCAAATCGCTCATACAAAAACCAAATAAGAAATTTGATCATAAAATATGTTCCAAACTTGTTGGAATTATCAAATCACAAATCTGTGGTCATATTAACCAAAAGAAGACCATGGTCAAACTTAGATTCCTTAAAACTAAAAAACTAACCAAACACTCAAATCACTGTCAAACACCTTTGGAATTTTTGCAAAGCATCAAACAATTCAATAATCACCATCCAACCTAATGGAGCTGTTAGAATTCAAGTTCAAGCAAAGTCAACATTCCAACTTCTCAACTTTCAGAACTAATTTTTTCTCTAAATGCATCTGGTCACCTTGAAAATCATGCCACCTATTCTTACATGTAATAAATAGTATAATGAAGCTATGAGAAAGTTCAAACTGGGGAAATAGGTTCAAAAGAACGAAACAACCATGTAGGTCATTACAATCAATTATCATCCTCAATTTTAGAGCCAAAACTCAAACGCTTGGCGATACTCGAGTACTATTGATAGTAGCTCATTTCATATGGTAAATAAGCCTTTTCATACTAGCATCCTTAGGGTTTTTTTCCATTAAGTAAACCCTCACATGGGAAAATAGGTATCTCATCTTCTCTTGTTAAAAACACCATTATCAAGCTATGATAATAAGAACGTGATTCACTGTCTGCTTATTCTTATTCTCACTCTTGTGTTTTATTCTAATTATTTTGTGTAGATTATAGTTTGTAATTTATTCTTTCTCTATTGATTTAACCAATAAGGAATAAGTTATATCAACCACGATTAATTTGCCTCTAACTATATTTATACAAATTTAACTAGTAGGAAACTATGATATTATTTCAAGCTATTTCTCTAACTCTATCCCAGATCATCAAACTTTCCAACTGAAAGATTACTACCATGTTTGGGAATACACATAATATCCCACTCATAAATTTTCATGACCCGAGTCTACACACTAGAAGTGACACAGTGCTTGGAGCCATAAACGACCCCGAGCTAACCTATGGCATGGCATAACACTAATAAGATCTGATTAATATGAAAATTGAGCGGAAGTAAACTGAATTTATAAAAAAACTTTCTGAATAACAATAAAAATAGTCTAGATTAAGTCAAGAAATAAATGTTGAGTCTGAAATCAAAACGCAAAGCAGAAATTACTAATTATCTGTCTGTCTGAAAGCCTCTACTAATTGAGGAGTTGCTAGGATAAGTATCTAGCTAACTCTAAGAGTCTGAAACTAAAATAAGAATAGAAACAACTTAAATGAACACAACTCCAGCCCTCGAATGATGAGGAATCACTACTGACAATTGTTCATGGGCACCAGAGTGAAGTTAATTGTGATGTTGTGCCTGAGTATTTAACCCTATATCATGATAGGATATAGCGCAAGAGAATGTATATGGTCAGTACTTTGGATGTACTGAGCATGTGAGATATGTAACTAACTAAGTGGAATAAGATGATAATATAAAATATTGTACTGGATGCAAACTAAATGCATTAAATGAACTGAACAATAGTGACCCTATATGAGATGCAAAAATACTGATATGAGGTAATAAATTGAGGATACGTAATGAAAGTCCAAGTAAGACTAGTTCGAGGGTCATGTACATGCACTGAAAATCGAATCTGTAACTAAGACTAAAACTTTAATTCTATTGAACTGTGGGAGAGCTTGTTAACCAATATAAACCACGTGAGCTAAAGGTGGAGTCTAGCGTATACACCACATTAAGAGGACCTAATATACCTTTCCAATATATAGAGGCATAGCTGGTGTGATCACTAAAACATATGCTCATTCGGGCTAAATCCTACGGTGGCACAAAGTCCTGGGACCTAGGTACGCTGAACTCCGACCCACTAGGTGCTAAGTACTACTCCCAACTAATAATATACTAATAGCTTGAAAATTGATATTCTAAGACTACGTCAAAAACTAATTTTTCAGAAAGTGTTTTAAGAGTCTAAAGAACCTAAAAATACTGGTTGTCCTATAAAAATATGCATACTGAATTATGAAAGGATTATATGTAGCATTGCTTTATAAGAAACTTAGTGTGTTATGAGAGGATTGTATGTTCACAACACTAAGTTTTTTCAAGCAATGCTGAACTTTAAAATAATGCTAAAATTTATGACATGGAAATATGATGTGAAACTGAATATAAAATCATGAAACATCATGAAATATTAATCATAGGAGTCTTGAAAACACTAAGCTAATAAGGGAAATCATTCAATAATTAAGAACCCTAAGACATGATTTCTAAAGGATTGAGATTTCTATATTTTTTGAAGGCTTTTGGGACAAAAGGGTGAAAGGAGAACCCTTGGCTAAATCCCACATACTTGGAGTTGGAGAACCCTTGCTAGAACTTGAACCTTGAAGCTTCTCGAGAAGAACCCTAGCTCTTGACTTGAGAGAGTTTAATGTTTCTACCGATATGTTTATGAGTGTTAAGGAGAGAATGAGGGCAAGGATAAACTAAATCCCCTTAATCCCCCTCTAATGGAACACAAAAAAACATGGTTTAGGAGTTAAATGCTTAAAAAGTTACAAAAATCCCTCCATGAGCCTCCTATAGTAGACCCCGACATTTGATGAAGCACCCTGCTGGGGTAGATGAGCTACTGGAGTTGTGGAAGAGGTGGCTGGGGCACGGCCTCTACCGCCATCCTTCTTACCTGAAGGATAATCTTTAAGTCTCAAAACGGGCTTACCATACTCAAAACAAGCATTCAAACCACACAAAGACTCTCTAAGGTGGTTCCTGCCACACTTCTTGCAAGCTGGAAATATGCATCTTCCAGTCATGCTCCCTTGAGTCTTAGAGCTTGGTGCTCTACCCTTTTGATCATGTCTGGTCCTGGATGGGACATTAGCTGATGACAGAGCTGGGATTGATGATGTCAAATGGGATTGTGAGCGATTCCCACTGCCTTTCCCTTGTTGAGAGCAGTCAAAGTTCCCTGTCCTAGTCTTTTTGGTTTTCCTCTCCTTCTCCTTCAACTTATCCTCCTCAATCTGTTGGGCATGAATCATAAGTTGAAAGATATCCATGTAAATAATAAGCATAGCCATCCTGCACTCCTTGACCACCGAATCTGGGACTCCTAAAACAAACTTGCTTATTCAATCCCTCAGCTCGGCAATCATCTCTGGAGCATACTTAGACAGTTGAGTAAACTTCAAGGCATACTCCTGGACCGTCATATTGTTCTAATTCAGGTTGATGAATGTTGCAACCTTTGTTTCCCTCATCTCCCCAGTAAAAAATCTATCCAAGAAAGCTTTCACAAACTCACTCCAATCTATTGGAGTTGTGCCTACCCTATGACCTTCCTTCCACTACTTGAACCATATGTAAGCTACCCCCTTTCGCTGATAGAAGGCCAAATCTTCACTCTCCTCTTTAGTGATACCCATAATCTAAGTGATCTTCTAGATCTCATCAATGAACTCCTATGGATCCTCGTCCACCATAGGACCATGAAACTCTGGGGGGTTCATCCTGGTAAAGTCACGCACTGTAGCCACTACAGCACTGCCATTTGGGTTCGCAAATGCAATCTATTATTGGTTGACCTAAGCCTTCATGGCCTATTCCAACATCTAGAAGGCAGCCCTAAATTCCGAACGCATCACTTGTTCATTCAAAGGGTCTGCTGGAGCTAGTGGGGCTGGCTGGTTCTCATTGCCATTTGTCCTTCCGTTGGCTCTTCGGGGAGGCATTTTCTACGAACGTGCATAGCACAAGTTAGAAGAGTAAGGAGGGTAGGATTTCATCACACGAAATAGAAAATGAACGAACGGAAGTTTCATTTGTCTCATAACCAATTCCCCATAAGTATGATGCGCTTCACACCCATGCAAAGGACTCTACTTACCATGACTTTCAGACACCCTAGGACACTTCTAAGCCTGATGCTCTGATACCAACTTTGTCATAAACCAAGCATAGGCCCCAGATGCGACATGGGACTTATAACCATGAAAGGCTCCAAGCTAACCCATAGTACATGCATAACATAAGAATAAGCATACAAGTTAGCAGATGTAAATCATGAGGCATAACATAAGAGAAATAAGCCTGAGATATCACAAAATATAAGGCTACAACAACAATTCAAGTTGTTGAATGACTATACAACATAGTTTGAAAAGCCTCTAAACTTAAGAAGAGATAAAGGGACAGGTGCCCAACTAGCTATACCAAAATCTATAACTGAAAAGACTAAAAGAAAGCATAAGCCAGAACTATTGTCCTCAGATGATGAGGACTCACCACTCTAAGTTGAATAATGAACAAGAGAGAATCTAGCAGCGGGGATGAGATTGATCACCCAAACCTATATCACAAGATGATATAGAATAAAAGTATATTGTCAGTACTTTAAATATGTCAAGTATAGAAAATATGTAGAACATGAAACTAAGACCAACAAGCTAAAAATGACATGATCGGGTATAGTCATAAAACATGAGATTCTCAGCATAGATTGAATTGTAGTGACCCAAGGTTTTCAAAACAATATCATAAATCTTAATATGTTTGAAATCATAAGTAAAACTCATAAACTGATCAACGGAAAAAAATTCTATAAGTCATGGCATCATAAACTATAAACATGAAGAAACCTAGAACACGTGCAGGAGATTCTTATAACCGACATACTCCGAGTGAGCCTCACGGAGCCTAACTTGTAACCCTGGTCGGAAGGATATTCATGCTTTATTAAGGGTAAGAACCATGAATGGCATGATATCACTCATGAGCCCATTAGAATAAGGGAGACACTCTCAACTGGTGAAGACACCTTATCTATGAGCAAGGGAGACACTTTCTACTAGCAAGGATTCCTTACCCTGGTGGCACATAGATCTAAGATATGGGTGCTCTAAACCCCAGCCTACTCATTGCTAAATCCTACACCCAAAACATACATAATGCTCATAATCATACTTGAAACATGGAGGCTTTGCATGGGCTAGTTAAAATTATGTAAATTCAAAAATTATTTGACATACATAAACTAGCCATGAAAAATGTGCTAAAAATACAACCATAAAGCAAACCTTAAATTTCATAAGATTCAAAGAAAATTGAGAATCATGAGAGTTTTTTTTATAGAAATCAACCCAATCATAATCGTGAAATACATGTAAAATCATGAGAGAATCGATCCATAAAATATTATAGAGTTTTTTGCATAAAAGGGTATAACCTTAGAAATTTTGAATCACAATTAGAGACATGGGAGAATTGAATTCATGAAATTGAACATACGTTGGGCATGAGGGTGGAAGAAATCCCCCATTGATGACTCCACATCCTGGCTTGCTGATTTCATAACCTAAGCTTGAGACCCAAGAAAATTGGAGAAGACGCACCCTAGCTTCCTTAAGAATCCTTGTGAGTTTGATTTTCAATCTAAGGTGTTTGTGGAGAGGAATGAGAGTTTAGTCCATGTAAAACCCTTAAGCATCCCTTTTAGTGAAACCCAAAATGACTTGATTTAGGATTTAAACACATAGGAAGTTATGAAAATACCCCTGATAACACACACTTAAAAATCACCCATCAGTGACAATGAGTCACACCACGATACATTAGGCACTTGTTGACTCGTGGAGGCCATCCATCACCCTTGGAGACATTTGGTCACTTTTTGATCTCTAAATTACGCCTACACAGAATGTCTCATCAAGTTGAGTAATGGATTGTTACGTGATTCATTAGATTTAGTAATTTGAAATTTTTTTAGGGTCTTCATGAGTCGCTTGACGACTTGTTCCTCCACTTAATGAGTCGTTAGGTGCGTTCATTCTATGATAGAAAGTCTATTTTCCTACTGATTTCTAGTTCTAGTCTAAGGTCTGGCCTTAGGAACTGTTTGGAGGTAACAACACCCTAGAAGTGACATGGTGCTTGGAGCCACAACTGACCCCGAGCTAACTATGGCATGGCATAATATTAATAAAATCTTATTAATTTGCAAATTGAGCAGAAGTAAACTGATTTTATAAGATAACTTTCTAAACAAAAAAAATTGTTTAAACTAAGTTAAGAAATAAATATTGAGTTTGAAATCAAACCGCAGTGTTGAAACTACCAACTGTCCATCTGTTTGAAAGCCTTTACTAACTGAGGAGTTGTTGGGAAAAGTCCCGAACTAACTCTAAAAGTTTGAAACTAATATGAGAATAGAAACAACTTAAATAAACACAACTCCAGTCCACGAATGATAAGGACTCACCACTGATAGCTACTGATGGGCATCGGAGTGAAGTTAATTGTGATGCTTCGCCTGATTACCTAAACCTATATTATGATAAGATATAACACAAGAAAACATATGCAGTCAGTACTTCAAATGTACTGAGCATGTGAAATATGAACCTAACTAAATAAAATAATTTGATAATCTAAAATATTGTACTGGATGCAAACTAAATCCATAAACTGAACTGAAGAATAATGACCCTACCAGAGATGCATAAATACTGATATGAGATAATACATTGAGGATACATAATGAAAGAACAAGTAAAACTAGTTTGAGGGTCATGTACATGCACTGAATACTAAACCTATGACTGTATTGAACTGTGGGAGAGCCTTTTAACCAATATAAACCACGTGACCTAAACATGGAGTTCGATATATATGCCCCATCAAGAGGACCTAATATACCTTGACAAGGTATAAAGGCATTAATAGTGTGATCACTAAATTTGATGCCCATTTGGCTAAAACCTATGGTGGCACGTAGTTCTAGGACCTAGGGTAGTTGAACCTTGGCTCACCAATGCTAGGTACTACACCCAACTGATAATATACTGATAGCATGAATCCTGGTTCTCTAAGACTAAGTCATAAACTACTTTATCTGAATGTTTTTTGAGAGTCTAGAGAACCTAAAAATAATGGTTATGCTATAAAAATATGTATACTAAAATTATGAGAGGATCATCTTTTCATAACACACTAAATTTTTTCTAAAGCAATGCTAAATCATAAATACTAAACATTAAAATCATGCTAAAATCAATGACATGGAATACAATATGTAACTAAATGTAAAATCATAAATATCATGCAATAATAATCATAGGAGTCTTGAAAACACTGAGATAATAAGGGAATTATATACTAGTTGATATCCATAAGACATGATTTCTAAGGGAATGGGAAATCTAAATTTTCTAAAAATTTTTAAGATACTATGCTGAAAGGAGAACCCTTGTTGAAATCCCACATACTTGGAGTCGGAGAAACCTTGCTAGAACATTAACCTTGAATATTTTGAAGAAGAACCCTAGTTCTATTATTGAGAGAGTTTAATGTTTCTGATGATATGTTTATGAGTGTTGAGGAGAGAATGAGGTCTAGGATCAACTAACTCCCCTCAATACCCCTCTAAAGGAACCCAAAATAATGTAGTTAGGATTCAAAAGTTTAGAAAGTTATGAAAATACCCTTGTAAGATTAGACTAAGAAACTGTGGCCTAGTGGCAATGATTGACTCCACCAGTCGTTGTATCTCGCTACAACTCGTGGTATCCACTCGTGGTCGCTGATGCCAACTTGGCCAGTTTTTGAACCTCACACCATAGGTGGTCAGGATGAGTTTTCCCATGGTACCACAACTCATGGTCTCTGCTCATGGTCGCTAAGGAAGATTGGAATGGTTTCTGAACCCCATATAATGGCTAGATACGATGGATTATTGTATGGTACCACAAGTCATCTTTTGGCTCATGGTGTCTGGACTTGACTTGGGTTGTAGACTACATTTGATTATGACAGCTGGCACCCACAAGTCTTCCTTCCTTACACGAGTCGCGGTGTGCACTCATCCTTTGGAAAAAGTTTCACTTTTGCTGGTTTTTTGCTTTATATCTAGGCTCTGATCTTAGGGCTTTTGGGCATTACATTTATGATTAATGTAACAATCCACTAGTTTCATATTTTCCAAATTCTTTGATTCCTTTAAATTCATAGGGTTCGGAGCACTCAAAAGG
Organism: Datura wrightii; assembly: GCA_035772735.1. Taxonomy (NCBI): domain Eukaryota; kingdom Viridiplantae; phylum Streptophyta; class Magnoliopsida; order Solanales; family Solanaceae; genus Datura; species Datura wrightii. Next base: position 32,420,342 of record JASDFA010000008.1, read on the forward strand.
AAAGAAAAAATAAAAGGGAGGATGATTAGGTGTCTTCACAGGAAGATTTTGAAAGCAGTCATGCAAGAGGAAACCAAACTCCAAATAATATAAGAGATAGTGTCTACGGGTACCAATAATATTTGTATATTCTGCAAAAGGGTCAATGACATCACCCCAAAGTAAATAGGATGTATCGATAGTAGAGCTCCATATTGGAGGAGGCTGTGATAGGTATGATAAGCACACATAATGCATGCATGGCATGTATAGAAAGCACCATAGTCAGCTTCTAAGCTCATGCTGGAGCTATCACACCACCTAATCTCAGAATGACTGGGACTCTGTTAGACCCCTCAGCCAATATCGGCGTGAGGGAGTCCTTGATAACTCAGGGGATAGCATGAAAAGGTATAAAACAATATATGTACCATTGGATCCATATAAATCAAATAGTTTTCACTTTATTCAAGAGATCCACTCCTCAATGGACCAGATACCAGAGACCCCACAATTATTAGAGAAATAAGCACTAAGAAGTACTACCAGTTACTTTCAAGCCAAGTGGAGCCCTGCCACTTATCCTAGAAGTTCAACATACTGGATCTCCTAAATTATGATGGGATTAGAGTCCTATAGGAGAATATGGAAGCCTACATAACTAACATTAACATAAATTATCTGATACCAAATTTGTTTGAATTCTTGATACTTAAAAAGTTTGGTCAAATTCTCACAAAGGAAGCTCTGACTTGGTATACTCTATTATCTTAAAATTCTGTTGATTCTTCTGCTACTTTTGTACATGTGTCCATAAAGGTTCACATCAGAGCCTAGAAGGCCAGAACCATAAAGAGGATATCATTAAAATAAAGCAATACAAGGGAGAACTGCTTCTTAGTTTTGTAAAATGATTCCAATGAGAAAGGATGATGCTGCCTACTCTATTGGAAGATTGGGCTACAACTATATTGATGTTACAACCCGAACATAGGCCCGAATCGAGACACGGGAGAAAGAACCCCGAGTGGCTCCAAGTCGACCCATGGCATGAACATGACATCAGAATTCAACATAATCAAATAGAAGTCTAACATATATAATAAAGCGGAAGTTTGAAAATATCATACATCTGAACACATAACACCAGGCTGAAATTAAATACCTGTTATGTCTGAAAAGCCTCTACTCCTGACAAGTACTGACTATAGTCTAAAACTAAAAAGACTCAACGCAACTAATAAAGGGCCCTTGGAAGATGAGGACTCACCAACTGAGACTGGAAGATGCTAATACTAAGAGTTTGGCTTCTAGCGGGACAGAGTGTGAATATCTGAGCCTGTATCATGAAATGATACAACATAGAATATGCGGTCAATACCTGGAATGTACTGCGATGTAAGGTAAGTAAAACCGCTAATTAAATAAATCATAAACCATGAATATCATAAAAACATAATCAAGATAAGATTCTGAGAGTAAGGCTTGTATGCTATTTTTTAAAATCATGATTTGAACATAATTGATTACCATAACTAAATTGAATGACCCAAAGCGGAAAAACTAATAATCATAAGTAAAACTGAACATTGGGTCAAACCTGCTGGAAATATAATATCGCGACTGATGAACATGCATAACTGAAATCATGAGGAACAATGGGAGACTCATCATATAACCGACATTACCACGATAGAGCTTATGTGGTCTCGACTATCACATTTAAGTGGGTAGAGCCATCCAAAGCATTGCCAAGGTATCGATATCAAACTGAAGGCCCCTTGGGGGAGGGGAAGCTCACAAAGGAGGTCCTAAATAATCTGAACTACCTACTTTGGCACGTAGTTCTGAGGCATAGGGTTCATTGAACCTTAGCCTACTCGATGCTAGACACTACTCCCAAAAATATGCATATGATCTCCATTATTTTTCAACAAAGCTCAAAGATCATCTAGTGATAAAGCTGACTCATAACATATATGGATACATCTGAAATCATAACATGAGGAGCCTTGGGCTCAAACCATACCACAATATGAAATAGTGGGAGTCTAGACTCAAAAATCCATGTTGTAAGCTAATACAATGAAATTTCGAAAAATCACGAAGCATACACGGTCATATAGGCTTTCCCAATACTTAAACATTCTTGAAATATACTTGATCATTCAAAAACATGAACATGGACATGGGTAATTTAAAATCATACTTTCATCATATACATCTTGATCTTGGGCAGATCTATATGCCCAAGTGATACTCAAACGTATCATTTTTACCTTGTTTGTTGTGCAATGTGTATATAATATCATGTATTTGTTAATAAAATGCGAATTTATACTAACCAACATGATTAGCATTTGTTTTGCAGGATAATGTGATTTTTAAGAGCTAAAATGCGTGTTGGAACTATGTCGGAGTTGGACTGGGATGCGAGCGTGGAAAAGATCTTGGATGGCACATTTTACACTGTCTCTGCGATGGAGCCATGCCACGCAGCCATCGCGGTAGCACACTGCCTGGAGAGGAAATTAATTGGTAGATTCCAGTGAGGCCTCGCAACAGCTCCGTGGCACGGAGACAGGACTCCGCGATGGCCTCCGTGCCACGTTGAGGCCAATTATCCGGACCCTGCAATTTCCAGAGAGGGTCCGCGTCCACGCTGTGTCACGGAGGCAGTGCTCCGCGTTGGCCTCCGTGACACGTTGCTTGTTATTCCGGGAAAAATTTCCCACTAGTATAAATAGCACACTTAGGTTTATTTTTAATCAGTTTTTAGTTTTTAGACTGAGTTCAGAAGTGGAGAGCAGGAACGTGGGTTTGTGGCAGTTGAAGAATAGAAAAGCTAAGAGTTTTCTTCTCTTCCTTTCTTCTTTCCTTCAATTGTATGCATGATTTACACTCATTTTAGGATGATTAATCCAAGAATGAGTGGCTAATTCCCTTCTTTGCTGAGGTTTTGAACTTGTGTAATGAATTTTGGTGATAATTGATATGGTTTCTTCTTCTTCTTGCATGTTGTTCTATAAATTCTTGTGCTTACTACATTATTGATTGGCCACCATTAATGTATATCTAAAAAGTCCAATTTCACTCGAGAGAGCACGAAATTGGAAAGTTGTGAATTAATAGGGTATTGTTCTTAACTTGATTTGGGAAAATTGGGTTTTGATGTGCTTTCTTGATAGAAATATACTTGAAAGCCGTATTAGTCAATTTAGGAACCGGAATTGTAGTGCTAGGTCATAAATTGCATTTGATCACAGAAATGTAGACGGATGGTTTATGATTCTAAAGTGAAATTAAATACGAAAGTTTAAATTTCTAGGCAACGTTCTTGGCTAGCAACATGAAGAAGAGGATGACCAAATTATCATGATTATCAAGTTCATTACTCGTTCTTAACCTTGGCATGTGCGTATCCATTGTCTAAATTCTAAAGTAAATAGTTGTTATTAATTGTAGTATATAAATAGTTTAGAAACAAAAACTCACTCAACTCTTGGTTGGATTGTTGTTAACATAGTTAGGGATAGAATAGAAATATAGTAAACTAGGCAGTTTTACATATCTAGAGCAGCCTCCTTGGATCGATACTTGGCTACTTAGCCACTTTATTACTTGTTTGACCACGTGCACTTGCGTGTCGGTTGATAATATTTAATACCAACCCGAGCAGTACAAGCCGCGAACAAGTTTTTGGCGCCGTTGCCGGGGAGGCTAGGCGATTTGTAAAATTGTGTTTAGTGTAAATTTGCTGTATTTGTATTTTTATTTTCTTAAGTGTTAACAACTTGGTCTTAGCCTGTATTTTGCAGATTTTTATTTCTGTGAACACTGGCAAGGGACAAGGAGCCGGTGGAATCTTACTTAGAGCCAGAACGTGAATTGCACTGTCAACGTAGAGAAGCTCTTCGGAAGAAGCTGCAGTTGCTTAAACAGTCTATGATGGAGCAACCAAATCCACCAGTTGTGCGGGCAGTGTTAGTGCCCGAGGAAGTAGCAGCCAGGCCGGTTCGCGAGGTGGCAATCCCACACGCTAATAATGTACATTCCAGCATCCGCAAACCAGAGCCTGGAGGGAGATTTGAGTTAAAGCAAAATATGGTGCAACTTTTGCACACTAGCGGGCAGTTTACCGGTCTCCCTCACGAAGATCCGCAACAACATCTCCAGAACTTTTTGGAGATAAGTGACACTTACATACCCGCTGGAGTGTCACCTGATTATGTTCGGCTCACCTTATTTCCAATTTCCTTACTGGGTGAAGCCAAGAGGTGGTTAAAAGCTGAACCACCCAACTCTATATCAACGTGGGATGATCTTGCAAGGAAGTTTTTGATCAGATTTTTCCCTTCAGGTAAAACAGCTAAACTTAGAAGTCAGATTCTAGGTTTTAAACAGAGGGAAGGAGAAAATCTTTATCAAGCCTGGAAAAGATTCAAGTCCATGTTGCGGGATTGTCCTCATCATCATCAGTCAAATGAGGTGTTGGTCCACACTTTTATTGAGGGTTTGGAACCCCACACTAAAATTTTGTTAGACTCAGCAGCTGGAGGGCAAGCGCTGGAGAAGACTTATGAGGAGCTGTACACTTTGCTCAACCGAATTTCACAAGGCAATCCGGAATGGAATGCAGATTCTTCAAGAGGTGGAGCAAGGAAAGCAGCGGGAGTGCTTGAAGTGGATGGATTCACAGCTATCGCTGCACAGATAGCTGCTTTGCAAAATCAGTTAAACACTCACTTCAGCAATATGAATTTGAACTAGTCTTCAGCCTCAGTCAATGCAGTCCAACAGATGTGGTGTGAAGTGTGTGGTAGTAGTGAGCATTCAGCTGAATGCTGTGGTGCAAATCCTGATTTTGTCAACTTTGTGGGCAATGCACAGAGGAATCAACAGCAGTTTGACGGTGGCTACAACTCGAATTGGAGGAATCATCCAAATTTTTCGTGGGGTAGCAACAATCAACAAGGTCAAGGTTCAGGCCAGGATATGCACAGAAACCAAGGAGGGCAACAAGGCTATCAGAATCAGTTCAGAAATCACAATGCCCCTCCTCCACCACCATCACCGACTATTGAGGAAATGTTCAAGACTATGATTGCCAACCAGGCACAATTGCAGGCTGACTATGTCAAATTGGCAGCCGAAGTAAAGAACAATCAATTGGTAACCAAGGCTCTTGAATATCAGTTTGGGCAATTTGCTAGTGCCCAAAATACTAGACCAAGGGGAGGACTACCTAGCGACACGGATCCCAATCCTAAGCAGGTGAATGCAGTGACCACGAGGAGTGGTTTACAATTAAAGGAGGTGGAACCGGAAAGACCGCCTCAGAAGTCAGGAGCAGCAGATGTTGAGGGAGAACAAACCTCAGATACGGGGAAGACCAAAGAAGCTGAACCAGCAAGGCCTCCACCCCCGTTCCCTCAACGACTTAAGAAACACAAGGAGGAGGCGTGTTTCCAGAAATTCATGGAGGTACTTAAACAGGTACATGTTAACTTACCTCTTGTTGATGTCTTGCAGGGTGTGCCAAAATATGCGAAGTATATCAAAGACACCGTGGCCAACAAAAGTCGCTTGACTGAGTATGCCACGGTGGCTTTAACGGAGGAATGCACATCCCGTATTCAGAATAGGTTGCCCACTAAACTGAAGGATCCTGGAAGTTTTACTATCCAGCTGACGATTGGGCAAAGTATCCGAGCTCGTGGGTTATGCGACTTGGGGGCAAGTATAAATCTGATGCCATCTTTGGTATTCAGAAAGTTAGGACTAGGGAGCCCTAGACCTACAACAGTGATCTTGCAGCTAGCAGACAGGTCTTTAGCTAAGCCGGATGGCATTGTTGAGGATGTGCTAGTGCAGGTAGGCTCCCTCATTTTTCCGGTAGATTTCATTGTTCTGGATTTTGAACCAGATGCGGAAGTCCCATTTATTTTGGGACAACCCTTTTTGGCAACCGGAAAGGCATTGATCAATGTAGCTGTGGGTCAACTCACAATGCGAGCACACGACAAGGTTGAGGTGTTCGACGTGTACAAGGCACCTAAGCTCCCGACTGTCTATAAGAACTCTCGGTGATCAACGTGATTGATCATGGGAATGTGAATGGATTGAGTGATCCCCGAGAGTTACTAGGTATGCCACCAGACAAGGTTGAGAACTACTGGGGAGATGACCATGATCGGGTCAAATCGTCCATCTCCCTAGTAGACACTTGAGCATAAAGGCTGTCGAGCCGCGACGTTAAACCAGGCGCTGCACGGGAGGCAACCCGTGAAAAATATTTTTTTCTTTCTTTAGTGTAAAGTTTTTCTTTTATTTTATTTTCTTTTCTTTTTTCTTGATTAGGCTTAGATTTTCATTTTATTTAGTAATTTATTTTATTTAGTAATTTAGTAAATTTTTATTTTTTAGTAGGGAATCTATTCATTTAACCAATTTTTGTTTAGTGAGGTGATTTTCAGGTATACCGGAGGAAAAATACTTGGAATCGAGGAAACGAGGCGAGGTATGAAAAATAAAATTTGATGGTGAAAAGAGCACTGGCGCGTTGGTGCCGTGTCACGGAGGCAATGCTCCGCACTGGCCTCCGTGACACGTTGAAGGCAAATCTGGATTTTTTTAAAAATTCCAGTAAGCCAATGCATTGGCTCCGTGTCACGGAGGAGGGTCTCCGCGTTACCCTCTGTGACACGTTGCCCTTATCCCAGTGCCGGGTCACACCGGGTTTCCGGGTGACCCGCGTGTTTCCTTTAAATAAACCCCCGATTTTCGCCCATTTTTCCCCATTCCCTCTACCCTCTGCGACCAAACGCCCATTCCCCTACCCCCAAGCTCCGTGCCACGTTAATAGGCAAGGAAAACGTCAAGTTTTCGTCGATTCTTCAATTCCAAGGTATGTTTTCATCATCTATCTCAAAGTTTTGGCGATTTTTGTCGATTTTTAGCATGTGAGGTGAGATATATCACCCTAGGTAGAAATTACACATGACGTGAATTATTTTGTGATTGATTATGTTCGGATTGTTGTAGTTGACGTTTGAACTTATCGATTGATTGAATAGTTCAATTTTGATTGTCGAATTGCATTCTAGGGCTTAGGGTTGTTGAATTTTAACTTGGGTAACTTGATAGTTTGACGAAATTGATGTCGGGGTGTGTTTTTTATTTGAGATAAGTCGTGGTAAATATTGTATAATTGTTGAAAGACGACTAATTCTCGAATTTTTGTGGGAAATTGCGTAATATGTGAATTGGTTGAATTTCTTAGATTAGTTGTACATAAAATGTTTGTATTGTTGTTTCTATTTTGTTGTTGTTATTGTTGCTAAGTGCTATGGCTGAATAGCTGTCGATTGTAGGATTGGGTTAGCTGTATGAAGTCTGAGTAGTTCGCTAGCCGTTATGCTGTCGAATTTTTGTGAACGCACTAAGCAATATGTTATAGTTGATTGTGTTTGGGGTGTAAATAGAGCTATCCTTGCTAAAATGTTGTAAATATTGTTAAAGACTAAGTGTGGGGTAAATTTTATTTAACCCGACCTTAGCCGAAGCTAACAGGTTTTTAGCTTAACGTTGTGCTTGTTTGTGTAAATTGACAGGTACAATGGCCAGCCGACAAGATAAAGGCAAGGGTGCTTCAACCTCAGGCACCGGCAGAAAGAGAATGAGACTGGGCACTGCTGTCCCAGCTGCACCGGCTGTTCCACGCGGTCAACACCGCCGATACGGAACAGGATGGGTTACCGAGGAAGGAATGAAGTGGTACGCAAAGCATAAGGAGAACAAGTACTTCCCGGAGGAATTTATTGCAAGGGAACCACTTGCACAGGAGTTCCCTCGAATCGTACAGAGGATTGAGGCAGCTGGGCTCAGCTTTATCTTTCAGGAGCCCAAAGAGTGCAACCTTCACTTGGTCCGGGAATTCTACGCCAACTGGAACCCGGCCATCAGGAGCCATACTATTAAAATCAGAGGGCAGATTGTCACTCTGGAACCCCAGCAGTTTAATGCCATCGTGGGAGCGCGGGACACAGACGCCCACGTCCTCCGCCAGTTAAACATCACCCCATCGTACGCCGACATCAGACGTACGTTGTGTGGGGCTCGATCCACAGCCCAATGGAGTAGACACAAAGAGAGGGGTTACCACCAGACTCTGCCTTATTCGCAGATGAACAGGGAGGTCAGAATCTGGCTAAAAATTGTATGTTCGTGTCTGATCCCGGGAGTGCATATGACAGACGTGACCCGGGACCGTGTCAGCCTGGTGTATGCCCTTATGAAAGGGCTTGAGATTAATGTGGGGGCGGTCATAATATCCGCCATGAAGAGAGCCAGACTACACCAGGGCCACAGATACGGGTTTGGCGGACTCATCACCACCTTCCTCCGAGGCCTCGACGTTGAGGAAGAAGCCTTGGATTACATTCCGCAGTTAGAGTGGAGGGCCCTTGATGTGACAAAGACCAAGGCCCCCGATACTACACACGGACCGGTGCTGACTCTGGGCGAGCGACATGCTCGTGACGACCAGTATATGGCCCGTATGTTCGGCATGCAGATGCTGCAGCTACGGATAGGTGGGAGACCAGCCACCGAGGATGAATTATGGCAGCTGGAGCTGGACTACCCCTTTGGCGAGAACGCCAGAGCTTTATGCAAGGTGGGGCCAGCCTTTGTGGAGCCGAGTGATGATGACGTCCCTACTGATGAGGAGACACGTCGTGAGGACTCTGATGTGGAGTCCGATGACGGCGATGGAGCTGATTCAGATATGGGCGACGAGGCCGCAGCATCGGATGAGGAAGTCGAATATTTCGACTGAGCAGGGAGTTTCACCACCCAAAATTTTGTGCTTTGTATTGTTGTGAACACTAGGGACAGTGTTCGATTTATGTGTAGGGTGGGGAGTAGTTAGGTGCTGGGACATAGGCTCTAAATTTGCTGTATAATTTTTCCTTGACGTTTATGTATGTTTGTGCTTTCCCTGTTGTTGTGAACTGATTTGTGATTTATGTGTATATATTCGTTTGTGGCTAATGATGTGTGTTTTTGAAAGTTATGGTTGCCTTTGTAAATATTTTGTAAATTTTGTAAATATTTTTTTTCTTTATCAATATGATCGATATTTTTCAAAATTTTTGCGAAAAGATTTTGCACTTATCAAAATATTTTGTAAATATTTTCTATCGAAATGATCGATGCGTTGCAAAAATTTTGAAGTTTTATTTTTGGGTTTCTCGGAGTTTGTTTTCGGTTCTTTTACCGAGAATAGTCCCATTGAACCGAGGTCATAGTTAGTGACCATTCCCTATGATGGATGGATGACGACCGTCTTAAGGGAAATGTTGTCGATAGGAGTAGATGTTTTGTTTTTAGTTTCTTTGGTGGATTGCATCAATAAACTGTAGTTGCTTATGGATGCTAAAATTTCGTTGCGTGTTGTAATTGATTTTCAAAATGTGAAAATGATTCGTTTGAAAGCATGCAATTTTGTAAATATGTTGAGTTACCTAGGCTATAGAATTTGGTTCATTATGATTGAGGCTTAATCTTGAAATCATGTAATTGACTAATTAAAGAGTCTGTGAATGCATCTTGATTAGAGCATGTGCATGAAGTGTGAGTGAGGTTTTGCTATTCCATGTCATTGTGAATTGTCTAGAACTTGCCTGGAGTGTATACAAAACGAAATGAAGGAGGTGCAGTGTCGGAAAGGATGTAGGCATTTCTTTGTTTTAACCTTTAGTTTCCATTTTTTTTCTTGTCAAATTCTACCTTTTTATATGTTGTATACCCTAGTCAGCCCGTTGAGCCTTTAGCCGATTTCTTTCTTTTGTCCAGATTTATATGAACTAAGCTTTATTCCTTCTTTTCATTAGCCTTAAAGTCTATAAGAAGCTCTTAAGCGCTTACAAAGAACAGAAAATGTTTCCCAAAGTGTTAAAGAGTGAAAAGAGTGAAAAGAAAAGAAAAGCAAGGTGAGGAAAGAAAAGATGATGTTGAAGAGGCACTAGTTGTAATTAAATGATAGTGAGGGTACATGAAAACCCTCTATTTTGTGTCAAGTGTGCCTGATGAAATGGGTTGTATGAAAGTAAACCAGCATGAATGGGAGAAAAAGAGAAAAGAGAGGAACAATGTCCATGAGTCGATGGGAATGAGTTGAAAAGGCGCTTAAGGATGCTAGCGACTATTATTGGCTAATCCAATATATATATACTAGATCCATAGCCCAGTTACAACCCATTAAAAGTCCTATTTGATCCTACATTGCATTTCTTTATATTAGTGGAGTAATACACTAAGGGCAAGCCTATGGGTCATGACATGATGCATGTGAATTCTTTTGGGAGAGAGAGTGAAAGTAATTTTTTATATGCCCCTACTTGCATGTTTTTGTGCTGCATGAACATAAAAAGGGGAAGTTTCTCTCGAGTTGTGAGGGTACATGCTTGATGAAAGATTGATTTTCGTGTCGGATTTCTTGATTAGTTGATTTGCATGCGTTTGCCGATATCAAGAATCAATTCTTAAAAGTCTAGGAAGCCTCGATGTATTAAGGTCATTGTCTTGTACGACCAAGCATGTTTTCTTGATGATTTGCAAAAATCGAATAATCGGTATGACCGTAACGTAAATGGCTGCACCATAGTGACAAAGGTTGAGATGTGATGTGCATGATTTGTGTATGTGTTGTTCGAGGACGAACAAGGATTTAAGTGTGGGGTAAGTGATCTTGGGCAGATTTATATGCCCAAGTGATACTCAAACGTATCATTTTTACCTTGTTTGTTGTGCAATGTGTATATAATATCATGTATTTGTTAATAAAATGCGAATTTATACTAACCAACATGATTAGCATTTGTTTTGCAGGATAATGTGATTTTTAAGAGCTAAAATGCGTGTTGTAACTATGTCGGAGTTGGACTGGGATGCGAGCGTGGAAAAGACCTTGGATGGCACATTTTACACTGTCTCCGCGATGGAGCCGTGCCACGCTGCCATCGCGGCAGCACACTGCCTGGAGAGGAAATTAATTGGCAGATTCCAGTGAGGCCTCGCGACAGCTCCATGGCACGGAGACAGGACTCCGCGATGGCCTCCGTGCCACGTTGAGGCCAATTATCCGGACCCTGCAATTTCCAGAGAGGGTCCGCGTCCACGCCGTGTCACGGAGGCAGTGCTACGCGTTGGCCTCCGTGACACGTTGCTTGTTATTCCGGGAAAAATTTTCCACTAGTATAAATAGCACACTTAGGTTTATTTTTAATCAGTTTTTAGTTTTTAGACTGAGTTCAGAAGTGGAGAGCAGGAACGTGGGTTTGTGGCAGTTGAAGAATAGAAAAGCTAAGAGTTTTCTTCTCTTCCTTTCTTCTTTCCTTCAATTGTATGCATGATTTACACTCATTTTAGGATGATTAATCCAAGAATGAGTGGCTAATTCCCTTCTTTGCTGAGGTTTTGAACTTGTGTAATGAATTTTGGTGATAATTGATATGGTTTCTTCTTCTTCTTGCATGTTGTTCTATTAATTCTTGTGCTTACTACATTATTGATTGGCCACCATTAATGTATATCTAAAAAGTCCAATTTCACTCGAGAGAGCACGAAACTTGAAAGTTGTGAATTAATAGGGTATTGTTCTTAACTTGATTTGGGAAAATTGGGTTTTGATGTGCTTTCTTGATAGAAATATACTTGAAAGCCGTATTAGTCAATTTAGGAACCGGAATTGTAGTGCTAGGTCATAAATTGCATTTGATCACAGAAATGTAGACGGATGGTTTATGATTCTAAAGTGAAATTAAATACGAAAGTTTTAATTTCTAGGCAACGTTCTTGGCTAGCAACATGAAGAAGAGGATGACCAAATTATCATGATTATCAAGTTCATTACTCGTTCTTAACCTTGGCATGTGCGTATCCATTGTCTAAATTCTAAAGTAAATAGTTGTTATTAATTGTAGTATATAAATAGTTTAGAAACAAAAACTCACTCAACTCTTGGTTGGATTGTTGTTAACATAGTTAGGGATAGAATAGAAATATAGTAAACTAGGCAGTTTTACATATCTAGAGCAGCCTCCTTGGATCGATACTTGGCTACTTAGCCACTTTATTACTTGTTTGACCACGTGCACTTGCGTGTCGGTTGATAATATTTAATACCAACCCGAGCAGTACAAGCCGCGAACACATCTCATCATGCTTGAATACATATATCATAGATCTCAACCTTCATGAACTTTCATGGATGGGCATCATAATTTATAAAAGCTTGAAAATATAATTTGTAATAGAAAACATTATAAAATATGCCCATTAATCATAATTTAACATTAGAAACATGCATATATCATATCCATGATTGATACTTAGAAAATTCACATGTTGGGTTAAAACCCCATAGATTCATCAACTAGAATTTTTATGAAATTGAAGAGGGATTGAGAATGGGTATGGATGGATACACCCATTCCTAACCCTACATACTTAGAAGAATATGTTTTCACCAACCCTCTTGAAAGCCTAATGGATTTTGGGGAAGAACATGATGAATCCTAAGGTTGATCACCCTTAAAACCCTCTAGGTTGCATGCATGGTAGAGGACAGGTTTTGAATGAGTTTAACCCTCTTCAAACACCCTTTTCTGAGCTTAAAATGACATAGTATAAGACTTAGGGGCTTAAAAGTTATGGAATTGCCCTTACTAAACTTCCAAGAAATTAGCCATTGTTCGAAGCAACGACCAACACAACGAGTCATCCGGTTCTCCCACGACCCGTTACATCGCTCGTTGTCTCATCCCAGTTTCCTGTATCAAGTCTTCTACCATGATCGGACAGGACTAGTCGTTACCAGCTCCAACGACTTATCGGTGCCAACCGTTGTCACCACTGCTCCCATCCTAAAAATCCTCCCAACGGGCATATACAACGACTTATTGTTTAGAACAATGAATCATCCTATAACTCGTGCCAACCTTCTTTGACCAAGACCACCTTCACAATGACCCATTTACAATGACCCGTTACATCAAACAACAGGTCGTTCTTAGACCCATTAATCCCAAGTCCAATTCTGCATCTTCTCACCATGGGCACATACAATGAGTTGTTAGACCTACCAATGAGCTGTACAATTTGTCATTCTGAGAAGGAATCTTAGATTCCCTACTCTTTTTCATTTCAAATCCCAAGTCTAGGCTTAGACACTTCCAAGGTATTACAATTTACTAATGGCTAAACTCGAATAACTTTGATGCTTCATATAAACTAAAGAAAAGATGGAATTCCTAGATAACCCTTAGAATGAGGTAAATCATAGGGCCAATATTTAGGTTGAATATAATCAAAGGGTCTCTTTGTTCGGAAGAAAGTTGGTTCCCTTAGGATGTACATTGATTATCAGTAGTTGAACAAGGTCACAATTAAGAATAAGTATACCTTCCCCAGGATTGATGATTTATTTGATCAGCTTCAGGGCGATAAGTACTTTTCAAAGATAGACCTCAGATCTGGTTACCATCAGCTCTGAGTTAGTGAGAGTGAAACTTTGAGGACAACATTTAGGACTCAGTATGGTCACCATTAGTTCTTAGTTATGTCTTTTGGACTAAAGAATGCTCTTACAGCTTTTATAGACTTGATGAAAAGGGTGTTCAAGAAATATTTTGATACGTTCGTAATTGTCTTCATATATGACTTCCTTATATACTCTCGGAGCGAGGAGGAGCGTGTCGCTTGTTTAGGAATTATGTCGCAGACTCTCAAGGACCACCAGTTGTTTGCTAAATTTAGAAAGTGTGAGTTTTGGCTAAACTTAGTAACATTCGTGGGTGATGTAGTGTCTACCGAGGGTGTGTAGGTGAACTCTCAAAAGATAGAATCAATAAAGAATTGTCCTAGACACGTCAGTCCTACAAATATTAGGAGCTTTTTGGGGTTTAGCTTGGTACTACAAGAGGTTCATAGAGGGATTGTCATCCATTACAGCACCATTGACTCTTTTGACTTAGAAGAAGGTCAAATTTTAGTGGTCGAATGCTTGTGAGAAGAGTTTTTAGGAGTTAAAGACTCGACTCACCTCAGCCCCAATATTGACCCTACTGGAGGGCACGGATGGTTTTCTTGTGTATTGTAGTGCCTCTAGGGTTGGTCTTGGTTGTGTGTTGATGAAACATGGTAAGGTCATTATGTGTGCCTCTAGACAAATTAAGACTCATGAGAATAATTATTCGATGCATGACCTAGAGTTTGTAGTTGTTGTATTTTCTTTGAAGATCTAGAGGCACGACTTGTATGAGGTGCATGTAGATATCTTCACAGACCACAAGAGCATTCAGTACATATTCACTCAGAAGGACCGAAATTTGCAGCAAAGTAGATGCCTAGAGCTACTCAAGGACTATGACATGAGTGCCTTTTATCATTCGGACAAGGCCAACATAGTGGCGGATGCTCTTAGTAGGCTATCCATGGAAAGTGTTTCTCATGTTAAGAATGGAAAAAAGGAGTTGGTGAAGGATGTCCATGGGCTTGCTCGTTTGTGGGTTCGCCTTGCAGATTCTACAAATGGTGGTGTTATCATTTAGAATGGGTTAAATCCTTCATTGGTGACAGAAGTTAAAGCTAGGAAAGATGAGGATCCTATCCTCATGAAGCTGAAGGAAGTTGTTCAGAATCAAAGAGTGGAGGTTTTCTCCCAAGAGGGAGAAGTTGTAATTTGATATCAGGGCCCATTATGTGTATCAGTTGTGGATGACTTGAGAGATCAGTGATCGTGGGAAAAAATAGCATGCCCGAGTGATACTTTATAACTTAGTTTTGCCTTGTTTATATATTTATTTATATACATTTTCATGTGATTTTATATAAATGTGAATATATGTACTAACCAACATGATTAGTTCTTGTTTTGTAGGTTTACATGAATTTGAGGAACTAATTTATAAGTTGGTGAAGTAGAGGAATGGAGTCGGGAGCAATTTGCGAAAGTCGGCAGAAGTATGCCTTGACAAGGCTGGCCACGCCAGGCCGCGTGCCACGCAATGCGTGTGCCGTACCCAGCGTCGTGCCAATCCCATGCTAGGCACACGAGACAAGGCAACATGTAGGCAGGCTCCAGCGCGCCAGCGCCGTGCCACGCCAGGCCAGCTGCGCGCCAGCAGCATGCCATTGTGCTGCATGAGCAGCGTGTCACGCCGGCCAGCACAGCGACCCTCGGCAGCATGGCATCTTGAGGCAATTTCCATAGAGCCTCCGCGTTACCTCCATGTCACAGAGGCAGTGCTCCGCGATACACTCCGTGACACGGAGCCATTCCAAGACAGGCCTAATTTTTCAAAATTCTCATTTACTATAAATAGGTCCCTTAGCTCCTAAAATCAGGGGTCACAATTTTTTCTGGAAAACCACCTAGGAGTGAAGGGAGAAGTGGGAGAACTCATCTAGGGTTTGTCAAATTCCCTTCTCTTCTACCAATTCTTGTAAGTATGTTAATTTAGTTATAGTTTCTTGTAGTTTTACGAACATGAATGGCTAGAACCCTTCCCCTAGGGTTGAAGCCATGAGTTATGATTGTGTTTTTATGAATTTGTGTTGGAATTAAGTTATTGATTGTTTTTTTTTCTTGCATTCTGAATTATTGGTTGTTTTTATGATTGATCAATACACGTTAAGTTAGGCACTTGCTTGAGAAAGCATTTACCTAGGTCAGAACATGAGAATGTAAGGAGCATGATTGTATCTCACGATATAATTTGTGTTAGGATAGAAATATACCTAACACCTTGCTTGGTTGATAAAACGGGATGAGCTAGGCACCAACTTAGAATTATCACATCACCACTCGAAGAAGTAGCTGTGAAGCTAAGTTTAGTCGAATGATTAGGTGTACGAGAGTCCCTAATCATTTCCACGTAAACCACATCCATGTAATTAATTGCCCACGAACTAGAATTAGCATCCTCGTTCACAATGTTGCAGTGAGGCTAGTTTGTCGTGTTTAGAGGCTCGAAAGGCCATGAACATGTAATTCTGATTATGTGAGACGATAATTAATAGTTTCATACTTAAACCATTGTAAATCGTAACATCGCATGATTATCTGGTTTTAACTCCATGTTGCTCCTAGAGTGAATTCAGAATATTTCGTTGACCCCAATTAGACTTAATTAAACCTTCTCGAAAATTTCTATAATAAACACTTGCGAAAGTTTATATCACACTTGAACTAGATAGTTAGCTGAATTGGTCCAGTCCCTGTGGGTTCGACATTCCGGTTCTTCAAAAAGGGCCACTATATTACTTGTACGACCCGTACACTTGCGGGCACGACAACAAGATTTTGGCGCCGTTGCCGGGGGACTCGGCGAAGTTTTGATAATTTATCTATTTTTGTGTGATCTTTAAATTTCCTTAAGTGTTGAAAAACTTGGTCTTAGTCTGATCATTTGCAGGTGATAGGTTGTCCTGCCGAGCTAGCTAAAAATAGAGAGCTTGTGGAACCGTTGCTTGAACCTGAACGTCAAATCCATTTGCGAAGGAGAGTATCTCTAGTGCAAAAGCTGAAGAGACTTCAAGAAAAGGTACAACAACAACCACCCGCGGGACAAGCACAATTGTCATCGGAAGCAATGGCGGTTAGACCAGTTCGCGAAGTGGCAATCCCATAAGCGACTAATGTGAACTCTAGTATCCGAATATCGGAGACTGGAGGGAACTTTGAGCTTAAACAGAACATGGTGCAGCTGTTACATTCTAGTGGTCAATTCACTGGGATGGCACATGAGGACCCGCAGCAGCACCTACAGAACTTTCTTGAGATTAGTAACACGTTTGTCCCCACCGGCGTGTCCACAGATTATGTCCGACTAACCCTCTTTCCATTTTCATTGTTGGGAGAGGCAAAAAAGTGGTTGAAAGTTGAGCCACCGAACTCCATAACTTCGTGGAATGACTTGGCTAAGAAGTTCCTTATCCGATTCTTTCCTTCAGGCAAAACTGCAAAGTTAAGAAGTGAAATACTAAGATTCAAGCAGAGGCCTGATGAGAATTTATATTTGGCTTGGGAAAGATTCAAGTCATTATTGAGAGACTGTCCCCATCACTAGCAATCAAATGAAGTGCTGGCTCATACCTTTGTAGAAAGTCTAGACCCACACACGAAAATATTACTAGACTCTACATCGGGTGGGCAAGCCTTGGAGAAGACGTATGATGAGTTGTACACTTTGTTGAATAGAATTGCTCAAGGAAATCCAGAGTGGCACAGCGAGTCATCTAGAGGGGCAGGAAAGAGATCAGGGTTGATAGAGGTAGATGGAATGAATGCCTTGGCAGCGCAGTTAGCTTTGTTCCAGCATCAGATGATGACTCAGTTCAATAAACTGAGTATGAACCTACCACAGGGCCAGTTTAATGCAATTCAGCAAGCTCCGAGTTGGTGTGAAATTTGTGGTAATAATGGGCACATTGCAGAACTTGTGGAGCCAATCCGGAATCAGTCTATTTAGTTGGGAATGTGCAGCGGAACAATCAAAATGTTGGACACAACTTCAACAGAAATTGGCATGGCCACCCGAATTTTTCTTGGGGTGGAAACCAAAAGCAGAGTTATCAGCAACCTCAACAACAGCAGTATCAACATAATAGGCAGAATGATGGTCAAGTGAGCAGCAGCATTGAGGAAACATTGCAGAAAATCATGGAGACCCAAACTCAGTTAGCGGAGAATCAGGCGAGGATGGCAACAGACTTAAAGAATCAGCAAATGGGTACCCGCAATCTTGAAAACCAAGTGGGTCAGATAGCAGCTTCTCAAAACATGAGATCACAGGGGGAATTACCAAGCGACACAGATCCTAATCCCCGGCAGGTCAATACCATTAGTCTGAGAAGCGGCAAGCAATTAGCTGATGCAGTGCCAAAAAAGCTGAGAAAGGAGGTGCAGCCGGAGTTGGTTAGACTAGGACCATCCACCAACACAGGAGATAATCAGAGTGCTGGGCAACAAAATGTACAATCTTCTTGGCATCCATCACAAAGACCACCACAACCATACCTCAGAAACTTAGAAAGAGCAAGGAGGAGGAATGCTTCAAAAAGTTCTTTGAGAGTTTCAAAGAACTTCACATAAATTTGCCTCTTATTGATGTTTTGCAAGGAATTCCCAAGTATGCTAAATACTTGAAAGACATGATGGAGAACAAAGTCAGATTGGTGGATGTTCAGATGGTAGCACTGACTGAGGAGTGCAGTCATAGGGTACTGAGCAAGATTCCGAAGAAGCTCAAAGACCAAGGGGGTTTTACCCTCCCCATACTAATTGGTAAAGCTGAGGTGCTACGAGCTTTGTGTGATTTAGGGGCAGCAGTTAACCTAATGCCCCTGTCTTTATTTAACACCCTGGGGTTGGAAAAACCAAGGCCAACGAGGTTGATGCTGCAGCTGGCTGATAAGTCACGAGTGACACCTGATGGAATAATAGAGGACCTTCTCATCAGAGTAGGTAAGTTTATTATACCTGCTGATTTTATTGTCTTGGATTTTTAGGTTGATGACCAGGTACCCTTAATCTTGGGACGGCCATTCTTGGCCACCAGAGGAGCGGTGATTGATTTGAGAGAAGGGACCTTGAAAATGAGGGTCGATGATGGAGAAGAACTCTTCCGCATTTATCAAGAAATGAACCCATCTGCACACTACAGAAACCTTTGTTAGGTTAGTGTGTTGTCAGAGGATGAGAGTGGGGTGGAGGATTCCATAGGTGCATGGCCAAAGGCAATGACAAGTGTCTAGCCCGAGTCTGATAAAGGGCTTCAAATTGTGAAGAAGTTGGAGGAAGAGAGGAACGGAGTGGAGGCTGTTTCCTCTAAAAATAAAAAAAAGGAGATGGTTCTCGAACGGGAACCCAGGTATGAGGATGTCCTGAAAAGGACAGTCCACGTCGTGCCGCGACGAAAAATTAGGCGCTGCTTAGGAGGCAACCCAAGGGTACCCCATGTACAAATTTTTAATTTTAGTTTGTATTGATTTTGTTATTTTCATTATGTTTGTGTCTTTGGTGGAAAGTTAAGCACAGATGGAGGGAAGTTTGAGTACCCAAGAAGGAGGAAGCTAAAAAGCATGGAATAGAAGAAGAGTGGGGTCAAACACCCACCTATGAAAACTTGAAGAAAAGCATGTTGTTAGCTAGAAATAGAGGCTCAGGGAGTATTTCTCATCCTTTTAACTTTAATTTGATGCTATGAGGACATAGCAGGATGTAAGTGTGGGGTGAGGAAAATTTCAAAAAAATTTTGTGCTTAGCGATTTTTGGTGAATGTAATTCTTGTACGAAATAATTGAAAATTTTTTGTGATTTTTGTGAGTCAAGCATGACTTCATCACCCGTTGGTTTGTCTTTTTGGTTCTTTTTCGACGGGGGGTCTTTGAACCGAAAAATAAATAATTTCTTTGTCTGTATATAATGTTTTTAGTCATAGATAGAGACTATTTCCGACGATGGATGGATGACGACTGTCTTGAGGAAAAATAGTCAATAAGTTTTTGGTTTTTGAACCCGTAGCTAATTGACGGTTTTATGTTCTTGTTATGTACTATACATGATTGTAAGATGCAAGTGTGGTTAGTGTTGAAGCATGTAAGAATGGTATAACTTTGTTTGAGACACTTAGGCTCTTGAATTTGACTCAATAGATTGAAGCTTAATTCTGAATTCTTGTGATTAGCTGAGTAAGAGTCTGTTGAATGTGTCTTGATTTGAGCATGTGCCATGAGTGTAAGGTTTTGAGTATTCTGGGCTATTGTGGAGTGTCTAGAACTTGCCTAGTGTGTTCATAAAACGAAATGAAGGATGTGAATTGTAGGAGATGATTTAGGCATTTCTTTGAATGATCCTAAATGTCATCCCTCATTTTACCTACCTTGAATATTTAATCCTAGTTAGCCCCATTGATCCTTGAGCCTATTCTTTGATAGTTGCAACATAAGCTTCATCGTTTTACTTTCATGAGCCTTGAATTTGATCCAAAACTCCAAAGCGCTTAAAGGAAAAATCTGAAAGAGTAAAGGAGTGAGAAGAATGAAAAAGAAGGAAAAGTGACAGTTGTAAAAGTTGAGAAAGGTCAAGGGTGCACTTGTTTGAATATGGTTGAGTATTAGTAGGGAGTAAGAAAATAAATTAATGAAAATTTACTTATAGAACTCCTTACTAATAAGCTAAGAGTGCCTAAAGAAATGGGAAAACAAAAGAGGAAAAAGAAAGCTGAAAAGAGATGAAGGTGAAGTAAGAGAAGGGGAGTCCGTAAGGAGGGCGTGATGTATTAAAAGCGCTTAGGGAAGATAGTCACTATTACTGGCCATAATAGTACCTACCCATCCCTTAGTTACATTACAACCTAAAAAGTCCTACTTAATCTTACATTCATACATCCTTAAATTAGTGGAATAAAACACTAAGGGCAAGCTTATGGGTCATTACATGATGCATATGAATTCTTTATGAGAGTGAGCGTAATTCTATTCATGTACCCAAACATGTTGTGATTTACAAATTTTTTGCGTGTGAAAATGGGTAACTCTCTTGCCGTGAGGGCACATGCTGAATGAAAGATATAATTCTTGTTGGATTTCTTGATCAGTTTATTCACATGAGTTCGCTAATATTGAGAGTCTATTCTCGAGGTTAAGAAGTCTTCGCAGGGTTGTATTTCATTTCAATGGTTAAATCGTGCATGCTCTATTTGTAACTTGCTATCTTAAATAATCAGTACAGCCATAGCTTGAATTCTCTTGCTAAATTAGCTATGGGTGAGTCTCCATAGGCATGAGATGTAAAAGGTTTGTTCGAGGACGAACAAGGCTTTAAGTGTGGGGTAGGTGAGTGGGCAAAAATAGCATGCCTGGGTGACACTTTATAACTTAGTTTTGCCTTGTTTACCTATTTATTTATATACATTTTCATGTGACTTTATATAAATGTGAATATATGTACTAACAACCATGATTAGTTATTGTTTTGTATGTTTACATGAATTTGAAGAACTAATTTATAAGTTGGTGAAGTAGAGGAATGGAGTCGGGAGCAATTTGCGAAAGTCGGCAAGAAGCATGCCTTGACAAGGCTGGCCATGCCAGGCAGCGTGCCACGCTGTGCGTGTGCCGTGCCCAGCACCATGCCATCCCCATGCTAGGTGCACGAGACAAGGCATCATGTAGGCAGGCTCCAGCGCGCAAGCGCCGTGCCACGCCAGGCCAGCTGCGCGCCAGCAGCATGCCATCGCACTGCATGAGCAGCATGTCATGCCGGCCAGCGCAGCGACCCTTGGCAGCATGGCATCTTGAGGCAATTTCCATAGAGCCTCCACGTTACCTCCGTGTCATGGAGGCAGTGCTCCGCGATACACTCCATGACACGGAGCCATTCCACGACACGGAGCCATTCCACGATAGGCTTAATTTTGCAAAATTCTCATTTACTATAAATAGGTCCCTTAGCTCCTAAAATCAGAGGGTCACGATTTTATTCTGGAAAACCACCTAGGAATGAAGGGAGAAGTGGGAGAACTCATCTAGGGTTTGTCAAATTCCCTTCTCTTCTACCAATTCTTGTAAGTATGTTAATTTAGTTGTAGTTTTACGAACATGAATGGCTAGAACCCTTCCTCTAGGGTTGAAGCCATGAGTTATGATTGTGTTTTTATGAATTTGTGTTGGAATTAAGTTATTGATTGTTGTTTTGTCTTGCATTCTGAATTATTGGTTGGTTTTATGATTGATCACCATGAAAACATACACGTTAACTTAGGCACTTGCTTGAGAAAGCATTTACCTAGGTCAGAACATGAGAATGTAAGGAGCATGATTGTATCTCACGATATAATTTGTGTTAGGATAGAAATATACCTAACACCTTGCTTGGTTGACAAAATGGGATGAGCTAGGCACCAACTTAGAATTATCACATCACCACTCGAAGAAGTAGTTTTGAAGCTAAGTTTAGTCGAATGATTAGGTGTACGAGAGTCCCTAATCATTTCCACGTAAACCACATCCACGTAATTAATTGCCTATGAACTAGAATTAGCATCCTCGTTCACAATGTTGCGGTGAGTCTAGTTGTCGTGTTTAGAGGCTCGAAAGGCCATGAACATGCAATTCTAATTATATGAGACGACAATTAATAGTGTCATACTTAAACCATTGAAATCGTAACAGCGCATGATTATCTGGTTTTAACTCTATATTGCTCCTAGAGTGAATTCAGAATATTTTGTTGACCCTAAGTAGACTTAATTAAACCTTCTTGAAAATTTCTATAATCAACACTTGCAAAAGTTTATATCACACTTGAACTAGATAGTTAGCTGAATCGGTCCAGTCCCTGTGGGTTCGATATTCCGGTTCTTCAAAAAAGGCCACTATATTACTTGTACGACCCGTACACTTGCGGGCACGACAACAATCAGATGTTTAGAGAAGCTCATGGTTTTCGATACTCTATCCATACAAGTGACACCAAGATGTACCATAACCTATAGGAAGTCTATATGTGGAATGGCATGTAGAAGGACATAGTGGAGTTTTTGTCTAAGTGCCTGAATTGCCAATAGGTGAAGGTTGAGTATTAGAGACCTAGAGGTATGCTCCAAAAAATTAGTATTCCTACTTGTAAGTGGGAAGAGGTCAATATGGACTTCATTACAGGTCACCTTGTACATGCCGATAGTATGACTCTATATGGGTAATTATGGACAGATTGACCAAATCAGCCCATTTTATACTGGCCAAAACTATCTATTCAGCTAAAGATTATGCTAGAATGTACATTTGGGAGTTAGTTTGGCTGCATGGAGTTCCTCTATCATTCATCTTAGATAGGGGTACTCAGTTCACCTCTAAACTTTGGAGGTCATTTTAGAGAGGCCTTGGTACTCAGGTGAAGCTTAATACAGCTTTTCATCTGCAGAAAGATGGCCAGGCTGAGAGGACCATTGATACCCTTGAGGACATGTTGAGAGGATGAGCGATTGATTTCAAGGGTAGTTGGGATAATTGTTTGTCTCTCGTCGAGTTTGCCTACAATAACAGTTACTGTTCTAGCATTCAGATGGTACCATTTGAAACTCTTTCTGGGCAGAGGTATAGGTCACCTATTGTACGGTTTGAGGTAGGTGAGGCTACATTGATAGGGTCGTATTTAGTTCATGAGGACATGGATAAAGTTCAGCTTATTATAGGAAGGCTAAAAACAACTTAGAGTCATCAGAAATCTTATGCGGATGTGAGGAGGAAAGAGCTTCAGTTTGAGGTTTATGATTGGGTGTTTCTGAAGGTGTCTCCCATGAAGGGAGTAATGAGGTTCAGAAAGAAAGAGATGCTTAGTCCCCAATATATTGGTCCTTATAGGATTCTGAGCCTAGTTGGCAAGGTGGCATATGAGGTGTCTCTAAGTTTCTTTCATGTCATAGCATGCATGTATGTTTCATGAATTCAGTTCAGTCATGTATTTCAGTTCGAAATCAGTTACTGCGTCAATTTTTAGCTATGGTTGTTTAGTTTTGGGGATTGCAGTTCCTTTCCTAGCCCTCCAGTATGCTTAAGTAAATATTCGAGGATGAATGTTCCCAACGGAGAGATATTGTAACACCTCAGGCTTCAAAATGGTTGTGGTAGCAAAGAAACTGAAATTACAGATCCAGTGCAGGGGGTTGATAGAGAGATCAATGTCCCATAGGGAATGCGACGACCCATTGAAGTGGTATCATCACTTTGATGGTGAATGACGGCTATCAGGAAGACAACGAACCATTGTGGGTGGCGTCAAAGTTTGACAGCAAGGATGATGGCCCATCAACCTAACAATAGACCATCACATGTTTCATCGCAAGGGGGTCATAGTGTTGCTGGTGTGTTAGCTGACTCGATGGAACATCAAAGGAGGGATGGCCTGTCACTTCCATCATCGTTTTTGCCATTCAGGACCCTTTTCTAGATAAGGGTGATGGCAAGATTGACAAACCGTTGAGCTTGTGACGGCTCGTCGCGAGTACCATTGGGACGCCCAGTTGTCTAGTTTCAGCCCGATTTCTATTTGTAATTTTGTAATAACTCTAGCTCCTAATCCCTTAGTGAGATCATTTTTGGGATCCTTAAGGGTGTAATTGAGGATTTTACTTAGTTTATTCCTCACTTTTCTCATACAGCAAGTTCGGAAAAGATCAAGACTAAGAAGTCTCCATCAAATTTCTTTCAAATCTCTTTGGGTCTTAAAATTTGGTTGCGAGTTAATCAAACCCAAGTATGTAGAGCCATGAATGGGGGATTTCTTCCATCCTCATATCCAATTTATCCCCTAATTCATTAATTCAAGTCTCCAATTACGTGTATTGAAATTTCTAAAATTTTAACCCAATTCTTTGAAATTATCCATGCATTATCTATGGGTCAAACTCTATCATGTTTTAATTATTGATGTGAGGCCAATGGGGCAGATTCTATTCCCAATTTAATTAGGTATTTGTGATTTCATGTTTTATGAATATTATGCCTTATTATGTATGATTTATGAAATTAAGCTTATGAGTCCAATGATTTCAAGTTTAATGAAGTTAATTATGTTTTATGAATAAAATGCAAGATTTCCATAAGAACCCTTCATGAATTAATGGGTTTTGGAGTGATGATTTCCTCAAGTATACATGGCTTTCATGAATATCAAGTTTATGATGATGGCCGACTCACGGGCCTATTTTATGGCTAGTTGACGTATCTAAAGTATGTTATGAACCTCATGATTTAAACAAGCCCATGTACTTCAAGTATGTTTCATGATTATGATATGAGAACTATATATGTTTTGGGAGTAGTATTTAACACCAAGTAGGTCGTTGTTCCAGCACACCCAGGTCTCAAGGTATGTGCCAACATAGCCCGGGTCCTCCATGAAAGTGTTTCCCATGCCCGTATGGGCCACCCATGAGTGGTATCACACTTTTTTCATTGTTCTACCCTTGGCAAGGTACGAACACCCTCCCAACTAGGGATTTATAGGTTGGGCTCCATGTATGCTCACGTGGGGTATGTCGATTATAAGAATCTCCCACTGCTCCTCATGTTCATAACTTATGATTTTATATTTTTATAGTATACTTGACCCATTGATTAGTTTATTAGTTTTCACTTACGATTTCAAGCATGACAAGTTTTATGATTTCTAATTCTAAACCTTGGGTCATTATGTTCAAATTATGACAAATAGCTTATGCTTATGTATACATAGAATTTATGGTTTAAAGCATGTTATCTTTTCTCTTTCGATCCTTTTGATTTATATGCGTGGTTTTATTCTATCATTTTAGTAGCATATTTTACTTACTTTACATACTCAGTACATTTCAAGTGCTGACTGCATACTCTATGCTATATCGTCTCATGATATAGGTTTGGGTGATCCCTCCCAATATCATCACTAGCTCACACTTGCTTAGTTTAGCTCCATCCCGCTTTTGGTGAGTCCTCATTATCCGACAATGACTATCAGTTTATGCTTGTTATGTTTTGTTTTAGTTTCATACTTGGAGTTAGCGCAGCATCTCATAATACAGTAGAGGCTTTCAGACATATACCTAGCATGTTTGTCTTATGACTTGGCATTTTGATATTATCTCTTTTATTTATTCTTTATGATATTTGGACTTCCACTTATCCATGCTTATGGTAATTTCAACTAGATCATGCTCTTAACTTGTGCTATGTAAGTACCATGGGGTTAGCTTGGAGATGTTCATGGTTCTAGGTCTCGTGTCTTGGCCCAGTGTCATAGCTCAGGTCATGACACTCAAGGTTGGAGCCTATGGAAATTCCTCAACAATCAATCTAACAACCTCAACATGAACCTGGAAGGGTGAGGTGCTAAGAAAACAATCATATTGGAACATACAATACAAATGATCTTCAAAGGGGAAATGGTCAGCGCGATTATCTACTGTGCGACAAAGAATACTAAGGTCTTTGTTTCCACTAGCAAAAGATACGGTAAGTGCAAAGAACATTATTCAATAACCTTCACTGGCGAGGATTGGAACGACCTTGTATTTTCATAGAATGATGCACATGTAATATCTTTTTATATTTTGAATTCTAAAATCAAACATGTACTGATTGTTGAGGTAGTTCGGCTTATTGATAATGCTCAAATTACACTCCTGAAGAAGTATAACGCAGACGTTGTTAATAAAAGATTCAATTAAGGTTGGGGCCGATCCCATAGGCAATATGGTCAAGATATAGACTAATGGTAGTATTCATGCTTTTTTATTACATATTTCCTATAAGGGGGTTTTAATAGAAGTAATCAAGTAACAGTTTTGTGAATTGTTGTTGTTATCAAAATTATGCAATTAACTAGTAAAGTGTTCCCCATGGCTTTTTAACTAGGTCAGATTATTACACTCGTAATCTTCCCCAATACATTTTCATACCTCAGAACTAGGGTAGGGCGCAATTGGCACTCGATTCATGATTGATCGAGAAGCCGGCTATATAGCATCTATATATGTAACACTAAGGCTTACCAAGCCACCTGTCACAACCAACCAGGACAAATACTGGGCCAATAATGCTTTCACAATTATAAATATGCAACCTGGAAAGCCGACAAGGCTACAATAAAGCTAAGCAAAGCAATGAAAAGTCAATACGACTACATCAACCATACTACTAAACAAACTATTCCACATCAACCTCTACAGAGTAAAAAAACTTAAATGCACGGGACAGGGCCCCGGCCTACCCATGCAGTAAACGAAATTGAAAATAGTTCACACTAGGACATGGTTCCTGGAAGAGAGGAGCATACCACTATTCTACTGAAATCTGGCTCCTACTACATCTGATGATCTAAGCCTCGGCCTGCACCTGTATCACGATTGCAGGAAGGGTCCCAAGATGAAGGGACGTCAGCACGAATAAAATGTACTAGTATGTAAGATTGAAAACTATAAACGTGTAAGATAAAAATGATAACTACGCCTGAAATAAGGAGTAATAACAACCTGAAATTCTGAAAACAGAAACCTGGCAATAACTCATTATTGAAGTATATATGCAACCATCTAATGCACAACAAAGACTATAATAGAAATGCCAGCAGACAGCCGACCATAAAATCTATACAATCCATCCATCCAGTGTACCACACCGGGGTAAAAATAAAAATGCCTCCAGCCGGTGTACTATACCGGGGTAAAAATAAAAATGCCTCCAGTCGGGGTACCATACTAGGGTAAACTCCGTCCAGCCGGTGTACCACACCGGGATAAAATAACAAGACCTCCAGTAGGTGTAACACACTAAGGTAAAATCAATAAAGCCTAGGAAAAATTATAAATGGAGCTGATATGGCTTAATACTACATCCACTCAATACATACAACATAGAAATGACAAATACTAAACATGTGGCCTGCATAAGCCTCCTTTGTAATGCATAACTGGAACTGAGTACATATAACATGCAAAGCTAGAAAATAGAACTTAAATTCATGTAGTAAAATCTTGTGTGAATCATAAGGAACTCCGGATAACCTAAGAGTTTCAACAAAATTTGTAGATCGTCTCCACAGGACAATAGAGCTCAGAAACCCTGCTAGCTTGTCGTTTGACTTAAGGGAAAGGGATTATGAAATATCCCCTTCGCGTGAAATATTTCGTAACATACACATAAGATAAAGGACAACCATAACCAAGTAATCCTAATTCGGTAAGCTAGTTTACCCTCAATAGATTGCAACGTCTTTACGTGGCTTAAAATCATTTACACGTCCTCATCTCGGCTCTTTAACCAATTTCAGATAGCAAACAGACCTTTAAACACATTTAGCATCACATATATATACACATCACATATAGTAAGGACCATCTAACAGTGGCCACGCTGAGGGGTCTCCAACTCAATGTACAACTACGACAACAATCAACACAATATCACACTTTAGGTATCTCCCTTCGGCTAGGCATAATCTTAACATTTATCCTCAATAAAACATGGGATTTAAAATCTTAAATGAAGTTTAACATACTTCCTCAAGACTTTTAAAAAAATTTGTTGTCTCATTTGATTCACAACACACGAATCGTGCTTGAAAGAATGATAGACGGGGCTCCTTACATACCTTGTTACGATGAGCTTTCCTTAATCGCTTCTTTCCTCCAACAACCCATGTTTTGTATCGTTCAATTCCTTGAAGTTATACTCATGTAACAAGCCTGGTTTGAGCCAATTTCCTAGACAAAATGTCATCCCAACAGAAGCCATAACAACAATACAAAACAACACTTCATTACTTTATTTTAACTTGTATCCACAGTCTTTAAGGGGAAAACTAAAATGGTGAACTTACCTAGATGTTCTTGTGATTATTCCACAGAATAAAAGGAGTATATTCCCATAAAAACACATCTCTATCAACCTCTAAAAAGGGGCAAAAACTTCACCCAAAAACACACAAAAAATGAGCCACAAAACCAACTTCAACTTCTAGCTTTAGCTAAGAAAATTCTTGCAAGTTTAATAGCTAGAAATGGTAACCCTTTTCTTGTCTTCCAGTCCTACTAAGATAGAATATCTTGGAAGCTTAACATGATTGCAAACACTCACAGCCCAAAGAATGGCATAAACTTCAGCTAAACACACATGAAAAAAACAACCTAGCCTAGCTTTGAATTTTCAAGCTTTTAGCTAAGATTTTTGGTAAGTTTAAAGGATGGAATCCTTACCTCCACCCTTGAATCATACCATTAACAAAAGGTAGTATATATTCATCTAAGTACTTCTCCGAAAATGAAGAAAAATACATCATAAACATGCTTCAAAAATGCATCAACAAGACTCACCGATGCCTCTCTTCAACTTTGCGATGATCTTCTTCACTTGGCTTCAATTTTTCGGTTGATGATTTGCCTTGATATATCTTAGTTTTTGGCTGTAAAATACAGACTGAAGTTTCCCCTAAGCAGGCTTCTCTAATTTGGATATAAATGATATGATTTGAGCAGCAAACAACTTAAATAAATGGGGGTAGGGCGGTAGAGGCGCTCGGGGGTCATGCCCGCGTCACCGCTCGTGATGGTTTGGTAAAATGCCCATAAAGTTTTACTCCGAACTCCGATAGACAAGCAGTTTGATGTTCTGAAAAGTAGACTCAAATACCTTTAATTTGGTAGGTTGCGGGGCTCTTAATTCATTATATATTGGGAGATATGGTCGTTTAAAGTTGATCCTTACTTATGAACTTCACATACACTTTGGTTTTTTTTGATCGTACACATTTCCCTTGACACCTACAACCAATATACAACCCGTACTTTCCCTAAAATAGAATAAAACATCAAATAGTTACCAAAAGAAAATTTTGGGGTGTTATATTCTCCCCCCTAGGAACATTCGTCCCCGAATGGAAATTAATTTCACTTAATATGCATCAAAATAAGTATCAAACACACACCTTAATATCATGTCGACATCGCAAATAGGTGAGTATATTTATTCTTCATTTCCTCCTCAGCCTCCCAAGTCATTTCCTTGATGTTATTACTTCTCCATAATACTTTAACTGAGGCAACTTCTTTGGTTCGAAGTTTCCTGACTTGCCGGTCAAGAATAGCAACTGGAACCTCGGTGCAGTTCATCTCCTCAGAAATTCAGACATCATCGATAGGCATAACATGAGTTGGGTCTCCTATATACTTTCACAACATCGATACATGAAATACTGGGTGGACTGCCGCTAACTCAGGTGGCAACTCCAACTCATAGGCCACTTTTCTATCCTGTAGATAACTCTGTAGGGCCCAACATATCTAGGACTCAGCTTACCTTTTCGGCCAAATCGCATAACGCCTTTCATAGGTGACATTTTCAGAATGACCCAATCATTAACAACAAACTCCAGCGCTCGACGTTGTACATCTGCATAAGACTTCTGCCTGCTCTGGGCTGTCTGAAGTTGATCTCTAATAAGTTTCACCTTGCCAATAGCTTGCTGCACTAAGTCTGGCCCCAATAACTCTGCCTCACTGAGTTCAAACTGGCCCACTGGTGACCTGCATTTTCGTCCATATAAAGCTTCATATGGAGCTATCTAAATACTTGCCTGATAGCTTTTATTATAGGAGAACTCAATCAAGGAAACATGATCATCCCAGCTTCCGCCAAAATCTAAAACACAGGCACGCAACATGTCTTCAAGCGTTTGAATGGTGCGTTCATCCTGTCCGTCTGTATGAGGATGAAATGCAGTACTGAGGCTTACCTGAGTGCCCAGGCCTTTCTGGAAAGACTTCCAGAAGTTTTCTGTGAACTGAGCACCTCTGTCAGAAATAATGGACAAGGGGATGCCATGTAGGCGAACTATCTCTCATATATAAAGCCTAGTGTAATCCTCTGCAGCATATGTGGTCTTAACTAGCAAGAAGTGAGCTGATTTAGTTAATCTATCAACTATTACCCGGATAGAATAATGCTTCCTACTCGTTCTAGGCAATCCTATAATAAGATCCATATTAATCACCTCCCACTTCCAGGCTGGAATTTCTATATCCTGCACCACACCTCCAGGCCTCTGGTGCTCAACCTTTACCTGTTGGCAAATGGGACATTGAGTCACAAGACCGGTGATGTCCTTTTTCATGCCATTCCACCAATATAGTTGCTTCAGGTCACGATTCATCTTTGTGGCCCCTGGGTGTACTGAATATTGAGAATAATGAGCTTCATTCATAATTTGTTCCCATAGTTCACCCACATTAGGTACACATAGACGACCCTGGTATCTAAGAACTCCATCGGGTCCACAATCGAATAGGCTCTGCTTCTTTTTTGGTATACTGTCTCTCAGTAAGACTAACTCTGCATCATCATATTGTTCTTGCTTAACTTCCGCTACCAAAGACGATTTTGCTGCGTTTTTTACAATAACACCCCCATCTTCAGCATCCAGTAACCAAATATGTAAGTCAACCAACTTCCATAGAGACTTCATCATTTCAATCCTGCCAACCTAAACATGACTCAAGCTACCCATAGACTTCCGACTTAGCGCATCAGCTACAACATTTGCCTTACCTAGATGATACAGAATGCTAACGTCATAATCTTTCAGCAATTCTAACCACCTTCTCTGGCGTAAATTCAACTCCTTCTGCTGAAACAAATACTGGAGGCTCTTATGATCTGTGAAGATATCAACATGTACTCTATATAACTAATGGCGCCAAATCTTCAATGCAAATACCACTGCGGCCAACTCAAGATCATGGGTAGGATAAGTTTGCTCATGCTTCCTCAATTGTCTAGAGGCATAAGCAATGACCTTGTCGTGTTGCATCAGAACACAACCTAGCCCAACTCTCGAAGCATCACAATATACCACATAACCCTCGACACCCTCTGGAAGAGTCAGGATAGATGCTGAAGTCAGCCTATCCTTCAATTCCTGAAAACTTCGCTCACATGCCTTTGTCCACTGAAACTTAGTTGTTTTATGAGTCAACTTTGTCAATGGTGTAGCGATAGTAGAGAAACCTTCCACAAATTGGCGATAATAACCTGCTAACCCCAAAAATTTGCGAACCTCTGTAGGATTCAAGGGTTTGGCCATCAAGGGTCTGGGCCAAGTCTTTATTGCCTCTATCTTCAGACTATCCACTCTTATACCTTCAGCTATAATTACATGACCAAGGAAAGCCACAGATGTTAGCCAAAGCTCACATTTAGAAAATTTAGCATATAACTTGTGCTCCTGTTGAGTCTGTAATACTGCTCTCAAATGACCTGCATGCTCGGCCTCGGATCGCGAGTAAATCCGAATATCATCAATGAAGACGATCACAAATACATCAAGAAAAGACCTAAACACCCAATTCATTGGGTCCATAAACGTTGTTTGGGCATTAGAAGACCAAATGACATCACTAAGAACTCATAATGGCCATATCTAGTCCTGAAGGCAGTCTTGGGGATATCAACTTCCCTAACCCGTAACTGATGGTACCTGCATCTCAAATCAATCTTTGAGAAGCATCTGGCACCCTGTAACTGGTCAAATAAATCATCAATCCTGGGAAGTGGGTACTTATTCTTAATCGTAACCTTATTTAGCTGCCTATAGTCGATACACATTCTTAACGACCCATCTTTCTTTCGCACAAAGAGCACTGGTGCACCCAAAGGCGATACACTAGGTCGAATGAATCCCTTCTCAAGCATATCTCTCAGCTGCTCCTTTAATTCCCTTAGCTCTACTGGAGCCATTCTGTAAGGAGGGATCGATATAGGCTGAGTACCTAGAAGTAGACCAATAGAAAAATCTATCTCCCTTTCAGGAGGAATTCTAGGCAAATCCTCTGGAAAGACCTCAGCGAACGCATTTACAATTGGATTAGACTGGAGAGTCGTAGGCTCACATTCCAAGTTTCTTACCCAAACCAAGTGAGAAATACAACCCTTAGATATCAACTTCTGAGCCTTAAGGTATGAAATAAACTTACCTTTAGGCATAGCGGCATCACCTTGCCATTCTCGGACTGGCTCGCCGTGAAAATTGAATCTGACAACTTTAGCTCTACAATCAACATTAGCATAACATGCCGCTAACCAATCCATACCCAAAATGACATCAAAATCAACCATTTCAATCTCAACTAGATCAGCTAAGGTTGATTTATCACATACCAATACTATGCAGTTTCGGTAAACTCGTCTAGCTAACACAGATTCGCCAATTGGCATAGAAACAACAAATGGTATAGATAATAACTCAGGGGTTGTCTCAAACTGACTCGCAACCAATGGTGTGACATAAGAGAGTGTAGAACCAGGATCAAGTAAGACATAGACTTAACGAGAATAAATAATCAAAGTACCTAAGTGAGGCCTCCTGGTCCTGTTGACCGCCCAAAGCATAAAATTGATTCTGGGTTGCCCTAGAACTAGAAGCCTCTCTCCCTCTGCCTCTGCCATGGCTTGTTTCTAGCTGAGGATCAGGTCTGGAAGGTTGAACGGAGGATTATGAAGCAACCGCTGATCGCTCCTGATCCGCCTCGAACCTATCTGAACAATCCCTCATAAAGTGCCCTGGCTTCCCACAACGATAACATACATTATTCCCCTGAAGACACTGACCTGAATGAGATTTCCCACACTGAGGACAAGGCGACAATGGTGGTTGCCTCTGCCCCGCCCACGCTTTTCGTCGAGAGTTGGATGGAGCTGGGCCTTGGTCCCTTCTCTATCCCTGAAACTGAGGTGGGGCACTAACTAATGGCCTAACTGATGTCCTGGATGACTGAGCCCCTGGGTCACCCTGAGGCCCTCTATCAGGACCCACAGTCCTAGCTCTCTTTCATTTCTCATGCTATCTCTGATTATCCGTAAGTGATGAACCAAATCCTCTGCCCTCTGGGCGAAAGCTTGAATTTGTGAAAAGTCCATGTGCTCCTTAGTAGATACCCCCAAGCAATCTCGAGCTATATGAAGCCCCAACCCTAACATGATCTGATGAACTCTATCCTCCATCATCTGAACCATGTGAGGAGCATACCTGGAAAGAGAATTAAACCGAAGATAATACTCACGCACACTCATACTTCCTTGATCTAGGTGCAAAAACTGCTCAGCTCGAGCTTGTCGAAGCTCCCGGGGTAGATAGTGGTGCATAAAGGCTTCGAAAATTCTTCCTACTCAACTGGTGGTGCATCGGCTCCTCTGGATCGAGCCCAAGCCTCATACAATAATATGGCCATATCTCGTAGTCTGAAGGCCGCCAACTCTACTTCCTTAGTCATTGTAGCTCACATCACGTTTAACACCCTATAAGTCTGATCGATAAAGTCCTAAGGATCCTCGCTCTGGTCTGATCCGGTGAATATAGGAGGGCTCAAACTGAAGAACTCGCGGGCCCTGGAACTATTAATTGTCTGGCATCTATGTCTCTCCATCGCCTCCAACCGTCGCTCATGACCTGCGGCTATACGAGCCATCAACTGAACAGCTCCCTCAAGACCTTGTCCTTCCGAAATAATTGGAGGTACCACAGGCGTGGGAGGGTCCGCCACTCTACTACCCTCAAGTGTTCCTGGTGCTGGAGGAGCTGGAGGTCTATCTACCATTGCTCTGGTTGGAGCGGGAAGAACTATAATACTTGGGGTAGGAGATTCACTCTAAGCCTCTTACCTGTCTCTCTAATCCACTGGAAGGGGACTAGTACCCTCTCCAACGGCTGTGCCAATCAACCTTATAGTCACCTTCCTTGTCACAGGCATACTCTAAAATAATAACACGATTTAGATATCATGGTACTTATGAGCTCGGCCTATAGCATGAACTATTAGTAAAAGATGTGAAACAATTCCTAATGTCTTGTAGCCTCCCGATTATAAGTATAGGGAACAACATACCCATAAGTAAGACCCTACTAGATACGACTCTATGGACTCCCTAAGACATGACTTCGCTCTGATACCAAGTTTGTCAAGCCCTAGAACTAGGGTAGGACGCAACTTGCACTCGATTCATGGTCGATCGAGAAGCCGGTTATATAGCATCTATAAATGTAACACTAAGGCTGACCAAGCCACCTGTCACAACCAACCAGGATAAATATTGGGCCAATACTGCCTTGACAATTATAAATATGCAACCCGAAAAGCCGACAAGGCTACAATAAAGCTAAACAAAGCAATGAAAAATCAATACGACTACATAACCCATACTACTATAAAAACTAGTCCACATCTGCCTCTACAGAGTAAAAAAACTAAAATGCACGAGACAGGGCCCTGGCCTACCCATACTGTACACAAAACTAAAAATAGTCCATAGTAGGACATGGCTCCTGGAAGAGAGGAGCATACCACTATTCTGCTAAAATCTGGCTCCTACTACGTCCGATGATCTGAGCCTCGGCCTGTACCTGTAGCACGATCGCAGGAAGGGTCCCAAGATGAAGGGACGTCAGTACGAATAAAATGTACTCGTATGTAAGGCTAAAAACTGCAAAAAATTAAGATAAAAATGATGACTAGGTCTGAAATAAGGAGTACTGACGACCTGATATTCTAAAAACAGAAACCTGACAATAACTCATTATTGAAGTATAAATACAACCATCTAGTGGACAACAAAGACCATAACTGAAATGCCAGCAGACAGCCAACCATAAAATCCATACAATTCATCCAACCAGTGTACCACACCGGGGTAAAAATAAAAATACCTCCAGCCGGTGGGCTATACCGGGGTAAAAATAAAAAAGCCTCCAGTCGGCGTACCATATCGAGGTAAACTCCGTCTAGCCGGTGTACCACATCGGGGTAAAATAATAAGACCTCCAGCTGGTGTAACACACCGGGGTAAAATCGATAAAGCTTAGAAAAAATCATAAATGGAGACGATATGGCTCAATACTGGACCAGCTCAATACATACAACATAGAAATGATGAATACCAAACATGTGGCCTGCATAAGCCTCCTTTATAATGCATAACTGGAACTGAGTTCATATAACAAGCAAAGCTAGAAAATAGAACTTAAATTCATGTAGTAAAATCTTGTATGAATCATAAGGAACTACGCATAACCTAAGAGTTTCAACAAAATTTGTAGATCGTCTCCAAGGGACATTAGAGCTCAGAAACCCGCTAGCTTGTCGTTCGACTTAAGGGAAAGGGATTATGAAATCTCCCATTGGCCTGACTTATTTCATAACATACACATAAGATAAAGGACAACCATAACCATGTAATCCTAATTCAGTAAGCTAGTTTATCCTCAATAGCTTGCGACGTCTTTACGTGGCTTAAAATTGTTTACACGTCCTCATCTCGGCTATTTCACCAATTTCAGATAGCAACTAGACCTTTAAGCACATTTGACATCACATATATATACACATGACATATAGTAAGGACCAGCTAACAATGCCGACGCTGAGGGGTCTCCTACTCAATGTACAACTATGACAACAATCAACACAATATCACACTTTAGGTATCTCCCTTCGGCTAGACATAATCTTAACATTTATCCTCAATAAAACATGGGACTTTAATGCTTAAATGAAGCTTAACATACTGCCTCAGGACTTTTAAAAAAAGTTGCTATCTCATTCGATTCACAACACACGAATCGTGCTTGAAAGAATGATAGACGCGGTGCCTTACATACCTTGTTACAACGAGCTTTCCTTAATCGCTTCTTTCCTCCAACAACCCATGTTTAGTATAGTTCAATTCCTTGAAGTTATACTCATGTAACAAGCCTGGTTTGAGCCAATTTCCTAGACAAAATGTCATCCCAACAGAAGCCATAACAACAATACAAAACAACACTTCATTACTTTATTTTAACTTGTATCCACAGTCTTTAAGGGGAAAAATAAAATGGTGAACTTACCTAGATGTTCTTGTGATTATTCCACAGAATAAAAGCAGTATATTCCCAGAAAAACACATCTCTATCAACCTCTAAAAAGGGGCAAAAACTTCACCCAAAAACACACAAAATATGAGCCACAAAACCAACTTCAACTTCTAGCTTTAGCTAAGAAAATTCTTGCAAGTTTAATAGCCAGAAATGGTAACCCTTTTCTTGTCTTCCACTCCTACTAAGATGGAATATCTTGGAGGATTAACATGATTTCAAACACAGCAGCTTCACAGCCCAAAGATGGCAGAAACTTCAGCTAAACACACATGAAAAAACAACCTAGCCTAGCTTTGAATTTTCAAGCTTTTAGCTAAGATTTTTGGTAAGTTTAAAGGAGAGAACCCTTACCTCCTCCCTTGAAAACAACCATTAACATAAGATAGTATATATTCATCTAAGTACTTCTCCAAAAATGAAGAAAAAAACATTATAAACATGCTTCAAAAACGCAACAACAAGACTCACTGATGCCTCTCTTCAACTTTGGGATGATCTTCTTCACTTGGCTTCAATTTTTGGTTGATGATTTTCCTTGATTTATCTTAGTTTTTGGCTATAAAATACAGAGAGAAGTGTCCCCTAAGCAGGAATCTCGAATTTGGATATGAATGACATGATTTGAGAAGCAAACAACTTAAATAAATAGGGGTAGGGCAGTGGCGGCGCTGGGGCGTCATGCCCGTCACCGCTCGCGATGGTTCGGTAAAACACCCATACCTTTTTTTTCCGAACTCCGATTGACAAGCGGTTTGATGTTCTGAAAACTAGACTCAAAGACCTTTAATTTGATAGGTTGTGGGGCTCCTAATATTGGGATATATGGTTGTTTAAAGTTTATCCTTATTTATGAACTTCACATACTCTTTGATTTTTGATCGTACACATTTCCCTTGACACCTAAGACCAATATACAACCCATACTTTCCCTAAACTATCATAAAACATCAAATAATTACCAAACAAAATTGGGGGTGTTATATACATAGCCTATAGAACTGATACATAATGCCAATCCAAATGACTGATTCGTCCCTATTAGATGACTCTACTCAATCACCTGGTAAGGTCTCATGAGCGATTTCACTTAAATTTTATCAATAGCTCCAAATTAACATTCCTAGACCACAGCTCAAGCTATTTAATGAAACTTACTTTCAAGGATTTTTTGTTCTTTTCTTTTCCTAATCTCTACTTCTCTAGCTTCAAGCAAGAAGAGAATTCAAGCTAGTCCTAATGTTGTGAAACATTAAGAAACATTAAGTAGGAAGAAAAAAACAATATAGGCATTCATATTGGTTTAGAATCATTTTATGTTATCTGTAGTTTGTTATTCCACCATGGTTCTCACAATCCTATTAATGGATGGTTTAGCTATCCACGACTGCAAGATTAAAATCATATTTCATAGAAAACTTAATTAAACACTTATAATATTGATGGAGGACAAACCTAATAATCAATTGAACAATCAAACATGTGAAAATCAAGAACAATGATGAACTATGTCAAAGAATTTGAGTATTTGCTCTACAAGAATTTAGGAAACCCAAAAACTACGACTACAACTGAAAAGTATTGGGTTTTGTTAAGGGAAATAACCTAAAAGTATTTATGCAATTAGTAAAATTCTTTCCTAATTTAATAGGGATTCTGCTGCCAAGTGGTTCTATGAGTCGTAACATGCTGCGATGAGTCATAGGAAGCATCTACAATACAACTCTGCAACTTCTGTCTTCTCAAGTACTGGAGGTTGGTACGACATGTACAATGGTACTACGAGTTATAGGAGCTTGTCTTTGCTTGAACTTTTCAAACCTGGCATCTGTGTTGTTTCTCCTACGGGTTCTTATTACGATTTGTACCATACTGGTACAACTTCTGCAATCCTATCGTGCCCCGAATCTGCCAAGTGCCCAACTCTCTAAATTTCACCACGAGTTAGTCAGTTCGAATCATACCTTGACATCACGACTCGTGGCCTCTACTCATACCACCAGATTTAGCAAGTGCCCGTTTTCTATATCTCATGTTACGGACACTCAGTACAGCTCGTAACTAGATGGTACGACTCGTACTGTCAATTGGCTGATGGCTCTACACTTCAGCACTTTCTCTTAAGTTTTGCTACGGTTGTCAAGTACGGCTCGTACTGAGACCTGCAACAAGTCCTTTTCTGTACTGTATTATCTCTTTTTCCAAAATCTAACTCCCCGACCTAATTTTCCTGAAAGCAAAGTAAAAGCACCTCATATACGTATGAACACACCTAAGACCGAGAATTTTTCCTATTTTTTGGGTGTTGAAAGTGTTGTATATCTTTGGCATATCAACACCCTCAATTTAGAACTTTTGCATGTCATCATGTAAACAAAAACACTACTACAACTACGATGCTTAACTAGAAAGTAAAATAGAAGACCTACAACCAACAATATCAAAATTTGCATACATGACCACTATCAACTATTGACCCTTTGTTTCTTCAAACACTCAAAACCAAGGTTGTTATGTACACATGCAACTACAACTTATGACATAAAGGGATCTAGAAATGGAATCAAGTTATTAATGAACAACAGAGCTATGTCCAATGCTATTTACATAGACAACTGGAAGGATGCAATATGACCTATATCAGCTTTTCCATCTATCTGTAGGTGAAAAGCTGTGTTGAGCTTGACCTAGGTACTGGGTCCTTTCTGGAATGACTTCCAGAAATGTGAGGTGAATTGGGTACCTCTATCTGAAATAATGGACAAGGGAACCCCATGCTATCTGACCAACTCCTGAATATATAGCCTACCATAATCCTCAGCTGATTCTGTAGATTTAACTAGGAGGAAATGTGTTGACTTGGTCATCTAGTCTACTATCACCCAGAGTGAGTCATGTTGTCAACCAGTATGAGGTAGACCCGTAATAAAGTCCATATTCACTTCTTCCCACTTCCATATAGGTATGCTAATATCCTGAGTCTTACCTTCCGGTCTCTGATGCTCCACCTTAACCTGCCGGCAGTTTAGGCACTAAGCCACAAATTCTGCTGTGTCTCTTTTCATGTTGTTCCACCAGTAAATATCCCGTAGATCACAGTACATCGTAGTGGCACCTAGATGGATAAAATATCTCTAATTGTGTGCTTCAGCAAGTATCTACTGTCTCAAGTCACCTATATCTGGTACACAAAGTCTACCCTAATAACGGAGCACACCATCTCCCCCTTTGGAGAAAGTCTCCACTTCTTTTCTGAGAACTGCCTCCTTTAGCTTAGCCAGTGTGGGATCTTCATCCTACCTTGACTTAACTTCAACAAGTAACGAGGAATCTGATCCACTCTACACTACTACTCCGCCCTCAGCTGAATCAACCAACTGCACTCCCAACTGAGCTATAACCTGTGAATATCCTTTGTCAGTTCTTTTCTACTCTCTTCAACATGAGCCACGCTCCCCATAGACATCCTGCTTAGGGCATCAGCCACCACATTATTTTTCTCGGGAGGTACAACATACTCATGTCGTAGTCCTTCAATAGCTCGAACCACCTTCTCTGACGAAGATTTAAATCTTTATGACTGAACGCATACTGAAGGCCCTTGTGATCGGTGAAAACATCCATGTGAACCACGTAAAGGTAATGCCTCTATATTTTCAATGCAAGCACAACTGCTTCCAACTCAAGGTCATGAGTCAGATAGTTCTTTTCATGAATGTTGATCTTTTTGGAGGCGTAAGCTATCACCTTACCCCGCTACAGCAGTTGGAAGCGTCACAATACACTACGAACCCATATGCTCCTCCAGTAAGATTAACACTGCAGCGGTAGCGAATCGAGCCTTCAACTACTGGAAACTCTTCTCACATGCATCTGACCACTGAAATTTCACCTTTTTATGAGTCAACCTAGTCATAGGAGATGCAATAGAGGAAAAACCTTTCATAAAATGTTGGTAATAACTGGCTAGACCTAAGAAACATCTTATTTCGGTTGGGGAAGAAGGTCTTGGCTAGTATTTCACCACTACTATCTTTTGAGGACCTACCTGAATACCCTTACCCAAGACCACATGACCCAAAAAAGTCACAGACTTCAACTAGATTCACATTTGCTGAACTTAGCGAACAACTGCTGGTCTTTGAGTGTTTGTAGCACTATCCTCAGATCGTTAGCAAGTTCTTCCTTGCTTCTGGAGTATACCAAAATGTCATCAATGAATACAATGATGAACATTTCTAGATACAACTTGAAAACCCTGATCATCAGGTCTAGGAAATCTACGGGGGCGTTAGTTATTCCAAAGGGCATAACCACAAATTCATAGTGACCATACCGAGTTTTGAAAGATGTTTTCGGTATGTCATATTCTCTAACTCTTAGTTAATAATACCCCGACCTGAGATCTACTTTGGAGAAATAACTAACTCCCTGAAGCTGATCAAACGAGTCATCAATCCTAGGTAGGCAATACCTATTCTTAACTGTGAACTTATTCAATTAAAAGTAATCAATACATATTCTGAGAGTACCATCTTTCTTTCGCATGAATAATACTGGAGCAC
Organism: Datura wrightii; assembly: GCA_035772735.1. Lineage (NCBI taxonomy): Eukaryota > Viridiplantae > Streptophyta > Magnoliopsida > Solanales > Solanaceae > Datura > Datura wrightii. The sequence goes on from JASDFA010000008.1 coordinate 32,461,391, forward strand.
CCCATGGAGAGATGTTGGGCCTGATGAAACCTTTATCAAGGAGGTCTTTCAACTGCTCCTTTAACTCCTTAAGCTCAGCTGGAGTCATTCTATAAGGTGGGATGGAAATGGGCTGAGTATTTGGGAGAAGGCCTATGTCAAAGTCTACTTCCCGCTCAAGAGGGACTCTGGGAAGATCTTCAGGAAACACGTCAAGGAATTTGTTGACAATTGGAACTGATTGGATAGTTGGGGTCTCAAATCTAGAATTTTTGACTTGAACAAGAGGATGAATATACCCTTTAGAAATAAGCTTTCTTTCCTTAAGGTGGGAAATAAACCAACCCTTAGGCGCTGAACTACTATCCATCCACTTTAAAACTAGCCCATTAGGGAACAGAAATCTAACGACTCTAGTTCTACAATCGACTGAGGCATAACCAGACTGTAACCAAACCATGAAAAGAATAAGATCGAAATAGACCATGTCTAACTCTAAGAGATCAACCAGAATGACCTTATTCAAGATTGAGACTGGGAAGTTTCTATACACCCGACTGGCTCTAACTGACTCACCAACTGGGGTAGAGACTATGAATGGTTCTAAGAGGACTTCTGGACTAATTTCAAACTAGACAGCTATATAGGGAGTCATGAACCATAGTGTGGCTCTTGGATCTAGTAGGGCATACACATCTAGATGGAAAAGACGTAACGTACCCATGACCACATCAGGTGAGCTCTCCTGATCCTCACGGGACGACAAAGCGTAAAAATGATTTTGGCACTGACCGCCATCCGTACCTGAAGTGCTGGCCTGCTGATCTGGTCATCCTGCTAAGCTACTGAAGTGGTAGATTGTGATCTCCTCCGTCCAGCTGATGAGCATTCTCTAAGACGATGACCTAGTGGTCCGCAGCTAAAGAAACCCTCTTGGCCTGAAAGGCATTCCCTTAGATTCTTCTTGCCATTCGTAGGGAAAGCTTGGTAGCGATTGCTGGTGCTGTGACTCTGGGGCTGTGAGCCAGATGCTCTACCCTTCTGATCCTTACGGGACCAGAAAGTAGGGGGGTTGGCTGAAATACATGTTGGAGCCCTCTGTTGGTGTTGCCGCTACGGGCGACTACTACCGCCAAACCTCTGATGGCCATAATCTGATTGGCCAGTTCTAGCCCACTTATTCTCCCGCTCCATGTCTTTCAGCTTTTCTGCCTCAATATGCTGGACATGAAAAATGAGGTTGGATATGTCAATGTCTTTGATGAGCATCATAGTCCTCAGAACGACTCTTTGTCTACCACCAAGGCGGTCATTCAGTTGCTTGCTCAGATCGTCACTAATCAAATGAACCAACAGGTGGTTCTAGTAGACACAAATGGGCCTTCAGCTGCTGCCCAGGTGTGGTATTTCACCCGGATGAACCCTCCATACTTTCACGGAACAAAGGTGGGAGAGGACCCACAAGGCTTTGTAGATGAGATTACAAAGATCACCTTGATCATGGGTATCAGCTCCTCCGAGAGTGCTGACTTGGCTGCCAGTCGGCTAAAAGGGGTAGCCAAGGTTTGGTACGAGTAGTGGAAGGAGGGGCGGTCAGTAGAAGCAGGACCAACTGAGTGGGAGGAGGTTCATATAGCTTTTCTAGATAGGTTCTTTCCCCAGGAGTTGAGGGAGGCTAAGATGGCAGAGTTTATGAACCTATGGAAGGGCAACTGGACAGTGGAGGAGTATGCTCTTGAATTTACTAGACTATCAAAGTATGCTCCAGAGATGGTGGCCAAGTCGAGGGATCACATGCTGAAGTTCGTTAATGGAGTGTCTAATCTTGTCCTCAAGGAGTGAAGGACCACGATGTTAATCAAAGACATGGATTTGTCCAGCCTAATTGTTTATGTTCAATAGATTGAGGCCGAGAAGGTGAAAGATATAGAGCGTAAGGACAAGCGGGCAAGAACTAGTCATACAGATTTTGGACACCAAAAGTCTGGTGGTGGTAGCCACCACAGTAGCAATAGTAGAGGGCCCCGACACCTAGCTCAGTCAGTGCACCAACCTTTCGGTCTCTCCAGGATCGGAGGGTGGGTCATCTGGCACTCAATCTTAGGCTCACAGTTCAAGAAACAAGTATCCAATGTTCCCCAAGTGTGGCAGAAATCATCCTAGAGAGTGCTTATAGGGTAGAGAGGGTTGTTTCCATTGTGGACAGCTTGGGCATCGACTCAGAGAGTGCCCATCAGCAGGGAGAGAAAGGTCACAATCCACTACCTCAGCAGCTCAGCGGGCCAACCCATCAGGTACAGATGGTGGTCATCAAGGCCAGAATCATTTTTATGCTCTATTTTCTCATTAGGATCAGGAAAGCTCACCTAACATAGTTACTGGTATGTTACGTCTCTTTCACCTAGACGTGTATGCCCTCCTAGATCCAGGAGCTACTCTTTCATTTGTAACTCCATATGTAGCAATCCAATTTGGCATCAATCTAGAGGTTCTACCAGAACCCTTCTCAGTCTCCACCCCAGTTGGCGAGTCAGTTAGAGCCAGCCGGTTGTATAGAAACTGTGCAGTCTCAGTCTTGAATAGAATCATTTCAATTGATCTTATAGAGCTAGACATGGTTGAATTTGACCTTATTCTAGGCATGGATTGGTTACACTCCTATTATGCCTCAGTTGACTGTAGGACTAGAGTTGTCAACTTTCAGTTTCCAGATGAGCCCATGTTAGAATGGTCGGGCAGCAGTTCAGCACCTAAGGGTAAGTTTATTTCCTACCTTAAGGCCCAGAAAATCGTTTCCAAAGGGTGTGTATATCATCTGGTTTAGGTTAAAGATTCCAACTCTGAGACCCCAACCATTCAGTCAGTTCCAGTTGTTAGTGAATTCCCAGATGTATTTCCTGAAGATCTTCCTGGAGTTCCCCTTGAATGGAAAATAGACTTCGGGATAGATCTTCTTCTAGATACTCAACCCATATACATCCCTCCTTATAGAATGGCTCCAGATGAGCTTAAGGAGTTGAAGGAACAGCTAAAAGATCTTCTTGATAAGGGTCTCATCAGACCCAGTCTCTCTCCCTGGGGTGCTCCAGTGCTATTCGTGCATAAGAAAGACGGTACCCTCAGAATATGTATAGATTACCGTCAGCTGAACAAAGGCACAGTCAAGAACAGATATCCATTACCTAGAATTAATGACCTATTTGATCAGCTTCAGGGAGCCATTTGTTTCTCCAAGATCAATCTCAGGTCAGGATACCATCAGTTAAGGGTTAGAGAATGTGACATACCGAAAATAGCATTTAGAAGTCAGTATGGTCACTATGAGTTTGTGGTGTTGTCCATTGGGTTGACTAACTCCCCAGCAGTCTTCATGGACCTAATGAATAAGGTTTTCAAGTCGTACCTAGATACATTCATCACCGTATTTATCGATAACATTCTAGTGTATTCCAGAAATGAGGAGAGCATGCCAATCACCTAAAGTTAGCACTACAAATCCTTAGAGCTCGCCAGTTATTTGCCAAGTTCAATAAGTGTGAATTCTGGTTAAAGTCTGTGACCTTCTTGGATCATATGGTCTCAGATGAAGGGATACAAGTAGATCCTCATAAAATAGCAGCAGTGAAGGATTGACCCAGACCTACCTCTCCGAAAGAAATTAGGAGTTTTCTGGGCTTGGCTGGTTATTACCGATGGTTTGTAGAAGGTTTCTCCTCCATAGCCTCTCTTCTGACCAAGTTGACTCAGAAGAAGGTGAAATTTCAGTGGTCGGAAGAGTGTGAGAAGAGTTTCCAAGAGTTAAAGACTCGACTCACTATCGCTCTAGTTTTGACCCTGCCAAAAGGAACAAATTGGTTTGTTGTATATTGTGACGCCTCCAGAGTTGGACTTTGTTGAATTTAGATGCAATGGGGCAATGTGATAGACTATGCATCCAGACATCTCAAAGTCCATGAGAAGAATTATCCAACTCATGACTTGGAGTTAGCAGCAGTGGTATTCGCACTAAAATTATGGAGACACTACTTGTATGGGGCTCACGTGGATGTGTTCATAGATCACAAGAGTCTTCAGTACGTGTTCAGTCAGAAGGACCTGAACCTCCGATAGAGAAGGTGGTTGGAGCTCCTAAAAGATTATGACATAAGTGTATTGTATCACCTGGGCAAGGCCCAATGCAGTGGCTGACACCCTAAGCAGACAGTCTATGAGAAGTGTAGCTCATTTTGAGGAATGAAAAAGGGAGATAGCAAAGGAGGTTCATACTAGCCCGGTTAAGGGTACAGCTGGTAGACTCAGTCGAAGGAAGAGTAGTAGTTCAAAGCGGGTCAAATTCATCTTTGGTAGTTTAAGTTAAGTCCAAACAGGATGAAGATCTAGTTTTACTTAAACTCAAGTAAGCAGTTCTTAGAAAGGCGGTTGAGGCGTTCTCCCAAGGGGGAGATGGAGTGCTCCGTTACCATGGAAGATTATGTGTGCTAGATTTTGATGGAGTGAGATAGTAGATTTTAGCCGAGCCACACAGCTCGAGATACACCATTCACCCCGGTGCTACCAAGATGTACCACGATTTTCCGGATATTTACTGGTTGAATGGCATGAAGAGAGGCATTGCCGAATTCATAGCAAAATACCCGAACTGCTAGCAGGTCAAGGTAGAACACTAGATACCGGGAGGTATGACTCAGGATATCAGTATACCCACATGGAAGTGGGAAAAAATAAACATGGACTTCATTATGGGTCTACCTCAGACTCGTCGGCAACATGACTATATCTGGGTGGTAGTAGACCGGATGATTAAGTCAGCACATTTTCTCTCAATCAAAACCACATATTCAGCTGAAGATTATGCTAAACATTACATTTGGGAGCTGGTTAGACTTCATGGTGTACCCATGTCTATCATTCAGATAGGGGAGATCAGTTCACCTCCCATTTTTGGAAGTCTTTTCAAAAGAGACTTCGTACTCAGGTCAAGCTCAGTACTTCTTTTCACCCACAGATAGATGGGCAAGCTTAGAGGACTATTCAAACTCTTGAGGATATGCTAGGAGCGTGCGTGATCAATTTTAGGGGTAATAGGGATGACCATCTACCTCTTATTGAATTTGCGTACAACAACAACTACCATTCCAGCATTCAGATGGCCCCGTTTGAGGCATTGTATGGTAGGAGGTGTAGATCTCCTATAGGTTTGTTTGAAGTCGAGAAAGCTACCTTGATAGGGCCAGACTTGATTCATGAGGCTATGCAGAAAGTTTAGCTCATCTGAGAAAGATTAAACCATCCCAGAGCCGTCAGAAATCCTATGCTGATTTGCGAAGAAGAGAGCTAGAGTTTTCAGTTGATGACTGGATATACCTGAAAATTTTGCCCATGAAAGGGGTGATAAGTTTTGGGAAGAAGGGAAAACTCAGTCCTAGGTATGTGGGACCCTACAAAATTTTGAGGTGTATCGGTGAGGTAGCCTACGAGCTAGAGTTACCTTCATAACTAGCAGTTGTAAACCCAGTATTCCATATATCACTTTTGAAAAAGTGTATCAGAGATCCAACCTCTGCGGTGCCAATGGATAGTGTGGTAGTCAAGGATAGCCTCACCTATGAGGAGGTAGCAGTCCATATCCTTGACCGTAGGTTTGAAGATTGAGGAATAGGGAAATAACTTCCGTCAAGGTTTTATGGAGGAATCAGCAAGTTGAAAGAGCTACATGGGAGGACAAAGAAGATATGAGGGCCAAATACCTACACTTGTTCTCCACCGACTTTGTTGTAGTTTGATATATGAATTTTATTTTAGGACCTGAACTAGTTGTTGAATTCCGTTCATCTATCTAAATCTTCTTTCTAACTTTGGTTGAGTTTATGAAAAGCAAAAATTTAGTTTAGTTATATTCTCCAAAATAGAGGTAGTCATTTCGGTCATTATGGAGTTGAATGAGTAGTATTTGAATAATTTGATTGTTATTTCTCTAGTTACTATGAGTTTTCTAACATTCAAGGATGAATGTTTCCAATGGGAAGATATTGTAATTCCCCCGAAGCTCAAAATCAATATCCGGGACTTAATTCAAAAAATCTGGAAAACTGCTGAAAAGTGGCAGAACAACCAACCTGACGGGTCGTGAAGGGACCCAACAACTCGTCAAGTCAACCGTGAGAAGGATGCCAAGATGATGAGTTAGTGTTCCCGCTGGCAACTTCACGAGTCGTGGTCAGGTCCCACAACTCGTTAAGTCACTCATTGTTAGGCCGGAATCCATAAACTTGAGAAGTTGGAAGTGTACTTGATGGGTGGTCACCATGGGTCGTCGTCAGTGGGAACGACTCGTTGAGTGACCCGTGACCAGCCTTGTATTATTTTCCCAGGGGGGTGAGACAGTGTGGTCGACGACTGGTGACCAAGAGTCATTTGCATACACCACGACCCATTAGGAGCACCTGGCAGTTTTTCCCAGCGAATTTCTGAGGACTATTTAGTAAATTCCTATTCTCCAAAGCATTAAACCACATCGTTTAAGCAACAGTTTCAGACGTTTTAGTAAGGGTAGTGGATTCTTTTCCTCATTCCCCCACTCAAACTTCCTAGAAACAGAACACAAAGTTTCTGTCAGAGCAGTTTAGAGCTTCAAACTAGGGCAGATCCTTCTTCTTCAATTCTCCAGCAATTCCCCCAGGCTTCTTCATCAGGTATATGGGGTTTTAGCAAGGGGATTTTTCTTCCCTTGTGCCCCCAAGATCCTCCTCAGTTTCTTCTAGTAATTCTAAGCCTTAAGTCTTTTAGTATGAGAAATCTTCATGTTTATTTTTGTTAAATTCACTTTGAATGGTGTCCATATTTATTGTTGATATAATCTTCATCAGTTCCTCACCAGTTTATCAGTATTATTACAAAAGTGAATATGAGCCCTAATCTTTGAGTAAAGGTTCTTGCTCCTTGAATTTTTCTTTTGTGAAGGAAGAATGCTTTGGGATGAATTCTTTGATTTTTCTCTTGCTATTCGTGTGTGTTGATAAATATCCCATGGATGAGAATGATTTTTGCACTATTGAATGAAACTCCCAATTTCATGAAATTTGCCTTTTAGTATGATTTGTCCGTGTTGTCGGCATGAATGATCTCTCTATTAGCTGTTTAGAAATTCAGTTAGTTAGACTACAAAACTCTATCAGTCTAGTCTCAGTTAGAACCATATTAGTCTAGTTTCAGTCAGATTTTAGCAACCTTAGTGTTGTCTAGAAAATGTCGACTGATCAGTTCGACTCCAATTTATTGTCGAGGTGTCAGTGGTGCCTCCCAGTTTTTCAGACTTAGATTCAGACTTCAGTTAATTAGTCCATCAGGTGGTCTTGACATTCAGTTATAGCTCTGACCAGCCCTAGGACCCCAGTTTAGTTATTAGTTGTTCTGTAGATGATTACAACGCTTCAAGATAAGCAGCTCTGACCAGTCTTAGAACCCAGTTTCAGAATCTAGTCCGGTAAGTCTCTCATGGTACATGCAGTTATTCGTCCCTGACTAGTCTTGGACCTCAGTTTCAAGCTATCATCTTTGTAGTTCATTTTAGGTTTTCTAGTGGGAGTAAAACTTAGCACCGAGCGGGTCGGGGTTCCAGCGCACCCAGGTTCCCAAAACTACATTGCCAGCGTAGGTGTTCAGTATTATTTGGCCTGACTGGCCCCAAACATTTTTGATCACCCAGTTCATGCCTTTATACCCTGACAAGGTATATTGGGTCCTACCGGTGGGGTGTATACATCGGACTCCACATCTTGCTCAAGTGGTTAGATGTCGGTTATAGACTCTCCCACTAGTCAGTCCAGTTCAATGTCAGATTAAGCAGCTCAGTTCAGTACAGTATCCCAAATTCAGTGTTTCAGACATAGGGCATGTCCATTACCATCAGACAGGGTCGTCTTGACCATTTCAGATTATATTAGCAGTCCAGTTCAGTTTACTTGTTGGTCATGCGGTGTTATTTCAGTTCAGACTTTATATTTAGTATGTCTCTCTCCACTTACTCAGTACATTCAAAGTACTGATGCATGCTTTTCATGTTGTATCATTTCATGATACAGCTGCAAGTTCTCGGGTTCAACACAGATAGTTACTTCATTTTCAGAGCATTCCATTCCAGCAGATCAGAGTGTGAGTCCTCATTCAAGGGCTTGTTTATTTATTTCAGTTAGTTCTATTTAGACCTAGAGTTAGCTAGGGGTTTATCTCAGCAACTCCTCAATTAGATGGCTTTTAGTGTATTTAAAGATTTGAACCTTTACTTTCAGATTTGTTCTTCTTAAATACTTTATGCTATTATTTTTAAGTTTCATTATGCATGTTTACTCAGAATGTTAGTGTATGATAGTCCAGGGGTTGACTTCGGGTCACTTGTGGCTTGAAGTACCACGTACATCCAGGGTGTAGGCTCGGGGCGTGACACCCATAATGAGAAAAACCCTAGGGGAGAGATTGCAAACTAATAATTGGTCCACATTTAAGGGTGTATGTTGAACCAAACCAACGGTGAGTAGATTAACTTTTGAGTATTGTCGTTAGAAATACATTCGGTGTACAAATTATGAAATCATCCTTTCTAAATTGAAATATTGGATGATTAATCATGTAGATCATGTTTAGGAGATGCAATTAACTGAATGATTGATAAATTATAACTATGATAGAGCATGAGTCAAAGCAGTGAATTAGGATGGTTACGCTCTACATAATGATGATTGTTTGGTATCGTATTTTTTGGATTGATGATTGTTGTTCATATTAATGGTGACACTTTGGCAAGTTAATTGTTGAAACAAGCTTGATATGGCATTGCTTTCATTATGGTGGGTATGATAGAGAATGAGACTCTAGATGGGGAAGAAACAAAACGTGGAAGAAACTAGAATGAAGACTAGTCGCACTACTGCTAGTATTGCCGCTGCAGTGAGTAGTATACTGCTGCAGTGAGACTGCTGTAACAACAATAATGCCGCTGCAGCGGAGCCCAAACCAGTGAGCGGGCCATGTCGTAAGTCTTATGATGTGCTAAAGTAACTGATATTATTACTGTTTGGACACGAGATTTAATTTGGAATCATGCATGTAATCGTACTTGTTGATGTGAATATGTAACTCTGTTATGTGTGTTTTACTATTCACTGTGCTACGACATGCATCCCTAAATTTAGGGGGGAGTTGGTATCGAATGAATGTGTGACTGAGATGACAGATGATATGAAAGGGAAGTCCTTGATATGATGGTAAATGAGAGACCTAGGGCCAAAGTTAAGGAACTCAGATGAATAGGTTATCATGATTAGACTCCAACTAAGGTCTAGATACACGAGTGGCTCATGCTAGAGGTGAGCATCCGGGCGAGCAGTGTGAGAAAGTACACATACATGTATGGCTAAAAGACCATGCAAATAGGTGTACGAATATGGATACACAGATATGTATGATGAAGATTTCATACGGCTTGGAGACAGTACATGGATTTCTAGAGTCCCCTACATGTGGCAAGAGTAAGACCCTCTGGCATGTGTGTACAGTGATGTAATGGAGGTGTGTGCCTAGCCTATTACCAATGGTATGATTATGAGGCAGAGACTGTTTAGATATGGTTTGATTTACATATGGTTGTAGATACAGAAAGGTACAGGCATACAAGTGTGATACAGAAGGTTTGAAGTGAGGGACATGTTTGGATACCGTATATGGCTATACAGTCCAAGTATGATATCTTGTGGCATTTTCATGGTAATAAGACAAGTATGTGCATGTACTTAATATATTAAATTTACTCCCTTGGCAGGTGTTGATGACTTTTGTGAGTACGTGAATTAGTAAATCTGCATTTTGTGAATTGAATGTTACTTTCAATAGTTGGTGAGTTACATAAGATTTTATAAATGGTTTAAACAAAGAGAGTGAGTTATTAGGGATAGTGAGTAGATTTATTTATCGAATGTACCTCATTAGAAAGAGTCAGAAAATAATGCATAATTAAGTAGGTAATAAGTGATAATCGACGAACTTAGTCGACCATAGGGAAGTGGTAAAAGAGGTAGATGTGTTATAAAAATTGTATTGCGGAATAGAATAGAACTAGACTAGAAAAATTGGCTACTGACTAATTGGAATAGCAATGCAGTGGGTATGTTACTGCGGTAGCAGAACCACTGTGGAGGTCTAAGTAAGCGCTCCAGTGGAATAGAAAGAAAGCAGATCAGTAAGAAGATGGTGGCTAGAAATTGTAGGAAAATTTTATGGACCTTGATGAGACTTAAGAAAAGAGAATGTAGTTATCAAACATAATGAGTAGTGGTAATAGTGGAATATTTGTTGAATTTAATGATGTCGAATGTATGTTGATTATTATGCTGTTGTGTTAACTAATCTTAGTCGGACGATGATGTCTACCGGTATGTGTGGTCTACTGATAATACCTTGCTACACCTTTTTTATTGTAGGTTGTGTCAAGCTTGAAGTTTCTTGATTCGTGTGGAGTACTCAGCACTAGCTTGCATGTTTTTCTTCTCATATGAAGCTGGGTCTTTTTGTTTTGTCAAGTATTCAATTAGAGCTCTTGTACCTGTCTAGACTAGATCTTGATAGAGTCATGTTTGGGGAAATTTGTATTTTGTTTTGAGATTATCATTGGTTGATGAGAATTTAGCATAATCCTTTGCAGAATAGGTGGTTTTGACAAGTAGGAAATGAGTTGCTTTGGTCAACCTGTCCACAACCACCTAAATTGAGTCATGGAAACCCCATTATGAAGTCCATATTGATCTCCACCCACTTTGAAGTATGAATACTGATGTTTTGTAACACACTTCCCAATCTTTAACGCTCCACTTTCAGTTGTTGACTATTTGGATACATAGCCACAAATTCTGTAATGTCCTTCTTCATGTCATTCCATCAATAAACTTCTCGTAAGCCACGGTACATCTTGGTGGCACCTGGATGTATGGAATATCTGGAACCATGAGCCTCATGCAATATCCGATCTCTCAAATCATTAACATCTAGAACATACAAATGACCCTGGTGTCGAAGCATACCATCTCCCTCTTTGCAAAAGACCTCTACCTTCTGATTCTGAATGGCTTCCTTTAACTTTACCAAAATAGGGTCCTCGTCTTGTCTAGCTTTCACATCAGTCACCAAGGATGATTTTGATCCGTTCTAAACAATAACACCACCATCGGTTGAATCAACCAAACGAACTCCAAACCATGTAAGACGATGCACATCCTTCACCAACTCCTTCCTCTCCTCATCTACATCGGATACACTCTCCATAGAAATCCTACTAAGAGTGCCTGCCACCATATTGGCCTTGCCCGGATGGTAAAAGACACTCTTATCATAATCTTTGAGTAGCTCCAACCACCTTCTTTGACGCAGATTTAGATCCTTCTGGGCAAACACATATTGTAGGCTTTTGTGGTTGTAAACACATTCACATGGACCCCGTAAAAATAGTGTCTCCAAATCTTTAAGGCAAATACTACCGTCGCCAATTCGAGCTCATGAGTCGGGTAATTTTTTTCATGGACCTTCAGCTTCATGGAAGCATATGCTATAAACTTTCCATGCTGCATCAATACACAACCAAGGCCGATCCTCGAAGCATCACAATATACCACAAACCCATGGGTACCCTCAGGTAGTGTTAACACCGGTACTGAGATGAGTCGAGTCTTCAACTCTTGGAAGCTCTTCTCTTAGGCCTCTGACCATTGAAACTTCACCTTCTTCTAGGTCAATTTGGTCAATGGTGCTGCAAATAATGAAAACCCCTCAACTTACCTCCGATAATAACCAGCAAAGCCTAAGAAAGTCATGATATCCGAAGGATTCACCGGTCTAGGACAATTCTTTACCGCCTCTATCTTTAGAGAGTCTACCTGTACACCCTCACTTGACACCACATGACCCAAAAATGCCACTAAGTTCAACCAAAACGTGCACTTGCTGAATTTAGCATATAACTGGCGATCCTTCAAAGTTGGTAACACCACCCTCAAGTGAGTGGCATGCTCCTCCTCGCTCTGAGTGTATATAAGTATTTCATCTATGAACATAATCATGAACATATCCAAGTATGGCTTGAACACCCTGTTCATCAAGTCCATAAAAGTTGCAAGAGCATTTGTTAGTGCAAAAGACATAACTACAAACTCATAATGACCATACCGCATCCTGAAGACTATCTTCGGGGTGTCACTCTCCTGAACCTTGAGCTAATGGTATCCAGATCTGAGGTCAATCTTCGAAAATCATTTAGCACCCTAAATCTGGTCAAACAAATAATCAATCCTAGGAAGAGGATACATGTTCTTGATGGTGACCTTGTTTAATTGTCAATAATCAATACACATACAAAGAAAAACATCTTTCTTGTGGACAAAGAGGACTAGTGCACCCCACGGGGATTTTCTAGGTTTGATGAAACCTTTGTCTAAGAGATCTTTCAACAGCTCCTTCAACTCCTTTAGCTTAGCTAGAGCTATTCTGTAAGGAGGAATAGATATAGGTTGCGTATTGGGATAAAGGTCAATACCAAAATCGATCTCCCACTCGGGAAGAATTCCCGGTAAATCATTTGGAAGCACTTTTGAATATTCACACACTACAGGAACTGACTAGATAGTTGGGGTATCAAACATAGAATCCTTAACCCTAACTAGATGGGACACACAACCCTTACAAATCATCTTTCTAGATTCAAGGTAGGAAATGAAGCAACCTACAGACACACCTAAACTACCCTTCCACTTTAGGACTAGCTCACCCAAAAATCGAAACTCTACTGCACGGGTTCTATAATTAATTGACGAACATGCAAATAGTCAATCCATGTTGAGGATAACATCTAAGTCGGTCATGGCTAACTCTACTAAATTTTTTGGATTGACCTTCTGAAGGCTTGTGATAGGACAATTTCTATACACTCGTCGAGCTATAACTGAATCACCGACTGGAGTAGAGACTGAGAAGGGTTCTTATAGGATTTCAGGACTGACTCCAAAGCTAGTAGCAACATAGAGCATCACAAAAAACAAAGTAGCCTATGGATCTAAGGAAGCATATACATCAAGGTGGAATACTCGTAACAAACCAATGAATATAATTGGGGAGACCTCCTGCTCCTGGCGGGATGCTAGGGCATAAAATCTATTCTGGCGCAGTCCACCACCCGCACTAGTAGATGAGCCCTGCTGAGCTGGGTATGCTAGTGGAGCTGCTAAACTGGAAGCTGGGCATCGGCCCTTATCATGACCCTATCTAGCTGTTGGGCAATCCTTAAGCATGTGTCCGAGTTTCCCGCATCTGAAGCAAGCACCTATACCCGCCAAACACTGGACTGTGTGTCTCCGGCAACACTTGTCGCAAACTGGGATACTAGAATCTATAGGTCTGCTGCTCTGACCCCTAGAGTCGGATGCTCGTCCCCTATGGTCGTGCCTAGATCAGAATGGCACACTCATAGACAACAGCACGGCTGAAGATCTCTTGTGGGACTGTTGTCGAAGCCCACCACCTAGTCTCTATTGAGAGAACTCATAGCTATCTATCCTGGCCCTCTTGGCCTCTCTCTCTCTCTCTCTCAAATGCACTGCCTCCATTTGCTGGCGTACAAAACCATCTGAGAAAAGTCAATATAGAGATGAAGCATGGCGGTCCTGCAATCCTTGTCCATATAGTCCACCACTCCATGTACAAACCTGCTCACTCGAGCTCTTTAATCAATCACTAACTCTGGTGCGTACTTAGATAGATGAGTGAACTCTAACGCATACTCCTGCACCGTCATTTTCCCTTGTCTCAGATTCACAAATTCCACTGCTTTATTCTCCCTCATCTAACGAGGGAAGAACCACTCTAGAAATGCGGCATGAAACTCATCTCAACCAGTAGGGTCTGCTTTTAGTGCCCTACTATCCTTGCACTGCTTAAACCAGATGTGCACAATCCCCTTCAACTGACATGAGTCTAAGTTGGTGCACTCCTCTCTGGTCAGCCCCATGACCTGGGTGATCTTTAGAATCTCATCAATAAACTCATGTGGATCCTCATCCACCTTTGACCTAAGGAATTCTAGAGGGTTCATCCTTGGAAAATCTCTGACTCTCGCCATTTCCGCATTCCCGTTCAGAGGGACATGCGCCACCACCTGTTGATTGACTTGGGCGGTCAAGGCTGTGCTAGCATCTGAATGGCTGCCCTGAATTCAGTATGGGCAACCGGCTCCGGTGTATGGTTCTCATGGGCTAGTGGGACCTGTTGGTGCCCGTCTGCATTGCCATCTTCGTGGCCGTTTCTGTTTTCCTTTCTCTTTCCATTAACTCTATGGGGAGGCATAATTAGCAAACATGTATTAAACGAGTTAGAAGGATAGAGAGACATTTTATCACACGACTTAGATCATGAAAGAAGGGAACATTTCCTAAACATCTCGTAGTCTCTTCATCATAAGTGTGGCTCTCTTCTTACCCATGAAAAAGACTCTACTTAATGTGGCTTTTAGAAACCATAGGACACTTCAAAGTCTATTGCTCTGATACCAAGTCTGTCACGACCCGAACATGGGCTCGAATAGAGACATGGGACAAGGAACTCGAAAAGGCTCTAAGTCGACCCATGGAATGAACATAACATCTAATTCAATCAATAAGAATGGAAGATCAATCATAATAAACATAGCAAAGTATGAACATAGAACATGAGTCTGAAGCTGAATATAATCTATGTCTGAAAAGCCTCTACTTCTGATGAGTAGATGGGACAAGACCCCAACTAACTCTCTAAGATAACAGATAAGGAATGGTCCTCGGGAGATGAGGACTCACCAATGGAGACTGGATATGCTACTCTTCAAGGATGGCTAGCAACGAGGCTGAGTTTGAATATCAGAGCCTGTATCATGAAATGATACAACAAAGAGTATGTGGTTAGTACATGGAACGTACCGAGTATGCAAAGTAAATAAAAAAGTTAAGTAAGTAAAATTAATAATAATGCATTTCATAAAACATAATCAAGATAATATTGTGAGAGTAAGGCCTGCATGAAATTTTCTGAAATCATAATCCGAAGATAACTGCATATCATAACTTATTTGAATGACCCAGAGCTAAAAACTGATAATCATAAGTAAAACTGAATATTGGGTCAAACTTGCTGAAAACATAATATCATGATTGATGTACATGCATAATTGAAATCATGAGGAATAGTGGGATACTCGTCATATAACCAACATTACCATGATAAAGCATACGTGGTCCTGACTATTACACTCAAGTGGGCCAAGCCGTCCAAAGACTTGCCAAAGCTAAGTACGCTACCATGATATCGATATCAAGCTGAAGGCCCTTTGGGGAAGGGGAAAGCTCACAAAGGAGGTCCTTAATAATTTGAACATACCTACGTTGGCTCGTAGTTCTGAGGCATAGGGTTGACTGACCCTTAGCCTACTCAGTGCTAAACAGTACTCCCAAAAATATGCATATGCTCTCTATCATTTTTCAAAGAAGCTGACCATCATCTAGAGACGAAGCTGAATAATAACACACATTCATAATCGAAAATCATAACATGAGGAGCCTTGGCTCAAACTATACCACAAGCTGAAATAGTGGGAGGCTTGACTCCAAATCATGTGGTAAGCTAATTCATGAAATCATAAATCATACTTGAACATATGGGCTTGACCAATACTTAAACATGCTTGAAAAATACTTAATTCACTTAAAAGCATGATCTTAGACATGCGTAACTTGAAAACATGATTTTTTCATATATATATATATCTCAACATACTTGGACATACATCATAGATCTAAACTTTCATGAACTTGATGGGCATCAGAATTTTATAAACTTGAATACATGATTTATAATTGAAAACATTGTAAAACTTTCTCATAAATTATAATTCAACAATAGAAACATGCTTAGATAATACCCATGGTAGAAACTTAGAGAATTCATGCATTGAGTTAAAACCCCATAGAATCAACATGTAGATTTTCATGAATTAAAGAGGGATTGGGCATGGATGTGAATAATTTCACCCATTCATAACCCTATATACCTAAGAGAATCTGATTCTACAATCTCCTTCATTTCCCAAAGAAGACTTGAGGAAGAACTTCAAAGGACTAGACTTAATCACCTTCTCAAAACCTCTAAGCTTGAATGCATGAATTAGGAATGGCTTAGAATGAGCCTACCCTTCTTAAAACTCACTATTCAGATCTTAAAATAACATAGTTTAGGCCTTAGAATCATAGGAATTAAGGAAAATCCCTTTATAAACTCGCAGGGAAAAACCGACTGCCACTCCCAACGAGCGACTGGACGAGTCGTTGTCCCTGGCCAAGATTCGTGGTCTGCATCCATTGGCTTCACTGGAAGTTGCATACTAATAGTCACTATGAGTTACTTAATGACCCATAACTGATGACCACGACTCGTGGTCACCTCCCATCATGCTCACTATCAAAAACCACCTGGGGTCACCATGGGCAACACCACGACTCATGGTGTACCCCACGACTCGTGGTGTACCCCACGAGTCATGGTGATCACCCATTAGGTGTGCTGCTTGATATTTCCAACTTTCTTCCAACTCTTGACCATGGCTCCAATGACGACCCCTGGTGTTGACCATGACTCGTGGTCACACCCGTGGTAACTTAAATTCCCAAATTTCAACCAAAGTTCAAGCCTCTCCCCATGAGTCACTTAACGACTCATCGGATTCATGACGGGTCACTGCAAGCAGAAGCAATGGCTGGTACATATGTTGTTGGTTTGACTGCAGACCAATAAAGGAAGGAAGAAGAACGTGACCAGGAATTGGCTCATATGCGTACATCATTTGATTTTCTTACTAAACCCATCATAGGAGAAGGATCCAAAAAGTTTAATGCGGTGGGAATACATAGACAGAAGCCAAGGCCGGAACACTCAGATTTGGAGGAGGGACAAACTTCTTGGACAACTAGATGGCAGGATTCCGAGCCAACGCCCAAGGGTCTAGACAAGACACTTAGCGCCAAGGTTCTGAAAACCAAGGCCAGCCCCAATACAGAGACAATTATAACTGAAATGGGTATAGAGATAGAAGAAGATTTCATGAGCATGAGGGAAATTGGAGAAGGAATGACGGTTACCATAACGATCGAGCTGGATTATACATGCCTCCTAATGCACGTGAGGAGGAAGCTGGATAGTCGAAGTTAGAGAGCATGATAGCTGAGATGTCACAACCCGAGTTTATATCCTAGACGAGACATGGTACTTGGAGTCACAAGTAACCCCAAGACAACCCATGGTCTATCATAATGCTGGTAAACTGAGTAAGCATAAGCGGAAGCTTTAATTAAATAAAATCATTTAAGAAAACTAATTTGACAAAATTCCAAACATTTGAAAAACAATATTGAATATCTGAGTCTATGTCTAAAAGCCAACTATTAAATGGTGAGTTGCTGGTACAAGTCCCCAGCTAACTCTATGTCTAACTAAAAGTAACTAACTGAAAATAATTATCATCCTCGAAAGATAAGGACTCACCAATGCTATTGTTGGTATCATTTGAGGGAAATTAATGACGATACTGGGACTTAGAACCTATGCCAGTATCATAATATGATACAACATAGAAGGTATGTGTCAGTACTTTGAATGTACTGAGTAAATGAGAGATATTATAAGCTTGAAGGAACAAGTAACTGAACTGTAGTGAAATGCAATGACCAACTGATATATTGAAAACTGATACAACTGAAGTATAACTGATATAGTCAATAGTGACCATGACTGATCGTCATAGATATGTCCTAGATTTGAGATAATGATATGAGCTAAACTGAATAGAGATGAACTCAGACTGTATTGGCTAGTGAGAGAGTCTATAACCAACATATAACCACATGAGCTAAACGTAGAGTTTGATATATACGCCCCATTGATAGGACCCAATATACATTTATAGGGTATTAAGGCATAAATTAGGTGATCACAAATTTAGGGCCATTGGGACAGTAAAATACCTATGGTGGCAATGTAGTTCTTGGAACCTGGGTACGCTGTAACCCTGGTATGTTTGATGCTACATCCTACTCTCACTGAATAGTCCTAACATGACTACTACTACCAAGCTGATAGCTCAAAACTGAGGCCCAAGACTAAGTTAGGAATACTTATCTAGAAGTACCTTGAGAGTATTATCAGACCGGATTCTATAACTGGTGTTCTGAGACTAGCTAGAGCTACTTATCTGTAAGCGTCGTAACCATCTAAAGGAAAAACTAAAGATGAAGATGGTGGTTCTAAGTCTAGTCAAGGCTACTTTTGTGGAAGCGTCGTAATCATCTAATGAACTAAATGATAACTAAAAACTGATAACTGATATCTCAAGAATTAAGTGTAGTCAAACTAATCTATTGACATTTCTGAAAATACTGAAAATGCTAATATTCTAACTGAAACTGTACTATCATGCAACTGACTGAGAATTCAAGTGATATTAACAATATGGCAATTCTAACACTGATAGAATCAAGCAACATGAATAACTAATCAATTGTGTAAGACTCTAATTACTGTATTCAAGAGCTAGGGCTAAAACCCATTTACAGGAAGCGGGTATCAACTTGATTTCTAAGTAATGAAAAATATAGCATCTAACAATATGACCAACATTCCACATGGATTTAATCAAATTATAACATGAAAGATTACTAAATTTCGAAACCTCGGGGTTAGAACTTATAAGAAAATCTAAATGGATTTTGGGGCACAATGGAAGGACGATCCCCTTGCTAAAATCTCACATACCTGCTAATGAAAACCTTGGAGTAAACCCTTGAAAAGATCTAAGAAGAAGGAGTCGAAACGCTTGCCCTATTTTGTGCTTCCTGACTGAATCTTTATGTTTCTGACTTTGAGAGAATGCGAGGAGTGAAGAGGGAACATCCTTCTACCCCTTTAATTCTCTCTAAAATATGCTCAAAATGACAAGGTTTTATAGATAAAAAATTGGGAAGTTACTAAAATAACCCTGGGAGAAAATCTGGAAAACTGCCCCGTTAGGGACCAATGGGTCACACAACGAGTCGTAGGATGACACCACAACTCGTTGGGACCAGTCTTGGTCCTGGGTTTAAATTTTGGGATTACTGGAACTAGCAAGAAGGGGTACCACAACTCATTGGATCCACCAACAAAATTTCCACTTCGTCAACTTCTCATTGAACCTCAGTCGAGTTTCATGAAGTGCCTCAATTTTGAGCTACTAGAGATTGTAAATCTCATCCTTAAGCTCCAACATTCTGTAGAGAGGAAAGAATCTCTCCAATAAGGCTTGCTTAAGTTCCCTCCAGTTGATTATGGAGTCGTTGGGCAACTCCGATAACCATAAAGGGGCTTCCCCTGACAGAGAAAAGGGGAATAGTCTGAGCTTGATGGCATCTTGGCTAACTCCAGGAAACCTGTATTCCTTGCATATTCCAATAAAGTTCACCAGGTGCAGGTTGACGTCATCTGTTGCATAACCACTGAACAACCCTTTCATGTTTAATAGTTGAATCATGGTGCTCATGATGTCAAATTTGGCCCCAGCGGGCAGTGGTGGTGGTACAATTGCTCTAGTTGACCCAACTTCATCAATGTATAGGTCCTCATCATTGAAGAACTGAGGGGAAATTCTATGACCTCTATTTCCTCGACCATGTCATCCGACATTAACAACCTCTTCTCTAGCATCTTCCGTATCCTGAAGTGTAGCTTGCCGAGCTAACTCGGCTTGCCTATCTTCTTCCGCTATGCGGGCATCCCTCAGTTCCTGGTTTTCCATTTTGCGCAGTGTCCATTTAATTTCGGGGTTCAACGGAATCAGGGGATTTCCACTACTCGGAGTGCTGGGCATCCACCGGAATACAACATGTGGGTCTCACAAACAAAAAGAAAATGTAATTAAGAAATTAACTACCAAAAATCAAATACATGCAATTATTCTATTCTTTATCGTATTCCCCGGCAACGGTGCCACTTTTTGATAACGCTCAAACCACAACTGCTACTGAAGTATGAAGTGGATGTTTTCAGTAAAGAACCCAAAAAAGAGGTTGGGATCGAACCCACAGAGAATATGGAAGATCTAGACTAATGCCAGTAAGTGAACTTATTGGTTAGTTACTCCAATTGGGGGGGGGGGGGTTTAAGAAAAATAATAATTTATAAAAATGATTGAAATTGTGATGTAAACTCAAGAGTTAAAACTAACTAGGGTTTGTGTTCCCCATGGGTTCATAACTGCTTCGGGTATACACACGTGATCAATGCCAATGCTTACTTGAAGAACTGATAACTAGGGTTCATTCAAACGACTGGTTCATCCCTAATGAATGACTATACTCAATCACTGGGTCAGGTCTCATAAGCGATTTTGGAATAACCATTATAAATTTGTCCAAAATTTAACTATCCTACGATCACAGCTCAAGTTAATACAATGTTCATCATGATCAAGGCTTTGTTGTATTACTCTTTTCCTAATATCTATCTCTCTAGGCTTAAGAAAGTAAAGAATTTGGGCAAGTCCTAATGTTGTACACCGTTAAGAATCATTTAAGCATGAAGAGAACGCAATACAAGCATTTTTCATTGGTTTTGAATCACTTTTGTGCAACCCTATCTCATTAATCCACCATGGTTACCAAAACCCTAGCTATGGAGGTTTTAGCCTCTCATAGTTGCAAGGTTGTGATATGCATTCATCATTAAACACATAATTCAATACTTACAATCGTGGATGAGAGAAAAGCTTCTTTGATTATATCAGAAAAATCTCAAGAACAATTGATAAAGATAAAGAAGAAATCAAGAAAAGGTTGATCACAAGCCAATCAACTCAATTCTATGTTTTCTCAATGTTCTCTAAAATTATCTAAAGTCTTCTTTCTTCTTCTTCACATGAAAATAAAATATAAAGAGTATTTATACAGACATAAGAATCCTTTTCCTAGGGTAACAGGGTAATTTTCCATAACTAGTGCCGCCTGAGCCACGACAGATCCTACCACCCCTAGCAGGATTGTACGGGTCATACTTGCTATCTGTATGTCCTTGGCTTGCTGAAATTTAGCTAAGTGTTGGGCCTTGGTATGACTCGTACATGCTTCATATGAGTCGTACTGTTCTTCCATGGCTTGACTCTGAGAATTCTCAATTTTTCTGAAGTTTTTCATGAGTGTGATGGTACGCGTGTACCTTGACGCCACGACTCGTACTATCTATCCGTTTCAGGAGTCAGCCTCTTGTGCAATTCTTCTGAATATTTCCTTGACTCAATGCTACGACTCGTACAAGAATTGTACAAATCGTACTGAGACTCATAGGATGCACTCTTCACAACTCAGCCATCTAAAACTTTTCACGATCTTTAGTACGACTCGTAGCATCATCCTACAGCTCATACTGAGACTGTGACTTTATCCTATTTTCTGCACTTTTTGGCTATCTTTTTCACATTCTTGCTCCAACACCTATTTGTCCTGTAACCAAATAAAAAGTGCCTTATATTCGTATAAACACACCTAAGTCCATGCTATTTTCTTAGTTTTGAGCGTCGAAAGTGTTGTAAACTCACAACACATCATGATCTGACCTCCATTGTGCCACTAGACAATGTAGGAGTGAAGGATAGTCTCTCTTACAAAGAGGTCCCAGTTTAGATCGTAGACCATCAAGTTCGTAAGCTGAGAAACAAGGAAGTCGCTTCAGTGAAAATCTTGTGGAGGAATCAGTTAGTTGAGGGAGCCACATAGGAGGCAGAAGCAGAAATGATGGAAAATACCCTCATATATTCTCTTCCAGCTCAGTTTTAGCATCAGGAATTAAATCCCTCCTGAATACTCTATTTAGTTCTCTATTCCTCAGCTCTATTCAGATTTTCAATGTGCATCGTAGTTGCATCAACTATGTTATCATGGTTAAATAAGTTTGGAGTCAGTCATTCCTTCATAAATCCGTTCATAGTCTGAGTATAGGAATTGTAGCTGCTTTCCCAGTTTTCAAATAGCTTTAGCCTTCATTCGAGGATGAACGATCCCAAGGGGGAGATATTGTATCGAATGAAGGAATGATCCCAAGGGGGAGATTGTAACACCCCGAAACTTTCCTAGACCAAGCTCAAATATTTCATGAAAAACCAGGGAAAAACTAGTAATTTTTCTCAAAACGACCAAGACAACGGGTCATTTTCATCAGTAACGACCCATTGTATGGGTCATAGTCAGCCCTATTAGATATTCTTCAGGAACCAATGGGACCTGGAATGACCCGTTATGAGAAGCAACAAGTCCTTCTGTCACTCGCTACATTCCCAGCTCAGAACCCACTTAAACCCTTTCCAGGAACCCACGAGTCAAATGATGAGTCGTCGCTTGATATAACGACTTGTGGTGGGACTTGTTAGTTGGGGCTCCCAGGTAATTTTGACCAACACCTTTATTGACAATGAGTTGCAACGAACCCGTTGTATCACACAATGTGTCATTGTGTCCAACTATGGTGTCAAATACAAAATCATTAATAGATTCTAGTAGTTAGGACGAGAGCAGATAATGACTCGTTGGATCAACCAATGAGTCGTGGTGTCACCCGTTAGAGGAGGGGGTCCAATGTTTTGTTCAAGCCCCTGCCAATGACCACGAGAGGTACCAACATCCAACGAATCGTGGTCCCCCTTGTTTCCAGTTACAGTAAGCCCAAATTTAAGCCCAACACTGACAACTGGTCCCAACGAGTCGTGGTAGGTGAACTAGGTACCTCTATTTGAAATAATGGACAATGCCACCCATGTTGTCTGACTAACTCACAAATATATAGCCTAGCATAATCCTCTACTGATTTCGTAGTTTTAACTGGGAGGAAATGTGCTGACTTGGTCATCTGATCCACTATCATCCAAATTGAGTCATGTTGCCGGTGGGTATGAGGTTGACTTATAATAAAGTCCATATTCACTTCCTCCCACTTCCAGGTAGGTATTTTGATATCCGGAGTCATACCCCTAGGCTCGTTGCTTCTCACAATGGGTCACTTCAAGTCCCGTTGGTTCCCCAAGAATATCTGACAGGGCTGACTACAACACAGACAACAAGTCATTACTGCTGACAATGACTAGTTGTCTCGGTCATTCTGAGAAAACTTTCTGGTTTTCTGCTGATTTTTCATGAAATTTCTAAGTTTAGTCTAGGAAAGTTTTGGGGTGTTACATGAGATGCTAAAGAAGGTAAGATCCATAGATGGCCAGCGGAAAAGACATCCCTAGGATATATCAAGCATAGGTAGAGAGTGGAGTCACTTGCTACGACTATCAAGAAGATCGAACAGCAGCAAAGGAAAATGTTAGCATCCAATGAACCCTAGGAAAAAGGGTACACTACCTAGCAATACAGTCTAAAATTCACAGGATGATGGTCACTGCATGGCTGTGATGACTAGGAGTGGAAAGACCACAGTTGATTCATCTCTACCGGTTGTAGTTGAAAGGAAGAAAGAAAGCGTGATTGAAGAGGAAGAAGATGTTGCTAAGAAGGAGCATAATGTGGATGCTGAGTTAACTGGGGCTCCAAATGTAAAAAATAGGCCTGAAGCTGAGCAAAGAGAAAAGCTAGGAGCTACATAAATTTAGAAGGCTATTCCATGACCACCCCCACCATTCCCAAAAAGAATGAAGTAGAAGGCAGAGAATGGTAAGTTTAAAAAATTCTTATCAATTCTCAAACAGTTATCTGTAAACATACCATTAGTTGAGGCATTGGAACATATGCCGGGGTATACCAAGTTTATGAAGGACCTTGTGACGAAGAAATGGTCTATGAGCTATAAGCCTGTGGATAATGTGCATCATCATAGTGTTATAGTCTCAAGGGTCCTTACCCAGAAGAAAGAAGATCCAGGTGCCTTCACTATTCCATGCACAATTGGCGATGTTGAGTTCGCAAGGCACTCTCAATTTGGGAGCAAGCATCAAGCTGATGTTGTTAGTTGTGTTTAAGCAGCTAGGCTTGGGGGGCTCACACCAATTACTATGCATCCATTGATAGCTGACAAAACTGTGAGGAAGCCTGTGGAGATCCTCTTCAATGTGCTTGTTAATGTTGATACATTCATATTCCCAGCGAACTTCATGATCCTTGATCGCGAGGTTGATTTTGAGGCACCTATCATTTTGGGGTGACCATTCCTTGCCACTAGGAGATCCTTATTGGATGTGGAAGCTGGCCAGTAGAAGTTCAGACTCAGTAATGAAGAGGTCACCTTCAATGTCTGCTAGTAAATGAAGCGGCTGAAGGAATACAGAGTTGTCTCAGCAATAGAGGATGAATCCGAGTTCCTTGATGATGTCTGAGTAGTCAAGCGACTTTCTTCGTGTCGCGACGCTAAATTAGATGCTTCTTGGGAGGCAACCAAAGAGGTGGTTTGGTGAATTTTGAGTAATAGAACCACTTACGTCATGCCGCAACTGTTATACCTCGTAAGATTCCCGGCACCTAGATGGCCTATTCGCACATTGGTTAAGCATATTTGAAAGCCATACGTGCTATAAAAGGGCCAGGGAAAAGACCGGACAAGAAACTTGTCGAACCATCGCGGAAGAAGCCGGGGCAGAGCCCCTCCGCGATGGCAATGTGTCACGGAGGTGGAGCCTCCGCGTTGGCTCCGTGACACGTTGGGCCTGTCCAGGCCCAAGTATATAAAGCCACACTTCGGTTTATTTTCATTTAAATCATTACAATTTCCAAAGAAAACAGAAAATAGAGAGAGACGAAGAGGTTTAATATATTATCACCCGATTACGCTGCCAAACATAGTCTAAACTCAAATTAACCTCAGGTACCGAGGTATTTAGCAGCAGGGAGCATTCCTACAGATTTTGTTTCGCGAAATACGGCCGACGAATCATCGAGCTACCGGACTAAGGTAAGTAGAATTGCTCCAAACTAGTGTCTATGTACTCCTAGCTGTGAAGTGAATACTTCTCCCTTCTGGACTTCTGAAAAATAGCAAGTTTTCGACCGTCTTTTGATAAGCCTAAGTTTAGGCTATAATTATATCAAAAGTGAAGTCGTCCTTCAGAATAAAGTTGTAATTAGCACTAATTAACGTGTACATGAATGCAGTTGGGAGAAATAGCTGGAGTACTGACCGAGCCTCGTCCGACAATCGTATAACTCGGGGTTAAGGTATGTGAAGTTGTTCTTCGGCAAGTTAGTAAATCTTAGCTTGGTAAATCATAGTAAACTCCGCATTTGAATCTCTCGAAGTTGAATGTTGAGAAATTAAGTAAGTCTAATAGATTCTGAGTTGTGTTGTCGTGTCGTATTCAGTACGAAAGTTAGTAAAGCATGCGCCAAAGGGTGAGTTAGCATTCCAGACTCAATATAGCTTATTGTATGATTAGCAAGCATGTTGTAGAATAAAAAGAGACAGATTTTCCGAATAAAAGCTAATAAAATAAAATCAAATAGACAGACAATTTTATGGCTACAGATTAGCCATTCAGAAAGATAGTATCCCAGCTACAGATTAGCCAAACAGTTAAATAAAGATTTCAGAATTAGTATAATTAGTAAAGAATCAGTATAATACAGAAAGAGATCAGAATAAGAAATCAGACTTTCAGATAGTCTTTTTCAGTTATACATGCTTGCTATTTATATGTGCTATTTGTTTGTTGAGACTTGATGTGGTGTGAGGGCACCTTATTAAGCGTCCTCGCCGCCCCTGGGTTGGTAATCGTCTCGCCCACTAAGTGGGTGGGTTTACGTCACTCCAAGGAGTGGCATGCCATCCCCAGTTTAGATGAAGATGGGATGAAGCTTTTCCCATATCAGGCTGATCAGCATTATAGTACAGATAGCCCTGTTCTACACAAGCACCCAGGGAACAGATACAGATACAGTTACAGTACAGATCTTATTACAGGTGCAGCTCCGGTTTCAGATAGCCCTGAGGGGAGTTCCAGGGAACCAGACCCTATTTGTTACTGTATGCATAGGAGTCCTCCGGACTCAGACACGGTTATTTATATCGGAGGCTATGGACCGAGTCGGAGACCTAGGGGGCCAGTAGAGGAGCTCCGAGTGAGCAGATGAGTGGAGTGACTTATTTTTTGCTGGTTTTGACCCGGGTAGGGGTATATAGATTGTTTGCTTGCTTGGCGCCATCCGGCTTATGGGGGTTGGTATTGGCTATTGCTTGCTAAATGTATATGTAATTATGTGCTTATCTATACTATTTAATAGACAGCAGGTCGCCGTGACTACAGACACGCTCCTACCTATCAGTGCAGAAAGGTTTGATCTAGTTCCTATCAGCTTTTCAGATTCAGTTGTCTCCTACTATTCAGAACTGCTAGTTATGTTACTTGTATTCAGTTATGTTCAGTTGCTTTGCATACTCGGTACCAGTGGTACTGACACCCGTTTGGGGCGCTGCATTACTTACCTGCAGGTACTCATAGAAGAAGAGGCGATCCCTCATGATCCTAGCCAGCGCAAAGTCATCAGCTCCTGTCATCCGGAGCTTGATATTTCAGAGGTTTATATCATTTCCCCTTTTGTTGTAAAGTACGGGTAGGTCGGGGCCCTGTCCCGACCATCTTATCAGTATTCCTAGAGGCTTGCAGTCTGTATATATTTCCCTGTGGTCAGCTGAGCCGGTCGTGTGAGGCCGAGAAGTTTGTTATGGCTGTTTAGCATTTCAGTTTATGTTGGCCGTGTGAGGCCTTAGTTTGACAGTAGTGGTTACCTTGCCGGTCATGTAGTTGTTCAGTATTCTATTGTTGAGTTACAGATAACTAGACAGCATGGTGGCCTTGTCGGCCCGCATAAGTTTCCCCCTTGTAAGTATGTTTCTGGTTAGCTGAAGTTTCATACAGGTGGCTATAGGCCTAGTCGGCCGGAGGCTGTATTTACAGCCGTCATATAGCCCGTTGATTTCATGAATCTGAGTTAGAGCCAGCCAGGCACCAGATGTGCTTAGGCTCACTAGCTAGCAGTTTAGATCCTACTAGGGCACCAGGTGCCAGTCATAACCCCCAAGGCGGGGCATGACAAACTTGATATCAGAGCAGGGCATGTCCCAGGGAGTCTGCAAGCTGTGCTAAGTAGAGTCTTGTCTATGGATATGTTGTGCACCACATACTATAGGCAGGAGGCTGCGAGGCATGATAGGATGGTTACTCTTCTTTCTCAGTCAGTCATGCTATAGAGCGGTACAGTATAGGGTCGAGTCCCTAAAACTTATCGTATTCTTTGTCTACAGATAAGAATGGAAGATCAGCGACACCCTGCCACAGGCAGGAGACTAAACGCAGCGCAGGAGAAGGCACCAGCAGGATGCCTCAGCTTCAGTCAGAGTCAGCCCGATCTGAGGGCGATATAGAGGCTTCATCACAGCCCTCTCAGCAGTCCCCCTCACATCAGGAGTCGTTGGGTATGACACCGCCTCCGATAGTTCCTGTGCCTTCGCCATCAGATTAGGAGGTTCGCAGTGGTGTAGTTATGTTGGCACAAATGATGGCCACACAGCGCCAGTCAGTGCCACCTGTAGAAGCAGAGCCTTCAGGTGGGTCAGGTAGTTCCAGGGTCAGAATTTTTGGCACTAGGTCCTCCACAGTTCACTGGGTCAGATCAGGTAGAGGACCCCTAGGACTTCCTAGATCAGATGCAGAGGATTTTCCGAGTTATGCATGTGACCCCTACAGAATCAGTTGAGCTGGCAGTGTTTCGGTTGCAGGACATAGCTATGTTATGGTACGAGAGTTGGGAAAGGTCTCAAGGGAGAAATGTTGCCCCTCCGACCTGGTCCAACTTCTCGGAGGCTTTCTTGGACCGTTACTTGCCACGGGAGATCCGACAGGCCCGGATGGATCATTTTTTACATCTGGAGTAGGGGGCGAGGAGCGTATGCGAGTATGCTTTACAGTTTGACTCCTTAGCCCGTTATACTCCAGCATTTGTTGATACTATGCCAGCTAGAGTTCACAGATTTATTATGGGTCTGAACCCGAAATATACTAAGGCATGTATGACGGCTACGTTACGAGAGGATATTGATATCACCTGAGTACAGGCCTTTGCTCAGACCATTGAGGGTCTTAGACAGCGGCAACAGAATAGTAGACAGACCAGTCAGGAACAGCGCCGCAGAGACAGATCAGACGAGATGCAAAGGGAAGTTCAGAGAGGACCCAAGCCTCGACTATTAGATAGACCCCCTAGACCCCCACCTCTACCACAGCAGCAGCAGCAGCGAGGTAGATATGCGCGACGAGGGCAGTCAGAGCCTAGTGGTAGTTCCAGAACAGTAGGTTCCCCACAGTAGAGAAGGGGAGAACAGAGCAGACTTGCACCCTTACCCTGCCCCTATTGTAATCGACCACACTCCGGAGCTTGTAAATATGGCTTCACTGGGTGTTATATTTGCGGACAGGAGGGGCATCAGATGAGAGATTGTTCGACCAGAGGTCGGGGGAGTAGAGACAGTCAGGACAGGGGATTCGCAGGGCCATGAGCCCCAGTAGCCTCAGCGGGGCGTGGGCCTTCAGGTTCAGTAGGCAGAGTCCGAGGTAGATCAGGAGCTTCCAGTTCAGGTACGGGCTTAAGCCGTACTTATGCACTACCAGGGAGACACAACTCAGAGGCGTCGCCAGATGTAGTGACAGGTACGATAACTATCTGTTCATGCCCTGCTTACGTATTGATTGATCCAGGATCCACTCTGTCATATATTACCCCATTTGTGGCACGAAAGTTCAATGTTGCACCAGAATTATTGCAGCATCCCTTTTCAGTATCCACGCCCGTCGGTGACTCTATTATATCTAGCAGAATTTATCGAGGGTGTACAGTGGAGGTTGCTGACCGCCAGAGTACAGTAGATCTGGTAGAGCTAGAAATGATAGACTTCGATGCCATAATGGGTATGGATTGGCTAGTGTTGTGCTACGCCAATATAGAATGTTGGACCAAGACGGTCTGATTCCACTTTCCAGAGAGGTAGTGCGAGAGTGGAAAGGCAGCACAGTTACTCCAAAAGGTAGGTTTATTTCCTACCTTCAGGCGAGGAAATTGATAACTAAGGGATGTATCTACCACCTAGTCAGGGTTCAAGATGTCTGAGCAGAATCTCCGACACTCCAATCTGTTCCGGTGGTGAACGAGTTCCCTGATGTGTTTCCAGATGAGTTACCTGGTATACCCCCAGAGAGGGAAATAGATTTCACTATTGATTTATTACTAGGCACTCAGCCTATATCAATTCCTCCTTACCATATGGCTCCTGCAGAACTCAGAGAGTTGAAGGAGCAGTTGAAAGATTTGTTGGATAAAGGTTTCATCAGGCCGAGTACTTCACCATGGGGTGCGCCAGTTCTATTTGTGAGAAAGAAAGATGGCTCGCTCCGTATGTGCATAGATTATCGGCAGTTGAACAAAGTTATAGTAAAGAATAAGTATCTGCTTCCCAGAATAGATGATTTGTTTGATCAGCTACAAGGGGCCAGATACTTTTCCAAGATTGACTTGCGGTCCCAGCAGTATTCATGGACCTGATGAATAGTATTTTTAGACCATACCTGGACCTGGTCGTGATGGTGTTTATTGATGAAATTCTGGTGTATTCTCGCTCTGAAGCAGATCACCGGACTCATTTACGGACAGTGCTCCAGATTCTCAGGGACTGCCAGTTATATGCTAAGTTCTCCAAGTGCGAATTCTGGCTTAATTCAGTAGCCTTTCTAGGGCATATTTTGTCGGATGCTGGTATACAGGTTGACACGCAGAAGATAGAAGCAGTCAAATCATGGCCTAGGCCTACCACTCCGACTGAAGTCCGTAGCTTTCTAGGATTAGCAGGTTATTACAGGAGGTTCGTTGAAGGGTTCTCTACTATAGCGGCACCTCTAACTAAACTAACGCAGAAAGTAGCAAAGTTTCAGTGGACAGAGGCATGCGAGCAGAGCTTCCAGGAATTAAAAGACAGATTAACCTCCACCCCAGTGTTAGTGTTGCCGGAAGGTACAGAAGGTTCTTCGGTATATTGTGATGCATCAGACATCGGGTTGGGTTGTGTGTTGATGCAGCATGGTAAAGTTATTGCATATGCTTCCAGACAGCTGAGGTAACACGAAAAGAATTACCCTACCCACGACCTGGAGTTAGCCGCAGTGATCCACGCCTTGAAAATGTGGAGACATTACTTGTATGGCATTCATGTTGATATTTTTTACAGATCACACGAGCCTACAGTATATCTTCACTCAGAGGGAGTTGAATCTGCGGCAACATCGCTGGTTGGAGCTATTAAAGGATTATGATGTGAATATTTTGTACCACCCAGGAAAAACCAATGTTGTAGCAGATGCTCTCAGTCGTAAGTCCATGGGGAGTTTGGCGTATTTACAGCCCGAGTAGTGGGAATTGGTCAGGGAGGTACATCAGTTAGCTAGCCTAGCCGTTCGTGTAGCAGAAACAGAGGACGGTAGAGCGGTAATTTAGAACACAGTTGTGTCATCATTAGCTGTGGAAGTGAAAGAACGGCAGTATGAGGATCCTGACCTGATCCAACTCAAAGACAGAATCCAGCAGGGTAAAGTGCCAGATTTTCAGATAACTGAGGATGGAGTGCTATGCTGTAAAGGCCGTCTATGTGTTCCAGATGTTTTAAGCCTCCGCCAGCAGATTATGAACGAGGTACATTGCACCCGCTATTCTCTCCACCCTGGCTCGGCAAAAATGTACCATGATATCAGAGAAAACTACTGGTGGCCAAGTATGAAAAGAGAAATTGCTGAATTTGTAGCCCAGTGTCCTAACTGCCAACAGGTGAAAGCAGAACATCAGAAACCAGGCGGGTTGACTCAGGACATAGCAGTGCCTCTCTGGAAATGGGAAGCCGTGGTGGATTTTGTAGCAGGATTACCCCGTACCAGACACAGACATGACTCTATATGGTTATAGTTGACAGATTGAAAAAATCAACTCATTTCAAGCTAGTAAGAACTACCTTCTCGGCCGAAGATTATGCGGAGTTGTATATCCGGGAAATAGTCAGATTGCATGGAGTACCGGTATCCATTATTTCAGACAGAGGAGAACAGTTTACAGCTAGATTTTGGCAGTCGTTTCAGAGAGGTTTGGGAATGCACATTAATTTGAGTACAGCATTCCACCCTTAGAAAGATGGTCAGGCTGAGCGCACTATTCAGACGCTCGAGGATATGCTATGAGCGTGTGTGTTAGATTTTGGTGGTAGCTGGGATGAGAATTTTCCCCTAATCGAGTTTGCTTATAATAATAGTTATCACTCAGCTATTCAGATGGCGCCCTTCGAGGCATTATACGGGCGGAAGTACAGATCGCCGGTTGGCTGGTTTGAAGTAGGGGAATCGGCGTTAGTTGGGCCAGACATTATTCAACAGTCAGAGGAAAAGATAAAGCTTATCAGAGAAGGCCTACTGACTGCACAGAGCCGCCAGAAATCATATGCTGATGTGCGGCGTAGAGACTTGGAATTTGATGTAAATGATTGGGTACTTCTGAATGTATCTCTGATGAAAGGGGTGATGAGATTCGGCAAGAAAGGTAAGCTCAGTCCGAGATTTGTTGGGCCTTATCAGATTCGTCGACGGATAGGCCAAGTGGCATATGAGTTGAACTTGGCTCCAGAATTAGAATCCGTTCATCCAGTCTTTCATGTATCTATGCTGAGGAAATGCATAGGAGACCCATCCAGAGTAGTCCCAGTCCAGGATATCTAGGTTACAGAAGAGCTGGCCTATGAAGAGGTTCAAGTAGCTATCTTAGACAGACAGATTCGTAAATTAAGAACTAAAGATATTGCGTCTGTCAAGGTATTGTGGCGTAATAGGAACCGAGAGGAGATGACGTGGGAGGCTGAGGAAGATATGAAAGCTAGATATCCTCACTTATTCCAGGCCTAGTCAGGCGACAAGTATGTCCGTATTATTACTTATGCAGTACCTTATGGTTGTATATGTATAGATAAGAAAGATTGATGTTTAGCTATCAAGTGAATCTTAAAGTATAGTGTGTAGTACCTGTATTGGACTTTTCTGCATTTCAAGTTTTTGGTATAGTCCATATTACAGGGGAAACTCTGCCGAAATTTTCCTAAGTAGTAAGTTGAGAAGTCCTCTAGATAGCAGTTTCCACTCGAGGACGAATGTTCTTAAGGGGGGAAGAATGTTATACCCCGTAAGATTCCCGGTACCTAGATGGCCTATTCGCGCGTTGGTTAAGCATATTTGAAACCCATACGTGCTATAAAAAGGCCCGGAAAAAGACCGGACAAGAAACCTGTCGAACCATCGCGGAAGGAGCCGGGGCAGAGCCCCTCCGCGATGGCAACGTGTCACGGAGGTGGAGCCTCCGCGTTGGCTCTGTGACACGTTGGGCCTGTCCAGGCCCAAGTATATAAAGCCCCACTTCAGTTTATTTTCATTTAAATCATTATAATTTCCATAGAAAACGCAGCAAATAGAGAGAGACGAAGAGGGTTAATATATTATCACCCGATTACGCTGCCAAACGTAGTCTAAACTCAAATTAACCTCAGGTACCGAGGTATTTAGCAGCAGGGAGCATTCCTACGGATTTTGTTTCACGAAATACGACTGACGAATCGTCGAGCTACCGGACTAAGGTAAGTAGAATTGCTCCAAACTAGTGTCTATGTGCTCCTAGTTGTGAAGTGAATACTTCTCCCTTCTGGACTTCTGAAAAATAGCAAGTTTTCGACCGTCTTTCGATAAGCCTAAGTTTAGGCTATAATTATATCGAAAGTGACGTTGTTTTTCAGAATAAAGTTGTAATTAGCAGTAATTAACGTGTACATGAATGCAGTTGGGAGAAATAGCTGTAGTACTGACCGAGCCTCATCCGACAATCGAATAACTCGGGGTTAAGGTATGTGAAGTTGTTCTTCGGCAAGTTAGTAAGTCTTAGCTTGGTAAATCATAGTAAACTCCGCATTTGAAACTCTTTGAGTTAAATGTTGAGAAATTAAGTAAGTCTAATAGATTCAGAGTTGTGTTGCCATGTCGTATTCTGTCCGAAAGTTAGTAAAGCATGCGCCAAAGGGCGAGTTAGCATTCCAGACTCAGTATAGCTTATTGTATGATTAGCAAGCATGTTGTAGAATAAAAAGAGACAGATTTTCAAAATAAAAGCTAATAAAATAAAATCAAATAGACAGACAGTTTTATGGCTACAGATTAGCCATTCAGACAGATAGTATCCCAGCTACAGATTAGCCAAACAGTTAAATAAAGATTTCAGAATCAGTATAATTAGTAAAGAATCAGTATAATACAGAAAGAGATCAGAATAAGAAATCAGACTTTCAGATAGTCTTTTTTAGTTATACATGCTTGCTATTTATATGTGCTATTTGTTTGTTGAGACTTGATGTGGCTTGAGGGCACCTTATTGAGCGTCGTCACCGCCCCTAGGTTGGTAATCGTGTCGCCCACTGAGCGGGTGGGTTTACGTCACTCCAAGGAGTGGCATGCCATCCCTAGTTTGGACGAAGATGGGATGAAGCTTTCCCCATATCAGGATGATCAACATTATAGTACAGATATCCCTGTTCTTCGCAAGCGCCCAGGGAATAGATACAGATACAGTTACAGTACAGATCTTATTACAGGTGCAGCTCCGGTTTCAGATAGCCCTAAGGAGAGTTCCAGGGAACCAGACCCTATCTGTTACTGTCTGCACAGGAGTCCTCTGAACTCAGACACCGTTATTTATATCGGAGGCTATGGACCGAGTCGGAGACCTAGGGGGCCAATAGAGGAGCTCCAAGTGAGCAGATGAGTGGAGTGACTTATTTTTTGCTGGTTTTGACCCGGGTAGGGGTATATAGATTGTTTGCTTGCTTGGCACCATCCGTCTTATGGGGGTTCGTATTGGCTATTGCTTGCTAAATGTATATGTAATTATGTGCTTATCTATACTATTTAATAGACAGCAGGTCGCCGTGACTACAGACACGCTCCTACCTATCAGTGCAGAAAGGTTTGATCTAGTTCCTATCAGCTTTTCAGATTCAGTTGTCTCCTGCTATTCAGAACTGCTAGTTATGTTACTTGTATTTAGTTATGTTCAGTTGTTTTGCATACTCGGTACTAGTGGTACTGACGCCCGTTTGGGGCGCTGCATTACTTGCCTGCAGGTACTCATAGACGAAGAGGCGATCCCTGGTGATCCTAGCCAGCGCAGAGTCATCAGCTCCTGTCATCCGGAGCTTGATATTTCAGAGGTTTATATCATTTCCCCTTTTGTTGTAAAGGGCCCCGACCATCTTATCAGTATTCCTAGAGGCTTGCAGTCTGTATATATTTCCCTGTGGTCAGCTAAGCCGGTCATGTGAGGCCGAGCAGTTTGTTATGGCTGTTTAGCATTTCAGTTTATGTTGGCCGTGTGAGGCCTTAGTTTGACAGCAGTGGTGACCTTGCCGGTCACGTAGTTGTTCAGTATTCTATTGTTGAGTTACAGATAACTAGACAGCATGGTGGCCTTGTCGGCCCACATAGGTTTCCCCCTTGTAAGTATGTTTCTGGTTAGCTGAAGTTTCATACAGGTGGCTATAGGCCTAGTCGGCCGGAGGCTGTATTTATAGCCGTCATATAGCCCGTTGATTTCATGAATCTGAGTTAGAGCCAGCCAGGCACCAGATGTGCTTAGGCTCACTAGCTAGCAGTTTAGATCCTACTAGGGCACCAGGTGCCAGTCATACCCCCCAAGGCGGGGCGTGACAGCAACATTGAATCAAGTGCTTCTTGGGAGGCAACCCAAGTTAATTAACTTATTTGTGTTCAGTGTGCGGGGGAAACAAAAATAGGTGAAAGAAAAATTGCTGAACAGAGAGGTGCTACAGTTCTCATTACAACTCATAAGAGTGTTGTACGAGCCGTAGCACGAATCATGGTGAGAAGCAGAGATGTATTTCAGTGCATGAGTTCAGGGTACGGTTGGTCATACGACTCATAACGTCTTGGTATGGGTCGTAGTACTCACTTGGATATGAACTATGCAAGACATGGACCATAATGGAAGAAATACCTACGAGTCATAGTACCAATCGTACCCCATAGTATGATTCGTAAGAGATGCTCGTAGGTCCACAGGTAAGTTTCTCAATCTCTCTGTTACAGGTAAAAGTGACAAGTGGTAGAGCCTTCCAACGACTCGTGGTATGAGTCGTGAGGGGTCAAAAATTTTAAAATTACCCGAGTCGGCCTTATAACCTATTTAAACTCAAAACTGAAGTCATGACCATAAATTCACGACACCCTCACACTTGTAACTCAACATTAAAGATCAATTGAGCAAATTCTTGCTCAGATTACACCGAGAATCCCAATCCCAACCCTAGTTTTTATTGACAGTTGAATTTCTCAGCATTCAAGTAAGTTTATTTCTTTGAATTTGATAAATATCACTTGTGTTCTTGATGCAAACCTGCTTAATCCCTAAGGGCCCTCTCAATGCTTGAAAACTTAAAAAGGACAATGACCAGGGATGTGAACAAAGTGTGTGCGAATTAGTAGGGGCTTGAACTTGTAAAATTATGCATTAAACTATTAAAATTGAGCTATGGGTTATGATTAAAAAGGGGAGGAATTGGTAACTATAAAACTTGTTAAATGCATGCCTTTACTTGGGGAATTTTGAGGACCCAACACTAAATTGAAATCTCCTAAAAACGGAACAAAAAATAAGGTAGGGACAGGCTTCACAAGCCTTCCTATGGCTCGTGGTTTCATATTACAACTCGTAGGATGGATCATTAGGACTGTCCCAAGCCAAATTTGTAACAATCACGAGGTATGAATCCTAGTACGGCTTGTGGTTTACTGCTACGAGTCGTACCTATCAATCATACCAAGAATCTAAAAAGAGTCATGTCCACAAGTGATAGTACAATCCTTCCTACGACTCGTGGAATCGACTTATAGGTTGTACCATGAGTCGTGGAAAAATACATAACAATTTTCTTAAAGGGGCATCCTCATCCGAATAGTGGCATGGACCATACGTTCATGGTATGAGCCGTACCTCATAGGCATAACATTGAATTGAAATATAACAGGTCTCAGTATGAATCGTACCTCCAAGGTATGAACCATACGGATGACTCGTGATAAATTACAGAGGAATTTTTCTTGCTTTCTTTTTCTCAGATTTGGAATTCTAACCCTTTTCGTCCATAGGTACAATGATGATGAAACGTAAAGCATCAAACGAAACTGCTCAGAGGATATTGCATGATGAGACCTCCGAATTCGAAAAAGAAGGCAACTCCCCTAGTGGGTCATTAGAGGAATATAGGGTCAATACATCAAATACTGACGGGACCCGAACCACTAGGGCAAAGGCAAAAGCCTAGGCCATGGCACCCACTGCCATATCTACCGGTGCTCCCTAGTTTGAGAAGGGAGTAGAGGAAAGAGCCCAAGAGTTGGGAAGCGGCTCTAAGGAAGAAGAGGGTTCTAAGGAGGCCCAATCCGGAGAAGCAAGCAGTAAGTCCAAATCAAAGGAGGAGACACCAAATGCCGAGCAGGAGCAAACCCCTCCTAGGGAGAACCGCACCATCAGATGGAGAGTACTAGGAGCCTAGGAAATATATGAAAAGATCATTGCTATCATCTCAAATAACAAACCTAGGCGGAGCATTCAAGAAGAGCATCGGATCCTCACAAATTCATTAAACGAGGTGGAGGAGATAAAGTGGATATTCATCATCTACATATTTGATTGGATGGCTAGGGCCTCGGACCGATACACTTCAGAAATCTTCCGAGAGTTCTATGCCAATTATTTGGAAACTATGAAACAAAAAGTGAAAGAGGGGAAGAATTTGAAAGATCAGCTAGCTGGAGATCGTCCTGGTTAGAGGCTGAGAGGTTGATATATCCGAGCGCACTGTTTCTCGGGTATTATATGGGCCCCAATTCATACCACCATATGCTATGCCAGAATGTGACTATCGAGTGGAGGCCCTGAAATAGATTAAGAAACTCAGTTTTGATGAGAGGCGGAGGCAGATACAATGGTTGTCCGGCGTGATTGTTAAGGACAAAGAAAAGGCAGAGTGGGTCACTAGCAGCAAGCAGGTCAGAGAGAACTCTTTAGACATCACAGCAAAGGCCCATTGGACATTAGTGCGCCACCAGTTGGCATCGACTATTAATGATAATACCCTCAATGCAGATAGAGCATGTTTGGTAGCTTGTATGATGTCCAAATACCCCATCAATATCCTGAGGGTCATTGTAGAGGAGATGCGGGATCGAGCTTTGGGATTGAGCACTACCATCCCATTCCCAAGTCTCATTTTTAGATTATGCATAGAGGTGGGCATCAAGGTGCATCATGGTGAGGAGCACCTGATCGGAGGACATTGGATCACTAACATTAGCCTAATCAGGGATGAGATGGACCTAGTAAGTTGAGCCTGATTTTCCACTACCACGGGTAGTTTTTGGTGCATAGGTGAATGCTCCCACTTCGCAGGAGCAGGGAGAGACACCGGCTACAGCTGCCGATCATTCACATCAAGCTCTTAGCACCTCTACTGCACCTCTTATAAGCCTCCCGAGCAAGACTCCAGCAGGGTACATCCTAGTGCCTTAGGAGTTTCTCTAAAAGCTGGCCAAGAGACTGACCGTAGCTGAGAAAAAGGTTCAGTCAATGATGGAGAATGACAAGGCTTGGGTAAATACTAAGATCGAGTAAGTTGCATAGGCCCTACACACAAGATAATCTTGGTTCAAGACCAAGTTCAACATGCATATGGCTGAGAAGACTGACACAAGCAGCCCCCCTGAGGAGTTGGGGGCTCTTCGGAGTCATGTGGCCGAGCTTTCATCACGGTAGCCAGCAATCATAGCAGCCCTCACTCTTCCTAACCTCGATACCATTATTGATGAGGAGTTAATCTAGCGGCTTATTGGGAGCCAATAGGAGCAGAAAAAGAGAAAGGGAAAAAGAAGGTCTCCGAGGATGTTGGAGACGACATCCCAAAGAAGAAGAGGAAAAGAGATGAAAGAGAGCGCAAGAAGGCAAGATTAGAGAGTCAGCAGACACATGATGTGTATCCATCGAAGTTGCTTGAGAGAGCTAGAGGAGCGGGTAGCTCCACCATAGCTCAGGCAAAGCTTGCGAGTGGCAGGGACCCTTTAGGCTAGCCATATTTAGCCCTGTTGATTCCAGAGGCCGTAGAGATGGTCGATACTACTGAAGGGGTAGCCACTCCACCTATTGATACTCCATTGAGTGTGCCGGCCACAGCCAAGGACATGATTGCAGTGGAGGTACCTCCTCCTAGGATGACAGGAGCGTTTAGTGCGCCGCAGGTATGTTCCCTTTTCTCTGTTTTTACATTATATGCTTCGGGAATGAAGTATGCTTTTTAAAAGGGGAGGGGGTGTACTTGTATTTTTGGATTTTTGATTTGTCTGAGGGCTTTTTTTTCGTGTTTCTTTTCCCTTGTATGCTATCTAGTAGAACTGGAATATTTAAGATTTTATTTTTGTGATTTTTGTTTAATTAGAAAGTAGCTTAGGAGTACTCAGCCAACAAATTGCACTAGTTTTGGATTTCTAATAAATTGACCTTGTTTAAAATATCTGATGATTAGCTATAGACATGTGATTGCAAGCATGAGTTTTGTGGATCTTTTTATGTCATTTAGTATATTAGCATGAATAATTTTTGTTAAGCCATGAATAAACTAGATCGGTAGAGTGAATGCAAGACATGTACCATGAGTGAGTGATGTCTGATACCTAGTTCAATACTACGTAGAGGATCTAGCACTTGTCCGGTTTGTCTTTACATTAGTTTTAGGATGGTTGGTTAGGAAAGGATCATAGGCCATTCTTTTTTGTTTAGCCAATATTTAGCTTAAATGTCACTACCAAAATTATATGATTCCCTTGATCATGATTTTGAGCCTTATGTAGACCATTTTTCATTGATTAACCAATTAACTGTATCCATGTTTATAATGAACCTGTTTTACCCCTGGTCCCTCCTTGAACATTATGAACCTCAACATAGGCAAAATATCTAAGTTGAGGGTGGTTAGAGTAGGGGTACATAAATAATGGACAGGTAAAAAAGGAAGAGAAAGGAAAAAGGTGAAAAATGAGGTGTGGTGTGAAAAAAGAGAAAAGAAAAGAAAAAAATTGAAAAAGAAAATGCAAAAAGAGAATGATGCATGAGAAGCTTGAAGAAAATGGTGAAAAGGAAGGAAAAGTGAAAAAAGCAAAAAGGGTGAAAAAATGTGAAAGAATGGAGCCACATGTATATAGTGTCAAGGAGGGGTTTAGACACTTAAAAGATCCCATATCTATCATACCCAGCCCTAAAGCCTACATTACAAGCCAAAGCAAGTCTTATAGTGATCCTAGCCTGACCATCTGACAAATCGAAGTAGAGAAAATAAGGGCAAGCCTATGGTATCTGATATGTAATATTTGGAACTTCTTTGTGAGATTGAGAGTCTTACTTGATCAATCCCATGTTTCAGATTTTACTATATCTGTGAGTGGAGGATTTCATTTATTGTGAGGGTACATGGTCTGTGTTTAACTCTACCAATTGTCAGTGTAAAAAGTATTGGTGATGACTTGACTATTTGTTAATAGCTAGATGACATATCTTGATCCATGTTTATTATGTTTTGTGATTGCTTGTAGTGCATGTGTTGATTTGGTTCACAAGAAAAGTTTTTTGAGTTTATAGTGCAAGTTTTGGTTGATGTTGGTTGTAGTATCCCGGGTTTATTTTCTAATTAAGTGTCATGTTTAGTTTTTATTTTCTTTGTCTGAGGACATGCAAAAGTCTTAAATTGAGGGTGTTGATGTGTTGTGAGTTTACAAAATTTTTGACATTTAAAACCAAGAAAATAGCAGGGACATAGTTATGTTTATACGAATATGAGGCACTTTTACTTTGATTTCAGGGAAAATAAGTGTTGGAGCAAAAATGTGCAAAAGAAGCTAAAAATGCAGAAAAACAGCCAAGTACAAGTCTCACTACAAGGTGTACCTTGATGGTATGAGCCATACTGAGAACCATGGTGAAAGTCAAAAGGCCAGATTAAGAGAAAGGCAACATACGACTCTCAGTATGATTTGTACCAAGATGGTATGAGCCGTAACTGGAGCGGTGGAATTGTCCAGATAAATTTTCACAAAGTTAGTCTCTTTGTACGGATGGACTCACGGATCGTACCATCAAAATATGACCTGTACCATGAGCCATGGTGAACTTCAGGAGATTCTTCAATACTTGGCCGAACTTCAGACACAACAAACAGTATAAGTCGTAGTAGGAAGGTACGAGTCATACCATCATGAAAAATTTCAGAAGATGTCTGAGTTCTCAAGGCCAAACCACGAATGCATTGCATGAATAGTAGGAACGTGGTACGAGTTATATCATCCTGCCAACACTCAGACAAATATGCAGCAGCGAAGGACGTACAAGACCCGTACAATCCTGCTATGGGTCGTAGGTCCAGTTGTGGCACAATCGGCGCCATATATGGAAAATTCCCAATTAGCTTAGAAAAAGGTTCCTAGTGTATGTATAAATAGATTTTATGTTTTATTTTAGTCAGAGGACATAGAAACGAAGTATGGGACATGTGAAGAATATTATTAGTGAATTTTTATCAAGTTTTGGAGAGCAATTTTTGGGATCAAATTCTTGATTTCACCCATTGTTCTTGAGATTGTTCTTTGATATTCATATCAAGTTTTCTTACAATTGTTGCTATAAGGATTTAATTATATGTTTGTCTATGAATGTAAATTGTAATCTTACAACCGTGAGAGGCTAAAACCTCCACAACTAGGGGTTGTGGAAATCATGGTAGATTAACGAAATAGGATTACACAAAAGTGATTCAAAACTAATGCTAAACACTTGTATTGTATTCTCTTCATCTTTAAACATTTCTTGATGGTGTACAATGTTAGGACTTGCTTGAATTCTTTACTTGCTTGAACTAAGAGAAATAGAGATTAGGAAAAGAGAATTATAACAAAGCCTTGGTCTTATGATCATTGTATTAACTTGAGTTGTTGTCGCAGGATATCTAATTTGAAACATATTGATAACGGTTAGTTTGATGTCGCTCATGAGACCTGACCCAGTGATTGAGTAAAGTCATCCAATAGGAATGAACCAATCATTTGGATGAACCCTAGTTATCAGTTTTATAAGTAAGCGTTAGGATTGATCACGTGTGTATACCCGAAGTAGTTATGAACCCATGGGGAAAACATACCCTAGTAGTTTGTAAATCTTAATTTAAATCACAATTATAATTTTGTTTTAATATTGTTTTCTTTAAAACCCCCAATTTGGAGATAACTTACCAGTAAGTTTAATTACCAGCATTAGTCTAGATCTTACTCTATTCCCTGTGAGTTCAACCCCAACCTCTTAGTTGGGTTCTTTATTGACAACATCTGCTTCGTACTTTGTCAGGAAGTGTGAGTTTGAGCATTATCATACACCATCTCACCCTTAGGAGAAAACCTCCAGTTTCTGATTCCAGATAGCTTCCTTCAGCTTCACTAAGATAGGATCCTCACCTTGTCTTGCCTTAACTTCTTCCACTAAGAAAGACTCCAACCCATTCTAAACAATAACACCACCATCCTCTGAATCTATAAGGTGAACCCCTAAATTAGAAAGCCTATGAACATCCTTCACTAATTCTTTCCTCCCATCCTCAACATATGACACACTCACCATGGACAACCTACTAAGAGCATCCACCACTATATTGGCTTTTCCTGAATGGTAAAGGACACTCATGTCATAGTCCTTGAGAACACAAGCCATATCCTTTATCAAATATTAAAGTCCTCCTGAGTAAACATATACTGAAAGCTCTTGTGGTCCGTGAACACATCTACATGCACCCCATACAAATAGTGCCTCCAAATCTTCATACAAACACCACCAATGCTAACTCAAAGTTATGCGTCAGATAGTCCTTCTCATGAGTCTTAAGTTTTCGCAAGGCATAAGCAATGACCTTCCCATGCTGCATCAACACACATTCAAGGCCTATCCTATAAGACTCACAACATACCACAAAGCCATCTATACCCTCTAGTAGGGTCAAAATTAGGGTTGAAGTAAGTCGAGTCCTTAACT
Source organism: Datura wrightii (assembly GCA_035772735.1). Lineage (NCBI taxonomy): Eukaryota > Viridiplantae > Streptophyta > Magnoliopsida > Solanales > Solanaceae > Datura > Datura wrightii. Next base: position 32,503,681 of record JASDFA010000008.1, read on the forward strand.
CCTGAAAGATCTGCTCACAAGCATCAGACCATTGGAACTTGACTTTATTTTGTGTCACCTTGTCAAAGGTGCAACAATGGATTAGAATCCCTCTATGAACCTCCTGTAGTAGCCAGCTAAACCCAAAAGGCTTCTAATGTCGGTGGGAGTGACAGGTCTAGGCCAATTCTTCACCACCTCAATCTTCTGAAAGTCTACCAGTACACCCTCACTAGACGCCACATGACCTAAAAATGCTACTGAGTGCAGCCAAAACTCACACTTTCTACACTTAGTAAACAACTTCTCATGGTTCTTAAGAGTCTGTAACACAATCCTCAAATGAGTAGCATGCTCCCCCTCACTTCAAGAGTATATGAGGATATCATTTATAAAGACAATAACGAACATATCCAAATACTACTTGAACACCCTATTCAACAAATCCATGAGTGCTACAGGAACATTTTTTAGTCCAAAAGATATAACTACAAACTCATAGTGACCATACCGAGTCTTGAGTGCTATCTTCCGAATGTCACACTCCCTAATTCGGAGCTGATGGTAATCGGATCTGAGGTCTATTTTTGAAAAGCACTTGGAACCTTGAAGCTAGTCAAACAAGTCATCAATCCTGAGGAGGGAATACTTATTCTTGATTGTGACATTTTTCAACTGGCGATAATTAATGCACATCCTGAGGAAATCATCTTTCTTTTGCACAAAAAAGGCTAGAGCACCCCACAGGGACATACTAGTCCTGATGAAACCTTTATCTAAGAGATCCTTCAACTACTCTTACAAATTCTTTAGCTCTATTGGAGCCATATTGTAAGGAGGAGATATGGTATGCGTATTACGAAGAAGGTTAATACGAAAGTCAATCTCCCACTCGGGAGGGACTCCTGGTAGATTATCTGAAAATACCTTCAAATACTCACATACAACTAGGACAAACTGAAGAGTCGGGGTCTCGAATGTAAATCCTTAACCTGGACTAGGTGGTATAAATAACCATTAGAGATCATCTTCCTGGCCTTAAGTTAGGAGACAAAGCGACCTACAGGCACACTGAACTTGTTACACCCCGTAAGTTTCTAGCATTTGGTAAGCCTATTCGGATATTGGTTGAGAGTTTCAGAGTGCCATATGTACGAGGAAAGGGCCCGGGGAAAGCCGAATTTGTGCCAAGTTGGGATTTCGCGAGAGGAGGCCGACCAAGCTGCCTAGAGGGGAAAAGTGGCACGGAGTTTCTCCTCCGCGTTAGCCAATGTGGCATGGAGCAGAATTAGTGTGTTGGCCAACGTGCCACGTTGCCTTGTATCCTGCTTCAAGTATATATAGGCCTCACCCTTAGAATTTATGATGTTTCTCAAATATATCACTATCAGTAGAGAGTAAAGACGAAGGGAATATATAATTTTCATCTGAATACACCGCTAAACACCGTCCAAATTCACATTTACTTTAGGTATTGAAGTATAAGGCTGGAGGGAGCATTTCTACGAAGTTAGTTTCATGAAATTTGCCCGGAGAATCGTCTTCCAGCCAAGCCAAGGTTGTTGGAATTTTCCCCAAACTAGTGTCAATACGATCCCAGGCTTAAAGTAAGTACTTCTCCCTTCTAGACTTTCGAGAAATAACGAGGTTTCAACCGTGTTCCGTAAAGTTGGAATATAGTTAATATTTATATATAAAGTTTTCCTTTTTGCCGAATTTAGTGTTAAAACTAATCCTATCTCTCCAGTAACACAATTTTAGTTGGGAAGAGCTATTGAATACTAATTTGAAACTCGCCAGTTAATCGGCAAACAGTGAACGAGGTATGTTAAGGCATTTTCTTTCGGCAAGTTAGTTTCTTCAATATAATAATCCAGTATGAATCCTAATAAAGCATGTTAGGAGTATGTTACCATGTTTAGTTGTCATTATTAGTTGAGACTTATAATTGTATTGTTTTGGGATGGATTATACCTGTATAGCTTTCGTGACTGCCCCAGGGTTAATAGCTGTGTCGACTCGCCCGCCAGGGGCGAGGATACGTCGCTCTACAGAGTGTCATGCCATCCGCAAGGGATAAAGATGGGGATCTAGATCCTTATATTTGTCGTGGTTGTCCTTATACACACCCCCGCCGAGCGCTTACGCCTGGGGTATAGATATCAGAAGCCCTCCAGACTCAGGCACAACTATAGTCAGGGGCCGAGCGGGCCCAGTTGCTGACCCAGGGGATTGACAGGACGCTTATAGAAGCTAGTTGACTCATATTAACCTGGATAAGGGTATATAGGTTGAGGTATACTCACTAGGGCTAATAGGGGCATAGGTGGGTTGTTCTGTGCTGATTGTACCTTTCTTCTTATGGGGGCTAGGTAAGGTTTATGTTGCTTTAATTACTAATAGTTAGATAGTTGGATGCCTCGTTTGTTAGGTATGACCCCTACCCTCCTTATCACAGTTATGTTTAGTCTTGATTTCACTACTTCAGTCATTTTCAGTCTGTTTCCTTTACTTTAGTTATTGTCAGTCCTATTTCTTTACTTTCAGTTATTTAAAGTTATTGCTTTACATACTCAGTACCTGCGGTACTGACCCCCTCTTTGGGGTGCTACATTACTTCCCTGTAGGTACATAGACGAGGAGCACGTCCCTCGTAGTTCCAGTTAGCCGCACAGAGCCATCAGCTCCTTTCTTACGGAGCTTGTGTGATAAAGGTTTACTTCTTTTGTTTGTATAGTACAGGTAGGTCGGGGCCCTGTCCCGACCATCTTATTACTCCTAGAGACTTTCATATTGCACTACTTCCCTGTGGTTAGTTGATATCGGCTGTGTGGGGACCATATGTGTTTAGACTATGTGTGTTGGTCATGTTGGGCCCTGTTTAATTGTTGATTGGTGGCCTTGTCGGTCATGGTTTAGCTTAGTATCTGATTTTACTTTCCAGTTAAAACTAGATATCATGGTGGCTTTGTCGACCGGCATAGGACTCCCTATGTTCATTTGTTTCTGGTTAGCTGTTTCTTTTCACAAGTGGCTATAGGCCTTGTCGGTCAGGGGTTGTATTTACAGTCGCTATATAGCCAGTTGTTTTCTTGATTCTAGAGTTAGAGTCAGCCCTGCACCAGAGGTGCTTAGGCTTTGTCAGCTCAGCAGTCTAGGTCCTAGTAGGGCACCAGGTGTCAGTCATGCCTCACAAGGCGGTGCGTGACAAAACTACCCTTCTACTCTTGACTAGTTCACCCGGAAATGAGAACTCTACCATACGGGTCCTATAATTCACTGAAGAATAATGTGCATACAACCAATCTATACCAAAAATAACATCGAAATAGGTCATATCTAACTCCACTAATTTGGCTGAGGTGACCTTCTAAAGAATTGCTAGAGGGAAATTTTTGTATACTTGATGAGCTAAAACTGACTCACCAGCAGAAGTAGAGACTGAGAAGGATTCTAATAAGATTTTGAGACTGACACTAAAACTGACAACAACATAAAGAGTCACGAAGGATAATATGGCTCTTGGATCTAGGAATGCATAAAAATCATGATAAAAGACTCATAACATACTAGTGACCATATCGGGTGAGCTCTCTTGCTCCTGATGAGATAAAAGTGCATAGGACCTATTCTAGCATTGTCCATAGACTGCAATAGAAGATGCGCTCTGTTGAAATGGGTGAGCTGCTGAAGTGGTGGTTGGGGCACGGTCCTTATCATCACCTTGTCTGGCTAAAGGACAATCCTTGAGTATGTGTCCAATCTAACCACACCCAAAAGAAGCACCTGAGCCAACTAAGCATCATCCTGGGTGGTTCATACCACACTTCTTATAAGTTGGAAACATGCGCTCCCCTGGGCTGAATTGGAGCAAGAGTGAATCTAACGACGGGGTTGAGATTGATCACCCAAACATATATCATGAGATGATATAGCATAAAAAAGTATGTGATCAGTACTTCTAATGTACTGACAATGCAGGATACGCAAAACATGGTAGTAAAATAGTACAATAAGTTCATAAGAGTAAGTTCGTAAAAAATATGAGTTTTCACATCATAAACTATACATGAAAGCTCAAGGCTTTCAAACTGTAATATAAAGATGAATAAGACTGATTTCATAAGTAAAACCTAATAAAGCATATTTGGAACAAAAACAAGATAAATCATAGAATTATGAGTCATGAAAATAATAGATATAGAAATCAAGGAACAATGGTAGATTCTTATAGGCCGACATACTAGATGTGAGCACAAATAGAGCCCGACCTGTAATCCTGATCAGAAGGGTGTTCATACCTTTCCATGGATATAATCATGAAAAGGAGTGATATCACTCGTGGGTGGCCCATTTAGGCATGGGAGACACTCTCGTGGACGACCCCATCATGGTTACACTGGCATGTAATTCTGAGACCTGGGTACACTATAACCCCAGCCTACTTGGTGCTAAATACTACTTCTAAAACATATATAGTACTCATGTCATAATCATGAAACATGGGTTTACATGGATTAGTATAAATCGTGAAATTTTTGATATCTTGACATATGTGAACTAGCCATAAAAATAGGGCTGAAGATTAGCTTTAATACATAAACTTGAATTTTGTGAAAACATACATAATTGAGTAACATCATCCTAACTTGTAAATCATGGATTCATGAGAAATTTTAGTAGATAACATGCATAATAATCATAAATCATGGATATTAGCATAGGAGAATCGACTTCATGAAAGATCATGAGAGATTTCATAGAAGTTGGGTCTAACCCTAGCTTTTTCTTGAATCATGCTTGGAGACTTGAATTCATTAGGTAGAGGTGAAATTAGGAATGAGGGTTCAAGAACATCTCTCATTCATAACCCCAAATACCTAGGATTTGATTTATTTCTTTCTTATACTTTAGATCCAAGAGAATTGAGAAGGAAAACAAGCCTAGTTAGTTGAAAGCCTTTAGAGGTTTGATCTTCAACCTACGTTGTTGGAAGAGAGGAATGAGAATTTAGACTAAGTATAACCCTATAATACACCCTTTAAGAATCCCAAAATGACCTATTTTAGGAGTTAAAAGCATAAAAAATTATAAAAACACCCCTGAGAATCACGCTTAAGAATCTGCCTACCAACCGTCATGAGTCGTACCTTGACTTATGATGACATACCAAGGGATGTGGTGTGGAATTTTTGGCTTCTGGATGGCTTAACGGATCAGTGAAACTCAACGGGTTCTTGGTATAAGTCGTACCTACATACCACGAGTCATACCATGGTTATAGGGCTAGTTGTGTCCGTCAAACCTGACGGTGCTTCACTAAACTAGACATAACGTTTTACTCATAACATCGATTGAAGCAAGGTTGGATGCATTGGAAAGAAGACTCAAAGGGATTCAATTTGATTTTATAGATAACCTAAAAAACCAGTTCGAAATATTAGATATATGGTCGTTTAAAGTTGACCATTGTAAGAACTTATATGAAAAACTCAACTAGTAGGAAAGCTCTCAACTCAACTTTATGCTAGTTCCTTATGACCTTAATTTGTATTCAATGCACTTCATAAACTTAAATATTGATCTTAACTCCTTGTTTATATAAAATTCATTAGTTTTGGGTCTATCCACATTCCTAGAATAATTCCAAACTTAGCCCAAAAGTTTGAGGTATTACAATATCTAAACTCATGACTGAATGATGATTCATACAATCATATTATGACTCATACTGAGTCTTTGAAGCTATTGATCCTTCCTTGGAAAATTCTCTAAACCCTCTTCCTACGACCCTATAGTACGACCCGTACTATCCTAGTACAAGTTGTGAGATACTATTGTGGTTTCTTAGTTACTTCTTCTGATTTCTATGGACCTCATGGTACAAGTTGGGGCACGAATCACACCTTCATGTCACGAGTCGTACTAGGACTCATACAGAGGGAAATTTTCAGTTGTTTTTCTGCTGGTTCATACTCCATATCTAGGGTCTAGTCTTACGGACTTTTAGGGTGTTACAAGTTACCTCTTCCTTAACAAACCCATTATTTTATTTTGATATACTATGCCTATTTTGCCTTATCGAAGAGAAACTTGAGTTCATTCCTAGCTTGAAAATTTCTATGTTCGGTGATATTCTTGTTATGTCAAGACGGGACCAAAAAAATAATCAATGTTAGCTTTGGGAAAATCAACGAGTTTTCTTCTATGCTCGGGACTTCATCCCGTGCCCATGTATACCTTTCTCTCTGGTAAGTCCACGAAAAAAATGATTTGCAAAGTTCTTCAATTATTCTCATGGTTGAATCCCTATCCTCTGGATCCTGAAAAGATCTAAATATTTGGTATCGATCTTAATTTTCTCTCCTTTTTTCAAAAGTCCATTTTTGGCGTATCTCATGAGATTTGGCTCTTGATTTCTATAATTTATATTTATCACTATTGTTGTTAGCACCAATGGTTCCTTGGCTAATGATACTGCATACATTTCCTTTGCGGTTAAAATGTCCCCTTTCATTTGCTTTATCCCATCAAATGTAGGAAATTTCATCATTGGGTGGTGCGTGGAGAGTATCACTTTCATGGAATGGATCCATGATCTAACCAGGATGACATCGTACCACATTTTCTCTATTAAGGATGTCGGATTGGGTAGGTTTTGTCATTCCTTCAGCGTTTATTAAAAATTGTCTATCTCCTCAAGTTTTTCCGCTCGAGATATTGAATCCGGTCAAAAGTTTTGTTAATAGGATTATTCTATTTTTTAAATTCAATTTCTAAAGCAAGTCTCATATGGATAATATTCGGTAAGCTACCTGGATTAACCAAGATACATTTAACCATAAAATGTGCAATATCTAAAGAGATAACTAAAGCACTATTGTGCGGGAACTCCATCTTTTCAAGATCTTGATTACTAAAGGTAATCGCATCTAAGTCTATAACATCTCAATCTCTTTTTTTGTAGCTAACCAACACTTTGGCCTTGATTGTTGTTGATACCATTACATTGTTGACTTCTCCTTCTCCAATAATCATATTTAACATGTTGTAGTGAGTTAATTCTCAAGTTGACCTTAGGTTGATCACTTATGAACTCCACCACATGTCTATTTCTTAGAAGCATCACCACTTCATGCCAAAGATATTACAATCTCTCATTCTATGTTCCATGCATTCCATGAAAATCAGACCATAAGCTTGGATCCCTAGACTCGGGATTTAATTTGATAGGATTTGGGAAATGAGACTCCTTGATATACCTTACAACATGACCAACTGAGCTGGGTTTATGTTGAACTCATACTTTGAGAGTTTAGGAATGCTCTCCATTGTCAAAATTGAGCCCGAAGCTCTAATGTCTTGCCATTTCTTTCACTCCTTACCACTCTAGGGATTATCCATAAGGGTTGTGCCCAATTCGAACATATTGCTAGTCCGCATTGAGAGGACAAACTCTTCGCATGTTTTGAATTCAATTTCCATATCTATTCAATCATGGTATTTGAAATATTCATCCTCTATTTGAATATTCAATTAGTACCAATTGTGCATGTTGGTCCAAGTTTTAGCCTCGAACTCTATTAGACAGTTTTTAAGCTTCAAGGTGCAGCCAAACTTTTGAGATTCATCCCTTTATGAAAGCTTCAGCTTCCCAATTATCCAAAAAACACTGGTTGTATGATCCTCTCTATTTGGAACATTGTGTCGAAGTCCCTGAGTAGCTCAGATTTTACCAGCTCAATTTTGATGACGTCCATCTTTTGAGATTGCACCTTCCTAGCCCCCAGCGAGTGCCTTGACGAAGTGATACAAATTTTGTAGTATTTCAAGTACGAGAGCTCTAAATGAATACAAATGTCTCAAAATACAATGTTGCCTAGTTAGAGTAAAGATAAGAAAATGAAATAAAGGAAGAGTCCGGCTTAGTTCCAAATGTCGAGCAGCTCACATAGACTTCCAAAAAGAGTCGTCTACCATGATGAATCAACCAAGTCTGCTAGAACTAGCATCTACACCAAAAGATACAACAATAGTAAGGTTATTAAAAAACATGAGTATTCAGTAGACATCAACCAATAAAGGAAAGCAACTATATCACATAAAGAACACTATCCTTGCACTCAAAAAATATCCGAGCAAATCAATAACAATTGAAAAGGGACTGTATAAGTCATGATTATAACTAAAATATGCAGTACAATGCAATGTGATATGACACAATGCAATGGCAAATGTTACTATCTGTACACACCCCCTCCATAGAATATGTCACGCCCTAAAAATGGGGGAGGGTGCAACTAGCTCCCGATACCTAACTAACCAGGTAGCTGGCTATATGACATCTGCAACAATAAGACTTAGGCCATCTAGGCCACCTGTCACAATCAACTAGAGTACAAACTAGACCCATAAGGTCTCAACAATATAAGATAAACAACTAAAGTGCAAACAAGGCTATGACTATGCTAAGCCAAACAATGAAAAACCGACAAGGCCACAAACTGAATAACACTATACACACTATGTCCACAAAGCCTCTAAAGAGTAAACTGACTTATGGTCGGAATAGGGCTCCAACCTACCCATAACTGCATCTCAAAACTCTAACTGAAATAAAACGATATCTTAGCTCCATAAGGAAAGGAGCATACCAACACACTTACTGATCTCATGAACTGGTATTGCAATTGGCAATCTCGGCCTCTACCTACACCAACAGAATGAATGCTAGTCCCCAAGCTAAGGGATGTCCTACGATGAAATGTACTGGTATGTAATGTTGAAAAATCTAAATATATAAGATACCAATGATAACTGAGCTAGAAATAAGGAATAGTAATAACTTGGAATCCTGGAAATTAAAACCTCACAATAAGTCAATACTCAAGTGCAAATGCAATCAAGTAATGCATAAGAAAAACTATAATTGTAATGCCAACGGCCAGCCGACCATAAAATCCATATAAAAATGCCTCCAGCTAGTGTACCATACCAGGATAAAATAGAACTATCTCCAACTGGTGCAGCACATCGGAGTAAAATAAAACTATCTCCACCTGGTGTACCATACGGGATAAAATAAAAATATCTCCAACAATGACATACCAGGGTAAGATAAAAATATCTTCAGCCGATGTGTCATACTGGGGTAAAATAAATAATTCTCAATTATAATCATAAATGGGGCTGATATGGCTTATGCTGAGTTAATTTAACACATATGGCATATAAATGACAAATGTTAAATCTGTGGCTGAAAATGGCCTCTTTTCGTAACATATAAATGCAAGTGAGTACACATATCATGTAAAGCTAGAAAATATGCATATATATCGAGTAAAGCTGTCAAATTATATATAAACATGTCGACTCAGTTACTCAAAGGACCTTCAGAGGTTTAGTTAACATAAGAACTTTCGTAGTCTAACAAACAATGTCCCATAAATAATCCTACCAATTTAATCTATCGCATAGATAGAAGTACATAGAGCTCATTTCTATTCAATCTTTTAACATCTGGGAACTGCAAATATATACTACCCACCAAGTGGTTCCTTTACCTACATCAACAACTATACATTGAAATTTTATTGCCAAACTTATCACGTCGATGAGCATATATAGTTCTTAATTCATTTGTCTTATTTATATGAAAACATGGAACTTATAACTTGGAACTTGAATTTATTTGGCATAACACTTAACGTATACATAGATCTGAGAGTTGAACTACAGATATACAATGTATGAGACTTATGTATAACGTATAAACTCGTATTTAGTTAACTGAGTAACCTCTAGGAGACTTCCTAGAATTAGAAGTTCTGAGCTTAACTGATCATTATCACAGACTGTGCTTATACTTACTTAAACATTAGGAACATTGGTAGGTTGGAGAATCTCTCCTCTGAATTTAGGAAATTCAAATGCTAACTAAAGAAGAGCTAAACATATACATGTATGACTTGAGTATAGCTGAAAGAATTCAGTTGTATGTTTGACATGAAAACTGTATACATTAAGACTTCTTACTGGAAATATTTATAAAGACATGCGTTCTTATACTTGTAGGAAACTTCAAATACCTGACCGAGACACTAGCATGATTCTCACCATATGATTTTTTTAAAACAATTCTTAGATTAGCATGACACACTTCAACATAATATAGGGACGAGAAGACATAACTTAAGAATCTGAGATTTGGATTTTTCAACTTGAGAATTCATAAGAAACTCTCTAAGTGTTGTCTTATAGGCAAATAAAGACTTATAGCAGCACATTGGATTAACTTACCCAACTTTGTAATTAATTGAGGATTTTAAGAAAGCTTACATCATTATAAGCGGCTTAGAAACTACTAGGATTACCCTTTTCAGACATGTAAGATAATTTCAACACTCAGAATCAATAACTTAACATAATCGTTTAGGGGTATGGCAGAGAGACTCTCTTTAACTTAAGTTACTATTTTACAGACGTTCAACTCTAATTGATTCATAGAAGGTCGTCACATAATATTCATTATATAATTTTACCATATAACGTATTCATATCACTTATTTAACCTAATGCCTTGGCGACTCTCAGGAGGTTGAGATATCACAAGAGTTCCAATAAACTTACAGCGATATTCTGAAGACAATTCTTGTTGCTTTAGCTTGTAACTTGAACGTAAGAATACGCATAAATATATTCTTATTTCCGTATAACCTTCTAACATTATGATACTATGTATAACCTGCCAATAAAGATGATTGCATAGAAATATTGATAATTTACACATTCGAGTTCTTTCTTTCAAGTTCAACGTATGGGTTGGTTCAGAAACTCATTATCTAGCCAGTTAGCTAAAGGGAGAGAAATCAAGGAATCTCCTATTGGCTTTATATACCTTAGAATGTGTGCACAAGAGGGTGGATGACTATTGTAAGGCATTTTCATTTCTTTATTCTCAAATACCCTTATATAGCTAAAAATCATTTTCTAGTATTAAGTTTGTTCGCGCGTCGTCATCTTGCCTTTTTTTACCAATTTCACTTAGCATCCATCATTTAATACATTTTGAACCCCCTCCCCTCATCCCCACACACACATATATATGATATAAAATAAAGGACCAGCTCACAGTTCTATGCTGAGGAGTCTCTAGACTCAATCTATAGCTACGACAACAATAATACGACAACAAGCATATAAATTACACTCTTTTGCTTTACCTTCACAAGCTTCCACCCTTTTATCAATGGCTTCTATTAAGCAAATTAAACCATTGGACAGAATCACAATATTCTTCCAACATGAACTTAGATATAGGAATGTCGGACTTGCTAATGGCATGAAAACGTGGTTGAAAACAAGAGATAATAGGCGCCTTACATACCTTGTTTTCGACGAGTTTTTCTTAACCGACTTTTCCCTTCAACAACCAGCATGTAGCCTCTTTAATTCCTTGAGTTTATAACCAAGTGAAAATTTTGTTTTAAGCCAATTTATCCAGTTAAAATGTCACACCAATAGGCAGTCACAAAACAAACAAACAAGGCAATATTTAGCATTTCTTACTTCAATTTATTTCTAAAACTTTGAGGGAAAATAGAAGTAGGAAATTACCTAACATTCCTCATGAACAACATCTACAAATATAGAGTATATTCTCAACAAAACACAGCATCTCCAACCTTTAAAAAAAACCAGCAACTTCACACCATAACACATACAAAACAACACCTCAACCTTCACTTTCAACCTCTATCTTTAGCTTGAAGATTCATAGGAATTAATACATAAAAACACTTACTTTCTATTTGTATTCAACTCCAAACAAATGGAGTATATCCTCATCTAGCTACTGCTTCAAAACACAGCAACAAATCTAGTGAAACACAGTAGAAACACACACAAACAACACTCAAGTTTCTACTCCACTTTTAACTTAGCTTGTGAATACATGAGAATTTAAGGAGTAAAAACACTTACCTCATATAGTACTAAATTCTAAAAAAGATAGGAGGTAAAACTTGAACTTCCTGCTGCCCAAAAATATAGCAGTTTGGCAGCCAAAAATGCAACAACTCCACGGCTAGAATCTTACGACATAAGAAACCCTTTCCAAGCTTGAACTATAAAGAAATGTGGCCTACCCATACAAGTTCTTACCTGGAATTTGTTTTTACCATTAGATAGAGCTCTGAATACTCTGAATTCTGAAAAAAAAATCAAGTAAAAAAAGTAGAAATAAGCTTGCTAGCTCAAATTTACTTATTATAAGTGAGCTGGCCAGGCTTGGCAGTGCCTACGTGCGGCGCGTGGTAGGAAATGCCCTTGCGTGTGTGCATGCGATGGATGCCTGCTGCCTGTTTGTCTCGGCACCTGCACGCCTGGGCACTTTCCTATCCAATAGTGCTATCTTCAAATGAGCATAACATTTTACTTCGAACTCCGATTGACAAGCGCTTTTTTTATGAAAGCTAGATTCAAAGACCTTTAATTTGATAGGTTGTACATCACCTAACTCCACCTAGAGTATGAGATATGCTTCGTCAAAATCACACCATATACTAAATCACTTGAAATGACACCCCACCCCCACCCCCCGAGACATTCCGTATCATATACACTTCATATACTTCACTTTCTTTAACATAAACATGCATTTACCTTAATTACTTGACATCAATGTACTTACGACACTTCCAAATGTCAAAAAAATATTTATGATGTATAACAGAATACACTGTCAAGTGGGACTCAGGAGGAACTCGCGGATTCCATATACCAATCGAGTCAGTATTGAACCGGGACTTACCATATACATCATGAGCGTCAAAGATTACTTTTACTTTGTTATTCCAAGATCATAATAACACACTGATTAATTTCTTGACTGCCCTTGCTTATAGGAATTCTTTCACCTAGAGAGTAGATTACATTAACAATTGAGGCGAACGGGGTATGCATGTCATATATAGATTTTTCATCTTTCATTCTGAATAGCTCATATTGTCTATTGAACATATTGATCTTGGACTTTTTGACCTGGTTAATTCCCTCATGGGCATTTTGCAGAGCATCCTCATTTTCTTTGTCACTAGTGCATGAAGAAATCTTATTATTATCATAGGTCCAGTCCCACATATCAACATATTCTTTACCTATGCATTTATTTCAACAACTAGTTTTTCTTCTTTCTCCTATTTCAATCTTCTCTTGGCACTTGAGTCTTCCACTCCGAGCTTCATAGGTATAGTAGGACCATCTACATGACATTTTAGAGATTGTTATTTTCACCAATGAGAAGATCTATCATTTTATCCTTACACCATCCATAATAGTGTCCATTGGAGAGAGGTGGTATGGTGATTGACTATCCTTCTTGTGCAGTTAGTGATGAAACCATGTGTGGATTTCAAGGTATTAACCTTTTGATTAAAAAAACCCTCGCTTATACCAATTGAGATACTTTACCACATATTGACATCTACTAAAGCTCTAAGAAATTGAACCCTGCTCAACCTACGACCAAAGATATGTAAAAATAGAGATAAAAGCAATGATTTAGCATGAAAAACCTCATATCTCAAGAGAGTAAAAATCATGACCTATAAAATAGGATTTTCAATCAATTTCACTAATCAATATGAGCAGTTTTAGATTTCAACTCAATAATTAAAGGGACTAACTCTAGTACCTCACCCACATCAACTGATGAGCACAAGTAGAACTAATTACTCTAGTGTGGTTGAACTACCCACACAGTCAAACAACAATTAATTCTTTCAGAAATATAATTTTTAATGAATCTTTCTTATAGACTTAATCACTCGTAACACTAGTAAACCTACTCCAGCATTATTGGTGCAAAGTTCTTCTTGAGCTCTGATGGCTATTGCTTCTCAATGATGCCTTTTCGGTGTTGCAATTGCCAACCTTTTCAATCTTACTTTTCCCTTATCAGAAATTTAATCATTAAGGACTCTTTATTATAGACTCAATCACTCGTAACACGAGTAGACCTGTTCCAACATTGCTGTTACAAAGCTCTACTTGAGCTCATCAGGCTATTGCTTCTCAATAATGCCTTTTTCAATGTTGCAATCACCAATCCTTTCAATTTTTCTTTTCCCTTACAGAAAGGAGAGATTTCCATAACCTATAATAACTCAAAGAGTCCTTTTATTTTTCTAATAGGACATCGAGTTAAGAAACCTTTATTTTCTTTCCTTTTTAATTGCTGCATTGTTGAGTTCTACTTAGACTCAATGTACGCTTCTTTATTTTCTTTCCTAATCTGTGTTGCACTTTCTTCCTGGGCATTAACTCATGGCACATGTAATGTGAACCTGGTTTACCTGACATAGGCAAAATAAAATAATAGTCAATCACATTCACTCTGTCCATCATCAAATTTGCATAGATGAACATGAACTTTTCTACCCTGATAATATTAGAGATGGAATCCTAATAAGAGTGAAAAATTTAAGTTAATTTTTTCATTTGTCAAAAAATTTGGGAGACAAGAGTTGTCACATACTTTTATTGATAGGAGGATGTAGGTGTTGAAACAATGGAGGAACGTACAAGTTATTCCTGCACCACTACTACCCAGAAGAAAATTGTCCTTAACGTAAAAAAGAAATATTAACGATAGGTGACAAAAGAACAACTACAGTTAGCTCTTAGTAGATTAATATATGTCTACATTTACGTACCATATACCATGTGTTCAAACTTAAGACGAGTGACATATAAGAATCGGTCGAATTGATTAAACCAAAGTTGATCTATGCGAAAAATTGTTGAGATGCAGCCATTATGGTTTATTCTTAACTCTATATTTTGAATAAATAGTTTCTCAAATCTTCCATCAAAGCATTAAAAAAAGAGTTAAATAATAGAATGAATTTTTCTCTGATCCTATTGTATTGTTGATAAAATGATATTGAATTGGATGGAGTTCCGTTATCTTATGATCCATATTCACCTCATATAGTTTCTTAAAGTCAAATTGATTAATACCGAATTACCATATGAAGAGTGAAATTTTTTACACTTAAATTTTTGTATTACAGCATATCGATTTGCATTTAAATAATATGCATTCAGTAATGATATTCAGTATTTCAAAAATAACTATCATAATATAGAATACTTTTATATATATATATATATATATAATTAAAGTATAACCTAATAAAAAACCTAAAATCATTAGATTAAAAGCTTCTTGCTTTTACTAATAAATATAAATTAAATACTTAGTTATATATAGTCATATACAAGATGAATTACTGAAGCATATGTGTCTTTTTCAGACAAAACTAGATAATTTTGATATATTTCAAGCAAGAAAGAGTTCACAGGATTGTCCATATCATAATTCTTCATTGTATGTAACTAAAGTTGAAAAAATGGTGATTACTAAATTATTATACTGCACAAAGGTCAAACATAAATATTGAATCGTGTCGAATTAATTCAGTCTGATAACGATAAAAAAATATTTAAAATCAATAATTGAAAATACCAAACCAAAATTTTAAAAGATATAATGTACCATAAGCATTCCTGGTTCGGCCTATCATTTAACACACCTAACTTTAAATTACTATTATAAATCTGAAAAAATATTCAATATTTTCATTGATCTCCTTTTTTATACATAAAAAAAATATATTGCTCGTTATTATTTTGACTCCAGTTTATCATTTTGTTAAGTTTTGGATAGTTGATGGTCCTTCAACGGAAATATTATGTTAAAATTTGTATAGTATATAGATAATCTTACTCATTTATCATATATGTCTAAGTTCACATATGCTTGATTGGAGCCGATGAATAGCCTGTTTGGCTAAATTTTTGAAAAGTCAAACGTGTTTATTTTAAAAAATGAGGTGTTTGGCTATGTTTTTGAGAGATAATAAGTGCTTTTAGGTAGTAGCAGAAGCTATTTTTCAAACACTAAAAAAGTAGTTTCTCCCCAAAGATACTTATTTGAAAAATACTTTTTTTCACGACCCAAAAGGACGGGCCGTGCAGGCACCTATATCGACATTACTCGATAGGAGAACCCTTATGAATTATTACAATTAATATACAAAAATTTTCTTTAGTTTTCATCAACCAATGATAATCTCAAAACAAAATACAAATTTCCCCAAACATGACTCTCCCAAGATCTAGTCTAGACAGGTACAAGAGCTCTAGTTGAGTACTTGACAAAACAAAAAGACCCGACTTCGTCTGAGAAATAGAACAAGCAAGCTAGTGCTGAGTATTCCACACGAATCAAGAAACTTCAAACCTGCCACAACCTATAATAAAAAGGTATATCAAGGTAGTATCAGTATGCCACACGTACCGGTAAGCATCATCGGCCGACTAAAGTTAGTAAGACAACAGCATAATAATCAACATACATTCGACGTCATTAATTTCAACAAATATTCCACTATTACCAGTACTCATTACGTTCAATAACTACACTCTCTTTTCTTAATTCTCATCAAGGTTCGTAAAATGTCCCTACAATTTCTTGCCACCATCTTCTTATTAATCTGCTTCCTTGCTATTCCACTGCAGCTCTTACTTAGGCCGCCACGACGGTTCACTACCGTAGTAACATACCCGCTGCATTACTATTTCAATCAGTCAGTAGCTAATTTTTCTAGTCCGATTCTATCCTATTCTGCAATACAAGTTTTATAACACATCTACCTCTTTTACCACTTTCCTATTATCGACTAAGTCCGTCCATTATCACGTATTACCTACTTAATTATGCACAGGATTGTCTGAATCTTTCTAATGAAATACATTCGATAAATAAATCTACTCACTATCTCCGATATCTCACTATCTTTGTTTAAACCCATTATACAATCTTCCGTAACTCACCAACTATTGAAAGTAACATTCAATCACAAAATGCAGATTTCCTAATTCACGTACACACAAAAGTCATCTACACCTACCAAGGGAGTAAATTTTTCAATATATTAAGTACATGCACATACCTATCTTATTAACATGAAAATTCCACAAGGTATCATACCTGGACTGTATAGCCACATACGGTATCCAAACATGTCCCTCACCTCAAACCTGAATCATGTTTGTATATTTTGTATCAAACTTGTATGCCTGTACCTTTTTGTATCTGCAGCCATATATATATCAAACCATACCTATACAGTCTTCTGTCTCATAATCATACCACTGGTAATAGGTCACGCACACACCTCCATTACATCATTGTACACACATGCCAAAGGGTCTTACGCTTGCCACCTGTAGGGGACTCTAGAAATCCATGTGCTGTCTCCAAGCTGTATGATACCTTCATCATACCTATCTGTTTATCTATATTCATACACCCAGTCGCATGGTCTTTTAGCCATACATGTCTATGTACTCTCTCATACTGCTCACCCAGATGCTCACCTCGGGCATGAGCTACTCGTGTATCCAGTCCTTAATTAGAGTATGATCATGCTAACCTATTCACCTGAGTTTCTTAACTTCGGCCCTAGGCCTCTCATTTACCATCATATCAAGGACTTCCCTTTCGTATTATCCGTCATCTCAATCACACATTTATTCGATACCAACTCGCCCATAAATCTCGAGATGCACGTCGTAGCACAATGAATAATAAAACACATATAACAAGAGTTACATATTCACATCAACAAGAACGATCATATGCATGATTCCAAATCAAATCTCATATCCAAACAGTAATAATATCAGTTACTTTAGCACATTATAAGACTTACAACTTGGCCCACTCACTAGTTTGAGCTCCGTTGTAGTGGCGTTATTGTTGTTACAGTGGTCTCACTAGCGGGTATACTACCCGCTGCAGTGGCATCGCTGTCAGTAATGTGACCAGTCTTCATTTCAGTTTCTTTCACGTTTTATTTCTTTCCCATCTAGGGTCTCGTTCTCTATCATATCCATCATATTGAAAGCAACGTCATATCAAGCTTATTTCAACAATTAACTTGCTACAGTGCCACTATTAATACAAACAACAATCATCAATCCAGACAATACAATACCAACCACATCACACTTAGGTCATTATGTAAAGCATAACCATCCTAATTCACTGCTTCAGCTTATGCTCTGTCATAATTATAATTTATCAATCATTCAGTCAATTGCATCTCCTAAACATCATCTACATGATTAATCATCCAAGATTTCAATTCAGAAAGGATGATTCCATCATTTATACACCGGATGTATTTCTAACGAAAACGCTTGAAAGTTAATCTACTCACCATTGGTTTGGTTCAATATACACCCTTAAACATGGACCAATTATTAGCTTGAAATCTCTCCCCTAGGATTTTTCTCTTAATGGGATATCACTACTCCTTTTTTCAATCCGTTCATCCTTAGGATCTCACTGATTACAATTAATAGATAATAAAGTATTTAAGTTATGGTCCTTCTATTGAAGCATATCAACCATACACACGTATATGTTTAGCTAATCAAAGTCTAATGCAATAGCGAATAAACCATTGTCTACCTGGGTACCAAGCTATCGTCCAGACATTTTCAATTGCGGGACTGCATTGTTCTCTTGGTTTTTGTGAGAGTTCCTAGCTACGGAGGTGGAATCTTCATCTCTTGGCCCTTCATATTTTTCCCTAAAAAAGCTATTTTCTGTTCTTGGGCGTTCTTATTAAGCTCTCCTTAGAGACTAGGTTTCAAAATTCAAATTGGAACAGAACTGTGGATTTTGTGATCCGTGTCATCGGTTGCAGCGAGCACCCCTCCCGCTGTAGCGGTTCTACTAGGCGAAAAATGTCCTGTCGCGGCGGACACTAGCCTGGGTCCACCCGATTGTGACTAAGCGCATTCGAATTTACTCGTCGTGCGCCCTTTGTCTCTCGGGGAATTTTTTCAATTTTCCACAATTTTAAATTCGTCCTCTTTTAGGGGGATCGAAATGCTATGACGGTCGGGTGGGTCGTTACAACTTTTGAGAAAAATACACTTAGAAATACTTTTAAAAAGTTTGACCAAACATTAATTGTTTCTCAAAAGTATTTTTAAAATTTATAGGCCAAATATAAATAAAGTATTTTTGAAAAAAACACATCTCAAAATAAACTGATTTTAGAAGTTTGGCCAAACAGACTAAACATCTTGCATTATTATAATTTGACTAGACTATTATTATTATTATTATTATTATTATTATTATTATTATTATTATTATTATGAAGAAGAAGAAGAAGAAGAAGAAGAAGAAGTAGTTTAAGAAGTAGTAGTTTCCTTTAGAAATTAATCAATAATTCTCATAAAGTTTAGTAGGAATCCAATAACTTAATTTAAAATCGTATTTACTTAACAATAACCTAAATTTTTATCTAATAACTAAATTAAAATTTGCATTTACTTAACAATAAAATTTTGTCAAATCTTTGTTATTGCACTTTCTTTGGCAATAAGAGTTACATAATCTCAATGCTCCCGCTTTTATTAAAAGATTCTCATTTTTTGGTAAATATTTTCCCCAAAGATTATGTAGTTGGATTAAACAAATTAAAAGAGAGGTTGTTGACCTTAGAAATGGTTTGTAGCGAAAACTAAATTAATATATAATAAGTAGTTAGAAAGAATCAGATGCAAATCTAAATTAGATTACATAATTAATCTCAAATACTAGAAATTATTTTCATGAACTTTTGCATAGTACTGTCACTTATTATTTGCAATACCCTTTACATATCTTCCATCTTTCATTTCCACCCCTCATTCTCAATTCAATTCTCTCTCTCTCCCTCTGCATTTTTCTATATAATCCAAGTGGGATTCTGATTTTGAGATTCTTTCTTCATCTTTCTCAATTGGTCTTGCTCAAATCTTGTCTTTCTTCTCCTTTAGTGGTTTATCATGGCTAGTCTGGAGTCTCAACGCTTGTAAGTTTTTAAGAGTTAAATTGTCAGTTATTTTATTGTTTTATACTTAGATTTTTAATGATTCATACACAAGATAAGATGTGTCTTTCTAATTTTCTTTTGATTTTTGTTGTATGTGATTTTCTTTTAGTTTTTGATTGTATTTAATCAGTCGTCTCCGTTTATTTCTTTGTGGTTTTTCAGACTTGAACGTGTCATTCTCGATTATATGTCTAAAAGAGGTTTCCATCACACTGGGGCAGCATTCTCTCAAGAAATTCTTGCTAATCAAAATATTGATGGTAAGTAACTCCTTTAAATGAATTCTAAATTTTCAATCAGATGCTAAAAGTTGATCCTCTAATGAATTCAGATATGAGTTTTAATAATGGTTGATGTTTAGGTAAAAGGTCTGTAAAATTCTTATGCTTAATTAGTATGATAATTCCTCCATATGACCATATGGTGTATAGTTGATTATGTTGTTCTTATGTTGTTCTTAAAATTTTTGTTAATAAATTGAGGTTATTCTCTTTGCTTGATGTGATACATTCTAGTTACCTAATAATTGATATTTTTAGGCCTATTTAAAAAGTTATTTGGATATTAGATTTGAGTGTAATTTGGTCTAATTATACAGTTTGACCTATTTGTTTGGCCAAATAATTTCATGATTAGCATGAAATTGGGTGTAATTAGGAGGGGTAACTATACTCTCTAATTCATAGGAAGAGGTGAGAATCGCAAGTAATTACATGATCTAATTACAAAGTCACCTTTTAACTTCTTTGTTTTTGTTTTTATTTTAATTTATTGTCTTTTTAATTTATTTTTATTTCTATTATTTTAATTTGTTTTTTATTTTTTTATTAATTTAAATTTTAAAATATTTTTTATTTTACATTATTTATCTTTTATTTTCTTTCTTCTCATTTTTCAACCTTTACTTCTTGTGATTCCATGTAATTTCTTGAATTTTTTATTTTTTTATTTTTTTATTTTTTTATTTTCTTCATTAAATATACATGCATTATTATTCTAGTTTTTTAATTGAAGTAGAATTTCTTTGTTGAATGATGTTATTGACTTATGTTTTTCTTTTCTTTTGAATTATATTTACTTAAGTTATTTTGGAACTTATTTGACTTATATTGAAATTTGCAATAAGAGTATTATGTTAGCTCTTTAAAAAAAATTTTAAAGTTAGGTTATATTTGTGATTCTTATTTATATGCTTTAGTACTATTGACTTGTTATTTCACATTGTATGTCATTTATTTTTCAACACAATTGGTAGATTATTTTTTAAAAATATTTGAATAATTTTATGATAAATATTAATATTGTTGTCAAACATGCATTTTATGATGTTTTTGAAAAATGTGACATTTAGTTTTTATAATTAATTTAATTAAAATATAATTGACACACACACACAAACACACACACACACATACACACACAAATATAAAAATCAATTATTTTTAATAATATTAGTTTAACATATATAATTATTAATTAACATATTTTTCAAAGATAATATATTTCTTAATAACTAATTCAACATTATTTATAAAGATACATATTTGTCAAATATTACTTTTTGACAGTTAACTTGTTTTAAATTTTTTTTTAAATCTAATTGCGTAGTAACACCTGTTTAACCAAACAGTACGCTTATAATTACATTATGACAAACGAACAAGCCATTGTAATTTCTATACAATGTAATTAGTAGGTTGCGTCATTACTACTCTAGTAATTTCAATTATCAGGTGGCTTTTCAAACAGACTCTTAATAGATTAAGATTCTTTTTATTCTCTTAAAGAGATATGTTTGATTAATTTGAAGTAATCTGAAAATGTGATATCAAGCTTTGCAGTAATGATTTTTAATTTTGTGATTCATTTCAGCTATCAATTCTCCTTGTGGAGCTTTCCTCCAAGTATGGTGGGATAGATTTTATGAAACATACACCTCGAAGTTCTCTGAAGTTCCCATATTTGCTACTGAATCCTTTGATCAGGTGACCTCCTTTTGTATGCCCTGTTCAATTTTAATCTATATAAAATAATTACAAACTAAATGTTTGATTTCTAAATTACCAGGTCGCACATACTATAGAAAATGTTGTGACTAACAATGGTCCAACAGATCAATCATGTGCTTCTGATCATACGGCAGCAAACATGTTGCCTATTATGGAATCCAACGGTCCTGATCATACAGAAGATTGGCTTTCAAATTTATTGTTAAGTGACATGCCATTATTCATAAAAAATCTTGAGATAAATGAAATGAATGACATGCTTCCATTTGAAAGCAATGTTAGGTAATAATATGTCATGTTTATTGCTAAATTACTAATTTTGTATATTGTATGACAGACCTGACATCAATTTGGAAGAACCAAATATTTATGCCTCCGCAAACGCTTTGTGTGCTTCACTAGAACATTCTGATGCAGGTTTATTTTTAATATATAGCTTTAAATATTTTTGGATTTATTTTATATGAAATTTTATCTTTTGCATTGATAATATTGAATGTTTGATTATGAAATTAGTCTGTAAATACTTTTAGCATAAAAATTCAATAAGTGTGCATATATGAAGAGAATTGGCTAACTTTTAATGTGTAGTAAATTATAATTTCCTACTATAAATCTACGATACTAGTCCTAATAAAAGTTCCCTTAATGGTTGATGCACTTCTCATCAACATTCAATAATTGATTCACTTGTGATCGGCTTTTGATTTTTTATATGTCAACTACTTATCTCCATCTTTAAGAGAAGAAATTCTTCCCCTTGTGAAATATTTATATATTTATTATAAAAATATTTCCTGATTTGATTCTAAGATAAAAATATATTATATTATATGTGTATGTGCATGTGAGTTTAGTTTGAGCTTGAGTCTGAACTCAATTATTTAATACTTGATAGCTTAATATTATGTTAATATCTAGTAAGAGATCACCTTTATTAAAAATATTTACTACTAAGATTATATATGACACACTTAGTCATTTGCGTAAATATGCATGGTATGAATTCAAGTATGAAAAAGATGAACATATTGTAGCTTATGAATAAGATCCTAAAATCAAGTCTGCTGGGAAGGCATTCAGTAAAGTTCTTAAAATAGAACTTTGATAAAATGCACTTTCTATCTTTTATTTTTTGAAGATGATACTTTTTAAGTGTAATTAATATTTATTGAGTTGGTAGCCAAGACTTAATTACTGTGGTTTTTATTTTAATTTTTTTTATAAAATCTTCTTTATGCATTTGATCTGCAGTAAATAACAGATCTCTCCAACAAAGACAATCATCTATTGTGAGTACCTTAAACCTTTGCATCAACGAAAATGTTATAGTGTCAACTCAAAAGAAACAATTTCTAAGAACTATATTTTTGTCTCAACAGGATGTTTTACCAAATGTAGCAGTTCAATCATTGCAACTTCTTGCCCCTACAAGTTCTGGTGATTTCTTTTGTATGCTCCCTCAAGCTAAGTTGGGTGAAAATGTAAGTTGAATACATAGGTAACCTTTTCACACCTAGGGATTATAGCACGCTGCAATAATTTAGACCGTGAATTGATTTTTAGAATTTTTTTTCTTTGAAATCTCTTTGTAAAATTTTGTAAATCAACTTTTTAACGGCTCATATAAGAATCTCAATTTAAAACTCAACTCTAAAAATAGCAACCTATATAGAAGAAAGAAAAAAGAGGAAAACAATTCAAAGTATTTGCATAGTCCAACAATCAACAGATTGAGGGACAAAATATAGGCTATCCTACTATACTAGAAATTTTTTTCTACCTAATTACTTGTTATTTTTTTCTTCTTTTGACATTGAATAGATGCTTGGTGATGCAAATAAAAGAACTCTGGAGAATTTACCAGTTGGCCAGCAAATCACATTTCCTTCAATGCAGAGTGGAAGAAAGAGGAAAGCTCCAATGAGTTCTTTGACATCTGTAAGATTATTTTTTTGCATCTATTTCTTAATTCTCTTTATGTATTGGTGTTTTCATTTCACTTTTTCTATTTATGTAGTCTTCACTAATTTTATTTTTGCTCATTTAATATATTTTTGAGTTGTAGGTTGAAAAATATAACGTTACAATCGCTGGTTTTAATGCGACTACAGACAATGAAGCTAGACAAGAAGGTAGGTGACCAAAAGATTAATGTTTCCTAAAAAGAATAATACTATAAAGGTTGCAATTTAGATATAATTGAAAGCTGACGGAATAGTTAATCCCCTGTAAGGAAAATACATAAGTGGTATCACCTTTTGTTCGGTTTTATTTTCACCTAGCTAGGTTGTGCATCTATTGCTGTTGTGTTGAGGAAATAACTTTACTTTGAGAAAAATTAATTGTTTAGGTTTTATTAGCATCCTATCTTGCTTCATTCTTTCATATTCCACTAATGTTTTAGGGACTATACTAAAAGCTTCATTGCATATATCTAAAGGTGTATGATTGACCTTTTATATATAATATCATATCTAAGTTTCTTTTGTAAATATTTGTAAGATCTTACATTTTTTTCAGCAAGATTATTTCTTAAAATGAAATAAAAGAAGTAAAGAATGTATGTCACATCATAAAAAGAAAGAAATATTGTAGCTTCTGACAATGACAGACTCTTATCATGATGGATAAATTGAAAAAAAAAAGATAATTGACTTCATATTGGTTTTCAGGCATCTATTTTGAAGAGATTCATAAATTTCATGAAACCAAGAGTAAGCTCCTATGTTGCCACTTTAACTCAGAAGGAAATTTGTTGGCTGCAGCTGGACAAGACGGGATGGTTTGTCTTATTGATTTTCAATAGGATTCTAGTTGGTTAAATGGGATAGTATTTATCTCATGTTAACTAACTTTTATTGTGATCTATGTTTAGGTTCTTATTTGTGATTTGAGCACTAACAATGTTAATAGTGGAGAAGTTCATGCTCATTACGTCACTGATGTCCGTTTTAAACCTAATTCAACGGTGTTTGCAACATCTTCATTTGACAAAACTATAAAGATATGGGAGGCATCCAAGGTACTACCTCTATTTTTCATTTCATATCCTTGGTCAAAATGAGTCTTTCAGTTACTTTCTTTTTAAGTTGTAATGACTCATAGTTAGCTGTCAACATAATTCTATGTTTTTAAACTTCTCATACAATTGTCAATATGACATATATTTCTATATTCTTTATCTTTGTGGTAAGCATATCCAAAAAAATTATCGCAATTATATCAAATATCAACATCTTCATATTATTTTGTCTATAATACGTTTCACATGAGTCAATATTTGTAAAAATTATTGTTACAAAAACATCTTATGAAGTCTTTAAACCTTCAGAATCTTTTTCAATTCTTCTTGTTATCAATATTTCTCATAATTATAATGTTCTAATCTCATTAATTGCTTCATTTTGATTCATGTCTATTACAACCATGTTATTATACACATCTCACAATTTTTTTATAATCCAGTCAAACTACCTTTTTCGAGACCTTGTCGAGCATGTTGAGCAAGTGATGTCAATAGATTTTCATCCTATAGAGGTGGATCTTCTCAGTTTTTGTGATACCAATGATGAGATTAGACTATGGGATATAAATATGGGTGATTGCAAACTCATTATTAAGGTTGGTTTCTCTATCTCCTTTATTTTTTAGATATTGATAAAAAGGTATCTGTATTTAGCACACAAAAGCACCATAATTTTATAGCTACCTACTTATTTTGGTTTCGTTAAATTTGGAGATTACATGATTACCTGATTCTATTTCGTTTTTGAATAAATTTTTCATGAATTCCTGCATTTTATTATGGAAAAATATTATTATTATTATTCTTTCCTCTTTATTCCAATAAAATTTAAAGCTTTCAATGACAACAGCCTATCATCACGTGAAAACATATGCAAAAAAAATTATTTGGAAAATAAGAGGATTTCATAATGTTATTTGAATCAACTTCGCATCACATTTAGTAGTGTTATACAATATTCTAAATAGAGTGATTTATAGAGAATTAGCTATAATTCATTCACAAAAGATTTTATTGGTTAGTTCTTCATGCAAATGCAGGGAGGTAGCAAACAAGTTCGATTTCAACCTCAATTTGGAAAGTTTTTGGCAAGTTCTACAACAAATATTATAAATATCTTTGATGTAGAGACTAACACTATCTACAAGAAGTTACAAGTAAGATGTATATTCTTGATCATTGATCAAGGCTTGCTTTAAATTTCTTATTTGTTGCATTACTATATCGTATCAACGTGGTTTTATTTTTTTTTATTTGTAGGGACACGTCAAAGATGTTTGTTCCTTCTGTTGGGATATGAGTGGAAATTATCTGGCATCTGTAAGCGAAGATAATGCACGAATATGGTCGGTTAGTGAAGGAAAATGCATATTTGAACTATTTTCCAATGGAAATACATTTCAATCGTGTACTTTTCGTCCTGGGTACTCTCAAGTGTTGATGATTGGTTCTGATAAGGTATGCTAAACAGAGTTTGGATATTTTCTGCTGAATTGTTGAGCTTATATATATATTTTTTATAAACTTAGCTCAATTAATATTTCTATAAATTTGCAAAATAAAAAATTTACTTAAAATACTTAGATATGGAACCATCCTGAAAAAGAAATCAAATACAAACAAAGAACTTCTCTCTTGGTTAGTTAAAACTAAGAAATGAAAAAGAAATAATTGGAGAGTAAGAATATGCAACGTCTACCATTTTGAGTTCTAGTGTCCCAATGATATGTCTTAGAATGCACATTTTGATATGAGGTTTGCTTGTGACAATACTATGACTTTTCTTTCTATTTTTTTCTCAATAAAAAAATATTTATTGCCTACTTATTTTGCTGAAGTTTTATTCTTTTTCTGCTCATGTCTGATCTTACCAGAGTGCTTAGTTACTTCTTGTTGAGGGGAATTCAAGAATATAAGATCTCCACACTAAGTTGTTGTACCAAATGAAATTATTCATGTTTGAAGTTTATTCATATGTATAGTCCTTGATTTTCTTTCTCTTTTTTTCTCATGATCTGATACCTGTCAAATGTTGTTGCAGCTGCTAGAGCATTGGAATCCAATCTACCAAAACAACAAAACTTGGGCATATAGTGGACACACAGGTTTAATTTCATCATTAGCAGACTCACCTTCGGAAGGAATTGTTGCTTCAGCAAGTGATGACCAGGTCATCAAGATATGGCGGTGATACATCTCAGTAGATCAAGATACAATATACATGCTTTGTTCTTTCTCTTATTTAAGTTACATTAATATTTGAATGAAACCACCATCGCGTATACACTTTCTCTAACAACTAAGAAGGGTGTATGTAAGACAAGGAAGGTGACGTATTCTAAGTACATCAGCAATATATTGAGTATTTGAAGAGTTGTATTAGTTGCAAACTTTGTCATTGTTTCAAACTTCACTGCTCTACTTTATCATTTAAAACATGATATTTCAAATGTTAATTAGACGGGTTGTTATTTAGTATACATTTAAAGTGCAATCTTGAACAATTAAATAAATTTTAAAATTTTAAATTGAAAAGTTTGTAGATGCAATATTATTATGTCAATATGTTACGAGCGTAATTTTATTAGAGCGTTTTAACGCTTCTCTTTTTAAAGTGTAGTACTTGAAATGTTGCAAAATGATCTCATAAATCAGGATTCTTATTTATTTATTTTTATTATTTTTTAAGTGAAAAGTATCTAAAATTTTCTATAACTAACAAGAAATGAAAACAAGAAAGGATCGAAAATAATTGCTCGATAGAAGCACTGATTTACGTAAAATAGAAAGATGATGAGTAGAAGAGGAAGTTAACCATAAGATGCAAATTGATTTCTTCAATGAAAGCTAATATATATATATATATATATTTTAATGAAGTATATGGAAAACATGGACAATAAATAAGTTTTCATAAAAATTTAATATTTGTATGGTCATGATCTGATAGTAGTTACTATTAAATTAATGAACCATAACAAAATTATTTATATTTTAAATTTTGATTCTATTTTGTGAATTCTATACAAGAGACAAATTTTGAATTCTTGGAAGATATCTAAAAATTATTGAAATTTTACATATAGTTAGAAAAGTTAGAATATATATATATATATATATATATATATATATATATATATATATATATATATATATATATATATATATATATATATATATATATATATATATATAAGAAAATGAAAAATTGAAGTACTAAAAATAATAGAATTGGATCCAATCATAACAAATATATTTAATTGACCTTTTTCTTTGAACTAATGTTGTTTTCGTTTCCACTTTTTTAGTTTTTCCAGATTATTATTTGAGTGAAATGAAAATAATAATGTCATGAATATAATTGTAAATGATATATTAAAAAATTAATTAAAAGAAAGAAACTCACACTTCTTGACAAAGTATGAATCGAGCGATGTCAATAAAGAACCCAACAAAAAGGTTGGGGTTGAATCCACAGGGAATAAGGTCAGAATATAGAAGAATGCTAGTATTTTGAGCTTTTGAGTCAATTATCTCCTAAAGGGGGAAATTTGTAAAAGTAACAAGTAATATTTTTGAGAAATTGAATGTTGATTCCAAATTAAATTAACTAGGTGAGTGTTCCCCATGGGTTCATAACTACTTCGAGTGTACACATGTGATCAATCCCAATGCGTACTTGTAGAATTAATAACTAGAGTTTATCCAGACGACTGATATGTCCCTATTGGATAACTATACTCAATCACTGGGTTAGGTCTCAAAAGCGATTTCAAACTAACCATTATCATTATGTTCCAAATTAACTTTTTTGTGATCGCAACTCAAGTCATATAATGATCATAAAAATCAAGACTTTGTTGTAATTCTCTTTTCTTAATCTCTACTTATCTAGGTTCAAGCACGTAAAGAATTTGGGCAAGTCCTAATGTTGCGCACTGTTAAGAAACGTTTAAAGATGAAGATAATACAATACAAGCGTTTAGCATTGATTTTGAATCACTTTGTATAACCCTATTTTGTTAATCTACTATGGTTCCCACAACCCTAGATGTGGAGGTTTTAGCCTCGCATGATTGTAAGATTGTAATTAGTATTCATAAACAAACACAAAATCAAATACTTACAACAATAATTGGAAGAAAATCTACTTAGAATATTTCTGAACAAAATCAAGAATAATTGAGAAAACCAAGTATTGATCTCAAGAATTGCTCTCCAAAACATGATAATAATTCACAAAAAACTAACTAAAAACTTTCTCTCAATGTAATCACACATCTACTGATCATTTTCTATACTAAAAAAATATAAAAGGTATTTATACAGACATTAAAAATCTTTTCCTAAGCTAACAGGGAAATTTTCATATCTGGCACCGACTCATCTTATGATTGGTCATACGACCTGTAACAAGATTGTATAGGTCATACCTTGCTCTTGTACGTTCCTTGGCTGCTGCAGAATTGACTAAGTATTGGCAACTGGACGACTCGTACCATGATTGTACAAGTCGTTCAATCCATCTGTAGCTTGGCTTTGAGAACATTGACATCTTTTGATGTTTTCTATGAGTGTTGTGGTATGCATCATATCTTGCACCTATGACTCGTAATTTCTTGTTGCATCTTGAGTTTTGCCAAGTTTTTTAAGAATTAATAAAGTTCCATGGCTCCTGGTATAGGTCATACGTAAATGCCACGATCCGTAGGTTCCACCCATACTAGGAGACTTCTTTGTGCAAATTTTCTCTGAAGTTTTCCATGACTCTAGCTACGGTTCATACTGAGAGTCGTACTTTGCCTTTGCATTATTTCAGCCTTCTGAGCTTTTCCACGAGTCTCAGTACGACTCGTATAATCTAGGTATGGCTTATGCTGAGATTAGTACTTGATTGATTTTCTCTACTTTTCTGCATCTTTTGCACATTTTTGCTCCAAAACCTATTTTTCCTGATAACAAAGTAAAAATACCTTATATCCATATAAACTACCTAAGCCATGTTATATTCTCAGTTTTAAGAGTCGAAAGTATTGTAAACTCGCTACACATCAGATATGCATCAGCTTGCATGACTAGGAGTTTGCCTTGTTGATTCGACGAATGGTGGTGTCATTGTTCAAAATGGTTTAGAATATTCTTTGGTGATGGAGATCAAGGCTAAGAAAAATGAAGATCCTATTTTGGTAAAGTTGAAGAAAGCGATTCAAAATCAGCAGATTGAGGTCTTCTCCCAAGGGGGAGATGCTATACTTCGATATCAGGGTCGTTTATGTATTTCGAATGTTGATTATTTGAGAGAGCGGATGTTGCATGAGGCTTATAGTTTGTGGTATTCTATCCAACCAGGTGCCACCAAGATGTACCATGATCTATAAAAAATTTAATGATGGAAAGACATGAAAAAGAATATACCAAAATTTGTGGCTAAGTGTCTGAATTGTCAACAAGTGAAAGTGGAGCATCAAAGACTAGGAGTGTTACAAGACATCAATATCCATACTTGGAAGTAGGAAGAGATCAATATTGATTTCATCATAGGATTGCCTCGCGTACGTCGATAGTATGACACTTTTTGGGTAGTTGTTGACAGGTTGACTAAAGCCGCCCAATTTTTACCGATCAAGACTACCAAATCAGTGGAGGACTATGATAAATTGTACATTCGGGAGTTATTTCGGTTGGATGGAGTTCTCTTGTCCATTATTTTTGATAGAAGTACTCAGTTCACTTGTAGTTTTAAAGATCGTTTCAGTAGGGACTTGGTACTCAGGTCAAGCTTAACATAACTTTTCACCCACAGACGGATGGTCGAGCTGAGTGGACCATTCAGACTCTCAAGGATATTTTGATAACATGTATGATTGACTTCCAAGGTAGTTAGGATGATCATTTATCTCTTATCAAGTTTGCAAAAAACAACAACTACCACTCGAGATTCAGATGGTTCCGTTTGAGGCTCTTTATGGACGGAGATGTAGATCACCTATTGATTGGTTTGAGGTAGGTGAGGCTAAATTGGTAGGGTCAAATTCAGTTCATGAGGCTATTGATAAAGTTCAGCTTATAAGGGAAAGACTGAAAATAGCTTAGAGTCGTAAAAAGTCCTATGCTTATGTAAGGAGGAGAGAACTAGAGTTTGAAGTTAATGATTCAGTGTTTTTTAAGGTGTCTCCAATGAAGAGAGTGATGAGGTTCAGAAAGAAAGTGAAGTTAAGTACCCGATATGTTCGTCCCTATAGGATTATGAGGCGTGTTGGCAAGGTGGCCTACGAGTTGGAGCTACCAGTGGAGTTGGCTCGATACGTCCAGTTTTCCTTGTATCATTGTTAAAGAAGTGCATTAGTGATCCGACTTTGATTGTCCCGGTGGAGAGAATAGGTGTGAAGGATAACCTTAGCTATGAGGAGGTACCAGTTAAGATCCTTGATCGTTAGGTTCGGAAGATGAGGAATAAAGAAGTAGCTTTGGTGAAAGTCTTGTAGAGAAATCAAGTTGTTAAAGGAGCTACGTGGGAGGTCGAAGTAGATATGATGGCTAGATACCCGCATTTATTCCCTTTCGAAATCAGTTCTAGCATGAGTATCAGTTTCCTCCTTAGTACTCTATTCAATTTCATGTTTAGTTCATGTCTATCGGCTTCCTTTATGTTAGTGTATATAATTGTGATTCATGAAATCAATTAGGTCATGTATATCAGTCCGGAGTCATCACTCCATCAGTTTTCAGCTTTAGATGTTTAGTATTTGAGATTTAGTTCCTTTTTCAGCTTTGCAGTATGTTTAGTCTACATTCGAGGAAGAATGTTCCCAAGAGAGAGATATTATAATATCCTGAAAGTTCCTAATACTAGATGAGGGAAATGAACATAAGCTCAGCAGAAATCTATGTTTTTGCCTCAAAACGACTCATGGTACAAGTCGTGATGAGAAGCAATAGGTTGTGGGAGGAGTGGTAGTGAGATGCTGAAGTTGGGAGCTCAAACAATGAGTCACACCACGAGTCGTGGTGCATGGGTACGACTCATGTTCAAGAGCCATGGTGAGGCACAAGGAATGCCAGGGTTGGAAAGGACGGATCATGGTATGACTCATTGTGGAAAACAATGAGTCGAGATATGGGTCGTGGTTTGAAAGTTCTGTGTATGGATAGGTTGTCACAAGTGCTGTTACTAACTGTGGTAGGAAACCACGAGTCGTGGTTTGTAAACCGTGGAAAAATCCAGAGAAGATAAGAATTAAGGCTCAGTGACGACGACAAGTGTTACGACCTATGATGACAGGTAATGACTCATGGTAGGCGTCCATGATATGATCTTTAGGAATCAGTCTTACGATCAATGGTGACCACAGGAGGTGACTACGAGTCGTCACTTCATGGTACGACTTGTGGTGAGAGTCGTGACGACCGGCAGTGTTGATTTTCTAGAATTTTTATTAAGGGTATTTTCATAAATTCAAACCTCCTAGGTACTAAACTACGTCGTTTTAATCCCTGAAAGGAGCGTATTAGGGGAGTTTAACCAATCCTAATTCATTCAACACCCATGCATGCAAGCTTAGAGGGTTTCATTGAAGATCAAGCTTAGAAATTCTCCAATTCTCCTCCAAATCTCTTTGGCTTTCAAAGTAAAGTTGAGAATCATTTTACCCAGGTATGTCATGCCATGAATGAGATTTCCCTTTCACTCTCATGCTTAAATTTCTCCCGAAGTTCATGAATTCAAGTGTTTATTCAAGTGTATGATTTATCCCAATTTTATGAAATTCCCTGTGATTTATTTATGAGTCAATTCCCTTCATGTTTTAAAATATGTTTTAAGATCTATGGGCAGATTTTTATACCTATTTTGATTAATAAATATATGATTTCAAATTTTAGAGAATTACACCCAATTATGCAAGTTTCATGAAAAGACAAGTTTATGATTCTATTATGATTGTGGTTCTCCTAAACCCTAATTTATGATTTATGATTTAATTTCCTATAAGTACTCATCATGAATTTATGAATATCAAGTATGGTGATCTTCTCAAGCATGTATGTTCTTCATGACTTATGAGTTTATGATTTTGACTGACTCACGAGCCCTTATTTCATGGCTAATCTGTATTTCAGGTATGTTATGATATGATTAGCCATGAATTCATGTATGATTTCACAATTATTATATGATCCCTCAAGTGCATGTTTTTGGGAGCAGTGTCTAGTATGTAGTAGGCCCGACATTCAGGTAAACTCTGTGGTCTTAGAACTATGCGCCAACATAGGTTTATAGTCATGGACTCTAGGTAGGTCCCTATTAGTGATATCACGCCATTTATGTCCCTTGACTGGCAAGCCTGGGACGGCTCTGCCCACTTGAGTGAGATAGTTGGGGCATCATGTAAGCTCTATCATGATGGTGTGAGTTAAGACAAGTCCTTCCATTGTTCCTTATGTTTTATACATGATCATGATTACGATACTTTTGCTGAAGTTATGTTTTACAAGGTTTCTCTTATGATTATGATTATGACTAGTTTATGAATAGCTTGAAAACCTTGAGCCCTCATGCTTATGTTATGATTATCACTTCATCTTTTGAACTTTCCTACTCTTATGAACTATTAGGTAATTTATTATTCCATTTTATTTACCTTGCATACTCAGTACATTCAAAGTACTGACCGCATACTTTATGCTGTATCATTTCATGATATAGGTCCGAGAGATTAGACTTAGCCACGTCATTAGTCCTGCTTCCGTATCATTTTAGTGTAAACAGTGTTGGTGAGTCCTCATCTTCTGAGGACATTTAGTTTAGTTTGTTGTTTTGTTATTTCAGTTACAGACTTTTGTCGAGCTAGTTGTGGGATGTTGTCCCATCAGCTCATCAGTTACTTTAGAGGCTTTTTAGATAGTATGTAGAATCTCACCTTGTTGGTGTTGATTCAGTTTATGATTATTACGTGTGTAGAATTTCTCTTATTCATGTTCAGTTTTATCAATTTTCGCTAATTTATGCTCTTTAGCTACTATGTTTATGGTATGGATTGACTTGGAACTATTCGTGGTTCTAGGTTCCATGTCCTAATCTTTGGTCTTAGTTCGGGTCATGACAAGCTAAAATTGAGGTCATCGCAAGATTGTCACCACCTATTTCTGTCAAGGGTATTTGGAGCTTTTTAGGACATGTAGGGTTTTATAGGAGGTTCATCAAAAAGTTTTCAAAGATTGCACATCCTTTGTGCAAGATATTTGAAAAGGAGGTAAAATTCAACTTTGATGATGCTTGTCAAAAAGCTTTTGAATTCCTGAAAGAAAGACTCACCTCTGCCCCCATTACTATAGCAGCAGTCTGGTCTCTTCCGTTTGAGGTGATGTGATGCTAGTTGAGTTGTCCTGGGTACTATCTTAGGTCAAAGGAGAGGAAAAATATTTCACCCTATTTATTATGCTAATAAGACACCCAATGTAGCTCAGAAAACTATATGATGACTGGATAGGAGTTGCTAGCAGTGGTTTTTGAATTCAAAAAGTTTCGGGCATACTTACTTGGAACTAAGGTGATTGTCCATATTGACCATACAACATTGCAGTATTTGATGTCAAAGAAGGATGCTAAACTAAGGCTAATCAGATAGGTGTTGCTCCTACAAGAATTTGAGCTCGAGGTAAAGGCCCTAAAAAAGGTCAAGCAGTTATGTGTGGAGGAGAGACAGACACATGTGAGGTGGTTAGCCAGGGTGATAGCTGAGGAGAAGGAGGATACAGATTAGGTGACTAGTGGATGACAGGTCACCAAAGCCTCACTTAATTTCATTGCGAGGGCCTGCTTGATATTATTTCATCGCATGTTGGCACTGACAGCTAATGATAATACTTTGAGCGCTGATAGAGAAGGTTTGATGTTGAGCATCCTGTCGGTTTATGCTATCAAAATCCCGAAGATTATAGCAAAGGAGATTTGGGATTGAGCTCTAGCATCGAGCACTACGATTCCATTCCTGAGTCTCATATACCGGCTCTGTAGGGAGTAAGGTCTCTAGATGATAACAAAGATTGACGTTAGAGTTGGAGGCACACAGACTGTTGATATTGGGCTTATATGGGATGAGATGAACCTGGTGAGCCATGTTAGAGCACCAACAGCGGTTTTGACACCATAAATAGCAGGGGGGTAAGCAGGGAGATGCGCCCACATCAGTTGATCAGAGTGAGATGTCGGCTACTAAGGCCGGCCACATAGTAGCTACCCCTAATACTTCCTCCGCTCCTCAACCAGCCACTTCATGCCATGTCCTAGCCGTCTATGTCCTTATTCTAAAGGATTGCTTGCAAAAGATGGCCAAGAGGCTGACCTTGATAGAGAAAAAGGTGAACATAATGATAAAGCAAGTCACACAAAGGGTGAGGTCCGAGATTAATGCAGTAGCTAGAGCTTTACACACAAGACTTGATATCTTTGAGCTTGTTCTCAATGAGCATCTAGCGGAGCTACCAGACATGAGGAGTTTCCTGGATGAGATGGGCTCGATCAGGAGTTAGGTAGCCGAGCTCTCATCTTGGCAGCTTGTCATATTACTAGCTCCCACCATTTCATTATTTGACGATGAGCTCATGGAGAAGTTTGATTTAGGGGCATTATGGACACATGAGCTGACTGATAGAGAAGAGGAAAGAGGACCTCATTAGAGGTAGTTGATGAGGAGACCTCCAGGAAGAGAAGGAAGAGAGAAAAGAAGGAAAGTAGGCGAGCAGTAGCAGATAGCTAGTATACTCATGACCAACATATATCTGAGCTACAGGAGAGACTAGAGGAGCTGGGAGCTCAACTGTTGTGCCTAGTAAGCCCGTGAGTGGCAAGGACCCTTCGAGTGAGCCACATTCAGTCTTGATTGATACGGAGGTCGTTGATATGGCTAACACTACTGAGGGGCGACCACAACCCCCATAATCAACACACCATTGAGTGCGCCGGGCACTGCTGGTGCCACTATTGCAGAGGTAGAGAGCGTGCCTTCACACCTGCATACATAGGATGACAGGAGCTCTTAGAGCACCAAGTATTCCCCTCTCCTTTAGGGACAAAGCATGTTTTTTTTTAGGGATTGTGCGTCTGTTTGTTTTGTTCATCCAAGGGATTTTGTTGCCGTGTTTCTATTCCCTCGAACATGCTGTCTAGTAGAATTGTCATGTTTAGGATGCTTTTTTGTTGTTTAACTTGAAGTAGCTTAGGAGTACTTAACATCCAATAAAATGCACATGCGTGTAGTTTTTGGAATTTTGGAAAAATGACCCCTTTTAGAAATTTTTGTGTGATTAGTTGTGTTTGTTTACTGCAAAGCATCACCAATGTAGATCTTTTTATGGAATTTGATAGATTAGCATGATTAACTATCGCATAGCTGTGCATGATCTAGATAGGTAGTGTGATGCAACCTTATACCATGTGTGGGCAAGGTTCTTACCTAGTTTAATGTTGTATAGGTAATTTAGAACCTGTCCGGTTAGTCTTTGCTTAGGTCATAGGATAGTTGATTAGGAAAGGATCATAGACTATTTTTTATTTAGCCCACTTTTATCTTAAATAGCTCTACCAAATGAAATTATCCCTTAATCTCATGTTTGATCCCAAAGTTGACCCTTTTCTTTGATTAACTCATTCACCTTCCCTGTTTTGTTTATAATGAACCTATTTTAGCCCAGGTCCCTCCTTGGACATCATGAATCTCAACTCAGGCAAAATACTTATATTGAGGGTGGCTATTGTAGCCGTGCATAGATGATGTGGTGGAGAAAAGAAAAAGTTAGTCGGTAAAAGTTAAGGTGTGCTGTGAATAAAAAAGAGAAAAAAAAGAAAAAATATTGGAAAGAAAAAAAAAGGGGGGGAAAGTGTGAAAGGAACCACACCCACAAGTTGAGAGTTGAATAAAATGGATAAAGGGAGAAAAAGAAAGAAAAAGCAAAAAACCTAAAAGTGAAGCCAAGAGTATTATAGTGCCAAGGAGGGTTAGTCACTATTATCTATATGTACCACACCCATCCATAACCCTAGATTACAAGCCAATGAAAGTTCTATAGTGATCCTAACTTGACTGTTTGAAACACCAGAGTAGAGAAAATAAGGGCAAGCCTATGGTATCAATTGTGCAGTATTTAGAACTTCTTCATGAGAGAGAGATTTGCATGAGAGTCCTGATTTCATCTATATATATTACTGTGAGTATTTGTGTAATACCCCGAAAGTTTTCTTGGTTGAACTCAGAACTTGTAAGAACAATCTAGAAGAAACCAAAAAAATGCCTCAAAATGATCGAGACAACGAGTCGTGGTCAGCTCCAACGACCCGTTGTCTCAGTCGTGGTCAGCCCTGCATTGGTCCTTCGAGAACCAAGGGGACATGGAACAACCTATTGTGAGAAACAACGAGTCGTCCTGTCACTCATTGGTCCCCAATTAAAAAATCCTTTTCCAGGAACTCACGACTCAACTAACAAGTTGTCGAGTAAGACAATGACTCGTGGTATGAGTCATTAGTTTGGATTCCCAGAAACCTCCATCAGTGATAATGAGTGGCAACAACGACCTATTGTATCACATAACGAGTCATTGTGACCACTCATGGTGTCAAGTTCAGGGATTTTAATAACTTCTCCAGTGGTGGTAATGACTCGACACAAAGACCCGTTGGGTCTACCAACGAGTCGTTGCATTGCCCGTTGTCAGGCTTCCTAGAATTCTCATCTAGTGACCACAGAAGGAACCAACGACCCGCTGGTTCATCCAACGAGTCGTGGTCCCTCTCATTGTCAGTTCCAGTGAGCCTAGAACCCAGGCCTCAGGACCAATTACTGGTCCCAATGAGTCGTGGTCTCAACCAATGACTCGTTGAGTGACCCGTTGGTCTCTAACGACAATTTTTCCAGATTTTTCTCCAGGGATATTTTTGTAATTTCTCACCTTTTTAATCCCTAAACTACATCATTTTGGATTATTTTTGAGGGAATATAGAGGGGTAATAAAATATTAATTCACCCCACTCATCCCCTCAGAAAATCAATTCCTAAAATTTCTCTTAGAAAACTCATAGAAGGAGCTAGGGCGGTCAATTTCTTCTTAGATTCTCAAGGGATTTTCTCCGGAATTTCTTTACCAGGTATGTGGGAATTCAAAAAGGGAATTATTCTTCCCTTGTGTCCCTAAAAACCTTCCTTAATTCTTCTATTAGTTATAGCCCTGAGGTTTCGAAATATATAAAATTTTCAGACAGAATTCTATAAATTTCATGTGAACATTATCCCTGTTATTAGTTTCTATTCCTAAATTCTTAGAAATCATGTGGAAACTAGCTTCTTATGAAATGATTTAGCCCTAGCTTTTGAATGTTTTATATTAGTGTCTAGCATAATTGAGTAGTTAATCATATTGGTTGACTCTACCAGTGTTGGGATTCCCATATTGTTAAAATTAGTTGAAATCTTAGTTAATTGCATGCTAGCCCAGTTTCAGTCAGAATATCAGCTACTCAATATTATTCAGAAATGTTAGCTGATCAGTTTGGCTATAGTCTTTTCTTGAGATGTCAGTGGTGCCTCCCAGTTATCAGTTATTAGACTTAGATATCATATATGAGATTTTAGTGTTTCTTTACACGGTTAATACACTTCTAGATTAGCAGCTCTGACCAATCTTAGAAGCCCCAACTTCAGTTTAAGTTTGTTCTTTAGACGGTTACGATGCTTCTAAATAAGCAGCTCTGACCAGTTTTAGAACACCAGTTATAGAATCCAATCTGATATGACTCTCAAGGTACTTCCACATAGGTATTCCTAACTTAGTCTTGGACCCCAGTTTTGAGCTATCAGCTTAGTAGTCAGTATAAGACTATCCAATGGGAGTAGGACTTAGCACCGAGCGGACCAGGGTTCCAGCGCACCCAGGTTCCCAGAACTACATTACCGCCGTAGGTTATTTTATTGGCCCTGTGGCCCCAGACTTGTGATTAGCCAGTTCATACCTTTATTCTCTGGCAAGGTATATTCGGTCATACCGATGGGGTGTATACATCGGATTCCACATCTAACTCACGTGGTTATATGCCAGTTATAGCCTCTCCCATTAGTCAGTACAGTTTTAGTGTAGCTCAGCTAAAAACAATTTTTGTTTACTCAGTTTAGTTCAGTTCAGTACAGTTAGCTCAGATCAGTATCTCAAATTCAGGGCATGTCTATGACCATCAGAGAGGTTCATTTTGACCATTTCAGTTATATTTTAGTTTATTCAGTTTCAGTATTTCAGTTGGTCATTACATGTCATTATAATTCAGTTATTTATTCTTTATGTTATATTTTCTCCCACTTACTCAATACATTCAAAGCACTAATACATACCTTCTATTTGTATTGCATCATGATACAGGCACAGGTTCTCAGCCTCAACAACGTCAGCAGTCTTCTTTGGGTGATATAGTCCTCATCTTTCGAGGACGATATTTACTTTTCTAGTTATTCTCATTCAGCTAGACTTTATAGTTAGGTGGGTCTTGTCCCATCAATTCATTTTTTGCGGATGGCTTTCACACATAGATTCATACATTCAATTTTGTTTTTAGATGTATAAAGTTCTTATTATTTAGCTCTTTTAAATGGTTTTATTATTTAAGCTTCCGCTATGATTACTCAGATTACCAGTGTTATGATAAACCATGGATTGACTTGGGGTTACTTGTGACTCTAAGTACCGTGTCTCATCCAGGGTATAGACTTGGGTCATGATAAACTTGGTATTAGAGCACTAGGTTTAAAGTATCCTAGGATTTCTAAAAGCCATGTCAAGTAGATTCCTTTTCATGGGTGTGAAGCGCGCCACACCTATGATAGGTAGGCTACGAAATGTTATTAGGAAAACTCGCTTTTTGTTCATACTCTTTATCATGCATTGAAGTTCAATTCCAGAAACGTTCTCCTAACTCGTGCTCTATTTCGTTTCAGTGAAACCATGCCTCTAAGATGTGGAAATGGAAAAAGGGAAGACAATGCTAACCGACTTGCCTCACCAGCTCCAGCAGCACTTCAAGAAGACCAAGTGTCCTCAACAGAGTTCAGAGCGGCAATCCAGCTGCTGGTATAGATAGTTACAAACTAGGTGAACGAGTACGTGGTTCTGGTTAACTCAAATGGGTCAGAAGCAGTTACTCGAGTTTGGGACTTCACCCGAATGAACCTCCAGCCATTCATGGATATAAGGTGGGAGAGGACCTATAGGAGTTCATGGATGAGATATGGAAGATCACCCAAATTATGGGTGTTAGCTCCACTAAGAGTGCTGACCTGACTACCTACAGTTAGGGGTAGCCTAGATATAGTACGAATAGTTGAAAGAAGGGAGACCAGCGGGAGCAGAACCAATAGAGTGGGAGGAGTTCACAACAACTTTCCTAGACAGATTCTTCCCTTGGGAGTTAAGGGAGGCTAAGGTGGCAGAATTCATGAATTTGAAACAGGTCAACAAGACGGTGGAATAATATGCACTTGAGTTCATACGGTTGTTAAGATATGCTTCAGAGATGGTAGCCGAGCCAAGGCATCACATGCTTAAGTTTATTAATGAAGTATCAAACTTGGTCCTTAAGGAGTGCAAGACTGCGATGCTCACAAAAACATTGACCTCTCCAGCCTCATAGTTCATGCCCAATAGATTGAGGCAGAAAAGCTGAAAGACATGGAGCAAGAGAATAATAGGGCTAGGACTGGCCAATCAGATTATGGCCACCAGAGATCTGGCAGTGGTAGTCGCCCACAGCAACAACAGGATAAGAAGAGGTCTCCAACACGCAATTCAGCCAACGCCCCACTTTCTGGTCCAGTAAGGATTTGAAAGGTGGAGTATTTGGCTCACGGCACCAGAGTCACAGCACCAACAACCACTACCTAGCTTGCCCTAAGTTTATCAAGAACCATCTAGGTGAATGCCTTCAAGGCTGAGAGGGTTGCTTTAGGTGTGGACAGCTAGGTCACCGGCTTCGAGATGCCCGTTAGAGGACGGGGGAGATCACAGTCTACCACTGCAGCAACTCCAACAGGCCAACCAACTCACTAGGACAACACTTCAGGTACGGATGATGATCAATGCCAAAATCATTTTTATGCTTTGTCCTCCTATTAGGATCAAGAGAGCTCACCTAATGTGGTCACGGGTATCTTATGTCTTTTCCATCTAGATGTGTATGCCTTACTAGATCCAGGAGCCACACTATCATTCATGACTCCCTATGTAGCTGTCCAATTTGAAATCACTCCTAAAGTCTTCTTAGAACCATTCTCAGTCTCTATCCTAGTTGGTGAGTCAGTTAGAGCCAGTCGGGTGTATAGAAACTGCCCAATCTCAATCTTGAATAAGGTCATTCCAACTGATCTTGTAGAGATAGACATGGTTGATTTCGATCTTATTCTTGGCATGGATTAGTTACATTTTGATTATGCCTCAATCATCTGTAGAACTAGAGTCGTCAGATTTTAGCTCCCTAACGAGCTAGTTTTAGAGTGGATGGGTAGTAGTTCAGCGCCTAAGGGTCAGTTTATTTCCTACCTTAAGGCAAGAAAGCTGATTTCTAAAGGGTGTATCTATCATCTAGTTCGGGTCAAAGATTTCAGCTCTGAGACCCCAATTATCTAGTCAGTTCCAGTTGTCAGCAAATTCTCTGACGTGTTTCCCGAAGATCTTCTGGAAGTCCCTCCTGAGTGGGAAATAGACTTCAGCATAGACCTTCTCCGAAACACTCAGCCCATCTCCATCCCTCCTTACAAAATGGCTC
Organism: Datura wrightii; assembly: GCA_035772735.1. Taxonomy (NCBI): domain Eukaryota; kingdom Viridiplantae; phylum Streptophyta; class Magnoliopsida; order Solanales; family Solanaceae; genus Datura; species Datura wrightii. The sequence goes on from JASDFA010000008.1 coordinate 32,545,459, forward strand.
CAGCTTAGCTTAAGGAGTTAAAGGAGCAGCTAAAAGACCTCCTTGATAAAGGTTTCATCAGGCCCAACATCTCTTCATGAGGTGCCCTAGTATTATTCATACAAAAGAAAGAAGGTATTCTTAGAATGTGTATCAATTATCGTCAGTTGAATAAGGTCACAGTTAAGAACAAGTATCCTCCCTAGGATTGATGACTTGTTCGATCAACTTTAGGGACCCAGTTATATCTTTCAAAACTCGGTATGGTCACTACAAATTCGTGGTTATGTCCTTCAGACTAACTAATGCCCTCACAGCTTTCATGGACCTGATGAACAGGGTTTTCAAGCCGTATCTAGACATGTTCATCATTGTATTCATTGATGACATTCTGTTATACTCCAGAAGAAAGGAAGAACATACTAACCATCTGTCAATAGTGCTATAGACGCTCAAAGACCGCCAGTTGTTCGCTAAGTTCAGCAAATGAGAATTCTAGTTGAAGTCTGTGACTTTCCTTGGTCACGTGGTCTCAGGTGAGGGTATTTAGGTAGATCCTCAAAAGATAGTAGCGGCGAAAGACTGGTCAAGACCTACTTCCCCAATTGAAATTAGAAGTTTCTTGGGTCTACCCGGTCATTACCAACATTTTGTGGAAGGTTTTTCCTCTATTGACTCTCTTCTAACAAGGTTGACTCATAAAAAGGTAAAATTTCAGTGGTAAGATGCATGTGAAAAGAGTTTCTAGGAGTTGAAGACTTGATCCACTACTGCTCCAGTGTTAACCTTACCAGAAGGAACAGATGGGTTCGTAGTGTATTGTGTCGCTTCCAGAGTTGGACTCAGTTGTGTCCTGATACAACAGGGTAAGGTAATAGCTTACGCCTCCAGATAGCTCAAGATTCATGAAAAAACTATCTAACTCATGACCTTGAGTTGACAGCAATGGTGTTTGCATTGAAAATATAGAGGCATTACCTTTACGGGAATCACGTGGATATTTTCAACGATCACAAGAGCATTCATTATGTGTTCAGTCAGAAAGATTTAAATCTTCGTTAAAGAAGGTGGTTGGAGATATTTTATGGATTACAACATGAGTGTACTGTACCATCGAGGCAAAGCCAATGTGGTGGCTGATTCCCTAAGTAGAATGTCTATGGGGAGCATGGCTCATGTTGAAGAGAGCAGAAAGGAACTAACAAAGGTTAGCTCGGTTTGGAGTGCAGTTGGTTGATTCAATTGAGGGCAGAGTAGTTGTGCAGAGTGGATCAGATTCCTTGTTAGTGGTTGATGTTAAGTTAAGGCAGGATGAAGATCCTATACTGCTTAAGCTAAAGGAAGCAGTTCTTAGAAAAGAAGTGGAGGCTTTCTCCAAAGGGGGAGACGGTGAGCTCCGTTACAAGGGTAGACTTTGTGTACCGAATGTAGGTGACTTGAGATAGAAGATACTTGTTGAAGCACATAGTTCAAGATATTTTATCCATTTAGGTGCCACTAAGATGTATTGTGATCTACGAGATATTTACTAGTGGAATGATATGAAAAGAGACACAGCAGAATTTGTGGCTTAGTACCCGAACTGCCAGTAGGTTAAGGTGGAACATCAGAGACTGGGAGGTATGACTCAGGATATTAGCATACCAGCATGGAAGTGTGAAGAAGTGAATATGGACTTTATTACGCGTCTACCTCATACTCATCGACAGCATGACTCAATCTGGGTGATAATAGACTGGATGACAAATTCAGCATATTTCCTCCCAGTTAAAACTACAAACTCAGTTGAGGATTATGCTAGACTATATATGGGGGAGTTGGTCAGACTACATGGGGTGCCCATGTCCATTACTTCAGATAGATTTACCCAATTCACCTTGCATTTCTGGAAGTCATTTCAGAAAGGACTCGGTACCTAAGACAAGCTCAACACAACTTTTCATCCGCATAATGATGGACAAGATGAGCGGACTATCTAGACCTTGGAAGATATGCTGAGAGCATGTGTGATCGATTTCAAGGGCAGTTGGGATGATCACCTACCGCTTATCGAGTTTGCGTACAACAACAGCTACCACTCCAGTATCTAGACTCCCCGTTTGAGGCATTATACGGTAGGAGGTGTAGGTCTCCTATAGGGTGGTTTGAGGTTGGTGAATCTACCTTGATAGGGCCAAACGTAATTCATGAAGATATGCAGAAGGTGCAACTTATCAGGGAGATGTTAAAAACAGCACGAAGCCGACAGAAATCCTATGCTGATGTGAGGAGAAGAGAGTCAGAATTTTTAGTAGATGATTGGGTTTATCTGAAAATTTCACCCATGAAGGGGGTAATGAGGTTTGGGAAGAAAGAGAAACTCAGTTCGAGATATGTGGGACCCTACCTAATTTTGAAACGAATTGGCAGTGTGGCATATGAGTTATAATTACCTCCAGAGTTAGCATTGTGCACCTAGTCTTCTATGTTTCATTATTGAAGAAGTGCATCGGCGATCCAACTTCAGTTGTACTATTAAACAGTGTGGGAGAGAAAGATAGCCTCTCTAATGAAGAGGTACAATTCAGATCCTTGATCGTTAGGTTCCTAAGCTGAGAAACAAGGAAGTCACTTCGGTGAAAGTCTTGTAGAGGAACCAGCTAGTTGGAGGAGCCACATGGGAGGCATAAGCAGACATGATAACCAGATACCCTTATTTATTCCCTTCCAGTTCAGTTCCAGTATCAGGTACTAAATTCCTCCTTAATACTCTATTCAGTTTCATACTCATCAGCTCTATTTAGGTTTTCAATATGCATTCTAGTTGCATCAATTCTGTTAGCATGGTTAAGTCAGTTCGGAGTCCATTACTCCTTCAGAAATCAGCTCATAGCCTCAGTCTGGGAATTGCAGCTCTTTTCCCGGTTCTCCAGAATTGTAGCCTTCATTCGAGGACGAATGATCCCAAGGGGGAGATATTGTAACACCTCAAAACTTTCCTATACCTAACTCAGACCTTGCAAGAAAAGTCCAGAAGAAACCAGAAAAAATGCCTCAGAATGACCAAGACAATGAGTCGTGGTCAGCCCTGCATTGGTCCTTCTAGAACCAACGGGACATGAAATAAACCGTTGTGAGAAACAATGAGTCATCCTATCAGTCATTGGTCCCCATCTCAGAACTCTTTTTCCAGGAAGCCATGACTCAACCAACGAGTCGTTATGTGAGATAATGACCCATGGTGTGAGTCGTTAGTTGGGATTCCCTAAAACCTCCTTCAATGATAACGAGTGGAAACAATGACCCATTGTATCCCACAACAAGTGGTTGTGACCACCCGTGGTGTCAAGTTCAGGGATTTTAATAATTTCTCATGTGGAGGTAATGAATCGACACAACGACCCATTGTGTCTACCAACGAGTCATTGTGTTGCTCGTTGTCAGGCTTCCTAGAATTCTCATCCAGTGACCATGGGAGGAACCAAAAAGTAATGGTCCCTCTCATTGTCAGTTCCAATGAGCCTAGAACCCAGTCCTCAGGACCAACAACTGGGCCCAACAAGTAGCGATCTCAACCAACGACTTGTTGAGTGACCTGTTGGTCCTTGTCGGCAGTTTTTCTAGATTTTTTCCTAGGGATATTTTTTGTAATTTCTCACCTTTTTAATCCCTAAAATACTTTTTTTAGGTTATTTTAAGGGAATTTAGAGGGGTAATCGACGATTACTTCATCCCTCTCGTCCCCTCAAAAAATCAGTTCATAAAATTTCTCATCACCTCAAAAAATCAGTTCATAAAAAGTAAACGTGCTAGTAAAATGTAGAATAAAACCATGCATATAAATCAAAACGATTGGAAGAGTAAGGATAGAATGATTTAAGCCATAAATCCGATGTATACATAAGCATTAAGCTATTTGTTGTAATTTGAACATAATGACCCAAGGTTTAGAATTAGAAATCATATAACTTGTCATGCTTGAAATAGTAAGTGCAAACTAATAAACTAATCAATGGGTCAAGTATACTATAAAAATGTAAAATCATAAGTTATGAACATGAGTAACTGGAAACATGAGGAACAATGGGAGATTCTTATAATCGACAGATCCCATGTGAGCATACATGGAGCCCAACCTATAAATCCCTCGTTGGTAGGGTGTTTGTACTTTGCCAAAGGTTGAACCATGAAAAAAGCATAATACCACTCATGGGTGGCCTATACGGGCATAGGGAACACTTTCATGGAGGACCCCCATCATGGCTATGTTGGCACGTACTCTGAGACCTGGGTGCACTAGAATAACGACCTACTTGGTGTTAAATATTACTCCCAAAACATATATAGTCCTCATATCATAATCATGAAACATACTTGAAGTACATGGGATGGTTGAAATAATGAGGTTCATAACATACTTGAGATATGTGAACTAGCCATAAAATAGGCCCGTGAGTCGGCCATCATCATAAACTTGATATTCATGAAAGCCATGCATACTTGAGGAAATCATCATTCCAAAACCCATAAATTCATGAAGGTTTCTTATAGAAATCATGCATTTTAATAATAAAACATAATTTGCTTCATCATACTTGAAATTATAGACTTATAAGCTTAATTTCATAAATCATATATAATAAGGTATAATGTTCATAAAACATGAAATCACAAATACCTAATTAAATTAGGAATAAGATCTGCCCCATCAGCCTTATATCAATAATTAAAACATGATAGAATTTGACCCATATATAATACATGGGTAATTGCATAGAATTGGGTTAAAATTTTAGAAATTTCAATACACTTAATTGGAGACTTGAATTCATGAATTAGGGGAGAAATTGGAGATAAGGATAGAAGAAATTCCCCATTCATGTCCCTACATACCTGGGTTTGATGAACTTGCAACCAAATTTGAATACCCAAAGAGATTTGAAAGAAACTTGATGGAGAGTTCTTAGCCTTGATCTTTCCCAAACTTGATATATGAGAAAAGTGAGCAATAAACTAAGTAAAACACTCAATTACACCCTTAAGGATCCCAAAAATGACCTAACTAGGGGATAAGGAGCTAGAGTGATTACAAAATTACCCCTGGAAGTTCGACTGAAACTGGACAACTAGGCATCCCGACGGTACTCGTGACGAGCCATCACAAGCCCGACGGTCTATCAATCTTGCCGTAAACCGTATCTAGAAGAGGGTCCTGACTGGCCAAAATGATGATGGAAGTGACGGGACATCACTCCCTTGATGGTTTGTCGACTCAGTTGCCACTCCTGCAGCACCGTGACCCCGTTGCGAAAAAACATGTGATGGTCTGTTGCTAGGCTGACGGGCCATCATCCCTACCGTCAAACTTTGATGCCACCCACAATGGTCCGTTGCCTACCTGATGGCCGTCATTCATATAGTTAGAGCGATGATTCCAATTTGATAGGTCATTTCATGCCTGATGGGCCGAGCTTTGTATCAACCCCCTGCACTAGATGTGCAATTTCAGTTTCTTTGCTACCACAACCATTCAAAGTCCGAGGTGTTACAACATCTCCCCCTTGGGAACATTCATCCTTGAATGTTGACTTAACCTACTGGAGAGCTAGGGAAGGAACTGCAATCCCCAAAACTAAACAACCATAACTTAAAACTGACAGAATGACTGACTCCGGACTGAAATACATGACTGAACTGAATTCATGAAATACACATGCATGCTATGAGATGAAAGAAGCTTAGAGACATGAACTTGACATGAAACTGAATAGAGTAATAAGAAGGAAATTGATACCTCATGCCGGAACTGAGTTGGAAGGGAAAAAATATGGATATTTAGCCATTATATATGCTTCGGCTACCCATGTAGTTCCCTTAGCAAGCTGATTCCTCCATAAAACCTTCACTGAAGTGACTTCCTTGTTTCTCAACCTTCAAACCTGACAATCAGGGATCTCAACCAGAACCTCCTCATAAGTAAGGCTACCCTTCACACCTATGCTCTCCATCAGAACAACTAAGGCCGGTCACCTATACATTTCTTCAACAGAGATACATGGAAAACTGGATCCACTAAATCTAACTTTACTAGTAGCTCCAACTCATATGCCACCTTGCCAACTCGGCTCAGAATCCTATAAGGACCAACATATCAGGGACTAAGATATCCTTTATTTCCGAACCTCATCACTCATTTCATGGGATACACCTTCAGAAACACCCAATCATCAACCTCAAACTCAAGCTCTTTCCTCCTCACATCCAATAGGATTTCTAATGACTCTGATCTGTTTTCATCCTTCCTGTAATAAGATGAACTTTCTCCATGGCCTCATGAACTAAATCAAGCCTTATCAATGTAGCTTCACCTACCTCAAACCATCAAATAGGTGACCTACACCTCTGCCCACAAAGAGCCTTAAATGGAACTATTTGAATGCTGGAACAATAACTATTATTGTAGGCAAACTCGATGAGAGGCAAGAAATTATCCCAACTACCCTTGAAATGAATTACTCATCCTCTCAACATGTCCTCAAGAGTTTTAATGATCAGCTCAGCCTTACCATATGTATGTTGATGAAAAGCAGTATTAAGCTTCACCTATGTTCCAAGGCCTAATAACCTCCAAAGCTGAGAGGTGAATTGAGTACCCCTATCTAAGATGATGGATAGAGGAAATATATGCAACCAAACTAACTCCCGAATGTACAGTATAGCATAATCCTTAGTTGATCGATAGTTTTGACCAATGGGAAATGGGCTGATTTGGTCAACCTGTCCACAATCACCCATATAGAGTTATACTGTCGGCATGTACGAGGAGAGCCTATAATGAAGTCCATGTTGATCTCTTTCCACTTTCAAGTAGGAATACTAATTTGTTGAAGCATACCTCCAGGTCTCTGATGCTCAACCTTCACCTATTGGCAATTTGGACACTTAGCCAAAAACTCCGATATGTCCTTCTTCATGACATTCCACCAATAGACTTCCCATAGGCTAAGTTACATCTTGGTGGCATTTGGATGGATAGAGTATCGACAACCATGAGCTTTTCTTAATATCTGCTCTCTCAAGTCATCCATAACTAGTACACATAATCGTCCGTGATATTAAAGTAAACCATCTCCCCCTTGGGAGAAAACCTTAAATTTTTAATTCCAAACAGCTTCCTTTAGGTTCACAAGGGTAGGATCCTCATCTTTCTTAGCTTTAACTTTATCACCAATGAAGATTTTGACACATTCTAAATGATAACACCACCATCTGTAGAATTTGTAAAGCGAACCCATAAACGATCAAGCCCATGGACATCCTTCACCAACTCCTTTTTTCCATTCTCAATATGAGACACACATTCCATGGATAGCCTACTAAGAGCACCAGCCACTATGTTGTCCTTGCCCGAATGATAAAGGACACTCATGTCATAGTCCTTGAGTAGCTCTAGCCATCTTTGCTGCAAATTTTGGTTCTTCTGAGTGAACATGTACTAATTGCTCTTGTGGTCCGTGAACATATCCACATGCACCCTAAACAAGTCATGCCTTCAAATCTTCAAAGAAAATACAACAACTACAAACTCTAGGTCATGTGTCGGATAATTATTCTTATGAGTCTTAATTTGTCTAGGGTCATACACAATGACCTTACTAATTTGCATCAACACACAACCAATACAAATCTTGGAGGCACTATAATACACAAGAAAACAATTTGTGCCCTCCAGTAGGGTCAATACTAAGCTGAAGTGAGTCGAGTCTTTAAATCCTGAAAACTCTTCTCACAAGCATTAGACCACTGAAATTTGACCTTCTTCTGAGTCAAAAGAGTCAAATGGTGCTATAATGGATGGCAACCCCTCTTTGAATCTCTTGTAGTACCCAACTAAACCCAAAAAACTCCTAATATCTATAGGACTGATGGGTCTAGGATAAATCTTCACCACTTCTATCTTTTGAGAGTCCACCTGAACACCCTCGATAGACACTACATCACCCAAGAACATTACTAGTTTAGCCAAAACTCACACTTGTTGAATTTAGCAAACAACTGGTGGTCCTTGAGAGTTTGCAACACAATTCTTAAATGAGCAGCATGCTCCTCCTCGCTCTGAGAGTATATGAGGATGTCAAATATGAAGACAATCACGAACATATCCAAATATTACTTGAACACCCTATTCATCAAGTCCATAAAAGCTGTAGGAGCATTCGTTAGTCCAAAATATATAACTATGAACTAATAGTGACCATACCGAATCCTAAAGGCTATCCTCGAAATGTCACTCTCCTTAACTCAGAGCTGGTGATATCCAAATCCGAGGTCTATCTTTTAAAAGAACTTAGCACCCTGAAGCTAATCAAAAAATTATCAATCATGGGGAGGGGATACTTATTCTTAATAGTGACCTTGTTCAACTGTCGGTAATCAAAGTACTTCCTAAGGGAAGTAACTTTTTTGAACAAAGAGGCACTTTTATCATATTCAACCTAATTTGGACCCATGATTTACCTCATTCTAAGGGTTATCTAGGAATTCCATCAATCTTTTCTTTAGTTTCTATGAAGTATCAAAGTTGTTCAAGTTTTAGCCATTAGTAAATTATAATACCCCGGAAGTGCCTAAGCCTAGAATTGGGATTTGAAATGAAATGAAGTAGAAAATCTTAGATTTCTTCTCAGAATGAATCATTGTACGGGTCGTTGGTGGGTCTAACAACCCACTAGATGTGCCCGTGGTGAGAAGCTGCAGAATTGGACTTGGGAGTAATGGGTCTAGGAACAACCTATTATTTGATGTAATGGGTCATTGTAAGTGGGTCATTGTGAAGGTGGTCTTGGTCAAAGAAGGATGGCATAAGTTATAGGATGACTCATTGTTCTAAAATTTCTAAACATCGAGTCATTGTATATGCCCATTGGGAGGATTTTCAGGATTGGAGCAGTGGTGATAACGAAGGGAAACAATGAGTCATTGGAGCTGGTAACGACTCATCCTATCCGGTCGTGGTAGAAGACCTGAGACAGAAAACAGAGATGAAATAAAGAGCGAAGTAACAGGTCATGGGAGCAAGGAATGACTCGTTGTGTTGGCCGTTGCTTCGAACAGTGGCTAATTTCCTGCGAGTTTAGTAATGGCAAATTCATAACTTTTAAGCCCCTAAATCCTTACTACGTCGTTTTAAGCTCAAAAAGGGTGTTTAAAGAGGGTTAAACTCGTTCAAAACCCATCCTCTTCCATGCATGCAACCTAGAGGGTTTTAAGGGTGATCAAGCTTAGGATTCATCAAGTTCTTCCTCAAAATTCATTGGGCTTTGAAGAGGTTTGGTGAAATTACCAGGTATGTAGGGTTATGAATGGTTGTATCCATCCACACCTATGCCTAATCCCTCTTCAATTTCATGAAAATTTTAGTTGATGAATATATGAGGTTTTAACCCAATATGTGAATTTTCTAAGTATCAATCATGGGTATGATATATGCATGTTTCTAATGTTAAATTATAATTAATAGGCATATTTTACAATATTTTCAATTAAAAATTATGTTTTCAAGATTTTATAAATTATGATGCCCATCCATGAAAGTTCATGAAGGTTGAGATCTATGATATATGTATTCAAGCATGATGAGATGTATATGATGAAAGTATGATTTTGAATTACCCATGTACATATTCATGTTTTAGAATGATAAAATCTATGTCAATCATGTTAAAGTATTAGGAAAGCCCATATAATCAAGTACGTTTTGCGATTTATCTAAATTTCATGTTATTAGCTGACCACATGAATTTTTGAGTCTAGACTCCTACTCTTTTCAGCTTGTGTTATGGTTTGAGCCCAAGGATCCTCATGTTATAATTTGATATGTATGCATGTATGTTATGAGGCAGCTTCATCACTGGACGATGGTTCAGCTTCATTCAAAAATGATGGAGAGCATATGCATGTTTTTAGGATTAGTGTCTAGCACCGAGTAGGATAAGGGTCATTCAACCCTATGCATCAAAACTACGTGCCAATATAGGTATGTTCAAATTATTTGGGACCTCCCTTGTGAGCTTCCTTGCCCCCAAAGGGCCTTCAGCTTGATATCGATACCCTAGCAAGGCTTTGGACAGCTCTACCCACTTGAGGTGATAGTCGAAACCAGGTAAGCTCTATCGTGATAATGTCGGTCATATGACGAGTCTCCGTTATTTCTCATAATTTCAGTTATGCATGTGCACCAGTCATGATATTATATTTCCAGCATATTTGACCCAATGTTCAGTTTTACTTATGATTATCAGGTTTTCAGCTTTGGATTATTGGATTCAGTTATAATATTCAGTTATGTTCAGATCATGATTTCTGAAAATAACATGCAAGCCTTACTCTCAAAATCTTATCTTGATTATGTTTTTATGATATGCTTGATTTATGATTTTATTTAATGAGCAGTTTTACTTACCTTACATACTTAGTACATTTCACGTACTAACGACATACTCTATGATGTATCATTTCATGATACAAACTTGGATATTCAGGCTCAGTCCCGCCAGTAGCCAGACTCTCAGTATTAGCATCTTCCAGTATCAGTTGGTGAGTCCTCATCTTTCGAAGGCCCTATATCAGTTGCATTGAGTATTTTTAGTTTTATACTATAGTAAGTTAGTTGGGGTCTTATCCCATCAACTCGTCAGGAGTAGAGGCTTTTCAGACATAGCATGTATTCAATTTCAGCCTGGTGTTATGTATTCAGATGGTATGATATTTTCAGACTTCCGTTTTGTTATATATGTTAGACTTCTGTCTAATTATGTTGAATTCGAATGTCATGTTCATGCCATGGGTCGACTTGGAGCATCTCGGGCTTTTTTGTCCTATGTCTAGATCCAGGCGTATGTTTGAGATGTGACATAAATATAGTTGTAGCCGAATCTTCCGATATAGTAGGAAACATCATCCTTTCTCATTTGAATCATTTTACAAAACTATGAAGTAGTTCTCCCTTGTATTTCTTTATTTTAAAGATATCCTCTTTATGGTTTTAACCTTCTAGGCTCTGACGTGAGCCTTTACGGACAGATCTACAAATGTAGCAGAAGAATAAATAGAATTTTCAGATAATAGAGTATACCAAGTCAAAGCTTCCTTATGAGAATTTGACCAAAATTTTTAAGTGTCAAGAATTCAAACAAATTTGGTATCATTTGATTTATGTTAATGTCAGTTGTGTAGGCTTCGATATGCTCCTATAGGTCTCTAGTCCCATCATATTTTAGGAGATCCAGTATGTTGAACTTCTAGGATGAGTGTCAGGGCTCCACTTGTCTTGGAAGTAACTGGTAGAACTTCTTAGTGCTTATTTCTCTAATAATTGTGGGGTCTCTGGTATCTGCTCTATTTAGAAGTGGATCTCTTGGAAAAAGTTAAAAATATTTGACTTATATGGATCTACCGGTACATATATTGTTCTAGACCTTTTCATGCTAGCCCCTGAGTTATCAGGGACTCCCTCACGCCGATATTGGATGAGGTGTTTATCGGAGTCCAAGTCATTCTAAGAATAGGTGGTGTGATAGCTCCAACATGAGCTTTATCAGAGAAGCTAGCTAGGGTGCTTTCTATACATGCCATGAATATATTATGTGTGCTTATCATACCTATCACAGCATCCTCCAATCTGGAGCTCTTCTATCTGTACATCCTAGTTACTCTTTGGAGACATCATTGAGCCTTTTGTAGAATATATAAATCTCTTTGGTACCTGTAGACACTATCACCTATATTATTAGGAGTTCGTTTTCTCTTGCATGACTGCTTTCAAAATCTTCCTTTTAAGAGACCTAATCATCCTTCCTTTTATGTTTGCTTTCCTTTGAGTGCTCTAAACCTTATGAATTTAAAGGAATCAAAGAATTTGGTAAATATGCAACTAGTGGGTTGTTACATTAATCATAAATGCAAACCCCCCAAAAGCCCTAAGATCAAAGCCTAGACATAAAGTAGAAAATCAGTGGAAGTGAAACTTTTTCCACATGATGAGTGCACACCACGATTCGTGGTGGGGAAGGAATACTTGTGGGTGCCAGTTGTCATAATCAAATATAGTCTAGAATCCAAGTCAAGTCCAGACACCATGAGCCAAAGGATGACTTGTGGTATCATATGATGATCCGTCCTATCTGGCTATTGTATGGGGTTCAGAAACCATTCCAATCTTCCCTTGTGACCACGAGCAGAGACCATTAGTTGTGGTACCATAGGACAACTCGTGACCACCCATGGTGTGAGATTCATAAACTTGCCAAGTTGGCATCAGCTACCATGAGTGGATACCACGAGTTGTGGTGAGATACAACGACTGGTGGCATGAGTCGTTGACACTGGGCGATAGTTTCTTAGTCCGATCTTACAAGGGTATTTTCATAACTTTAAAAACTTTTAACTCCAAAACTACATTATTTTGGGTTCCTTTAGAGGGGCATTGAGGGGATTAGTTGATCCTGGACCTCATTCTCTCCTCAATACTCATAAACATATCATCAGAAACATTAAACTCTCTCAAGTAAAGAACTAGGATTCTTCCCCAAAAGCTTCAAGGTTAATGTTCTAGCAAGGATTCTACAACTCTAAGTATGTGGGATTTCAATAAGGGTTCTCCTTTCACCCTTGTATCCTAAAAACTTTTAGAAAATATAGGATTCCCAGTCCCTTAGAAATCACGTCTTAGGGTTCTCAATCAGGATATGATTCCCTTATTGTCTCAGTGTTTTCAAGACTCCTATGATTATTATTGCATGATATTTATCATTTTACCTTTAGTTACATATTTTATTCCATGTCATTGATTTTAGCATGATTTTAAAGTTCGGTATTTATGATTTAGCATTGCTTTAGAAAAAACTTAGTGTGTTATGAAAATATGATCCTCTCATAATTTTAATATACATATTTTTACAACATAACCAATATTTTTAGGTTCTTTAGACTCTCAGAACACTTTCAGATAAAGTAGTTTCTGACTTAGTCTTAGAGCACCAGTTTTCATGCTATTAGTATATTATCAGTTTGGAGTAGTACCTAGCACTGGTGGGCCGAGCTTCAACTGCCCTAGGTCCCATAACTACGTGCCACCATAGTTGTTAGCCCAAATAAGTATCAAATTTAGTGATCACACTATTCATGCCTTTATAACTTGGAAAGGTATATTGGGTCCTCTTTAAGGGGCATATACATCGAACTCCATGTTTAGCTCACATGGTTTGTATCGGTTAACAGACTCTCCCACAGTTCAGTACTGTTACAGATTCAGTATTCAGTGCATGTACATGACCCTCAAAATAGTTTTACTTTTTCTTTAATTATCTCCTCAGTCTATTATCTCATATCAATATTTATGCATCTTCGATCGGGTCATTGTTCTTTAGTTTAATTTATTCATTTAGTTTGCATCCAGTACATTATTTTAGATTATCACATTATTCTATTTTGTTAGTTGCAATTTCACATGCTCAGTACATCTAAAGTACTGACTGCATATGTCTTCTTGCATCATATCTTATCATAATATAGGTTCAGGTACTCAGGCGAAGCATCACGGTTAACTTCGCTCTGATGCTCATCAGTAGCTGTCAGTGGTGAATCCTCATCATTCAAGGGCTGGAATTGAGTTCATTTCAGTTTTTCCTATTGTTATGTTAGTTTCATACTTTTAGTGTTAGCTCGGGACTTGTCCCAGCAACTCCTCAGTTAGTAAAGGCTTTCAAACAGAACGACAGTTGGTAGTTTCAACTTTGCGTTTTCATTTAAAACTCAGTATTTATTTCTTGACTTAATTTAGACTATCTTTTTTGTTATTTAGAAAGTTATCTTATAAATTCAGTTTACTTCTACTCAATTTGCATATTAATAAGATCTTATTAGTATGATGCCATGCCATGAGTTAGCTCTGGGTTACTTGTGGATCTAAGCACCACGTCACTTCTAGGATGTTGTCACACCCCAAAAGTTCCTAAGGCCAGACTGTATACGTGAAGTAGAAATCAGTAGGAAAATAGACTTTTTATCATAGAATGATGGCACCTAACGACCCCTTAAGTGGAGGAACGAGTCATCAAGCGACTCATGAAGACCCTAAAAGTTTCAAATTACTAAATCTAATGACTCAAGTAAAAATCCATTACTCAACTTGATGAGCCATTCTGTGTAGGCGTAATTTAGAGATCAGAAAGTGATCAAATAGCTCCCAGGGTGATGAATGGGCTCCACGATTCAACAAGTGCCTAACGGTTCGTGGTGCGACTCGTTGTTATTGATGGATGATTTTTAAGTATGAGTTATCAGGAGTATTTTCATAACTTCCTATGCTTTTAACTCCTAAATCAAGTCATTTCGGGTTCCCTAAGGGGGATATTTAAGGGTTTTACATGGACTAAACTTTGATTCCTCACCACAAACACCTTATATTGATAATCAAACTCACAAGGATTCTCAAGGAAGCTAGGGTTCATCTTCTCCAATTTTCTTGGGTCTCAAGCTTAGGTTAAGAAATCAGCAAGCCAGGTATGTGGGGTCATCACTGGGGGATTTCTTCCACCCTCATGCCCAACCTATGTTCAATTTAATGAATTCAATTCCCCTATGTCTATAATTGTGATTTAATAAATTTCTAAGGTTAGACCTTTTTTATGCAAAAACTCTATAATCTTTTATGGATTGATTCTCTCATGCTTTTATATGTATTTCACGATTAAGATTGAGTTGATTTATATAAAAAACTCTCATGATTCTCAATTTCCCATGAATCTCATGAATTTTAAGTTTTTGCTTTATGGTTGTATTTTTAGCACTGTTTTCATGGCTAGTTTATGTATGTCAAAGAACTTATGAATTTACATAATTTTTACTAGCCCATGCAAAGTCTCCATGTTTCAAGTATGATTATGAGCATTATGTATGTTTTGGGTGTAGTATTTAACACTGAGTAGGCTGGGTTTTAGAGTACCTAGAACTTATATCTATGTGCCACTAGGGTAAGGGATCCTCTCTAGTAGAAATTGTTTCCCTTGCCCTTAGATAAGGTGTCCTCACCAGTTGAGAGTGTCTCCCTTATTCTAACGGGCTCATGAGTGATATCATGCCATTGATGGTTCTTACCCTTAGTATATATGAATACCCTCCCGACCATGGTTACAGGTTAGGCACCATGAGGCTCACATGGAGGATGTCGGTTATAAGAATCTCCTGCACATGTTCCACGTTTCTTCATGTTGATATTTTATGATGCCATGACTTATAGCATTTTTTTTCGTTGATCAGTTTATGAGTTTTATTTATGATTTCTACTTATGATTTCAAACATATTAAGCTTTATTATATTGTTTTGAAAACCTTGGGTCACTATAATTCAACCTATGATGAGAATCTCATGTTTTATGACTATACCTGATCATGACATTTTTAGCTTGCTGTTCTTACTTTCATGTTCTACATATTTTCTCTACTCAATATATTTTAAGTACTAACAGTATAATTTTATGCTATATCATCTCATGATAAAGGTTCGGGTGATCAGTCTCATCCCTGCGGATAGATTCACTGTTGTTCTTGATTCAGCTTAGAGTAGTGAGTCCTCATCATCTGAGGATGATAGTTTTGGCTTATGCTTTCTTTTAGTCTTTTCAGTTATAGATTTTGGTAGAGCTAGTTGGGGACCTAACCCTTTAGCTCTTCTTATGTTAAGAGGCTTTTCAAACTATGTTCTATAATCGTCCAACGACTTGACTGGTTGTTGTTCTGTTATATTTTGTGATACGCAGGCTTATTTCTCTTATGTTATTTCTCATGATTTATATCTGCTAAGTTGTTTGCTTATTTTTATGTTATGCACGTACTATGGGTTAGCTTGGAGCCTTTCGTGGTTATAAGTCTCATGTCGCATCTGGGGTCTATACTTGGATTATGACAAAGTTGGTATTAGTGCATCAGGTTTAAAAGTGTCCTATGGTGTCTGAAAGTCGTGTTAAGTAGAGTCCTTTTCATGGATGTGAAGCACGCCACACTTATGGGGAAGTGGCTATGAGACATTTTAGGAAACTTACCTTTGTTCATTTTCTATATCGTGTGATGAAATCCTACTCTCCTTATTCTTCTAACTTGTGATATACGCATTCACAGAAAATGCCTCCCCGAAGAGCCAATGGAAGGACAAATGGCAATGGGAACCAGCCAGCCCCACTAGCTCTAGCAGACCCTTTGAATGAATAAGTGCTACATTCGGAGTTTAGTGCTGCCTTCAAGATGTTGGCATAGGCCACGAAAGGTTAGGTCAACTAGTAACCGATTGCACCTGCGAACCCGAATGGGAGTGCTATAATGGCTATGGTGCGAGACTTCACCGGGATGAACCCACCAAAGTTTCATGGTTCTAAGGTGGACGAGGATCTATAGGAGTTCATTGATAAGATCTAGAATATCACTTATATTATGGGTATCACTAGAGAGGAGAGTGCAGATTTGGCCTTCTATCAATTGAAAGGGGTAGCTTACATATAATTCAAGTAGTTGAAGGAAGGTCATAGGGCAGGCACAGCTCCAATGGATTGGAATGAATTTGTGAAAGATTTCTTAGATAGATTCTTTACTAGGGAGATGAGATAAAAAAAGGTTGCAACATTCATCAACCTGAAGCAGAACAATATGACGGTCTAGGAGTATGCCTTGAAGTTCACCCAACTATTTAAGTATGCTCCGGAGATGATTGCCGAGCCGAGGGCTCGAATAAGCAAGTTTATATCAGGAGTCCCAAATTTGGTGGTCAAGCAGTGCAGGACGGCTATGCATATTAGTGACATAGATATCTCTCAACTTATGATTCATACCCAATAGATTGAGGAGGATAAGTTGAAGGAGAAGGAGAGGAAGACCAAAAAGCCTAAGATAGGGAACTTTGACTACTCTTAACAGGGGACAAGCAATGGGAATTTCTCACAGTCCCATCATATGTCATCAATCACAGCTCTATCATTATGTAGTTTCCCATCAAGGATTAGACATGATCAGAAGGGTAGAGCACCAAGCTCTAAGACTTAGGGGACCATGACCGGAGGATGCACATTTCCATCTTGCAAGAAGTGCAGGAGGAACCACCTTGGAGAGTCTTTGGTTGTTTTGAGTGCTTGTTTTGAGTGTGGTAAGCTCGTTTAGAGACTCAAAGATTATCCTTTAGGTAAGCAGGATGGCGGTAGAGGTCGTGCCCCAACCACCTCTTCAACAATTCTAGTAGCTTATCTATCCTTGGAGGGTGCTTTATCAAGTGTCGGGGTCTACTACAGGAGGCTCATAGAGGGATTTTCATCCATTGCCTCACCTTTTACCCCGTTAGCTCATAAGAAGGTCAAATTTTAGTGGTCCGATGCCTTTAGAGGAGCTTTCAAGAGTTAAAGGCTCGACTCATTTCTTCTCTGATTTTGAGCCTGTCATAGGGCATATATGACTTTATAGTGAATTGTGATGCCTCTAGAGTTGACCTCTGGTGTGTTTTGATACAACATTGTAAGGTCATTTCTTATGCTTCCAGATAGCTTAAGACTCGTGAGAAGAATTACCTGAACATGACCTTGAGTTAGCAGCGGTGGTGTTTGCCTTGATGATTTAGAAGCACTATTTGTATGGGTTACATGTAGATGTGTTCAAGGACCATAAGAGCCTTTAATATGTGTTTAGTCAAAAAGGAACTGAACTTGAGACAAAGAAGATTTCTTGATCTTCTCAATGACTATGATATAAGTGTTCTTTATCATCCAGATAAGGCCAATATAGTGGCTGATGCTCTTAGTTTTTTGTCCAAAGAGAGTGTAGCTCACGTGGAAGATGAAACAAAGGAGTTGGTTAGAGATGTCAATAGACTCGCTCACTTAAGGGTTCGCCTTACAGATTCACTAGATGTGGGTGTCATTATTTAGAATGGTGTAGATATTCATTGGTGATGGAGGTTAACACAAAACAAGATGAGGATCCTATCTTGGTTAACTTGAAGAAAGCAGTTCGAAATTAGAAAGTGGAGGTTTTTTCCCAAGGGGGAGATAGTGTACTCTGATATCAAGGTTGATTATGTGTTTCAGATGTGTATGAATTGAGACAATGGATGTTGAGAGAGGCCTACATGTCTAGATACTCTATCCATCCAGGTGCTACCAAGATGTATCATGATCTACAGGAAGTCTATTAGTGCAATATCATGAAAAAGGATATTGCAGAATTTGCAGCTAAGTGTCCAAATTGCCAACTAGTTAAGGTCAAGCGCTAGAGACCAGAAGGTATGCTACAGGATATCAGTATTCCCACTTGGTAATGGGAAGACATAAATATGGATTTTATTATAGGTTTATCCTATAGACGCTGACAACATGATTTGATATGGGTGATTGTAGATTGGATGACTAAGTCAGTATATTTTTTGCCGGTTAAGACTACAGATTCAGCCAAGGATTATGGTAGACCTTATATTCTGGAGTTAATCAGGTTGCATGCAGTCCCTTAGTCCATCATCTCTGATAGGGGTACTTAGTTCACTCATAATTTTGGAAGTCATTTTAGAAAGGTCTTGGTGCTCAGGTAGCATAACTTTTCACCCGCAGACAGACGATCAGGCCGAGTGGACCATTTAGACTTTAGAGGACATATTGATAGCTTGTGTGATTGACTTCAAAGGTAATTAGGATGGGCACTTACCTCTCATTGAGTTTCCTTACAATAATAGTTACTACTCCAGTATTCAAATGGCTCCATTTGAGACTTTTTATGGGTGGAGATGTAGCTATTAGATAGTTTGAGGTAGGCAAGGCTACGTTGATAGGGCTAGACTCAGTTCATCAGTATATTGAGAAGATTTAGCTTATTATAGATAGGTTGAAAATATCTCTGAGTCATCAAAAATCCTATGCAGATCTGAGAAGGAGAGAGCTTGAGTTCGCGGCTGATGATTGGGTGTTTCTAAAGGTGTCATCCATGAAAGGGATGATGAGGCTTGGAAAGAAAGAGAAGCTCAATCCCTGATATGCCGATCCTTACAAGATTCAAAGGCACATTTGCAATATGGCATATGAGTTAGAGTTTCCCGTAGAGTTGGCATCTATGCATCCAATTTTCCATATGTCTTTGCTGAAAAGTGCATTAATGATCTGGCTCTAGTTGTGCCTATAGAGAGTATTAGGGTGAAAGATAGTCTCACATATAAAGAGGTTCCGATTTAGATTCTTGACCATCAAGTTCATAAGTTGAGTAATAAGAAGGTCGCTTTAGTGAAAGTCCTTTGGAGTAATTAGCTTGTAGAGGGAGCTACTTGAGAAGCCAAAGCAGATATGATGGACAAGTACCCTCACCTCTTCCCTTCCAGCCTAGCTCCAACATGAGGTACTAGTGTCCTCCTGAGTAATCTACTCAGTCTCATGTCAGTTTCACGTCCTTCAGTTCCTCTCATGTTTTAAGTATGCATGTATGTTTCATGAAATCAGTTCAGCATATGTATCTTAGTTCAGAGTCAGTCACTCTATTAGTATTCAGTCTATAACAATATTGGGGTTGCAACACTTTCCTTACTTTTTAGCTTTATTAGTCTCCATTCAAGGACGAATGTTCCCAATGGGGAGATAATGTTACATCCCAAAAGTTCCTAAGGCCAGACCCTAGACTTAAAGTAGAAATCAACAGGAAAATAGACCATTTTACCATAGAATAGAGGCACCTAATGACCCGTTAAGTGGAGGAACGAGTCACCAAATGACTCGTGAAGACCCCAGAAATTTCAAAGTACCAAAGCTAATGACTCAAGTAAAAATCCGTTACTCAACTTCACGAGTTGTTCTATGTGGGTGTCATGTAGAAATCAGAAAGTGAATAAATGGCTCCAAGGGTGATGGATGACCCCCACGAGTCATCGTGGCCTAACGACTAGTGATGTGACTTATTGCCACTGACGGGTGATTTTTAAGTACGCATTTTCAGGGTATTTTCATAACTTTCTATGCTTTTAACTCCTAAATTAGGTTGTTTTGGGTTTCCTGAGGGGGTACTTAAGTGTTTTCCGTACCCTGAACTCTCATTCCTTTCTCCAAACATGTTACATTGAAAATCAAACTCTCAATGATTCTTAAGGAAACTAGGGTTCATCTTCTCTAATATTCTTGGGTCTCAAGCTTAGGTCAAGAAACCAGCAAGCCCAGTTATATTGGATCACCAATGGGGGATTTCTTCCACCCTCATGCCCAACCCATGCTCAATTTCATGAATTCAATTCTCCCATGTCACTAATTGTGATTTTCATGAATTTATAGGGTTTGACCCTTTTTATGCAAAAACTCTATAATATTTTATGGATTGATTCTCTAATGTTCTTACATGTATTTCATGATTATGATTGGGTTTATTTCGATGAAAAACTCTCATGATTCACTATTTTCAAGTTAGCACAATTTACCCAATTATGTATAAATCTCATGAATTTCAAGGTTTTGCTTCATGGCTATATTTTCAGCATAATTTTCATGGTTGGTTCATGTATGTCAGGGAATTTATGAATTTACATGATTTTAACTAGTCCATGAAAAGCCTCCATGTTTCAAATATAATTATAAGAACTATATATGTTTTGGGAGTAGTATTTAACACCTGTAGGCCAGGGTTCAGTGCACCTAGGTCTCAAGAATCCTTCATCAGTGGTTGTGAATGACTGATTTCTTCATTCTTTTTGACCTTGGTTTCGTAGGAGAAAGTCAGAAAGATTGAGAAATAGAACCATCTGATTTCCATTCAAGAGTTCTTATGCGTTTCCACGCCCCTTTGAGACCCTGAAAAATGGACAAATTCCTTCTTAGGAATACATACAAGATTCGTCACTCCAAAAAGGATAATGGTAACCCTACCATTAACTACATTTATGAATTTCATAGTAATAGAAATACATGTCCGAAAATTATGTGCCAACATAGGATAAGGGGTCCTCGCTAGTAGAGAGTATCTCCCTTGCCCTTAGATAAGGGGTCCTCACCAGTTGAGGGTGTCTCCTTTACTCTAACGGGCTCATGAGTGATATTAGGCAAGTCATGTTCTTACCCTTGGCAAGGTATGAACACCCTCCCCACCAGAGTTATAGGTTAGGCTCTATGAGGCTCACTTGGAATATATCGGTTATAAGAATCTCCTACACATGTTACGCGTCTCTTCATGTTGATATTTTATGATGCCATGACTTATAGTATTCTTGGTTCACTGATTAGCTTATGAGTTTTATTTATAATTTCAAATATGTTAAGCTTTATGATATTGTTTTCAAAAATCTTAGGTCGTTATAATTTATTTTATGATGAAAATCTCATGTTTTATGATGATATCATGATCATGTCTTTTTTAGCATATGGTCTTAATTTCATGTTCTACTTATTCTCCATACTTAGTATATTCAAAGTACTGACTGCATAAATACTTTTGTGCTATATCATCTCATGATATAGGTTCGGGTGATCAGTCTCATCCTTGCTGCTAGATTTGCTCTTGTTTCTAATTCAGCTCAGAGTGGTGAGATATCATCATCCGAGGACGACAATTTTTGCTTATGCTTTCTTTTAGTCATTTCAGTCACATATTTTTGTAGAGCTGATTGGGGCCTGTCCCTTCATCTTGTCTTACATTTGGAGGCTTTTCAAACTATGTTCTACAGATGTTTAGCAGCTTAACTGGTTGTTGCAGTCTTAAATTTTGTGATATGTCAGGCTTATTCTGCTTATGTTTTGTCTCATGAATTACTTCCGCTTAGCTATATGCTTATGCTTATGTTATGCTTGTATCATGGGTAACTTGGAGCCATTCATGGTTCTAGGTCACGTGTCGCATTCGAGGTCTATGCTAGGGTTGTGACAGGTGTAGACTCGAATTGTGACAAATTTCATATCAGAGCATTAGTTTTAGAAGTATCCTAGGGTGTCTAAAAGCCACGTCAAGTACAGTTTTTTCATGAGTGTGAAGAGCGCCACACTTATGAGGAAGAGGCTTTGAAACATTTTAGGAAAGTCTCCATTCTTTCATGATTCCTATCATGTGATAGAGTGTAAACTATAATTATCCTCCTAACTTGTGCTCTATGTGTTTACAGATAATGCCACCTAAAAGAGAAACTTGAAGGAGAAACAACAATGGGAATCAACAAGCTCCATCAACTCCATTAGACCCGTTGGATGAACAGGTTACACATGCTGAGTTCAGGGCTGTGCTCCAGATGCTTGCTCAAGCCATGACCAATTGGGTCAATCGGCAAGCTGTTGCACCTGCTAATTCCAATGGAAATATAGCTATCGCTAGAGTCTAGGATTTCACTCGAATATATCATCTAGAGTTCCATGGTTCTAAACATGTCATTTTAGGAGTATACCTTAAAGTTCACTCATCTATCCAGGTATGCTTCAAAATATGATTGCTGAGGTAAGGGCCAAAATGAGTAAGTTTGTCTCGGGTGTCTCTAATTTGGTGATCAAGAAGTGTAGGACCACTATGATCATCGAGCATATGGATATCTCTCGACTCATGATCCATGCTCAACAGATTGAGGGGGAGAAGTTGAAGGAAAAGGAAAATGAGGATAAAGGGCGAGAATAGGTAATTTTGACAATTTTCAATAGAGATTAGGTGATAGGAGTCGCTCACAATATCAGCAGTGATCTTTAGCTCTAGCACCTTTTTTGACTACTGCTCTTTCTCCCAAGCCTCGGGTTGATCAGAAGAATAGAGCATCCGGCCCCAAGTCTCAGGGTAATATTTCTAGCAGCTGCACTTTTCCAACTTGTCCTAAGTGTAGTAAGAATCATCTAGGTGAGTGTCTTCTGTGCAAGGAAGGTTGCTTTGGGTGTGGTAAAAATGGTCCATAGATTGAGAGATTTCCCTTTCAACTGAATATGGGGAGACTTAGTTACTACTTCAGCAGCCCCTTCAGGTCACATAGCTTAACAGGATACTTATTCTGGTATGGGGCACTAAAACCTCTTCTATGCATTGTCATCTCATCAGGAAAATGAGAACTTGCTTTATGTAGTCACTGGTATGTTACGACTCTTTCAATTAGATGTATCTGCATTGTTAGACTAGGATAAACACTTTCTTCCATGACTCCTATATTGCAATAAATTTTGATGCTAGCCTTAAAATCCTTTCAGAACTCTTCCCAGTCTCTACTCCTGTTGGTGATTTAGTCATAGCTAGACGGATATATAGAGATTGCCCAGTAACAATTTTACAGATAATCACCACGATTGATCTAGTAGAGTTAGATATGCTTGATTTCAATATCATTCTTGGCATGGATTAGTTACACTCCTATTTTGCCTCAATCAACTGAAAAAATAGAGTCTTTAGGTTCTAGTTTCCTAATGAACTAGTCTTAGAATGGAAGGGTAGTACCTCAGTGCTTAAAGGTCGGTTTATCTTTTATCGTAAGGCCAGAAAATAATCTTTACTTGCATTTACCATCGAGTTTAGGTAATGGATTCTAGGTCTGAAGCCCCAATCCTTCAGTTAGTTTTAGTTGTCAATGAGTTTCCAGAAGTATTTCTTGAAGATCTTCCTAAAATCCCTCCCGGATGAAAAATCGACTTTGTAATAGACCTTCTTCTAATACTCAGCCTATCTCAATTCCTTCATATAGAATGACTCTAGATAAGAATAGGAGTTGAAATATTAGCTCAAATAACTCTTAGAAAAAGGCTTTTTTGGACCTAACATCTCTCCATGGGGTGCTCCAGTTCTTTTCATACATAAGAAAGACAGTTCTCTCAAGGTGTGCATCGATTATCGTCAGCTGAACAAAGTCAAAGTTAAGAATAAGTATCCCATTCCTAGTACTGATAACTTGTTCAACCAACTTTTGGGTGCTAGTTTCTTTTCAAATATAGACCTCAGATCCAGCTATCATCAGCTTAGAGTCAGGGAATGTGACATTTCGAAGACAGTCTTCAAAACTCGATATGGTCACTATGAATTTGTTGTTATGTCGTTTGGACTAATGAATGATCTTGTAGCTTTTATGGACTTGATGAACGGAGTGTTCAAAAAATATTTGGACATATTCATCATTATTTTCATAGATGACATCCTTATTTATTCTCGGAGAAAACTGAGCATGCAGCCATTTGAGGATTATCTTGAAAATTCTCAAAGGCCGCTAGCTAATTGCTAAGTTAAACAAGTATGAAGTTTGATTGAAATTAGTAACATTACTATTTCATATTATCTCCAGCAAGGGAATTCAGGTTGATCCTTAAAATATTGAAGCATCTAGGTTCTAGCCTAGACCCAGCTCTCCATCAGACATTAGGAGTTTCTTGGGTTTAGCCGGTTACTGTAGACATTTTGTGGAAGATTTTTCCTCTATTGCTTTTCCTATATCCATACGGACTTAGAAGAAAGTCAAATTTCAGTAGTCCTATGCTTGCGAAAAGAGTGCTAAGGAGTTAAAGACTCAGCTCACTTCTGCCCTACTTCTGCCCTAATTTTGACTCTACTAGAGGGTTCAGATAGGATCGTGAGTTATTGTGATGCCTCCAAAATTGGCCTTGGTTTCGTGTTGATGCAACATGGTAAGGTTATAGCCGATGCTTCTAGATGGTACAAGGTTCATGGGAAGAATTTCCCAACTCACAATCTTGAGTTAGCAGCAGTACTTTTTTCCTTAGAAATTTGGAGGAACAATCCCTATGGTATTCATATGGATGTGTTTACTAACCATAAAATCCTCCAGTATGTGTTCAGACAGATTGATCTGAATCTTTGTCAGAGAAGTGGTTTGAGTTATTGAAAGACTATGATAGGAGTATTTTGAACCATTCGAGTAAAGTCAATGTAGTGGCCGGCGCCCTCAACAAATTATCAATGAACAATGTTTGTCATATTGAGGACGAGAAGAAGGAATTAGTTCATGATGTTCACATGCTTACTTATTTGGAAGTTTTTCTGGTTGATATAACCAATGGTGGAGTTATAGTTCAAAACAACTTAGAATCTTCTCTTGTGATGGATGTTAAGGCAAAGTGGGATGATGATTTGATTTTTCTTAAGTTGAAGGAAGCAATCTTTAATAAAGAGGTGGAGGTTTTCTCCAAAAGGGGAGATGGTGTTCTTCATTATCAGAGTCGCTTGTATGTTCTGAATGTAGATGATTGAGACAATAGATATTTTTAAAAGCCTACAATTCTTGATATTCTATTCACCCAAGTGCCACTAATATATACAATGATCTATGGAAAGTCTATTGGTGGAATAGCATAAATAAGGATATCACAGTATTCATGGTTAACTGTCCAAATTACCAGCAAGTGAAGGTTGAACACCTGAAACTAGGAGGAATGAGTCAGGATATTCGTATTTACACTTGGAAATGAGAAGATATTAATATGGAATTCATTACAAATTTACCTTATATGCACTAATAACATGATTTGATATGGGTGATTGTTGACAGGACGACTAAGTCAACGGATTTCCTGCTAGTTAAGGCTACAAATTCAACTAAGGATTATGCTAGACTTTACATTCATGAGTTGGTCAGATTGAATGAAGTCCCTTTTTCCATCATTTCTGATAGGGGTACTCAGTTCACCTTACAATTTTGGAAGTCATTTTAGAAAGGTCTGGTATCTAGGTTAAGCTTAGCACAACTTTTTACTCGTAGACAAATGGTCAGGCTAAGCGGACCATTCAAATTTTAGAGGACATGTTGAGAGCTTGCATGATTGAATTTAAAAGTAATTGGGATGATTACTTGGGTCTCATTGAGTTTGCATATAAATAATAGCTACCACTCTAGTATTCAGATAACTCCATTTGTGGCACTTTAGGGTAGGACGTGTAGATCTCCTATAGGGTGGTTTGAGGTTGGTTAAGTTACCTTGATCAGGCCTGATTAAGTTCATAAGGCCATTGAAAAAGTTTTGCTTATTAGAGATAGGATAAAAATAGTTTACAGTCATCAGAAATCGTATGCAGATGTGAGGAAAAGAGAACTTGAGTTTGCAGTAGGTGTTGGGTTTATTTGAAAATTTCACCCATGAAAAGGGTGATGAGGTTTGGTGAGAATGGAAAACTCAGTTCGCACTATGTTGGTCCTTATAGGGTCTTGAGGTGTTTTAGCAAAATGGCCTATGAGTTGGACTTACCTGCGGAGTTAGCATCAATGCATCCAATCTTCCATGCAGCTTTGGTGAAGAGGTGCATTGGTGATCCGAGCTCAATTGCGCCTTTGGAAAGTATGGGCATCAAGGATAGTCTCTCTTACTAGGAGGTCCTAATTGAAATTCTTAATTGTCAGATTCGTAAGTTGAGGAGTAAAGAAGTCGCTTCGGTGAAACTCCGTTGGAAGAATCAGCTAATTGAGGGAGCTACTTGCAAAACAGAAGCATTATGATGGCTAAATACCCTCATCTCTTTCCTTCCAGTTTAACTACAGTTTGAGGTAATAGTTTCCTCCTTAGTATTCTATTTAGTTTCATGTCCATCAATTACTCTCATGTCTTAGTATGCATGCATGTTTTATAAAATCAATTCACTATATATATATTTAAGTTCGAAGTCAGTTACTCCATCAATATTCAGTGTTTAGCATTCTGTTTTGGGATTTCAGTTCTTTCCCTACCTTTTTAGCTTTATTAGTCTTCATTCGAGAATGAATGTTCCCAAGGGGGAGATAATGTAACACCCTCAAAAGTCCCTAAGATCAGAGCCTCAAGATAAAGTAGAAAACCAGCAAAAGTGAAATTTTTCCACAGGACGAGTGCACACCATGAGTCATGGTTAGGAAGGATGACTTTTGGGTGCCAGTCATTGTTACCAAATGCAATCTAGAACCCAAGTCAAGTCCAGACACCATGATTTAAAGGAAGACTCGTGGTGCAATAGGACGATCTGTCCTATCTGGCCATTGTATGGGGTTCAAAAACCATTAAAATCTTCCCTAGTGACCACGGGCAGAGACCACGGGTTGTGGTACCATGGGATGACTTATCTTGACCACCTATGGTGTGAGGTTTAGAAACTGGCCAAGTTGGCTTCAGTGACTATGAGTGGATACCACGAGCCATAGTTTGATACAACGACTCATGGCACAACATGTTGGAACTGGGCGACAGTTTCTCAGTCTGATCTTTTAGGGGTATTTTTGTAGCTTTTTGAGTATTTAACTCCTAAACTATATCATTTTTTGTTCCATTAGAGGGGTATTAAGCGGATTTAGTTGATCTTTTCCATCATTCTCTCCTTAACACTCATAAACATATCGGTAGAAACATTACTCACTCAAGTCAAGAGCTAGGGTTCTTCTCGAGAAGCTTCAAGGTTCAAGTTCTAACAAGGATTCTCCAACTCCAAGTATGTGGGATTTAGCCAAGGGTTCTCCGTTCACCCTTGAATCCCAAAAGCTTTCATAAAATATAGAAATCCCAATCCTATAGAAATCATGTCTTAGGGTTCTCAATCAGTAAATGATTTCCCTTATTAGCTAAGTGTTTTGAAGACACCTATGATTAATATTGCATGATATTTCATGATTTTATGTTCAGTTTCATATCATATTTCCATGTCATTGATTTTAGCATTATTTTAAAGTTCAACATTTATGATTTAGCATTGCTTTAAAAAAACTTAGTGTGTTATGAACATATAATCCTCTCATAACACACTAAGTTTTTTCTAAAGCAATGCTACATATAATCCTCTCATAATTTCAGTATGCATCTTTTTATAGGATAACCAGTATTTTTAGGTTCTTTAGACTCTTAAAACACTTTCAAAAAAATTCATTTTTGACTATTCTTAGAATACCAATTTTCGAGCTATTAGTATATTATTAGTTGGGAGTAGTACTTAGCACTTAGTGGGCTAGGGTTCAGCGCACCCAGGTCCCAAAACTTTGTGCCACTATAGGTTTTATCCTGAATAGGCATAATTTTAGTGATCACACTAGCCATGCCTTTATACCTTGGCAAGGTATATTAGGTCCTCTAAATTGGGCGTATACGTCAGACTCAACGTTTAGCTCACATAGTTTATGTTGGTTAACAAGCTCTCTCACAGTTCAATACAATTAAAGTTTTAGTCTTAGTTAAAGATTCAATTTTCAGTGCATGTACATGACCCTCGAACTAGTTTTACTTGGACTTTCATTATGTATCCTCAATCTATTACCTCATATCAATATTTTTGCATCTCATATAGGGTCATTGGTCTTCATTTCATTTAATGCATTTAGTTTGCATCCAATATAGTATTTTAGATTATCAGCTTATTCCATTTAGTTAGTTATATATCTCACATGCTTAGTATATCAGAAGTACTGACCACATACGTTCTCTTGCGCTATATCCTATCATGATATAGGTTTAAATACTCAGGCACAACATCACAATTAACTTCACTCTGGTGACCATCAAAAACTGTCAACGGTGAGTCCTCATTATTCAAGGGCTGGAGTTGTATTCATTTAAGTTGTTTCTATTCTTATTTTAGTTTCATACTTTCAGAGTTAGCTGGGTACTTATCCCAACAACTCCTCAAATTAGTAGAGGCTTTCAGACAGACAGATAGTTTGTAGTTTCAGCTTTGCATTTTGATTTCAGACTCAGTATTTGTTTCTTGACTTTTGTTTCTTAACTTAATTCAGACTATTTTTGTTGTTATTCAAGAAGTAGTTTTATATATTCAGTTTACTTTCGCTTAATTTGCATATTAATCAGATTTTATTAGTGTTATTCCATGCCATAGATTAGCTCGTGGTCACTTATGGCTGCAAGAACCGTGTCACTTATAGGGTGCAGACTCGGGACATGACAATACATGAGTGGGATATTATATGTTGTCCCAAACATGGTAGTAATCTTTCAGTAGGAAAATTTGATGATCTAGGATAGAGTTAGAGAAATAGTTTGAAATAATATCACAGTTTCCTACTAGTTAAATTTGTAAAATTAGAGTTAAAGGCAAATTAATCATGGTCGATATAACTTCTTTTTTGTGGTTAATCAATAGAGCAAGAATAAATTACAAACTATAAACTACACAAATAATAAGAATAAAATACAAGAGTGAGAATAAGAATAAGCAGACTGTGAATCACGTTCTTATTATCATAGCTTAATAATGGTGTTTTTTACAAGAGAAGATGAGATACCTATTTTCCCATGCAAGGGTTTACTTAATGGACAAAAAACCTAAGGATGCTAGTATGAAAAGGCTTATTTACCATATGAAATGAGCTACTATCAGTAGTAATCGAGTACCGCCACGTGTTTGAGTTTTGGCTCTAAACTTGAGGCTAATTACTGATTGTAATGACCTACATGGTCATTTTGTTCTTTTGAACTTGTTTCCCCAGTTTGAACTTTCTCATAGCTTCACTATACCATTTATTACATGTGAGAATAGGTGGCATGATTTCCAAGGTGATCAGACGCATTTGGAGAAAATAAATTAGTTTTGAAAGTTGAGAAGTTGGAGTGTTGACTTTGCTTGAAGTTGAATTCTAATAGCTCCATTAGGTCTGATGGTGATTATTGAATTGTTTGACGGTTTGCAAAAATTTCAAGGTGTTTGAGAGTGATTTGAGTGTTTGGTTAGATTTTTTTGTTTTAAGGAATCTAAGTTTGACCATGGTCAACTTTTGGTTAATATGACCACAAATTTGTGATTTGATAATTTCAACAAGTTTGGAATGTATTTTATGATCAAATTTCTTATTTGGTTTGTGTATAAGCTATCTGGGATGATTTTAAACTATTTTTTCGAAGATTGATGTTATGGTGTTTTTGAGATTAAATCGTACAACCTGAATAAATTGATCTCTAAAACGATGTTTTAGTTGCACCATTAGAATCATATCTTGATTTTGGGTATTTGTGCTTCCATTTGGAAGATTAGGGTTCATCATCAAAAAGGGGACATAAATTCAAAACAACATGATTACATAGGTCTTGTTTAGATTATAATGATGTGTAAATTATTGGGTATGCTTGGAGGAGGAATCTACAAACAATTTTAGCTAAGAGTTATGAAAAGTTCCATGGAGGTTTTGAGATTGGTAACTAATGAGGTTCAAATTTCAAATAACTAATATAATAAGATCAATGGCGAGATAATTTGTGATATAATAAAGTGCATGGTAACATTCCTTCCTTAACTGAATAGACTAAAATTGCTCAAGTAAAGGAAATTATCAATATGGTTTGGATCAAAAATCATGTTTTCTGCATTGAGGCTATATTAAGTTGACTATGTTCGAGTGTGGATTGGTTAGTCTAACCCATGGAAAACATCAGAAGTCAGGGTAAAATAGTGGTGATGACGGCTGGTAACCACGAGTCGTGGTGTCGAGGTATGACTCATGGTATCAGTCGTGATTCCTGGAAGTGTGTAATTTTCTGCGAAATTAGTAAGGGTGATTTTATAATTCTTAAGCTCCTAAGCCCTAAACTATGTAATTTTAAGCTCTAAGAGAGGTATTATAAAAGGGTTTAAACTATTTTAAATCATTCCCCTCCCATGCATGCAAGATTTGGAATTCCCCATTGAAGATCAAGCCTAAAATTCTTCAAGTTCTTCTTCAAATCTCTTAGGCTTTCAAGGACAAGTGTATATTTAGTTTAACCAGGTATGTAAGGCTATGAATGAGCGTTCCTTTCACTCTCATGCTCAAACTCTCCTTAAATTCATGAATCAAGTCTCAATCCAAGTTATGATCAAAAAGGGGTTTGAACCCAATTTTATAGAATTCTCTATCAATTGTTTATTGGCCAATCCCCATTATGTTTTAAAATATAGTTGAAGATCCATGGAAGATTTTAAACATGTTTCAATTACAAATTCATGATTTCAAATTTTAGAAGATTATGCCCAATTATGCAAGTTCATAAAAAAATCAAGTTTATGATTGATAATTTCAAGAATGATGAGATATCTCGCATGTGTGAATGTTTAGAAATTACCCATATATGAATCTATGATTTTTATAAATGAAGTTTATTTCAAGTACGCATGATTTTTAGATTTGGGGCTGTCACACCCCACCTTGGGGGGTACGACTGGCACCTGGTGCCCTACTAAGACCTGCCTTACTCGACTGGTAAGCCTGGGCGTATCTGGCGCCTGGCCGGCTCTAATTCGTATTTTTGGAAACAAAGGGCTATATAACGGCTGTAAATACAGCCCCCGGCCCATTGGCCTATAGCCTTCTGTACCTGTACTAACATCTGACCAGAAACATAGTAACTCAGGGGAACCTATGCGGGCCGACAAGGCCACCATGCTGTCTAGTTATCTGCAACTCAACGTAACATACTGAAAGATACGTGACTGGCAAGGTCACCACTACTGGTAAACTATGGCCCCACACGGCCAACATACAAGAAAGAAAGAGTAAAGGCAACTATACAACTGCACGGCCTCACACGACCGGCTCATCTAACCACAGGGATTATATACAGACTGCAAGCCTCTAGGAATAGTAATAGAACTGATCGGGACAGGGCCCCGACCTACCCGTACTATATACAACAAAAGGAACTGAACTACACCTCTGGAATTCAGCCTCCAGATGACTGGAGCTGAATACTCAACCGCTGACAGGGAGTCACGTAGAATCGCCTGCTCGTCTATGAGTACCTGCAGGCAAGTAATGCAGCGCCCCACCGAGCGTCAGTACCGCTGGTACTGAGTATGTAAAGCAATGACTGAAAAAGATATCTGAAATCAATAACATAGCTGACGAAACTGAGATAGAAAGGACTAAATTATCTGTCTGATGATGTAAGTCGTACCTGTTCTCAATCACACTGGGAGGAGTAGGTGTCATATCTGGAGACGTATCATTCTACTACTAACCTACTCACATCTAATATAACATAGCATAACATACATAACATAACATAGCACACACAAACCTTACCCGGCCCCCATAAGCCGGGAGGTACAATCAACACAGAATCTATGCCCCTACCCCGGTCATCCCATCTCCTATAGTGGCTGTAAGCATCCTGCCGGTCCCTGGGTATGCACTTGGTCTCGCTGAGCCCCTGACTATAACTGTACCTGAGTTCAAAGGACTCTAAATCAACACCCCGGGCGTACCCGCTCGACGGGGGTGTATAAGGGCCGACCAAGGCACAATATGGGGAAACTGGCATCCCATCTTCGTCCCCTTGTGGGACGGCATATCACTCCGTAGAGTGACGTATCCTCGTCCTCTGGCGGACAAGTCGATACAGCTATTAACCCTGGGCGGTCAGGGATGCTAGGTAATCCAACCCCAATCAATACAACGGTCTCAACTAGTCATGCTGTCTGTGTATCTCATAAGCTAAGACTAACAGGTGTAAGGTATCATATAAATCACATACTGAGCTAATAATAGTAATCTGTAAGTGTCTGATACATGCTGAGACAGGTAAGTATAAATATAAATATAGCCTCCTGTCAAACTGTACTGGGGCAAAGGTTATACAAGAAGGTGTTTCTGCTGAAAGCTATACTGTTTACTGAGTTTCTGTATTAACATGATTTCCTACTTCTAACATGCTTTCTAAACCATATTTAGTTACTATTCTATGTCTAGAATGCTTCACGGATACTGTACTACTTCGCGAGGTTTCAGCTAAACACAATAATATCTTAACATGGCATATTACATCACATACTGAATATACTGGGCAATCTTAACCACTTACGCCCGAATCTATATCACACGCATAGGTATCGTACCCGTTACAACCCAAAACTTCTCATATTGCACCAATATTCAAAATAACACAATAATCGATTTCTGAACATTCTACTGGTCTGTAAATTACTATACTACTTCAATGTTACTCAACTTGCCGAGGAAACTTAACTTTACATACCTTATCTTTGAATTATTCGTCCGTCGGACGAGGCTCGGCCGGTACTTCAACTATTTTCTCCCAACTGCATTCATAAATACGTCAATCAATACTAAATACAGCTGTATTGTAAAGAGCAACGTTACTTTCAGTATAATTTATAGCCTAAACTTAGGCTTATCGAAAGACGGTCAAAAACTCGCTATTTTCCAGCGGCCCAGAAGGGAGAAGTATTCACTCCTCAGCTAGGAACACATAGAAATTAATTTAGAGCAATTCTACTTACTTTAGTTCGGTGGCTCGCCGATTCGTCGGCCGTATTTCGCGAAACTAATTCCGTAGAAATGCTCTCTGCTGCTAAATACTCGGGTATCTGGGATTAATTTGAGTTTGGGCAGCGTTTGGCAGCGTAATCGGACGAAAATATTAAATTTTCCTTCGTTTTCCTCTGTTCACTATGCTTTCTGGAATTTTTCTAAGTGATAAATGATTTCAAACCGAAGTGGGGGCTTTATATACTTGGGCCTAGACTTGGGCAACGTGTCACGGAGCCATCGCGGAGGCGTCACCTCCGTGACACGCTGCCATCGTGGAGGGGCTCTGCCTCGGCTCCTCCCGCGATGGTTCGACGGGTTTCTCATCCGATCTTTTCCCGGGCCTTTCCCTAGCACGTATGGCTTTCAAATATACTTAACCAACATGCGAATAGGTCATCTAAGTGCCGGAATTCTACGGGGTATAACATTCCCCCCCTTAGGAACATTCATCCTCGAATGTACACTGTCATCTAGAGGACTACTTACTTTACTTTCTTGGAAAATTTCGGCAGAGTTTCCCCTGTAATATGGACTATCGCAAAAACCTGAAATACAGAAAAGTCCAACACAGGCACTGCACACAATGTTCTAAGATTCACTGGACAACTAAATATCACTTCTTCTTTATCATTTACAACATACAATCATGAGATACTGTATAAGTAATGATACGGACATACCTGTCGCCTGATTAGGCCTGAAATAGGTGAGGGTATCTGATTTTCATATCTTCTTCAGCCTCCCACGTCATTTCCTCCCGATTTCTGTTACGCCATAATACTTTGACAGATGCAACATCTTTAGTCCTCTGCCTGCGAATCTGTCTGTCTAAGATAGCTACGGGAACCTCTTCATAGGCTAACTCCTCTGTGACCTGAACATCCTGAACTGGAACTACTGTAGAAGGGTCCCCTACGAACTTTCTTAACATAGAAACATGGAATACTGGGTGAACCGACGCTAACTCTGGAGGCAAGTTCAGCTCGTATGCCACGCGGCCTATTCTTCGCCGAATCTGACACGGCCCAATGAATCTTGGGCTAAGCTTGCCTTTCTTGCCAAACCTCATTACCCCTTTCATCGGGGACACTTTCAGATATACCCAGTCATTTACTGAAAATTCTAGATTTCTGCGCCGCCTATCTGCATAAGACTTCTGGCGGCTCTGAGCGGTCAGTAAACGTTCTCGGATAAGCTTTATCTTTTCCTCGGGCTGCCGAACAATGTCTGGGCCAATTAATGCTGATTCCCCTATTTCAAACCAGCCCACCAGTGATCTACATTTTCGCCCGTACAATGCCTCGAAAGGCGCCATCTGAATAGCTGAATGGTAGCTGTTATTATAAGCAAATTCGATTAACGAAAGATGTTCATCCCAACTACCCCCAAAATCTAACACACACGCTCGTAGCATGTCTTCGAGCGTCTGAATTGTACGTTCAGCCTGCCCGTCTGTCTGAGGATGGAATGCTGTGCTCAAATTAATCTGCGTCCCCAGACCTTTCTGAAATGACTGCCAGAACCTAGCTGTAAACTGTGCCCCCCTGTCTGAAATGATAGATACCGGTACCCCATGCAATCTAACTATTTCTCTGATATACAATTCGGCATAATCCTCGGCTGAGAAGGTAGCCCTCACTGGCAGGAAATGAGTTGATTTTGTCATCCTATCAACTATTACCCAAATGGAATCATATCTGCGTCTAGTACGGGGTAACCCTGTTACAAAATCCATGTTTATCACTTCCCATTTCCACATAGGTATCACTATCTCTTGCGTCAAACCACCCGGTTTCTGGTGCTCTGCTTTCACCTGCTGACAATTAGCACACCTAGATACAAATTCAGCTATCTCAGTTTTCATACCTGGCCACCAGTAGATGTCTCTGACGTCGTGGTACATTTTCGTCGCCCCTGGATGAAGGGAATAGTGAGCGTAATGTACCTCGTGCATAATCTGCCCACGAAGGCCTGAGACGTTCGGGACACAAAGGCGGCCCTTACAGCGTAGCACACCATCCTCGGTTATCTGAAAATCTGGCTCCTTACCCTTCTGAACTCTATCTCTGAGCTGGACTAAATCAGGATCCTCATACTGTCGTTCTTTTACCTCTGCAACTAATGACGACACTGCAGAATTCTGAATTACGGCCCCATTATTTTCTGTTTCCATTACTCGAACGGCTAGTCCAGCTAACTGATGAATTTCTTTAGCTAATTTCTGTTTCTCGGGTCGCAAATACGCCAAACTCCCCATTGACTTACGGCTCAGGGCGTCTGCCACGACATTGGCTTTTCCCGGATGGTACAGGATGTTCACATCATAATCCTTCAACAATTCTAACTAGCGACGTTGCCGCAGATTCAACTCCCTCTGAGTAAAAATGTACTGCAAGCTCTTATGATCTGTATATATATCAACATGGACGCCGTACAGGTAATGCCTCCACATCTTCAAGGCATGAATTACTGCGGCCAATTCTAGATCATGGGTGGGGTAATTCTTTTCGTGCTTCTTCAGCTGTCTGGAAGCATATGCAATTACTCTACCATGCTGCATCAACACACAACCCAACCCGATACCTGATGTGTCACAATAAACTGAATACCCTTCTGTGCCTTCCGGTAGTGCTTGTACTGGGGCGGAGGTTAATCTGTCTTTCAGTTCCTGGAAACTCTGCTCGCATGCCTCCGTCCACTGGAACTTTACTGCTTTCTGTGTCAATTTAGTTAAAGGTGCTGCAATGGTTGAGAATCCCTCAACGAACCTCCGATAATATCCTGCCAGCCCCAGAAAGCTACGAACCTCCGTCGGAGTGGTAGGCCTAGGCCATGACTTAACTGCTTCTATCTTCTACTTGTCTACTTGTATACCAGCGTCTGAGACAATATGCCCTAAAAAGGCTACTGAGTTAAGCCAGAATTCACACTTCGAAAATTTAGCATGCAACTGGCGGTCCCTGAGAATCTGGAGCACTGTCCGCAAATGAGTTCGATGATCTGCTTCAGAGCGAGAATACACCAGGATATCATCAATAAATACTATCACGAACAAGTCCAGGAAAGGTCTGAAAATACTGTTCATCAGGTCCATAAAGACTGCTGGAGCATTCGTTAGTCCGAAGGACATAACCAGAAATTCAAAATGCCCATATCGGGTCCTGAATGCTGTCTTAGGAATATCGCTCTCACGTACTCGGACCAGGTGATATCCGGACCGCAAGTCAATCTTAGAAAAGTATTTGGCTCCCTGTAGCTGATCAAATAAGTCATCAATTCTGGGAAGCGGATACTTGTTCTTTACTGTAACTTTGTTTAACTGCCGATAATCTATACACATTCGGAGCGAGCCATCCTTCTTTCTCACAAACAAGACTGGCGCACCCCACGGGGAAGTACTTGTCCTGATAAAACCTTTATCTAACAAATCTTTCAACTGCTCCTTTAATTCTCTGAGTTCTGCATGAGCCATACGGTAAGGAGGTATTGATATTGGCTGAGTGTCTGGTAGCAAATCAATAGCGAAGTCTATTTCCCTTTCTGGGGGAATACCAGGTAACTCATCAGGAAATACATCTGGGAATTCATTTACCACTGGGACAGACTGGAGTGTCGGAGATTCTTCTTGGACATTCTGAACTCTGACCAGATGATAAATACACCCCTTAGATATCAACTTTCTTGCCTGAAGGTAGGAAATAAACCTACCTTTTGGCGTTGCAGTGCTGCCCTTCCACTCCCGTACTGCCTCCCCCGAGAAGTGGAATCGGACCGTTTTGGTCCAACATTCAACATTAGCAAAACATGGTACTAACAATTCCATACCCATTATGGCATCGAAGTCTATCATTTCTAACTCGACCAAATCTACTGTGGTCTGACGATCAGCAACCTCTACTGTACATCCGCGGTAAATTCGGCTAGCTGTGATAGAGTCACCAACGGGCGTAGATACTAGGAAGGGCTGCTGTAATGATTTCGGTACAATACTAAACTTCCGTGCCACAAATTGAGTAATATAGGACAAGGTAGACCCTGGAAAAATTAGCACATAAGCAGGGTGTGAGCAGATAGTTAGCATACCTCTCACAACATCAGGCGATGCTTCTGAATCTTGCCTCCCTGGTAAGGCATATGTGCGGCTTGGACCCGCACCTGTACTGGAGGCCCCTGATTTGCCCCGACCCCTGCCTGCTGAAACTGAGGGCCTGCGCCCAGTCGAGGATACTGTAGCTCGTGATCCTGTTGATGCCCTATCCTGTCTGTCCCGGTCCTCACGACCTCTGGCTGGGCAATCTCTCATCAAATGGCCTTCTTGGCCACAAATATAGCATGCGGTGGAACCATACCTGCACGCTCCAGAATGACGTCGACTGTATATAGGGCAAAGTGGTAGGGTATACCTACTCTGCTCCACCCCCCTCTGTAATGGTGAGTCTGCCGTCTGCGAGCCTCTACCAGCCTCTGACTGCCCCCTGCGGTTGAATCTACCTCCCTGTGACTGTGGAGGAGGCGGGGGCCTAGGCGGCCTGTCTGACAATCGTGGCCTGGGTCCTCCCCGGGCCTCTCTCTGTAACTCAGCGGGCCTATCCCGGCGACGCTGCTCCTGATTGACCCTTCTGATCTCCCGATGCCGCTGTCTGATGCCCTCAATATTCTGGACAAATGCCTGGATTCGGGAAATATCCATGTCCTCTCGCAGTGTGGCCGTGATACAAGTCTCGACATATTCTAGGTTCAACCCCATAATAAAACGGTGCACTCTGGATGCCATGGTATCCACGAAGGCCGGTGCATATCGAGCCAAGGAGTCAAACCGCAAGGAATATTCCCGAACACTCATGGCCCCCTGCTCTAGATGTAGGAACTGATCTACCCGGGCCTGTCGGATCTCCCGCAGTAAATAGTGATCTAGAAAGGCTCCTGCAAAGCTGGACCAGGTGGGAGGGGAAACATCTCTCCCTCGGGACCTCTCCCAGCTTTCATACCATAACACCGCAATATCCCGTAATCGGAATGCTGCCAATTAAACTGATTCAGTAGGCGTATCATGCATAACCTTGAAGATTCTCTGCATCTGATCCAGAAAATCTTGGGGGTCCTCTGTTCGGTCCGTGCCTGTGAACTGTGTGGGATTCAGGGCTAAGAACTCTCAGACCCTCGAACTCGCGGGCCCTCCTGACGATTCTGCAACTGTGGATGGCACTTGCTGACGCTGAGCAGCCATCATCTGTGCTATCATAACTACAGCACTCCTAACCTCTTGGTCGGAAGGTGTCGGTATAGGGACTGCTGAGGGGACTGTCGCCCCAAATGGCTCCTAACGTGGTGGAGACTGCTGAGGAGGCTGAGATGAAGCCTCTGTAGGGCCCTCTGATCAGGCTGTCTCCAAATGAGGGGGAGGCATCCTGCTGGTGCCCTCCCCTGCTGCAATGTCTAAGCTCCGACCTGTGGTAGGATGTTGCTGGTCTGACATTATCTGTAACCAAACAATATAGTAAGCTTTTGGGGACTCAACCCTATACTGTACCGCTCTACAGCACGACTGAATAAGAATAAAAGACAACCATCCTATCATGCCTTGCAGCCTCCTACCCATAGTATGTGGTGCACAACACATCCATGGACAGGACTCTACTTAGCACGGCTTGCAGACTCCCTGGGATACGACCTGCTCTGATACCAAGTTTGTCACACCCCACCTTCGGGGGTACGACTGGCACCTGGTGCCCTACTAGGACCTGACTTACTCGACTGGTAAGCCTGGGCGCATCTGGCGCCTGGCCGGCTCTAATTTATATTTCTGGAAACAAAGGGCTATATAACGGCTGTAAATACAGCCCCCAGCCCATTGGCCTATAGCCTTCTGTACCTGTACTAACAGCTGACCAGAAACATAGTAACTCAGGGGAACCTATGCGGGCCGACAAGGCCACCATGTTGTCTAGTTATTTGCAACTCAACGTAACATACCGAAAGCTACGTGACCGGCAAGGTTACCACTACTGGTAAACTATGGCCCCACACGACCAACATACAAGAAAGAAAGAGTAAAGGCAATTATACAACTGCACGGCCTCACACGACCGGCTCATCTAACCACAGGGATTATATACAGACTGCAAGCCTCTACAAATAGTAATAGAACTGATCGGGATAGGGCCCCGACCTACCCGTACTATATACAACAAAAGGAACTGAACTACACCTCTGGAATTCAGCCTCCGGATGACTGGAGCTGAATACTCAACCGCTGACAGGAAGTCACGTAGAATCGCCTGCTCGTCTATGAGTACCTGCAGGCAAGTAATGCAGCGCCCCACCGGGTGTCAGTACCGCTGGTACTGAGTATGTAAAGCAATGACTGAAAAAGATATCTGAAATCAATAACATAGCTGACGAAACTAAGATAGAAAGGACTAAATTATCTGTCTGATGATGTAAGTCGTACCTGTTCTCAATCACACTGGGAGGAGTAGGTGTCATATCTGGAGACATATTATTCTACTACTAACCTACTCACATCTAATATAACATAGCATAACATACATAACATAACATAGCACACAGAAACCTTACCCGGCCCCCATAAGCCGGGAGGTACAATCAACACAGAATCTATGCCCCTACCCCGGTCATCCCATCTCCTTTAGTGGCTGTAAGCATCCTGCCGGTCCCTGGGTATGCACTTGGGCTCGCTGAGCCCCTGACTATAACTGTACCTGAGTTCGAAGGACTCTAAATCAACACCCCGGGCGTACCCGCTCGACGGGGGTGTATAAGGGCCGACCAAGGCACAATATGGGGAAACTGGCATCCCATCTTCGTCCCCTTGCGGGACGGCATATCACTCCGTAGAGTGACGTATCCTTGTCCTCTGGCGGAGTAGTCGATACAGCTATTAACCCTGGGCGGTCAGGGATGCTAGGTAATCCAACCCCAATCAATACAACGGTCTCAACTAGTCATGCTGTCTGTGTATCTCATAAGCTAAGACTAACAGGTATAAGGTATCATATAAATCACATACTGAGCTAATAATAGTAATCTGTAACTGTCTGATACATGCTGAGACAGGTAAGTATAAATATAAATATAGCCTCCTGTCAAACTGTACTGGGGCAAAGGTTATACAAGAAGGTGTTTCTGCTGAAAGCTATATTGTTTACTGAGTTTCTGTATTAACATGATTTCCTACTTCTAACATGCTTTCTAAACCATATTTAGTTACTATTCTATGTCTGGAATGCTTCACGGATACTGTACTACTTCGCGAGGTTTAAGCTAAACACAAGAATATCTTAACATGGCATATTACATCACATACTGAATATACTGGGCAATCTTAACCACTTACGCCCGAATCTATATCATACGGATAGGTATCGTACCCGTTACAACCCAAAACTTCTCATATTGCACCAATATTCAAAATAACACAATAATCGATTTCTGAACATTCTACTGGTCTGTAAATTACTATACTGCTTCAATGTTACTCAACTTGCCGAGGAAACTTAACTTTACATACCTTATCTTTGAATTATTCGTCCGTCGGACGAGGCTCGGCCGGTACTTCAACTATTTTCTCCCAACTGCATTCATAAATACGTCAATCAATACTAAATACAGCTGTATTGTAAAGAGCAACGTTACTTTCGATATAATTTATAGCCTAAACTTAGGCTTATCGAAAGACGGTCAAAAACTCGCTATTTTCCAGCGGCCCAGAAGGGAGAAGTATTCACTCCTCAGCTAGGAACACATAGGCATTAATTTAGAGCAATTCTACTTACTTTAGTTCGGTGGCTCGCCGATTCGTCGGCCGTATTTCGCGAAACTAATTCCGTAGAAATGCTCTCTGCTGCTAAATACTCGGGTATCTGGGATTAATTTGAGTTTGGGCAGCGTTTGGCAGCGTAATCGGACGAAAATATTAAATTTTCCTTCGTTTTCCTCTGTTCACTACGCTTTCTGGAATTTTTCTAAGTGATAAATGATTTCAAACCGAAGTGGGGGCTTTATATACTTGGTCCTGGACTTGGGCAACGTGTCACGGAGCCATCGCGGAGGCCTCACCTCCGTGACACGCTTCCATCGCGGAGGGGCTCTGCCTCGGCTCCTCCCTCGATGGTTCGACGGGTTTCTCGTCCGATATTTTCCCGGGTCTTTCCCTAGCATGTATGGCTTTCAAATATACTTAACCAACATGCGAATAGGTCATCTAAGTGCCGGGAATTCTACGGGGTATAACAGGGGCAAGATCTCAAAAGACAAGTATGTTATGGTTACAGATTAGAGAGCCCTATGAATAGATTTGCGTATGGAGTGTCAGATTCGTTGGTCAAGGAGTGTAGGTCCGTAATGCTGAACAATGATCTAGACTTCTCTCGATTGGTTATATATTCCAAGCAGATAGAGGAAGATCAGAAGAAGGAAAGGAAAAGAGAGGCCAAAAGTGCTAGGAAAGGCATCTTTGGGTTTTCCCAGCAAAGATCCGATGGCGGACATTGTCAACAGTCCCACAAAATATCATCATCCCCGACACCGTCATTAGCCAATGTGCCATCCAAATCTAGGCGTGATTAGAGGGGAAAGACATCAGGCTCCAGAGGACAAGGGAGTAGGTCAGGGGAGCCCAGCGTGCCAGTTTGTGGCAAGTGTGGGAGGTAGCACCTCGGAGAGTGCCTAGCGGGGTCAGGTGTATATTTCGGGTGTGGTAAGCCCAGACATCTTCTCAAAGACTGCCTCTCAGCCAGACAGGGCCATAGTAGAGACCATGAAGTAGCCACCAGTTCAGTAGCTCCACCAGCACACTCAACTCAGTAGGGTGTATCCACTAGTGTAAGTGGTGGTCAGCGTCAGAATAAATTTTAGGCCCTCTCATCTCGTCTAGAGAAGGAGGTCTCTACAAATATGGTCACTGGTATGTTGCGAGTATTTTATTTTGATGTATATGCATTGTTAGATCCAGGGACTACTTTATCTTCCGTGATGCCTTATGTTGCTATTAGTTTTGGAGTCAGTCCCAAAAATCCTATCATAATCCTTCTCGGTATTTACTCCAGTCAGTGACTTAGTTATAGCCTGATAGGTATATAGAAATATCCCTATCATAGTCCTTCGAAAAGTCACCTCATTTGATTTAGTAGAGTTATACATGACTGATTTTGATGTTATTTATGGTATGGATTGGTTGCATGCATGTTATGCCTCAGTGAGTTATAGAACCCGTATGGTAGAATTACGATTTTCGGGTTCTAAAATGAAGGGCAGTTCAGCTATGCCTTTAGGTCAATTTGTTTACGACCTTAAGGCTAGAAAGATGATTTCTAAGAGTTTCATGTACCATATAGTTGGGGTTAAAGATACAACATCCAAGACCCCAACTCATCAATCTGTACCTATTGTATGTGAATATTTGGAGGTTTCCTCAGATGATTTACCAGGAGTCCCACCCAAGCAGAAGATTGACTTTAGTATTGACCTTCTACCCAATACGCAACCTATAACTATTCCTCCTTATAGAATAGCTCTAGCTGAGCCAAAGGAGTTGAAAGAACAATTGAAGGATCTCTTGGATAAGGGCTTCATCAGGCCCAACAAATCCCATGGGGTGCACC
Source organism: Datura wrightii (assembly GCA_035772735.1). NCBI lineage: Eukaryota > Viridiplantae > Streptophyta > Magnoliopsida > Solanales > Solanaceae > Datura > Datura wrightii. The sequence continues at coordinate 32,588,257 of JASDFA010000008.1, forward strand.
GGTTCTTTTTGTTTGAAATAAGGTGTATTGACTATCGATGTCACGACCCGAACGTAGGCCCAGATCGAAACACGGGACAAGGAGCCTCGAGAGACTCCAAGTCGACCCATGGCATGAACATACATCTAATTCAGTCAAGTAAATGGGAAGACTTAACACAATAAACATAGTGAAAATCCGAACATAACATGACAATCTAAAGATACAACCCAAATCTGAAGCTGAATATAATCTATTGTTTGAAAAGCCTCTAATTCTGATGAGTTGATGAGAAAAAACCCCAACTAACTTTCTAAGTCTTGAAACTGAAAGTATGAGGGTAATTGATACAAATGGTCCTCAGGAGATGAGAACTCACTGATAGAGACTAGATGCTGACTCCGGAAGCTGGCTAGTGACGGTGCCGAGTCTGGAGATCGGAGCCTATATCATAAAATGATACAACATAAAGTATTCGGTCAGTACTTGGAATGTACCGAGTATGCAAGGTAAATAAAATCACTTAAATAAGTAAAATCATTTAAAACATTCGTAGTATAAAACAAACACCAAGATAATAATCCGAGAGTAGGGGTTGCATGCTATTTTCTGAAATCATAATCTGAACATAGCTGAACATCATACTGAATCGATCCAAAGCTGAAATCTGATAATCATAAGTAGAACTGTACATTGGGTCAAACCTGCTTTGGAACATATATATATATGTATATATATATATCTATATATATATATATCATGAATGATAACATGCATAACTGAAATCATGAGGAACAATGGGAGACTCATCATGTAACCGACATTACCACGATAGAGCTTACTTGGTGCTGACTATCACACTCAAGTGGGAAGAGCCGTCCAAATGCTTAACAAGCTTAAGGATGCTACCGTGATATCCATATAAGATCAAGGCCCCTTGGGACAGGGGAAAACTCACATAGGAGGTCCTAAAATAATCTAATCATACCTACATTGACGCGTAGTTCTGAGGCATAAAGTTGACTAACCCTTAACCTACTCGATTCTAGACACTACTCCTAAAAAAATGCATATGCTCTCTATCATTTTTCAACGAAGCTGACCATCGTCTATTAATGAAGCTAAATAATCATATACATATAAATCTGAAATCATACATGAGGAGCCTTGGCTTAAACCATACCACAAGCTGAAAATAATTGGGAGTCTTGACTCCAAAACCATGTGGTAAGCTGATCAACTTGAAATCGTAATCATACTTGAACATATGGGCTTGCCAATACTTAAACATGCTAGAGAACACTAATTCACTTGAATGGGTAACTTGTAAACATATATTTCATCCATAATATCTCATCATACTTGAATATTCACAATAAATCTCAACTTTCATGAACTTCTCATGGATCGGCATAATAATTTATAAAGCTTGAAAACATGATTATAATTGAAACAACATAAAACTTGTCCATGAATCATAATTCAATAGTAGAACCATACTTGAATCATACCCATGTAGAAAATTAGGAAATTCATGCATCGGATTAAAACCCTATTGGATCAACATGTGGATTTTCATGAACTAGAGAGGGATTGGTTATGGGTGTGAACAAATTCACCCATTCATAGCCTTACATACCTGAGAAGATCTGATTCTATAGTTTCTCTAATTACCCGAGGAAAAATTGAAGAAAACATGAAGGAGATTGAGCTTGATCACTTCTCTAGACCCTTACTCTTGCTTGCATGAATAAGAATAGCCTAGAATGAACTTACCCCCTTTTAAATTCACTATTCAAAGCTTAAAACGACATAGTTTAGGCCTTAGATTCGTAGGAATTATGAATAAACCCTTACTAAATTCACAGAAAATAACTGACTACCAGTTCATACAAGGGACAAGACGTGTCATTACCAGGGGAAACGAGTCGTCGTCTGCTATCGTGAAGTCCACTACCACTTTTTCTTAAGGGGTCCCCATGATGAACCTAACGAGTCATTATATGGTGATTGCGACTTGTGGTCACCACTCGTTACCTCCACTGCCAAAACCTTAAGTCACTCATCAAAAGTTGACCATGACTCACCAAACGAATCGTGGTGTCTAACCATGACTCATGGTGTCAAACCACAGGGTACACTGCCACTTCAACCTTCTCCTTCTAATTTCCCTTGACCACGGGTGACCTAACGACACATGGGGCTGACCATGACTCATGGTCACCCCAAATTGAAAAATACTAGGCAAGCCAACACTCCTCACCAAGAGTCACCTAATGACTCGTGGTCAACCTGACGGGTCACATGATGACCCGTTCTGTAACCTGGTGCAAAAAATTTTGTTTTCTCCATTTCAACTCTCGGGTTTGATCTTAGAGCTTCTGGAGTATTACAATATCTGCCTCTTGGGAACATTCATCCTCGAATATTGAAAATCACATATAAAAGCAGAGAAATGCAATCATCAAATTCAAATACTAATCATATAAGCCAAAAACTGAGGGAATGACTAACTCCAATTTAAACTACACGACTGAACTGAATTCATGAATCATACATACATCCATATACATGAAAGAAACTGGGGCACATGAAATGAACATGAAACTAAATAGAGTTTTGGGGAAAAAACTATACCTCAAACTGGAATTGAGCTAGTAGGGAATAAGTGTAGGTATCTAGCCATCATATCTGCCTCGTCTTCCCCCTTAGCTCCCTCAACATGTTGATTCCTCCATAAAACTTTAACTGAAGCTACTTTCTTGTTCCTTAGCTTCTGAACTTGACTATCCAATATTTCCACTAGAACTTCCTTATAATTAAGGCTGTCTTTCACACCTACACTTTCCACCAGAACAATTAGAGCTGGATCCCCCAAAAACATCTTTAAGAGCGATACATGAAAAAAAGGATGAACAAAAGCTAATTCTGAGGGCAACTCCAATTCATATGCACCTTGCCAACCTGATTCACAATTCGGTAGGGGCCAACATAAGAGGGTTGAGTTTTTCTTTCTTTCCAAACCTCATCACTCCCTTCATGGGAGACACCTTCAGAAACACCTAATTATCCACTTTGAACTCAAGTTCTCTCCTTCTCACATCAGCATAGGACTTTTGGCAACTTCAAGCTGTTTTCAACCTGTCCTGTATGAGTTGAACCTTCTTCATGGACTCATTGACTGAATTTGGTCCTATCTTCGCAGCTTCACTGACTTTAAACCAACCAATAGGCGATCTACACCTTCGCCCATATTGAGCCTCAAACGAAGCCATCTGAATGCCGGAATGGTAGTTGTTACTATACACAAACTCAATAAAACGAAAATGGTCATGCCAACTACCCTTGAAGTCAATCACACATGCTCTCAACATGTCCTCAAGAGTCTGAATTGTCCGCTTTGCTTGACCATTTATTTGCGGGTGAAATGCTGTACTGAGCTTAACCTGAGTACCAAGTCCTTTTTGAAATGATCTCCAAATATGAGAGGTAAACTAAGTACCTCTGTCTAATATGATGGACAAGGGCACTCCATGCAACCGAACTAGCTCCTGGATGTATAGTTTGGCATAATCCTCTGCAGAATCAGTGGTTTTGACCAGTAGAAACTGAGCGGCTTTGGTCAACCTATACACAATCACCCAAATGGATTCATACTATCAATGAGTGTGGGGCAACCTTGTTATGAAGTCCATATTGATCTCTTCCCACTTCCAAGTAGGAATACTGATATCGTGAAGCACACCTCCCAGTCTTTGTTGCTCAACCTTCACTTGCTGATAGTTTGGACACTTATCTAAAAATTCTGCAATGTCTTTCTTCATGCCATTCCACTAGTAGAATTCTCGTAGGTCGTACATCTTGGTGGCACCTGGATGTATTGAATATCTGGACCGTGAGCCTCGTGCAATATCCAATTTCTGAAATTGTCAAAGTCCGGGACACACAAGCGACCTTGATATCAAAGCACACCATCTCCCCCTTTGGAGGAGACCTCTACCTTCTGATTCTGAATGGCCTCCTTTAACATTACAAAAATAGGGTCCTCGTCTTGCCTAGCTTTCACATCAATCAACAAGGATGATTCTGACCCCTTCTATACTATAACACCACCATCAGTTGAATCAACCAAATGAACTCCTAACCATGAAAGTTGATGCACATGCTTCACCAGCTCCTTCTTCCCCTCATCTACATGGGACACACTCTCCAAGGAGAGTCTACTAAGTGTGTCTGCCACCACATTGGCTTTAATTGGATGGGAAAGGACACTCATATCATAATTCTTTAGTAACTCCAACCACCTTCTTTGCTGGGTAAACACATATTGTAGGCTTTTGTGGTCCGTAAATACATCCACATAAACCCTGTACAAATAGTGTCTCCATATCTTCAAGGCAAATACCACCGTCGCCAATTCAAGACATGGGTCGGGTAATTCTTTTCATGGACCTTCAGCTGTCTAAAAGCATATGATATCACTTTACGATGCTGCATAAATACACAACCAAGGCCAATTCTAGAAGCATCGCAATACACCAAAAACCCATCGGTACACTCTAGTAGGGTTAACATTGGTATTGAGGTAAGTCGAGTCTTCAACTCCTGAAAGCTCCTTCCACAAGCATCCGACCATTGGAATTTCACTTTCTTCTGGGTCAATTTGGTCAAAGGCACTGCATTAGATGAAAAATCCTCAACAAATCTCCGATAATACCGATCTAAACCCAAGATGCTCCTAATATCGGAAGGATTCACTGGTCTCAACCAATTCTTTATCTCTTCTATTTTCTGGGAGTCCACCTTTATACCCTAACTTGATACCACATGGACCAAAACTGCCACTGAGTTCAACCAAAACTCATACTTGCTGAATTTCACATATAGTTGGTGATCTTTGACAATCTGTAATACCATCCTCAAATAAGTGGCATGCTTCTCCTTACTCCGAGAGTATATCAGGATGTCATCAATAAACACAATCATGAATATATCCAAGTACGTCTTAAACACCTTGTTCATCAAGTCCATAAAAGTTGCAGGAGCATCAGTCCAAAAGACATAAATACAAACTCATAATAACCATTACCGCATCCTGAAGGCTATTTTCGAGATGTCACTCTCCCGAACCCTAAGCTGATGGTATTCAGATCTGATATCTATCTTCAAAAAGCACTTATCACTCTAAAGCTGGTCAAAAAAATCATCAATCCTAGGTAGAGGATACCTTTTCTTGATGGTGACCTTGTTCAATTACCGTTAATCAATACATATACGAAGAGAATCATCTTTCTTTCGGACAAAGAGAACTAGTGCACCCCATTAGGATTTGCTCGGTCTGATGGATCCCTTATATAAAAGGTCCTTCAACTATTTTAACTCATTTAGAGCCATTTTATAAGGGGAAATAGATATAGGCTACATATCGGGAAGAAGGTCAATACCAAAATCAATCTCCCGTTCGGGAGGGATTCCTAGTAGATCATTTGGGAAGACTTCTAGATACTTGGATACTACTGGTACTGACTGGGTAGTCGGGGCCTCAGACATCACATCCTTAACCCTAACAAAATGGTACACACAACCCTTGGAGATCATCTTTCTGGCTTAAGATAGGAAATGAAACAACTTATAGGCATAGCAAAACTACCCTCCCATTGTATGACTGGCTCACCCGGAAACCTCAACTCTACTTCCCATATTCTATAATTAACTAAGGCATAACATGAAAATAGCCAATCCATGCTGAGGATAACATCAAAATCGGTCATGGCTAACTCTACTAGATCTGCTGAGGTGACTTTCTGAAGGTCTATGACCGGGCAACTTCTACACACCCGTCTAGGTACAACTGAATCACCTACTGGAGTAGAGACTAAGAAGGGTTCTGAAAAGATTTCGGGACTGACTTCAAAACTACTAGCCACATATGGTGTCACAAAAGACAAGGTAGCCCCTGGATCTAAAAAAACATATACATAAATATGGAAAACTCGTAACATACCAGTGACTACATTCGTGGATACCTCTTGGTCCTGGAGGGATGCTAAGGCATAGAATCTATTTTGGCGCTGACTGCCACCTATGCTAGCAGATGCGCCCTACTGGGATGTGCAAGTTAGTGGAGCTGCTGAACTAGAAGTTGGGCCTCAGCCCCTATCATTGCTCTATTTAGCTGCTAGGCAATCTCTGAGCATACAACCAAGCTTTCTACACCTGAAGCAATCACCTATACCCGCCAAACACTGAACCATGTGTCCCCGACCATACCTGCCGCAACTGGGATACTGGAATCTATGGCCTGCTTCTCTGATCGCTAGAGCTTGATGCTCGTTCTCTTTGGTCATTCCTAGGTCTGGATGGAACACTTATCGCTGAAGATGCTGGGGCTGAAGATCTCTAGTGGAATTGCTGTCGGTGCTTACCACCTGGCCTCGGCTAAGAGAACCTATAACTGTCTATCCTAGCCCTCTTAGCCTCTCTCCCCCTCAGATGTGTCACCTCGATCTACTGTGTGTACATGACTATACAAGGAAAATTCATATCCTATTGGAGCATGGCGGTTCTACAATCCTTTTCTAGATAGTCAGCCACCCCATGAACAAACCTGCTCACTTGCGCCCTCTAATCAATTACTAACTCTAGGGCGTACTTGATAGATGAGTGAACTCTAGGGCATATTCCTGCACTATCATCTTCCCCTATCTTAGATTCACGAACTCGACCACCTTTAACTCCCTCATCTCATGACGGAAGAACCGATCTAAAAAAGCAACGGGAAACTCCTCCCAAATGATAGGGCCTGCCCCGCCTTGGGGGGCATGACTGGCCCCTAGTGCCCTACTAGGACCTGAACTGCTAGACCGCTGAGCCTAAGCACTTCTGGTGCCGGGCTGGCTCTAACTCCGATTTATGGAGTCAACGGGCTATATAACGGCTATAAATACAGCCCCTGACCGGCTAGGCCTATAACCACCTGTACAACCACAACAACTAACTAGAATCATATCAACATAAGGAAACCTATGCGGGCTGACAAGGCCACCATGCTGTCTAGTTATTTCTAAATCAAGAAAACAGGTGCTAAATTGCTACGTGACCAACAAGGTCACCACTACCAACTGAATAAGGCCCCACACGGCCATCATAAACAAGCTAAAATGTACACACGGCCTCATAGGATCGGTATATCTAACCCCAGGGAATACACAATTTGCAAGCTTCTAAGAATACTGATAAGATAGTCGGGATAGGGCCCCGACCTACCCATGCTATACAACAAAAGAATAGAAATAAAACTCTAGCTGTCTAGCTCCGGAAGACAGGAGCTAATAACTCTATGTGCTGGCTGGAATTACAAGGTATCGGCTCCTCATCTATGAGTACCTACAAGTAAGTAATGCAGAAAACGGGCGTCAGTACCACTGGTACCGAGTATGCAAAGCAAAAACTGAACATAACTGAAGACAAGCAATAGTACTGATAGTTCTGAATAAAAGAAGTAACTAAGATTGTCGGGGATGGAGAAGTCTGAAATGAGCTTATCTATACTAAAAGGAAGGTGAAAATCATACCTGTTGCTGCGGCGTCCTGCTATTTCTTAATTAATAAATAACATATATATATATATATATATATATATATATATATATATATATATATATATATATACACACATACAAGGACCTATACCAGCCCTCATAAGCCGGAAGGTGCCAACCAACACGCAATCTATATACCCCTACCCAGGTCAAACATCTAAAAATAAAGCCACTCCACTCGCCTACTCACTACGAGCACCTTTACCGATCCCCTAGGTATGCAGCTTGGGCTCTATGGGCCCCTGACCATAACGGTATCTGAATTCAGAGGACTCCTGTAACTATATTTGATATCTGTATTTGTATTTGTAATCTGTGCCCTGGGCGCAAGCGCTCGACAGGGTATACTGTAATGCTGATCAGCCTGGTATGGGGAATGCTACATCCCATCTTCGTCCTACTGCGGATGACATGCCACTCCTTGGAGTGACGTATCCTCACCCTCTAGCGGGCGAGTCGACAGAGCTATTAACCCTGGGGCAGCAAGGAAGCTCTAAGGGTGCCCACATAACACAATCAGGTCTCAACAAGCAACAATAATCACATATAACATGTATAACAAATTTGATCATACTGTTCATGTTCTGATATTCTATTCTGCATCACTGAATTAAACTGAATCTAATACTGAGTTAAACTGAGTCTGGGATAAGATCTTACTCTGTGATACTGATTTACTGACTTTTATTCTAAATATGGCATAACAACACAAAACAGACTTACTAAATTCATACTAAGCTCAATACTCGACTCCTGGCATTCTTTTTTCAGATTTTCTCTATTTTACTAAGCTAGAATTACTAACTTGCCAAAGGAAATGGCTTACATACCTCAGTTGTTGGCTTTTCGGCTAACTGGCGTAACTCGACCAATATTCAGCTATTTCTTCCAACTGTATTCAAATTCATGGAAATTAGAACTAAATTCATCAATATTCTAGAAGGAAATACTACTTTGAATATATACATAACCCAAACTTTGACTTATCAAAAAACAGCCGAAAACTCGCTATTTCTCGGATGTCCAGAAGGGAGAAATACTCTCTTTAGGACTAGGAGTATATTGACACTAATTTTGTAGCAATTCCACTTACCTTAGCTCGGTAGCACGACGGTTCGCCGACCGAATTTCATGAAACTAGACCTGTAGGAATGCTCCTTGCTGCTTAATACCTCACTACCCAAGGTTATATCGAGTTTGGACCGCGTATAATGGCATAACCGGAAGGAAATTTCTATAAAACCTTCGTGCCCTTTTTTTTCTTATGTACTCTCTATTATTCTCTAGAAATTTTATGAATTTATCACTTAAAACCGAAGTTTGGGGCCTTTTATACTTAGGGCTGCACCTCACCTCCGTGGCACGTTGGCCATCGCGGAGGTGAGCCTCCGTGGCACGTTGGCCATCCCGGAGGTAAGCCTCGTGGCACGTTGGCCATCACAGAGGAGGTTTGCCAGCCTCCTCTTGTGATGGTTCGACGTGTTGCTTATCCGGTCTTTCTCGGGGCCCTTCACCAGCATGTATGGCATTCAAAAACTTTTAACCAACATGCGAATAGGCCGTCTAAATGTCAAGAATTTATGGGGTGTAACATCCTCCCCCCCTTAAGAACATTCTTCCTCGAAAGCAGACTTTTACTTACAGGAATCTCAACTTACTCAACTTACTTTTAGTAAAATTTCGGTAGAGTTTCCCCTGTAATATGGGCTATCTCAAAAACCTGAAATGCAAAAAAGTCCAATACAGGCACTCCATACATTACTACAATATTCATCAGGAAAAAGACTAGAGTTAACTATCTCGTTTATAATATAATGTAAGGCATTTAATATGATAACAATACTAACATAACTCTTGACTGACTAGGCTTGAAACACGTGAGGATATCTAATTTTCATATCTTCCTCTGCTTCCCAAGTCATCTCTTCTTGGTTCTTATTATGCCATAGTACCTTGACAGAAGCAATATCTTTAGTTCTCAATCTATGAATCTATTTGTCTAGTATGGCTACTGGAACCTCTTCATAGGCCAACTCTTCCGTAACCTGGACATCCTGGACTGGGACAACTCGGGAGGGGTCTCCTATGTACTTTCTTAGCAAAGAAACGTGAAAAACTAGATGAACGGACTCTAATTCTGGAGGCAAGTTTAACGCGTATGCCATTTGTCATTCTCTCCGCCAAATTTGATAAGGCCCAACGAATCTCAGACTGATCTTACCTTTCTTGCCGAATCTCATCACCCCTTTCGTTAGAGATACTTTCAAAAATACCCAGTCATTCACATTAAATTCCAGGTTTCTGTGCTGCACATCAACATACGATTTTTGGCGGCTCTGAGCAGTCAGTAGGCGTTCTCTGATAAGCTTTACCTTCTCCTCTGACTGATGAATAATATTTGGCCGAATCAGCGCTGAATCTCCTACTTCAAACTAGCCAATTGGCGATCTACATTTTTGTCCATACAATGCCTCAAAGGGCGCCATCTGGATAGCTGAGTGGTAACTATTGTTATAAGCAAACTCAATCAACGATAAATTCCCATCCCAACTACCTCCAAAGTCCAACACACACACTCGTAGCATATCCTCGAGTGTCTGAATAGTGCATTCTGCCTGTCCATCTGTCTGAGGGTGGAATGTTGTGCTCAAATTAATCTGCGTTCCCAGACCTCTCTGAAACAACTGCCAAAATCTAGCTGTAAATTATGCTCCTCTATCGGAGATAATAGATACTGGAACACCGTGTAGTCTAACTATTTCTCTGATATACAATTCGGCATAATATTTGGCAGAGAAAGTAGCTTTTACTGGCAGGAAATGGGTTGATTTCATCAGCTTGTCGACAATTACCCAAATTGAATCATGTCTATGCTTGGTACGGGGTAATCCTGCTACAAAGTCCATGTTTACTGCTTCCCACTTCCAAAGAGGCACAACTTTGTCCTGAGTCAATCCGCCTGGTTTCTGGTGTTCTGTTTTTACTTGCTGACAGTTAGGACACTAGGCTACAAATTCTGCTATTTCCCTCTTCATACCTGGCCACCAGTAGATTTCTTTGATATCGTGGTACATTTTCGTCGCCCCTGGGTGGAGAGAATAGCGGGCGTAATGTACCTCACTCATAATCTGCTGGCGAAGCCTTGAAACATCTGGAACACAAAGGCGACCTTTACATCGCAACACTTCATCCTCAGTTACCTAAAAATCTGGCGTTTTCCCTTGCTGAACTCTATCTTTAAGCTGAACCAGGTCAGGATCTTCACACTGCCGTTCCTTTACATCCACAACTAATGACGACACTGTGGTGTTCTGAATTACCGCTCTGTTGTCCTCTGTTTCTGCTACACGAACGACTAAACTAGCTAATTGGTGTATTTCTCTGGCCAACTCCCGCTACTCGGGCTGCAAGTATGCCAAACTCCCCATAGATTTGCGGCTGAGGGCATCTGCTACTATGTTGGCCTTTCCCGGATGATACAGAATGTTCACATCATAATCTTTCAATAACTCCAACCAGCGACGCTGCCGCAAATTCAACTCCCTCTGAGTGAAGATATATTGTAGGCTCTTATGGTCACTGAAAATATCCACATGGACGATATACAAGTAATGTCTCCATATCTTTAGGGCGTGGATTACCGCGGCTAGTTCCAGGTCATGGGTAGGATAATTCTTTTCATGTTTCCTCAGCTGTCTGGAAGCATAAGCAATCAATTTACCATGCTGCATCAACACGCACCCTAACCCAACACCCGATGCATCACAATACACTGCATAACCCTCTGTACCTTCTGGAAATGCTAACACCGGGGCGGATGTTAATCTGTTTTTCAATTCTTGGAAACTCTGCTCATATGCCTCTGTCCACTAAAACTTTACTGCTTTTTGCATCAGCTTAGTCAGAGGTGCCGCTATGATGGAGAATTCCTCAACAAATCTTCTTTAGTACCCTGCTAATCCCAGAAAACTATGGACTTCAGTCGGAGTGGTAGGTCTGGGCCATGTTTTTACTGCTTCTACTCTCTGCATGTCTACCTGTATACCAGCATCCGACACAATATTCCCCAAGAAAGCTACTAAGTTTAGCCAAATTCACATTTAGAGAATTTGGCGTACAATTGTCGGTCCCTGAGAATCTGGAGCACGGTCCGCAAATGATCCTGGTGATCTACCTCTGAGCGAGAATATACAAGAATATCATCAATAAATACTATCACGAATAGGTCCAGGTATGGTCTGAAGATGCTGTTCATTAGGTCTATAAAGACTGCTGGGGCATTCATCAGCCCAAAGGACATGACTAGGAATTCAAAGTGGCCGTATCTGGTCCTGAAGGCTGTCTTCGGAATGTCCCTTTCACGAACTTGAACCTGATGGTATCTGGACCTCAAATCAATCTTGGAGAAATATCTGGCCCCCTATAACTGATCAAACAAATCATCTATTCTGGGAAGCAGATACATATTCTTAATTGTAACCTTATTCAGCTGTCGGTAATCTATACACATACGGAGTGAGCCGTCCTTCTTTCTTACAAATAGAACTGGCGCACCCCAAGGGGAAGTACTCGGCCTGATAAAGCCTTTATCTAACAGATCTTTCAGCTGCTCCTTTAATTCTCTGAGTTCCGCAGGAGCCATACGATACAGAGGAATTGATATGGGCTGAGTGCCTGGTAGCAATCGATTTCAAAATCTATTTCTCTTTCTGGGGGAATACCAGGTAGTTCATCTAGAAATACGTCAGGTAATTCATTAACCACTAGAACAGACTAGAGAGTTGGAGGCTCTACCCGAACATCCTGGACTCTGACTAGGTGGTAAATGCATCCCTTAGCTATCAACTTCCTCGCCTGAAGGTAGGAAATAAACCTACCTTTTGGCGTAGCTGTATTGCCCTTCCACTCTCGTACTGCCTCCCCTAGAAAGTGGAATCGGACCGTCTTGGTCCAACATTCTACATTAGCATAGCACGGCACTAACCAATTCATACCCATAATGGCATCGAAATCAATCATCTCTAGTTCTACAAGATCTACTGTAGTTTGACGATCAACAACCTCCTCTATTCACTCTCGATAAACCCTTCTAGTTATAATAGAGTCACCGACAGGTGTAGATACTGAAAAGGGTTGTTGAAGCAACTCTGGTACAACACTGAACTTTCGAGCCACAAATTGGGTAACGTAGGACAGAGTAGACCTTGGATCAATTAATACATAAGTAGGGTGTGAACAAATGGTCATCATACCTGTTACCATATCTGGAGATGCCTCTAAGTCCTGCCTACCTGGTAATGCATAGGTACGGCTTGGGCCCGTACTTGAACTAGAGGCTCCTGATCTACCTCGACCTCTACCTGCTGGACTTGAGGGCCTACGCCTTGCCGAGGCTGCTGGAGCTCGCGGCCCTGCTGATGCCCTGTCCTGGCTATCTCGACTACCTTGTCCCCTGGCTGGACAGTCTTTCATCATGTGCCCCTCCTGCCCGTATATGTAACACCCTGTGGAGCCATATCTACAAGCTCCAATGTGAGGCCAGCTGCAAATAGGGCAGGGTAGGGGTGTGTATCTACTCTGCTCTACCCTCTTTTGATGAGGTGAATCTACCGTTCTGGAGCTAGCGCCAGAATCTAACTGTCCTCGGCGGATGAATCTACCCCTCTGCTGTTGAAATGGAGGTGGAGGTCTAGGTGGACTATCTGATAACCGTGGCCTAGGCCCTCTCTGGATCTCCCCCTGAATCTTATCTGTTCTATCTCTACGGCGTTGTTCCTAGTTTATTCGCCTGCTATCCTGCTGCCACTGTCTAAGTCCCTCAATAGTCTGGGAAAAAGCCTGTACATGAGCAATATCCATATCTTCCCACAACGTGGCTGTCATACATGCCTCAATATATTTCGGGTTCAGACCCATAATAAATCAGTGGACTCTAGATGACATGGTATCCACAAACGCTGGAGCATAGTGGGCTAAGGAATCAAACTGTAGGGAATATTCTCGTATGCTCCTCGCCCCCTGCTCCAAGTGCAAAAACTGATCCATCCGGGCCTGTCGAATTTCCCGTGGAAAATAACGATCCAAATAGGCCTCTTAAAAGCTGGACTAGGTCGGTGGGGCAACATCTCTCCCACGAGACCTTTCCCAGCTCTTGTACCACAGCACGACAATATCGCACAGCCGGAATACTGCTAACTCAACTGATTTTGTAGGTGTTACATGCATGACCCGGAAGATTCTCTACATCTGGTCCAGGAAATCCTGGGGGTCCTCTGCCTGATCTGACCCTGTGAACTGTGGGGGACCTAATGCCAAAAATTCTCGGACTCTCAAACTGCTAGACCCATCGGATGGCTCTGCTGTTACAGGTGGCACTGACTGGCGCTGAGTAGACATCATTTGTGCCAACATAACTACTACACTTCGAATTTCCTGGTCGGATGGTGTAGGTACAGGAGCTGTCGAAGGTGGTGTCGTTTCGAATGGCTCCTGGTGAGAAGGGGACTGTTGAGAAGGCTGTGATGATGCCTCTGTATTGCCCTCAGATCAGGCTGCTGATAAAGGAAGTTGGGGCATCCTGCTGGTGCCTTCTCCTTCCGCGGTATCCAATCTTCTGCCTGTGGCAGGGTGTCGCTGGTCTGCCATTTTAATCTGTAAACAAAGAGTATGATAAGTTTTAGGGACTCAAACCTATGCTATACTACTGAATAAGGCCCCACATGGCCATCATAAACAAGCTAAAACGTACACACGGCCTCACACGACTGGTATAACTAACCAAAGGGAATCCACAATCTGCAAGCCTCTAAGAATACTGATAAGATGGTTGCGACAGGGCCCTGGCCTACCCATACTGTACAACAAAGGAAAAGAAATAAACCTCTAGCTGTCCAGCTCCGGATGACAGGAGCTGATAACTCTATGTGCTGGCTGGAATCACGAGGTATCGGCTCCTCTCTATGAGTACCGACAGGCAAGTAATGTAGCGCCTCAAACGGGCATCAGTACCACTGGTACCGAGTATGCAAAGAAAAAACTGAACATAACTGAAGACAAGCAATAGTACTAAAAGTTCTGAATAGAAAATAGTAACTAAGACTGTCGGGGATGGCGAAGTCTGAAATGAGATTATCTGTACTGAAAGGCAGGTGAAAGTCATACATGTTGCTGCGGTGTCCTGCTATTTATTAATCTCATAAATAACATACATATATATATATAAACATACAAGGACCTATACCAGCCCCCATAAGCCAGAAGGTGCCAACCAACACGCAATCTATATACCCCTACCCAGGTCAAACCATCCAAAAATAAAGTCACTCCACTCGCCTACTAATTACGAGCACCTTTACCGGCCCCATGGGTATGCAGCTTGGGCTCTCTGGGCCCCTGACTATAACTGTATCTGAGTTCTGAGGACTCTTGTAACTATATTTGATATCTGTATCTATTTGTAATCTGTTCCATGGGCACAACCGCTCGACAGGGTATACTGTAATGCTGATCAGCCTGATATGGGGAATGCTGCATCCCATCTCCGTCCTACTGCGGATGGCATGTCACTCCTTGGAGTGACGTATCCTCACCCTCTGGTGGGCAAGTCGACACAGCTATTAACCCTAGGGCGGCAAGGAAGCTCTAAGGTTGCCCACATAACATAATCAGGTCTCAACAAGCAACAATAATCACATATAACATGTATAACAAATATGATCATACTGTTCATGTTCTGATATTCTATTCTACATCTCTTGCTGAACTAACTGAATCTAATACTGAGTTAAACTGAGTCTGGGATAAGATCTTACTGTCTGATACTGATTTACTGACTTTTATTCTAAATATGGCATAACAACACAAAACAAACTTACTGAATTCATACTAAGCTCAATACTCGACTCCTGGCATTCTCTTCTGAGATTTACTCTATTTTCATAAGCTAGAATTACTAACTTGCCGAAGGAACTGGCTTTACATACCTCAGTTGTCGGCTTTCCGGCTAACTAGCGTAACTCGACCAATATTCAGCTAATTCTTCCAATTGTATTCACATTCATAGCAATTAGAACTAAATTCATCAATATTCTGGAAGAAAATACTACTATGAATATATCTATAACCCAAACTTTGACTTATTGAAAAACAGCTGAAAACTTGCTATTTCTCAAATGTCCAGAAGGGAGAAATACTCACTTTAGGACTAGGATTATATTGAAACTAATTTTGGAGCAATTCCACTTACCTTATCTCGGTAGCACGACGGTTCGCCGGCCGAATTTCACGAAACTAAACCCGTAGGAATGCTCCTTGCTGCTTAATACCTCACTACCCAAGGTTATATCGAGTTTGGACCGCGTATAATGGCGTAATAGGAACGAAATTTCTATAAAACCTTCGTGCCCTCTGTTTTCTTATGTACTCTCTGTTATTCTCTCGAAATTTTATGAATTTATCACTTAAAATCGAAGTTTGGGGGCTTTTATACTTGGGGCTGCACCTCACCTCTGTGGCACGTTGGCCATCGCGGAGGTGAGCCTCCGTGGCACGTTGGCCATCGCGGAGGAGGTTTGCCAGCCTCCTCTTGCGATGGTTCAACGTGTTGCTTATCCGGTCTTTCCCCGGGCACTTCACAAGCATGTATGGCATTCAAAAACTTTTAACCAACACGCGAATAGGCCATCTAGATATCAAGAATTTACGGGGTGTAACAGTGTGTGACTGTCTTCAACTGATATAAGGCCAAATCAGCACACTCCTGTCCATCCACCCCCAGGACCTAGGTGATCTTCAAAATCTCATCGATAAACTCGTGTGGATCCTCGTCCACCTTTGACCCAAGAAACTATGGTGGGTTCATCCTTAGGGAATCTCTTACTCATGCTGCTGATGCGTTCCCGTTCTGTGGGACATGCGCTACTACCTACTGGCTGACTTGGGCAGTGAAGGCCCGCGCTAGCATCTAAATGGCTGTCCTAAATTCAACATGGGCAACCGGCTCACTGTGCATGGTACTCATGGACTGGTGGGGCCTATTGGTGCCCGTCCCCATTTCCATCCTCATGGCCAATTCCATTTCCATTCCTTCTGCGGTAAACTCTGCAAGGAGGCATGATTCTGCAATCGCAAATAGCACTAGTTAGAAGGATAGAAAGGGATTTCACCGCACGACATAGATCATGAATGAAGGGAACATTTCCTAAACGTCTCATAGACTATTTATCATAAATGCGGCGCACTTCATACCTATTAAAAAGACTCTACTTAAACATGTCTTTCAGACACCCTAGGACACTTCAAAACCTATTGCTCTGATATCAAGTTTTTCACGACCTGAATGTAGGCTCGGATTGAGACATGGGACAAGGAGCCCCGAGAGACTCCAGGTCAACCCATGGCATGAACATACATCTAACTCAATCAAGTAAAGAAGAATACTTAACATAATAAACATGGTGGAAATCTGAACCTAACATTACAATCTGAAGATGCAAACCAAATCTAAAGCTAAACACAATCTACTATCTTAAAGGCCTCTAATTTTGATGAGTTGACGGGACAAGACCCCAACTAACTCTCTAAGTTTGGAAACTAAAAGTATGAGGGTAACTGATAACAAGTGGTCCTCGAGAGATGAGGACTCACCATTAGAGACTGGATGTTGACTCCGGAAGCTGGCTAATGACGGGGCTAAGTCTGGAGATTGGAGCTTGTATCATAACATGATACAACATAGAGTATGAGATCAGTATGTGGAATGTACTGAGTATGCCAGATAAGTAAAATCGCTTAAATAAGTAAAATCATTTAAAACATGTATAGTATAAAACAAAATCAAAATAAGAATCGGAGAGTAGGGCTTGCATGCTATTTTCTGAAATCATAATATGAACATAACTGAACATCATACTGAACAGAATGACCCAAAACTGAAATCTGATAATCATAAGTAAAACTGTACATTGGGTCAAACCTGCTTTAGAACATATGTATACATATATATATATATATGTATATATATATATATATATATCATGAATGGTAATATGCATAACTGAAATCATGAGGAACAAGGAGACTCGTCATGTAACCGACATTACCACGATAGAGTTTACGTGGTCTCGACTATTACACTCAACTGGGAATAGCCATCCAAAGCCTTGCCAAGGCTAAGGATGCTACCATGATATCCATATAAATCTCAAAGTCCCTTGGGGAAGGGGAAAGATCACATAGGAGGTTCTAAAATAATATGATCATACCTACATTGGCGCGTAGTTCTGAGGCAAAGGGTTGACTGACCCTTAGCCTACTCGGTGCTAGACACTACTCCTAAAAACATGCATATGCTCTTCATCGTTTTTCAATGGAGCTTACCATTGTCTATTGATAAAGCTGAATAATCATATACATATAAATCTGAAATCATACATAAGGAGCCTTGGCTCAAACCATACTACAAGTTGAATATAATTGGGAGTCTTGACACCAAAACCATGTGGTAAGCTAACCAACTTGAAATCGTAATCATACTTGAACATATGGGCTGTCACAATACTTAATTCACTCGAAAACATGACCATAGACATGGGTAATTTGAAAGAATACTTTTCATCAATAATATCTCATCATACATGAACATTCATCATAAATCTCAACTTTCATGAACTTTTCATGGATGGGCATTTTAATTTATAAAGCTTGAAAACATGATTATAATTGAAAAAAATGTAAAACTTGTCCATGAATTATAATTCAATAATAGAAACATACTTGGATCATACCCACATAGAAAATTAGGAAATTCATGCATTGGGTTAAAACCCCATTGGATCAAGATATGGATTTTTATGAACTAGAGAGGGATTGGCCATGGGTGCGAACAAATTCATCCATTCATAGCTTGCATACATGGGAGGATATGATTCTATAATTTCTCTGATTGCCCAAGGAAGAATGAAGAAAACTTGAAGGAAATTGAGCTTGATCACCTCTCTAGACCCTTACTCTTGCATGCATGAATAAGAATAGCCTAGAATGAACTTACCCCTCTTAAAATTCACTATTAATAGCTTAAAACGATGTAGTTTAGGCCTTAGGATCAGGAATTATGGTTAAACCCTTACTAAATTTGCAGAAAATTACTAACTACCAATCCTATGAGGGACTAGACGAGTTGTTACCAGGGGAAATGAGTCGTCTTCTGCTGCCGTGAAGTCCACTGCCACTTTTTCGTAAAAGGTCCCCATGATGTATCTAACAACTCGTTACTAGTGACCAGGACTCATGGTCACCCCTCGCTACCTCCACTGCTAAAACCTTAAGTCATTCATCCAAAAGCTAACAATGACTCAGAAAATGAATCATGGTGTCTGACCATGACTCGTGGTGTCAAACCGTAGGGTACACCACCACTTCAACCTTCTCCTTCCAATTTCCCTTTGCCACAGGTGACCTTACGACTCATGGGGATGATCACGACTTATGGGGCTGACCACGACTCGTGGTCAGCTCAAATTGAAAAATCCCAGGCAAGCAACACTCCTCACCATGAGTCACCTGACGACTCATGGTCAACCTGATGGATCACATGATGACCCTTTTTATGACCTGGTGCAGAAAATTTTATTTTCTTCATTTCAACTCTCGGGTTTGATCTTAGGGTTTTCAGAGTATAACATAATTGAACAAGGTCACAATCAAGAACAAGTGTCCTTTCCCTATAATTGATGACTTGTTTGACCAACTTCAGTGTGCTAAGTACTTCTCAAAGATAGAACTCAGATCCATTTATCACCAGCTTAGAGTTAGGGAGAGTTACATCCCGAAGACAGCCTTTCGAACTCGGTATGGTTACTATGAGTTTGTAGTTATATCATTTAGACTAATGAATTCTGCTACATATTTCATGGATTTGATGAACAGGGTGTTCAAGCCATATTTGGACATATTCATGATCGTCTTCATCGATGATATTCTCATATACTCTCGGAGCAATGAGGAGCATGCCGCTCATTTGAGGGTGGTGCTACAAACTCTCAAGGATCGCTAGCTATTTGCTAAATTCAGAAAGTTTCACTTTTGATTGGATTTAGAGCATTTTTGGGTCATGTGGTGTCGAGTGAGGTTGTGTAGGTGTACTCCCAAAAGATAGAAGTTGTAAAGAATTAGCCAAGACTAGTTTTTCCTTTGGAGATTAGGAGTTTTTAAGTTTAGTTGGCTATTACAAGAGGTTTCTGGAAGGATTTTCATCTATAGCAGCATCGTTGACTAAGTTGACCAAGAAAAAAGTCAAATTTCAATGGTCGGATGCATGTGAGAAAAGTTTTCAAGAGTTAAAGACTCGACTCTGCTCAGGCCTAGTATTGACCCTACTTGAGGCTATGGATGGATTCATTGTATATTGTGATGCCTCTAGGGTTGGTCTTCGGTGTGTATTGATGCAGCATGGTAAGATCATCGAATATCCCTCTAGATAGATTAAGACTCTTTAGAAGAATTACCTGACGCATGACCTAGAATTGGCAGCAGTGGTGTTTGCATTTAGGATTTGGAGACACTATTTGTATGGGTCCATGTGGATGTATTTACAGACTAAAGAGACTATAGTATGTGTTCATCCAGAGGGATCTGAACTTGCGACAAAGAAGATGGTTAAAGTTGCTCAAGGACTATGATATGAGTGTCTTTTATCATCCGGGCAAGACAAATATAGTGGAGGATGCCCTTAGTAGACTGTCCATGGAGAGTGTTTCTCATGTGTAAGATGGAAAAAAAGAGTTGGTGAAGGATGTGCATCGTCTTGGATGAAGGTTCGCCTCGTGGATTCGATAAATGTTGGTGTCAAAGTTCAGAATTGTTTAGAATCTTTTTTGGTGACTGAGGTCAAGGCTAGGCAAGATGAGGATCCTATTTTGGTGAAGCTGAAAAAACTGGTTCAAAATCAGAAGGTAAAGGTCTTCTCCCAAGGGGGAGATGGTGTACTTTGATATAAGGGTGGTTTATGTGTTCCAGATGTTGATGATTTAAGAGAATGAATGTTGTACGAGGCTCATGGTTCCTGATATTCTATACATCCAGGTTCCACCAAGATGTACCATTACCTATGGAAAGTCTATTGGTGGAATGGCATAAAGAGGGACATAGAAGAGCTTGTGGCTAAGTTTTCGAACTATCAACAAGTGAAAGTGGAGCCTCAGAGACCTGGAGGTATGCTACCAGACATTAGTATCCCCACTTGGAAGTGGGAAGAGATTAATATAGACTTCATCACAGGGTTGCCTCTCACTCACCGACTGTATGACTTTATATATGTGGTGGTGGACAGGTTGGCCAAGGCAACTCATTTCCTACTAGTCAAAACTACCAATTCAGTTGAGGACGATGCTATTTTATATATTCGACAGTTTGTTCGGTTGCATGGAGTTCCCTTTTCCATTATTTTGTATAGAGGTACTCAATTTACCTCATAGTTTTGGATATCGTTTTAGAAGGGACTCAATACTCAAGTCAAGCTTAGTACATCTTTTCACCCACAGATGCAGGGTCAGGCCGAGCGGACCATTTGGACTCTTAAGGATATATTGAGAGCTTGTGTGATTGACTTCAAAGGTTGTTGGGATAATAATTTACCTCTTATCTAGTTTTCTTACCACAACAGTTGCCACACTAGTATCTAGATGGATCTTTTTGAGGCTCTTTATGGTGGAGGTGTAGATCGCCTATTGGTTGGTTTGAGGTAGGGAAAGCTACACTGATAGAGCCATACCTAGTTCGTGAGGCCATGGAGAAAGTTCAGTTTATAAGAGAAAGGCTGAAAATAGCTCAGAGTCATAAAAAGTCATATGCGGATGTTACACGGAGAGAGCTTGAGTTTGAAGTCGATGATTGGGTGCTCTTGAAGTATCTCCCATGAAGAGAGCGATGAGGTTCGAAAAGAAACGGAAGCTTAGTCCCCATATGTTTACCCATATAGGATTTTGAGACGTGCTGGTAAGGTGGCCTTTGAGTTGGAGCTACCAGCGGAGTTAGTGGTAGTGCATCCAATTTTCCATGTATCGCTATTGAAGAAGTGTATTGGACCCAGCTTTGGTTTCTTCAGTGGAGAGCATGGGCATGAAGGATAGCCTTACCTTTGAGGAGGTACCCATTGAGATCCTTGATCATTAAGTTTGGAAGTTGAGGAACAAAGAAGTATCTTCAGTGAAAGTCTTGTGGAGGAATCAACTTGTTGAGGGAGGTACATGGGAAGTTGAAGCAGATATAATGGCTAAATATCCGCATTTATTTCTTCCTAACTCCGTCTCAACTTTAGGTATCAGTTTCCTCTCGAATACTCGAATCAATTTATGTCAAGCTCATGTTCCTCATTTTCTTTCATGTTGTACTATGTAAGTATGATTTGTGAATTCATTTCATTCATGTGTAACAGTCCGGAGTCAGTCACTCGATTAGATTTCAGCCTCAGATGTTCAGTATTTGGGATTACAGTTCCTTTCCATAGCCTTTCAATATGTTTAACCCACATTAGATATTGTAATACCCTAAAAGATCCTAAGGTTGCCTCGAGATTAGAAATACAATCAACATAAAAAGTTGGAAGACTATGTCAGGACGACTTGTGGTACTAGTCGTGGGAAGGACTAATGATTCATTGGATGAACCATTGTTTGAGGACTAAGCTACCTTGGATAAAACGTATGAGTCATTATACGACCCTTTATAGGAGACCACAGGTCGTTGTATGACTCATTAGAAGGATGGAGGAGCTAGATGAGTGAATTATGAGAGCAAACCACGAGTTGTAGGTTGGTGGTATGACTCATGGTCAGTGGTCATAACGGGTTTCTGGTGTATCAAGTTTGGGAGGAAGGAGTTGTGGTACGACTAGTTGTGGAAAACAATGAGTCTTGGCCTACATCAGTGGGAAGGGACTGAGGATTTTGGAAGCAGTGACCATGGCTAGATCCAATGACACATTATTTGATGGTACTAGTTGTGGTCTGACCCATGGGAAACTTCAGAAGTTAGGGAAAAACAGTGGTGACGACGGGTGGTAACCACGAGTCGTGGTATCGAGGTATGACTCATGGTGTCAATCGTAGTGTGTAATTTCCTACGAAATTAGTAAGGGTGTTTTCATATTCCTAAGCTCCTAAGTCCTAAGCTACGTCATATTAAGCTCTAAAAGAGGTGTTTTAAAGGGGTTTAACTTATTCTAAATCATTCCCCTCCCATGTATGCAAGATTAGGAATTCCCCATTGAAGATCAAGCCTAGAATTCTTCAAGTTCTTCTCTAAATATCTTGGGCTTTCAAGAAAAGTGTAGATTCAGTTTACCCAGGTATGTAAAGCTATGAATGAGGGTTACTTTCACTCTCATGCTCTAACTCTCCTCAAATTCATGAATCAAGTCTCAATCCAAGTTATGATCAAAAAGGGGTTTTAACCCAATTTCAGAGAATTCTCTATCAATTGTTTATGGGTCAATCCCTTTTATGTTTTAAAGTATATTTGAACATTCATGATAATATTTTAAGCATTTTTTGAATACAAATTTGTGATTTCAAATTTTAGAAGATTATGCCCAACTATGCAAGTTCATGATAA
Source organism: Datura wrightii (assembly GCA_035772735.1). Lineage (NCBI taxonomy): Eukaryota > Viridiplantae > Streptophyta > Magnoliopsida > Solanales > Solanaceae > Datura > Datura wrightii. The sequence continues at coordinate 32,611,446 of JASDFA010000008.1, forward strand.
AGTCAAGTTTATGATTTATGATTTCAAGTATGATGAGATATCTTGCATGTATGAATGTTTACAAATTACTCATGTATGAATCTATGATTTTGATCAATGAAGTTTATTTCAAATATGCATGATTTTTATATTTAGGCAAGCCCATACAAGACAAGTATGTCTTATGATCTAGCCAAGGCTAACAAGATCAAATGATAGATATATGTTTTGGAGTCAAGAATCCTCAAATGTATATATTCAAGTTATGTTCTAGAATATGATTATATGCGCATTATACATGTTTTGGGAGTAGTGTCTAGAATAGAGTAAGCTAGGGGTTCCAAGGTTCCCTGGTCTCATAAACTACGCGCCAATGTAGAAATATTTTTAAGGCCTATCAAGAAAATGTTTCCCCCACCCAATGGCACATCGTGATATCATACCTTACTTAACCTTTTCCCTAGCAAGGCTTAGGATAGACCTCCTTCATATAGGCAAGATGTGGAATCATCATGTGCTCATACATGGTGGTTTTCGGTTATGACGTGTCTCCCATTGTTCCTCATGATTTCAGTTATGCATGTTTACGACTTTTGAAATTATGTTTTTCAGCAGGTTTTACACAATTATCATTTTATAAGCTTTTATTTATAATTTCAGTTTTGGAAAGACATATGATTTTATTTTTAGCTTTAGGTCATTCGATTCAGATATGAGATTTATTTACGACTTCAAGTATTCAGATATCAACGTGCAGTCCTTACTATCATGATCATATGATTTATGTTATGTGCATGATTTCAAGTATACTAACTAAACCTATTTTACTTACCTTGCATACTCAGTATATTTCAAGTACTGATTGAATACTTTATGTTTTATCTTTTTATGGTACTGGTTCAGATGCTCAGACTTAGTTTTTTCATTAGCTAGTCTCCGCATCTTAGTCCAGTTCCCTTGATGGTGAGTCCTCATTCTTTGTGAACCTTCAGATAGTTGAGTTGTGTTACTTTCAGTTTTCAAAGTGAGCTAGTTGGGGATGTTGTCCTATTAGCTCTTTAGTTATGTTACAGGCTTTTTAAAACAATATGTAGAATTTTATCTTTGAAAGTGTTGACTCTGTATGGTTGATATATATTCATACTTCTGCTTATTCTAGCTTTGAAAGTGTTGACTCTGTATGGTTGATATATATTCAGACTTCTTCTTATTCATGTTTTCAGTTAGAAGTTTTCGCTTGAAGTATGTGCTCTAGTTGTTATGTTCCTGTTATGGGTCGACTTGTAGTCATTCGTGGTTCTAGGTTCCATGTCTCGGTCCGGGCCTAAGTTCAGGTTGCGACATTATGAATGACTTGGAAGAACTTCTCATGGAAACGACACATAAATTGCAATAATTGTAACTTTTGGGATTGTTAAAGACTTAACTAGGTGTTGCTTTCTATGATTTTTTATAAGAGGTATGGGATATAAGGAGACAGGCCTTGTGTCAAAGAGTTTAAAGTGATAAATGATTTAAGGATAAGTACAAGAGACTCACATATTGGATACTTTAATATATTCATATTCCATGATGTTCTATCAAAATTGCATGTTTAGTATGACTTGAGAAATATGAAGAAATAATACATCAAATATAAGTCCTGGAAGCCAAGTTGATGATTTGTGTGGATTTCAACCTTTGTGTTCAGGAAAAAACACCGTAAGGATATCTCTTGATGATGTTTCCAGTAACCAGAGGAACAAGAGATTATAAAATGATATCAACCTTCCTATTAGTCACATTTTTGGTTTGGGTCTATAAGCAATGACAATTACCTTGTGAAGACTCGCTTTCACTACGGTTCCAGTAGGTTTCCTTAAACAAATCACTGCCTATGTTCACCGGCTCATTCTTAGCATAATGTGGAAAGTTCCAAGAGGGAATGATGGAATTGGCCAGCACATTCTTAAGAAGGACATGGTAGTAATTTTATGAAAATTTAGGGTCACTTGGGGTGACTATCAGTGGTATGGGGTTATTGTCAATTTTATACTGGGTTTGGATTTTTCATGTTATGCCAGGTGGTTTACGGATGTTTTACTAGTAACACTTACCATTATATAGGTCTACTAAGGATCTTGGGTGGAATTGATGCTACCTTGTTAATGGAAACTACACAGATAATTAGAAGGAGTTACGTAGATAGTAGATATTGTGTTGGGGGATATATGAATGATATTGGAAGCCTATAGGGGTGTTCAATTGTTTTCAACGGATTTGGATAGAGAACAAAATTAATGAAATAGTGAGAGGAGCATATATTTGAAGATTTGTATGAAATTAGATATCGGTTTGTGACTCAGCAGCTTCAGCTCAATGAAAAAAAAAACTATCAGACTTGGAATTAGAGCAATTGGCCTTGGATAAGGTCAGTTTCTAATAGAGATGCTTAGAATTGGCTTAGAATAAGAAAAGATTCTTTGATGGAAAGAAGAAAGTCATGATTCATTCTTGTGATATTATGATCCAAACCATCGTGATTAGTACTCATACTAACCCTCCAGTGGGCGAACCACATCTTTCCAACTAAACTAACCAATTTAGAATCATTTAGTCAAAAGGAAACAATGTAAGAAATTAATAAAATCCAAATCTAAAGTTAAATAGTATGGAAGCTATATACTCCGATCCAAATCCGAAAGTCATTGTACCGGAACTCTAACAATGTCTAGAATAATAATCAAAATAAATAAATAAAATATCTAGAATGAAAAGACATCTAAATAAAAAAGATCCATAGTATCCTAGAGAAGAATCAGTTCACCCTCAGATAGGTTGTTTAGCAACTCTAGAGATAATGTCTCGAAGAAGGTTCTGGAACACCGTCTACACTCAAAGAAAGTGTATTAGCAGAATTAGTACAAACACTATGCACTGGTAGACATCATAGACCGACACAATTAATAACAAGTATAAAATCCAATGGGAAAAAAATCAAATATGCCATCGAACTTTAGGAAAAGGCTCATCTATGCCATCCGTTAAAAGTTGGGCTCATTTATGCCACTGCCGTTACTCAAATGGATCATCTATGCCATTATCTTTTAATAGATCTAATATGTGATTTTGCAAAATCAGATTGGACAAGTGTCCTATTTTTATTCAGCCACATCGATTAAAAAAACCACCTATATAAATATCCATTAAACCTACCCACCCTAATTAACCCGACCCACGACCCACTCCCCAATTAATCCAACCCATGCCCCACTCCCCAATTAATCCAACCCACGACCCACTCCCCAATTAAAATTAATACGCAATTCCCACCCTCTATTGCCGTGTGTTCTACATAACCTAAAGCCCCCTCATCATCTTCTTCTTCTTAGGGAGGTTTTATGAATTCTCCCTAATTTGAAAGGAACTTCATAATCTCCAAAGTTATTAGTCCATATCTCTGAATATCCAAAACAAGAAATTGATGTTTCAACCAATGTGCTAAAGATTGATCCAAAACTTAAGTTGTGTTTTAAAAATCTCAATATTTGCTATGAGATGCAATTGCATCAAACTTGAAATCAATGCAACATAACATGGCTAAAATAGTGGAAGCAGACATTGGAAGTCTTTTCCAATTTCTTTAAATTTCAAGCTTTGATTTAACTCTTTTTCAAGGTTTTGGCTACCTGATTGAAAAAGTGGGTTTGCGTTCTTTATCTCCGTGGAAGAGATGAAAAATGCCAAACAACCTTCAGAAAACATTAAGCTAATCAAAAGAACAAAAAGAAGAAGATGGGTGGGGGAGGGGCTTTAGGTTTTGTAGAATACACGACAGTGGGGGTGGAATTGGGTATTAATTTTAATTGGGGAGTGGGCCATGGGTCGGGTTAATTAGGGTGGGTAGGTTGAATGGGTATTTAGATAGGTGGTTTTTCTTAATTGATATGGCCGAATAAAAATAGGACAGGTGTCCAATCCAGCTTTGCAAAACCACATATTAGATCTGTTAAAAAATAATGGCAAAGATGAGCCATTTGAGTAATGGCAGTGGCATAAATGAGCCTAACTTTTAATGGATGGCATGGATGAGCCTTTTCCTAAAGTTTGATGACATATTTGAGTTTTTTTCCTAATACAAATCAAGTAAGCAAGGGCCACAAATATAAATATATCCAATCATCCACCTCAAGAAACAGGTAACAAATATTACCAAATAAAATATATCAACTTCAAGTATATAATAGCCAATCAATGTGAAATTTATGGTTTCTCAAAATCATAAAACATAACATTTCAAGATTATAATGTGAATCAAATCACAACAATTGTCATGACCCTAATATAGGCCCGGATCTAGACATGGATCCTCGAATCATAAATAGCTCCAAGTCGACCTATTGCATGAACTTGAAAACTAAATCTCAATATACACAAAGCAGAAAACTAAATTCTAAACTAGCGAAAGTCTGAATAATGGAAATCTATCCAATGGAAATATCAAAATACTAAATTCGAAGCTGAATATATGACTTTATGTCTAAAAAGATACTAACGAGCTGATGGGGAAACACCCCAAACTAGCTCACTAGAAGACTGAAATTGAGAATGAAAACAACTCAACCAACTAACGGTCCTCGAAGTATGAGGACTCACCAACAATGTTTTCTAGTTTAAACTCTGAAAACTGGCTAGCGGCGGGATTGAGTCTGAACATCTGAGCCTATACCATGAAATGATACAACACAGAGTATGTGGTCAGTACTTAAAAAGTACGAAGTATGCAAGGTAAGTAAAACAGGCTAAGTAAGTATAAGATGAAAATATACATAGAATAAATCATATCATCATAGGATTCTAAGAGTAAGGACTGCATGCTGAAATCTGAAAACATGAATAGACATAAGCTGAACCGCATAATTAAATCCAACAATCCAAAGCTCAAACTAATATTTATAAGTAAAACTGATAAAATGATCATCGGGTTAAACCAACTGAAAACATAATATCATAACTGATGAACATGCACAACTAATCATGAGGAACAATGGGAGACTCGCCATGTAACCGACTCTATCATGATAGAGCTTACATAATCCCAACTATTACACTCAGTGGGCAGAGTCATCCAAAGCCTTTCCAGGGCTAAGGGCATATCCATGATATCGATATCAAGCTGAAGGACCATTCAGAGCAGGGGAAGCTCACAAGGGAGGTCCTAATGTAACTGAATAATCCTATGTTGGCACGTATTTTTGAGACTCGAGGTTTTCTAAACCTCTAGCCTACTCAGTGCTAGACACTAATCCAAAAATAAAGAAATGCTCTCCATCATTTTTCAGCAAAGCTGAATTTAAATATTTTTCATTGAAGCTGATAATGTGATAACACGCATACTCTGAAATCTGAGTATGGGAAGCCTTGGCTGAAAACATACCACAATCTAAAAATTGGAGTATCAACTCCAAAACCATGTGGTAATTTATAAAGCTTAACTGAATCATGAAAACATATTTAAATCATGTAGGCTTACTCGAAACTTTAACGTACTTGAAATAGACTTGATAGTCAAAATGATGGATTCATACAGGGGTAAACCATGAATATTCTTTCATGTTAAACATTTCATCATACTATAAAACATAGATCATAAACTTGACTTTTAATGAAACTTGTATAATTGGACTTAATCCTTGTAAAACTTGAAATTATGAATTTATAATCAATTTGCACATAAAAACTTATCAGGATTCTTAAAACATCATTTCAAACATGAGAGGAATTGACCCATGAATTAAACATAGAGAATTTCACAAATTGGATTGAGACCCCATGGAATCATACACTTGAATTCATGAACTTGAGATGGGATTTTGGCATGAGAGTTAAGGAAAACTCTCATTCATGACCCTACATACATTAGTAAGTTGATTCTACACCCTTCCTTGAAAGCCCAAGAGATTTGGTAAAGAACTAGGGAAATTCTTAGACTTGATCTTCAAAGGAACTCTCTAAGCTTTCATGCATGGGAGAGAATGATTTAGAATAGTTTAAATCGGCTTAAATCCCTCCTAACAGAGCTTAAAATGATGTAATTTAGGACTTAGGATCTTAGGAATTACATAAACACCCTTACTAAATTACTGGAAAATTTCCTCTGCTGGTCCTCATAAGGGACTTCACGAGTCGTTAGGTAGGGGCGACTCGTGGTCCTCACACGTGATGTCTATTGGAATTTTAAACCTCCAATCTCTCCAACCTGACCATGACTTACTTCATGATTCATGAGATAACACCATGACTCGTGGCTTCACCCATGGTCACTCTCTAAACACGACTCTTCACTGGTTTACCACTGACTTCACAAGTCACATCATGAATCGTGGAGCACTTCACAGGTCACTGTATGAGTCTTCCTGTGACCTGGTGCAATATTTTCTTGCTTTCTCCACTTAAACCCTCAGGTCTGATCTTAGGATCTCTCGAGGTATTACAATATCTCCCCTTAGGAACATTCATTCTCGAATGTGGATAAACATGCTGAATAACTAGGGAAAGGAACTGCCATCCCAAATACTAAATATCTGAAGCTAAAAACTGATGGAGTGATTGACTCCAAGCTGATATACATGATTGCACTGAATTGATGAATCAAACATACATGCTCTGACATGAAAGGAACTGGGATACATGAGCTAGACATAAAACTAAACAGAGTACTAAGGAGGAAACAATACCTCAAGCTAGAACTGAGTCAGAAGGTACAAGATGCGGGTATTTATCCATAATATCTGCTTCAAATTCCCACGTAGCTCCCTTAACAATCTAATTTCTCCATAGAACCTTTACTGAAGCTACTTCTTTGTTCCTCAGCTTTTGAACCAGAAGATTAAGGATATCAACTATAACCTCCTCATAGCTAAGGAAATCCTCTACACTAATGCTCTCTACTGGGACAACCAATGTAGGACCACCAATGCACTTCTTCAACAGCAATACATGGAAAACTAGATGCACTAACGCTAACTCCGCGGGCAGCTCCAACTGATAGGCCACTTTGCCAACACGTCCCATAATCCTGTATAGGCCAACATATCAGGGACTAAGCTTCCCTTTCTTTCCAAACCTAATTACTCCCTTCATGGGAGATATGTTCAAGAACACTCAATCATCAACTTAAAATTCAAGTTCTCTCTTCACATTCGCATAGGACTTTTGACGACTCTGAGCTATTTTTCAGTCTTTCCCTTATAAGTTAAACCTTCTCCTTAGCCTCATGAACTGAATTTGGCCCTATCAGCATAGCTTCACCTACTTCAAACCAACCAATAGGTGACTTACACCTCCGCCCATAAAGAGCCTCAAATAGAGCCATTTGAATACTGGAGTGGTAATTCTTGTTGCAAACAAACTCGATAAGAGGTAAATAATCATCCCAACTACCTTTGAAGTCAATCACACATGCTCTCAACATATCCTCAAGAGTCTGAATGATTCTCTTAGCCTGACCATCCATCTGCAGGTGGAAAATTATGCTAAGCTTGACTTGAATACCAAGTCCCTTTTGAAATGACTTCCAAAACTGCAAAGCAAACTGAGTACCTCTATCTGATATGATGTACAAGGAAACACCACGCAACTGAACTAACTCTGAATATACAATTTAGCATAGTCCTCAGCTGACTCGGTAGTTTTAACAGGTAGAAAATGAGCTGCTTTAGTCAAACTATCCACAACCACCCAAATAGAGTCATGCTATCAACATTTACGAGGCAACCCTATGATGAAGTCCGTATTGATCTCTTCCCACTTCCAAGTGGGGATATTGATGTCTTGTTGCACTCCTCCTGGTCTTTGATGCTCCACTTTCACTTGTTGACAATTCGGACACATAGCCATAAACTCCACTATGTCCTTCATGCCATTCCACCAATAGACTCCCATAGCTCACTATATATCTTGGTGGCACCTAGATGTATAGAATATCGCAAACCATGAGGCTCATGCAATATCCATTCTCTCAAGTCATCAATACCCGAAACACACAAACACCCTGGTAATGAAGTACACCATCTCCCCCTTGGGAAAAGACCTCCACCTTCTGAGTCTGAACTGCATCCTTCAACTTTACCAAGATAGGATCCTCATCTTGTCTAGCCTTGACCTCAGTCACAAAAGAAGATTCTGAGCCACTATGAACAACGACACCACTATTCGTTGAATCAACAAGGCGAACCTATAATCGAGCAAGACTATGGACATCCTTTACTAACTCTTTCCTTGTATCTTCCACATGAGAGACACTCTCCATGGATAGCCCGCTAAGAGCATTCGCCACTACATTGGACATGCCCGAATGATAAAGGACATTCATGTCATAGTCCTTCAGAAGCTCTAACTACCTGCTTTGTTGCAAATTCAGGTCCTTTTGAGTAAACATATACTAGAAACTCTTATGGTCCGTAAACACATCCACATGGACCCCACATAAATAGCATCTCCAAATCATTATAAAACACGACCACTGCCAATTATTGGTCATAGGTCGGGTAATTCTTCTCATCAGTATTAAGCTATACAGAGGCATAGGCAATGAACTCGTCATGCTTCATCAACACACAACAAACACCAACCCTAGAGGCATCACAACACACCACAAATCCATCTGTACCTTTAGGTAGGGTCAATACTGGGGCTGAAGTGAGCCGAGTCTTTAGCTCTTGAAAACTCTTCTCACAAGAATCCGACCACTAAAATTTGACTTTCTTTTGGGTCAAGTTAGTCAACGGTGTCATAATGGATGAAAATCCTTCAACAAACCTTCTGTAGTAGCCAGCTAAACCCAAGAAACTCCTGATGTTCGAAGGATTAACATGTCTAGGCCAATTATTTACAACTTCGATCCGTTGAGAGTCCACTTGTAAACCTTCACTTGACACCACATGGCCCAAAAATGCTACTGAGTTTAGCCAAAACTCACACTTTCTTAATTTAGCAGACAACTAGCGATCCTTTAGTGTCTGTAGCATAATCCTCAAATGAACGACATGCTCCTCCTCACTCCGAGAGTGTATGAGAATGTCATCTATGAACACAATAATAAACATGTCCAAATATGTCTTGAACACCCTATTCATCAAATCCATAAAAGATGTAGGAGCATTAGTTAGTACAAAAGACATGACTACAAACTCATAGTGACCATATCGAGTCCTGAAGGATGTCTTTGGGATGTCAGTCTTCCTAACGCTTTGCTGGTGATAACCGGACCTGAGGTGTATCTTTGAAAAGCACTTGGCACCCTAAATTTGTTCAAACAAATCATCAATCTGAGGGAAGGGATACTTGTTCTTGATTATAACCTTTTTCAACTGCCGATAGTCAATGCACATAAAAAGAGAACCATCCTTCTTCCAAACAAAGAGAACTGGTGCACCACATGGGGATTTTCTAGGTCTGATGAATCCTTTATATAGAAGATCCTTCAATGCTCCTTCAACTCCTTTAGCTCAGCTGGAGCCATTCTATACGGAGAAATAGATATAGGCTACGATAGGGAAGAAGGTCAATACCAAGTCAATCTCCCGCTCGGGAGGGACTTCGAATCTAACAATGCATAAAAATCAATATAAAATACTCATAACATACTAGTGACAACATCTGGAGATATCTCCTACTTCTGACGAGACGAGAGGGCATAAAACCTATTCTAACACTAATCACCACCTGTACTAGTGGATGCACCCTGCTGAGATGAGCATGCTGGAGGGGCTGCCAAACTAGTGGATGGGTATTGACCTCTACCATGGACCTACATGGATAAAGGCAAGTATCTGAGCATATGACCGGGCTTCCCGCACCCAAAACATGCCACTGAACCTGCTAAGCACTGACCTGTGTGCCTCCTACCACACTTGTCACAAACTGGAATGCTGGGCTCCACCAATTAGCTCCCTTCACCTTGAGAGCCTGATGCCCGTCCCCTCTGATCATGCCTAGACCTAGATGGCATGCTAGCTTATGATGGCGCTACGGCTAATGACCTCTGGTGGGACTGCTAGTGATGTCCACCACAAGACTTATGTTGGGAGAACCCAAAAGCGTATGTCTTGGACCTCTTGGCCTCTCTCTCCCTCTCTCTCATCCGCGCTGCTTCCATCTACTCAGAATACAAGACCAATCAGGAGAAGTCAACATCCAGATATAGCATAATGGTCCTGCAATCCTTGACCAAGTAATCTACCACCCCATTCACAAATCTGCTCACCCGAGCCCACTGATCTCCCACCATCTCCGGAGCATACTGTTGTGTGAAGTCTAGAGCATACTCTTTGACAATCATATTGTTCTGCTTCAAATTCACAAATTCGGCCGTCTTAATCTCCCTCATCTCCCTAGGAAAGAATCAGACTAAGAATGTGGTAAGAAACTTATCCCAGCCAATGAATCCCCCTCCCACTCCGCGACTATCCTTCCACTGCCTGTACCAAATATGGGCAACACCTTTCAGCAGATAAGAAGCTAGGTATCAACACTTCTCGCCCGTCACCCCCATAATCTGAGTGATCTTTTGGATCTCCTCAATGAACTCGTGTGGGTCCTCATCTTGACCCAAGAAACTCAAGGAAATTCCTCTTGAGGAAATCCTTGACTCTAGTTGTTGCTGCGTTCCCATTCTAGGGAACATGAGCCACTGCTTGCTGATTGCCCTGAGCAGTCAATGCATGTTCCAACATCTAAATAGATGCCCTAAGCTCAGCTTGGGCAACCTTCTCAGGTACATGGTCTGCTGGGGCTGGTAGGGCTTGTTGGTGCCCATCTCCATTGCCATCCTCGTGGCTATTTCCATTTCTAGTCCTGTTCCATCTTTCATTAACATGACAGGGAGGCATGATTCTGCATATACGCATACGATGAGATAGAAGGATGGAGAGAGATACTTCATCGCATGATATAGATCTTAAAATAAGGGAAATTTCCTAAATCATTTTGTAGACTTTTCATCATAAAAGTTGCGTATTTCACACCCATGAAAAAGACTCTACTTATCACGGTTTTCAGACAGCCTAGGACATATTGAACCTTCGCTCTGATACAAAGTTTGTCACAATCTTAACATAGGCCCGGATCTAGACACGGAACCAGAACCATAAATGGCTCCATGTCGACCCATGGAACGAATGTGAAAACCAAATCTCAACATACACGAAGCAGAAAACTAAATTCTGAAATAGCAAAAGTATGAATAATGGAATTCTATCCAATGGAAATATCAAAATACTAAATACGAAGCTGAATATACGACTTTATGTCTGAAAAGCTACTAACGAGCCTATGGGGAAACACCCCAAACTAGCTCACTAGAAGTCTGAAACTGAGAATGAGAACAACTCAACCAACTGAAGGCCCTCGAAGAATGAGGACTCACCAACAATGTTGTTTGGGCTAAATTCTGGAAACTGGCTAGCGGCGGGACTGAGTTTGAACGTCTGAGCCTATATCATGAATTGATACAATATAGAGTATGCAACTAGTACTTGAAATGTACCGAGCATGCAAGGTAAGTAAATCAGGCTAAGTAAGTATAAGCTGAAAACATACATAGCATAAATAATATATTTGTAATATTCTAAGAATAAGGACTGCATGCTGAAATCAGAAAACATGAATAGACATAAGCTGAACCTCATAATTGAATCCAATGACCCAAAGCTGAAACTAATATTCATAAGTAAAACTGATAAACTGATCATTGGGTCAAACCTGCTTAAAACATAATATCATAACTAATGAACACGCGCAACTGAAATCATGAGGAATAATAGGAGACTCGCCATGTAACTGACATTATCACGATAAAGCTTACGTGATCCCAACTATTACACTCAAGAGAGCAGCGCCGTCCAAAGCCTTGTCAGGGCTAAGGGAGCTACCTTGATATCGATATCAAGCTGAAGGCCTATTTGGGGTAGGGAAAGCTCACAGCAGAGGTCCCAAAGTAATTGAATAATCCGACATTTGCATGTAGTTTTAAGACTCGGGGTTTTCTGAACCCCTAGCCTACTCGGTGCTAGACATTGATTCAAAAATAAAGAAATGCTCTCCATCATTTTTCAAGAAAGCTAAATCCATTATTTTTCAACAAAGCTGATAATGTAATAACATGCACAATTTGAAATCTGAATACGGGGAGTCTTGACTCAAAATATACCACAAGCTGAAAGGGGGAGTATCGACTCCAAAATCATGTGGTAAGCTAATTTATAAAACTAAACTGAATCATGAACACATACTTAAATCATGTAGGCTTGCCTAAAACTTTAACATACTTGAAATAGATTTGATAGTCAAAATCATGGATTCATACATGGGTGAATCATGAATATTCTTTCATGCAATACATCTCATCATACTAGAAAACATAGATCATAAACTTGACTTTCATAAAACTTGAATAATTTGGCATAATTCTTCTAAAACTTGAAGGGAATCGACCTATGAATTAAACATATAGTATTTCATAAATTGGAGTAAAGCCCCATGGAATCATACAATTGAATTCATGAACATGAGATGGGATTTGGGCATTAGAGTGAATTAAAACTCTCATTCATGACCCTACAAGCATGGGTAAGCTGATTCTACACTCTTCCTTGAAAGCCCAAGAGATCTGGAGAATAACTAAGGAAATTCTTAGATTTGATCTTCAAAGGAACTCTCTAAGCTTGCATGCATGGGAGAGAATGATTTAGAATAGTTTAAACCTGCTTAAAACCTTCCTAATAGAGTTTAAAATGATGTAGTTCAGGACTTAGAAACTTAGAAAATACAAAAATTCCCTTACTACATTTGCTGAAAAATTGCCTCTGTCGGTTCTCACGAGGGACTTCACGAGTCGTTAGGTAGGGGACAACTCATGGTCCTCACTTGTGAAGTCTACTAGAATTTCAAACCTCCAATTCCTCCTCCAACCTGACCATGACTTACTTATGATTTGTGAGGTAAACACGACTCGTGTCTGCACTCGTGGTCACCCCCTGACCATGGCTGTTCACTGGTCTGCCACTCACTTCATGAGTCACTTCATGACTCATGGAGCACTTCACGGGTCGTTGGACGAGTAATCCTATGACCTGGTTCAATATTTTCCTACTTTCTTTGCTTAAACATTCGATTATGATCTTAGGATCTCTCAGGGTATTACAACAATTCAATGGAACTATGCACAAATTGAAATACAACTATATATCCATGTATCTCCTCATTCTCACTCTACTTCAAACCTGATTATACATCGGTCACATAATCTGTACACATATGCCTGTAGGTCTTATTTTTGTTGATTCAGTCATGACCTACAAGGGACTTTAGAAATCCATGTACCATATCGACATAGTATCCGCTCCCACTCATTTGCTCATCTGAATGCTTACCTCATACTCGAGCCAATCATATCAAAACTACTTGTCTGGAGGCTTACCTCGAACATGAGCCACTCATGTCAAAAGAATGATGTATTCCATAATTATCACACAACTACTCGTCCTGATGCTCATCTCGAACACGATCTAGTCATCTCAGAATAGTGGAGTATTATTCAATTATCATGTACACATTTTATTATGCTCTCTATTCAATCATCACACATACAACCATCACAACTACACATTGATTATCACAATTGCACTTCAAAATCATGAATTATATTCATAGACTTAATAGTTCACAATCTATTTAGATAGTCTTGCTAAGTCATAATATCAATCATAAAGTATGTTCCAACATAATTCAAGCAAGCTCATCAATTCACATTACATATGAAAGACTATGCAAAGTCTAACTCCAATTAAACCATAACCTACCTCAATCAAATAGTTGAATGTGCAAGCTACTCCGTGGGAGCTTTGCCTTTTCTCAATGCCTCGGAACGCTCAAAGTCTAGAAACAACAAATTAAGAGTATTTAATCATCTACTCTTCAATCATATGTTTGGGAATTCAAATTCACCCCATTCTACCCATTTTCAAGGTTCAACTCATTACCCACGATTTAAGTTACCACAATCCAGCCTCACAATAATCATACTATCTAAATTCATGGAGTTCTACTACTTCAATCCCCTTTAAAGATATTTTTTGATGCCAAAAGTCTCAACTTTATCAAGTTCTAAGTCTCAATTTATGACCATGATGAACTAGTACATTCAATTTCAGCCTAGGAAGTGTTATTTAACAACATCGAAGGTTAGACTTCAATAACAACCAATACCCATTTAATATTTTCATGACCCTAGTCTATACCCTGGACGAGACACGGTACTTCGGGTCACAAGTAACCCTAAGCCAATCCATGGTCTATCATAACACTGCTAATCTGAGTAATCGTAGAGGAAGCTTAAATAAATAAATCATTTTTGAAAAGTTGAATAATAACAACTTTTACCTCTGAAGCAAAATTGAAAATCTGTATCTATGTCGGAAAGCCAACTACAAAATGATGAGTTACTGGGACAAGTCCCAAACTAAATCTAAAGTCTACTGAATGAAAATAACTGAAGAAAAATAAACATCATCCTCGAATGATGAGGACTCACCACTAGTTCAACTGATATTACCTGAGAGAAGATCTGCAAACGGTGCTGAGACTGCGAACCTGCGGCTGTATCATAATACAATACAACATAGAAGGTATGCATCAGTACTTTGAATGTACTGAGTAAGTGGGAGAAAATATAACATAAGGAATAAATAACTGAACTATAATGACATGCAATGACCAACTGAAAAATTGAAACTGAATAAATTGAAATATACTGAAATTGGTCAAAATGACACTATCTAATGGTCATTAACATGCCCTAAATCTGAGATACTGAATCTGAACTAACTGTACTAAACTGATTTGAATTAAGTAAATTGAAACTGTTCTGAGCTAAGCCAAACTGAGACTGTACTAACTATTTGGAGAGTCTATAACTGACATATAATCACATGAGCTAGACGTGGAGTCCGATATATACATCTCATTGGTAGGACCCAATATACCTTGCCAAGGTGTAAAGGCATGAACTGGGTGATCACATGTTTGGGGCCATAAGGCAAATAAGAATAACCTACGGAGGCAACGTAGTTCTGGAAACTTGGGTGCGATGGAACCCCGGTCCGCTCGATGCTAAGTCCTACTCCTACTGGATAGTCCTAGACTAACAACTAAGCTGATAGATCAAAACTAGGGCCCAAGACTAAGTCATGGATACCTATCTGGAAGTACCCTAAGAGTCTTATCAGATCAAATTCTTTAACTGGTGTTCTAAGACTGGCCAGAGTTGCTTATCTTGAAGCATCATAACCGTCTAAAGAACAAACTGAAATCTGAAGATGGGGGTTCTAAGACTGGTCAGAGATGCTTATCTAGAAGTGTCATAACCGTCTAAGGAACTACTAAAATATGATTTTTGAGTCTAATAACTAATAACTAGGAGGCACCATTTATATCTCAAGAAAAGACTGCAGTCAAACTAATCAACTGACATTTCTGGACAATACTGAGTATTGTAATAATCTGACTGAGACAAGACTAACAGGCATCTGACTTAGATTTCAACATATACTAACAATATAGGAATCCCAAAACTGATAGAATCAAGCCACACGGAAAACTAGTCCAACATGCAAGATTCTAATTTACTAAATCGAGAAACTAGGGCTAAATCATTCTACTATATGCTAGTTCCACAAAATTTCTAGAAATTGGGAATAATAAAGCAGCGAATATCATGAATAATATTCCACTAGAAATCTTAATGAATTTTATCTGAAAATTTTGTACATTTTGAATCCTCAAGGCTTTAACAGATAGAAGAATTAGAGAAGGGTTTTGGGGACACACGGGAAGAACAATTTCCTTGATGAATTCCAACATACCTGGTGAAATATTTCTAAGGAAATCCTTGAGAAATTCTGAGAAGAAGTAGTCGAATGCCCTAGCTCTACTCTATGCTTCCTGACTGTTTCTACACTTTAGACTTGTGGGAATGGGTGAAATGAAGGGGGGATGTCATTCTACCCATTTAACTCCTCTCATAAATGATCCCAAAATGATAGGGTTTTAAGATAAAAGGCTAGGAAGTTACACAAATAACCCTAGAATAAAATCTTGAAAAACTGTCGACAAGGGACCAATAGGTCACTTAACGAGTCATAGGTTGAGACCACGTCTCGTTGGGACCAGTCTTTGGTCCTACTGCCTGGGTTATGGGCTCACTAGATTTGGCAATGGGAAATACCACAACTCATTGGATGAACCAATGGGTCGTTGGTTCCTCCCTTGGTCACTGATTGAAAAAATTGGAAGGTTTGACAATGGGCAACATAACAACTCATTGGTGGACCCAACGAGTTGTTGTGTCCAGTCATTACCTTCACTGGGAAAAATTTAAAGAAAATCCCTGGCTTGACACTATGGATGGTCACAACGACTCGTTGTGTGGTACAATGGGTCATTGCTACCACTTGTTGTCAATGAAGAGGGTTTCTAGGACTCTCAACCAGTGACGCACACCATGAGTTGTTGTATCAAATGACGACTCATTGGTTGAGTCGTGGGGTCTTAGAAGAAGGATTTTGAGCTGGGGACCAACGAGTGACAGGATGAATCAATGTTCCTCACAACGGGTCATTCCATGTCCCCTTGGTTCCTGAAGGACCAAACAGGGTTCACCACGACTGACACAACGAGCCATTGGAGCTGACCACGACTCATTGTCTCAATCGTTCTGAGGCAACTTTTCTGGTTTTCTTCTGGATTTTTCTTGCAAGGTCTGAGTTGGTTTAGGAATTTTTCGGAGTATTACATATTTACCCTAAATTTCATAATCCTAGGGTTTTATTCATCATTTCACTATTAGTGACCCTTCAATTATTCTAGGAAATTAGGTGGTATGATAGGTGGAAAGGTTGATGGAGAGTTCTTACCTTGAAAATGAAATTCACCCTTGCCTTGGAAAAATTTCCCTTTAGCTCTCCAAGTTCGTGCTTGAGAGTTATGAGCTGAGAAACTCAAAATAACTAACTTATACATGCATTATGCCTCGCATCATCCTATAAAGCAATCACCACTATTGTTGTAGCGGACCCGCTATAGTGACCAAAGCTTCGCTATTGTTAGCTTTTACATTATGCCAACCATAATGGTGCTCCGGCTGCTACGATGGTATTGCTACTATGGATGTCCACCACTACAGCAGT
Organism: Datura wrightii; assembly: GCA_035772735.1. Taxonomy (NCBI): domain Eukaryota; kingdom Viridiplantae; phylum Streptophyta; class Magnoliopsida; order Solanales; family Solanaceae; genus Datura; species Datura wrightii. The sequence continues at coordinate 32,628,650 of JASDFA010000008.1, forward strand.
GCCATGTTAACCAGTAGCTCTGCGAAATAGCACATTTTTCTCTCCCAAAACACAATTCTTTCTTTAGAATATCACCGCACCTTCCAAACATGTACATAGCTATAAAATGATGCTATGGATTCACTCAAAGACTCAGAATCCCGTACGGAGGTCTAGTTCACTAGGTCACTCCCAAATGAAACACAACATAGAACAGTCAACATTAAGATTATGCACAATTTAGTTTTTCGCTACCTCATTTTAGTTTTTCTTAGCTCATTTTCACTATGGGAACTCTGAGAGGCTATTATGGTCATAATCATCCCATAATGATTGATCGGATCGTTACATTAATATCAATTAAATCACCATTAATCACCAAACAAGAGGAAGGAAAACAAGGGAAATAAGTACCTAACTTAACAAAAAGAAAAGGATACCTTCTACGCAGGTATGATTTAGTCTCCCAAGTGGCCTCCTCCATAGGATGGTTCTTCCATTGGACCTTCACCAATACGATCTCCTTGGATCTCAACTTGTGTACCTCCCTATCTATGATAGCCACAAGCTCCTCTTAATAATATAGATTTTCATCAACCAAGACTAAATCCCAAGGAATGATGTAGGTACCATCTCTATGATACTTCTTCAACATACAAATATGGAACTTCGAACGAACATCAGACAAACCTGGAGGCAAAGCCAATTCATAGAGCACTTTCCCCACATGTTGAAGAACCACAAATAGACCAATGTATTGTAGAATAAGCTTCCCTCACTTTCCTAATCACATTACCCCCTTCATAGGTGAAACATCGAGACAAAATTGCTCTCCCACCATGAACTTCATATCTCAAACCTTTCGATTCGCATATTCTTTCTATCTGCTTTGGGCTACCAAAAGCTTCTCTTAGATCTTTTTAACCTTCTTTAGTGAGTCTTTTAGACTATTGGTACCTCATGGTCTTATCTCAAAAGCATCAAACCAACCAATAGGAGACCTACACCTCCTCCCATAAAAGGCTTCAAACAGAGCCATGTCAATACTCGAATGATAGCTATTATTGTAATAAAACTCAGCCAATGGTAAGAAACGGTCCTAATGATCATTGAAATCAACCACACAGGCTCGGAGCATATCCTCCAATACTTGAATCATATATTTATACTACCCTAGGATGTGAGGGTGAAATATTATACACAGATCCATCCTAGTACCGAGATTAGCCTGCAAAGTTCTCCAAAAGTTAGATATAAACTGCATACATCTATCTGATATACAACTTGGCTAACTTTTTCGCATTATAAGTCACCTGGATTTGTACAAAAATGGAAGACTTAGTCAACTTATCAATGATAACCTATATGAATTGAACTAACCTAATGTGTTCGGAAGACCTACCATAATGTCCATAGCTATCCTTTTCCACTTCTATTTAAGGATGGGCATTCTTTGAAGGGTTCCTCCCAGCCTCTGGTGCTCATACTTCACTTACTGATAATTTAAACACTAAGCAACAAAGTATGCAATATCACAATTCATTCTACACACCTATAATGTTGTCTCAAATCATGGTAAATCTTAGTGGCACCAGGATCTATACAGTATCTTGAATTGTGAGCCTCTGTTAGGATAGTCTTCATTAGATCATTAACATGGGGCACATATACATGGCTTTTGACCTTAAGACACCTTCATTATCAATTGAAACCTCCTTAGCTTCTTCTAGCGAGACTTTATCACGAATCTTTCCCAGCTTGATGTCCTCAAACTGTCAAAACATAATTTACTATAGAAATGATGACCTTGCCTCCACCAAGCCAATACTCCATCGGATTCATACCATTCAAGTCTCATGAGCCAGAGCCTAAACCTCTCTAGCCAATAGACTCTTTGTGGCCTCTAAGCAAGAAAATCTATCCATAATCTTAGATTTTCTACTCAAAGCATCAACTACCACATTTTCCTTACCTGAATGATATGAGATGGTGAAATCATAAACCTTAAGTAGATTCATCCTCCTCTAATTTCCTTAGGTTAAGATCCCTACAAGTACACACATGCAAACTACAGTGGTCAATGACTACCTCATAATGATACCATAACTATAGTGCTTCCAGATCTTTAGGGAAAATACCACTACTGCTAACTCCAAGTCATACGAAGGATAGTTCTTCGCATGCACTTTCAGCTACCTAGAATCATACACAATGACCTTCTGTAACACCCCAAAATTCCCTAAGATTAGACCCAAGGGTTAAAATAGAGAAAAATAGGAAAATATGTACCAAATTATAGAATGAGTCATTGAATGACTAGTCAAGTAACCTAACGAGTCGTTAAGTGACCTTTAGGTATGAATGAGTGGGCAAAAATATTGGTTCCAGGACACTTGATAGATGGGACGATGAGTTGTCAAATCACCCCATGATTCGTTAGGACATCCCTTAGGTATGCAGTGTTGGAGAAAGGTAAAAATTCAGAAGTTAGGATGAATTGTCACAACGAGTTATTGAGTAACCTAATGGTTCATTAGGTAGCCAGTCAAGGGTTAAGCTTGGCTGGAAACTAGAGATTCAAAGGTTCCTGATGAGTGGTGAAGTGATCATTAAGTGTAACAATGAATCATTAAGTGAAGGCATCAAATCATGATCAAAAAGTTGGAATTCTGGCTAGTGATGACGAGAAGACTTGACGAGCCATCAAGTGACCTAATAAGTTGTTAGGTCACTTGTTGGGACTGGTAGTGGCCCTTTTGCAGTCGGATCATTAAGGGTATTTTCATAATCTCTAAGTCCCTAACTCCTAAACTACACCATTTTAAGCTTCCTAAAGAGTGTTTTAAGAGGGTTGAACCTAGCCTAAGTCATTATGCTCTCATAATTTCATTGAATTTGAAATCCTCTTCCAAGATCAAGTTGGAGTTCCTCCTCAATTTCTTCCTCAATTCTCTTGGGTTTTCAAGACCAGCTTATATATCAATTTACCCAGGTATGTAGGGCCATGAATAGTGGGATTTCTTCCAACCTCATGACCAATTTCTCCTCTAATTCACGAACTCAAGTCTCCAACTAAGTGTACTAAAATTCTAGGGTTTCAACCCCAATCCATGCAATTATCTATGTTATGTGTATGGGTCCAATCCCTTCATGTTTTGATTAATGATTTAAGACTACTGGGGTAGATGTTTACTCTTAATTTAATTATTAAATCATGATTTCATGTTTATGAGAATTATGCCCTATTATGCATGTTTTATGAAGATCAAGCTTATGATTCCATGATTTCTAGCATAATGAGTTATCTTGTATGCATGAATATTTATGAACCATTAACTTATGATTCCATGATTTTAAATAATGAAGTCTATTTCAAGTATATATAATTTCATAACTTGGGAAAGCCCATGCAAAGTTAAGTATGCTTATCATGATTTTTACCAAGGCTTAAAAGATCAGTTTTAATGAGATATTTGGAGTCAAGACTCCCCAGTTATTTAGATTTAAGCTATGTTTTGAGAATATGATTATATGAGAGATATGCATGCTTTGAAAGTAGCGTCTAGCACCAAGTAGGTCAGGGATTCAGAGGACCCCGGTCTCCGAACTACGCACCAACATAGGATATATTTTATCGGGATCTCTCAAGAGAGTGCTTCCCCTACCCAAGGGCACACCCGTGATATCACATCTTATTCGTCCTTTACCCTGGCAAGGCTAAGGATGGCTCTCCTCCATGTGGGCAAGACGCGGGCATTCAAACATGGTGGTTTTCGGTTATGACGAGTCTCCCATTGTTCCTCATAATTTTAGTTACTCATGTTCAGGACTCTTGATATTATATTTTATAGCCTATTGGACCTATTGATTAGTTTATGAGATTTCATTTATGATTTCAAGCATAAGAAGTTATATGATTTCTATTCCTAAACTTTTGTTCATTATGCTCATATTATGATAAATAACTTATGAATATGCATACGTCATATTTATGGATTTTAGCATGCAGTCCTTACTCTCATGAACTTTCTTGTCTTATACTCACGATTTCAGAATATTGTTTTAATAACATGTTGTGCTTACATTGCATACTCAGTATATTTCAAGTACTGACTACATACTCTATGCTTTATCATCTCATGGTACAGGTTCAGGTGATCCCTCCTAGTCTCGTCACTAGCTCACACTCGCTTAGTTCAGCTCCATACCGCTTTGGGTGAGTCCTCATCTTCCAAGGACATCTATTAGTTTATGCTTGTTATATTTTGTTTTAGTTTCAGACTTGGAGTTAGCTGGGGGCTTGTCCTAGCATCTAATCAGATTGTAAAGGCTTTCAGACATAGACCTAGCATGTTCAGCTTTGTGACTCAGCATTATGATATTATCTCTTTTGTTTATGTTTCATTATATTTAGGCTTCTGCTTATCCATGCTTATCTTAATTTTCGCTTGCTTATGCTTTAAATTCATGCTATGTATGTACCATAGATTATCTTAGAGCCATTAGTAGTTCTAGGTCCCGTGTCTTGGCCTGGGGTCCCAACTCGGGTCTTGAAACCTTCTGATCCTGCATCAAAATAGAACCCAAACCAAAACGTGAAGCATCACAATAAATAACAAAGTCCTTACCTTCCATAGGAAATGCTAAAATGAGGGTTGTAGTCAGCAGAGTCTTGAACTTTTGGAAGCTCTCTTCACACCGATCAAACCACTAGAATGACACATATTTATGAGTCAACCGGGTCAACTAAGAAGCAATAGAAGCAAAACCTTTTATAAACCAATGATAGTAGCTAGCAACTCTACAAAACTACGGTTTTCTATCACCAAAGTTGACCTTGCCCAACTCTTAACTGCATCCACTTTCTATGGATCCACCACAATTCCTTCCTTTGAAACCACATGCCCCAAAAAGGAAAATGATGCCAGCAAAATATTACGCTTCGAGAATTTAGCATATAGTTGTTTTCTTTTAGCAACCCTATAATAATCCTCATATAAGTTTCATGCTCCTTCTTACTCCTCTAATAAACTAAAATATCATCAATAAACACAATTAGGAACAAATCCAAGTTTGAATTAATGAATTAAATACACTATTCATCAAACTCATGAAACCAGCTGCAGCATTAGTAAGTCCAAAAGGTAACCAAAAATTTATAGTGCCCATACCTAGTCCAAAAGGTTGTCTTAGGAATATCCTCAGCCCAAATCCTCAACTAATGGTACCCTAACCTTAAGTCAATTTTTGAGAAAATTAAGTCACCCTGAAGCAGGTCTAATAAGTCATCAATCGTTGAAAGAGGGTCCTTATTTTGGATGGTGACCTTGTTCAACAGATGATAGTCAATGCACTTATGCATACTCCCATCCTTTCTCTTTACTAACAACATAGACACACCCCATCGGAAAACACTCAGACTAACCCCTTAATAAGCAGATCCCACAACTGCACTTTCAAATTCATCAACTTGGCTGGTGTCATCGATAGGGCAAAATGAAAAAAGGTTGAGTCCCTATCTCTTAGCCAATGAAAAAATCAATGTCGTAGTTTGCAGAATACCAGGTAAGTTTGTGGAAAACACCACTAAGAATTCATGTACCACCAAAACTGACTTAATAGATGTGACCTTTGTACTAGTATCCTGAATGTGTGACGAATATTCCAAACACCCTCTTTCCACTATTTTTATAGCACGTATGAAAGATATTAATTTTTAGGAGAAAAGCTACAATCATCCTTTTATTCAAGCCTAGACATCCGGCATAGCTATAATGATAGTCTTAGCGTGACAGTCTAAAGTCATATGGTAAGGAGACAACCAACTCATTCTCAAAATATTATCAAAATAAATCATGTCTATGATCACCAAATCTACCTAGGTTTTATAATCAATGAATGTTACTGAATATAACTGGTAGACTCTACCAACAATTATAGAATTACTAACGGGATTAGGAACATGAATCGAAGTGTCAAGCAAATCATATACCAAGTTCAGACCAATAAAGAATAAGTAGATACATACAATAAAGTAGAACCAAGATCAAATAAAGTCATATACATCTAATTATAGATAAGAATGGTACATGTGACAGCTAAATCTGAAGCCTCTACCTCAGTTCTACTCAAAAAAGCATAAAAATGTGCCTATACACTTGTAGGTGATTTGCTTCTATCAAGTTGTATACCATTTCTACCAATATGAATACCTTTGGGTTTGGGCTGGACCCTACCTCTACCTACTAAGTGGCCACCCCAGCCAAGATGAGGGTGGTCTCTATTAAATGCACTTCCTTCCCTTGCTACTGGAGCTCAAGCACGAGCTCGAGGAGCCTGTTTTGAAACAATTCCATCACTCTATACAAATATAACACCTCGAAAAATCCCTAAGATCAAATCCAAGACATGAAATAGGAAACCTGCATAAAAATGGCACCATACCATTATGAGACCTCAAGACGAGCCATTGTTAGGACCAATAAGTCATCGGTTGGCTCGTTGGTTGTCCCGTGGTGATGAACTTCAAACTTTTGTCAGAATTTACCTAGAAATGACAAGTGGACTGTATCACCCATTGTTAGATTATATTGGTCAATTGTTCTAGTCGTTGGAGCAAGATCATAGGACGACTCACAGCAGGGTCATGAACCAATGGATGAACCAAGGAACTGTTGGTTGGACTAACAATCCATTGTATGCGCTGTGGGTTCTGCCAGTAGAATTTTTATTTTGCAAGTCTAGGGTAATTCTAGAAAAATTCTACGCTTCTAACTCCTATGTGATGTCATTTTGGAACTCCTAAGGGATGAATTAAAGAGATTTTCGTAGCCTAATCACTTATTCCATTCTAAAACATCTGTAAGTCTTCTTCTCCCTTCTCCTCTCGGTGTTCGATACTACTCCCAAAACATATATAGTGCTCATAGTGTAATATGCATGAGTTCATGGGCTAGTTAAATCCTGATAATCGTAAACATGCTTGTAAATACGTGAACTATCCATGAATCAAGGCCCGTGGGTCGGCCAAAACAATATTTATAAATCATAGGGTCCATGCATATTAGTAGATCGTACATATAACCTGTAAATCCTCAAATCATGATGGATCATTGAAAATATTCATATATTAAATCATGTATCATGTTGAGTTTGTAAATATCAACAATTAAAGAGTAGATCATAAATTGATTCATCATAGATTATGCATAATTAGGCTTAATTTGGTAGAAACTGAAATCAATAATTTATGTAAGTAAAACAATTGTAAAACCTGATCAAATCTATAAAAATATAATATAAATCATAAAGACCCATTAGCAAATCATTAAATTTTCAAAAATTTGAATTCAAACCCCATGAGATTTTTGATAGTTTCTCATATATCAATAGAGAATGGGCATGGGTGTGAATGGAAACACCCATTCATAACCCTACATATCTGGGTAAGATCAGATTCCAAGGTTCCTAGAAAGCCCAAGGGATAATTGATAAAGGAGAGCTTGAGGAATAGATTGATCTCTCTTAAATTTCTTCCTAACATGCATGCATGGGAATGACTATGAAAGGGGGACTTAACCTATCTTAACATGTCCAGAAAATACATAAAATGACGTAGTTTAGGCCTTAGAGAATACAAAGGACGAGAATATCCTTAATGAAACTTCCCTGAAAAGCTTCCCAAATCAATCCAACGGGCGTACCAACGAGTTGTTGGAAGCTACGATGACTCATTGTAGGCCCTTCATATGCACTATCCTGGCTCTGATCCCGAACTCAAACCATGGCTAGAAAGGATGACTCATCCTTTGGTCCAATGGATCATTGAGTCAATCGTTGCTTGTCCCCTTCACAAAACTATACCTCCTTACCACGAGCCTCACCATGACTCGTGGTTGCTTCCAACGAGTCGTGGTCTTGATCTGTTACATTCACTGAAAATCCTTGTAACCAAATGATGACCGGTGACCACGAGTCGTCACTTCTCACCACAAGTCATTGGAAGACCCGTGGTATCCCCAACTGCTAAGCACAGCCTTTCCTATTACTGCCAACAATGACTTGTTGTTCCAAGCAACGAGTCATTGCATCTCCCCTTGTCTCCACTGCTACCAGGACTTCCTATCACCACGACTGCAAACAACGACCCGTGCTTTGATACTATGAGTTGTTATGTCGCCCGTTCTGTGATATTTTTCCAGTTTCAGCAGTTTTAAATTTTTTACTCCCGGGTCTAATCTTAGGCACTTTCGGGGTCTTACATAAACCAAGAAACTCCTAATATTTGATGGGAAAGTGGGTCTTGGCAAATCCTTCACCGCTGCTATCTTTTGAGGATCTACATGAGTACCCTCATTGGAGACCAGATGTCCTAGGAAGGCCACTGACTTCAACCAGAATTCGCACTTACTGAATTTAGCAAACAACTAGCGGTCCCTGAGAGTCTGCAACAGTACCCTCATGTGACTAGCATGATCCTTTTCATTCCTGGAGTATACTAATATATTGTCTATGAACACAATAATGAGCAGGTCTAGATAATGCTTAAACACCCTGTTCATCAACTCCATAAAAGTTGCAGGAGCATTAGTTAGCCTAAAAGACATAACCACAAATTCATAGTAACCATACTGAGTTTTGAAGGCTATTTTTGGTATATCACATTCTTTGACACTAAGTTGTTGATATCCTGATCTAAGATCTACCTTGGAGAAATAACTAGCTCCCTGAAGTTGGTCAAACAAGTCATCAATCCTGGGTAGAGGATACCTGCTCTTGACTGTGACCTTGTTCAGCTGATGGTAGTCAATGCACATCCTAAGTGTACCGTCTATCTTTCACACGAACAATACTATAGCACCCCACAGAGAGATATTGGTTCTGATAAAACCCTTATCTAAAAGGTCTTTCAGCTGTTCCTTCAACTCCTTAAGCTTAGCTGGAGCCGTTCTAAAAGGAGGAATAGATATGGGCTGGGTATCCGGAAGAAGGTCTATGCTGAAGTCTATTTCACGCTCGGGAGAGGCTCCAGTAAGATCTTCGGGAAAGACATCAGGAAATTTGCCAACAACTGGAACTAACTGAATACCCAGGGTCTCAGAACTAGAATCTTCGACCCTAACTAAGTGATATATGTACTCCTTCGAGATCATTTTCCTGGACTTAAGGTAGGAAATAAACCGACCCTTAGGCGCTAATTAGGAAACTGAAACCTGACTACTCTAGTTCTACAATCGACTGAGGCATAACAAGAATGTAACCAATCCATGTCAAGAATAAGGTTGAAGTCAAAAATGTATAGCTCTACTAGATCAATTGGGATAACTTTATTCAACACTGTGATCAGATAATTTCTATATACTTGGCTGGCTATAACTGACTCACCTACTGAAGTAGAAACTGAGAATGGTTATGAGAGGACTTCTGGAATAATATCAAATTGAATAGTGATTTAAGGAGTCATGAAGGAAAGTGGCTCTTGGATCTAGCAAAGAAATATATTAATGTAGAAAAGGCGCAACATACCCAAAACCCCATCAGGTGAGTTCTTTTGATCTGATGAGAAGACAAAGCATAAAAATGATTTTGGTGTTGTTTGCCACTCGTACCTCAAGTAGTACCCTGCTGAGCTGAATGACATGCTAGGGCTGCTGAGGTAGTAGACTAAGTCCTTCCCCGTCCTGCTGGCAGACAATCCCTTAATCTGTGACCCAACTGGCCACATCCAAAACAACCATCCTTGCCCATGTGGCACTCACGCAGATGATTCTTTCCATATTTAGGACAAGTTGGAAATGAGTGGCTATTGGAAACATGACTATGGGACTGAGAGTCTAATGCTCCACCCTTTCGGTCCTTATGGGATTAGAAAGAAGGGGCACTAGCTGATGAGGGTGTTGGAGCTTTTTTCTACAGCTATTGTGGGTGGATACCCCAACCTGACCTCTACTGGCCATATGCAGACTGGCTTGTTCTCACCTGTTTGTTCTTTCTCTCAATCTGGTTCAACTTCTCCACCTCTATCTATTGTGCATGAATGATGAGGCTAGAGAGATCGATGTCCTTAATATGCATTGCAGTTCTCCATTCCTTAGGAACCAAATCAAAAACTCCATTAATGAACTTGAGAATACGAGCCCATGGCTCAGCGACCATTTCAAGAGCATATCTCGACAACCGAGTGAACTCCAATGCATACTCCTCTATGGTCATATTGTTCTGCCTAAGATTCATGTGTTTGGAAGAATTAGCTTCCCTCAACTGTTGAGGAAAATACCTGTCCAAGAATGCCATAGCAAACTCATCCCATTCCACTAGACTTGCTCTATTCGGCCTTCCCTCCTTCCACTACTTATATCAAATCTGAGCTACCCCTTTCAACTGGTAGGCAGCTAGAGTAACACTCTTTTTAAAGGTGACACCCATGATTTGGGTGATCTTCTATACCTCATCAATAGGATCCTGTGGATCCTTATCATCTTTAGACCCATGAAATTCCGGAGGGTTCATACGTGTGAAATCCCGGACCCTGTCTTGTATAACCATTGGTGTTGACTGGCACCACAACCTGCTGGTTGACCTAACTTGTCACTGTTGTAGCCAGCATTTGAATCGCCGCCCAAAATTCCGCAGGAGACACTTGGTCATCTTGAGGGGCTTAGGGAATTGGTGGGGCTGGTCGGTTAGCATTTTCGATCCTTCCTCCATTCCTTTTTCTTGGAGGCATCGTTATTGCTGAAAAGAATAGTTCACGAGTTAGGAGGAAATTTTTTTTGATATTAGCTCAACGCATGATAAAGATTATGAACAAAAGGGGAGATTTCCTAATAACGTCTCGTAGCCTCCTCCTCATAAATATGGCACACTTTACACCCATGAAAAGGACTCTACTTGATGCAGCTTTTAGACATCCTAGGATACTCTAAACCTAGTGCTTTGATACCAAATTTTTCACGATTTGGGTCTACACCCTAGACGTGACACAGTAGTTGGAGCCACAAATGATCCCAAGCTAACTCTGGGCTTAACATCACATTGGTGTATTGAATTAAGTAGAAGAAGAAGCTAAGGAAAATTATAACTAAATAATACTCTTCTGAAAAGAAGAAATATCTGATAAGATATTGAAATTTATGTGACAACTGCAAAATATACTGAAACAATACTTTTTCTTAAAGCTATCTAAGAACTGACGAGTTACTGGGACAAGCCCCTAGCTAACTCTAAAGTCTAAATAAAAAGAAAATTGAACTGAAAAGATACTCTCATCCTCGACAGATGAGGACTCACCAACAGTACTGCTGCTGAAGTCATCGGAAGGGAACTAATGTCGATGCTGAGACTGAAAACATGCGCTTGTATCATAATAAGATACAACATGGAAAATATATATCAGTACTTTGAATGTACTGAGTATGTGAGATATAAGTAAAATAGTAGTAATACGTACCTGAACTGATAAACACTAAATATATCTGTAACAGTGTAACACATGTACTGACTAAGGATCATAGCTATACCCTGTAATCTGAATAAACTCAGTAGAACTAAAATTGAGACTATACTAAACTGAACTATACTGAAAACTATAACTGACATATAACCATGCAAGTTAGACATGGAGTCCGATATATGCACCCCATCAGGGAGAGACCACTGTACCTTGCCAGTGTATAGTGGCTGAGCTAGGTGATCATAGTCTGAGGCTTGTTCGGTCTAATGACCAATGGTGGAAACGTAGTTTTGGGAACCTGGGGGTGATAAACCCTAACTAGTTCAATGCTTAGTCCTACTACCACTAGAAATCCTAACTGTGACTGCTAGGATGATAGCTCAAACCTAATGTCCTAAATACTTATCTTGAAGTATCCTAAGAGTCTGAAGAACCCAATAACTGAAAGCTAAGTGTTATAAGACTCACTAGTATTTCTTTACTTAAAAGCATCATTATTGTCTAAAGAACAACCTGAAGACTGATGGCTTAGACTATGAAGTTTTATTGCACTCCTCAAGAGACTGAATCTAGTCAAATTGATTAGATGACATTTCTGTAAGGCACAAAGGGAGCTAAGTACTGACTGAGATTGAACAAGCTATAAACTAACTATGGTTCATATAACTATACTATCATGGTGATTAGTAGAATCATTAGAACCAAGCAACATTCGTATTTGGACAATTATGCAAGGCTCTTTCAATTACATATCAAGATTAGGGATAAAACAATATTTCATAGAAAAGATATCAACATGAACCATAAATGGTAATAACCTTCAAAAATCACAAGAGTTATAATAAGAATGAAGTTCATAATCTAACTGAACAACAACCTTAGCTTTGATCCTAAAAGGGATAGAACTGATAAGGTTTCTATAAGGGTTTTGGGGCACAAGGGATGAACAATTCCTATGTTGAAAACCTATATACCTGGAGGATAATTCCTTGGAAAAAGCTTCAGAATTTGAGAAGGAAATATGCAATCCCTAGCTTTTTCTCTGAGATGAACTGTCTGAGTTCTTCATAATTCTTCTAACTGGTTTAGAAAGAATGAGGGAAAAGGTCAACTATTCCTCTAAAATCCCTCCTAAATAATCTTAATACAATTTAGTTTAGAAGTTAAAATAATATAAAGTTTAAAAAATGCCCCTGGAATTCGGACTGTTAAAATCCCACTGCCAGTCACCACGAGGGACCTAATGAGTCATTAGGTCACTGGACGACTCATGGCCTCCCCACGTTGCCACTAGCAACTTTTCCCCCTTTTTAAATGCTTAACTGACTACTTCACCTAATGATTCATCATGACTCTTTACAGATCGTTTCACCACACATTACGACACTTTGAAACTCAAGTTTTCAACCATTCATCTTACCTCATGGGACACCAAACAACTCGTTAGGTATCACAACGACTCATCGCCGCCACTCTTCATCATTACTAGAAATTTTCTATTCTTCCACCCCTTACAGATGATGACTCACATGTTTCCCGAGTGGTGAAGTGTCCCAATGATTCGTCTCCTAACTCACTAAGTCCTGAGGAAATCCCAATATTCACCAATTGAGGCACACACGACGGGTCACTTAATGACCCATCGAGTCACACAATGAGTCACTCCATGACTCATTCTGTGACCTGGTGCAAGTTTTCCTATTTTTTTCATTTCAATTCCCTAGTTTGATCTTAGACACTTTTGGGGTGTTACACCATGTCCTCTCACAATGCACCTATAGTACAAGACTCAACATACTCTAGATTAAGTCCTGCTATGAACCGTGTGCCCTAGTTGGCATTGCAGGGACAAAGGTTGGTGCATATCTAGCTAAGGAGTTAAATGTCAATGCATACTCTCTAACGCACATCTTGCCCTGCTCTAGATGTAAAACTGATCTACTCAGGCCTTTCAAATCTCTCATGGAATATAATGATCTATGAAAGCCTTAGAGAAACTGGACTAGGTAGGTGGAGGTGCATCCTTCTCTCTGGATCTCTCCCAGATTTCATACCGCATAACAACTAGATCTCATAGTCGGAACACAGCTAACTCAACTAATTTAGTAGCTGAAGCATGCATAACTCTGAACATTCTGTGGAGCTGGTCAAGAAAATGTTAAGGGTCCTCTCTACTATATATCCCTATAAACTATGGAGGATTCAAAGTAATAAACTAACGGACCCTCTTACTTTTGGGTTTTTGTAGAAGGCCCGGCAACCTCTAGTGCCACTAGTTGTCGCTGAGCACACATAATCTAAGCCAATATGTTAACTGCTCTCCCGATATCCTAATCTGAAGGAATTGGAGGAGTTGGAGATAGTGCAGGCTGGTCGATAGCCCTCAGAGGCTCCTGACATAGTGGAGAATGCAGAAGGGATCTATAAGATGTCACCTCTTCGGCCTGAGACTGAGCCACCTTCATTCATGGCACTCTAATAGTACCTTCTCCTGCTAGTGTATCTAACTTTTGGTCAACTACAGTCTATCATATCTCAGGCATCTCTGTAGACAGACATCAATATAAGCTTAGGGACTCAAACCATATGACTCATCTCTATAGCAAAATTTGAGCAAAAAAAAGGTAACCATACTATCATGTCTTGCAGCTCCCAGCTTATAAATGTGGTGTACAACACATTTATAAACAAGACTCTCCTAGATACAACTTGCAGACTCTCTAGGATATGACATTGCTCAGATATCAAGTTTGTCATACCTCTCCTTGGAAGGCGTAAATGGTACTTGATGCCATACTAGATTTTGAGCTGACTTTGCTGTGAATATAAACCTCTAGTGCATACCAACAACCCATAATCCTGAAAACAGTCAAGTATATTTTGGCTTAAAAAAAGCCATTGGCCGATAATACCGCAATATAAACACCTATGCAGATACTCAGCTAACCTAATAGTTCACAATAGTAATAACATTCTATGCGGGTTGACAGGACCACCATGTTTTCTAGATCAGGTAAAGCTGAAAGTAAACATACAAGGGCCATTATAACTGCCTAACTGCCCAAACAAAATTACAAAGCCAACATGGCCAACAACATACACTTGTAGAATCCCATAGTCTGCAAGCCTCCGAAGAGTAAATACTTGGCTGGGACAGGGCCCCAACCTACCTAAAAAGAAATGTACAATAAAAGATAGGTAAACCTCTAAAGTATGGCAACTCCGGAAGAGAGGAGCTGACCAATATACTGATTCTGAACTACTACTAAGAAGGTATCTGAACTTGTTTGCCAGAACCTGTAGGCAAGAGTACGGTGCCCCCAGGCTCAAATATTAGTACAAAAATACAGGAGTATCTAAGGCAATAATAATAAGCTAGAACTGAACTGATTATAAGAACTAAGTGTAAACAACTGTAAGAATAAGAGAATAACTTGAAATATTTTGTTATGTTATACAGGAAACTAAATAGGAAATAATCGAATAAGAACCTAACCTGGCCCTATAAGCCTAGTAAGTGCAAATAACAAACAATTACCTATATGAACCCCCATAAGCCCTGATAGGTACACCTCAACCTATATATCTCAATTCGTAATATTGTAGCCCTATAGGCGTGTTGTAATTGTATCTTGAGCACACTTGGCTCACATATTAGTATTTCGAGCCTTCTGGGCTCTTATAGCTTTATCTAAGCTTTCTAGGCTCCAATAACTGTACCGCGAGCATACAAGGCTCTATTAAGGGTCATTAATGCCAACTTAGGTATAAAGAAAGTCCATAAGTGATTAATCTTCAATATGACTCTTATAAGCAAAGTATAGCCCTATAGGTGAGGTATGTTTGTCAATAGCTCTTCTAGGGAACTTGTAAGTGGACATAAAAATGTATATGGCTTTCAGATGTAGGCCCAAATACTAATAGCTGATGACATATCCAATACAAACATCAAACAATCTTCTAATTTATTAGCAGATAAGATAGCTTGCTAAGCGACCTGCACAATGATCTTTACATCATATCGAACTACAAGATTACTAACAGAAAGATGAAACCCCTGGAAACTCACCATCACAACCATATAGGCAGCCACAAGGTGATTAACACAAAGGTTGAACTACAACACTAATAATGTTGCTTTATAGGCGCTAAGATACGCCAAAGACCCATAGGCTAGTTTTGTAAATTATTGGAGTCGCAATGAAATGGTTATTATTGCAAACTAATCATTACGCTGCCAACAACAATATGAAATTGTAACAGCTAACCACAAGTCCCTTAAAGCTTTAATATGGAAAAAAATTATTAATAGCCTATTAAGTGACAATAATTTAGATGAAAAGATTCTTATGTCGCTTTTAACGCGTGGTAGTAGCTAAATGAGGCTAATCCCGACAAGGCAAGCTTACTCATGTCTATATATACACAAAATTTCAGTAGCTAAACCACAATAACTAACATGGCTATGGGTATTACAACAATAACAACAAGTTGTATCAACTATACATTGAAGAATTCTTGCCAAAAGAGATTTAGCCTTAACATACCTCGTAAGCGATCCAATAGCTCGAATATTCTCAACCAATCCTTAAATTATATATTGAAGCACAATAATCACCATGTTATAGAACTTCACATCCACCTAATTCAGTCCGCAACACAACAAATGGAGAAAATTTCAACATCGGTAGCCATTTTGATATATAGCATGTAACCTCAGACTAACGATGGAGGGAGGATTAAGAAACTTTACCTTACAATCTACAAGAGAAAAAAAGTCATTAACAACATGCTTAACAATCCTCCATTTTGTAGTAATATCAAACAAAGCCGAAATCAATGAAAGAAAGCATGCTAGTTTCTCTGCATGAAAACCCGACTTTTACCTTGATTTTGGAGCAATTTGATAGTGAAATCACCTCTACTCTCACTTAGAACCCTAGATGAATCAAGGAGAAAATGATATGATATTTATGAAATATTCGGAATGAAAAAAATTACATCCAAGTCATATAGATATATTCCCACTGACATGGAGCCTCCTCCATATGCTTTCTTGCGCGGTCTCGTGAAAACGCAAATATCTATCTATTCTAAAGTCATATCGGTGAACCATTTTATGCATTCGAAACTAGACGAATAGACCTCATATTTTATTAGAAGTTGGTCTCCTAACTCTTTATATATTGGGATAAAAGCTCCGAAACATACGAACCAAATTTCAAAAAATTTCTGAAAGTAATTTGTGATAACTTTGCCAATTTTTGTTTTACAACTTTCTCGACTTCAAATATGGGAGTACGATCATTGAGTGATTTGAATACCTCATAAAACATCCTTCTTATAATACTAAGCACTCTTTGATTTTCACGACCCGAACATAGGCCCAGATCGAGATACGGGACAAGGAACCCCGAGGGACTCCGAGTCGACCCATGACATGAACATTCAACTAACTCAATCAATAAAAATGGAAAACTCA
Source organism: Datura wrightii (assembly GCA_035772735.1). NCBI lineage: Eukaryota > Viridiplantae > Streptophyta > Magnoliopsida > Solanales > Solanaceae > Datura > Datura wrightii. Next base: position 32,645,563 of record JASDFA010000008.1, read on the forward strand.
ACATACATAATATTGTGAAATTCTAAACATGGCATAAGATCTAAATTACATCACATGAGTCTAAAATTGAACTACACTTTGTCCGAGAAAGCCTCTATTACAGAAGAGTTGTGGGACAAGACCCCAACTAACTCTCTAAACTGAAACTGAAAAGACACCAACATAACTGAAATAAGGAGGGGCCCTCGATAGATGAGGACTCACCAACAGAAACTTATGCTAATTCGAAGGCTGGCTAGGGTCGAGGCTGAAACTGAGCACCAGAGCCTGTATCATGAAACGATACAACATAGAGCATGCAGTCAGTACGTGGAATATACCGAGTATGCAAGGTAACTAATATGGATGTTTAAAATACATAAGAGTGCACAAGATTAGGACAACATGATGATAACATAAAAATCATAATGTAACATAAGGCTCAAGGTTTCAAAACATTTGCAAAATCATTCATAAACATATTCTAGAGGGAAAATCTTTATTAAACATGACTTGAGCCAAAGTATATAATCATAATCATATATATATATATATATCATGAGGAATAGTGGGAGATTCTTATAACCGACATACCCCATATGAGCACATATAGAGCCCGACCTGTAAACCCCTAGTCAGGAGGGTGTCAGTACCATGCCAAGAGTAGAACCATGAAAGGCGTGATATCACTCATGAAAGGCCCATTTAGGGCAATAGGGGATAATCTCAAGGGAGGTCCCATCATGACCTACGATGGCATATACTTTTGAGATTCGGGGCAAAACCTGAGCCCCAAACCTACTCGGTGTTAAATACTACACCCAAAATATATATAGTGCTTATAGGAAAATATACACGAGATTAATATGCTATTTAAATCATGATAATCATAATCATGCTTGTAAATACGTGTAATAGCCAGGAAATAAGGCCCGTGAGTCGGCCATAATCATAAATCATAAATCATGAGGTTCATGCATACCTGTAAAATATGTATATAATTAGTAATCATAAATTCATGATGGTCATTTCAGTAAATCTATATCATAAATCATAAATCATGATGGGTTAAAGAACATCAAAATCAAGGTAAAATCATAACTCGATTTATCATAGAACATGCATGATTGGGCATAATTTATAGAAATTTAAATCAATAAATTTATAATCGAATTTGCTGTAAAGTATGCCCATGATTCGTAAAATATGATGTAAAACATGAAAGGCAGTAACCCATATATAGATCATTAGGATTTCATAAGATTTAGGATAAAATCCTATAAGATTTTCAAATAAAATTTCATGAATTAGGAGAGATTGGGCATGGGTGTGAATGAATTCACCCACTCATAGCCCTACATACCTGAGAGACTTGGATTCTATCACTTCCTTGCTTTCCCAAGAGGTATTGAAGAACAATTGATGTAGAACCTTGGGGTTTTATGCTTAATCACCCTCTACACTCTTGAACTTTGCATGCATGAGCTTTGAATGGGCTAGAAGGACTTGACTTATCTTAATACACCCTGAAAATAGCTTAAAACATAAGACCTTAGGGCTTAGAAATGATAATAATACCCTTAATAAATTCACAGTTAAAACTGACTGCCAGTCCCAATGAGGGACTGGATGACTCGTCGTCCAAGGTCACGAGTCGTGGCATCAGTCTCATGTGCACTGTCCATTCTCTCATGGTCTCCACAGCCAAAAATCATTATTCTTTAACCAATCTTGACCAAGACTATCCCAACGAATCGTGGCGTCTGAACACGACTCGTGGGGTCCAACAATAGGGTACATTGCCACTCAAACTTCTCCTTTCATTCTCCCTTGGCCACGGCTGACTCAACAAGCATGGGGTCTGACCACGACCCGTGGTCATGCCTGTGGTGCCTTCAAAACACAAGTTTCAGAACTCAAGCCAACTCCTTACCATGAGTCACCTAAGGACTCGTGGTCACCCCCATGGGTCACAAAATGACTCGTACCTGACCTGGTGCAGATTTCCAATTTTTCTCCATTTCAACTCCCGAGTCTAATCTTAGGGCTTCCGGGGAATTAAAATATCTACTCCCTTTGGGAACATTCTTCCTTGAATGTTGAAAAGCATACAAAAAAGCAGAGAAATGCAATCATCATATTCAAATACTGATCATTTATGCTGAAAACTGACGGAATGACTACCTCCGAATTGAACTACATGGTTGAATTGAATTCACGAACCATACATACATACTTTGACATAAAAAAACTTGGGGACATGAACTGAACATGAAAACTAAATAGGGTACTAAGGAAAAAACTGATACCTCAAACTGAAATAGAGTTGGAACGGAATAGGTGCAAATATCTAGCCATCATATCCGCTTATGCTTCCTACGCAACTCCCTCAACATGCTTGTTCCTCCATAACACCTTGACTGAAGCTACCTCCTTATTCCTTAGCCTCCGAACCTGATGATCCAATATCTCCACAGGAATCTCCTCATAGCTAAGACTGTCTCTTACACCCACACTCTCCACCGGAACCACCAAAGCTTGATCACCCAAACACTTTTTCAAAAGTGATACATGAAAAATAGGATGAACGGAAGCTAATTCTGAGGGCAATTCCAATTCATATGCCACCTTGCCAACCCGTTTCATGATCCGGTAGGGGGCCAACATAACGAGGGCTGAGTTTTCCTTTATTTCCAAACCTCATCACTCCCTTCATGGGAGACGCCTTTAGAAACACCCAATCACCACTTTGAACTCTAGCTCTCTCCTTCTCACATCAACACAGGACTTTTGGCGACTTTGAGCTGTTTTCAACCTATCCGGCATTAGCTGAACCTTCTCCATAGCCTCATGGACTAAATCTGGTCCTATCATTGTAGCTTTACGAACTTCAAACCAACCAATAGCAGATCTATATCTACACCCATAGAGAGCCTCGAATGGAGCCATTGGAATGCTCGAATGGTAGCTGTTGTTGTATGCAAACTCAATAAGAGGCAATTGATCATCCCAACTACCTTTGAAGTCGATCACACATGCTCTCAACATGTCTTCGAAAGTCTAATTCTCTACTCTGCTTGACCATTCGTTTGCGGTAAACTGAGTACCTCTGTCTGATATGATGGACAAAGGTACTCTATGCAATTGAACCAACTCCCGGATATATAGTTTGGCATAATCCTCTGTGAAATCGGTGGTTTTGATCAGTAGAAAATAAGCAGATTTTGTCAACCTATCTATAACAACCCAAATGGAGTCATATTACCGACGAGTGCAAGGCAACCTAGTGATGAAGTCCATATTGATTTCCTTCCACTTCCAAGTAGGAATAATGATATCCTGAAGCACACCTCCCAGTCTCTGATGCTCTACCTTCACTTGCTGATAGTTTGGACAATTAGCCACAAATTCTGCTATGTCCTTCTTCATGCCATTCCACCAATAGATTTCCCGTAGGTCACAGTACATCTTGGTGGCACATGGATGTATAGAATACTTGGATCCATGAGTCCCATTCAAAATTTGGTTCCTCAAATCATCAACATGTGGAACACGTAAGCGACCCTGATATCGAAGCACACCATCTCCCCCTTTGGAGAAGACCTCTACCTTCTGATTTTGAACGACCTCCTTTAACTTTACAAAAATAGGGTCCTCATCTTTTCTAGATTTTATATCAGTCCCCAAGGATGATTCTAATCCATTTTGAACTATAACACCGCCAACCATACGAACTCCCAACCTTGCAAGTCGATGCACATCCTTCACCAACTCCTTCTTCCCCTAATCTACATGGTACACACTTTCCATGGAGAGTCTTCTATGTACGTCTGCTACTATATTATCCTTTCCCTAATGGTAAAGGACACTCATGTCATAATCCTTAAGTAGCTCCAACCACCTCCTTCACCAAAGATTGAGATCCTTCTAGGTAAACACATATTGTAGACTCTTATGGTCCGTAAACACATTCACGTGGACCCCGTACAAATAGTTTCTCATAGTTTCAAGACGAATATAACCGCTGCCAATTCAAGATCATGGGTCGGGTAATTCTTCTCATGAACTTTCAGTTGTCTGGACGCATATTCTATATCTTTTCCATGTTTTATCAATACACACCCAAGTCCAATCCTCAAAGCATCACAATACACCACGAACCCATCGGTACCCTCAACTAGGGTTAACATTGTTGCTAAGGTGAGTCGAGCCTTCAACTCTTAGAAGCTCTATTCATAAGCCTTCGACCATTGGAACTTTACCTTCTTCTGGGTCAGTTTAGTCAATGGTGCTACAATAGATGAAAACCCCTCAACAAACCTCCGATAGTAGCCACTAAGCCCAAGAAACTTCTGATATCTGAAGGACTCATCGGTATGGGCCAATTCTTCATCGCCTCTATCTTCTGTGAGTCTACCTCACACCCTCACTAGACACCACATGACCCAAGAATGCCACAGAATTCAACCAAAACTCACACTTGCTGAATTTTGCATACAATTGATGATCCTTCAAAGTCTACAACCACACCCTCAAATGAGCAAGATGCTCCTCCTCTCTCCGAGAGTATATAAGGATGTCATCTATGAACATAATCATGAACATGTCTCGATATGGATTGAACACCCTGTTCATCAGGTCCGTAAAAGCTGTAGGAGCATTTGTTAGTCCAAAATACATAACCACAAACTCATAGTGACCATATCGAGTTCTGAAGGCTATTTTCAAGATGTCACTCTGTCGAACCCAGGGCTGATGGTATCCAGAACTGAGATCTATCTTCGATGAGCACTTGGCATCCTAAAGTTGGTCAAACAAATCATCAATCTTTGGGAGGAGATACCTGTTCTTGATGGTGACTTTGTTCAATTACCGACAGTCAATGCACATCCGAAGGGAACCATCCTTCTTTCGGACAAATAGAACTGGTGCACCCCACGAAGACTTACTCGGCCTGATGAAACCCTTGTGTAGAAGGTCCTTCAACTGATCTTTCAACTCCTTTAGCTCGGCTAGAGCCATTCTGTAAGGAGGAATAAATATAGGTTGTGTGTCAGGTAGGAGGTCAATACGAAAATTGATTTCCCTCTCAGGAGGAATACCTCGTAGATCATCTGTGAACACTTCTGGATACTAATCTACCACTGGAAGTGACTGGATAGTCAGGTCTTAGACGTAGAATTCTAAACATTAACTAGATGATACACACAACCTTTAGAAATCATCTTTCTGGCCTTAAAATAGGAATCGAAATGACCTACAGTCACGGCTGATCTACCCTTCCATTCTAAGACTAGCTCACTCAGAAATCTGAACTCTACAGTATGAGTTCTACAATTAACGGAGGCCTAACATGCAAATAGTCAATCCATGCTGAGGAAAACATCGAAATCAATCATGGTTAGCTCTACTAAATCTAATGACATGAATTTCTAAAGGACTGTGATCTGGCAACTTATATACACCCATCTAGCTATGACTGAATCACCCACTAGAGTAGAGACTGAGAAAGGTTCTGACAAGATCTTAGGACTGAATTCAAAACTACTAGCCACGTAAGGTGTCACAAAATACAAGGTAGCCCCTGGATCTAAAAAATCATAAACATCAAGGAGAGAAACTTGTAACATACCAATAACCACATCCGGGGAAGTCTCCTGCTCCTAACAGGATGCAAGGGCATAAAATCTGTTTTGACGTTGACTGCCAGCTAAACTAGTCGAAGCACCCTACTAGGAGGGACGTACTGCTGGAGCCGCTAAACTAGTGACTGGTATACGGACTCCACCACCCCCTGATCTTGCCGAAAGGTAATCCCTGAGCCTGTTTTCGGGTTTTCCACACTTGAAACAAGCATATGAGCCAACTAAACACTTCACTGGGTGATTCTTGCCTCACTTTGCATAGGCTGGGAAGGTGCGCTCTATCTGCATGCTACCCTGGCCCCTCGAATTGGAGGAACTGCTCCTCTAATCACCTCATGGTCTAGATGGTGCACTAGTTGATGATGGTGTTGGAGAAAAAGACTGTGATATGACTATTGACGATGTCCGCCCCTCGATCTAAGATGAGAAGTCCCATAATTGTCTGTCCTGGCCCTATTGTCCTCTTTCCGCCTCTAATACACCGCCTCCATCTGCTGGGCATGTAAAATTATGTGTGGAAAAATCCAAGTCCTAATGTAGTATGGAGATCCTACAATCCTTATCCAGGTAGTCCGCCACTCCATGTACTAATCGGCTCACTCGAGCCCTCTGGACTGCCACTAACTCTGGCGCATACTTGGATAAGATGGTGAACTCTAGAGTGTACTCCTCAATTGATATGTCACCCTACTTCAGATTTACAAACTCGGCCTCCTTCAGTTCCCTCATCTCATGAGGGAAGAACCGATCTAGAAAGGCAGCATGAAAACCTTCCCAACTGATAGGGCCTTCTCCCACTACCCTACTATCTATCCACTATTTAAACCAAATATGCACAACCCCTTTTAGCTGATAAGAGGCCAAGTCAGCGCACTCCCCATTTTCCACCCCCATGATCTGGTGATCTTCAGAATCTCATCAATGAATTTATGCAGGTCCTCATCTACCTTCGACCCAAGAAACCCTGGTGGTTTCATTCTTAGAAAATATTTGACTCGAGCTGCCACTGCATTCCCATTCTGAGGGCAGTGCTAGTATCTTATGGCTGCCCTGAATTCAATACGGGCAGTTGGCTCTGGTACATGCTCCTCATGGGCTGGTGGGGCCTGATGGTTGCCCCTCTCCGTTGCTGTTCTCATGGCCATTTTTGTTTCTCCTTCTATTAACTTGACGTGGAGGCATGATTCTGCAAATGTGTATAGCACGAGTTAGAAGAATAGATAGGCATTTCATCACACGACATGAGATCATGAAAGAAGGGAACATTTCCAAAATGTTTCGTTGCCTCTTTGCCATAAGTGTGGCTTGCTTTATACCCATGTAAAAGACTCTACTCAACGTGGCTTTCAAACATCCAAGGACACTCCAAAACCTATGTCTCTGAAACCAAGTTTGTCACGACTCGAACATAAGCCCCGATTGAGACACGGGACAAGGAACCCCGAGAGACTTCGACTCGACCCATGGCATGAACATTCAAATAACTCAATCAATAGAATTGGAAGACTCAACATACAGAATATAACGAAAGTCTAAACATGACATAAGATCTGAAATAAATCACATGCATCTAAAACTGAATATACACTATGTCCGAGAAAGCTTCTATCACAGAAGAATTTATGAGACAAGACCCCAACTAACTCTCTAAACTAAAATTAAAAAGACACCAACATAACTGAAATAAGGAGGGGCCCTCGATAGATGAGGAATCACCAACAGAGACTGATGCTACTCCGAAGGTCGGCTAGGGTCAAGGCTAAAACTGAGCACCAGAGCTTGTATCATGAAATAATACAACATAGAGCATGCGGTTAGCACATAGAATGTACCTAGTATGCAAGGTAAGTAAAATGGACGTTTAAAATACATAAAAGTGCGTAAGAGAAGGACAATATGATCATTAAAAAAATCATAATGTAATATAACACTCAAAGTTTCAAAATATTGGCAAATCATTCATAATCATACTCTCGAGAGAAAAGATTTATTAAACATGCCTTGAGCCAAAGTATATAATCATAATCATACATAAATCATGAGGAACAAGGGGAGATTCTTTTAACTGACATACCCCATATGAGCACAAATGGAGCCCGGCCTGTAAACCTCTAGTCGGGAAGGTGTCCATATCTTTCCAAGGGTAGATCCATGAAAGGCATGATGTTACTCATGAAAGGCCTATTCGGAGAAAAAGGGTACTGTCTCAAGGGAGGTTCCATCATGACCTACGGTGGAATGTAGTTTTGAGATTCGGGGCAAAACTTGGGCCCTAAACCTACTCGATGTTAAATACTACTTTCAAAACATATATAATGCTCATAGGATAATATATACGAGATTCATAGGATAATTAAATCATGATAATCATAAGAATACTTGTAAACACATGAACTAGCCAGGAAATAAGGCCCGTGAGTCGACCATAATCATAAATCGTAAAATCATGAGGTTCATGCAAACTTATAAATCGTGAGGTTCATGCATACTTGTAAAACATATATATACTTATTAATCATAAATTCGTGATGGGAATTTGAGTAAATCCATATTGTAAATTATAAATCATGATGGGTTAAAGAAGATCAAAATCAATGTAAAATCACAACTCGATTTATAATAGAACATGCATGATTGGACATAACTTAATAGAAATTTGAATCAATAAATTTATAATCAAATTTAGTTGCAAAATCTGCCAATGATTCGTAAAATATGAAATAAAATATGAGAGGTAGTAACCCATAGATAGATCATTAGGATTTCATAGGATTTAGGATAAAACCCTATAAGATTTTCAATTAAAATTTCATGAATTAGGAGGTATTGGGCATGGGTGTGAACAAATTTACCCACTCATAGCCCTACATACCTGAGAGACTTGGATTCTATCACTTCCTTACTTTTTCAAGAGGTATTGAAGAACAATTGATGAAGAACCTTGGGGTTTTATACTTGATCACCCTCTATACTCTTGAACTTTGCATGCATGAGTTTTGAATGAGCTAGAAGGACTTAAACTATCTTAGTACGCCATGAAAATAGCTTAAAACAATGTTGTTTAGGACCCTAGGTCTTATGAATCAAGATAATACCCTTAATAAATTCGTAGTTAAAAACTAACTGCCAGTCCAACGAGGGACTGGATGAGTCATCGTCCAAGGTCACTAGTCGTGGCATCAGTCATTGTGAGCACTGTCCATTTTCCTCAAAGGGTCCCCATGAGGGACCTACCGGATCATGGTTGGTGACATGACTCGTGGTCACTTCTCGTGGTCTCCACTGCCCAAAATCATTATCCCTTGACCAATCTTGACCACTACCATCCCAACGAATCATGATGTCTAACCACGACTCTTAAGCCATATTTCATTTATTTACACAATATTCTTGTGATGCCATATCCATCTTGGCAAAATAGTTTCTCATATACAGTGAGATGTTAAAACTGAGTGAAACTCAATCTAAAATGCAATTAGAATTGCGCCATCTTGGGAAAATACTCACTCATATACAATGAGTTGTCAAGCAGAGTGAAACTTAATCAAGTTACAATTCCAATTCTTAAACAACCTATCATATAATTACCTGTCACAAGTTTTACAACCACAATCAATGCTTTTAATAATCAAATGCAACATTTTGCCCAACCCATAGCATGATTTATAAGTTTGAAAAGAGTAATCTATAACCTATATTGAATGCGAGAAAATGTGTCACAAACCATAAAAAATGCACATTCCCATTACGAACAGCCTCATAATACTGTAAATATATCAAGAACATGATTTACGATTGGATACAAGTGTACCTATACCCACATTATCATACTTCAATTCAGAGCTCAAAAAATCAATCCCAAAGTGAACCATTAGCCTCCAAGGACAAAATAATAATTTTATTTTATAATTTATTTAATTATAAGTTAAGGAACCAATATGAAATTGCATCTAAAGTAGAGTTCAAATTTACTGTCAAATCATCAAAATACTTTAACTTTACGCGTAAATCCTCAATTTTCATACTCATATGCGGTTTAAATAATAAAATAATCCATAAATTAATAATTTGATCCCAAAATAGGTCTACACATAACATAAGGACCTTAAGTTCCAAAAATAAATAAATTCCAATCACAAATCGACCGTCAAACTAACGAGTTTTAATTTCTTATCTTTGGGGCTTAGAATCTCAACTTTTACATTAAATTCATGAATTATATTAAAAAATAATGTGTATTATTAGAAAATAAATAAAATAATGGAACAATCACGCACCTAATATTTATGCGAGGAAAATGCATCAAAATCACCTCAATCAGAGCTTTCTAGCTTCTAAAATGTTTTAAAAATTAAAATTCCAAAATATGTCATTTTATAAAATCAGTGGGAATTTGCATGAAATATCTTCATGTTCAAGCCTCAGTAAGTTCCTCGAGCAAACACCAAAAACTCATCTAAGACTCTTTGGACACAAACCAAATATGCAAATCAATCATAAAAACATTCTGAACCTATTGGAATTATCAAATCATGGATCCGAGGTTTTCTTGATTGAAGATCGGTCAAAAATAGATTCCTTAAAACTTACAAATCTAACTAAAGGCTCAAATCACCCGTGAACACCTTGGGATTCACGCACATTATTCAGTCAAGTCATAAATCAATATCCAAACCTAACAGAGCATTTAGAATTTGATTTCGAGCTCATTCATCTTGAATGTTGACTTTTGTCAAACTTTCCAACTTCTCAACATTCAAAATTAAAATCTTTCTCTAAATTCATCCGATCACTTTGAGAATTATGATACTCATTATATCAAGTGATAAGAAACATAATGAATCTATGTAAAGGATCAAACAGGTGAAATAGGATAAAAAGAACAAAATAACCATGCGGGTCATTACATCATTCATCACCTAAATATTCGGTCATCCTTGAATGGGTAAATAAAGGTATCAAAACTGTTGAGCAATTTCAAATACACATAGTAGGCTTCATGCAAGAAATCTCAAGCAAATGTTACATTTATAGTAATACTTGTTCACCCTAATCATCAGATCCTCTTTTGTTTTAGCCTATAAGACTGTATCTTTAGTATTCAAAACCAAAACTTCTCAAAACAATTTATTTTCATATAATTGAACTGTCTCTATATGCAACACCTGATTTGATCATAGTCATAGTTCTAAATGTAATTGATTCATCAAAACCCATCGTAGTCACCACAATATGATAATTGTAGTCATAATTCATTTCCTATTCTATACCAGTAAAGTACCATGATCCCACTAATCTTTGTTTCACATCTTCCAAAGTTGTCATTAGTACCAAGAACCTTTAGAAAACACATTTTCAAGAATCACATATAATGACCTGACCAGTGGTTATAGGATGGTAGGGACATAGTACCCTGTTAGAGTCCTCATAGTGAAAATAAGCTAATAAAAACACAAATGGGATAGTTAAAATTGAATTGTGCCTAATCTTGATGTTCAACGTTATATGTTGGACTTCGTTTAAGGGTGACCTAGTGAACTAGACCTCCGTAGGGAATTTTAACTCTATGAATGAATTCTTAGCATTGTTTTTTACAGTTAAGTACACATTTGGAAGGTGCAATGATGTTCGAAGGACAGAGTTGTGTTTTGAAATAGGAATATATGTAGTTTTATGGAGCTACTAGTTAATAGGGCACTGCTGCAGTGATCAAATGTCTGCCATAGTGAGCCTACTGTGGAAGTCATAGTGTCGCCATAGCGGTCGTTATTGAAGTGCCAAAGCTTGTCATAGAGAAGCCTTGATCACTATAGAAGATCCACTACAGCGAAAGTGGTGATCACTGAAGAATAGTGACATGAGGAAAAATGCGTGTATAAGTTAGTTGTTTTGAGGTTTACAGCTCATAATTCTAAGGAATGAACTGGGAGAGCTGAAGGGTGATTTTTCCAAAGGAAGGGTGAATTTCATCTTTAAGCTAAGAACTCTCCATCAACCCTTACACCTATTATTCCACCTAATTCTATAGAATTATTGAAGAGTGACTAATGGTGAAATCATGATTAGAATCCTAAAACTATGGAAGTTAGGGTAAATTATATGGGTGTTGGTAGTTATTGAATTCTAACCTTATAGGTTGTTAAATAACACTTTCCTAGGGTGAACCTGGATGTGCTAGTTCATCATGGTGATATCTTAAGACCTAGAACTCAGTAAAGTTGAGACCTTTAGCATCAAAAAACTACTTTAAAGGAGATATAAGGAGTAGAACTTCACGAATTAGGATAATAGATTATTGTGAGACTGGATTATGGTAACTTAACCCGTGGGTAATGAGTTAAACCTTGAGAATAGGTAGGATGGGTGGGTTTGAATTCCCAAATTTATGATTAAGCAGTAGATGATTAAATTCTCTTAATTTGTTATTTCTAGAAGCGTTCCAAGGCACTAAGAAAAGGCAAAGCTCTCGCATAGTAGCTTGCCATTCAAGTCTTCGATTAAGGTAGGTTATAGTTTATTTGGAGTTAGACTTTGCTTAGCTCTTGTAGGTAATGTGAATTGATGAGCATGCTTGAATTGTCTTTGAACATATTTTGTAATTGATATTGTGACTTAGCAAGACTATGTAAATAGATCGTGAAACTGTTAAGTCTTCAAATATAATTCATGATTTTAAAGTGCAAGTGTGATAATCAATGTGTACTTATAATGGTTGTATATTTGATTATTGAATAGAGAGAATACTAAAATGTGTGCATCATAATTGAATAATACTTCATTATTTTGAGATGAGTGGCTCATGTTCGAGGTGAGCATTTAGACGAGCGATTGTTTGATAATTAAGGAATACACCATTTTTCTGAGATGAATGGCTCGTGTTCAAGGTGAGTATCCAGATGATCAATTATGATATGAGTGGCTCGAGTCCCGGGGGAGTATTCGGATGAGAAGGTGAGTGGGAAAGGGTGTCATTCTGGTATAATAGATGGATTTTTAGAGTTCCATGTAGGTCATGATTGAATGGGAGAAAATAAGACTCACTGACATATGTGTACAGATTGTGAGATTGATATGTAATTGATGAGTTGGTAATTTACAACTCATTAGGATTTTAAGCATAAGCTCTTTCTTTGTTTTCAAATTATCTAGGAAGATTTTATACCTTTTTTGTAACACCCCAAAACTTTCCTACACTAGACTCAGACATTTCAAGAAAATTCAAAAGAAAACCAGAAAAAAATATCTCAGAACGACTGAGACAATGAGTCATGGTCAGCTCCAACGACTCGTTGTGTCAGTCATGGTGAGCAGGTCTTGGTCTCTCGGGAACCCACGAGACAAGGTATGACCCATTATGAGAAACAATTAGTAATCCTATCAGTCGTGGTTTCCCCGGCTCAAAAATCATTTCTAGGACCCACGACTCAACCGACGAGTCATTATAAAAAACAACAACCTATTATGAGAGGAGTTTACTACAACCTTCCTAGACAGATTCTTTCCCTGGGAGCTCAGGGAAGCTAAGGTGGCAAATTCATGAACTTGAAGCAGGGCAACAGGACAGTAGAAGAATATGCACTGGAGTTCACCAAGTTGTCTAAATATGCTCTAGAGATGGTAGCCGAGCCAAGGGCTTGCATGCTAAAGTTTGTGATGGAGTTTCAAATTTAGTCCTTAAGGAGTGTAGGACAGCAATGCTTATCAAGTACATTGATCTATCCAGCCTCATAGTTCATGCCCAGTAAATTGAGTCAGAAAAATTAAAAGATTTAGAGTGGGAGAGCAAATAGGCAAGAACCGACTAGTCAGACTATGGACATTAGAGATATGGCAGTAGTAGCTGCCCACAACAGCAGTAACGGGCTCCAACACCCAATTCAGCCAGCGCCCCTAACTTTCGGTCTCATAAGGATCGGAGTGGTGGAAAATCTGGCTCTCAGTCCCAGAGCTACAATGCCAGCAATCACTACCCATCTTGCCCTAAGTGTGGAAAGAACCATCCAGGGGAGAGTCTTCAGGTTTCGAGAGGGCTGTTTTGGTTGTGGAAAGCTTGGTCATCGCCTTAAAGAATTTCTGTCAGCTAGACGGGGGAGATCATAATCCACAGCTTCGTCAGCTACAGTAGGCCGACCAGCTCAGTAGTCCAATACTTCAGGTACGGATGGCGGCCAATGCCAAAACCATTTTTATGCATTGTCTTCATCATCAGGATCAGGAGAGCTCACCTGACCTAGTCACGGGTATGTTACACCTTTTTCATCTAAACGTGTATTCCCTGCTAGATCCAGGAGCCACACTTTTGTTCATGACTCCCTATGTAGAAGCCCATTTTGATATCAGTCCAGATGTCCTCTTGGAACCCTTCTTAGTCTCTACCCCAGTTGGCGAGTCAGTTAGAGCCATCCAGGTGTATAGAAGTTTCCCAGTCTCAATCTTGAACAAAGTCATTCCAATTGATCTGGTAGAGTTAGACATGGTTGACATCTACCTCATTGTTGGAATGGATTGGTTACACTCTGATTATGCCTCAGTTGACTACAGAACTAGGGTCGTCAGGTTTCAATTCCCTAATGAACCGACTCTAGAGTGGTCGGGCAGTAGTTCAGCGCTGAAGGGTAGGTTTATTTCCTACCTTAAGGCCAAGAATCTTATTTCCAAGGATGTATCTACCATCTAGTTATGGTAAAGGATTCCAACTCTGAGACCCCAACAATCCAGTCAATCCCTATTGTCAGAGAGTTTCCAGATGTGTTCCCTGAAGATCTTCCTGGAGTCTCTCCTGAATGGGAAATATACTTCGGTATAAACCTTCATCTAGATACTCATCCCATCTTTATCCCTCCTTACAAAATGGCTCCAGCTGAGCTTAAGGAGTTGAAGGAGTAGCTAAAAGACCTTCTTGATAAGGGTGTTATCAGACCCAACATCTCTCCTTGGGATGTTCCAGTACTATTCATGCAAAAGAAAGACGGTACCCTCAGAACGTGCATCGATTACCATCAATTGAAAAAGGTCACAGTCAAGAACAGGTATCCCCTACCCAGGATTGATGACTTGTTTGATCAGCTTCAGGTAGCCAGTTGTTTCTCCAACATCGATCTCAGGTCGGGGTATCATCAGCTAAGGGTCAGAGAGTGTGATATACCGAAAATAACTTTCAAGACTCGATATAGTCACTACGAGTTCATGGTTATGTCTTTCAGACTCACAAATGCCCCCACAACATGTATGGACCTGATGAACAGAGCCTTTAAGTAGTATTTGGATATGTTCGTCATTGTATTTATTGACAACATTCTGGTATACTCCATAAATGAGGAAGAGAATGCTAATCACCTGAGGATAGTGCTTCAGACACTCAGAGACTTCCAGTTGTTCGCCAAGTTCAGCAAATACGAATTCTAGTTGAAGTCCGTGACTTTCCTAGGTTATATGATCTCGGGTGAGGGTATCCAGGTAGATCCTCAAAAGATAGCAGCGTTGAAAGACTGACCCAGACCTACCTCCCCAACCGAAATCAAAAGTTTTAGGGTCTAGCTGATTACTACCAATATTTTTTGGAACACTTTTCCTTTATAGCATCCCCTCTGACTAGGATGACTCAGAAGAAGGTGAAATTTCAGTGGTCAGATGCATGTGAAAAGAGTTTCTAGGAGTTAAAAACTCAACTCACTATCTCTCCAGTATTGACCTTGCCAAAAGGATTAGATGGATTTTTAGTGTATTTGACGCTTCCAGAGTTGGACTCGGTTGCGTTCTGATGCAACGGTGAAAGGTGATAGTCTATTCCTCCAGACAGCTCAAGGTTTATGAAAAGAATTATCTGACTCATGACTTGGAGTTGGCAGCGATGGTGTTTGCATTGAAAATATGGAGACACTACCTGTACGAGGCTCACATGGATGTTTTACCGATCACAAGAGCCTTCAGTATGTGTTCAGTTAGAAAGATCTGAATCTTATTCATAGAAGGTGGTTGGAGCTATTGAAGGACTATGACACAGGTGTGTTATATCACCCGAGAAAAGCCAATGTGGTGGCTAATGCCCTAAGCAGAGTGTCTATGGGGAGTGTGGATCATGTTGAGGAAGGCAAAGAGGAGCTGGCAAAGGATATCCACAGATTAGCTTTGTCGGGAGTACAATTGGTTGATATAGCTGAGGGTGGAGTAGTTGTGCAGAGTGGATCAGATTCCTTGTTGGTAGTTGAAGTTAAGTTAAGGTAGGATGAAGATCCCGTACTTCTAAAATTGAAGGAGTTGGTCCGCAGAAAAAAAGTGGAAGGCTTTCTCCCAAGGGGGAGATGGTGTACTCTGTTACCAAGGTAGATTGTGCATACCAGATATGGGTGATTTGAGACAGCAGATACTAGCTGAAGCACACAGTTCGAGATACTCCATACACCCTAGTGCTACTAAGATGTACCGTGATTTATGGGATATTTACTTGTGGAATGGCATAAAGATAGACATCACTGAATTACCCAAACTGCCTTCAAGTCAAAGTAGAAAGCCAGAGATTGAGAGGTATGACTCAGGATATCAGCATACCCACATGGAAGTGGGAGGAAGTAAATATGGATCTTATTAGGGGTCTACCTCAGACTCGTCGACAACATAATTCAATCTAGGTGAAAGTAGATCGGATGACTAAATCAACATACTTCTTTCCAATTAAAACTACAAATTTAGATGAGGACTATGCTAGGCTTTATATCTAGGAGCTAATTAGACTTTATGGGGTACCCTTGTCCATTATCTCAGACAGAGGTACCCAATTCACCTCCCACTTCTAGAAATCCTTTCTGAAGGGACTTGGTACCCAGGTCAAGCTCAGCACAGCTTTTCACCCCCAGACAGGTGGAAAAGCTGAGTGGACTATTCATACCCTAGAAAATATGTTGAGGTGATCGATTTCAAGGGAAATTGGGATGATCACTTTCCTTTCATCGAGTTAACGTACAACAATAACTACCACTCCAGTATCCAGATTGTCTCATTTGAGACATTGTATAGAAGGAGTTGTAGCTCTCCTATCGGGTGGTTTAAGGTTGGTGAAACTACTCTTATCAGGCTAAAATCAGTTCATGAAGCTATGCAAAAAGTATAGCTCATCAAAGAAAGATTGAAAACAGCTCAGAGCCGTCAAAAATCTTATGCCAATGTGAGGAGAAGAGAATTGGAGTTTGCAGTGGATGACTAGGTTTATCTAAAAATTTCACCCATGAAGGGAGTGATGAGATTTGGGAAGAAAGGAAAACTCAGTCCGAGATATGTGAGACCCTATAGAATTCTAAAGCGAGTTGGAAAGGTAGCCTATGAGTTGGAATTACCTTCAGAATTAGCATCTGTGCAACCAGTATTCCATGTGTCACAATTGAAGAAGTGCATCGGTGATCCAATTTCAGTTGTCCCATTGGACAATGTGGGAGTGAAAGGTAGTCTCTCTTATGAAGAGGTCCCGGTTCAAATCCTTGACCACCAGGTTCGTAAGCTGAGGAAAAAAGCAGTAGCTTCAGTCAAAGTCTTGTCGAGAAATGAGCATGTAGAAGGAGCTATGTGGGAAGCTGAAGCTGATATGATGGCTAGATACCTACACTTATTCCCTTCCAGTTTAGTTCCACCATCAGGTACTAGATGCCTCCACAATACTCTGTTCATTTTTGTACTCATCAGCTCTATTTAGATTTTCTACGTGCATTCTAGTTGCACCAGCTCTATTAGTACAATTAAGGCAGTTCGGAGTCAATTACTCCTTTAGAAACTAGCTCATAGTCTCAGTCTAGAAATCTCATCTCTTTTCCTAGTTTTCCAGCAGTTTTAGTCTTCATTCGAGGATGAATGATCCCAAGGGGAGATATTGTAACACCCCAAAACATTCCTAGACCAGACTCAGACATTTCAAGAAAATTTAGAAGAAAACCAGAAAAAAGTATCTCAGAACGATTGAGACAACGAGTTGTGGTTAGCTCCAATGATTCATTGTGTCAGTCGTGGTGAGCAGGTCTTGGTCTCTTGGGAACCCAGGAGACAAGGAACGACCTATTGTGAGAAAATATGAGTCGTCCTGTCAGCCGTGGTTTCCCCAGCTCAGAAATCCTTTTCAGGACCCAATGACTCAACTAACGAGTCATTGTTAGAAGCAACGACCCGTTATGAGAGTCGTCGGGTGAAATCCCGAACATCCCATCCCAGTGAAGACGAGAGGAAACAACGACTCATTTTTTCTCACAACAAGTCATTTTCAGCACCCGTTGTGTCAACTTAGACATTTTTAGAATATCTTTCCAGTGGACCCAACGTCTGGACATGACGACCAGTTAGTTTAACCAGCGAGTCGTTGTGTCACCTATTGCCTAGCCTACCAGTTTTCCTCGTCCACTGGCCATAGGAGGAACCAATGACCCGTTGGTTCATCCAACGAGTCATACTGAACCCTGTTGCAGATCCAGTGTCTTCTCGTCCCAGACAGTGGAAACAACGAGAGGTCCCAATGAGTCATGGTCTCAACCAACGACCCATTGAGTGACCTACTGGGACCCTATCGACCAGTTTTCAAATTTACTTCCCAAGGCTACTTTTGTAATTTCCCACCTACTTAGTTCTTAAACTACATCTATTTGGGTTTTAATCAGGGGTTTTAGAGGGGGTAACCGACGGTTTCTCTCATTTCTCATTTCTTCAACGGTTAGAATGTAAAGTTTCTCTCAGAAAGGCTCAGAGCAGAAGTTAGGGAGATTGATCTTTCTCAGATTTTTAAAGGAATTCTCTCAAGGAGTTCCATCACCAAGTATGTGGGAATTCAACAAGGGAATAGTTCTTTCCTTGTGTCCCCAAAATTCTTCTTTATCTTCTTTATCAGTTCTAGCCTTGAAACTTTCAAATGTAAAGAAATTATTTGTCAGAATTCATTTAATTCATGTGGAATATTGGTTATGTTAATTGTAGATATTTTTCCACCTGTTTGTGACTACTTTGAAAATTGTCCCTGTAATGTAAATTCTAGCTCTAGTTCTTGAATGTAGAAAAAGTAGAGTCTTGCATAAATGATTAATTATCGAAATTGCTTGATTCTATCAGTGTTGGGGATTCCTATATTGTTAGTTTGTACTAAAATCTAAGTCAGATATTGGTTAGTTCAAATTTAGTCAGAATATTAGAATACTCAGTGTTAGTTAGAAATGTCAACTAATCAGTTTAACAACAAAAATTCTCGAGGTGTCAGTAGTGCCTCCCAGTTATTAGTATTAGAATCAGTATCAGATTTTAGTGGTTCTTTAGGCGGTCATGACACTTTCAGATAAGCAGCTCTGACCATCCTTAGGACCCCAACTTCATATTACAGTTTTCCCTTTAGACGGTTATAGTGCTTCCAGATAAGCATCTCTGACCAGTCTTAGAATTCAATTACAAAATCTAGTCCGATAAGACTCTCAGGGTGCTTCCAGATAGGTATTCCTGACTTAGTCTTGGGCCCCAATTTTGAGCTATCAGCTTAGTCTTAGTAGTTAGTCTAGGACTATCCAGTGGAGTAGGACTTAGCACCGAGCTGTAATGCCCTGAAAACTCGAAGATTAGATCTAGGACTTAAAAATAGAAAATTTGCAGAACACTGGAAAATCTGGCACCAGTCACTGAACGGGTCATTAAGTGACTCGTTGGAGGTGCCCACGAGTCGTGAGGTGACTTGTAGGGAGGCCAGGTGAGGAATTTTTAAGTTTGAGAAAATAATACCCCATGGACAACCAACTGAGTCGTGGTCAGACCCCACGATTCGTTAGGTAAGTCGTGGGGAGGTGAAAATGGAAGTATAGAGAGGTGGAGGCAGTGTACTTAACGAAAGGACCCTATGATTCGTGGTCAGTCACCACGAGTCGTGAGGTGAGTTGTGATCAGCTAGGGGAGAATTTTCTAAGAGTGAGGAAGTGTACCTAACAAATGGTGATCATGACTCGTGGTCACCAACAACGAGTCATGAAGTAATTCATTACCATCCCCAGACGACTGATAGACAATGTACTTAACGGGTGATGCCATGAGTCATGGCCTAGGGTAACGAGTCATTGGGTCCCTCGTTAAGACCATCTGACAATTTTTCCTGCGAATATTCATGGGTCTTTCAGTAATTTCCAACCTCCCTAAACTTGAAACTTTGTCTTTTTAGACATAATTTCAGACCTATTAGTGGGAATGAACGACCCTTTCCCTCATTCCCCACATAGATTCTCAAAAAGCATCGAAGCGTTTTCTTAAGAACTTTCAGAGTAAGGTCTAAGGTTCTCCATCCATTATGGAAATTCAAGTTCCTCCGCAAAGGAATTCTTAGCTAGGTATGTGGGAATTCAACAAGGGAATAGTCCTTCCCTTGTGTTCGCAAAATCTCTCTACTTTACTCTATAAATCTTGCCCCTAAGTTTTCGAATGTGAAGAGAATTCATGAAATTTTTCCCTGAATGCACATAGAATGATATCCGTGATTATTTTTAGTCATGACATCCATTAGTTCATGATTTATTTGGTGATTATTTGCGAAAAGGTGAATTCTAGCCCTGCAAACTTTTCGAATGTTAAAGAACTTCTTGACAGACCTCGTTTAATTCATGTGGAATATTATCCTACGCTAATTATAGTTATTTTACCTAGTTTGTGATTTCAACAATGATAAATATTGTGAGGTGAAAAATTTAGCCCTAATCATTAGACTAGAATTCTTAACTCTGCTCAAGTGCCAAAATATTGAATTTTAGCTTGAACTTGCCATTGTGGGATCCCCCATATATCTAGTAGCATTGAGTCTCAATTAAATTATTGTCAGTCCAATTTTAGCAAGAACTTTAGAATTCTCAGTGTCAGTCAAAAATCTTAGCTGATCAGTTTGACTAGAGAATTTCCTGAGGTGTCAGTGTTACATCCCAGTTATCAGAATCAGATTTAGTACTTAGTCATTGGTCCACTAGGAGGTCATGAAATTTTAGATATATAGCTCTGACTAAACTTGAGACCCCAGTTCAGATTACAGTTTTTTTTTACAGTTATTATGCTTCTAGATAAGAAACTCTTACCAGTCTAGAACTTAGTTTCATAATCTGGTCCGATAAGAAACTTAGGGTACTTTCTATTGTATGTCCCTAACTAGTCTTGGACCGCAGTTTCGAGCTATCAGCTTAGTGTTCAGTTTAGGTTTTCCAATGGGAGTAGGACTTAGCACCGAGCAGATTGGGGTTCCAGCGCACCCAGGTTCCCAGAACTACATTGCTAACGTAGGTATCAGTATTAATTAACCTGATTAGCCCTAGACTTCCATGATCACCCAGTTCATACCTTCATACCCTGGCTAGGTATATTGGGTCCTATCGGTGGGGTGTATACATTGGACTCTACATCTATCTTACGTGGTTACATGTTGGTTATAGACCCTCCCACTAATCAGTTCAGTCCAGTACAGTTCAGTTTAGTTCAGTTCAGATCAAAATCAGACTTAGGGCATGCTTGACTATCAGATAGGGTCTTTCAGACCATCCCAGATAAATCAGTTATTCATCTCAGTAGCTTTAGTTGATTATTGCATGTATTCTCAGTTCAGAATTTATTTCACTTATCTTATTGTGTTATGTTTCTCTCACTTACTCAGTACATTCAAAGTACTGATGCATACTTTTATGTTGTATCGTCTTATGATACAGGATCTCAGTCTCAACTCTATTAACTTACTGCCTACCGAAGATCTCAGCTATACCATTGGTGAATCCTCATCCTTCGAGGACGGGAAATTATTGAATTAGTTATATTTTTTTTCTTTTCATTTTACTCAGATTTGGAGTTAGCTAGGGCCTTGTCCCAGCAACTCTTCCTTTTTGAATTGGCTTTCAGACAGAATTTCAGACGTTCAGTATTGATGTTTCTTTCAGATGTATGAGTTTGTTTTGAATTCAGTTTTATTAAACAATTCCATTGTTTAATGCTTCTGCTATGTTTTTCTCTAATTGCTAGTCGACCATGGGTTGACTTGGGGTTACTTGTTACTGCAAGTGTCATGTTCCGTCCAGGGTGTAGACTTGGGACTTGAAACGAGCGGACCAAGGTTCCAGCGCACCCAGGTTCCCAGAACCACATTGCCACCGTAGGATATAGTTTTATTGGCGTCATGGCCCCAGACCTGTGATCACTCAGTTCATGCCTTTATACCTTGGCAAAGTATATCGAGTCCTACTAATAGGGTGTATACATCTGACTCCACGTCTAGCTCACGTGGTTATATGTCGGTTATAGACTCTCCCACTAGTCAGCTTAGTTCAGTCTCAGATTGGTTAGTGCAGAACAATACATTACAGTATCTTAGATTAGTATCTCAGATTTAGGGCATGTCCTTGACCACCAGATAGGGTCATTTAGACGATATCAGTTTATTATAGTTATTTAGTTGCAACATTATCAGTTGGTCATTGCATGTCTTTTAAGTTTAGTTATTTCACTCCTTGTGTATGGTTTCTCTCACTTACTCAGTACATTCAAAGTACTGACGCATACCTTTTATACTGTATCATTTTATGATACAGCTGCAGGATCTCAGTCACAGCCTCATTAGCATATCACTCTCAGAAGATTTCAGTTGCACCATTATTTAGTCCTCATTTTTCGAGGATGAGGATTATTTCATTTAGTTCTATTTTCTTTTATTTAGACTTGACGTTATCTGGGGGCTTGTCCCAGCAACTCATCAGCTGTAGTTGGCTTTCAAAAATAGACATGGTTTCAGACTTTCAGCTTTGTTCCAGTTGATTTAAACTTTGTGATTCAGCTTTTCTTTTCGTAAATGGTTTATATTATTACTTTAAAGCTTCTGCTTTATTTTATTCAGAATACTTGTGTTATGATAGACCCTGGGTTGACTTGGGGTTACTTGTGACTCCAAGTACCATGTCCTGTCCAGGGTGTAGACTCGGGGCAGGACATTTTTCCTTTGATTCTGTAGGTATTTGTCCCAAATGAAGAAAGAAAACAAATTGGACAAACAGCAAGTACTGGAAGTAGATGACCTGCATTTCGCAGGTCTGACACTAGCGAAACACAAGTGAGGTAGAGAGTTGCACTTGCCTGAAGCTGAAGAAGATCTGTGCAATCCAGAGTGGAATTTGCAAAACATAGGTGAAAGACAGAAGCCAAGATGGGCATTTTGATGACACGTACAAAGAAATCGCGTCTCGCGGATGGGTACCAGCAAAACGCAAGTGCCTCCCAAGTGAGTCTGTGTTGAAAAGGGTAAAATTGTCCAAATCTAACAAAAATATATTTTGGAAGCTTCTAAGGGAAAAAAGGGGATCCGTGTAGAATAAAGAGGAGAAAACTTTCCCTAATTTGTACACACCTTTGATCTTAGTAGAAAAGTACTTTTTTAAATATCAATTTTTGTAGAGAGAGAAATATAGAGAGAAGTGAGAGTAGTACTCTTCTTCTTCATCAAATTGTAGGGTAAGAATCCACCATTGAAGCATACTTTGAAGCTTAAATCTGGTACTCAATGATGAATGGTAATGAATCTCTTGTTTATGTAATTCTCTGGTTTACATTCATGAGTGGGTAATTTAGTTGCTAGGAGTGTGTTCTTGATGTGGTTTTAGATTGTATTGGGTGTTATTGATTTAGTCTTAGAATCACTTATTGTGCATGAACCTAATGCTTTCTCTAATTTTTAATTAAATATTTATGGTTGCAAACATAGATTGTGTTTACTTATCTTGCTTTTGCTTGAAAAAGGTAAGTATGATGTGGGTGAGAAAGCATTAGTGGGGAGTTGAGTTTTTTAAGTGTGGGATTGGGCTAAAAATAGCCAAAATCCATTTTCATAACTCAGTCAAGGGTTAAGGCTAGAAATAACTTGATTTTTCTCCTAGCTAATGTGGGTAATTTATTATGTGAGCTTGGGGTTTGAAAGAACCTAAGTAGAATATACACAAGTGGTTGAAAGACATCGGGTAAAACCTAATCCATGGCTATTCATACTAGTAGTTGATTCTCTACACTTATTGATTAATCATATTCCTATCGATGCCCTGTCAATAGCACATCACTGGTACTTGCTCTCATTGTTGCTTGAAATAGCATTACTCCGTTTTGATATTTCCTTTAGAATCATACAGTGATCTTATGTTCCCCCAAAAATTTACTTTATGAATTATGATGCAATGATGTTGGTTTGTTTAGATTGATTGTTACACCTTGTAAGTTTTATCGTTTAATCGAAGAGAGATTTGTAGTACGACCCATCCAAGAAAGGGCCCGGGGGATGATTATACGAACACGACATCAAATGAGCAGGAGGCCAGTAGCATTGTGCACTGCGCCACGCAAGCCAGCCCAGCGCTATGGCCGGCGCATCGTGCCTCCTGCCTGGCGCGATGGGCAATGCTCCATTTCCCCCTACCATTGAATCCCACCTATATAAATGATATAAGTTCAAGTTAAATTCATTTAATATTTCCCCCAAATCAGAGACATGGCTCACAAAGGGTTTCTCTATAATTTCTTTGGTTTTTCATCAAGTTACGTTGTTAAACTCCATCAACATGCAAATTTGTCTTGGATATTGAGTTCTAGGACTATAAGGAACCGCGTCCCTACAGAGTTATTTCTTGAAAATTCGCTCAGAGAACCGAAACCCCGCCAAGTGAAAGTTGTCAGAATCACTTCTAATTGACTACTAAGCGACTACAAGCGATAGATAAGCATTTCTACCTTTTAAACTCTCAGAAATTTATGAGTTTTTTGGCTGAATTAAACGGAGTTGAATTATAATTAATATTATTGAAAGATATCATTGTTTGTCGAGTCTTAGTATTGAAAATAGCCTTATTCTCTCAGCGTAAAGGCTACAATTGAGTGGAATCTCCGGCTACAGGTTGGAGCTAGTTGGATAAACAAGAATCGGCATTCGAGGTATGTTAAGGCTAATCTCTTTGGCAAGTTATTCCTATCGTATAGTAATATGACCCATGTACTGCTAAGAAACATATTATGATTAGCTACTACCATTAGTTTTGAAATTAAAGTTGATTATTTCGGTTGGGATGAACCCACTTACTATAGCCTTCTATTGATCAAACTCAGGGTTACTAGTTGTGTCATCACCTACGGGGCTATAGACCGCTCATAGGAGCTATATGTTGTCTGACAGGACTATATTCAGGCCTAAAAGGACATATTACTGTCTATCCATGAATGGGCTTACACTTTTATATTGTATCGGCATCACTGAGCCTCTATCGAGTCTTGTGTGCCCAAGGTTCAGTTACAGGTGCCCAAAAGGGATTCAAACATAGCTACAGTTTCAAACCTAGAGGCCAGGTAGGTTGGCTATAGTTACCCGTTGACTCATATTGACCATACTAGGAGTATATAGATTGAACTGTACTTACAAGGGCTTATGGTGGCCCAGGTGGGTTATTCTATACTGATTATGGGGGCCAGGTAAGATTCTTATTTGTATTATTTACTGGCCTGTTATACTTCAGGCTGTGAGGCTATTCAGGTTATAATTCTTATCCTTTTTATTGATTACTTTCAGTTCTTTTATTAGTTCAATTCAGTCATTTTCATTATTATCTTACATATTAAGTACATATTGTACTGACACCCATCTTTTGGGGCGCTGCATACTTGCCTAGGGCAAGTCCTAACATTGTGCACTGTTAAGAAACATTAAAGATGAAGAGAATACAATACAAACCTTTAGCATTGGTTTTGAATCACTTTGTGTAACCCTAGCTTGTTAATCTACCATGGTTCCCACAATTCAAGTTCTGGATGTTTTAGCCTCTCATGATTGTAATATTATGATTAGAATTCATAGACAAATATATAATTGAATACTTACAACGATGATTGAAAGAAAACTTGCTTTGAATATTGCAAGAAAAGATTATGAACAAATTCAAGAAAACTTGAGAAAATCCAAGTTAACGTCTCAAGAATTGCTCTTCAATATTGTGAAAAACTGATTACAAACTTATAATGAACATCCTCTAAAGACCTATTATTCAAAGAAACCTAAAAAGAATTTATACAAATAATAAAATCCTTTTCCTAAGTTAACAGGGAAATATCCAAATCTAGCGCCAACATTTTATATGACCCGTAATAGGATTGTATGGGTAGTTCCTTGTCTCATACATCCCTTGGCGTCTATATAATTGACTAAGTTTTGGCCTCTGGTATGACTCGTAACAAGATCCTATGAGTCGTACAATCAAGTCGTGGTTTGATACTGAGAACTCTAGCATCTCCTGAAGATTTCTAGGAATATCTTGGTAAAACTCGTACCTTGCTTCTATGACTCATAACAGCTTGTCGAAACATAAGATCTGCCAAGTCCCAAAAATCTCTGAAGTTTTCCACAGCTCTTGGTATATGTCGTAGGTAGATGTTACAATCCGTAATTGCTATCCGTACTAGGAGACTTTAATTGTGCAAATTTCTTTGGAGTTTTCTATGACTCAAGTTACGGCTCGTACCATGATGGTATGGCGAGAGTCATACTTTGCCTTTTCCTTGTACCAATCACATGGACTTTTTCACAAGTCTCAGTACAGCTCGTACAATCTTGGTATGGCTCATACTGAGATCAGTACTTGGCCCAAACTATGTAACTTTTTTGCATCTTTTTCACATTTTCACTCCAACACCTATTTTCCATTAAAACAAAGTAAATGCACCTTATATCCATATAAACACACTTAAGTCCATGCTATTTTTCTAGTTTCAAGCGTCAAATGTGTTGTAATCTCATAGCACATCAAGCATGTCGCTTATTAGAGGATTATGACAAACTCTTAAGGATTGCCAGGTATTTGTTAAGTTTAGTAAGTATGAGTTTTGGCTAAACTCAGTAGCATTTTTTGGCCACGTGGTGTCTAGAGAGGGTGTGATAGTGGACTCTTAAAAGATAGAGGCAGTGAAGAATTGGCCTAGACCAGTTAGTCCTTTGGACATCAGAAGCTTTTTGGGTTTAACTAGCTACTACAAGAGATTTGCTGAGGGATTTTCATCCATATATCACCGTTGACTAAGTTGACCCAGGAGTAGGTTAAATTTAAATGGTTGGATTCCTGTGATAAGAGTTTTCAGAAGTTAAAGACTTAACTCACTTCAGCCCCAGTATTGACCCTACCAGAGGGCACAGATAGTTTCATGGTCTATTTGATGCCTGTAGGGTTGGTCTTGGTTGTGTGTTGATGCAACATGGTATGGTCATTGTGTATGCCTCTAGACAACTTAAGACTCATGGGAAGAATTACCGGAGGCATAACCTAGAGTTGGAAGCCATGGTGCTTGCATTGAAGATTTTGAGGCACTACTTGTATGGGGTGCATGTTGATGTGTTCACGGACCAAAAGAGCCTTTTGTATGTGTTCACTCAGAAGGACCTGAATTTCTGACAAAAGAGGTGGCTAGAGCTTCTCAGGGACTATGATATGAGTGTCCTTTATCATTCGGGCAAGGCCAATATAGTGGAGTATGCTCTTAGTAGACTGTCTATATAGAGTGTGTCTCATGTTGTGGATGGGAGGAAGGAGTTAGCAAAGGATGTCCACAAGCTTACTCATTTAGAGGTTTGCCTTGTTGACTAGATAGATAGTGGTGCTATTGTTCAAAATCGATCAGAATCTTCATTGGTAACCGAGATCAAGGCTAGGCAAGAGGAGGGTCCTATCTTGGTAAAGCTAAAGGAAGTTGTCCGAAATTAGAAGGTGGAAGTCTTCTCCTAAGAGGGAGATGGTGCACTCCGATATCAGGGTCGATTATTGTTCACTCCCAATCGCACGCAAGTGCACGTGGTCGTACAAGTAATAAAGAGGCTTTATTTCAAGCCATGTATCGAACCCATAGGGACTGTAACGAAGAAGTAATTTTTCTCTAAGTGTTTAGTATACACACTTCTTTATACAAGTAGACAAACAAAACAAATGGTGATTTTTCAAGAATATTAGTTAATGTAACATTAAGTGAAAATTATGAATTATAATCTGAACAATAGCACGAACACGCTGAGATTAAAGCAAAACATGCAGATATGTAATTTATTGATAAAATTTCAGTCAACACTTCTCTTCGGTTGTTAGTCATGAATTATTAGCAGTGGATTGGGTCTTTCGAACTCCTCACCAATTAAAGAATTATAAGATTTGCATTACACATTTCTGTGATGCAATAACTCATATTCTCATAAACCAAACTAAATTCCATAGATGACCAAATATGACATTACATATATATTTCTATTCTGAACGTTAATCTTCTCTTCATTTCTCAACCAAGACAAGAACATATTCTACCAATTCACATCCATCCAAATAATCTTCCTTTCGGAAATAAAATTGGAATTTTAATATATACATTAACAATGGCCAATCATTAATGTAGTAAAAATAAGAATCAGTAGAACAACCATTTTAGAGAGGATAAAAACTGAAATAACATCAATTACATACTACTGCAATTATCCTCAACCTCAGCCAAAGGTGAATTAGCCACTCATTTGAGGATTAAACATCTTCAAACAGGTATAAAACATACAAGCAATTGAAATTTAAAAGAAAAAGGAAGAGAATTAACCCTAGGACTTCCTCAGCTCAACTGCTTGATACCCATGTTCTAGCATGAAATGTCAGATACTTTAAAATAAAACCTAAGTGTGCTATTTATACAAGTGAGAAATTTCCCGGAATAAACTGGCAATGTGGCACGGAGGGTGTCGCGGAGCATCAGCTTCGTGCCAAGGCCCTGTCGCGGAGCCTCACTGGAACTTGGATGCACAGATTCTTAACCTCAGCGTGGCGCGGAGGCTATCGCAGAGCCTCATCTCTGTGCCACGGACTTGTCGCGCACCTTCACCGGAATCCGAGTGTGCAGCAAAGTCTTCCCAATGTGTCACGGAAGTGAACACGAAGCATAGGCTCCGTGACACGGTGCCATCGTGCACCTTCACTGGAATCTGCCTTAAATTTCACTCTAGGTAGAATACCTCCATGATGGTAGCGTGACACGGCCTCTATTGCAGAGCATCATGTTTTTAGTATTTTCTTGCCGACTTCCGCGTTTTGCTTCCTAGTCCATTCCTCCACTTCACCAACTTGTAGATTAGTTTCCAAAATTCATTCTAAACTGCAAAAATAATAACTAATCATGTTGGTTAGTATAAATCCACATTTACATAAAAACCACATGAGAATGTACACATAAAAGTAGATAAACAAGTCCAAATTAAGTAATAAAGTATCACTTGGGCATGCAATTATGCCCAAGATCACCTACCCCACACTTAAAGCCTTGTTCATCCCCGAACAACCCTTTTACATCTCATGCAAATGAAACTCACACATAGCTAATTTAGCAAGACAATTCGAGCTATGGCTACAATGACTGGTTGAGATGACAAGTAAAAAATTAGTGCATGCAAGGTTTACCCATTAAAATCGTATTTAATTATGTTGAGACTTCCTAGCCTCAAGACTTGACTCTCAATCTCAGCAAACTCATGCCAATCAACTGATCAAGAAATCCGACATGAATGTTATCCCTCATTAAACAATTGCCCTCACCACATGAGAGTTACCCTTTTTTTTCACGAATTTTCAACTCACAATATGTATGGGTGTATGAATAGAATTTCGCTCACTCTCTCAAAGCATTCACATGCATCATGTGGTGAACCATAAGCTTGCCCTCAGTGTTGTACTCCACTAATTTAAGAATGTTTGAATGTAAGATCAAGTAGGACTTTTTAGGTTGTAATGTAGGCTGAGGGCAGGTGGGATCACCTTATGACTAATAACAGTGACAATCTTTCCCAAGCGCTTTTACTACATCACTTTTTTATTAAAGACACATTTTCTTTTGCTTCACCTTCCTTCTTTTCACTCTTGAATTATCTTCCTTCCTGTTCCCATTTCTTTAAGCACACTTGGCCTATTGGTAAGGAGTACTTAAGAACTTTTTCATTCATTTGTTTTCTTACTCCCTACCAATAATTAGGCATTTTCAACCAAGTGCACCTCTAAGTTTTTCCTTAACTTCCACAACTGCTATTTTTCCTTCTTTTTCACACTTCTCACTCCTTCACTCTTTCGGATTTTTCACTTAAGCGCTTAGGAGTTTTGGATCAAATACAAGGCTCATGAAAGAAAAGGATTAAGCTTATGTTGTAGCTATCAAAGAATAGGCTTAAGGCTCAATGGGGCTAACTAGGATTCAACATTCAAGGTAGGTAAGGCTATGAGTAATAATTAGGCTCATTAGAAGTAATGCCTAAATCATCTCCTACACTCTACATCCATCATTTCATTTTGTATACACATCAGGAAAGTTCTAGACATTCCACAATAGCACGGAATATTCGAAAAACTCACACTCACTGCACATGCTCAATTCAAGACATATTCAACAGACTCTTAACTCAGCTAATTACAAGAATTCAAAATTAAGCTTTAATCACATCGAGTCAAATTCAAGAGCCTAGGTGTCTCAAACATATTAAGAACACTTGCATGCTTCAACACTAACCATACTTGCATCTTACAATCATGTATAGAACATAACAAGAATATCAAACCATTAATTAGCTACGGGTTAAAAAATCAAAACCTACTGACTAAATTTCCCTTAAGACGGTCGTCATCCATCTATCATAGGAAATAGTCTCTATCTAATACTTCGCTTCAAAGGGACTATTCTCGGAAAAGCACCAAAAAAAACCGAGAAACCAAAACAAAAAATTTTAAAATAGAAACAACTTGCACAAATAATTACACAAATAAATCCTTACAAGCACCACACCCACACAAAATCATCAACACAACACAAAACACAATGTCACACATTCAACCACTTAAGCACAAGCACAAGCACAAGCACAACACAGTCTTACTACACCGGCACCTAACTACTCCCACCCCAAACTTAGTCTAAACACTGTCCTCAGTGTTCACACATCTGCAATTAAAAACTAGTTTGGGTGGTGTAACTCCCTGATCAATCAAAATGCTCCATCTCTTCATCAGGTGCCAATGCCTCATCTCCCAAATCAGAATCTTCTCCGCCTTCTTCCTCTGATTCAATGTCTGAGTCGTCTCGGCGAGTTCCTCATCAGTGGGTACATAGTCATCAACTATTTCTACAAATGCGGGCCCAATTCTGCATAATGCTCGGGCATGCTCATTAAATGGATAATCCATCTCGAGCTGCCACAATTCATCCTCTGTAGCAGGCCTTCCACCAATCCATAGTTGTAGCATCTTCATTCCATACATTCAGGCCATGTATTGGTCGTCCCGTGTATGTCACTCGGCGAGTGTAAGCACAGGAATGAATGTGGTATCAGCTGCTTTGGTCTTAGTGACATCCAAAGCACGCTGGTCAAATTGAGGAATGTAATCCAGGGCCTCTTCTTCAATGCCATGGCCCCTGAGGAAAGCTGTTAGAAGACCACCGAACCCATACCAATGCCTTGATGAAGTTTGGCTTTCTTCATTGATGAAATAATCACCGCTCCATCATTTATCTCGAGCCCTTTCGTCAATGCATATACCAAACAAACTCTGTCCCGGGTGACATCAGTCATATGCACCCCCAGGATCAGGCAAGTACACACTATCTTCAATCAAATCCTTGCTTCTCTGTTCATTTGGGAGTATGGTAATGTCTGGTGATATCCTCTTTCCTTGTGACGACTCCACCTGGCTATTGATCGTGCTCCACATAATGTGCGTCTGATATCTGCATACGGTGGAGTGATGTTCAGCTGGCGGAGGACATGCGCGTCTGTGTCCTGCGTTCCCAAGATGGCATTAAGATGTTGTGGTTCAAAAGTAACCACCTTTCCTCTGATCTTGACTGTGTAGTTGTGCACGGTGGGGTTCAAATTAGCGTAGAATTCCCTTATGAGATGAAGATTACACTCTTTGGGTTCTTCGAAGATGAAGTTTAACCCCACAGTGTTTATCCTGTGTAAGATTCTCGAGAATTCTTGAGCTAGTGGATCCCTTGCTATTTGCTCCTCAGGGAAATACTTGGTTTCCTTGTGCTTGGAGTACCATTTCTTCCCCTCATCTAATACCCATCGTGTTCCATACTACCTTCGTTGCCCCCTTGGAACAGGTGGTGCTGCTGGTACTGCTGCCCCAACTCTAAGTCTTTTTTGGCTAGCGCCAGATGTGGATGCACCTTTTCCCTTGTCTTGCCGCACCGACATTTTTCCTGTTCAACAAAAACATGTACTCTTAATATCAATCACAATATGTCTAGCTAATACTAAGGTCGGGCTCCAATTGGTCACCACACACTTCGTTACTAGCACGATTTCATGAGTCATGGTTAGTCGGGTACTCAGACTTCCGCTTCTTCATATTTCCATGCTCGCTACTCTCCAAACATAATTGAATTTCATTTCAACAAGATAAACAAACATACTACTAGCTATCATCAACCACAAGGTGCAATGCATCAGTAAAAATCGATGGAATAGCTTCTTTGTACTACTCGGACTTTGTACAATTCATTTTTAAAGTTCATCCATCTATCAACTTCACAAAATAATTGATGCTTAACTTAGGATCACAATCAAGAAGTAATCCAAAATTATGTACAACAGCCTATTAGATTATTCCTACCTTAATCTACAAAGATCAACATTCTATCCGCAACATAATCAAAATTTAATCGCCCATTTTTCAGCACAAATAGAATGCACAACCCAATATTTGAGTTTTTCTAACTTTTTCTTCTTCTTTCAATCTCAATTTCTGGTCCTAGTTGTAGAAAATCTAAGATTTTTAACAAAGATCATGTAATTAATGAGTTCATCCAATCAAAACTATCATACAAGCAACATTCATCCATAACCCAATTGATTACAACACTTTATATTAACTTAGGAAAAAAATTAAACATACAATATGTTCATGATACAAAATTTGCAGAAAAATGAATAGAAGTGCAAGAACATACCTAGTATGTTATGTTTTTAAAGAAGGAATTGAAACTTTATGATGTTAGGGGCGTGTCACGCTGAGGGAGAAAGGGGAAATGAGAGTTTTATCGCGGAGGTGTGCAAAAGAATGGGAGAAAAATGTATTTTGGGGGGTTAAAAAGAAGGATTTCGCACTGGTCGACTCGACTGCCCGAACTGACCCGACACGAAAATAGCCTCAACGTGTCACGGAGGCTATCGCACAGCTCAAGCTCCGTGACACGGAGCCAACGTGGAGGCATTCTGCCTCCTGCCCCAAAATTTTGCATTTTTACCTTTTTTCACCCTTTGGAGTTTTTATTTGCACTCTGTATCTCCTGAAAATCATCCAACAACAACAACTCGTTAGAAAATAGTGGGTTGCCTCCCACCTAGCGCCTTAGTTTTCGTCATGGCATGACAAATTTTTTTTTAAAATAGTTTCTAACTATTATAGTACATTACATTCACGGGTTGCCTCCTGTGTAGTGCCTGGTTTATTGTCGCGGCTCAACGCTTTTCATCCTCATTCTTCTACTAAGGTGATAGACGTCTTCTGTCAATTAACGCCCTCACCCCAGTAGTGCTTATACCTTTGTCCATTCACTAAAAATGTGGCACTTTTATCCTCTTGCCACAATTCAACCGCCCCGTATGGGGTCATCCTTACAACTTCAAATGACCTCGACCACTTGGAGCGCAATTTCCCTAGGAAGAGTTTTAATCTAGAGTTAAATAGCAGCACCATTTGGCCCAGCTCAAAGATTCGATGCACCATATGCCTATCGTGCCACATTTTTATTTTTTCTTTGTAGCATTTTGCACTTTCATATGCGTGCCATCGGAATTCGTCCAACTCACTCAGCTGCATCAATCTCCTCTTTCTGGCTAGCTCAGGATCTATGTTCAGCTTCCGCACAGCCCAATAAGCTTGATGTTCAAGCTCCACAGGGAGTTGATATGCCTTCCCGTAAACCAATCTGTACGGTGAAGTCCCAATGGGTGTCTTATATGCAGTTCGATAAGCCCACAATGCATCATCCAGTTTGCTTGCCCAATCCTTGCGTTGTGCATTCACCATTTTCTGCAAAATCTGTTTAATTTCCCTGTTTGACACCTCTACTTGTCCGCTAGTTTGGGGATGATATGTTGTAGCCACTTTATGCCGCACCCCATATTTCGCTAGAAAATTCCTGAATCCTGCATTCACAAAATGTGCCCCTCCATCACTGATAATTGCTCGTGGCGTACCAAACCTGGTGAAAATATGCTTCTTCACAAATCTAGCCACCAACTTGTTGTCGTTCTTGGGACACGCTGCTGCCTCAACCCACTTGGACACGTAGTCCACTGCCACCAGGATGTATTGATTGCCAAACGATGGTGGAAATGGGCCCATAAAATCTATCCCCCACATATCGAACACCTCAACTTCCAATATGTGATACAATGGCATCTCATGTCTCCTGCCGATTGTTCCTGCTCTTTGACATCGATCACATACTTTGACATAAGCTGCAGCATCTTTGAACAATGTGGGCCAAAAGAACCCGGATTGCAACACTTTGTGAGCAGTACGCTCTCCTCCATGATGACCTCCATACGATGATGAATGATAACTCCTCAACACCTCTGTCGTCTGACTTTCTAGAATGCACCGCCTCGTCACATGATCTGGTCCTTGCTTGAATAGGTATGGCTCATCCCACATGTAATACCTGGACTCATGCTTCAGCTTCTTCCTTTGTTGAGCCGTTGCCTCAGGTGGGTATATTCCACTTACTAACAAGTTCACAATATCTGCATACCAAGGGTGTTCAGCTTCCTTTATTTCCAAGAGTTGTTCATCAAGGAACTCTTCCTGGATGCACTCACCTTCCTTAACATGTGAACAACTCTCTAGTCGCGATAGGTGATCTGCAACCTGATTTTCGCTTCCCTTCCTGTCTCGGATCTCCAGATCAAACTCTTGTAGCAATAATATCCACCTGATTAGCCTGGGCTTCGCATCTTTCTTGCCAAATAAGTACCGAATTGCCGCATGATCAGTGTGTACCACCACTTTCAAACCCACCAGGTAGGAACTAAACTTGTCAAATGCAAACACTAGAGCGAGCATCTACTTCTCCGTGACTGTATAATTAACTTGTGCAGCATCAAGCGTTTTGCTTGCATAGTAGATGGAATGAAAAATATTATTCCTTCACTGCCCCAATACCGCTCCTACAGCCGCATCACTTGCATCACACATTAACTCAAAAGGATATTCCCAATCAGGAGAATGAGAATAGGAGCTTCCACCAGCTTCTTTTTCAGCTCCTCAAATGCTTCTACACATTCCTTGTCAAATTCAAACTTTACCTCTTTTTCTAACAACTGGCATATCGGTCTAGAAATCTTAGAGAAGTCCTGAATAAACCGTCTGTAAAACCTAGCATGTCCTAAGAAGTTGCGAACACCCTTAACTGATACTGGCGGTGGTAGCTTTTCAATCACCTCTATCTTTTCGAGATCGACCTCCAAATCTCTGTATGACACCTTATGGCCAAGGACAATACTCTCCTTGACTAAAAAGTGACATTTTTCCCAGTTGAGCACCAGGTTTGAGTCTTCACATATGGCTAACACCCTGTCTAGATTCTGCAAACACATAGCAAACGAGTTACCAAAAATAGAAAAGTCATCCATAAATACCTCGACATAGTCTTCCACCATATTGTGGAATATTGCCATCATGCATCGCTGGAATGTGGCTGGTGCATTGCATAGACCAAAGAGCATCCGCCTGAAAGCATATGTCCCATAAGGACATGTAAACGTGGTCTTCTCCTAATCTTCTGGTGCTATGGCTATTTGATTATATCCAGAGAAACCATCCAAAAAGCAATAATATTCCTTCCCTGGCAGCCTGTCCAACATCTGATCAATGAATGGAATCGGATAATGATATTTCCAAGTGGACTCATTGAGCTTCCTATAATCCATGCAAATTCGCCAGCCCGTGACTCTGCGTATGGGAATTAGCTCATTCTTTTCATTTGTGACCACTGTCATTCCTCCTTCTTGGGAACGCATTGAACAGGGCCAACCCATTCACTGTCTGAGATAGGATATACCACTCCTGCATCCAGCCACTTGATCACTTCCTTTCTGACTACATCCTTCATCACCGGGTTCAACCTCCGTTGATGTTGCACGGTTGGCTTGGATCCCTCTTCCACGAATATCTTGTGCATGCGGAAAGCTGGAATGATCCCCTTAATGTCTGACATCTGCCATCCCATTGCTCTATTTCGCCTCTTAAGGACCACCAATGCATCTTTCACTTGTGCATCTATCAGTTTTGGTGAAATGATGACTGGTAAGGTGTCATCTTCACCCAAGAATACATACTGCAGAAGTGGAGGCAATGTCTTTAACTCCAATTTAGGTGCCTCCTCTATTGATGGCTTTGGGGATGGTTCCAAGGACCTCTTCAATGGTTCAAAATCTTGCTTCCTGAAGAACCATTTTGGCTCATTCAAAGTCTGCACCATCTCATATGTCGCACTGTCGCAAAAATGATCACGTCCCACCAAGGCTCTCTCCAAGGGATCCTGTGAGTCAATAATCTGAAGGGTCGATTCCTGATTCAAAACACTGATTGTTGATAACTCTTCATAGAAGGTAGCTTCATGGCCTTGTAGACATCAAAGACCTCTACTTATCATGAGCTCTCATGGTTAGCTGCCTAACAGCTACATCAATTAAGGCTCGCTCGGTTGCCAAGAAGGGACGTCCCAAAATAAATGGGACTTCTGCATCTGGCTCAAAATCAAGAATTGTAAAATCAACTGGGAATATGAGGGAGCCTACTTGCACTAGCACATCCTTCACAATTCCATCAGGTCTGGCCAATGAACGGTGCTGCAAGATCATAGTGGTGGGTCTAGGACTGCCCATCCCCAGCTTCTTGAATACTGATGTTGGCATCAAATTTATACTTTCTCCCAAATCGCACAAACCACGAGCTCGAATAGACTGCCCAATTGTAATCTGAATAGTGAAGCTCCCAGGATTCTTGAGCTTTGTCGGCAATTGATTTTGTATACGGGAGGTGCACTCCTCCGTAAGTGCAACTGTAGCATACTCTGTCAGTCTGCTCTTGTTTGCTACAATGTCTTTGATGTACTTAGCATATTTTGGCACTCCCTGAAGCACATCTACTAAAGGAAGATTAATATGTACCTGCTTCAACACTTCCATGAACTTCTTGAAGCATGCTTCCTTCTTGTGCTTTTTCAATCTTTGAGGAAACAGGGGTGGTGGTCTTTCCATCTCTGCTGCCTTTTCATTCCCCCTCACATCATCATTTCCTTCATCCTTTTCTGTTGCCCCAGATTTCTGAGGTGGCCTTTCGGGTTCCACCTCCCCGAGTTGCTTTCCACTCCGGGTAGTTTTGCATTAACCTGCTTAGGATTTGGGTTTGTATGACTTGGTAATCCTCCCCTCGATCTAGTATTTTGGGCTCCAGCTAACTTTCCCAACTGATACTCCAATGCCTTTGTAGCTAACTGCTAATTTTTCATGTCACCTGTCAATTTTACCTGATCAGCCTGCATCTGCGCCTGGTTAGCTATTATGGTTTTAAGAATATCCTCGATGTTGCTGGACTGAGGTGGTGCATTATTTCTTATGAACTGCGACTGAAAATTGTGATGACCCCCTTGATTTCTGTGCACGCCCTGATTTGAACTCTGTCCCTGATGACTATTGCTCCCCCATGAAAAATTCGGATGATTTCTCCAATTTGGGTTGTCACTGTTGCCATACTGGTGATTGTTTCTCCTCCGGGCATTTCAAACAAAATTTACCGAATCTGGATTGGCACCAAAACACTCAACTGAGTGTTCACTACTTCCACAGACTTCACAACATACCTGCTGAACTGCATTGACTGGGGCTTGTGCCTGGCTCAAACTCGTGCTGCTGAAATGAGTGTTAATTTGATTCTGCAAAGTAGCTATTTGTGCAGCAATCGTTGTGAATCCATCTACCTCCAAGACCCTTGCCGCTTTCTACACTCCCCCTCGGGTTGTATCATCATTCCATTCAGGATTACCTCATGAAATACGGTTCAACAAGGTGTACAACTCTTCATATGTCTTTTCCAATGCCTGCCCCCTGGCTGCTGAGTCTAACAAAATCTTTGTATGTGGTTCCAAGCCTTCAATGAATGTATGCACCAACACATCATTAGATTGATGATGGTGACGACAATCTCTTAACATTGACTTGAACCTCTCCCAAGCCTGGTACAAATTCTCACCCTCTCTCTGTTTGAAACTTAGAATCTGACTTCTAAGACTGGCTGTCTTCCCTGATGGAAAGAATCGTATCAATAACTTCCTCGCTAGGTCATCCCAAGTAGTAATAGAATTTGGTGGTTCAGCCTTTAACCACCTCTTGGCTTCCCCCAGCAGTGAAAATGGGAATAGTGTAAGCCTCACATAATCAGATGATTCTCCAGCGGGTATATATGTGTCACTTATCTCCAAGAAGTTTTGGAGATGCTGATGTGGATCTTTATGAGGGAGACCTGTAAATTGCCCGCTGGTGTGCAATAACTGCACCATATTCTGCTTAAGTTCAAATCTCCCTCCTAGTTCCGGCATGTGAATGCTGGATGTTACATTATTCGCATGTGGGATTGCCACCTCGTGGACCGGTCTTGTTGCCATCTCTTCTGGCACTAAAACTTCCCTTACAATCGGTGGATGTTGTTGTTGCTCCAGAATTTCCCTCCTTAATAACTGCAACTTCTTTTCTAGAGCTTCCCTCTTCTGTAGAAGAAATCATCTCTCCGGCTATAAAAGTGGATCCACCAACTCCTTATCTCTTGCCAGCGTTCAGAAATAGCTTAGTACTTGCAAGAGAAATTGCTAAGATTAAGTTGTGAACAATTGTATCAAACTTGTAAACTAACAATAAGAAAATTAAGTCACCAATTGTGCCAGTCCCCGGAAATGGCGCCAAAGACTTGTTCACTCCCAATCGCACGCAAGTGCACATAGTTGTACAAGTAATAAAGTGGCTTTATTTCATGCCAGGTATCGAACCCACAGGGACTGTAATGAAGAAGTAATTTTTCTATAAGTGTTTAGTATACACACTTCTTTATACAAGTAGACAAGCAAAACAAATGGTGATTTTTCAAGAATATTAGTTAATGTAACCTTAAGTGAAAATTATGAATTATAATCTGAACAATAGCACGAACAAGATGAGATTAAGGCAAAACATGCAGATATGTAATTTATTGATTAAATTTCAGTCAGCACTTCTCTTCGGTTGTTAGTCAGGAATTATTAACAATGGATTGGTCTTTCAAACTCCTCACCAATTAAAGAATTATAAGATTTGCATTACACATTTCTGTGATGCAACAACTCATATTCTCATAAGCTAAACTAAATTCCATAGATGACCAAATATGACATTACAGATATATTTCTATTCTGAACGTTAATCTTCTCTTAATTTCTCAACCAAGACAAGAACATATTCTACCAATTCACATCCATCCAAATAGTCTTCCTTTCGGAAATAAAATTGGAATTTTAATATATACATTAACAATGGCTAATCATTAATGTAGTAAAGACAGGAATCAGTAGAACAACCATTTTAGAGAAGATAAAAACTAAAATAACATCAATTACATACTACTGCAATTATCCTCAACCTCAGCCAAAGGTGAATTAGCCACTCATTTGAGGATTAAACATCTTCAAACAAGTATAAAACATACAAGCAATTGAAATTTAATAGAAAAAGGAAAAGAATTAACCCTAGGACTTCCTCAGCTCAACATCTTGATACCCACGTTCTAGCATGAAATGTCAGATACTTTAAAATAAAACATAAGTGTGATATTTATACAAGTGAGAAATTTCTCGGAATAAACTGGCAACGTGGCACGAAAGGTGTCGCGGAGCATCAGCTCCATGCCACGGCCCTGTCGTGGAGCCTCACTAGAACTTGGATGCACATATTCTTAACCTAAGCGTGGCACGGAGGCTATCACGGAGCCTCAGCAACATGCCACGGACTTGTCGTGCACCTTCACTGGAATCCGGGTGTGCAGCACAGTCTTCCCAACGTGTCACGGAAGTGAACACGGAGCATAGGCTCCGTGACACGTTGCCATCGTGCACCTTCACTGAAATTCACCTGAAATTTTACTCTAGGCAGAATGCCTCCGGGATGGTAGCGTGACACAGCCTCTATCGTGGAGCATCAAGTTTTTAGTATTTTTTTGTAGACTTCTGCGTTTTGCTTTTGAGTCCATTCCTCCACTTCACCAACTTGTAGATTAGTTTCCAAAATTCATTCTAAACTGCAAAAATAATAACTAATCATGTTGATTAGTATAAATCCACATTTACATAAAAACCACATGAGAATGTACGCATAAAAGTAGATAAACAAGTCCAAATTAAGTAATAAAGTATCACTTGGGCATGCAATTATGCCCAAGATCAATTATGCGTGCTAGTTGTTGATGACTTGAGAAAGCGGATATTGGGCGAGGCATATGGTTCTAGGTATTCTATCCACCTAGATGCCACCAAGATGTACTGTGACCTATGGGGATTCTATTAGTGGAATGGCATGAAGAAGGACATAGCGGAGTTCGTGGCTAAGTGTCCAAATTGCTAGTAGGTGAAGGTTGAGCATTAGAGACCTGGAGGTGTGCTTCAGGATATTAGTATTACCACTTTGAAGTGGGAAGAGATTAATATGGACTTCGTTATGGGTTTACCTCATACACATCGATAGTAATACTGCATATGGGTGGTTGTAGACAGGAAGATCAAAGAAGCACAATTTTTTACCAATCAAACTACCGATTCAACTAAGGATTATTCTAGATTGTACTTTCGGGAGTTAGTTCAGTTGCATGGAGTTCTTTTGTCCATCATCTCAGATAGGGGTACGTAGTTCATCTCTCAGTTGTAGACATCTTTTCAGAAGGGACTTGGTACTCAGGTCAAGCATAGCACAACTTTTCACCCGCAGACGGATGGTCAGTCCGAGAGGACCATTCGAACTCTTATATTGAAAGTGTTTGTGATTGATTCCAAGTGTTGTTTGGATGATCACTTTCCTCTCATTGAGTTTTCTTACAATAACAGTTACCACTCCAATATTCATATGGCTCTATTTGAGGCTCTTTATGGGTGAAGATGTAGATCACATATTAGTTCATTTGAGTAAGGTGATGCTACGTTGATAGGCCAGAATCAATTCATGAGGACTTGGAGAAAGTTCATCTTATTAGAGAAATGCTGAAAATAACTTAGAGCCATGAGAAATACGGATGTTAGGCGGTGAGAACTTGAGTTTAAGGTTGATGATTGGGTATTTATGCATGTTTCTCCCATGAAGGGAGTGATGAGGTTCAGAAAAAAAAGGAAGATTAGTCCCCGATATGTTGGTCTTATAGGATTCTAAGGCGAGTATGCAAGGTGGCATATGAGTTGGATCTACTAGTAGAGTTAGCCTCAGTGCACCTAGTTTTCCACGTATCTCTATTGAAGAAGTGCATTGGGGACTCGACCTTAGTTTTTATGGTGGAGAACATAGTTTTAAAGGATAGCATTACCTATGAGGAGGTTCAGGTTGAGAACCTTGAACATCAGGTTTGGAACTTGAGAAACAGGGAAGTAGCTGCAGTAAAGGTTTTGTGGAGGAATCATCTTGTTGAGGGAGCTACGAGGGAAGCCTAAGCAAATATAATAGCCAAATACCTGCATGTTTTCCCTTCTGACTCAATTTAAGCATGAGGTATTAGTTTCCCCCTAAGTTCTATATTCAATTTCATGTCAAGTTCATGTCTCTAAGTTCCATTCATGTCATTGCATGTATATATGTTTCATGAATTCCATTCAGTCATGTATTTCAGTCCGGAGTCGATCACTCCATTAATTTTCAGCTTCAGTTGTTCAGTTTTGGGATTTCAGTTCCTTCCTTAGCTTATCAATATGCTTAATCTACATTCGAGGATGAATATTCCCAATGGGGAGATAATGTAACACCTAGGAAGTCCCTAAGTTCAGACTCGATGGTTGAACAAGAGAAATTAAAGAAAATTGCACTACAGAACTACCCATTGTGTCCCTCGTGGTAAGTCCCCAGTTAGAATTTTTCTAGTAAGTAATGGGCCTAACAAAGACTCATTAGAAGATCCAATGGGTCATCCTGAGTAGCCATTAAATGGGGTTCAAGAAATGCCTAAGTCTAAGTAAGTGACGACGAGAGGACACGACGAGCCGTTGTTTTAAATTAACAACTCATCCTATTTGGTCGGCAGTTAGAGAATTAGAAGAGTAATAGAATTTTCCCTTGAAGCAATGGATGGGGTAACAGGTCGTTGTTTTGTACGATGACCCATTCTGAGCGGCATTGGTTAGAACCTCAATAGAATACCAGATGTGCTTATGATACAATGGGCAGGTGCAACGACTCATTAGGGTGATTAATGACCTGACCTGTCAATAATTGGTGAGGGGTCAGCTGAGTTCCAGAAATGCCCCAGGGAATCTTGGACAATACAATGATCCATCATATCCTACAATGACTCGTTGGATGGATCATTGTAACTGGCAGTGTCCATTTTTCTGGCGAATCATTAAGGGTGTTTTCTTAATTTCTAAGCTCCTAAACTATGTCATTTTAAGTCCTGAAAGGAGTATTTTAAGACCTATCTCAAGTCATTAGCCTCCCATTCATGCAAAGTTTTGAGTTTCTCTTTGAAGATCAAGCTAGAACTCTCTCAATTCTTTCCTAGTTCTCTTGGGCTTTCATGGATAATTTGAGAATCAGTTTACCCAGGTATGTAGGGCTATGAATGATAGTTTCCTTTCACTCTCATTCCTAAATTTCTCCTCAAGTTTATGAATTCAAGTTTAAATTCAAGTATATGGATTTATAAGGTTTTAACCAAATTTTATGAAATTCTCTATGATATGTGTGTGGGTCTAATCCCTTCATGTTCTAAAGCATGTCTTAAGTATAATGGGCAGATTATATACTCAATTTTATTATAAATTCATGATTTCAAGTTATTAGAAATCATTCCCTATTATGGAAGTTTTATGAAAAGTCAAGCTTATGATTCATAATTTCAAGTATGATCAAATATGTAGCATGAATGAATGTTTATAAATTTCTTACGTATGAATTCATGGTTTTGACTTATGAGATCTATTTTAAGTATTCATGATTTTAATATTTGAGAAAGCCGACACAAATTAAGTATGTTTTCATGATTTAACCAAGGCTAATAAGATCAGCTTACTATATGTTTTGGAGTCAAGACTCCCAATGTTCAAATTTCAGACTATGTATGTAATTACGATTTCAGCTTCATTGAAAAACGTTGGAGCACTATGCATGTATTTTGGAGTAATGCCTAGCACCGAGTAGGCTTGAGGTTCCAAGGTCACCCAG
Organism: Datura wrightii; assembly: GCA_035772735.1. Lineage (NCBI taxonomy): Eukaryota > Viridiplantae > Streptophyta > Magnoliopsida > Solanales > Solanaceae > Datura > Datura wrightii. The sequence goes on from JASDFA010000008.1 coordinate 32,688,676, forward strand.
TCTCAAAACTATGAGCCAACACAAGTATGTATGTATATATATATATATATATATATATATATATATATATATATATATATTTGGGAAATCTCAAGAGAGTTATCCCCACCCACAAGGGGCCTCAACTTGATATCGATATCAAGTATCATCCTTATCCTTAGCAAGGTTTTGGACAGCTCTGCCACTTGAGTGTGATAGTTAGGGCATCACGTAAGCCCTATCGTGATGGTGTCGATTATGAAGAGTCTCCAATTGTTCCTCATGTTTTCAGTTACTCATGTTCATAACTTCTGATATTATGTATTAATATCATATTTGACCCAATGATCAGTTTATGAGATTTTACTTACGATTCAGCTATGACAAGTCATATGGTTCCTATTTATAAATCTTGGGTCACTATGTTTAGTTATGATAATAAGTTTATGACTATGTATGTCTCAGACTCAGTTTTCATCATACAATCTCTTGTGATCTAATGATTGATATTTATATCTATGATTACTTAGTATGTTTTACTTACCTTACATACTCAGTACATTCAAAGTATTGATTGCATACTATATGCTATATCATTTCTTGATATAGGTTTTGGTGATCTAGTTTAGTCTTGTCGATAGCTCGTTTGCCCTATCAGCTCAGTTCAGCCCTGCCTTAGGTAAGTCCTCATTGTTCGAGGGAATTTATCATTTAAGTTTTGTGATGTCAATTTGTTTCAGACTTGGAGATAGCTGGGCGCTTGTCCCATTATTTCATCAGTTAGTAGAGGCTATCCAGATATAGACTAGCATGTTCATCTTCAGATTTAGCATTGTGATGTTATCCTTTGATATACGTTATGTTATTCAAACTTCCTCTTATTCATGCTTAAGTTATTAGTTTCCACTTTAATATATGCTCTTTAGTTGCTACGTTCATGCCATGGGTGACTTGGAACCGCTCCTAGTTCTAGGTCTCATGTCTCGGTCCAAAGTCACAGCTCGAGTTGTGACATATCATTTTCTACTCCATAGGGTTGATCTAAGGTCAGGACTCATGGGACGATGCTAGAAAGCCATAAGTTCATGTGATGACCTAGGGTTAGGGTTTATGAGACTGTTTTGGTGTTGAGGATGGATTTGGTTGTTTTGATTGGACTTGTAATGGTTATGCTTTTGATAAGGGTTTGTAGAAAATGGTGGGTGTTAGGACACCCTACTCATATGAGGCTTGAATTTCCTATGCCCTCTAGGTGTTCGATGAAATGCCTCTATGACTTAGATTTAATCTAAGCTATTGATTGTAGTTCCTACCCATATAATTGTTGCAGATTGACATTATAAAAGGATTGTGACTTTGTGTTGATAGCTATAACGCCAAGGATAAGTTATATGGGTCTTCAAAAAGGGTTTCCTTTCACCCTTGTGTCCCAAGTATTTTTAGAAACCCTAGAAATTTTAATTTTCTAGAAAAGCATGTGTTAGGGTTTTGATTCTAAGTATAAATTCTCTTATGTTACCTATGTCTTTCGAGTTTCTTTTGATCAATAGTTATGTATATTCATGATTCCCTTATCAAATTCATGATTTATGTCCATGAGATGAATTTAGCATGTTTTTTAAGACTCAACCATGATTTAGCTCAATTTTCAAAAATATGGTCCGTTTAAAATATATGATTTTACCATGATTTCAATACATATGATTTACACCATGATTTGAGTATATGATTTTCATAAATTCAGAATGATCAACATATTTATGGTTCTTTAGACTCTTAGGCCTCTTGCTAGTTAGAAAGTAGCCTTGACTAGTCTTAAAATATTAGTTTTTAACCCACAGCATAAGCATGTATGGTCCTTTAGGCTCTCAGGATCCTAGTTAGATAAAGTGGTTCCGATCAATCTTAGAACATCAGCTTTAGATTATCATTTGATATGTATCCTTATGTTCAATTGGGAGTATTACTTATTGCTGAGTATGCACAGGCAGGTCTCAGAACTATGTGCCACCGTAGGATAAGAATTGTCGATAGTAGAGAATGTTTTCCTTAGCTTGAGGAATATGAGATCCTCAATAGTAAGAGTGTCTCCCTCATCTCAATGGGTGCATGTAGGGGTCATCTTTAGTTGAGATTTACTCCCTGAATTCATGAGTGATATCATGCTAGACATGGTTCTTACTAGTGTTGGGCATATTTCTATGCCCATTTGCCTTGTTTTTCCCAACTTTTACCTTGTTTTGAGTTTGTAATCCTTATGAACAGCATAAATTCATGTGTTTGTGTGTTTTGTATATTAACAAACGATTTGAGATGTCTTGAGTAGGAAACCAAGGTAAAAGGATGCAAACTAGCTCAAGGTGTGAAGATTTGAGAAGCTGAGAAGAAGGATCTGGGCCTATGGCTGGCGCCGGGTGCTAGGTCCCAAACTTCAGAGAAATATGCATCAAATCTGGTGCTATGGATGGCTCCCGTTTCGACGTCCCAAACCTCATAGATGTTTTATTCAACATCTTGGCGATATGAGAGGTGCGAAGCCCCAGAGAATTCCAACTTAGAGAAATTTTCCAAAATTCTGGTGCTATGGATGGGGCTAGACACAGAGAGGTTCTAGAGACAATAAATTTGACTAACAACTAAGGACTATGAGTGGTGCGGGGCTCCTGGATGATCCAGAGGTGTTGAAATTTTGGGTAACTCCTTGTTGCTACGGATGGGACTGGGCGCCCGGAGATAAACTTTTGAGGAAACTTAAGCCCAACTTAGGGTTATAGATAGGGTGGTTCCTAGGCCTATCCCAGAGAAGAAATTGCTGATTTTAAAGCTAAGTATTGTAGGACAGAAGCGCTATTTGAAGGCTCAACTATATATATAGCTTCTAGGTCTTTTATTAAGCATCTTTTAATCACTTTTACATTACATATCTCATTCGCTGAGGGTTGTAACCACTTGGAAGAGGAGACAAGTTCTACACTAGGTTTTTTTTTATATTATCATTTTCCTTTGAAGGTTCTAGGCTATGGTGGACGGTTGATGTCTGAAAGACTAATTTATTCTAGTTTTGATTCTTCATTACTGGTTGTTTATATTTACTTATTTTAATTTCTTATTCATTAGCCTGATCAACTTATGAGTGAATCTATTGGCTTTCGATTGAACTTGGGAAAGGGAACCGAAAGGGTTAAAAGAAAATATAAAATAGGAATTCGGAGATCCTTTGCCCCATTGGTTGGAGGTTAGAAGTTGTTGTTGAGGATAGGGATATACCCTTCAACCCTGTTTAGTTGAAAACAAGTACGCATAAACGTTGTTTCATGTTTCTCCTACAACCATTGGAATATAGGCATTAGCGTTCATGAGATAGTTCTTGGTTGCTCGGGAGAGTGGCAAGAAATAGGATAGTATAGGAGAAATTAATCTAGCATAATCACGTCTTGAAAAATCAACCTGATATGAAAGTGCCAATTCCCTAGATTTTCATCATCATTCAAAGTGCAAACAGGTTTGCAAGAATCTTAGTCTTAGTTAATTTTACATTTCAAGTTTTCATAGTTTAATTCTCCAAACCAATTCCCCAATTTTATTTTTTTTATTAGAATAGCAAAGTAAAGAATCAACTATATTCCCTTATTCTAAAAAGGGAAAAAAGAGAAAAGAGGGGGAGAGGGATTCATCACTAATATTTGATTGGATAATGATTGACCAGAAAAGTCTCTGAGGGATCGATAATTGAGACTTTCAGTCCAATATTACTTGATGACCACATGTGCTTGCGTGCACTTTGGCGACATCAAGTTTTTGGCATTGTTTCTAGGGACTTGAATATTATTTGATCATTTGTGGGTTAGGATTTTATTCTGCTATTTTGTATTTTATGTTTGTTTCTTGTTTTTGTGAAGTTTACAGGGTTATATGGTCAGTGTATGCCTTTTGGCTTCTTCTGATCCTAAAATTGAGAGAACCTTTTGAAGGTTAATCATGGAGAATAATGAGCAAGCACAGAGAAACAATCAGGAGAGGGTTCCAGTGTTGAACTTTGCTAGGCTAAACATGACAAATGCTTCTAAAGAGATCATAAAACCGGCTATCATTTGGGAACTTTGAGTTGAATGAAGCGACCATTCAGTTGGTCCAAAACACCTTTCAATTTTAGGAAAAGTTGCATGAGGATCCCCACATGAATCTGATGACGTTCGTGGAGCTGAGTGAGAATTTCCACTACTAGAACATGTCAGATGAATATGTTAAACTGATATTGTTTCCGTTCTCGCTGATTGGTGAAGCCAAGGAGTGGCTTCAAAATGAGCCACCAGGTTCCATCACCAAATGGGAGGCTTTTTCCATTCATCAACATGTTTTTCATTTCAAGGAAAACCAAGGAGTTGAGACGGAAGATCTCCGTGTTTGTGCAGAAAGACGGTGAAATCTTAGCTCAGGCATGGGAATGATATAAGGGTTATTTGAGAGATTTTCCGCACCACATGCAACCTAAGGAGATAATTGGGAACAACTTCATAGAGGGTTTGAAGCTCGAGTCAAAGGTCTTGCTTGATGCTACCGCACAGGGACAGATCTTGTCCAAGAGCTATGATGGAATTGAGGCTCTTTTGAACCTCATGTCAGCCGGGAATCAGGATTATCAAGACTCAGGTAGAGGATTCACAGCAGCTAAGGTGCCAATGAAGCTCGAGGAAGATGGTGTTGTGGAAATCAAAGAAGACATTAGCCAGCCGGTGAATATGATTAGCAAGCTTGTGAGGACACCAGCAGGAAGCCAAGTATAGCAGGTACATAAGGTTCAGACTCCACCACCATCATGTGAAGCATGTGGAGAATGTCATGCATATTCAGGTTGTCCACTTAACCCTGAATTTATATATTTTTTCAAACAACAAGGTCGTGCTGGAGGTTTTGTAGGTAAGCTATTACTAGGGGTACCAGCATGCAGCCAATCCTTCGTGGGGAGGGAATCAGAACTTCCAAAGGCCCTAGAATACTTATCCAAGGCCTCAGGGCTAGCAGCTGAGCAGCTCTCTTAAGGAGACACTAAAGTAGTGGATGGTACAACAATCTCATGTTGTTAATGAGATTCAGAAGTCCATCCACGAGTTTGAGAGGCAGATGGGAAATTGTCTATGTAGTAGATTAACAAACCAAAAAGGGCACTTCCGATTAACACTAAGAAAAACCGTAAGGAAAATGTGAGCACAATCTTTTTCCGCAGTGGTAAAGAGCTGGGTGAGGTGATCCTTAGAGAAAAGAAGGTTATGATGAGTAGGTTGTCTAAGAGTGAGGTCGGTGATTCAAGAAACTCACAACCAAAAGTTGTAGTAGCCAAAACACTACCCCATTCCCACAAAGATTTAAGAAGTAGAAGGAGAACTCAGCCTGCTAGAAATTTCTTGATGTGTTGGAAAAGGTACATGTTAACTTACCATTGGTGGATCTTTTGCAGGAAGTTCCAAAATATGCTAAGTACCTGAAGAACATTGTGGCCAACAAGAGGAGGTTAACAGAGTTTGAAACTGTGGCTCTCACAAAAAACTGCAGTTCTCGGGTTTAAAACAAAATTCCTAAAATGCTAAAGACCCCGAGAGCTTCACCCTTCCAATGGTGATTGGAAATAAGGAATTTGGTTCTTCTTTATGCAATCTGGGTGAAAGCATTAATATGATGCTTGCATCCCTAATCAAAACGTTGGGTTTAGGAACCACGTCCGACCATAGTAACTTTGCAGCTTGCAAACCGATCTCTTGCCTATCTCGATGGTATGATAGAGGACATCTTGATATAGGTGGACCTTTCATCCTAATGGTGGACTTTATAAACCTTGATTACAAAGCAGATGTAGCAGTTCCCCTCATTTTGGGGGAGAGAATTTTTAGCCACCGTCGATGCTGTCACACAGGTAAAGATGGGCAATATATCTATGAGGGTGGATGCTCAAGAGGCAGTTTTCGAGGTGTTTAGAGTAGCAAGGATGCCTCCTCACTGTGAGGACTTCAAAGTTAAGTCGTTAGTAGAGCCTAGAGGTGCAATCAGTTAGTTGAACAACATGGGTTGAATAGAGTTTATTAGATTGTCAGTCTGGTCATTGTTTCGCTCGAAAGAAGGAGAACGTGACCTTAGTTGTGCCACGATGTTAAATCAGGAGCTGCATAGGAAGCAACCCATGATTTCATGCCACGACTATAACTAAGACGCTTGGTGGGAGACAACCCATCATTCTAATATTTTTTACATTTTTGTTCTTTCTTTGTTTTATAGAGACGAATAGGGCTTTAGAGGCAAAAAGAGCTGGGAAATAAGTTGGAAAAGTTTAAGTCTAGTGTGAAATACCTAGCGTTGGGCGCCAGGTGTTAAGCTTCAGAAGAAAAAAATTGTCAAGTTGATGCTATGGGTGACGCGCTGCAAAAGCCCTAGTCCCCGAAGAAAATTTTTTTCTGAGTAGGTGGCGCTATGGAGGGGGAGCACGCCAGGGGAATTTTGGCCAAATAATTTTTGGTCAAAGGTCAAAGACCTTAAGATTACCAAAAATCCATGAACCACACCTTTATTTAAAATCTCATTCATTCTTTTTCATCAAAAAATTGAAAAACAAAAAGCAAAAGTTCTCTCTCCTCTCTCTCACTAACCCGTAACTCCCTTCCCCTCTTTCCCCTCCATTGTTGTCTTCTCTAAGGTTTTTTAAGCTCCTATCTCTAAGTCAAGTAAGTATCTTTGTTCTCTTTTGTTTAGTTGATGTTGAAAGAATGCTCCCGTACCCTTCTTCCCTAATATTAAAGACCCAAATCAGCACGTTTGGTGAAAATCTTAAGTTTCATATTGTGGGTTTCATGATCTTTAATTTCATAAATTCTTCCATGATGATATGTTACCTTTGTTTTGTAACTTATTTCTTGGATGAATACAATGATTTGAAGTTGTTGGGATGAATGGGGATGGTGAATTGAATTCTTGAATTTAGTGGGTAGGTGCATTAATTAGTTGTGAGAAAAAATACATGATTAGTAAATTCTTGAATGTGAATAATTCTTGAGTTTTTGAAATTAATTATGGATGTTGTAAATTTCTTGTGGGTTGTTGAATGAATTGAATGTAGCTACTTCGATGTATTAATTACTTGAATTATGAATTAAAGAAGGGAAAGTGAGAGGGATGGCCAAAGTGAGGAATTCTTGAATAGTTAAAAGTGAGGGGAGAGTTGAAAAATTCATGAACTTGGTTTTAGTTAGAGTTGGTAAATAAATTGGTATTAGTAAGATTGGATGATGATGGGAGAAGTCTTGATTATCCTGTTTGACAAGTCTCACAAGTATGCTAGCAAATTAAGTGTGGGGACAAATTTGCACCTTTGACACTTGATTCGTTAGCTTTGTTGTTCAAGAACTAATCTTGTAAAGTTCTTGATTTTTGATTGGCAAGAGTCATGAGATCGAAGGGAAAGGAAGTGGTGCTCACTAACCCAAGCATCAAGAGGCTTTGAAAAGGCCAAAGGGAGCTAGTTCATCAATAGCCAAGGCTGGCCCTGCTAGAATATTTGGAGAAAAGGCTATAGAGCCTCATGGACTTACATGGTTCAACACACTAAGGGAGGCCAAGTATGCTACTAAAAATTGGATTGATGAGGGCCGCCTCGTGATTGAGTTTCCGACCATCTAGGACAAGCTCCGTGAGCTGGGAGTTGGATACATCTTTGCTAAGCCGGAGAAGTGCAACCTCACATTGGTGAGGGAGTTCTATGCAAACTAAGGTAGGTCATTTGGAGAAAACACCTAAGTAAATATTAGTGGTCAGGTGGTGCGGTTCACTTACAAGAGGTTCAATGCTTTCCTTGGCACACTTGAGTTAGACCCTTTAGAGTACTTTATCTTTCTAGAGAAGCCTCGTTACCACGACATTTGTCACAATCTATATGGTGAGCACTTATCTGCCCATTGGCAAGGGACCATAAAGGCGTTCACTTCACACTTGTGTTCTCCTACTTGAACAACGAGGCAAAAGTTTAAGTAAAGATAGTTTGTGCCATTTTTCTCCCTGGGACACATATCTCAGACATCACCAGAAAGTGGGTTGTGCTGGTATACATGCTTATGAAAGGGATACAATTCAACTTTGGAAAGTGGGTTGTGCTGGAAATATTTTTGTGGAAGTCTCTTAACTCAGTTTTTGTAAGGGGCAGGCGTTGAGGAGGAAAAGGCAGACCTCATCAACCTTTAGTAGGGCACCTGGGAGGTAAGATAATGGATGTTACAATGGTGAAGGAGACCATCACTTCCACAACTCCACTCCTCACTATAGTTGATCGTTAGGCTCGTGATGAAAGCTAGCAAGGTCGCATATTTGGGATACTAGATTTACAGCTGAGGCTAGGAGGTCGACCTGCAACTAACAAGGAGATGGCAGTCGTTGAGGCAAGGTACCCACTCACGAAAAGTACTATGTTGATATGCCAAGTGGGCCCAGCCATTGAGGAACCTTTGGATGATGATGAGGCCATGGTACTGACTGACAGGGTTGATGATTTCGACATGGATGATGAGGATGATGCTACTATGGGGGCCATGAAGGTTTATAGCAATGATGATAAGGATGAGGATTAGGAGTACAATCTTGATGATGATGACAATTGTACTTAGCAGCCTAGGAAGTTCTTTCTCTCTACCTACTTGTTATATTTTCTTGTGCACTGGTGACGGTGAACTGTTTAAGCGTGGGGTGGAAGAAAGAGTTCTTGTTTATTCTATCTTTCCTAAATTCATAGTTGTAGCATGAGTTGTCAGTTCCCGTAGCAGTAGCTCTATGATTTTCTAGGTATGGTTTGTAATAGCTAATATTGGTGATGTTGACTAGATGATTCCTTGTGATGTAGTGACTATTGTTCGTCTTGAGTAGTATGTTGTTTGCTTTATTGTAGAGTCAATTTTTTTCATTTCTGTCTTCTTAGAGTAGTGAACCTTCCCTATGATAGATGGATGATGACCGTCTTAAGGTAAATTCATCACATTTTTTTTATTTTTTAGGATTGAGCCATAGATGATTCACTTATGTGCTTCTTGACATTCTACTCAGCTGTTATGCTAGAGTTAATAAAGTAGTTATATTGAATGCACAAGTAAGGAATCCATGAAAAACACACACATATTTTTAATTTGACTCAAAATGATTTTAAGGGCTTAATAAATAAAAATGTCATTCAATATGATTGTGTGAATGTGTAGCTGTCGAAAACCGGCTAGATTCTTGATTTCCACAAGAGGAGAGCTAAATTGTCTTGTTTTTACATATTGTAGCATCTAGAACTTGCCTTAGTATATGTATTATAGATAGTTGTTAGGGAGTCAGGATATGATCAAGGCATCTATTTGAAAAAGTCATGTTTGTTTTACCTTTCTAAACATTGCCCCAAGTCTACCCCCTTTGAGCCATAAGTCATATTCTTTTTTAGCCACAAAAGTAGCTTAATCCCTCTTTTTATAAGATTTAAAACTTATTGATCCAAAGTAGTCTTAGGTACTTTGAGACTTGAAAGTAAATATCCACCGAAGTATAATGTTAAGGGAAAAAAATTTGTGGTAAGAGGAGAAAAATGGAAAAAATGGGTGCCACAAAATTGTGTTGTTTACTTGCTGCTAGGACAATGAAAGATAGAACTTTAATTGCAAAATCCTTATTGATTCTATAAGCATAGACTAGTAGTCAAGTAGTGAAAAGGGGCATGAAAAGAAAAGAACACGGGTGAGTTAGATGAAAGGTGAACCAACAAGGAAAAAGTGGTGGACAAGAAAAATAAAACAATGTCTTAAAAATGCTTAGGGTGGTAATCACTATAAAATAAATATCATTCCTATCATTCCCTTAGCAGACATTGCAATCAAGTAAAGTCCTTGTCATCTTAATCTCTTGAAACAACGAAGTAATCTAAATGTGCATGAAGGGCAAGTTTATGGTATGTGACATACGTGCATTACATCATCTATGAGCATGAGAGTGACTTGCTTTCTATGTTCCATTTTTTTGGGTTGATAATCAAAGAGAGGAACATCACTAAGAGTGAGGGGCAAAAGATGTCTAAGTCGGTGTACTATTTGTTGCATGCTTTATACTTAATCATGTTGGCTCTATGTTTTTAAAAAATGAGTCAACTATAAAGGTTGTGTGGTCTTGATTGTGAAACCTTTATATGTGCTTGATGAGAGTTGTTGTATGTTGATGAACCACTTGATCTATGCTCTATGCTAGTTGGTTGGGTGTGAATCGATATAGGTACCAAGTGTGATGTTAAAAGATGAGTTTATATGTGTATTAAGGATTGTTCGAGGACAAAGAATGGTTTAAGTATGGGGTGGTGATGTTCGACATATTTCTATGCACATTTGCCTTGTTTTTACCCATCTTTTACCTTATTTTGAGTTCATAATGCTTATGAAATGCATAAATTCATGTATGTGTGAATTTTGTATGCTAACAAATTATATGAGATGTTTTAAGAAGGAAGCCAATAAAAGAGGACCCAAATTAGTTCAAGGTGTGAAGATTTGAGAAGTTCAGAAGAAAGACCTAGGGTTATGGCTGGCGCTGGGAGCTAGGTCCCAAACTTCAGGGAAATGTGCATCAAATTTGGGGCTATGGATGGTGCCCAGTGCCAGGTCCTAAACTTCAGAGATGTTTCATTCAGCACCTTGGCGAGAGAGGCGTGGAGCCCTAGAGCATTCCAAACTTAGAGAAACTTCCCAAAATTCTAGTGCAATTGATAGGGTTGGATGCCAAATAGGTTCTAGAGCCAAGAAATTTTACTAACACAAGAGGGCTATGAGTGGCACGGGGTGCCCGAATGATCGGGAGGTGTTGAAATTTGGTTAAATATTTGGTGCTACGGATGGGGCTGGGTGATGTGTTATGAGTTTACAGCACTTTTGATGCTCAAAACTAAGAAAACAACATAGATTTAGGTATGTTTATATGGATATGAGGTGTTTTTACTTTGTTTTCAGGGAAAATAAGTATTGGAGCAAGAATGTGCAAAAGAAGCCTGAAAGTACAAAAAATGTGCTAAAGTCGTAGTCTATGTACAAGCCATATGATGTTGGTAAGACCCATACTGAGAACCGTGAAAAGTTTCAAATGGCTGGATTATGAAGAATGCAACCTACAACTCTCAGTACGAGTCGTATAACACTGGTACGAGCCGTAACTTGGAGTCGTGGAAATATTCAAAAGAATTGAACAAAGGTAGACTCTTGAAATGGATGGACAGTACGAGTCATGGAGAAGAGGTACGAGTCATACTATCATACTCGTGACAAACTTCAAAGAAATTCAGTGTTCTGAGAATCAGGCGAAGGAAGCAAAGTACGGCTCATAGGAAGAAGGTACAAGTCGTACCAAGGCCCAACACTTAGTCAAATATCAGTAAACCAAGGACTTAGGGATATAAAGTACGACCCGTACAATCTTGCTACGGTTAGTATGATCAATCGTGGCTCAGGCGGCGACAGTTATGGAAATTTACCCTGTTAGCTTAGGAAAAGGTCTTATGTCTGTATAAATACTTTTTATGTTTTATTTTTAGAAGAAGTAGTTAGAGAAGGTTACAGAATGAGTGAGAAGTGTTTTTGAGGGAAAACATAGAATTGAGTTGATTGACTTATCCTTTTCTTGATTTCTTTTTTGATCTTTGTGAATTGTTCTTGAGTTATTTCTGATAAAATCAAAGAAGCTTTTCTCTCATCTACGATTATAAGTATTGAATTTTGTGTTTAATAATGAATGCATATCACAACTTTGCAACTATGAGAGGCTAAAACCTCTATAGCAAAGGTTGTGCGAACAATGGTGGATTAACAAGCTAAGGATACACAAAAGTGATTCAAAACCAATGCAAAATGCTTGTATTTTATTCTCTTCATGCTTAACCATTTCTTAATGGTGTACAACGTTAGGACTTGCCAAAATTCTTTACTTGCTTGATCCTAGAGAGGTAGATATTAGGAAAAGAGAATTAGAACAAAGCCTTGATCTTGATGATCATTGTATTAACTTAAGTTGTGGTCGTAGGATAGGTAATTTGGAACATATTGATAATGGATAGTTTGAAACCGCTCATGAGACATGACCCAGTGATTGAGTATAGTCATCCAATAGGGACGAACTAGTCGTTTGGATGAACTCTAGTTATCAGTTCTACAAGTAAGCATTGGTATTAACCATGTGTGTAGACCCAAAGTAGTTATGAACCCATGGGGAACACAAACCCTAGTTATTCTTAACTCTTGATTTTACATCAAAATTTCAATCATTGTTTTAAATATTTCTTTCTTAAAACCCCCCAATTGGACTAACTAACCAATAATTTACTTATCGACATTAGTCAAGATCTTCCATATTCCCTGTAGGTTCCACTGCAACCTCTTTGTTAGGTTCTTTATTGATAACGTCATATTTATACTTTGTCAGGAGGTGTGAGTTTGAGCATTATCAAAAAGTGGAGACGTTGACAGGGAATGCGACTAAGACTAGATTAATTGCTAGTATTTAACTTTGGTAGTTATTTCCTGAATTACATTTTCTTTTTATTTAGTGATACCCACAGGCTGTTGCTCGATGAATGCCAAGCACTCGGAGTAGTGGAAACCCCATAATTCCCTTGAACCCCGAAATTGAACGAACACTACGCAGAATGGAAAACCAGGAGCAGAGAGATGCACGCATAGCTGAAGAAGCTAGGCAAGCCGAGTTAGCTAGGCAAGATGCACTTCAAGATATGGAGGATGCAAGAGAAGAGGTTGTTAACTCTGGTCGACATGGGCGGGGAAACAGAGTTCATAGAGTTGCCCCTTAGTTCTTCGATGATGAGGACCCAGACATTGATGAAGTTGGGTCAACTAGAGAAATTGTACCACCACCACTGCCCGTTGGTGCCAAATTCGACATAACGAGCACTATGATTCAACTGTTAAGCATGAAATTGGTGTTCATTGGTCATGCAGCGGATGATGCCAACCTGCACCTGATGAAGTTTGTGGGAATATGCAAGGCATACAGGTTGACTAGAGTTAGCCAAGATGCCATCAGACTCAGACTTTTCCTCTTTTCTATGTCAGGGAAAGCTACTTTATTGTTATCGGGTTGCCCAATGACTCTAACCAACTGGAGGGAACTTAAGCAAGCCTCTTTAGAGAGATCATTTTCCCCCTCCACAATGTTGTATCTCAAGGATGAAATTTATAATTTTCGACAACTTAAAATCGAGGCACTTCATGAAACCTGAATGAGGTTCATGAAAAAGTTGGCAAAGTGCCCAAACCATAAAATTCTGGATGATAGTTTGTTGAAAATTTTTTACAAGTCGTTGAACAACAATACAAAAGTTGTAGCAGACACAGTGGCAGTATTGATGAGTGAAACCTGGGTGCAAGCTGCTATTACTCTTGATAGGTTGACCAAAACAAATAGGGCATGGCATACCCGGGAGGCAGATGCAGTGGCTGGTACATATGTTTTTGGTTTGACTGCAGACCAACGGAGGAAAGAAGAAGAACGCGACCAGGAATTGGCTCATATGCCCACATCATTGGATTTGCTTACTAAGCACATTATGGGAGCTGGAGCCTAAAAAGTTGAATGCAGTGGGGACACAAGGACAGGAGCTGTGGGCAAACCACTCTGATTCTGAGGAAGAGGTAAATTTCTTAGATAACCAAGTGGCGTGTTTCTGAGCCAATGCCTAAGCATTTGGTCAAGGCAATTGGCACCAAGGTTCTGGAACAAGGTCGGAATCAACATAGAGATATCTACAACCAAAAATGGGTATAGAGACAGGAGCCGAGGTTATAAGCACGAAGGAGAATGGAGAAAGAATGATGGTTATCACAATGACCGAGCTGGAGTATATGTGCCTCCCAATGCATGAGAGGAGGAGGCTGGACAGCCAAAGCTGGAGAGCATGATGGATGAGATGCTGAAAAAGGTGAGGTCCACTGATGATCATTTGAAGTAAATTCGTGGTGATATATCGAGCATGGGCCCGGAGAGTGGAATCTCACGCGATAGCCATCAAGAAGATTGAATAGAAGCTAGAGAAACTATTGGCATCACTAAAACCTAGAAAAAAGGGTACACTGCCTAGCAACAACGTCTAGAACCCAAAGAATGATGGCCATTGCATAGCGGTGATATCACCTAGGAGTGGTATGACCACTATTGACCCCCCTCTTTCGATTGTAGTTGAATGAAAGAAAGAGAGCGTAGTTAAAGATGATGGAAATGATGCTAAGATAGAGGCTGCTGAGAGTGCTGAGTTGCTTGAGGGCTCATATGGTGAAAAAGGGTCTGAAGTTGAACAAGGTGCAATGCAGATTTACAAGGCTATCCCAAGAACACCACCACTGTTCCGACAAATAATGAAGAAGAAGGCGGAGAATGGTAAGTTCTAGATATTTCTGTCAATGCTCAAACAATTATCTGTGAACATACCATTGGTTGAGTCATTGGAACAAATGTCAGGATATGCTTAGTTCATGAAGGACCTGGTGACAAAGAAGAGGTCCATGAGTTATGAGCCTTTAGATAATGTATATCATTGTACTGCCATAGCTACACGGGTCCTGGCCCAGAAGAAGGAAGATCCGGGTTCTTTCACTATCCCTTGCACCATTGGCAATGTCAAGTTCACAAGGATACTCTTTGATCTAGGAACAAGTATCAACCTGATGCCATTGGCGGTGTTCAAGCAGTTGGGCTTGGGAGCCCCCACACCGACTACAATGCAGCTACTGATGGCTAACAGAATTGTGAAGAAACAAGTGGGACAGATTCATATTGCAAATAAACTTCGTGATCCTGGATTGCGAAGTCGATTATGAGGTCCCCATCATTTTGGGGCGACCATTCCTTTCTACTGGGAGGACCTTAGTGGATGTGGAGGCTGGCCAACTGAAGTTCAAACTGAATAAAGAAGAGGTCACTTTCAACATCTACCGATAAATGCAGCAACCGAAGGAGTACAGTGTATTCTCAGCAATAAATGATGAATTTAAGTTCTTTGACGAAGTTTTAGTAGTTAAGATACTTGCGTCGTGCCACGACATTAAATCAGGCGCTCCTTGGAAGGCAACCCAAGTGGTGTCTTGGTGAAATCTGAGTAACTGAGCTACCTGCATCGTGTCGTGATGTTAAATCAAGCGCTTCTTGGGAGGTAACCCAAGTGATTTAACTAATGTGTGTTTAGTGTGCAAGGAAAAAAAAGGTGGCAACAAACTTCTGAAAAGAAGGTTTTATGACTCCCAGTACGACTCGTGAGAGGGTTGTACGAATCGTAGCATAAGTCATGGTAAGAATCAGAGAGATGCTTCAGTGCAAGAGTTCAGGGTACAGTTGGTCCTACAATTCATAACTTAAGTGTACATATCGTAGTACTTACTGCACCTCTGAACTAGGAAAACTATACAAGACAAAGACCTACGAGTCATAGTATGACCCATACCCTCATGGTACGAGTCGTAAGATGCACTTGTAGGTCACAGGTAAGTTCTTCAACTCTTTGAACTATGGGTCCAAGGGACGAGTCGTGATGGGTCAAAATCCTTGAAATCACCCAACTCGAGATAATCTTCCCCCTCACTTTTTAAACTTCAAACCTAAATAGACTTTTCTCCCATGCGATCAAAACCGAAGTCACGAACTACACTCACGACTCACTCACACTTGTAACTCAAAACCAAAGAACATTCAAGAATTTTCTTTCTCAATCAAATTCCTCTCAACCAGTCAAAGTAAGCAGCTAACAAGTAAGTGTATTGCTTTGAATATTGATAAAACCTATATGATTGATGTAATGGTGCTAAAACCCCGGTGAGTCATCATTTTTGCTTGAAAAAAAAATTGAAAGAGACAATGACCAGGGGTGTTATAGAACTATGTGCAACTAGAAAAGACTCTGAAGTTGAAGAACTTGTGCATTGAAGCATTCACAATTGAGTTACAGGTAGTGACTAAAAAGGGAAGGGACTAGTAGTTGTAAAATGGGTTGAACTACATGCCTAGACCTGGGGAATTCTAAGTACCCAAAACATTAAACAGAATTCCCTGTGAACTAAAGCAAAATAAAGGCAGGGACAGGCTTTAAAAGCCTTCCTATGACTCGTGGATCAGTACTACGACTCGTAGGATGGCTTGTTGGGAGTGCCCCAAGCTAAACTGGAAAAGACTGAGGTATGAACTATGGTATGGTTCATGGTTTTTCACTATGAGTCGTACCAAAGATTCGTACCACAAACTGGAAAGGGTCAAGTCCATATGAGACAATACAATCCTTCCTACGACTCGTGGAATTGACCTACGGGTCGTACCATGAGTCATGGAAATTTATAGAGAAATTGTTATTAAAGGGGCAGGCTCAAATGAATCGAGGTACGGATCATACCTTTATGGTATGAGTTGTACCTAGGAGTAATAATGTGCATCAAAGATCTCAAGGGTCTTCATATGAGCCGTACCTTCAAGGTACGACCCGTACTATTGACTCGTGATTAGTTAGAGGACTTTACTTCTTTCTTTTCTTTCTCAGATATTGAATTGTAACTCTCTTCGTCTACAGGTATAATAAACAAGCACAAAGCAACCAAAGCAACTACTCGGAGGATATTACATGATGAAACATCCGAGTCTGAGAAAGAAGGAAAGTCCCCTAGTGGTTCAGTTGAGGACTACAGGGTCGATACATCAAACATCGAAGGGACTCGAACCACTAGGGAGAAGGCCAAAGCCCAAGCCGTTGCAACTATTTCCATATCCACCGAAGCTCCCCAGTTTGAGGAGGGAGCTAAGAAAGGAAATCAGGAGTCGAGAAGCGGCTCAAATGAAGAAGAAGGGCTTGATGTGGCCCAATATGGAGAGGCTAGTAGCAGTGATGAGTTAGAGGAAGAGAATCCTAGGTAGAATCGTACCATCCAGTGTAGAGTGCCAGGAGCACAGGAGATTTATGGGAAGGGCATTGCTCTCACCGCTAAAAACAAACCTAGGCGGAACATCTAAGAAGAATCACGGATCCTCACAAACTCATTGAAAGAAGTAGAGGAGATGAAGCGGATATTCAATTTCTATGGGTTGGAATGGATGGCTAGGACTCCGGACCAGTACACTTTTGAGATAGTTTGAGAGTTATATGCCAATTACTTGGCAACCATGGAGGAGAAAGCCAAAAAGGGGCAGAAAGTGAAAGACCAACCTAGACAAGAGAGCGTCATAGTCACGAGTCGAGAGGTCAACATATCCAAGTGCACCATCTCTCGAATCTTATATGGGCCACAGTTCATACCTCTACGAGCCATGCTAGAATATGAGTACCGAGTGGAGATACTAAAACAAATTAGGCAGCTGGGCCTTGAGGAAAGAAAAAGGCAGCTACAGTGGTTGGCAGATGTTCTAGCTAAGGATAAAGAGGAAGTAGAATGGGTCACTGGTGGAAAGTAGGTTACTAGAAATTTACTCAATTTCATAGCAAAAGCCTGCTGGACACTAGTGCACCAGCGGTTAGCGCCAATAGTCAATGACAACACCCTTAGTGCATATAGAGTGGCTCTAGTGGCATGCATCATGTCCAGATACCCCTTTAACATCTCGTGGATCATTGTAGAGGAAATACGAGATTGGGCAGTGGGATTGACCACTACCATCGCATTCCCGAGACCCATCTTCAGATTATGTACCGAGGCAAGAGTTCCACGGGGTGAGAAACACTTGATTGAAGGGCAGAGGATAGAAGATATTGGCTTAATCTGCGATGAAATGAACCCAATAAGTCGGGCCCAACTTCCCATAGAAATTTCACAGGGCCAGCTAGTAGAGGGCGCACAGGTGAATGCCCTTACCTCACAAGAGTAGAGCGAGACACCGACTACAAATGTCGGTCATTCAAAGGAAGCTAACAGCACTTCTGCTACACCACTGCCTAGCTTGCCGACTCAGACTCTATCAGGGTATGTTCTAGTGCCCCAGGACTTTCTCCAGAAGTTGGCCAAAAGACTATCCAAGGTCGCAAGAAAAATTCAGGCAATGAT
This sequence comes from Datura wrightii, assembly GCA_035772735.1. NCBI lineage: Eukaryota > Viridiplantae > Streptophyta > Magnoliopsida > Solanales > Solanaceae > Datura > Datura wrightii. The sequence goes on from JASDFA010000008.1 coordinate 32,706,714, forward strand.
GGAGAATGTGAAGCCATGGGTAAAGTAGAGATTGACACAACAACAAAAGGCGTAGATGCTCGCCTTGACGGATTTGAGACTCGATTCAACACTCGTATGACGTAGCAGACGGCTACCGACAACCTCCGTGAGGAGTTTGGGGCTCTTCAGAGCCAAGTAGTTTAGTTGTCATCAAGACAACTAGCAGTCATATCTGCCCCCACTCTTCCAGACTTGGATGAAGAGCCAAATGAGAAGATTAACTTGGCGGCTTATTGGGAGCCCAAGACAGTAGAAAAGGAGAAAGGAAAGAAGAGAGTCTCCGAGGATGCTGGAGAAGAGAGCTTGAGGAAGAGGAGAAATAAAGAAAGAAGAGAATGCAATCAGGAAAGAGAGGAGATCCTACAAACTCATGACTCACACATGTCAAAGCTATAGGAGCGAGCTAGAGGAGCAGGCAGCTCTACCGTGGCTCAGCCCAAGCTTCCTAGTGAAAGGGACCCTTTGGGCAAGCCATATTCAGCCTCGATAATTCATGAGGCCATAGAGACGTCCAAGACTATTGAGGGGGTAGCCACTCCCCCTGTTGACACACCATTGAGTGTGTCGGCCACCACTAGGGCCACGATTGCAGCGAAGGTACCTCCTTCGCAGGATGACAGGAGCGCTTGGAGCACCATAGGTATGTTCCCTTCCCTATGGTCTTATATTTTATGCTTCGGGGATGAAGCACACTTTTCAAAAAGTAGAGAGGGTGTACTTGTATTTTTGTGATTTTTGGATTCGTTCGAGGGTTTTTCTTGTCGTATTTCTTTTTTCTCTAGCATGCTATCTAATAGAACCGACATGTTTAGGATTTTATTTTCTTATTTATGATTTTTCTTAATTAGAAAGTATCTTAGGAGTACTCAGCCAATAAGAATGCACTAGTTTTGGAATGATGAAAAATAGACCCTATTCAAAAAAAATGTGATGCATTAGTTGTGTACTTATGACTACATGCATGATTTTTGTGGATATTTTGATGTTATTTAGTGTATTAGCCTGAGTAGTCTTGTTAATCCATGCATAAACCAGATAGGTAGAGTGAATATAAGTCATGTGCCATGAGTGAGTGATGTTTGATACTTAGTTCAGTACTGAGTTGAAGATCTAGAACTTGCCGGGTTGGTCTTTGCATAGGTTAAGGATGGTTGATTAGGATATGATCATAGGCCATATTTGTTTGAGCTCACTTTTAGCCTAAATGACGTTACCAAAATCATGCAAATCCCTTGATCCCAATTTTCAGCACTTTAATAAACTATTTTTCTTAGATTAACCGATAAACTGTAACAATTTTTTTATAATGAACCTGTTTTGGCCCTGGTCCCTCCTTTGACATTGTGAACCTCAACATAGGAAAAATGACTAATTTGAGGGTGTCTAGAGTAGGGGTACATAAATAGTGGGAATGATGAAAAGGGAGAGAAAATGAAAAAAGGTAAAAAACGAGGTATAGTGTGACAAATAAAAACAGAAAAAAAAAGGGAGAGATGAAAAAGTTGAAAACTTTGAAAAAGAAAATCCAAAAAGAAAAATAATGCTTGAAAAAGGTTGAAAACACACCACACTCACACAAATGAACACAAAGGGGATAAAAAGGGAAGAAAGGGAAGGAAAAGTAGAAAAGGGGTAAAATAAGTGAAAGATGGAGCCAATATATGTAGTGCCAAGGAAGGGTTAGTCACTCATAAAGATCCCATATTTATCATGTCCGGCCCTAAAACCTACATTACAAGCCACCGAATAAGCCTGGGTTTAGCATCCTTCTTTGCAAACAAGTATCTTATTATAGCATGGTCAGTATATACTACCACTTTTGTCCCCACTAGGTATGTCTGGAACTTATCAAAAGCATACACTATAGCCAACAACTCCTTTCGAGTCATGATTATTTTTTCTGAACTGTATCTAATAATTTTCTTGCATAATAAATTGGCTAAAATCTCTTTCTTTTGTTATGCCCAAAAAAGCTCCTAGAGAAAAATCATTGTCATCACACATCACAATGAATGGTAATGACCAATATGGAGAAATGATAATTGAAGTTGTTATCAGCTTTTCCTTCAGAGTATTGAAAGCCTACATATATTCTCTGTTGAAATTGAACTTCACATCCTTTTCAAAAAGTTTTCACATTGGGCTAGCTATCTTGGAAAAGTCCTAAATGAACCTCCTGTAAAAACCAGTGTGTCCCAATAAATTGCACACCCATTTTATAGAGACAAGGAGTGGTAGCTTCTCAATGGCCTCAATCTTAGCCCTGTCAACCTCAATACCAGCTTTTGAAATTTTGTGACCCAAGACTATCCCTTAACATACCATGAAATGGCACATTTCCCAATTCAGCACAAGATTAGTCCCTCACACCGGGCTAACACTGCATCCAAATGATTTAAACAGTCACTAAAATCAGTTCCACACACTGAAAAATCATCCATGAACACTTTAACAAATTTCTCCACCATGTCTATGAAAATAGCTAACATGAACCTCTGGAACGTTCCTGGGGCATTACATAGTCCAAACAGCATTTTTTAGAATGCAAAGGTGTCAAAAGGGTAAGTGAAAGTAGCTTTCTCCTGGTCCTCCTGTGTGACTTGTATCCTAAGTACCCATCCAAAAAACAATAGTAGTTATGCCCAGCTAACCTGTTTAACATCTAATCCAAGAATAGCAATGGAAAGTGATCCTTCTTGTGGCTGTATTAAGCTTTCGGTAGTCAATGAAGATCCTCCACCCTGTGACTTTTCTCTGAGATATCAATCCATCCTTCTCATTTCACACCACTATTATTCTATCTTATTTCGGGACACATTAAATTGGGCTCACCCAATGACTGTCCAAAATAGGGTAGATGATGCATGTATCCCACCACTTTATTATTTCCTTCTTTACCACTTCCTTCATGATGGGGTTCAGTCTCCACTGGTGTTCAACACTAGGTCTAGCACCATCTTCTAACAGCATTTTATGCATGCAAAAGGAACTGCTTACCCCCTTTATGTCAGCTATGGTCTAACCAATCACTGTCCTATGATGTCGTAACACTTTCAGCAACCTGTCAATCTATTCATCAATCAGTAAATCAAATATTATCATGGATAGTCTATTATCACTGTCTAACTAAACATATTTTAAATGAGTAGGTAAAGGTTTTAATTAAGAACTAGAGCCATTTCAGTAGAGGGCTTTAGCTTCCCCCAAGTCAAAGAAATTTTCAAATGTCTCCAAAGGAGCATCTCTTCTCAGGTAGGATCTAATAGCATCCAATACTGCTAAATATTCAGTAACCTCTGAACTATTCACCAATTCTTTCCCATATACCAACGCTCCCCCAAGTGGATCTTCCTTTGATAAATACTGCTCTAAAGCCTTAGTAGAAATTTCAAGCTCTACTGCGATGATGGCCTTCAAATCCTCATAGTGGGGATGGTAATCGTGTTGCTCTGAATACATCAAAAAATGCCTTTTCTCCATCCACAATCATTGACGTCTTTCCTGACTTTAGTAGTATAACTACATCAGCGATGGCCAAGAACCCTCTTCCCAAAATGATGGGAACTGCTTCGTCAGCCTCATAGTCATGGATGATAAAGTCCATCGGCAGGATGAATGGTCCCACTTTGATAAACATATCTTTAATAATGCCCCTGGGATAATGATGGACCTATCAGCCAACTACAATGTCATTGTAGTAGGACGTGGTTCTCCTAACCCCAAAATTCTAAACAATGATGCAAGCATGAGATTGATGCTTGCACCTTAATCACACAATGCTGAGCCAACCTCTTGGCTTTTAATTATGACTGGAATAGTGAAGCTCTTGAGATCTTTTAACTTTTTCAAAATCTTTTTCTAACCCTGAACTGCACTTTTCTGTGACAGCTACAGTTTTGAACTCTCTAAGACTTTGCTTAATTGCCACAATATCCTTCAGATATTTGGCATACTTAGGAACCTCTTGCAACAACTCTACCAACGGTAGATTTACATGCACCTGGTTCAACACATCAAGAAACTTCTTGCAAGCTGCATCCTCCTTCTGCTTTTCGAATCTCTATGGAAATAGAGGGGGTGGTCTAGCTTCTACCACTTTTGGCTATGAATGGCTTGACTCCCCAACCTCCTACATGGACTTCGCGGCCTATTTTTTCTCTACTTTATTATCTCTAGGTATCACTTCACCTAGCTCTTTCCACTATGCAAAGAGATTGTGCTGACATTCTCTTTGGGGTTCTTCTTAGTGTTACTTGGAAGTGCCCTTTGCAGTTTGCTTGTTTGCAGAAGGGCCAATTAGCCCATTTGCCTTCCAAATCATAGATTCACTTCTACATCTCATTAACAACCCGAGTCTGCTGAACCATCCACATTTCATGGTCTCCTTTAAAGAACTGTCATGCTCTTGGGCCTGAGGTCTCTGGAAGTTGTTGTTTGGAGGTCTCTAAAAGTTATAATTTCCTACCCATGAAGGATTAACTGCATTTCTATAACCCTAATTGTAACAGTTTCCTGCAAAACCTCCACTGTGAACTTGTTGACCTATAAAATAAATAGATTCTGGGAATAGTGGTAACCTGAATATGCATGACCTTCTCCACATGCCTCATATAATGGTGGTGGAGTCTGAGCTTGCTGAACCTGATGAACCTGATGTGCAGCTGGTGTGCTCACTAACTTGCTAATCACATTCACCAACTAACTAGTATCTATCTGAATTGCCACTTCACCATCAACCTCAAGTTTCCTTGGGACTTTGGTTGCCATAAGACCTCTGCCTGAATCCTAATAATCTTGGCTCCCAGCTAACTTTAGATTCAATAGAGGCTATATTCATCATAACTTGTAGACAAGATTTGCCCCTGTGCTGTAGCGTCCAGTAAAATCTTAGACTCTTGATTTAGCCCTTCTATGAAGTTGTGCCCAATGATCTCCTTTTGTTGTATATGGTGTGGACAATCTCGCAAGTATCCCTTGTAACTTTCCCAAGCTTGAGCCAGGGTCTCACCATCCTTCTGAACAAATCCTGAGACTTTCCTCTCAGCTCCTTCATTCTCCTAGAAGAGAAAAAACTTTTTATGAACTTGTTGGAAAGAGCTTCCAAAGTAGTGATGGACCCAGTTGGCTCATTCTAAAGCCACTCCTTCGCTTCTCCAATTAGTGAAAATGGGAACAGTATGAGCTTAACATACTCATCTGAAACATTTCGATAGTGAAAATTCTCACTAAGTTCCACGAACGTCATCAAATGCATGTGGGGATCCTCATGTGGCTTGCCCTGATATTGACAAGTGTTTTGAACCAACCGCACAATTCCCTCCTTCAACTCAAAGTTTTCAGTGATGGCTGGCTTGATGAACTCTTTAGAAGCATCTCCAAGTTTCGCCGAGCAAAGTTGAGCACTAGAATCCTATCTTGGTTGTTTCCCTGTATTGCTCATTATTCTCTGCCATTGCTAACCCATGAAAAGTTCTCTTAATTTTTGGATCAAAATGATCCAAGGATTGTCCCTGACTTCTAGTAAATGGCATACACCGAACAAACACAACCTAAAATTTCAACAACCAACAACAAATGTAAAGTGTAGAATTGTGTAATAAAAATCCTAACCACAAACAATCAATCAATTCAAGTCCCCGGCAACGGCACCAAAAACTTAATGTCACCAAGCACACACAAGCGTATGTGGTCGTAAAGTAATATAGGAAGGTGAAGTCCCAATATCATACCCATAAAGACTTGATAGATTAATTGCTTATGTCTTAACTTTTATTTCACTATTCAAGTAAACATCGGTAAAATGGGGAAATTGGTTTTGGGATTATTCTACTAAACTTGAAATGTAAATTAAACTAAGAACTAAATTCATTTTCAAAGTGTTTGCAATTCTAAAGATAAAAGAAATCCAGGGTCTTAGCACTTTTTCTTTAAGGTTGAGTTTTAGGATTCAATTACGTTAGACAACATTCTTCTAAAATTGCTAGTTGCAAGTTACGAACTCACTTCTCAACTATTCTCTCGAACAGCCAAAAACTATCTCATGAACCCTAACACCTATGTCCCTATGGTTGCAGGAGAGACATGAGACGATGGGGCTGAAGCTATTTGGTTCAACTAAATAGGGTTGCAGGGTATATCTCTATCCTCAACAATGAAATTAACTCTTGAACTATTGAACAAGATAATTGAAACCTATTCTATGCTTCCTTTTTAACTCTCATTAAATACCTCTCTCGAGCTCAACCAACGAATCAACAGATAATATTCATAATGTGATGAGTCTAACGAATAAGCATGAAAACAAGTAAGCATAAACAATCTAGAAAAGAAGAATTGAAAGTCTAGCATAAATGAATATTCAAACTACAACCATCAGCCATGGCCAAAATCCTAGAACAGGAGTTTATCCAGTCATGTTCAAGTGCAAAACCAAAGAATTCCTCATTCAAATTAACAAAGATAAAGTAAAAAAGAAAAACCTAGAAGAAAATAAACTTCTTGTCTCTCCCCCAAAAGACTACGTACAATTGATCAATCTACTGAAAGATACCTAACAAATGCCCTAGATAAGGCATTTATAATCTAGGTAATAAATTACTCTTTTGCCTTCAAGTAATTTAGGTTTTAGACTTAGAAAAATCTATCCCAGACAGGCCCTGGCGTGCTGCACCACTCATCTCGCCATACTCTTCTTGAATTTTTTGTGAAATTTGGTCTTTGGCATGCCACACCAGCCATCTCGCCAAGGTGTTAGTCAAAATTCTTCAATTCTGGGACCTAACGCGCCGCTTCTGCCAATGCACTAGAGTGTTAGAAAATTTTCCCAAGTCCGAAACCTTTATGGCACGCCGCTCCACTCAATTTGCCGAGGTGATGATAAAAAATTCTTCTGAAGTTTGAACTTTAGTGCATCATGCCAATCATAGCACCAACCTGAGCATAATTTTATCTTATATTTGGTGGTTGGACACCACGCCACCTATCTCACCAGGACAAATTTTCTCGAATTCTTCTTTCTTCATACCTTGGACCATTTTTGAGTCTTTTTCCCATATGTTACCTGCTAAAACCATCTAGAAACACTTGTTAGCTTATTTAACACTCACATTCATAAAATCATACATTTCATAAGGATGAGCATCTCAAAATAAGGTAAAAGATAGGTAAATTTATGGGAAATGGGCCTAAGTATATGCCCAACATCAGCATCACTATTTTTTGGAGGAGCCATATTTATTCCATATGTGTGTGGATAGTATTATCAGATTGTGTGTGCATGAAGATGAAATGGTGTCACGACCCGAACATACATGCGGATCGTAGACACGGAACAAGGGACCAGGAGGGACCCCAAGTCGACCCATGGCTCATGCATACAATTACTCTCATTCAATTAAGAGGAATAATAACCATAAAGCTATAGTGGAAAGATAATCATAACATAGCATCAATAAATACCAAGTGGGCAGAGCCGACCCTAGCTTTCTAGGCGAGGGACGTGCATAAGGCGTGATATCACATTGGGGATCATTATCATAACGTCATAACATTTACAACCCATGGTGGCACGTGGTTATGAGACACCGGCGTAGTCCTTTGAACACTGGGCTGCTCGGTGCTAGACATGGCTCCCAAAAACATGCATATAGGCTCATACATAAATCATTAACATCATGCATAAAAATTCATTGGCTAAGATATCACATTTATCATCATGGATCCCCTTTAAAACATGCTTAGACAAGAATCAAGGCCTTTTTTATAAGCCAACATCATAAATCGGTAAATCATGAAATTCATTTCATAATTCATAAATCATTCTTCATCATGTGGGAATTGCCCAATACTCCATCATACTCAATTTCTTCAAAAATATGCTCATAAACATAGTTAACTTGGATTCATGCATTTCTATGATCAATAGACTCAAAATAATAAATATTCATCATAAATCATAATTTCCATGAACTTCCATAAATGGGAAATTTAGATTTAAAAAGATTGAAACATGAACTAAAGGGAGTAATAATAAAACCTGCTCATCATGCATATTTTCATGAATAAAAATAGATTAAAACATACCCATAAATAGGAATCACATTGACATGCTTTGGGTAAAACCCCATGGAATTAGAATAAGAGAATTCATGAATTCAATCGAAATTGGCATGGGTGGGAAGAATTCCACCCATTTTAGAACCTTACATACCTTGGAATAGTTGAACTTAAGGTTTCTTGAACACCCACCAAGAGATTTGAAATAAAATTTAGGGAAGAAGGCCTTGAATCTTCCAAAACCTCCCTAAAATTCTTGCATGAGAATGAGCATGCATAAAGGGTTTAACCCATCTTATTTAACTTAGAAAACATCCAGAACATCGTAGTTTAGGCTTTAGGGACTTAGAAAGTTACGAAAACACCCTTATTAAAATGCAAGAAATTTCTGGTCGCTAGCCCCCATGAGGGACCTAACGAGTCATTGCCATAGGGCATGGCTCGTTGCCTTGACCCGTTGAGTCCACTACCCAAAACTCCAAGGGGAACCCCATGGGTGACTTCACAAGTTGTGAGGTCGAACGACAACTTGTTGTCACCTTTCCCCCATTCCAATGTTGTCAATCCTCTAGGGTTGACCACGAGGGACCTCACCAGTCATGAGGTCTTACCATGACTTGTGGTTAGGCTCGTGGCCTCCACCACTCAAACTTTGCCAAACCAAGCTAACCACGAGACACTTCACGACTCGTGGTCACTCCTCACGGCTCACCTCACAAGTCATTCTTTGACCTGGTGTGAATTTTCAATTTTTCTCCGTTTTCACTTCTGGGTCTAATCCTTGGATTCCCAGGGTATAACAGATGTTGTCCATTTTGAGGACTTGTCATGCCTCCTCGTTGAGAGTTTATCATAGGGTAATCACACGGCTGCAAAGATATTGGAGTGTGGCTATTACTAGCCTACTTTCTATCGTGTTGTTAGTATGTTGTCCAAAGAATGTGACTAATGTCAATGGCAAGGGTCCACACCACAAAGACAAGAGATGCCCCTAAATTTCGTGCTTGAGGTAGAACTGTTTGATGTTAGAGGCATTGAATTTATGGGTCCCTTAGTGAGCTCCTATAGGATAACTACATCTTGGTGGTGGTGGATTATATATCAAAGTGGGTCAAAGCCATAGCATTGCCCAATAAAAAAGTAACTGTTACATCATTCCTTAAGAAAAATAATTTCACAAGATTCGGCACTCCAAGATGCATAATCACAATGGTGGGTCTCATTTTTGCATTAAGGCTTTTGAGAGGCTACTCTTGAAATATGGAGTAATAAACAAAGTTTCAACCCCATACCACCCTTAAAAAAGCAACCAAGTGGAGGTCTCAAATAGAGAAACAAAGAATATTCTAGCTAAAACCGTCAATACCAATTGGATAGACTGGTCTAAAAAGCTAGATGATGTTCTATTGGCCTATAGGACAGCTTATAAACACTAATCGGAGATTCTCCTTATTGACTAATATTTGGAAAAGCTTTCCACCTACTGGTTGAATTAGAGCATAAGGCCATTTAGGCTTTGAAAAAGCTGGATGTGGAGTGGGAAGATGAAGCAAAGCTAAGGATGACTCATCTTAATGAATTGAGGAATTTTATTTCTATGAATTTGAGAGTGTGGCTAGGTATAAGGAGAAAATAAACCACATGCATGACAAAAGAATTCAGCACGGTGAGTTTCATCCCATAGATCAACTATTGCTATTCAACTTCAGACATAAGTTGTTTCCTAAAACGCTAACAAAGAGGTGATCCGAGCCATTTAAGGTGGTGAGTGTTGCCTCTATGGGACTGTAGAGCTAGAAACTAAAGATGGAACCCAGACATTTAGTATGAATGGTCAGAGGTTCAAGCATTATTTAGGAATCACTAATAAGGAGAGTCTTGTTAAGAAGTTCCACCTTAGGGACTGCCCAACTTAAGCTAGCATGATCGTGCCATTTGCATCATGTCGCAACGTTAAATTAGGTGCTATTTGGGTGGTACCCAAAGGTATGCATATATAACTGGCAGAGTCGATTTCATCACACATTCTTCATGGTGTCCTAGCCAATTAGTGCGCCAAATTCACCTCAGATAGTTCTAACCCTTGCTCTTTAGCTTTTCATGCATTGAGGACGTTCCATGTTTTTAAGTTAGGGGCATATTGTTAGGTGCATTGTGAGTCTGTGTTTCTATATGATTCTACTAAATGTATGCGTGGTCCTCTCAGGTTTTCTTAGGCATGGTTCTTTTTTAAAAGGCTTATTTTCAGTTAAATCTGGCAAATAAGTATAATCAAAGTGTCGTAGTGTGTCGACCCAATGATAAATTGCTAGACAACATTCTTAAGGGTATCAGCCTACAAGTTCAGTCATTCTTGGTTGAATAAAATATCTTTGACTTAGGTGGTAGTGGAATATGAGTTTATAGCATAGTTGTATAATTCTTTGAAAAATGCCCTCCCCCCTCCCCAACCAAAAGTTTTGCCATAACTGTTTGGTATTGACATATGTACCTCTATTTTTGACATCTAATTGTGTTGATTTTGACAATGAATCCCTAGTTGAGATTAAAGTTCTTAGTCCATTTGATATCCATAATCCATATGCCATTGTATGGTGAGAAAACTATTGTTTGTTCACTTATTGTGGTCACATTCTAGAACTTGTCTGGCTACTCATGCTTAAGCTTAGGATTGACTATGGATTGTAGAGATGAACTTAGGTCTTCTTTGTGTTTCACAAGCCACATTTACCTAAATGAACCTACCAAATGATGCATGTATCCCAAGTCTCCCCTTTTGAGCCTGATCTTTTTTCTTGATCAACCAAAATACAAGCTAAAACCAATTCTCAAATTGATCCTCTTTTAAACCCATCCTCCTTGACACTATGAAATGTGATAACAATGAGCAAAAAGGTGTAAGTTGGGGGGTGATAAGTTGGAGAAGAAAGAAAAGGGCATAAATAAGTTTTTTTACCATATCCCAAGGTTTATTAAGAAAAAGAGCTAAAAAGAAGAAAAAGAAAAGAAAATAAAAGAGAAAAAGAGAAAATGAAAATGGAGCTCCTAAAAAGTACCTTGAGCTATGAAAAGTTGCTAAGGAAAGAAGATACGAAAAAGAAGGCATCATAGAGTGAAAAAAGTAGTGGGAATGTGATGTAGTGTTCAAAGATAGTAAATGAGCCACTAAAGATCATATTGTATCCTACCAGCCCTATGAGCATCATTATAAGCTTGAAAAATCCCTTATGTGATCTCGACCCGGATTTCCAAAAGAAAAGACGTTTGAGTAAATAGGAAAGCATATGGTAGTTGTGACCTATCTTGTGAACTTCTTTATGAGAGCTGAGTGTTTTTCTCCTCTATGTTGATCTTGTGTCTTGTAGTGTGTGTCATCTTTGCTTTTAAAAAAGGACACCCTCCTTGGTATAATTGTGAGGGCATGTGGATGATAATGGCTAGGATGTCTTACTTCTCGACTCTAGGTGTGTTGCATGTAAAAATGATGTCGTAAGTGTAGATTAAATGCTTGATCTTGATGGTTATGAAAAAGTTGATTTTATATGATAGAGGTGGTAGCTTGCTCGAAAATTATGTACTTGTAGTTATTTGCCAAAACCACCCTAGTCATTGCATTTTGTTATGCCAGAATATTAGTTTAGGTCTAAGTTAGTTTTTCTTAAATTAACTGCTTGAGGACAAGCAAAAGCTTTAAGTTGAGGGATGTTAATATGTCGGGAGTTTGCGATGCATCTGCACTTAATTTCATAGAGTTTTTCATGCCTTTAGGTAATTTAAGTCAAAACTAACTCTATTTGCAAAGTTTCAAGAACTCAAATGAAATGAAGAAAGGAGGCATTAAATTCACTAATGTATGCCATAATCAAAGCAAACGAAAGTCGTCCCTTCAATAGATTCAATACATTCAGTAGTCTTGAGGAATCCTTGTGTTCCAGAAACCACACCCATGTAGTTGGAAATCGATGGCTAGAAGGATGGACCATATTCTCAAATGATGGTCTTACAATCAAAAAATGGATCAATGTTAAGTAATATCATTGTCACTACCCAAGCATGGACCCCCAACGTGACACGGGACCTAGAACCATGAATGGCTCCAAGCTAACCCATGACACAAGCATAACATAATTAAGAGCCTGACTAAGTGGAAGAAAAACATATAAAAATTATGAGCGGAAGTCTAAGATATCATAAAGTGACCAAACGGAGACAACAATCCAACATAGCTGAATATCAACACACCACGTCTGAAAGCCTCTAAGCATACGATGAGCTGAAGGGACAAAAACCCCAAATAGCTTAGCTAAAGTCTAAAACTAAAAGACATAAAAGCATATAAGGATAATCTAAGGTCCTTGGATGACGAGGACTCACCAAGGCTGAGACTGGACTAAGCTAGAAGGGGAGCAAATCTAACGTCGGGGTTGAGACTGATCACCCCAACCTATATCATAAGATGATATAGCACAAAATTATGCGGTCAGTATGTGAAATGTACTAAGTATGTAGGATAATTAAAACACGACAGTAAAACAATAACTAAGTCATGAGGTTAAACTAAGACAAATATGAGTTTCAAATTATATGCTGAGTATAAAAGCTCAAGGTGTTCATAACTGAATCATAAAGGATAAGAATAATTGAAATAATAAGTAAAATCTCATAAAGTGTATATTGAGCCAAAATATCATAATTCAAAGTATCATAAGTCATGAATATGAACATGCATAGAAATTCATGAATAACGGGAGATTCTTATAACTGACATACTCCAAGAAAGCATACATGAAGCCCAGCCTGTAACCCTTGTTGGGAGGTGTGTCCATACCTTGCCACGGGTATGAATCATTAAGGTGTGATATCACTTATGAACCCAGTAGAGTAAGGAAGACAATCTAAACTGGTGAGGACTCCTTAGTCTAGGGGCAAGGGAGAATCTCTCAACTGGTGAGGACCCCTCATCCTACGATGGCATGTAGTTATGGGACTTGGATTGTCTAGAACCCTTATCTGCTTGGTGTTAAATACTACTCCCAAAACATACATAGCTCTCATATCATAATCATGAAACATACTTGGTCTAACATGAGCTAGTTAGAAATCATTATACTCATAAATTGCATAACATACGTGAACTAGCCATGTAAAAAAAATAATGTTGGAGACCGAGCATGATACATAAGCTTGAGATTCATGAAATTCATACATAATCAAGTAATTCATAATAACTTGAAAATATAGATTCATGAGAGCTTTTAGTAGAAATCATGAATTTTTAACCATACATCAAGGATTGAATCATAAGAGGATCGAATTCATATAAGATCATAAGAATTTTCATCAAAATTGGGGCTAACCCTAGAAATTCATAAAATCATGATTGGAGACTTGAATTCATGAAAGTGAGCTTGAAATGGGCATGAGGGTGAAAGGAATTCCTCATTCATGTCCCTACATACCTGGGCTTGAAGGAATCTTGTTAGGGTTCGAAACCCTGTAGAATTGGAGAAGAAGGGGAACCTTGTTAAGGGGATTTAATCTTCAACTTCAGATGCTAGAAATAAAATGAGGGTTAGGAATGAATAAAATACTCTAATACACCCTTTTAGGAGCTCAAAATAAATTTTCTTAAGAGTTAAGAACATAAGAAGTACGAGAATTCCCTTAATAACTCAACTAAAAAATTTCACTCCACAGAAATAACGGATCACCTAACCATCGGTTAGTCTACTTAATGGGTCATTAGTCCCACTAGTTGCCTCTGAAGAAAATTTCATCCCCTCTTATTCTCATTTAAGACCTCCTCTTAACAATTTATCATCACACTTAACGAATAACTCCTCCCATCATTAAGACTCTCTGAATCTCACCATTTGACCATCATTCTTCACTTAACGGATCATAAAACAATCCCTCAAGTGTCCTAATGGGTCACTTGACAGTTCATCCTATGATCTGGTGTGAATTATGTTGTTTTCTCCATTACATGCCTCGAGTCTGATCTTAGGGGCTTTTAGAGTGTTACATTATCTCCCTCTTGGGAACATTCATCCTCAAATGGAGACTAAGTAATTCAAAAAGATAGGGAAGGAACTACAATCCCAGAACTAAAAGTCTATAAACTAAAAACTGACGGAGTGACTGACTTTGAATTAAGATACATAACTGAATTGAATTCATGAATCATATATGCATACTAAGACATAAAAGGAACTGAAAAACATGAACTTGACATGAAACAGAATAGAGTACTATGGAGGAAGTTATTACCTCATGCTTGAACTGAGTTGGGAGGGAAGAGATGTTAGTATCTAGCCATCATATGTGCTTTGGCTCCCCAGATAGCTCCCTTAACTAGTTGATTTCTCCACAAAACCTTCACTAAGGCTATCTCCTTATTCCTCAACTTCCAAACTAACGATCAAGGATCTCAACTGAAACCTCCTTATAGGTAAATTTGTCCTTCACACCAATGCTCTCTATTGAAACAACTAGAGCTAGATCACCAATTCACTTATTTAGCAAGGATACATGGACAACTGGATGTACCGAAGCTAACTTCGCTGGTAGCTCTAACTCACAAGCCACATTGCCACCATGACTTAGAATCTCTTAAGGACCAATATACCAGGGGCTAAGCTTCCTATCAATGAAGCTTCACCTACCTCAAACCATCCAATAGGTGACCTACGCCTCCACCAATATAGAGCCTCAAACAGAGCGATCTAAATGATAGACTGGTAACTTTTATTGTAGGAAAACTCAATGAGGGGCAAGTGATCATCCCAACTACCCTTGAAATTAATCACACGGGATCTTAACATGTCCTCCAAGGTTTTTATGGTCATCTTGGCTTGACTATCCATCTACAGGTGAAAAGTTGTGCTAAGCTTGACTTGAGTATCAAGACCCTTCTGAAACGACTTCTAGAACTTAGAAGTGAATGGAGTACTGCTATTTGAGATGATAGACAATGCAACTCCATGAAGCTGGACTAAATCCTAAATGTAGAGCTAGCATAATCCTCGACTGAATCAATAGTCTTGACTTGTAAGAGATGTGCACACTTGGTCATCAGGTCTACAATCACCTATATAGAATCATATTGTCGGTATGTCTGTGGAAACTCTGTAATGAAGTCTATATTAAACTCTTCCAAGTAGGAATACTAATATCCTAAAGCATCCCTCTCCGTCTCTGATGCTCAACCTTCAGCTTCTGGTGATTCAGGCACTTAGCAACAAACTCTACAATGTCCTTGTTATACCCCGAAAGCCCAAAGATCGGACCCGGAAGTTGAAAGGGAGAAAACTTAAAATTTGGCATCAGGAACAGAATGAGTCATGAGGAGACCCGTGAGAGCATCCCACAAGTCATGATGTGACTCATGGGAAGGCCCAGGTGATGAGTTTGCAGTTTGGGAAATAAGATCCCCACGGACGTGACAACAACTCGTGGTTAGGCCCCATGAGTTGTTAGGTCAGTCGTGGGGTGGGTGAGTAAGAAAAGAGAAGGAAGAGGGGTAGTGTACTTAATGGGAGGACCCCACGAGTCGTGGTCAGTCCCAACAATTCATGGGATGAGTCGTGACTAAGTAAGGAATAATTTTATTGAGACTGAAGTAGTGCACATCACAGATGGTGACTACAAGTCGTGGTCATGAGGTAACGAGTCGTTAAGTCTTTCGTTACAAGCCCAGTAGGTTTGAGAAGTAGTATACTTCACAGATCATGCCATGAGTCGTGGCCATAGGGGACGAGTCATTAGGTCCCTCGTTAGGACTATCTAGCAGTTAAATTCTACGAATTTAGTAAGGGTTATTTCATAATTTCTAAGATCCTAAGGCCTAAACTACGTCATTTTGAGTAATGAATGATGACTTTTAAAGGGGTTAAGTTCATTTTAGGCCATTTAGATTCATGCATGCAAGGTAGAAGGGTAGAGAGGGTGATCAAGCCTAGTGTTTCTCAATTTATATTCAATTACTTCTTGGGCTATCAAAGAAGTGTAAGAATCAGCTACCAACAGGTATGTAGGATTATGAATGGGTGAATTCTTTCACACCCACACCCAATCCCTCTCTAAATCATGAATGTTCTATGTCTAATCTATGGGGTTTTAACCCAATGCATGAATTTCCTAATTCTTTACATGGATATTATTTAAATATGTTCCTATCATTGAATTATGAAGCACAGGAAAATTGTATAATGTTTTCAATTAAAAATTATGCTTCTAGTCTTATCAATTCAAAAGCCCATTTGATGAAAAGCTCATGAAAAAAGAGATTCGTGATGAATGTATGATTATGGTGAGATGATATGATAAAAAGCATGTGTTCAAGCTACCCATCTTTATGTTGATGTTTTCGATGTGAAATGAGTATTATAAAGCATGATAAAGCTTTGGACAATGCCCACATGTATAAGTATGATTTATGATTTCCCAAATTAAGCTTACCATATGGTTTTTGAGCGAAGACTCCCAATTATCTTTGATCTTGTGGAATGTTTTGAGCTAAAGCTTCCTAAATGCATGATTTCATAATTGAGATGTATTTGATTTTCGAGCATCGTCAACAGACGATGTTGAGCTTCGCTAAATAACGATGTAGAGCATATACATGTTTTTGGGAGTAATGTCTAGCACCGAGTAGGCTAAGGGTCGATTACCTATGCCTCAGAACTACATGCCAACGTAGGTTTATACTATTATATATATTACTTTGGGACCTCATTTGTGAGCTATCCCCATCCCTATTGACCCATGAGCTTGATATCAATATCATGGTATCGTCCTTAGCCTTGGCAAGGATTTAGATGGCTCTACCCACTTAAGTGTAAGAGTTGGGACCATGTAAGCTGTATCGTGATATGTCAATTAAAAGACAAGTCTCCTATTGTTCCTCATGATTTCATTTATGCATGTTCATCATTCTAGAAATTTATACATTAATACATGTTCTAAAGCAGGTTTGACTCAATGGTTAGTTTTACTTTATAAATATCATATTTTAGCTTTGAGTAAATCGATTTAGTTATGATGATATGTTATGTTATGTTGAGATCATGATTTCAGAAAGAATGCATGCAAGCCCTATTCTTAAATTCTTAATGTCTATGTTTTACATTATGTATGTCCTTAAATGATTTTATTTACTTAAGCGGTTTTACTTACCTTATATACTCGGTACATTCCACGTACTAACCGCATACTCTATATTATATCATTTCATGATACAGGACCTAGCTCTCAGGCTCAGCCCCGCTCTTAGTCACTCTTCTGAGATAGCATCGTACATTGTGGGTGAGTCCTTATCTCTCAAGGAATAGACTATTTAGATATTCTTCATGTATTTTTAGTTTCAGTTAGTTAAGTTAGTTGGGGACTTGTCGCATCAAATCGTCATGTTTAGAGGCTTTTCAGACAAAAGATGTATTCCGCTTTGGTTTGTGTATTTCTAGTGTTATGTTTGATTTAAACTTCCACTATGATTATCTTGTTGATTCTTCTATTTTATGATTGATTTAGACGTATTCTTATTCCATGGGTCGACTTGGGGTCTCTCGGGGCGCCTTATCCCGTGTCGCGATCTAGGCATCTGTTCGGGCCATGACAAATTTGGTATCAGAGAAATAGGTTAGAAGTGTCCTAAAGTGTCTGAAAGCTGCAATAAGTAGAGTCTTTTTCATGGGTGTGAAGCGCAACGCTTATGACGAATAGGCTACGAGATGTTTAGGAAATGTTCCCTTCTTTCATGATCTATGTTGTGCGATGAAATGTCTCCCTATCCTTCCAATTAGTGCTATTCGCGATTGCAGAATTATGGCTCCTCAAAGAGTAAATGGTATAAGGAATGGTAATGGAGAAGGCCACGAGAATGGAAATAGAAACGGGCACCAGATGGCACCACTAGTTCAGGAGCATCAGGCACCAGCAGGCCCCACCAGTTCAGGAGCACCAGGCACTAGAGCCGGTGGCCCATGTTGAGTTTCGAGCAGCTATTCAGATGTTTGCACAGGACTTGACCACCCAAGTCAACCAGTAGGCTTTTGCACATGTTTCGCAAAATCGCAATGCAACGTCAAGTCAAGTCAGAGACTTCTTGAGAATGAACCTGCCAGATTTCCTCAGGTCCAAAGTAGATGAGGACCTGATAAATTCATAGATGAGATTGTGAAGATCACCCAAGTCATGGGGGTGAATGGAGTTAAGTGCGCGGAGTTGGACTCATACGAGTTGAAGGGGGTTGCACACATCTTGTTCTCCAATGGAAAGATAGTAGGGTCGCAGGAGCAGGCCCTGTCACTTGGGAAGAGTTCCATGTTGCATTCTTGGATCGATTCTTCCCTTGTGAGATGAAGGAGTTGAAGGCAGCTGAGTTCGTAAATCTGAAGCAAGGGAGGATGATGGTGCAAGAGTATGACGTTGAGTTCACTCGCCTATAGAAGTACGCCCCAGATTTGGTAGCCGATCAGAGGGCACGGGTGAGCAGGTTCATCCATGGTGTGGCCGGCTATTTGGATAAGGATTGCAGGACCGTCATGCTCCATCAGGATATGGATTTCCCTGGGATGGTTTTGTATGCTCAACAGATGGAGGCAGCACATCTGAGAGAGGGAGGCCAAGAGGGCCAGGATCGATGACCACAGATTCTCACAGCCGAGGTCAAGGGGTGGGCGTCGACAGCTGACCCAC
Organism: Datura wrightii; assembly: GCA_035772735.1. Taxonomy (NCBI): domain Eukaryota; kingdom Viridiplantae; phylum Streptophyta; class Magnoliopsida; order Solanales; family Solanaceae; genus Datura; species Datura wrightii. Next base: position 32,725,488 of record JASDFA010000008.1, read on the forward strand.
TAGAGATCATCAGCCCCAGCATCTTCAGCATTAAATGTGCCATCAAGACTGAGGCATGATCAGAGGGGGTGAGCATCAGGCTCGAGGGTTCAGAGCAGCAAATCCGTAGAGTATTCCATCATGCCGTAAATGTGGTTGGGGGCACACAAGCCAGTTCTTGGCAGGTTCAGGTGATTGTTTCGTGTGTGGGAAGCCCGAACACATTCTAAGAGATTTCCCAGCAGCGAGATAGGATCATGATGTGGGCCGAGACCCAGCTTCTAGTTCAGCAGCCCCTCCTGCACGCTCAGCACAGTAGGGAGCATCGACTAGCATAGGTAGTGGTCAATGCCAGAACAAATTCTATGCCTTAGCATCCCTCCAGGAGCAGGAGGTCTCCCCAAATGTAGTCACTAGTATGTTATGAGCTTTCCATATTTATGTTTAGGCTCTGTTAGATCCGGGGGCTACCTTGTCCTTTACGACACCTTATGGGGCCAATAGCTTCAAAGTTAGTCTTGAAGTCTTGTCAGAACCCTTCTCAGTTTCTACTCCAATAGGTGATTCAGTTATAACTAAAAAAGGTATATAGAGGTTTCTCGGTGTCAGTTCTTCAAAAAGTCACCTCAGCAAATTTGATAGAGTTAGCCATGACCGATTTTGATGTTATCCTTGGCATGGATTGGCTATTTGTATGTTATGCATCAGTTAATTTTAGAACTTGAGAAGTAGAGTTTAGATTTTCGAGTGAGCCAGTCTTAGAATAGAAGGGTAGTTCAACTGTGCCTGTAGGTCATTTCATTTCCTACCTTAAGGCCAGAAAGATGTTTCCAAAGGTTGTGTGTCCATCTGTTTAGGGTTAAGGATGCTACGTCCTAGACCTCGACCATCAAGTCAGTTCCAGTAGTACCTGAGTATCCAGAGGTCTTTCCAGATGATTTACCAGGAATCCCACCCGAGCGGGAGATTGATCTTGGTATTGACCTTCTTCCCAACACATAGCCTATATTTATCCCTCCCTACATAATGGCTCCAATCGAGAAAAAGTATTTGAAAGAATAGTTGAAGGACCTGTTAGATAAGGGTTTCATTAGACCAAGCAAGTCCCCATGGGGTGCACCAATTCTCTTTGTCGAAAGAAAGATAGTTTTCTTTGAATGTGTATTGACTATCGGCAATTGAGCAACGTCACCATTAAGAACAGGTACCCTATACCTATGATTGATGATTTATTTGACTAACTTCAGGGTGCCAAGTGTTTCTCAAAGATATATCTCAGATTCGAGTATCATCAATTAAGAGTTTGGGAAAGTGACATCCCGAAGACAGCCTTTAGGACGCGGTATGGTCATTATGAGTTTGTAGTTATGCCTTTTGGACTAATGAATGATCCTGTAGCTTTTATGAACTTGATGAATAGGATGTTCAAAGCATACTTGGATATGTTCGTGATTGTCTTTATTGATGACATCTTGATATACTCTCTGAGCAAGGAGGAGCATGTGGCTCATTTGAGAGTAGTGTTGCAGACTCTCAAGGATCACTAATTATATGCCAAATTCAGCAACTGGGAGTTTTGGTTGAACTCTGTGGACTTTTTGGGCCATGTGGTGTCAAGCGAAGGCATAAGGGTGGACTCTCAAAGAATAGAAGCGATGAAGAATTGGCCTAGACCGGTGAATCCTTCAAATATTCAGAGCTTCTTGGGCTTAGTTGGCTACTATTGGAGATTTGTTGAAGGATTCTCATCTATTACAACACCCTTGACAAAATTGACCCAGAAGAAGGTGAAGTTCCAATGGTCGGAGGCTTGTGAGAAGAGCTTCCAAGAGTTGAATGCTCGACTCACTTCAGTACTGGTGTTAACAGGTACTGATGCGTTCGTGGTGTATGGTGATGCTTCAAAGATCAAACTTGGGTGTGTGTTGATGCAGCATGGAAAAGTTATAGCATATGCCTCCAGACAGCTAAAGGTTCATGAGAAGAATTACCTGATGAATTGGCTGCAGTAGTATTCACCTTGAAGATATAGCGACATTATTTGTATGGGATCTATGTGGATGTGTTTACAGACCATAAGAGCTTACAATATGTGTTTACGCAGAACGATCTCAATCTCCAGCAAAGGAGGTGGTTGGAGCTACTTAAGTACTATGATATGAGTGTCCTTTACCATCCGGGTAAGGATAATGTAGTAGCGGACGCGCTTAGTAGACTCTCTGTGGAGAGTGTATCTCATGTGGATGGGGGAAGAAGGAGTTGGTGAAGGATGTGCGTCGACTTGCAAGGTTGGAAGTTAGGTTGGTTGACTCGGTCGATGGCGGTGTTATTGTTCAGAATGGATCAGAATCATCCTTGGTGATTGATGTGAAAGCTAGAAGATGAGGACCTAATTTTGGTAAAGTTAAAAGAAGTCGTTCAGAATTAGAAGGTAGAGGTCTTCTCCAAAGGGGGAGATGGTGTGCTTAGGTACCAGGGTCGCCTATGTGTTCCGAAAGTTGATGATTTGAGGAGTCGGATGTTGCATGAGGCTCATGGATCCAGGTATTCTATCCATCCAGGTGCTACCAAGATGCACCGTGACTTTTGGGAAGTCTATTGGTGGAATGGCATGAAGAAGTACATCGTAGAATTTGTAGTTAAGTGTCTGAACTGTCAACAAGTAAAGGTTGAGCATCAATGACCGAGAGGTGTGCTTTAGGATATTAGTATTCCTACTTGGAAGTGGGAAGAAATTGATATGGACTTCATCACAGGTTTACCTCGTACTCGTCGATAATATGACTCCATCTGGGATATGGTTGACCAAGGCTGCATATTTTCTACCGGTCAAAACCACGAATTTGGTGAAGGATTATGCCAAACTATATATCCGAGAGCTAGTCCGATTGCATGGAGTGCCCATATCCATCATTTCAGACAGGGGTACCCAATTTACATCTCAATTTTGGAGGTCATTTAAAAAAGGGCTTGGTACTCAGGTTAAGCTCAACACAGCATTTCACCCGCAAATGAATGGCCAAGTGGAGCAGAAAATTCATACTCTCGAAGACATTTTGAGAGCATGCATGATTGACTTCAAAGGAAGCTGGGATGAGCACTTGCCTCTTATCGAGTTTACATACAATAACAGCCATCATTACAACATTCAGATGGCGCCATTCGAGGCTCTCTATGGGCGGAGATGTAGATCACCCATCGATGTGTTTGAGGTTGGAGAAGAGGCGATGATAGGACCAAATTCAATTCATGAGGCGATGGAGAAGGTTCAGTTGATAAGGGACAGGTTGAAAATTGCTCAAAGTTGTCAAAAGTCCTATGCTGATGTAAGGAGAAGGGAATTAGAATTTGAAGTTGATGATTGGGTATTTCTGAAGGTATCTCCCATGAAGGGAGTGATGAGGTTCGTAAAGAAGGGGAAACTTAGTCCCCGCTATGTTGGCCCGTACAGGATAGTGAGACGTGCTGGCACGGTGGCCTATAAGTTGGAGTTGCCTTCAGAATTAGCTTCCGTGAATCTTATTTTTCATGTATCGCTCTTGAGGAAATGTTTGGGTGATCCAGCTCTAGCCGTCCCGGTGGACAGTGCTGGTGTAAAAGACAGCCTCAGTTATGAGGAGGTTCTAGTAGAAATACTAGATTGTCAGGTTCGAAGGCTAAGGAACAAGGAAGTAACTTCAGTTAAAGTGTTATGGAGGAATCAGCATGTTGAGGGAGCTATGTAGGAAGCCAAAGTGGATAAGATGGCTAGATACCCACATTTATTCTCTACCGGCTCAGTTCCATCTTGAGGTATCAGTTTTACTCTCAAACCCTATTTAGTTTTCATGTTCAGTTCATGTGTCCAAGTGTCTTTTATGTATGTGGATGTATGTATGATTCGTGAATTCAGTTCAGCTATGTAGTTTGAATCGGAGATAGTCATTCTGTCGATTTTTGGCTTAAATGATCAGTATTTGAATGTGATGATTGCATTTCTCTGCTTTTCTCTGTGTTTTCCAACATTCAAGGATGAATGTTCCCAAGGGGGAGATATTTTTATACCTCGGAAGCCCAAATATAGGACCTAGGAGTTAAAATAGAGAAAACTTAAAATCTAGCATCAGGCACAAAACGAGTTGTGAGGAGACCAGTGAGAGCAGCCCATGAGTTGTGATGTGACTCGTCGGGAGGCCCAGGTGATGAGTTTGCAGTTTGGCAAATAGGATCCCCACGGGCATACCACAACTCGAGGTCAGGCCCCATGAGTCATTAGGTCGGTCGTGGGGTGGGTGAGTAATAAGAAAAAAGAAAGAAGAGGGGCAGCATACTTAACGGGAGGACCCCACGAGTTGTGGTCAGTCCCCACGATTCGTTGGGTGAGTCGTGAGCAAGCAGGGAATAATTTTATTAAAACTGCGGCAGTGCACATCATGGATGGTGACCACGAGTCGTGGTCACCAGGTAACAAGTTGTTAAGTCTTCCATTATGAGACCAATAGGTTTGAGAAGCAATGTACTTCACGGATCATGCCACGAGTTGTGGCCATAGGGGACGAGTCGTTGGGTCCCTCATTAGGACTATCTGGCAGTTAAATTCTACAAACTTAGTAAGGGCTATTTCATAATTCATAAGATCCTAAGGCTTAAACTACGTCGTTTTGAGTTATGAATGATGACTTTTAAAGGGGTTAAGTTCATTTTAGACCATTTCATTCATAAATGTTCTATGTCTAATCTATGGGGTTTTAACCCAATGCATGAATTTTCTAATTCTTTACATGGGTATGATTTAAATATGTTTCTGCCATTGAATTATGAAGCATGGGAAAATTTTATAATATTTTCAATTAAAAATCATGCTTCTAGTCTTATGAATTCAAAAGTCCATTGATGAAAAGTTCATGAAAGAAGAGATTTCTGATGAATGTATGATTATGATGAGATGATATGATTAAAAACATGTTTTAAAGCTACCCATGTTTAAAATGATTTTTTCGATGTGAAATGAGTATTCTCAAACATGATAAAGCTTTGGGCAATGCCTATATGTACAAATATGACTTATGATTTCCCGAATTAAGCTTACCACATGGTTTTGGAGCGAAGACTCCCAATTATCTTTCAGTTTGTGGTATGTTTTGAGATAAATCTTCTTATATTGATGATTTCACAATTGAGATGTATTTGATTTTTTAGCTTCGTCAATAGACGATGTTGAGCTTCATTGAATAACGATGTAGAGCATATGCATGTTTTTGGGAGTAGTGTCTAGTACTGACTAGGCTAAGGGTCGATCACCCTATGCCTCAGAACTATGCACCAACGTAGGTTAATACTATTATATATATTACTTCGGGAACTACCTTGTGAGCTATCCCCGGCCCTATTGGCCCATGAGCTTGATATCGATATCACGGTATCATCCCTAGCCCTAGCAAGGCTTTGGACAGCTCTACCAACTTGAGTCTGATAGTCGGGACCACGTAAGCTCTATCGTGGCATGTCGGTTAAAAGACGAGTCTCCCATTATTCCTCATGATTTCAGTTATGCATGTTCATCATTATTGAGATTTATACATTGATACATGTTCTAAAGCAAGTTTGACTCAATGGTCAGTTTTACTTATAAATATCATATTTCAGCTTTGAGTCAATCAATTCAGTTATGATGATATGTTATGTTATGATGAGATCATGATTTCAGAAAGAATGCATGCAAGCCCTACTCTCAGATTCTTAATGTCTATGTTTTACATTAGGCATGTCCTTAAATGATTTTATTTACTTAAGCGGTTTTACTTACCTTACATAATCGGTACATTCGATGTGTTGACCGCATACTCTATGTTGTATCATTTCATGATATAGGACCTGGCTCTTAGGTTTAGCCCCGCTCTTAGTCAGTCTTCTGAGATAGCATCGTACGTTGTGGGTAAGTCCTCGTCTCTCGAGGGCTAGACTATTTAGATTTTCTTCATGTATTTTCAGTTTTAGCTTGTTGAGTTAGTTGAGATCTTGTCCCATCAACTCATCATGTTTATAGACTTTTCAAACAAAAGATGTATTCATCTTTGATTTGTGTATTTTTGATGTTATGTTTGATTTAGACTTCCGCTATGATTATCTTGTTAATTCTTCTATTTTATTGATCGAGTTAGACGTATGCTTATGCCATGGGTCGACTTGGGATCTCTGAGGGCTCCTTGTCCCGTGTCGCGATGCGGGCCTCCATTCGGGTCGTGACAGTCCTTTTTCATGTCATTTCACCAATATACTTTCCATAGATCACTATACATCTTGGTGATATCTACATGGATAGAATATCGAGAGCTTTGAGCCTCTCTTAACATGTGCTCTCTCAATTCATCCACTTTTGAAGCACACAGTCCGCCCTAATGTAGGAGTACACTATCTCCCCCTTGGAAGAAAACCTCCACTTTCTGATTTCGGACTGCTTCCTTTAACTTGACCAATATAGGATCTTCATTTTTCCTTTCCTTAACCTTTGTAACCAATGAAGACTCTGCATCATTCTACACGATAACACCTCCATTTGCTGAATCAGTAAGGCGAACCCCTAAACGTGCAAGCTGATGAACATCCTTCACCAATTCTCTCCTCCCATCCTCAACATGGAACACACTCTCCATGGACAACCTAGTAAGAGAATCCGCCATTACATTGGCCTTGCCCGGATGGTAAAAGAAACTCATGTCATAGTATTTGAGAAGCTCAAGCCATCTTTTTTACCACAAATTCAAGTCCTTCTAAGTAAACACATACTGAAGACTCTTGTGATCCATGAACACATCCATATGTACCCTATACAAATAGTGCCTCCAAATCTTCAAGGTAAACACCATCGCTGCTAACTCAAGGTCATGCGTCGGGTAATTCTTCTCGTAACTCTTAAGTTGTCTAGAAGTATAAGTTATCACCTTACCATGTTGTATCAACACACACCCAAGGCCAATCCTCGAGGCATAACAATACTACAAAGCCATTTATGCCAATCGATAACGTCAAAAATGGAGCTGAAGTGAGTCGAGTCTTTAGATCTTAAAAACACTTCTCACAAGCATTGAACCACTGAAATTGGACCTTCTTCTAGGTCAACTTAGTCAAAGGTGTAGCAATGGATGAAAAACACTCTACAAACCTTCGAAAGTAGCCAGTTAAGCCCTAAAAACTCCTATATCAGTAGGAGTGACAGGTCTAGGCCAGTTCTTAACCGCCTCAATCTTCTAAGAGTCTACCTGTACCCCTCACTAGACACCATATGACCAAGGAATGCAACTGATCTCAGCCAAATCTCACACTTGCTAAAATTAGCAAATAGTTCATGATCCTTAAAAGTCTATAACATAGTCCTCAAATGAGCGGCATGCTCCTCCTAACTCTGAGAATACACAAGGATGTTGTCTATGAATATAATAACAAACATATTCAAATACTTCTTACACACCCTGTTCATCAAATCCATCAAAGCTATAGGAGCATTCGTTAGTCCAAAAGACATAACAACAAACTCGTAGTGACTATACCGAGTTGTGAAGGCCACACTCCCTAACTCTGAGTTGATAACAATCGGATCTAAGGTCTATCTTTGAAAAACAACTAGCACCCCTAAGCTAGTCCAACAAGTCATCAATTCTGGGGAAGAGAAACTTATTCTTGATTTTGACTTTGTTCAACTGATGATAGTTGATGCACATCCTAAGAGAACTATCTTTCTTTTGTATGAAGAGGACTGATGCACCCCACAGGGACTCACTAGGCTTGATGAAACCCTTATCTAAGATATATTTCAAATGCTCCTTCAACTCTCTTAGCTTGGGTAGAGCCATTCTGTAAGGAGGGATGGATATGGGTTGCGTATCAAGGAGAAGGTCAATACCAAAGTAAATCTCCTACTCGGGAGGGACTCTGGGTAGATTATCTAGGAACACTTCTAGATACTAACATACAATAGGCACTGATTGGAGAGTCGTGGTTCTGGACTTACAATCCTTAACCTAAACTAGATGGTATACACAACCTTTGAAGATCATCTTCCTAGCCTTGAGATAGGAAACAAAGTGACCTACAGGCACAACTGAACTACCTTTCCACTCTAGGAGCAGCTCATCCAAAAAGCAAAACTCTACTGATCGGGTTCTACAATAAATTGAAACATAACAAGCATACAACCAATTCACACAGAAGATAATATTAAAGTCTATCATGTCTAACTCTATTAAGTCAACTAAGGTGAATTTTTGAAGAACTGTAATAGAATAAATTTTGTATACCCTCCTTGCCAAGATTGACTCATCGACAGGAGTAGAGACTAAGAAGCGTTTTGAGAGTATTTCAGGATTGACACCGAAACTGATAGCAACATAAGGAGTCATGAAGGATAATGTGGCCCCTAGGTATAGCAATGCATAAACATCAAGATAAAAAACTTGTAACATACTAGTGACCATGTCTAGTGAGCTCTCTTGCTTCTGGTGGGATGATTGTGCATAGAACCGGTTCTGGCACTACTCGCCACCGGCACTAGAAGATGTGCTTTGCTGAGATGGGTAAGCTGTTGGAGCTGCTGAAATGGTAGCTGGGGCATGACCTGTACTATCACCCTATCGGGTTGATGGGTAATCCCTAAGTTTGTGTTCGGACTTCCCACGCCCAAAGCAATCATATGAGACAAACAAGCACTTTCTTGGATGATTCTGACCACATGTCCAACAATCTAGAAAAGTGCGCTCCCCTAACATGCTCCTCTGACCTCTAGAGCCTAATGCTCCACTTCTCTAATTACCTATGGGCCTAGATGGGACACTGAATAATGATGGAACTGGGGTTGATGACCTTTGTTGAGACTATGGACGGTGTCTCATGTCCTAGCCCTGTTTGTCTCCCTTTCCTTCTCCTTTAACTTCTCTTCCTTGATTTTTTGAGCATGAATCATGAGTTGAGAGATATCCATATTGCTGATAAGCATAGTGGTCCTGGGCTCCTTAATCACTAAGTCTCCAATACAAACATGCTCATGGGAGCCCTCAGATCGGCGACCATCTCTGGAGCATACTTTGACAATTGAGTGAATTTCATGGCATACTCTTGAACTGACCTGTGTTCTGCTTTAAGTTGATGAATTCTGCAACCTCTACTTCCCTCATCTCCTGAGGAAAGAACCTATCCAAAAAGGCCATCACAAACTCATCCTAGTCAATATGGATTGCACCTTCTCCACGACCCTCCTTCCACTGCCTAAACCAAATGTGTGCTACCCACTTTAGCTCATAGGAGGCCAGATCTGCACTCTCCTCTCTAGTAATTCCTATGATTTGGGGGATCTTCTGGATCTCCTCAACAAACTCTTATGGATCCTTGTCCACCCTTAGAACCATGAAACTCTACCGGGTTCTGATGTTGCCAAACATATGCAAGCGCACGTGGTCGTCAAGTAATATAGGACAATGAAGTCCTGATATTGATCCTGCAGAGACTTATCATATTAATTAGTTTAGGTTAATATTTTATTTCACTATTCAAATAAACACAGGTAATATAGGGAAATAGTTTTATAGATTATTCTACTAACTTGAAATGGAAATTAAACTAGTGAACAAAAGTTGTTTTCACAAGTGTTTGTAATTCAAATGATAATGACAATCTAGGGTCTTGGCACTTTCACTTTGTGGTTGATTTTTAGGACTCGATTACACTAGACTAAACTCTTCTAGGATTGCTAGTTGCAAGTTACTATTCCATTTCTTGCTACTCTCCCAAATATCTAAGAACTATTTTCTGAACCCTAACACCTATATCCCTATGGTTAAAGGAGAAACATGAGACAACAGTTCAAGATACCTATGTTCAACTTAATAGGGTTGAAGAGTATATCCTTACCCTGGAAAACGAAATCAACTCTTGAACTAATTTGAAAAAGATTATTGAAACCTATTGTATGCTTGTTTTTTTAACCCTCTTAGTTCCCTCTTCTGAGTTCATCCAAGAACCAACAGATAATATTTGCAAAGTGATCAGGCTAACGAATAATAAATTAAAACAAGTAAGCATAAAAAATCTTGAATTGAAGAATTAAAATCTAGCATAAAAGAGTATCCAAACTTCAATCATCAACTATGGCCAAAACCCTAGAACAAATTTTAGCCACTCATGTACAAGTGGAAAACTAAAGCAATCATCATTCGAATTAATAAAAGCATAAACTAAGGAAGAAAATCTAGAAGAAAATGAACTTTTATCTCTTCTTCAAAAGACTGCATACAAAATTATCAAAGACTGATCAATGATTTCTAACAAAATTCCCTAGATGTTATATTTATAAGCAAGGTATCAAATGACTCTTTGCCCTTGGAAAGTTCAGCTTTTATACTTGAAAATCTGCCTCGGATAGGCCCTGGCATGCCGCACAATTCATATCACTAGACTGTGGCTTGCATCCACTTAAGTTCAGCCTTTGGTGCCCCGCACCAGCCATTTCACCAAGGTGTTAGTCATATTCTGCACATTATGGACCTAGCGCGCCGCATCACCACTACACAAGAGTGTTTGAAAGCTTTCCAAGTATGAAATGCCTCTGGTGCACCACACCACTCATCTCTCCAAGGTCTTGATCAAAATTCTTCTAAAGTTTGGGCTCTGGTGTGTTGCACTAGCTAACACACTAGCCTGTGCAATTTTATCTGAAGTATGGAGGCTATCACGCCGCACCAGCTATCTTACCAGGCCGACTTTTCTCGAATACTTCTTTCTTCACACCTTGGCCATTTTTGAGTTCTTTTCCATTGATTACCTGCTAAAACCATCTAAAACACTTGTTAGCTTATTTAACACACATAAGCATGAATTTATGCATTTTATAAGGATAATAAAGTCAAAAAAGGAAAAATATGAGTAAAAGTATTGCAAATGGGCATAAGAATATGCCCAACATCACCACCCAACACTTAAACCATTATTCCTCCTCCAACAATCCTTCCTTATATGCAACAGACACTTCTTTTTTACACCACTTTTCACCTCTATCAACTCTCACTCAAGCAACTAGAATAGAGTATATGATTAAGTGGTTCATCAATTTACAACCAATCCACAGCACATACACAAAGAACCTCTTCACGTTCGAAACTACACATTTTCTATAACTAACTTATCTTTTTCAAAACAGGGCCAACATGATTAAGTATAAAAAATGTAGCACATAATACGCCAACCCTGATCAACTTATGCCCTCACTTATTTAGTGATGTTCTCTTATATTATCAATTCAAAACTTGCAACATAATAAGCAAGACATACTCACTTTCACGAATGATGAATCATACACATGCAACATACCATAGGCTTGCCTTTCATGTACAATCAGACTACTTAATCACTTCAAAGAGAGTAAGATCATAAGGACTTTTCTATTTGTAATGTCGGCTAAGGGACGAGTAGGAATAATTTCTTTCAGAGTGGCTACCAGTCCTAAGCATTTTAACACATTCTTTCATCTTTCTTGTCCACCTTTTTCTTCTTCTCACTGCTCACACTTTTCTTCACTAATCCCCTTTTCTTTTCTCATTCCCCTCCTTATACTACTTGACTCCTAGTTTTTGCTTATAAGTTCAACAAGAATAATCAACCATTAAACATCTTTCATTAGTGTTCTAGCAGCAAGTAGATGTTATTTTGTGTGGGCACCCCTTTATATTATCTCCTCTTGCCATCACCATTTTTTTTCTTTCTTTCCTTTCCATTAATTCTTTCTACTTTGGTGGAACCTTCCATTCTTAAATCTCAAAGTGCCTCAGACTATCTTTGAATAAAAAATTTTAAAGGTCACACAACAAAGGGAATAGGCCTCTTTTGTGGCTAAGAAGAAAATTAAGGTTGATGGCTCAATAGGATTAATTAGGGAGAGTGTTAAGTAAGGTACACAATAATAGAGAAAATGGGTTTTCCAAAGAAATGCCTTTATCACATCTTACATCTTTGGAAACTAGCTATCATATACACACTTAGAAAAGTTCTAGACGTTACATTATGTACAAAGCACAACAATTCAAGCTCACCCCTCGGGGAGTCATGATCTTAGTCAGTTTCCTAAGAACATAGTAAGTACAAAAATACCCTTCATAATTCGACTGAAAAATTTTACCCGGCAGACATAACGGCTCACCTAACGATCTGTTAGTCTACTTAATGGGTTGTTACTCCCACTCGTTGCGTCTGAAGAAAATTTCACCCCCTCTAATTCTCATTTAATACCTCCTCTTAATGATTCATCATCACACTTAATAGATAACTTCTCCAGTCATCAAGACTCTCTAAATGTCACCATTTCACCATCATCCCTCACTTAACAAATCACATAATGATCTGTCAAGTGTCCTAACGGGTCATTTAACAGTTCATATTGTGATCTGGTGTGAATTCTACTATTTTCTCTATTTTATGCCTCAATTCTGATCTTAAAGGCTTTTGGGGTGTTACAACCATGAATCAGTTGATGAAACAAAGGACGAACCCTCTTTTCAAAAGACGGATGAGGCCTTCTGTCCAAAAGTTGGATGAGGTCAGGCAGATGCCCAAAAGCAGTTGACGGCTCAAAACATGGACTATCTTTCTGATGTCTCCCAAGCACACGGAAGCGCATGTGGTCTCCATGTAATATAGGACGGTGAAGTCCCTATTATCAATCCCTCATAAACTTGTCAGATTAATCATTTATGGTTACTTTTTTATTTCACTATTCTAACACATATCTAAATGGTCAATGGTTTGAAGATTTAAACTACTAACTTGAAATATAAAATTAACTAAAGAACTAAGATTGTTGTAAACTTGTTTGTACTTCAAATTATGATGAAAATCTAGGGAAATGGCACTTTCACTTCAGGTTGAGTTTTCAAGGCGTGATTAGCTGGATTAACTCTTCCTTAGGTTTCTAGTTGCAAGTTACTATCCCATTTCTTGCCACTCTCCTGAGCATCCAAGAACTATCTCATGAACCTTAACGCCTATATCCCTATGGTCATAGGAGAAACATAAAATGACGGTTATGGCTACTTGTATATCAACTAAACAAGGTTGAAGGGTGATAACGCTCAAATCAGACTCCTGTAAAAATATGACGCAGATGTTGTCAATATATAACCCAACAAAAGTTTAGGTCAATCCCAAGGGAATATAGTCAAGATTTAGATAACGTTAGTATTTAAGCTTTGAGTCTATTATTTCCTAAAAGGGGATTTTATAAAGGCAAATACGTAACAATGCTGAGATTGATTGTTGTTTATCAAGTTAATGCAAATAACTAGAGAAGTTTCCCCATGGATTCATAACTACTTCGTGTTTTACACTCATGATCTTTCCCAATGCTTATTTGTAAAACTGATAACTAGGGTTTATCGAAACAACTGATTCGTCCCTATTGGATAACTTTACTCAATCACCGAATTAGGTCTCATGAGTGATTTCACTTCAAGCGTTATCAATTTGTTCCAAATTAACTATCCTACGACCGTATCTCAAGTCATACAATGACCAATAAAGATCAAGATTTGTTGTAATTCTCTTTTTCTAATCTCTACTTCTCAAGATTTAAGCAAGTAAAGAATTCAGGTATGTCCTAAATTTATGCTCTATTAAGAAACATTTAAGATGAAGAGAATACATACAAACATTAGCATTAGTTTAGAATCACTTTGTGCAATCCCAAGTTTGTTAATTCACCATCATTCCCACAACCCTAGTTGTGGAGGTTTTAGCCTCTCATGATTGTAAACATAATTAGAACTCACAGAGATGATTGAAAGAAAACTCAGTTGGTTATTGCAAGAATTAATGAAGAACAATTCACGAACGATGAGAAAATCATTCAAGAAAATCTCCAAAATGTTGTTCTCAAAAATCCAAAAAGTCAAATACTTCTCTCAAGAATCGAATTCTATTTCTTTCCTAATAAAAATAACCTAGAAAAGTATTTATACAAATAATTATAAACTTTTTCTAAATTAATAGGGAAACTGCTAAACTACCGCCGACTTTATTTACGACATGTATCGTGATTGTACGGGTCGTACCTTCACTCGTACATTGGCTGGCTCTTCTAGTTTTTGCTAAGTATTGGAAGCTAGTACGAATCGTACCATAAACCCACGAGTCGTACAGTCTAGTCGTGGTCTAAACCTGAGACTTCTGGCATCCTCTGAATCTTTTCACTAGTGGCTTGGTATGGCTCGTACCTTCATCATACGAGTCGTGACTTCTTGTCATACCTTGAGATCTACCATTCTTCAATTCTTTTGAAGTTCACGATGGTTCCTTAGTACAGTTGTAGGTAGATAACACAATTTGTGGTTTCTACTTGTACTAGGAGACTGACTCAGTGCAATTTCCTCTGAACTTTATCATGATTGCCTTGGTACGGCTTGAACCTGGATGGTGCGGCTTGTACCAAGATGGTACAGCTCAAACCAAGAGTCGTACTTTGACTCTTTGGTTCAGGAAATCTTCTAGTGTTTTCCATGATTCTTAGTACTGCTCGTACTGAGGTCCGTACTTAGTCCTTTTTCTATACTTTTCACTACTTTTGCACATTTCAACTCCAACACCTAATTTTCCTAAAAATAAAGCAAAAGTGCATCATATCCGTATAAACACACCTAAGTCCATACTTATTTCCTCAGTTTTAAGCATCGAAAGTGTTGTAAACCCACCGCACATCAACACCCTCAACTTAATGCTTTTGCATATCCTCAGGCAAACAAAACAAAATTATAAAATGATCCTTAACTAGAAAGTAAACTGGAAAACCTACAACCAACATAACTAAACTATGCACAGAAACAACAATCATCTTTTGACCCCTTTTCTCATTCAAACTAAGTTAGCTATGCACTCATGAAACTACAACTCATAATATACAGGGATCAAGATATGGCATCTAACTCAGCAGAGAATCAAGCTATCACTAGTGCTACTCACATAGACAATGGGCAGAATATAATACAAACCAAGTGTCCTCACAGCAAATGAAGTCCCCAAAACTCACAGATATATAGAAATATGAAACTCAAGACTAAACAAGTAAGACTCTCACTCTCACAATGAAGTTTCAGATACTGCACAACGGATACCATAGGCATGCCCTTATTTTCTCTACTTCGACTTTTCAAATAGTTAGGCTAGGATTACTATAGGAATTTATTCGACTTGTAGTGTAGGCTTCGGGATGGGTATGATAAATATTGAATTTAGTGACTAAACTCTCCTTGGCACTACATATTTGGCTTCACTTTCACTTTATTCCTCTTTTTTTCACTTTTTCCACTTTTTCTCCACTTAAATGAAATGTGTGAGTGTGGTGTATTTTTCTCATATTTTTTTATTTCTTTTTCTTTTTCTTTTAATTTCAACTTTTCTTTTATTCATTTTTGTTTTCACACTACACCACACTTTTTTCCACCTCCTCACAGTCTACACACCCCTACTATAGACACCCTCAACTTAGACATATTGTCTGAGTTGAGGTTCACAATGTCCAAGGAAGGACTAGGGCCAAATTGGTTCATTATAAATAATGGGAAAGATAAATGGGTAATCAAACAAAAATGGTCAATTTTAGGTCCAAAGTCGGGATTAAGGGATTCATTTTTATTTGGTTGGGTTATTTAAGCTAAAGTGGGCTAAATAAAAAATAGTCATGATCCTTTCCTAACCAACTATCCTATAACCTATGTAAAGACTATCCGAGCAAGTTCTAGATCCTCAACGTAGTATTGAACTGAGTATAAATCCTCACTCACTCACAGTACAGGTTTGTATTAATTCTACCTATCCAGTTCAAGCACAACTAAGCTATAATTACACATGCTAATAGACTAAATGCCATAAAAATATCCACAGGAATGATGCATTGCAGTCAATATACAAAGCTACACAACCAAAAGTTTTCAGATAAAGTCATTTCTTCAACATTTCAAAACATTTGCATTCATTGGCTGTAAAGTACTCCTAGCTACTTCTAGCTAAACAAAAAACAAAATAAAATCCTAAACATACTGGTTGTACTAGATAGCATGTCCGAGGGAAATGAAACATGGCTACAAAAACCCTCAGATGAAGGTCAAAACCCCAAACAAAATCACAAGTACACCCCCTTCTAAAAGCATGCTTTGTCCCCAAAGCATCAACTATAAGAACAAGGAAAGGGACATACCTGTGGTGCTCTAAGTGCTCCTTTCATCCTGTAGAGGCGAGTGTCCAAGCACACTTCCCTCAGCTCTAATCGTGGCGCTAGTGGTGGCCGGTGCACTCAATGGGACATCACTTGGGGGAATGGTTACCCCCTCAATAGTAACAGTCACCTCAACGACCTCAGTATCATCTCGGGCTGAATGTGACTCACCCAAAGGGTCCTTAACACCTGAAAGCACTCCAAGGGCAGTGGTGGAGCTCCCCGCTCCTCTGGCTTGCTCATGTAACTCTGACATATGCTCGTCATAAGTTTGCATACTGTACACTCTTGCCCGCTTGCGCTTCTTTTTCTCTTTTCTTTTTTTCTTCTTCCTTAAGGAATAGTCTTCCACTCCTTTGAGACCCTCTTCTTTGTTTTTCCTCCATCAATCGATGTCAGAGCCCAATATACCTCTAAATCTAGCTCCTCATCGAGCTCAGCATCTAACTCTTGGATGATGGGGGCTAATACTATTGCCAGCTATCTATATGAAAACTCAGCTACCTGGCTCCGCAAAGCGCCCAACTCCTCTCTAAGGTTACTCATATGTGGCTACTCAGCCAGGCGCTCATTGATGTGGCACTCAAAACTATCAAACCGACTGTGCAATAATCTCATAGCCACATCAATCTCAGCCTTCACTCAAGGCTTGACATTTTTCATCATTTAGTTTACCTTTTTATCAGACACTGTCAGCCTTTTGGCCATTTTCTAAAGGAACTCCTATGGGACCAACATGTAACCATGTGGAGTCTAGTTCAATATGTCCATCGGGGATGTGGAAGAAGTACTAGGAGTTGCATCTATGTGGTCGGTCTCTATAGTCCACATTTCTCCATGCTCCACTAATGAGAGGGCATCAATATGCTTGCACCCGGATGACTGTGGTGGTGGGACTGTAGTAGGTAGTCTAACTCGGCTCACCGAGTTCATCTCATCACGTATAAGGCCTATTTCTGTAGTCTTGTGGCCTCCGATCTAGAAACTATCTTCTGGATTACCCTAACACCTGCCTCCATGCACAATCTAGTTCGATACTTGGGAATGGGTTGGTAGTGCTCAACCCCATAGCCTAGTCTCGGAACTCCTCCGCTATTACCCTCGAAATATTAATGGTGTATCTCTACATGATACACGCCATCAAAGCTACTTTGTCTACACTGAGGGTGTTTTCATTTACCGTTGGTGCCAACATGTGGCAAACTAGTGTCCAGCAGGCCTTCGCTATAAAGTTTAGTGAGGCTTTTGTGACCTATCGACCATTGATCACCCACTCTACCTCCTCCTTATCCTCTACTATGACCCCAGTTAGCCATTTCACTTGGCTCTTTCTTCCCTCAAAACCCAGCTATTTTACATTTTTTAGAGCTTCTACTCAGTAATTGAACTCAGCTATAGCCTCTGGAGCTCTAAATTGTGGCCCATATAACATCTGAGCAATAGTCGGCTTGGAGATGTCAACCATGCATTCCCGGACCATGACATTGTCTAGCTTAGGCTATTCCTTCAATTTGGCCCAACTTTTTCTTTCTACTCCATCATTGCCAAATAGTTGGCATAGAACTCTCGGATTATCTTAGCACTGTACTTTAGTTTTAGACATCCACTTGAATCCATAAAAGCTGAAGATCCGCTTTATTTCCTCAATCTCATTCAGTGCACTAGTGAGGATCCACAGTTCCTCCTAAATACTCCATCTGCTATGCTATTTGGAGGTGAGGGAAAGACCTTGTTTGTAGATCTCTTAAGCACCAGGTACATGCCACTTTATTGTCCGACTCTTTCAGGGCGGAGTTCTCAGCTCCTTCCTAAGACCCGACCTCATCATTTCCATCTTCAGACTTGGCCTCCTCAGACCCCTCCTCAGCATTTGAGCCACTACCAGACTCCTGGGTCTGATCACCTACTCCCTGTTCGGGTTTTTCTGCTTTGGGTATAAAGCTACACGCAAGTGCACGTGGTCGAACAAGTAGTAAAGTGGCTTAAGTAAGCCAAGTATCGATCCCAACAGGGACTGGGATAAAGTAACAATCTACTCAAGTGTACTATATTTTAACTCTAACAATGAAGACAACAGTGCAAAGAAGAGTTTGATATTTTGATTTCTAATTTTTATGCTAAGTCTAAAACGAATATCTAACGTGAGTCAGAACTATGAATGTGAGCATGTTGAGGTTAAATGAACATGTAAAGAAATAAATTATCAATATAATGTGGTTAATCTTTCCTCCGGTTGCTAGTCAAGAACTATTGCCAATGGATTAAAACTCTCGTATTTAACCCAACTTAAGAATCATGAACCGTCCACCTACATTTCTGTGATTAAACGAAATTCATATTCTAGCCATACAAAACCGGTTCCTTAATTGACTAATACGACTTTCAGGTATATTTCTATCCTGAAGGTAAATCAATTCTCAATTTTCCCAAACTAAGAAAAGATCATATCCTATTGATTCACAACTTTCCAATTTCTTGCTCTCTCGAGTGAAACCGGAGTTTTTAGATATACATTAACATAGGCCACAAATTAATGCAGTAAGAACAAGAATCAATAGAACAACCATGGAAGAAAAGATGAAAAACCAACTTAATCAACAATCACATTTCAATACCATTTTTCTTAACCTCAGCAAAAAGAGGAATTAGCCACTCATTCGTGGATTGAACATCGTTAAATGAGTGTTAAACATACAAGCAATTGAATTAAAGAAGAAGGAGATAGAGAAAAACCCTGCTAATTTCGTCCCCTCAACTGCCTGTAACCCAAGTTCTTGCTCCACCAAGTCAGCCTCATTAAAAATGAACCTAAGTGTTCTATTTATACTAGTGGGAATTTTTCCCGGAATAACAAGCAACGTGTCACGGAGTGCATCGTGCAGCACTGCCTCCGTGACACGGAGGTAACGCGAAGGCTTTCTGGAAATCACCCTAAATCAACCCTCGGAAGCCTTCTTGCCGCGTTTGCAGCGTGTCACACTGCTTGGGCAGCGCGATGGCATGCTGCTGGCGTGGGGCTGGCTTGCCATGGCCGTTGCTGCCGCATCTGCTCACTTGCCATGCCTACGCCTCGCCGACTTCCGCCAATTGCTTCCGACTCCATTCCTTTCCTTCACCAACTTATAAATTAGTTCGTCCAAATCATTGAAACCTACAAAACAAGGACTAATCATGTTGGTTAGCACATATATTCACATTTATATAAAATTACATGAAAATGTATAAAATAACTTAGATAAACAAGACTAAATTAAGGTATAAAGCATCACTTGGGCATGCTATTTTTGCCCACGATCACCTACCCTACACTTAAAGTCTTGGTCGTCCTCGAACAACCTATTACATCTCATGCATATGGGGACTCACCCATAACTCATTTAGCAAGAATATTCAAGCTACGGCTATAATGATTCAGCAAGATAACAAGCTAAAAATAGAGCATGCACGATTTGATCATTGAAATGAAGTACAACTATGTTAAGACTTCTTAACCTCAAGAATCGACTCTCAATCTTAGCAAACTCATGCAAATCAACTGATTAAGAAATCTGACATGAACTATATCCTTCATTTAACATGTGCCCTCACGGAAAGAGAGTTACCCAATTTCACATGAAAAAACAATTTTTAAATCACAACATGTGTGGGTACATGAATAGAATTACACTCACTCTCACAAAGAATTTACATGCATCATGTAATGACCCATAAGCTTGCCCTTAGTGTTTTATTCCACTAATTTAAGGATGTATGAATGTAAGATCAAGTAGGACTTTTTAGGTTGTAATGTAACTCAGGTGCGGGTAGGTACTATTATGGCCAGTAATAGTGACTATCTTTCCTAAGAGCTTTTAATACATCACGCCTTCATTACGAACTTCCCTTCCCTTACTTCACCTTTTTCTCCTTTCAGCTTTCTTCTTCCTCTTATGTTCCCCCCTTTATTTAGGCATTTTTAACTTTTTAGTAAGAAGTTCTATAAATAATTTTTCATTAATTTATTTTCTTACTCCTTACTAATACTCAAACATTTTCACACAAGTGCACCTTTGTCCTTTTCTCACTTCTACAACTTGCTACTTTTCCTTTCTTTTCATTCTTCTCACTCCTTTACTCCATCGGATTTTTTCACTAAAGCACTTAGGAGTTTTGGATCAAGTTCAAGGCTAATGAAAGAAAAAGGATTAAGCTTATGTTGCATCTGTCAAAGAATAGGCTCAAGGCTCAATGGGGCTAACTAGGATTAATTTTTCAAGGTAGGTAAAATGATGGTTCATTCAAAGAAATGCCTATATCATCTCCTACAATTCGCATCCTTCATTTCGTTTTATAAACACACCAGGCAAGTTCTAGACAATCCACAATAGCACAGAATACTCAAAAACCTTACACTCATGGCACATGCTTAATTCAAGACACATTCAGTAGACTCTTACTCAGCTAATCACAAGAATTCAGAATTAAGCTTCAATTATATTGTGTCAAATTCAAGAGCCTAAGTGTCTCTCACAAAGTTATATACCTGCATGCTTCACACTAAACATACTTGCCTCTTACAATCACGTATCGCACATAACAAGAACATCAAGCACCAATTAATTATGGTTTCAAAAACCCAAAACCTATCGACTAATTTTTCCTTAAGACGGTCGTCATCCATCCATCATTGGAAATAGTCCCTAACTATGACTAAAACATTATATACAGACAAAGGAAAGAAAAAGAAAAATTTTATTCTTCGGTTCCAATACCCCCCGTCGGAAAAGAACCGAAAGAAAAACCAACGTATCTTTCCACAATTCCCCTACAAATCTCTTCTCTCCTTATATTTTCGTGTCTTTCTTACTTCTCTTCATTGTCTATAGAAAAATAAAATCTAAAACATATTTATACAGACACAAGAATCCTTTTCCTAGGCTAACTGGATGAATTTCCATATCTGGTACCGTAGTCGTCATGAGCCATGTTATGATCTGTGGCAGCTTTCTATGACTCGTAGCTTCCTGTTGTACCTTGCATTGTCGGCTGAATTTTGGCTAAGTGTTGGATCCAGGTATGACTCATACCTCCATCATACAACCTGTACTAAGCTCCCGTGGTTTAATTTTGAAACTTTGGAATTCTTCTGAAATTCATCACAACCGTCATGGTACGACTCGTACCTTCTTCCTATAGGTCGTACTGTCGTTCCGTAGCAGGAGTTCAACACCTTATGCAAATTTTCTGGATCTTGTCATGATTTCATCACCACAACTTGTACCAGCTTGGTACGACCCATACTGAGACTCGTATATTGAATCTCTTCAACTTAGCCTTCGACAGCTTTTCATGACCATCAGTACGAATTGTAGGTCCTTTCTATGGCTCATACTATGGTCTGCAATCTGAGCATATTTTTCATCTTTCAAGCTTTCTTTTGCAATTTTCAGATTCAACACTAATTTATCCTACAACCAAAGGAAAAGTGCCTTATATCCACATAAATACACCTAAGTCCATGTTATTTTCTTAGTTGTAAGCGTCGATAGTGCTGTAAATCCATAGCACATCATGCACCTTTACCTGATCAGAGGATCCTAATGGTGATCATAATCTCCAACGGACTGGACCGAATAGGGCGAGTCTAGAGTGGCCTAACAATATTCTAGACATCCTACTTGGACAATTATAATTCATAGGAAACTATGGGGTCGTAGATGACTAATCACTTGGTTACTTGGCTTGGAATGACTATAAGGCTGCTATTGGTCGGATATACTCCTGAGCAGTCGGCCCCCAATCTCCCCCGGGTAGCTGATGACAGTGCTTAGCCCGGAGGTGATACTGTACTAACCTAGTTCTAGTCCCTTAGACTTTAACTTGGTCTGTTCAGATTTTATATGACTCTGCTGGGCAATTCATAATCTTATAGATAGGTTTATTTATGTCTAGCCACTCACGACAACCTGTACCTTAATATCTTATAGGGACAGGCTGGGACGTGGGCCCTGCTTCTAACTGCTAATAAGGTCCCCTTCCTTAGGGTACCCATAGGTTTATCTGACCTAGATGATGGGATGGTGTTTTGGACAACTTGTATGACGAGTACTAAGTCAGCTGGAACTAATAATCATCGATAGCAGCTAACTAGGTGGCACGCTGTCACACAGTCAACTAGACAACCCTAGTGCCTCTGACTCTAAAGTTGGTCATCCTATCTAAATTCCTGGCCTTGGGGTATAAGGGTACGACAATGGCCTTTGGCATGCTTTCCTAGCTACACAAGCGCAAAACTGGTAGTTATACTGCTCAGCGCGCCTATGCTATTCAACTTACTAACTCAGGCCCAATAACTATCCACAAGCTCCTGAGATCTAGGCATGACAGTAAAACATACAATTCTACTAGTACAATGAACTGGAGGATAGAGGACTTTCGATAACGCTTCCTACGGGCGTCAGACCTAGCCTATCCTTTCCAAAAGAGGGATACTATCATACAATCTATGTACGTGTTCTAGCAGCTAACCACAACATGCATATATTTATACTTTACAGAAACAACTGACCACAACAAGTCTAATCACAATGTACTAATAACAGCTAGCTGTAACACATATATGTATATACTCAATATCTACTGGCATCAGCTAATTACAATATACAAAATCATGGTCTTGCTTTAGAGTCATAAGTCGTATCACTATATGATGAGAATAACTTGCCGAAGGTATAAGAATTACATACATCGATTGTCGTTTCCTAAATAACCATCGGGTTTCAACTCGTATTCGATAGCTCCTCCCAACTGTAACTGTAATACTGAAAGAATGGGTCTAATTTTAATACTAAACTCAAAAAAATCGGCAACTTTTAATACTATCACATAAAACACGATCGGAAAACCTATAATTTCCCAAGAGTTCTGAAGGGAGAAATGCTTACTTGAAGCTTGTGATTGCTTAGGAATCAATTTGGAGCAATTCTGATAAATTATTTTCAGGGGGGTTTTGATTTGCTGGACGAATTTTGAAAAATAACTTCGTAGTAATGCTCCCTACGGGCCTAGAATGCAATACTTGAAGATAATTTGAATATGGACGGTATTTGATAGTGTAATCGGGTGAAAGACTATGAAAACCTTTGAGTTATATTGTCTCTGGCCGAAGTGAAATGTGGAAACGTGACTTGAATTGAAAAAGAGGCTTTATATATAGGCTAGGGCAATGGCATGGCTGGCGCTTCTCGCTGCCTATGGAGTAGGAAAGGCCGGAACCTCGCACTGCCCATTGCGCAGGCAATGTCAGCGCCTCGCGCTGCTCAACGCGCAGCCAAAGCTGGTGCCTCGCACTGCCCATCGTGCAAGGGGACTAGCGTGTCGCGCTGGCCCTTCGCGTCTTGGTCCCATCCAACGCTGCTTCCAAAGCTCTTGCTACACGCATCAAGCTCTTCCGATTTATCACAAATCCACGCGTATGCCTACTAACCATTGACATTTTTACAAGGTGTAACAGTTTGTCTTTACTTGCCTTAATTTTTCTTGAAAAAAGAATTTATAGTATGGGTGATGAAACATTAGTGGATAATTGGGTGTTGATCATGTGGGGTTGGGATAGAAATAGAAAAAACCCATTGTCAAACACCCATTGGGAATCAAATCAAGAAATTGTTGATTCTTACCCAAGTTGATATGGCTGTTGTGGAAAAGGCTTTGGGGTTTGAGAAAACTCAAGGTATAAGACATCGAATTGGGTAAGAAAGTCGGATGCCATCTTGTTCACAACTAATTATACTATTGAGTAAGGCTAGGAGATGTTAATAATCCCAATCCAATAATGCCCCAATATTTCACACCAATAGTAGTCTCTCCTTTGGTATTTTTTACACTTTGTCCCTGTTTTCGTAAACAAATTTTGTAGTTACATTAACAAGTTATGATATCCCTAATTTTTACTTTATTGTTGTTGAGACATTGATGCAAGTTACTTCAATTTAATAGAAAACTCTTGCATGATCAACTAATATTCCCTATGAAATTCGCCCCCAACATCCATTGGGTATAATTGTTTTGCCAACGACCATTTACACTCTCTCGTTAAGAGGAGTAAATTTTGACTTTATCAAGGATGATGAGGTTTCTAACCTGGAGCTTGCAGGTGAGGCTGAGTTGACTGAGATTCTAGTTGGTGCAAAGGGGTTTTGAGTTGATAAATAGAAGGAACAAGGGGCCACACAGGTGTATAGGGCTATCCCTTGACCATTGCTACCATTCCCTCGGAGGATGAAGAAGAAGGCGAAAGATGGTAAGTTTTAGATATTTCTCTCTATGCTAAAACAGTTGTCTGTGAACATACCATTGGTCGAGGCATTGGAGCAG
The DNA here is from genome assembly GCA_035772735.1 of Datura wrightii. Classification (NCBI taxonomy): domain Eukaryota; kingdom Viridiplantae; phylum Streptophyta; class Magnoliopsida; order Solanales; family Solanaceae; genus Datura; species Datura wrightii. The sequence goes on from JASDFA010000008.1 coordinate 32,750,044, forward strand.
ATGCCTAGATATGCCAAATTTATGAAGGACCTTGTGACTAGGAAGTGGTCTGTGAGCTATGAGTTGGTTGGTAATTTGCATCATTGCAGTGCCATAGCCTAACGAGTCCTTGCCTAGAAAAAAGAGGATCCAGGTGCCTTTACCATTCCTTGTATAATTGGTGACTTTGAGTTTGCGAAGGCACTGTGTGACTTAGGAGCTAGCATCAACTTGATGCCATTAGCTGTGTTCAAGCAATTGGGCTTGGGAGCCCCCACACTGACAACAATGCGGCTATTGATGGCTGATCACATAGTTAAAAAGCTTGTGGGGATCCTAGTTGATATGTTAGTGAAAGTGGATTGATTTATCTTCCCAACAGACTTTCTGATCTTCGATTGTGAGGTTGATTTTAAGGTCCCCATTATTTTGGGGCGACCATTCCTCGCCACTGGGAGAGCTCTAGTAGATGTTGAGGTTGGCCAACTGAAGTTCAGGATGAATAAGGAGGAGGTCACCTTTAATGTTTGCCGTTTAATAAAGCAACCCAATGAGTTCAGGGTTGTATCAGCAATGGAGGATGATTTTGAGTCTCTTGATGAATTTTTAGTAGTCAAGAGACTTGCGTCGTTCCACGACATTAAATCAGGTGCTTCTTAGGAGGCAACCTATGAGGTGGTTTGGTGAAGTCTGAGTAACCAAACCACCTGTGTCATGCGGCGATGTTAAATCAAGCGCGTCTTGGAAGGCAATCCAAGTATCTTAACCTATGTGTGTACAATGTACAGGTGAGACAAAACTGGTGGGTGAAACAAATTGCAAAACAGTCCTATATTTCAAGCCTTAATACGACTCGTAAGAGGATTGTACTGCTCGTAGTACCAGCCGTGGTGAAAAGCAGAAACATGAGTTCATGTTACTGTTGGTAATTATGAATATACCTATATTGTACGAGTCGTAATACCCATTGTAATGGTGAACCATGCTAAGTGTGGAAATGTAGAAATTAATGACTTACGAGACATAGTACGACTTGTATCCTTATGGTATGATTCATACTATGTACTTGTAGGTCCCTAGGTAATCTCCTATAATTCTTCTTCTACGAGTCCAAGGGACGAGTCGTAGGTCAAACCTACGACCCATGGTACGAGTCACGATGGGCTAAAGCAATGAAATTGACCCGACTCGACCCGAATTTGTAAAAAAATAATCCGCCCTAGTGTATTTAAATCAAAATATTTTTGGATTTCAACTCCCATGCAAACATAACTTCAACCCACGATAATTTTCCACGACCCTCACACCCATAAAACAAACTCAAATCTGCTCAAGCTCAAATTTGTGCAATGAATCTGCATGAGCTCTTTGAATTCCTACCCCAAACCTGAACCAAGCTTAAATTCAAGCAAGAACTTGAAAAAAATCAACTAAGTGAATGTATTTAATTTAAAAAATGTTGCTATGTGTAGATTGAAATAACATCGTGATTCCTTAAAACCCATGAAAATAGGGAAGAGGAATGTGATCAGTAGCTTCTTGTGCTACTGTATTGAATAGGTAGAAATTCAAAATTCTCAAACATTAAATACTTGATTACAATAAATGATTTATGAGGTGTGAATCATGTTGGGAGTTAGCTGGGTAGGTCAAAATTGATGAAGTTTACAAGTCCAATTAGTCGATAGGTTTTGGGTTTTTGAAACCATAACTAATTGGTGCTTGATGTTCTTGTTATGTGCTATACGTGATTGTAAGAGGCAAGTATGTTCAATGTGAAGCATGCAGGTGTATAACTTTGTGTGAGACACTTAGGCTCTTAAATTTGACTCAATATGATTGAAGCTTAATTCTGAATTCTTGTGATTAGCTGAGTAAGAGTCTACTGAATGTGTCTTGAATTGAGCATGTGCCATGAGTGCAAGGTTTTTGAGTATTTTGTGCTATTGTGGATTGTCTAGAACTTGCCTGGTGTGTTTATAAAACGAAATGAAGGATGTGAATTGTAGGAGATGATTTAGGCATTTCTTTGAATGAACCAAACTTTTATCCCTCATTTTACCTACCTTGAAAAATTAATCCTGATTAGCCCCATTGAGCCTTGAGCCTATTCTTTGACAGATGCAACATAAGCTTAATCCTTTTTCTTTCATTAGCCTTGAACTTGATCCAAAACTCCTAAGCGCTTGACTGAAAAAATCCGAAGGAGTAAAGGAGTGAGAAGAATGAAAAGAAAGGAAAAGTAGCAAGTTGTAGAAGTGAGAAAAGGACAAAGGTGCACTTGTGTGAAAATGGTTGAGTATTAGTAAGGAGTAAGAAAATAAATTAATGAAAAATTATTTATAGAACTCCTTACTAATAAATTAAAATGCCTAAATAAAGGGGGGAACATAAGAGGAAGAAGAAAGCTGAAAGGAGAAAAAGGTGAAGTAAGGGAAGGGAAGTTCGTAATGAAGGCGTGATGTATTAAAAGCTCTTAGGAAAGATAGTCACTATTACTGGCCATAATAGTACCTACCCGCACCTGAGTTACATTACAACCTAAAAAGTCCTACTTGATCTTACATTCATACATCCTTAAATTAGTGGAATAAAACACTAAGGGCAAGCTTATGGGTCATTACATGATGCATGTAAATTCTTTGTGAGAGTGAGCGTAATTCTATTCATGTACCCACACATGTTGTGATTTAAAAATTATTTTTTCGTGTGAAATTGGGTAACTCTCTTTCCGTGAGGGCACATGTTAAATAAAGGATATAGTTCATGTCAGATTTCTTAATCGGTTGATTTGCATGAGTTTGCTAAGATTGAGAGTCGATTCTTGAGGTTAAGAAGTCTTAACATAGTTGTACTTCATTTCAATGATCAAATCGTGCATGCTCTATTTTTAGCTTGTTATCTCGCTGAATCATTATAGTCGTAGCTTGAATATTCTTGCTAAATGAGTTATGGGTAAGTCTCCATATGCATGAGATGTAATAGGTTGTTCGAGGACGAACAAGACTTTAAGTGTGGGGTAGGTGATCGTGGGCAAAAATAGCATGCCCAAGTGATGCTTTATACCTTAATTTAGTCTTGTTTATCTAAGTTATTTTATACATTTTCATGTAATTTTATATAAATGTGAATATATGTGCTAACCAACATGATTAGTCCTTGTTTTGTAGGTTTCAATGATTTGGAGGAACTAATTTATAAGTTGGTGAAGGAAAGGAATGGAGTCGGAAGCAATCGGCGGAAGTCGGCAAGGAGTAGGCATGGCAAGTGAGCAGATGCCGCAGCAACGTGCCACGGCAGGCCAGCCCCGCGCCAGCAGCATGCCATCGCGTTGCCCAAGCAGCGTGACACACTGCCAACGTGGCAAGAAGGCTTCCGAGGGTCGATTTAGGGTGATTTCCAAAAAGACTTCGCGTTACCTCCATGTCATGGAGGCAGTGCTCCGTGATGCACTCCGCGACACGTTGCTTGTTATTCCGGGAAAAATTTCCATTAGTATAAATAGAACACTTAGGTTCATTTTTAATGAGGCTGACTTGGTGGAGCAAGAACGTGGGTTACAGGCAGTTGAGGGGACGAAATTAGCAGGGTTTTTCTCTATCTCCTTCTTCTTTAATTCAATTACTTGTATGTTTAACACTTATTTAACGATGTTTAATCCACGAATGAGTGGCTAATTCCTCTTCTTGCAGAGGTTAAGAACAATGGTATTGAAATGTGATTGTTGATTAAGTTTTTTCATCTTTTCTTCCATGGTTGTTCTATTGATTCTTGTTCTTACTGCATTAATGTGTGTCCTATGTTAATGTATATCTAAAAAGTCCGGTTTCACTCGAGAGAGCAAGAAATTGGAAAGTTGTGAATCAATAGGATATGATCTTTTCTTAGTTTGGGAAAATTGAGAATTGATTTACCTTCAGGATAGAAATATACCTGAAAGTCGTATTAGTCAATTAAGGAACCGGTTTTGTATGGCTAGAACTTGAATTTCGTTTAATCACAGAAATGTAGGTGGACGGTTCATGATTCTTAAGTTGGGTTAAATACGAGAGTTTTAATCCATTGGCAATTGCTCTTGACTAGCAACCGGAGGAAAGATTAACCACATTATATTGATAATTTATTTTTTTACATGTTCATTTAACCTCAGCATGCTCACATTCATAGTTCAGACTCACGTTAGATATTTGTTTTAGACTTAGCATAAAAATTAGAAATCAAAATATCAAACTCTTCTTTGCACTGTTGTCTTCATTGTTAGAGTTAAAATATAGTACACTTGAGTAGATTGTTACCGTATCCCAGTCCCTGTTGGATCGATACTTGGCTTACTTAAGCCACTTTACTACTTGTTCGACCACGTACACTTGCGTGTAGCTTTATACCCAAAGCAGAAAAACCCGAACAAGTTTTTGGCGCCATTGACGGGGACTGGCAATTGGTAAAATTGTTATCTTAAGTGTTAGCTTACAAATTCTATATAAGTGCTGACAACTTGGTCTTAGTGTTTGTTTTCATTCTCTTTTTTATTTTTTTTATTTTTTCTCGGATACCCTTATTGACATGACATCGTGGAATACAAATGGTTTAAATGGTGGATACTCATATTTTGGCGAATCTTGTCTGAATTGCTGAGGACACCACTCTTGGCAACACTATAACACGTGCAATATATGTGGTGGTCAATATGTCCATTGGGATAGCTGTCCGAATGCATATTCCCCTCCCCCCAAGCCCCTACTATGATCCTTCTATTGTTTTTGCTGAATATAGGCATGCTGAAAATAAGGACTTGGGACGCCAAGCTCAAATAAAAGACATGATGAAACAACTCCTGTAGCAATCAGAAGCAATGAAGGAGGCGATGGCATTATTGAGAATTCAGCAAGAAGAGAATACAAAGGCTCTAGAAAGGATGAGCGTCAAATTCACAGAGATGATTGCTGAGGCTGAAGTTTGTGATAAATTGCAGGTGACAGTTTTAGACGATATTCAAGAGGAACTAGAAGAGGAAGACAAGGGTGAATTTTTGGATGAAGCCCAACAATTAGAATCTCTTGAATGTCCCCGTGATGGGCTCACACTTATGGAAAATCCATTCATGAAAGAAGAGATAGAGTATCCCCCAGTTGACATTAATGGACAGATAGATGTCGATGCTGAGAAGGTGTATACAAGTAAGGAGGTCAAGCACAATGCAGTTTCAGAGTTGAGGTTTATTGGACCACACTCGAAGCATTTTTCGACATTAAGTTTGGTTGACAACAGAGAAATAGTCTTCCAAGCTTATAGAGAAATGTCTAGAGGAGGACCAAGCCCCGTATATTTTGAAATTTGCTAACTCGGAGAGACAAAATGACTTCGCTTACTTAAGGGCCAATAAGTTCAAAAGGCAACATCTACTGCTTGGTCCTTACAATTTTTCACCACCACCCCTAGAACATAAGAGGAAATTAGAAAAGAAATTAGGGGTGAGATTCATATCCTCAAGGTGGAGGAAAAAGTGGTGAAACTTGTTACGTCGTGCCGCGAAGTAAAATTAGGCGCTGCTTGGGAGGCAACCCAAGGGTACCATAGGTACCATTTTAATTTCTTGCATTTGAGTTGATTTTTGTTTATTTTCATCTTGTGTTGTTTTGGTGGAAAGTTAAGCACAGATGGAGGGAAGGCTGAGTACCCTTAGAGGAGGAAACTAGCAAGCATGGAAGAGAAAAAGTGTGGGGTCAAACACCCACTTGTGCAAGTTGAAGAAAAGCATGTGGTACCTTGGCCTAAAGGCCGCGGGGAGTATTTCTCACCCTCTTTAAATGTTAATTTGATGCTATGAGGACATAGCTTGATTTAAGTGTGGGGTGAGGGAAATTTCAAGAAAATTTCAATTTTTTTTTCCTTTACAATTTTTGGTGAATGTAATGCTTGTGAGAAGAATTTTGAAAAATTGTTTTATGAGTCATGTAAAACCCTGTCTTGTAAGTATTGATTTATGTTCTTGACCATGAATACAATTCACAACCTTACAACTATGAGAGGCTAAAACCTCCATAGCTAGGGTTGTGGGAACCATGGTGTATTGACAAGCTAGGGTTACACGAAGTGATTTTAAAACCAATACAAATACTTATATTGTATTCTCTTCATGCTTAAACATTTCTTAATAGTGTGCAACGTTAGGACTTGCTCAAATTCTTTATTTTCTTTGGTCGAAGAGGTAGAGATTAGGAAAAAAGAATTCAACAGAGCCTTGATTTTGATAATAATTGTATTAACTTGAATTGTGGTCGCAGGATAGTTAAATCTGGAATTTAGTGATAATAGATAGTTTGAAACCGCTCATGAGACTTGGCTGAGTGATTGAGTATAGTCATTCAATAGGGACTGGTCGATCGTTTGAATGAACCTCAGTTATCAGTTCTATAAGTATTTGTGATAATCACGAGTGTATATCCAAAGTAGTTATGAACCCATGAGGAACACAAACCCTAGTTATCCTTTGATATTGACTCAACACCAGAATTTTAGTATTTGTTTTACTATTGATTTATCTTAGAATCCCCCTATTTTGAAGTAACTACCTCACAAGTTCAATTACCGGCTATAATCCAATTCTCCCTATTCCCTGTGGGTTCGACCCCAACCTCTAGTTGGGTTCTTTATTGACAATGTCCGCTTCTCACTTTAGTAAGAGGTGTGGTTTGAGCGTTATCAAAAAGTGGCATTGTTGCTAGGGAATATGACTAAAACTAGGTTATTAGCTTGTAATTAACTTTTTGGTAGTTATTTCCTTAATTACGTTTATTTTTGTATTTTTGATACCCACAGGCTGTTCTCCGGTGAATTCCAAGCACTCGGAGTAGAGGATATCCTTTTTGTTCCACTAAATAAAGAAATCGAAAGAGCACTGCATAAATAGAGAACCAAGAGCACAGAGAAGCCCGCATAGCTGAAGATGCTAGGCAAGCCGAGCTAGCTCGGAAAGTTGCACTATAGCATGTGGAAGATGAAAGAGATGAGGTGGTAAATATTGGTCGAGAAGGGAGGGGAAACAGAACTCATAGATTTTCCCCTCAATTCTTTAATGATGATGATGACCCAGACATTGATGAAGTCAGGTCGACTGGAGCAATTGTGCCACCACCACTGCCCGCTGGGGCCAAATTCGACATTACGAGAACCATGATTTAGTTGCTAAACATGAAAGGGGTGTTCAGTTGCCCGATGCCTCAAGATGTGACATATTGATATCAAGGTCTATTGGGGCCTGCTCTAATATATGAGAGATGGATTCCTCGGGGACTTCAAAGGCTTGCAACCACTTCCGCTTGCTTTTGGGATCATCCGTATCCTTTTTCTATCCACTGTAATCACACCAGTAATGGAGCTAGGGGCAGGGGCTTCATCTTGGAAAAGTTCCCGCTTGAAGGCGCAGTTGAGATATAAGCACAGCATAGGAAATTGAAGTGCCAACTTGCCTTGCTTTTCTCTTCATCTAAATGGCCACTGTTTCCCCAAACTTTATAGGGACCCCTGTCGTGATGCATGTGAAGAAGATGGATTCTTTCAAACTTACCCTCTACTTATTCCTCGAAGGCATAATACAGCCACAAATGAAATTCAGCCACAGCTTGGCTTCAAACTTTAGATTATTCCAGGAGATCTTGCGACCCATAGAGGCCCAAAAAAGTGTGTCGGCAGCAATGACGGGAGATAATCCAACTAAACTGGCTCTTTGTCAAAAATTCTAGCATCATACTCAGAGCCAGTGTCAATCTCATCCTCCCAGAATAAAGAATTAATGGTTGCCAGTGTAATGTCCACTTCTACACCCCTCACCATGACTGAGGAAAGGTAGGGGAATTCATCAACCTTTCCTTTGTGTTGCATGCTCTCTTTCCTAGCCTGGTATGAGGTGTAAAACTCGAGCACTAGGCTGTAGTAGAATTTGGGCAAAGGATTAGCAAAGACATGCCATTAGCGATCAGTGAATTGTGCTGTGATGTTGGGAAAATCACCCCGCATCCCCACCAAATTGAAGCTCTTCCCTACCGTGATAGAGCTCCCCTTGTAAATAGCATAGTGCCCTTCCATGTCGAGCACGCAAAATATAATGGCCTCTCTAGTATTAGGGGCTAGGGTCACCCTTGCTTTCCCCTTTCCCTTGCTTTTTAATGAGTCTGGGGCCTTTCCCTTGCTAGGTTACCTGGATGAGGTCATACTCTACAAGATCATGTTAGTTCCATACAACAATATATATTTTTGTATTTTTTTCTTATGAAAAATAAAAACTGACATCTATTCTAAGCTAAGGAAAGGAATTATAACAATTGTATGGCAAACAAGTTGAAGATTTCAAAGGTTTAGCACTGGCAGGACCAACTAAGGAAAGGAATTATAACAATTGTATGGCAAACAAGTTGAAGATTTCAAAGGTTGAGCACCGGCAATACCGGCAAGACATCAGTGAAACACAGGTATAGACCTGCAAACTTTTGGTTAGTCGGTCATTCACAGAGAACTGGGAAGAACATTACTCAATTGGTGCCACACTAGAGTTTCACCGTTCTTGACTCACAAAGAGTCGGTGTAGTGAAGGTCGGGGACAGTGTCCTAAAGCCTTGGTCCCCAACCTACGCTTCATCCGGCATTTTGTTGGGCCTAACAGGCATTTTACTAGTGAATGTTGTCCATTGTATTTCATCCCCAAAATCAGTAAAACAACAAAACTTTTATATCCAAGATTCACTCACCCAACACAACAACGGCAACAAAAATAAGTAAAAGCAACAATTTACACATAAGAAAGGCGTCACTCCATCTATCGTCAAGAAAATTGTGCATTTTAAGCACACACAGGGCTACTCAAATTTCACCCCCAACTAAAATCAAAAACATCAAAAATCAAGCATTTTGCCATAGAGGATACCCACATTGTCATTAAACATTTTAGCACCACCCTGACATACCCACAACATGAATAATATAAAAGCAATGACAAGCATAATACGGGGTAATGAGGACATGTGAATGGGGAAAACTTCAACTTTCACATGCTCAAAGTGATTCACATCTTTAAATAATAATCAAAATTAAAGTAGGAGATACATACCAAATGATTATGAGAACAAAGAGCAAAGAAAGATCAAAACTTGGAGTTGCACAACAATGGAGTTTCCACAAGATCTTTTTTTTTGCCTTAGTGTAGTGAAAGATGAGTAAGGTTTGATGAAATAAATGGAGTAGGAGTGTGGGATTTATAGGAGAGCAGAAGTGGATAAGAGTGGTAGGTGATAAAATGGGTTTAATGGTGGGAAAGTGGAAAGGTGATGTATGGGGAAGTTAAAAAGTGTAAATGGGGAAATGAAAAGGTGGAGAAAAGGGTTTATAGGGAGTTGGAGAGGTTTTGATTGGATTTTTAATATCCTTGGGTCGGGTTGGTCAATATTTGAATCACATTGCGTACCTTGGCCTACGGTTAACCGACGGTGGCCGATTAGTACCGGTGTTTTGCTGCCTTAACATAGGTGACCAACACCTTTGTTAGTTTAATAATTTGTACATGGAGTTTGACCAGCAATTCGCACCTGCATTTCACTGGTTTTGTCATCGATTGTGCTTCAACTCCCAGGTATTATATTTTGCACCAGTGTTACATCTGGCATTTCACAGTTTGGTACCAATGTTCCACTGGAAACTCATTGATTTTCCCCTATGCTCCCTAACCTACTGCTCTTGAATCCTATTGAAGTGGCGTTTCACGCATGTGGACCGGTGGCTCACCGGTCCAGCTCTGCACCTTCTTTATCTTTCTTCTCCTTGTTTCTCATCCAATATTCCTCCAAAATCAAAAATAACAAAAACATTAAAGTGCTTCAAAGTAAAAATACTTGGGTTGCCTCCCAAGAAGTGCCTTAGTTAACATCATGGCACGACGAATATCTTCTCCATCTTCAACACTCTGCAGGGTCATCCTCCGATTCAATATCATCATCAATTGATTCATAATGCTCCACTTCACCATCAATCACTTCCATGACCTTACACTCATCCGGGGGCTTTATAGGCTAACACATATTGAAGGTGACCTCATCACCACCTACTCAAAACTTAAGCTCCCCAAGATCTACATCAATCAAAGCTCTTCGCATTGCTAGAAATGGGCGCCCCAAGATAATTGGCACCTCAATGTCCATCTCAAAATCTAGCACAACAAAATTAGTTGGAAGTATGAATTTGTCCACTCTCACAAGGGCATTAACTAACACTCTGACGGGCCATTTAATTGACCTATCTGCCATCAAAAGCCTCATGGATGTTGGTTTGGGACTCCCCATTCGAGTTTCTTGAATCAGAGGCATAAAGTTAATACTAGCACTAAGGTTGCAAAGAGCTTTATTGAATATGCGCACGCCAATCGTGCAAGGAATGGTAAATGCTCCAGGGTCTTCATGTTTTGGGGCAAGGTTGCTGGTCATGACAGCACTACAATGATGGGTCACCTTATTGGTGCCCCTATCCACCACCTTATTTTTCTTCAAGAGCTCCTTCATAAACTTACATGTATCCTATCGTTTGAATCAAAGCATCCACAAGTAGTATATTGATGGATAATTTGCTAAACATTTCGATAAACTTGCAAAACTGAGTATCTTCCATTTTTCTTGGTCAACCGCTGTGGATATTGAGGTGGAACCCTTGTTTCTTGATCTTTGTCATTGTAAGCCTTCTTGCCTTCATTTCCAATCACATCATAGGAAGGTGTCAAATCAACTTCTCCCTCATCCTTCCCTTCTTCATCATCACAAACACTTTGTGTTTTTGGCACCTCTTCCTCAATATCATCAACCTTTTCCTTCGGGGAAACAACATCCTTGGGCTTCATAGCCACATCCTTCAATATCTTTCCACTCTTAGTCACGATTTCCATGCAATGGCCATCTTTCTTTGGATTGAGAACAGTGTCACTCGGGAGTGCACCCTTCATATGGGGGTTCATTTGTGAAGATAGATGGTTCATTTGGGCTTTAATATGTTTGATCAATGCTGAGTAGGAACTTACTATTTATGCGAGGTTAGACACCTCCTCTTTTAATTCTTTAACCCCACTGTCGGTGGATTTTACCTTCTTCAACACTCGAGACAACATGTCTTCAATCTTCAAATTGCCCACATCACTTACTCCTGGCACCCTTGAGATTCTTCTCCTTTTGGAGGAGGCACATAAGGGCTAACACTTCAGTGGTATTGCTCTCTTTCATGATTTTTATCTCTATTCACCCATTGATCATTTCTATCCCCCTATTCTTGATTTTCACGGTTTCTCCAACCTTGATTCTCCTCCCTTCGTCACCATGGGCCTTGGTTGGCACCTTGATACCTAGGGTGAGAACCCCCTCAATTGGCCTTTCATGTATTGACACTCCTTCTTATATCTTGGGTTGAAGTGTCATCATCAAATTGAAAATGGCTTTGGGAACCTACAACATCAATGCCCTTAGCACCAGCTCCCGTCACATGTTTCATCATCAACTCTAGCTGGGTCATCATATTAGAAAGAGTTTCATCTCTAGCTTCATCTCTTTTTCTCATCTCATTAGTCACAAGATTGGGAGCAATCCCACTAGAAGATACCTCCACTTCTCTAGTATGCCATGCTCGATTGGTCTTAGTCATTCTATTAAGAAGTGCTTTGGCTATTCCATAGGGATGATCCATAATGGAACCCCTGGACAAATTATTTCCCACGGTTTTATTGATAGAATCTAATGAAATATAGAAGCTCTGAAGTAGAACCCCATCGGGTATACCATGGTTCGGTCAAATGGCAATTTTTTGTCTTGAACCTCAACCATGCTTCATGGAGTTGTTCCCCTGCAAGTTGTCAGAAGTTGGTAAAGTCATCGCTTAGCTGTAGCATCCTCGATGGAGGGAAGAACCTATTTAAAATGCTTCAATGAGTTCATTCGAAGAGGTAATAGATCTGGGAGGCAACTCCTCCAACCAAGCGGTTGCTTCCCCAATTAGTGAAAATGGGAAGAGCCTCAATCTAATCGATTCTTGACTTATATTTGCAATGTTGAAGGGTTGACAAATCTCAAGAAAATTTCAGGGATGCCTATTTGCATCCTCACTTGGCATTCCTCTGAAGAGCTCTTTCATTTGGAGTAAGTGCAACATTGTACTCGGCACATAAAATATTGCATTCCCTAGTGTAGGAGGTAGGTAAATGGCACCTGCTACATTGGGCATCACGGGATCATCATCCTCATCATCCAGGTGCCCATTTACCGAACCTTCTCCTTCTTGTGAGTGTTGACTCATATCAAACTCAACCTAAACAACACCAACCACAAGAGTAAAGTCAAACCAACAAAGATGCAATAAATCAATTCATAAAATAACAAACAACTAAAGGATATCAAACTACATTCCCCAGAAACAACACTATTTTGATAATGTACAAATTCACTCCTCTTGTAAACGGTTGTTGGCAAAACAAATATACCCGGCCGGTGTCAGGGTTGAATCCCACAAAGAATATTAGTTGATCAAGCAAGAGTTTTCTATCAAATTAAAGTAACTTGCATCAATGTCTCAACAACAATAAGAATTGGGGAATCCAACTTGTCGATGTAACTACAAAATTTGCTCACAGAAACAGGAACAAAGTGTAAAAAATACCAAAGGAGAGACTACTTGGATTGGGATTATTAACATCTCCTAGCATTACTCAATAGTATAATTAGTTGTAGACAAGATGGCATCCTACATTTCTCACCCAATTAAATGCCTTATACCTCAGGTTTTCTCCAACCCCAAAAGCCTTTTCCATAAAAGCCACATCAACTTGGGTAAGAATCAACTATTTATTGCTTTGATTCTCAATGGGTGTTTTGAGAATGGGTTTTGGCTATTTCTAGCCCAACCTGACTTGATCAACACCCAATTACCCACTAATATTTCATCACCCATACTCTAAATTCCTTTTTCAAGAAAAATTAGAGTAAGTAAAAACAACCCACATTTGCAACTATGAGTATTTAGATTAAAACTTAGATGGAATATTAGAATTATACTAATTGAGTAAATCTAAGATCAATTAAACAACACCTAATCCAAATCAACCCCAATCATCCACACACCCTTAGCAAGGAATTTAGCTACTCATATAATTAGAAGAAGACATAGCATTCAATAACAATTCAACATCCATTCAAAAAAATGAGTAAGAAAAATTCAAGCGCGAAGGTCAGATCTCTAATCGGGTTTTCTACTTTTTCAAGGAAGAAGAAGATGATCGCTTCTCTCTCTACTTCTCTCTCTAATACAATACAAAGCCCATAGAATAATTAAAGTTTATATGGAATAATGGAAAGTTCAGTTCTTTTTTGAGATGTAAAAATATAGGGTACATTCTTTCTCCTTTTTTTCTAAGCTGGACATTTTTACCCCTTTTCTAACGGGCATCACTTGTGATTCACCGGTGGTTCGCCGGTGATCAACCACCTGTCAGTTTTGACTGATGTTTAGTGAGTTCTAGAGCATTTCGGTGTTGGAACCGGTGGTTCCCGATGCTAATCCGCAGTCCACCGGTATCTGTTCTTCAACAGCACAGTAGGGAACTACGATCAATCGGTGTTTCATTGGTGTCCTCTGGTGGAGTGATGGTCCTTATCTCCTTTTTTCCATGCTTTTTTCCCAATTTCTTGATTTTTCTATGCAAGTTAAGTACCTGCAAAGATCAAGAAAAAGGGCATAAAATCCACCTAAATGACCTAAAAATTAAGGAAAAACTCATGTTTAAGAGCCTAGTTAGTTGGTAAATTACCCACTCATCAATACTCATTAAGCTCGACCTCCTTTTGTCTTTCCATTTAAACTACAACTCTAGGGGAGGGTCAACAGTATTCTTTCCGCTCCTAGTCATCACCACCATATAATGAGTGTCATTAATTGGATTTTGGAAAGTGTTGCTAGGAACTGTCCCCTTTTGCCTCTGGTTCAGGGATGCGGACATCTGACCAAGTTGTTGCTCAATCTACTTTATTGTTGTAGCATGGGATTTGACCTTTTTGCCTATGCTAGATATGCCAACCCTAATATCCTTTAGCTTCTCGTTAGTTGATTTGGCCCTTTTTAGTAGCTCAGCCATCATACTCTCTAACTTAGAGGGTCCAGCATCACCCTCACAAGCCCTGGGAGGAACATAAACACCACCGCGCTCATTGTGGTAGCCATCATTCTTTCTCCATTCACCTTCCTGCTCACTACCTCTGCTCCTATCCTTGCATACATTCCTATTGTAGTTGTCTCTATTTTGGGTTCTGACCTTGATTTTCGGAGCCTTGGATGTTGGTCTGAAAACCCGCCGCCTGGTTTTCCAGCAAGTTTGCCTCCTTCTCGGAATTTGTCTGCTCAAACCCCTGCTCCTGACCCTGAGCTCCAACTGCATTCACCTTTTGATCTCTAGAGATCATAATGTTCTTTATGAGTAGACCCATGGATGTCCTCATGTGAGCTAACTCCTGATTATGCTACTCCTCCTTTCTGCGGTCATACCAATAGCATACCTAGTCGCAACTATCTCTACTTTCTTGGTGTGTTAGGTTATGTTTGTCTTGGTCACTCATTCAAGAATAACATTTGCTTACTCCCATGATTGACTCATCAATGCTCCTCCTTCCACTGTATCTGCTACAGCCTTGGTGTTGTTGTTCAAAGACCTGTAAAAAATTTCCAACAAACTATTATCGAGAATTTTATGGTTCGGGCACTTAGTTAACTGATTCTTAAATCTCAACCAAGTCTCATACAATGCCTCAGCCTTCAACTATCAAAAATTATAGATCTCATCTTTTAGCTGCAACATCTTAGAGGGTGGGAAGAACTTTTCTAGGAAGGGTTCTTTAAGCTCCCTCCAGTTGGTAATGGAGTCGTTGGGAAACTCTGATAACCATAATTTGCCCACTCCAGAGAGAGAGAATGGGAAGAGTCTCAACCTTATAGCATCTTGGCTTGCACTAGGTAACCTGTATGCCTTGCATATCCTGACAAAATTCATTAAGTGCGGGTTAGCATCATCAGTTGCATGACCACTAATTACCCCTTTCATATTTAGCAACTGGATCATGGTGCTAGTGATATCAAACTTTGCCCCAGCAGGCAAATATGGAGGTACAATAGCTCTAGTTGACCCAGTCTCATCATCATAGAACTAAGGAGCATATATTTGGCCTCTATTGCCCCTTCCATGGTAGCCATCATTCACTACCTCATCACGGGCATCCTCTGCTTCCTGAAATGCAGCTTGCAAAGCTATCTCAGCTTGGCGATATTCTTCTACCAAACGAGCCTCTCTTTGCTCAGCATTTTCCATCCTACGTAGTGTTCGCTCTAATTCAATATCCAATGGGATCAGGGGGTTTCTGCTTC
Organism: Datura wrightii; assembly: GCA_035772735.1. Taxonomy (NCBI): domain Eukaryota; kingdom Viridiplantae; phylum Streptophyta; class Magnoliopsida; order Solanales; family Solanaceae; genus Datura; species Datura wrightii. The sequence goes on from JASDFA010000008.1 coordinate 32,765,449, forward strand.
TTCGAGTACTTGGCATCCACCTAGTGACAAACTGTGGATGTCAAAAACAAAAGAAAATGTAAATAAGGAAAATAACAACTAAAAGTCAAACACAAACAATTACTATAATCCTAAGTTGTATTCCCCAGCAACGGTGTCATTTTTGATAATGCTTAAATCAAACTCCTGTAAAAGGCGGACATTGTCAATATATAACATAACAAAGGTTGAGGTCGATCTGATAGAGAATAAGGACAGGATTTAGAATAATGCTAGTATTTAAGCTTTTAAATCTTTTATTTCCTAAAAGGGGCTTTTATAAAGGCAATTACATAACAATGTTGATATTTTATTGTTGTTTATCAAGTTAATGCAAATAACTAGGAAAGTGTTCCCATGGATTCATAACTACTTCGGGCTTTACACTCGTGATATTTCCTAATGCTTACTTGTAGAAATGATAATTAGGTTTATCCAAATGACTGGTTCATCCCTATTGGATAACTATACTCAATTACCGAATTAAGTCTCATGAGTAATTGCACTTCAACTGTTATCAATTTGTTCCAAATTAACTATCTTGTAACCGCAGCTCAAGTCATACAATAACACAAAAAGATCAAGGCTTTGTTGTAATTCTCTTTTCCTAATCTCTACTTCTATAGATTTAAACAAGTAAAGAATTCAGGCAAGTCATAATGTTGCGCTCTATTAAGAAACATTTAAGATGAAGAGAATACAACACAAACATTAGCATTGGTTTATAATCATTTTGTGCAAACCCTAGTTTGTTAATTCACCATGGTTCCCATAATCCTAGTTTTTTAGGTTTTAGTATCTCATGATTGTAAGAGAATTATATGCATTCATAGACAAATACATAATTTATAACTTACAAAGTTGATTGGAAGAAAACCCACTTGGTTATTGCAAGAACTAATGAAGAACAATTCAAGAACAATGAGAAAATCAATTCAATAAAATCTCCAAAAAGTTGTTCTCAAGAATCCCAAAAGTCAAATACTTCTCTCAAGATTTGAATTCTATTCCTCTCCTAAAAAAAATAACCTACAAAAGTATTTATACAAATAATTAGAAACTTTAGATTAACAGGGAAGCAGCTAAATTGCCGCCGACTTCACTTATGATCCATACCATGATTGTACGGGTCGTGCCTTCACTCGTATATTGGCTAACTCTTTTGATTTTGGCTAAGTGTCTGAAGCTGGTATGACTCATACCATAAACCTACAAGTCGTACTGTCTTGTTGTGGTCTGAACCTGAGACTTCTGGTATCCTTTGAATCTTTTCACGAGAGGCTTGGTACAACTCGTACCTTTATCCAACGTCTCGTACCTTCATCCTACAACTCGTGACTTCTTATCGTACCTTGAGATCTGCCATTCTTCAATTCTTCTAAAGTTCACCACGTTTCCTTGGTAAGGGTCGTAGGTAAATAACACGATTCGTGGTTTCTACCCGTATTAGGAGACTGACTCAGTGTAATTTCCTCTAAACTTTATCACGACTGCCTTGGTATGGCTCGTTTCAGGATGGTATGACTCGTACCAAGAGTCATACTTTGACTCTTTGGTTCAACACATCTTTTGTACTTTTCCACGATTCTCATTACGGCTCAAACCAAGATGGTATGGCTCGTACTGAGGTCCGTACTTGGCCCTTTTTCTGCATTTTTTCACTGCTTTTGCACATTTCAACTCGAACACCTTATTTCCCTAAAAATAAAGCAAAAGTGCATCACATCCGTATATATACACATAAATCCATGCTTATTTCATCAGTTTTAAGCATTGATAGTGTTGTAAACTCACAGTACTTTTAAGGGTATATCCCTATCCTCAACAACAAATTCTAACCTCCAACCAATAGGCCAAAGTATCTTTGAGTTCCTATTTTATATTTACTTTTAACCGTTTCAGTTTCCTCTCCAGAGTTCAACCAAACGCCAACAGATTTATTCATAAGGTGATCAGTATAGCGAATAAGAAATTAAAATAAGTAAATATAGACAACCTTTAATAATGAACCAAATTATCAATAAACAATCTTTCAAACTTCAACCATAGCTACGGCCAAGACCACAGAATAGGTGTTTAGCCACTCATAGACAAGCAGAAAAACAAAGATATCATCATCATTCAAAGTAAAAGAAACCTAAGTTAAGACATGTCTCTCCTCCAAAGCTGCATTACGATTCTTACTACGATCAAACAAAAAAATGTATGATTAGTAACAAACGATCAAGATGTTAAATTTAAAATTGAGCCCTCAATTGACACTTTTTTCATCAATTAATTAGCTTCAAAAATCAGCAAAATCCATCCAGGAACACCCTGGTGTGCCGCGCCATCCATAGCCCTAGGTTGGGCTTCCATTTCTTCTGAAGTTTGGCTCGGGGCACCCACGCCAGCCAATGCACCAAGGAATTAGTCAAATTTCTGGGCCTCTGGATCCTCCGGGCGCCCCATGCCACTCAAAGCACTAGAATGTTAGTAAAACTTCTAAGCATTTGAACCCTTCTTGCACCCCACTCCATCTACAGCACCAGAATGTTCAGAAAATCTCCTAAGTATAGGATGCTTCGAGCACTCCATGCCTCTTATTTTGCCAAGTTGTTGATCAAATTCTCATCTCCGAAGCTCGAGACCTGGCATTCCATGCCATCCATAGCACTAACTTTGGTGCATAGTTTTCTAAATTTTAGGAGTTGGTGCGCCACACCAACCATAGCCCCAGGCTGACTTTTGCAAACTCTTCTTTCTTCACACCTCGAGTCATTTTTGGGTCCTTTTTCCTTGGGTTCTTACTCAAAATATCTAGGAACATTTGTTAGCTCACAAGACACATGGAAACATAAATTCATGAATTTCATAAGGATTATGAACTCAAAACAAGGCTTAATATGGGACAAAATATGGAAAATAGGCATAAGAATATGCCCTACATCACCACCCCACACTTAAACAATTGTGCATCCTCGAACAACCCTCAATTCCGTGCATAGACTCATATTTTTCACCACTTGTTACCTCTATCAATTCGCACTCAAACAACTAGCATAGAGTATTAAGTAGTTTATTAATTTATAGCAATTTACATCAAGTACACGCAGAGTTTTCACATTCAAGACTATACAACTTCTATAACCGACTCATTTTCCAAAATAGGGCTAATAACGCTCAAATCACACTTCCTGACAAAGTATGAAGCAGTCATTGTCAATAAAGAACACAACTAAGAGGTTGGGGTCGAACCCATAGGGAATAGGGTAAGATCTACACTAATCCCAGTAAGTGAACTTGTTGGTGAGTTATCTCCAAATTGGGAGAGTTTAAAGAAAACAATATCAAAACATAGATTATAGTTGTGATTTAAATCAAGATTTGCAAACAACTAGGGTAAGTGTTCCCCATGGTTCATAACTACTTCAGGTATACACACGTGATCAATCCCAATGCTTACTTATAGAACTGATAACCAGGGTTCATCCAAACGACTGGTTCATTCCTATTGAATGTGTGATTTCAAACTAACTGTTATCAATATGTTCCAAATTTAACTATTCTGCGATCACATCTCAAGTTAACAATGATCGTAAAGACCAAGGCATTGTTGTAATTCTCTTTTCCTAATCTCTACCTCTCTAGGTTCAAGAAAGTAAAGAATTCAGGTAAGTCCTAACGTTGTACACCGTTAAGAAATGTTTAAACATGAAGAGAATACAATACAAGCTTTTTGCATAGGTTTTGAATCACTTTTGTGCAACCCTAATTCATTAATCTGCCATGGTTCCCACAACCCCTAGTTGTTGAGGTTTTAGCCTCTCATGGTTGTAAGATTATAATTTGTATTCATAGATAAACACATAATTAAATACTTACAACAACAATTGGAAGAAAATCATATGTGATTATCAAAGATCAATCTCAAGCACTAAGTAGAAATTCAAGAACTTGATCCCAAGAATTGCTCCTCAACACTTGATAAAAACTCACAAAAATAATTCTTCACATGTCTACTAACTCAATTCTATCCTTCACCTAACTAAAATAAAACATAAAGTCTATTTATACAGACATGAAAAACTTTTTCCTATGCTAACAAGGATTTTTCCATATTTGGTGCCGACTGTATCACGACTGGACCTACGACCCGTAGCAGGATTGTACAGGTCATACCTACTTTCCATAAGTTCTTGGCTGCTGCAGATTTGGCTAAGTGTTGGCATGTTGGTACAACTCGTACCTTCATCCTACGAGTCATACATTACTTTCATGGTTTGGCCCTTAGAACTCTGACATCTTTTGAAATTTTGCACGAGTGTTGTGGTACGACTCGTACCTTTTTATCACGACCCATACTATCTATAGTGTATGAAGTTCTGCCAAGTACTAAAAAATCTTCTAAAGTTCACCACGACTCCTGGTACGGTTCATACATTGATGCCATGGTTCGTTAGTCCATCCGTACCAAGAATCTGCCTTTGTGCAATTTCTTCTGAGTAATTCCACGACTCCAGTTACGGCTTGTACCATCTTGGTACGACTCGTACTAAGAGTCGTATGTTTCCTTCTTCCCACTTCATCTTTCTGACTTTCATCATGGTTCTCAATACGGTTCGTATAATTAAGGTACAACTCATACTCAAACTGGTACTTTGGCTGATTTTCTGCAGTTTAAGGCTTATTTTCACATCTTTGCTCCAAAACATATTTTCCCTAAAATCAAAATAAAAGTGCCTCATATCCATATAAACATACCTAAGTCTATTCTATTTTCTCAGTTTTAAGCATAGAAAGTGATGTAAACTCACAGCACATCAAAGGCCAACATGATTAAATACGATATATGCAACACATAGTACATTGACTTAGAGATCTTATGCCCCTCACTCTCTCAAATTATCAATGAAAAGCATGGAACATAATAAGTAAGGCACACTCACACTCAAAAAATATGTATCATACATATGCAACATACCATAAGCTTGCCCTTTACGTACACTTAGACTACATAATTATTTCGAGATATTAAGATCATAAGGACATTGCTTGATTGTAATGTCAGCTAATGGATGAGTAGGAATGATTTTTTCTTTAATAGTAACTACCAATCCTAGCACTTTTAAGACATTTTTCATCTTTCAAGTCCCCCATTTTTTTCTTATTGTCACCCTTCACTCCACTCACCCTTTTTCTTTTCTTTTCAAGCCCCTTTATTCACTACTTGACTACTAGTCTTTTCTTATTGAATCACTAAGAATATTTACTCTTAAAACTCTTTCTTTCATTGTCCTAGGAGCAAGTAAACAACATATTTGGGCACCCTTTATTCCTACTTTCTCTTCTTACTTTCCATATAATTTTCTCTCTTTCCTTTCCCTTATCATTCATGCATTGATGAACCTTCACTTACAAGCCTCAAAGTGCCTAAGACTACTTCGAATCAACAATTCTAGAGGTCACATAATAAAAGGGAATAAGCTACTTTTGTGGCTAAAAAAAGAATAAGGCTTTATGGCTTAAGGGGGTTAACTGGGGAAAATGTTCAAGAAGGTAAAACAACATGGGAAACATCGCTTTTTCAAAGAACGCCTTAATCATCTCTTAACTATTTAACAACTAGCCATACAACATACACTAAGGAAAGTTCTAGATGCTACATTATGTACGAAACACAAAAATTAAGCTCACCTCACATGGCATTAAGAATCTAGTCGGTTTCCTATAACTACACATTCATACAATCACATTGAATGACATTTTTCATTATTAAGCCCTATAAGTGTCTTGAGTCGAGTTAAATAACTTTATATGTCTCTCATGGAATTCTCACTTATGCAATTAAGATGACCACTTCATTACCTCTAGCTCAGCTTCTAAGTGCAATGTGAAAGAGCACACAAGTGGGTGATGACTGACTCAATCCTAAAAATAAAAAAAACATGACTAATTTTCCCTTAAGACAATCGTCATCCATCCATCATTGGGAAGGATCACTACCTCTCCTTAAAAAATTTAGAACTACTCCTACAAATGGAGATTTTAACCTGATTCAAAGGTCTCCAACTTCGGAAAAGAACTGAGGCCATAAGAAAAATCGAAGGGTGGATGAGATATGCCATTTCCAATAATTTTCAAATAAAAACTTGATGGCATACTCACCCATAACCTCAAAATACCAGAAGATATACCCTCACCCCACAATTAATTCATGCTTTGTCCTCAGAACATCTATACAATAAAAATTAGACATGGGTGAGAAATTCTCCCTCTGTCCCTCGAGGGCCTAGCTAGCAGCATGTCTCTTGGATTCGCAGGTCGTATGACCCCACCCTTAAGCTCAGGACGTGCTCCTTAGCTTTAACTTCTGGCACTCAGACTTCCCCTTCCCTGTACACAAAACTAAAAAACAAAAGTGACACTATATAAAAAATAATAAAAACTGCACTATTACATATTGAGTTGCCTCCCAAAAAGCACCTGATTTAACGTCGCTGCAAAACACCATCAAGTTTCACCACTTTTCCTTCCACTTTGAGCTTATAAATTTCACCCTTAATTTCTTTCCCAATTTTCTATCATGCTCAAGGGGCGGTGGTGTAAACCTGAAGGGACCAAGTAATAGATGTTGCATCTTGTACTTCTTGACCCTTAAGTGGGGATGTCATTATGTGTCATTGGCATAATAAATTTCAGAAAATGGGGCCATTATTCCTAATCTACACATTTTTCCATAGGCTTGGAAGGCTCTATTTCTATGTTGCAAACCATACACAATGTCAAAAAGTGTTTAGAGTGAGGACCAATATGCCCTAACTCCTAGATTGAATTATGCTTTACATCTTCACTTTTATCCACCTCCTCAACATCAACATCAACCAACAAAGAATAGTCTAATGGTTGGGATTCTTCTTCTTGTTCTATGCATTGACTAGTATCCATAACACTTTGTAGTTGGGCCTCAAACACCTGAAGTTTTTCATTCAAAAGAGCCTGCAGGACATGGATACTTGAGCCAAATTAGTCTATCTCTTGTCTGAGCTCTATTCTCCCTTCCACTTGAGGTTCCTCTTGAGTATTAGCTAAAACCGTGACTTGAAAATCATTACGAGTTATAGGCTTAGTCATCATCTCTGTGAGCTTGGAACTTATCCTTTTAAGTCTTTTGCTTGTTCAGTAAGCTACTCCCTCATTACTTCCACATGCTCCAAGATCAGTTTTTCCATATCCTTATTTGAGCATGATGTTCCTCCTCTTCATTATTCCTGTAAGCATCAAAAATAATAGGAGGATCATAATTGGGGCTCCGCGAAAGGGAATAAAAATTTGGGCAACTACTCCAATGGTCATCTAGACCACCACATACACCACAAGTATGAAAGCATTGCCACAAGTGCTATCCTCCACGATTCAAACACTGATCACCAAGATATGAATATCCATTATTTGACCCATTTATATACCAAGATGTCATGTTAAGAAGAGTGATTAAATACTTTTGAAAAATATATACAATATACTTACAAAAATTAAATACTTGAATAGTGTAATAAAAAATCCTAACCAAAAACAATTAATCAATATTCAAGTCCACGGCAACAGCGCCAAAAACTTGATGTCACCCAAGTGCACGCAAGCACACGTGGTCGTCAAGTAATATATGATGGTGAAGTCCTGATTATCGATTTGTTAGAGACTAGCCAGATCAATCATTTAAGGTTACTTCTTTATTTCGCTATTCTAACAAACACAAATGTAAATAGGGAATGGTTTGAAGATTTAACCTACTAAACTTGAAATGTAAACTTAGCTAAAAAACTAAGATTTTTGCCAACTTGTTTATACTTTAAATGATGATAAAATCTAGGGAAATGTCACTTTCACTTCAGATTGAGTTTTCAAGATGTGATTAACTAGATTAATTCTTCCTAAGGCTGCTAGTTGCAAGTTACTATCCTATTTCTTGTTACTCTCCGAGCATCCAAGAACTATCTCACGAACCTTAATGTCTATATCCCTATGCTCGCAGGAGAAACATGAAACAACTATTGTGGCTACTTGTATATCAACTAAATAGGGTTGAAAGATATATCTCTATCCTCAACAACTTCTAAACTCCAACCAATGGGCCAAAGGATCTTCAAATTTCTATTTTATATTTACTTTTAACCCTCTCAGTTCCCTCTCTCGAGTTCAATCAAAAGCCAACAGATTTATTCACAAGGTAATTAGTCTAGCGAATAAGTAATTAAAATAAGTAAATATAAACAACCTTAATGAAGAATCAAAACTAGCAACAATCAATTTTTCAAACATCAAGCATAGTTATGGTCGAAACCCTATAATGGGTGTTTAGCCACTCATAAACAAGTGTAAAAATAAAGATATCATCATCATTCAATGTAAAATGATAAAGAAAAGAAGAAACCTAAGTTAAGACTTGTCTCTCTTCCAAAGTTTTGTTACAACCCTTGCTATGATCAAATAGAAAAATATATGATTACTAACAAAAGACCTAGATGTTATATTTATTAGTGAGCCATCAAATGATGCTTTTTCCCTCAAGTAATTAGCTTCAAAAATTAGCAACATCTGTCCAGGAACACCCTTGGTGCACCAAGACCTCTATAGCCCCAAGTTAGGCTTCAATTTCTTTTGAAGTTTGTCTCCAAGCACTCCATGCCAGCCAATGCACAAAGGAGTTAGTCAAATTTCTAAGCCTCTGGATCCTCCGGGCACCCCATACCACTCAAAGCACTAGAGTGTTAGCCAAATTACTGAGCATTTGAACATTTGTAGCACCTCACTCCATCCACAGCACTAGAATATTGAGAAAATCTCCTAAGTCTAAGATGCTTCGAGCGCTTCACGCCTCTCATCTCGCCAATTTGTTGACCAAATTTTCATCTATAAATCTCAGGACCTAGCACCCTATGCCATCCATAGAACCAACTTTGATGCATATATCTCTGAAGTTCATGGGTTGGCACACCACGCTAGCCATAGCCCCAGGACGAATTTCACGAACTCTTCTTTCTTCACAACTCGAGTCATTTTAGAATCCTTTTTCTTTGGTTTCCTGCTCAAAACATCTAGAAACATTTTTTAGCTCACAAGACATACGAAAACATAAATTCATGCATTTCATAAGGATTATGAACTAAAAACAAGGCTAAATATGGTTTAAAACAAATGGGCATAAGAATATGCCCAACATCACTTTTCAAAAGATGGTCCACTCCTGTACATCTGGGACCCTTTAAATTTAAATAATATTGGGGTTTTAGAGACCTAATATAAATAGTCTTTATTAATCCTTTTTAAGATATAGAGCTTTAGATAGAGAAATAGATAGAAGTAGACAGTCTTAGCTAGTTTTCCATTGAATCTACATAGTTAGTAATTGAAGTTGAAGATCAAGTTGCTTATGTTACACCCCGTAAATTCTTGACATTTAGATGACCTATTCGCATGTTGGTTAAGAGTTTTAGAATGTCATACATGCTCGAGAAAGGCCTGGGGGAAGACCAGACAAGCGACACGTCAAAACATCGCAAAAGGAGGCCGAGCAGGCCAACGTGCCACGGAGGGCTCACCTCCATGATGGCTAACGTGCCACGGAGTTGAGATGCATTCCCAAGTATAAAAAGCCCCCACTTCAGTTTATAATGATAAATATCATAATTTCCAGAGAGCAACCAGAGAAAATAGTAGAGAACAGAGGGCACGAGGTTTCCATAAAAATTTCTCTCCATTTACGCTATTAAACACGGTCCAAACTCGAAATAATCTCAGGTAGTGAGGTATTAAGCAGTAGGGAGAATTCCTATGGAGTTAGTTTCATGAAATTCGGTCATTGAATCATCGTTTTACCGAGCTAAGGTAAGTGGAATTGCTCCAAATTAGTGTCAATATACTCCTAACCCTAAAGTGAGTATTTCTCCCTTCTGGACTTCCGAGAAATAGCGAGTTTTTGGCTGTTTTTTGATAAGTCAAAGTTTGGGCTATATATATATTCAAAGTAGTGTTTTCTTCCTGAATATTGATGAATTTACTTCTAATTGCTGTGAATATGAATGCAGTTGGAAGAAATAGACGGATATTGGCCGAGTTACATCAATTGGTCAAGAAGTCAGTACCTGAGGTATGTAAAACTAGTTTCTTTGGCAAGTTAGTGATTCTAGCATAGTAAAATAGAATAAATTCCAGAAGAAAGTTCCAGAAGCCGAGTATTAAGTTTAGTGTGAACTCAGTAAACATGTTTATATTATTATGCCATATTCAGAATAAAAGTCAGAAAATTAGTATCAAACGGTGAGATATTATTCCAGATTCAGTTTAACTCAGTATCAGACTCAGTATAATTCAGAAAGAGATTGAGAATAGAATATCAGAACATGAACAATATTATCAGATTTATTATACATGTTATATGTGACTATTATTGTTTGTTGAGACCTGATTGTGTTATATGGGCACCCTTAGAGCTTACTTGCCGCCCCAAGGTTAATAGTTGTGTCGACTCGCCCTCTAGAGGGTGAGGATACGTCACTCCAAGGAGTGGCATGCCATAAGCCAGAGCATGAAGATGGGATGCAGCGTTCCCCATAGTAGGCTGATCAGCATTATAGCATACCCTGTCGAGCGCTTGTGCCCAGGGCACAGATTACAGATTAAAGATACAGATCTCAGACTACAGTTTTACAAGAGTCTTCCGGACTCAAATACAGTCATAGTCAGGGGCCCAGAGATCCCAAGCTGCATACCAGGGGGCCGGCGGGATGCTCATAGTTACTAGGTAAGTGGAGTGAATTTATTTTTGGATGGCGACCCGGGTAGGGGTATATAGATTGCGTGTTGATTGGCACCTTACGGCTTGTGGGGGTTGGTATAGGTTATCATATGCTTTATGTGTTATTTATTAAATTGATAGCTAGCAGGACTGTCACACCCCACCTTGGGGGGCATGACGGGCACCTGGTGCCTGCTAGACTCTGAGCTGCTAAATGGTCCAGCCTGAGCACATCTGGTGCTTTGGCTGACTCTGGCTCTATTTCAAGAAACGAACCCGCTATATAACGGTTGTAAATACAGCCTCCGGCCGACTGGGCCTATAGCCACTTGTACTGTATCATCAGCTAACCAGAATTATCTCATATAGGGGAACCTATGCGGGCCGACAAGGCCACCATGCTGTCTAGTTATCTGCTACTTAACAATATTATACTGAATAACTACATGACCGGCAAGGTCACCACTACTATCAGACTATGGCCCCACACGGCTAACATAATCAACCAGACACATATATACATGCACGACCCCACACGACCGGCTCCACTACCACAGGGAAACATCAGACTGCAAGCCTCTAGGGAGTAATAATAGAATGGTTGGGACAGGGCCCCGACCTACCCAAACTGTAATCAAAAAGGAAATAGGAGCAACCTCCGACTGTCTAGCTCCGGAGGATAGGAGCTGACAACTCTGCTGGCTGGATCACGAGGGATCGACTCCTCGTCTGTGTGTACCTGTAGGCAAGAAATGCAGCGCCCCCATGGGCGTCAGTACAACAGGTACCGAGCATGTAAAGCAAACTGAAATATACAACTGAAATGAGTAACAACAACGACATGAAATACAAGCAGGAAATAGCTGAGTCTATCTAGCTGAGGATAACTGGGGAGAGTTTATCTATTCTGTAACTAAACTGAGCGTACCTGATCACGTATCGTCCTACTGTCTATCAGTATCTAATAGCACATATAGATATACATATAAATACATACAATACCTGACCGACCCCCATAAGTCAGAAGGTGCCAACCAACAGAACAATCTATTTACCCCTACCCGGGTCTAAACCAACCAAAAACAAGTCACTCCACTCATATGATAACTGTGAGCTCCTCCTACCGGCCCCCTTGGGTACGTAGCTCAAGCCTCGACCTCTGACAATAAACTATGTCTGAGTCTGAAGACTCCTGCCTCTGGGCGCAAGTGCTCACAGGGTAATCTGTTGTTGTATCTGTGACTGAAACTGCCCCTGGGTGCAAGCATGCAATAGGGTAATTTTATAAAAATCTATATCTGAAACTGCCCCCGGCCACAAGCGCACACAGAGTAATCTTCCCCTGTAAACAGGGTAAACTGGCTCTGCGCAAAGCAAACTGAACTTCCCCTGCAAGCAGGGTAATCTGGACCGTATTATCATGGTGGTCGGCCATCATCATCCTCTAGGCAGACGACATCGCCCAGCTGGTGGCAATATCTGAATCTGGTATTGACACAGCTATAACCCAGGGGCGGTGGGGATGCTGAAGGGTGCCCACATGCCATAACAAGTCTCAACATGCAAAACACATACACAGCAAGCACGATCAAATGAAAAATACTAATCATATTCTCTTCTTTTATTACAAGGCCAGTCCGTACTAAGCAACTGATACTATATTTTGTTTTACACTATTTCTCGCTGCTGGGCTAACTGCTACCTGGCCTTTATCTATTTATGGAGCTATATCTGTATCTAGCTATTTCTATATCTGATTACTAATCTGATTATATCTGGATATAACTCAATAACATAGGACATGCCATCTATAACTACATGTAACTCAATAACATAAGATGTGTCATCTGCTACCGGATACAGTCTCAACAAATGTAATACATACTGTCTGTAATCTTACTAATTCATTATACTACTTTTACAACTTCTATTCTGGATACTACGTAAGAACATGCTGAGCTACTAGCTGATACCACATCACTATCTAAAATCATCTGACTATCTGTTATTCTGTTTATCGCATGATACATAGTGATATACTAGCATGCTTGCTGGAAATCATACTAAAATCGTTCCTGTATGCTGGGTATCTATCAATAGCCTTTATTCTATTTATTTTCTAGACTGTACTTCCTGGATTGCCAAAAGAATAGCTTTACATACCTGGTTTCTGAGTACCCGACTGACCGATGTGATTTCCGTCGGTACTTCTGCTGCTTCTCCCAACTACATTCATATACATGTCAATTAGAACTAAATACACCAATATTCTGAAAGAAAACATCACTTTTGATATATTTATAGCTTAAACTTTGGCTTATCGAAATACGGTCAAAAACTTGCTATTTCTCGAAAGTCCAGAAGGGAGAAATATTCACTTTAAGGCTAGGAGTATATTGACACTAATTTGGAGCAATTCCACTTACCTTAGTTCAGTAGCACGACGATTCGCCGGCCAAATTTCACGAAACTAAACCTGTAGGAATGCTCCTTATGGCTTAATATCTCGGTATCTGGAGTTAATTTGAGTTTGGACCGCGTTTGACGGTGTAATCGGAAGGAAATTATCAAGAAACCTTCATTCCTCTTCCTCTCTGATTTTCTCTCTGTTTTTGCTGGAAATTATAAGAATTTTGACATTAAAACCGAAGTTGGAGGCTTTATATACTTGGGCCTGGACAAGGCCAATGTATCACGGAGCCAACGTGGAGGCTCCACCTCCGTGACACGTTTCCATCGCGGAGGGGCTCTGCCCCGGTTCCTTTCGCGATGGTTCGACAGATTTCTTGTCTGGTCTTTTCCCAGACCTTTTCTAGCAGGTATGGCCTTCAAATACTCTTAACCAACACGCGAATAGGCCATCTATGTGTTGGGAATTTTATGGGGTATAACATTCTCTCCCCCCCCCCCCTTAAGAACATTTGTCCTCAAATGTAAACTTCTATCTAGAGGACTTCTCAACTTACTCAACATGTTTCTAGAAAAATTTCGGCAGAGTATCCCCTGTAATATGGACTATCCCAAAAACCTGAAATGTAAAAAAGTCCCATACAGGTACTCCTCATAATACTATAGTATTTAAATGACTGATTAAAATAGACCTCCTCATTTATATATACTATAAGGCACTGCATAAGATAATAATACTAACATACCTATCGCCTTACTAGGCTTGAAATAAATGAGGGTATCTGATCTTCATATTTTCCTCTGCCTCCCAAGTCATCTCTTCTCGGTTCCTGTTATGCCACAATACCTTGACAGACGCAATATCTTTAGTTCTCAATCTACAAATCTGTCTGTCTAAGATGGCTACTAGAACCTCTTCATATGCTAACTCTTCTGTGACTTGGACATCCTGAATTGGAACAACTATGGAAGGGTCTCCTATGAACTTCCTCAACATAGATACATGGAATTTGGGTGAACAGACGCTAACTCTGGAGGCAAGTTCAATTCGTATGCAACTTGGCCTATTATTCGCCAAATCTGATATGGCCCAATGAACCTCGGGCTAAGCTTGCCTTTCTTGCCAAATCTCATCACCCCTTTCATCGGAGACACTTTCAAATATACCTAGTCATCCACTGCAAATACTAGATTTCTGCGCCGCATATCTGCATAAGACTTCTGGCGGCTCTGAGCAGTCAGTAGGCGTTCCCTGATAAGCTTCACCGCCTCTTCTGACTGACGAATAATATCCGGCCCAACCAGCGCTGTCTCCCCCACTTCGAACCAGCCGACGGGTGATCTACATTTCCGCCCGTATAATGCTTCAAAGGGCGCCATATGGATAGCTGAATGATAATTGTTATTATAGGCAAATTCAATCAATGGCAGATGCTCATCCCAGCTACCCCCAAAATCTAGTACACACGCTCGCAGCATATCTTCGAGCGTCTGGATAGTTCGTTCTACTTGCCCGTCTGTCTGAGGTTGAAAGGTTGTACTTAAGTTAATCTGCGTTCCCAAACCTCTCTGAAACGACTGCCAAAATCTAATTGTAAATTGTGCTCCTCTGTCTGAAATAATAGATACCGGCACTCCATATAATCTAACTAATTCTTTGATATATAGTTCGGCATAATCCTCAGCCGAGAAGGTAGCTTTCACTGGCAGGAAATGAGTTGTTTTGTCAGCCTGTCAACTATGACCCAAATAGAATCGTGTCTATGTCTAGTACGGGGTAACCCTGTTACAAAATCCATATTTATCGCTTCCCATTTCCACAAAGGCACAGCTATATCCTGCGTCAGACCGCTCGGTTTCTGGTGTTCTGCTTTCACCTGCTGGCAGTTAGGACATCTAGATACAAATTCAGCTATTTCAGCTTTCATACCTAGCCACCAGTAGATGTCTCTGGTGTCGTGGTACATTTTCGTTGCACCGGGGTAAAGAGAATAACGGGCGTAATGTACCTCGTTCAGAATCTGCTGGCGAAGCCCTGAAACATTTGGGACACATAGGCGGCCCTTACAACGCAGCACTTCATCCTTAGTCACTTGGAAATCTGGCTCCTTACCTTTATGAACCCTATCTCTGAGCTGGATTAAGTCAGGGTCCTCGTACTACCGTTCCTTTACCTCTATAACTAATGACGATACAGTAGAGTTCTGAATCACTGCTTTGTTATTTTCTGTTTCTGCTACTCGAACGGCTAAACCAGCTAGCTGGTGAATTTCCTTAGCTAACTCCCGCTTCTCGGGTCGCAAATACGCCAAACTCCCTATAGACTTACGGCTGAGGGCATCTGCTACTTCATTAGCTCTTCCTGGGTGATAGAGAATATTCACGTCATAATCTTTCAGCAATTCTAACCAACGACACTGCCGCAGATTTAACTCCCTCTGTGTGAAAATGTACTGTAGGCTTTTATGATCTGTAAAAATGTCTACATGAACGCCATACAGATAATGCCTCCAGATTTTCAGAGCGTGGATCACCGCGGCCAGTTCCAGGTCATGGGTCGAATAGTTCTTTTCGTGCTTCCTCAGCTGTCTAAAAGCATAAGCAATTACCTTTCCATGCTGCATCAGCACACAACCCAATCCAATGCCTGAAGTGTCGCAATACACCGCATACCCATCTGTTCCCTCTGTCAATGCTAGTACTGGGGCGGAGGTCAATCTGTCTTTCAATTCTTGAAAACTCTACTCACATGCCTCCGTCCACTGAAATTTCGCTGCTTTCTGGGTTAGCGTGGTCAGCGATGCTGCTATAGTGGAGAATCCTTCAACAAATCTCTGGTAATACCCTGCTAAACCCAAGAAACTGCGAACCTCGGTCGGAGTGGTAGCTCAGGGCCATGTCCTGATCGCTTCTATTTTTTGTGTGTCCACCTGTATACCAGCATCCGACACGATATGCCCCAAAAAGGCAACTGAGTTCAACCAGAACTCACACTTAGAAAACTTAGCGTACAGCTGACGGTCTCTAAGGATCTGGAGTACTGTTTGTAAATAGTTCTAGTGATCTGTCTCTGAACGGGAATATACAAGAATATCATCGATAAATACTATCACGAACAGATCCAAATACGGTCTGAATATGCTGTTCATCAGGTCCATAAACACTGCGGGAGCATTCGTCAGCCCAAACGACATGACTAGAAATTCAAAGTGACCATATCTGGTCTTGAAAGCAGTCTTTGGAATGTTCCTCTCACAAACTCGGACCTGGTGGTATCCAGACCTCAGATCTACCTTAGAGAAACATCTGGCCCCCTACAACTGGTCAAACAAATCATCTATTCTAGGGAACGGGTATTTGTTTTTAACCGTTACCTTATTCAGCTGCCGGTAGTCTATACACATACGGAGTGAGCCATCTTTCTTTCTTACAAACAGAACTGGCGCACCCCATGGGGAAGTACTAGGCCTGATAAAGCCTTTGTCGAGCAAATCTTTTAGCTGCTCTTTCAACTCCCTAAGCTCAGTTGTTGCCATGCGATATGGGGGAATGGATATAGGTTGAGTCCCTGGCAACAAGTCAATTGCAAAGTCTATCTCCCTTTCGGGAGGGATACCAGGCAACTCATCCGGAAATACGTCAGGGAATTCATTGACCACTGGAACAGACTGAAGAGTCGGAGGTTCCACCTGAACGTCCTGGACTCTAACTAGGTGGTAAATACATCCCTTTGTTATTAATTTTCTCGCCTGAAGGTAGGAAATAAACCTACCTTTTGGCGTGGCTGTGCTCCCTTTCCATTCTCGCACTGCTTCCCCCGGAAAGTGAAATTGGACCCTCTTGGTCCAGCATTCTAAGTTGGCATAGCATGGAGCTAACCATTCCATACCCATAATGGCATCGAAGTCGACCATCTCAAGTTCTATCAAGTCTACTGTGGTCTGGCGATCAGCAACCTCTACCGTACATCCTCGGTAAACTCTCTTAGCTGTAATCGAGTCACCGACCGGTTCTGGTTCGATACCCAACTTCCGAGCCATAAATGGTGTAATATATGACAAGGTAGACCCTGGATCAATCAATACATAAAAAGGGTATGAGCAGATAATCAATATACCTGTGACCACGTCGGGAGATGCCTCTGAATCCTGCCATCCTGGTAATGAATAGGTACGGCTGGGGCCTGCAACTGAGCTAGAGGCTCCTGATCTACCTCGGCCGCTATTTGCTGAACTTGAGGGTTTGTGCCCTGCTAGGGCTACTGGAGCTCGTGGCCCGGCTGATGTTCTATCCAAACTATCCCGGCTACCCTACCCTCTGGCCGGACAGTCTCTCATTAAATGCCCTTCCTGTCCGCAGTTATAACACCCTGAGAAGCCTTGTCAGCAGGCTCCAAGATGGGGTCGGTGGCATATAGGACAAGGGGTAGGTGCAAATCTATTCTGTTCTGCCCTCCGCTGCTGAGGTGATGCTACTGGTCGTGAACTGCTATCGGACTCTGACTGACTCCGGCGAACAAATCTACCTCTCTGCTGATGTACCGGAGGTAAAGGTCTAGGCGATCTATCTAAAAACCGTGGTCTCGTCCCCCTAGGGGTTTCCCCCTAAATCTCAGCGGGTCTATTTCTACGGCGCTGCTCTAAAGTCGCCTTCCTGTCGCCCCGCTGCCGCTGTCTCAGGCCCTCAATTGTCTGTGCGAAAGCCTGTACCCTGGCTATGTCCATGTCCTCTCTCAAGGTATACGTCATGCATGTCTCTATGTAATCTAAATTCAGGCCCATAATAAAATGATGGACTCTGGACGACATGGTGTCCACAAATGCTGGAGCATAGAGGGCTAAGGAGTTGAACTGTAAAGAGTACTTACGGACGCTCCTGGCCCCCTGCTCTAAGTGCAAAAACTGGTCCATCCAGGCCTGTTTGACCTCCCAGGGTAAGTAGTGGTCCAGGAAGGCCTCTGAGCAGCTGGACCTAGTAGGAGGGGCTGCATATCTTCCCTGAGATCTCTCCCAACTTTCGTACCATAAAACAGCAATATCCCTCAACTGGAACATTGCTAATTCCACTGATTCTGCTGGGGATACGTGCATTACTCTAAAGATTCTCTGCATTTGGTCCAGAAAGTCCTGAGGGTCCTCCGCTGAATCTAACCCTATAAACTGAGGGGGTCGTAATGCCAAGAATTCTCTAACCCTGGAACTACCTGGACCACCTAGAGATTCTGCTGCTGCAGGTGGTACTGGCTGACGCTGAGTAGCTAGCATCTGGGTCAACATAACCACTGTACTAGGTAGCTCCTGATCAGATGAAGTAGGTGCAGGAGCTGTGGGAGGCGGTGCTGCCTCAAATGGTGTTTGGCGAGGCGGAGACTGTTGGGAGGGTTGAGATGACACCTCCGTATCGCCCTCAGATCGAGCTGAATCTGGCTGTAAGTGAGGCATCCTGTTGGTGCCTCGCCTGCCGCTGTATCTAATCTCCTGCCTATAGCAGTGTGTCGCTGGTCTGCCATTTTTAACTGTAGACAAAGAATATGATAAGTTTTAAGAACTCGACCCTATACTGTACTGTGCTACGGCATGACTGAGTATGAAAAAAGGGTAACCATCCTATTATGCCTTGCAGCTTCCTTCCTATAGTATGTGGTGCACAACACATCCATAGACAAGACTCTACTTAGCACGGCTTGCAGACTCCCTGGGACACGAACTGCTCTGATACCAAGTTTGTCACACCCCACCTTGGGGGCATGACGGGCACCTGGTGCCTGCTAGACTCTGAGCTACTAAATGGTCTAGCCTGAGCACATCTGGTGCTTTGGATGACTCTGGCTCTATTTCAAGAAACGAACAAGCTATATAACGTCTATAAATACAGCCTCCGACCGACTGGGCCTATAGTCACCTGTACTGTATCCTTGCCGCCCCAGGGTTAATAGTTGTGTTGACTCGCCTGCTAGAGGGTGAGGATACGTCACTCCAAGGAGTGGCATGCCGTCCGCCAGAGCACGAAGATGGGATGCAGCATTCCCCATAGTAGGCTGATCAACTTTATAGCATACCCTGTCGAGCGCTTGTGCCCAGTGCACAGATTACAGATTAAAGATACAGATCTCAGACTACAGTTTTACAAGAGTCTTCCGGACTCAAATACAGTCATAGTCAGGGGCCCAGAGAGCCCAAGCTGCATACCAGGGGGCCGGCGGGATGCTCATAGTTACTAGGTAAGTGGAGTGAATTTATTTTTGGATGGCGACCCGGGTAGGGGTATATAGATTGCATGTTGATTGGCACCTTACGGCTTGTGGGGGTTGGTATAGGTTATCGTATGCTTTATGTGTTATTTATTAAATTGATAGCTAGCAGGACTGTCACACCCCACCTTGGGGGGCATGACGGGCACCTGGTGCCTGCTAGACTCTGAGCTGCTAAATGGTCCAGCCTGAGCACATCTGGTGCTTTGGCTGACTCTGGCTCTATTTCAAGAAACGAACCCGCTATATAACGGCTGTAAATACAGCCTCCGGCCGACTGGGCCTATAGCCACCTGTACTGTATCATCAGCTAACCAGAATCATCTCATATAGGGGAACCTATGCGGGCCGACAATGCCACCATGCTGTCTAGTTATCTGCTACTTAACAATAGTATACTGAATAACTACATGACCGGCAAGGTCACCACTACTATCAGACTATGGCCCCACACGGCTAACATAATCAACCAGACACATATATACATGCACGACCCCACATGACCGGCTCCACTACCACAGGGAAACATAAGACAGCAAGCCTCTAGGGAGTAATAATAGAATGGTTGGGACAGGGCCCCGACCTACCCAAACTGTAATCAAAAAGGAAATAGGAGCAACCTCCGACTGTCTAGCTCCGGGGGATAGGAGCTGACAACTCGGCTGACTGGATCACGAGGGATCGACTCCTCGTCTGTGTGTACCTGTAGGCAAGCAATGCAGTGCCCCCACGGGCATCAGTACCACAGGTACCGAGCATGTAAAGAAAACTGAAATATACAACTGAAATGAGTAACAACAACGACATGAAATACAAGCAGGAAGTAGCTGAGTCTATCAAGCTGAGGATAACTGGGGAGAGTTCATCTATTCTGTAACTAAACTGAGCGTACCTGATGACGTGTCATCCTACTGTCTATCAGTATCTAATAGGACATATAGATATACATATAAATACACACAATACCTGACCGACCCCCATAAGCCGAAAGGTGCCAACCAACAGAACAATCTATTTACCCCTACCCGGGTCTAAACCAACCAAAAACAAGTCACTCCACTCATCTATTAACTGTGAGCTCCTCCTATCGGCCCCCTTGGGTACGTAGCTCAGGCCTCGGCCTCTGACTATAAAGTATGTCTGAGTCTGAAGACTCCTGCCTCTGGGCGCAAGTGCTTACCGGGTAATTTGCTATTGTATCTCTGACTGAAACTGCCCCTGGGTGCAAGCACGCAACAGGGTAATTTTATAAAAATCTGTATCTGAAACTGCCCCCGGCCACAAGTGCATACAAAGTAATTTTCCCCTGTAAACATGGTAAACTAGCTCTGCACAGAGTAAACTGAACTGCCCCTGCAAGCAGGGTAATCTGGACCGTATTATCATGGTGGTCGGCCATCATCGTCCTCTAGGCGGACGGCATTGCCCAGCTGATGGCGGTATCTAAATCTGGTATCGACACAACTATAACCCAGGGGCGGTGGGGATGCTGAAGGGTGCCCACATGCCATAACAAGTCTCAACATGCAAAACACATACATAGCAAGCATACTCAAATGAAAAATACTAATCATATTCTCTTAGTTTATTACAAGGTCAGTCTGTACTAAGTAACTGATACAATATTCTGTTTTTACACTGTTTCTGGATGCTGGGCTAACTGCTACCTGGCCTTTATCTATTTATGGAGCTATATCTGTATCTGGCTATTTCTATATCTGATTACTAATCTGATTATATCTGGATATAGCTCAATAACATAGAACATGCCATCTATAACTGGATGTAACCCAATAACATAAGATGTGCCATCTGTTACCAGATACAGTCTCAACAAATGTAATACATACTGTCTGTAATCTTACTAATTCATTATACTGCTTTTACAAATTCCATTCTGGATACTACGTAAGAACATGCTGAGCTACTAGCTGATACCACATCACTATCTAAAATCATCTGACTATCCGTTATTCTGTTTATCGCATGATACATAGTGATATACTAGCATGCTTGCTGGAAATCGTACTAAATCATTCCTGTACGCTGGGTATCTATCAATAGCCTTTATTCTATTTATTTTCTAGACTGTACTTCCTGGCTTGCCGAAAGAATAGCTTTACATACCTGGTTTCTGAGTACCCGACTGACCGATGTGATTTCCGTCGGTATTTCTGCTGATTCTCCCAACTACATTCATATACATGTCAATTAGAACTAAATACACCAATATTCTGAAAGAAAACGTCACTTTCGATATATTTATAGCTTAAACTTTGGCTTATAGAAATACTGTCAAAAACTCACTATTTCTCGAAAGTCCAGAAGGGAGAAATATTCACTTTAAGGCTAGGAGTATATTGGCACTAATTTGGAGCAATTCCACTTACCTTAGTTCGGTAGCACGACAATTCGCCGGCCGAATTTCGCGAAACTAAACCCATAGGAATGCTCCTTACTGCTTAATACCTCGGTATCTGGAGTTAATTTGAGTTTGGACCACGTTTGACGGCGTAATCGGAAGGAAATTATCAAGAAACCTTCGTTCCTCTTCCTCTCTGATTTTCTCTCTATTTTCGCTGGAAATTATAAGAATTTTAACATTAAAACCGAAGTTGGAGGCTTTAGATACTTGGGCCTGGACAGGGCCAACGTGTCACGGAGCCAACGCGGAGGCTCCACCTCCGTGACACATTGCCAGCGCGGAGGGGCTCTGCCCCGGCTCCTTTCGCAATGGTTCGACAGATTTCTTATCCGGTCTTTTCCCGGACCTTTTCTAGCAGGTATGGCCTTCAAATACTCTTAACCAACACGCGAATAGCCCATCTATGTGGTTGGAATTTTACGGGGTATAACAAGGACGCCGCATTGACAGTTATGATTCTCACCTTCTCTTCAGTACAAATAAGCCCAGTTTAGATTCTGCCATCCCAGGCAGTCTTAGCCATCCGCTGTTATCCAGTAACTATCAGCATTACTGTCTATTTTCAGTTATGTATAGTTATTGCTTTGAATACTCGGTACCAGTGGTACTGACGTCCTTTTGGGGGCACTGCATTACTTTCCTACAGGTACTCATAGACGAGGAGCCGATCCCTCATAATTCTAGCCAGCACACAGAGTCATCAGCTCCTGTCATCCGGAGCTTGACAGCTAGAGGTTTATTCCTTTTCTTTTGTTGTACAGTACGGGTAGGTCGGGGCCCTGTCCCGACCATCTTATCAGTATTCTTAGAGGCTTGCAGATTGTATAATCCCTTTGGTTAGCTGTACCGGTCGTGTGAGGCCGTGTGTATGTTTTAGTTTATTTATGATGGCCGTCTGGGGCCTTACGCAGTTGATAGTTCGTGACCTTATCGGTCACAGAGCAGTTTAGCCTTTGATTCAGTGTTTCAGTGAAACTAGTCAGCATGGTGGCCTTGTCGGCCCGCATAGGTTCCTTCATATTATTGTTGTTATGGTTAGTTGTCGTTGTCTTACAGGTTGCTATAGGCCTAGTTGGCCGGAGGCTGTATTTACAGTCGTTATATAGCCCGTTGGTTCCATGAATCAGAATTTGAGCCAGCCAGGCACCAGAAGTGCTTAGGCTCAGTGGTTTAGCAGTTCAGGTCTTATTAGGGCACAAGGTTCCAATCAGGCCTCCCAAGGCGGGGCGTGACAAATTTGGTATCAGAGCAGGTTGTATCCTAGGGAGTCTGCAAGCCGTGCTAAGTAGAGTCTTGTCTATGGATGTGTTGTGCACCACATACCATAGGTAAGAGGCTGCAAGGCATGATAGGATGGTTACTCTTTCTTCATATTCAGTCGTGCCATAGAACAGTATAGTATAGGTTGAGTCCCTAAAACTTATCATACTGTTTGTTTACAAATAAAATTGCAGACCAGCGACACCCTGCCACAGGTAAAAGACTGGATACCACTGCAGGAGAAGGCACCAGCAGGATGCCTCAGCCTCATCTAGAACCAGCCCGATCTGAGGAAGATACAGAGGCATCATCTCGACCTTCTTAGTAGTCCCCACTTCACCAGGAGCCACTTGGGATGACACCGCCTCCGACAGTTGTACCTACACCATTTGACATGGAAATTCGAAGTGCAGTAGTTATGTTGGCGCAAATGATGGCTACTCAGCGCCAGCCAGTGCCACCCGTAACAGCAGAGTCATTAGGTGGACCTAGCAATTCGAGGGTCAGAGAATTTTTTGCACTAGGTCCCCCGCAGTTCACAGGGTCGGATCAGGAAGAGGACCCCCAAGACTTCCTGAATTAGATGCAGAGAATCTTCTGGGTCATGCATGTGACATCTATAGAGTCGGTTGAGTTAGCAGTATTCTGGCTGCGGGATATTGTTATGTTGTGGTACGAGAGTTGGGAAAGGTCTCGAGGGAGAGATGTTGCCCCTCTGACCTGGTCCAGCTTTTTAGAGGCTTTCCTAGACCGTTATTTGCCACGAGAAATCCGACAGGCCCAGATGGACCAGTTTTTGCACTTGGAGCAGGGGGTGAGGAGTGTACGGGAATACACCCTACAGTTCGATTCCTTGGCCCTTTATGCTCCAACTTTTGAGGACACCATGCCATCTAGAGTCCACCGGTTTATTATGAGTCTGAACCCAGAGTATATTGAGGCATGCATGACAGCTACACTGTGGGAAGACATGGATATTGCTCGGGTGTAGGCCTTTGCCCAGACTATTGAGGGCCTTAGACAGCGGCAATAGGATAGCAGATGAATAAATCAGGGACAGTGCCATAGGGATAAATCAGATGAAATATAGGGGGATATTCGGAGAGAGCCTAGGCCACGGTTGTCAGATAGGCCACCTAGACCCCCACCTCCATCACAGCAGCAGAGGGGTAGATTCATTCGCCGAGGACAGTCAGAGTCTAGAGGCAGTTCTCGAACGGTAGATTCACCTCAGCAGAGGAGGGCAAAGCAGAGCATATACACACCCCCACCTTGCCTTATTTGCAGCCGACCCCACACTGGAGCTTGCAGATATGGCTCGAAAGGGTGTTATATATGGGGGCAGGAGGGTCACGTGATGAGAGACTGTCCAGCCAGGGGTCAGGGTAGCCAAGATAGTCAGGACAGGGTGTCAGCAGGGCCGCGAGCTCCAGCAGCCTCGGCAGGGCGTAGGCCCTCAGGTCCAGCAGGTAGAGGCCGAGGAAGATTAGGGGCCTCTAGTTCAGGTACAGGCCTATGCATTACCAGGGAGACAGGACGCAGAGGTGTCTCCAGATGTGGTAACAGGTATGATGACTATTTGCTCACTTCCTGCTTATGTATTGATTGATCCAAGATCTACCTTGTCCTATATTACCCTATTTGTGGCTCGAAAGTTCAGTGTTGCACCAGAGTTGCTTCAGCAACCCTTTTCAGTATCTACACCCATCGATGACTCCATCATAGCTAGAAGGGTTTATCGAGGGTGTACAGTAGAGGTTGCTGATCGCCAGACCACAATAGATCTGGTAGAATTAGAGATGATTGATTTCGACGCCATTTTAGGTATGGATTGGTTAGTATTGTGCTATGCCAATGTAGAATGCTGGACCAAGGCGGTCCAATTCCACTTTCCAGGGGAAGCAGTACGAGAGTGGAAGCGCAGCACGGTTACGCCAAAATGTAGGTTTATTTCCTACCTTCAGGCGAGGAAGTTGATAGCTAAGGGATGCATTTACCACATAGTCAGAGTCCAGGATGTTCGGGTAGAGCCTCTGACTCTCCAGTCTGTTCCAGTGGTTAATGAATTCCCTAACGTATTCCCAGATGAGTTACCTGGTATTCCTCTAGAAAGAGAAATAGATTTTGCAATTGGTTTGCTACCAGGAACTCAGCCCATATCAATTCCCCCATATCATATGGCTCCTGCTGAACTCAGAGAACTAAAAGAGCAGCTGAAAGACCTGTTAGATAAGGTCTTTATCAGGCCAAGTACTTCACCTTGGGGTGCGCCAGTTCTATTTTTGAGGAAGAAGAACGGCTCACTCCGCATGTGTATAGATTACCAGCAGCTGAATAAGGTTACAGTCAAGAATAGGTATCTGCTTCCCAAAATAGATGATTTGTTTGATCAGTTACAGAGGGCCAGATATTTCTCCAAGATTGACTTGAGGTATGGATATCATCAGGTTCACGTTGGTGAATGGGACATTCCAAAGACTGCCTTCAGGACCAGATATGGCCATTTTGAATTCCTAGTCATGTCCTTTGGGCTGACGAATGCCCCAGCAGTATTCATGGACCTTATGAACAGCATCTTCAGACCATACCTGGACCTGTTCGTGATAGTGTTTATTGATGATATTCTGGTATATTCTCTCTCTGAGGCAGACCACTAGGATCATTTGCGGACAGTGCTTCAGATTCTCAGGGACCGTCAGCTGTATGCCAAGTTCTCTAAATGTGAAATTTGGCTGAACTTAGTAGCCTTCTTGGGGCATATCGTGTCGGATGCTGGTATACCGGTAGATACACAGAAAATAGAAGCAGTGAAAAACATGACCCAGACCTACCTCTCCAACTGAAGATTACGCAGTTTTCTAGGATTAGCAGGGTACTACAGAAGATTTGTCGAGGGATTCTCCACCATAGTGGCACCTCTAACTAAGCTGATGCAAAAAGCAGTAAAGTTTCAGTGGACGGAGGCATGTGAGCAGAGTTTCTAAGAATTGAAAGACAGGTTGACCTCCACCCCAGTGTTAGCATTGCTAGAAGGTACAGAGGGCTATGCAGATTATTGTGACGCATCAGGTGTTGGGTTAGGATGTGTGTTGATGCAGCATGGTAAGGTAATTGCTTATGCTTCCAGACAGTTGAGGAAAAACGAAAAGAATTATCCTACCCATGACCTGGAACTAGCCGCAGTGATCCACGCCCTAAAGATATGGAGACATTACTTGTATGGTGTCCATGTGGATATTTTCACCGATCATAAGAGCCTATAGTATATCTTCATCCAGAGAGAATTGAATATGCGGCAGTGTCGCTGGTTAGAGCTATTGAAAGATTATGATGTAAATATTTTGTATCACCCAGGGAGAGCCAATGTAGTAGCATATGCCCTCAGCCGCAAATCTATGGGGAGTTTGGCGTACTTGCAGCCCGAGCAGCGGGAGTTGGCTAAAGAAATACACCAGTTATCCAGTTTAGCCATTCGTGTAGCAGAAACGGAGGATGACAGAGCGGTAATTCAGAACTCCGCTGTGTCATCATTAGTTGTGGAAGTAAAGGAATGACAGTATGAAGATCCTGACCTGGTTAGCTTAAAGACAGAGTTTAGCAAGGAAAAGCGCTAGATTTTCAGGTAACTAAGGATGAAGTGTTACGATGTAAAGGCTGGCTTTGTGTTCCTGATATTCCAGGACTTCGCTAGCAGATTATGAGCGAGGTACATTACGCCCGCTATTCTCTCCACCCAGGTGCAATGAAAATTTACCATGATATCAAGGAAATATACTGGTGGCCAGGTATGAAAAGGGAAATCACAGAATTCGTAGCCCAATGTCCTAACTGCCAGCAAGTAAAAGCAGAACACCAGAAACTAGGCGGATTGACTCAAGACATAGTTGTGCCTCTTTGGAAGTGGGAAGCAGTA